>OY728122.1:1376910695-1381710695 GCA_963277665.1 Viscum album
TTCCCTTACTGGGCCTTCTTCTCACCCTTTCTTTTGATGTATGTCCCCAGGTTATGAGATACCGCAATGAACCTAGGATGAACTAAAGGATAAGCCTTTCAAGTGTTTAAGAAGAATGTTTTATGTTTTTTTTTCAGGTATTATGTTCCTTGTTTCCAAGACACTAAACCTTAACGATCCTCAGTTCCGTGTAATGAAATGAATGTTATGTTATAAAAAGACGGGATGCTATATTCTTTCATGGGTTGTACGTTTCGAATGTTACCCAAGTCGGAAAGGGAACCTTTCACCCTCCTCTTTTTAAAAGACTTCTTTTGTTATGTCTTTTAATTCACATACTATTATGTTGGGATATGTTCTTCTATATCCTTATTGATTTAAATTTTATGTCCATGTGATGAGATACCCTTTTTATCTCTCATAAACTCATTTTATGAATTTCATAGTGACGCCGTTAGGCTGTCAAATTTTTGCAAGGGAACTTCTTAACCCAAATTTGATTCTTTGGGATAAACTTGTACTCCTTGAATATGTCGTTCTATGAATATGTGTGAATAACCTCTGATTGTTTTACACTTAATATCCACTTATATTTTGTGTATTCGTTTGTCACACATAATTTTGTAATTGATGTATCCTTAAACCAATGATACCATCTTTGTAAGGGACTTCATCTCAATCTCCATTCATTGAGGCATATTTTGTTTTGTAAACAACCTTATTTTATACAGTGTATAAACCCCTTTGACTTTTATGTTTATCCAAAAAGGAATATTTTTTTATACGAAGCATTTTACTAAAAGACAAAAGGGAATGTTTTTGTCGTACGTATGTGGAGACAATGTCTTCTCCACCGCCGTGACCATTATTTGAGTTTTGGCTTCCTCTCCAAGCCATACCTTCTTTTTAGAAGAAAAATAAATACCATGTTTTACTTTTATTTTATTTTGGTATTGAAAATGGTTTTCATAATGTTTTTATATCAATGTGTTGTATTGATATCTTGTTATTGAAAGGTGGAAATGTTATGTTTCCTTTATGCATGTTTTATGTGATAAGATTATGTTATGGTTCTTGGGCATTAAGACGGGTGGTTCCGTGATAAACTAAGTGCGGGTGAGCCCGATATAGCTCTCCAATGCATTGGGTAACGCGAAGGGGTTAAACGTTAAGGTTTCTCCAAAGAGATTTAGGGAATATAATATGATGGGTATTCCAAACGTAACCAAGAGGGTTAATCACTACGTAATAATGTTATGAATTCCTCAAGTTACCTTTATGTCTTATGATTTCTATGATTTATTCATGATTTTATGAGGTATGTTAAAGTTCTTATGCTTTATAGGTAAATTATGATTTCATTCTTATGTATATATGTACTCATGTTTCCTTTCCACACTTTTTATAACCCATACTGAGCTTTTTATGCTCATCCCATGTTTTTTTGAAATGTTTTTTACAGGTCAAGGGATAGGTACAAGATATGATGATTGTGTCAAGGAAGTGTCAAGAAAGAATCCATGTTTTTATTTTAAATATGTTTCCATTGATGGGAAAAAATGAATACTATCTTTATGTAACCACTTTGTTTAAATGTGGAATGTAATTCAAGTTTTATGATCTAATTCTCTAAAACTCTAAACCTGAAAAGATCCTCAATGTGTAATCTTGTATTAACTGAAGATTAAGTAAGGTTTAAGGCTGGGGCCTTATACTAAGGATTATTTATTCCTATGTTCTATCACCTTTTCAAATATTGAAATATTTAGGATATATCGTGAGTGTATGAGAACAAGTTACAAACACAGTAAAATAGTATTTTCATAGTAGTTGTTATTTTAAAAGAAAAAATAATTTAAGGTATTTAGGAATAATATACACAATTATTTCTCTCTAAATTAATAAAATATACTATATAATACAATCAAGATATTTCCTTGATTTGATGCCGAGTGGCTTCAATTTCGTACCCTCCATAATAATTTATTTATAAAAATATAATAATTTTATTTCATACAAAACCATTAACATGAATAATTCTTATTCTCCCAAATAGATGTCCCATATTCGAAATCCAATATCGTTGTTGATATTTTTACATCATATTCACCATAAAGGAAGTATAACATTCATTATCAATATTCCCCAAATACTAATAACATCGTGTGGAAACGAAATAAAAAAACAAGATGATTTGGTTAATTAATCAATTAATAAATTATCTAATAATTAAAAAATACACCAAAAACAATCCTTTAAATTTATCATTAACACCTCTCACTATGGTAGTAACATAAAACATACCATTATTGATGGAGTGAGATGTATAGATTATGGAAGGAACTATAAACTATGCAAATATTTTTAAAATAAATGTCTATCAATAAAATTGTAGATAAGAACATCTTAATCGAATGATCTAAACACAATGTGGGATTTATTAATTCATATTAACTTGATTTAATATTATAATTCTTTATGAAGATCCATAAGATCATTTATCTAAGATAAGGGGTCATATTAAATTAGTGGTTGTCTATTTAAAAAATTATTTCTATTTGAAATTTAACTCCTACAATATGTTAGAGTTATTTTACCTTATCAAATTTTATATTATTTTTAATATCCTTAAAAAACTAAATAAGGAATAAATGTTTTAAAAGGTCCAACATTAATATGGGAACCTATGTATATACCATAGGGACTCAAGTCATTCCATGGAAATATACTATTATAAAGTAATTAATATAGCATTTAGATAACGCCAATTGGACTCCTTAAATCACCTTATATGTATGATTATACTCACTCTCATTTGTTTAAAAAATTTGGTTACAAAACTGGGAAATAACAAGAATGGTGAATCATTGTAAATCCATGTTCCATAAGTATATTAGAAAATTCCATCAAATAAAATCTGTCTAGTTTTCTCATCATCCATTTTAGGAATATTTAATCTCTGCAATTCACCAAAAAATCATGTGATATTCTAATATAAATTTTACCATCTCAACATTAATATTATACCGAAATATATTTTTTAAAATAATTTTTTTATTCTCCCTATTTGGTTTCTCTAAACTAAAATCTCTTTATATTTTCTCATAACTAAATTTCATTTTGGAACATCGCTTTATCCTAAGAATGAATTTTTTTGGTAACTCAATTTTTTACAAACTCCAAAGATTTTACACATTATATACATGTTAATAATTTTTTCAACTACTTCTCATAATTTACTTTTACCCCATTTGAAAGGTGATCCAAAATATCAATAGGTTTTGAAACTGAATTTTTTATCCAAATCAATGAAATTAACAACTCAATTATCCCCACATAAATGAAATTCACCAAACATTTTTAAAATCAACGAGACTATTCAAAAAAATTATTTATGATTCATGATTTCTATAGTGTCCCTACTTCCATAAATCATCATAAACTTCAAATGTTTTGTAAGTCACTCAAACATGGATTTTTTTAGATATCAAACTACATTTAAAAATTGAACAAGATCATTAGTCATTAAAATGCATTCAATTTTTTCTGTAAATAATCAAGAATTATTTTTTTACAAACGATTATCAGATGTAATTATATGTAATTCATCATCTGATGGTTTCTTCATACGAAGACCTTCCTCAGATTTTCATCAAATTATTATATTTATAAGAATCCTCTGACAGATGTAAATTGGAACATTTTTTCAAAGGATCAAGGATTTCATGGTAAATTCAATTTTCCTCTACTAAAATATTTTATTCTTATTAGTTCAATCATCAACGAATATTTCATTTTGTGGCATAATGATAGTTTTTATGATGTCAATATGTCATATAGATCTTCTTCCAATATTTCATTTTTGTATTTCTTCATGAGAACTTCTAAAAAATCGAACCTTATATATTCTTCATAATTACAAAACAATACCACATGTAAAAATCATAAAAAAGGGTTTCCTATTAAACACATTTTAATAATGGTATTTTAAAAAAAATACCACTTTAAAAAATTTATCAACTTTATTTTTCTAGTTCTCATATCAAATTTCTCATTTTTATTTCCTCCCTATAATTAATAAAAATAAAACATGAAATATGATTACTCATTTCATGGAATGATCCCCCTTTATATTTCTTTTTAATTTTATGAAAATCCACATACTCAGTAATAAAAAAACCTTTTATTCTATTTTATTAGTATGTCTAATGATCTATATCTATCTCTTCTGGTGACTTGGTGTATGTGTCCCTAGGAATAAATAAAGAAACATGAAAAAAAACCTTCTGATAAATAGTTCATCCAAATTGTGTGTCCCGTAAAATTTTTTTGGTAAGAAAGTACATATCCCCCATTATAAAATCATTGGGTTAAGAATATTTTCTTGATGTTTGTTACTTGAATGAACATCATAGTAAATTTTATTTATTAATAATATTTCGTAGCATATATTTATAACTTGAAAAAATCCATTAGAATCTTAATCACTAGTATTTCTTAAAAAATATCCCATTACTTCTTTCTCCCCATTTTTTCAAAACCATTCCTAACAAAATTAAATCCTTAATAGATAAAACTATTATTTACGAATGTATAAAAAATGTCCTTTAATATCCCCCTTTGTGTTATTTAGAAGAAAAATAAAATTTGATCACTCACTTTTTAAAACAACTCAAATTTATTTCTCATCTTAATTTCAACCAAATTCATAAAATCAAAACATATCATAGAGAATATTTCCTGACACAAAGCTAGTATATAAATTAATGTTTTTAACTATCTCAATCCCATGGTGATGATAATTTTTTTGGGAATGAAAATATAACCCCCCTCAAAATTTTCAATATTTTTCATCAATAATTTTCAATTTTCTCAACCATTTTATGATGATAACAATTTTATATCCATTTTAGAATTATTTTTACATACTATCCCCCAGTCTGAGAAATGATTTTACATACACGCCACTTTTGAAAAAAAAATCTATTGTATAGTAGGTGTCATCCTTAAGTTCTTTAAGAAGTACTTGGTGGAGGATGAACAAAAATTGGTTTCTTCACTTCCATAAAAAACATTTTATAGTAGAATAATATCCTAAAAAATAAAAATGCACTCTATTATTGAATTAAGAAATTTCATATGTCAATAAATTATTTTTTTCAATATTTTATTTTATATTAAAAAAAGATATCATATAATACATCATTGATGCATGTTAACTAATGTGTATTAAACAATTTATTAGAAATTCAATCAACCACATAATTTTACTCCTGGTACGATTACTTGAATATGTAATTCATAGAGAAAATTTAGTCTATAAAGTTTCTCATTTGGTAAGACATCATCAAAAAAGAGGAATAACATAATTTCTATTAGCTCTTAAAATAGTGGTGGAATCAAATACAATCCAAACTTTTTGGAATCCTTATTTCTTTTCAATTTCCAATGCATTAATAATTACATGAATTTCAACATCATTATATGTGGTGATTCCACAAGGATTAGAGAAGCATCCCATTTCATGAACTCATTCATTTCTAAAAATATAACTATATCGTGGTGGGCCTATATTTCCTTTTAAGGCGTTATGTGGGTTTTATTTCACCAAGCATGGAAGTGGATGGATCCACATGACTTCCATGGTTATAGAAGGTGGATGATAATTATATGAAATTACAGAAAATATTAAGAATATTATGTTTTTTTATTTATTTACCACAATAATAATTTTGAATATAATTTGATTGTTTAATTATAAAAATAATGAATTTATAGTTGATTGGATGCAGGAGGAAACACTGTGAATGATCAATGTATTTATGCTAGTCTATATGTTTTTTATTACTTTAGATATTGCATACAGAAAAAGATACAGTAGTTATTTTTATGATGTAGTTGAATAATGGTGAATAGTTTCACATGGAATCTATTTATAGGGGGTATGTGGGTTTCAAAAAAATATACAATTTTTTCCAATAGTGTAGTTTCCATGACACAACTCAAAATAATATAGTCAATAGCCTCCTTATTTTGGTTTTATATGAAATGTATTGAACATATATTAATTAAAATACCTCTATAAAAACATTTTTATATAGCTTAGAGTGCATAATTATCCATGAACGAGAGAATTTGGAAGGAAGAATCCTTCCCTTTCTTAGAACCATTTCTTATTTGTATTTATTCCCCTTCATAGCCTCATAGAAGAAAGACATAGAGGAAAACCTCCCATTTGAGGTGGGTTCCAAAAATATATTATCCATACCATTATTGAACTTATATTTGAAAATCAATCCCATTATTTTTGGACGGAATCATATATAAGGAGTTATCCATTTTCTCTTTGATCATTTTATTACTATTAAAATAATGATCAAAGAGTGATTTTTGTTGAGAAAATAAATACATATATCATTATCGAAAAATATTTATGGAAGAGTTGATGTTGGCCAACCAATGAGAAATAAATAAGATTATAAAGACATAATTATTAAGGGTAGACCAAATAAAAGAATCCACATAATTTCAATTCTATGTTTTGATCCTCTTTAAAAATATTGATCTCCAAAAATATAGTTCCTTTGAATTATCGTTAATAATCCTCCAAATGAGGTTATCCTAAAATTATTGATTGAATTTTCATGTATTTGTTTCTCATTTCCACAATATTCAATTAGTTTAGATCATTTTTTCCATGGGAAATTCACATATTTTTTTGAAGAATTATTCTCTTCAATACATTGTTTTTGTAGAGATCAGGTAAACATTGATTATAATAATGAATATTCAACGGTGTAGTAACACTCACCTTGATATCGTCCATATAAACATTCATCTAGATTATTTTTAAACAACTGAGGGTGGTGAAACTTGTTTTTCTTCCATTATACTCAAATTAATTAAACTATGTGTCTTACTATTCCAATTAACATAGAATTTCTCCATGATTATTTAAACTCTTAATATTGATTTTATATATTTTCAATATCAAACCCAATAAACATATTTGTAACCATAAAATTTTTCCCCACAAAATATTTTAAAAAACAACAAATGAGAATTTGATCATTAAAATATCTCAGGATTTTTTTTGTACAACAATATGAAATTTTTCTGGATCACATTGATTTCAGTCGGAAAAAGTAATAACACATATGATGTTGATCATTGAAGCTCTTAAAAATAATAAACACTATATCTACTTTAACATTCCTTTCTAATTCTCTATTCTAAAAATTATTCTTATATGAACTAGAGAATTCAAAAATCTCACAACATTGTCACATTCAACTAGATTTTATAGGGTATAAATTTTTAACCTTTTTCTTTCTCTTATATGTAGGGAATTCCAAAAACCTTGAAATATTTAATATAAATTTTTTTTATACCAAATATCATAATATATCATGTCTAATTTCATTTGTAGATGACATATTTTTTTATTTATGTATTGGAATACATAAAAATTATCTACATAAAACATTAAATATTTACACTCATCCAGTATGTGAATATCATTTTGATTAATCATTTATTTTCCCTTTCTACCACTCCATTTGTTGAGGGTTTTAGAGAATACTCTATGGTTGTTTGATTCCATGATTCATTCAGTAGAATTTTAATGAATTAAATGTCTATATGATTACATTTATTGTTTCATATCTTCATTGTATAAACACTCATTTAACTTTATACCTCTCTTATAAAAAATATAAACATTTATACCACCTCTAATTTTTTCATAAAATACATATTTTTGGTCAACCAAGTGAATTCATAGAAAATATTGATAATGTAATAATTCTCTTTTTATTGATGTATCAATGACCCTTTTATATCAGAGTATAAAATATCAAGATCTCAAGTCGATTGAATTCCAAATTTCTTATGGTTTATACCAATCAACAGTCATTTCTAAAATATTGTGCAAAACATCATCTTCTTTTCTTTTCAATGTTTTATTTTTTATTATTTATTCTACATTGGAGATTTTTTTTCATACTTTTATATTCAATATTCCCATGTCTTTGATGCTAAAATATGTTTTCATCCTTTACACTCATGTTACAGTAACTACTATATTCCCCAATCTAATAGAGATTTCCACTAGTTAATTCTCCATTGCAGAAATGGTTTCAATCATCAATCCATATGATGATACATGAATCATTCTTCATGATATATTTCCTTAAATAATTAAAATTTTAACTAACACTCTGAATGATGTTCTTGAAAATGTAATCTTATAAAACATCCTTAAATTTTTTTTCTTTCAATCATAGTAGTTTCTATTACTATATATTTTAGAGAGGTGTTATATAGGGAAATAATTACTCCTCCATCATTTTTTACAATATCTTCCAAGACCAATAAATAACATTTCGTATATGAGTAACATATAATCTCAAGAATCCAAGGATTTACCCTTCTTCCTAATTTTGTAACTATCTCAAAAATACTTTTCCATAAACTTTCTACTTTATATATTCCATTTAATTTCTATCATATGAAATTTTTACTATAACAGTTATTAATAATTTTTCATAAATTTACCTATTTGGTCATATATTCAAAAAAATTCTATTAGTTATAGGAAATTCCTTTTCATTAGAAACATTCTAGCATCTAATGATTTACCTTTTCTTTTTTCAATATGATTATAAAGATACTCAGCATTCTTACACTATTTACATTTATTTCATGGCTATTTCAAAAATGGTGAATTTTTTGAAAATATATATATGATATTTACTTATAAATCCCATACTACAAATACAATACAATAAATATTGGTTTTCAATTTATGTGGTATCTTTATCTATAGAATGTTTGATTTTGGTTAAAAAATTAGTTCAATTTTTCCTTCATCTAATCATGAGGGGATTTTACTATATTGTTTATTTTCTAATAATGTTTATTTGATTGATTTCTCACATCTGATCATGATAATTAATTTATAAATATTTTTGCTAATATGTCCATTTTTATTAATATCAAATGAAATTTTTCATTTAGAATCTGAATATTTCTCCTAATTCTTGAAATGATATTTATCTAATTCTTATGATGACTAATATATAACTTCTAATTGTTTTTTGAATTTTTTCATCATTATTATGGAAATTTAATCATCAAAATGATTCAAATTATTTTTTTAGAGGAATAATATTCTTTGACTACCTATTTTTTATTGATATCCTACACCATATTTCCTTTTTATAAATCATATAGATTTAGGGTTATGATCTCTTGTATATATTTATACTATTTTTCTAGTGATATTTTATTCCTTTATTTTTCATTCCACTTTCTAAATTCATCATTTTGATTTCCTTAATTTGTATTTAATTTCTATTAATACATTGCACATGATTAGTTCTGAGATTATATTGACTATATGTTTTATTATCTCATTATTTAAAATTTTAGGGGTCCTCCTTATTTTCAACATTCAAAAATATGTTTTCGAACAATTATAAACATTCACCTCATGATTAATTATTTTTATTAGAGTCAAATTGGACTTTATTACTCTATATAATTCTTTTAAATTTAGTGATATTTATGTTACTACTAGTGTTCATATTATTTTCACTAGAAGATTCATTAAACGCATTCTAAAAGGTTTTTTCGTCTGAGTGATCATCACACTGACCAAAATTATTCTTAGTATAATTCCTAAAAATGTTCCCATTTCTTCCGCACTCAAAAAATTACAAATCATGTTTCTTTATATACGTATTTTATCTATGAAACAATTTATGAGGATAAGACACATTATCTTTTCATCATCTTCCTTATCATTTGAATCCATTATTTTAGCAATATCATTATCATTGATTTTCAGCTATCAAATATATTTAAAATCAAATTAAACATATTCTTATTTTTCAATACTGTATTTGTCTTCATGATATAATAAATTATATTGTTATGAAATACATCAATAGATTGTTATGAAACAAATTATATACTGGAAGACCCTACCATTGTTTCAAAATAATGGTAGGGTCTTCAATACTTTAAAATTATACTTAACATAGTATTATGTTTTTATGTTAAAAATTTTAAAATCATTTCCAATACTGATGACATTTTTTTGTATTTCTTAACTATATATGGGGGAATAATTTTTAAGAGAACCTTACATATCTTTTATTATTGAAATATTCTCCTCATTTCCATCCTCTATGTAATTTAAATATGAAATGTTTGTTCAATGGATCAATGTTTTGTCTGAATAGTAAATTATCCTATACTAAAACTTCATATATAGCTGGTTCAAGCATCGTTGAAAACAATATATGATGAAATCCATAATGGTTTTCCAATTTTTGTTTATTTAAGATATCTTCTTCTCATTTCATTCCTTTAATAGTTCACCTTGATAAAATATCTACTTCCAAATTTTTATATTTTATTACAAAAAATATTTCCCGCATAAAAAACACATCAAAATGTTTTATCTACAAAAAAAAATAATGATATTTTAATGAATTTTTAAAATTATATTGTATTTTAAATCATTATTAATCTTTTGAACTACTCATATTACTCATTTTTATTTCTCCCTGTGAATTTAAACAAATAATATGTATATTTAACTACAAATTTCATCTAATGTTCACCCATTAAATTCTATTGTCATTTTATGATAACCTAAAAACTCATAATCAAAAACCACTTATCTATCATTTGATTAAGATTTCCCAATGATATGTATCTATTTCATTAGCTTACATTGTGTAAAAAATACCTTATACATATTCTACAACATAAAAAGCCAAAAAAATATTACTAAAACTTTATTTATAATTTATATATGGTAAAAAAATTATATCCCTTTATACAAGAAATTGGATAATGAAATTTTCACGATGAAAATAATATGAATTAAAAAATTAGATTCATTTTATTTTTAAAGACACTTTCTTAAAACATTATTTTTACTTTCTATAATTGTCCATCGATTTCATAATAATCCATTCTTAAAAACAAATACAACACTTTATTTATTAATAATTTATAAAAAAATCATAAAAAATTAAGTTGTCAAAAAATAAAAAACATTGTCAATAAATCATCAAATTTGATCTTTGATATTAAGAATTTGTATTTTTTAATCATTCTTTGGTTTTTTAATTTTATTCCCCAAATTTTATGACTGAACTTTTTCCCTACCCTTGTTCAAACATTGGATTGATTAATATTTGTGAAGTTAAGGGGGAGAGTTTATTATTGTGGGTTATTACCCATCTTCCCGAACATAAATATCATTCATCTTATTGATGTAGTATTGGGAAACTTTTGATAGTAGTTAAAATATTACTTGACATATAGAAGGAATGATATTAAATATCCAATTCCCCATAACCTCACTCTCACTAATTATCATGAAATAATATTGTTTAAATGGTGTCATAGATTATCATAGGAGGTTAGTAGTGAAAATATAGAATTATATTAATTAAAAATTGTAATAGAAATGGATATCCACCTAGATGTGTGAATGGTTTTGAGGATATAATCACCCTGGAAACTAATGTGTCAGGGTATTTATACTGAGAGTGATTAGGTTCTATGACTGACAGTCTATTACATCAAGATAAAATAATTTCTGTTTAGGTAGTATTTTAAAAAATAAAAAGAAAAATATTAGTATATATATATATAATTAGTTGTTCATTAGATCATTTTATAACATATTAATGGTTAGATATTCATTTTTAGCGTTTATATCTATAGGGTTGCCGATAGGGTTTAGTCATGATGATTAGGGAATTCAATTAGGGTCAGGTTATTCAAAATGGATTTAATATTCATCCTGGTGATACTTGTGTTACTATATATTACTAATGGAGATATATTTTTCCACCACTAACATCTATTTTATGCTAATATATTCATCAATGTGTGATTCCCATCAGATTTTTTCTACTCACATCTATTGTGGGCTACTCCACGAGACATGATTTACAATTTTTAATTTTAGATAGGTGATGTTGGTAGCATGATTTTGATTTGTTTGGTTTCATGGGGATTCATTGAAATATATATTTTATATTTATTTGAAAATTGATTCCATGTCCTATATGTAATTGGTTACATCATTTAAAACATATCAATGTTTCTCATCAATGTAATATCATTATAGGTCTAACCATTGGACATTGATACAATTTTCATTCTTATTTTATAATTATTTGTTATGGTTAACACTATTTTTTTAATAAAAAATAACACAAGTATGGTTATATTTTCATAAACATGTAGGGAATTATAAAAATCAGAGTTAATTTGGAGGTTATCCTAGTTTTCCAATTATTGGTGAAGAAAAATAGAAACAAGTGTGGGTTCTAGTGGAAGATGTTCACGTGGTTACATGTTTATTACCAGGATTATGTCACCTAATCATTTTTACATTTTCTTATAATTTGGGTTTTGGGGATTGTATTTTTCGATATTCTTTTATGGTTTATGTATTTGATATACTCTTATGGATATTAGTGATTGTTTTATGATTTCTATATATTGTGAACTATTTAATTTTATATATTAATCATTATAATATATTATGTAAAGGTGTTTATTTGGATTTTTTTTCATTAGAAAGTTTACTCCCATTATGTGTTATATCCCCATTGGTGTGATTTAGATTCCCCTGGCATATTGGATGCAATATTAGGGTACCACATAGAACTTACGCACAAGCTAGAGGGGTCCTAGTGGGTCTTGTCAGGTCCTGTAAACTGTTTTGAAAATAAATATTAGCATTAAAAGTGCAATATTTCTCAATTGATAAATATTAACATGAAGAATAATGTTTATGGTTTACTACCATTTGTATTTTTTATAAATAAAATTATAACTCGAAATCTTGTGTATTAGATATGATAAATGCATCACATAATTTTTTTATTATGTACTTGTTCATTTAATATATGATGTTTACTAGAATTTTTGTGGACCTATGCGTTTGGAATTTTATAAGGGGTGTACATTAATCCACGTGGACAATAAATTCTATTCTAAGTGGATTTTCACTATTCAATTTGATAACATTTCAAATATTATAACATCTATATGAGTGAATTTTTTTATTGCTATGTTAACATGATTAATGACCCATTTATATTAGATCATTAAAATCCTAGAAAAAATTGCATATATATAAATACATAAAATTAATTATTATATTTCTAAATATCATTGGAATTTATTCCTAGGACACTAAAATAATAATTCCATCCAAAAAACCATAATGTTGTATTATTGTATTTAAATTATTTTAATTTATTTGATATATGCGATTCATATTAATTAGGTAAAATGACCAAATAAACATTTTAAGGGTGTTGTTAATCAAGATAATAATTTATTATAGAACATACACATAGAGGTATGTTTATCTATATGTAATGTTTACTAATTATTATTTTTATAATTTATAACCATTAAATTTGAAATTATTTAGTATGGTTATGTGCATCATTGGATATTTCTAATCAAATGATTTAAAATATTATCATATTTGAAAACAATATTCACAAAATCATAGAAAACATATTAATAAAATTCAATAAAATCAAGGTAGTGGATATATGAGTCATGAATTTTATAAATACTTAAGATATTGTAGTATGGTATAAAAATAATCTCCTCATTATATTCTAAAATTTAATAGTTTATATGAAATGATAAATAATAAATTTTAATACTTTTCATAATTAATGAATGGGGATTTTTCACATCATATTTCTTTTTTGGGGTTATTCTTTTTAAATTTGTTCATATAAACTAAATACGAATCGATCAATGGTTATTAAAAAGGGTTAATATGGTATGTAGACTTGTAAGAATAAAAAATTTATTTTTATATGGATTTCTAGTTGGGAGAAATATGTTATATTTTTTACATCATCTAATCATGAACCTATTTTGGAAAAAAATTATATTGGTAATAAAAAGTAGATTATGTGTTACTACATATATAATCGATAAGTCAAAACTATTTATAGTATCACATTTTATTTATCTATAATGAAAATTTAATTTCAAAAGGATTATTTAATGAAATTTTAAAATGATTATTCCTATATCCAATAAGAAGTTATTAATCATAATATACATGTATTTAATAAGATAAAAAATTAATGAAGATGAACCATCTTATTATAGACATGAAACATACTTTTTTAGAGTATTTCATTTAGAGAATTACTGACATAAATTTCTCATTTCCCTAAAAATATATGTATTAGTTCATGATGACGATCAAACATCATACCAAGGGTTTTTCATGAGTAACAAAACCAATAGTTTGTTTAAAGAAATGGGTCACAAAATAGATTTGATGTACGATAATCATGTTTTCAACTTCTTAGAACTACCTAAAGTCTTAAAACCCTAAGGATACATTTGGTTATTTTGGAAAATTAATTCCATGGATGAAACAATTTCAATATATAAATCTCACTTTGTAGAAATAATAATTAAATAAATTAATTATATTTATCAATAATAATAATTTTTTTAATAGTACAAGATGAAATCCAAGAGAATTTTTTTCTATATAACATTATATTATGGTTTTTAGATATATCCAATAGATATAAAAACATTATTCTATTGTTGGAATCTATTTTAATATGTATATAATATAAAACATAATTGTTCTTAATATACATTTAATTATATTATGATTGAAAAGATGTAAGGATCAATTTATGGGTTTAAACAATATTCGTGATATACAATTATGCAATTTTATGATTCTATAAAATAATTTTACATTATAAAAAAATGAACACAATCATTTTTTATATGAATTTCTAAATGGGATCAATGTCATTTTTCAATTTCTATATGTTAATGACATTTTAATAATTAGACATTTTTTCCCAATGATATAATTACTAAAAAATTGATATGAAATTTCCTCTTAAAAAGGTATCACAGTGACATAATGAACATACTAGGTATGATGATCTATAGTTCTAGATCAATATATATTCAAAAATTTGGTAAATATAGTGACATTAATGAACTATTAAAATGGATTAAAATATAGAAAAACTAAAAAATTGTACCTTAACAAATTTTCATACACATGGTCAATTAATTAAATAGGATCCTTCATCAACTAAAGTACATGAACACCTTAGTATGATTACATTTTCTTATAAAATTAGACAAATCATGAATTATATGACATTTTCATACCTTTGTTCAATTTTTTATTTTCTTGTAGGACTATAAACGAATCTAATACCAATGAATTTCTTTGGGTATACATGAATAATGTTACTATATATAAAATGAAATAATGATTTATACATAATAATTTGTTTGTACTGAAGATATTATTGTAAAATTATCCCAAAATTATTGATCGTATGATGAAACATATAACCAAATAAAGAAATAAATATTTATATTTTTATATATGATGAAGCTATTAAAAGTAAATATTTTAGGAAATGAAAAATTACTGATTCAAAGAATTTTAATATATAATAACATATAATATGGACTATTATGTTTTTTGGAGAATAAATTTTATTATTAATTTAACTGTTTTATTATGGATCATATATAATTTTGAAATGTACATTATTAGTTTTTTATTTGTTATATATTAAAAATAACCAAATTCATAAAACAGATTCAAATATATTACTCATTAATATTTCCATGAAACCCTCCGAAACAATATCTCACAACTAATGAAGAGATATAATGAACCTTGAGTCCCACCAACAATAATCCCTGAGATTGTGACTAGTTTTAAGGGTCTAAAAATACATCAAATGGGTGGAATTTCCCAGTGTAATAAAAATAATTATTAAGATATATGATAAGAAACCTATAAGAAAAATACATTAGGTAAAATAAATGTAAACCCAAATTTTTTTCATAATGAATGAACAATGTTAAATAACATATATAAAAGACTAGAAATTTACCAAACACTATCTATAAATGTAACACCACAGAATATCCAAACCCATGATAAAAATTGCTAGCTTGATCTCTAAATTCCACTATGAAAATGGGTAAAGTATTATATACATTGGGTGAGCATATGTGGTATTCTTAGAAGTTACCCTACCATGCTTTAAATTTCCCATGTGAAAAAAATGCTAACACACTAGTGAAAAAATAGCAGGACCAACATTCACTTGGAAAGGTCATCTAACAAATACACATAATCAAAATGGATCTCTCAACAAATCATGAATCAAATATAACTGTATATCCTAGATATTATAACAATGAAAGGAGCCTATATTTTTCTTCCCCACTAATTTCATTCTCTCACACCACAACACAAAAATTCTTATGCTCTTATACTTTCTACACACAATATATCACATAGTATTACATCAAAACACACTCGAAGAAACATTTTCCCACTCTAATTTGGTTTGGGATCAGCCCTATGTATCCACACACACACTGTTTAGCATCTGGTGCTAGAATCGAGTACCATCTCATCCAATATCACCTGTAATTATATCTTATCTTATCCACAACAAACACAGCTCCTTGAAGACACAAAGTCCATCACTGCACATCATGCCTGAGGACACATGATCCATTTATATAAAATAATAGTGGTCAAGAGGGGGATCTATTCATTCATATCACCACCAACTTGGTTATCAGGGGAAACACATGGAACCAAGAACCACTGAGAGTTCATATGGTTATCCAACTTAGGATGGGTGTCTATAGAATTTACATAACAATTAATCATATATACATCACTAACATTACCCATTAAATGTGTTAACCAAAACTACACCATCACTCATCGAATCATAACTATTATACCACAAATCAAAAGTCAAAACCACTAAAATAGCTATATGCATCACCACAGAACCACCAAAATATGAACATAATATTTTCTACTTTCATTTAAATGTTTCACCCCCTTCCAGAAATTACATGTTCAAATAACATTAATTTTTATTCATCTCATTTCATATTTACTTATCCCATTAATTTATTCATTTAATTCGGCAACATCATTTCTTCCTTGGAAAATTAGAAAACTAAAACAACCACCCCACACAACAACTCACCCATCTAACATCAACCATCACCAAAACTCCACACATCAACCATGGTCAATAAACCATAGCAGCCAAACCATCTCACCATAATATCCACATGTCTCATCCATCATCATCACATCCATTGTATAAAACATGAACTATTCAAAACTCATCATCACCATTGTCCACTACAACCTTCACATATCACATACACATTGCACAACACCACCACATATCATCGACACAATGCATCATCCCAATACACACCTCATTTACATCACCGAATTTATCACATCATTAATATTCCTACCAACCACCACATCATATCCCCACACCACGAAAATTACACTCAGTTATCTCCACCACCATACAAGGAAACATAGAAAACACAAAAAAACTATAGAAACACATTCTAGATTCCATAAATTATTCAATTGATTTCATCACATTACATCATTAATTTAGCCTCCGTATTATAATACCAATCTGGTTCTATGGGAAACTAGTTATTTATAAATATACACATTCATTTCCCTTTAATTTAGTGTTTGATAACATAACAACACAAATGGATTTGGTAGAGAACAATAAATGCAGTGCAAACAAGGCTTTCAACAACCATTGTTTCTAGAATTTACAACATGAATGACAAATAAGATCAACAAAATATGTCAAAGAAAATCATTTGACAATTCCCTATACCCATCAACTTAAATTATTCCAATTAATAATATTATTATCAAAAGTCTCACTATCCACCCAAAATAAATAAAAACAATTCTAATATAACATATAGCATGTAAAAAAGAAGAGAACAGGGATAACCTACCTCAAAGAAGCTTATTGATATACCTTTGAACCACAGGGAGAATGAGAATCATCATGAAAACAACAACCACAAAATAAAACAATGGATAAATCTATATCACATCAGGGATCATAAAAACATAGCCTGATACACACCCTGATATAAAACAAACAACACTATAATGGATCCCCAAATGAAAATTTCTAGTAAAATAGTGCACAAATGAGAAAAAATCACTTTTGATAGCTAGATCTCAATCACCGGATCCCACAAATCGAACCAAGAATAGAAGTACAAGAACATATATGAAAATAATATAGGGTTCACCCAAATAGAGAGAGATAGAGAGAAAGAGATGAGCATCCAAATGTTAAAAGAATAAGCTAAACAAGATTTATAAAAAACATACCAATCACCACTCTTATTGTGTAAACAACAATTTTACATCATAATTTCCATAGGATAATAAATATTCACATTAAAACTAACCATTAGGTTAAAAATCCCCCATAACATCAACTTCTACTAAAAAAAGTGTTGTATATGGCTTAATTTATTTACACCCTAAATTATTATCTTATGTAATGAGACCATTTTTCAAGAAAAACCCTATACCAAATTTGTAATTACCAGACTCATTGGCTAAGGTAAATATCATTTTTTCCATTATAAATGTCTTAAATGGCCATAATGGAGCATGTTAATCAAGATAAAGTGGTTACAAGAGCTTCTGAGGCACTTCAAGAGCCCAAATCATTGAAAAAGGGGAAAGCAGGCTGGGCCACAAGGTTAGGAGAAACCGTGCAGATCCAGGCACACAGAAGTATGACTTGCTATAGAGGGTTTCAGAAAATTGTAGAGCGGCTTAACATGGTTTGCACATGGTAAGGGAAATTGTGTGTAGAGATCATATAGACCTACTGTAATGAGTTAGTGACATGACCATAATTTCAATAACCATGCACAAAAACTATGTGTCCTAATTTTAATAGAGAATTTAGGATTTTACCCCTCCTTATATTTATGTTCTAATTTTCCTTTTCTCCTCCATTTTTTGGATCATTATCCCTATGAAACTCTTGAGATCCCAATATTTTCTCATATTTTTATAATCAGTTTCACCTCCTTTGGCCGTCTGATCTTCAATCTATCAGTGGCATAGGATGACTAGGGGTAAGGACAACATCTTTATCGCCTATATATTCATTAAATTACACCATCTGTTACACTATATTGATGACTAAAAATTTACTATATTTTCATGGAATTATATTGAAACTTATATTTACTCTATCCAACTCTGAATATGAGGCTACTACTCAGTGATTCATGTTCTATCCCTCTACGGTATGTGTTCATGTCGTTTTCTGTAAGATATTTTGTCATTTCATATACAAACACAATGTGCCTCTAGCTGACCTTTCCCAAGATCCTCTTTTGTGTTGAATTATTCATGTCAAATTGATCCTGGTGTGATGAAATAGGTTAATATAATCATGGTTTGGTGTTTAGATGTTTCCATTTTTTTATAGACACCCAAGGGGTGTTACACCTAAATTTGACATTTTTGGCCAATTTTCAAAAAATTTAAAACATGGTTTCTATTTCCTGGCATGTTTTTAAATTGATTTAACAATGGTTCCTTTTGTATTTGAACAATCCAATACACTCCATTGGTATTCAGGAATCTTATGTATTGAATTTCCAATTTTACCATGTGATTTTTTGATAAAGACATTTTCCTTGGGTTTTGCCTTTGTAATTCGTTTGATATATTAGAAAAAGGGAGTGGCTGAGAGAATCGGTTCACTGGGATGAGATGACTTGTTCCCCATAAAATGAAAGGTCAAAAATGGAATGATATTAATGTATGGAATGGATTTCCTTGAGTTTAGTTATTTTATAAAGGCATTTATTAAATGGTTTAGATTATTAAACATGAAAAGATGCAAGATGGTTTTCCTCACATAGTTTATTGCAAATGATTATATATTTATTACAGTCATGATTCATTATAAAAGGATTGGTTGGATCCATTCTTACCCCACTCCATTTTTAGAATATAGTATTTACGGGATGGAGGAATTCTTACCCCGTGGTAGATATAATCTCTACTTGGGTGGGAGGAATTCTTACCCAATTCTAGCTACAACCTCTGTTTGGATGGGAGACATTCTTACCACATGTCGATATCTTCTATGGGTGTGAGGCATTTATACTTCACACCAACTTTTTGATATATATATATATATATATATATCTGTGTGTGTGTGTGTGTGTTTATGGAAGATATTAATTCATACCTTATTATAGTGATAACCATTAAATATATACCTAGTGATTTGTTCAGACATTCAATCACTGAGAAAAAACAGGTCGATCCGCCAAATGTCCCTTTATACATGAGGGGGGTTAATTGTTTAATTCTATATTACATTAGTTTATGTACACTAGCTTCACAGTATTTACATATGAGTTCCACTTAGATTGCATGTAGACACCACTGGTGGTGGCCTACTGATATTCATCTCATTCCCTATTCGGGTTAGCATTGTCACCAATGTATACTATTTTCCTGCATGTATAGATAGAGAAATACACTACTCTTATGGTTCTTGACACTTTTTCATAGGTTATGCCTAGGAGCAGAGGACTAGGCCTAGGCTCAAGATGCTGGAAGTATCTTCTGAAATTCGTTTAGTTTTGTAATGTTGTAACATGTTTGTATAATTCATTCATTTTCATCCCTTTTTGTACATGCATTCCATGCATGGATATATGTATCAGACACTTCATGGGATGACTTTTGTTATATTGTCAGTATTACACTATTTCTGTTATTCTTTCACTATTTACATCATTCTTCCTATTGATTATTCTTTTTCTAATTCATATTTTTTCTTTATTCTCCATGAACTCTAACATGGGGGTAATGTTTCCCCTATGATTTCACCATTGAACCCCCACTACAAGTCAGCAGCACCTGGCATATGGGAAGAGGCATTAGGGTTCTTGTGGCCAACCGAGATCAGGGAATGGGACATGTGGCTACTAGTTCTATGACATCACAATGTTATACTTGAGGAAGTTTCCTTTCATTCATTACTATTTAGATAAATTATATTGGGGCTGGGAAAACATGGGACATTTTCAAAAGCCGTTCTTGGGCATCGTAAACCCACGTATGGGGTAAGGACCAAGTTTCTTGATTCATTTCAGTTATCGATTTTGTTATTACTATACATATCATTTCTTAGTTATGTTCTTCCCATGCCTTGTGGTGTTATTGATATTGATTATATTGAAATTGTGATTTCATTGTTCAACCTAATGAAATGAGGGTTGTGTGTTGGAACATGCATCATGAATGAAATATATGAATAGGACTTGTATTTTTCCATGCCATGATTAAATTTGCAGTGAATATTTCATGTTTCCTATATTTTTGTCTTGTTATATATATATATAATTATTCATACACATTTATACAAGATTTGGATCATTCTATGGTGTGACTAGTGGGTTCCACTATTTCATTCACAAGTTATATGAGCCCTTGTGGATCTAAAAATGGAATTTCAACTAGCTCAACCATTTGAGGATTGATATAATCATAAATATAATCACAATTTAAAATGAAAATGAAATCCAAACAAGATTATTCTTTTTAATCCCATGGTGTGTGGGCCCTTATGTTTTGAAAAATAAAATATCATGGGACTCGACTATTAAAATTAACTTATAATTTTAGAAAAACCTTTTTAAACATGCCTAACATTGATGATTTACCGAACCTGACCTTAGTAGAGGTTATAGTGTGTTCATCATTCTTATGGCATGTTATGGTCCGTTCTAGCATCTGGTCATGGGTCTAGAAGCTGGAAGAGGGGTTTCTTCATTCTTATATGAATGTTTTCGTAGATATCCTATATTTTTATAAATGAAATCCCTTGAATTATATAAATCACCTATTTGACACTCATTTGGCATTATAGCATTATTCCTCCCTGACATCCTCCATTCATGCACCCTAATGGTGGTGACGAACAAGTTCTAGAGGTGGGGGCCTGAGTGATTTGTAGTTATTCCACTTGAGCCACCTATGGTTCCGCATTACATACCATAATTTCGCATTGATACCTATTTTTGAGAGTGATTATTGTGTATTATGAAGTATATAAAAGGAGAAATGTGACCATTCGTGAGCATGGGAGATTTTACTTGCGATGTTCAGCAGCATTATCCTCCGACTTCATCAGAGGATGGTAGACCAATTTTGCAGAATCCTGGATTGAAGCAATCTTTTCAATCTTTGACCTCCTATAGATGACTCTAGATAAGAGGGTCATGATAGATGCATACATGTTAAGCGACTCATCCACAAGGTTTTGGGATGTCATCACCCATGCATTCCAACATTGAGAGAAGCTTTGCAATGACTCAAGAAAATGTTCTATGATGACATATTTCCTAGGACTCTGAGGGCTGATTTTGATAGAGAATTCAATAATATACTATAGGGGACCATTTATGTCATGGAGTTCTCATCCCATTTCCCTTATTTGTAGAATTTTGTCTCCTTATCTAGTTGATGATGACCTTATGGATATTATGCGATTTGAGGATGGGATGTGTTACCCCTTCCTGTTATAGGTCATGATTTTCATACTATATACTATTTCTAAGATATTCAACCAGAAACTAATTATAGTGCGGAATATGAGAGATGTTGAGGATCAAATCTAGGCCATTTTGGAACTATAAACATCTAGTGTATCTTCTTTGTGGAAAAGAGACATTTCAGAGAGTCTCATGGGAGTATCGGATCTCATGATCCTTTCGGCGGTGGTTCTCCAAGCTGTCACAAGTGCAACGTTCCAAGACATATCAAGAGACATTGTACGTGTAATCTAAGGGATTGGATAGGTTGCGGAATATGTGGAAATCTCTATAGGTTTTATAGAGCATTCCCACAAGTTCCTAGTTAGTAAGGATTTGTTCCTATATCGCAGTCAAGAGAAGGGTTAGTAGGATCATGATAGTCAACCAGCTGGAATATCTCTGATCAATTAGGATGAGGTTGTGGTTGAGGAAAATAAAACATGCATATGATTCATAGTGCCAGTAGAGTATGCATGCTTAGGGAAGTAATGTTGTGACTTAGGCCCACGGTGTGGTCTAGTTACATGTATTTCATCCTACGCTGCAAGTGAATAGTGGCATATCTTCTATAGTACGATGTACTATCATAGTATACTCCATATTAGTATCTACATTGTTTTATAGAGGCACTTCTCACTTGGTCTTATCTAAGACAAAACAATGAGAGTATATGACTAAATATTGAGTATTATCATGGCATGATGACACTGATACACCATTAGCGAACTATTCAGAGGTTGTTCTCTATTTTCAGAGTTATCCCCTTGAAATTGTCAATTTAAATTTCAAATGAAACTTTTATTTTCTCAATATTATGTGTTTCAAAAAAATCCTTGATATAGACTGGTTACATCCCTACAGAGCTAATATTGACTTGCATCATTAAGCGCTGACTCTTACAACACCGGAGGGTGTTATGAATGTGCATAAGGAAAAATTGGATGATTGTGTGACATTTGAGGGACTCGAGTAGTAGGGGATGGGTAGTGTTATGGCATAGGTTTACAGTCATTACTTTGATGTCCATGGATTGAATCCCTCCATTTTCTCTTTGGTAATGGAGTGTTTTAGATACTTTTTTCCTAAAAAATTCTTTGTTAAACCTCTAGTGCGAGTGGTATTTTTCACCGTTGATCTTATTCTAGGAGCATCACCTATTTCCATTCCTCCATATAGTATGAAACCTAAGGAGCATCTATAACTAAAAAAAATTGCTTTGAGGATCTAGAGGTGAATGGTTTTATACACCCCATCACTACACTTTGGGGTTCACCAACCCTCTTTTTCACGAAGGTGGACTGTACCTTCAGGCTTATCATGTATTAACGTCGGTTGAATTAAATATCAATCAAGAACTGGTATCCTGTTCCTATAGTAGATTAACTATTCAATAGTTTCAAGGAGAGAAGGAGTTTTAAAAGATATATATGAGGTAAAGATAAAATCAGGTGTGTTGCATGAATTTAGACATACCTCTCACATCATTTAAGAGCAGTTATAGTCTTTACGAGTACATATTTATGTTGTCTGGACTTACAAATTCACCTGTTTTCTTTATGAATGTTATGATCCAGGTTTTCCAGTGGTATCTGGATTCATTTATGGTTGTATTCGTGGATGATAAATTGGAATTTTAATTCTCATGAAAAAACTAGGAAACCCATATTGAGATAATGATGAATACACAAAGATAGCATAATCTCTATGTTAATCTCAGTGATTTTCACATCTGGATTGATAGAGTCCACTTCCTCGGACCTATCATCTTGGTTTCAAGAGTTTATATTAACCAAGAGAATGTGTGGGTTGTGGTTTCTTCTGAGAAGCCCAAGAATATCTTTTATATTAATAGTTTCATGGGGATTATTAGATACTAAAGGCACTTCATTCAGGATTTCTCCTTCCCTACAGTGCCACTTAGATGTTTGGAAAAAAAGAGTGATAATTTCAAATGTTTGGAATCCTATAAAGCAACTTTTCAGGACTTGAAGGGAAGACGTACTCCAACACATTTACTTATTCTACTAGAAACAGGAAGGCCATACACATTCTATTGTGACACATCTAGTATCATCCAGGGAGTTGTTTTGGTGTAGGATGATAAAGTCATTGTGGATGGTTCTCATCAGTTGTGGACTCACGAGAAGAATTACTCCACGCACAACCTCAATATCACTGCAGTAGTATATAAATTATGATTTTGGAGACATTATTTGTTTTTAGATCACTTTTTTGGTTTTTACAAGCCACAATATCATCAAATACATCTTCACACAATGAGATCTGAATCTCATGCAGCATTTGTGGTTTGAGTACCTATAATCTTTTGATTTCAAACATTACTACACTCCATGTAATAAGAATTCAGTAGCTGATACTTGGAGCCAAAAGACATAGACACATGAAGTTATAAAGACCAGTGATGAATGGAAGCTTATGTACTTATTCATAAAGATTATAATTGATGATGGAGAAGACTATGGTTATACTATTCTCCCATACTTCATGGTGACATCTTCTATTCTAGAATGATTATGGTCATAAAAACTATATGGTACTGAAGTTATTTTCCTATAAGAATGTTTTTCATATAAAGATGCATTTTATCGATGGACAGTCAATAATTATAATACTCGTTTATTTAGTGGGAATGTATGGGTCCTAGCAGACATCATAGGGGAGCTGATGACGGATTTCCATGCTTCAACATGTGTGGTTCACCCTAGTGTCACCAAAATGTATCTAGATCAAAGGAGTCAATATTGGGTTCCAAACATAAAGCAAGAGATAAAAGGTATCATTATGAAATTTTCCACCTATCAGCTGCTGAAGGAAAAACAATATCATCAGGTGGGGCTTCTTTAGATGTTGTCTGTTATTAATTGGAATTGTGATGATGTTTTGATGGAATTTCTATCTAGACTACCTAGATCACCTCATGTAAATGATGATATGTGGGTTGTTTTTGATAGTCTAATTATGGTTACACATTTCATACCTACATGAGAGAATTTATCTATTGATTATATGGTATGTCTATATGTCAAGTAGGTGGTATATAATCATGGAGCACCACGTTCAATTATTTCTGAAAGAGACAATTGTTTTACGTCATGGTTCTGGTAGCAGTTTTAGAAGGACATGGTTAAGAAATAAATTTTGAGCATGGATTATCACCCTCAGAATGATGGATTGACAGAGTGTACTATTCAGGTGCTACGGGATATGCTCTTTGTGTGCATTCTTGACTTTGGGGGTTCCGATGGAAAAAAATTCCCATCGTTGAGTTTTCTTAAAACAACATTTTACAAGATAACATTGAGATGGATCCCTATAAAGCTCTGTATGGTATGAATTTTCTCTCTCTTCTATGTTGGATGGAATCAGGGGAAGAAGATCTCCTTGGGCTTTGTCTCGTACATGATAATTTAGAGTAGGTCCATCTGATTCAGAAGCATATGTTGATAGCTCAGTCTAGACAATAGTCTTATGCCAACAAGCACTAGATACATTTTTAGTTCGAGGTTAGAGACCAGGTTTTCTTGAATATATCACCTTGGTTGGGGCATAGAGTAATTCGTAAGTATGGTAAGTTTTCACTGATATTAGTTTTCCACATTGAGGTTTTTTGGAAATTTAGACCTGTGACATACAAGTTTCCACTTCCATAGATATATAGGTTTGTGCATGATGCCTTTCTGGTATCTCATCTTCAACGGTGTTATCTTGACCTATCCCATTTCTTTCAGCCTATTGATATTTAGAATTATAGGATGTTTCCTTCAATTATCTAGTTTTTATTGTTGATAGGAGTATGAAGACACCATAAGGTAGGTTCGTTCCTCTTGTATGGGTGTTATGGATGCATATCCTGGAACAAGACGAGACATAGGAATGGGAAGCTAATGTATATTTATAGTGGACAAAATTCTATGCTGACAGAACCTCCATAACCTTAGAAGGGAATATCAGGGATGAGTTTCTTTAAGTATGGGAGGGTATAATGACCCAAATCATTAAACAAGGTACGAATCATTGGTTTTTGTTTCTAATATCTTAAATGGTCCTACCAGATTAGGCTAATCATCATAAAGAAGTTACATGACCATTCAGGGCACTTCCAAAGCACGATGATCCGAAAAATGGGAAATTAGGTTGGGCCACATGGTTAGGAGAAACTGTGTGGGCCCAGGGACATTGTTGTGTGACCTACTATAGTGGTTTATATAAAATTGCATTTATGATTCACACAATTTGTGCACGGTTAGGTAAACCAAATGCAGATATCGTGTAGGCCTTCTGTAAGGAGGCACTTACATGCACCCGATTTGGACATGGTTTCCCTAATAGTGTGAAAAAGCTATGTGACCCAATTTTAATGGAAAATTTAAAATTTTACCCCTCCATCCAATTATGTTCTAATTTTCCTTTTCTCCTCTCATTTTCTACCTAGTAGACCTACCCACCTCTTGTGATCCCAAACTTTTTCCCTCTTTCAATATTCCATTTTACCCCTCCCTGGGGTCTAATATCCTGTCTTTCGATGGTGTTGGATGCCTAAAGGTATGGATAACCTCATTTTTCACTATTCCATATTTAAATTACGCCATTGGTTATGCTATTTTTAAGTAGTCTCAATCACTCTATTTTCAACAAATTGGAACGATACTGAGATATACTCTATCCTACGTTGACTCGGAGGTTGATACTCAATGAGACATCATCTATGTCTCTATGGTAGGTGGTCACATCATTTTACATTTTGGTTTTGGCTATCTCGTAATTAAACATGTTGTGTCATGAGCTGGTCTTTGTAGAGATCCTTGTTGGTGTTGAATTCATTCTGCCTAATTGACCATAGTGTGATAAAATTGTTTAACAGACTCATGGTTTGGAGTTTAAATATCTCCACTACCTATTATGGACCACCAGTGGGTTTTACACCTAAATTTCTCATTTAAGGCTAATTTCCATAATTTTGAAAATCATAATTTATATTGTCCATCTTAGTTAAAAATTGCATTTACCATGGTTCCTTAGTTATTTTGAAAAATCCAAGACACCCCATTCGTGTTCGGAACTCTTTGGCATGGAATTTCCAATTTAACCCCGTGAAATTTTTATATAGACTTTTTCTGTGGATTTTCACATTGTAATTTGTTTGAAATATTTGGAAAAGGGGAGTGTTTGATAGAATGGGTTAGATGGATTGAGATGGATTGAGACACATAAAATTAAGGGACACAAATGGAATGATCATAAGGGAGGTCATGTCATTCCTTAGACAGTTGTTATTTTATAAAGGCATTGCTTAAATGGTTTTATTTTTTCGTACATGAAATAATGAAATAGGTCTTGACTCAAATAGTTTATTTCAAATTATTATATATTAATTAGACTCATGAATCCTTATAGATCGATGGGTTGGAGGAATTGTTAACCCATGCCATTGAAACCATCTAGTATTTATGGGAAGGATGCATTACCCCATTCCAGTTATTATTTTTTCTTAGGTAGTAGGAATTATTACAGTGTGCTAGTTACAACCTCTTTTTGGATGGGATGTATTCATACCACATGCCAGTATCTTCTATTGGTGGGATGAATTTTTACCCCACATTAGTTATTTCACATAGACACACACACACACACATATATATATATATATATTTGTGTGTGTGTGCTTGTGGATGAGAGCCATTATTATCGAGATCTAGTGATAATCTCTATATTTATACACCTTGTTATTGTTTTCAACATTCTCATACTTATCTAAAGTAGGTAAACTACCAAGTGTCCCTTTAAAATAGATGCAAAGACCCATCCCCTAGATTCCATTTCGTGAATACCCCAATCCCGCCTTCAGTAGGACAGGAGCTAGACACTATAACCAAATGGTATATCCTGAAAGGGAAATGAATTGCATTTAAACTTGTACACATGCACACAGAAAACTCATACAAAAGAATATGATGCTGAAACTAGGATACCAACAACATGTATGTCACACGAGGAAGCAACCACGCAAGTATTGGTGAAACTGAAAGTACAAAAGCATCCATAATACAATCCCAACTGAAAAGGGATGTAAAGTAAAAGGAAGTATAAGCTCTATAGGTCGTCCGCCCAAGATCCTACCTTAAGGGTAGGTGTATCTCACTTTTGGATGTTGTTGAATCTTACAGAATCTTCAGATCCACCTCTAAAACCACTAAAACCTCACTCTCCAAGATCCCAATCAAAGTTGTCTATTTCCTTCACAAGACACAACAAGTGAGGGCGTAGCACGTGTAGGGGTGAACATGAAAATACTTAGGAGTGACCCCAAAACCAACTCATCTCCCATAAAAATCCATAAAGAAAATCACAGAGTGCACAATGATTAGTGTCACTAGAGTTAGCTCGCCATAGATATAACATAAATTGAATATAGTGTAACCAATAGTTGAAATCACTGAACATCAATCACTCTAAAGGAACTCTTCCCTGATGAGTTTTTTTCGCTAGCTAGGTCTCCTAGACCTATTTAGTATATGATTCATGAATCCTCACGTGCTAGCTGAGTCATAGAGGCTTGCATATAGTTGAATAATGAAGCCTCAATAGGTATCTGATTCAGGAAGCCTCACTATAAAGCTAAATCATGAAGCCTCATTAATAGATGAGTCATGGGCCTCGATGGGTAGCATTGTCATGGATCCTAGAGGATACTTGAGTCTTGAAGCCTCGCTTATAGCTGAGTCATAGAGCCTTGATGGTAGCTGATTCACGAAGCCTCGGTCGATAGCTGATTCACGAAGCCTTACTGGGTAAACATCCATGATGTATTATGTAGAAGATTCCAAAATTACCACCCCGTCAGATGGGTCCCTACTCTGCAGATGGTCCATCAATCAGATGTGCAGTATGAGATATTTTTCCATTCATGTAAATAGGGGTCAGCTGCATCCGGGACTAGTCTGACTAGATCAGACCAACCCGACCAACCCAGTCAGGGATCCCGCATGACTTGTTCCTATCCATCTAGCCCATTGTCTTATCCCATTGGGCCTCACATTACCCAATCGAGGTTGGCGATGGGTCCAATCCACTCGTTCCCCAAGTTACCAGAAATTATTATGCACATCCTACACTAGTGGGCCGATATCATTTCCTTGGAAGTGTCTCTAAACTAGAAAATCGTGAAAATTTAGCTGGGACGGTCTGGTTGGGGTGTGCGCATCTGGCTAACAACCCCCTTGTCATCACACGGCCCGCACGGAGTATGAAAATCACCATATGCAGTGCAAAACTGGTGCCACATCATGCAGGCTGCCACAACTGAGGGGTGACAACCCTCCTCTACCACAACGCATGCTACCTCCTCCAGCACGACCGATGAGGTCCAGCTATTACATCCTGCATGCGTCACCTTGGTGGTGCCACCTTCTGCATGTGGCTCTCACCACATGTCATCAACACCGATGCATCGATGGTCTGATCTCATATCCATCTTCATTCTTCGACCTCTCAGGTCGCATCCATCACTGTAACATCCTCAGGGATATTGGTTTTTCAATTTCGCCACTCAGTCATGAAGAACACAAACACTTGCTGTGGAGGTATCTAAGGATATTTGATGTCGACCTGGTCCATCTGTGTTATAATTTACAAATCAATATCAATGGGGTATTATAATTCTATCATGGATTTCAAATCTTGTAACTCCCCACAATATCATTTCTCAACCCATAAAAAGAACTGAACCATGGGTCAACCTATTCGTGAGTTGATCATGGTTAGTGGATTGAAAATAATAACAGGAAAAAGCAGTCACAAAGAATGCACATAACCCCTACTTGGACTGAGGATCCATCATAGAAAAGGGACAAAGCTCCAAGCCATCATCAATCCTTGATCTGTTACTATTCGTCATTGTTTGTCACATATTGAATCCATCCCACTGGCATTCGTCGATCCTTGGTTTTATGTCATTCTTCGAGGGCATTCTTCATCAAATAGAGATATAGAGATAGGGATGCCTCTTTCATCATAGTATTTCCCATGGTTGTTTTTCAAATCTGGATGCCTGTTTAATTAAAATAAGGAGGGGAGTTGTGCATTGACACATTCTCTCATCAATGAGGATCAATAATGATTTTGAATCTCCTTGTCACTAACTCGTAATGCTGATTGGTCACTGTGTCACAACAGAAATAGTTTGAAAAAAATTGGAATTGAATTTCTTTTATGTTTATTTTAATTTTTACTAAAATTCCAAAAATTTATTTATTTTTTGGCTGACCCACGCTGGATGAGGATATATCATTCTTAGTAAAATCCAAGCATTCTAAATTCAATGGTTCCCTCATATTTTTAATCTAGACCCCAGTTCAAAAGATATAAAAACCCGATCACATTGTCATTCCATTTACATTATTTTTTTTTCTAAAATACGTTCTGGCATCTTTGGGCCTCAGAATCATGTGTCAGCTTAGGGCCTGATTTTGAATTAATTCCAGGTAATTAAAAAACAATATATGAAAATTAAGGGAAATTAAATTAATCCCCCTTTTTGGTATTTACATCCTCATAAACCAGAACAAGGAAAAATAAATAAATTGGGGTACTAAGAATGATTCTGAGCCTCCTGCTCCCATTTACTCTCTTAGAGATTCTTGTGCTTCCACCGAACGCACACCAAAGGGATCGAATGTACATGGAGGACCCACTACTGTCAGTACACTATCTTCATTGTATTTTCCTCAAACTTCACCCCATTATCAATTTTCAGCTCTCACCATTCAATGAAATGTGACGGATCGTGCGCAAATCTCTTAGATGAGACATTTGAAAAACATCGTGCACCTAGTGCATCTTTGGGGGAAGATCTAAGAGGTGCGCCACCTCGCTATCTCTACTCAAAATATGAAATGGTATAATAAAACTCGGTGGTAACATGCCTCCCTGGACAAATATCTATAATCCCCATCTGGGTGAGACCCGATGGAAAACATGGTCTCCCTCCTCGAAATCCAAGGGTCTCTGTTTCCAATGAGCATGCGATTTATTCCTACTCTATGTATTCCTTATCCACCCGTGGATGATCATCAACTTCTCTATTTTAGCCCGTACCAACTCCAGGCCAATTAGTGTTCACTCCATGGGGTCTATCCAGCATAGAGGGGATCTGCAAGGCCACTCGTACAAGGCCTCTGATGGTTCCATGACAATGGTGACGTTGTAGCTGTTGTTGAACACAAACTCCACTAGATGTAGGTGTTCCACCCAACTGTGACCAAAATCTAGGACACAAGAACAAAACATGCCCTCCAAGGTCTGAATGGTTCTCTCTTTCTAACAATCCATCTAGGGGTGAAAGGTTGTTCTGAAGTGCAGCTAAGTCCCAGAATCCATCAACAATCCCTTCCACAATTAGTAGTTAAGTATGAATCATGGAATAAGATGATAGTTTAAGGAACCCCCTATAGCTGCACTATCTATTGGACATAAAGTCATCCAAATCCCTCTACTGATCCCTTCACCCAAGTGGGTGGGAAGAGATCCAACATGGGGAGTCAGTCAATGATCACCTAGATACTATCATGGCCCATGGAAATGCATGATAACCTTTTCATGAATTCCATCGAGATACCAACCCATTTCATGTCTGGTACCTCATGTTTCTGGGCTATGCTTATTGGAACTTGATGCTCATGCTTCACTTGCTGAAAAGTGAGGCATCGTGAAATAAACTCTTCAACTTCATTTATATTCCCTAGAATCTAGTAAAAACATCGTAGGTCCTTATACATCTTCACCTCACGAGAATATTCATCAAAATTGGATGTATGGAACTCCATCAACACGTCCTCCGACAATGTCATTGGTACCACTGTGAATCCTTTTAAAAGGATGAAGTGCTCCCCACCTATTGAAAATCCATCAGGAGAATGTCCTAAAGATAACTGAGCATGTTGGGCCTCATCCTCTACATCCACATGTTGTGCCTCCCTGAATTGTTGTAAGAGTATAAGAGTGACAATAATTGAGTGAAGGTAAGATAATCCATCATCATCCACAAATGATATCCACATTGTGTCTAGCTTATCTGTTGACTCACTTAGAATTTGTGAACCAAAAATCCTCTTGACCATGTATTCCACCACAATCCCCTTCCTAGGATGATAGACTCTCTGAAAGTCATAGTCCTGGAGGAACTCTAGACATCACTGTTGTCTCATGCGTAGGTCCTTCTGTGAGAATATATAACAGAGACTCTTGTGGTCGGAGTAGATGGTAAATCATTCACCCAAAAAGTAGGGCCACAACATTTTCAAGGAAAATACCTCTACTGGTAACTCTAGGTCATGGGTTGCATATCTATTCTCATGCTTCCTCAAATTCTATGATCCATAGGTGAACACTACTCAGTCCTAAATCAGGAAAAAACCCAGTCTGGTCCATGATGTGTCATAGGAGACTCCATACCAAATTCTCTCTTATTGTAGTCTCAAGATAGGCCCACTCTCCAGTCTCGACCTCCACTCTTGAAAAATATGTTGGCACTTCTCTATCCACATGAAGTATTTTTCCTTTCATGTGGAGGATGATAAAGGTGCTGATACTCTATAAAGGTTAGTCACAAACCTCTGATGGTATCCAGCCAACCTAAAGGAACTCCACACCTTAGTCACACTCATGGGTGTCTCCTAAGAATGAAATTCTTCTATCTTTTCTGGATCCATTGAAATGCCAGTCTCTAAGATGAAATGTCCTAGAAAGTAGACCTCCTAAATCTAGAAATTGCACTTTAATAGATTATTTTCATGCTGGTGCTCGCGGAAGGTATCCAGGATTATCTCCAGGTGTGTATCATGCTCCTCCTTTGACGCCAAGTACACCAAGATGTCATTAATGAAGACTACAATAGAACATTCAAGGTAAGGTTGGAAAATCCTATTCATCAGTCCTATGAACACTATTGGTGAATTGGTCTTGTAGAAAGGCTTCACAAAAAAACTGATTGTGGCCATACCCACATGTAAAGGTTGTCTTTCGTACAACATCATCCCATACCTGAAGCTAATTATAGCCGGATCTCAGGTCAATCTTCGAGAACCACCTCTCTTCTTTCACCCGATCAAATATTTCATCATTCATCAATAGCAGATTTTGGTTCTTCATAGCCACCTAATTCAGATGCCGGAAGTCCACTCCTAGCCTCAATCTATTGTCTGCATTCTTGGAAAGCAACATTGGGGCTACCCATGGTGAATAACTGGGCCCCATGATGCCCTTCTCCGATAAGTCCTCCATTTATACCCTCAATTCATGAAGCTCAACAGGAGCCATCTGATACAGTGGTATTGATATCTATGTAATCCCGAGGTATAGGTTGATACCAAAGCCTACCCCCCTACGAGGAGGTAGTCCTAGAACAGCATCATGAAGGAAATTCTAATACTCATCCACCACTATAGGAAAATTTAGAATCATATCATCAACCACACCGAGAGTGAGGCTAGACAACTTGTGAGTGATCAACTGCTCCCACCACTGAGAAATTTTATCATGTGCTACAAAAGATTCCTTCTAACCATGGAAGGAAAACCTAGTCCCATCCTCACGGACACACCGCCCAAGGAACCTAATACAGTCGATCTGATCATGGACTATATATTACTAGCCCACACCCAAGATGACATCATAAGGCCTCATTGTAGTTATTAAAAGATCCAAGCCAAATATCTCACCAACTAAAGTATGATCAGACTATCAGCACTAGTGTTTAATAATTTAATCCACTCCCGAAGGAGCCTGTAATCCTATGAATTGATCCTATGACTCCACCAAAATCTCCAAGCCTCAAATGATGTCCATAGAACGAAATGAGGGACTGGAACATATGTCTATAAGAACTAAAACTAATCTTGTGAAGACACGGATTGTACCTATAATCATTACTAGAGCGTCGTTGATGTAGGCCTCCATCGCCTGATGCTGACCTCGCCCCTATCCGCCAGCTCTCTAAGCCCATGGTGGACCACCTGGGGGTGGTGATGATAGCACCTTGAAGCTTCATCCACCACATGTCACACGACCTGGTAATTTTACATGTCCACCACCATGAAGACATCCTCGCTTGAACCACTACCTATTCCTTGGCAGTCCCTCGACTATCTATTGATCATCTGTGTGGAAGGTCGGGAAGTCACAAGCCATGTGTCCATACCCTCCACACATGAAGCACATCTTACTTCCCTATGGACTCTCTCTAGTCTGAGATCCCCAAACTATCAACCTGGAGTCTTGGGAATATCCTCTAAAATATATGACCAACTTGGGTCCCCTCATATATTGCCTGCTAGTCACCACTAAATACTCTACTGCCTAGTGTCTAATAGTGGATCCAGTTTTTGGCGCCTTCTTGGTCAGAAAGATCTACATAAGATGGGATTTCTATAGCAGTCCAACTGAAGTGGGGATACTGAGTGGCACCATCGATGCTCAGATCTCCCATATGGGCTCCTTCTCAAAGGTTTGGTCCATCATGAAAGGGCCTAACACGATATTATATGTGTATCGGGAGAGGTCTATGAGCCTCACAGAGTACTCAGCCACACATCAAGATCACCTAACATTGTATTCCTACCAACTCATTCAATCCTCAATCTCTCTAACATACAAACTTCATCATATCTCTCAACTATCACCTCTAATATGCTTTTGTCATGACATGCCTTCTCCATGATCAGGTATGGTTTATAAAGATTTTGATCCATTCCTTCCTCAAGATGAAGGAGATACAATGACCCACCAATTCCCACCACCAAACAACCACTGGATCACGACCACCACAAAGGATATACAAATCTCACAAAAATTGAAGTCATTACCCTTTTTATAGTAACCAAGATTAAGATATAATATTAATAAACCTAAAAAAAATATATGGCTCAAATATATATATGGAATCCAAAATCCATCCCACATGCATGATCAAAGTAAAACTACATGAAATACTAGGAGAACTCGAAATTATGTACCGAAACAAAACTAAGCAACAAAATAAAATTTTTCCCAAATGTCCGAGCCAGTATGGTCCAAAAAGATTTTTCTAATCTATGTAGATACCTAAAAATAGTTAAATATTCATTGGTTGAACATAAAAATATATTTAGTGGGAAAAAACCAATGTCACCATGCACATGTGGGATAAGCATACTAATGAACCAGTGAAAAAACATCAAAAACTCAAAAGAACATAACAAGGTATACTATCTTCCCCATCCACACCAAGGCACACTCACCAAATAATTCTGTTTAGGTAATGTAAATAGTAAGAACATCGATATTTGGGTACCCGACACCATATCCCACTAGATAACTTGCCATATTTAACGGCCAACATCCTGATTCTACCACACATTTCCAAAATCCCCACGGTGACAATCTACTTGAACCCACATGGGCCAAATACTACATCACATATCACTCACAAACACCTAGGGCTCACAACCACAACCCCATCCTGTTGATACCTTGGAATCACCACACAAGTCATCTCAAAAACACCTAGGAACAACACCTCTCCCGCAGACACCTAGGACTCACAAAAACACCACAACCAACCTAAAGAATCTTGGTCTACAAATGAAAAGAATATGGAGCAGAGAAGATACAATAACCATTCATCCACCCTCCCACTATGATGTTGGGAAATGAAACCCTCCCCCTTAAAAATTGGGTTGTTCGAAAAGTAGTGATCAACATGGGTATGTTTCATATAGAAATCACAAGGAACTACTTATATATATATATATAGTTATCGAACACTAATCCCAACCTATGGGTTTTCAAAACAAAAACCTACCCACAGAAAAATTTCCCTTGCTACAAAACCTACATGCACGTACCACCAGGAATGACAGTCACTTCGATAAGTCAATAAATGAACTATGCTTCACTACATGCCACAACTCAAAATATACACCCATAAACTATTTTAACCAATTGAGATTCTTCAAAATCATTTCATTTATTTAATTATTTCATCCATACCTAGAAAACTGATGAACACTATAAATGTTATAATGAGAAGAAACTATACCAACCACTTCCAATGTCAAACTTTGAATGATGGTCCAAAGGGGAAGAATTCATTCTAACACCCATTAAAAAAAATAGAAATAAACTATACTGTTGTACCACTGCACATTCCCTTTTTCTAGACACCACTACCATCATTAATCAATGTAAATCCACCATGTAGATCCTCTTATCAAGTAATACTACCAACACACCTCATTACTTGAAGACTTTTCATCCCCAATGCACCACAACACCACACCCAACACACCCATAAACATGAACGTGACACAACCCAGTTCTACAGCCCTGCCACCCAACCAGATTCACAAGGGTATATGAATACACTAACCATTCGTGATACACAATTAAAAGAGAGACGAAGGGATCCCTACCTAGAACAAATGATGATCAACAATACATCATTGTTCAAAAATATCGGGGTCGCACGAGTAGTCTGTAAAGACTCCATAGGAAAACTGGACAAACGTCTATAGAAAAATACAATGACTCCTCAGTAAAGAGTGGTTCTCAGTACACAATGGGAAAGATGGAGGGTTTAATATAATATAGGATTCCAGCTTTAGAAAGGCTAGATCCTAATTCTATGGGGAAAACTATTTTGATGGCCATTAATTCTGGATCACAATCAAGACCACATTGTTTGGGATTCAAAGTAAGAATTAATTTTTTTAAGACAAAACCCATTTAAAATAGTCCAAAAACTCATTACATTTGACATTTAACTAATTTAACATCAAAGAATGCATCAATTGGTCGAAATTGGAAAATTGGGAACACTGGAAATGACTCAACATTGGGTGAGTCACTGACACGAGTCACCAACAGTGAGTCATTGAATCTTAACTCACTGATGCGAGTTACTGACTAGATTAGACAAGACGAGTGATGGTCTCCACACACTAATTCCACTCACCAATACCACTCAACAAATCATAACTTACCAACACCTGACTTACCAATGCCTCAGCCTATTGATGCCTAGCCAACTGACACCTCATCCTACTGACTCCTTGGGTATCTAACGTTGAGATACTAATGATGACCTACTGATTTTGATCTATTGATGACTCAACCTACTGGCACCTTGAGTCAATGACTTTGTGGTATGAACGCCAACCTAACAAATATAAGCTACCAATGTGACTCCCTAACGCATCAGTCTCTATTGGAAGATATGGATGTTTTGAAAAACTCTTGATATTAGTCATTGTCACCTCCAAGAACACTCCAAACCCTAGATTATGAAAAATTACTGGACCTGGTAGGTTTGGGCTTTTACATCGAGGCATGAGATGTTACAATATTATTGTAAGGTATATGAAATAATTGAAAAACATTAGTCCATTTTCAAAATAGGGAAATCCATAAGTTATATTTTCATTTAAAAATATATTAATGATTTAAAATATCCATTTTCATTTCTATGATAAAAAAATTATTTACTAATAACATTCGTAAAACATTTCCTATATAAACATAAAGGAAAATAATAATATTTAGGTTTTCATGGAGAATATGAAGACTCATAAAGAATTTCCATTAAAAATTAATTATTTATCCATTACATTTAATGAAAAATGATTTTTATATAAAACATATTCCCATTTTATTAACTTTTATGTCAATGGATTTCCATTGTAAATAATTGATATCATATTATATAGGTTCAATCAGAAATTGTATTTATAATCACCATCATAGTAACACTTACAATGGAATCACCAAACATGATAACTCCCATATCTCATTAGAGTAAACTATCAATAATAAATTTTCCTTTTTACCAAATTCAATAGGCAGTTATATCGAACTCACTTATCATTAGATATATATCTGGCTCACCCATATTTCATATAAAATAGTCCACAACATTCACATGAACTAAATATATTTATATTTAAATTTAATTATAAATATCATTTTAATTTCTATCTAATTCAATAAGAAATAATAATTTCTATTATCTATTAATGTTGTTAAAAAAATTAATTGTTCCTTAGAAAATAATTTTAAAAAAAAATTATGACACCCAATATTGAGAAAAATAATTTAGTTGAAAATAAAAAATTAATGAAAAATATATAGGATTATTATAAGAAAATAATGTCTAGGATGGTGGGAAAATAAATTCATTTGATAATATTTAAAACAATTATACATTACAGAGGTAAAAAACTAAAAAACTACTCATTCTGAAAACATTGAAAACATTTCTTTTTTAATCCATTTTTTGGAAAGAAATTTTTTTTTGAATAAAATGTATTTCAGCACTTTATAAATAAATAAAAACATTATTAAACTCATTTATAGTAACCATGATATGGTATCAAATGATTTTTGTTGGAAACATTAAAACTATATTTAAAAAAACAATTACATAAATCCCTTCAAGAATAAAATGTTCTCTAACACCTGAATAATAAAAATTAAATTAGAATTGTACATTACTAACAGAAAATTAAATAATAATTTAATTATAAATATTTCATTATTTTTTATTTCAATTACTTATTTATTTACAAAAAAATTATTTTCATGTTGGCTGTTTTGGGGTCATTTTCGGTATAACTTCAAACCATCGTCGATGTATTGAATATTGTCAAAGTTGTTCTGGTTACATTACCTATATAATTTTTTATGATATAATTATCATAATTAATCATTAAATAATAATTTAAAACCAACCATGAATATTGGTTATGAAAAATGAATCACATCATTTCATTATGATGTTAGTCCATATGTACATATGAAGGAAATTTCAAATTCAATATTGATTTGAAACGAAATAAAGTATAAAATATTTTTACATCACATAATAATAAATATTTCATGAATTTTATATTTAATCCTCAATTCTATCATTATTTACAACCATTTTTGGGGTAATGAAAAATGAATCACTTCACTTCTTAGAGGTGGGATACCAACCGTTCACATGAGAAACATTATCAATTTTTAAAGGAAGGAAATGATATAAAGGTATATAATATATTATCTGTATTGAATCATAATAATATTATAAAAATGTTGTATATTAATTAATTCATTAATTATAATAAACTAGGTGAGTCGGTGATGAAGAACGGAACTCATCTCTTCTTGGAGGTGGTAGTCAACACATATCAACACGCATTGCTTTCATTTCTCATCAAATGGGAAAGTAGGTGAAAATGGTTGTTCTGTGATAATAATAACACTATATTACTTATAATATACTAATTTAATTATATGATCATTATAAAGGGTAACTTATAGTATGTATAATAATGAACAAAATTATAACTCTCAATTATGAGTTATAACTCTTTTATAGAGTACCACCTTTGGATTACACATTATGCCATATAAGATGGAATTGTTATGCTAATAAAGACTATAGGATAAGTTTATAGTGGGTAAAAAGGTATTAAATTAAGATTTGGTTGAAATATGTGGCTCAATAGCTGTTAATAAGAGAGGATAAGTAGTTCCCTCTTATAAGAGAAGGGGGTGGAACTCCTTTATATCTTGATAGTTTTTCAATATTAAAAGGTATTATTAATTAAAAATTTGAATCATGGAATCCTAAATTGATATATATGATTTCATAGTAAAAATTACACATACTAACTCACATATAGGAAATATTTGGAGGTATTTTATGTCATATATAAATGTTTAACGTATTTAATCCTAATCTAAACAAATCAACTATATCTCATCTTTCTTCAATGATATAGATTTTATGTGACCAAAAATAAAATATGTCTCAAAACAAATTTCTACGTAATTTTTCCATGTATGAATTCAGTTGAGTCATTTTTTAATTATATAAGGGTAATAAATTTCATTTAATATTGTAATATGAATCCCATGAAGAATAGTTACATAAAAATGATTCTTATGGAAAACATTTTGTTTAAATTGACAACAAGTATAAATTTTTTTCCCAATAATAATTTAGGTTAATTAAAAATGGAATGTTTATAATATTTTGTATCAATAAAAATTAAAATTACACCAACTAAACATAACATTAAATGAAATTAATATAACATTTTATTTCATTTAAATAGAATTTAACTAATGTACAATAAGTCAATCATAAGTTCCAAAATTTCAGATAAGGTTTTAAATTACATAATTTGACGACTATAATGTATATTTTGTCAATATGGAGCTTTTTAAATTTATTTTCTAATCCATACATCATAATGATTTTATAAAAGTGATAGTACTTTAAAAAATGTTATTTTTATTAATCATCAAAAAACCAACTAGTTTTGAATACAATCAAAAATTATCCATAAGATAAATTTGATATTATGAATAAAAAATAAATGATTTATTATCTGATTATAAATCTATATTTTATATTATTAAATTTTTAATAATAACATATAATTAAAGGAAAAACAATTTAATTAAAATATAATCTATCTTTTTTCTAAAATTAAAACCGTAATTCTAATTTTTCACATGATTAAATTATTTATGAATGATATATCTTTAAATGCAACAAACATTTGAATTTAAAATATATAAAATATTTTCGTATTTTGATAACTACATCCATATACAAATGATGATAATAAAATATAACTATCCTTTAAATAGAACATAGTTTATGTCAGGAAGTAAACATAATATTTTTTAATGTATTAGGAGTATATAATCTTAATATATAATATCCTTTATTATATATATATGTGTGTTAATGATGACAAAACAATATGTGTGTTAATGGTAGGCATTTCACCATATTTTCAAATAGTTTGTCGGTTCTATCCCTATGCCCAAGCACAATACGACGTGTTTTTTCACTATTCTAATATTATCCCATTTATATGAAAGAAATAAAAATTAATAAATAAAATAACATTATTATTGATATATATTTATTCATTAAAAAATATTGTAATGTTACATACTCACACACTTAATTAAATTATTATCTAGCAATATTATCTTGACCATTGAAAACAATGGTGTAAAATATTTCCAAAATTCATTTTATTTAGTAAAAGAAGACATAGGAAATGATAATTTTCAAATTAAAATTCAATAATTGATCCCTTAAAAATAAATAATGGTTATCTAAATAAAATTTCCTATGAAATTAAAAAATAATTGATCCTGAAAAAAAATACTTTTTTTGGAATACAAAATTGTAAAAAGGTTTAATATAACATCCTTTTTAGAACAATAAAATGTAAATATTAAACTAACATGTAATAAAACATAATTATGTTATTAAATAATAAGTGTTATATTGGATAGAAGTTTTAATGAGTAGGTTAAAGAAAAAAATCTATAAAAATCATTTAAATTATTCTCTATAATGAAATACATTTGATGGGAAAAAGGATCATCATTGATGAAGAATCAAATATAAATTACAATTTTCCCCAAATAGAAAAGAGACCATAAATTATTTTTATATAATAAAAATTGGATTAAATATTCATTTTCATAATCCTTTTTCTAGATTTGACTGATTATGTTACCCTTATAATATCAAATATAAGAAAATATTGTTTATTTATTAAAATATATAAACACATTTTCTTCCCTTGGTTGCATGCTTCTATTAGTTTCCACCTCTATTTGATCCCATATCCTAAATGATGAATACCCATGACGATAAATTCTAATTGCTATTATATTTCAATATATCATGACTTCAAAAAAATGGAGATGAAGTATTCCTTTTTTATATAAAATACCAAAATTAATTTCACATGATAATATAATACAAAAAAAGAGTGAACCTTCATAATTCTAAAAAAAATAAACAACAATACCCAAATATCAACATAAAAAACTTCATTCACTTTAGAATAAACTATTATATTCAAAAAATAAATTCATTCAATGTATAATAATAGTTAAATCATATAATATCCCAAAAGAAAACTCAATAATTATCCATATTAACCATATTACTTCAATTTAAAAGTACATGTCAACCCAAGATGTTATATTTAACATTAAAATATTATCCCAAATATTATAACATAATTCCCAAATATCCATTATTCTAAATAACATGTAAAATCCAAAGGGTAAAATTTCCCTTAATAATCTATCACCAAATAAATTAGTAATCAATATAAAATTCCATAAATTATTACCACAAAAGGGTATCTAGGACTTTAAATATATACCCAACCATAGACTTATATACTAAATATTATATCCACAAGTCATAATATATCTTCATATTAATCATCATAACCTCAAATGGTATATAATCCCATGCTCCAATACAAACTTTAAGAACCTATACCATATTTAAACCATAAATACATGGTTTATATATAGGGTTTTTCATTAATTTATTTCTGGGATATTTTCAATTTAGTGTTTTAGATAATCAATTTAAAATGTGGATATTTTCACATCGTACCTATTTTTCACAACAAAATATGTTTATTATAAAGTATCACTATCTTTAATAAAGGTCATACTTCTATATGAAATGTTAGGAATTATAATAGTTCTTAATATTCCGTCAGCCTAGGGAACACATTTCGAAGAGATGAGATTGGAAAAACAAATCTTAGTAAGAAAAATAAATATCAATAAACATGTTAGTACATTTTTTATCCTAAAAAATCAATAAAAAAGTTATCCATTAACAAATAAATAATTTACCTCAAATATATATTTACATCCCTAAGAACAATATGATTTCAAATTAAATTTTATAACAAATATCATATGAAATGATAAATTAAAATTCATAATCATAATGTATTATTGGAAAAAATAAAATTTCATGAATACATTACATTGACAAAAATCCGTTGACTATTATTTTAAAATCCAAATATGAGAAAAATTCTATTAAAATAGAATTTCAATAGGTTATTTTTTAAAATCAATTAATTTTTATAAATTAAATAATTATTATATCATATTGGAACCATGGGACATTATCATTACTTTTATTCCTATAAAAAAACTATAGTGTATTATACTAATCAAATATTTATCATATCCTATAGAAGTTACCTATCATTTGTACACTCTGTTACATTAACCAATAGATTAGAGAGAAGTATTTTTCTCACCTTCCATGAGAGAAATATCATATTGAACTATCATTCATGTAAAATATCATTAAAATGTACCATGAATGAAACACATATAGGTTACACATTAATCATAAAATAAAAAAAATTTATTTAATTCCAAAAATATTAATTTAGTTATCTCATAATGATGTTATAGAAGAATATTTTTCAATGGTTTTTTATAAAAAATATCAAAATTTAGAGAATATTAAAAACATTATTCACACTCACAAATTAAAATGATCAATTATATTTTATTAGTCACTTAAAGAAATTCACATTATGGAGGTAAATTATTTTCATTCAATAACCATAAATATGAATATCATTTTCTCACAATAGAAAGGAATTAGAAAATCCTCTTTAACAAAATTGAGGAAAAGAGTCATATTCAATCCCTTTTAAGAAAAAAAATCAAAAACAACATTGTTATCCGTTAATAAAAAATGGGTCATTATTTATATCATATAATATAACCTTAACATTGATGAAAAATAGTTGGAAGGAAAAAATTTAAATAACATTATTAAATGAAATTTTCTTACCTTTTCTCTCACTAAACATATAACTTTCAATATATCATGAATAATAAAATTATTTACTCTTATAACTCATATAATTAATATTTATAAAGTTAATTTGAATAAATTATTCTTTTAAAAAAATTATAATGATTTAATAATTTATCATAGAAATGGTAATGTTCACATTTGATGTCTTAGGGCCATTCAATTTATAACATTAAAAAATGGTGCCTCGACCAATGTTAATGGTGTTATGGTTTCTGTACCATCAAAATTATAATTATTTTAAAATTATGATATTTATATATTAAAAAAACATTTCACACCAACCATAAAATGTACTCATTAGAAATGAATATCGTTTTTTAATTGAGATGGTTGTCTGTATGTGCACATGAATGACGTTTAAATTTTTCAATTGGGTGGAAATTAAATAATATATATATTTTTTTAATTTTAATGATTCATAAAACTATTATAAATTTTATAATTATTCATTATATCCATTATTATGTCCATCAATAAAAGGTTGTAATGAAAAATGATTCACATAATGCGGTGGATGTTGTATTCCACACGTACGCACGAGTGATGCTATCAACACTGAATAGATAGAAATAGTTATTAGATGAATAATATCATAGGAAAACGTAGTAAAAATAATTTTAGGAGAGTATTTTATATTTAACAAATCAATCCTGATAATCATATGTGTTTTGAGTTGATGTTAAAAAACACATAACATTATGGATGTGGAAGTACTCATATATTAAAAAAAGATGTGTTCATATAAAAAGGGTGAAAATGATATAAAAATGGTTCTTACATAAAAATTCTTGCATTTTAATATTGATAATATTATTTTTTATTTATTTTATCATGGTTATAGAATTTTATGTGGATGTTTAAGTGCTATTAAAACGAAAACTCTTTTTTTAGAGTTACACCTCTTCTTCAAAACCAACATTTTTATTACACATTAAACCATAATGGATTGTGTAATTATGAGATGAAGCCATAAAATTTTTGGTAATGAATGTTTAAAAGTGAATTGTGTATGTCTTGATTGATTAATGTAGTTCAATAGTTTTAAATATTTGAGGATAATTGGTTCCCTTTTATATATGGGATGAGTGTCACTCTAGTAATCATGCAATGATTAAAAATATCAATGGATCCTATTCCCGGTAATGTTGAAAAACTCCACCAAAATTCATATATAATATTTCATAACAAAAATCCACCGTCACATAATCACATTTAGACATATTTTTTAAACATTTTAAGTGTTATCTATTATTAAAACCCCTTTAATGAAAATTTAATAACAAATGTGATAACATTAATTTTTCCATGATAACATATTTAGGAGAAAAATGAAATTGAAAATATAGAAAAAAATATTTACATAAGGATTATATATATGGATTCCATTTCGTTATAATAATATTATATATGTTCAATAAAATAATTTTATTAAATAACATAGAATCATGATACATAGTTTTTTAAAAAAAATACAAGATTTAGATATATAAATCATATCAAATTGAATATAAGTAAAACTATGAATACTATGAATTTTATTTTTTAATTAATAGAATAAAAAATTTATTTAAAATTTTGGATAAATGTATAATATAATTTCACTTTCCAACTAAACCATTAAATATACAGACCCTAAATTTGTTTTCATTTTAATGAAAATATATCTTCTATTCACAGAATTGAAGCCTGGGTTAATAAATTGAAAGTATTTTCACAAAATAAACTATTAACCCCATTAAACTTATTGGTCTATTAAAAGGTTATTAAATTTATTATTTCATTCTTATATAATACTAATAACTTTATATAAGAGAAAGTATTTGAAAAGTATGTCTGCTCACTATTAAACAAAAAATACACTATTTTAGAAACAACTCAAAAAAGACCCAAACATAAATTTGATGTTATGAATTCAAAAAATAATAAATTTTTGTAATATAATAATTTTAAAATTTAATTATTTTAAATTAAAAAATGGAAATCATGGAAATAATCGTTAAAATAACGAAAATGTTGTTCTTCAAAATAAAACAGTAATTTTGATCTTCAATATGATAAAAATATTTCTGGGATATAAATCAAGTAATGTAATATATTTTTTAATTTATTAAATAGAAAATAAATTCAAAATTATCTAAATAGATCAAAATAAAAAACATGTTATTGGACTATGCTTAAACATTAAATATATCATACATTACCTAATAAATTAATCAACTTAATTTTAAAAGATTATTGTGTGTATATATTTATTATATGTTATACATTATCAAATTAAATAAATTTAGAAAATAATTTGAAATAAACCAATACAATATGTAGGTCAATGGTAGGCTCTCTGACCATCTCTCTATTTATTCATTGGTTCAATCTATACATCCTTACTGATAGTGATTAGTTATTACCGTGATCTATTGGATTCCATTTTCATGGAAGAAAACGTTTTAATAAATAAAATCAAATATTTTTTGAAAAAAATATTCATTTCAATTTCATGTGATGTTACATAATGATTTCTATTGATAAATAAAAGTGTGAACATATATATTTGTTTTTTGTGATGGTCATACAATGTTGATAAGGACACATCACTGCTTGGTTTCATAAACAAAACGAATAATGAAGTCATTATACTATATGAATCCATGAAAATTTATATTTGGGTTTAATGTATTTGGTTTTTGTGTCACCGCAATTTATGGTGTCAAACCCCAAAAAAATAACATGAGAAAAGGAAGACAATGGTATCTCCATAATGATGAGCGTCATGAAATATAAGGAATATGTTGTTAGAGAAGTAGTGTAAGGAACTTGTTTCTCCTAATATTTGATATATAATCACAATGTGAATTTTTCCAGATCACACCTATATAGATCCTATAATTTTATAATATAATAGAAATTATATTATGATTAATATTTGATTAATTTTTATAGTTTGAAATTAAAATTAAAATTAAAATATGAGGAAATTTTGTTGTTTCTATGAATGTTATACTTACCTAGGTATATTGAATATATTAAATATATTAATAGAAAGAATATTATGATGATTGATATGATTAATAAAGATTAGATACATTTTTTTAAAATGTAGTGTGTATAAGAAGATAACTTAAAAAAGTTTTAGTATAAGAAGAAGAAAATAACAAACACACACACTTTTGTGTTTGTAATTATCACACATGCATCATATCATGATGATGGGGAAATAATTCACACAAGTTTTCAAAATCAAAGGATCATAGAATGAATATACACTAGTATAGAGAAATACTAATTTCTGTTTAATGATAATCCCTACCCCATTTTAGATCATGAATATAGAAAAACATGTCATCAGACCACTTGAGATGCTTAATTTTTATATCTTATAGTATGAGTTCAATGATATTACTATCTTAATTGTATAAAATATATGATTTATTTTTGACACAATATTCTAGAGTGATTGTGGATCATGATTGGTATTAGATACTATTTTGACTATTGAACCATAACATTGGGTATATTGTTTAATAAATTCTATAATGTGTTCGAATTCTCTAGTGACATTAGTGAATATATTATGTGATAAAGATTGGACTCAAAAAAATCATATAATATGAAAATTGAATATCCTTTATTGATTAACCCTAAACATACATTATTCTTAAGGCTGGAATAATTGTTATCAGGGATTTTCGTTATTACTAAAAATATTAATTTATACTATTTTAATGTTATGAATGATTTTTTATCTTATTCAGTTTATTATATTTTCTCTATGATTAACAATAGAGATATTTTTTAAATTTATTTTTTAAATGTGTTCTATTTTCTAATTATTCTGAATATGATATTTTTACCTATTATGGATAAAAATAATTAAATTATTAGTAGAGTATTTGACATATAGAAGTAAAAAATTATAATATTTTGAAGGAAATAACAATAACCCAAATTCAACCATTAGTTTTGAATGTTATTGATATTATGATTGAATATTTTAAACATCTTTAAAAATAATATTTTTTCTTGGGTTGAAAGGTATAATTTTTGAATCACTGGGTGTGAATGAATATTTCTCTTATATAATATTTTATATATATTATTTTTAAAATATTTATTATATCAATTCAAAAGAATAATTTTTTTATATGTTTAAAAATAACTTTTTAGGTAATTAATGATATATAATATATGATTCAAATATTTATATTTGGATTTAAATATTCTGTGATAAATTATGATGAACTATATATAAACTATTTGTATGATTTGTTAATGTTGTTGGAAAGGAAGTGGTTTTGGTGGGAATTTTTTGTATAATACTGTTGTTAACAAAATAGTATTCATTTTTCTAGAACCATTTTATTAAAGTATTTTAGAAATCAATGACCAAAATCATGGAAAAGGTCAATTAGATGATTTTTGTAGAATTCTAAATTCTTATGATATTTACAAGGTTCAAGTTTCTAAGGAGATGATTAATGCTGATAAAGATGTTTCTTTTAAAACGTTAATGATTTAAAATAGTTTGGATAAAATTTTCATCAATTAATAATAATGTAATGATAAAGAAGATGTAATAATGAATGCTTAGAAACTCATATAATTCAACATACAATGTCATATATGATGTAATGGAATATGATAGATGAATTTACTATTGATGTTATTCAATTAGGATTATATTTCACATTAAATATCTAATTGGCCTAAATTGTATAAATTTGATGTGTTTGAAAATATGCATATGATTCCAATAAGAGCTAAGAGAAATAAATAAATAATCTATTCTTTAAATTATAAATATATTAATTTTTTTAAATTCTATAGTATAAATTTCATATAGGATCATGAAGATGAGGATAATAGTTAGGATAAAGAGTAAGATAAGAGATCTAGGGAATAGATGGCGAGATACTAATTCAAATTTTGAATAATGATTCATTGAGTAAAGATGATTATATCAGTGATGATAAAATAAGAAATATATTTATTTCTGAAATATGATATAAAATTATCTCTATTAAGGATAATCAATTTATATAAGGAGAAATTTTTTAAATAATGACTATTAATTAAATGTCAGAAATTGTAGCATACATGTCGAAAAAAATGTTTAAAAAGGAGAATGAAAATTTTATTTTATAAAATAATAAAGTAAATAATCATTTCATATTCGAAATAGGAATTATTATATTTTAAATTTATAATAAACGTGACTTTTTAACAAAATAGATCAATGTAGAAATGTAATTTTACAGGTACAAATAAATCATTTGGAATTATAATCAAGAATTTATTGAATGCTCTACAGATATAATAGTGGAATTATTTGATTATTCAATAAAGGACCAAATTGAAGTAGTAAATTAATGAAATAATTTAATAGTTGATAAACACCACGGATATGTTAGTGGAATTTTTTTTGCATGTATCATGTGAATAAAATATGAATTTATGGTAAAGAAAAAAATCACAAAAAAATAAAATAGTTATTTTAAAAATTAATAGATGAGTTCTAGAAATAAGAGAAATTTTTTTGGATTCATCCAAAAAATAATATATAAAAATTATCGAATATTTTATGTAAAAAGAAAAAATATATATATCGTTTCATATTTTGTATGCCATGATAATTTTTGTGGAAAGTATTTATTTTATATATAATATTTTCATAGTAGATACATTTTTATCATACAAAATAAGGTTTTTTAATAAAAAAATAAAAATATAGTCCTAGATGGTTGGGGGGAAATGTTTTTTTGGGGATTCAACCCACTCATAAGAGAAAAAATTTATAATAAATACAAAAAAAACCTATATATAATATTATTACCAAAATATAACCATTAGATGATATTTGGGGAATATGTGATGAATTAGTTCATTTTATTTATTAATATATGAACATCATAAATTAATAAATTTTAATGAGTTATTATAATTTTTATTATTTGTGAAATATAAATAATTTATAAGAAGAGGAATCGATTATATATTTGAAATAAAATCAATAAAAACACCATTCATATTAGAGAGTTGAAAATAAATTTATACACTATTATAATTGAATATCCTGAAGGATTTGGTATGTGAAAGAAATAGCTAGTAACCATTGAAAATAGTGGTCCAACAAAAAGTCATTGGAATGGATCTGTGATAATTATAGAAAACACAAATAATTAAGAGAACATATTCTTTGTTTACATGTTTAATCACATCATTATATGTGTTCCTTTGAATTTTGATGGAGGAAATGAGGTAATTTAAATAATAATTAATTTTTTGAAATAAAATTTGATAATTTTTGTTTCATCATTAGAGGAAAATTATCAAGTGATAACATATATTTGGTTGGTGAAGTAGTGAATAAAATGTTTCCTCATTATAAGTACATGAAATTCAGACAAAAAATTTTAGATAACACTTACTCAAAATAGGGTTAACAAAATTTTGTGCTAAAAATAAGTCTAAAATACTTATCTCATAAAGAATATATCGATTAAATATTTAAGATCAGGGTTTTATTAACTTAGAAAAACATTGTGTATGTTATAAAAATAAATTTATCATAAAGGGAAAAATTAAGAGGGAATCATTGAAGTGACATATTGTTAACGTAAAGAGAAAAATGAATTCTCCCATTATAAATTATTATTTGAAGAATAATTTTCTTTATCAATGTGGTTCTCAGTAAAAATGGGTGTTGAATACATATCAATGTATTTTTAGTATAAATCAGATACCTCACACAATAAAATTATAAGGTATGATAATACTCATTAACTCTCTCACTTACTCATTGGATCATTAATTTAAAAGGGGGATAAGGACTACATAAATATATTTATGTTTATTCAAAAATTTATTTACAAATGGGATGAAACAAAGTCCGTGGGAGAATCCAAAGATATCTATTTAACAAAATGATAGATAGAAAAAGTATTTTATGGGAGTATATATGTAGTTGGAATGTTTTAATAGTATAAGTTATAAATTAATCATGTGAACTCTTCTATCATTTTTAGTGATCATTTAGACATGAAAATTTTATTTATTGATACATGAAATATATTTTAAAAGTGGAATAATTTTAACTTTTTTCAATAATTATAAGTATTTTTTTACATATGTGGGGGAAATAATTTAATAATAATTTAGTAAATTTTTGAATCATGTTTATTGTAAATTTGAATCTAATAATGTTGTAAGGAAATGATTAAATAATTATTCCTTGTTTTTGATTCTTACATTGAGTTTTCTCATTTAAAAATATAATCTATAATTATTATACAATTATATATATAGGTATAAGTGTTATTTATGTTAAATTTTTTCTAATAATATATTGAAAGGGTTATTATTGATATCTTTATGATGACGTTAAGATGATGATTGGTTGTGAACTTTGGGACCTTGATGTGACAACATGGAGTTATTTGAGATCTTTTTTAAGAAAATCATTCAAATAGGGTAGGTATTTTCTATAAAATAAAAAAAAAGAGAAATGATGTATGGAAAATGGTATATGGGTATAATAATTTTACTTCAAAATAGCATCTCGTATAAGAAATAAATTATAATAGTTATATGTTGAAAGAAATTTTTACCCAAATGGTGTTATGAACATCATTCCCACATAGTACCCAGGATCTAGATAACCATTGATTTAATTTATTAATTAATTTATTAATTAGTTATCTACTAAAATCCTAGAAACCCAATTCTATGTAATTAATTAATTTATAAACCCTTTCACTAGTGTCAGTCACATAAATCCATGTGCAAAAGGAGTGTGAGGAGAGACTATAAGAATAACCAAGAACTAATTAATGAATCCTACTATAAAAACATCAATTGATCTTGATATATATGTGGATTACTTAATATATTAATCCAAAAAAGTGGCCAGGATTTCTAATACATTTTTCATTCATTGATTATAAAAATTGTAAGTCTTGTTTGTTATTCGATGCTTTTTCATGTGTTTTCTTTTCATTGTACTTAGAAGAATATTTTATCCCCACATAATATATTTTCATTTTTTAAATAGTAAATATTAGTATAATATTATTGGATCAAGGAAAAATTAGGTATCCTACTCCACCCCCATAACCTCAAAACTATAAACCCCTTGTCATGGTCTATAGCTATTGGTGATGCATTGTACATTGGCTATAATGATATAAGCTCTCTCTCTCTTTGTATCTAATATCTCTCAATTGAGATGGATAAAAGTGACATGGGAGTCTTTGAAGAGCGTTATCAGAATATGAAAATTGGGAATTCTCCGTGGAGAAGAGAAATGAAGATGAATGTTTGTATGATTGGATTCATAGCGGATTTTGGCGATGATAAGACAATACCACAATAATGTTGATGGTCCAGCTTTATAGGTGGTTAATAATTCTAATTAAGGTTTTCAATTCAGGAACAATGAAATTTGGGGATCCATAATAGGTTAGATATGGTTTTGATAATGGTTGTCTGATCTGTGGGAATGAACAGATCATTATCAACCTAATGGTATCTAGATAAATTAAATCTAAAATTACTCCTCATTGGTGGAATAAAAAGGACCAAATCCAACGAGGAGGGTATACCATGTGTGTCGCAAGATATATGGAACAAGCTATCTTCCCAAGTATTAAATCCTTGTGATTAACGGGTATCAGAGGATCCCCTGGTCACATCTACTCCACCCCACACAGTATACAAGATGATGTTCATGTGGGGTTCCCACAGATGCATTAGAAACACATGATATAGGAAGGATGTATCATAATCCTTAGATTATTTTGGGCTAACTACGAGTTTCCCAGCCAACAAACCTAGTCGAAAGTCATAGTATCAACATCCATGGTGATTTCTCTAGGGTTTGGATAGGGTATTTCCAACTGTTTAGGGAACTAGTCTCCAATCGAAAATGGCCCATTTATGTTGAAATTATTCACAATTGACTCAATGTAGGAGAGCTAAATCATGACACCAAAAATTATCTCTATTATAAAGAACATACTTTAATATCATTCAATAGAAAGGATTTGCAGTGTGGACATTGATATAGAACTATAGTATCATGTGACTAGTAACATCAACAAGTCCATATATATATCTGGCCATACAATCACCAATTACTATAGAAAAGTGTACCTATAATGTTGTTGGTATCATACTTTTACTATCTTCTTTATGAGACCATTTTAGGTAGGGTGTTTGTGTGTTACTGAAATATTGATTTTAAACATTTTACTTTCTCCCAAATATAGTGATATTTATTATTATCTATGTATTGAGGGATAATTTCAGTACCCACATAAATCTACGTGTTACATGATCTTCTTACTAATATTTTTTTCCTTATTTATAATAATTTATAAAATAATTATTCAATGTAACACATAGTGTTTCTACAAAAACTAGTATTGGATCATGATATAAGAATAACTAGTTTAGTTAACCTCAATTTTAAAGTTTCTATAGAAAAAGGGAAGTTTATGGTCATTTACATTGTGGGAAGTGACATCAGTAACTAGAGTATTTATATCAAATACTATCTTAACTGGAATAATTTTTTTAAGAAACTTCTGGGTGAAAAATAATGAATATGTTGAATATGGATTATATGATTCTGGATTGACATGTTCTAAGATTTTTTTTCATCACATCAGCTAAAAGGAGGTGTTCAGATCAAAATTGGAGAAGATCATGAAAAGGTTGATGAAATATTCCATGTATTTTTACAAGAATACCTATATATCGAATAAACTCTATATGTTTTCATGGTTGTTCAATATGAAAATAATTGTAAAGAATATTCTTGGTGATCTCATCTATGAATTGAACACAAGAAAATATCAATTTTCATTTGTTGGAATTGTGATTGATGATTAGGTATGTAGACTCTTTTTAAAGTCATTATTACCTAATAGTTGGGATGTTACTACAACAGTAATAAAGAATTATTTGGGGAATATAAGTTTGGTTCAATAAGATAAAAGAGACTTGATCCTCAGTGAGGATATATGAAGAAGAGAATTGGGAATATTCTCTTTTTCTTATATAAACATGTATAGAGGAATAGGATCTTTGCTATGAGGTATTCTTATAGAATGGAAAAAATATATGGGAAGGATAAAAAACAATCAAAAGTGGTATGTTTCTAACTTCTATATTTTCTGAACAAAAGGACATACCAATAAGAGTGTATATAATAACAAAAGTCACTTGAAGCCAATAAAAAAACAAATTTGTTGAAGGAAACAATTATTTTGTATTTGATCATGGATATCCTGATAGAGTCTTAGGTTTTATAATTATTGGAATATTTCCATTAAACATGGGATATGGGATTCCTAAAAAGATGTGATTATTGAATTTTATTCAAGGTACATCTTATGATTGATGAACACTTTTATATTAAGCATAATTATGGATAATGTATAGTGTGTCCATAGACTGATAATAAATCATATTTTTCTTGTGCAGCTTTATTATACAGGTTGTAGTACCATAGTCACTTGTGGTGAGTTGAAGATTAATATGGTAGATATGGTTATATCACTTCGTGAAAATAATAGTGCCATATACAACATGAGAGATAAATTCATGGACATTCCCACATTATAAATTCAATCAGGTATTGAAATCTATGAAACTATAGGCTCATCCACATTGTTGTTAAGTGGATTTAGGTGCTAACATTAAAATTATTTCTACTAGAGTTTATGTTGGTGTATATTGTATTATGTGAATATTGCATATCTAGAATGTATAATATGTTTTCCCTTTCAAAAAGTGGTGTAACACTGAAGAATGGGATGGTAGACCTATTGTGCACAAATTTTTTCAGGCACGCACCAATATATTCCCATATAGGGTCAAAAAATTAATGGACATATACTAATGACATGATATGGAATGTATGGGTTTACATTAAGAATTCAAAATATGATGTTTATATCCTGTTTCCCAGGTTAAATTTCATAATAAAGATTGATTCATGGTAATAGATGACATTCTTCCCATTTGAAAATGGTGGATATTATTATAGTAACATGTTAAGGAAGTTGTGTTCAACAATGTAATTTGGTGGGATAATGTAATGTTCCGTGTATTGAACCAGATGAAAAAATATAGGAAATTAAATTATTATGTTAACTAGGCAGGTTGATTTTAAAACCGAGCGTCAGAATGTTTTGTTTCTGATAGTCGACACTACAGCGTTGATATAATAAAAATATTAAGTATATTTTATTGATACGCATGTTAGTTGCTTTTCACAAAAATGAAATAACTCTTAAATAGTGTGTCGTACGAGAAAGTTTAGACCATTTTAGGTCTAGAATGCCAGTTTTATCCTAGGTAGTGTATAACCTTGATTCGCATCAGGTGTTTGGAACCCTCTCACATGATAATTCCATCATTATTTTTTATTAATTAATTATTTCGATTTTTATATAATAAATAATTATTTTATCTCAAACGGTAGATCGTATGTGATATATGATACTACTATTAGGTCCATAACGCCGTGTTTAACCTAGGTAGGGAATATCATTGATTTGCATTGGATGTTTTTCACCCTCGCACTTGATAATATCGTCTTTATTTTTAATTAATTAATTATTCCGATTTCTAAATAATAAATAATTATTTTCTCTCAAACAGTGCATCAAATTAGAAATCTGACACCACCAATAGTTTTGGGACGTGGGGTTTACCCTAGGTTGGGAATAACCTTTGCAAGCATTAAAAATTTGGTCATATCACACCCGAAGATAATTTATTTTCGTTTTAAATATTTTATTGGAAATTAGATATATTAATAATTATATTATTAATATTATTATTTATTTTGAAACCATTAAATGAAAATGCACATCCACAATTAATAAATGTGTCACAATGTGAATAATAACCGGGTAATTTAATAAATATGATATTATTAATTATTCAAATTAAATACAAATGTGTACCAATATTTATTTAATAACCATTATCCTTTTTTATGGTTATTGTTTTTATGTTATTAATGTTCAAATTTATGGGTTGAATTAGATAATTATTATTATTTTAATTATTGCTATAATTATTATATTGACACAAAAACATTGATGTATACATATGAGGTATATCTATATAAGTGTGATTAAATATATATATATATATAGTTATATATAAATGTGTGGGTGTATGTACACGAATATACAGATTTGTATATATATATATAACATGTATATATATGGGTGGATTTTTATTGTTAGGTTAGATAAAATATTATTAATTACCTACATAAATGCATTTAATATGCCGACTTAAATCATGTTGTGGACTTTTATGTTTCTAATCCAAATATTTAAAGCGACCCAAGGCACAGGCATATACACCCTGTTGCTGGTCCCGAACAGCTACTAAAATTATTAAAACGATTGTTCAGGTTTTATGTAAAACAATACATCGCGCCATAGCACAGTGTTCGGGTTAAAAATAATTAAAAATGATTAAATGGAATTAATGGAATTTAATGAGGGATAAAAAAATAATAAAACTGATAAGGTATGAGAGAAATTAAAAATAATTAAAATGAGTTAAACCTATTTTAATTATTTATTTCATTTCTTCCAGCATTTTATTTTTCTTATTTTATTTATTTATCTACTTTTTATTTTTTTCCTTTTTATTTTCTTTCATTTACTTTTTATTTATTTTTTTCCTTTCCTCCTCTCCTCCTCCTCTCCTGTGCGTGGAACACCTCTCCTCCCTAGGTGGTGTGCACCTCCTACTCCTCTTTTCGGAAGATCACTGCGCCTCCGTTCGTCATCCTCTTTCTTCGCCGTCAAGTGCGTTTTAAACATCTCGGTAAGGCTTATCCCATGCACTAAGAATCATGCTATTTCTTTTTCTATCCTTTCTGTAGTTCGTCGCGGAAGGATTTTACCCTATTTTGGGGTTTTTCTAAAAACAATTGTTTTCTTTCTTTTAGGTCAAATCAAATCATACCATGGATCATAGGATCATCTACGACTATAAGGTAGGGCGTCTGCTCTCTTTCCCTCCATTTTGGTTCAATTTATAAAAATTCACCATTGTGTCGTTCGTTGTTTCCTACCGGCTTTGTTCAGGTTCACCCAATTTCTATTATTTAATTGTTTTTCATAATTTTTGCATCCCTATTTATCATTAAGTAAATTTTCTAAGTTGTCTCAATAAGTTCAGAGACCCCTTTGGGTGGGTGGACGTGGTCGGTATAATTTATGTTAGCCTGGACTTTAAATTTATTTAATTGCATTTGTCGCACAACCGATATTTTTTGTGGTTAATTTAGATAATTAATTTAGATTAATTACAAAATTTAAAATTGAAGGAACTTTTGTAGATGTTTGTGCTAATTTATTAACTTATTTAAAATTGCATTTATCTTCTTTATATTGATGTGATGCTTTGACTTGTTAAGATTGTTATACCAAAATAGATAATTTTGTACTATGTGGTTTTTAATTTAAATAACTAATTTAGATTGATTATGAATTTTGAAATTGTTGTATCATTGGTAGTTGGTTGTTCTAATTTATTTATTTATTTAAAAGTGTATTTAATCTGCTTATGTTGATGTGGTACCTTGCCTTGTTATGATTTTTATGCTGAAATAGTTAATTTTCACTATTTGATGCACATGTGTGCCTGTTTAGTTTCAAGATGAAATTATATATGTTTATGTCATATCTTCTGCTGTGAAAACATTAATTAAATTAATTGCAAGGAAAGAAGGTGGGTCTCGTATTAAGGTCCATGCTTTGTCCCCCCATTCCTGACGGTTTCCACTACGCGTTGGGTGGGGGGGTGGGTGTTGTTGGATTTGCTAGACCGAGACTTCCATGGGTTTTCTAATACTTATGAGTGACACTGGTTCCCAAAGGGCCCATCGAGGTGGATCTATTGTAAATGTGGCTAAGAAAACCTCAGATGATACTCGATCCCTTTTTGCAAGATTGGGACGGAATCAGGGTAAAGCCATGCCTCGGGCAATACATGGTCTTTCGAAATATTGCATTGGACGGGCTTCGTGGTATTGGATAAATTGACAGATGTTCCATAGCAATACCTTCGGGACATGCTCAGACTCTAACTCTTTACTTGAACCTTAATAATGATGCACTTATGGTTTTTATTATTTCCATTCGAGTCACTTGAGAATTGAGATATTCTTCAAATATGTGGAAGTGCACCAGGTTGACACTTGACTTAGACCCCAAGTAAAAGCACGAGTTTAGGGTATACCTCTTTCCTGTTTACCATGTTTCTTTTTGGGTTTATATATGTACGTGTATGTGTATTCTTCTGACATGTACCCTTTTAGACTATCGGCTTAGGCTGAAGCAGGTAATTAGGCACGGTTGCCGTTTGGAACCCAGGCCGACTAATTTATTACATTGTGCTTAATTATTTATCAGAAATTGTTATATAATGGAACAATGCATTTTTTCATTTCACGAAATGGATAGGATTTGACACCTTGGGTGTCGGACTAGTGGGATTTTATATCACACCCAGCTCAGGCATCATTGATACCTGAGTAGATTATATGATTGCAGGTTTTGACCAACAGAAGTGTGTTGCTTCCAATTCTTGATTGATTGTTGTTTCTTAGTATGGAGACTAGGACAGAGGACTAAGCCTTTATAGTGATGTAGTTGTCGTACTTTTTTTCTTTTCATCTTAGTTGATATCATTATTGGCTTCTGTTTTATGTAAATTAAGTTTAGACATAAATCCTGGCAAGACATCGATTTGTGAGCTTCCGTAGTTAAGTATTATTTAGTTGGATTATTTATATTTTTTCTACTGCAGTTCATTCCTTTATATACCTCCTCTATTTTTTTATTAATTGATGTTTACTTCCACTATGATAATACCTATTACCTATGAGGTCATAGTCTCCCCCAAAGACACAAAAAGGTCCTTGCTGTTTCTCGGTAGCCTCTGGCATACTGGGAGATGCTCTTGAGGTCATTTAACACATCTGTTTGGCAACCTTCTTAGAGTTGAGCTAGGTCGGGACGTTACAAAGTTGTATTAGAGGTGGTAGTTTCCCTTTGTCTTACTGTTTTGGGTTGCTAGACAGGAGACTAGGAATGTGCTGGTTCTTGGTTAATAGTCATGCTTGGGACTGATCACCCCATGTACAGGAAATGACAAAGTGGCCGGGGTTGGGATTGTTGTTCATGATTTTCGATGTTACAATTTATATGATTTCACCTCGAGTGATTTGGTGTAACTTCTATTGCTTATGAATTTACAGAATTTATGATATTTTACCCTTGGCCTATTAAGGTAAGGATAAACCATCACATGCATCATAATAAGCACATAGGAATTAAAATGACATGCATAGTTCCATGCAATGTAGTTGCATTTTAGGTTGTCTGTTGATTCAAATTATGTTCCTTGAAAGCATGCAATGCCTTTTATTTTTTTATAATGCATTTTTAGTTACCATGTTTTAGTTATATATTTAGCATGCTAGCCTATTTCCATGCTGCCTGTTTAATACAATGTTTGTCTTGAATCTTTCTTCTATTCCTATTAGCATGAATCTGTGATTAAAATATTTTTCTTCAGTGATTACAACATGTATCTCTCTTTTAGATTCTTTACTGACCTTCTAGCTTGTTTTTTATATAATTGGAGGCTTTCCTAAAATGTATGGGTCACCTTTGAATGGGAGGAAAATTTCAAAAACTGTAAAGTGTATAGTCACTTATTAGGTTGATAGCCACCCATATATCTAGGTTGATATGTGTTTGAGCATGTTATAATTTCAAATTAATTTTTTAAATACCAAATTGAACAAATAGGACCAAGTGGGATAGTTGGTGCATGTTCCTTAGGAGATAACCCAGTATTGGTGTTGTGACTCTTAATAATTAAACAACTATTTTTGGGGTGTATTCTAATGAACCCAGTTCAGCTTAGTGGGACCCTTGTAGGTTGCATTATCTTCATAAAGGGATTTTAATTGATATATTTCCTAATTAAGGATATAATTTCAATTAATGTAAAAAGTTTTAAATGGTAGTTTTATAAAACATGCATTTTTTCTCTTGAGCCATTGTTTAATATCATGTACCTTGTGATTGGTTTTGAAAAAATGGTACTTGATATTTTTTGAGTAAATATTTTGAACATTAAAGATTAACTGTGATTAAATATAAAGGACTTGGATATGTAACTTGTAGAGATTTCCTCTGTTTATGACCATGGTATAAGAGTGGTTTGAGTTTCTCCTGGCGTTACTTTGGAATAGAACCTTTCAGATGTATTTGTACCTATTCGGACCCCCTTTCTTAAAATGGAACCCTTTTTTGGTTGGGAGGACATGTTTTCCTTGAATTTTTTTGGGTTTGATCATCAGGTAATTATTTTTCCATTAGGTTAGGAATTCCTTAAGAATGGTCAGTTTCATAATAGGTCGTCTGACCCCCCCTTCTACACAGTGATGGATGACTCAAAACATTTTCATTAGTGTTAAAAGTTATCTTGCTTCTATATCTCCTCGGGGTAATATTAGTTCACGTACGCAGTGACATCAAGTACATAATGTTGTGAAGAACGAGTTGAGTTTAGTGTAATCATCATGTTTTACACTCTTAAATACATTTCGGGTCATCTATGTAGTACAATTACATATTTTTTAGAAAATCAAGTTTGTCCCAGTGCTCGAGATGACTTTTAGAGACTCAGGTGTTTTGACACACCTGTCAGTTTTTTAGGGCTTTAATTCCAGTTGTTTAAATGTTTCCCTTCTAGTAATCTTATAATCCTCTTAGTTTACACTTCCTTAAGTGATGTGCATTCCCCCTATCTTGCCTTCGTCCTTGATAATCTAAGAGAGCATTGGTCTTACGTCATGAGAATGAATTAAATGTTGTTGGGATTTTTTAGGGTGTCTTTTCTCAGTGTTTCACATTGATGTGTAATTCTTATCAAGTCTTGGTTAGTTTTGAGTGACCATTGGATTTCCATGTGGGAATTCTTGATGAACTCTTCTACACCAACTATTTCATCTAACTTGAATGCCAGGCTGATGTCGCTCTGGCTTCGGTCAATGTTTTGATATGGGCATCTTTACCTTGTACAAATGTCTCACTCGTAATCATGGTGTATGGACTACCTTGTGTTAGTGCCTTTTACTCCTGTTGTTCCAATCCAAGGTTACCCTAGACTCATTGTTGGTATCGTTGATGCCTAAATTAGAGAAGGTCACTGGAGGTCAGGTATGAACTTTAGTGGATGTGTTCACGGTAATTGCGAGATACATTTGAAGAAGACATCAAAGTTTATTCAATAAACACCTTCCATCTAAGCTGAGAACCTTATTAAATGGTCGGTTTGAGTTAATCGAATTGTTCCCTATCATGCTCAATGAAGTAGTCAATGAAGGAACTTTTTCGGACACGACATCAGGTGAGACAAGTGCGGTTTGGGTCGACCAGGGATTTTCATAAAAATTTGGATCATCTTGGGATTTAAGGGTGATGGGGAATCATCTATTTTAACAGTTTCAGAAATCAAGTGAGAAGCGTCGCTAGAATGTTTAAGGGAATGTCATGTACGATATTCTGACGGAGGGAGGTGTCGTCACCCATAATTTTCCATCTTCTAACATTAAAACCTAAGGTGTTAAGTAACTTCGAATAAACATTTAATGAGACGATTACATGTTCAGGTATCTAGCTAAACATGTTTTTTAGGTAACATATCAGTGTTTCAGTTGTAAAATAAGTGTTGGATCTGATCTTAATGGCTTATGTGCCACTGTCCTAACCAATGTTTGAACGTGCGTTGAGCATTTGGATGTGCAATGCAACCTTTTTTATGAGACGGCATGACCCTGTATATCAAGTGAGGGTTACGTAGTTTCAAAAGGCTTCTTAGGAATGAGAAGTTCTAAGGAAGGAAGGTTGTAACATTCCATGTTTTAAACATAATGAAAAAACGTAGGAAATAATAATAAGAATAATTTTCTGTTTACTAGGCAGGTCGGTTTTAAAACCAAGCATCAGAACTTCTTGTTTCTGATAGTCGACACTGCTGCGTTGATAGAATAAAAATATTAAGTTTATTTAACTGATACACTTGTGTGTTTCTTTTCAGAAAAATGAAACAACTCTCAAACGGTGCATCATACGAGAAATATGAGACCACAATTAGGTCCGGAACGTCAGATATACTCTAGGTAGGGTATAACCTTGTTTCGCGTCAGGTGCTTGGCACCCTCACAAATGATAATTACCTCCTTATTTTTTTAATTAATTATTCCGATTTTTAAAAAATAAATAATTATTTTCTCTCAAACAGTGTGTTGTATGAGAAATCTGGGACTACCGTTAGGTTGGGAATGTAAGAACCCCGTTCTTATTTTGAGGTACGAGTTTCTTCTTTTCTCCATTCCTTAAGTGTTTTTGTGAAAATAGGGAAAATTGGGGAAATCCTAAATTTTGGGACTACAGGACGTGTACTATTCCACATGTCGTGTACTTTGTCCGTGTTGAATGAGTACACAGGGTGTTTGGCCATGTCGGCGATGAATGGTGTAAAAACTGACTACACACCGTGTAGTGGATATTTACTTATTGTGTAGTCAGTCGGAAGGAAAATAGTAAGGCGGATGAAGCAACCGCCAGCTATGCGATAGTACATGCTATGTAACTAGGAATACACGCTATGTACTCATGTCGATAGATGAATAGTGCGGCGGTGCCGCCAAAAGAATAGTTAAATGAAAAAAGTACACGCCGTGTAGTCAATAGTAAACGCCATGTAGTTTATTTTTTCGATTAAAATGGGTAGTAGCCAACCCTATTCACAAAATTCGCATAAAACCAAAGGGAGGCTCTAGAGGGATGGCCGGATCTTCGTGGATCTCCAGATCGAGTACCGGGAATCAGTTTTCTACACCATCGATCTTCCTGGAACCTCACGGGTAATCCATCCACTCTCCTTAAGCCGTTCTTTCCAATTATTCCTCTAAGGGAAGTTATTTAGGTTAGAATGAGGTTTTATTTCACCTCAGATCCATGTTGTTCTTGGATGATTCGAGGATCGACATTCGTGTATACCGTTCAGGGGTGTTAAAGGTAGGTGGCTTGGTGTTTAATTTCGAACTGTTGTGCGTTTGTGTGAATCGTTGTGCCACGAACCCATGTTGGGGTTTATGTGGCTGAGGCCTTGGCTATTTAAATACCTATAATTGTATACATGATTAAATTTGATAATAAACTATTGTTTGGGATCACTGCTTGGATCCCGGTCCACCCCGGGGGGTGTGTTCCTCTGTTTAGCCGTTTGGCCAGGTTACCCGAGTGTATAACGTAAAATTTAGCATGCTTTAAATTTCCTTGAGAGGAATTTTATATAATTGATGGATTATCTTTTGGGCTTGGCCCGGTTACTTTAGCCTGAGGGAAGTGTTCTATTTACCCTGAGGGCAGTGTTCTATTAGCCTAAGGGCAATGCCTGAGGGCAAGATTCTGATTACCTGAGGGTTTTGTTTCAGTTTGGCCTGAGGGAAGGATTCTATTTCGCCTGAGGGAAATGCCTGAGGTCAAGGTACTGTATAGACTAAGGGAAATCTTGAGGGCGCGGTTTTATTATATTAGCCTGAGGGAATGATTCTGATTATCCTGAGGGCTTGGTTCTGTTGAGCACAGAATGTTATTAAATTAAATGATTAAAAATGAATAATAAAATGTCAATATAACTGGTAAAGTTAGTTACTTTTAAGTACTGCTTAGTTTATTGCATTTTACTACTGCTCACTTGTGTTTCATGTTTACACACAATTGGGCACGGGCCTTTGGTGGGTGCCTATTGGGATTTATTTCTCACACCCTGTTTGGAACATGTCTTCAGCCTAGACATATTACATTTCTACAGGTATAGATAAGGGAAAGGGTCCCTATACAGGTACTTGATTGTTGTTGAGGAGTAGGGGAGCATGGGACCAGGCATAGGCTCGTGATGCTATCAGCTGTTTTGTTTAGTTTTGTTGTACTCTGTATTGTAATGTACTGTCTTGTTGTGAAACATGTTCTGGCTATTTTCTTAGAATTTGAGACATGTTGCATCATTACCTATATAATTGTTGGTTATCTTTTACTGCAGTTGTTTATTAAATTTGTATGGTTTATTGCATCTGTTGTTGTTGTATTTTGTATATTTTTTCCGATATGCTACACTTGACAAATGAGGGCACTGTTTCTTCACTATCAGACCTGGGCCCTCACTACTAGTGGGCAGCCTCTTGTGTTTGGGGAAACGCGCTTGAGGTGACGTGGCGAACCAGGTTCGGGACACCCGTTAAGTGGAACCCGGGCCCGGGACATTACAAAGTGGTATCAGAGGGGTTCTTTACATTGACTTACTATTTGGAGCCATAGTCAGGGATAGGACAAAAATGGTAGTTGGAAATAAGTTGTGCCTGGGAGTAGCTAACCCATGTACCAGGAAAACCCAATTTACATCATATTGCAATTTTATTGATTTTGCAATTTACAGTTGATCTGATTTTCACCGTTGGGTGATGCACTTGGGTTTGTGTTGTTTATATGTTATTCATGGGTTCTATTTATTTTCAACCCGATAAGATAAGGGTATGCCATCTCATATATCATGCTAGAAATCACATGCCATGCATAGTTCCATGCCATGTAGGTGAATTAGAAATTTCATGTTGTTGTGACAGTTTTTGTCCTAGAAAAGCATGTTGTTGTGATAGCTGCTTGATATGTACCTACTATGTGATATGGTATTTTCGTGTGAGACTGTTTATAGAATGAACTCCAAACTTTGGTTTTTCGGGAGTATGGGCCACAAATGACCGGAATTTGGTGGATCATTGACTTGTTTACTTGTATATAACATGTATAAGATGCCAAACATTGATTCGCGGGGAGTATGGGCCCTCACAGATCGTAATTTGGCACTTAGGTGTTGTTTCTCAGTATTTTTGGGTTCCGGAGTAGTAGCTAAGCCTTATTGTCTGGAAAACCCAGGATACACATCCTGTAGATCCTTGGACACATGTCATGTGATCTTCCGTTCGGAAAGAAAAGAAAACTTTTTAAGTACACGTTGTGTACCCTCATTACATGCCGTGTAGTCTATTTCCATGTCATAAACCATGTGGGTGGGGACACAGGGAAGGGAAATGCTTGGGGAAAACATGCCGTGTAGGGTTGACCCGGAGTCCACCCGTGTAACCAACAACACGGACGGAGGAGACCTTAAGACATACACGTCGTGTCCACTGTGGAACACACAATGTATGGTGAGCCGTGTTTCTGGCCGTGTAACTAAAAACACGGGTCAGTGGAGCTCGTCTATTACACATCGTGTGCTTGATAAACACACCGTGTAGTCATTTCTGAGGACAGACCGTGCAGACTTAGCCGTGTGGCTGGGGAAATGGGGTGGTGTACATGCTGTGTGAGGGTGAAACACACCGTGTAGCCATAACCGAGTAGTCAGCCATGTCACAAACGATACAGGCAGTTAGAAAGTTACACCATACACTCCATGTAGATTATATACATGTCGTGTAGTTTTGTTCAACAGGAGCCGTGTGGCTTTGCTGTGTAGAAGGCCCCGGGCAGGGGAAGATAAGTCAGGTACACGCCGTGTAGTCTAGTTTTTCAAATCTTGAATGCCTTCTTCCTCATGTTCCTCTTTTGGTCCCATCATTTCCAGTCTTTAATAATATTGTTCTAAGGTGTGTGTTTGACCTTTTAGAGTCATGCCACTGAGACAACCACACGTTGTTCGCTAGGAGAGCGGCAACGATTATACTCCAGAGATGGTGGGCCATGGGCTACTAGTGGATCCTCCAGCAGATCCAGATGTGGCGATGTCCGTTATACTAGACACAGGCGTGGATGCACAGTTCCGTGAAGGCTTCATGTAGTTCATGTAAACAATTCAGGGAGCACCACCGGCTGCCACATCTATGGCTGAGCTAACTAGTATCTTCCAGCCGCAGCATCCACCTAGGTTTTTAAGGGATGGAGGGCCACAGGATGAAGAGTCTTGGTTGGGGTCTATACAGAATATTTTTGAGCATCTTGAGACACCTATGGGGAAGAGGGTTAAGCTCGCGACGTATATGCTTCGTGATTCGGCCAATAGGTGGTGGGATGTTACCACCCTGTCAGAGCATCACAGAGACATGGTGTGGGTCAATTTTCAGGCAGTCTTTTATGACTTCTTCTTTCCAGAGATGCTGAGGGAAGATAGAGCTTGAGATTTCATGAACCTACAGCAGGGCGTTATGTCGGTGATGGATTACTCTGCTCATTTTATAGAGCATCATCATTTTTCACCCGTTCTGGTGGGTGATGAGACATTGAGATCCAAACACATTGAGGATGGTCTTTGGTATGACATCCGAGCACTGGTGAATGTTTTCAGGTTGCCTAATGTAGATACTATTGTGAACTAGGAACTGATTACAGAGAGGATCCTTCGAGAGGCTAGTGGTGCAGGCCAGGGTGGTTCAGCACCAGTTGCTGGTACTATTTCTGCTGGTAAGAGGAAGCGACATATGATTTTATCTCACGATGGTAGTACTAGCCAGACGATATCTTCAGGTGGCCTGGTCAGGTGCTATCAGTGTGTTAAGGAGGGACACAAGAGACATAAGTGTCCTCGAGACCCAGTGGAGTGCCGAGCTTGCGGCAAGATGGGTCATCTACAATGCATTGTCAGGTCTTTTCTACCAGTGGATAGTGAGAGGGTTTATGAGCAGACTCCACATGTGGGACCAAGACCAGAAGCTTCTTGCCAGTCGGGAAACTGGAATACGTCAGGGAGTACATGTAGAGATGGTGGTCATGGCCATGGTAGCCAGACACCATGATCTTAGAGGCAGCAGGGGGGGATAGCTCAGGGTAGCCAGGCTATGTCGCATGGCCGCGGTACTGGCCAGGCATATGCAGTGTAAAAGACCCAGCAGGAGAAGGATCTCAGACCTTCTACAGTCAGAGGTACTATTCAAGTAGCTTCTGTCTAATCTTCAGTACTTTTCGATACGGGTGTGACACATAGTCTAATCTCTGTACCTGTTGTGGAGAGCCTTTGGATTTGTGTTTCTTCTTCTTCTTCTATTATGACGCTAGACACTACGTTGGGAAATAGAATGGCTGGTGTGCGTTAGTATAGGGAGTGCCCCTATAGGTTGTTGGGTGTCACTTTTTATGGGACCTCTATGTCTTAGAGATGATGAGCTATGATGTCATTCTTGAGATTGACTGGTTGGTTCCCATTAGAGCCTTTTGGGACTGCTATCACCGCATGGTGAGTTTCACATCACCAGAGGGCGGAGAGCTTCTATAAAACAGTGAATGAGATGTTCATGCGAGTCGAGCTGGACCAGAGCATCATGGGAGAGGTGGAGTCACAACCCAGATTGCGAGTTTATATATGGATGATTAGGGGAATTGTCCTACTGATTTCCATCCAGTGGTTGATCGTTTCAGGGATGTCTTCCCGGATGACCTTTCAGGTCTACCTCCAGAGTGTGAGGTGGATTTCTCTATTGAGCGTGTTCCAGGAGCAGCACCGGTGTCCATTCCTCCTTATAGGATGGCCACGCCTGAGTTGCAGGAGCTCAAGAGGCAGTCAGAGGAGTTATAGGCAATGGGTTTCATCTGACCCAGTACTTCTCCTTGGGGTTCTCTTGTCCTTTTTGTGAAGAAGGAAGATGGTACCCTCAGACATTGTGTGGATTATGGGAAGTTGAACCAGTTGAAGGTCAAGAACCGATATCCCTTGCCGAGGATTGATGATAATTTTGACCAATTTCGGGGAGCACAAGTGTTCTCGAAGATTGAACTAAGATCAGGATATCATCAGTTCTGCATGAGACCATTGGATATACTGCTTACAGCTTTTCGGAGCAGATATGGTCTGTACAATTACATGGTTATGCCGTTCGGACTCAAGAATGCGCCAATTGTTTTTATGGCTCTGATGAATTGTGTGTCCCATCCTTATCTGGATTCTTTTGTGGTAGTATTCATGGATGACATCTTGGTGTACTCTCACACTCGACATGACCATGACACCCATCTTGATATCGTATTAAGTACACTGAAAGAGCATAAGCTATATGATTATCTATCAAAGTGCAACTTTTGGATGGACTAGATTCACTTCCTAGGTCATATCATCTCAGAGGCAGGAGTTGCAGTAGACCTAGAGAAGGTGAGAGTATTAGTTTCCTAGGACTAGCCTAAGAACGTGTTTGAGATACCGAGTTTCATGGGGCTGGCTTGTTACTACAGACGTTCCATACATGGCTTCTTCTGATTAGCAACACCGTTGACGAGTTTGACTAAGAAGGGTGTGATGTTTGTTTGGTCGGAAGATTTCGAGACAACCTTTCAGGACCATAAAGGATGGTTGACATCAGCACTATTACTGATACTTCCAGAATAAGGGAAGAGCTATACAGTTTACTGTGATGCATCTAGTATTGGGCTGGGAGCAGTGTTGTTGTAGGGCGACCGAGTTATTGCGTATGGGTCTCGGCAGTTGAGGCCACATGAGAGGAATTACCTGACGCATGATCTCGAGTTGGCTGCAGTTGTTCATGTGTTGCACTGTTGGAGAAACTATCTCTTGGGAGAGCATTTTTTGGTTTTCACTGACCAAAAAAGTCTCAAGTATATCTTTACTCAGCGGGACATGAATCTGAGATAGTGGAGGTGGGTTGAATACCTTTAGTCCTTCGATTTTGAGCTTGCCTATACACCTGGTTAAGGTAATGCAGTAGCTGATGCACTAAGCAGGAGGACTCAGATACAGGTTGTGCAGGAGTCCAGTCGTGAGTGGCATCTCATGGCTTTATTCTCTAAGATGCATTTTGAGGTGCATGACAGTCAAGGGTAGTCCTATCTTTCTTATTTAGTTGTGACCTCTACCCTTCTAGATAGAGTGAGGATGAGACAACTATCTGATAAATAATGCCTAGTTCTTCGAGATTCGGTGGCGAGTGGGGACCCTCCTCCTGGGTGGATGATTAGTGATGATGAGGTACTGCATTTCCATGGACGATTATGGGTTACATGGGATATATGTGAGAGTTGATGAGGGAGTTTCATGCTTCAGCTTAGGCAGTTCATCCTGGGGTTACCAAGATGTACCGTTACTTGAGACGTCAGTATTGGTGGCCGTGTATGAAGAGAGAGATAGCTGGTTTTGTTAATAGATGTATTACCTGTCAGTAGGTGAAGAAAGAGCATCAGATACATGCTGGACTATTACAGTAGATACCCATCCCAGAGTGGAAATGGGATGATGTCGTGATGGATTTTGTGACTGGGTTGCCGAGGTCACCTCGAGGAAATGATGCCGTGTGGGTTGTTTTGGACAGACTCACGAAGGTATCTCAATTTTTTCCATTCAAGGAGACCTTCGGTGTTTATGAGCTCAGAAAGTTGTACATCCAAGAGGTCGTACGTCATCATGGGGTTCCTCATTCTGTCATTTCAGATAGGGACGCCTGTTTTATGTCTCATTTCTGGAAGAGTTTTCCGAGGAAACTAGGTACACAGGTGTTTCTGAGCACAACTTACCACCCTCATACTGATAGTCAGTCAGAGCGTACGATACTAGTGCTTGAGGACATGCTGCGTTCATGCTTCCTAGGCATTGTGGGAACTTTGGAGAAGCATATAACCTTGGTTGAGTTTTCCTATAATAACAGTTTTCTGGAAACTATTAAGATGGAACCATAGGAGGCTTTATATGGTAGGTCATGCCGATCACCTTTGTGCTGAATAGAAGTAGGTGAGGAAGCATTACTGGGACCACAGCTCAAACATGATACTTCTGAGTAGGTCCAGTTGATTCAAAAGCGAATTTTTGTTGCGTAGTCTCGTCAGAAATATTAGGCTGATTTCCACAAATAACCTTTGGAGTTCATGGTCAGGGATCAGGTCTTCTTACATGGTTCGCCCTGAGGTTGGGACACAAACAGATTAAGAGACAGGGTAATGTATCACCAAGGTATGTGGGGACATTTGAGATTCTGGAGAGAGTCGGGCTGGTTGCCTATCGGTTGCAGTGACCACAGAGGTACCGATACATGCATGACGTCTTCCATGTATCTTAGTTGCGCCGCTATCATTCAGACCTGTCTCACATCTTTAATCCCTAGGAGGTTGAGCTTGATGTAGATGTGTCCTTTGAGGAGCATCTAATTCATATTGTTAATAGGAGAATGAGGGTTCCCTGAGGCCGGTCAGTTTTTCTTGTACGGGTGCTATGGTAGCATGGTCCAGTGTAGGATGAAACCTGGGAGAGGGAGACCGACGTACGTGCTTAGTGGGTAGAGTTGTTCTGAGCTTTCTCTTAGACACCATTGGGAGTTCAATTTGGGGACGAATTTCTTTAGGGGGGGGGGATGTTTCTAAAAACCCAGTTCTTATTTTGAGGTACGAGTTTCTTCTTTTCTCCTTTCCTTAAGTGTTTTTGAGAAAATAAGGAAAATGCGAAAAAATCCTAAATTTTGGGACTACACATCGTGTACTATTCCACAGGGAATGTACTTTGGCCATGTGGGATGAGTACACGGGGTGTGTAGCCATGTCGGCAACGAAGGGTGTAAAAACCAACTACACACCGTGTAGTGGATATTTTCACGCCGTGTAGTCAGTCGGCAGGAAAATAGTAAGGCGTTGGAAGCAGCCACTAGATGCATGATAGTACACACTGTGCAATCAAGAATACACACCGTGTACTCATGTCAACATATGAATAGTGCGGCGGTGCAGCCAAAAGAATAGTTAAATGAAAAAATTACACACCGTGTAGTTTATTTTTTTGCTTAAAATGTGCAGTAGCCAACCCTGTTCACAGGATTTGATTAGAACTGGAGGGAGGCTCGGGAGCGATGGCCAGATCTTCAAGGAGTTCCAGATCGATTACTGTGAATTTTGTTTTGCACCATCGATCTTCCTGGAACCGCACGGGTAAGCCCTCCACCCTCTTTAAGCAGTTCATGCCAATTCTTCCTCTAAGGGATGTTATTTAGGTTTGAAAAAGGTTTTAATTCACCTCATATCTATGTTTTTCTTGGAAAATTCAAGGATCGTTGTTCGCGTTTACCGTTCCGGGGCATTAAATGTAGGTGACTTGGTGTTTAATTTCCAAATGTTGTGCGTTTTTTTGGATCGTTGTGCCACGAACCCATGTTTGGGTGTCGTGTGGCTGAGGACTTGGATATTTAAATACCTAGAATTGTATAGTTGATTAAATGTGATAATAAACTATTGATTGGGATCGCTACTTGGATCCAGGACCACCCCGGGGGGTGGGTTCCTCTGTTTAGCTATTTGGCCAGGTTACCCGAGGGTATACCATAAAATTTAGCATGCTTTAAATTTCCTTGAGAGGAATTTTATATAATTACTTGCTTATATTTTGGGCTTGGCCCAGTTACTTTAGCCTGAGGGTTGTGTTCTATTTTACCTGAGGTCAGTGTTCTATTAGCCTGAGGGCAAGATTCTGATTACCTGAGGGTTTCTTTTCAGTTTGGCCTGAGGGAAATATTCTATTTCTCCTGAGGTAAATGCCTGAGGGAAAGGTACTGTATAGCCTGAGGGAACGCTTGAGGGCATGGTTTTATTATATTATCCCAAGGAAAAGATTCTAATTGGCTTGAGGGCTGAGTTCTATTGAGCACTGAATGTTATTAAATAAAATGATTAAAATGTATAATAAAATTTCAATATAACTGGTAAAGTTAGTTACTTTTGAGTACATCTTAGTTTATTGAATTTTACTACTGCTCACTTTTTTTGCATGTTTAAACATAGTTGGGCATGTGACTTTGGTTGGTGCCTATTGGGATTCATTTCTCACACCCTGTTTGGGTCGTGTCTTCGGCCCAAACAGATTACATTTCTGCAGGTATGGATAAGGGAAAGGGTCCCTATACAGGTACTTGATTGCTGCTGAGGAGTAGGGGAGCATGGGACCGGGCTTAGGCTCGTGATGCTACCCATTTTTTTGTTTAGTTTTGGTGTACTCTGTATTGTATTGTATTTCTTGTTGTGTAACATATTTTTGTTGTTTTCTTATAACTTGAGACATGTTGCATCATTAACTATATAACTATTGATTATCTTTTACTGTGGTTGTTTATTAAATTTGTATGGTTCATTTCTTCCGAAGTTGTTGTATGTTGTATATTTTATTCCGCTACGCTAAACTTGAAAAATGAGGGCATATTTTCCCCACTATCAGTCTTGGGCCCTCGCGGCTAGTCGGCAGCCTCTGGCGTTTGGGGAAACGTGCTTGAGGTCTCCTGGCGAACCAGGTTCGTGGAACCTGTTGAGTGGCACCCAGGCCCGAGACGTTACACGGAATGCCGGGTTTAACCTAGGTAGGGTATAATGTTGATTCAAATTGGTTGTTTAGAACCATTTCACTTGATAATAACGTATTTATTTTTAATTAATTAATTATTCCGATTTTTAAATAATAAATAATTATTTTTTCTCCAATGGTGTGTCGAATGAAAAATCTGGGACCACCAATAGTTATGTCACGTTTGGTTTACTCTATGTAGGGTATAACCATTGAAAGGGTTGGACATTTGGCCATATCGCACCAGAAAATAATTTATTTGTGTTTTAAATATTTTATTGAAAATTAGATATATTTATAATTTAATTATTAATATTATTATTTATTTTGAAAACAATAAATGAAAATTCACATCCACAATTAATAAATTTGTCACATTGTAAATAATAATTGGGTAATATAATAAATATGATATTATTAATTATTCGAATTAAATACAAATGCGCAATAAATATTTATTTAAAAACTGTTACCCTTTTTTTGTTATTGTTTTTAAGTTATTAATTGTGTAATTGATGGGTTGAATTAAATAATTATTATTATTTTAATTATTGTTATTATTATAATATTGGGATGAAAACATTGATGTATATATATATATATATGAGGTATATCTATATATGTGTGATTAAATATAAATATATATAGTTATATATAAATGTGTGGGTGTATATACATCAATATGTAGATGTGTATATATATATAACCCGTATATACAAGGGTGGATATTTATTGTTATGTTAGATAAAATATTATTAATTACCTACATAAATGCCTTTAACTTGTTGACTTAAATCATGTTGTGGACTTCTAAGAATTTAATCCAAATATTTAAAGTGACACAGGGTGTGTGCCTGCGCACCCCATTGCGGGTCCCAGACTCCTTTTAAATTTAATTAAATGATTGTTGAGGTTTTATATAAAATATTACGTCATGCCATAGAGCAACGTTCAGGTTAAAAATAATTAAAAATGATTAATGGAAGATAATGGAATTTAAAGAGATATAAAAATAAATAATAAAATAGATACTGTTGGAAAGAAATGAAAAATATTTAAAATGAGGTAAGCATATTTTAATTATTTATTTCATTTTTTCCTCCATTTTATTTTTATTATTTTTAATATTTATCTCCTTTTTATTTTTTCATTTTTCTTTTATTTACATTCCTTTTTATTTTTTTTCCTCTCCTCCTCTTCTCCTCTCCTCCTCCTCTCCTTTTAATGGCTCACCTCTCCTCCCTAGGTGGTGCACACCCCCTTCTCCTCCTTTCAGAAGATCATCTCACATCTATTCATCATCTGTTTTCTTCACCGTCAGGTGCGCTATAAACCTCTTAGTAAGGATTATACCACACACTAAGAATCGTGTGAACTCTTTTTCTATCCTTTTCACAGTTCATCACGGAAAGATTTTACCCTATTTTGGGGTTTTCCTAAAATCACTTGTTTTCTTCCATTTTAGGTCAAATAAATTCCTTCTACATATCATAATTCATCTACGACCCTAAGGTAGGCCGTCTGCTCTCTTTCCCCCCATTTTGTTGCGATTTATAAAAATGCATCATTGTGTCTTTCGTCGGTGCCTACCGGCTTTGTGAAAATTCACCCTATTTCTGTAATTAAATTGTTTCACATAATTGTTTCAGCCATATTTATCATTAATTAAATTGTTTAAATTGATGCAATAAGGTCAGACACCCCTTTTGGCGTGTCGACTTGGTTGGTATAATTTTTTTTAGCCCGTAATTTTAATTTATTTAATTTCATGTTTTTCACAACATATTTTGGTTGTGATTAACTTAGATAATTTATTTAGATTAATTATGAACCTTGAAATTGATTGAAATTTGGTATATGGCTGTGCTAATTTATTTATTTATTTAAAATGCACTTATCTGCTTATATTGATGTAGAGATTTGACTTGTTAAGATTGTTCTGTTGAAATAGATAATTTTTACTATGTGGTGTTTAATTTATATAATTAATTTAGTTTAATTATGAATTTTTGAAATTGTTGGATCTTTGGTAGTTGGTTGTGACAATTTATTTATATATTTAAAAGTGCATTTAATCTACTTATGTTGATGCGGTACCTTTCCTCATCAATATTTTTATGCTGAAATAGTTAATTTGAACTATGTGATGCACGCGTGTTCTTATTTAGTTTCAAGCTGAAATTATATATGTTGATGTCATATCTACAGCTGTGAAAAAGTTAATTAAATTTAGGGAAGGGAAAGAGGGTGGGTATCGTATTAAGGGCCACACATACACTCTCCATTCCTAACGGTTACCACTACGCGCCGGGGGGGGGGGTGTCGTTGGCTTTGCCGGACCGAGACTTCCCCAGGATTTCTAATGCATATGAGTGAAACCGATTCCAAAAGGTCCCATCGATATGGATCTGTTGGCAATGTGGCTAAACAAGCCTCAGATGATACTTCACCCCTTTTTGAAAGATCAGGATAGACTCAGGGTAAAGCCATACCTCGGGCGATACTTGGTCTTTCGAAATATTTACTTGGACAGGCTCGATGGTATTGGATAAATTGACGGATGTTCCATAGAGATAACTTCGGGACCGTCATAGAATCCAACTCTCAACTTGAACCTTAATAATGATGCATGTGAGGTTTGTATTATTTCCATTCGAGTCACTTGAGAATTGAGATATTCTTATGATATGTGGAAGTGCACCAGCTTGACACTTGACTTAGACCCCAAGTTAAAGCATGATCTTGGGGTATAAATCTTTCCTGTTTACCTTGTTTCTTTCTGGGTTTTATATATATACTTGTATGTGCATTCTTCTGACAGGTACACTTTCAGACTACCAGCTCTGGCTGAAGAAGGTATTTAGGCATGGGTTCCGTTGGGAACCTGGGTCAACTTATTTATTTCATTGCACTTAATTAATTGTCTGAAATTGTTATATAATGGCACACTACATTTTATCATTACACGAAATGGAAAGGTTTAGACACCTTGGGTGCTAGCCTACTTGGATTTTATCTCACACCTTGCTCGGGCGTCGTTGACACCCGAGTAGATTATATGATTGTAGGTATTGACAAAGGGAAGTGTTCTACTTCCGATTCATGATTTATTATTGTTTCTTAGGATGGAGTCTGGGGAACGCGACCGAGCCTTTCTCGTGATGAAGTTTTCACACCTTTTTTATTTTATTCTTAGTTTATATCACGCTTGGATTATGTTATATGTACTATCAGTTTAGACATAGATCATTGCATGACATCGTTTTGTGAGCTTCCTCACTTGAGTATTATTCGGTTGGATTATTTATATTGCTTCTGCTGTAGATTATTCATTTATATACCTCCTATATTTATTATTAATTGATTTTTACTTCCACTGTGATAATACCTATTACCTATGAGGTCATAGTCACTCCCTCAGAGATAGAAAGGCCCTTAATGCTAGTCGGAAAATTCTAGCATTCGGGGAGATGCGCTTGAGGTCATGTAACCCACCGGTCTAGCATCCATCATAGAGGTGAGCCGAGTCAGGACGTTATAGATAATACTGTTCTAGTTCCACAAAAATATAATGTTGATGCTTTAATAATGTATTGGAATCTAAATAACCATTCCATGGTTATTACAATTAATTGAATTTTATGCATTAATGTCATGGTATAGGTATTGATTGTAGTGTCTTATGGTCTAAATAGTTGTCCATTTATACCAATGGGATAATGCATACCAAAGTAACTTTTTTTATAATGGATTTATGACTATCATATTTAACAGCCATAGGGTTTTTTGAATATGTAAATATAGATGATTATGCAAGAGAAATGTTTCATGTTATGTCAAAATAAAATTTTGTTGGAGGTTGTTGTGTTGTGGAGTTTCTCTATAAATTTTATGTTGATATGAAAAATATGGTCAACTAAAGAAAAAATGTTATAATTAGTGATGGTTTCATGTACAAGGAATATCATTAATCCAATTTTGATTGTGGTAATGAAAAATAGGGTTCTATGAAAATGTGAAGCTTGAAGAGGTACATGATCATATATGTTATACTACAAACTAGTGGATCATACACCCCAGGTGGAGTTGAGTAGAGAGAAAAGGTTAAAAAGATCCATAAATAATTATCCATCATAATTATATAATTTCTTATTGACAGGTGGGGGAGAACCAAAATTTTTCAAAGGGGAAATTCAGTTTAATGATTCATTCAAGTGGGAGATAGCTATGAATGGGTATATTTATTCATTTGATCCTAATAGTACTTGGGATCTAACATATTTTCTAGAATGAATGAAAGGAAGATAAAACAAAGTGGTATACCATGTCAAGGAAGAACAATATGATAAAAAGATACATAAAGAAAGGATGTTGGTCAATGATTATCATGAAATGTAATTTACTGACATTACTAAAAAAATTCATCTATAATAATTCCTAAAATAATATTTGTGGTTCTTACTGCTATTTTAATATAGGCTTTCCATATTCTTAAGCTTCATGTAAAGAAGGGATTCATTCTGGATAGATAGATAATGAATTTATTATAGAGCACCCAAATGGATATATTGAGTTTGAAAAGAATTATTGGTGTGAAAACATGAAAAGATGTTATATGTGTTTAAGAAGGAACACATGAAGTGGAATTATAATGTTGATGAATTCATGAGAAAAAATTCATACAAATGGTATGGGATAGACCAATGATATTATTTCATGTCTTTTGGTAATAGATACATTAGATTACTTTTCTATATTGTTGAAATTATTATTATAATATTTTTTATGTATATTATTGATGATCTAAAATTTCATCTTACTTATTACATTGTAATGAATAATCTTTTAGATGCATGAAAAACTTTAGAGATGAAGATTAAGAGTGATGAGGTACTAGGAACCATGATGTTTTCATAGGTTTCCTACATTGTAAATATTTTTTATATAATGTATGTTGGGAGAAAATTTGTCTTATATTACAAAATAATTACATTTCAAACAATTAAAGGAATAATATATTGAATATATAGAAATGGTTCCATGCACATTAGCTATTAGCGGTGTCATGCATGTAATGGTCTATTCCAAATGTGATAAGGGAAAATTAGTGAAAGTTGTGACTTGGGACATGGATTACCATATATATTATAAATTGGATGTCATGAAATGGATTCTATAGAATTTCAACGTAAATAAAAAGTATCTATGTTCACTAGGAAAGAAAATCATTACAGTGGATGCAAATGCTGACCTTGGTGGTGATGTCGACATCAGGTGGTGTTCCACTTGTTATGAGTTTACATTTGGAGGATCTATAGTGAGTAGGATATCTTAGAAAAAAGGAGTTATATATTTATATAATAGAGGAACAATTCATTATTTTAACAGAATATTTGAAAGAGTTGGTTATTCATAATAAATTCTTAGAGTTTGAGAAAAATCTAGATGAATATTTTTCCACTACAACAGTCAAATTTTATTGTACCATGAAAATAATGTAGTTTTTCATGGAGAAAATAAGAATAAATTGAATTAAAACATTCTCATAGGCATGATACATGATAGTTTTCTAACTTTGATGACGATTCATGGAACCAAATATAATGAAAACAAGTTGATGAAAGTGAATTTTTAAAGAATTTGTCGCACTATTGTACCTGAGTTACTATTTAATTTTGAATGGGGGATGATAATATGAATATGGGAAATCATATTTGGTAAAAAAATAAGATCAATTGTTTTTATTTTTGTAAAAATAATCATGAAATTTATGTCATAATTGGAAACATTCCACTAGTGGGACAAAAAGATGAGTTTCTCTAATTATATATGTTTTCCATCTTAGTAGCATTGAATTATGCCAGCATGTATGATCAGTATTAATGTGGGTGATTTTTATATTGGTGTAGAATGATACTTTAATGAATTTAGGCTAAATAATTATTTCCCATACTGCACAGCAAACTATAAGTCAAATTTATCGACATTCATTGTGAGGTCAATAAGGATTGCAGGGGCCACATGCTATTGATCTATGGTCTAGGGGATGAAGGGTGTAACCCCAAATTATGGGGATCCATTTTAATTATTATAAACTATTGGAGAAATTACGAGTAACATAGATACAACCATATAGTATTAAGGTCCTACTGTAGCTACAAGTTAAAGGAAATCATAGTAGGATGAACAATGATATTAGGTTGTAACAAAATGTGAAGGGAGACATCACCCACAAGTCCCTATGGCTCTATAAAATCATATCCACTAGTTACTATACCACAATATACTTAATTTGTGATTAGGGACATAGTTCCATGATCTTCATTATGGTATCATTCCTGATATGGATTCTATATGTCTTAAAAACTATGAATTTCTCCAAAAATTATGCTCTTGAACATAGTGATATATCGTCCACTTTGTGGGTGTATGGATAATTTATAGAACCATATAAATAACTTTTCATCATTAAATTATTCTTATTGTCCTATTTTATCCCTATCACTATAGATTCCGGAATTCCGCTTCAACGTTACACCTATAGTTTTTATAGAAAACTTCTCATTCAAAACCATCAATGTTTTATGCCCAATCCCCAACACCTACCATTGAACATTCATAAATGAAACATAGATAAATTTCAATGATATGTCAATTTTAGATAATTATTTAATTTATATTGACTAGTTTTTGTGAAAAAAAATTCATGGTGTAGTTTATTGGGTCATTTAATGAAATTAAAATTACAATATAAGTAGTTTTAGGATTCAACAAATTTAGGGGAAACTAAGGGGTTATCAAGAGATGATCATAGTGTTATGTTTTTTTGGAATCCCCCTTAGTTTTTATATATTTATTTTTTAGAAACATTTCCTCAATAATACTAATATGGAATATTATATCTCTACTCTAAGCCATTGTGTACTATGCTCTCCTACTTCTGCTACTCCCACATAATATGTAATACTCCCATTTTTCGTACAACTCGACGAGATGTGGGTTCTATAATGTGGTTTCAGATTTCTATTATGGGTTACTTGATTTTTGGTTGTTTCTATGAATTGCAGTACTCTCTCTGATGCTTCAGGTTCTATATTTTAAATAATATATGGTTTTCGTTTTTTAATAAGATATCTCTTTTGATACGTACATAAAACTTTGAAAGAAATGTTATTATTAATATTTTTTCAATTATAATGTACTATATTGGGTTTTTATATAATCACCCCTTAATGGGAATATTATAATTAATTTGTATTATCTTATATAAATTAAAAATAGTTTAGCATAAATCTTAGTGGTCCCAATGTTGGTGGAGTTTAATGGTGATTAGAAGATGTAATGGTGACTGAACTTTAGATTTTCAACTATTTGCTTCCCAGGATGTTCAGAAAATATTTATTTTGGTTTATTTCTATTATTTTATTGTTTGGAGTTTATTTTTCCCATTTCCATAATGGTTAAAGTATTTTTTATATACATTTGGATCATAGCATTTGATGCATGCATTGTACATATTGCAAGCAATTTTATTTTTTCTATTTTAAATTATTAGGTCATATGTGGTGGTTTTTTTATAGTTATATTATAATAAGGTGTCTGATTATCTGTAACATCACAATATTTAAAAAAATGACCTTTTTCAATAACATATAAGATACATTACAACAATTTTAGTTGGAAAAAGAAATTTTATTATTTAAATCTGACTATTATTACCTAACGATTAAATTAGAGTGAATGAATAATATTAAACAAATTATGAAATATCAAATTTCACTGATCCATAATAAATTATTAATTAACACTTTTTAAATAAGTAAAAGATTCATCTTAAAGTAATTTATTCTTCAAAAAGTTCTGATTTATTTAAATAATTTATTTATATTTTTTATGATGGAAACTTATATTTTATTTAGGGAATTTTGAGAAAGTTTGTTTGACAAAAATTGTTTCATTATTTAATTAATAATTTAAACTTTATAACAGTATTATGTTTTGAAATTTTTTAAAAAATATTGATTTTTCATGGAATAGTTAAAAATATTGATTTTTAAGAAATACCGTATTTTATTTTAGAATGTTTAAATGTTAAAAAAATTTATGAATTATTTTTAATTTGTTGTTAGCCAATTTTTATATAATTTAATAAAATTATTATTTTTGGATTTCATTTTATTATTGAATTAGTGTAAAAATATTTTATATTTAAAATGGGAATTGTTATGAAAAACTGTTTTTCATTAAATTTAACTAGTTTAATTTTCAATTATATTTACTAACATCTGTGTTAATATATTTACAAAATAGATAACATATTTGGATTTATTGGGTCAAAAATTATTAAAAATATCCCATTAATTGTTTGGAATGTGAATAGAAACTCAAGTAATTTTTGTTACAATGGTTATGGGTAAATCACGTAATTCAGGTTTAATAAAAAATATAAATAATGATAAAATGACCCCAAACATGACTAAATAATATTTGATAAATTTTAATTGATCATAATAATCTAAGGGATGATTTTATGACCTGTTGGACAACTTTGGTAAAATTCTTATCTTTATAGTATTTTATTTAAAGGAAATTCAATCATGTCACAGTCATGTTTATATTAAGGGTATTATTTTTAATTAGGTATTATCAGGAGTATAATTATGACAATAAATATTATTTTAAAATATAATCTATTTATCTTCATCATGATAATTTTTTGATAATTTTTAGTAAATATATAATTACTTTAAGGGATTATATAATAGTAATTTAATAAATGGAATAATAAAATAAATTATATTAGAAATACTAAACTAGATAAATTTGAGATACTAAAGTAGGTAAATTAATTTTATAGAAACTTTTTTGGGATATAATAAAAATTATATTTTTTTAATATTTAATGTTATCTTGATACTGTTAAATTCAACGTAACTAATTATTCTAAGAATTTTCATTATTGAAATTTTAATAATAAATAATATTATATTAAATTATATAAGTTCCCTAAAATTATTTTATTTTCCTATTTATTAGTATATGGTTTAAAATATTTACCATGGTCTATTTATTTGAGGTGTTTCATTTTATTTTAACTATATTAACCATCAATGTATAAAATATATGTTGTTATGGAAAAAGTTAAATGGGTTAAATTATTGTAGAATCCAAAAGTTAAGGGAGGAAACATAGTCAAAACATACATTATTTTTATTTTATATCAGTATTCTAACCCATAATTATCATATATTATGAAATAATATGGTTGGATACATTTTTTAGGAAATATTATTTTATATTAATTTATTATTTTGTAAAGTTCAATGAGTGCCCCTCCCCTCTCTTATAAAAGGTAACATATTCTTATCATTTATTCTCACAAAAAACTTTTATTTTTCTTCTAATAACAACCATAGTACCCTCCTAGAATATCTACCCTCATTATAGATTTATTATTTTAGGAATAATAAAAACCTTTGTGGTCTCAAGGTGCTATAAAAAGAATATTTTCAGAAGAAGATGTATCAATTTTAATCAAGTATTTTTTATTTTTATATTCGTTCACATACCTCAAACCATATTAAACCAAAATAAAATGATAAATCCAATTTCCCACATATATTATAATTTTTTCAATTTTTTATAATTACCTATATTCATCAACACATTCATCATATGGTAAAAGAACTCATCATTTGTGTGTACAACAGAATACCACCTAATGAATTGATTTAATCCATTTTTCTTAACCATCTTAAATGGATGGTTATAATTGTGTAATTAATGATTATATATCATGTTGGTCGGAGTGGAATCTCAAGAAGGGGTGAATTGAGTTCCTACTTAAAATTTCTGTTAAAACCCTTATTTTAAAAGGATCCACCAATTTTAAATCTGCCCAGTTGATTAAGGCAGTGTAGATGTAAAAGTTTATTTGGTATATAGTTTTTTTAAAGGGTGATTAATCCTCAATTTAATCAGTGTGAAACACATATTCTGCTTTCGAAACAAGGTTACTGAATTATACAAATACACACACTAACCAAAACTAGCTATCAAAGTGAAAGAAAAACATTTTTATGTTTTAGAAAATATAAGAAGCGAAAAATAGATAAAGCATAGTATAAAAAATACAGTGCACAATGAATTAAAACAATTGGTTTAGTCTCAATACAAGATTTAATCCTCTCTACATGGTGATCACTTACCACCAAGAAGTTTATATTACCAATAAACTTGATACACAACCTGTATAGTGCTTTACAACAGTTTTCACAAATTTCTGACCCTCTACCACTATTCATCATGGGAATGACCAATAATACATACCACACAAGGTCTCTTCCATAGTTTTTCGTGGGAACAAAATGTAAGGGATTTTTGATGTAAGGATATTCAATATCCTCCAGTTCTATCACAAGAGATAGTGTGTGAAGCAGACAGACACACTTTTTAGAAATGTAAAAAGAAGAATCACAATAGAGAAATTATTATGATATATATTTAAGAAGGATATAGGTGTTTTAAGTTAAACTCTTGAATACTTGAAGTGAAGAATTTGAAATTTGAATCTATCTCTAGAAGTTGTCTCCAAAACAGAGTGTCGCAACTCCAGGTACTAGAATTCAGCAATTGAGTGTTCTGCTTCTTGAGTTGATTGAATGTTCATGAGACACAAAAGGCATCCGCAAGTTTTTTTTCCTGAAATGATATTCTCGAAGTTCTTGGGGTTTGTAGTGAAGGTGATAAAATGGTTCTTCTTTATTCTTTAGTAATTTCATCCTCATGCATTTAACATCTGGATGCCCACTCTTGTTTTTCTCTATGCCTCTATATATATTTTTTCCTCGGTCTTTTCTTTCATATTTGAGGTCTATCAATAGGAGTAAGTACATCATGTGAAATTTTATCATGCCTCGTACTATCAAGATATGGTCCCCTGATATGTCTACAATAAGAATTAATTAAGTTATAAGCATTAAAGTTAGCAATTATGAGCATTAGAAAAATATCAAGAATTTGATAAAGGGTATCAGTAGACTGGTAACTGTAGCCTTCACATCGGTAGGCTTCAACAGATGGTTCACATATGCAACCTCCAACTTTAACATTCCATCAGACACCTTCAATAGTAGGATTTCATTGGTGAACTTTGTATCGGTGACCAGGTAGTAGTGACCTTGTATCAGTGACCCTCTATCGGTGACCTTGTATCGGTGACCTTTTATCAGCGACCTTGTATTAGTGACCATCTATTGGTGATCATGTATCGGTGACCTTGTATCGGTGACCTGGAATCAGTGACATTGTATCAGTGACCTTGTATTTAGATAAATTTTTCACTGTATGATTATCCAATCTAGAAGTGAGATTGAGATTATATGAATATTACACTCTATAAACATGAAACGTTAATGAAACATGATTAACATAGAATTAAAACATTATTATCACATAAATGAAACATGATTTGGGTTTATCAAAATAGGTGAGTCCAACAATCTCCCCCTTTTTGATAATCATAAATTATGTCATTGAATTGTTAGGTTTTAAGTAGTTTTGAATTAAGGTTAACCACATATACTAATTCCATTAGTAATATTATCATACACATATTAGTAAATCATCAAAACTAAATTGAAGCCAGAACATATATAAATTTAAGATAGACAACTAAAACACTAAACACTTCTCCCCCATTAGGTAACTGAGAGATTCATGATTAAATATTTCTCCCCCTTTGTTATTAACAAAAAGTGTTCATAAAAAAATAGAGAAAGGAGAATGTTTTTGTTAATAACACATGAGTGCAATATAGAAAAAGGAATAAATTGATCCCTATCAGCTAAGAGAGTTCACGGTCAATCCACATTAGAGATATCCATTGGAGCTTTGGCATTGGAAGCTGAGGAGGAAGGTTCTAATGGTGGAGGGATATGTTGAGGTATGGAAGTTAGCAGTGTAAGAGTAGAAGACATTGTGGCATCAGTAGACCTATAGTGAGTAGATCTCTGAGTAATCATTGGGGTCAAAATTCTGATGTCTTGGGCAGGAGTCATTTAAGAAGCAGTACTGGGGGAACCTGAGGCAGCTAAAGAAGTAGGCAAAGTAGGAGGAACAATGATGGGTGTGAAATCGACATAGAGGAAGGGTAACATAGGATTCCTGAAGTCCATAATGATGCTTCCCCCTCTTTCTATATCTGAAATTAAATAATCTTTGTTTTCCATGAATCTGTCCAGTATAGGAGTCGACTCTCTAAGCTTGCTCACTTGATCCTTAAATGCCTAAGTTACAGGAGGGATTCTCAAATTTTCCAAAAGATGCTTAATGTGTACATCCATCTAATTATTCATATATACCCATGTGTAGTAGAAGTAAACTTAATCCTTGATGGACTTCTGATCTTGAGAAGCTTCCCTTAAATAATTTCACAAAAGGTTATTAATTTCCCTTGTAATGGAAATGACCTGAGAGTCTAAGGTACTAGTGCCAGAGAACTTTTCCACTACTTCTCTAACAATGGTCGTAAATGCTTCAATGTCAACTGGAAGAGAGGTTTAAGAAGATGCAGATGCACCCATATATGACATAGATAAAGACACAGTTTCTTTAATTGATTTGGTTATCCAACTGATCAGCCTTTTTACAACATCATCTTGACCTTTCACATGTGTTTCCATAGACTTCTTAAAATCCCCAAACAATGTGACCATTTGCTGAACCATACTTTTAACATATCTAAGGTCTCTATTCACGTGAGCCCTTGAAGCCATATATGCATCTAAGCTGGAAATAGACTGCTTCACAGATTCCATTGAAACTACCAAAGTTCTTATATGATTATAACATTCCTAGACCTCATGTAACATAGCTGAATGAGAGGTAGAGACTATCCTTTACACTACATATGTCATGAGTTCTTGATTGTGAGCTATTGTTCTCACTATCTCAGTGGATTTCTCATCAATATGCCTCTTCAAGTCTGATTTCAATGAATCAAATTCATCCTTCTTTACATAGTCTCAAGGTAAGAGAACCATTGGCTGCACAATGGTAGTTTCTAAGAAAATAGGAATTGGAGGACTTCTGATAGGCTGGTCATCTTAAGAATCTGCATAATCTAAGACTAAAACCACAAAGACAGGAGCTTATATCCAGTCATCTATCTCATGAGCAACAACAATAAACCCTGTAGCAAGAGGTTCCTCCCCCTCAGTTAGAGAATTCTCCTAATCAGCCATATCTATCTCCATCAGAAATCCTCGATTAACATCATTAACAGGATGGTCCACTTCCACTCCGTCCACAGAATCTTCAATGACTTCCAAAACTAGTCCAACTTCAACTGAATCAGCAACATCTTCATCTCCACTTTATACCCTTTCTGTATGTCCAATTAGAGGACTGAGACATATAAATTCCTCTTCACTTGTAGTAGAAGATATCTCAAATTCATCTTGATGAGAATTAGTGTCCTCAACCTCATCTGAGGTATCTCTACTGTCTATAAGACATTTTCAGCCACTTCTTCTTCACTAGTTTCCTCATCACTATCCCTTTGTACAGTCTCCCTTCTAGTCAATTTCTTTTATGGGATAGGCTCACCAAAGTATACAATATTAGCACGAGGATTTGAGGGAAGGTGAGGATCACTCCTGTCATATATAGGAGAATCCTTTCTTTCTTTCACAACAACAACTTCTTCTCCTTCTTAATCTGAATAGGCAGACTCAACTTCATCAGGATTAAGGCCAGGATCTCATTTATTATTATTCCTAGTATGATGAGAAACATGTTTAATCTCTTCATATACCTTAGCCTCATCATTCCCCCATCTCCTCATCCATGGATTCTAGTTGATCTTCATCATCTTTCAAATCACATTGTTGATGAAATGGTTATCTTTCAAAACAACAGTTTCCTCTTTAGCTCCAAAAACTCCTTTCATTTTCAACATAAGTGATATTAACTTATCATGAAATAGGGAATTGGATGTGGAACTATGTTTGGTCATATCATCAAGTTGAATCATCAATAGCTTAGATAAGTTGATCTTATGTTCATAATTTAACAAATACAAGAGTAAAACATCCTCAAAATTTAAAGTTTCAAAGTCCCCTCTCCTGGGAAATAAAACCTGCTTGATAAACTTGAAAAGAATATTATCTTCTCCTACCATTTCAACAGAAATGGAATTGTTAGGAACAATATTCCCTATCAATTCATCTAATGCTTCTTTATAGAATAATAAAAAACTAGTGGGAGGAACCACTTTTGAGTAATAGTCAAAAATCCATTCATGTGGTGCTCTCAAACATTCTTCACATTCAGAAGAGGAGAAGCTCACACTTACTACATTCACCTGTGAAGACATTTTGTTCTCATCCTTAGACTGCTCAAACTTGAGGTACTCAAAAAATTCATTCACTAACATCAGGTAATAGGGTCTATTTCTTATTTGCAAAACACTCAAACCAACCCTGAGCTTCATGTTCCTTAAGAACTAACGTTGTAACCCCCTGAGATTTTATGAGATATATTATTTTTAATTTATTTGATGTATTCTATAATACACTACACCAAGATTAGTTTGTACTATATGAAACACTGTATTATCATATAGTATACGCAACACTATTCTTGGCTTGTGTTACACACAAATTCTAGTTCGTTTTGTGGAAATTATTCTACTTAACATTATGTATAGATTTTGTTTAATGTATAAATGAAATAAGTTTTGATAATGTTATACACAAAACCAAACGGTGCTTTCACTACACACATCCCTGACATGGCTTGCATTACACGCAATCAAGACCTTCCTCGATAGTGTGTGTAGTACGCAATACCGAGTTTCACTAAACGATATATTATTATAATATTATTATGAACTAGCCGTTATGAATAGTAATACCCAATTTTAGAAATTTTATAAATTCTATCCATCAAAATGGAGGTCATTTTTGGATTCAGAATATCGAAATTAGCCTAGGGTAAATTTTTGGTATTTTTCTGAAAACTTTCAACTTTTGATGAATAGTGAAAACACTATGTTACTATTTAAAACCCGACTTTTTATTTAAATAATTATTTGTTTTATTTAAATTTATTTTAGGTCAAAATTGATACATAATACCTATATAAGTTCAATTTAATTCATTGGAGTCATTTTATAATAATTTTCGATATATAAAAATTTTATTGAACTTTTTACCTTCTTTTACCTACCTCCTAGGAGCTTTTTACAAACATACATAAAACCTAATTTTACCGCTTCTGTGAGTGGAATTTTGAAAATCCAAGAGAAACAGATAATATCAAGGACTAAAATGTGGTTCAATGAGATGAAAATATTTTTTTTGTGAATGGTAACTTTTTACTTTTATTTACCACGGTTAAAAGTAAATAGGGTAATTAAGGGTAAAAATTATATTATTATTACCCTAAAACATGTCCTAATTGTATTAGATAAGTGTAATTCGACCAAAAAAAACCTTAGGAATAACATATGACCATTTAGGTCCACATGGATTATATTAGGGCATTTATTATTAATTTATTTAAAGAAGGGTCAAAATAGTTAAAATCAACGTATAATAACTAAATAATTTTTAATATAGGGTTATACATAAGATAAATTAGACTATAAATATTAATTAGAAAGATAAAAAGATTTCCTACATAATGGAATTTTATTTTAAATTTTTAGAAATTAAATAATTTAATTTATTTATGACATAATGATGATGCAGTAATTATCTTATTAATGAAATATAAACATAATTGATGTTATAAATACCAAAATAAATGTAATTTGAGAATTTTTATGAATTACAATAATTTTATAGGTTCATATGACATGTTAGTATTGATTTCATTAATGTTTTTCGAAGTAATCATGCTGCTATGATTTTCACAAAAATCAATTACAAAATAGTGTCAAAATTGACATAAAATTGTTTTTAAGACAAATATTATATTATTAATTGTTATTATATTCCAAAAAATCTACGGTTTGGCCAAGATACTTATATCATGATAATTTTATCATTAATGGACCACTTGGGGGTCTCTTGTATATAAATGGTATGTTTATTAACTATATAATATAAAAATACAAAGTGACATGGTAAATGTCAATCTAAATAACTGAGAGTTAAAACTAAAAGATAAGGTTAATATAATGACCCAAACCTATCTAAAATATGTTGGATGAGAGGATTTCCACCCGTACCCACTTTAGCTTCGAAAGAAATCAATTTGGAGCTATTAAAACCCTAATACGACTTTATTATAAAATAATATTTTAAGTTTTTTCTAAGGTGCCCCTCTCCTCCCTTATAAAATGGCACCCCTTCCCTCTACCCTTCACACCCTTTTGAGCAGTGAAGCTCAGCCAAACCCTGCCCATTTCTCTTCTCCAGTTCCCTAGAAACATTCTGAAGGTTCTTTATTTCTCAAAATACCAACTCTAATTCCTTAAGAGGAATCTTAAATGAGGTGCGTCGAAGAAGAGGTAATCTCTTCTTCTGATTTTCTCGAGTTTCGTTCTTCTTATACTTCCTCTACTTTAGTTGTTTCATTATTAATCAATAACATCAGTATCACTCATATACTAGCATGTTATTATAAATATGAAACAACCCTATTTCACCTTATATCCATCCTACGGAAAACGAAATCACTGTGCGTTCGTACGTACGGAATACCGTCTCCACGCCGTGGTGTAATCGGTTTTCGACCACCACCTTACTTGGATGGGTATAATGGTATAACTAAATAACTATATATGATTATTTTAAAGTTATATTGATTATGAAATATTATAGATACGCTTCGATACAATTCCATGATCATGGTAATTATATCATCGCTCGTGTGTACGTACGGACTACCGTCTTCACGACGCGATGAGATTCATTCTCCATGTTAACCATTCATGAATGATTATAAAGTATATATAATGAATAATAATGAAATATATGACATAATAATGATACTGGATTTATGTATATATATATATATATTTGTATGTCATCTACTTAATTCCATCCAATTCAATAAAGAAACGAAAACAACGTTCATGCGTACGTACGACCTACCATCTCCATGAACGGTGTATTTCATTCCATTTATCGATCTATCATATATATATATATATATATGTATATGCTGAATATATATTATATATAAATCATGTTTTACATTCTAGAATTAAGTAAATCAGGATATAAGTAACAATATTAAGAACAACAAGTTGAAACACGTACAATAAATGAAAGGATTTTACCAAAATCAATGCTTTTACATCAAATTTACAAAAGAACAGGTAATATAAAGTCATAAGTATACCATATATGATATCATAACAATGAATATGATTCTTTAATAATCCAATGAAATTATTTAAATCATTATATAGGAGGTTCAGATACATTCGAAGCATATCAGGCATAAGGTAAGGGATAACTTTTTTAATCTCATTTTTTATCTGAGATTGCTTATACGTAAGTATTTACTGGGGTTATATTTTTCATCCATGTACCAATTTTCTAAAAATGGTTTCATGTATGTTTAATGTCTTTTAACCATTTTTGACTTTTACTAAATGGTATGTAAGGAATCTTTCTTTTACGAGGTACTTTTTGACTTTTCCGACAAAAGTACGAGGAGAATGTTATTTTTAACATATACGGTGTGAACGGATTTTTAGGGTTTCATAACGCCTCATTTTCATGAATCTTCCTATAAAAGATTGCATGATTTTTTTTCAACAAAACCCTTTTATTTTAAAATTTCATGGCATTTTTTGAAAAGAAAATGATTTTGAAGAAGAAAGGATATTTTCCCCAAAATTTCATTTCAAGGGTTTTATCAAAAATATTTTCTTTCTAAAATGACATTATTTAATATGTTTATATCTAAAGTATAATTTATCCATTATTTAAATGGTTTGATTCTTCTTATGATGAAAATGATATCCATTTTTTTATATGGATTATGTTATGATGGCATGATGTTTAAGAATCCCATTCTACTACATGGGTTATGCTATGATGTATGATTTATGATTTTGTGGAACATGAAAGAATGATTTCATTATGAGATGGATGGAACCTATATTTCCCTCCAATGAATTGGGTAAATATTTATATCTCATGAGATAGACATGGATGGAATGGTAAGTTAATCTGGTTCAGTAATACATGATTGGAACGAAAAGTGAACTTGATTCAAAAAGGGACTTTGTCCACTAAGATAGTCTTGGCAACAATGCCTTGGCTATTATGGAAATAATATCATGTTCTTAATGGTTTCCACAATCACATGTTTTATTCCCATGCTATTTTATGATGATTAATGTTTCTTTATGATTTATGCCTTATATACTGCCATGTTTTATGTCATTGCCCAAGATTTTTATGTTTAAACATTATGTTCATGTTTTTAAGTTCAAATGTATAATATTTGTTTTATTTTATCCATACTTACCCTTACTGAGCATTTGAGATCACCCTTTATTTGTTTTTTTCCCCAGGATTTAATGAATGGTTTTAGGTAAGAAAACCAAAAGGGGAAGTTCATTATGGGAGATGTTGAAGATCATTTACCATGATTAGAAGATTATGTTCCGAGTTTCCAAAGACACTAAACTATTACGGTCCTTGTGTGTCTGTTTTTGTTATATATTATGTATTCTGCAAAAGTAATGTAATTTCCATGTACATCAAGCTATGGGTCTCTACAGTTGGTATCAGAGGAAAGGATTAGTTATCCATTGGAAATTAGGATGCGAAAACATTAGTGAGATCCCAAGAGATATTTCTAAGGTATGTCTAGGGATGTCCCTACGGTTAAGTATACATATAGATTATAGTCCTAGAATTACAGAAACAATATTATAATTAAACCTAAGATGTTATATATCAAAGGTACTCACCATTTATTATATTGTTTTACATAGCATGATTTTTCCTCTCACACTATTCTTTTTGGGTTTTAGACGATGGATGGTACCCAAAGGAACCGTGTAGATCAATGTAATAGACAATGCAATGATTGTCCTATTGAACAAACCAATGTTATGGGAGATGGAGTTCAAAATCTTATTTTAATACTTAAACATGCTATGAATCATTCTGGACTTCTAAATGAGCAGAGAAGGGAACAATATTCTATTGAGTCTTTCATGAGGCAACATCCACCTTCTTTCAGTGGGTCTTTTGATCCACTTGTTTATGAACAATGGATTAGTACAATTGAAAAGTTATTTTTCATACTTTTCTGTTCGGAACATGAAAAATTCCTTCTGGCTGTTTACCGTTTAGAAGGTGAAGCAGATCAATGGTGGACTCTAATTAAGAATAAGAGGACCCGAGATGAAATTGAATCCATGGAATTAGATGAGTTTATGAACTTATTTTTCAATAAGCACTTCCCTCGTATTCTTCGAACAAATATGGATAAGGATTTCCTAGAGCTTAAGCAAAAGGATGATGAATCTATTTGTATATATGAAGAGAATTTTACAAGGCTTTCAAGGTATGCATCTGGCTTTATCATCCAACCTGAAAGTAAAGTTGATCGATTATTTAGTGGTTTAAAACCAAGTCTTTGAATGGCATTAGCTATAAGATACATTAGTATCTATGAAGAAATTGTGTGTTGTCCTATCAAGGTAGAAATGGAAGTTGGTGTTACATATCCATCTCATGGTTTGGACAAGAAATGAAAGATGGAGTTCAAGGAGAAATCTCAGAACAATGGTGAAAAAAGATGAATGTTTCTTTATGCTCAAAGTGTGGAAAAAAGCACGGTGGAGATTGTCTTAAAGGGACTACAAAATGTTTTAAGTGTAGAAAAGAAGGTCATCGATCAGCAGAGTGTCAAAGTAATGGAAAAAGTGTTTCTAATGATGTGAATAAAGAAAAGAATATAGAGAACGCCCCACCATCACTTCAATGCTTCTAGTGCAATGAAATGGGGCATTATGCTAATCAATACCCTAATCCAAGGGTTAATGATGATCGAAATGAGAAACCACTTAAGGAAAAGGACAAAGGGAAGTCACATGCGATCACTATTGGAAATGTTGAATGTGAAAATGATGTGGTGGTATTATTAAGTGTTTATGTAATGGGATTCCAAAATAATGTTGTATATAGTATCGTGGAATATTGGAATATTTATGAATTGGTCTATTGTGGTTTTCAATAATTTTATAGTACTGATAACTATGGAAAGTGATTGAGATATTTTTGGAAAGAATATGATATATTCATAATGAATAGATAAGGAGAAAATGAAATGTTTGACAGTATTAATGAGCTCATGGGTGATATAATGGAAAAGGTATATCATGGTTTGAGAATATAGAATTTTTGGATTTTGGTATGTGGAAAGAGTTAACTTTTGACACCATTCATGTTTTCACTGAGATTTAATGGGTATGCATTTTTTAAGAGAATACATGATTAAGGTATTCACATGTTTGGAATGTGACCAACAAGATATATCTTATATGGGGGATAAATGACTGTATTCCCATGCTTGGTAGATGACATTTCTAGTAATCGTTTTCTTTATACTGTAAGATTGGACAGAAGTATTTTGGATAAGACTAAAAATTGGAATGGATTATGTTGGACATAAGTTATTATTGTTTATGGCTCGAAAATTTTCGATATTATTGATGGAATGTTATTATAATGTAGTTTTAGAAAAATGACAACCTGCAGGACGGGTGACAACACTTCGTGTTAGACTAGGATGCGGGAATCAAACCCACAACCAAAATGAGACAGGCTTTTATCACCAACCACTAGCCTACAAGAAGTCCCTGGTTAGTAGAAACTAGTTTTATTTTATTAAGCGCTATGATAGATGAAGTATAAGCCCATTTTAGCATCCATATACGATTAATCTCAGGATAAATGGACTTCTGTATATTTAATAAATTGTGCTAAAATTTTTGCGATAGAAATAGATAGAATGACCTATCATTCTATCACATAATCTGCTAACACTTCACAGAAGACAAATTCAACTACATTTCTTTAAGAGTTGAAGTGTAAATTGTTCAAGGCACAAGCAACAGTGAAATTGTACCAAAATCAAGTATGTTTTTCTTTTGATTCAACTATTCTTCAACTTTAGGGAAATGGTCTTGAAAACAAAAAATGTTGTCCTAGTGCTCTCATATATGATGAATCAGATAGTACCTTATATCATCACAAATTTATGGCTCTGTGATTGTTGGATTTTTCAAATCCATGTTCTCTACCACTCACCATCAGAACATGACGGTTAGATTTTTCTTCCATACCCATATTTCCACCTGTGTTCTCCTATGTGGAAACCCAGTGATGAGTTAATCTGGGTAACCATTACATTTCTAAATTTCCTTTTTAAAATGAAGTTTTATTATTCCTTTTTACGATGTGGGTTTCTATTAAAGGAAATTTCAAGTAGTAAATGATTTATAATCCTGATAAATTTTGAGGGAGAAATTCATTTTAAGGGGGGTAGAATGTAACACCCCGAGATTTTATGAGATATATTAATTTTTATTTTTTGATGTCTTGTATTATGCAGCACACCAAGATTAGATTGTACTATATGCAACATCGTATTACCTTGCAGTATATGCAATACTATTCTTGTCTTGTGTTATAAACAAATTCAAGTTCGTTTGGTGGAAATTATTCTACACAACATTAAGTATATATTTTGTATAATGTATAAATGAAATAATTTTTTATTTTTTTATACGCAACACCAAACGGTGCTTTCACTACACACAGCCCTGACATGGCTTTCATTACACGCAATCAAGACCTTCCTCGATAGTGTGTAGTAGGCAATACCGAGTTTCACTAAACGAGATATTATTATAATATTATTATGAACTAGCCGTTATGAATAGTAATACCCAATTTTTGAAATTTTATAAATTTTATCTATAAAAATGGACTTCATTTTTGGATTCAGAATATCGAAATTATCCTTGGGTGAATTTTTAGTATTTTTCTGAAAACTTTCAATTTTTGATGAATAGTGAAAACACTGGGTTACTATTTAAAAACCGACTTTTTATTTAAATAATTATTTATTTTATTTAAATTTATTTTAGGTCAAAATTGATACATAATACCTTTATACATTCAATTTAATTCATTTGAGTCATTTTAAAATAATTTTAGATATATAAAACTTTTATTGAACTTTTCATCGTCTTTTACCTACCTCTTAGGAGCTTTTTGCAAACATACAAAAAACTTAATTTTACTAATTTTGTGAGTGGAATTTCAAAAATCTGGGACACACGGTTAATATCAAGGACTAAAATGTGGTTCAATGAGATGAAAATAATTTTTGGTGAATAGTAACTTTTTACTTTTCTTTACCACGGTTTAAAGTAAATAGGATAATTAAGGGTAAAAATGATATTATTAATACCCTAAAACATGTACTAATTCTATTGGATAAGTTTAATTCGACCAAAAACAACCTTACGAATAAACTATGACCATTTAGGTCCACTTTGATTAGATTAGGACATTTATTATTAATTTATTTAAAGAAGGGTTAAAATGGTTAAAATCAAAGTATAATAACTAAATAATTTTTAATATAGGGTTATACATAAGATAAATTGGACTATAACTACTCATTAGAAATATAAAAAGATTTCCTACATAATGGTATTTTATTTATAATTATTAGAAATTAAATAATTTAATTTATATATGACACAATGATGATGCAATAATTATCTTATTAATGAAATATAAACATAATTGATGTTATAAATACCAAAATAAATGTAATTTGAGACTTTTAATGAATTAAAATAATTTTATTGGTTCATATGACATGTTATTATTGATTTAATTAACCTTTTTCGAAATAATCATGCTGTTATGATTTTCATAAAAATCAATTACCAAATAGGGTCAAAATTGGCATAAAATAGTTTATAAAACAAATATTATATTATTAATTGTTATTAAATTCCTAAAATTCTAAGGTTCTGCCTAGATAATTATATCATGATATTTTTATCATTAATGGACCACTTTAGGTTCTCTTGGATGTGTATGGGAAGTTTATTAACTATATAATATAAAAATAAAAAGAGACATGGTAAATGTCAATCTAATTAACTAAGTGTTAAGACAAAAATATAAGGTTAATATAATGACCCAAACCTGTCTAAAATCTATTGGTTGAGAGGATTTAGACCCATATTCACTTTATCTTCGAATTAAATCAATTTGGATCTATTAAAAACCTAATATGACTTTATTATAAAATAATATTTTAAGTTTTTTCTAAGGTTCCCCTCTCTTCCGTTATAAAAGGGAACCCCTTCTCTCTTCCCATAACACCCTTTTGAGCCTTGAATATTCTCCAAAACCTACCCATATCGCTTCTACACTTCCCTAGAAACATTATGGAGGTCTTGGTATTCTCAAAAGACCAACTGTACTTCCTTAACAAGAAGCTTAAAGGAGGTACGTTGAAGAATAGGTAATCTCTTCTTATGATTTTCTCAAGTTTCTTTCTTCTTCTACTTCCTATTCTTTAGTTTTTTCATTATTAAGTAATAACATAAGTATCACTTATATACTGGTATTTTATTATAAATATTAAACAACCCTATTTCACCTTCTATCCATCCTATGGAAAACGAAATCACCGCCCATGCGTATGTACGGAATACCGTCTCCACGTCGTGGTGTAATCTGTTTTCGACCACCAGCTTAAGTGGATGGGTATAATGGTGTAAATTAATAAATATATATGATTATTGTAAAGTGATATTGATACTGAAATATTATACATACGCTTCAATATAATTCCACAATCATGGGAATGATATCATCGCTCGTGCGTACGTACAGACTACCGTCTCCAGGACGCGATGTGATTCATTCTCCATGTTAACCATTCATGAATGATTATAAAGTATATATAATGAATAATAATGAAACATATGACATAATAATGATACTGGATTTGTTTATATATATATATATGTCATCTACTTAATTCCATCTAATTCAATAATGAAATAAAAACATTGTTTATGCGTACGTACGACCTACCATCTCCATGAACGGTGTATTTCATTCCATTTATCGATCTATCATATATATATATGTATATGATGAATATATATTATATATAAATCATTTTTTACATTATATAATTAAGTTAATCAGGATATTAGTAATAATATTAAGAACAACAAGTCGAAACACGTACAATAAATGAAATGATTTTACCAAAATCGATGCTTTTACATCGAATTTACAAAAGAACGGGTAATATAAAGTCATAATAAATCCATATATTATATCATAACAATGAATATGATTCTTTAATAAGTCAATGACATTATATAAATCATTATACAGGAGTTTTAGATACATACGAAGCATATCAGACATAAGGTAAGGGATAACTTTTCCAATCTCGTTTTTTTATCCGAGATTTCTTATACGTATGTATTTACTGGGGTTATATTTATCATCCATTTACCAATTTTCTAAAAATGGTTTCATGAATTTTTAAAGTCATTTTTAACCATTTTCAATTTTTACTACTTTGTATGTAAGGAATCTTTCTTTTACGAGGTACTTTTTGACTTTTCAGACAAAAGTACGAGGAGAATGTTATTTTTAACTTATATGGTGTGAACGGATTTTTACGGTTTCATAATGCCTCATTTTCATGAAGCTTACTATACATGATTGCAATATTATTTTCAAAAAACCCTTTTCTTTTATTCTTTTATGGCATTTGGTGAAAATAATTTTTTTTTGAAGAAGAAAGGATATTTTCCTCAAGATTTCATTTCAAGTGTTTTATCAAAAATATTTTCCATTTCAAATGACATTATTTAATATGTTTATGTTTCAATTATAATGTCTCCATTATTTAAATGGTTTGATTCTTCTTATGATTAAATGATATCCATTTTTTTATATGGATTATGTTATGATGGAATGATGTTTAAGAATCCCATTCTGTTACATGGGTTATGCTATGATGTATGATTTATGATTTTCTGGAACACGAAAGAATGATTTCATTATGAGATGGGTGGGACCTATATCTCCCTGTAATGCATTGGGTAAAGATTTATATCTCATGAGATAGACATGGATGTAATGGTAAGTTAATTCGGTTCAGTAATACAGGACTAGAATGAGGAGTGAACTCGATTCAGAAAGGGACTTTGTCCACTAAGATAGTCTTGGTAGCAATGCCTTGGCTACTATGGAAATCATATCTTCTGATTAATGGATGCCCCAATCACATGTTTTATTCCCATGATATTTTATAATGAATAATGTATCTTTATTATCTATTCCTTAATTACTTCCATGTTTTATGTCATTCCCCATGATTTTGATGTTTAAACATTATGTTCATGTTTTTATGTTAAAATGTATATGATTTGTTTTATTTTATCCATGCTTACCCTTACTGAGAATTTGAGCTCACCCTTTATATGTTTTCTTTTCCCCAGGATTTAAAGAAAGGTTTTAGGTACGAAAATCAAAAGGGGAAGATCTTTATAGGAGATGTTGAAGATCTTTTACCACGATTAGAAGATTACATTCCGAGTTTCCAAAGACACTTAACTATTACGGTCCTTGTGTGTCTTTTTTTGTTATGTATTAAGTATTCCGAAAAAGTAATGTAATGTCCATGTACGTAAAGCTACGGGTCTCTACAGTTGGTATCAGAGGAAAGGATTAGTTAACCTTGGAAACTAGGATACGAAAACTTTAGTGAGATCCCTAGCGATATTTCTAAGGTATGTCTAGGGATGTCCCTAAGGTTAAGTATACGTATAGGTTATAGTCCTAGAATTACGGAAATGATATTAGAATTAAACCTAAGATGTTAGATATCGAAGGTACTCCCCCTTTACTATGTTATTTTCCATAGCATGGTTTTTTCCTCTCACACTATTCTTTTTGGGTTTTAGACGATGGCTGGGACCCGAAGGAACCATGTTGATCAATGTAATAGACCATGCAATGATTGTCCTCCTAAACAAACGAATGTTATGGGATATGGATTTCAAAATCTAATTGTTATACTTAAACATGATATGAATCATTATGGACATCCAAATGAGCAGAGAAGGGAAAAATATTCTATTGAGTCCTTCATGAGGCAACATCCACCTTCTTTTAGTGGGTCTTCAAATCCACTTATTTCTGAACTATGGATTAGTACCATTGAAAAGTTATTTTCCATACTTCGTTGTTTGGAACATGAAAAAGTCATTCTGGCTGTTTACCGTTTAGAAGGTGAAGCAGATCAATGGTGGACTCTAATTAAGAATACGAGGCCCCAAGATTAAATTGAATCCATGGAATGGGATGAGTTCAAGAACTTATTTTTCAATAAGTAATTCCCTCGTATTCTTCGAACAAAGATCAATAAGGATTTCATTGAGCTTAAGAAAAAGGTTGATGAATCTGTTGGTATATACGAAGAGAATTTTACAAGGCTTACCAGGTATGCATCTGGCATTATAATCCAACCTAAAAGTAATGTTGATCGATAATTTAGTGTCTTAAAAACAAGTCTTCGAAGGGCATTAGCTATAAGAGACTTCAGTATCTATGAAGAAATTGTGCGTTGTGATATCAAGGTAGAAATGGAAGTTGGTGTTACATATCCATCTCATGGTTTGGACAAGAAACGAAAGATGAAGTTCAACGAGAAAATATCAGATCAATGGTGAAAAGAAGATGAATGTTTATTTATGCTCAAATTGTGGAAAGAATCATGGTGGATATTGTCTTAAATGGACTAAAAAATGTTTTAAGTGTGGGAAAGAAGGTCATCGAGTAGTTGAGTGTCAATGTAAAGGAAAAATGATTGCTAATAATGTGAATGAAGAAAAGACTGTAGAGAACTTCCCATGATCACTTCAATGCTTCATGTGAAATGAAATGGGGAATTATGCTAATTAATGCCCTAATCCAAGGGTTAATGATGATCGACATGAGCAACCACTTAAGGAAAAGGACAAAGGGAAGTCACATGCGATCACTATTGGAAATGTTGAATATGATAATGATGCGGTGGAATGATTAAGTTTTTATGTAATGGGGTTCCAAAATAATGTTGTATATAGTATCATGGAATAATGGAATATTTATGAATTGGTCTATAGTGGTTTTCAATAATTTTATGGTATCAGTAACTATGGAAAGTGGTTGAGATATTTTTGGAAAGAAGATGATATGCAAATAATGAAGGGATGAGGAGAAAATAAAATGTTTTACAGTATTCCTGAGCTTATGACGGATATAAGGAAAAAGTTATATCATGGTTTTAGTATATAGAATTATTGGATTTTGGTATGTGGAAAGAGTTAACTTTTGACAGCATTCATTTTTTCACTAAGATTCAATGGGTATGCATTTTTTAAGAGAATACATTATTAAGGTATTCACATGTTTGGATTGTGACCAACAAGATATATCTTATATGGGGGATAAATGACGATATTCACATGCTCGGTAGATGACATTTCTAGTAATCCTTTTCTTTATACTATAAGATTGGACAGAAGTATTTTGGATAAGCCTAAAGATTGGAATGGATTATGTTGGACATAAGTTATTATTGTTTAAGGCTAGAAATTTTTCAATATTATTGATGAAATGTTATAATAATGTAGTTTTAGAAAAAGGACAACTTCTAGGATGGGAAACAACCCGTCGCGTTGGACATGGATGCGGGAATCGAACCCATAAACAAAGTGTGACATGCCTTTATCACCTACCACTAGCCTACAAGAAGTCCCTGGTTAGTAGAAACTAGTTATATTTTATTAATCGCTATGATAGATGAAGTATAATCCCATTTTAGAAACCATATACGATTAATCTCAGCAAAAATGGACTTCTGTATATTTAATAAATTGTGCTAAAATTTTTGCGATATAAATAGATGGAATGACCTATCATTCTATCGCATAATCTGGTCACACTTCACAGAAGACAAATTCAACATCATTTAATTATGAGATGAAGTGTAAATTGTTCAAGGCACGAGCAATGTTGAGATTGTACTAAAATCAATTAAGTAATTCTTTTGATTCAACAATTATTTAAATTTAGGGAAATGATCTTGAAAATAAAAAATGTTTTCCTAGTGCTCTCAAATATGATGAATCAGATGGTACCTTATATCATCACAAATTTATGGCTTTGTGATTGTTGGCTTTTTCAAAGCCATGTTCTCTACCACTCACCATCAGAACATGATGGTTAGATTTTTCATCCATATCCATATTTCCACCTATGTTCTCCTATGTGGAAACCCAGTGATGAGTTAATATGGGTAACCGTTACATTTCTAAATTTATTTTTTAAAATGAAGTTTTAGTATTCTTTTTTACGATGTGGGTTTCTATTAAAGAAAATTTCAGGTAGTAAACAATTTATAACCCTGACGAATTTTAAGGGCGAAATTCATTTTAAGGGGGGTAGAATGTAACACCCTGAGATTTTATGAGATATATTATTTTTAATTTCTTTGATGTCTTCTATTATACACTACACCAAGATTAGCTTGTACTATATGGAACACCGTATTAGCTTGCAGTATACGTAACACTATTCTTGTCTTACGTTACAAACAAATTAAAGTTCGTTTTGTGGAAATTATTCAACGCAACATTAAGTATAGATTTTGTTTAATGTATAAATGAAATAAGTTTATCTTATGTTATACGCAACACCAAACAGTGCTTTCAATAAACACAGCCCTGACATGGCTTGCATTATATACAATGAATACGTTTCTCGATAGTGTGTGTAGTACGCAATACTGAGTTTCACTAGACGAGATATTATTATAATATTATTATGAACTAGCTGTTATGAATAGTAATACCCAATTTTTGAAATTTTATAAAATTTATCTATCAAAATGGACTTCATTTTTTGATTCAGAATATCGAAATTAGCCTCGGGTGAATTTCAGGTATTTTTCTGAAAACTTTCAATTTTTGATGAATAGTGAAAACACTAGGTTACTATTTATAAACTGACTTTTTATTTAAATAATTATTTATTTTATTTAAATTTATTTTAGGTCAAAATTGATACATAAAACCTATATAAGTTCAATGTAATTCATTGGAGTCATTTTATAATAATTTTCGATATATAAAAATTTTAATGAACTTTTCACAGTCTTTTACCTACCTCCTATGAGCTTTTTGCAAACATACATAAAACTTAATTTTACTGCTTATGTGAGTGGAATTTCAAAAATCCGATAGACACGGTTAATATCAAGGACAAAACTGTGGTTCAATGAGATGAAAAGAATATTTGGTGAATAGTAACTTTTTTACTTTTACTTACCACGGTTAAAAGTAAATAGGGTAATGAAGGGTAAAAATGATATTATTATTAAACTAACACAAGTAATTATTCTATTAGATAATTTTAATTCGACCAAAAACAACCTTAGGAATAAACTATGACCATTTAGGTCCACTTGGATTAGATTAGGACATTTATTTTTAATTTATTTAAAGAAGGGTTAAAATAGTTAAAATCAAAGTATAATAACTAAATAATTTTTAATATATGGATATACATAAGATAAATTCGACTATAAATATTCATTAGAAAGATAAAAAGATTTCCTACATAATGGTCTTTTATTTATAATTTTTATACATTAAATAATTTAATTTAGTTATGACACAATGATGATGCAATAATTATCTTATTAATGAAATATTAACATAGTTGATGTTATAAATACCCAGATAAATGTAATTTGAGAATTTTTATGAATTACACTAATTTTCTAGGTTCATATGACATGTTAGTATTGATTTAAATAACTTTTTTATAACTAATAATGCTGTTATGATTTTCAAAAAAATCAATTACCAAATTGTGTCAAAATTGACATAAAATAGTTTTTAAAATAGATATTATATTATTAATTGTTATTATATTCCTAAAAATCTAAGGATCGGCCAATATACTTATTTCATGATAGGTGTATCATTAATGGACCACATGGGGGTCTCTTGAATGTATATGGAAATTATATTATCTATATAATATAAAAATACAAAGTGACATTGTAAATGTCAATCTAATTAACTAAGAGTTAAAACTAAATGATAAGGTTAATATAATGACCCAAACCTGTCTAAAATATATTGGATGAGAGTATTTCGACCCATCCCCACTTTAGATTCTAAATAAATCAATCTGGAGATATTAAAAACCTAATATGACTTTATTATAAAAAAATATTTTAAGTTTTTCCTAAGGTTCCCCTCTCCTCCCTTATAAAAGGGCACCCCTTCCCTCTTCCCTTTCACACCCTTTCCAGCCTTGAATCTCGGCCAACCCCTGCCCATTTCTCTTCTCCACTTCCCTAAAAATATTTTGGAGGTTCTGGTCTTCTCAAAATACCAACTCTACTTCCTTAAAAGGAAGCTTAAAGGAGGTGCGTCGAAGAAGAGGTAATCTCTTCTTCCGATTTTCTAAAGTTTATTTCTTCTTCTACTTTCTCTTCTTTAGTTGTTCCCTTATTAAGTAATAACATCAGTATCACACATATACTGGTCTGTTATTATAAATATGAAAAAACCCTATTTCACCTTCTATCCATCCTAAGGAAAATGAAATCACCATGCGTGCGTACGTACGGAATACCGTCTCAACACCGTGGTGTAATCTGTTTTTGACCACCACCTTACTTGGATGGGTATAATGGTGTAAATAAATAACTATATATGATTATTCTAAAGTGATATTGATTCTGAAATATTATACATACTCTTCAATACAATTCCACAATCATGGGAATGATATCATCGCTCGTGCGTGCGTACGGACTACCGTCTCCACGACGCGATGAGATTCATTCTCCATGTTAACCATTCATGAATGATTACAAAGTATATATAATGAATAATAATTAAATATATGACATAATAATGATACTTGATTTATATATATATGTCATATACTTAATTCCATCCAATTCAATAACGAAACGAAAACAGTGTTCATGCGTACGTACGACCTACTGTCTCTATGAACGGTGTATTTCATTCCATTTATCGATCTATAATATATATTTATGTATATGCTGAATATATATTATAAATAAATCATTTTTTACATTCTATAATTAATTAAATCAAGATATAAGTAATAATATTAATAATAACAAGTCAGAACACGTACAATAAATAAAACAATTTTAACCAAATCGATGATTTTACTTCGAATTTACAAAATAATGGGTAATATAAAGTCATAAGTAAAATATATATGATATAATAACAATGAATATGATTCTTTAATAATTCAATGACAATATTTAAATCATTATAAAGGAGGTTCTGCTACATGCGAAGCATATCAGACATAAGGTAAGGGATAACATTTCTAATCTCGTTTTTTATTCGAGATTTCTTATACTTAAGTATTTACTGGGGTTATATTTATCATCCATGTCCCAATTTTCTAAAAATTATTTCATGTATATTTAAAGTCCCTTTTAACCATTTTTTGACTTTTACTACAAGGTATGTAATGAATCTTTCTTTTACAAGGTACTTTTTGACTTTTCCGACAAAAGTGCGAGGTGAATGTTATTTTTAACTTATATGGTGTGAACAGATTTTTACGGTTTCATAATGCCTCATTTTCATGAAGCTTCCTATAAAAGATTGCATTATTATTTTCATAAAAAACCATTTTCCTTTAAAATTGCATGAAATTTTGTGAAAAGAAAATGATTTTGAAGAAGAAAGGATATTTTCCTCATGATTTCATTTCAGGTGTTTTATCAAAAATATTTTCCATCTAAAATGACATTATTTAATATGTTTATGTTTCAAGAATAATGTATCCATTATTTAAATTGTTTTATTCTTCTTATGATGAAATGATATCCATTTTTTATATGGATTATGTTATGATGGCATGATGTTTAAGAATCCCATTATATTACATGGGTTATGCTATGATGTATGATTTATGATTTTGTGGCACACAAAAAATGATTTCATTATGAAATGGGTGGGACCTATATCTATCTCCAATGAATTGGGTAAAGATTTATATCTCCTGATATAGACATGGATGGAACGGTAAGTTAATCCGGTTCAGTAATACAGGACTGGAACGAGGAGTGAACTCGATTCAGAAAGGGACTTTGTCCACTAAGATAGTCTTGGCAGCAATGCCTCGGCTATTATGGAAATCATATCATGTGCTTAATGGTTGCCACAATGACATGTTTTATTCCCATGCTATTTTAAAATGATTAATGTTTCATTATGATCTATGCCTTATGTAGTGCCATGTTTTATGTCATTGCCCAAGATTTTATGTTTAAACATTATGTTCATGTTTTTAAGTTCAAATGTATATGATTTGTTTTATTTCATCCATGCTTACCCGTACTAAGCATTTGAGATCTCCCTTTATATGTTTTATTTTCCCAAGGATTTAAAGATAGGTTTTAGGTAATAAAACCAAAAGGGGAAGATCTTTATGGGAGATGTTGAAGATCTTTCACCAGGATTAGAAGATTACGTTCTAAGTTTCCAAACACACTAAACTATTACGGTCCTTGTGTGTATGTTTTTGTTATGTATTAAGTATTCCGCAAAAGTAATGTAATGTCCATGTACGTAAATCTACGGGTCTCTACAAATGTTCGGCTCGACAATAGCCACTCTGAACTTAACTCTTTGTCAACCACTATTTCCTTATTCAATAAATACAGGTTAATAACCTTTCCCATTGTCTGGATTCCACTACTAGACTCGACTCTATGTCTCATAGGATCACACATGTCTCCTTCATTAGCAACCGATGGACTTTTCACTATCACCATCGATTCGTAGTGGTTCAAGGTGTTAGTAGAGGATTAGGTTCTGATATTTGGGAGCAAAAGGTTCGGGAGAGGGTTTGATGCGGATCAAAATGTGATCTATGTTTTATTTTTATCATTTACAGATTGGAAAACAATGCAAGTAAAGGAAAAAATATAAAACCAAAAACATTTTAGATTCCACCAGAAAAACGCTAAAGTCCTAGACTTATGTAGACTATCTGTAAGGAGACATCAGTAAGGTCTTAATGGTGAGGTCATATCGGTAAGGTCCTAATGGTGATGTAATGTTGGTAAGGTCCAGTGGTGAGGTTTCTAATGGTGAGGTTTCTAATTGTGATGTTTCTTACAGTAATGTCTAACGGTGAGGTTCTATACTCCACAGTTTATCATACCTAACTCAATTTTGATTTTTTTAACCTCTCATAATTCAAATTCTTTGTGAATATATCAGCCAATTGGTGTGTGGTTCAAACAAATTCATGAGTGATATCACATATTTGATAATGATCTCTCAATAAGTGATGTCTTATATTAATATTCTTTGTCCTAGTTTGAGATACTGGATTTTTAGAGATGTTAATAGCACTTGTATTATCACATTTTTTAGAGACATGTTTGAATTGATATCTATAGTCTAGTAGAGTGTGTTTCATCTACTGAATTTGAGAACAACAACTACTTGAAGATATATATTCAGCCTATACCATATATAATGCAATAGAATCTTATTTCTTACTACACCATGATACTAGTGACTTGCCTAAAAGTGATATGTTCTAGAGGTGATTTTTCTATCTAACTTTCAACTAGAAAATTCATCATCTGAATAACTTATTAAATCAAACAACTATCCTCTTGGATAAAATAGTCCTAAATTTATAGCATTATTGAGATATTTAAGAATTATTTTAACAACATTTAATTTAGAATCTTTGGGATTGAATGGAAAATGATTACACATGCATACACTGAACATAATGGCAGATCTGCTAGTAGTAAGATAGAGTAGACTCCCAATCATACCTCGGTAATTGGTTTGATCCACTGATTTAAAAGTTTCATCAGCATCCAACTTGTAAGTGGTACCCATTGGTGTATCACTACCTTTACTATTATCAAAACGAAAAATTTTCAAAATATCCTTAGTATATGTACATTTATTTAAAATAATACCATTTTTAATTTGAAAAATTTGAAGTCCAAGAAAAAAATTTAGTTCCCCCATTAGACTCATTTCGAACGCATCTTGCATCATTTCTGAAAAATCAGTTTAGACAGTGTTTTTAGAGGATCCAAAAATTATATCATCTGCATAAATTTGTACTATTAAAACATCTTTGGAAATTATTCTAATAAAAACAGTAGGATATTCTATTCCTTTAGTAAAAAATTTTGAAATAAGAAAAGAGAAGATCCTATCATACCAAGCACTATGAGATTTTTTTAACCCATATAAGGCTTTAGAAAGATTTAAAACATGATTTGAAAAATGGGGATTTATAAAGCCAGGGGTTTGTTCAAGAAACACATCCTCAACTATATACCCATTTAGAAAAGAACTTTTAACATCCATTTGATAAAGTTTAAAATTCATATGGGATGGTTTATTAAGTAGTATCCTAATGGATTCTAGTCTAGCTACAAGAGAAAAGGTTTCCTCATAGTCTATCCCTTCTTCTTGATTATATCCTTGTGCTACTAGTCTAGCCTTGTTTTTAACTATGTTTCCATATTCATCAAATTTATTTCTAAACAACCATTTAGTTCCTATGGTTAAAGTGTCTTTAGCTCTATCTACTAATTCCCAAACACTGTTTCATTCAAACAGATTCAATTATTCTTGCATAGCTATCACCCAAAATTCATCACTGATTGCATCATTGGTATTTTTAGGTTCAAGCTGTGAAAGAAAAGCTTGATGTTCAACCTAGTTTCTCAGAGAAGATCTAGTTCATGTACCTCTATTTAGATCACATACTACAGCATCTAAAGGATGATTCTTGAGAGTTCTTATACCTCTAGAAAGTGTTGAACTAGAATCCTCATGTTTATCAGTAGGCTCAGATTCACCGTTCATAGATTATGGAATGTTTCCGGAACATGTTGTTTTCACTTAGGGTTCACTGTCTTTATCATTTAGGTCCAGAATTGACAAATCTTCCTCAAGATGTCCAATAGTGGTTTTGGGTTCATGTGGATCAGTCTCATCAAATTTGAAATTAACCGATTCTTCCACACATTTGGTTCTTTTATTAAATATGCTACTTGCTTTACTCGAGATTGATTAAACTAGGAATATTTCTTCTTTACTTTTTGAAGAAAATTTGTCAAGATTATCTTTTGTTTTATGGATAAAGGCTTTACAACAAAAAACTCAAAAGTAATTAACCTTAGGAAACCTATTGTTCCAAAGTTCGTACGGGGTCTTCTTAAGAAAAGGTCTAATTAAGACACTATTTATAATGTAACAAGACGTGTTAACAGATTTATCCTAAAAACAAATAGGAAAATCATATTTATTGAGCATTGTCCTAGGAATCTCTTGAAGGTTTTTATTTCTTCATTACACAACTCCATTCTTTTGAGGTGTTCTAGGTGTAGAGAAATTATGAGTATATCCATTTTGTGAGCAAAAAGATTCAAAGTCTTGATTCTCAAACTCAAGTCCATGATCACTTCTCAAGGTATTATTTCTAAGTCCACTAATATTTTCTACAAACTTGGAGTATTTGATAAAATAATATAAATCTTCACTTTTGTGATCCAGAAAGTATACCCAAGTGTACCTAGATAAATCGTATACAAGAACATAAACATAGTACTTCCCATTTAAACATGAAACTATATGTGGTCCAAACAAGTCCATGTCAACCAACTGAAGCAGTTGAGAATTGGAAACAACTTTCTTTTTTTAGAATAATACATTGTTTTGGTTTCCCTTTTGACAAGGATTGCACACTTTGTTCAAAAAGAATTCAAATTTAGTTAAGTATCTAAGTAAACCTTTCATAGTCAGTTTCCTATGTGAGTGAACATTGCCGTGTCCTAGTTATTTGTGTCACAAAAATGATTCCTTATGAAATGAATTTAAAAAAGAAACTTTTTTCTTAACTAAATAATCTATATCAACAACATATACATTCTCAATTCTATGATCTGTAAATATTAAATAAACTTTATAATCAAAAACATTGCATGAATCATATTCAAATTTAACATTGAATCCATCCTCACAATAGTGATAGATGCTAAGATGATTTTATTTTAACCCATCAACAAAATGTACTTTTGAAATTAATATAGTATTAAGGTTACCAATTTGGCCTAAGCCGATGATCTTCCCTTTTACATTATCAACAAATGTGACATGCCTTCCATCATATTTAATTAGGCTTTTGAAGCATGAGTAGTCTCCTGTCATGTGTCTTCAACATCTGTTGTCCAAGTACCATAGAATTTTATAGGAGCTCTTTAGAAAATTTTCCTGAAAAATAGATTATGTGTGGGGTAACTTCGGTACCCATATTTTCTTGGGTCCAGAGAGGTTAGAAAGTAAAACTTTGGGAACCCATACTTGTCTCATAGGTAATCAATAGTCAAAAAATATATTTTTAGACATGAACACCTTGTTTGGTCCTTTAGAGATTTTTTTTTTCAAATGATGGTCAATAACTGGAACTAGTAGTGAACTGTCCAGATTTTGAAATAAATTTAGTTTTAATAATTCTTCTCTGTCCTGGTTAATATCCTATACCAGTTGTATATTTTGAAGTAATTTGTTTCACTAGAAAATGAGTCAAGGTATCTCTATCTGCAGTATATTTTTTCATAACCCTTGTTAATTTATCATTTGATAATTTGAGTTCGGTATTTTCTATTAATAACTGATCACATTTTTCTTTCTCAATATCTAGATCATATTTGTAATTAGCATTTAAAGCAAGTTGTCTTTTCAATATTTTATCATTATGCTTGAGTTCATTAATGGTTTCCTCAAGCATTCCACAGTATTCAAATAGTTAATCCTTAGTTATATTTTTATCATTATTTGATACAAATTCATTCTCAGAATAGTAAGCATTATGTACAGGATAATTGCGTGTTATCTCAGATGATTCTATCAGGAAACATAGATTTTTACGTTTCTTCTTGTCAACATCAGAAATGTTAGATCCACTTGAGCTATCCTATGAGGCACTCTAGGCGTCTTTCATAACCTTCTTATAACCCTTTCCATTGTCTTCATACTTCTTCTTAAAGTTATGATTCAGGCAATCAACCTTCACATGGCCTTTTTGTTTACACTCATAACAGACTATATCGGTTGTATTATCATTCCATTTTTTATCCCTTTTCCACTGTCCTTTATTATCATACTTTCCTTTGTAGTTTGATTATCTAAAGACCTTTTTATTTCAATAGAACATCTTGAATCTCCTTGAATGATGGTCCATCTCATCATCACTATTAGAGTCAAAGTCTTCACTTGTTGAAGCGTCTATAAGAGCTTGAACATTTTCTTTATCCTTATTCTATAAGGCAGCAGTCTTGATGGCAACAGATTTTTCCTTGGTTCATCATCTACATCTTGATTCACCTTCTGTTCTTCTTAATACATCATGAGACTTCCAATTAATTTCTTTATTGGTAGCTTGCCTATGTCACAATATTCTTAGATAGAAACAAGAGTTCCTCTCCATCTGTCAGGTAGTCATCAAAGAAATCTGATAATATAGTCCTTTTTTCCACTGCTTTCCCAAGAAGACTCATAGTATTCATTATTTCATTGATCCTGAGATAAATTTTAGAAATAATTTCACCAGGCTTCAATTTAAAATTATCTTATTTAATAGTATATGTATTTAATCTCATTTCATTAACATTGATTGTTCCATCATGAGAAACAGCTAATGTATCCCAAATTTCATATGTAGTTTTACAAGAAGATATTCTATTGAATTCATTATCACCTATAGAATAGTACAAATCATTAATTGATTTACTATTATTGTTATATGTGAATTTAGTCAATTGATACCATGTGTCTCTAGTAGTAGTAAGAAATATATGGTGTTCTTCAATTGTATCCCCAATATCAGGTCTCATGCTCTCTAGATACATTTTCATTTTTAATTTCCACTGAGCATAGTTATTGCCATTAAAGAAAGGTGTCTTATTAGTAGCATCACCCTCAACACTGTTATCTATAAATAATTAGAATTTAACGAACTATAAATTTAGATATGATAGAAGTTTTATGATCATTAAGAAACAAATAAAATCACAATTGGTAAGAATAGGAAACCTTTCACAAATAATTTAGATGAAAGAAATAAAAAACATTAAAGCCTCTTTTACCAAATGTTGGATGGAGTGGAATCTCAAGAGGGGGTGAATTGAGTTCCTACATAAAATTTCTATTAAAAACCATATTTTAAAATGATACCCCAATTTTAAAACGGCCAGTTGATTAAAGAAGTAGAGATGTAAATGTTTATTTGGTAAACAGGTTTCTTAAAGGGTGTTTAATCCTCAGTTGAATCAGTGTAAAAAACCTATAAAACTTTTGAAACAAGTTTACTGAATTAAAAAAATACACACACTAACCAAAACAAAATATTAATGTGAAAGAAAAATGGTTTTATGTTTTAGAAAATATAAGTAGCAGAAAAAAGATAAAACAAGGTATAACAAAGTATAGTGCATATTGAAGTAAAACAATAGGTTCAGTCTCAAGCCGATACTTAATCCTCTCCACTTGGTGATCACCAGCCACCAAGCAGTTTATATTAGCAATAAACTTGATAGACATCCTGTATCAGTATTTACAACAGATTTCAAAAAAAATTTAGGGTTCAAACCCTCTACAACTTTTCATCATTTTAAATAAAAAAATATAGACCACACACTGTCTCTTCCACAATTTTACGTGGGAAAAAAATTTAAGAGAGGTTTGATGTAAGGATATTCAATATCCTCCAGATATAGCATAAAAGATAGTGCGTGAAGCACGTAGATGCACTTATCATAACATTAAAAGGAATATATACAATAGAGAAATCATGATGAGATAGATTTTAGAAGGCTCTATGTGTTTGCAGTTCAGCTCTTGACTCCTTGAAGTGAAGAATTTGAAGTTTGAGTCTATCTCTAGAAGTTGCCTCCAAAATAGAGTATCGCAACTCCAGGTACTAGCTTTCAAGAATTTAGTGTTCTGATTCTTGTGTTGATTGAGAGTTTATGTGACACAGACGGAAACCTCAAGTAGTTTTCCTGAAATTATCTTCTCGAAGTTCTTAGGGTTCTTAGTGGAGGTGCTCAAATTGTTCATCCTTTTTCTTCAGTAATTTCTTCCTCATGTATTTAACTTCTGGATGTCCTCTCTCATTTTTCCATGTGACTCTATATATATTTCTTCCTCGGTTTTTTTCATATTAGAGGTCCGAAAATTGGAGTAAGTACATCACGTGGAATATTTCTCCTACCTCATACTCTCAAGATATGGTCTCCTGATATGTCTAAAATAATCATTAATTAAGTCAGAAGCATTAAAGTTAGCAAATATGACCGTTAGAAATATATCATGAAATTGAATAAGTAAAGGTATCAGTAGACTACTAACGGTAGCCTTCACATCGGTAGGCTCAAACAGCAGGTGCACATCAGCAACCTCCAACTGTAACCTTCCATTGGTAACCTTCAGTAGTAGGATTGCATCATTTACCTTTGTATTAGTGACCATGTATTCATGACCTTGTATCGGTGACCTTGTATCAGTGACCTTCTATCGGTGACCATGAATCAGTGACCATGTATGAGTGACCGTGTATCGGTGACCTCATATTGTTGGCCTTGTATCGGTGACCGTGTATCAGTTACCTTGTATCGGTGACCTTGTATCAGTGACCCTCTATCGGTGACCGTGTATCAGTGACATTGTATCAGTGAACTTGTATCGGTGAACTTTTATCGGTGACCATGTATTTAGAAAAAAAATTCACTGTAAGCTTAACCAATAAAGCTGTGAGATAGAGAGTATATGAATATTACTTTATAGAAATAAGGAATATTAATAAAACATGATTAACATAGAATGAAAACTTTATTATCACATAAATGAAACATGATTTGGGATTATCAAAACAGGTGAGTCCATCATATCCTATTAATTATATACTTATCATTATGAAATTATAATATTTAATTTATTTTCATATGTTTCCACACACAGAAAAATGATAGTGTTGTCCATGCATACGTGTAGACCACCACCTCCACGAAGCAATGTGAATTTTTTTTCAAAACCACGTATGTAAGAACACAGATCTTGTTTTCATGTATGCTTTTCCTTTTGCTGGAGTTTTTGGGAAAATAGGAGTTTCTGGAAATTTTTTAAGTACATGCCGTGTAATTTATGAGTACACGCCGTTTACTTCATTGCTGTAGGAGGCTGTGTGTTGGCCATGTCCTGGAAACATACACAGTCGTGTGGGGTGATTTGGAGGCCACTTAAATCAGAGTATGGAAAAGGCAAGTACACGTCATGTACTCCAAAAGTACACGACGTGTACTTTCTTTTTTTTAATTAAATGCATCGGGATTGCATCTGACTGACAAAAACCACTCCTTGGTTTCATTTGTCTAAGAGCATCGAGAATCCATGGATCTTCGACAAGCCCCTGATCCTTCATCCGTCCTCTGATTCGAGCACCGTTGATTGCATTGGAATCACATCAGTGAGTTCTCTACTCTTCTTGAGCCTTGTTTCCAATTTCTCTTCTTTTCCAAGTTATCATGGGTTGGACATTTTGGAATTTTTCTTAGATATACAAATTTCCAAGGATATTCAAGCTTTGTGGTTCAATTATATTGATCGCCTAACCCCAAGGTAGGTGGTTTGTGCCTTTTCGTTCGATATCTTCGAGTATTATGTGAAAATTCCACAAATACCCTTGAACGGGGTATTGCGTGTTTACCATTTTACCCCTGTTGTTTTCCTTCCATGCGTGTATGCCTGTGTAGAAGTAATTTTTATATGAATTGTTTTGATTGTTATGAATTGGATTTTCTTCTCATGCCTCATTCTGTTTACGACTGTTTGGTCCTTTTTTTCATATTGGTCATTTACCTATTCTCCATGCCTTGTGGTCGTAGGATGGAGTGTTGTTTTCTGACACGCGTGAGAAGTTTTAAACCAGTTATCCAAGTATTTCAATAGGTTTAAATTGGCCTTATATAATTACTATGAGTTTTCTTACACAGGACTGTGAGAACCTGGTGTTATAGACTAAAAAAGGATAGATAGAGTGAGCTTCCTCAGAGAGTTTTGGAAATTATATACTATTGCAGGATAGAACGAGTGATCTTCCTTAGAGTGTCATGGAGCTTTATAGAATATAAAGGGATAGACCAAGTGAGCTTCCTCGGAGAGTCTTTGTTTTACTTGAATTACCTTGAACCACTCCAGGCTATAAGGGGAATTTACCTGGTGAGCTTCCTTAGGGAGTTTGTGAATGACCTAGGGCTATAAGAGGAATTGACCAAGTGGGATTCCTCATAGAGTCTCTTGACCATGGGTAAATAAGGATAATTGACCTTGTTTTCTTCCTTAGAGAGTCCCTGACTACTTTAGATGATAAGGGGAATTCACAGAGTGAGCTTCCTCAGAGAGTCTTATAATTATCGTATGTCCAAACCAGAGGGGTTAGGCTGAGTGTACTGCACAGAAGGTTATTGGTACTTGGTATGTAATACTAGAGGGGATGGATGTGAGTACTTCCTAGAGGGTTACCTATTTGTGTTTAGCTACTTGTTAGTTGTTCCTTGATATTGGAACTGTGGATTGTTTAGTGCAAAGTATTTTCTTGTTTACTACTTTCTGTACTTTACCTGCCATATATTCACTGACTCATATTCACATATCATCGGGTGGTTGCCTACTTGGATTTAGTCTCACACCCTGTTTGGGTCATGAATTTGGGTCCAAACAGATTATATTGTTACAGGCATAGATAAGGGCAAGCACCCTTCAACTTCAGTTACTTGACTTGATGTGGAGATGGAGAGCATGGGACCAAGCTTGGGCTTGCGATGCTGAGGATTTGTTTAACTATTTCTTTTGTACTTGTCTTTAGTACTGTTTTTATTCAATCATTTTTATCTGTTTTTCTATTTTCCTAGACATATGTATCATGCATCATTTATATATATGTGCTTTATTTGTTTCTTACTTCTAGTCTTCCGCTGATTGCTTTTGTATGGATTATTACTACTTCTGCTATTGTATATTTTTTCTCATCCGATGTGTACTCTGCCAATGAGGGAATAGTTTCTCTACTATCACACCCAATTCCCTCGCTGCTATTCAGCAGCCTCTGGTGTTCGGGGAAATGCGCTTGAGGTCATATGACCAACCCGGTACGGGGCACCTCTAGGTGGCTTCTAGAACTGGGATAATACAAAGTGGTATTAGAGGAATTATTTTCTCTTGACATACTGTATGTAGCCTATATCCAGGGATAGGATGGAATAGGTACTTATTAATAAGTTGTGCCCGAGAGTAGCTGGTCCGTGTATAGGGAAAATCCAATCTACCTCGTTTTTGGCAATTTCTTCTAGTTTTTCATGTTTACAGTTGATCTGATTTTCACCGAAGGGTGACTCACATGTTTTGTGTTGTTACTGTTCATATTATTGGGGTTCTATTTCTGTCGGATCCCAATGAGATGTGGGTATTCCATCTCATGCATAATATAGGAACTTTCTATAAATCACATGTCATTCATTTTTTTCATGACATTTAGAGTGAACTAGCGATTTCATGTTGTTGTGATAGATGTTGTGTAGAATATGCATGCAGTTGTGATAGATGATTTATAGAATACCTTTTTTCAATAGGTATTTCTATATGTAAGTTCTTATTTGAATGAATTCCAACTTTGGATTCTTGAGTTTTTATGGGACCTCATGACTCGGAACATGGTGGATCATTGACTTTTTTCCCTTGTATCTGACATGTATGAGATGCCAAGCTTTGATTTACGAGGAGTAGGGGCCCTCGCGGATCTGAATTTGGCACCTTAATGCTTGTATTCTGTGTTTTCTAGGCTTTGGAGTAGTTTCTGAGGATATATTCCTAAAAGCCCATAATACACGGCATGTAATTTATGAATATAGGTCGTGTAGTATTTAACCGTATCACTGACTGTGTGGGAAGGGACATGGGGTTGTGAAAAATCATGTAGGAACACGCTGTGTGGTAATGACAGTGTGCCTACCCGTGTGACTAACGACATGGATTGATGAATCTTTGACTATCCACATTGTGTCTTGATTTCACACATTGTTCAGTGTAACCTAGGTACTCAGCCGTGTCACGAACAACACGGGTCGGGGAAATTCTTCAAGTACGTGCCTTGTACACATGGAGCACGTCGTGTATAGTGAACCCTGTACCCAGCCGTGTAACGAACAACACAAGTCGGTGTTATCCTTTCTTAGTACACGCTTTGTTTTTTTGGAACACTCCGTGTAATGTAACCTGGGCACTCAGGTCATGTTACCAACAACACGGACCATAGAAGCTTATCTGGTACACGTCGTGTCCTTCGTGAACACGCTCTGTAGACTAGGATTGACAGAACTGTGTGGGTTAACCATGTAAGGAGACTCAGGCAGGGGAATAGATTTGAAGTGCATGTCGTGTGTGGGGACAACACGTCATGAGGTTGGTGTGTTACACGACCAGTTGGGGCAGAAGTACATGCCCATGTGAATGGTTTAAAAGCACACATCGTGTAGTGTTTATACATGCTGTTTATTCATGTTTTGTAAAACATGAATGTTTCTTTCTCCTGTTCCCTTTCTGTACTCTTATATTTTCAGTCCTTGATAATCTTGATCTAAAGAGCGCGTTTGAACTTTCATAATTATGCCACCAAGATGTCCTCCGGTTGTACGCTGGTTGCTAGACGGTGATCAGATAACAGATATTGCTGATCAGGGACCCCTTGCAGAACCTCCTATTGAGCAGCCTTGGCACCAGCTATTATACCAGTTTAAGGCGTCGATGAACAATTTAGGTAAGGTTTTCTGAGGATGATTCAGACCTTCCAGTGAGCACCGCCTCCCACCCTATCGATGGTAGAGTTGACGTAGCTTTTCTAGCAATAGCATCCTTCCACTTTATCAGGGGATGGAGAACCACATGCTGAAAAATCATGGCTTGAGGACATGCTAACTATCTTCGACCATCTGGAGATACCTCCAGATAAGAGGGTGAATCTCACTACCTATATGCTCCGAGACTCTGACCAGAAGTGGTGGGAGGTGATCTCACAGTCATAACGCTAGCAGAGTATGACTTAGGATGAGTTTAGGAGCATCTTCTATTATTACTTCTACCCGGAGACCTTGAGGGCCGATCGAGCCCAGGAGTTTATGACTCTGGAGTAGGGTACTCTTTCTATTATGGATTAATCGTCCTGCTTTACTGATCTGTAGAATTTCATACCTATTCCAGGAGGTGATGAGTAGTTCCTTGCGTAGAAGTTTGAGGATTGTCTAAGGCACAACATCTAGTCGCAGGTTAACATCTTCAGGTTGACTTTGATATCATTCATCATCAAGCAGGTGCAGATCTCTGAGCGCAATCTGAGGGATTTTGAAGCCATGAGCTAGGGAGGTTCGACATCCAGAGTTAGTGTTCCTCCTACTGATAGCAGGAAGCACTGTAGGGAGTCTGCTCGAGGAGAAAAGAGTAGGCGGGATGTATCTTCAAGAAACCAGGTTGTATGCTACCAATGAGGGAGGAGCGGGAATACTAGTCCACAATACCAGAGAGACCTGATGGTGTGCAGACCTTGTGGAAAGATGGTTCATCTATTATGATTCTGTCAGATCTTCACACCTGCAGTTGGTGGCATGGGTTCATCTATGACCCCGAGTTCCGGAGAAGCATCACCAGTTTCTCACCAATATGGGAACTGGAGTTATTACGGCTGTTCGGGCCAAGGTGGAGGTCCCGGCCATGGTGGTTAGTCTCCAGGATACCAGTGAATGCATAGTGGATCAGCTCAGAGTGGTCAGGCAGGGTCATAGGGCCATGGAGCAGGCCAGACCTTTGCAGTGGAGCAGACCCATCAGGAGCAGGACCCCTGCCCCTCAACAGTTCGAGGTACCATCTTAGTAGCCTCAGTTTTATCTTCAAATCTTTTCGATACAGGGGCCTCTCATAGCTTTATATTTGTTGATGTTGTGGAGATTCCTGGTCTCATCATCATTTCTTCTACTAATATCTTGACACTAGATGCACCGTTGGGGACTAGGACAACTAGTGTACGTCAGTGCAAGGAGTGCCCTCTAGAGGTTGGGGTGTCACTTTCTATGGGACCTGTATTTCCTAGAGATGAAATGCTATGATGTCACTATAGGTATGGACTATTTAGTTTCCTTCCAGGCATTCATCGACTGTTATAACCATAGGGTGAGTTTCATATCACCAGTGGGTGGATCCTTTCTTCACAAGGGCGAGTTTGGTGTCCAGGTGGGCAGAGCAGGTCCATAGCATCTTGGGTTAGGAAGAGTTACATCATAGATTTACATTCTATATTTGGATGACCACGAGACTTCATAGTTGGACATTCCTATAGTGGTGGATCATTTCAGGGATGTCTTTATAGAGAACTTATCAGGTTTTCCTCCAGAGTGTGAGGTAGACATTCTATTGAGCTTGTGCCAGGGATGACACCGATGTCCATTACTCCTTATAGAATGGATACACCAGAGTTTATTGAGATCATGAAATAGTTGGAAGAGTTGCAGGCCAAGGGTTTCATCTGACCTAATACATCTCCTTGGGGTTCGCCTATCCTATTCACGAAGTAGGCAAGCGGTACCCTCAGGCTTTGTGTGGACTGCTGTAAGTTGAACCAGTTAACGGTCAAGAACTGATATCCCTTGCCTAGGATTGATGACCTCTTTGATCAGATTCGAGGAGCCCAGGTGTTCTCTAAGATTTACATGAGGTCCAGTTATCATCAGTCGCACGTTAGAACATCTGGTATACCTCTCATAGCCTTTAGGAGCAGTTATGGTCTATACTAGTACTTAGTTATGTCGTTCGGTCTCACGAACGCACCTGCAGTTTTCATGGCACTGATGAACCAAGTGTTCCATCCTTACATGGATTCTTCGTGGTGGTTTTTGTGGATGTTATATTGGTGTACTCTCACAGTCGACACGACCATGCTACCCATCTTGAGATCGTTTTGAGTTCACTAAGGGAGAATTAGTTGTATGCTAATCTTGCGAAGTTCAACTTTTGGATGGACTAGATTCACTTCTTGGGTCATGTTATCTCAGAGATATGAGTATCATTAGACCCATAGAAAGTGATGGCAGTAGTTTCCTGGGAGCAGCCGAAGAACATCTTTGAGAAACGGAGTTTTCTAGGGCTGGATGGATACTACAAAAACTTTATTCAGGACTTTTCACGCTTAGCAGCACCACTGAGGGGTCTGACTAAGAAGTTTTTGAAGTTCTTGTGGTCAGATTCTTGTGGGTAATCCTTTAAAGAGTTGGAAGGAAGGTTGAATTCAGCACTGATATTAGTCTTTCCAGAGCTAGGAAAGAGATATACTAATTATTGTGGTGCTTCAAGTATCAAGATGGGATCTATGCTTATGTAGGGAGATGGAGTCATTGCGTACGGGTATCGATAGCTGAGGCCACAAGAGAGGAATTACCTGATGCACGACTTAGAGTTGGCAGCTGTTGTTCATGACTTATACTATTGGAGACATTATCTTCTGGGAGAGCATATTGTGGTATTCACTGACCAAAAAAGTATCAAGTAAATTTTCACTCAGTTTGATTTGAATTTGAGACAGCGGAGGTGGGTTGAGTACCTATTTTCCTTAGACTTTGAGCATGCCTACTCGCCTAGGAAAGGCAATGTTGTAGCTGATGCACTGAGAAGGAAGGACTCAGATACAAGTAGTTCAGGTGCCCAGTAGTGAGTGGAAGCTTATGGATCTATTCTCTGAGATGAAATTGGAAGTGTATGATAGACAGGGGAAGACTTTTCTATCTTCTGTATCTGTTACCTCTACCCTTCTTGATTGATTATGAATGAGGAAGCTATCAGATTCTGAAGGCCAAGTCCTACGGGGTAGCATGTCAGTAGAGGACCCTATTCCTAGGTGGACCATAGGTGAGGATGAAATCTATAGTTTCTAGGGACATTAATGGGTGCAAACAGATATATGTGATGAGCTATTGCAGGACATTCATTCCTCAGTTTGGGCAGTTCATCCTGGCGTCACCATGATGTATCATGATCTACACCGTCAGTATTGGTGTCCAGGTATGAAGAGGGATGTTGTTGGGTTCGTCATGAGTTTTTCCACTTGTCAGCAGGTGAAGATGGAGCATCAGCGACCATTAGGGCTTCTGAAGAAGTTACCCATTCCCGAGTAGAAGTGGAACGATGTCACAATAGATTTTGTGACAGGGTTTCCAATGTCTCCTCAAGGGGACGACGCAGTACGAGTTTTCATTAACATACTTACGATGTTTTCTCACTTATTTCCGATCAAGGAGACCTTCAGTGTTAATGAGTTGGGAAGAATGTACATCCAAGAGATTGTACATATGCATGGAGTTCCACACTCTATTGTATCATACAGGGACTCACATTTTACTTCTTAGGTCTGGAAAGGGATTCAGAAGGCTTTGGGTACACAGGTACATTTGATTATAGCATACCATCCCCAGAAAGATGGCCAGTCTGAGCGTATGATTCAGGTGCTTCAGAACATGCTCCGAGCATGAATTCTGGATTTTGGAGGTTCTTGGGAAGAAGAATATAACTCTGGTGGAGTTTTCCTACAAAAATATTTTTCAAGCAACTATTCAGATGACACCTCATGAGGCTTTGTAAGGTTGGCCATTCCGATCACCCTTATGTTGGCTGGAGGTAGGAGAGGTAGCTTTGTTGGGACCTCACCTTGTGCAGGAGAACACATAACAGATAAAGTTTATCCAAAAGAGGATGGATACTGCACAGTCTCTACAGAAGTCTTATGTTGATCAGTAGAGACGACCTCTGGAGTTCGAGGTCGGGGATCAGGTTTTTCTGTGTGTCACACCGAGGTTGGTACACAACAGGATCAGGAGACAGGGTAAGGTTTTTCCGATGTACATTGGGCCATTTGAGGTGTTGGAGAGAGTTGGGTTGGTTGCGTACCAGTTTCAGTTACCTTAGAGGTACCGGGATACACACAACATTTTCCACATTTCTCAACTATGACATTACTTTTCAGACCCGTCTCATGCTTTCCAACCCGAGGAAGTCGAGTTGGAGGTGGATGCATATTTTGGGGAGCATCCTATCCAAATTGTTGATCACAGTAAAGAGGTTATCCGTGGCAAGTATGTTCCTCTAGTACGGGTGTTATGGCAGTGCGAGAGGGTACATGACGAGACTTGGGAGAGGGAGGTCGAGGTACGATCACAGTGGCCGGAGTTGTTTGAGGTTTCTTCATATATGCCACGTTAGGGAAATTCGGGGATTAATTTCATTAAGGGGGGATGCTTTTAAGAACCTGAATCTTCTTTTCAGGTATGTATTTACTTTTTCTAGAGTCTTTGAGAAAAGAGGAGTTTCTGGAAAAAAAAAATTAAGTATACACCATGTACTTTATGAGTACACACTGTGTACTTCGTTGTCACAGGAGGTCGTGTGTTGGCTGTGTCCGGGCCACACACACGGTCATGTGGGGTGACATAGAGGCCGCTTAAATTGGACTATGGAAAAGGCGAGTACAGGTCATGTAATCCCAAAGTAAACACTGTAACTCCCCGACCCTAGTTACCCATAGTCGGTGAATTATTGCATAACATTGGCATGATCACAAAAGATCAAGTCTCGAAAGACCGGTAAGTTTAGTAGCCTTGGAAACAGTATTCATACATAATTTCAACTTTATATCATGAATAGAAATACAAAACAAATATATTTCATTAGAAACATCCAAGACTCCTAGATTATGCCTGCAGGTCACTCATAACTAACTTCCCCTTATCCTGGGAAAATGAAACATAAGAAAGGGGTGAGCTCAAATGCTCAGTAAGGGTATGTAATACACTGGAAAATGACATAAATATTAAGCATGGTAAATAATTTAAACCACTTGTCTTTACTAATAATAAACAAGAATAGTTTTATTGCAAGAATATGAGCTGACTAAATAATTCCATAATAAAACATAATCCTGGTAATTCTACTAGTTGAATGACCACATGAACCATCAATATTATTTCCATAAAGAGAGAATTTATAATTCCAGACATTCTGAAATTTTTTTTCAAGGCCTTGGCCAAGACGATTAAAAATGATTAAGGCCTCGGCCAAAACCATAAATCAAATTGGGAAAGGGCCTTGGCCAATTCCATGTCTAGTTTTCTCATGAGTCATACTGATGCATCGAGGAGCTATAGAGGGCTCCACCCGTCACTTACTATGTCTAATACATTCCTCATATGAAAAGGTTTAAACATATCATAAACATTCATATTAAAACTAGCATATGAAATGTCAATAATTTAACCATAAAGCATGAATGGTGTAAAAATAGCACATTCATAGTCAAACATATCCCAAAACCATCTATAAAATATGTAATATTTGTATCATAATAAATAAACTCCAAATAAACTTAAAATCCATCAAACGATGTTGACATAGATGAAATCAAAACCCTTTTTATAAAATATCTCTTTCTATTTTGAAATAATTTAATAGTCACATAATTATAAAATAAAGCATTTACTTTGAAAATAATCTTATAAGCTTGTAAGGGAAGCTTCGACGAGTTTATAATGCTAGAAATTCATCACACCTTCCGTATAAGTTAAAAAAAACATTCTTACCTTAATTTAGTCGAAAATGTTAAAAAGGACCTTGTTTGGAAATCGACGGAAAGATTCCTTTATAAAAATATTATAAAAAGTCAACAAGGGTATAAATGACTTTAACCCATAGTCTATAAAATATTAAGAATTATTTGAAATACATTTTTAATAATCATGTATTTGGATGATAAAGAGGTCCAAGTAGATAATTACGTATAAACAACCTTGAATAATGAAGAGGTTGTGAAATTTACCCTTACCTTGTACTTTTCCTTGGTTGAGGGTAGGTTAACCTCCTATATAATGGTGAAATAATTTTTATTAAATTATAAAAGAATCCTATACATTAATATGATATCATATATTATATTTTAACATTCCTTTGTTAATAATATCTTAGTATTATCATCGTTTTGGGTGTTAACTTACTCATTTTCTTTTATATGTTTTGTTACATAAGCCGTGTTTGTTATGGATAGGTTGTATATTATTCATATCCAGAATTATATCAAGTACTTAAACATTATTTTTAGTCATCAAATGAGAATTAGACTTGAATGGATTTAATGAGGAATGAATCTCATCGCGTTCATGGAGACGGTAGTCCGCACGTACGCACGAGAGACAATATCATTCTATTGATATTAAAATAATATATAATTGGATGGTATATCAAATATACAGAATAATTATCATGTTATATTTATTATTTACATGAATTATACATCATTATTATATCCATCCAAATATTAATGTATTGAATAACAATTACACCATGACGTAGAGATGGTAGGTCGTATGTACGCACGTATGAAGACATGTCATTCAAAGGACGGATAGAATGCTGAATATTGTTGTACCATATTTATAATAACATCACAGTATATAGAAGAATCATGAGTTATTATTTTATAATGGAAACAACAAAGAAAGAGAAGTTGAAGAAGAAAGGAACATGACAAGGGTGGTGAAAACATTACCTCTTCTTTGGGTTCTTCCTTTAGATTTGATCAAAAGGGATCCTTCGGTTGGATTTCTTTCAAATGGAAGGCCTCTAGGATTAATAGAGGATAGTTGATAGGGTAATCTGGTAGAGTTTAGCCAAAACAAAATGCGTTGAAAGTATGAAGAATTTGTTAGAAGAGGTGTCCTTTTATAAGGGGGAGGAGGGGCTCTTTAGGAGAAACTTAAATTATTAATTTATAATAAATTCATATTCGGTTTATAATGGATACAAAGTGGATTATTAAAATTATAAGGTGGGGATGGGTCTAAATAATTTCATCCAATAGATTTTAGACAGGTTTGGGTCACTATATTAACCTTATCATTTATATGTGACTCTTAGTTAAACAGTTTGACATTTACCATGTCACATTGTATTTTTATATTATATGGTTAATAAACTTACTATATACTTAAAAGAGACACGCATGTGGTCCATTAATGATAAAACTATAATTATATACGTCCTTTGGATGAAACTTAGATTTTTAGTAATAGATTATAAATTAATAATATAATTTTTTTTAAACTCATTTATGTCAAATTTGAAAATATTTAAGAATTGATTTTTTTAAAGCCTTAACAACATTATTAATTCTAACCAAATTCATTTAAGAAATACTAACATGTCATATTAACCAATAAAAATTGTGTATGACATCAAAACATTCAAATTATATTTATTTTAACATTTATAATACTAATTATTTGATTCTTTCATTAATAAGGAAAATACTGCATCATTATTGTGTCATAAATAAATTTCATTATTAAATGTATAAAAATTATAAATAGAATACCATTATGTAGGAAATTTTTTTCTTTGTAATGAATATTTTTAGTAGAAAATATAACATATATAATGTAAAGACCAAATTCATGGAAATTTTGTTTTCTTAATTTTCTTTTGAATTTTACAAGAACGCAGTTTCTGATGGCACCTGATTCCGAGGCCCGGTGTGCCCGGAATCATTTTCTGAAGTTTGTCTCGGGTACGTTCATTGAACGAACGAGCGGGTTTTTCTAACATTAGAACTGGTGATCGGAATCGAATTCTGAGGGCACCAATGGAATCGCAGCACCAGTATTTTCTTAGAAACGCCATTTCCGGAGTTGCGTTTTCTCAGGTGTGGTTTTTAATTTTTTGGGTTATGTTAAGAAATAAAATAAAGTGGTGCGACAACTTTATTTTATTTCACTTAAAGACACTTAAATCTACTTAAGCTAAGTTGAATCGGATAGGGTGGAACTCAAAATATCCTACCCTCTTGGTAGGATATTTGTGAGGTGGGGCCCGCATGAGCCCCACCGTTTCTTTTCCTCTAAGTAACGCACCCGCAAAAACCCCTTTTAATTGAAAGTCAACCGGTGCATTTTCTTAAATTCTTAACACCCCTATTAATTGGGCAGTTAAGTCGTTACCATTAATTCATCGAATTAATGGTTGGTTTTTTAACTTTGAATTTCAATTGTTGGCATAAGAATAAAATAAGTCCAAAAAATGTTTTCTTGGGTGTGGCTTGTTGAGAGGATTTGGAGAAACTCTATATTCATCCTCCTTCACCAAGAATGTGAAGAACACGAAGAATGCATCGTTGCCGACGAAGAACGCCGGCCTTCGACGAAAGGCGAAGAAGAACACCGAACCCTCGGAGATCAACGACGCGACGCCGTGTGCCGCGACGCTGACGATTCTCCTTCCGCGACGTTCTTCCGTGACGTTTCTTTCCCGTGACAATCATAGATCAACAATTGATTGAGGTAGGGGATTGTGGAACTTTTAATTTCCTTTGTGGATTTTATCCTCAACATGGGTTTAATTGGTGAAATTAAATCTGTGTGTTTTCTCTAACCCTTGGAGATCATCGACGCGACGCCGTGTACCGCGACGACGTGACGCCCCTTCCGCAATGCGACGATCCTCTTCTTCCGTGACGGTCAATTCCGCGAAGAACTCATGTTCGATGAATACAATGAGGTAGGGGCTTGATTCATTTAAATCTTTGTGATTTATACCTTCGGCGTTTGATTAAATATTTGTTGTGAGACTTTTAAAACCGCTATTGCGGTGGGTGCGGACCAACGAACAAGTACGAACCCACCGCCCTTTCGTTTGTGGTGTGCGAAATGGTGGGCGATGAAAAAGTAATCCGCACGGACAATGTGAGGTCCTAGCAGTGAAGGACGGACCCCGGGAGGGCCTTTGGTGAAGACGACACGAATTTCTGACCACCGGAACTCGTCCGGTGGTCCGCGGAGCAGCCCGCCGGCGCGCCTCACCGGCACAGAGGAACCGGAGGAAGGTGGCAGCAGCAAGGCACGGTCCCATGACTGTGCAGGACCGGAGTGGGATAGGACGTGGCCGGCTGCCGCGTCCACTGGCAAGGGTAGCCCCACGCGGGGCCGCAGCTTCTTCACACGGGGGAAGTGCCCCCCCCCCCCCCCCCGCCCGCGGCTCGGCCGTAACAGCCGAGCCGACCCGCTGGCCAACCGGCCAGCGCCAGTAGGGTCGCGACCAGGCCGTGCCGGCCGGGTAGGGTCACGCTCAGCCGGGTCGGACCCGGACTCGACCCCGGTTCGGGCCCGCCCAGGGGGGGGGGGGGGTCGGGCCGGGTCGGTCTGGGCCCAGACCCCCCGTTTTCATACCCTTTTCGGTCTGTCACCCATAAATTGAGCTACGGGCCTCCGATCGATGTACCGTCAGGGGAGATGTGATCCTTGGACCGAGGAGGTCATTTTGACATATTGAACTCAAGGTTTTGGAATACTTTGGGTTCGGCCGGGTTGGTTCGTACACGAAACCAACCGGGCCCTCGGAGCGGAAACGCTCGTAACTTGAGCTCCGGACGTCCGATTGACGTGACATCGACTTTGATGGATTCCTCTAAGTTAGAAGGATATTTTGGCTTACTCCTCCCGAGGTTTGGACACAGGTGGAGTATGGTCTGGTTGGTTTTGACTTAAAAACCAACCGGGGCCCTGGGACGAAAAAAGGCAATAACTCTCAGACCGGGCGTCTGATTGATGCGCCGTCTGCGACGTTGAGTTCCTGTTGATGATACAGAAAATTTGGATACATCAACTCCGGAAATTGTGTCAGTTGATGTATCAGCCTCTCGGCTCATGGAGCGGACCCTCCCGAACGAGCTTGCTGTGTGCGGGAACCCTAGAGCTGGTTGCGACTGCGACGATGACGACGAATGTACAGAGATCCTTAGTGGATTCGATGGCGATGACTACCACACTCAGCGATCCTACGTGGATCAGTGCTACCGATCCTGTGTGGGTCAACGCTCAGCGGTCCTGTGTGGGCCAGCGCCTACAGATCCTATGTGGGTCCGATCCTGTGTGGGTCTTTGCGGGGGTTAGTTACCTATCGATCTTGTGTGGGTCAGATCCTTTGTAGGTCATTTCAGGGGTTAGTAACTATTGATCCTTTGTGGATCCGACGACTTAGATGAATCAGTGGCAATATCTGATCATCTCTATCGTCATACAAAGAAGTAATCCTATGTATGCTGAATCCTGTTTTGCTTTCCTTTGTGGATTGGGTTGTGCTATCCTGTGTGGATTTATGTTTTTCCTTCTTGTGTGGACTGGGTTGTACTTGGGCTCGGATGTTGGAGCCGAACGAGAATTTATGACTTAGGTATATGTATGGGCAAATAACTAAGCAGTGTCGGATGTTACTTCGTGATTGTATCTTTCCTTTGTGGTTTATCCTTTGTGGATTCTGGGAGACCTTTGGGGGTCTTGGGGTCCCTAATGAGTAGCTTATACTCACCCCTGCACGGGCTATGACCGCACTACGTTTTGTTGTTTGCAGAGGACGGATAGCGCTGATCGTGGATGAGGCTTGCGGAGTAGGACGGTACCTAGAGGTTGGCCACTGGGCGGGACGTACTCGGAGCGGACGGTTGGACCCGAGGAGCTGTGGAGGCTATCTGTACTCACCCATCAGGTGGGACTTCCTGTGGACAGCTCGACATTACGGCTTTACTTTCAGTTGTTGTTTTCCCATTCGAGTTGTACTTTACTTTCAGTTTGGGTTTGTATACTGGCCGACTTACTTTTCCGTACTTACTGTTGTACTCAGTTTTTACTTAGTGTTTACTTATACTGCTTGCTTGCTCTATGGTGTTTGGTTACTTTACAAAGGCAATGCATTCCCTTATTACCGGGATTTACGCCTTGGTGCTAGTCGCCATCCCCTGGCCTATGGAAGGCGGGCTTGGGGTAGTCACGACACGAGCCCTGAGGATGGGTGGTGACAAATTGGTATCAAAGGAGTTCAGTTCTACCACAGAACCCGGGACTCTGATCTTTTTCTATGTGAAGAAATTGTGTTAAGCGTATTCGGTGTGGTTATCAGTCCAAGGAGTCTAGTGTTGGTGTGGCGGCCGACGTATCCGTACACCAGGACCCTAACTTCTGATTTTTGACTTAATTCACGAAATCATTGATTGCATGTGTGTTTCATGTTTTCTTTAAGATTACTTTGTGTCAGCTCCCCAGGTATACTGTTCTGACCGTGGCGAACCTGTCTCTTTTCAGGATGGCCCCACGACAGCAGCCAGCTAGGGTTCTGAGAGTTGTACGTGACGACAGCCCACCGAGCGACGAGGCCTCAGTACAGGGCCCTTTGACAGTTGAGGCATCGGCGGTACCTCTACCCGCCGAGCCACCGATGCTTCCAGCCCCAGCCGCTGACGATGCACGTCGCCTTAGTGCACTGCATGATTTCCAGCACCAGCGACCGCCCAGGTTCCACGAGGAGACAGACCCCCAGGCAGCCGAGGACTGGCTAGAGGTAGTGGTACAAGTTTTCTGGTTAGTGAGGACACCAGTAGAATTCATGGTGATCCTCGCAGCGAGCCTACTACACGCGGCAGCAGGCTGATGGTGGAGCTTGATGCTCTAGGTGCACGATGAGGAATCTCTTATCTGGATAGACATTGAGAGCCTCTTCTGCTCAAAGTTTGTCCCAGCCACCCTCCGTGCGGTGCGCATCCAGGAGCTTCTTCAGCTGCGGCATGGCATCTTGACGGTCGCCCAGTACACGGCGAGATTCACCGATCTCTCACGCTACTCGACATACATGGTAAGGGACCCTTTCTTCCAGGCCCGAACCTTTGAGTAGTGATTGAGACATGAGATCAGGGCATCACTGATCTCCCTAAGCATTCTGACTTAGGAAGGAGTACTGTAGTGAGCCCTTTTGATCGAGAGATTTCTTTCTGAGCCTTTATCAGCGGCGAGACCCACCGTAGGGCGGCATGTAGCAGAGTCTTCTGCAGCAGGCAGTCGACGGATGACTCATGGGTCCAGGCATACCAGACCATCAGGCAGACGACCTCAGGACACTAGCTCAGCTATGCAGGGCACACAGTGCGGAGCTAGTCTTTCGAGAGGCAGACATGCTACACATGCGGCGGGCAGGGCCACATGGCTCGTGACTGCCCGACCCACCATGCCGAGGAGCAGTAGACGGTTGAGGGGCCACCAAGGCAGAGGCAGATGGTCGACTGTGGCGGTCCGCAGGGAGCAGGCAGACGAGGCAGAGGATCTGGTCGAGCAGCAGGTGGTGGGTGACGCTTTGAGGCTCTACCACCACCACCACCACCAGGAGGTCCACCCTAACCACAGGGAGCTGGCGGGCAGAGACAGGCACAACTCCAGGCAGCGGAGGCCTACGACCACGGCGCTCTCGAGATGATTCGAGATACTATCTGTGTCTATTCCACCCTTTCTTCAGTTCTTATAGACATAGAAGCTAGTCATTCTCTCATAGCCGCTGCCCTTGTTCGGAGCTCGGAGATTCCGACAGAGCCGTTGGCTCGATCCTTGCGGCTAGAGACTCCTACAGAAGCAGACTCAACGATTAAGCACTGGTGCCGGCAGTGTGAGCTTACTCTAGGTGGTGATAGCTTCGGCTGTGATCTTCTTTTAGTGGCTTCGAGGCCTTAAGACATCATCTTGGTCATGGATTGGTTATTTATAGTCCATGCTCAGATCGACTGTATTAGGCGCAAGGTGCGATGTGTACGCACCGACGGGAGCAGGTTCACCTTCACCGGTGAAAAGGGAGCCTTCGCAGCACAGGATGGACTTCCACAGAGGAGGGGACAGCCCATCACTCATCAGTTGTCTAGCCTCATCCTAGGTGCAGTTGACGTGTGGAGTCCTAGTTTTCCTGCAGTGGTGGATCAGTATGCAGACTTCTTTCCCGACGACGTTCCAGGACTACCTCCTCGCAGATAGGTAAACTTTTATATTGACCTGTACCCCGGGACAGCCCCGATATAGACTCCAGCATATCGGATGGCCCCCGCTGAGCTTCGAGAGCTACGGGTACAGTTGGAGGACTTGCATGGCAAGGGATTCATCCGACCCAGTGTTTCACCCTGGGCTTCCCCGATATTGTTCGCCAAGAAGGAGGACCAGAGCTTGAGACTTTGTGTCGACAATCGTCACCTAAAACAGGTGACAGTGAGGAACAAGTATCCACTACCGAGGATTGATGACCTCTTCGATCATCTCAAAGGAGCACGGTGGTTCTCAAAGATAGACCTCAGGTCAGGCTATCATCAGCTCAGAGTTCGGGACGAGGACATGCAGAAGATGGCCTTCAGATGTCGGTATGGCCACTAAGAGTTCTTGGTTATGCCATTCGGCATAACCAATGCTCTGGCAGTATTCATGGGCCTCATGAACAGGATATTTCAGCCATACCTCAATCGATTTGTCATGGTCTTCATCGACGACATTTTGATATACTGGACGACTGGGGAGGAGTATGCCTACCACTTGCGGGTTGTACTGGACAAACTATGAGAGCACCAGCTTTATGGAAAGCTCTCAAATTGTTTGTTCTGGATACATGAGTTCCACTTCATGGGTCATGTTATCTTTGAGGTGGGAGTTGTAGTGGATCCTGCGAAGATCGCGACAGTGCTAGCTTGGGAGCCACCCAGGAGCGTGATGGAGGTGCGGAGTTTCTTGGGACTAGCTGGATACTACCGAAGATTTGTGCCAGACTTCTACAGAGTTGCGGAAACACACTCAGCATTGAAAAAGAAGGGGAAACCCTTTGTGTGGTCAGGCAGATGTTAGCAGAGCTTCCAGGAGCTGAGATAGAGATTGACCAGCACACCTATCATGAGATTTCCGGAAGAGGGAGTAGGGTACGTAGTTTAATGCGATGCATCAGGTACCAGACTCGGATGTGTCCTGATGCAGGAGCGGGAAGTGATCACCTATGGATCATGTCAGTTGAGGCCTCATTAGCAGAACTATGCTACCCATGACATGGAGTTAGCAGTAGTGGTCTTCGCTCTGAAGAACTGGCGGCACTATATGATGGGCGAGCGCTTTTCAGTATTTTCTGACCATCAGAGTCTCAGGTACATCTTCTCTCAGAAGGACTTGAACCTGAGACAGCGGTGATGGCACGAGTTCCTCCAAGACTATGACTTTGATATTGTCTATACTCCTAGAAAGAGGAACGTGGTAGCCGATGCTCTCAGCAGGAGGATGGGAATTCAGTTACTTGAGGAGGTGACAGAGCAGCTAGCCGCTTTGCAGATATCCTTTGTAGATAGAGATGGAGCAGCCTTCCTTCATTCAATCACAGTCACTCCTCCACTACTGCAGTGGGTAAGAGAGGCAAAGCGTGGGGGCGCTGACTGTGAGACGGGGCATGCGCAGATATCCTCAGGACAGGCACCTGATCCTTTCTCCTTTGGAGTAGAGCACGATGTCCGTTTCAGAGGACGTACCTTGGTTCCAGTTTCTTTATGGGAGGAGGTGCTGAGAGAGTTTCACACTTCTCATTTTGCGGTACAACCTAGAGTGGCGAAGATGTACCAGGACCTCAGATGACAGCACTGGTGTCCAGGCATGAAGAAGGTTGAGGAAGAGTTCGTTTCTCGATGCCTCACCTGCCAGTAGGTGAAGGCAGAGCATCAGGTACCATCAGGCTTGGTACAACCCTTGGAGGTCCCGGAGTGGAAGTGGTATGGGATATCTATGGACTTCGTGACTGGACTTCCACGCACTTCTAGAGAGCACGACTCCATTTGGATGATTGTCGACCGACTCAACAAGTAGGCTCACTTCTTACCCATTAGAGAGCAGGGTTCAGTAAAGACCTTGGGATGTCTCTACATTCAGGAGATTGTACGACTTCACGGTGTGCCATCTTCTATCGTCTTTGATCGAGATGATCGCTTTACATCCCGGTTTTGGAAGGGGTTGCAGGAGGCGTTTGGGACGTAGCGACGTCTGAGCACTGCCTTCCACCCTCAGAAGGATGGTCAGATGGAGAGGACCATTCAAACTCTCGAGGACATGCTCCGCGCATGTGTCATCGACTTTGGTCGCAGCTGGGAGGACCACCTACCCATGGTGGAGTTTGTGTATAACAACAGCTACCACTCCACCATCGGGATGGCACCATATGAGGCATTGTACGACCGACCTTGCAGATCTCCCTTATGCTGGACAGACCCTGGGGAGTCAGCACTAGTGGGACTGGAGATGGTACAGGCGACGACAGAGAAGGTCTAGGTCATCTAGGAGTGGATGAAGACAGCTCAGAGCCGGTAGAAGTCTTATGCTTATAGGAGGCGGAGGCCACTAGAGTTCGAGGATGGCGACCACGTCTTCTTGCGTGTCTCACCTCGACGTGGATTACAGAGATTTGTCCGAGGCGCCAAGATGTCTCCACGCTTAATCGAACCATTCCAGGTCCTCAGCAGGATTGGCGAGGTGGCTTATCGCCTGGCTCTACCACCTCAGTTGCACCGAGTGCACGACGTCTTCCATGTATCCCAGCTGAGGAGATACATGCACGAACCGACGCATATCATTGACCATGGGGAGCTGGATGTTGATGATGGGGAAACTTTTGCGGAGGTCCCAGTGGAGATCGAGGATCGACAGGAGCGGGTCCTATGTGGATGGTTGCTTCCACTTGTGCGCATCAGATGGAAGCACGAGAACCTCCAGGAGAGCACTTGGGAGCGGGAGGCTCAGATGCGTGATCAGTACCCACATTTGTTTCCCTAGTTTATGATGTATCTTTATGGGGACGTAAAGCCTTGAGGTGGGAGTGATGTAAAGACCCGTAAAATTCATGGAAAATTTTTCTCTTAATTTTTGCTGTAATTTTTCAAGAATGCTGTTTCTGACGGCACCTGATTCCGAGGCCCGGTGTGCCCGAAATCATTTTCCGAAGTTTGGCTCGGGTACGTTCAGTGAACGAATGAGCGGGTTTTTCTAACATTAGAACCAGTGCTCGGAATCGAATTCCGAGGGCCCCGATGGAATCACAACGCCGGTATTTGCTTAGAAATTCCATTTCTGGAGTTGCGTTTGCTCGGGTGTGGTTTTTAATTTTTGGGGGTAAGTGAAGAAATAAAATAAAGTGGTGCGACAACATTATTTTATTTTACGTAATGCCACTTAAATCCACTTAAGCTAAGTTGAAGCGGATAGGGTGGAACTCAAAATATCCTACCCTCTTGGTAGGATATTTGTGAGGTGGGGCCCGCACGAGCCCCACCGTTTCTTTTCCTCTAAGTAACATACCCGAAAAAACCCCTTTTACTTGAAAGTCAACCGGTGCATTTTCATAAATTCTAAACGCCCCTATTAATTGGGCAGTTAAGTCGTTACCATTAATTCATTGAATTAATGGTTCGTTTCTTATCTTTGAATCTCAATTGTTGGCATAAGAATAAAATAAGACCAACACATGGTTTCTTTTGTGTGGCTTGTTGAGAGGATTTGGAGAAACTCTATCTTCATCCTCCTTCGTGAAGAACGTAAAGAACGCGAATACGCATCGTCGCCAATGAAGAACATCGACCTTCGACGAAAGGCGACGAAGAACACCAAACCCTCGGAGATCAATGATGCGACGCCGTGTGCCGCGACGCCAACGATTCTCCTTTCGCGACGTTCTTCCGCGACGTTTCTTTCCCGCGACAATATTCAATCAACAATCAATTGATGTAGGGGGTTGCGGACCATTTAATTTACTTTGTGGGTTTTATCTTCAACATGGGTTTAATTGGTGCAATTAAATCTGTGTGTTTTCTTTAACCCTCAGAGATCATCCACGCGACGCCGTGTACCGCGACGACGCGACGCCCCTTCTGCGACGCGACGATCCTCTTCTGCCGCGATGGTCAATTCCGTGAAGAACTCACATTCGATGACTACGACGAGTTAGGGGTTTGATTCATTTTAATATTTGTGATTTACACCTGCGGCATTTTATTAAATATTTGTTGTGAGACTTTTAAAACCGCTAACGCGGTTGGTGCAGACCAACGAACAAGTCCAAACCCACCACCCTTTCGTTCATGGTGTACGAAACGGAGGACGATGAAAAAGTAAGCCGCACAGGCGATGTGGGGTCCTCGCAGTGAAGGACGGATCCCGGGAGGGCCTTTGGCGAAGACGGCGTGAATTTCCAACCACCGGAACTCGTCCGGTGGTCCGTGGAGGAGCCCCCCGGCGCTCCGCCGAAAGGAGCCACCGCGGCTGAAGCCGAGGCGGCAAGGCGCGGTCCCGTGACCACGTGGGACTAGAGGGGGATAGGACGTGGCTGGCTTCCGCGTCCGCTGGCAAGGGCGGCCCCATGCGGTGCTGCGACTTCTTCACGCGGGGGCAGCGCGCCCCCCGCCCGCAGCTCGACCGTAACAGCCGACCCGACCCGCTGGCAAACCTTCCAGTGCCAGCCGGGTCACGCCCAGGCTGGGCCGCGCCGGCCGGGCCGGGTCGCGCTCTGCCGGGTCGGACCTGGACCCGGGTCGAGTCAACCTGGGGGGGTTGGGCCGGGTCGGTCCGGGCCCAGACCCCCCTCGTTTTCGGACCATTTTCGGTCTGTCACCCATAACATGAGCTACGGGCCTCCGATCGACGTACCGTCAACGGCGATGCAATCCTTGGACTGAGAAGGTCGTTTGACAAATCTCACTCAAGGTTTCAGAATAATTTTGGTTCTGCTGGGTTGGTTCATACACGAAACCAACCGGGCCCTCGGAGCAGAAACACTCGTAACTTGAGCTCCGGACGTCTGATTGACGTGTCGTCGACTTTGATGGATTCCTCTAAGTGAGACAGATCTTTTGGCTTACTCCGCCCGAGGTTTGGATGCAGTTGGAGTATGGTTGGGTTGGTTTTGACTTAAAAACCAACCGGGCCCCTGGGACGAAAAATCCAATAACTCTCAGACCGGGCGTCTGATTGACGCGCCGTCTGCGACGTTGAGTTCTTGTTGACGATACGAAACTTTTGGATATATCAACTCTAGAATTTGTGTCAGTTGATGTATTAGCCTCTCGGCTCATGGAGCGGACCCTCTTGAATGAGCTTTCTGTGTGCGGGAACCCTAGAGCTGGCTGCGACTGCGACGACGACGATGACTGTACAAAGATCCTTAGTGGATTCGACGGCGACGACTACAGCACTCAGAAATCCTATGTGGATCAGTGATACCGATCATGTGTGGGTCTGATCCAGTGTGGGTCAGCACTCAGCGGTCCTGTGTGGGCCAACACCTACAGATCCTGTGTGGGTCCGATCCTGCGTGGGTCTTTGCGGGGTTCAGTTACCTATCGATCTGGTGTGGGTCTGATCCTTTGTGGGTCATTGCGGGGGTTAGTGCCTATTGATCCTTTGTGGGTCCGATGGCTTAGATGAATCAGTGGCAATATCTGATCATCTCTATCGTCATACAAAGAAGTATTCCTGTGTAATCTGAATCCTGTTTTGCTTTCCTTTGTGGATTGTGTTGTGCTATCCTGTGTGGATTTACGTTTTACTTTCTTGTGTGGAATGGGTTGTACTTGGGCTCAGATGTTGGAGCCGAATGAGAATTGATGACTTAGGTATATGTATGGGCATATACCTAAGCAGTGTTGGATGTTACTTCGTGATTGTATCTTTCCTTTGTGGTTTATCCTTTGTGGATTCTGGGAGACCTTTGGGGGTCTCGGGGTCCCTACTGAGTAGCTTATACTCACCCCTGCACAGGCTATGCCTGCACTACGTTGTGTTGGTTGCAGATGATGGACAGCACTAATCGTGGTTGAGGCTTGCAGAGGAGGACGGTACCTGGAGGTGGACCACTGGGCAGGACGTACACGGAATGGACGGTTGGACCCGAGGAGCTGTGGAGGCTATCTGTACTCACCCTTCAGGTGGGAATTCCAGTGGATAGCTTGATGTTGCGGCTTTACTTTCAGTTGCTGTTTTCCCTTTCAAGTTTTACTTTACTTTCAGTTTGGGATTGTATACTGGACCACTTACTTTTCCGCACTTACTGTTGTACTTAGTTTTTACTTAGTGTTTACTTCTACTGCTTGCTTGCTCTGTGGTGTTTTTTTACTTTACAAAGGCAATACATTCCCTTTTTACCGGTATTTATGACTTGGTGCTAGTAACCAGCCCCTGGCCTATGGATGGTGGGCTTGGGGTAGTCACGGCACGGGCCCCGAGGACGGTTCGTGACATATAACCCTATGTAAAATTTTTTTTCTAAAAGATATATTCTTATGTCATTTTTGTATTTACTTTAACTTAATTAATATAAAGCAAGTGAATCCATGGGATCCCAAAATCCACTCAAAGATGCCCATGGTCGGAAATGTATCAACTAATTGGTTTAGGACACATTTTGGGGTAATTTATTATTATAATATTTTTTTACCCTTATTTACCGGATTTACCTTCTAACCATGGTAAATAAAATATTTATCGAAGTAATTATTCAAAATGTCTAAAAATAAAAGTTACCTATTTACACAATTTTTACATCCTGATTATAAATTTGGAATCAATTTTTCTAAATTCAAAACACAGAAGTGGTACAAATTTATTTAAAATTAATTCTCGATGTTAAAAGAAAAAGCGTGTTTTTAAGAAATAATAACTATCAAAATATTGGCAATTGTTTATGTCTGGTTTAAATGTGAAATTACTTCCAATGACTAAAATTTTATTAAATGGTAAACATATATTCTAAATATACTTTAAAACCACTCAAATTAAAAATTTATCACTATTAATTATTTCAATAAAAAAAAGTTGTATTTAATTAAAATTTAGTGATTTTCACTATTCATAAAAAATTGAAATTTTTCAAAAAAATTAAAAAAATTCACCCTAATATAATTTTGATATTCTGAATCCAAAAATGAAGTCCATTTTGAAAGATAAAGTGTATAAAATTTAAAAAAGTGGGTATTAATATTCATAATAGCTAGTTGGATTGGTTGTGGTGTGTGTTAGAACTCGAAGTTGCATACAACACACGTTATTGTATTATTTCAAGAGAAGCGTACCGTGGAATCTTGGGGTGTTACATTCTCCTCTACTTTAAATAATTTCGTCCTTCAAATTTCTAGAATAATACTACATGAAAAGACTTGGGTGGTTCTTCATCACTAGTTCCTCGAGTTCCCACGATGCCTCTTCCATCTAATGGTTTCTCCATAGAACATTTACCAGATGAGTCGTCCAGTTTCTCAGCATTTGTTCTCTTATAACAAGAATCCTGAAGGGCTCTTCGCAATAAGGCAGATCAGGTTCCAGTTCAAATTCCTCATAATTGAGTAGATTCATTTGTTGAAGCATGTATTTTCTCAACAGTGATACGTGGAACACATCGTGAACATTGGAGAGACTTGTCGGTATTGCCAAACGGTAAGCTACAAATCCAATTCGTTCTAGAATTTCGAAAGGTCCGATGTACCTGGGACTCAATTTACCCTTCTTACTGAAACACATAACTCCCTTCCATGGAGATACGTTCAAGAAAACATGATCTCATACCTGAAATTCCAAATCATTCGGTTATCGGCATAGCTCTTCTTCCTACATTGAGCTGGTTTGATGTGGTTATGGATTAACTTCACCTTTTCCATCGTTTCTTCCATCAGTTTCTGGCCCTACGAGTTTTCTCTCACCAACGTCATCCCAATAGGTTGGTCTGTGACATCTCTTTCCATATAATGCTTCATATGTTACCATCTGAATACATGAATGGAAGTTATTGTTATAGGAAAATTCCACCATAGGTAAATATTGATCCCACATACCCTGAAAGTCAAATGAGCATGATATCAACATGTCTTCTAAGGTTTGAATAGTCCGTTCTGATTGTCCATCTGTTTGAGGGTGTTAGGCAGTGCTCAAATGATTTTCAGTATCCAAGGCCTTCTAAAGACTCTTCCAGAATCTTGAAATAAAATAGGGAACATGATCAGAAACGATCAATAGGGGTACACCATGAAGTCTTGAAACTTCATTAATATATATTCTTGCTAGACATTCAAGTGGTAGATCATCTCTTATAGCTAGAAAATGTGCTGACTTGTTAAGAAGATCAACAATGTCCTATATTGCATCGTTCTTTATAGGAGTCTTTAGTAGTCACATGATAATGTCCATCGTAAATTATCCCATTTCCACTCTGATATGGGAAGAGTTTTCATGACTCCTTGAGGCTTTTTCCTTCCAGCTTTCACTTGTCGAAAAAATATACATCTTGACAAAAAATCAGAAATATCCATCTTCATGTTGTCCCACCAAAAATGTTCCTTCAAATCTCTATACATTTTGGTGCTCCCAGGGTGTATAGAGAAATTGGAACTATGAGAATCATCTAAAAATTCCCTTTTTAGATCAGGTATATCAGGAACACAATGTCTCTTCCCAAATTTCAAAATTCCTTCTTCATACACAAATTCTCTCAATCTCCCATCATTCACAGCATTAATCTTCTTTTGAAACTCTTCATCACCGGTCTGAGAACTCTTTATCATTTCTAGTAAAGATGGTTTGGAAACCATTTCAAAAAGTATTGATGTTTCACCTTCCATGGTAATTCCCATATCCATCTTCACTAGATATATGAAAATAGGATCCCTTTCAATTCTCATCATTTTCAAAACTCCATGATATTTTCTAATCAAAGCATCTTCCACCTTATTTGCCTTCCTCGGGTGGTAGAGTATAGTACAATCATAATCCTTGAGAAGTTCGAGCCATCTCCTTTGCCTCATGTTGAGCTCTTTCTGTGAGAAAGTATACTTTAAGCTCTTGTAATCAATATAAATCTTACATTTTTCACCTTAGAGATAATACCTCTATATCATAAAAGAAAATATTACAGCAGCTAACTCAATCTCATGAGTAGGATAGTTTTTCTCATGAATTTTCAGATGTCGTGATGCATAGGCAGTAACTCTATCATTCTGCATAAGGACACAACCAAGTCTTTTCTTCGATACATCACTATAAATAACGAACTCATCATTCCCCGATGGTAGAGTCAATATAGGAGCATTGACTAATCTTCTCTCCAGTTCTTCAAAACATTCTTCACACACTTTTTTCCAAAAAACTTTAACCCCATTACGTGTGATCTTCATTAATGGGTTAGCCAATCAGGAAAAGTTTTGGACGAAACAACGATAATAACCTGAAAAACCAATAAAAATGCATTCCTTAGTTATACTTGTCCGTTCTGGCCATTCTTGGATTACCATGGTCTTAGAATGATTGACGGAAATTCCATACTTAGAGATTATATGTCCAAGAAAAGAAATCTCATAAATCTGGAATTCACACTTTTAAAACTTCCCATATAATTCATGACTTCTCAGAGTCTTCAGGATAATATGCAAGTGATTTTCATGATCTTATTAGATTTTGGAGTATACAAAGATATCATCAATAAATACCACTACAAAGTCATCAAGATATTTCATTAAAACTCTATTCATTAGATCCATGAATACAGAGGGTGCATTAGTCAATCCAAAAGGCATTATTGTAAACTCGTAATTCCCATACCTGGTTCGAAATGCTATCTTCGGAATGTCTTCCTTCTTTACACACAACTGATGGTTTCCAGATCGAAGGTAAATCTTTGAAAAGTATTGAGCTCCTTGCAGTTCGTCAAATAAATCATCAATGCGAGGTAGGGGATACTTTTTCTTTATTGTTATAGCATTGATTTTCCTGTAGTCAATATATAAGCTCATAGATCCATCTTTCATCTTAACAAAAAGGACAGGGGATCCCCATGAAGAACCACTAGGGTGAATAAATCCCTTATTACTCAATTACTCCATTTGTTTCTTTACTTCATCTTATTCCATAGTGGCCATTCTATAAGGGGTCTTCGATATAGGCCTTGAACCAGGAATTAAATCAATGGAAAACTGAATTTCTCATTCTAGAGGATGTCCAGGTAAATATTCCGAAAACACGTCAACATATTCTCTCACAATTGGTACATCATATATTTGAACATTCCTTTCCTCACCCACAGTTATTTCATTCTCATCCTCCCCGATAATTGAATTTAGTTGAGCTACTGGGGGTGGATCTAGATAATAATCATGTGGTGATGATTCTGCTCTAAATATAAGGTGTTTTTTATCATTATCATAAAAATTCATAACCTCCTTCTTCTAACAATAAATTTTCGCATCATGGTCTGAAAGCTAATCCATACTAAGGATTATATCTTTCATGACCCCCTCCCCACAAAGTGTACCCCTCTTGGGCCGGCAATGTGAGAAGTGAGATAATGACCCCCGAGTCCGACCTCCAATAGGCCCCAGTTTGGCGACTAGCACCGAGGGTATAATAAACACATAAATGGGAGGCATTACCCTCTAAGAGAACACATGTAGAAGAGAGAGATAAGATAGACACCAACCAACTCCAACTCAAAACTAAACTATAAAAGAAAATCCATGTGCATATTTAATGTCATGAAAACATACTATAACTGAAAGGGGAAAACTGCAGGTACCCAAAAGAAAGAAAAACCGGCTGCGATCACAAGCCCGAACAACTCCTGCAACCACAAGCTAGTAGTAACCATCCTAATCTCAAACCTGCTCCATGTGACCAGAAAAATAGTTTATATATACGTAGGGTGAGTATAATAGTATACTCAATAGGATTCTCCCCAAACCCTCTCTTACAAAAGTAAAGAAATCATGCTAATCACAGTGAATAGCAGTGAAACTAACTATTCACCTAAATAGGTATACTATATTCCCAACCTCACCATGGATACTCTGACCATGTAACACATACAAGAATATATCATATAATAACGAATATCAAGGGTACCCCACAACTACTTCCCCACTGGCTTTCCGTTTTTCCCCAACGACATATTTTTTTGCATCTCTCTCGAAAGGCTTGCCCATATAAACATGGGCTAAGCTCCATAATCTGCACCACGTGCATCACAAAGGTGTTCCCACAGACACCTAGGATAAGCACCACACCATCCTCACAACCAAAAGTAAACAGGTAGTTTTCGGGATCCACCACAGCTCGTATAACGTGTCTCATACGTCAGGTATTATACCTCAAGCCATTACAGCCCATACACTGAGTAAGGATCCTCAAGCTGTCATAGCCCATACATGTTACACCTATAGTAGTTCATAGGACACAATATCTAGAATATATGTTTGTGGAATAATCACAAGCTATTACTTCCCTCTACACACATATATGGGGAAACTAACCTCTCTGCAAATGGCTCTAATATCTACCAAGAGAAGAGACCGGAGCTAAAGGGGGTAGTCAGCCATTAAACCTCCCATCAGAATGTTGGGGAAAACACCCCCCATGGATCAGAATCCCCGAGGTGTCAGTTTCCCTTACTAACAGGGTGGAGTAGCGCATGGAAACACAAAAATAACCGAATATATATATAACTCACAACCACATTATGGGAATAACCTAGTCTTTGTCTCAACTGCAGCTAATGTCTCTCAGACTCCAGGCTACTATTTCTAAGATGATGTATCCTATAAGCACACAACCAATTAAAGAACTTTATTATGTTACTTCATTCCCTTTTTCATCAGTTCCACTTTACGTTAATTAATTCATTGCACATTAATTAACCATGAACACAACCACATTAAACTTCATTGGTATCACATTCAAAATCAACTGTCCCTTAAAATGTTCTCAACCTCATCATTATGTTTCAACAAACTTCAACCCCATGGGTTAACATAATTTATTCAAACATTCATTATAGAATTTCTTTCCCATATTCCCAGGCATTCTAGAAAAGAAACCTTTGATACAAAACAAAAGGGGGATCAACACGGTGAGTAGATATACTACCCGTCGAGTCTTTTCCACCTATAGCAAGAGCGTAGACCCATTCTCCCTCGAGAGGCTAAAAACAGAAAGCACGTGGCAAACCCCACGTGTCTTTGCCCCTTCAGAAGAAGGGTAAGAAAAAACAGCTGCCTTGAGCAGTGGGGAAAGTAAAGAAGGTAAAGAACCAATCAAACCACCAACCATCCAGCCATCTCATCCATCCCATACCATCATCCCTGGTGTCCTTCCCGACACCCACATGCATAAACCGATTCATCTTGCCACTCTAGGTGCCATCTGCTACCACAACCACCAGGCCTCCCTGCCTCCACATATCACAACACCCCTCCGGGGTCACATCACATCACAAGCAGTAGGGAAAAAAACAAACACCACATCAATTGTGCTCTTAGCCCTATTTCAAAATAAGAGGGTAACTCAGAACCCTTCAGGGAATTCAATCAATCATGTTCTTTAATCCAGCTTGAATTAACAAATTCAATTCATTGGTTCCAACATCATAAACCAAATCAGTAAGCTATCCCAAAGAATAACCATGCTTACTATGCCAATTTAATAAACATCAAAATTACAACAAGAAAAATATTTTTTTCACACCTCTTTATATTTATCCAATTAATTATCAATTAATTCCTGCTTTACGTTCTTTATCAATTTCATCTAGAACAACATGCTAACAAGCAAGGTATAGATATCACAATATCTAGAAAAAACATGAGGCAACAACATACGTTCGATGAAATTTCTTAATCCGGTTCAAATATTAAATTAGTTAAATTTCCCTGTGATCTAAAGGGATAAATCATGCTAACTCTATGATTCCTCATTAAAATTAGATAATCCATGAATCCCCTACCTTAGTTGTTTTCGAGGAAAACCACAACGATCAAAGAAAGTCCAAGGGACCGGGTCGATTCTCCACGAATCCTCCTTAGATCTCCTCTCCTAACACAACCAATCCCAAAGCTCATCATAAATGCCGTCCACACATTTAGATCTACCCATAACGGGCATAGATCAAAGATCTCAAGATAAGAGGAGGAGTAGATCTATGTAGATCTATGAATCCAAACAAAAGGATAACATACCTCGAGAAACCGGCTTCGATTCACGAAGAGAAGCCTCCGGATCGCCTCTAAAATGCTTGGGAGAGGTTCTTCTACCTCAAAGGAAAGGTAATCCCAAGTTATGGACGATTAGGGTCTTAAACGAGGTGATTAATGGAAAAACGAGTTAGATCCACAATTTTAGTATCTAACTTTAAGTGCTCGCACAGTTACTCCACACAGTTTAACAAACCATGTGCTAACCGTGCGTTAGCTTCTGCCTCACCAAACACTCCTCACACAGTTAGTCTGCACGGTTAGAAAAACCATGTGCTAACTGTGTCTTAGCCACTACCTCCAACACCCACCATGCATGGTTTGGCCACACAGTTTGGGAAAATCATGCACTAACCATGCGAAAGCTATTCCCCATTAGCTTTCTTAAAAGTCCACCCAAACGCACCCCCCAAGTCACCTTGACCTCTCGGAACACCTCTAGCACCCCATTTCCACAAAGGGATGTATCAGAGTGGTCTGGTCCATTTCATAAAATACCTCTCAAAACATTCTCGTCCTCAAGAATCCAAAACCCACCTAAAGAGAAAATGAAACAGGATCTGAACAACCACCCAACGAGATACCTCTCAAAAGAGAGCAAGACACTAAAGCAACAAAGGATGCCATTTCATAAACATGAAAGTTACACAACCACATAAGTTACAAATATACAATAAAAGAGTTAAACATCAAACAACTCTGGGTACTAAGCGCGTATCTATGACTCACGTTCCCAAGTACTCTCTTCCAAGACACCGTGTCGCCACAAGACATGAACTATAAAGGGATGGATTGCCTGTGCAATACCTTCTCCTTGCATTCTTGGATCTTCACATGTCACTCCTCAAAGGTGGCATCATCATCAACATCGATCTCTCCCCAATCGATGATGTGGGAGTCTTCATAATGATAACGACGTAGCTATGATAAATGGAAAATGTCATGTATCCAACTCATCTGAGGGGGAAGTGCAACTCGATAGGCCATAGCTCCAACATGAGCTAACACCTCAAAATTCCCAACAAAGCGGAGAGAAAGCTTACTCCCACAACCAAACCATTGCTTCCCATAACGGGGGGGGGGGGGGTCACCTTCAGAAAAACATGATCCCCAACATTAAACTCTAATGGTCTTCTTCTCTGATCGGCATATGATTTCTGACGATCTTCCACTGCCTTAATCCTCTGGTGAATCACCTGAAACATCTCTGTTGTATTCTGAACTAGTTCAGGTCTGTGAATTGCTAACTCTCCGACCCCAGTCCAACACAATGGAGAACAACAAGGTTGTCCATACAAGACTTCAAACGGCGCCACACCGATGGTTGAGTGAAGACTGTTATTGTAAGAGAACTCCAAAAAGGGTTAATGCCTCATCCATGAACCTCCAAAATCAAGAACACAAGAGCGTAACATGTCTTCAAGAGTCTGTATGGTTCACTATGTCTGACCATCCATTTGAGGGGGAAAAGCAGTGCTAAGGCATAGCTGAGAAATGAAAGCAAGCTGGAGACCTCTCCATATGCTGAAGGTAAAATGAGGATCTCGATAAGAAATGATCGTCATAGGGATTCCCGTGAAGTCTCACCACCTCCCCTAGATACAACCTCGACAAAACATCCACTAATCTTGACTCCCTGATTTATATAAATTAGGCTGATTTCATTAAACGATCCACTACCACCCAGATAGCTTCATGTCCTCCCGGAGCTCGAGGTAAACCTGTGACAAAGTCCATTGAGATGTCCTCCCACTTCCACTGAGGAATCTCCAATGCCAGATGAAGACCACCTGGAACACGCTATTTAGCCTTCACCTTCTGGCAGACTAAACATTGAGACACAAACTCTGCAACCGCATGTTTCAGCCCAGGCCACCAAAACTGACTCAACAAGGTTCGGTACATCTTTGTCGCGCCAGGAGGTACCGCTAAAGGTGAACTATAGAACTCTCTGAGAACCATCTCGCGCATCTCCACGAGAAAAAAAATCCTTCCATGATGCAACACTTGGTGTTTTTCGTCCTCAGACCAACCATCAGGGGCCTCACCACAAACAACTCGGTCTCTCCAAACCTCTACCTCTAGATCCCCCAACTGGGACTCTTCCACCTTCTGCATCAGTGATGACTACACTGTCATCTAAAAAAAGAAAACCTATACCTACAACTTCTTCCATATCAAGATGTAATGCTTAAAATTGTTACATTACTCTCCAGGAATCACTGGATTAACGCACAACATTAGTACGTGACTTTCAGCTTAGTGCATCAGCTACAATATTCCATTTTCTAGGTGTATGCAATATTTCAAAGTTGTATTCTTGTAAGAACTCCATCGACCGACACTTCCGCAAGTTCAAGTCACACTGGGAGAAAACATATCTCATACTCTTAAGATCAGTGAAAAACACAAAGCGTTCACCAATGCGGTAATGTCTCCACAACCTCAGAGAAAACATCACGGCTGCCAACTCAAGATCATGGGTGGAATAGTTGTGTTCATGGGAACGCAACTGCAGAGAACCATAAGAAACAACTGACTTCTCCTGCATGAGAAAATAGCCTAACCCCAGATGTGAAGCATCGCAAAAAATATCAAGCTAAACTCCCTCAGCTGGAAGACAAAGGACTGTATCACTTACTAACTTCCATTTTAGATACTCAAAAGGTACCTGAAACTGATCAGTCCATATGAATTCCTGGTCATTCTAGGTCAAAGCTGTCAGAGGAGTTTCAACTCAGGAGAAATTGGATACGAACCTCCTGTAGTAGCCTGTGAGACCAAGGAAACGTCACACCTCTAAAACTGTCTTGGGGGCTTCCCAAGACACAACTGATTAAATCTTCTATGGATCCAAATCTAATCCCTATTGGGACACAAAATGCCCCAAGAAATGGACTTATCGAGCCCAAAACTCACACTTTGACAACTTCCCAAACAACTGATGTTGGTTAAGAACTCCCAAAATGGCTTGAAGATGCTCTGCGTGCTCCTCTTCAGATGTGGAGTACACGAGGATGTCATCGATGAAAAACACCACAAACTTGTCCAGGAACTCATGGAACATAGCATTCATCAATCCCATGAATACAACTGGATAATTCGTCACGCCGAACGACATTACAACGAACTCATAATTCCCCTGACGACAACGGGAAGCAGTCTTCGGGATATCCTCATCATTCACATGCATTTGATGATAGCTTTACCGCTAGTCAATCTTTGAGAACCAACATTCGCATTTCAGTTGATTGAATAAATCATCAATCTTTGGAAGAGGATAGTGGTTCTTTACTGTCACCTTGTTTAAGCGATGATAATCGACACAAAACCGCAAACTGTCATCGGCCTTCTTCACGAACAGAACTGGTCCCCCCCACGGTGACACACTTGGCCGAACAAAACCACACTGCAACAGACCAACAACCTATATACGTAGCTCTTGTAACTCAGAAGGGTAGATCCTATATATAGACATAGAGATAAGAGACGCTCCAGCTTGTAGCTCGATCCAAAACTCGATCTCTTGTCGAGGGGGTAATGCTATGACCTCTTCTGGAAAGAAATCAAGGTAATCCTCCATGACCCTGGGAAACGTCAACTACTGAACATATGAAGAACTCAACATCAACTCATCTATCAAGGATGATAAGGATGGAATGCGTCTATGACCCATCAGAGGGTCTCGTTCACCAACAAACACCACTTTCCATCCATCTACATCAAAGAGAATGACCTTCTTCCTGTAGCAATCCACAATAGCCTGCACCAAATACAACCAATCCATGCCGAGGATGACATCATATGGTTGTATTCGGAAACATAGGAAATCTCCCCAAGAGCAGTGTTGCCCCAACACTAACTCACAGTCTCTACATACTTCAAACAAGTTAGCTCGACCTCAAACTGGTGTACTCAACGGCAAGGGCACTGGAAGCCTCTCTACCTCAAGTCCCAAAGCTAGGAAAAGGGTAGGTGATATGAAGGAGTGCTTTGCTCCTGAATCAAACAAGGCATACACCAAGGTAGAAAACAAGCAAAGGGTACCTCGAACAATATCTATCTCACCTGTAGATGGCAACGCTAGAGCATGAAGCTGACCATGGCCTCCTCCATGGCCTCTCTGACCCTGATTATGACGAACACCATGACCATGCTTTTTTCTATAAGGACGGGGAGCATCATGGGGTTTTCCTCTGCCTGCCCCATCTACCCACTGCTAATCAAAAGCTGGTTCAACCTGCTACTGCTGCCTCGGCTAGAACTACCTCAATGCAGGAACCTGGAGGGGAGTGCCCGAGGCACGATGACTGCTCTGAAAATTCGGGCACTCCCGCTGCTGATGACCATGACCACCACAAGAAAAACAAGTGCCTAATCCCTTGGCATAGGCTTGAGAGTTTCTACCTCTAGAGAAACATTATGGAAAGGGCTGGGACCTACCCCCGGGTGAACGAAAACTCTTCTGCCCTGAAAATCGGGAACCCCGGACCATTGCTCTGCTTCGTGAGGAATCATGACGATTCTCCTCTTGTGACGATCCGGTCCTAGACAAAGTCCTCTCAACAACCTATTCCCTCTCCAGCACCTCAAGATATGTATTCAACATAAATGGGGTGACCTGGCGTTGGATCTTTGGATGCAAAGCCTCTTCAAAATGCCTCGCCTTGGCCTCCTCATCTGGAAGTAGGTCTAAAGCATATCATAGAAGGTTCCTGAAATGGATTCCAAACTCTCAAAAACTAGAGCTCTCCAGTCGATGTGTAAGAAGCTTCTATTGACTAGATGCCTTTGCATTCGAGGAAAGGAACTCGACTCTGAACATGTCTCAGAACTCCTCCCATGAGATCGCTAACTCCTCACGATCCCCGAGGAAAACAACCACCACTTCCTTGCTGATCCACGTAGCATCGTCACAACCAAGGAAACCCAGTGCTACTTCTGAGCACAAATCGAACTAAATCCTATCTCGACCTCCTCTAACCAGTCTTCCGTGACTGAATCTGAAATGGATCCATCATACTTTTGCAGACTCTGGTGCTGAAAATCTCAGAGTGTCTTCCTCCAACTGTCGTCGGCATCAACCTCTACCCTGCGGTGACCTGCTAGAACAGCCTGTTGAACATCATCAACACAAACCTGACAAGGACATCAACCTGGAGCCATACTTTCAAAATAAAAAACAATTAGAGCTCCTATGCCTGGAATATGGGAGACTCAAAATTAATTAATTAATTAATTGTTTTCTTCCATTCATTTTTGGTTAACCTATCTCATAGTCTACCCATTCAAACAAAGGCAAAAAGAATAATGATGCATGATCCTTACCTTGGTCTCTACCCTGCAACCAGTATCACCCTGTTTAGTAGTCATTGTAAACATAAAGGTCGGTACATTAGATCATAGGGGGCTCTAAACACCTATGTCTTAGTCGGTCTCCAGTGTTTACCCCACTTTCTAAACATGAATGACACCATTTCCCTACCAACCCATGCAACCTCACTTGTTCCTAACTCTAATATTCATCCTATCCATCAACCAGACCTTTGATACCACTCTGTCATGACCCCCTCCCCACAAAGTGTACCCCTCTTGGGCCGGAAATTTGAGAAGGGAGATAATGACCCCCTAAGTCCCGCCTCCAGTAGGCCCTGGGTTGGTGACTAGCACTGAGGGTATAGTAAACACACAAATGGGAGGCATTACCCTCTAAGATAACACATACAGATGAGAGATATAAGATAGACACAAAACAAATCCATCTCAGAACTAAAGTATAAAATAAAACCCAAGTGCATATGTAATTTCATGCAAAAGTACTACAACTGAAAGTGGAAAACTGCAAGTTCCCAAAAGAAAGAAAAGCCAGCAGCGATCACAAGCCTGAACAGCTCTTGAAACCACAAGCTAGTAGTAACCAGTCTGATCTCCAACCAACACTAAGTGACCTAATAAACAGTTTATATATACGTAGGGTGAGTATAACAGTATACTCAATAGGATCATCCCCGAAGCCTCTCGTGAAAAAGTAAAGAATGAATGCTAAGCACAGTGAATAACAGTGAAACGAACTCATCACCTAAATAGGTATACTATATTCCCAACCTCACCATGGCTAGTCTCACCAAGTAATGCATACAAGAATATATCATATAATAAAGAATATCAAGGGTACCCCGCTACTACTTCCCCACTAGTTTTCTGTTTTCCCCAACAACATACTTCCTCTGCATCTCTCTCCAAAGGCTTACCCGTATAAACATGGGATAAGCTCCACAATTTTCACCTCATGCATCACAAAGGCTTTCCCGCAGACACATGGGCTAAGCACCACACCATTCTCACAACCAAAAGTAACCAGGTAGTTTCCGGGTGCCCCCACAGCTCGCATAACGTGTATCATACGTCGGGTATTATACCTCAAGCAATTACAACCCATACACCAAGTAAGGATTCTCAAGCCATCACATCCCATACATGTTACACCTATAGTAGTCCATAGGACACTATATCCAAAATATATGTGTGTGAAATAACCATAATCAATTACAACCCTCTACACACATATATGGGGCAACTAACCGTTGTGCCAATGGCACTAATATCTACCCAGAGAAGATAGCGGGGCTAAAGGGGGTAGTCATCCATTCAACCTCCCATCAGAATGTTGGGGAAAACACCCCCTAAGGGCTCATAATCCCCAGGGTGTCAGATGTCCTTACTGATAGGGTGGAGTAGCGTATAGAAACAAAAAAGTAGAGAATATATATATAACTCACAACCACACTATGGGAATATCCTAGTATTATTCTCAGCTGCAGCTAACATCTCTCAGACTCTGGGCTGATATTTCTAAGATTAGGTATCTTATAAGCACACAACCAATTAAAGAACTTCATTAGATTACTTCATTCCATTTTTCATCAGATCCAATTTATGTTAATTAATTCTTTTCACATTAATTAACCATGAACACAACCACATTACACTTCATTGTCATCACATTAAAAATCAGATGTCCCTTCAAAAGTTCTCAACCTCATCATTAAGATTCGACAAATTACAACCCCATGGGTTAACATCATTTATTCAGACATTCAATATATAATTACTTTCCCATATTCCCAGGCATTCTAGAAAATCAACCTATGCTACTAAACAAAAGGGGGATCAACACGGTGAGTAGATATACTACCCGTCGAGTCTTTTCCGCCTATAGCAAGAGCGTAGACCCATTCTTTCTCGAGAGGCTAAACATGGATAGCACATGGCATACCCCGCATTTCTTCACCCCTTTCGGAAGAAGAGTAAGCAAAACTAGCTGCCTTGAGTAGTAGGTAAAGTAAATTAGGTAAACAACCAATCTAACCACAAACCATCCAGCAATCTCATCCATCCAATACCATAATCCCTCTTGTCCTCCCCGAAACCCACATGCATAAACCGATGCATCTTTCCACTCTAGGCGCCATCTGCTGCCACAACCACAAGGCCTCCCTGCCTCCACATATCACAACACCCCTCCTGGGTCACATCACATCACAAGATGTAGGACAAAAACAAACAACACATCAATTTGGATCTTAGCCCTATTTCACAATAAGAGGGTAACACAGAACCCTTCAGGGAATTCAATTAATCAAGTTCTTTAATCCATCTTGAATTAACAAATTCGATTCATTGGTTCCAACATCATGAACCAAATCAGAAAGCTATCACAAATATTAAACCTGTTTACTGTGCCTATTTAATCAACATCAAAATTACAATAAGAACCAGATTCTTTTTCACGAATCTTTATAATTAGCCAATTAATTATCGATTAATTCCAGCTTTACATTATTTATCCATTTCATCAATAACAACATGTTAACAAGCAAGGCATAGATATCACACTATCTAGTAAAAACAAGAGGCAAAAATATACGTTCTATGCAATTTCTAAATCCGGTTCAAATATTTAATTCGGTCAATTTCCTTGTGATCCAAAGGGATAAATCATGCTAACTCTATGAATTATCATAACAATTAGAGAAGCCATGAATCCCCTAACTTAGTGATTTTTTAAGGAAACCCACAATAGTCAAAGAACGTCCAAGGGACCGGGTCGATCTCCACGAATCCTCCTAAGATCTCCTCTCCTAATACAACCAATACCAAAGCTAATCATAAACGACATCCAAATACATAGATCTACTAATAACGGGCGTAGATCTATGATCCTGAGAGAAGAGGAGGAGTAGACATACGTAGATCTAAGAAACCAAACAAAAGGATCACATACCTCGAGAAACCAGCTTCGATTCGCGAAGAGAAGCCTCCGGATCTCCTCCAAAATGCTTGGGAGAGGTTCTTCTACCTCCATGGAAAGGTAATCCCGAGTTATGGCTGATTAGGGGCTTAAACGAGGTGATTAAAGGAAAAACTAGTTATATCCACAATTTTAGGATCTAGCTTTAAGTTCCCATATGGTTAGTCCACCTGTTTTAACAAATCATGTGCTAACCGTGCATTACATTTTGCCTCAACAAACACTCCTAGCATAGTTTGTCCGCACGGTTAGACAAACCATGCGCTAACCATGCGTTAGCCACTCCCTCCAACACCCACCTCACACGATTTGGCCACACGGTTTAGGAAAACCTTGCGCCAATCATGAAAAATCTATTCCCATTTATATTTCTTAAAAGTCCACCCAAACGCACCCCCCAAGTCACCTTGACCTCTCGAAACACCTATAGCACCCCATTTCCACAACGAAATGGATCGGAGAGGTCTGCTACATTACAATATCAAATTTAGTCATGGGTATGATGATGAGATCAACATATAAATAACATTTATATTCCCTAATGGGAACGGATCCACAGAAAATTTTAGCAATGATACTTCCCTTAGGAGTGTTAACTGACAACTCCTTTGTTAAATCAAATTGGAAATATCTAATTTTATTAGCAAAATGGAAAGATATGAAACAATGCGATGATAAAGAATCAAATAAAGCATTTTCTAAACTTGAGGAAACAATTAAATTACCGGCCACCATATCTTTTGGGGATTCAACCTCAGCAGTAGTGATTGCAGAAGCTTGGCCTTGGTCCCTAGGCCTTTTCTAAGATAAGTTTCCCTGATGCTTAGGACATTCATTTGCATAATTTCCCATCTCCCAGCAATTAGATCATTGGACATTGGTTGCATCTTTCTTCCCTTTACAATAACCAGGTATATGGTATTTCTGTCCACACTTGTAGCATACTCCTATTCCTTTTAGATAGGCACCAGGGTGCTTCCTTCCGCAACTATCACAAGGTGGAAATTCAATTCTTCCCTTATTCCCTATTTACTTATTTTCTTTCCTAGAGTCTTCAGCAGATCTCTTATACTCTAGATTTTTTTTTAAAATTCATAAGACTTAGAGAATTCTTTTTCTATCTTGATAGCACACGAGACAATATCTTCATATGACGAGAAGGATTGTGAGACCAATGCTCGATGGAGAAATGGTTTTAACCCATCAAAGAAATGATCAATATTACTTATTGGGTTATGTATATAATCTAAAGCATAACTTGATAAACTTGTAATGTTATCCTCATACATTGCGACATTCTCATCCTCCTTTTGTCTCATACTCAGAAATTACCTTTCCATATCTACTTGATGGTCACGAGGAAAGTAATATTCTAAAAACAAATCTTTTAACTCCCTACATTCCATATTTGATACTTCATCATCTTTATTTGTGTTTTGAGTCAATGACCCTCATTTATCAGCATCTCCAGTGAGGTGGTAAACTGCCATGATAACTTTTTCCCTTTCACTACTCCCCAAGGCAGGGAATATTTTCTCTAAAGAATTTATCCATTTCTCAGCTACTAAGGCATTTGTACTCCCATTGAATGTTGGTGGTTGTTTCCTCATGAAGAAATATAACATTGATCCTCCGCGCGGTGGATCAGGGTGCTCCATATGGGTAAGGTTATTATTCATATCTAGAGTGAGTTGTCCCAGTCTGGTGATTAACTGATCAGCACCAGTTGCATCACCAGCTCCACTATAATTATCTTGAGTAGGAGGGAAATCCCAACATGGAGTGTGTGCATTGATAAAATTTCCATTTCTTCCACTTGGTGCCATTTCTATAAAATGGCATATACTATATTAGTTTATGAATCTCAATACATAAATAAAAACTTGTAAAACACTTAACATAAATTGAATAGTTTATGGCTATAATCCATAAAAATAAAAATGTTTTCTTTGAGGAATTATATACTCATAAACCCTTCTTAATGTTTTGTAAAGAAAATTAGAATTATCCTAAGCAAATCCCCTGGGAGTGTTGTAACCAAGAGTGCAGCAATGCCCGTTGTCGTGCACCAGTTCTCGTTCGAGTCTAGCTCAAAGCGGTGTTTTTGGGTTTTACCCCTAGGTACATCTGTGTTAGACCCTCCTTTACCTGCTCGTATCCTTACAGGGATGTATTTCTCAGAAAACTCACAAAATCAATACAATACCAAAATATAGGAAGTTATTCTATAATAATCCTCAATGTCCATCTTAGGTCTATGTTATCTAATTGGAGTTTATCTAAATCTAGTTTCCAAGGATTGTACTAAACTTCCTATTATACCAACTGTAAAGCCCTGAACCTAGTTAACCAGAGTCAGTGAATTATTACATAACATTGGAATGATCACAAAAGTTTAAGTCTCGAAAGACCGATTAGTTCAGCAGCCTTGGAAACAAGATTCATACAGATGTTCAACTTTACAGATCTAATAGAAATACAACACAAATATATTTCATTAGAAACATCCAAGCCTCCAAGATTATGTCTGCAGGTCACTCATAACTAACTTCTTCATATCCTGTGAAAATGAAACATATGAAAGGGGTGAGCTCAAACACTCAGTAAGGGTAAGTAATACAGCGGAAAATGACATAAATATTAAGCATGGTAAATAATTGAAACCACATGTCTTTTCCAATAATAAACAAGATTATTTTTATGGAAATAATATGAGCAGAGTAAATAATTCCATAATAAAACATAATCATGGGTGTTCTACTAGTCGAATGACCACATGAACCATCAATATTATTTCCATAATGAGGGAATGTATAACGCCAGACATTCTTTAACATTTTGTCAAGGCCTCGGCCAAGACGTCTAAAAATGATTAAGGCCTCGGCCAAAACCATAAATCAAATTTGAAAACGGCATCGACCAATTCCATGTATAGTTGACTCATGAGACCTGCCGATGCATCAAAGATCTATAGCGGGATCCACCCGTCACATACTAAGTCCAATATATTTCTCATATGAAAATGTTTAAACATATTGTAAACATTCGTATTAAAAATAGCATAAAAAATGTAAATACTTTAACCATAAATCATAAATGGTGTAAAAATTGCACATCCACAGTCAAACATATAAAAAAACCTTCAATACAATATGGAAGCTTTGTATCATAATAAATCAACTCCAAATAAAACATAAAATCCATGAATGGATGTTTACATATGTGAAATAAAAAACATTTTTAGAGAATTATCTATTTCTATTTTGAAATAATTTAAGAGTCACATAATTATAAAATAAAACATTTACATTTAAAATACTCTTATAAGCTTTTTAGGGAAGCTTTGATGAGTTTATAATGGTAGAAAGTATCCTCACCTACTGTATAAGTTAAAAAAATCATTCTTACCTTATTTTTGTCGAAAAGGTTAAAAAGGACCTTGTTTGGAAAACGACAGAAAGATTCCTCTATAAACAACTTATAAATAGTCAAAAAGGGTATAAATGACTTTAACCCATATTCTATAGTATAGTTATAATTATTTGAAATACATTTTTAAGAAACATGGATGTGGATGATAAAGAGGTCCCAGTAGATAATTACGTATAAAAAACCATTAATAATGAAGAGGTTGTGAAATTAACCCTTAACTTGTAATTTTACTTGTTTGAGGGTAGGTTAACCTCCTGTATAATGGTGAAATTATTTTTATTAAATTATAAAAGAATCATATACATTAATATGATATCATATATGATCTTTTAACATTTCTTTGTTTATAATATCTTAGTATTATCGTCATTTCAGGTGTCAACTTACTCGTTTTCTTTTATATGTTTTGTTACATAAGTCATGTTTGTTATATATAGGGTGTATCTTATTCATATTCAGAATGATATCAACTCATTAAACATTATTTTTAATAATCAAATGATAATTATACTTGAATGGATACGATGAGGAATGAATCTCATCGCGTTCGTGGAGACGATAGTCTGCACGTACGCACGAGAGACAATATCATTATTTTGATATTAAAATAATATATAATTGGATGGTATATAATATATACGGAATCATTATCATGTTATATTTATTATTTACATGAATTACACATCATTATTAGACCCATCCAAATAATAATGTATTGACTAACAATTACACCACGACGTGGAGATGGTATGTCGTACGTACGCACGTATGGTGAAATGTCATTAAAAGGATGGATAGAATATTGAATATGGTTGTACTATATTTATAATAACATCACAATATATATAATATACCATAGTTATTATTTTATAATGGAAACAACAAAGAAAGAAGAGGTTGAAGAAGAACGGAACTGGAAAAAGGGTGGTGAATACATTTCCTCTTCTTTGGGTTCTACCTTTTGATTTTATCAAAAGGGATTCATAGGGTGGCTTTTTGACTAAAGGAAGGCATCTAGGAATAAGTTAGAATATTTTATAGTGTAATTGGGAAGAGTTTAGCCAAACCAAAATGCTTTCAAAGTATGAAGAATTGGTTAGAAGTGGTGTCCTTTTAAAAGGGGGAGGAGGGGCTCTTTAGGAAAAACTTAAAGTATTAATTTATAATTAATTAATATTCGGTTTATAATGGCTCCAAATTTGATTATTCAAAGTATAAGGTGGGTATGGGTCGTAATAATTTCATTAAATAGTTTTTAGAGAGGTTAGGGTCACTATATTAACCTTATTATTTATATTTAACTCTTAGTTACATATTTTGACATTTACCATGTCACTTTGTATTTTTATATTATATGGTTTATAAAAATACTATATACTTCCAAGAAATCCCCAAGTGGTCCATTAATGATAAAAATATCATTATATATGTCCTTTTCCCAATACTTAGATTTTTAAGAATATAATATCAATTAATAATATAATATTTCTTTTAAAAACTCATTTATTTAAATTTTGACAACATTTAATAATTGATTTTTGATAAATTCTTAACAACTTTATTAATTCAAAAAAAATTAATTTAAGTAATAATAACATGTCATATTAACTAAAAAAATTAGTTTATGGCATCAAAGCTTTAAAATTATATTATTTTAACATTTATAATACTAATTATTTGATTCATTTATTAATAAGGAAAATACTGCATCATTATTCTGTCATAAATAAATTTAATTATTCAATGTATAAAAATTATAAATAAAATAAAATTATGTATTAAATCTTTTTAGCTTTATAATTAATATTTATAGTTGAAAATATAACATATATGACCCTATGTAAAAATTTTTTTGCTAAAAGATATATGCTTATGTCATTTTTGTATTTACTTTAACTTAATTAATATAAAGTATCATTATCACTTACAAGTGGATACATGGGGTCCCGAAATAGACACAAGGATTCCCATGGTCGGAAATATATCAACCGATTGGGTTAGAACACGTTTTAGGGTAATTTATTATTATTATAATATTATTTTTTACCCATATTTACCGTATTTACCTTTTAACCATGGTAAATAAAATATTTACCGAAGTAATTATTCAAAATGTCTAAAAATAAAAGTTATCTATTTACACAATTTGGACATAAAGATTCTAAATATGGAATCCATTTTTCTAAATTCAAAACACAATGTGGTAGAAATTAATTTAAAATTAATTCCCGCTGTCAAAACAAAAAGCGTCTTTTTAAGAAATAATAACTATCCAAAGATTGACACTTGTTTATGTTCGGTTTAAATGTGAAATTAAGTCCAATGACCAACATTGTATTAAATGGTAAAAATATATTATAAATATACTTTAAATCCACTCAAATTCATAATTTATCACTTTTAACTATTTTGACTAAAAAAGTTGTTTTTAATTAAAATTTAGTGATTTTCACTACTCATCAAAAATTTAAAGTTTCAGAAAAATTAAAAAAAATCACCCAAAGCTAATTTCGATATTATGATTCCAAAAATGAAGTCCATTCTGAAATATAAAATGTATAAAATTTCAAAAAGTGGGTATTACTATTCATAACAGCTGGTTTGATTGGTTGTGGTGTGTGTTAGAACTCAAAGTTGCATAGAACACACACTACTGTATTATTCAAAGAGAAGCATACCATGGATGCTTGGGGTGTTACGCACACTGTGTTCTTTATTTTTTATCATTAAACGCATTAGGGTTGTTTCTGACAGTCCGAAACCACTCCTTCTAGGTTTCATTCATCCGAGATCATCTAGCATCTACGGATCTTCGACGAGCCCTCGATCCTCCATACGTCCTCCGATTAGAGCACTGTTGATTGGGTTGGAATTTCATCTGGTAGTTCTCTCATCTTTTTGAGCCTTGTTTTCCAAATTCTCTTCTTTTCTATGTAATCATGGGTTGAACGTTTTGTACGTTTTCTTAGAACTATGAAATTCGAAGGATATTCAAGCTTTATGGTTCAAGTATATTGATCTCCTAACCCCATGGTAGGTGGTTTGTTCCTTTCCATTCAAAATAATTGAGTATTATATGAAAATTCAACCAATACCCTTGAACGGGGTATTGCGTGTTTATCGTTTTACCCCTGTTGTTTTCCTTAGATTCTTGTGTGCCTGTGTAGAAGTAATTTGGATATGAATTGGATTTAATTCTAGGCCTTGGATGTTCTACTCATGCCTCATTCTGTTTATGACTATTTGGTCTTATTTAGCCTATTGGTCATTTACCTGTTCTCTATGCCTCATTGTCATAGGATGGCGTGTTGTTTTTGGACATGCGTGAGATATTGTAGACTGGTAAGCCAAGTAGTTCGGTAGGTTTACATTGGCCTTATAGAATTACTATGCATTCTCTTGCACGGGGCTGTGAGAACCTGGTGTTATAGACTAAAAGAGGATAGACCAAGTGAGCTTCCTCAGAGAGTGTTGGAAATTATACACTATAGGGGGATAGACCGAGTGAACTTCCTCAGAGACTATTTGAGCTTTATAGACTATAAGGGGATAGACCGAGTGATCTTCCTCAGAGAGTCTTTGTTTTACTTGAATTACCTTGAACCACTCCAGGCTATAAGGGAAATTGACTAGGTGAGATTCCTCAGAGAGTCTGTGAACGACCTGGGGATATAAGAGGAATTGACCGAGTGAGCTTCTTTAGAGAGTCTCTTGACTTTGGGGATATAAGGGGAATTGACCTTGTGTGATTCATTAGAGAGTCCCTTACTACCTTAGAATATAAGGGGAATTAACCGAGTGAGAATCCTTAGAGAGTCATATAATTTTCAAATGACCAAACCAGAGGGGTTAGGGTGGGTGTACTACCCAGAAGGTTGTTGGTACTTGTTAGGCAGGACAAGAGGGAATGGCTGTGAGTACATCCCATAGGGTTACCTATTTGTGTTTAGTTACATGTTAGTTTTTCCTTGATATTGTAACTATGGATTGTTTATTACATAGTATTTTCCTGTTTACTTCATTCCATACTTTACCTCCATATATTCACTGACTGTTAGACACAAATCTTTAGGTGGTTTCCTACAGAGATTTAGTCTCACACTATGTTTTGGCCAAGCTTTTGGACCCAAACAAATTATATTTTTGTAGCCCTAGATAAGGGCAAGCGCCCTTCAACTTTAGGTACATGACTTTTTGTGGAGCTAGAGATCATGGGACAAAGATTGGTCTTGCGATTCTAAAGAGCTATTTAGTTGTTTCTTTTGTACATGGCTTTAGTACGGTTTGTTTTCCTGAATTTTGATATGTTTGGTTTTTTTTCCTAGAAATATGTATCATTCATCATTTATATATATGTGCTTTAGTTGTTTCTTACTTCTAGTCTTCCGTTGATTGCTTTGGTATGGATTATTACTGCTTCTGCTATTGTATATTGTTTCTCATTCGCGGTGTACTCTGCCAATGAGGGAATAGTTTCCCCACTATCACACCCACGGCCCTCACTACTATTCGGTAGCCTCTGGAGTTCGGGGAAATGCACTTGAGGTCATGTGACCAACCAGGTATGGGGCACCTCTGGGCGGCTTCCGGAACCGGGACGTTACAACATAACATAACATTTATGATATGTATATATATAAGTACATTTAAGTAACTAATATTATATATATGGTTTTATTATCTTAAAATAAATATAAAATAAACTTACATTACTTCAGTAATAATCATTTAATAAATTGAAACGTTACACATGCTTACATTCGGTCTACCGTCTCCACAATTGTAACATAGTTCATTTTTCATAATAATATTTAATGAATGGTTTTGAAAGTACAATTTATGTTCCAAATTTATAATTATTTCATGATTATTATTATATTTATGATGTAATAATTATCAAAGTAAATATAAATATTCCATTTCGGGATTCAGTACATAATATCTTCAAAATGTACGACATGAACCTAAGTGATTAATTAATTTTATATAATATGGAAAAGTGATATAAATGGAATAATGAAATTTAAATTTGTTTTAAGGATATATAAAATTTAAATAAGTTTATTATTCAAAAATATAATGTATCTACATGAAGAATTGTATTATAGGTAACAAACAATCATTAAAATCCTATTTAAAATGGTTCCCCTTTAAACACTTTTTACAAAACTAAAAATTAATGTTTTTATCATATATAGAAGGAATAAAATTTTACTATAACATTATTCCTTAATAATTTTAATTTTACTTTTACTCTTTCAGTATTTTTATCAATGGAATTATTTTCTTTATTATTTTTGTTTTTTTATCTTTTAAATGGTTATTTAGAAAATAACAGAATTTTGATATTAGGGTGTGTTTTGAACAAGGGTGTGAATGGGTTTTCAAGGTATTTATTCATTATATTCTCCTATTAAACTAATTATGATGGTTTGATCCTCATTATAGATCACGCTTTAGCCTGATTCGGAGGGTGATCCACATTATAACTATCTAATGAATTGGTAAATTTTTGGATGTTGATTATGATGGTTATTACCTGATTAAATGTAATTTTCATTCATTGAGTAACATTGATGGTTACTCTAATGGAACATTTAGAATATGACCATTATTGACATCAATGATTATTTTTTATTGTTACTCCAAATTTAACCATGATGATCAATAACATTCTAATTGTGATAGTTAATCAAATTAAAAATAATTATTGTTTTTCTATATTGAGGACTAAAAAGTATACCTTGGTGAAATTTCTTTATTTTTTATTTAATTGTTTAAAAGAAACCTATATGATTCTATTTTCCCGTAAATATTTATAATGAAATGGTTTATAAAATATTTTTGATAGATAAGTTGATTTCATGTGTAAAAAAATGATTTATTAGGAACTGTGTGTTTATTTTGAAAAGAGATTTTTTTAATATAATAAAGGAATAACATTTTCATTCAATATTTTTTATTTCCCATACTATGTTCTTTGTACTCATCCAATGTTTCTAAATGTTTTTCAATGTGTATAAAAAATAGTAAGGATAATGATGAGGTTAAGAAGAAAATTTTGATGATTTATCCTAGAAAATCATGTTTTTAAAAGGGTTTTGTTTGGTGGGAAAATGGATGTCGATTATATGTGTTCGCTATTAATGTGTAGATTTCCTATGTAAGGATTTTTCCTAATTCACTAAAACTATAAACAAAAAAGACCGTCAAGATTGTAATAATGTGAATTCTAGTATAATGACACTGGTATATGAAATGCTTGAAGTCGGGTCCATACATTTGGTATCATATGTGAGTTTAGATAACATTGGTGGTTTGGATAATTTTAATACCATATCCATGTAATATTTTAACTTATAATTAATTTTAAGTGATATATAATTTTATGATTACCATGTTTCATCAACTAAACAATGTTTATATATAATGGTTTTCTACATAGATAATGGGGAAGTTGTTTAGGAATGAACCAAGAGGACAATATCCTTCCAAATAAGTATCCTAGAATTGTTGGAATCAATACTAAGTATTTTATTAGAGTAATGGATCTAATGACATTTGTTCTAAATACTGGAGGCATACATTCTAGTGATCATCTAGATCCACCATAGAAGAATTTTTCAATACTATTGATTTTTATGATCCAACATCTCATACAATTCAGTGCATCATCTACCGATATTGTATTTGATAGATGGATCAATTATCTAGAAAATATATTTTAAGCTATTAGATTATTGGAAAGTTAGAAGGTATCACTTTCCATTTATAATTTTGAAGATGAATTTGATTTATGTCAGTATTTGGTTTATAATACTAGATAAAAATATGGTATTGATGCTACTGAATGGGAAACATTTAAAATAATTTCCTTTAGAATAATTTCTCAAGTATATTCATCTTTTGATTGATAAAAAATTATGATAATTGAGGTAAAAGTATTGAGATACAGTGTCCACATATGAAGAAACCTTTACCAGGTTTTTAGGGTACATACATGATTTTATTCGAGAAATTGATAGTAATATTTATATATTTTACTCATGATTAAAACCAATTTTATGAAGATCATTATATGCATGATAATTTAAAATTCATGAAAATTTTATTTGTCGTGATGAAAAAGTTGAGATGGATTTTTTGGACACATATGATAATCAAGATGAAAAGGTTAATAAATGGAAAAATGTGGGAGGTAATGGGAAATAAACTAACTATAAAGTATTAATTTTAGACCCCAACATGATCCAAGTGTGGAAGAAAACATTTCTATGAATTTTTAGTTGGTTTTGGAAGGTTTCAAGTATTTTGTAAGTCCGAGAATGTGGCTCATTATTGTGATAAAAAAGATCTCGGTGGTGGTAAATGGAATTTTGATAAGAAAGTATTACAATTTTTTAAATCCACTGATATGATTCATTAAAAATATGAGTTAACAAAAAGGAAAAAGGGTGATGGAAAGTGTTTCAACCATGTTGGACAAAAAAAAATTAATGATTGAAAATATTTGTGTTATCTTTTATTATAAAAGAAGATATTGATGAATAGAAATAAATTCACTCTGTAAAATCTAACAATTTGAGTGACCATCATATTAAGAATATTTGTCTCATAATTCTTAAGAATGTTCATCAAATTTAGAAGATGTTTGTCAAATAAAATGGTTCATCATAATAACCTTGGGACTAGAATGATGTGTTGATGGTAATTATTAAGAATATAGGAGTCTGAATGTCTGTGATAAAAAACAAATGATGATTTTATATTTTTCTTAATTCTCAAAAATCAGAACTGTTTGACGAAATTTTGATGTAAGATCTATGTAAGAAATGGGGAGTTCTTCCAATTGTATTGAGGTATGTTTCGAAGGAAATATGTTGATAGGGGAATGGGATGTAACAATACATTCCAATGTAAGTCATATGATGCTGAAATTGATCTTTAACATATTCAAAATCATGTGGAAGTCATGACACGACAAGGTGTTTGTGAAAGAAGAATTTTTCTGAAGCCAAGGCATTCTAGAAATTGTCCTCAGGGTACGATCACCAGATATAGAATGTATGATGACTTTAATGTGTTTATCAGAATATGATTTTTTAAGACAATGGTTTTTAGTAACATCAAAAATCCATGACAAACAAATATTCAATGAAAGAAGCTATGTGAATTGAAATCAGAGAAGAAAATAAATTGTTTTTGTTGAATCTGTTAGAATAAATCAATCAGAAACAGTGTGCAGCTAATTATCGGATCCATACTACAACTAATCATTGGATTCTAATTAGAGGTATAATTGTTTTGTGGTAATTTATTAGAACAATTAAAAATTAAATAGGGAGTTGTTGGAACCAATAAATAAACATAATAACGTATTATTTTGCTGACAGATAAAAAAAAGAAAAATGTATATCAGTCAAAAATGCAGTCCTCAATTCCCAATTTAGATGAGTTCATGATTTTTTTCATATGGTAAAAAAAAATTTCTTATCAAAGTGTATCAATAGAAAATAATTTTTTTTATCAAGTGATTCAACAGATAAATAAAAAATAATTTATCTTGTAACAATTGGGTATAGATCGATTGTACTAGCGATTCAACTAATCATCAAAGTGAATTAGAAACCAATCCATAAAACATCGAATGAAATTGATAAACATCATTATACACATGATTATTAATTTTATGAAATGATTAATAGAATAATTGTTTCAACTAATAACAAAAGAATTGTCAATGGTGATCATGAATGTGTGGTTGATGAAGTTGTCTAAGTGTTTTCAAGGGGGACATCATAATGGGAAGCTGGTTATAATTATAGTAACAAGATGGTATTTTTTGGTTTTTTTCTATTAGTTTATAGAAACATAATGAATAATTCACTATCCCCATCATACAGAAGAAAAATCAATGGGGAATCAGAATCGAATTAGTGTTTGTTAAGAAATTATTAAGTGAAATGATGTTGGGATAAAATTCGATAAATTTTTATAATAGTTGTGAAGTGTTGAATAATTCATGATGCACCTGAAATTCAGGGAGGAAAAATGCATCAGGATAATTTGGATCAGTGGTAATCATTTTCAAGATAACACCCAAACCATTTCTGAGTCTCCTTTAAAAGGTGGGAGTACATTGCACATTCCGATATCTACGTACTTTTCGAGAGGGAAGGATGATCTATGAGGAATAATTGATAGATGAATTTTTTATATCAATAATACCTGAGGATGTTTTTTGGATAGAGGAAGAAAGGATAATGGAGAATATTATATTCAAATGATCGTCATATTAGGTTAAATAATAAGACTACGAATCATACTGAGATTTTTGGACTATAGAAGAAGAAGTTTAGAATTGTTTTATTGGTATTTTGATAGAATTATATTGTAGTACTTAACAATCAGATTGGATAATCAGTCTAGGAAATCAGTTTATGTGTTCTTAAGCTGTCCATAATATGTTCTTTCTTACTACTTGGTATGAAAATGATGATTTTCTTGATGAAAATATTTTTTAATTTTGAAAAGGATGAATGGTAACATGTTTCATAACTTATTTCAGAAATAATTGTGTTATATATTTTATTATAAAAGAAACACACACCATTTTTTATTAAAACTAGTTCTAAAAAAGTGTAAGGGAATATATTACTCATTCTATTCCATGAAAAATATTAATTTTCAAGTCGATTGTCTGGTATCAGATTATTTCCATACTATACTAAGGATGTAGATAATATTACTACGTAGTGGACATTGTATTTTCTTATGTTCCTATAAATGTGTGATTCTAATTACTTTCACCAAGGTAAAAACTCTTTAACAAGTCACGAAGGTTGTTTCAAAAAAAAGGAATCTTAAAAAAAGATATCACAAATTCAACCTTCTCCCCCTAAGGGATACATGATCTTGAATTCCCATATACAATTAGTATGAAATAAAAAATTTTACTTCATTTAATTTTTATAGATGTTTTTTCGAGGAAGTTGTGGTGGGGATTTGCAATTATGTGCATTATAAAAAAATTCATCTATTCAATGGTATGAACTATCATATCTTGATGGATACAATGATGTCTTATCTAATTTTATTGATCATGATTTTATTGATTATGTAATATATTAATTTCATCCAATTGAATTTAAATTAACTCTTACGTCTATTGACAATAAGAATCCTCAAAATGAATAAAGTCCTAATAATGATTTACTCTAATCACTCTCTAATGTGAATTTTTAATAGTGAAGCGTGTTTACACTACTAGAGGTATCTAAGATAATCTAAAAAACATCTATGTAATAAATTAAAATTTAAATAAGGAAAATATACAAATATGGAGGCCGAAGAGTAAACGATAGCAAGATTGGTGAATATAAATCTATTGGTGGCATCTTTACCATGGTGAATAATTTTTTTTCACTATCATATTTCTTTGTGAAATATAAGGAGATTATAATTTTAATGAAAAAATCATTAAAAATTATTCCTAAAATGATTATGAAATGGATTCTTCATTGGAAGATAGAGATCTAGAAACCTAATATCTGAATTCAATTCATAGAAAATTAATTATTGATGAAATGATAATGGAAAATGTTACGACAGGAATAAATGTTTTTAGAGAAATTACATTCATTGATGCCAAGAAGAAAATTTCAATGGAAATTATTATTGAAGAAGATTTTGGAGAATCTCATTCTTAAAATAAGGTATTTAAAAAACATGATTAATTGTTATTCTTGTTTTCTAAAAATTTGAAATGCGGTACAGATACTCATATGGAATAATATACATTGATATGATTTGAATGTAGAGTCATTGGAATCATTTCTACTAATTTTCCTTAAATAAATAATTAAATTGATAGTGAGGAAGATCATAGTGGGAAGAGAAGACCATGGAATAAACAAAGTGATTAGGCTAAATCCTATCCAAAATGGAAGGACAAAAAATTCTTCAAATCCAAAAGAGAAAGTTTCATATCCTAAGTTGATGAGGAAGATGATAGTGAGGATTAATCCAGCATGTCTTTTGAAATGTCCATAGAAAATAATTTCCTTATATAAGTAAACAATGAAAATTTTGAAATAAGTTATTCTAAATAAGAAGACACTCAATAAGTTTTTTATCTGAAAGAAGTAATTCTTTTTTTGCAATACATTGAGGCATGAGAAATAAATTAGGATTGAGAAATTTAAATACACTTAAAAACATAGTCATGAATTTTTTACTAATGATAATGTCAAGATTCTAGAAGATATTTTTTTAATAAATATGTTGAGAAATAAAATAAATGTGATGAACATAATGTAGTAAAGTTGAAGGATAAAAGAAAAATATTTAGAACATGTCCAAAAAACATTTTAAAGGTGAATAGATGGTTAAAAGATTAAATACTTTTTTTTCTGATGATTGAAAATTATCTAGAAATGGTAAACCTAAAAAGGATAAAAAATTATCTTTGAAAGTTGAGAATAAAGTTATAGTTGTTTCTGATAAGAATAAATCTGGGAAAGTTATATATATTTCCATGCCTAACAAACTAATGTTTTATCACCCCCCATATTATGTAATTTTTCCTTTTTAGGACTTTTTATGTTTCTAATGTGATTGGTATGAGTTGGGAATAGTAATACAGAGTTTGGATTTGTTTTGAATATGTTTGGAGGATTTTCTAACATCACACGGCTTGAGCATGGTTAGGGAAAACTAGGTGGGTTCTCCATATAACTTTGTAGGGGGAGATAATGGGCATCAAACGGGCTGAAAAAAGTCTTCCAAACCATTATTGACAGCCATACAATACCCCTACTCTTGAGGAAATGGTGTGCGCATAGTTAGAGCACAATTTTGCAATCTGTGTGGGTAAACAATGTGGAAACATAAATAAGGTATTTTTTAATCCAAGTTTACTCAAGCTTGATCTGTTTAATTCCAAACATCCTCGAACTCAAGCATCACTTAGGATTTACAGTTCTCATGGGTATTAGGGGCTCTCCCTTTCATTTTGGAATCGATTCGAAGGGTTTCAAGGTGGTTTGAAGTTGGTTCCTCTCGAGTAAGTCTCTCCTCTTGGTTTCACATTAGTTTAATCAAGATCTACACTTCCCTTTCTCTCAATTTTCTAGATCTATATCAGTTTCATGTAGATCATAGGTTTTTGTTTTTACTGAATGTTGATATTAAGGATTTAGAATGATAGGTAGGGATATCTTGAGAGGTTTTGGTTGTGCGTTTTTTGGATAATGGTCTAGTTGAGTGTGGGGCGAATTCACTGAATCCTTAATGTTAGGTGGCATCTCTCTAGACTCCACTTGGTTAGAACTAGTGGTTTTGGTTACAATTAATTTTTTCGCTCGAAATTGATTGTGATTATGATGTTTGATTCCATTTGAAAATCTATTTGGTAATTATTTGTGGGGCTTATGGGAAAATTGGTTAGTTTTGCAAAAGGGGCATTGTTTTGTGATTTTAAAATGTTGATTTTAAAATTGTGAGTGGATGATTATGAAAAATGCATTGTAAAAAATGGTTTCCAATAATGATCTTGTTTATTGAAATGTTTAGGGGAATGGTAAATTGGTTAAAGGGTTTTTTTATTAAATAGTTGATATATTAATGTGAGTTAGAAAGTGTTAGAAATGTTTGTGTGCCTATTATGTGGGATTGGTGTGTTGTGCTTGTTGTTTGATTTATTGTTATGGTTAATATTGGATTCGTGGTAGTTTGCGGGATTTCTCACAATAAAAGTTGATGGATAGTGGTTGGAATAACCACCATTATGGATTGTGGTCTAGAAGCCCCACTAGTTTGATATGTAGTGAATGGGTTGGACAAAAGCTCCACTGTTTAGGTTTATTTGTTGTGTCTTTATGTGAAAGATGGAATTTTTTGTGATAATGTAAAATTGGGAAATGGAGTATGGCATGGTTTTATATCTTTCCCATAGGTCGGAAGGATTGATTAAGGTTTCATGGTAAGGGTTTGTTTTGGTTATTGGTAATTGTTGAACTGTTTAATGTTTTATATAAATTTTATTATATAAATGTGTAAATGTTTTTATCCTAGTGGAGTGTGTAGGAATGTCATTTGGAGATATCATACAAAGTATTGTTACTCACCCCTGATTTGGAACTTTGGTGATTTTGAAAATGTTTTGTTCTGAGATATAGGTAAGTGTAAATCATCTTATTTTTCTAGTGGTTCGGCATGATTCATTATTGATGTTGTGGTGCTTCGAGCTTGGAGATTGGTGTGGAGCTAAGGATGGTGTCCAAGTTCTGCTAGAGTCTTGTTGTTGTCTTCCACTTGGTACACTGATTTGAGCTTGGTTGTATATGGAATGTGGTATTTTTATGGATTAGTTGGTTTCCTTTTGGTAATGTATGGGTTTGGTTGTTTGTTCGGCATGCATCAAGTAGTTTGTTGATAGTGTATTGTTTGGTTGGTTGGTTAATTCTCAAGGGAATATTGTTCCCTAATATATTCTTGAATCCCCTGCCATTTATTTCCATCCTTTGGCACTTTGGGAAATTCTCTTAAGGACATGTATCATTATCCAACCCTATCAAGACAATGATATCGGGTGGGATGTTACATGTGGTATCAGTTTGTTCGGTCCTTGTCTTTCAAGTGAGAACAGTTGTTCGGTCCTTTGGCGTTAATTATTGGTCTTGGTGTTCACATTTGTTCTTGGTTAATTCTTTGAGTCGGGATGGAAGAAAGGAATAGGATTGTCGGAACATAGAATGTATAGCATAAAAGGATGTATCTAACCCTTTTATACTAAACATCAAGTAACCAGGGAGTTGGGTACATAAGTTTTTGGAGACACATACAGGCATTGTATATCTCATTGTTGTGGGTGTGGCCAATGAGATGAGCATGACATGCATGGTATAAATGGCTTCCCACTAGAATACATATTTCATTGGGGTATAATGATATATGGTGTGGTATGAATTTCTGGATTTTGGAAAATCTGAATTGGGTTTCAAAACGAAAGGGTTTGAAACATGTAAACTTGTTGTATTTTGAAAATGGGTTGATTTTCACAACATGGTGGATTTTTCAAAATAGTGAATCATAGGAAATGTAAACTAACAGAAAGCCGGATTTTGATTGTTCTTATGTAATTGAATTTTAAAATTGTATTCCCCTTCTTTTTAAGGGAGTGGGACATATGGTTTTTTGTGTTGATGGAAATGGTACCGGGTAGGCGTCATTGAGACCAATCATAGGAAGCTGCTGAAAATTTGTTCTCTCCTAAGCCCCTGGGGAACTGGAAGCTAGTACATATTAAAGTGAAATCATTCCAAGATGTGGAATGTTGGAATAATGTTGATAAAACAAAACATTTGGATCATGCGTATCAGTTTCAAAGGCATAATCCACCCATATTTTGTGGTTATTCTGAACTAGAAATGGCTGAAGCATGGGTGAACATAATGAATATGATATTTGAATTATTGGGAACATTGGTAGAGATGAAAGTGAAACTAGCCATGTATATTTTTGAATATCTTTCCCTTTAGTGGTGGGAGTTAGCGGTCCACGCCGGAATGGACCAAAGTTTGACATGGGAGAGTTTTGAGGGATTTTTTAATAAAACATTATACCCTCATATGTTCAAAATTAACCGTATAATGGATTTCTTAAGTTTGAAGAAAGGGAACTGGTCACTAATTGGATAGACAACTATGTTTAGGAACATAGTACAGATTTTCCCTAAGGTGGTGGGTATTACATCGTTGAATGCTTGAATTTTTGAAGTAGGGTTTAACCATGAAATTAATTCCAAGATTGAGGTGTTGGGTATAGATGATTACAAAAAAATGGCGAATAGATCTATAGTGGATGAGAGAGACCATCTGCGGGCTATAGGATATAGAATTATGTTTATTTCCATGCAAATAGTTGAAACACATACATTGGGTTCAAGTGGAAGAGGTTCACTTATATTAAGAGTGGGAGTACAACTAAGAATCTGATGGTAGGATCAAGGAATCTTCCTCCAAAGCCTCAGATTATGCAGGATTTTTTTAGTGTTGTTCTATGAGCCACATCAAGTAGGATTGTACTGAACAACATCGATCATGTCACAATTGTAGTCATATGGGGTATCTATAGTGTAATTATCAGAATGATCCCATGGTCGGGTGTTAGTGACACTCTTCAGGGGTTACATGGGTCTTATGCCTCAATGGGATGGTCACAACAAAATACCCCGTAGAAGCATATTAATGTTAGACATAGTGATTTTAGGAACACCACGACTCCTAAGTAGGGTAATAATGAGCAGATAATGGAAAGTAAGCAGTTTTTTGGAGCTGAGAAGGCTGTTATGGATGATCATTTGGGATCATCCATGATGCGAGGTACAATTCTGTGATATTCCACTTTGATTCAAGGTTTGTTTGATATGCATTATTTTCATTATTTAATTACATCTCACATAATTTATTTTTTGGGAATAATGATTGAAATAATTCCTTTTATTTTGAAACTACAAAATACTCTGGGTAAAAAGAGATTGTTGAGCCTTCCTATGTCAAGAGTGTAGTTTAGTTGTGGATGACATTGAATTTAAGTGGGATTTGTCAGTTCATGATTTGGATGCTTATGACATAATCTTGGGAATGGATTGGTTTTTAGTGTTTGAAGCCCAAATCGATAGTATGCATGAACAGTGAGTTTTATGATGGAGAATGGAATTGAAAATCTCTTTAGAGGGGTGAAGAATGAAAATTTGGGTGCAACATATTTTGTAGCACCAGTTGTTGGCATGATCTCACATCAGTTAGAGGCTTTGTCATTGGAATCATTGGAAATTTTAGAGAAGAGTGTTCTTCCTGTGGTTGTGGATCAGTTTATAGTAATATTTCCTATATTATTCTCAATGTTTCCACCTATCAGAATAGTGGAGTTTACAATTGATCTCCTTCCAGGGACTAGTCCTATATCACTCCCATCTTACCTAATGGCACCAACAGAATTCTAGGAATTAATGGTGAAGTTGGAAGAGTTTGAAAACAAAGGGCTCATTTGACCTAGCACGTCTCTATGGGAAGCGCCAGTTTTTTTGTTAAAACGGTGGAGGGAACCATACAACTTTTTGTTGATTATCATAGATATAATTAGGTAACGATAAAGAAATGATATCCACTTCCACACATTGATGATTTGTTTGACCATTTGAGGGGAGTTCAGTGTTTCTCCATGATTGAATTTATGTTAGGGTATCATCAATAGTAGGTGAGGAAGGAGGATATTCTGAGAATAGCATTTAAAAGTTGATATAGGCATTAATAGAATGTGGTTATTCCCTTTTATTCTAACGAATTCACCCGTGGTGTTCGTGAAATTGATGAATCATATATTTCATTGATATCTAGATACATTTTTGGTGGCATTTTTTGATGAAATACTAGTGTATTCGTGGACAAGGGTGGGTAATGAGATGAACTTGGAAATAGTGTTGGGGATCTTCAGGGACCATTGGTTGTATTCCAATCTGTCAATGTGTGACTTTTGGATATCTAAGGATCGTTTCCTTGTCCATGTTATTTCTGCAAATGGTGTTTCTATTGATCCAAAAAAGATAGAAGTTGTTATCTCAAGGAAACTTCCAAATAATGTTTTAGAGATGCGGATCTTCCTTGGTCAACATGGGTATTATCGATGTTTTTTTCATGATATCTCACAATTGGATTCACCGATGACAACTTTTACAATGTATAATATCTCATTTCAATTGGAGGTGCAATTTAAAAAAAGAATTGAAGAGATAAGGTGTCACCTTACATCATCACCAATCATGGTTTGGCCTAAACCAATGAAAGGGTACGTGGTGTATTGTGATGCATCAAGATCTGTGTTGTAGTGTGTTCTCATGTAGGGGGTCATGTGGTTGTATATGACTCACAAAAGATGTGGTTTCATGAGAATAACTACCGAAAAAATGATTTTTATTTGGAAGTAGTGGTTCATGCTTTAAATATGTGGTATCATTATCTATTAGATGATAAATTCATGATGTTTACCAATAAAATGTGCTTAAATCACATCTTCTCACAATGGGATTTCATCATGAGGTAGAGGAGTTGGATAGAATATCTCCATATGATTGATTTCTACATAATTCATAGACCAGGTAATGGAAAATATGGTGGCAGATGCTTTATGTTGTCAGTCATATGATCAGATATTGAAACATACATTACATTAGTGGAATTTGATGTTGGTCATTGCTGATATGCAATTGGAATGTGAGTACGGGGTGAAAGAGCTGTCTTCATTCCGGTTTTGTTGGTTCCTGACATGGCTGGCTTGGTTAAAGAGGCATAAGCATCTGATTCATAAATATTGGAAATGAGGTCAAAACTCAATGGTGGGGATACCATTAAGGTTATTGAAATTATTGGAAATTAAGTCTTGTGTTTTCGGAATCAGAGGGTAGTACCTGGGTCTTTTCAAGAAGAAAATCTCAGGGAATATCATCATTCCAGGTGGGTTTTCAATCCTTGAATTTTGAAAATGTACAAGTCATTGAAAGATCATTTTTGGTGGAATGGTATGAAAAGGGATGTGTTTGGGTTTTTCTCGAGATGCTTGACTTATCAGAAACTCATGAAAGATCATCATTAGCTAGCTGGATTGAGGGAGTATTTACCTATCCTAGTGTGGAAATTAGATCAGATATTAGTGGATTTTTGATAGGTATTCCATGAACAGTTAGGAAAAATGATTCCATATGGGTGATTGTAAATCAGCTCCTAATGTTGGCCCCTTTCATCCTGATTCGTGCATTACATACTGTGGAGGATCTATCCAAAATCTATATCTGGGAGGTGGAAAAGAGGAATGGTGTTCCAGTTTCGACTGTATTATATAAGGATCCAATGTTCACATCTCATTTTTTGAAATCAATGCAGCAATAATATGGGACATAGTTGACTATGAGCATGACGTATCATCTGAAGATGGATGGACAATACGAGAGGACTAAACAAACCTTGGAGGATATGTTAAGGGATTATGTAATGGATTTTGGTTATTCATGGGAGGACCACTTACCATTGGTGGAGTTCTCCTATAATATCATTATTCAGGATTCGATACATATGGCTCTATTTGAGGCACTGTATAGACATTTGTGTCATTCTCCACTATGTTGGGTGGAAATGGAAGGGACTTTGATGATCGGACCGATCCATGTCCAAAAGACTATACAAAAAAATCAAGTTCATCTGGAAGCAGATGGACATAGCTCAAAGATGCCAAAAATAATATGTGGACCATCATCATTGACCATTTTCATTCAAAGTGGTTGATCATGTGTTTTTGAGAATCTATCCTAGGTTGGGACATCATCTATTAAGGAAGTAGGGTATATTATCTCTGAGGTATATTAGGTATTTGGAGATACATGAGAGGATTGGAGAGGTGGATTATCGTATGGATTTTCCACCACATTTTAGTTTGGTTCACAATGTGTTTCGTGTGTCCCTGTTGAAAAAGTATCTACCAGATCATGACCATGTGATTCATTGAGATCATGTTGAGCTAGAATCAGATGCTTCTTTGGTGCACATGCCAGTGCAGATCATGGTTAGGAAAGGGAAAGGCTTTCATGGTAAAAGCATCATTTTTTTGGTTATTGTGGAAGCATGGTCAGATTCAGGAGGAGAATCAGCAGTGGAAGAAAGACATGACCGAGAAATGGATGGAGATCTTTCTACAGTGAGAGGGTTCTCTACTTTCTGAGTATGGAATGTTCATTGGTCGGGAGAATGCACCACCCCTAGTTTAAGGTATATAGCCTTTTTATGATTTTCTATGTGTCTAAACTAATTTTTATGAGTTGGGAATAGGTTGGGAGTGTTTGGAATGGTTTTGAATATGTTTTGAGGGTTTTCTAAGGTTTCACAGTTTGATCACAGTTAGGGAAAACTTTGTGGGTTCTCTAGGTAACTGTGTATGGGGATATAGCGTGCTTCGCACGGCCTACACAGGGTTTTCCAAACTGTACAAGAAAACCATGTAGGACCCCTTATCTTGTGTTAGTGGCATGTGAATGGTTAGCACAACGTTTTAAAAACAGTTAGGGCTAACCATTCGGCCACTTAAAGAAGGGATTTTTAAATCTAGGTTCACTCGGGTTTGACCTATTTCACTCAAAAATTCCTCCCACTTGAGCCTCACTCAGGATTTTCGGTTCTAAAGGGTTTTAGGGGGTATTCCACTCATTTTGGAAGTGATTCCAAGGGGTTCCAATGTGGTTTAAATGTGGTTCCTCCTAGGTAAGTCCCTTCTCTTGAATTGTCTTTTGGTTTTATCTTGATCTACTTTTCCCTTTCTCTTATTTTTCTATATAAACATCTATTTAATGTAGATATAGGGTTGTTTTCTTTCATTATATGTTGATATTAAGGCTTATATATTATAGGGAAGGAGATCTAGAACAGTTTAGGTGGTGTGTTTTCTTCATTGGGGTGTGGTTTCTTGTGGGGAAAATTTGCAAGAACACTAATATTATGTGGCTTCTCTCTCGACTCCACTTGGTTAGAACTAGTTTTTTTGGTTAAAAAAAATTTGTTTTCCCTGAAATTAATTCTGATAATGATGTGATAATCTTTTTGTAAAACCATTTGGTGATGATTTTTGGGATTTTGGGGGAAATAGAGTTTTTTTCAAAAAGGGTCTTTGTTGTGTGGTATTTAAATATTGATTTTGAAATTGTTACTGGTTGATTTTGAATTTTTTTTGTAAAATATAGTTGTCAATAAAGATTTTGTCTATTGAAATGTGTTTCATAATGGAATGGTGGTTAAAGTTTGTTTTCAATAAATGTGTGATGTATTGATGTGAATTGGAATGTGTTTGAAATGGGTTTGTGCTTATTATGTAGCCTTAGTGTTTTTTAGAAAATGAAAAAAATGGATTGTGATTGGCGTTTAAGAATTATGGCTTATGATTGTTTAGTTGAAGTCAGAGGGAAGTCTCACTATAAAAGGTTATGGATAAAAGATTAAAGAACCACTATTATGGACAGTTTTTGGGAAGAAAAACTATTTGGAAATGTAGTGAATGGGTTGGAAGGAGGCTCCACCATTTTTTTCCCTGTTGTGTTGTGATATGCGAGATGGAATTTTTTTTGCTAATTTTAAATAGTGAAATATCTTCTGGAATGTTTGTTTGGAATTAAATTGGGATTTAGGGTTTTATTAATGGTGGTTTATTAAGGGTGTGTTAGGATTTTTGGTAATTGTTGAACTGTTTAATGTTTTATAAATTTTTCTATAAAAATGTGCAAATTGTATTATCCTAGTGGAGTGTGTGGGGGTGTAATTTAGGAAAATCCTACTGTGTATTATTACCCACCCCTACTTTGGTCCTCGGGTTCTTTTGAAGATGTTGTGTTCCATTACACAGGTAAGAATAAATCATATCATTTCTCTAGCGGTTCAGCATAATGCTTTGGGGATGCAATGGTGATTGGAGAATGAAGCTATGTGTAGAGATATGGATGGTTTCCTAGTTCTGTTAGAGTTTTGTTGTAGTCTTCCGGTAGGTAATATAATTTTGGATATGTTTTATTGTCTCGTGGGATTGTTATGGATTAGTTGGTTTTATTTGGGAAATTTATGGGTTTGGTTGTTTTGTCGACATACATCACATAGTTTTTTGATAGTGGATTGTTTGATTGGATGTTAGAATATCAAGGGAAAATTGTTCCCTAATTTATTCTCAAATACCACAACATTTTTTTCCAACCTTTGGCGCCTTGGGAATGTGTATAATGACCCAAAATTTTAATAATGAAAATTCCTATTTATCTAATTAAATTTCTTATTATGTAAAATGGTTATATAAAATATTAACTTCCTTGGTTTTATGTTTTTGGATTTTAAAATACAATTATGAATTTTTACCATTTCTAATATAGTTTTTGAATAGTGATCACATGATTAGAATAAATATAGGTCTTTATCAAATCTAATTTATCTAGACAATGAAATGGATGACCTCATCCCGTAGAATTGATCTATATGAAGCCCATTTTTCAGAGATAAAAATGGATGTAGCGTCACCAGACTTCCCTCTTGACCATGCCCTAGCTGAGCTTTGTCACGTTAATCATGAATGGAACCTTCTATGAGAGAAGTGGAAGTTGATAAATATTACCACCTGATCGATGTTATCTAGGCCTCCCTAAGAGTCTTTCTCCATCTCACACCTTACCCTTAGGTATTATTTGGGTGTTATAAGGGGTTATGTAACAAGAACCTAGCACTATGATTATGTGAATTAGTTTTTTATCAAATAAAAAATATACATTCATTTTATTATTGTGACATTGTAAATAGTTTTCAAAGAACAATGAGTATTTTTAATTAATATTCATTTACGAAATATATTTTATTGAATTAAGGCATTTTTAAATAAAAATTTATTTTAAAAAATATTATTACTATTTTTTTATTAAATATAAATGATCGTATAATTTTTATGAATAAATTTGTAATTATTATTAATGTTTGAAAGCTATTTTTGTTAAAAACCGTGAATTATTGATAAATGCCATTTTTTATAAAAAGTAAAAAATTCACATAATTATAAAATTATTTTGATAAAATTAATATTATTTATATAATAAGGATGCAAAAATTATTTAGTGGTGAATTTTTCAAAATTTAATGAGACAATCGAATTTTTGGGTAGACATTATATACTGTTTAAATATATAATGTGTTTTATGAGATCATAATGACCAAATAGTAAAGCAATACAATACTATAATTGGGATGTTCGTCCAATATATGTTACAACTCTAAAATAATTTGAATTTAGGTTTGTTTTTTTATTTTACAAAGCCTTAGTGGAGCCTCGAAAACTTATAAAACATTTCAAAATTTCAAAATGATTTTCTTTGAGAGTGTGACTCACCTCCACAAAAGAATATTGAATATTTTAATAATTTTGGATATTGGACTTATAAAATAATGTTTTTCACTCCAAATTGATGAAATACATGGGAAAAACCATTGTTTGGTTTGTTTTTTTAATTAGTTTAATGTGTGGTGTCCGTAACCATAATAACAAAGAAATCCTTCTCCTTTTCTATAAAAGCCCACTCAATCTCCCATTCAGCTTCAATAAAACCATTTAGAGCTTGTCCAAATCTTGAAATAATCTCTCTATAATCCTCCCTAGGTTTCCCAATCTCTCTATAAGCCTCTCTTAATCCTCTCCTAAAACATTGGCATCACACATTCATGTAAGGGATCATCACTTTCCTTCTTTCCAAATTTATGTCCAAGTTTCTTTATGTTGTTGTGACGCTTTATTTTCAATTGAAAATGATAGGGTATGATTTATCACCTCCACTATACTTCCCTACTTATTTTTTAATGATTAAATTCCCCTTTATCTCTCATTAATATCTCTTATGTACACTTGTTACCGTGCCAAAATTCCGTAAGGGATTTCTTCCATTCTCATTTTTGTATAAATTTATTTATGTTGTTATTCCTTTTCATTATCAACTACAAATGTTGGGGAATGATTTTTCACCTCCCCTATACTTGAGTCCTTATTTTTTTAATGATTATATACCCCTTTCACTCTCATTAATTCTTCCCACGTACACCCGTTACCATGCCAAAATTCTGTAAGGGATTTATCTCTCGTCATTTACATTCAAGAAATTAATTTATATTATGTGTATAAATTTCATTATAAATGTTGGGACATGTATCTATATTACCCCTTAAATTCCATTTCATGTAAATATGATGAGATATCCCTTTCTATATCATCAAAAAAATTTATGAATTCTTATGTCACGTCATTATGCTATAGAATTTGCACCATGATTTTCCATGCCAAAGTCATTGTGTAGTGAATACCATGCCCATTTCAATAATTAGGGTATTCACTTTACATAAATTTACTTATCAATTATATATTTTCATGTAGGTATTCCAAAATCCTTTATCATGGAATAAATTATGATGTTGAATGATTTCATGTTGAATGATCCCAGTGGAACACTTATGCATGAAATAAAATGATTAAGAAGGGTGTGCTCTGATAGCACTTCAACACATTGGGAAAAGATTAGTATCATGATAAGTCACCAGAATTGTGGGTTTAATCATGATAATTCATGTTCAATGAGGATTTTACCATTCTCCATGTGCAATTATTCTTGGATCATGCTAATATCAGGTTAAATGTTGTTGCCACATTTCCATGTTCTGATAATCATGCTATATCATGGCTTTATGTTCATGTTTCTTTTGTACTCCATTGATATGTATATTTCCTAAAAAAATACTATATTATTCAAGTTATTTCTTGTTTACTCCCTTACTGGGCATTATAGCTCACCCCATCTTGTCGAGGTCCTCAGGTTATACCATTCAATGTTATGTACGAAGGGATGTTGTGGTCATGTAAAAGATGTTTTCAATAAAGATTTTTGGCTTTATGTTGTAAGTTATTATGTAATGTTACTAATTTCCCAAGACAAAAGACCTCTCGATCTTTATAGTTGTATTAAGTACAAGTTTATGTAATGAATTATCTGTAATTGTATAATAAAGTGCAGGGTTGTAATAGTTGGTATCAAGGTATAGGTTTCATTATTTTTTGGATTAGGAGTCGAAAACCCTAGTGAAGTCCTTTGGAATAAGACTAATAATAGTAAATACATCCCAAAATTTGGGTGAATATTGAGTATGTGGTTAATCAAGAAAATACATCACTTCCTCGATACGGGCAAGTAGAGGCGGCTATAACATAAATGTATATAGGGGTATAACACGAAAATACAGCTTTGAGCTCGACTCAAATCATAACTAGTGCATGGCAAGGGGTCATGCTTCACTCTAGGTTACGATACTCCTAGGGGATATTAATTGGAAAATTAATAATCATAGTACGAACCATTATTATGGGAATAAAAAATGACCCAAAGAATATATGTTTGGAAGTAGTTCATGGATAACCTAGATTGATGCCTATAAACTCAAGAGATAAGGTAATAAAAGTAATTTATAATTCATCCGTTTTGTCTTTGGATTACCCTTTATGTTTTACCCCTAACATTCCTATTATGCCATAAAATGGACTATAATAGTATGACATAGGATAATAACCAATGTGATGATCTATGTGATGATTGTTCTAATGAGATGCCCACTCAATGGGAGCATGAATCACAAACCATTTCACCATACTATCTCATTTAACTCATGTTTTGAATATAAACATGGGTCAACATAAATGCTCATCCCCCCCAAGAAATAACATGCATCAATTGAGAGCTTCATGAGGTAAAGGCCTCCTACTTTCAATGGATCATCTAATCCTTCAATCCCCGAACAATGGATCCACTCTATTGAGAAGATATTCCCCATTCTTCAATGTTATGAACCATATAAGGTACTTCTGGATACTTATCATATGCAGGGTGAAGATGATCAATGGTGGATATTGATCAAAAATACAAAGCCTGTGGAGGATATCGAGGGGTTTTAATGGATGGATTTTTGGTATTTTTTTGATAAATATTTTCCTCGCACCCTATAACTTATGATAAAAAGTGAATTTCATGACCTCATGCAAAAAATACAATGAATCCATCTGAGCGTATGAGTAAAACATCACAAATCTTTCACAATATGCCTACTACTTTGTCGTTAACATTGAATGCAATGTTGACCACTTCTTTGGTGGGCTAAAACCAAGCCTACAAAAATCCCTAGTGATCCATGACTTTTAAAGCAATGAGGAAATTTTCGGATGTTCCCATAAAGTCAAAAGAGTGATCATTGAATCTCAGGGGTATCATGGTGATAAGAAGCATAAGGTGGAATTAAATTCTATTAGGCAAATGGATAAATCGAATAGTGATTAGAAAATCCATCACCCAACTTTCCAAAGGTTTGGAAAGAAGCACCCTTGAAATTTATGGAAGGGGATGAGGAAATTTATTAGGAGTGTAAGAGAAGGGAACCTGTCCATTAACTACTGAAAGAAAAACCTGTGGCTCCGAAAAAGGATAGGAACCCTCAGTTCGAACCTCAATGCGTTATTCATTGTATCAACTATAATAAACCAAGGCACTTTTCAATCTAGTGAACTATTCCAAGGGTTTTTGGAGGCGACCAATAACCTCCATTGCTGTATGGGTGAGCTTTTTCCATCATTACCGCCAAATTGAAGCTCGACAATGAATTGGTGACAATTATGCTGGTGATTTATTCAAGAATATCAAAAGTACATTTTGATTATGGTTCTATGAATTCTTTTATATACTGAAGGTTCAGTAGGACAATCCCAATAGCACCGCCAATCATGGTTGTATGGATTTTTGTGAGAAAGGAAAATGGTGAAATCATTGCATCCCATGAATATAACTCCTCCCATGTTATAATTTGGGGATTAAACATCCCATAGAACCACATAATAATCCCTTTTGTGTAATTTTATGCAATTAATGGCATGGATTCGCTTTCCTTATATAGAGCTAACATAAATTTCCACAATAGGGAAATCACTCTCCATATAGAGATTTCACCCCTGATTCTGTACAAGTGAATGAAAGATGATGAATCTTAATTAGAACCAACATCTCAAGTGTGGATATTAATTCCATACAAGAATTCATATCTTGATCAGAATATTGAGTCTAAGGAAGCATCCATCTTTGGTGAAATTCCTATTCTAGTGTAATTCTCTAATGTGTTCCCAAGGAATTAGTGGTCTTCCACCTAGAAGTGATGTTGAATTCTCAATTGATCATATTCCAAGGTCATTTAAAATATAAAAGACTCCATATATTATGGTTGTTTTGGATATAGAGGAGTTAAAGAAACAACAATAGGAGAATTTGGATAAAAGGTTTATATTCCAAAGTGCTTCACCATGGGTTGGACAAGTCCTCTTCGTCATGAAGAAGGATGGGCCTATGTGCCTTTGTATTAATTTTTATGAGCTCAAGAAAATCAGGGTAAAGAATAAGTATCCTCTTCCACAAATTGAAGGATTCTTCTTTCAGATATGTGGTTCACAATATTTCTCCAAGGTGAATCTATGGTTTAGATATTTTCAAGTAAGGGTGATGGAGGAGGATATCCTCAAGACTAATTTTCGTACATGATATGGGAACTATAAATTCATAGTAATGCCTTTGATACCGACTAATGTTACAAAAATATTCATGGAATTGATGAATATAGTATTTAGATATTACCTTAACAAATTTGTGGTAGTAATTATATATGATATTATAATATACTCCCAAACTATGGAGGATCACGAGGTGCATCTAAGCACTATAATAGAGACCTCGCGAAATGAGATGCTCTATTTAATGTACCAAAATAGTGAGTTCTAGTTGAAGGAGGTATAATTCTTGGGTCTTATCATCACAAGAAATGAGATATTTGTGGATCCCTCCAAGATAGAAGAAATTTAGTGATTGATGTGGACAACATCAGTAACTATAATCCGTAGCTTCCTAGGGTTATCTGGATATTATCGCCAATTTTTTAGAAACTTCTCACGATTTTCCAACCATCTAACCAAGATTACTCGGAAGGGGGTAAAGTTTTCTAAGAGTGATGAATGAAAACATAACTTCAAAGAGTTGAAAAATAGGCTTATCACTGCACCCAAACACACAATATAGACAAGTGGGGAACATTTTGTGTAATTCAATGATTCTTCATAGAAGGACATGGGTTGTGTGTTGATGAAAAATGAAAAAGTAATTGCCTATGGATCATGGAAATTGAATGATCATGAAAAAAACAATCCATCACATGATCTAGAGTTGTCTGCCGTAATCTTGTCTTTGAAAATTTGGCAACATTACCTCTTTGGGGAGAAGTATGAAATATACACAGATCAAAAAATCCTCATATATATATTCACAAAGAAAGAGTTGCACATGTTCCAACAAAGATGGTTAGAGATGATCAAAGACTATGACTGCTCAATCCATTACCACCTTCGGAAAGTGAACATGGTGGATGATTCTCTAAGAAGAAAGGACCCAATGATTCTATCATTGATGATAATTGAAAAGGATCCAATCTTATTATATATTATGAAGATGGAAATGGAATCATAAATAAGGTAATATCATCAATACTTTCACAGATGACTGCCCAACCATATATTTTGGAAAGGTTAATGGATGGTCAAAAGGATGATGTGGGAATTTAGAAGAAAGTGGGAACTATCACAAAAGGGAAATCATTGGGTTTCAATGTTAATGAAGAATAAATTGTGAAATTTGGGGTAAGACTATGTTCTCCATCAAAATTGGAGTTGAAGAATGATCTTTTGGATGATGCATATAGTTTGAATTTCTCTATTCACCCAGGAAACATAGAGATGTATCGTGATTTCTGAGAGAATTATTGGTGGGATAACATGAAGAAAGGGATCATTAAGTATACATCAATGTTCCTATTATTTCAGCAAGTGAAGTCTAAGAGGAAGATGTCTAAGGGGATGATCCAACCATTACCCATACCAGCATGGATGTGGGACAACATCACTATGGACTTTTTCACTATAAATCCAAGGAAATCCAAACGAATCAATGTTATCTTGGTTTTTGTGGATCGTCTTACAAAGACTGCACATTTCATTTCAATTTGAGAGGATTTCTCATAAGATCAAATGGCGCAAGAAATATATCAGATAAGTGGTAAGGCTGCTTAAAGTGACACTATCTTTTTTATCCGATCGAGAACCATTATTAACCTCTATGTTTTAGAAGAATCTTCAACATGATATGTATACTAAGTTGAACTATAGTATGGCTTATCATCCTCAAACTAATGGCCAATCTGAGAAGACTATTCAAACACTTGGGGACATGTTGAGAACATGATCATTGGACTTAAAAGGAGGATGTGATCAACATATTCCTCTGATTGAGTCCTCTTACAATAATAGTTTCCCATCAAGAATCCAAATGGCTCCTTATAAAGCCCTATAAGGAAGAGGTGAAGAACACTAATATGTTAGGATGCAGTTGGGGAGAAAAAACTCATATGTCCATAAATGGTTATTGAATTGGTGGATAAGATTAAGACCATCTAGTAACACATTAAATCTGCTCAGAATCGACCAAAGAGATATGTTGTTAATAATCAAAGAGACCTATAGTTTGATGTCAGAGACATGGTATTCCTCCACATATCACCATGGAAGAGTGTTATGAGATTTTAGAAGAATGGAAATATTTTTTCAAGGTATAACATCCCATTGGATATCCTTGATCGCATTAGAGAAGTGAACTATTGACTAGAACTCCCACCTAACCTATGTCATGTAAATGATGTATTCCATGTGTCACAATTGGGGAAATACAAAGCTAAACAATTTCATGTACTCTATCTAGAGATGGTACCATTGGATAATGACCTCTCCTATGAAGAGAAGCTGGTGAATATCATATATCATAGTGAAAATTTTCTATGAAATCAGAAAATTCCCCCTATGAAAGTGTTGTGGAGAAACCACAAGTTTTAATAAGAAATGTGGGATCTAGAGAAACTGATTATGTAGAGTTACCCAAAACTTTTTTAATGTTGGAAAAGGAAATTTTTAAGGTGAAATTTCTTAACGTGAAATGATTGTAGTGACCCAAACATTTATTAATGAAAATCCCTCTTGATCTAATTAAAGGTATTATTATGTAAAAGGGTTATATAAAATAAGAAATTCCTTGGTTTTATGTTTTTAGATTTTAAATACAATTATAAATTGTTACCATTTCTAATATAGCTATTTAATAGTGATCACATGATTATTATAAATATAGGGCTTTTACAAATCCAATTTAATCAGACAAACAATGTGATGGCATCATCCAGTAGAATTTCTCCATACAAAGCCCTTTTTTAGATAATGGAATGGAAGTTGTGTCAATTGGATTTGCTCATGATGATGACCATGTAGAGTTTCAACACATTAAGATTGAATGTAACATCCTAGTGGATTAGTGCATGTTGAAAGAGATTACCACATGAGCGATGTTATCTAAGCCTTCCCAAGAGTCTGTCACCATCGCACACCATAATCTTAGGTCTTATGTGGTTGTTATAAAGGGTTATGTAACAAGACCCTAGCAGTATGATTATGTGCATTAGTTTTTTATAGAATAAATAATATACATTTATTTTATTATTGAGCATTTGTAAACAGTTTATAAAGCACATAGAGTATTTTTAGTAAATAAAAAATTAAGAAATATATTTTGATGAATTGATGAATTTTTTAAATTAAATATTATTTTAATTAAATATTATTGCTACATTACGTTTTATTAAATATAATTGATCATGTATTTTTTTTAAACAATTGTAATATTTATTAAGGATTGAAAGCTATTTTTGTCAAAGCCCATGAATTTTAGATAAATGAAGATTTATATTTCAAAAGAAAACATTAAAATATTTATAAAATTATTCAGGTAAAATGAATATTATTTTTGGAATAAGGTCATAGAATTATCCAATATTTAATTTTCCAAATTTTTTTAAGAAAGACAATTTTTTGTTAAAAATTTAATACCAATTAGGTATGTTTGATTTATTTTTCCAAGCCTTAGTGGACCCTCGAATACTTATAAAACATTTTAACATTTTAATATGATTTCCTTGAGATTTTTAGTCACCTACACATAAGAAATCCTAATATTTTAAGATTTTAGGACATTAACCTTATAAAATAATGTTTTCCACTCCACTTGGAAAAAACCCATGGGAAAAACCCATTGGATGGTCTGTGGTTTTGATCAATTTAATGTGTGGTGTCCAAAACCTAAATAATAAATAATTCTCTCTCATTTAATATATAAACCCACTCAATCTCCATTACGCTTCATTCAAACCATTTGATGCTCGACCAAACCCTATCCGCCCCTCTCTATAATCCTCCCAAGGTTCCCCAATCTCACTGGAAGCCTCTCTCAATCCTCTCCCGTTCCATTGTGATCACACGTCCAAGTAAGGGATCCTCAATTTCCTTCTTTCGTTATTTATGACCATATTTCCTTATGTTTTCATGCCCATTTATTATCAAAAAAAATGTTGGGGTATGATTTCAAACATCCCGTATTCTTCCCTACTTATGTTTGAATGATGATATACCCCTTTCCCTACTGTTAATTCCTCCCATGTACACTCATTACCATGCCGAAATTCCGTAATGGATTTCTTCCTTTCTAATTTTGGACCAAATATCATTATGTGGTTATGCCCTTTTATTTTCAATTAAAAATATTGGGGTATGATTTTAACCACACCTATATTTTTAATCTTATGTTTTAATGTTGAGGTACCCATTTATCTCTCATTAATTCTTCTTGTGTACACTTGTTACCAGACCTAAATTCTATAATGGATATATCTCTCCACATTTACAATCATGATATTCTTTTATATTATTCACCTAAATTACATTACATATTTTGGTAAATGTATCTATATAACCCCTTTAATATCAACTTCGTGTAAATTTGATGAGACACCCCTTTCTCTCCCATCAGCCATTTTTATGAATTCTTATGAAAAGCCGTAATGTTGTCAAATTTGCACCACGATTTTCTAAGCCAATGTCATTTTGTAGTGAATACCATACCCCTTTCTCTATCTGGGGTTTTCACCATTACACACATTTTCTTATCAATTATGTAGTTTAAATCATGTATTCCAAATTCCTTTATCATTTAATAAATAATTACGTTGAATGATTCCATGTTGTAGGATCCATGTGGCACACTTATGCATGAAATGAAATGACAAAGAAAGGTGCACCCTGATAGAACTCCAATGCATTGGGTAAAGATTAGTATCATGATATGTCATGTGCAATGAGGGTTTAATTATTCTAATTTAATTTCAATTAGGGTCTACACATTCTCCATCTGCAATGAGCATTATCTGATAATAATATCATGTAAAATGTTGTTGCACATTTCCAAGTAATGATAATAATCCTATATCATGCCTTTATGTGAATATTTCACTTGTGCTCCATTTAAATTTATATTTCCTAACTTATATAATATTCTTTAAGTAATTCCGTTTTTTCTCCCTTACTGGGCTTTATAGCTCACATTTTTCATGTGCATATCCTCATGTTGTCTAATGTAATGCTACGAACGATGGAATGTTGTGGTCATGTAAAAGAACATAAAATATAGATATAGTATTTTATTTTCTATGTTGTTATGTAATGTTCCTAATTACAAAAGACACTATATATCATGATCCTTAGTGTTTTCTTAAATACATTTTTATGTACTAAATCATGTTTTTGTGTGTAATACAGAGCATTGTTGTTAAAATATCTCTTAAAGACATGTAGAATTCCCCTTGCCTCTCCAGAAAATGACATCGGGAGGGATATTAAAAATGTAATCAAAAGATTCTAAAAATTTTAAATATAGAAAAGTTCCATTTACTTCTAGTTCTTCTTTTTTCAAAAAATGAAATAATGCTGAAAACAAGGATTATGATATATAAATTAAAGGTTGGTTGTCAACAATATTCTATCAAGAAAGATATAAACGTTGCTATGAAACATCCTCACAATTTCAGTGACTAATAAAATTTCAATGGAAAATATTATTTCTATAGATACATCTAGTATAGTGATAGAGTTTTCTATATATAAAATCTGTGTTTTTTATTAAACAACATTACCACTATTCTAGAAATTATAGAAATTAATGACTGAAGGGTAGTCAATACTATCAATGGAAGAAGTCTAAAAATGATATTATAAAAAATCTAAGAATATTGTTTAGAAAAATTAAAATAGGTTACAAACATTTGAAACTAATTATGAAATATGTGGATGCCCTATACACCTTTCAAAATTATTTATTATTTTGTTACTGGCACAATTTTCTTAAAATTATCAAAATATAGATGTAAATAAAGATAAAGGGAAATGAAAGGCTCTTATTGTAGAAACCAATCTCAAAGGAACAAAAGGTTAATGATATTAGATTCTTGATTAGTGTGGGTTTCAATCATATAGAAAAAGACATAATTTATTGAAGAATGTGAAAGCCTTCCAAGAATGAATGGTGACATTTGGAAATGATGAATCTCTCAAAATCAAAGGTTTTTGATCAACCATTACTGGGGAATAAAATTTGAAATTTAGAAAATATTTTAATGTTAATGGGATAAAACTAAACTTTATAAGTTAGTCAAAACATTTTGATAAAGTTAAAAAATAATTTTCAGAACATAAGTTTTTTTGCTGAAAAGCGAGGAATACAAAAAAATAGTTACATGAGGCCAATGCACAAAAATAAAAATGTTCCATGATGTTGAGGCTCATAAATCTTGTTACTTTGGTATTGGGGAATAAATTAAGTTGATTAATAAAATTATGGGATACATTTGTCAGAGAAAAATGAGAAATTTATCCAAGGGAGACAGTGTCTGGGTTATTCCTGATAAGTCAAGAGGAAGAGATTGGTGTTACAAGATCTATCATAAGGGAAGAATAACACACACCATGAAAAAAAATTAATTTTTTTATTCAAAATTTACATTGAAACATATTCATTCTGACCACTACTTGAAATATCACATATACACATTGTTATAAAACATCGGTATGTCCCATGAAACCATGGTTATAGCGCATGAAACTATGGGTGTATGACACACCCACAGTTTCATGCACCATGGGATACTGAGGAGTCAATATGGACCTATACCCATGGTTTTGATAAAAACACGAGTCTATTCGAAGTAAATTTCATAATATCCAGGGTTTAGGTAAACCATTGGTATATATCTATTCACACGGTTATGAAAAGAGTGGGAATAAATTTTCACAAAAATCTAATATATGCACGGTTCAATGAAACAAGGGTATAAATACTTCCTAGATTATCATAATTATCACAATTTATGAAAAAAGTAGGTATATAACTATTAATATGGTTTACTAAATTGTGGGAATTAATTTTCAAAAAAATACTAATATACCAACGGTTTAATGAACCGTTGGTATTGATGCTTCTCCCAAACACAGTAGCAACTTCCTTCCTTATTCCTTCTTCATGCTTTCTACTTCCAATTTCTATCTGCCTTCCGACATCCTTCCATCTTTCACCTATAAATATAATTCAAAAAATAATAGAATACAAACCAGTCAAAATCCACAATCTATCATCAGACTAGGAAGATTCAAAGAACTCCCCTTATACATACAATATTAAACATGCATCACTAATTATATACATTTATTTTTATACCATATGAGATCCCATGTACATCGTCTATACTACATACATAACAATATCCACATGTTGATTTTCCATAGGTCGAATCTAAACTATAGGAGGTTTTATCCCACAAACTGGATGGGAATTATCACCCACATCATCGTAGCGTGGGACCTTGTTCTCTAAGGTATCATATCACTATAATGAAAACCCAAAAATCATAAAAAATGATAATGGCCTAACTAGAAAAACATAAATAAAACAAAACATTTACAAAATCCCACTACCATGCATATCCATATCATAAGGCTCATAAAAGAAATAACTATTTCAATTATCTTCCACTACTCAATACCATACATAATCAATTTTCTAAACATTCCAAAATATTGTTTTCCCTTTTTTCCATGATTTGAAGGCTCTATGTTAAAAATGTTTGTTCATATAAGGTTTCATTAATACGATACGATTTCAAACACCTTATATGTTTCTTACAAACAATTAATTTTACTAAAAAAGTTATTTAACTGTCAATTTGTATAATTATTTGAATCAATTTATCATTAAATTAATTGGCCAATCAATATTTTTACATACCCTTATATAGGAAAACACCACAAAATATTTTACTATCATTTTAAATAGTATTAAGGAAAATCCATACAGGTTACTTGTTGACACATTATTTAACCAAAATATTCATTTAACAATAAATTTATTTACACCTTTATTTCATGGTATCATCCAGGTAATTATCCATGTAACATTCCATGATATCATAATTGGAAAACCATGCACTAACCAAAGTATGATAACAAAATAGGGAAGAACCTGTATTATGAATTCAATGAAAATCAATTAATCTGACCACTAATTTTTGATATTGCATAACCATAAACATTATATCATACTAAATTAAATAACATGAATAAAACTAAATATGAAATTTCATTTCACATGCTATCAAGAATAGATTATGATAAAATCTAATACTGAACTTTCATAACTATTTAAAATTGCATGAATGTGTGATAAAAATCAAAACTGATCATACATTACAAATGATAACTTTATTACCACAATTGAACTGGAATTAATTTATAATTACTAATTCAATAGGTTTCCAAATTATGGAAACAAAATATAAATTAATTGTGCCAAAATTGACACGAACAACAATTAATCCAAGCCCAAATATTCAAATTTACGTACAATTATTTACTGCCTCCATATAATTTCTAGAATAAGAAATTAACAGTATAATCATTATTATTAGATAAAAGATAAATAAGATCAATAAAAAACATAATAAAAAATGTAAAATAAAAAAAATTAAAGTTATTTTACTTATAGATGGATTACTGTATGATTGCAGATAATTTGATATAACATTGCAATAAATGATAACAATAAAAGTGAAAATACAATTTGGATCCTTGAAAAAATAACCAATTAATTATATAATTATTCATCACAATCCCATAAACTTATTAATAAAATAATTATATAATTGAAAAATATAAGAAAATGGGAAGAATAAAACCCTAACGATGAAGGTATTAGAACATAAATATAGAAATCGTCACTCATCTAAATCTCCATTGATTGTCATGTTCAAGAAATCCTCTATAATTATTCAAAACATGAAACCTAGAAAAATATTTGTTCACATTTATTTCCCTGTCAAAATAAAATGTGTATTTCATATTTCATATATATAGGAAACATGTTACATATTATATGTATTCAGAATTTTTATTTCATATTTCATATATTTAGAATAAAAATTACATATTCTATATTTTATACATTATAAACATAATGAATTGACATTCAATATATCAATAATAATAAAATGAAAACATTGTATTAGGAAGATAACACATGTTGCATATACTCACAATAAAAAATAATACATACGGAATATTAGAAATAGAATTCATATCACATATTTGAAATGGAATTCATATCACATATATTCATAATTCATTCTAACTATAAATACATATTGAATTAATGAATGTTTCAATTAGCCCCATGTATTTGACCAGGAAGAATCAAAGAGAACCCCATACACATCCTATATTGAACTTGCATTAATAATGAATATTATAAAAAAGTTTTATAAAAACCAAAACTGAACCTACATTACAAATGAAAATTCTTATACCAAAAAGTTACTAAAATTAAATTCTAGAGAATATTCTTTGGTTAGTGCAACTTTTTTCAATTTATATTTACATGAACAAATTAATGTCTAACCTAGATGGTCAATGCAATAGAACCGCTTGACTTTGGCAATTCATTGACATCTTTAATTGCGTGTTTTTTCTAATTGTCGACCATCAGAGGATCACATCATTTTTTAGACGTGATAGGGTTTGGTGAGATGGAATCCAAATTGAGCAGGTTGTTAAACCACTATGAATTCATTTTCGATGGGTGATTATAATGATGGGGAACATCATGGATCAACGTTAGCCATTGTGATTTGAGACTTATTGTGTAAAGCACCATGATCCTAATTAAAAATTATTTGATGACACTATAGTGTCTTCAGATATACATGGATAGTTGAGAACTATTTTGATGTGTCAGTGATATTGATAAGTGGTGGATCAACTTTTTATGTCTTGTGAATCTCATTTTTGGAATAATTTAGTGGAAATTAATTTTTAATTTCACAGTAGAAAATGATGATTTTGATTAATTTTGGTGATTTGGTGTAGGTAGTGTTATGGTTAAAATTCCACTAAGTATTCACTAGGATGAAAAGTGTTATAGTTGGTAGATTTTAAGACCTTATATATATATGGGTTATGTATTTTCGATGGATTTTTAATTATTCAATTAATATCAATTTATTATTACAAATGGTCATTGGATTGGTGTTCTCAATGTTTGAACATCTTAATGAATTATTTTTTTACATGGAAAACATCTTGGTTATAAGTTTAGACTCTTTCGTGGAAGGTTAGAGGAAGATTATTTAACCTATAGGGAAATTTAATATAGGTGTAGCTTTATTGGGAAGAACAAAATATGGCTGAACATGTGGTGGAAGGAAAAATTATCAAGTTTAGGCTCTCTATCATTTTGAAATCTATAGAGGGATACCATGTAGCAAGTGAGGGGGAACATGTAAACCATTTTCCAAAATTGAATCCCTCTACGGGTTCTAGACTCTCCCGCCTACTGCTGGCTAGTGGGGCTATGTTTCTAGCAATTTTATTCCATGGTATCTCTTTTTAACAATTATGTTAAGCATTATCATTAATTTGAACCATTATTATGATAACCTCTTCCTTTTGGTGGTATTCACATAAACCAAGTATAGATTAAAAAAAATTATGATAGTAAATAATAATAATCATGTCAGGTATTAATCAATCCCTATTCAATGGATAATTTACAAGGAGAGGTATCTCAAGAGAACCTCAACATTTTAGAGTATTTAACTACATAGATGGAAACCATGGAGGAGAAACACACTACCCTACAACAGAAAACAAATTCATACTTTAAATGTTTGGATGAAAAATGAATGGAATGGGATAACCATTTAGGTTAAAAAATTTATTTAATATTGAATTAAGTAATGTTATTTTTTATGATGTCTCTCACATTTTATTAAATTTATAATGTTTATATTAACCTAGTTTTAGATAAAGGACAACTCATAAGATAGGTGACAAGATGAAACCTCTATAAAGGGCACATAGATTGAACCCACAACTGAAGGGTGATAAGGGTGCATCGCCTACTACTAGCCTATGTTACGTCCTCATTAGTATGAAATTATTTTAACTATATAGAAAGAAATTATGTTAATTTTACGAACATATTTTTTTCCAAATATATAATTAAGGGATTGTATGATTATTTGGTGAAAGAAGTTCACTATTTTTGGAACCCAATATGGTTATAGTAAATATATTACTATTGAAATTTATTTTAGGAATAAAGGTTGAATTATATTTTGGAATAATATATGATTTTATTGTGGCTTTATGGTGATTCTATTTATTTATTAAAAGTATTATAATATCATGGTGATTTTAATATTAAGTAAATAACATTAAAGTATGTGACTTTAAGAGTCACTAATCTGATTTGGATATAACAATAAAAATTATCTTAGAGGATTTTGTGACAAAACCCTTCTAATTTTTGGGATTAAATAATAGTATTGAATATTTATAGTGAATTTTATGGATAGGTATTAGTTGAATGATATATGTTGACCTTTAGGTATTACTATTGAATTTTAGAGATTCGATAATTTTTATTATATATAGGTTTATTATTTTTGGATAATTATATAATCATGTACTGAAAATATTGGTTTTATTTAATTTCATAAGATAGAATGTATAAATAGTTATTATAATGTAGATTTTTTTATCAGTAGAAACTTATTCTAGTTCTTTAGGCATGAAAATATCATCTTTAAGACTCATCATGCATAGAGAAATATGATACTTTTTCGGAAATTTATTAAAGGATGAAATTATAATCATCATGTGAGTATATTTTATTATGTTCTTAGTCTAGGAACTAAAATAACTTCTCAACTATTGGAAAATGGTTTTGAAAACAAAAACATTATTCATTTCCATTTCATTCCATTTCATCAATGGCCTTGTAGATTTGGGATGGTTAATTATCACATGACCATGTTATATATCCATCTATATCAGAACATTGTGTTAGATTTTTGATTCCATGTCCATGTTTTCCTTCCTATAAACATATTATTTGTTAACTCAGGTGACTTTTATATGTTACTATCTTTATTCTAAAAGGGATTATTTATTAATGATTTCTACAATATGGGGATTCAATAAATGTATTTTGAAAACTCAAACATGTACTTTTTGATACCAATATAAAATTGAGAAGTTTTAATTTCCTCAGGTGGTAGGATATTGTCACATACCTATATTTTTTTATAAAAAATAATTCAATTGTTCTATATACTACAAGATATACAACATTGAGCTTAAACAAACAAGGAATTATTATTATTTAAATGTGATTGTCATGACCTATCTGATAAGGTGGAGGGAATTTATAGTATTGACCACAATATGAATTATATAATTTTTCCACACATTTATGATGTACTAATAAATTGTTTATTAATATTTAGTAGATTTTTATTATAGTCATTTTATTCTTTAATAAATATGTTTTCTTCACAAATGTTTTTAAATATTTTTTATAGATGATTATTATAATTACATTGTGTATATTAATGATAATTTATTTGTAAATAAAGAATCATGTTTTTTAATTCAACATGTCTATATTATCCTAAGATTAATTTTTGAGAATTATTTAAAAAAATTAATTTTTCATACAGTAGTGAAAATTTTTATTCATTATTGAAAATTGTGTTGTATTTTAATTAATTTACATGGTAGTATTATGTTTTGTGTATCTTAAGGATTATTATTTATTTTATATTTAAAATAGTATAAATATATTTTTTAAATGTATTTAATACTTTTATTTTAGTATAAAAACATTTTATATTTAAAATGGTATTTAGGTAAAAAAACTATTTTTCGTTTTGATTAGGAGCGTTAAATTTATTTTAATTTAGGAAACTTCTTTGAGTTGAATTTTATGAAATGGATCAAATATTTTTAATTAGTGTGTCCTAATTTAGTCAATATTACCCTTTAATTTTCAGAAAATTTGAATAGTAACATTAGTAATATTGGTTACCACAGTAAAGGGAAGATCAGGCAATTTAGGTTAAAAATAGAATGATAATAACCATTAAAAGAAACAAACACATACCTAAATATTATTTTATGAATATTTTTATAATATATTCTTCAAAGGGTCAAATTAATGACCTTTTTGGTTCACTTTTAAAAGATTATGTCCTTTATAGTATTTAATTTAACGAAAATGAAAGCAGGTCACCCACTTGTTTTTAATAAATATAACACATTTAATAAGGTCTAACAAAGAGTATATGTTTTACTATAAATTATACTATTAAATCTTATAGATTAATTTTGATCATGGTAATTTATTTATAATTTTTATTAAAGACAAAACCAATATAAATTCCTGGAAAATGCGAATGGAAAAATTATTTAATTAACAGAAAAATGATACAATTGACATAAAAAATATTAAAATAAATATAGTTTAAATAATTAATGTGATACAAGAAATTGGGTGACGATAGTGACATGTTATGGATTTAATAAAATAAATGGTTCAAAATATAATATTTGTCTTGATTTTATTAAAATCAAATTAATAAATAATTCTAAAAATTGGCGTTATTGATATTTTATAATAAAGAGTATTTTATTAAAAGATATAAAATTAATAAAAGAAATAAATTTTCTAAAATGATTTTTATATGGTCAAAAATATAAACCTTGGAAACTTTATTTGTTTTTTCCATTTTATGGTAACTATATTTACTAAATAAGTGTAAAAAATCTATGTTGTCACGTTAAGAGTTAATATAGTTAAATAGGTGTTAAAAAAAAGATAAGGATGAAAATACAGTAAAAAATTATTTATTTTATTGGATGATTGTATTATGAACAATAATCATATTATCTTATAAATTTATTTTTAAGGATCCCTTTGTTATTAAATATTAATTTATATAAATTTAATGTTTTGAGTAGTACCAAATAGTTCCCCTCTCGACATATAAAATAGAACATCTTCTCCTCATTTTTTCACATGTAAAACCTATTTTTCAGCCAAAAAATACCAAAATGCCTTCATAAAATTCCTAAACTAACAATATTTCTCTTATTTTAGGTTGAAACCCACCCTTAGTGATCTTAAGGTCATAATAAAAAGTGATTTTCTTCATATGAGGCATTGTTTTTAATCAAACGTTTTTGTTTCTTTATTCATAAATATTCCTGAAACTGAATTAAGAATATTAATATAATATATATCATATCATCCATAAATTAACATGTTATTATGTTATTTTAATGACATATATCAATCTACACTCCCATTAAATCGTAAAAAATTTCAACAATAATGTGTACAGAAGACTACCACCTCACAAACTGATATAATTTGTTTTCCACCACCATCCCTAAATATTGGTTATAAAAATGGAACTAATGTTTATATATGATATAAGTTACATATTTATAATTATTAAATGATAATATATCTATTTAATTCATACTATTTAAATTCTCATGATAATGATAATGTTGTTTGTGTGTACATATGGGCAACCTCCTCCACAATGCGATGTGACTTTTTGAGCACAACCTCACATTAATGATATATATAAGTATATTTAATGAATTAATACAATATATATAATATTATTATCATTATTTATATATAATATAATACTTATCTTCATTCTATAATATTCATTGAGAAATGAAATCGTTACTCATGTATATGCCCGACCTACCATCTCTATGATTGTAACGCACAAAATATTTCATAAACATATATAATTTATGGATCTAAATCTATTATTGATGTATGAAATAGTAATTATGAAATTATTATTATTTCTTATATGATAGAATAATGACAATGTTGAACACAACCAACATATCAAAGTTATTTTGGTCTAATGTACTTAATATCGTAGAAACATCTAACATGAACATAAATGACTAATTACTATATATAACTTGGTAGTATGTGATATAAATGGAATATTGAACATGAAAAAGATAATTAATGATGTATAATTTAAACATTAATTTGTTAATCATGAAGATAAAGGACATGTGGGATGAATCATACTCTATGTAAGGGAATTTCTTTTAAATCCTCTATAAAAGTTCCCCTTTTATATTTCGTTACCGATGTCAAAATGATTTATTAAATACATTCAAGGAATAGTGTTTATATACATAATTACTTATCAATTAATTGAATTTTCATTTTTAATTTTTCAAGCATCTTTTCAAATAAAATTGTATATTTATTATGTTCACATTTTTTTATTTTAAATGTTTTTTAGAAATAATGGTATATTTGTATTTAAGTAGTGTTATAAAAATGTTTTAAAGTATTTTTAAATGTTTTTATTCATGATATGATCCCTGGAAATTGTTTATGACGGTTTTCCCCATTATAGGTCATTGATGATCCTGATACATCTTATACAAAGGTTCATCCACATTTTTGATCTCTAATTCATTGGTAATTTTTGGAAGTTGACAGTGATGGTTTTTTTATATGAAATATAATGCTTAATAAATGATTAAAAATGATGGTTTATCTAATGTAATATTTGGATGTTAACCATGAATTTATTCCATGAGTAGTTATGATGCTTACTCCAAATTCAACCATTTTGGTTATCAATCGATCGATAATTGGTTTTTTATTAAAAATATGGGAACCACGCAATCACACTGTAATAACTCACAGTGGTCTGAAATAGTTAATTCCAAGGGCATCCCCTGGGAAAAAATTCCTGCATTCCATAGGCAAGGATCCTAGACTGGAATAAACAATCATGTGGTCTTGTGAATTAAACCCTCATGAGAGGGTATTTGCAGCGTGATTTGCCTCTATTTTAATATGACACACCAAAAACCCTAAATTATCTTCATAGAGCATCTACTAATCATATACGTTAGCTTCCGAGGAAGAGTATCTTTTCTATGTATCACTCGTACCAAAGTATCAAAGTCCTATTAAACCTATGAGACAACCATAACACGACTCTTACAAAGCGTAAGACCGAAAAGTAAAGCTCTCACTTTAGCTAGCAAATAGTTACCTGTACCAAACCAGCCGTTGAAAGAAATAAAAAATAAGCCAAAAAACATCATGAAGTAGACCCCCCCCCCCCCACCCATGCATATGGCCATTAAAACAGGAGCCATCAACATTAATTTTGATTCCACAGCTTGGTGGAAGCCATCAGATCCAAAAAATATGGGTTTATACGGCCTCAGGTGGTCTTTTGGGGAGACTGCACATAATTGGGGATCAGATTCAATATTTCACATGTGAGCATAGCTCATGAATCAGCACCATAAATCTCATAAGTAGAATGGAAACCTTGGGTTTGTTATTAAACTAATCTTTATTCCTTACATCCCATAGAATCTAAAATATAGGCTTGACGATTAAGGCTCGTACCTTGATAGCCATCTCTTGGATTCCAAGTATCGAGATCCAACTAAAAAAAGATCTACATGGAGTCACATGCATGTTTATAGTGTCCCCATATGTTCATTGCTGCCCAATGAGAGACCGCCCACTCTCTCGTGATAAAGCGGTGGAAGACTGATTCTACTTTTGGTTGCGAGCAACAGAGGCACCACGAGGGCAGATATATCCCTTTTTTTGGAATATTATCCTTCGTTGAGACTGCCTAGTTAAGAACTCTCTAAACTAAAAAATTCATTTTCATGGGTATCTCATTGCACCATAGAAGAAAGTCCCATTCAATACGCACGCCCTTAAGAATTAGAAGCCCTGGTAATCCTAACCACTGAAGCCACCAGTCCTTGATCTCTTGAAATAGCACCTATCATCCTCTTTTGAAAAAATGATTCTAGAAATTTTTTCCTTTTGTTCCTTATTCAGAATACACTCAAGAAGACTAGGTAATTATCTAGACTCTTTGATAAACGTATCTGGTGCCATAAAATATGGTAAAAATAGTTTCTCACTGATCCAGTAGCTTTTCCAAAGGTTAATCTCTCATCTTCCAACTACCCAAAAAATATAACCCTAGAGGATATCCAGATGAGAATGACTGGTTTTGGCCAACCTGGAATGTTTGCAATCATCCATCTCCTCCCAATGTTGCCCGTATTTAACACTAAGCATCTTGGCCCAATGAAAATCTCCAGTAAGAAAATACCATGCCAGCCTACCCTGCATGGTTTTCATGGTAATTATTAGATCCCTAAGGCCCAATCCACCCCCCTAAACTAGTTTCATCGGACGATTCATAATCAACCCATATGCACTGAACAATATCATTTTCATCCAAGAGGAACTTGTTCAACATTTTCTACATCATATGAATGGTCCCTTTGTGAGGAATGACGATGGAGAAGATGTGAATTGGAATTGATACAATAACACTGTTGATAAGAGACACCCGCCCGCCGAAGGATAAGAATTTGTTTTTTAGCTAAGAATCCTCCCAAGAATCTTTCTAATGAGGTCATCAAAGAAATTATTTATAACCCTACCATTTGAAATAGGATCACTGAGATACATCATAGTAAAATGCTTCTACTGAACTCCTAGGATAGCTTGTATGTCCAGCACCATTCTCTTAGAACATTTTTTAGAAATATAAACATTGTTGTTCTGATTATTGATCCTTTGGCAACTTACATAACTGTACATAGACATGATAGCATTTAAATTATGAAGGGAAGACCTCATGCCATTCATGAAGATCAGAATGTCATTCGCAAACATAATCAGAGAGAAGGTGCCATCTGAGGCATTGGAATGGTATGGAAGTAGACTCCCTTCAGCCAGGCCTTTGGGAAAATTTTGGCCAAGAGCTCCTTTAGAAATGAAAAACATATATGGTGAAACGAGGTCCCCTGGTTCCACACCCCACTTTCTTTTGAATAAATGAAAACATTTTCCCATTAGAGAGATGGTGAACCAAGGATAAGAATAGCACCGAAAAAAAAGATCACAAACCCCTTCAGGGAAACCAAGTCTCCTCATGGTGTGAATGATGAAACTACACTCCAAATTATCATAGGCTTTGTTCATGTCAACTTTCACGATAATATTAGAGACAATAATCTTATTATTAATATCATCATCCAGTTCTTTCGCTATCCCAATCGCCCCATGGATACCCCTACCCTTGATGAAACCATGTTGCTCCTGTGAAATGTATTTTGGGACAACCATGTTGAGCCTTCTGGAAATTAAGATTTATAAAATCTTGTAAGAGGCATTACAAAGGAAAATATGTATGAACTGATCAATAGAGGTGGGGTCTTTGGTTTTTGGAATAAGGATCACTATTGAAGAACAGGTACTTCTGTTAAGATAACATGCACGAAAAAAGTGTTGTATTTCCTCGGAGACATGCCCCCCCACAAATTACCACGATTCATTGAATAAATCCCCTGGGAACCCTTTCGGACCTAGCATGCTTCCTAGAGGCATATCACATATGGTGTCCCAACCCTCATCCCCCAAGGTATGTCCTTATGGAGGTCATTAGTTTGATTTTAAATGCACCTATGAATACCATCCATGAACTTCAAATGCTCCTCCATCTCCAACACAATTCCTGAGGTTCCTGTGGGATGGCCTGCAAGTAGTTGTTAGAAATTCTGAAAAGCCATTCTTCTTGAAACATCAATGCCAGAAGAGATAGATCCATCTTCAAGCATGAGATTTATACTCATCGCCTAACATTCTTTAATACAATCATTAAAATATGCATTATTCTGATTACCCTCCTTTAACCATTTAACCATGGACCGTTGTCTGTAACTCCTTTCAATATCCAAAATCCTACACTTGAGCAAGATATGTTTGTCACAAATCATTAAAAAGATGTCATCATCCCAACCCTGTTGATGCTCAGATTCCAGCCTATCAATGTCTCCTTGCAACGATTCCCCCAAATTATCCACCACTGGATTGGAGAGGAGCCAACTAACAGTGACTGATTTGAGTCATTTGAGTCATTTGGATAGACCGACCCAGGCCCGTCCATCCACTTCATACACCCAATACTACATCAACATTTGCATGAATTCCTCCAAACGGTGTCAGTTTGGGAAGTACAAGAAGGGACTATTGGTATGTATATCTTATTTAAGCTCAATAAAAAGAGGAGCATGGTCTGATAAAACCTTTGATAGGTGGGAAACTGATGTACCTGAGAAGGTATCCAACCCTTGTAAATTCCAGAGGCATCTGTCCAGTCTGCTCCTGATCATGTCATTACCCCGGTGATTGTTGTACCAAGTGTATTTACATCCATTGAAGCCAAGATCCAAAAGGCCCTTACTTTCATTACATCTTTTGAAATCCAGCATGCCATTGATGATATTTCCCAAGCCTCCTTTATTATTTAAGACATCCACAATCATGTTAAGGTCACCATCGACAAACCAAGGGAGCCCCAAGGAGTCAAAATAATCCAGATAATCCCACACGGGTCATCTTACATGGGCCTCATTGCTGGTATAAATTAAGGATAAGAGGATTTCAAAACCCTTAAATCCTATTTAAACTATGATGCTTTGGTCATTAGACTGGACCAAATAAACATGAAAACTTCTTTTCCAACAAATCCAAATGTTGTTATTCACCGGTTAGTCATGAATATGGCCTTCAAAACCCATATTTTTTATGAAGAAACTGATTTTGGATGGATCGTGCTTTGGTTCATGTATACAAACCAAAGACTCGCTCATTATACGATCTTTAGAAGAGAGAAAGACAGTTTTTCCATGAACCCGCAGTCCTCTAGCATTTGAGACGATAATCAAGAACATTAAAGTAGAATGTTCCTAACCCTTCGGCCCTCTAGGCATGCTCTTGGTAAAAAATAGTCATCCGTCAAACTCTTCCTTAGGCAGGAAGTGGGTAGTTGGTCTAGAAATGCCTTTCATGGAGAAACACTTCCTTGGCATCAAGATCTTCTGCTTTAGCGGACTATCAGATTCCTCCAAAAGAGATAGGATACCTCCTGTCCGAGGTTTCAGCGTGATTGGTTTCCCCTCCTACTGAAGGATAGGTTCCAGCACCATACCAGATGACGAATTTTGCATCATAACAATTTCGTAAGCAGACTATCAGATTCCTCCAAAAGAGATAGGATACCTCCTGTCCGAGGTTTCAGCGTGATTGGTTTCCCCTCCTACTGAAGGATAGGTTCCAGCACCATACCAGATGACGAATTTTGCATCATAACAATTTCGTTCCCCCTCCCTCCGAGAAATAACTCCTCAGGATGGTATATAGGTCTCATTTAGATATCTCTACTGAGGCCATTAAAGATATGTTATGGGCTCCTGTGGCGAGGAATAATGAAATCTATGAGTTAGTGGAAGGAGAAGAGAAATATATTGGAACTTGAATTAGAAAACGCAAAGGAAGAGACTTTACTCCACCCAGAAAAGATATCTTCGATGAAGAAATAGCCAACTTCGTCTTATCGTAGATCGAAACTTTGGGAAATGAGTCAATATCCAAAGATAACTTTTGAGGTGCAATGATGATATCCAACACCTGACCAACATTTTGGGCCCTTTCACTGAGGTTTCTATATTTTACTGATAACTTCCCAACATCATTCTCAAAAGATGCTTTGGAAAGATTTTCTCTATTTGCCAATGGTGCAGGGGAGGTCAGACGAATCCTCAAGGAAGATGCCTCACTGGCATACCTCAGAGATCTAGGGGAAACTCTTAAGGGTTGCCAGGTTCTTGCAAAAGAGGATCTTTAGCCTTCTCACGTTCACTTTACCCCTCATATAGAAGTCTGGGGAGTGGCCTTGAAAACCACACGCCGAGCAGAACCTAAGAGGACCTTGATTGATCTGACATTGCCACCACGAAAAACCCTCAATGTATTTAATAAGAATCCGAGGAGGAAATAGAGTGAGGAGGTTCATCTCAACACATATCCTGGGGTAACCGATGTCCAGGAGATATGCGGTAATGGAATCTGAGTAAAGGATGCTGCCCAGAGAGTCTCCAACCTCCACCAAGATAGAAGGGTTATAAAGAGGGAGGGGGAGTACTGACAGTTTGATCCACACCGCTGCCATACTGGATTCTTTACCATAGTGACATGCCCAATACTAGCGGGAAAGGGAGAATATGTTGGCTCCACAGCATCTATCCTCTCGTTCCCAGGCATACATTAGGTCTTCCTTACTAAAAATATGGATACATAAAGAAAATCTTGAAATCTCAAAAAACTTTGCTGGGTGGTAGAGGCCCCAAGAGTTAACAAGAGATTTAAACACTTCCAGAGATTTTTTGGAAGGAAAAAACTGAGCCTCCAAGGGAAGTTCATGGTACCTCTCCACATCCTGAAGTTCTTTCATCACAAATAACACCACGGGAAAACCCTCCCGGATTTCTGGGGATCTACATTCCACCCTTATTAGAGGAATACAAGTAGGGGGAACTGAAGCCCCTGAAGACACCCCAAGGGTGGCTTCCTTGTAAGACCAGGTAATCCCCTTAAAAAGAGTCTTCTCTTGGTTATTCACCAACCAACCTTCAAGGGAGAAGAAACACCCCAATTAGCAGAAGTTTCTTTTGAACAAAACCGCCTTTGATGATTAATTGAAGAAGGTAGAGGAAGAACACCATCACCCCCACCTACAGTCCCGCATGCACTCCCGACTAGACTCCCACTTACCATCTCTATTTCATCCACCCATATTCATGGTGGCTATTAAAATGGTAATTTTTATGGTGACTCTATTTATAGCTAGGATGATTATTCTATTTTTACGTGTGGAATGTATAAATTTTTGATTAAGTATTCATGTTATTTTTATGTTGGAAAATAACCCTTTTTGAAGTTATTTTACCTTAAATATTTATATAAAAATATTTAATGAATTTTTATAGAATATATGTTGATTTCATAGGTAATAAAAATTGTTTATTAGGATCTCAATTCTTGTTTTGAAAAGGTAAGAAAATAAGTACTCATGGAAATGTGGTTTACATTATTCTATTTATGTCCTTTAATTTTATTTTTAGGCACATACCATGTTTTATAATGATTTTAATGGGATTATGTTTTATTAGGGACAAGGATGTGGTCATGGTGAAAATTTTAAATATTTATCATGAACTGAAATCATTTTTAGAAGGGTTTTAATTTGGTGGTAAAATAGAAAAAATTTAAAAGTATTAATATGTTATATTTGGGTTTACTATGTTGGATTTTTTTCCTAATCTCTAATAATCTATACATAAAATATCCTCATGGTTGTACGTAGGTGTATTACATCTCAAAGACACTAGATTATGAAATACTTATGTCTGGTTCTTTACATTATGTAAAATATTACTAAATTTTTCAAGTTACCTATCATTATCTTATAAGAGGTAGGATTATGGGGGGGAAATTTGAATACCAATATATAGAATTGGTTACATGTAACATCTCAGTTCCGGAAGCCACCCAGAGGCACCCTGTACCTGGTTGGTCACATGTCCTCAAGCGCATTTCCCCAAATGCCAGAGGCTGCTGACTAGCAGTGAGGGCCTTGGGTGTGATAGTGGGGAAACTATACCCTCATTTGCAGAGTACACAGTAGAAGAAAAGAAAATACACAATGGAAGAAACCGTAAACATCCATACGAGAGTAAATGATAAATAGCGGAAGACTAACAGTAAACAACATGAGCACACACACACATATATAAAATGATGCATGATACATATGTCTAGGAAAGAATCCAAACAAGTCACAATTCTGAATATAATACTAAACCAAAGTGCAAAAGAAAACATGTAAACTACTCAGCATCGCACGCCATAGCTTGGTCCCATGCTCTCCAACTCCACAGCAAGTCAAGTACCTGAGGTAGAAGGACGCTTTCCATTATCAATACCTGCAGCAATATAATCTGCTTGGGTCCAAAAGCATGACCCAAACAGGGTGTGACAGAAGGTACCAGTAGGTGACTACCCAATGATCTGTGCCTAACTGTCACTGAATACATGGTAAGTCAATGTATAGGAAGTAATAAACAGGAAAACACATAGCAGCTACAATCTACAGTGTCTAGAATATAAAACACACAAGTCATAGCCAAGAAACATGTAGAACAATAGGTAACCCCCTAGGTAGTTATCACATCCTAACCCTTATGGTTCAACCTACAAGTACTAGTAACCCTCTAGAGGCACACACAGTCTCACCCCTCTAGTTCAGCTAAATAATAGACTCTCTGAATATGCACTCATCATCAATTCCCCCTATAGTCTCGTATTGTACTAAAGGCTCTCTGGGGAAGCACTCAACGTATCATTACCCCTGTGGCCCGTGTCGAGGAACTACAGACTCTCTGAGGAAGCACTCAGTGACAATTACCCCTGTGCTCTTGCATCGTAAATTAATGACACTCTGGAGAAGCCCTTACGACCATTCTCCCTATGGTCCACTACACTCGGTTCTCAAAGCCCTGTGTAAAACAAACATGCATACCGCGTGTATCACCCCAAGTAAACCTCAAGAACTACTTGGCTATCATTATAAGGCACAACAACATAACCGTACAATAGTTACACTATCCTACAACTAGTCTTGGAAACTGGAAAAATGCGTAACAGGAAAAGCATGCAAGGAAAAACATCCAGAGCACAGTAAAAGTTACCATATTCACAAGCATTGACCTCTACTCAAGAAATCAAGCAAAGCAGGAAGACAACAAGGAAAACATAAGAAACACACAATACCTCGTTTAAGGGAATTGGGGGAATTGAAAAAAAATATTCAAATCCTTCCTACAAAAAGGCAAAAACCACCTACCTCGATCCTAGGAGATCGATATACATGAACCATGATGATTGATTCTATTTAGAATGTCAAAGATATGAGAAAATGTCCAAAACGATCAGCCCACGATAACATGTGAAAGAGGAGGAATTGGAAATCAAGGATCTAGGAGAAGGAATATCGCACTGTTGTTGTTACAACGCAATCGATGGCGGTCAATTTGGAGAACGGACGGTGGTACGGGGGGTTGGAGAAGATTCACGGTTGTATGGGTCACTCTCTCTCGAAGAACCTAAAGAAGAAGACGTTTTCCTTGATTAGGCGCATCCCTGGTCCGTTTAATGAAATAAAAGAAAGTACACGACATGTACTTATGGGGTACACATTGTGTACTTGGCCTTTCCATTCTCTGCTTTAAGCGGCCTCCACATCGCCCTTACACACTGTGTGTGTGGCTTGTACACGGCCAGCACATGGCCTGGAGCTGCATCAAAGTATGGGGCATGTACATATAAAGTACACGGCATGTACTTAGGAAATTTCCAGATTTTCCCCTTTTTCTCAAAAATGACTAGAAACGGAAAACATACCTGAAACGAAGATCCGGATTCTTAAAGACTTCCCCTCGTAAATAAATTCATCCCCAAATTTTCCTAGAGAGGCGTAGAAGAAAAAACCCCGAAGAGCTCTAGCCATTGCGATCGTACATCGGCCTCCCTCTCCCAGGCCTCGTTCTATACTCACCCATGCTGCCAAAGCACCCGTAGTAGTGGAACAGACCACACACGTAGAACCTTCGTACTATGATATACAATCCAGATAGGATGCTCCTCAAACGATGCATCCTCTTCGAGCTCAACCTCCTCGGGTTGAAAGACATGAGACGGGTATGAAAAGTAACGTCAGAGTTGAGAGACGTGGAAGACGTCGTGCATGGCCCAGTACCTCTGAGGTAACTGAAACCGATAGGAAACTGGCCCAACTCTCTCCAATACCTCAGACGGCCCGACGTACCATGGTGAAAGATTACCCTGTCTCTGAATCCTCTTGTGTCCCAACCTCGGTGCGACACATAGGAAAACATGATCCCCGACCTCGAACTCCAGAGGTCGTCACCGCTGATCAGCATAAGACTTCTATCGAGACTGTGCTATAGCCATATTCTTCCAAATCAATTCTATCTGCTCAGAGGTCTCCTGAATAAGATGAGGTCCCAACAAAGCTGCCTCTCCTGCCTCCAGCCAACATAAAGGTGATCAGAATGGCCTACCATACAAAGACTCGTAAGGTGCCATCTGAATAGTCTCCTAAAGACTATTTTTATAAGAAAAATCCACAAGAGTTATATGCTTCTCCCAAGAACAGAAAAAGTCTATAATGCAGGCTCGGAGCATATCCTCAAGAACCTGGATCATACGCTAGGACTGGACATCTGTCTGAGGATGGTATGTTGTACTCAAAAATACCTGTGTTCCCAAATCCCTCTGAATCCCCTGCTATAACCGAGAATTAAAGCGAGTATCCCTATCTCAAACAATGGAGTGTGGAAATCCATGGAGACGTACAATCTATAAGATTTATATTCCTCCCATATCATCAACATTGAAGGTCTCCTTGATCGATAAGAAGTGAGAAACCTTCGTGAGTCTATAGAAGACAACCCAAACAACATCGTTCCCTCAAGGAGACCTCGATAATCCAGTCACGAAGTCCATCACGACATCATTCCACTCTCACTCTAGAGTGGGTAACTACTGTAAAAGTCCTACTGGTCACTGATGCTCTGTCTTCACTTGCTGACAAGTAGAACACCTCAAGATGAAACTAGAAACACCTCTCTTCATACCTGGCCGACAGTACTGGTGATGAAGATCTCGATACATCTTGGTGATGCCAGGATGAACTGCCCAAACTAAGTGTAAGGACCTAGTTGGAGCAATGAACCACTGAGAGGGGGGGTGAATGAGTGGAACCCCTTTTTCTTTTTAAGTTCCCTTAATATTGAGAACAACCATTGTCTCCTATTAAAGATATAATTCCCTGCTGAAAAAAACAAACAAGCACGCATCCAAAGGAACACAATAATTTACAAGGTTCACTATTCAATAAGAATAGCTACGTCCTTAGTATGGTTGGAAACAATCCAGCACCATACAATCAACTAAGAAAACACTACTTTGATTACAACGATTAGGATATACCCTTACACTCATGAAGAACTGTGAAACAATCACTCCAGTGTGTGTGCACCCTCTTAGCACAATAGGGAAAAGTCTCTTTTCTTGTAACAACTTATGTTACCTGCACTTCTTCCTAATACAAAAGTGTAAACAAGTTCAAAACAAATATTCACTTCCTTACCCAGAAGAAAGGCAAGGACTCCTTGGACTCGGGATAGATAAATTATAGTCCAAACATCCCATTCTGAATCTTCACTCCGAATTTTCCCAATCCTATTCATCAATAGGAATCTTCATTAGTCTAAGAAAATCAATATGGTGACTTCCAGTACTGATTACCCATTCCGAATCTCCACTCCAAATTCTTCACTCTGAATTCTTTACTCCAAACTTTCTTCTTCACTCTGATTCTTCAATTCGAGTCTTCCTCAGTCTGAGAAACACAATACGGTGACAGCATGTACTGATTCCCCATTCCGAATCTCCACTCTGAATTCTCTTCTTCCCTACGAATTTTATCAATCCGAGAAAATCAATACGGTGTCAACCAGTATAAAATTCTCATTTCAATTGAGATTGCAATGAAACTATGTCGGCCAAACCCTTCTTCTTCTCTCTAGATTATCATAGCTTCTCTCTCCACATTTCATTGCACACTTACTTAGCACCCAGATATCCTTTTATTGGCATTCCAAAGTGTGCTTAGGCCGAAAACTAAAATATATTCCTGCTCACTTAAATTCACTCAAATCGTAATTTCTCATGAAATCGTTGAGTAATTAAGACTTTTTACACGCTTCTAGAATCATCTCGAATCGTCTTCCTCTTCTCATGATATAGAAATTCGGCTTTTTTCTAGATCCGACATTGTTACACAAGTTTCTCGGTATCACATTCTTGGATCCACTCATCTGTCTTCTCGGCATCATATTCTCAGATTCACCCTTCCTGATTCTTCGGCATCACTTCAATGATTGGCATGACCTTTCACCGCTTCTTCGGCATGACACCATTTCAATTCTCGGTATGGCTTCTAGTTACGACTTCACCAATTCTCGGCATGACTCCACACTTCTGTCTATGAACTTCAGGTTCAGGAAGTCGACTCCGAACTTCTTTACTCTGAACATATGACTCAGAAAGTCGACTTTGAACTTCCCGCTGCGAACTTCTGACTCAGGTAGTCAACTTCAAACTTCTCTTTACGAACTTCTTCTTTAGAAAGTTTACTTTGAACTTCCTACTACGAACTTCTTCTTCAGCAAGTCGAATCCAAACATCCCGCTACAAACTTCTGACTCAGAATGTCGACTTCGAACTTCTCTCTATGAAATTCTTCTATTCTCGGTACAACATCAGGTTCTCGGAACGGCTCATCCAGATTCTTGAAACGGCTCTTGGTTCTCGATACGACTTCACAAGTTCTCGGTACAATTTTCTGGTTCTCGGTGCAACTTCTTCAATCATTGTTACCGGAGATTTTGAATTCTCGGAATGACTCCTCCAGATCTCTGTATGACTTCACCAACCAACTTTTTCTTGCATCATGAGTACTTTCATATACTCAAAAATTAGAGTTACAAAACAGAAAATCATCATAACAATTTGTGCCTTCACATCTCCTATCATCCAGCTTTCTAGAATTTTCAATTTCTTGGTTCCGAACTACTCAAATTCCAGACTCTGAATTTCAAGACTCCGGACTTCCAGACTCTGGATTTCCAGACTCCAAATTCTTCGAACACCAGGTTCCGAATGTTCAATATACTTGGTTCCAAATCAAAAAACTTCCATCTTCTCTATTCTTATAAATTCAAGGTGTCTTCCCTTTATGAAAACTTCCTCAATTTCAAAAAAAGATAATACATGCAAACCATCTCTTCCTTCAGCTTGGTCCTAACAATCTCCCCCTTTGGATTTTTTGTCAACCAAGTTTTCATAAATCACCATACTTTGTAACCTTAACCAATGGATCACTTATCAATAATTCTAAGCCTACGTGAGCTAACAATTTTTATGAAAAAATGATCTTTGACAGAAAAACCATGTTGTCCATAGGTAGTGAAAATGACATCTTCAACTTCATACATCTTCAGCTTCATACATCCTGTAAACAACTTCAAGTTCTTTCCTACAACCACTCCAACAAACAGTTAGAATAGTTCACATACACAAGCAGTGCTGAGTTCAATGCATAACCACAAATCTCTCTTTGAACAATAGATTTATGATACAAACAACTTCTCCCCCTTGACAAAACAATCCAAAGGTAAGAAGAGATAAGGGATGAAGCAACATACCTTATCCTTGAAGAGAACGAGGTTGGACACCCATGTTCAACCTCAATCTTGAGAATGATTCCTTTGGTAAGGGTTTCGTGAAAATATCAGCAACTTGTTCAGCAGATGAATCATATTCAAGTTTCAATTCATTCTTTTCCACATGCTCTTTGATTAAATGATATTTGATGTCAATATGCTTCAATCGAGAATGTTGGATTGGATTTTTTGTAAGATTAATTGTGATTTGATTATCACAGCCCAAGAGCAAGGGAAACTTCACTTCAACTAAAAAATCTTCCAACTGTGTTTTCATCCAGATAAGTTGAGTAGCACCCATGGTTGCAGCAACATATTTAGCTTCAGTTGTACTGAGTGTCACATAATTCTGCTTCTTCAATTTCCATCCAACACAACTTTTTCCCATAAATAACTCTTTACCAGATGTAGATCTTCTATCATCAACATTTCCTGCCCAATCTGCATCTGAATACCCAAACAAATCAATGTTATTTGAACCACTATACTTGATTGCTAATTCTGTTGTGCCTTTTATGTATCTGAGAATTCTTTTTCCAGCAACAAGATGTGATTTTTTAGGAGGAATCTGAAATCTTGAACATAAGGTAACAACAAAAACAATATCTGGTCTTGATGCAGTCAGGTATAACAAACTTCCAATCATCTTTCAATATTCTTTCTGATCAACTAATTTTCCTTCAAAATCTTTACTTAGCTTCGTTCCCCATGAGATAGGAGTTGATACAGGTTTTGAGTTTTCCATCCCAAACTTCTTAATAAGTTCCTTAGCATACTTTTCATGGGAGAGAAAAATGAATTCTTTCTATTGAAAAATTTTTAACCCAAGAAAGTATCTCATTTCACCCAACATGGACATCTTAATGAAATTATTCATTTCTTCAGCAATCCTTTTACAGCTTCTTTCATCATTCCCAGCAAAAATAATGTTTTCAACATAGACAATCACAATGAGAGAAAGATCATAGCTTTCCTTGATGTACCTATTGTTGTCAAACCTCCCTTTCTTGAAGTTCATCTCCTTTAAGAAAGTATCCAGTTTGGAATACCATGCTCTTGGAACTTTCTTCAGCCCATACATGGCATTGTTTAACCTACACACATAACTTTCATTCTTCCCAACAAAAAATCCACATGGTTTCTCAATATAAACTTCTTCTTTGATATCACCATTAAGAAATTTGGATTTAACATCCATTTGAATGATTTTTTAACCTCATTGTGATTCAATAGCATGAAAGATTCAGATAGTTTCTAATCTGGATACCAGAGAAAAATTTTCTTCAATGTCAATCCCTTCAATCTGAGAGTAGCCTTTGCAAACCAATCTTGCTTTATTTCTAATAACTTCACCTTATTTATTCAACATGTTTCAAAATACCCATTTGGTGCCAATAATGTTCTTACTTTCAAGCTTGGGTATGAGTTCCCATGTGTCATTATTTTCAATCTGATCCAATTCTTCATTCATGGATTGAACCCATTCTGGATGCTCAAAGGATTCATTAAAAACATTTGGTTCTACTTTGGAATACCGGGAAGTTTGTGATATAGAATTACTTGTTCTTATTGTTTGAACCATGTGACGTTGATCACCAAAAATATTCTAAGCTTACACTTATTTCATCAGCCTGGGATAAGTTTTTCATGTGCATTCCTCATCACATGATATGGATGAATCTGATTCTTCATCATGATTAGGATTACAATTCATTGCATCCTTATCAAAATTGTTTACTTCATCTTCCTCATCTTCCTTGTATTTCTAGACATGCTTATCTTTTCCTGGAGTTTCAATGACTTTTATATCAAATGAATCTAGAATTCTTCTTATTTCTTTGTTAAAGCATCTATAACCTCTTCTTTCAGGTACATATCCAAGAAAAATTATGTCTTCTCCTTTCTGCTTGAATTTTCCACTACTTCCACAATTCTACTTTATAATGTATGGTCTCCCAAAAACTTTATCATGTTTCATATTTTGAGTAATTTTATATAAAAGTTTATATGGAGTCTTGTTTGATTGAGGCATGTAGAAACAATGATTTTGAATATAAATAGATGTACTTGTAGCTTGCCTCCAAAAGTAATGAGTAAGTCCATGTTCAAGAAACATGGTTCTTCCCATTTCCACCAAGCTTCTGTTCTTCCTTTTAGAAAACCCATTTTGATGAGGTGTATATGGAGCACTATATTCATGCCGAATCCCATGCTTCTCAAGATATTCTTCAAATTCTTCACTTCTATACTCACCACCATTATCTGTTCTCAACTTCTTCCCAGAGTACTCACATTCTTTCTCAGCTTTCCTTTTAATTCTTTTAAACAATTTCAGGGCATTTGACTTGTGCATCATAAACATAACACACATAATGCGAGTAAAATCATCAATGAAAGTGATGAAGTACTTGTCTCCATTTGTTGATTGTTTTCTCATCAGCCCACATATATCAGAATGTATTAGTTAAAGGGGTGGTTTAGAAGAAATGTCAACCTTCTTATGAAAAACACTTGTAATCTTTCCTTTCTGACAGGTAGTGCAACACCAATCTTTTCTACTCGGAAAATCTGGAATATCTCGAACATTGTCCCTTTTAGATAACTTACTCATATTTCTCTGACACATGTGTCCAAGTCTTCTGTACCACAACTGATTTTCTTCCACTAAGCTCATGTAACAAGAGTTTTGTGAATTTCCATCCTGAAACATATATCCTTTAGTTAGTTGTCCTCTTGTTACAATCTCCTCATCTTCTTCATTTTTCACAAAAAATCCATCTTTCATGAAGATAAATTTGTTACCCTCATCACACAATTTTGATACACTCAGCAAGTTGTGCTTCAGCCCATCAACATGTAGAGTTTTCTTGGACTTCAATTTTTCATTCCCAATGATGGCTGATCCAACACCATTGATTTTTAAAGATTAATCATTACCAAATGTCACAGTGCATTTTTTAAACTTTTTTACATTCTTTAGAAACTTCATGTCTCCTGTCCTATGTGAAGAACACCCACTATCAAATATCCAACGTCGTTCTTCCTTTGTAACTTTTAGAGCAGTTTCAATAACAAGATATTTTTCTTCTTTCACTTCATTCTTCTCCTTAAGATTCTGAGAATTAAGAACTTTTTTTGAGCCAGTAACAACACATGACGTCCTTTTGCAAGATGTCCATGTTGTTCACACCTTTCACAAATAGTCTCTAGAGGCTGGAACCTATTTTCTGTCTTGACTTGATTCTTCTCAACTCTCTTCAAGAAAACCTATTCATTCTTCTTCCTTTGAGGAGATTGAATCCCCATCAATCTCTACCTTTCATAACTTATGGGGTGGTGGTAATAATTTTTATTGAACTAACATAGATTCGCTGTATTCCAGAATCCAATACAATTCCAACAGTACCCATAGAAGTAGTACCTTCCTCTAAAGATTTTGTTCGGATACTTCCTTGTTGCTCTTTCTTCAGCCCCACCAACCATTCTTTTATTTGCAAGATTTCTATGCTGGAATTATTATTTTTCTTGTTTTTCACCAGTGTTAGACTTAGGTTTCCATGAAACTTCATAGTTCCCCATAACAATGGTATTGGCCACATAAATAGCTTTCCCATCTTTCTTCTTCACAACAACCAATTTATTCTTCTGTTGAATTTTCTCAAGATTTTCTTGTTGGGAGATTTCACCTACAAAAGTAGTTGAGTTTTGAAAACATATGTTTCATAACTAAACTTCTGAGAGATTATTTTTAACAATCTCTAATTCTTCCTCTTTTGCTTTCAACTTAACTATCATGTGCTCATTTTGGTTTTTCTCATCATCAAGAGACTTCTTCAAATTTTCAAGTTCTTTCACAAGTTATTCTTTAAAATTATCTTGATTTCATGCCGAGTAACATTCATTTTCCAATTTTTTTTCAAGTTTATCCAGCCTTCTGATCATCCTTAAACATTCCTTCAATTCTTCTTTCAGATGCGTCTCAATCTGAGTTTCTTCTTCTTCCGAGCTACTGCTTCCGAAATCTTCATCATTCACTATTGTAATGAAAGTATTTTCAACACCATGCTCAACTGATTTTTTGGATCCTTCATAACTTTCTTAATATTCTTCATTTATATATAGAATACTTTTTCCCTTGGATTTGATGAACTTCTTGTCTTTCCCTGACATTCCTTTACCACCCTGCTTCTTCCATAACTTTCTGGGCTTTCTTTATTCTTCATCACTGCCTTCTTCATTCTCCCTTCGAGGACAGTCATCCAAAATGTGGCCAATGCCTCCACATTCAAAACACTTTAAGGGATGTTTTCCCTTGTATTTACCTATGCCTCTTTTAACATTTTTTTGAAAACAAGGATAAAATATCGTTAAAATTTTTACATACCTCGCTTTCAGAGTCGGAGTCGCCACCATCTTCTTCAATCATGATATTCTTAGAATTTTACTTCATTATGGATTTGAAAGATAATTCTCGGTCAACCTTTGTCTTGGTCTTCATAGCCTTTTCCCTTCTTATCTCCTAATTAATGAGTGTGCTATGCAAATCATCAAGAGATAGTGTCTCTGAGTCTCTGTCTTCTAATGAAGATAACTTCACATCAAATTTATCAGGAAGAATCCTCAAGATATTTTCCACCACAGTAGAGTCTTTTAGCTCTTCACCAAGACATATGATGGTACTAACAATATAGTTTACCCTGGTGAATAAATCCCCAACAGATTCATGCTCTCCCATCTTCAAGTCTTCATACCTCAATATCCAGATTTGAAGTTTTGACTTCTTGACTTTTGTATTGCCTTCATATATGTTTTTCAGTTTTTACCATATACCTTTGGCTGTGGCCACTCCTTTTACTCTCAAGAATTCACTTTCAGAAAGTGATGACAATACAGTATTCTTGGCACTTCCATCATTCTCAAGAAATTTCTTGTCAACAGGTGTAAGTGGAATATTGCCTTCAATGGGGGGAAACCCAATTGTTGCAGCTTCATGAACTTCATAACTAATAGACATGAGATATGGTAGCATTATATCATTCCAGATGTGATAGTTATTCCCATAGAATACTGGAATGCCTTTATTTTTCACAAAATTCAGATTCTCCATTAGCAAGGGAAAAAAGGCAACTATCCTCTGATACCACTTGTAAGGACCCAGTTAGAGCAATGAACCACTGAGAGGGGGGTGAATCAGTGGTACCCCCTTTTCTTTTTATGTTCCCTTAAAATTGATAACAACCTTTGTCTCCTATTAAAGATATAATTACCTTTTGAGAAAAAAAAACAATCCCACATCCAAAGGAACACAACAATTTACAAGGTTCACTATTCAATAAGAATAGATACATCCTTGGTATGGATGGAAACAACCAAACACCATAAAATCCACTAAGAAAACAATACATGGATTAAAATGAGTAGGATATAACCTTACACTCGTGAAGCACTGTAAAAAAATCCCTCCATTGCGTGTGCACCCTCTTAGCACAATAGGGAAAGTTCTCTTTTCTTGTAATAACTTATGTTACCTGCAATTCTTCTAAATACACAAGTGTAAGCATGTTCAGCACAAATCTTCACTTCCTTACCCAGAAGAAAGGAAAGGACTCCTTAGACTCGAGATAGATCAATTACAGTCCAAACAACCCATTCCGAATCTTCACTCTGAATTTTCCCAATCCGATTCTTCAATCTAAATATTCATCAGTCTGAGAAACTCAATACGGTGATTGCCAGTACAGATTCACCATTCCGAATCTCCAATATGAAATCTTCACTCGGAATTCTTCACTCTGAACTTTCTTCATCACTCTGATTCTTTAATTCGAGTCTTTCTCAGTCTGAGAAACTCAGTATGGTGATATCCAGTACTGATTCCCCATTCCGAATCACCACTCTGAATTCTCTTCTTTACTCTGAATTTTCTCAACCCTGGAAACTCAATACGGTGTCAACCAGTATCAAATTCTCATTTCAATTGAGACTGTAATTACACTCTATCGGCCAAACCCTTCTTCTTCTCTCTTGATTATCAGAGCTTCTCTCTCTAATGTTTCATCACACACTTACTTAGCACCCTGATCTCCTTTTATAGGTGTTCCAAAGTGTTCTTAGGTGGGAAATTAAAATATTTTCCTTCTCACTTAAATTCACTCAAATCTTAATTTCTCCTGAAATCTCTTAGTAATTAAGACATTGTCAACGCTTATAGAATCTTCTAGAATCTTCTTCCTCTTCTCTGGATATAGAAATTTGGCTTTTTTCCAGATCTGACTTTGTTACACAAGTTTCTCGGAATCACATTCTCAGATCCACTCATCTGTCTTCTCGGCATCATATTCTTTGATTCACCCTTCCTGATTCTTCGGCATCACTTCAATTCTCGGCATGACTCTTCACCGCTTCTTCGGCATGACACCATTTCAATTCTAGTTATGGCTTCTCGTTACGACTTCACCAATTGTCGGCATGACTCCATACTTCTGGCTACGAACTTCAGTTTCAGGAAGTTGACTCCGAACTTCTTTACTCTGAACATCAGACTCAGAAAGTCAACTCTGAACTTCCCGCTATGAACTTCGGACTCAGGAAGTCGACTCCAAACTTCACTCTATAAACATCTTCTTCAGCAAGTCGACTCTGAACGTCCCACTATGAATTTCTTCTTCAGCAAGTCGACTACGAACATCCCGCTACGAAATTCTGACTCTAGAAGTCAACTTTGAGCTTCTCACTACGAACTTCTTCTATTCTTGGTACGACTTCGGGTTCTTGGAACTGCTCTTCCAGAATATTGGAACGGCTCTTGGTTCTCGATACAACTTCACCAGTTCTCAGTATGATTTTATGGTTCTCGGTGTGACTTCTTTAATCATCTTTACAGGAGATTTTGAATTCTCAGAATGACTCCTCCAGATCTCAGTATGACTTCACCACACAAATTTTTCTTGAATCATGAGTACTTGCATATAATCAAAAATTAGTGTTCCAAAACATCAAATCATCATCACAATTTGTGCCTTCACATCTCCTATCAGCCAGCTTTCAAGAATTTTCAATTTCCCGGTTCCGAACTACTCAAATTCCAGACTCCAAATTTCCAGACTCCAAATTCTTCGAACGCTAGGTTCTGAATGTTCAATATACTCGGTTCTGAATCATCAAACTTCCAGCTTCCAAATTCTTAGAAATGCAAGGTGTCTTTCATTTATGAAAACTTCCTAAAGATCAACAAAAGACAATCCATGCAAACCATCTCTTCCTTCATCTTGGTCCTAACACTGAGGAATGAAAATCCCAAATCAGCTCCTCTGGTATGTCTTCATGCACCCATAAGTGTCCCTAGAAATGAAATATCTCATCCTCACCCACTATCCATCCAAGAAGAGGTTTCTCTCCTAACACACTCTCCTGCAGAACTAATCCTTCTGAGTCTTATAGATTCCTCATTCGTACCCGATCAAGAAGGGTTGAGGTAACATATACAGAAGATAAGAAAATTTGTCCCTATCTGTCGTGCACCTCCAGATGCATCTCAGAGAACAGATCCACAATCTACCACTCCCTGCTGGCCTCCTAAACTACCAGAATCTGAGTTCTCCTACTCAACGCATCTGCCACTATGTTTCCCTATCCCGGCGTATAGGAAAGCTTGAAATCAAAATACTATAGATACTCGACCCACCAACGTTGTCTCAGATTCAAATCACACTGAGTGAAGATATACTTGAGACTCTTTTGGTCAGTGAAAACCCCAAAATTCTCCCCCAGAAGGTAATTTATCCAATAGCGCAAGGCTTGAACAACAACTGCCAACTCAAGATCGTGCGTCGGGTATTTCCTCCCATGTGGCCTCAACTATCGAGACTCGTACGCAATGACTTCATCTCCCTACATAAGCACAATTCCTAGCCTGATACCTGAATCATCACAAAAAATAGTATAGGTGTTTCTTGGCTCTCGAAAGACTAGTATCGGTGCTGACTTCAACCTTTTCTTCTACTCCTGAAAGGATGACTCACAAGAATCTGACCATAAGAACATTGCCCCCTTCTTGGTCAGACTGGTCAATGGTGCTTCTAGGTGTGAAAAGTCCTGAATGAAGCATCTGTAGTATCCATCTATCCCTAGGAAACTCTGTACCTCAAAAACGTTCTTCAGATGCTCCCATGAAACTACACCTTTCACTTTCTCTGGGTCCATAGATACTCATGTATTTGAGATGACGAGACCCAAGAAGTGAATCTGATCCGTCCAAAAGTGGCACTTCGAGAGTTTATCATAAAGCTGATGCTCTCTCATTGTACTTAGAACGATTTCAGGATGGGTAGCATGGTCGTGTCGAGTGTGAGAGTACACCAAGATATCTTCCATGAAGACCATAACGAAGTAATCCAAGTAAGGATTGAATAATCAGTTCATCAGTTCCATGAAAACTATTGGCACATTCATGAGACCAAACGGCATAACCGTATACTTTTAGAGACCATACCTGCTTCTGAAGGCTGTCTGAGGTATATCTGATGGTCTAACATGCAACTGATGATAACCGGACCTAAAATTGATCTTCGAGAACACCCGACCTCCCGAAAGATGATCGAAAATATCATCATTCCTCAGCAAGGGATATTGGATCTTGATCGTCAACTGGTTCAACTTCCGATAATCCACATAGAGCCTAAGGTTACCATCTGCCTTCTTCTCAAATAGGAAAGACGAACCCCATGGAGAAGTACGGGGTCAGATGAAACCCTTTTCCTATAACTCCTCCAACTACTTCTTGAGCTCCTGCAAATCATGTGTAGCCATCCTATAAGGAGGAATGGACACTGGTGCCTCTCCCGGCACATGCTCAATAGAAAATTCTACCTCACTCTCCATAGACAAACCTGAAAAGTCCTCTGGAAATACATCTCTGAAACGATCCACCACTGGAGGAAAGTCTAACTGAGAAGTCCCCTGGTCATCCAGATAAAGACTAGAAATATGGGCTGTAACACCTCCTAGCCCATGATGATCGAGTCCTGCTCGAATCACCTTAACATCCCATTCACCTCTATGAAGAAAAGATTCACCCTCTGGTGAAATGAAACTAACCCTACGGTGATAACAGTCGACGACTACCTGGAAGGGAACCAACTAGTCCATCCTGAGAATGAAATCATAGCCTGTCATCTCTAGGACATAGAGATACCATAACAAATGATTCAATGAATCCTCGAGAGGGAACTCTCTGTACTGACGTACACTAGATGTCCTCATCCCCAAAGGTGTGATTAGTGTCAACAAGTTTGTAGAAGAAAAGATACAGAGCTCAAGGATCTCCACAACAGCAACAAAGAAAAATCTATGCGTAGCACCAGTATCGAAAAGGGATGAAGACAAAACCGAGGCTACTAAGATCGTACCTAGAACTATAGAAGGTCCTGGATCCTTCTCCTGATAGGCCTACTCCACCGCAAAAGTCTGGCCAACCCCGCGGCCATGTGACTCCGCCTGACCACTCTGAGCTAATCCTCCCTGCTGACACTGAAAGGCTGGTCACTGACTGTCAACCTCGGCCCGAATGGCGGTAAGAGCTCCAGTTCCCCGATTGGTGAGAAAGTGTTGGTGCTTCTCCTGAATGAGGAGTCATGGAAGAACCCCCTTCCCTAGCTACTGGTGAGAAAACCTGGCAGAAACGTTGATGGTGACCCATCTTGCCGCAAGATCAGCACTCTATTGGGTCTCTCTGGAGCTGCGGCCTCATGTGCCCTGCCCTTAAACACTGGTAGCATACTACCTGGCTACGTGAAGATGTATCTCACATCATCGGATCACCACACGTAGACTCATTATGGCGCTTCCTGCTATTAACTGGTGGAATACTAGCCCTGGAAGCAGAACCACCCTAGCTCGCAGCTCCAGAGTCTCTCAGATTGTGCTGTGCAATCAGTTCTTGGTTGACGATGGAAGTGATGGAAGTCAACTGAAAGATATTCACCTATGAGTGGATCTCCCGCCTGAGACCATTCTCAAAATTCCTTGCTAAGAACATCCCGTATCCACCCTAGAGGGGTGTGAAACGCTGCAGCTCAGTGAAACGATAGGAATACTCCATAACAGAAAGAGTACCCTACTCTAGACTCATGAACTCCTGGGTTCAATCGTCCCTCAGGGTTTCCGAGTAGAAGTAGTCGTAAAACGCATGCTGAAATCCTCCCAAGACATAAACTTCTGATGACCTGCATATGAGATCATGTCCCACTACCTCTTGGCAGAGTCTCATAGCCTATAGGTAGCGAGCTTAACTCACCTTTCCGGAGGCGTTTCCAGATGCTCAAATATAGTCAGCATGGCTTCCAGCCATGACTCTGTAGCCTGTGGTCCTCCTTCCCCCAAGAAAGTAGAAGGATGTTGCTGCTGGAAAACCCGCTTCAAGTCTGCCATAGTCATGGTAGGAGGCGGTGCTCTCTGAAAAGTCATCATCATCCTCATAAAGCCTTCCCTAAACTACGCATCAGCTCCCGCAACTAGTACAACAGCCAGTTCCAAGGCTGGCATGACAGGAGGATTGGCAAGAAGTCCTTGATTTGCCATATCTAGCGTCTGATCACTATCATGAACCTGACGTACAACTTGAGGACATCTCGGAGGCATAGCTTTGAAAGATCAAAAGCATACCATAGATCAAGAATATCAAGGGAAAAGAAAAAAGGAATACAAAATGAAAACAGGAGAATGAAACACTCATGTTTTACAAAACATGACTACACAATGTGTATAAACTCTACACGTCATGTACTTAACTCTATTCCCCTCACCGAGTCTCCTTGCATGACTAACCCACACGGTATTCTTAAACTGAGACTACACGGCGTGTTCCCTGTGGACACGGCGTGTAGTAGACAAGGTTTCAACTACCTGTTTTGTTAGTTACATGGCACTTTACACGGCTGACACTACAAGGAATTTTCCAAACAATCACGGTGTGTACTTGAAGATTTTTCCCGACCTGTGTTGTTGGTGACATGTCCGGGTACACAGCTGACCCTTACACACCATGTTCCGAACAAACACAGCTTGTATATGAGTATATAACACCATCCCGTGTTGTTTGTGACACAGCTGGGTACCTAGAACAAGGCTACACAGCATGTTCATACAAAACAGAGCATGTATTACATGACCTTCGTCGACCCGTGTTGTTAGTGACACGGACATGTACCTAGAACAAGCCTACATAGTGTGTTCATACAAAACACGACGTGTATTACACGAGCTTCCCTGGCCCGTGTTGTTAGTGACCCGTCCGGGTACACGGCATGTACCTACCATACACGACATATTCCTGGAGATTTTTCACAACCCATGTTTCTGCTCACACAGTCAGTGACACGGTTTAAAAACTACACGGCATGTATATATAAAGTACACGCCGTGTATTCTGGGTTTTTCCAAGCAGTAGCTCTGAAACTGCACTGAATCCTAGAAAACGCTGAAAAACAAGCATGAAGCTGCCAAATTCTTATCCATGAGCGATCCAACTCCCCATGAATCAAAGTTTGGCATATCTTACATATCATATATAAGGGAAACAAGTCAATGATCCACCATGTTCTAATTCATGAGGCCCCATAACACCTCCAAAACCAAAATTTGGCATTCCTTTAAGCAAGGTACAACACAAACAACCTCTCTATCAAACTGCAGGGATTCTATCAAAGCATCTATCACAACAGCATGCATAATCTACACAACATTTATCACAACAACATGCAATTACTATTGCACCCTAGATGGCATATCAAGAATGAATGGAATGTGATTTCTAACAAGTGCCTATATGATGCATGAGATGTCATACCCTTATCTTATCAGGTTGTGACAGAAATAGAACCACAATATCAACAAAAATAACAATACAAAGCATTTGAATCACTCTAGGTGAAATCAGATCAACAGTAATATATAAAAACCATAAAATTGTAATATGTGAGGTAGATTGGCTTTTCCCTATACACGGGTTAGCTACACCCGAGCACAGCTTAACACCAAGTACTGAATCCATCATATCCCTAGCTAAAGGCTCCAAATAGTAAATCAGGAGAAAAGAAACTCCTTTTATACCACTTTGTAACGTCCCTGTTTCGGAAGCCACCCAAAGGAGACCCATACCCGGTTGGTCACATGTCCTCAAGTGCATTTCCCCAAACACCAAAGGCTGCTGACTAGTAGTGAGGGCATTGGGTGTGATAGTGGGGAAACTATGCCCTCATTGGAAGAGTACACAGTGGAATAAAATAAAATAGACAACAGAAGAAACTGTAAACATCAATATGAGAGTAAACGATAAACAGTGGAAGACTAACAGTAAACAACTGGATCACACACACATATATATAAAATGATACATGATACATATGTCTAGGAAAAGCAGCCAAAAAATTCACAATGCTGAATATAGTAATAAAAAAAAGTGCAAAAGAAAATAGGTAAACTCCTCAGCATCACAATCCATAGCTTGGTCCCATGCTCTCTAGCTCCACAGAAAGTCAAGTACATGATGTAGAAGGGAGATTTCCCTTATCTATACCTGCAACAATATAATCTACTTGGGCCCAAAAGCATGGCCCAAACAGGGTGTGGCACAAGGTCCCAATAGGAAACCAACCAAAGATATGTGCCTAACAGTCAGCGAATACATGGCAAGTCAAACTACAGGAAGTAGTAAATAATAAAACACACAGCAGCTACAATCTACAGTGTCTAGCATATAAAACACACAAGTAACAGCCAAGTAACAAGTAGAACAACAGGTAACCCCCTGGGTAGTTCTCATAGCCTAAACCTTATGGTTCAACCTACAAGTACTAGAAACCCTCTAGAGGCACAAACAGTCTCACCCTCTGGTTCAGCTAAAGAATAGACTCTCTGAGGAAGCACTCACCGTCAAATCCCCCTATAGTCTCGTATCGTACTAAAGGCTCTCTAGGGAAACACTCAATGTCCCATTCACCCTATGGCCCGTGTTGAGGAATTACAGGCTCTCTGAGGAAGCACTCATCGTCATTTCCCCCTGTGGTCTCGAATCATAAATTAAAGACACTCTGGAGAAGCCCTTACATCTATTCTCCTTATGGTCCACTACACTAGGTTATCACAGCCCTGTGTAAAACAAACATGCATAGAGCGCTTATCGCCCAAAGTAAACCTCAAGAACTACATGGATATTATTCTAAGGCACAACAGCATAAAAGTACAACAGTTCTACTATCCTACAACTAGGCTCGGCAAGTGGAAAACTCTTAACAGGAAAAACATGCATGAAAAAACATCCAGATCACAATAAAAGTTACCCTATTCACAAGCATTGACCTCAACTCAAGCAATCAAGAAAAGAAGGCAAAAAATAGGGCAATCATAGGAAACACAAAATACCATGTTCAAGGGAATTGGTGGAATTGCAGAATATATTTAATGACTTCCTACAGAAAGGCACAAACCACCTACCTCGATCCTAGGAGATCGCTATATGTGAACCATGATGAATGATTCTCCTTAGAATGTCAAAGATCTGAGAAAAAATCCAAAACGATCAACCCCTGATAACTTGAGAAAAAGGATGAATTGGGAAAAAAGGCTCTAGGAGAAGGAAGAACTCACCACTTCAGTTCCAACATAATCGATGGCGGTCGATTCAAAGAATGGATGGAGGCACAGGGGCTCGGAGAAAATTTGTGGTCGTGCGGGTCGCTCTAGGTCAAAGAACCTGGAGAAGAAGACATTTTCCTCAATTAGGCGTGACCCCGGTCCGTTTAATGAAAAAAAAGAAAGTACATGACGCGTACTTCTGGCGTACATGGCGTGTACTTGGCCTTTCTGTACTCCGCGTTAAGCGGCCACCACATCGCCCTTACACACCGTGTGTGTGGCCCAGACATGGCCAGCACACGGCCTGGCGCTGCATCAATGTACAGGGCGTGTACTTAGGAAATTTCCAGATTTTCCCCTTTTTCTCAAAAATGAATATAAAAGGAAAACATACCTGAAATAAAGACTTGTGTTCTTACATTACAGTGGGTCAGTTCTTTTAAAATTATTTTCAAATATTTTTTATCATTGGTTGATTAATTTTCTCATAATGTGTAAAATTTATACAAAACAATATTTGTATGAGGTACCTTTATATATATTTATTTTCTCATAATAATGTTCTTTAATAATATATCATGGATATTAGATTCTGAATATAAATAAAATAATTAATTTCATATTTAGTTTTTCATCGAATTAAGGATAATGATTATGGGAGAAGTCTTTATATGGGATAGGAATTTTGTAAGGGTTGGAACATTATCCTTGGAAATAGTTAATTATCATTGTCCAAGTGGATGGTCAAAATTTCTAGAATATTGTTCTCTTGTACAACCAATGATATATATTCAATTTATTTATCCTTCCATGGTGGAATATGTATTTAATTTTCAATAATAATGAAATTTCAGTCTATTTGTATGAATGAAATGGTTTAAGGTTCTAATAACATGTTTAATGACATATATATAATGTATCATGAAAATATTAACAATAAATTAAATATAAATAACATATAAATTAACTTTTTTAATTATGCATCTCATTTTATTTGTCTCCATTGCTAGATAAATTATATTTTCCATAAAAGGCAACATTATTTTTGATTGTTATATTCAAATGATTATGAATACTTTGATGTTTGTGAATACTGTTTATTATGTAAAATTATAAAATCAACATTTAATATTAAATAAGATCATAATTTTGAATTTTTAGATTTCATACATATTTAGGTATGTGGTCCTATATGTAATGTTTCTCAAATTTGAGTTCAATACTAAATTTCCTTTAATAATTATAACATAAGTTATGAGTATGTCAATTTTATGAAACATAATTATGAATCCACAAAAATTTTAATTATATAAAACATCAATTTATGAAATTAAAATTTAAAATATAAGGAAATAATTAATGAAAATCAATGTGGGTTAAATATATGAGTCAAAAAATTCAATTCAATATCAGAGATTGTGGAATAATATCGAAAATAAATCAACCATGTACGACCCAATTAAGGATTTTATATAAATTAATATATAATATTTTTTTGGGTTAGTTTGATTAATGGTGATTTATATAGTAACATCATGAAAATATAATTTAACAGAATATATTTTCAATAGTTTTAATAACATATAACTCATTCCATTATAAAATTTGTGATATATTATTGAAATATTACTATTTAAATATGATCATTATTGTATATCCACTAAATAGCTATATAGTAACATGGGTAGCCTCATTATGAAATATATAAATAATAGTCCTATTCAATATAACCTTGTTGATTAATTCTTTTGAAATAATCACTAAAATTTTTGAGAAGTTTTTATAGGCTTGAAAAAAAATATTTATAAAATATATCATCATTTTTTATTCTCAGTATATTTTATAATAATGTTTTAAAACATAAATAAATTATATTTCCTAAAAAATATATTTTTTTTTAAATTATTATATAAAAAATCATTTATTTTGAATTTATTATGATTTCATAAAAAAATAATTTTTAATGAATATTGAAAAAAATGGAGATATTATTGAAAAATATCACTTCTATGGAAATATTTATAATTTATAATTTTTTGAATTTGTTCTAAAATATAAATATTTTATTATAATAAATTTAATATATTTATTTTCATTTGATCCATAATTGTACATAATATTTTAATAAAAACATTTTCATAACTGTAATTGATTTTTTCTAGAAAATGGTTTTCTATATCCTTTTAATTATTTATTTAAAAATTAATTTCATCCAATTATAGGGGTTTAATTTTTTTAGATATATTACATAATGGGAATCAGTATGTCATTTTTTTAAATATCTCACCTTTATTTTCTCCTTTAATAAGTGTAACATTGGTAAATATTTGTCATCATTGTATGTGTGAACCAAGTAGTTAAGATTTATAAATAATGTGAATATGTAATAAAAATAAATATAAAACCAAAATTATTTATATTGGTTGAATTTAGTTCTTCAATAATCATCCAATATTTCATGATATGGATACATATTTCCATTTTTCTATAATAATGGCCTTAATATTATTTCAAGTAAATAATAAATCCAAAATGTCATAATTTTTATTTTTATAAATCTATTATTTATTCATATTGTAAAAAGGAGGTTGTGTTCGGTTGTAATGGTTATTTCAAATACGAATGTAATTTTTATATTGTTAATTTTTTTATGGATAGAATAAGAAACATAAATTCTTACGTAAAGATGAAATATTTCTTGTTTAAGAAGTATAAAAAGTCACTTAATTGATTTTAAAAATATAATAAGTCATATTTTTTGGGGGTGAATTGTGATGTTCCAATATTTTATTGTTAAATATAATGTATTAGAAAAATGTTAATATTTTTTTAATTAAAATATTACAAAGGTAATCACTTAAAATAATTATTTTATAATCCCATTAAATGACATTAATGGTATTTTGTGGTAAACAATTATTTATTAAATGCTTCAAAATTTTAGAAAAAATATTATTTGTTTCCTAGATAATGATATATTTTCAATAAATATATCAATTTTCTACTTTATGGTCACATTTTCATTTATGATTGATTTCATGATTCCTAAAGAGTAAAAGATATTTATATCCTGGAAACCATCAAAAGTGTTAATAGAGGGTCAAATATAAGGGATATAGGTTAAACCATAAACTATAAAATTTTAAATTTTGATATATGAAAAAATTGTAACATATAATAATCATATTATATATATATATCAATTTTTATCCATTTTTATGTGAATCAAAATTTTTATTAATTTTATATATTAATTATTTCCAAGGGTTCTCCACTCCTCCCTTTTATAAGGACACCACCACTCGTATCTTTTTAAAACTTAATAATACACCTAGCATGACCAGTCAATAAAAAACACTTCAAAACATCATTATATATATTCTATTAGTTCTTTTTATATGAAAATACCATCCTTAGGGTAGGTAAGGTGAGATCCAAAGGATATTCCTCAAAGTGGATATAAGCATATTAACCTAGTGTTTTTATTTTAAAGTTTTCACTGACTCCTCCAATTATATCATAACCCTTAAAATATAAAAACAAAAGTATCTATAATATTCAAAGTTTAATTATACTATTTTCATAATATTATTCATCTATTTTTTCTATCGCATTGTTAATGAAATTATCACTGAAGCGTGTGTGTGTGTATTAAACCCTTCATAAAGCGATTTGATTAATTTTCCATCACCGCCTCACGTGGTTATATAAAATGATGTACATAAAAAACATATATGATAATAATTATATATTTATGGTTTCATAATGATGAAATATTATTTATAATTATTTCATTCCATCCAAAAAAATGAATAAATCACTCATGAAAACATACAAACTACTATCTCTATGAATGTTGTGATTAATTTTTCAAAATATTCCTTTTTATAAGAGTAATGAATATCAATATAATAAATATATATGATATATATATGATTAATAATTTTATTAATATAATGAAATATTTATTAGGATTCATATAAAATAACTACAAAATAAAAAAATACATTATAATTGAATGAGTTGACACTCTAAAAGGACAATTTTAAAAAATAATTATTCAAAAACTAAAATTAAAATGCATCAATTAGATATTATATGATATTATGATAATTTATATAGTGTTTTGATATAATTATAATAAAATTTGAATTTATTATGCAAGAGGATACATTTCATACAAATAAATATGGATAATTGGTAAGTGTTCATCCTGTGAATATTGCTTCATAGATAAAAGTTTAATGTTATGCACCTATTTATATTTATGAAGAAAATAAACTATCCCATGAACATGTTATATAATTAATATACTTATGTAAATTATATTTAATGTATCATTTTAAATTATTAATTTAAGGGTGTTTCCATTCAAAATTTACCAAAGTGGAATAAGTTAATTATTCGATATGACATATAATTGGGATCATTAATGAATACATTTTTATTAGGGGAATTGCATTCTTTAACTCTTATAAAATCCCATTTCATTTATTCTTAACTAGTTAATTCAATTTTTTCAATTTTTTTCTTTTTCTAATATTTGGTACTGAACTACAACTGATTGAATTTTATTATTGAAAAATGACATTATTTCTCACTATGGCTGGGATTATTTTTTCTTCATTTCAATATTTATTGAAATGTTTTAAACAACATTATTTTCTATGATTCATTGACAATTTTATATTATTTTTAACAATATTTTAAAGTATATAATTATTATTATATATAATATTATTTTTTCCCAAATTATTCACTTTATTACATTAAATTAATGTCTGAAAATGATGTTATATTTTAACACACATGACATGATCGGAATTTATGGAAAACCAGACCGTTTTTATCATTGAAAAATATTTTACAAGATTTCAAGGTTATTTAATAGGAAAAGTGAAGATATTCTTAGTATTTTTTCTTTTTAATTATTTAAAAAGGGAAACGTTACTTATAGTCATAAAACATCAAATGTTCATACAAAACAATTTTCTATTAATTCCTGATATGACAAATAATGATTTTTATGATCACTAAGTGGGGGATGGGTTATTTACTTATCATTAATTTTTATGTTTTATTATATAAGAAGTAATCATTTCCTCTTGTTAATGTGAAGTGACCCTATTAGAAGGGAAAAAATCCAAACTAGTAGAAAAACTGTATTACAAAGATTCACTACCCACTAAGACTAGATAGTCCTTGTCACAATACATTTACAATCCATGAGAAAATGATGTATTACAAAAAATTATATTTTTTGTTATATTTAGTAGGATTTATACTTCAAATTCATATTATTTTTGTTCTTCCGAAATATGAATTCACCTTACATATAAAACATGATATTGAAATATTATGTAACCAAAATAAGTTCCCTTATAATTAGGATTTGATATATTTTTACTGTGATGATATATTCACCCTTCTACTTAATAAAATTAGTGTTTAACATTACTTTATTTCCCATTAGATTGAATAAACATCAACATGTAATTTTATACCAAAAGGTTTGTAAAATCACTTATTTATCTGATACACTAAGTCCCATGAAAACATTTGAATGCATTATTTATTCACTACTAACTAAAAAACTATTAATTTGATAACTAATCCTTACTATTTGTCTAATTACACTGCATAATATTTTTATGGTAATTATCTCCAAATTTTTCATATGATAATATCTCTACACGCTATTTATATGATACTGAAATATGGTAATTCATTAAACTGTATCATTTCCTCAGCCAAGTGATTCTTCATTTTCAAACATCCATAAAAAAACTACAGAACATCAACTCTCTCAAGAATAATAGTAGTGTAAAGTAATTGAATGCCTAAACCATTTATATTGTAACAAAATCAATAAAAGTCAATAAATTACCATAGAATTTAAAAAAAATGAATTTTTCATTCTTATTATTGGATTCCCTGTAAAAATATCAAATATATAACCACCTTGAAAATTAATGAAATTTTGGATCATTACATATATCTCATAGAAAAAAATAATCTACAAACATCCTTAAAAAATGGTATGAATCACGTTCCTTTTTTTTCTGATTGTTGAAATGTTAAAATAATAACCCAACTGTGTGACATTTAGCATATTTACAAAATACATTAAAAAATATCTATTACATCTATCTAGTATAACTTTATAACAAGTATTTTATCCCAAGAAAAAACATCCAGTTCTCCATCAAAACATTCTATGAATAATGAACAATTATTTCCTAATACACATTCATTTTCGAGTTCTATTACTTAGAAAATATTTTCTGTTGACCATTCATGGTAAAATAATTCTGACTGACTTTAGAAATCTAGTCCATCCAGTGGACACTATCTAATTAAGTCATTCAAATTTATATGATGGAATAAATTATAAGTACATGTAATGGTTCCCCTAATGGACTTCATCTGATGTCTTTTCCTACTAGAATATGATTGATATGAGTAAAAACATTATATTATCAATGTAAAAGAAACATTCATCAAGTGATGGTTCTTCAAAATACCTATATCATGACCTCACTTAGTATATTTCTATAGAATTCATAATGGTTTATCCTTCAAGTACCTATATATTACTTCCTAAAATATCACATATAAAAAAATATAATGAACTTCACTTGGATATCCTTATCTTATAATCATTATATTTCTAACCGATCATTTGAAAACTTCTTTCCTTTTCATCTTGAACTATGAAAAATTTCATCTAATGGTATTTTTATATATCTTTAATCATAATTTCATTACAACTTCACTTTTTCTGACACATTAATTCCACTAAGATAAAACATATAAATATAGAATCATAAATTAATTATAACAATTCATGATGATTGATACTTTAATAACACAATGGAAAAGACAAATTTTCATTATTGGAAATATCAATCAGATATAATTGAGTATATATTAAGATAGAAAAATATATAACTAACCTTTATTTTATTAAATTGATCAATTGTACTCCATCCATTATAAATGGCATGTTGGACTCTACATGATCGCATTTTTTATGGAGGGAAATAAATTTTTTGTGATTTATTATTTTAACATTTCTATTTGATTAATGTTGAAAAATAAAAAACTACACTCATTCAATCCTCCTTATTTCATTAATATGATTCTTCTTATATTATTAATACCTTTTCACCTATTAAAAGTTTATAACTGATGAAATGAATTACATATAATATAATTACATTCATACATTAGAAAACTCAATATAGGAAGCAAGAATTATTGAGAAACAATGTCATGTTATCAATATCTATTGATTTAATAATCAGGTTTTAAGAGACATTATAACACTATAAATTCAGACTAAAATCATAAATTATACAAACATTAAACTATATAGACAAAAAGTGTTTTGTATGAATGCCCTCATACTATAAAAATCGATCAGAAAAGATGAAATCATAGATAAATCATAAGTGTAAGTTACATACCAATCCAATACAATAAATATTGTTACTAAATTTTAATTCTTTATATCCAAACACACAAATTATCCTCCAATAAAGAAAACTTCATCATATTTGGATGTTCTGTCATCAAGAAAACCTACCCAATCTACATCAATGTTACCAATTAGATTAGAAATTAATATCCCTTTATATTATATTCACAAATAAATTATTCCATTGATTTATACATATCATATTTATTCCATCCATAATGTGACATTCATTTGGTTGACATTAATACCAATCATAGTGGGTAGTAACATTCCCTATATATATCCTTGAATATATTACACACAATATATATCTAGTCTATTTTGTAAACTCATTAAGATCAAACTCGTTCCCTTTAAAATCATTTTCTAGCATTGTTCCCATGAAAAATTGTGCATAAAAATGGTTTGAATCTTTCAAGCCGGATATAATATCATTAATACAAACAAACACAATGATTGAAACCTCTTGAATTTATTTTACATATATATAAATATAATATAAAACTTTTATGTAATTTTATTTAAAAATGAAATTATCAAATTTAGAATATTAAATTCGATGAGAATTTTTCTACTAATACAAATACTTCTTCTATTTTAACAAATAACTATCTTCATCACAAATTACAATGCCACATGGCTGTTCAATATAAATTTCAACATCATTCTCTCCATTAATAATATCCTACATGAAATTCATTATGATTATCTTATATTGATGAAAAGAAATATTTTGATACTATAAAGTAAATTTATTTGGTATAATCTCTCATAGAATATAAATCTATAAATCTATGAGTTGATCATACAAACCAGTTATACCACATTTCTGATTACATCACATTTTTCATTCATTTTTAAAAAAAACATTTACTATTTAATAACATACATATATTCTTGTTCTGATATATGTTTCCTTCAATCATGCTTCTTAATAAAATCCATATCATAATTAGTGGAATAAATCCACTAATTATGATCCAAATATTCATCAACATATCATGGTTCATCCTAAAATTATATTGAAATATGAGAAAGTAAGCTCACTATTATTCTAGATTGAGACAATTATATATATTCCCCAATGATTTTGTGTAATTCTACTTATTTTCTCAATAGAGGAAGTGTTCAATGATAATTCCCATCATAAGTTGAAATTATAGAGTGGGAATATTTATATTGAGAATCTTCTACATGTTTCTCCTATAAAAACATTGATACAAGATCAATAATAACATCTTCACCATGATTTTCTCTTATATATGTATCCAAAAGCGAATGCATTATATAAAAATATTCCAACACTTACTAATGTGAATAGTAAACAATTATTATATATCCATTATTATATAATTTTTTTCCTATACCACTTTTTCGTTAGCTATGAATGATTCTATTGACATCTCTTTCATAAAACATTCAAACACTCTACCATAGACATTGAATACAATGAGACTACAAAACACCTACAAATATTTGAAAAATGGGGTCTCAATATAATACATATCATAAGGATTCATATAATATTTTTCCATATATAAAATTTGATTTTGAATGTGTACTAGTAATCCAATATATTTACACCAAATGCATCGAAAACTATCATGTTCTGTCAACATAGTTATTCCCATATATTCCAAACTTCTATGTGTTTTTTAGGAAAAATTATTCAATTGTAGTGTGTGTGGTACACTAAATTTATGATGAATTCCATACACTTAAATATATTCTTTGAACATATCAATTTTATATTTTGACCCATTGTCAGTTCGAAAAATATTAATAAAATATCTACATTACTTTTCTTTACATCTCCTGAAACTATAAAACATTTTAAGAGACTCTTAAGTATGTTTAAAAAACCATTTATATATATATATTTATTTATTTATTTAATATAAATTCATTACTAAAGGAAAGAAGGTACATGTCTTAATTTTCTAATTTCTATCTCATGGGATCATATATATCAGAGCATATAAAATATAAGTGATTAGTTGAATGAATCTCAACATTCTAGAATAATGAGTTATAATCATCTGTTTCTAGCATATATAAAAAATTATCTGGTTATATTAATATCATGAATATAATGAATATTTTAACTCTTTGTTATCATTTTAATATTTCTCTAGAACATATGTCACAACCACTTATTACACAACTTATGTTCTTCCATAATGTTCATATATCATGAATTATATGTATCATGGACATTAAAAAATTTCCCAAAGTTTATTCCATATTTTGATAAAATTCATAGATTAATTAAATTTTAAAATAATACAATCTCTTATGATCAATATTTCTTTTCCTTTATCACGGAGATTGGAAAAACATAACCTATTTTTTTCATACCATCAATAAATAAGACACTATTATTATTTTAACTATTATATTCTAATGATATATAATCTAGAAACATTGAAGATAATTAACACATCATTTCCATAAGTCACACTCACTTATTTGTAATCATTCCCATTCATCATAAATGTTAATTCTCTAGTAATTTTTTAAGAACACTAAGTATCCAATGTCTACACTTGTTCCTATTAGGTGTCAAGGAGAGTAATTTCGACAAATAAGGATTTATCCTTCTATTGTTCTCCCTTATCATGAATCTTTTGTGAATAGTTATATAATATTTTTCATTTTTGTAACAAAACATGATATCCTTTAACAAGGTTTCCAAGATGAATATACCAATCATTCAAAATTTTCAAGGGTTAGAATCAATTTTTAGTTTTCAAAATTGATTTTTGTTGTTTCATTCTTTGTGTATATCAATCCCTACCCCACAACACTACCTCAATTTCTGCAGGGTTTCACTATAGTGTTGAAATTTTATCCATTACATATTTTTCATATATCTAAACACTATAATAAAAATAGTAAACATTAAATGCATGTTATCTAATATCAATTAAATGATATCTTGGAATGAGTACCTAAATTTCAACAATATCATTACCACCCACCATGGAACTTATTTGTGATTCAATGTTATGTTAACCTCGAAAAACATTAGTAATTACCTTATAAGAAATTTTATTTAGAAAAAAATAACCAATAGTAGTAGAATTTCATTTATACAATGAAGAATTATAAAATTAAAAATAGTTTAATTGTGATTAAAATAGAAAAATTCCAGGGATTATTATATTTATTTTAATTCTGAACATATTCAGCCTTTTTCTTAACCTCAAATGATAATTTATGTTGATCCTTCTATGCATTACACATTATTGAACTGTCAAAAACATCTATTAAATAGAATTTGATGTTTTTTCCCTTGATCATCTTCAAAAAGTTCTTATAAAATAAGATTAAATTATTTCTCTATCACATTTTTCTTTTCATCATTATTAAATTTTAGGTTTTTCTATTCACCAAGTAGTATCCTCTTTTTATAAAAATAATTTATAATACTTTATTTTTATGCAACAATATATCATTATATTTTCGCTAAAATATATTTTATTTTCAACATCACATTCAGTATTTTAGGTTTATTAATATTTTAGATTTATTCTATCAATTCCAATTTATGAATAATATCTATATAACACTCAACATCCTCTTCATTGGAGTTTATTATTTCATTATTAGGGAGAAAATCAGTATTCAGTTCTTTAATATGTAATTCCTTAGATAATCCATTACTAGAGTAACTTAATAATAATTCATTATCATTATCTTCCTTAAACATAGAATAAAATATTCGTTTATATATATATTACTTCTAATCATTTACAATTGTGAAATATTTTTTTTCTACATCATTTTTCATAGATATTCTTGATATTAATTCAAAATCATCATTATCGTCATATTCCTTTAATCAGGGATACATATCTTTTAGGTGTCTAATATATCCTTATCCGAATAAATCCTATAATAAAATTCCATTATGATTATATATTTCTCTTTTCACAAGTCTATAAAATACAGTCATGAATTCATCCAAATATTTCTAACCCCGTCAATGGGGTCAATGTAACTAATTCCTTCCTCAAAACATTTTTAGAATTTCTTCAAAATACAGCTTTGATAGTTATTTCCCAAACTAGTATATCATTATTCAAGACAACATTTTCTATTATCATTTCATAATTTATTATCATGATACCCATATCATACATAGATAGACCTTTGTGATCATTATCTTTAAAATATTATTAATTGAAATCATGTTATATAAAATAATTCATAAAATAATTTCAATTATAGTCATATCATATAACTTCTCTAGGATCATATTAATGTTCCTGAAATTTCATTAACTATCATAAAGAAGTCACCAACATATTATCTATTACCCAATTTGAGAACATCATATATAAATTAAATGATATATATATTCATTATATAATTGCATATTTACATCAAAAACAGTATTCATATTTTCCTAGTTTTTAATATTTATTCCAATAAAATTTAATCAAATAAATTCACTCTTAGAGAGTGAGGATTATATGATATTCCTAGAAAACCCACCATTCTATAAATTCTTCTTATCAATAGGTGTTTATGGATAACCCCATATAAAAGGTGGGAATCTATCTGTTGCAACATCCATAATGTCCTCACTAGTTATTATATGATACAGTAATATTATATCCTTCTTGACATGATATTTAATTCATATCAAAGAAAAAAATTAGTTACCCATTTACTATTTTATTAACATCTGTGATATATTTCAATTTTATAAAACATCATAAAAGTGCCAATAAAGGATGTCTCCCCCTAATAAAAATTTAGAGGATCAATAATGTTTTATGTGATCATTGAGAGGGGTTTGGGGTGCATAAATGATCTTATATTTTTTGGTTTCTTACAAATTAAATAACCTTCACCTTCAATTAGAGATAAATTAATCTACTAGAATAAAACAAATATACACAACCAAATTCATAGAAATATAAAAAAATTTCACTATTTAGTGATATTATATAGTTAATTTCATGTTTTGGATATAATAAGATACCACAAACCACTAGATAATAATAATTTAGGTGGTTGTAGCATGAATGGAATATCCTTTACTAGTATAACACTATTTTCATTAACAATTTGTGATCATCACACTAAACATTTTATAAAAAAAATATATATTAAAAGTAGTAAAAATATTCAACAATAGGATTTGATATGTTATTATTTTGTTTCCTTTGTCACAAATTCCTTTCCAAATGTTTATGTAACTATTTTTATTCGTTCACTGTAGAGATAAAGTATTTTTTCCTCGAATCTTCAGTGAAACGTTCAATCAGATCACTTCTCATTCTGTTAAAATTGGTCCAATGAACTTTTTTTGATTCCAGATTCTTCTAATCTCAACTAAAAATTTCATCATTCTATATATTATTCAGATTATAATTATAATTCCTTTTTACATTGTTCATATGATCACATCTCAACAAACTATTATTCAAATAAATATAGTTCAGGCTATTCATATGATTCCAAAAGCTGGAAACTCTGTAAATATATTTCTCATCCTAGTCTAATATATTAATTGGTTATAAATATACTCTGAAGAAACTATAGTACATCCACTCTCTCATGTGTAACAATTGTGTAACATCGTATGGTTTCTTCACCCCCTTATAAAAGCACTCATTATCTAATAAACCAAGAGAATGTGATGAAATATTAAAATTGAAAATAGAAATTTTAATTTTTTATTTTTTGAAGTCCACTCACAAATTTCATCATTTAACCACCATAAATGATCATGAGTTTATGGAAATATACAAAAATATTCATGAAAACATTACTAATAAATCTTATTTAAAACATATATATAATCAGGATACTTTCTTTATATTTGATTAAACATTGAATGACTATCATAGAATAATCACATACAATTTCATTGCAATAAATAATTTTTAGATCCTTAAATCTTCCATATGGTGAAAAATAAATAGAGACTATTGAATCCAATGATTTTTTATGGTTCTTATTTATAACATCATTGGTAAAACTAAAAAAATTTACAAGCCACTTTCTTTTTCTAATGACATTATTCAAAACCATTCATTTAATTCCATTGATTGGAAACCTTGAATTCATTAACATTATATCTCTAGAAAATTAAATGGAATCTATCGGAATACATGTTTAATATTCATGTAATAAAAATGGATAAATGAAAATGATTATAGACACCACCTAGTAACATTTCATATTGAATTTTGTTCGATAATAAAAAAAATCATCTGCTCAACAATAACATAGAATACTCTATATGATGATTGATTTTGGGAAAAATGATGATATATATCAACAAATACCTGAATAAATAATAATATTTCATCATTTTGGATCATTATATCCCTTACATGAATATAAAATTTATGAAATCTTTTATGCCTAATAGAAATTTCTAAGACAAATATGTTTAACGACACAAAGTCTTTTGACCAATCAATTGGAAAAATATTACCATTCCATTCTAGAATTTTCACAAGTCAATATAATATTATTTTACAACTGTTCAATCATTGTTTCATTAACACCTCACATTCTGAGAGAATAAAAATTCTACCAATTTCATCAATCTTCTCCTCAATCATGAATTCATTAGAACTATTCATAATATTTAGTACATTAATAATGGGTAATCATTGCCTGATTTCCATTTCCAGAAAACTATATCTTATATGACTATGAATATTATCAGATAAACATATAGTGTAACTCTATATGAAATTACATTTATCAACTAGACTCCATAAATTAAGATCGGTTAATTGGACACTATTTGATAACATTGATAATGAAGTCAAAAATGATAATTCATTTAATGATTAATCATTGTTAGGTGGTTTATGATTAACAAAAGAATACATTGCTCATGTGATCTATATTTATTCATTAAATTATTATTCTAATAAAATAACCACATAAAAATATTTTATCCTCAATAAAGAAAAAATCCTTTGATGTTTTTAATTTCTAAATTGTATAAGTTCTATGATAAAGTATATATTCATTAATCAGATTATTTATGATGATGTGAGAATGGAGATAAGAAAAACATTTATTCAAAAATTCAATTAAGAATACAAAAATCATTTTTTTCTATACTGATGGTGATATTTTTATGAATAAAATTTATTTTTCCTGAGTTATGTGTTACGAGATGATGATATGGTGAATTTTTTATGATCACGTGGTATATGTTTGAATTGATTATTTTTATATAATAGGCGGTTATGAAATTATATATCCCTCTAATGCATTGGATAATTATGATTGGATTAAAAGGGTTGATATTACTACTAAAAATGTTTAAATTAAGTAGATTTGATTCTCCATATTGAGTTTATGTGAACAAAAAAATATTATATTTAGTTGAAATCCTTGATATAAAATTTCTTTATTTATGATAATTCCACACATTCAAACACAATATTCAAACAAAATTATATTCTTTGGATATGTTCACATTGCTCATCAATTTTTATTCTCTTATAATTCATTTCTTATGAATTAAATAGAATTATTCTATGAATCATCATTATGAAACCTAATTTTATTGTATGATTTTATATTTTTATCTTCATGTTCTCAATCATGTATTCTAGGGTTATGATTAAAAATGATCATTACTCAATATATCCCAGGATTAACCACAGTGGTAAACTAATTTCACTCATTATTATGTTTTATTTTCCCAATGATACGAAGAAGTGTTTTATGTGTATTATTACTAAGAAGTATACTATATGCAAAGAAATTGGTAATAGATGATTTAAATTGTTTGAAACTATGTATTAATGTAAACATCATTCCAAAGACTCTTAAACCCTATGATTTTTTCCTAGATCATACAAATATAAAATGAATATTCATTTATTTTTATATAATATTCATGTATCAAATTTATTGGGTTCCTCAATTGTTATTGAATCAAGGTGAGGTTATTTTTGGAAACTAGTATGATGAAATATTAGTGAAAACCATTAAGATAACCCTATGTATAGGGTATTAAACAATCATATGATAACTAATATAGTGTGAATTTCTTATATAATACATCATTATCAAGATATAAGTACGTGGATGTGGTATTGTAACATATATACCTAGTGTAATAACATTGAATATAGTAGATTTTATATTGACCCAAAAATCACAAGTGAATGATGAGTGGGACTCAGACAACAAACCTGGGTGGACACTTCAAGGTGATATGTGTGTGGTAATTCACATTTTCTCTATGAATCATAATCATGGATTTGAATAAATTAGAATCATGGATGAACTAGGTTAAACTTAAGGTTACCAATTTTGAAAAGAATGTGTAATGATTTATATGTCCTATAAATTAATTTTCATTTTTATATGGATTATCACTATTATTATAATTTCTCAAACAATGTTTTTTTCATTCAATGTCTTGAATCAGAATGAATTTTGTTAAAACTGAATGAGATGGAAAATTCAGTTACATTAAATTTGATAAATTGAAATAAATATGATATGTAATGATAAAAACTTTGATTACTCCAAATCCACTATCATGGTATATTTTTAAAAATATGAGCATATACGTGTTTCAAAATGAACATAATAAGAAATAAATGGATTTTTTATAAATACCATGGATTAATGAATATTAATATTCAAACATGTTATGAATGTTGTAAAAAGTTACAAGGGAAATGTATCAAGACATAATAATATTATTTATATGAGGAAAGGATGGGAATAAGGAAAAAAATATAAATCAAAATTAAATATTTTGATTTAATGAGATAATGTAAATCCAATGATTCCATTTTTATTCAAATAAATTATTTTTCTGGAAATGTAAATTATCAATGTCGATTACTAAATCCATGGGTTTAATGAAAAACCAAGTGATTATGGTATAAAAATCATTTAAGTGGAATGGTTGAATTTTTTCAGTATTTGGATTCAAGAATTAGGATTTAGATGATTTTTTTCAATGATTTTATCATAATAATTTTCGCAGAACGTATAATTAATTTTTTACCATAGTTTTCTAAGAATTATCAATAATATGTTGAGTGGTAATGTTAAACTAAAAAAGTGAATACGTGGTATATTCATATTTTTACAAGCTATATGATAGAAGGAATGATAACACAAATAAAATAATTAATTTTGTGGTAATAATGTTTTCTGGGATACAAAAAATATTGATATTGTTAAAGTAAATTGAATAGCATTGGTTTCATTGAAATGAACTTGTGGATTAATGAAAATTAGATTTACATTATCTTTGATTGTGTTTATTAAATTATTTTATTTATAGAATTTATTTTAAATACTATGATTGTCTTTAAGGAATAAGGATATATTTATTTATTCATTGTAAATATGTTTTAATTATGGTTTTATGAGTATTTACTTTATTTGAATGTTTTAAGAAAATACGTTCTTAATTAATTCATATGCTTGGTATCTAATATTAAGAGCTAATCTATAATATTTAGGTACTAAATTTAGGCTGATTAATCAAATTTAGTGAATTTATTTATAATTTATTGGGTTTTAAATTTTTTTTAGACGTATTATAGTGATATATTAATGAAACTACTTAATAAATTATTAATTATTAACTTTTTGTGTCATTGAAATGGATTTAGGGATTAATATATTAGTTCACCATATGATGATTTATCCATATTGGGAAACATATGATAAACATTTTCGTTTTTATAAAAATATAGATATAGTAGGAATGAATTTTCATCATTTTATGGATACTATTATATATTAAAATTAAATTTTAGTTCTTCTCGATTGAAATATTCATCTCAGGTATTCATTTCATGATGTGAATTATATAGTAAAACTTTATTCAAGCACAATAAAAGGATTAAATTAACCTTATTAAATTGAATGAAATCAATTATGTATATTTTATTGTGATCTCTATAATGAATGTAATAGAATTACTAATTTTTTGAATAATTTAATGAGGAAAAATGTTTCTTTTACTTTCATTTCTGTTTATTTGATGGCATTTTCAAACATTAGGGACGTATAGTTTTTTAGTGATTATCATTATCATGAAAATGTAATCTATAACTCAATAATATTCCCTCAATGTTATTTTTCTCCACCATGTCCATATTCTAACTCCCAATCAATATTCTACTTTTTTGGGAACTTGATAATTTTTAATTTAGGTATTTTTTTCCCATTGCACATTTTGAATGGAATTTTTATTATCCCTTTGTATAATTTGAGTTTCCCAAAATGGTATTTCATATTTTTCAACCATTTATGATTGAGATAAAAGTAATATGAAATAAGTTATTTAATGTGGTATAATTAAAAACCGTATAAATTTAGTTTTAAATATTAATAATCATGATATCGTTCTTGACATGTAATAGTGATGTATTCGTGAATTATTATATACTCTTGAAAAAAAATTATATAAATTTCTCAATTATAATATTATTATTTAATTATAGGTATTGAATATGTGTAATTCAATTATGAAATTATTTATTATTTTTCTACTCAATACAAATTTAAGGATAATTTATTAGAAAAAAAACTCAAACTTTTATAATGTCATTTTAATCATCAAAAATACTTTTTCATAAAAAAGCATAATTTATTGACTTTTTTTGTGTAAATATTATAATAAATATCCAAAAATAATATAAATTACATTATTAAAAAATATATCAGTTTTTTTAATCAGAATAATGAATTATCTTAAGGAGAAATTTTTGGAATTTTTTAAAAAGATTACATTTACTATAAATTGGGAAAAAATCATATTCTATAGAAAAATACCTTCTCTAATGTATTATTTACAATGTTTCAATATTTTTTAAATTTATTTAAAATTTAATTAGTTCATTTTAATTAAATAAAATCTAAATAAGGTAATCATATTTTACATTATGATTCATTTTGGTATAAAAAAATTTATACCCAAAATACGTTATTATGGAATTTTTTTACATTGTGTTTGGATTTTTATTTTTATGAATAATTTATTCCACTAAAATGGATTGAATTTTATAATATGGATATCATATTTGGAATTATAATTTGAAAATTTAGTAAATAGTTCAATATTATTTTTGTACATTATGAACAGTAGTTGGGGTTAATATTTGTGAAATTGGTAAATTATTTCAGAAATGAATAGTAATAAATAATTAATATAATTTATTCATTATGATTAATGATTCATTTGAATTTATTCTTTCATATGGCTTATGATATTAATGTTACCAAGTGGTAAGGATTATTTCTTCGATCCCACTTTATATTGTGGTTATATATGTTTAAATTTTCTTTGGGGAATTACTTGACATCACTCTTATAAAATCTAATATATTATTATATACAACAGTTTATTTTGATGTTTTCATGTTTTATTCTCATTTTACTCTCACTGGTATGAAATGAGATATGAAAGAATTTTTTATGAAGAAGCAGTTGATGTTTGGAATCTATTTCATATATTTACATATATTAAGAACTATTGTAATCAATTTTATATAAAAAAACCATTTTTAGTTTAAGGTCATTCTTAAATAATTTCCCCTATTTAAACAATTTTCATAAAATGAATCATCTTGGAATTTTATAAATGATGAAATTTTTGACTTATTACAAATATGTTAAATGAATATTTTATTTTAATTTATCAAACATGAGAATATATTACATCTAATAATAACATTAAATAAATTGAAGCATCATTTCAATTTCTACGTGGTTATTTTCAATTAAAATAAATTTCCCATTATTGTCATAATATTTTATTTTAATGATATTAAAAAAAAGATATTTCTATGATTTTAAAAATTTTATTTTAAAAGTTCTTATAAAATAATGTTTTCCCTGAAAAAACAGGTATGTATTTTTATTATACTCTTATAGGGATACCTTATTATGATACCATCTATGTTATTTATATATATCATTAATGTTTATGTGGGTGTTGATAGGAAAACCATATTCTTTCAATGGGTCAGTTAAGCCACAACGAATTATTTTATGATTATGATAATGAGATTTTTATGAATCCTATTCATTTTTACCAGTTGTTCTATGATTACATTATGACTTCTAATAATTTCTGGATAAATAGTAATGGAAACAGATTATGTTGTTGCTGGGACCATAATTATAAATCCTTCCAATTAATTGTGTAATGATGATGTAATTAACTAGGTAGATATATTCCTAGGAGAGTGTTGTATTTCACCAAGTAGGATTTTCTATAATGAGTTTCAATCTGTTAAGAAATTATTTTCTAGGTTGTGATATTTAACTCATGATTTCTATGATTGTAATTATAACGAAATTTATACAACACTATTATGACATGATCAAATAATTATGATATGTTCTCATGTCTTGTGAATTTTTATTCTCTCAATAATATTGTCTTATGAACTATCATGATATACACGATGAATCATTATTAAGAACTATGAATTTTTTTATATTATATTCAATTATTATTATCATGTTTTCATAGCCTTATTCTTGTGTTATGGTTAAAAATTATCCATGACATATATGTACCGGGTTTAACCTAACTGATTATTTTAGATCAACATTTCTTCTATTTTATAATCCCCAAAAAATGAAGATAAGTTTTATATAATGTATTCCAAATAATTTTTTTTATATTGGAATATTTCAGTGGGATATGTTGTATATTTTTGAATGGACTTATTCTTATGTATCCTTATTTCTAAATAAAATAAAACTACATTGTTATAATATGTATTATAATTGAATGTAATGAATATTAAAATAAAATGATGTAATTTTTATGTATTGAATTATTAGGACAACTCATATATAGACCTTACTATTTCTATTGGAAGTCATGATAATGAAATTAGTTCATTTTCACTAATATACATTCCATAAAATGTTATTAAATAGGAAAACATAAGCAGACTATGAGGAATTTTATTTATTATTTTATATGTACTTTATATTAGGATTAAATTATTGTATTTATTATGCTATATATGTTTGGTTCAAAAATTATAAAAAATTATCAGTTGGATATCTGAAATATATACTATGTTAATATTTTTATAATTAATTATTGAAAAATTTGATTAATGAACAAAAATTTTACATTCCAGAGTAGTATGTCATTGTCTAATGAATTAGTGGGATAAAATTAGATAATAAAAATATTATTGGATAATTATATGATGTTAATCATGTGATAAATTTGTATGAAATCACCAATATTTTTCAAACAATGAACTATTTCATTATACACATGATCCACGATGGTCAACAAGATTTTGTCATGAAACTAAATGACCGGGATTTATTATTTCCTACAATGTGGATGTAATAGTTGTGCAGTATTACAAAAAAGCAAACAATGTTATGATCATTGGTTATAACTTGAATCAATGGGTAAAAATATTCTGAATATAAAATTAAATCCAGGAAAAATAATCTAGTTTTTATCCTAGTATAACTAACTAAAGGGGTAAAACCTATAGTTTTTATTTGTTTCTTTTATAAAATTATATATATATTTATAAAATTGTATGTTTATAAATAAAACTTAGTAGTTAATGGTTTTAATCCAATTATTTTGAATAATTTGGAGTTATATTTTTTAATTGTGAATGTTATAACATTGATTATAATTTATTATGTATATAATAGTATTATTATTAAGTGACTTATCAATATAAATTTAACATATTATTCTATTATGGTATTTTTTGAAGATGTATAAGATATATCATAATGGTTTTGATTTTTTTTGAAATTATACAATGATTTGACTGATGGAATGATCCATTTATGAGGTGAAAAAAGCTTCCAAATAATATAGTATTCATTTGAGAATTTTTTTACATTATATGGGATTTATATAATCTATTTCCTATGATCAATATTGATGTCATGGAAAAATATGTTTCGATAATAGTTATGGGGTGTAATAGATCACCAAAAATCCTATTGTAATTATGGTATTGATTAGTTAGTTGCTGAAATATATATCAGGTTTTTATTATGAATTGGATCAATGATAATTAATTACATTAAAAAGGTTCCATCAGGTCTCATATAAGATAATTATAATTGTTTTTTTGTTTTATTGGTAATTATATATTTTTTAAATTTTTTATTTATATCAAAAACGTAAATCTGAGTTTCCTTCCACTAATTTAAAATATGTGGTCAAATTTTTTTTAGAAATAATTATTTTATAAATATACTACATATAATTAGTTATGTGTATTTTTAATACAGAAACATATGTAAAAGTAAATGAAAAAAATGATATTTTGCATTATTCTTTGACTTATAGGCATACTAGGAACATCACATGAGAAATATTTGTTAGTCATGTTATAGAGGCCATTTAAGCATTACCTTAAATTGTCTAAAATAATTTCGTTGCTCAATAATGTGCTACCCATTGTGTATTGTGGCTTAATACACATTTAATATATTTAATGCTATGATTATGTTTATAGGTAATTTATTCAACATTTTTTAGTTTTTAAGGGGATTTTCATCTATGAACATTATTTAATGTACTATTTCCATTACTAATCAAAATATGATGATGTCTATATCAAGAGTGGTTTTGATAATGGAGTGATTTTTTGTTTCCCATGGGGAGTTTTATGAGATCATTATTTTATGGCAATTCCACTATAATTGGGTTATTTATTTAGTGAAATATAATTATAGAAAGGATCAAGTTGATATGGATTGTTGATTTTCCTTTTTATTCCACAGATTAAGAATTTTCAAAATACATTTATAAATTGGGTTTCATTTAAGGTTATGATAATTCTTATGTTTTAAAGCGATTAGAGGAGCATTAAGGATGCCTGTAAGAGTACGGTTGGATTTAGGATATTTTAAATTTTCTATTTCCAAAAATCTATATTCAAAAGACATAAGATTCGATTTCTAATCTATAAAAAGATGAAAAATATATATATAGATTTACTCGAACCATATGTTTTGATCAAAATGATAAATTATAGGATGATTTTTCATTCCATAAGATATCACAAATATTTTATGTCGTTTCATGAGTAATCCAAAAAGGTGTGCTCGAGATGTTAATACACCATTATTCAGAATAATTGAATATGAAGACATAAAAAGCAGATTAATTTTATAAACCTTGATATTAGTATTTTGAGATATTAACATTATTTGAAGAAGTGTAAAAATTGGAAAGTTATAGTATGTATAGGATGATTTTGATTCTAAAAAATTCTTTATGTATTATGTTAGAGATCATATGTATTGGCTGATGTATGTTATAGAATGATAATAAACACCCAAAAAACATATTTATTTACTGGTTATAGTATGTTACGTATTGTTTCCATTATGTTACCAAAATTTTGAAAATATCCAAATGACATTGTCATAAAAATTTGAAACATAATCCTCGTTTATGTGGATTTGGAAATGAATAGAGTACCCCATACAATGTATTGTTAACTCAATGGAATGAGAATTTGGAATATCTCAAGCATCCAAATTATACATATGTGTTAATATTAGTATATATATTGTTAAATTTTAAAAGGACACAAATTAAATGGTTAATATAATGGTTTTTTAGTTTTCCAAACTTTGATATTTATATAGGTAAAAATTAATAATTCAAAAATAAACTTCATAGAGGATGAAAGCAGAAGAATAATTTAAATTGAAAACTCCAAAACATCTATATAATAAATTAAACATAGTAAAAAAATATTTTCTAACTTATTAGAGAATATGGGTCACATAATCACACTGGAATTGATGTTGTGATGAATGAAATAGAGTAATAAATCCATGAAATTATATTTTTAATTTTAGAGATAGTCTCACAAAATTGAAAAGATGATTTTATTTTGTGGAATGAGGTACAGAACACGAGATGAACTTATGGGGGGGTAGGTGAATCCATGGGAATAATGATGTGGGTAATTTTAATGTTATTTAGAATATCATAATTAAATTCATAGTGTCATTTCATGATATACATTCATAGAGAAGAAGAATAAAATGGTAACTCAAGGAATAATAATTTCATTTAAAAAAGGAAGAATATATATGGGAAGATGTTAAGGGAATTTTTTTGAACGTAGTGTTGTATATATGAAAACTGTGAATTAATCTACAATACATCTAGAAATATCCTATGACTGAATGATATATGTTGGATAAATTAACATATGTTTATCACAATTGAGAACAGTTAATGGTTACATTTAGAATTTGAAATTAATATTCAATTAAAATGAATGTGTTTTTCTAATGTAAAATATACAATAAAATCGAGTTAATTCAAGTATAACAGAGATGATTAGAAAGAATAATCATTTAAACAAGTGTATTATACATCATAGGGGAGGCTTTTGTGCATTTTAGTATGTATAAGAAGTGAACTTCTTGTAGTTCAAGTATAAGTACAGAAAGATAATGGATACGCAATTTGTTTTAATGTGTGATCATCAAACTAGTGACATGTGTTGATGATAAAAGGACAATTCACTCATGTTCTTAACATGAATAAATATAGGATAACTATAAAGTTTTGAGATATATACTAATACATGTAATGATATAATCCTCAATATGTTTAAGACCATGGTTATAATGAAACTTATTAGGAGACTTAGAAATAAACACTATTAATATATCATATATGATGAGTTCAATGATATAACCAAATCATTTTTATCTAATATATTTATTATATTGGATCATCTAATATCATGGGGTTATATAGAATTCTATGGATAAAATAAATTTAATTACTAATGAAAATTGTAAATTGGATGTACCTTTTTTGAATTCATTGGTGTCTATTAATTCAGCATTAATTTCACTCGACCATACAAATTATAGATTTTCATTTTATAAAAAATCGTAAAAGATAAAATTATAATCTCATTCATTGATTAATTATCCATCATAGTGAAAAACCTCAGTTTATTTTTCCATAACATGTGGAATAATTATTGTCATTGATTCCTCTAAACATCTGGTATATTTGATGTTTTTTAAACCAATTCTCATTTCTATTAAAATGGTATTTCATTTTTTTACCCTATCCTAATCATGAATTCATCCAAGTATATTTGTTAATGTTGTTTTTTATTGGATATTTTCAATATTTCTATATCGATTATAAATAATTTCAATTCAATGAATAAAAAATGACATCCAATAATCACATGCAATATTAAAGCAATTAAAGGAAATAATACATACATATTTTTTACCTTTAGTACAAATGTTATAGATATTATGAGTAATGGTTTTTCACCAATTTCTCAGAGGTATTTATTAAATTTTCATGCATTGAAGAATTTGGATAACAATAGCCTTTTAAGAAATATCATCATACCTTCACATTCTGATAAGAAAGTTATAAATCTTATGGGGATCAAGAAGCTAATGGAAATTAGGATAAGGTGAAAAATATTAATGAAGGTAATAAAAAAGTAAAGGAAACCTTGTTATAAATATATAGATATATATATATATATATAATGATATATTAAGATGATTTATGAGGAAATAATTGATGAATTCTTTATTAGAGATGATAAAATTAAGACAATTATAAGAGGTATTGATGATAAGATGGATACTTATTCAATTTTCAAAAACAAACTAATTATATTTGTTGGAAATATTTGAAAAAATTTATCTATAACTAAAATATTTTTATCCAAGAAATCTTCCATTTAGTGAACATTATATAATTATGATTAATTGTGAAATGAATATGGGATGTGTAACTGAAAAGAATAAGGACAACAATAAGTAAATTTATATTAAATACATGATGTTAGGGATGAGTTGAAATGAATTATTTTGGTAATAAGTGGAATATAATAATAGTGTTTCTAAAATAATTTTTCTGAAATGAAATTAGAAATACTCATATTTGTAATCTCAATAAGTTTCAAAAGTTATAAAGGGACGAATTTGAGAAATTTATCACTAACATTATTAAATTATGGTGTCGTTTTTACATTATAAAACATTTATTATAATAAAAAATAATATTAAGATTCATTAAATTAGAATGAAATTTAATGAAGGTCCATTCATAATTATGATCTAAAATATTGACTAAATAAAAAGTCATGCCTTTCATGAAATTGAAAAAAATAAATAATTTATTAAAGATTAAATATAATGATAATATGGAGGATAATGAGATAGTTGAGAATTAAATTTAATTTATTCCAATGATTTTAAATTAAATAGTGAATAAATATGAATTCATAAATAAAAAATGAAGCAATGATGTAAATAATGATGAAATAGAAAATGATTTATTCCTAAAATATCAATTAAATATTGTTCTCATCATGTTCACTCAAAATGAAAGTTAGAACATTATTTTGAATAAGTAATTTCAATTATCTATTGATAATGAATAATTAAAAGATAAAAATGAGTCATGTCTTACAATAGAAATTGAAAAAATGATGAAGGAACATGATGAAGGGTAGAATAATTTCAAATTTTTCTGCAAAATTAAGATAAAATTATTGAATATAATTAATTAATTTTTATAAAAGAAACTATTATATATTTAAATGTAGTTGGACATATAAAAATCAAACATTCATAATTGTATTAAAAAATAAAGAGAAATATAAAAGGATATTCTAGTGAAATAATCTTTGGATATGATAAATGGAAATCTAATAAAGATCTATGAATATCAAATATAATGTATTAACCTGATCTTGGAAATATTTTGAAGATATTTATTCAAGTTATCATGTTCTGTAAGTAAAAAATTTAAAAATAAAGAACAATTCTCAAAAATATGGAAGTTCTAGTAACACTAATTTATTATTAAAAAATATATAGGGTAATTTAAAAAACACATGAAATATTTCTATAGTGAATAGTAATTTGTTGGGATTCAATTATTTTTTGAAACTAGGATCCAATTTTTTTGGTTAGTAGGTGAAAGAATATGAGGTTCTAATTTATAAATAGAAATATATATTCCCAGGAATATATTAATTTTTTGAATATTCATGGAATTTTGTAGGATATGGTGACTTTAGAAGGATTTATTGGGTTTAATTATGAATATATAAAATATCCTAGATTATTTGGTATACATGTATTTTAGAAGTTATAACAAACACAGTAAAAAAATTATAACTAATTTGATAATTATGAACTAAAGGGTTAGAATTAGTTATGTCTATTAGATGAGGTTTCGGATAGATGAAACCAAAAAAGTCACATTACTAATGAATGAATCACCAATCTGAAAACATTAATATATATAAATTATAATACTTAAAATTTGTAGAAAAATAATGATATATTAAGGAGTAATATATGACTATGGAAGTGGAAGACAGAGTATCATAAAAAGAAAGTCTATCGGTGATGGCTATTGCATTATCCTCTCTTATAAAATGATATTGGATGCTCATGATTTATTTTCTAAACTGAATGAATGGATTTATAAACATTATATGTAGTTATATTACAAAATTTTAATGATTTAGTTTAAAAATAATTGTATAATAAAATATGGAATCAAAGAAATCATTTTTGATAATAGTTTTATACATAACATTATATGTGTTTATTAATTAAATTATGAAGGAAATGAATTTTTATTTTAAAAATATAATTTATTTTAAAATAATTAATTAATATGAAATTTTTTTCCAATAGGGGAATATGTACATGCTCTAACTATTTTTAGTTTGGTGATGTAGTAAAATATATTTCTCCTCAACAGAGAACATTGAATGGGTTGGGAAACCTTTCATGATTTATGAGTATAAAAGTGGTTTAATAACTATTCTATTCAAAAATTATTTTTAAATAGTTAACTCATGAATAATGTACAAAGAATTATTGATGATTAAGGTGATTATATGTTAAGATAATAATGTCCGTATTAATAAAATAAATTTAATTAAATGTTAAACAAGTTGAAAGAATAATTAGCATGTCATGATGATAATGTTATAATGAATATGAGTTCTGAAATTATGAAATTATTTTTGAAGAACATATTTTTTTTATCAATGTGATTCTCTATAAATGTTTTAGAAGGTTACCAATTCAAGGATATTAGAGTGGAAATATTATAATTCTTTCTTCTAAGTAAGAATGTATGATAATATATATCCCCTCCATGGATTGATTTTGGAAAATTATTAATAATGAGGGTGAAAACATGTTTTTTTACTTCATAATTTATTTAAAAAAGATTAATTAATCAATATATAGAGAAAATAAAAAAAAATTCATTATCCTGATGGTGGTGATATTTCATATTTAGAGGGATCATATATTTTTATAGTTCATTAAAATGGGTTTGTTGTGAAGTAATCATGTTGAAAATTTTGAAAAGTTTGTTGATAATATATATAAAAACATTCCATATATTGGTTTACATAATATTTTGGAGATGTTAAAGAAGTGGAACAATTTTTCCAAACTGGAATTCGACCATATAATTTGAAATTTTTTTGTTAGAATATATTGATCATGGATTCTGTCAACATTTATAAAGAGATAAATTTTTTAAATATATAGGAAAATATGATATAATTATTCAGTGTTTTATCTAACCCTGATTATACTACTGTATGATATGATTTTTTGAATGATTATTCATTTTCCTATATATTTTGAATTAAGAGTGATGTCTACATAATTATTAACAATAATATCAGAATGTGGAAATTAATAATCCCCTGAAGAAGATATTTAGGTGAAGAGTGGTTTTAACCTTTGGGAGGTATTTGATTCTTAAATGTATTTTCATAATACCATATGATAAATAATATTATTATATTGAGGTTATATTTTTATAGGGAACATATATTAGGGTCAAGAAATATATTATTTGAATCATCTGTTTTGTTATATTGAAAATGTTACATTCTGATCCAAATTATCAGACTCTAGTAGGTGCTATACATGACCTCACACATCGAATCACATAAACTAGAGGTTACTAAATAGCATCGGGGGTAAAATATGTAATCATAGGGAGACTCTACACTAAATTATAGTGAAAAATAATAGACAATTTAAAAAACATGTAATGATAGAAATAAAAGTACCCGTAATCCAATTAACAAATTTTCTTTATTGAATGAAAACATAAAAAATATAGCTGAATGATTATACCTAAAATTAAGGAAACTAATCAATCATTGGGACAATCGCATATACAATATAAAAAAATGTAAAAAAGCATATGTATCCAACTCCTGGCCTCACCAACTGAAGGGATTCAAACTAGTAGAAAGATTCAATGACAATGATCAAATACTAGGCTTAATGCATCCATGATACTGTAACAAGAATGTGTAGCTATAGTACATAATTTCCATGTAAATCCATGTAGCATGTGAGAATAATTCAATATTTAACCAAAAATATTTTTATACCTACTTAGTAAAAACCAATGAATTTTCATGTGATTTGATCACTATAAATTCAATAGAAAATGCATAAACTATGAAACAATGAAAAAAATCGACAATACACAAATAAGAAATAATACAACATATTTTATGTATTCATGTGCTAAAAAAGCTTTCCCAAAACCTAAACATGCCTACATCTATAAAATGTTATAATAATATCATATATAAAAAATTTCATGTCTTTGATCATTATGTTTAACATCATCTTCCTCTAAGGAAATATCCACATTCCATAATTATGTAATTTCTTCATTTTCACAATTTAGATAAATTCCCAAACATAAAACATCATTACCTATTCAAATGTGATGGTATGCACACATGGTATGAATGAAAAAATAATATCTATCATACAAAGGAGAATTATCCATTAGTAGGACATACTAGAACATATTGACTCTTATCCAATGGTGCTTGAAATTCTGATGGGCTAAACACATGCCAAACTGAGATGCTTGAAATCCTTTTTGGATATATAACTGATGAGTAATTTTTTTCACTTCCCCCTCAATGGAGATAACTAAATTCATCAGGGAAAAGTGTCAACTTCAACACTGAAACCTAGATTCCATTAGATATATAAAAATCCACATGTATGGAATAACATATAAAGTAAATATATATCGCAATAATTATTCAACGTGATATGAAATAATAAATAGGTTATATTTGATATAGGAATAAATGACTTGGCCTATCAAATATTATAATCATTATTAATTAATTAGACATATATGGTAGGACATAATAAAGAAAACCAAATCAGTGAACAATAAAATTACTCACATGGAAACACAAGAACAAAGCATGTAATTCATATTATGCATAGGTATATTTAGCTACACATAATCACCACATGTGAATCATATAATACATGGGTATCATGGGTGAAAAACTCACTCCACATATGGATCACATCATGTATACCTATCACATGAACTAGTTCACATATAAAATGATCACTCACCTAAATGTTTCCATGTAAACTAAGGAACATATTAAATATAAATCCTTGTCCATTAGTGATTTAATTAAATATTGAACACAAGGGTCTATCATGGCCATTAACATATTTTTTATTTACATTTGATATACATCATTTAATTATTTATCATTTAAATATTATTAACTAAAAATTAATTACATGTAGATCATAATTAATTTATAAATTATGGGTCATTCACCCTAGGAGTGAAACCTCTTATAAAATTCTAGTAAAACATGCATATTATCATATGGTAGAGTACATGATAATACATGACTCATAAAATAGATAACTCCCATCAATGTATAACCCATTATATTATTTTAGTCCTTCTAAGTGCATTGAACCCTCAAAAGTATATATTATTTCATAACTTATTTTCTAGATTTAATATATAAATACATGTCACTAAATTCTATTAAATTATATGATTAAAAGATATATAAAAATATAATGAGAAATTTATACTTGAAGAATGACTCACTGTGTATCTCTACCTACCCCAAACCACAACTAACAACCCATTGAAGGTCAACAATAGCCTTCTTGATTCATCTATGTGGCCCCCTTACCTAGGTACCACTCTGTGGTGCCTTAATACAGTTGTCCACAATACCTCAAGTTTGTTTACCTGAACACCAAAGGTTTACCAATAGAAATAAGGGCCTAGGGTGTGTCTATGGGGAGATTATCCCATCATTTATCATAGTGGATTATAGATTTATATATATATATATATAACAAATAAGAAACATCAAAATAAATTACAATAATATATAGAAGTATAAATAATAATAATAAAACATGCATGGAAAATATTAAATAAGGGGATGGTGAATAATAAAAAGATATAATATGATGATCATTGTTCTATAGCTATACAAAAGAAAATTAAAGGTGCTGAGGGATACATGAATATACCACAAAATAAAAGAAATATGGTAAAAGAAAAAACTATTATGGATAGTTTCTTTAGAATATGATTAGTCCCATGTGGCCAATTCCATCCTAAAAATTTATGTTAAGCAACGGAAGTTGTCTACTTCCCTTTTTCTATAAATAAAATAATATAGTCTATTAAGTTACTAGAGTTGTCTGAGCAAGGTGTGTCATATAATCTCAGTAGTCCATCACCCATGGTGTCTAATCCATTCCATTTCATGCAATATAAAATAATAATTGTGTATTAATAATTAATGAGATATAGAAATAAATTAATAAAATAATTGAATTAGTTTACACATGTTTTCATATCAAATTTACCTTCATTGGTTGAAGCTAGTGAATCTAATCCAAAAGATCATACAATGAAAAAATGGGTGAAATAATCATTAGAATGTGTACCGTCCCCAATATTGTGATTGTTCTTGGAGGACACCACCCATCATTTTTTAATACCGAGGGTTCATTCTAACTTGAAAAAATTTGATTACCTTTTATTTAAATCAGTTAGAAAAACACTTTATAAAATAAGGCAGGACACCCGGATCCCATCCATGGAAATATGGTGGGACTTTAAAAGTATCACTTGTGGGGCCCAGTTTATAACCAATGGAAAGGGGTCTCTCCATGGTGACCCAAGGATGATGTCCCAGGTGCCACTCTAAGCGTGGCAGGAAAAATTCATGTACTAACCACCAAGTTCGTACCTAGTATCACACATTGGGGCCCAAATCTCTCTTAAGGCATGGTACAACCAATCGTGCCTTCAATATCATCAATGGTGTCCTCATAAGGGATTTGGAGTCACTCTTCTATTAGAATAAATAGATAGTGCTCAGTGATCCTATTATATGCATGGCTGGTGTTGCCCCGAAAAATTTACTAACCATTAACAACTCTAACATGATGAAAACATTGTCCGTCCAATAGGTTCTTAAGTTGAAACTGTAACATCCCAAGAATTTAATGAATAATAGATATTTTTATCAATGTCTATTAATGAATTAGATTGTGTTTTAGAGGCTTAAAATGAGAATGAATCCAATCTTAAGCATGGAATACACTAATATTTTTAAAAGATAATTTTACTGCCTTTTGATGGAAAATCATTTTTAAATCAAAATTTTGAAAATTTTATATGCTCTATTTTTCCAAATAAACTTATTCTTTATGATCGGGACATTGAAATTTACTTTTGGTAATTTTTTGGTATTTTTCCGATAAAGTTCATTTTTTTAATGAATAGTGATAAATGTTGTATTTGAATTCAAAACCTCGTTTTAATCTAATTTATTTATATGATTATATTATCTTTTGAATTGGTTTTAATGTTCAATTAGAATATATTTTTACCATTTAATCCAATAGTGGTCGTTGGAATTAATTTCACTTTGAAATTCGACTTAAACTAGTGTCAATCTTTTGATACTTATTGTTTCATAAAAACACGCTATTTGCTCTGACAGCGGGAATTAATTATTAAATTAATTAATGTAACTTATATTTTTTGAATTTTTTAAGATAGACATCAATTTTGAATTCAGAATATCAAATATAGCTTATGGTGAAGTTTTGGTATTTTTCTGAAGAACTTCAATTTTTGATGAATAGTGAAACCACTAAGTGGTACTTAAAAAAATGATGTTTCGTTTAAATGAAATTTTACCACCTCTGTGTTTTGAATTTCAAAAATCTGACATACATGGTTTTCATTAATAATTAAAATGTGGTTCAATGGGATTAAAATAATTTTTTGGTGAATAGTAACTTTTAAGTTTTTAATCGCGATTAGAGGTAATTAGTGTAGTTTAAGGTAAAAATAATGTTTTAATAATATGTGATTATCTTGATATATGTCCTACTCTTATTGGATGTGTCATGGCCAACCAAGAAAATCCATGGGTCAACTTGGGGACCCCATGGATCCACTTTGGAAGGAAAATGACATTAATATCCTTTTATTTAATGTAAAAGTAAAAATGTCACAAACATGAGTTGTTTTACTAAAACAATTTGTAAATGGGGTTATACAAGTCATATTTTTTACTATAAATATTAATCATAAATATAATAATATTTCCTAAATTAGGATATATTTTTTATAATTTTTAGACATTAAATAAATTAAATTATTTATGACACCATGATGATGCTGCGATGACCTCATTATTTAATGATTTAAATAAAATGAAAAGATAATGTAAAATATAAGACCTACACATGTCAAAAACCTATTGGATGGGTGGATTGAGAACTATTATCACATTATCCTAGAAATATTTAATTTTGGGACCTTTTAAATCCTAAAATCATTTTATAATAAAGTATCCTTTTAAACCTTTCCAAGAGTGTCCCTCCTCTCCTCTTATAAAAGGCCCCCACCTCTACCACCTTACCCTCACATCAAAAGCCTTTGGCTTGGCCAACCCCTACCCATTTTGTCTCTCCAAATCCCTCTATAACTCTTAGATGCCTAACTTTTGGAATAAGTCTTCCCAAGGAAGCCTTTGAGCTCAAATCAAAAAGAGTTGCCCAATTTAAAGGTAGTGTCTTCTCTTGTGTTCTTATGGTTTATTTTGCTTCTCCAACCCCCTAAACTCTTTTTATTCATTTCTTTTGTAACAACTACAGTATCTTCCATATACTATGATTTTTCTATAATATTTATTCGAGCTACACTTACACACACCTACATCTAATGGTTAAAGAACATATTGTTTCTGTGGATGGCGATTTTCCGCCTCACGAAACGATGATTGTTCAATATTCTTTTAACACCTTCAAAGGTGGCCATTAATATGACACTATATTTATATATGATATATAATATGTTTATGTTTTACTTAAGCTTCTGTATTTTTCATTTATGACATAACTTTATGGTTTCCATTATGGGTAAACGCGATATCTTCAATTTACGATGTGTGGACTACCGCCCCCTCAAAGTGAATTGATTCGTTAATTCCATATGTGGGATGTATAAAAGATGTAATTAATGATATTATATATGATATTATACTGGAATTATAATATACCTTTATATCATTATGATTACATTCCATAAAATACGAAATAGAAATGAAAGTAGCATTCATGCGTACGTACGACATACCGTCTCCATGAACGGTGCATTTCATTTCTTACCTCTAAACGTTGTGTAATATTACAAATTCATGTATATACTGGATATATATGATATATATGATATATACATCATGATTATAACTCTGGATATAATGGATACATGAACAACTTGTAATTATAAAGAGCATATTTTGACTCAAGTACCAATGATCGTTAAAATGACCGTTATTAACATAAATAATTGCATAGTGTTCATGACATCGTAATAAATGATATAAAAGGAATAATGAACTTTAAAAAGGTTCTTAATCAATTAGAAATTAACTCAAGTTTATTATTCAGGAGGTTAAAGAAAGATCGAGTCCAGTCGGACTGGAGGAATGGGACTTCGTCTCAATCTCCTTTCATTGAGGCATATCTTGTTTTATACACAACCTTCTTTTTACGGTGTATAAACCCCTTTTACTTTTACTTTTATACAAAAGGAATCGTTTTTATATGAAGAGTTTTTCTAAATGACAAAAGAGAATTTTTTTGTCGTACGTATGCGGCGACAACGACTTCTCCGCCGCCGTGACCATTATTTGAGTTTCGGCTTCCTCTACAAGCCATACCTTTTTTTAAATGAAAAATAAATACCATGTTTTACTATTATTTTATTTTGATATTGAAAATGGTTTTCATAATGTTTTTATTATATCAATGTGTTGTATTGATATCTTGTGATTGAAATGTGGAAATGTTATTTTTCCTTTATGCATGTTTTATGTGATATGATTATGTTATGGTTCTTGGGAATTGTTATGAAGAAGGGCGGTTCCGTGATAAACTAAGGGCGGGTGATCCTGATATAGCTCTCCAATGCATTGGGTAATGCGATGGAGTTAAACGTTAAGGTTTCTCCGAAGAGATTTTGGGAATATACTATAATGGGTATTCCAAACATAACCAGGAGGGTTACTACCTATGTAAGAATGTTATGAATGCCTCAAGTTACCTTTATATATTATGGTTTCTATGATTTATTCACGATTTGATGAGGTATGTTAAAGTGCTTATATTTTATGAGTAAATTATGATTTCATTGATTCTTATGTATACATGTACTCATGTTTCCTTTCCATATTTTTATATCCCTTACTGAGCTTTTTATTCTCATCCCATGTTTTTGAAATGTTTTTCACAGGTCATGGGAAAGGTACATGATATGATGATATTGTCAAGGAAGTGTCAATAAAGAATCCATGTTTTATTTTAAATATGTTTCCGTTGATGGAAAAAAATGAATACTATCTTTTATTGTAACCATTTTGTTTAAATGTGGGATGTAATGCATGTTTTATGATTCAGTTCTCTAAAACTCTAAACCTGAAAATATCCTCAAGGTGTATTCATGTAATAACTCAAGATTAAGTAAGGTTTAAGGCTGGGGCCTTATAGTTGGTATCAGAGGTCGGTTTAAATAACTTTAGGAGTTAGAATCTTATTAAATTTTTATCCAAAAATATTTTTTTATGGTCAAATTGAAATGATATAGCATTTGAAGATTACCATGTTTCTTCATCTAAGACATTTTTTTCAGAATGTTTTTCCGCAGAGGAAACAGGGAAGTAGTTCTAGGAAGGAATACATAAGGAAATAACCTTCCGAATCAGCATCCTGAGATGTTCGGAATTGGAACTGAATAGTTTGTTGTAGTGATGGCGCAGTTGACTCAAGCGATAAATGGTGGCGGTATCCATGCACGAGATCAGCCAGATCAACCGCAGAAGAACATGTTAGTGGTGGAACATTTCATGAGGCGACATCCCCCATCATTCAGAGGATCGTATGACCATGTGCTAGCTGAAGGGTGGATTAAAGAACTGGAAAATATTTTCAATGTCATGGGGTGTTCAGACAATCAAAAGGTTAGTCTTGCTATTTACCATTTGGAGGGTGAAGCAGATCAGTGGTGGTAGATGGTCAAAAATATCAAGGATGCTGATGATATTGATGCTCTCGACTAGGATGAATTCAAAGGTATGTTTCTTGAGAAGTATTTTCCTAAGGAAGTTCGACTTAGGATGGAAAATTAATTCTTGGAATTGAGGCAAGAGGAAGACTCAGTGGCTGCCTATGAATAAAGGTTCACTCAATTGGTAAGGTATGCTCCAAATTTTATCCGAGACCTTGATAGCAAAATAAATCGTTTTTACTCAGGATTAAAGCCAAAATATCGAAGGGTATTAGCTTCTCATGAGTTCAATAGTTATGAAAAGCTGGTTCGATGTGCTAAGAAGGTGGAAATGTAGTTTTCCAATGATTAAGTGTTCTATAAAAACCAACAGAAGAAGAGACCTAGGTGGTAGGAGAAAGGAACGAATTCTTCAAAAAAGCTTGATGGTAAGAAAACTAAGATTCCAGTTTGTGATAAATGTGGGAAAAGGCATGCTAGGGAATGTCTTCTGAATTCTGGAAAGTGCTACCAATGTGGTAAGATGGGACATAAGGCTCGTTATTGCACTGAACAAGATCAAGGTGATGGTAAGTCCAAATTTGATTTACAGTTAGTGAAATGTTTTAAGGGCAATGAGATGGTTCACTATGCAAACGAGTGTCCGACAAAGAGCTCGAGTGATGGGAAGCAGTTAGACTACAAGAAGAAAGGGGTGGTGAAATCCTTTGAAACTACTTCAGCAGATGTAGGGCCATCAAATGAAGTTGTATCTGGTATTTTGTTTGTTTTTTCAGATTATGCCATTGTGTTGTTTGATTCGGGGTCTACACATTATTTAATCTCTGAAACCTATTCTAGTAAAATGGGAATACCATCTCAAGAAATGACTCCTGAACGTGTTGTAAAAACACCTGGGGGAAATGTTGAGGAAAAAAGAATTTATAAGAATCTTCCTGTCCTTATCCGTGGAAAGAACCTACTTGCAAACCTTATTTTTTTACATCTAGTAGAGTTTGATGTTATCTTGGGTATGGATTGGCTCTCTATTTACCATGCTAAGATTGATTGTAGATCTAATGAAGTTTCTTTTCAGAAAGACTTTCAGTTTGTGTACAAGAATGAACCCTTACTGTTGATAACTTATCAAGAGGCTGAGAAACTTGTAAAATATGGAAATGAATGTTACCTTGCACACATCGTTGAAAATAAAGGAACTGTTCAGATTAATGATGTGCCTATGGTAAATGAGTATCCTGATGTCTTCCCTGATGAGTTGCCTGGAATAATACCATATCGGGAAGTTGAATTTACTGTTGACTTAGTTATTGATGCTAAGCCAATTTCAAAACCCCCTATCTAATGGCTCAAACTGAACTTTTCGAGTTGAAGGAGCAATTGCAAGATTTATTATAGAAAGGTTTCATTCGACCTAGAACATCACCATGGGGTGCTCCTGTTTTATTTGTTAAAAAGAAATATGGTCCTATGAGACTTTGCATTGATTATAGAGCCTTGAATAACATCATTGTTAAGAACAAATATCATTTTCCTCATATCGATGATTTGTTTGATCAGCTCCAGGGAGCTCAGTATTTTTCAAAGATTGACCTGAGATCGGGGTACCATCAGTTGAAGGTAAAGGAAGCAGATATTCCGAAGACCGTGTTCCGTACAAGATAGGGCCATTATGAATTTGTAGTAATTCCTTTTGGGCTAACCAATGCACCTTCTGTATTCATGAACTTAATGAATAGTATTTTCCATGAGTTCATGGATAAGTTTGTAGTGGGTTTCATTGATGATATTTTGGTGTTTTCTAAAAGTAAAGAGGAGCATGAAAGACATTTAAGTGTTATTTTTCAAACCATAAAAGAAAAGAAATTGTATGTGAAATTCAGCAAGTGTGAGTTTTGGTTGCAACAAATTTCTTTCCCTGGTCACATTGTTTCTAAAGATGTGATAACTGTTGATCCTGCAAAAAAAAGGTTGTGGAAGAATGGCCAAGACCCACAAATGTAACTGAGATTCGTAGCTTCCTTGGTTTGGAAGGATATTACCAAAGGTTTGTTAGAAATTTTTCCCAGTTATCTAGTCCAATGACTAAGCTAACTCAGAAGGGTGTTAAGTTTATCTGGAAAAAAGAATGTGATGATTGTTTTCAGGAATTGAAAAGAAGATTGGTGAATGATCCAGTTTTGGCACTACCTTCCAGGAATGGAGAGTTTGTTATCTATAGTGATTTTTCATTGAAAGGACTTGGTTGTGTCCTAATGCAGAATGAGCAGGTAATTGCTTATGCTTCACAATAGTTGAAAACTCATGAGGTAAATTACCCTACACAAGATTTGGAATTAGCTGCTGTTGTTTTCGCTTTAAACATTTGTAGGCATCATTTGTATGGAGTAAAGTGTGAAATATATACCGATCACAAAAGCTTAAAGTATATATTCACGCAGAAAAAATTGAACATGAGACAGAGGAGATGGCTAGAATTAATCAAGGATTATGATTGTACAATTCATTACCATCCGGGAAAAGAAAATAAAGTGACTGATGCTTTGAGTCGAAAAAGTAATGCTTCATTAACAATGCTACATTTGGAACGAGATCCTTTGGTTAAGGATTTGATGAAATTTGGCATAGGATTTGTTGTTGCAGGATGTCCTTCTGTTTTGTTTCAGGTATCAGTGAAATCTTCTATATCAGATAGAATCAAGCAACCACGGAAGCAACACAGTGAGTTGTAGAAAAAGGTAGAGCTGGTTCAGAAGGGTAAGTTGCATAAATTTAATATTGATAATGATTGTGTTTTGAGATTTTGGAAGAGATTATGTGTGCCTTGTGATTCACAGTTGAAGAGAGAGTCGTTATGTGAATCTCATAGTTCTCCGTTTTCAGTTCATCCTGGAAGTACTAAGATGTATAGAGATCTGGAGGAGTATTACTGGTGGGATGGAATGAAAAGATATATTGCTGATTTTACTGTGAAGTGTTTGACTTGTCAATAGGTTAAAGTAGATCAGTAGTTTCCAATAGGGATGCTTCAGCCTTTACTAGTACCAGAGTGGAAATGGGAAAATATATCCATGGACTTCGTTGTGGGATAGCCGAAGACACCCCGTGTTAATAATGCAATCTGGGTTATTATTGATTGCTTGACTAAATTTGCTCATTTCCTTGCTATACGAGATACTTTTTCCCTAGATCAACTTTCCCGTTTGTACCTTAAAGAGATGGCCAGGTTGCATGTAGTTCCTCTCTCCATTGTATCTAATCATGATCCCAGGTTTACTTCTAACTTTTGGAAAGGCCTTCAGAGGTCGTTGGTTACTGAAATTAATTTTAGTGTAGCTTTTCATCCTCAATCAGATGGGCAGTCAGAACGAACAATTCAGAATTTTGAAGATATGATACATGCTTGTTCGATGGATTATTAGGGAATTTGGTACAAACATCTTTCTTTGGTTGAATTTTCATATAATAACAGTTTTCATTCCAGTATACATATGGCACCATTTGAGGTGTTATATGGGAAGCAGTGTCGAACTCTAGCTTTATGGGATGAAGTGGGTGAAAGGAAGCTGATGGGACCAGAATTGGTAGAAGAGTTGGCAGAAAAAGTTCAGTTGATACAGAAACACATGAGAATAGCTATGAGCAGGCAGAAGAGTTATGCGGACAATAGGAGGAAGGATCTCTCTTTTGAGGTAGGTGATCATGTTTTTATCAAAGTCTCACTATGGAAAAGTGTGATACGATTTGGTAAGAAAGGAAAGCTGAGTCGAAGGTTCAGTGGACCATATGAAATTCTAGAGAGAGTTGGATCAGTTGCTTACCGAGTGGCTTTACCTCTGAGTTTATCTCAGGTACACAATGTTTTTTATGTTTCGATTTTGAGAAAGTATATGCCAGATCCATCTCATGTTTTGAGTCCAGAGGTAGTTCAGCTGGAAGAGAACCTATCTTATGAGGAACAACCGGTCGAGATTCTTGACCATAGGGAGAAAGTGTTACGGAATAAGGTGATTCATCAGGTAATGGTTTTGTGGAAAACCCACATGATTGAAGAGGCAACGTGGGAATCTGGAAATGCAATGAGGGCTAAATACCCCCACTTATTCGATAAGTAAATAAATTACAGGGACGCAATTTTCTAAAGGATGGAAGGATGTAACATCCCAAGTAAGTAATGAATAATAGATATTTTTATCTATGTCTATTAATGAATTATATAGTGTTTAGAGGCTTAAAATGAGAATAAATCCAATCTTAAGCATGGAATACACTAATATTTTTAAAAGATTGTTTTACTACCTTTTGATGGAAAATCATTTTTAAATCAAACATTTGACAATTTTATAAGCTCTATTTGTCAAAATAAACTTATTATTTATTATTGGGACATTGAAATTTACTTTGGGTAAATTTTTTGTATTTTTCCGATAAAGTTCATTTTTTAATGAATAGTGAAAAATGTTGTATTTTAATTCAAAACCTTTTTTTAATATAATTTATTTATATAATTAGATTATCTTTTGAATTGGTTTTAAAGTTCAATTAGAATATATTTTTCCCATTTAATCCAATAGTGGTCGTTGGAATTAATTTCACTTTGAAATTGGACTTAAACTAGTGTCAATCTTTTGATACTTATTGTTTCATAAAAACACGCTACTTGCTCTGACAGCGGGAAATAATTATTAAATTAATTTATGTAGCTTATATGTTTTGAATTTTGTAAGACAGAAATCATTTTTTAATTTAGAATATTAAATATATCTTAGGGTGAAGTTTTGGTATTTTTCTAAAAAACTTCAATTTTTGATGAATAGTGAATCCACTAAGTGGTACTTAAAAACTGATTTTTCATTTAAATGAAATTTTACCACCTTTGTGTTTTGAATTTCAAAAATCCAACATACATGGTAGTCATTAAGAAGTAAAATTTGGTTTAATGGGATTAAAATAATTTTTTGGTGAATAGTAACTTTTAAGTTTTTAATCGCGATTAGAGATAATTATTGTCGTTTAAGGTAAAAATAATGTTTTAATAATATGAGATGAGCCTGAAACATGTCCTGTACTTATTGGATGTTTCATGGCCAACCAATAAAATCCATGGGTCAACATGGGGACCCCATGGAGCCACTTTGGAAGGAAAATGACATTAATATCTTTTTATTTAATGTAAAAGTAAAAAATGTCACAAACATGAGTTGTTTTACAAAAATAATTTTTAATTGGGGTTATACAAGTCATATATTTTACTATATATATTCATTAGAAATATAAAAGGATTTCCTACATCATGATAAATTTTTTATAATTTTTATACATTAAATAAAGTAAATTATTTATGACACCATGATGATGCAGTGATGACCTCATTATTTAATGATTTAAATAAAATGAAAAGATAATGTAAAATATAAGACCTACACATGTCAAAAACCTATTGAATGGGTGTATTGAGAACTATTATCACCTTATCCTAGAAATATATAATTTTGGGACATTTTAAATCCAAGAATAATTTTATAATAAAGTATCCTTTTATACCTTTCCAAGAGTGCCCCTCCTCTCCTCTTATAAAATGCCCCCACCTCTACCACCTTACCCACACATCAAAAGCCTTTGGCTCGGTGAACCCCTACCCATTTTGTCTCTCCACATCCCTCTCTAACTCTTAGAAGCCTCACATTGGGCAGAAGTCTTCCCAAGGAATCATTTGAGCTCAAATCAAAAAGAGTTACCCGATTTAAAGGTAGTGTCTTCTCTTGTGTTCTTATGTTTTATTTTGTTTCTCCAACCCCCTAAACTATTTTTATTCATTTATTTTGTAACAACACAAGTATCTTCCATATACTCGGATTTTGTTATAAGAAGGATTCAAGCTACTCTTACACACACCTACATCTAATGGTTAAAGAACATATTGTTTCCGTGGATGGCGAATTTCTGCCTCACGAAACGATGATTGTTCAATATTCATTTAACAACTACAAAGGTGTCCATTAAGATGACAATATATTTACATATGATATATAATATGTTTATTTTTTACTTAAGCTTCGGTATTTTTCATTTATGGCATACCTTTATGGTTTCCATTATGGGTAAACGTGATATCTTCATTTTAGGAAGTGCGGACTACTGCCCCCTCAAAGTGATTTGATTCGTTAATGCCATATGAGGGATGTCTAAAGGATGTAATTAATTATATTATATATGATATTATAATGGAATTATAATATACCTTTATATCATTATGATTCCATTCCATAAAATATGAAATAGAAATGAAAGTAGTGTTTATGCATATGTACGGCTTACCGTCTCCATGAACGGTGCATTTCATTTCTTACCTCTAAATGTTGTGTAATATTATAAATGCATGTATACACTGGATATATATGATATATATGATATATAAATCATGATTATAACTCTGGATATAATTGATACATGAACAAATTGTAATTATAAAGAGCATATTTTGACTCAGTACCAATGATCGTTAAAACGACCGTTATTAACTTACATAATTGCATAGTGTTCATGACATAGTGATAAGTGATATAAAAGGAATAATGAAATTGAAAAATGTTCTTAAGAAAGTAGAAATTTACTCAAGTTTATTATTCCGGAGGTTAAAGGATGATCGAGTCAAGTCGGACTCGAGGTATGGGACTTCGTCTCAATCTCCTTTCATTGAGGCATATCTTGTTTTATACACAACCTTCTTTTTATAGTGTATAAACCCTTTGACTTTTACATTTATCCAAAAGGAATATTTTTTATATGAATCCTTTTACTAAATGACAAAATGGAATTATTTTGTCTTACGTATGCGGCAACAACGACTTCTCCGCCGCTGTGACCATTATTTGAGTTTCAGATTCCTCTATAAGCCATACCTTTTTTTAAATGAAAAATAAATACCATGTTTTACTTTTCTTTTATTTTGGTATTGAAAATGGTTTTTATAATGTTTTTATTATATCAATGTGTTGTATTGATATCTTGTGATTGAAATGTGGAAATGTTATGTTTCCTTTATGCATGTTTTATGTGATACGATTATGTTATGGTTCTTGGGCATTGTTATGAAGACGGGTGGTTCTGTGATAAACTAAGGGTGGGTGAGCCCGATATAGCTCTCCAATGAATTGGGTAATGAGATGGAGTTAAACGTTAAGGTTTCTCTGAAGATATTTAGGTAATATACTATGATGGGTATTCCAAACGTAACCAAGAGGGTTACTCCCTACGTAAGAATGTTATGAATGCCTCAAGTTACCTTTATGTCTTATGATTTCTATGATTTATTCATGATTTGATGAGGTATGTTAATGTGCTTATGTTTTATGAGTAAAGTATTATTTCATTGATTCTTATGTATACATGTACACATGTTTCCTTTCCATATTTTTATATCCCTTACTGAGATTTTTATGCTCATCTCATGTTTTTGAAATGTTTTTCACAGGTCAAGGGAAAGGTATATGATATGATGATAGTGTCAAGGAAGTTTCAAGAAAGAATCCATGTTTTATTTTAAATATGTTTCCGTTGATGGAAAAAAATGAATACTATCTTTTATTGTAACCACTTTGTTTAAATGTGGGATGTAATGCATGTTTTATGGTCTAATTCTCTAAAACTCTAAACCTGAAAAGATCCTCATGGTGTATTCTTGTAATAACTCAAGATTAAGTAAGGTTTAATGCTGGGGCCTTATAGAAACACCTTATTTCACACTCGACACCATAGTGAAATTTTTAAAATAAAATATTTCCTATATAAAAAGAATAAAAAAGAGTCCATCACATTTAGTTCAAGAATATACTTCCATATATATATATATATATTGGTCCATGCATGTCCATTGGGAATCAAATTTATGTTAAACGGATTAAGGTGTGGGGCCTTTCTCATGGACCATCTTTTAACATAATTTAACTCATGAATTGAAGGCATTAAATATTAAGAGACAACCCTCAAGGGTTATTTAAACGGCCTAAGGAAACGGAAAGGTAAATATCTAGGAAAATCACACCCAATGGAGTGGAACAACTCAGGGTGATCAATCCAATGGATTGATTTACAAATATCATGGGTTTATAAATGTATGGGTAGGATTTCAATTTAATTAAATTAACAAAACAGAGGTGATAATGGGAGGGTACCACTCGTGGAACAATGAAACGTATTGTATTATGCAATGAAATGTGGGAAAAGAGCTAAGACCACCTACTGTAGTCTTGTAGATCCTCCGGCATCTAGTCTCAGTGTTTAATTCAAGCTTTTAAGGATGAAATTGAAGAAACTTCTAAATGACATAAGAATACTGAAAATGAGGTTACACCCAAATAGTGAAAATAATAGGACAAAGAACATAAAAGGAGTGTAGAAGATTAAATAATGTACCTCTAGCATCCCATTTCATATAATGGTGAGTGAATCGTATCTCGCATAAGGGAGTAATCTTGAAACAAAACAGGAGAAAGGAGTTTTATTATTGCATGATAGGATGAGGATCCCAATGTAGAATATGAAAATACAAATAGAAATATGATTTCAATAATTTAATTGATCCATTTCAATAAATTCTCCCACAAAAACAATTATGCATTATTTTCCCACATGTTTGTCCACACTGTACAACAAACATTTAACAAGACATTTCATTAAGAGGGAACCCCACATAGTAAGGTACACTGTTTCTCTAATAGTGCATAGAAAATGCCAATAAGATCTATCCAAAAAGTCTATACCACCAAATGACCATACTCCTAGGGTTGTATGGTCACAAAAAAATCATGTGGAACCCACGTTCCCACTAACTATACAACATGGTTTAGGGAAACCATGAGGGAAGGGTTGCACAAATTCTCATAACCATGAAGCATAGTTTATTCTTCTCATTTTGGAGATCCATTATCAGAATGGCCAACGAATTCACCTGAGACCTGCCTAACTTGATTAGGAATCATTATAATGTATTTTTAGATGAATTTGATAAAAAAAAAATATTCAGTACCTTTGAAAAAATCCATGATGTTACAACCTCTGCTCTTTACGATAACATGACCATGAGTTTCCCTTCCATCGGTGCTGAAACATCGTCGGATAAATGTTATAGCCACTCAATGTGTACGTCGGACACCTTCTCATAGCTATTATCATTTACGTATTTGTTCTACCATATCACACATATGAGATGAATAGACCTACCTTAGGGAGCCTTCGTTATCCGATGAACACTATATATCAGATGTTCCTTGAGGAAGACAACTGACTCTAGCTTAATATCCCTAGGGAAAAAGGAATGATATGGGTTGGTGTGATAATTTCATATTTGAGATACATGGAAGAAGTTATGAATGGAATGGTGATGTAGGTAACAGAAGATGATAGGATACTGGCCCAACTCTCTCCACTATCTAAAAAAGGCCTAACATACTAAGGAGATAACTTTCCCTATATCATAATTCTACTATGACATAATCTAGTTGATACACGGAGAATGAATTTATGTCCCACCTGAAACACCATAAGTTGGGGATGATGATAGGTATAATACATAAGCCAAGACTAAGTTGTATCCTTACAATTCTTTATCAACTGGACATTCTCTGAAGTCTCATGAATGATACGAGCACCCAAAATAGATACTTCAACTACCTCAAGCCAATATAGAGGTGAATGGAAATTTCCTAACATAAAGGGAATCATACAGTACAATCTGAATTTTTCACTAAAAGATGTTTTTATATGAATACACACCCAGAGGAATATTGTTTTCCCATGAAACTCTACAAATAAAGGATACATGCATGTAGAATATCCTCTAACACTTATATGGTCTATTTGGACTACCATTCTGACTGAGTGTGATATGTTGTACTCAATAGAACCTGTGAACCCAGTTTTCTTTGTAACCCTTTCCATAACCAAGATGTAAAATGACAGTCTCTATCTTAGATTATAAAATATGTCAAACCATGATGCCAATTTATATCCTGAATACAATACAATCCCAACTCATAAATAGAGAAGTATTGTTGGACCAGTAAGAATTTTGAAACCTTATTCAACATATTGACGATCACCCATAATGAATCACTTACTCAAAGGTATATCAATAATATTATCATGAAATCAATAGTGATGCTATTTAATTTCCTCTCAAGAATGGTTATAGTTTTTATAAGTCCATTAGGTTACTGGTTCTCTTCCTTTATGTGATGATAGGTGTGGAACCGAGTGATGAAGCATGCTATCATACTATTCATACCTAGATGCCAATATTGAAAACATTTGTCTATGAACATCATTGTAATCCCAGGACGGACTACCTAAGCATAGGTATGTGATTTCCTCATCATATCTTCCCATATATCATAAGGCACCCACAAATTCTCATATAACAGTAGGTTTTAAATCACACCTATAACCCAGTGAGGAGGTGGGTTCCCTCTTATTATGCTCTACCTCAAAAGGATTCCTTTGGAATCAGAAAACTATTTCATCTGGACACTCTATTGGGGAGTTTATTTTAATACTAGAGCTACTAACACAAGCTATTACTGCGGTTCTTGAACCTCAAGATGTATCTCAGAAAATATTGTCATCAACAACCACTCACTACTGGAATCCATGAAGGCTACATATGAGTCTTCCGACTCAATGCTTCAACTATGAAATTTGACTTTACTTGTGTGTAAGCAAGATCAAAATTAAATGATTGTTTTTATTTCACCCACCTTAACTACCTTTGAATCAATTATCATGGTATTGATATGTATTTTGTACTTTTATAGTCTATGTAAAAATGAAGTTCTCACCAAAAAAGTAACTCCACTAACAACGTAGAAAATAAACCACATATGCTAGATCAAGGTCTTTTGTAGGGTAATTCATCTCATGATTCCTTAGATAAAGATAACCATACTATATTAAATAATAACACTACATCATAAGTACACTCATACCTACTCCCAAGGAATCACAATAAATAATATACCTTCTGCCCATATCAAGAAGAAGTATGATCGGTGATAAATTTAGTCTTTCCATTAGCTTCGGAAAAGTTATATCACATGATTCGATCTAGTAATATTTCGCATGCTTCTTGTTCAGCCCCATAAGAGGCAAATATAGGGATGAGAAATCCTAGATGATTCCCTAATAATATCTAGTTAAACCTAAGAATCTATTATGTAAAACACATTCTTAGGATTCTCATAGAATACCATAGTTATATCCTTCTTTGGTTAAACTGATACAGCTAACTCAGATATTATATGACCCAAAAGGTAAACCATACTGTTCAAAAATAGGCAATTTATATGCATAACATATATACTTTTCACCCTTAGTGTATTAAACATGTTCTAAATATTATTTTCACGGTTGTGTCTTGTTTGAGAAAACACTAAGATGTCATATAAAAATACTACAACAAAGGAATTGAGAATTGTGTTGAAACCCCGCTTCATCAAATCCATTATGAATATCAGTTCATTATTTAGGAAACAAACATCACCAGATACATTTAAAATCCATACATACTATGGAACTATGTATGTGGAATGTGTTTTGGCCTCACAAACTACTTATGGTAGCCCAAACTCATATCAATATTGTGGAAAATAGTATCTCCCCAAAGCTGGTCAAAGAGGTAGTTGATACAAGGAAATAGATATTGCTTCTTCACTATAAGATAGTTCATACAGTTGTAATGCCTGCAAAATCTAAGGGTATCATCTATGTTCATGGTGAGAAGGACATGTGATCCCCATATATATTTTTTGGGTAAGATAAGATCATTAATCTCTAAGTCTTCTAGATACTTATTGAGTTCCTAGATCTCTATAGGTGACATCCTATAAAAAGGAATGGACCCTTGTGTTGTGCCTAGAAGAAGTTCAATCATCAACTCAACCTCTCTCTTAAGAGGTAAGCTGATGAAATCATGAGGGAAGGAATACCTGATGTGATCCCCCATAGGATGGAAGTCCACGTGGTATATATTTGGTCAATCTTATAAAGGCTGGCCATTTGGGATATCATTCCACCTAGACAAGTACACTTGATTCTAGATTGAAATTATTGGAGTAAGAATCGCTCCATATGGATAAATGATCTTCCCCTAGGATATGTGAAAGTTACCAGTCAGCGATAACAGTAATCCTAGGATATATAAGGCAAATTCATGACCATACTAAGAATGACATCGAATTCAGTCATCTTGAGGAAGACAAAACTCCATAAAAACATTACCCACCATTGTCATGGGTAAATACTCATAGCAGTGTGTTCCCTTATCAAAAATACCTATAGGGGTGTCAAGATTCATAACACCATTTGAGTACTAAATCACTAAGCCCAAAATTCCTATAATCATGGTAGATAAAATGGAGTTTGATGAAACTGTATCAAATAAAGATGAAACAAGAGTAGAGGATACATGGATTTTATATCTCATTGTAGATAGACATGTGCTTTACTAACATGGAATAGGAGGCATAACATATATATATCCTAAACCGTGACCCTAATATACTTCTTGAGTAGTGTAAGAAGACAATATCTGCTGAAATAAAATGTATAAGGCCTAAACACAATGGATATTGCCTCCTTCTCAAACCAAATGGCCTATAAAATACTATATTTCTACCACATGAGTCCTCACTAATCATTCACCTGATGTAGATAGAAGAATAGAACCTTGTTCACATTAAACTGGTAGAAACGATCAATGAAATATTGGAGATAAATAATCCTACCATAATAATATCACTCAATTAGGTTCATCAAACACATTTTCCTTTTATGATTGGTTCTTCTACACTAGTGACACACCACAATGTTTTTAGTGTGTTCCTCCTGGTAGGTCTATCTCCACGTGTACCCTAGAATCATTGCTTCCTTCCACTTGATAAATAACTACATTTACTTGAAGCTAAGCTTTCCTAATTTAAATCGCCTATATCCCTTCCTTTACACCTATTTATTAGGTGTTGGTTCACTATCTATTAAATATTGGTTATCAAAAAGATGTTCACCTATGGGTGGATGGAATATGCAAGCCCCTTTTAAATTATCTTCATAATAGTTAGCTTGTCCTTGGTCACGATGAGTGAGAAGTGATACAATTTAGTGATGGTTGGCTGGTGATGTGATGATGGTCCATCTCAAATATGACATAGAGTTAGTGGTGATGGGTGTGTTTCTGGAGGCATATGTGTGAATCATGGGTGGTGTTGAATTTATATTTTAAATTTCAATTTTGTGATTTTTTGAAAGAGAGTATCTGTAGAATTTGGTTTAGGTTTGTCTGTAGTGAAGCTTGTTTCATAATTTTGAATTTAGTATGGTGTTTTTTGATTGTCTAAGTGGGGTTTTGGTGGATGGTTTGTGGATATTTTTTATGGGTCTCACTTAAACAAACAGTGTATTCATATAAAAATTAAAAAAAAATTGGTTGTTTGTGTAATGAGATCAGAATGTTATGTAACTGACATTACACTTTTCTCAAGGCATATGAACTATAAAATATGATCAGTTCTCATGGTATAAGGGGATAAGTAGTCAATGAAGATTGTCTATAATTCTACCTAGACTATACTGTGATGTTAACTACCCTAAGTGAGAACATCCCACAAATTCTATGTAGAGTCATGTGGCATGTAGTTTGTGAGCCTGACCCTCCACTCTGGAATCATCTTGATATGTTTGATGATAGACACCATATACCCCAGCAATGAATCAGAATCCTGAGTTCCACCATCCCTTCAGAAGGTGGGAGGATTCAAATAATGAAACTCACATGTCATCTCCACCATAGAAGGGGTAGGACTAGGAGCAACCTGAACTAATTGTATGATGTGATGGAAAGAATCATAGGCCTGGGAATCAACACCGAGTGTAATGTCTCGATGATGCTACTTAGGTAGAAATATAAAAGGTATCATGGGTGATTCAGGTCCTATCATCTCTTAAGTTTTTTGTTTCCAATATTTTATCACACACCATAAGGTAGTTTTAGTGGAATAGCTCGAAAAATTAAAAGAACATGCCATATATTGGATTTATAAAATATATGGAAAGTGGAATAAAAGGAAAGAAACAAGGATAACTTAATAAATAAATAACCCCCTCTAACTACTCTTGTAGAGAGGTATGGGTAAGAGATATGTGTCATATAAGGATCAATTGAGTAATGGCCTGCAGTCCACTACTAATATCGGGTCTGGATAAGGTCTCACATTTCAATATACAAGGTTAACATTTTAATATAAAAGTTGTATTTAATTTGATATTTTTTTATTATAATCATAATCTAGAAAAATTATTCCCCAATTCCAACGTATACGAGAACATACAATATATAAATTTAAATTGGCATGTCATGTAAGTTTGTCTGGACCCTTATACAAGAAAACATTTGTAACGGGACATGGGTTTGTTTTTGATTGGATGAGATTTCATTTAACTCACCAATAATACCCACTAATGTGGAATATTTATTCAGTTTAACCAATCATTCTATATTATATAATAAAATATCACTAAATTTCATAACAATAAGGAATAACAAGAAATCAAATGAAGCACAGGAAATGCATGCGGAAATATTAAATATAGCATCGAATTTTAGACCCAATGTATCCTAGTATGATTCCTGATTCTAATATTCACACATATTATCAGGATTAAATCATAAATATACCATTAAAATATTAACAATAAAAAGAATTTAAATCAACCTATGGTGAAATCCATTAAATTATAACAACAAGAACAATAAAATCATTTACCCATCGTGAAAGTTTTGGTTTTCCCTTGTATATGGGTTATCTACTACCATGCATAGGATCATTACAAAATTCCAATGTCCTAGTCTCCTATCTAAACCCAAATAGTAATCAAAAAAAGGAAAAATACTTCTTATACAACATTGTAGAATCTATCCCTGGGTTCCACTCATTGGTTCCTCGATAAGGTTGGTTACAATACCACTTGAGTTCCCCCACCCCCCAAATGTCATAGGACGTCGACTAGTCACGAGGGTCTAGGATGTGTACAAGGGGAGACAATGAAGTCATTGATCAGATTGGAGATAAACATCCAGAATATATATCTAAAAATGAATTAGAAACAACAGAATCAATTATTTATTATATACAACATCAGAAATACTAATTATAAAACTTACCATGTAAATATGAAAATAGTGGAATATAAATAATCAAAAGATAAAATATGATGATTGTGGTACTTTCTCTATAAAAAAGAGAATTTCAGGGAGTATGGGATAAATTAATATACCACATGATAAAAAAATATTCAAAATGGGAAAAAAAATTATATATAGCCTCTCGAGTATAGGAATGTTCCTCTTCTCCCAACTCTTACCTGGTACAGTAAGTCAAGCACCAGAAGTTTGATGCTTCCCTTTTTCTATAACTAAAACTATAATGTATAATATTGTACTAAAGGAGCCTATGATGGTTGTGTGGTACAATCCCAATAGGTCATTACCCACATTTTCTAGTTCATTCTATTTTGTGAATTATAAAATAATTAGTGCGTATGATTAATTAATGATAGATGGAAATAAATAAATAAAACCACTAAAGATGGTTCCATGGGTACAACCTTCCAATTTACATACTTCGGCCCAAGCTTGTGATTATCAACCAAAGGATGCTACAATGGAAAAATTTGCGAGATACTCATAAGAAGGTACATTCTCCCTAATATTATGATTGTTAATAGAGGAAATATCACAACATTATTAATATCAGGGGATCAATTCTCATTTTAAAACATTCATCTAGCCTTTTTTAATTCAATTTTGAAACCAATTTATAAAATATGGTGGGACACCTTGATCCCATCCATGAAAATCTAGTGGTACATTACACGTATTACTCAAGGGGATTAGTTTATAACCAATTCTAGGGAGTACATCCACGGTGATCCAAGGATGAAGTGTCATGTGTCCCTCAATGCATGGTGTGAAAAAGTAATGTACTAACCTCTGAGTTCATACCTAGTATCGTACATAGGGGAAAAAGTCTCTCGCATGGCATGGTAAAACCAATTTTTCCATCAATCCAATATAAGGGGCCTCCCCTTTGGAACTAGGTCCACTTATATAGATGTAAAAATATATAACTATTGGAGATCCTCTTCCATGGACTAATGGTATCACCCCACACATATTTACTAATCATTAACAACTCCTAGAAGAAGGCATGAGTGTCCTTCCAATCTGTCCTTATGTAAGAAACCATTGTTTTACCCTTGACAGTCTATTGAAAGCATTCAAATTAAGTATTTCATATTATAAAAATTATTAAATGTTATCCCATATCATTTAGTTCAATAATATACATCTATATGGTCATATTGGTAAAGTAATTTCCATTGGGAATCCCATATATGTCATAACTAGAAAGGTGTAGGGACTACATCATGGACCATCTTTTAACTCCATTTATCTCATGAATTCATGGAATTAAATATGCTGAAACACCCCTCATTGGGTGTTTAAACTACCTATGGAAAACGCAATGTAATTCTAAAGAAAAAAAATGTCCATTTCGGTGGTACAACTCTTGGAGATCAACCAATGGGTGGATTCTATGGTATATCGATTCTTTAAAGTCACGATAAGGCATTCAATTCAATTTAACTAAAAAAATTGAGGCATCACTAGAAGGGTTATGATCAGGTCACAATGGAACATAATTAATAGTGTAACAAAATGAGTGAAAATATCATTGACTTGTTACCATATCATCATAGGGATTCCTTTATCTATCCCTATACATTGATTCAATCTAGGATGGGAGAACTATATGAAACCATCAAATTACCTAGAAATAGAACAAATGATATTGCACCAAAAAATTGTATGGACAGAAGAACCTGATAAAATTTGGAAAGGATTAAATAATGTACCTATATCACTCCATTACTTCAGATGGAGAACATATCAGAGCTCGAATAGAGGAGGTATATTGAAACCTATGAGGAGGAAAAGTTTGGCTACATGCATGGGAGAAAGATAATCCAACTACAGAATAGGAGATAAAGAAAATAAATAGGATTTAAATCCTTTAATAGGTTCATTTTGGGAAATTCACTTAAAAAACAATTGCACATGGTTTGGAAGCATGGTTTTCTAAATCATGCTCTAACTATATTCCAAGACACTATTTTATAAGGAAACCCCACATTTTTAGGCACATAGTTTGTGTAATGATTTTGACCCCTCCTGTCTATTATTTTGTCGAAATTCATTGTCTGATGTGTTCTAGGGAGTCATAGTGACTCATTTCTTGATTTTTGCAAATGTCTATTTTTCAATGGTAGGTCGGGCATTGGTAGGAAGGGTATATCTAGGAAGCGCACTGATAGTTATGGTGTTGGTAGGTCATGTTTTGGTGAGTGTCATCACATAGTGGCATCGGGGAGTGGCATCACATAGTGGCGTCAGTGAGTGGAATCATTGAGTGGTGTCAGTGAGTGGCATAGATGAGTGGCATCGATGAGTGTCTTTGGTGACTGGCATCAGTGAGTGGGGTCAGTCGGTGGAGATGGTAGGTGGTGATGGTAGGTGGAATTGTTGAGTGGTGTACAATGGTGGGGAAAATGGGTTGTGTCAGTGAGTGGTATCAGAAGGTGGTGGTGATAGGTGGTTTTGTTGAGTGGATTTGGTGGTTCTTGTTAGTGACTTGTTTAACGGTGAGTCACCCGATGGTGAATCATCCATCGGTGACTCCCCCAACGGTTGATAATTTCCTGATTTTTTTAGTTATTTCAATTTTAAAACTATTATGATTTTTTACATAAATTGTGTTCAAATACTTGTTTGACCATTTATGAAGCAGTTTCAAAATATATTAATAATATATTTAATATCATAACACCTCGAAGACATCAAAATGGACAAGTCTCATTGTCCTAACCACGATCATAATTTTCTGTCAATTTAAATCATCTCCCTTACATTGATATATTATATATCCTTATCTAAAGAAAATATACAATATTCCTTGAACCCTACCATTTTCTCTTCATGCACCAAAAAAACCATTATTCAATGAGGTGGCACATATCTACTGTAGACGTCCGTCGAGTTTTACCTTGGTGTATACCTTTATACTTGTGTGACCCCCTATTTTTAATGAAATGAGGTGTTTTAGATCTTATTTTATTAAAGGTAGGTATCCATTAGTCTTTATATAATTTTTTATCATGTAAGGTGGGTATGCAAGTTCCCCTTTGTGATTATGGTTGAATGTAAACTTTTTATTTAGGTTGTTATGAAGATAATATAACAGTTTATAAATATAATTAGAACTGTTATGATAATGTAATTTTTGACAATAGTTATAAATGAGGGTCATGGAATATGATGATGAAAAACATTTTTTTTATCTGTTATCTTTGATCCATGTTGTGAATTGTCTACTTTCTAAAAAACATTGTCGTAAGGGGTTTTTTCTTTGTGCATCGGTAATGATTTACACTTGTTATGGATCCCATATAGAACTACTAGAATTATGAAATTGATTAACCATGTATACCTAGATAAATAAAAGGATTCCCCTGGATCAATAATGTTTGTTGATAACACAGGATTTATCAATGCTGAATTAAAGAACTACTGTTTCAAATATGAATAATCCTTTCCTTATTTGGGGTGGTTGTGTGCTATTGGTGGATATTTTTTGTCTTTTTCTTTGTATGGGTTATGTGGTGATACTATTGAGGGAACGTTGGTGTGTATGCATGGTTAAAGTGTGTAATATAATATTTTGTGAAAGGATTGGTAGATTATGGAATGGTTGGGAAGTGGTTGAGCAGTGGGGCTACAGGTTCGGGTTGTGCTATTTTTTTGACACTAGGTGTGGTGTGGTTGTACATCGGGGATGTCAAGTATGGTTGTGATGTGATATATTTCAGGTTGATGTTGTAATTGGGGGTTTTCCCTTAATTTGAAAAAAAATACTTTGAAGAATGATAATTGAAGAGGTTGGCATGGGTCTTATGTGGGGATTAAGTGTGATGTGGGGGTGTTTTATAATAAGTTTTTTATATTTTGGCTTGGTTAAGAGGCTGGTTGTGTGGTGTGGTTTTTACTTGACTGGTAGGGAAGGAATAACTGGTAAATTCTTAATAATGTCAAAATTATTTAGTGTCAAGTGTCTTTGTTTTTTCATCTTTGGAAGTGACTATCATTCATCCTAATACATGCATTTAGAGGCAGTAACAAAGGGGGTAGTGTTATAGGGTGGTTGTTTACATGAGAACCCATAGGGCTGTGTTGAGTTTATGGTTCTTCTATATATATATATATATATTCATGTACTTCGTTCTGATTCAATGCACAACCCACCCAAGTTAAGCACTACATGTTGAACACCCATATTGTTAAGGGGGAGAGTGTCTTTCCCAAACATCATGGTGGGATGAAGGCTCGCTAGCCACCCACACTTCCCTACTCATGTATCCATGCGGTGATATCTCAAGACGCTTCAGGCGTATTTTGGTTTTTGAGGCCCATGTGTGTATGGGTGAGTTCTGCTTCCAGGGTGTCTTTAGGATGAGATGTGTTTTGATTCCTAGTTGTCTTTGGGTTGTGGTTTGGTTTTTCACCCATGTGTGTGGGGTGGAATTAAATGTGGTATGTGGACTAGGTGGGTGTGGGTGGGTTGTAAAGTTGTTCTTTTGTAAAAGGTGGGAATTCCATGGCATTTTTCATTAGGTTGTAAGACCAGATAATCTTTGGGAATGTGGTGTTGGGTACCCTATCATCAATGATCTTACTATATTACAATACATGACTTGAATTTTTTGGTTAGTGTTCCTTTGGTGAGGATATGGAGGCTAGTATACCATGTTAGGTGCTTTTGGTTTTTTTTCTCTTATAGGGGAATTGTTATGCTTCTCCACTTTTGGATGAGAGTCTTTGGAATTCTTACTGAGTATACATGTATTCTCACCTTACATTATGAAACTACTTTTGGGTTTTTATGAGGACAATGGGTACATTGATGGGTTTTACTAGTTGAATTTGGGACATCTGTTGTGTCACTACATAGCCTTGTTATTTTCGTATTTACTCTAGAGACTCTTGATTTTAAGCACATATATTTTTAAAACAAGCATGTCGGTTGGATTTTTGATTGTTTTTATATATGTCTTGGAGTAGTTTTGTGGTTGATATATCTTATCACCTTCTCTTAGTTACTATAAAAAGGGTAATGCCTCCAATTTTTTCAGATTTATAAAACCATGGCGCCAGTCACCACCTTGGGGCCTATTGGAGGTGGGATTCGGGGGGTCATTATCTCTCTTTCTCTATTTCTATCTTAGGAGAAGAGTAAATGGAGGGATGGGGTCATGACATAATGGTATCTGACGAGATGGATGGGATATATGAAAGAGTTTGGAGACAGACATGGGGAGAATTTCATATGTTTGTAGGGAAACAATGCTTGGTGACCTTGGTGCGTGACATAGGCTAGGGAAGACTAGGTAGGAAATGGGATTTTAGGGGACCCTGTTATCCGATTCAAGGATTATTAGATTATTTAATAACCAAGTAAGGATACATTTTTTACAGGGTAGAAAACCTAGGAGAGGTGCATGGATCATGACAACTTGTTTTTTTGTTTGAATTGGGAGTTTTAGGTAATTTAAATAAATAAATAGTTAAAATGAATCATAAAACAAAATCTATAATACTTGGGATTTGGAGTTCCATGTTTACTTTTCAGATATGACACATGGTCATCGTACATGAGTGGCTCTGGTAGTGGAGGCTCAGTAGGACAATCCCGCCGATCGAAAGAGGGTTGATCTAGAGGAGGAGGAAAACCAGTGGCAGAGAGTGTTACGTTACTTCTACTGATAGAATATGGGAAAGTAAGAAGGAATTATTTCAAACATGAAGATGGAGAGTTGGATTCAGGATCTTGGGATCACCTTCATCTTGATCCGGGATACAACAGAGTATTGGGTTCCATTGAAGATTAGTTAGACGAGGGGAGTTGTGTGACAGTGGTGGATGTTGTACCTAAGGGATAGAGAGGAGGTTGATGTTCTATGGGTGGATTTTGAAGGGTTCTAGGAAGAATTCCATTCATTGACCATGAATATTGAGAAATTATAGGAGCTATTATCTATCCAGTAGGGGAGTATGTCTGTATGGGAGTTTGGGTTTATGTTCACATATCTACTTTTCATTACTTTAGATCACTTTACGAATGTGGAGTCGTATGTGATATGACTAGAAGGCATACTTTTTCTATCTATCCAATATGTTGTTACTCCCTTCACCATGAAAACATAACTAGAGGTCCATAAAAAGGAATATATTGTTGATAAAATGCACTCATAGGGATGTCTAAATAGATAGGGGATCCAGAAGGGTTATTCAAAGGTAAGGCTTCTAGAAATGGTCTCAGGTGTGGGGACCTTCAAGGTTTCGTCTAGTGGGGAGTTGACGTCATTAGTTTTATTATTGTCCTTCTGGTCCTTGTTATTTTCCCATAGGATGGGGGGTTATGTTCTTCACCTATGGATGTTTTGGTCACCCTTAGAGCGAGTTCCTAGTTTGATCTTACTATGGTGGAGGTGGTAAGATTCATCCCCCACCTCAGGAGTAGTTTTTGGCCAGTCTGGTTCGGTAATTGGGATAACATGCTCCTTCTCCACAGAGGGGAGAAGGAGTAGGTAGATTCCGACCTCAGGGTGTCCCATAGAGAACCCATTCTATACTTGGTTGAGAATGAATTCATCGATAGAGGGTTAGAGGACCTGAGTTTGGTTATTTTCATTCTATATAAGAAACAGTTATAGGCAGGCCAAGATCAATTTAGGTACGATCAATTCTTTCAGTACTCTTTCTTGTGATTTTTTAGATTCGGATACATAGAAATCCTCCATGGAACCCACTTAATAACATAATCAGAGACTAGACATATAGAATCTTCTCATTCCCCTAGTTTTGAGTATGCCAATCAGAGGTCATTCCACTATGTTTGATGTTTTCTGGGGATGTAGACTGCTTTTGGGGCTAGATCAGTCTAGTGGGACACTCTTTTTTCTATAGATGCATCCATATGACGTTATCCTTACCATTTACTGGTTTTTTCAAGGAATGTTGTCATTTAATGCTTCTAGAAAGGTTTGCGGCTTCATAAGTGGATTTCCAGTGTGTGGATTTCATTGGATAGAAGAATCATCAGATGGGTAGCCGACATGTAGAGCCCCTTTTAACCTTGTTGGTCAAGATGTCAATAGAATTAGTGGGTTTTGAGATAAGTGAGGTTCCAATAATTGTTTTTTAATTTACGGAGGTCTTCCCCTAGGAGGGTGTGACTCAACCCCCTTGACTAGATTTTGTGTCTGGGATAGACTTTCAACCTAGTGCTTCTCTAATTTAGATAGATCCTTATTGGATAACACCCTCAGAGTTGTGGGAGATGTGGATTCATATTTAATACTAGATGAGTGATTCAACCAATTTGTGAATACATTTACCTATATATAATTGAAGATAAAAACATGTTTTCAGCAAATATCTATTGTTTCATGAACATATTCTTTGATTTTGGTGATTCTGTTTACTTTTAGGAGCTTTCTGGATAAATACACGAATCAAGGGAAGTCTGTGAAAATTTTGAAACTACATGGCGTGTACTTTTATACACACCGTGTACATCCAGACAGGGACACGGACCAAAGGAGGGAGTACACACCCATGTCACCAGGAAGAAGATACACATCGTTTATGGAGGAACTACACACCTTGTACTACATTCTAGAAGCGGTTGCCACCAAGAAGGTTCTACACGCCCATGTGGCCGTTGAAGGAGACACGGCATGTTCCATTACTATACACACCATGTCTAATATTCTAGAAGGATTTGGTTGCCGAATTTTGTCACTACATTCCATGTATGGCGGCGCTACACTCCGTGTACACTCAATCACCAGGCGGCGCCGTGATCAAAAGTCAAAGACGGCATGTTAGGCCGCTTACCCATGGAGAAATTGGCACCAAATCACTTTGACGAAAAGTACACTGTGTGTACTTTCTATACACGCCGTGTACTTTATTTTTCTATAAAAAGAGGCCCTGTCATTCTGAATTTGGGGGGAGAACCCATTTGGGGAGAGGAGACATTCTCTTTCCATTCCAAATCCACCGAGGTGTCGTCTTTCCACCATTTCACCTTCCGACACCCTACCTCAACGCTTACATGATGAATCCTTTAGGTATCACATGTGTCATTTTTCTTCTGCTTTATATTTGTAACTAAACCCATCATGTTGGGGTTATGGATGAAGGGATCATAATTTGTGTGTTGTTTTATATAGTTGTGTTTTCTCGTTTTAATTCTCCATACTCTTCTTAATTCACTGTCAAATAGAACTGAGAATTCTAAGCCAGACCAAGGGAAGAATTCTCAGCGATACAAAAGAAAAGTAACGGTGAAAGCATCCATGACCATTGGAAATATTTCACCGATTCAATAATGGACTAAACTTAATAATTAATTAAGAACATTGACTACCGGACCAAGGAGTAGACTTCTCTAATTCGAAACAAGAGGAGCCAGACCAAGGAAATCATGTAACAAAATGAAATCCAGAATGATTGAATTATCATGAACAACACAACCATTTAAACAATCTACACATGAACTCCTTAACCACCATATCCCTGACACGTCTCTTCTTCCAGTTTTAAACTCTTTAAATTCACCAGTTGTTTTCTTTAAAACTTTCAATCATTTCTTCAATGTAAAACAATTTTTTTTAATTCAAAACCAAAATCAAACAAATCAACTCTAAATTCATCATACTTCACCTAATTAAGTTTTAACTCAGTTGAATTCATGAATGCCATAGTTCCCTGTGGATCGACCCCGAACATATTCTATACTAATTTTCTTTGAACGGGTAATTAATTTGGGATGCATATAACTACAGTCAACAACATGCGAGACCAAATTTTGGTGATGTTGCTGGGAACATCTTTGGTTTTAGTGCTAAGATTTAAATTGTGTTAATGATTTATTTAAGTGAACTTAAAAATCAAAAATTTTCAAAAATCTCTTTTCTAATCCCATTTCAAATTTTCTTTTTTAATTTTCCCTGGTTACGCCTGGTATTTGTGTTGTGATTGTGCAGAAGCATAAATTGTATGTTTAGATGTCCTATACAATCCAGAAGTGCCGAGTCTTCGGAATTAGTTCCGCTTGACCCAGAGATCGAACGGACCCTGCTTTGTCGTCGGCGTGCACTGACAGAAACTCACGACCAGCAACCAAAACCCATGGAGAACAAGGAAGTTGGAGCATCACCCGTAGATGCTGCGGTGGAGCATCAGTACCAGGATCAGTAGCCTCCCTCTGCTGGTCTACCAGAGCAGGCTCCTGGAGCATTCATCGAATTCCTCCCAATGGATTACCAATGGCCGCCGCAACAACTCTTCCTATGAACATACTTCACCCCTCATGAGTAGTTCATGAAAGCTCTACCAATTCAGAAACAACCTCCAAGACGTACCCTTATGGATTATGCACTTCCTTCAATCCACGGAGCTGATACGGGCATTGTCCGTCCTCCAATCCAGGCCCAGTACATCGAGATCAAGCCTGGTATCATGCAGCTGATACAGAACACAGTCCAATTGGGAGGCCTACATAGTGAAGACCCAAACGCCCATCTCTCCAACTTTCTGGAGATCTACGACACATTTCGTTACCATGGCGTGTCCGAGGACACCATCATTCTTCACTTATTCCCATTTTCACTACAGGACAAGGCGAAAGACTGGATCAAGGGGCTTCCACAACGATCTATCCTCACCTAGGAGGAGCTAGCTCAGGCATTCCTGTCCATGTACTTTCCACCATCGAAGATGGTGACACTCCGAAATGAGATCCATAATTTCCAGAAGCATGACTCTGATTCATTATACGAGTCCTGGGAACGCTACAAATAAATACTACGAAAATTCCCACACCACGGACTCCCACTATGGATGCATGTCCAGACCTTTTACAGAGGACTTACAACAAAAACCAAGTCCGTAGTGGACATTGTTGCTGGAGGTATGGTGATGCGGAAATCCCCCGAAGAATTATTCGAACTACTGGAAGACATGTCAGCCAATAGCTTCCAGTAGAACTCCGAGCAGGGGAATCAAAAGGGAGGTATGCACAATATTGACGCTACCACTATGTTAGCTGCTTAGTTGGACACTGTGTCCAAGAAAATCGACGCATTGAACCTCAAAGGAGCATCTCATGTTCTTGCAGAGAACCATCCAGCATGCGGAGACTGTGGTGATAACCACATCATGGGAGAATGCCCGGGTTCGACTAGAGTCCCTTCAATGAGTGAGGTGAGTTATGTTGCCCAAAATTGAGGGCCCAACCGTACCAGCAGTACCAGAACCCGGCATGGCCAGATCAACAGAACACAGGCTGGGGCCAACAACAGAAAAATCCTCTTCCCCAGCGACCACCCAGCTACAACCAACCTCCATACCAGAACCAATACCAAAGGCCGCAACAACCCCCGCAGGTTCCTTATCAAAAACAAGGGTATTAGAACCCTCGTCCACAGCAGCCACGACAGCCACCTCCTCCACCGGCTCAACAACCACCTTAGTAGGAGAACACTTCAAGGTTAGAGGATCTGATGACTAAATTCATATCTACTGTTGAGACTCAGTTCCCAAATCTGGATGCTTCAATTCAAGGCTTGGAGAATCAGATTTGACAGCTGGAAAACCAACATTCAGGAAGGCAACCTGGTACACTGCCGGGAAACATAGAATAGAACCCAAGGGAGGAGCCCAATGCTATAACCTTGTAGAGCGGAAAAGAATTGCCATAGAAAAAGCCACCAGCACAACCAGGTGTACCCACACCCCCTGATGATGAAGAATGTACTAGTACCGACCCCTCCTCATCCAAGATCCCGTGGAAGGAGGTTTCAGAGAATAAAGGAAAGGAAGTAGTCCAACCATTCAAGCCTGCCTTACCCTTTCTGGAGTGATTGAAGCAGAGGAAGATGGACCACCAGTTCAGAAAATTCAGGGATGTGTTTTGAAAGCTCCACATCAACATACCATTTGCGGAGGCCCTAACACAAATTCCTACATACGCCAAATTCATGAAGGAAACCCTCTCGAATAAGAGGAAGGTGGAGGATTTGGGCGTTATTGCACTAACAAAGGAGTGCTCCGCGGTGGTTCAACATTCCATTCCTCCCAAACTCCATGATCTAGGTAGTTTCACTATTCCTTGTACTATTGGATTTTGTGAGTTTGGGAAGGCCCTCTACGACTTAGGGGCCAGCGTGAACCTCATGCCCCTCGGAGTTTTCAAGAAGCTGGGACTCAACGAGCTCAAGCCTACCCGTGTAGCCCTTCAACTTGCTGATCGGTCCATCAAACATCCAAAGGGGCTACTGGAGGACGTACTGGTGAAGGTGGGAAAGCTGATCCTCCCAGTTGATTTCATCATCCCCGACATGGGGGAGGATCTAGAGGCACCACTTATTTTGGGAAGATATTTCCTCGCCACTGGGAAGGCGCTCATTGATGTGCACCAAGAAGAGCTTATTTTTTGGGTAGGAGATGAGAGAGTCTCCTACAATGTTATCAAAGCCATCAAGCAGGCATCATTGTCTGATCATGAGGATTGTTCTGCAATAACTACTATGGACGATCTCCTGGTGGATGATCTGGAATGTTACTATATTTCTGATAACTTTAACATTCCAGACATTCTTGTTGAAGAAGAGCCCGAGAATTTTCAACTCTAAGATGGCCAGCGCAGCCACTATTGGGACCATTATCCACCATAAATATCAGGTAAGAAAGGTAAGAAGGTCGATCCAATGACCTAAAACAAAGGCGCTTCCTAGGAGGCAACCCAGAGGTTACACACCATGTCCCACTTATATACACGACGTGTACGTATCTTTTTAATTTATAATCTTAATAGTATAAATTTATATAATAAAAAATAAATAATTGGGGATAATGCCGGTGCTGATGGAAAAGTCAGTGGAGTTTATTCGAGCCATCCTCGGTTCGAATCATCCTGGCCTACCTTCGGCATGGGGTTCCTCCTTTTATTTACATGGCATGTGTATTATTTTTCATATATATATATATATATATGTGTGTGTGTGTGTTTAAATATAATAAAACCCATGATGGGGATGGGCTAGTTAGCGAGATTCGTATCCCGATTCCAAAAGGCTCGGGTTCAAATCCGGACAATCGTCCAATTTCTACCATTTTTTCTTCTAATAAAACCACACTACGTGTACTCCGATATAGGCCGTGTGTGCCATAATTTTTCAAATATAAATAAAAAAAAATTAAAATAAGAAATTACATGTTGGTGAAGTTGGCGGATTGGAAACGTCTCGGCACCGGGTTCAAAAGGCCCGGGTTCGAATCGTGCTAATCTCCCCACTTCATCCCCATCCATTCCTAAATAAAAACCACACATCGTGCATTCTTTCTTACCGTGTGTATAGGATGTATAGAATAACTATATAGATAAACTAAATATGGGCAGTAGTACAACCTTCGCTCCAGTGGGTGAGGGCATCCGTTCGGAACGGACGATCGCCGGTTTGAATCCCACCCCAAGAACCGGACCAAAGGTTGTACTACTCTTTTTCTCATTTTAAAATACACGGAGTGTACTTCCCGATATACTTCGTGTATAGGTTTAATTATAATATAATTTTTAGATATATCTATTTTATTTTAATTATTAATAATTATTATATAGTTTACTATAATAAATATATTTATTTATATATATTGTAAAAAAAATAAAACAAATTGGGAATACATGGAGTGTAGTCGAAAACTACACGTCGTGTACCATGGCTATATAAGCCGCAGTCCACCCGGCTTGAGGCCGTGTCTCACGGCTGCCCCATTTCCTCCTTTCTTCCCGTTTCCTCTCCCAAATGCCACCCGAACCCCCCTTTTCTAGATCCATCGATTTGGGGTGTTTCAAGTTATGATTCCTCTCACATTGTGATCCTTGGTCAAGGTACGCCATTCTACACCCTCTATTTCAAATTTTTATACTCGTTTAGGGTGTTTATAGGATCGGACGACTGTTCGGCTTCCGCCAGTACACGACCATGAAATGAAGAACACACGCCGTGTAGTTCTCTACACGGCCACACACAAATAATTAGAAATTTGAATAGACACGGTCTGTATGTTCGGTACACAATGTGTACCATTCCTCGTCATGCCCAATTACTCCTTTTCACACGACCTCACACACCATTTTCACGTACACGGAATGTGTGTTTGGTAAAAGCCGTGTGTATCATTTCCTTCGGCCCCTCCGTGTGTGGACCCAAACACGACCTCTTAACCGATGTTCCTCTACACGGCGTGTATGTTCGGTACACGCTGTTTCTACCATTTCTTTTGGGCGGCCCATGTATCACCATCCACATGGCCATGTTCTTCTGGTAGAGCACACGTCGTGGCTTACATCTACAAGGTGTGTCCTTTATTTTTATTTTTTCACAAACATGGTCGTGTCATTTCTGCATGCATGACCACCTGCACTTTGAGTGAACACGACATGTATGATCGGTACATGCCCTGTACTGTTACATGGTCTAATTTTACCCTCGGCGTTTCTATCCAGAGAACACGGGATAATCTATATTTTGACTACACATCGTGTACTCTGGAGTACTCGCCGTGTACTTTTATTTTCTAGTTTTCTCACATTTTCTTTGTTTTGTTTTCTCTCCTTTTTCTTTTTCTTTTGTTTTGTTTTGTTTTTCTTTCTATTTCAAGATATGGAAAATCACGATCATTCCCGAGAGAATCATCCATCTTACACCACCGAGGGAGAGATGCCCAGCTATCGTCGGATCCGACTCCGACCACCTAAGCAGTCGGACGCCGACGCTCCGGTCTTTGAGGTCCCTCCATTGGCCATTAGGCCGCCACTCACTCCCTCAGATGAGGTCGGGCCTACTTCTTCAGCACTAGCTACCACATTCCCTGTGCTATCGTCCTCAGCAGTTGGTCCCTCTTCGAGCACACCTTCCACTGAGCCACCCTATACTTCGGCGGATCCACCCACAGAGCCAGCCGCTGCTGCTGCACCTGCACCTGGGCTGGGACCTGCAGGCTCTCCTTATCCATGCACTGTATTTCCGGTCACCTACCTCACATACGACAGTTTCTGACGCTTCTCTCATCGGCCGATCCCATTTATTGGTCGGTACCTCGATAGCAACGTTCCGCAGTGGCTCGGTATTTGGGAGGAGTTGGAGGCGCTTCTCGGGCACACCTCACTCCTCGATATTTTCCAAGTCAGAACTCCTATGTTCTGTGATTTATTTTGGGAGTTTTCATCATTTTTTGAGTTCGATGGAGCGGAGTACTGACATACACCTGGTGATGCGGTACTCGTAGTTTGATTCCGGCTAGGCGGCCGGCATTTCTCTCTTTCCATGACTGAGTTTGGCTGAGGGTGTGGCTTCTACCCCCATCCTATCACCCCACCTCCTGTTTCTAACTTGACCTAGCCCGAGTTCTCTAACATCATTACCATGTGGTGGGAGATCGTTGGGCCTGACCACCGGTACTCCCCCACTTCCCAGAAGAGAAATCTTATAGCCGACCCCTTCCTTCGCTTCGTCCACCAGTGCTTCATCGCCATCCTTTTCCCCCTCCATGGGGATATGGGGGTCGTGACTGGCCGTTACATGGAGCTTCTTACCTGTGTCATCCAGCACAACCACCTGGACCTCCCCTATCTTGCCGCCTCCTATTTCCACTCCATTTTTACCGGCCTTCAGGGAAACCTGAACAGCGGGTTTTAAACTACCCATCTTTTCCACCACTTACGGGTATTCGAGCCCTCTTTACCTCATGATTTGTTAGTTTCACCCCAGTGGATGGACTTACTCATGATAATTCACATGGGATTGGTTTGGAAGTAGGGGTGCCTACATCCTTTCCCAGGCTCGAGCCCAGCCACCCCCTGACCCCCCTGCCCCAGCTGATGCACCTGCTCCTCCGTCCCCACCCCCTCCAGCTTCTCCCCCTCACCCATCTCCTTTTGACCCCACTTCTTCCAACCTTCCCTCTTCAATACCATCCCCCATCCCACCTACCCCCACACCCTCGGTCGATCCGACCCTTTCCCTCCTCCCAGCCATGATAGAGCAGAAGTTAGTTCGTATCATCGGCCACCAGGACACCATTGCAAGCCATTTGATTTATCTAGACGGCCGCCAGGACCGGATGGAGCATCTGTTGGCGCATATTTCTCAACATATTGGTGTTCCACTACCTCAGCCAACAGCCTCTGCCTCCATTCCTGGCCATTCTGCTGTTGGTCCACCGCCATCTCCTGCGCAGGCCACAGATTCAGTTCTAATGACTACAGTGAACCCTGCTGCTACCACTTCTATCGAGCCTGAGCCTACTACTGAGCTTCCTACCTTGAGTCTATCACCTGCGGCTCCTACATCCTTTTCTCCCCTTCCTGATGTAGAGTCAGAGCCTCCCACTTCCACGCCTCCTGCGCCGTCCTTACCGGCTGATTCTGTACTAGATATGCCGTCCCCGGAGGCGACCCCATGATAGTGATATTTTTCTTTCTCTTATATATCTCTTTTGTCATTTTCTATACTGTGATTTTATACATGTTTGCAGTTTTCCTTTTTCTCAACAGTCAAAGGTACGGTCATGGAGCACCTTGGGCATCACATTTCATGAGGGGAGTATTTTTCCATTTCTATTTTCTTTCTTTTTGGATTTACTTCTTCCACCGTTTCCCCTCATCTTGTCCCCCATATCTCACCCTTTCCCACCCTTTACCTTAGTAGTGCACTTGGTGGACCATGTGCAGTATTAAGTGTGGGGGAGCATTTATCTCTTTCACCTAAGTCTTTTCCATTAAACTAATCTAAGAGACATCATTATTATATTATATATTTGAAAATGTAAATCAATTTGGTTAATCATTCTTATAAATGCTAGAGTTATCAATAGAAAGTTTTGGAAAGTATGCATGCTTATTTTAGTTTTTAAGTATTTTTAAAATGATTGTTGATATAGTTTCAATTGAAACTTTTCATCCTTGATTAAATTACATTGATTAGGCTAATCATTTATATGCATGTCATGACCTGATTGTCCCTTTATTATTTTTCCACTCCTGAGTGGTATTCTAAACCCTTTTTCTTATTTCTTATCTAATACCCTCTTTGTTGAGTGATTCTTAGGATATGCATCACTACTAGAATTTGCAAGATTTTCTTTTCGAAACATGAAGAAATTTTTGAATTACTTGAACATGATTGAGGCATTAGATTGTTTCAACCCCTTAATCTTGAGACATACCCTACATTTAATCTTCACTAAGCCCGTAGATTCCATGAACAACCTTTATAGGAACCCACGTTACAAGCCTATTTCCCTTCCTACCCTATTTCTTTTTAAACTTTTCATGATTATTCATCTGATCTTTAAAGAGGGAGTTGGAAATACATGGCATATTTTTTGTACACATTCATGAAATGAAGTGTGGGGAAGTACCTCTTTATTATTTCAGGCAGAAAGGGTTCCAAACATTTATTCATTGTATTCATAAGTATTTCCCTTTGGACCAAAAAAAGGGGACCTTATGCTTATTTACTCATGAACCCTACTTGCCTAAGGGAGAAGATGGTGACGATTACAAAAGCATTTGACTGAGATTGTGAAGGAAGCATTTTTCAGTGAGCATTACTTTGAATATCATGCAATTTTGTTTAAAGGAATTAGCCTTCCTTTTTCAAGCCTCAGAATTTATTTTTCTTCTGAACCTACCAACCCTTAGCCACGGAGACATCTGAACCTTATTGTTAAAGCCCTCATGATTTTTTTCATTCAATTTTTATGAAGTAGAGAACGAGATATCTTGAAAACCTATGGATAGAGTGTATATACCTTAAGTAGAGCATAACATTGATTAAAAATATCTTGAGTGTGGAGTGTGATTTGGACTAGCAAGGTAAATCATCAAGTGGCATGCTTATTTTTGAAAGGTTGAAGAATGTGTTGAAAGAGGTTGAGAATAGTTAATTGAATTATATATGAGGCATAATTTTAATATCTTAGGAATTGAATTTGTTTGTGCCTTTTAGAATTTTTCCTCAGTAACTCTATCATTTATATTTTTTATTAATTGAATGCCTTCCATTTAAAAGTATAGATCTCTTAATTAGATGTTGCGATTTTGCTTGAGGGAAAGAAAATGACTATGTGTGGGGGAATTTGATGCACCCAATTTCTGTATACATTTCCATATATATAATTGAAGATAAAAAGGTGTTTTCAGAAAATATCTATTGTTTCATGAACATATTCTTTGATTTTGCTAATTCTGTGTACTTTTAGGAGCTTTCTGGCTAAATACACAAATCAAGGGAAGTCTGTGAAAATTTTGAAACTACACGGTGTATACTTTTATACACGCTGTGTACATCCAGACAGGGACACGAACGAAAGGAGGGAGTACACGCCCATGTCTCTAGGCAGAAGATACACGCCGTGTATGGAGGCGCTAAACGCCGTGTACTATATTCTAGAAGTGGTTGTCGCCAAGAAGGTTTTACACACCCATGTGGCCGTTGAAGGAGACATGGCGTGTTCCATTTATATACACGTTGTGTCTGATATTCTAGAAGGAGTTGGATGCCGAATTATGTCACTACACGCCCTGTATGGTGGTGCTACATGCCGTGTACACTCAATCACTAGGCGACGCCGTGTTCAAAAGTCAAAGACGGCATGTTAGGCCACCTACCCGTGCAGAAATTGGCGCCAAATCTTGTAGACGAAAAGTACACGGTGTGTACTTTCTATACACGTCGTGTACTTTATATTTATATAAAAGAGTCCTTGGCCTTTGGAATTTGGGGGGACAAACCATTTGGGGAGAGGAGACATTCCACTGCCATTCCAAAGCCACCGAGGTGCCATAATTCCACCATTTCTCCTTCCGACACCCTACCTCAACACTTACATGATGAATCCATCAGGTATCACATGTGTCATTTCTCTTCTATATTCTATGTGTAAATAAACCCCTTATGTTGGGGTTGTGGATGAAGGGATCGTAATTTGTGTGTTGTTTTATATAGTTGTTTTTGGTCGTTGTAATTCTCCTTACTCTTCTTAATTCACTGTCAAATATAACTGGAAATTCTAAGCCAGACCAAGGGAATATTTCTCAGCGATACAATAGAGAAGTAACAGTGAAAATGCCCATGACCGTTGGAAACATTTCACAGATTAAACAATCGAATGAACTTAATAAAGAATTAAGAAAATTGACTACCGGACCAAGGAGTCGACTGCTCTAATTCCAAACAAGAGGAACCGGACCAAGGAAATCTTGTAACAAAATGGAATCCAGAATGATTGATTTATCATGAACAACACAACCATTTAAACAATCTGTACAAGAACTCCTTAACCACCACATCCCCGACATGTCTTTTATTCACATTTTAAACTCTTTAAATTCACCCGTTATTTTCTTTAAAATTGTTAATCATTTCTTCAACGTAATACAATTTATATTTAATTCAAACCCAAAATCAAAACAATCAACTCTAAATTCTATGTACTTCACCTAATTAAGTATTAACTCAGTTGAATTCATGCACGCCATAGTTCCATGTGGATCAACCCCGAACTTATGCTATACTAAAGTTCTAAGAATGGGTAATTAATTTGGGACGCATATAAATTCATTTAACGACAAGAGAGACCAAATTTTGGCGACGTTGCTGGGAACATATTTCGTTTTAGTGCTAAGATTTAAATTGTGTTAATAATTGATTTAAATGAAATTAAAAATCAAAAATTCACAAAAATCTCTTTTCTAATCCCATTTAAAATTTTTCTTTTTTACTTTTCCCTTGTTACGCCTAGTATTTGTGTTGTGATTGTGCAGAATCTTAAAGTGTATGTTTCGACGTCCTACATGATCCAGAAGCGTCGAGTCTTCGGAATTAGTTCCGCTTGACCCAGAGATCAAACGGACCCTGCTTCGTTGTCGGCGTGCACTGACAGAAACTCACAACCAGCAACCACAACCCATGGAGAACAAGGAAGAGGGAGCACAAGCCGTAGATGTTGCGGTGGATCATCAGTACCAGGATCAGCAGCCTCCCGCTACTGGTCTACCGAAGTAGGCTACAGGAGCATTCATGGAATTCCTCCCAAGGGATTACCAACGGCCGCTGCAACAACTCTTCCCACAGCCATACTTCTCCCTTCAAGAGAAGTTCATGCAAGCTCCACCCCTTCAGAAACAACCTCCATGATGTACCCTTATGGATTAAGGACTTACTTCAATCCACGGAGCTGATACGGGCATCGTTCGTCCTCCAGTCTAGGCCCAGCACTTTGACATCAAGCCTGCTATCATGCAGTTGATCCAGAACATAGTCCAATTCGGAGGCCAACCTAGTGAAGACCCGAACGCCCATCTCTCCAACTTTATGGAGATCTGCGACACATTTCGTTACCATGGAATGTCCGAGGATGCCATCCGTCTTCACCTATTTCCCTTTTATCTACGGGGCAAGGCGAAAGACTAGATCAAGGGGCTGCCAGAACGATCTATCCTCACCTTGGAGGAGCTAGCCCGGGCGTTTCTGTCCAAGTACATTCCACCATCGAAGACGGTGACACTCTGGAATGAGATCCATAATTTCCAGCAGCATGACTTTGAGTCATTGTACGAGTCCTGGGAACGCTTCGAAGAAATGCTACGAAAATTCCCACACCACAAACTCCCACTCTGGATTCAAGTCCAGAACATTTACGGAGAACATACAACAAATATCAAGTCTATGGTGGACGCTGATGTTGGACGTATGGTGATGCGTAAATCCCCCGAAGAATTATTCGAACTACTGGAAGACATGTCAGCCAACATCTTCCAGTGGCACTCTGAGCAGGGGACTCAAAAGCGAGGTATGCATAGTATTGACACTACCACTATGTTAGCTGCTCAGTTGGACGATGTATCCAAGAAAATCGAAACATTGAACCTCAAAGGAGAATATCAAGTTCATGTGGTGAACCATCCAGCATGCGCTGACTATGGTGATAACCACATCATGGGAGAATATCCGGGTTCAACTGGTGGCCCTTCGACGAGCGATTTGAGTTATGTTGCCCAAAATCGAGGGCCCAACCAGTACCAGCAGTACCAGAACCCAGCATGGCAAGATCAACAGAACACAGGATGGGGCCAACAACAGCAGAATCCTCTGCCCCAGCGACCGCCCTGCTACAACCAACCTCCATACCAGAACCAATACCAAAGGCCGCAACAACCCCAGTAGGGTCCTTATCAGCAACAAGGGTATCATAACCCTCGTCCACAGCAGCCACCTCTTACACCAGCTCAACAACCACCTCAGCAGGAGAACACTTCAAGGTTATAGGATCTGATGACTAAATTCATATCTACTGCTGAGACTCGGTTCCAAAATCAGGAATCTTTGATTCGAGGCTTGGAGAATTAGATTGGCCTGCTGGAAAACCAACTTTCAGGAAGGCAACCCGGTACACTGCCGGGAAACACAGAAAAGAACCCAAGGGAGGAGGCTAATGCTATCACCTTGCAGAGCGGAAATGAATTGCCACAGAAGGATCCACAGGCATAGCCAGGTGTACCCACACCCCCTGATGATGAAGAACGTACTAGTACCGACTCCTCCTCATCCAAAAGCCCACATAAAGAGGCTTTGCAGAATAAAGGAAAGGAAGTAGTCCAACCATTCAAGCCTGGATTACCCTTTCCGGAGCGATTGAAGCAGAGGAAGCTGGACCACCAGTTCAGAAAATTCATGGACGTGTTTAGAATGCTCCACATCAACACACCATTTGCATAGGCCCTGACACAAATTCCTACATACGCCAAATTAATGAAGGAAATCCTCTCGAATAAGATGAAGATGGATGATTTGGGTGTTATTACACTAAAAAAGGAGTGCTCTGTGGTGGTTCAACATTCCATTCCCCCCAAACTCCAAGATCCAGGTAGTTTCACCATTCCTTGTACTATTGGATCCTCTGAGTTTGGGAAGGCCCTCTGCAACTTTGGGGCCAACGTGAACCTCATTCCCCTCAGATTTTTCAAGAATCTGGGACTCAACAAGCTCAAGCCTACCCGTGTAGCCCTTCATCTTTCTAATCGATCCATCAAACATCCAAAGGGGATACTAGAGGACGTACTGGTCAAGGTGGGAAGGCAGATTATCCCATCCGATTTCATCATCCTCGACATGGGGGAGGATCCAGATGCGCCACTTATTTTGGGAAGACCTTTCCTCGCCACTGGGAAGGTGCTCATTGATGTGCACCAAGGAGAGCTTATTTTTCGGGTAGGAGACGATTGATTCTCCTACAATGTTCTCAAAGCCATCAAGCATGCATCATTGTCCGATCTTGAGGATTTTTCTGTAATAACTACTATGGATGATCGCCTGGTGGATGATCTGGTATGTTCCTATATTTCTGATAACATTAACATTCCAGACATTTCTGTTGAAGAAGAGCCCGAGAACTTGCAACTCCTCGATGTCCAGGGCATCCACCATTGAGGCCATTATCCACCGTAAATATCAGGTAAGCAAGGTAAGAAGTTCGAGCCAACGACCTAAAACAAAGGCACTTCCTGGGAGGCAACCCAGAGGTTACACGTCGTGTCCCGGTTATATAAAAAGTGTAACAACTTGATATTTTATAATAAGTATTCGTTTTAATTGATGTAATGTGTTTTATACTACAACAATATTATCTTGTGCTATACGAAACACTGTATTAGCTTGTTGTACGCAATATCAGGTTTCACTAAACAATGATATATGGTTATAATATTATTATGAACTAGCCATTATGAATAGTATTAACTAAATTTTGAATGTTATAACATTATTATTTCATCTTACACATTTTATAGAACATTTTATGTGAACAAAATAAATTTTTTGGGTATAATAAGTATTTTTCAAAAAATGCAGTTTTGCCGCCTTTTAATGGCGCACCCACATTAAATCTAGTTTTTGACATGTTTATAAGTTAAATTTTACAAAATAAACTTCTTATTATGAATCAGGATATAAAACTTTTCATTGGATAATGTTTTAATATTTTTCTGATAACTTTCATATTTTAATGAATAGTAAAACCACGCTATATTTTAATTAAAAACAAGTTTTTTTCATTGTAATAATGTATATCGTTAAATTATAATATTTTTTGGTTTTAAACTATAAATATAATATATTTTTACCATTTAATATAATTTATTTCATTATCATTAATTTTACCTTGAATTCGTAGGTTAAATCAATTCAATCTTTTGCAATGTTTTAAACAAAAACCTGTTTTCTTTCGACAACGGGATTAATTTTAATTTAATTTCTGAAACTTTTGTGTATTGAATTTGGAGAAATGGATTCCATATTTGAAATTAGTGGGTCCAAATTATGTTAATAAGCTACTTTTTACTTTTTGGGCATTATGAATAGTGACTACGGTAAATTTTATTTACCATAGTTAAAGGTAAATCGGGTAATTAAGGGTAAATATAAGATTATAAAATTACACTAACACCTGAAAAAAACCTATTGGATGACTAAAAGTCAACCCATATCACCTAAGGGTCGTATTAGATTCATTTAATGGACTTTTTACCATGAAAACAATTTAATTATTTTTAACACCAAAGAAAGTGACAACATGTCACTTTCTTAAATCTTATAAGTATAATAATTTTATTTTAGTGATAAATATCATGAAACTTCGGATGTAAATAGTCTACAGAAATCTAATAAAATTAACTACGCCATATGAATTTATTTAGAATTTTTAGGGATTAAATAATTATCATTAATGGTGACATAATAGTGATGTTTAAATTATTTTATTAAGAGAAATATCAAATAAAGGGTTTCAAAAATATTAAAATAAATAATATATGAACTATTTAATGTTATCCGCTAATTTTATAGATATATATGAAATTTTATTAATCTATTAAATCTTTTATTTTGAATATATCTTCTGTAAATTTTTTATTTAAATTCAAATAAATGAATAGTGTCAAAATTGACACTATTGTTATTTTATAATAATAAAATATTATAAAATTATTTAAAAATGAAAAGAATATTTTAAAATTATAAATTTAAATTTATATGGTCTAAAATTTCATAAAGTGTCCAATTATGGAAAATTTACAATAGATATGTAATTATTTATAAAAATTTAAAATTTAGAATATTATTACCACAAATAAAATTAAATTGATAAATAAGGATAAATCAAGTTGATAATGTTTAAAATAAATTACTAACATGTCTAATTTTTTTTTATGATATTAAAACCCTAACCCATGTAATATTTTGATATGAGTCATTTTGGAAGTTTTTAAGTAGGTTTGGTATTTAATATAAACTAATATTTCTTATATTTACAAAGGTGCCCCTCTCCTCCCTTATAAAAGGGCACCTCCTCCCTCTCCTCATCACACCAATTTGAGCATTCAAGCTCGGCCAAACCCTTCCCATTTCACTTCCTCACTTCCTTATAAACCTACTAGAGGTACTGGTCTTCTCAAAAGACCAACTCTAGTGCCCTAAGAGAATGTTTAAAGGAGGCACTTCGAGAAAGAGGTAATACCTTCTACCATTTTCTTCAAGTGTCATTCTTCTTCTACTCCCTCTTCTTTAGTTGTTTCATTATGAAGTAATAAAATCAGTATACCTCATATAATTATAGTTTATTATAAATACTAAACAACCCTATTTCACCTTCTATCCATCCTACGGAAAACAAAATCACCGCGTGTGCGTACACACGGAATACCGTCTCCACGCCGTGGTGTAATCTGTTTTTCCACTAACACCTTACATGGATGGGTATACTGGTGTAAAGAATAAATATATATGGTAATTATAAAATCATATTGATTCTGATATATTATACCATCCACTCCAATTCTATTCAATAATTATGGGAACGATATCATCGCTCATGCGTACGTACGGACTACCGTCTCCACGACATGATGAGATTCATTCTCCATGTTAAACATACATGAATGATCATAAAGTTTATATAATTAATAATAATTAAATATATGAAATAATAATTCTACTGGATTTATGTATATATATATGTATTTCAACTATTTTGTTTCATTCAATTCAATAAGGAAACGAAAACAGCGTTCATGCGTACGTACGGCCTACCGTCTCCATGAACGGTGTATTTCATTCATTTTATCAATCTATAATATATATGTATATAATGAATATATATTATATATAAATAATTTTTTACATTATTTAATTATTTAAATTACGATATAAGTAATAATATCAAGAATGACAAGTCGAAACACATACGATAAATGAAATGATTTTACCCAAAATGCTGCTTTAACATGGAATTTACAAAAGAACAGGTAATATAAAGTCATAATTGAAACATATATGATATAATAACAATGAATATTATTATGTAATAAGTCAATGACATTATTTAATTCATTATACAGGATGTTCGGATCCATACGAATCATATCGGACCAAAGGTAAGTGAAAACTTTTCCAATCTCGTTTTTATCCGAGATTGTTTATTCGTAAGTATTCACTAGGGTTATATTTATCATCCATAGTCCTATTTTATAAAAAAAATTCATGTATGTTTAAAGTCCTTTTTATCCATTTTTGAATTTCACTACATGGTATGTAAGGAATCTGTCTTTTGTTTACATTACGAGGTACTTTTTTGACTTTTCTGGAAAAAGTGTGAGAAGAATGTTTTTTTTAACTTATACGAAATGAAAGGATTTTTACGGTTTTATAAAGCATTATTTTCATGAATCATCTTCCAAAATATTTCATGACTATTTTCAACAAAATAATTTTCTTTTAAAATTTCATGACATTTTGTGGAAAGAGAATGATTTTGAAGAAGAAAGGATACTTTCATCCACAATTCATTTCAAGTGTTTTATCAAAACCATTTTTCATCTAAGATGAAATTATTTCATATGTGTATGTTTCAAGTATCATGTCTCTATGATTTAAATGGTTTCACTTTTCTTATTATGAAATGATATCCATTTATTTTATATGGATTATGTGATGATGGGATGATGTTTATTGAACCCATTTTATTTATTGGGTTATTATGAATGATGTATGTTTATTTTGTGGCACAAGTATGAATTATTTCATTATGAGATGGGTGGGACCTATATCTCCCTCCAATGCCTTGGTTAAAGATTTATATCTCATGTGATATACATGGATATAAGGGTAAGTTAATCTGGTTCAGTGTTACAGGACTAAAACGAGGAGTGAACTCGATTCAGAAAGGGACGTTGTCCACTAAGATGGTCTTGGAAGCAATGCCCAGGCTACAATGGAAATCATAACATGTTCTGAATGGTTTCCATAATTACATGTTTTATTCCCATTATATTTTATCATGGTTGATGTTCCATTATGATATATGCCTTACGTACTTCCACGATTTATGTCTTTGCTCAAAATTTTGATGTTTAAATTTCATGTTCAAGTTTTTGCTTTCAATTGTTTATGGATTGTTTTATGTTATCTATGTTTTCCCTTAATGAGCATTTGAGCTCACCCTTTTTATGTTTTATTTTCCCTAGGAAATAAAGAAAGGTTTTAGGTAAGGAAACCAAAAGGGGAAGATCGTTGTGGGAGTTTTTGAGGATCTTTCAACATGATTAGAAGTTTATATTCCATGTTTCCAAAGACACTAAACTATTACGATCATTGTGTGTCTGTTTTTGTTATGTATTAAGTATTCCGAAAAAGTATTGTAATTTCTATGTAAGTCATGATTTGGGTCTCTACAGTTGGTATCAGAGGAAAGGATTAGTTAACCTTTGGAAACTAGGATGCAAAAATTTTAGTGAGATCCATAGAGATATTTCTAAGGTATGTCTAGGGATGACCCTAAGGTTAAGTATAAGTATCGGTTATAGTCCTAGAATTGCGCTAAAGATCTTAGAATTAAAACTAAGATGTTAGATGTCGAAGTTACTCCCCCTGGATTATGTTATCTTCCTTGTATGATTTTTGCCTCTCACATAATTCTTTTTCTGTTTTAGTCAATGGAGGGAACCAGAAGGAATTCGGTTAACATTGAATCCAATGGAAAAATTGGTGACTATGAGCAATGAAATTGCGTAATGCCTAGAGAAAAAGATATTGTGATTATGCCGAATCAGTCATCGCGATATATGATTAACAAGGTGAAATTTACTGGTATTCCTAGTTCATAAAATAAGAGGAAGATTGACTTTTATGCATGTTTGCATGTTGAGGAGCATAAATAAAGGAAGATTGAGATTTCTAAATAAGGGAAGAAGAACCTTGATGAATACCTCAAATAGAGGGAAAAATATTATCTGTGTGGAGAAAAGGGTCATAGAGTGACATACTGTTATGTAGTTCAATGTATTATTTGTGGAGAACATGTGCATTAACCAACTCAATGCCCTGACCTAAGAAGTTACTTCTAAATATCTGAAGGACTTATTCCATGAAAATCATTGAAGAGGATGGATTGAAGTTTTAATGTATTGGTATTCAAGAAAAATGTATTTTAGGTACTTTTATAGTGTATTGGAATATATTTGTATTAGTCTATTGTGGTTTTCAATAATTTTATGGTACCAGTAACCATGAAAAGTGATTAAAATATTTTAGAAAGCAGATGATATGCGCATAATGAAGGGATAAGGAGAAAATGAAATTTTTCGTAGTATTCATGAGGTCATGATTGATATAAAGACTAAGTGATATTATGGTTTGAGTATATAAAATTTTTGGGATTTTGGTATGTGGAAAGAGTTACCTTTTGAGAGTATTCATGTTTTCACTTAGGTTATATAGTAATTTATGTTTCAATAGAATATATTACTAAGGTATTCATGTTTTTGTAATATAACCAACAAGATATATCTTATGATATATCTGGGATAAATGCTTGTATTCACATTCTTGGTAGATAACATTTCAGGTAATTGTTTTCTTTATAATTTGAGCTTGGACTGAAGTATTTTAGATAAGCCTAAAGATTGGAATGGATTATGTTGGACATAATTTAGTATTGTTTAAGGATAGAACTTTTTTCGATATTATTGATGGGATGTTATAGTAATGCAGTTTTAGAAAAATGACAACCTGCAGGACGGGCGACAGCCCATCGCGTCAGACAAGGCTGTGGGAATTGAACCCACAACCGAAGTGCGACTGGCCTTTATCACCTACCACTGGCCTACAGAAAGTCCCTGGTTAGTAGAAACTAGTTTTATTTTATTAAGCGGTATGATATATGAAGTATAAGTTCATTTTTGGAATCATATATGATTAACCTCACCATAGATGGAATTATGTATATTTGATAACTTTTTATAACCTTTTTTTTGAAACAGATGGAATGACCCATCATTATATCACATGATCTGTTCGCACTTCATGAATAACAAATTCAATTTCATTTATTTAAGAGATGAATTGGAAATTGTTCAAAGCACGAACAACAGTGAGATTGTACCAAAATCAAGCAAGTATTTCTTCAAATTCAAAATTTTCAACTTTAGGGAAATGATATCAAAAACCAAAAATGTTGTCCTAGTGCTCTTATATCTGATGAATCTGATGGTACCTTAGATCATCACAAATTTATGGCTTTGTGATTAATGGATTTTTCATATCCATGTTCTCTACCACTATCCATCAGAACTTGATGGTTAGATTTTTCTTCAATATCCATATTTTCACCTATGTTCTCCTATATGGAAACCCAGTGATGAGTTACTTTGGGTAATCGTTACGTTTCATACTTTAGTTTTTAAAATTATGTTTTAGTATTCCTTTTTATGATGTGAGTTTCTATGAATAGTAAACGATTTATAACCCCGATGAATTTCGAGGGAGAAATTCATTTTAAGGGGGTTAGAATGTAACAACCTGATATTTTATGATAAGTATTATTTTTAATTGATTTAATGTGTTTAATGCTACAACAATATTATCTTGTGTTATACGCAACACCGTATTAGCTTGCAGTATACGCAACACTATTCTTAGATTGTGTTACACACAATTTCAAGTTCTTTTTATAATAGTAATTCTACGCAACATTGAGTGTATATATATATATTTTTATATTCAATGTATTAATGAAATATGGTTGGATTCTGTTATACAAAACAATGAAGGATTCTTTCAAAACACGCAACCCTAACTTGTCTTGCATCACACGCAATCGCGACTTTCCTCGATAGCGTGTGTTGTACGCAATATCAGGTTTCACTTAACAATGATATATGGTTATAATATTATTATGAACTATCCGTTATTAATAGTATTAACTAAATATTTACTGTTATAACATTATTATTTCATCTTAGACATTTTCAAGAACATGTTATGTGAACAAAATATTTTTTTCAGGTAAAATAAGTATTTTTCAAAAAAAAATGTTGTTTTGTCGCCTTTTAATGGAACACCCACATTAAATGTAGTTTTTTACATTTTTATAAGTTCAATTTTACAAAATTAACTTCTTATTTTGAATCAGGATATAAAAATTTACATTGGATAAAGGTTTGATATTTTTCTGATAACTTCCATATTTTATTGAATAGTAAAAACACGATATATTTTAATTAACAAAAATTTCATCGTAATAATTTATATGGTTAAATTATAATATTGAATGGTTTTAAAGTATAAATAAAATATATTTTTACCATTTAATATAATTTATGTCATTATCATTGATTTTATGTTGAATTCGTAGGTTAAATCAATTCGATCTTTTGCAATGTTTTAAACAAAAACCCGTTTTCTTTCGACAACGGGATTAATTTTAATTTAATTTCTGCAACCTTTGTGTATTGAATTTGGAAAAATGGATTCCATATTTTCAATCAATGGGTCAAATTATGTTAATAAGCTACTTTTTATTTTTTGGGCATTATGAATAGGGACTACGGTAAATTTTATTTACCATAGTTAAAGGTAAATCGGGTAATTAAGGGTAAATATAAGATTATACAATTACCCTAACACCTACCAAAATAATATTGGATGACTAAAATCTGAACCATATCACCTAAGGGTCGGATTAGATTCATTTAATGGACTTTTTTACATGAAAATAATTTAATTATTTTTAAAACCGAAGAAAGTGACAACATGTCACTTTATTAAATCTTATAAGTATAATAATTTTAATTTAGTGATAAACTTCATGAAACATCGGATGAAAATAGTCTCCAGAAATCTAATAAAATTATCTACATTATATGAATTTATTTAGAATTTTTAGGGATTAAATAATTATCATTAAAGGTGACATAATATTGCTGTTGAAATTATTTTATTAAGAGAAATATCAAATAAATGGTATTAAAAATATTAAAATAAATATTATATGAACTATTTATTGTTCTCAACTAATTTTATAGATAAATATGACATTTTATAAATCTATTAAATCTTTTATTTCGAAAATATCTTCTGTATATTGTTTATTTAAATTCAAATAAATGAATTGTGTCAAAATTGACACTATTGTTATTTTATAAAATTATCATATTATAAAATAGTTTAAAAATCACAAAAATATTTAAAAATTATAAATTAAAATTTATATGGTCTAAAATGTCATAAATTGCCAAATTATGGAAAATTCACAACACATATGTAATTATTTATAATAATTTAAAATTTAGAATATTATTACCACAAATAAAATTAAATTGATAAATAAGGATAAATCAAGTTGATAATGTTTAAAATAAATTACTAACATGTCTAATTTTTTTTTGATGATATTACAACCCTATATCATCTAATATTCAGATATGAGTCATTTTTTATGTTTTTAAGTGGGGTTGGGATTTAATATAAACTAATATTTCTCATATTTCCAAAGGTGCCCCTCTCCTCCCTTATAAAATGGCACCTCCTCCCTCTCCTCCTCACACCAATTTAAGCCTTCAAGCTCGGCCAAACCCTGACCATTTCACTTCACCACTTCCTTAGAAACCTACTAGAGGTACTGGTCTTCTCAAAATACCAACTCTAGTTCCCTAAGATAATGTTTAAAGGAGGCACTTCGAGAAAGAGGTAATACATTCTACCGTTTTCTTCAAGTTCCAATCTTCTTATACTCCCTCTTATTTAGTTGTTTCATTATGAAGTAATAACATCAGTATCCCTAATATACTGATATTTTATTATAAATATGAAACAACCCCATTTTACCTTCTATCCATCCTACGGAAAACAAAATCACCGCACGTGCGTACGTACGGAATACCGTCTCCAAGCTGCGGTGTAATCTATTTTTCCACCAACACCATACATGGATGGGTATAATGGTGTAAATAATAACTATATATGGTTATTATAACATAATAATGATTATGATATATTATACCATCCACTCCAATTCTATTCAATAATTATGGGAATGATATCATCGCTCGTGCGTACGTACGGACTACCGTCTCCACGACGCGATGAGATTCATTCTCCATGTTAACCATACCTGAATGATCATAAAGTTTATATAATTAATAATAATTAAATATATGAAATAATAATGTGACTGTATTTATGTATATATATATATGTATTTCATCTATTTAGTTTCATTCAATTCAATAAGGAAACGAAAATAGCGTTCATGCGTACATACGACCTACCATCTCCATGAACGGTGTATTTCATTCCTTTTATCGATCTATAATATATATGTATATGATGAATATATATTATATATAAATCATGTTTTACATTCTTGAATTATTTAAATCAGGATAAAAGTAATAATATCAAGAATGACAAGTCGAAACACATACAATAAATGAAATGATTTTACCCAAAACGCTGCTTTAACATGGAATTTACAAAAGAACGAGTAATATAAAGTCATAAGTGAAACATATATGATATCATAACAATGAATATGATTATGTAATAAGTCAATGACATTATTTAAATAATTATATAGGAGTTTCGGATCCATACGAAGCATATCAGACCTAAGATAAGGGATAACTTTTCCAATCTCGTTTTTATCCGAGATTGTTTATTCATAAGTATTCACTGGGGTTATATTTATCATCCATGTTCTTTTTTTCTAAAAATGGTTTCATGTATGTTTAAAGTCCTTTTTACCCATTTTTGACTTTTACTACATTGTATGTAAGGAATCTTTCTTTTGTTTACATTACGAGGTGCTTTATTGACTTTTCTGGCAAAAATACGGGAAGAATGTTTTTTAACTTATACTGAAAGAAAGGATTTTTACGGTTTTATAAAGCCTTATTTTCATGAAGCTTCCTCAAAAATATTTCATTACTATTTTCAACAAAGTACTTTTCTTTTAAAATTGCATGACATTTTGTGGAAAGAGAATGATTTTGAAGAAGAAAGGATATTTTCCTCAAGATTTCATTTCAAGTGTTTTATCAAAACCATTTTTCATCTAAGATGACATTATTTCATATGTGTATGTTTCAAGTATCATGTCTCTATTATTTACATGTTTTCACTTTTATTATTATGAAATGATATCCATTTGTTTTATATGGATTATTTTTTGATGGGATGATGTTTATGAAGCACATTTTATTTATTGGGTTATTATGAATGATTTATGTTTATTTTGTGGAACAAGTAAGAATGATTTCATTATGAGATGGGTGGGACCTATATCTCCCTCCAATGCATTGGGTAAAGATTTATATCTCCTGAGATAGACATGGCTAGAATGGTAAGTTAATCCGTTTTAGTGTTACAAGACTGAAATGAGGAGTGAACTCGATTCAGAAAGGGACGTTGTCCACTAAGATGGTATTGACAGCAATGCTTTTGCTACTATGGAAATCATAACATGGGTTGAATGGTTTCCACAATTACATGTTTTATTCCCATTATATTTTATCATGGTTGATATTCCATTATGATATATTCCTTACGTACTTCCACGATTTATGTCTTTGCACAAGATTTTGATGTTTAAATTTCATGTTCAAGTTTTTTCTTTCAAATGTTTATGGATTTTTTTATGTTCTCTATGTTTTCCTTTACTGAGCATTTGAGCTCACCCTTTTTATGTTTTGTTTTACCCAAGAAATAAAGAAAGGTTTTAGGTAAGTAAAGAAAAAGTGGAAGATCGCTATGGGAGTTGTTGAAGATCTTTCAACATGATTAGAAGTTTATATTCCAAGTTTCCAAAGACACTAAACTATTACGATCCTTGTGTGTATGTTTTTGTTATATATTAAGTATTCCGCAAAAGTAATGTAATGTCCATGTACGTCAAGATTTGGGTATTTACACACGGTGTGTATTTATCTTTTAAATTTATAATATTAATAGTATAAATTTATATAATAACAAATAAATAATTAGGGATGATGTCGGTGCCGATGGCAAAGTCACTGGAGTTTATTCGAGTCGTCCTCAGTTCGAATCCTGCTGACCTACCTTCAATACGGGGTTCCTCCTTTCATTTACACGACGTGTGTGTTATTTTTCATATATATATATATATATGTGTGTGTGTTTAAATATAGTAAAACACATGATGGGGATGAGCTGGTTGGCTAGATTCGTATCCCGATTCAAAAAGGCTCGGGTTCGAATCCAAACAACAGTCCCATTTTCATCATTTGTTCTTCTAATAAAACCACATGACGTGTACTCTGATATACACCATGTGAGCCATTATTTTTCAAATATAAATGAAAAAAAAATTTAAAATAAGAAATTACATGCGGGTGAAGTTGGCGGATTGGTAACGTCTCGGCACCAGGTTCAAAAGGCTTGGGTTCGAATCACACTAATCTCCTCACTTCATCCCCGTCCTTTCCTAAATAAAAACCACACCCCAAGAATTATTTCTTCTTGTGTGTATAGGCCATCTAGAATAACTATATAAATAAACTTAATATGGGCAGCAGTACAACCTTCACTCCAGTGGGTGAGGGCGTCTATTCGGAACAGCCGATCACCAGTTCGAATCCCGCCCCAACCACCAGACCAAAGGTTATACTACCCTTTTTCTCATTTTAAAATACACGGCGTGTATTTCCCGATATACGTCGTGTATAGGTTTATTTATAATAGAATTTTTAGATATATCTATTTTATTTTAATTATTAATAATTATTATATAGTTTACTATAATAATTATATTAATTTATATATAAAGTTAAAAAAATGGGAATACACAGCGTGTGGTCCAAAAGTCCAAGTCGTGTACCACGGATATATAAGCCTCAGTATACCCGACTTGAGTCCATGTCGCACGGCCGCCCCATTTCCTCCTTTCTTCCTGTTTCTTCTCCCGAACGTCACTCGAAACCCCCTTTTCCAGATCCGTCGATTTGGGGCGTTTTAAGTTCTGATTCTTCTCACATTGTGATCCTCGGTCAAGTTACGGGATTCTACATCCTCTATTTCAGATTTTTAGACTCGTTTAGGGTGTTTATAGGATCTACCGGCCGTTCGGCTTCTGCCAGTACACAGCCACGAAATGAAGAACACACGCCGTGTAGTTATCTAGACAGCCACACAAAAATAATTCGAAATTTGAATAGACACGGAATGTATGTTTGGTACACACCGTGTACCTTTCCTCGTCGTGCCTGAGTACTCCTTTGCACATGACCTCACACAACATTTTCACGTACATGACGTGTGTTTTTGGTACATGCCGTGTGTATCATTTCCTTCGGCCCCTCCGTGTGTAGACCCAAACACGACCTCTTAACCCATGTTCCTCTACACGGCATGTATGTTCGGTACACACCATGTCTACCATTTCCTTTGGCCATCCTGTGTTTCACCATCCACAAGGCCATGTTCTTATTGTAGAGCACATGTCGTGGCTTACATCTACACGACATGTCCTTTATTTTTATTTTTTCACAAACATGGTCATGTCCTTTCTGCATACACAACCACCAGCACTTTGAGTGAACACGGCGTGTATGTTTTGTACACGTCGTGTACTGTTACATGGTCTGTTTTCACCCTCGGCGTGTCTATCCACAAAACACGGGATAATCTATATTTTGACTACACGCCGTATACTCATGAGTACACACTGTGTACTTTTATTTTCCATTTTTCTCACATTTTCTTTGTTTTTTTCTTTGCTTTTTCTTTTTCTTTTGTTTTTTTTCTTTTTCTTTCTATTTCAGGATATGGAAGATCATGATCCTTCCTGAGGGAAGTGGCTATCCTCCGCCACCGAGGGAGAGAGGCCCAGCTATCGTCAGATCTGACTCCGAACACCTACGCAGCCGGACCCCGATGCTCTGGTCTTTGAGCTCCCTCCAAGGTCCATTCTGCTGCCACTCAATCCCTCAGATAAGGCTGGGCCTTCTTTTGCTGCACCAGCTACGACATTCCCTATGCTATCATCCTCTTGCAGCTGGTCCCCCTTCGATTACACCTTCCATTGAGCCACCCTCTACTTCGGCGGATCCACCCACAGATCCAACCTCTGCTGCTGCACCTACACTTGGGTCGGGACCTGCAGGTGCTCCTTATCCTTGTACGATATTTCCGGTCACTGACCTCGCATATGAAAGGTTCCGATACTTCTCTCTTCGGCCGATCCCATTGAGTTGCTGGTACCTTGATAGCATCATTCCGCAGCGGCTCGGTATTTGGGAGGAGTTGGAGGCGCTTCTCGGGCGCACCTCACTCCTCGATATTTTCTAGGTCAGCACTCCTATGTTCTGTGATTTATTTTCAGAGTTTGTGGCCTTGTTTGAGGTCGATGGAGCGGAGTACCGAGAGACACCTGGCGATGCGGTACCCGTAGTTCGATTCCGGCTAGGCGACTGATTATTCTCTCTTACCATGACTGAGTTTGGCCGAAGGTGTGGCTTCTACCCCCATCCTATCACCCCACCTCCCATTTCTACCTTGACCCGGCCCGAGCGCTCTGACCTCATCACCATGTGGCAGGAGATCTCTGGGCCTGACCACCGGTACTCCCGTACTTCCCAGAAGATCACTCTTATATCCCACCGCGTCCTTCACTTCGCCCACTGGTGCTTCATCGCCATCCTTTTCCCCCGCCATGAGGATATGGGGGTCATGACCGGACGTGACATGGAGCTTCTTAATTGTGTCATCTGGCACGACTACCCGAACCTCCCCTATCTTGTCACCACCTATTTCTACTCCATGTTTACCGGCCTTCAGGGCAACCTGAACATCGCGTTTTACACCACCCGTCTTGCCCACCACTTAGGGGTATTCGAGCCCTCTTTACCTCATGACCTGTTAGGTTCACCCCAGCAGATGGACTTTCTCATGATCATTCGCATGGGATTGGTCTGGAAGCATGGGGTGCCTACATCCTTTCCCATCCTCGAGCCCAGCCACTCGCTGACCCACCTACCCCAGCTGATGCACCTGCTCCTCCCTCCCCACTCCCTCCAGCTTCTCCCCCTCACCCATCTCCTACTGCCTCCACTTCTTCTGACCTTCCTTCTTCTGTCCCATCCCCCATCCCACCTACCCCCGCACCCTCGGTCGATCAGACCCTTTCCCTCTGCCTAGCCACGATGGAGGAAAAGTTAGTTCATATCATCGGCTGTCAGGACACCATTGCACGCCATTTGATTCGTCTAGATGGCCACTAGGACCGGATGGAGAATCTGTTGGCGTATATTGCTCAGCATCTTGGTGTCCTACTGCCTCTGCCACCAGCCTCTGCCTCCGTTCCTAGCCCTTCTGCTGCTGCTTCACCGCCATCTCTTGTGCATACTATAGATTCAGTTTTGATGACTACGGTGAGCCCTGCTACTACCACTTCTGCCAGGCCTGAGCCTGCTACCGAGCTTCCTACCTCGAGTCCAGCACCTGCGGCTCCTACTTCTTCATCTCCCCTTCCTGATGCAGAGTCAGACCCTCCCACTTCCACACCTCTTGTTCCATCTTTACCGGCCGATTCTCTACTGGATATGACTTCCCCTGAGGTGACCCCATGATATTGACATTTTTCTTTCTCTTATATATCTATTTTTTCATTTTCTGTACTGTGATGTTATGCATGTTTGTAGTTTTCCTTTTTCTCAATAGTCATAGGTACGGTCATGGAGCACCTTGGGCATCACTTTTCACGAGGGGAGTATTTTTTCATTTCTATTTTCATTCTTTTTGGATTTACTTCTTCCACTTTTTTCCCTCATCTTTTCCCCCATATCTCACCCTTTCCCTCCCTTTACCTTAGTATTGCACTTGGTGGACCATGTGTAGTATTAAGTGTGGGGGGGGGCATCTATAACTTTCACCTTAGTCTTTTCCCTTAAACTAATCTTGGAGACATCATTATTAGATTCTATATTGGAAAATGTAAAACAATTTTGGTTAATAATTCTTATAAATTCTAGAGTTATCAGTATAAACTTTTGGAAAGGGTGCATGCTTATTTTAGTTTTTATGTATTTTTAAAATGATTACTGATATAGTTTCAATTACAACATTTCATCCTTGATTAAATTACATTGATTAGGATAATAATTTATATGCATGTCATGACCTGATTGTCCCTTTATTATTATTCCACTCCTGAGAGGTATTCTAAATCCTTTTTGGTATTTATTTTATAATACCATCTTTCTTGAGAGATTCTTAGGATATGCATCACTACCAGAATTTTCATGTTTTTCTTTTCGAAACATGAAGAAATATTTGAATTACTTTAACATGATTGAGGCATTAGATTGTTTCAACCCCTTTATCTTGAGACCTACCCTACAATTAATCTTCGCTAATCCCATAGAATCCACGAACAGCCTTTATAGGAAGCCACGTTACAAGCCTATTTCCCTTCCTACCCTATTTATTTTTAAACTTTTCCTGGTTATTTATTTGAGCTTTAAAGAGGGAGTTGGCAATACATGGATTATTTTTGTACACATTCATGAAATGAATTGTGGGGGAATACTTCTTGATTATTTGGGGCAGAAAAGGTTCCAAACATTTATTCATTGTATTCATAAGTGTTTCCCTTTGGACCAAAAAAAGGACCTTATGCTTATTTTCTCATGAACCCTACTTGCATAAGGGAGAAGATGGTGACGATTAAAAAAGAATTTGACTGAGCTTGTGAAGGAACCATTTTTCAGTGAGATTTACTTTGAATATCATGCAATGTTGTTTAAAGGAATTATCCTTCCTTTTTCAATCCGAAGAATTTATTTTTCATCTGAACCTATCAACCCTTAGCCATAGAGACATCTGAAGCTTATTGTTAAAGCCCTCGTGATTTTTGTAATTCAATTTTTCTGAAGTAGAGAACTTTATATCTTACAAACCTATGTATTGAGTGTATATACCTTAGATTGAGCATAACATTGAATAAAAATATCTTGAGTGTGGAGTGTGACTTTGACTGGTAAGGTAAATCATCAAGTGACATGCTTATTTTTTAAAGGTTGAAGAATGTGTTGAAAGAGGGTGAGAATAGTTAATTGAATTATATATGAGGCATGATTTTAATATCTTATGAATTGAATTTTTTGTGCCTTTTAGAATTTTTCCTCAGTAAATCTATAATTTATAATTTTGATTAATTGAATTCCTTCCATTTAAATGTATATGATCTCTTAATTAGATGTTGAGATTTTTCTTGAGGGAAAGAAAATGACTAAGTGTGGGGGAATTTGATGCACCCAATTTGTGTATACATTTCCATATATATAATTGAAGATAAAAACATGTTTTCATCAAATATATGTTGTTTTATGAACATATTCTTTGATTTTGTTGATTCTGTTTACTTTGAAAAGCTTTTTGGCTAAATACACGAATCAAGGGAAGTCTGTGAAAATTTTAAAACTACACGGTGTGTACTTTTATACATGTCGTGTACATCCAGACAGGGACACGGACCGAAGGAGGGAGTACACTCCCATGTCACCAGGCCAAAGATACACGCCATGTATGGAGGTATTACACGACGTGTACAACATTCTAGAAGCAGTTGTCTCCAAGAAGGTTCTATACGCCCATGTGGCTGTTGAAGGAGACATGGCGTGTTCCATTTCTATACACACCGTGTCTGATATTCTAGAAGGATTTTGTTGCCGAATTTTGTCACTAAACGTTGTGTATGGCAGCGCTACACACCGTGTACACTCAATCACCAGGTGGTACCGTGTTCAAAAGTCAAAGACGGCGTGTTAGGCCACCTACCCATGGAGAAATTGGCGCCAAAGCGCGTTGATGAAAAGTACACGGCGTGTACTTTATATACACATCATGTACTTATTTTTCTATAAAAAGAGGTCTTGGCCTTCAGAATTTGGGGGGAGAAACCATTTGGGGAGAGGAGACATTCAGCTACCATTCCAAAGCCATCGATGTGTCATCATTCCACCATTTCGCCTTCCGACACCCTACCTCAACGCTTACATGATGAATCCATCAGGTATCACATGTGAAATTTCTATTCTTCTTTCTATGTGTAACTAAACCCCTCTTCTTGGGGTTGTGGATGAAGGGATAGTATTTTGTGTGTTGTTTTATATAGTTGTGTTTGCTTATTGTAATTATCCTTACTCTTCTTAATTCGCTGTCAAATATAACTGATAATTATGAGTTGTAACAAGGGAAGAATTCTCAGCGATACAAAAGAAATGTAACGGTGAAAATGTCCATGACCATTGGAAAGATTTCACTAATTCAATAATGGACTGAACTTAATAAATAATTAAGAACATTTACTACCTGACCAAGGAGTCGACTGCTCTAATTCCAAACAAGAGGAACTGGACCAAGGAAATCATGTAGCAAAATGAAATACAGAATGATTAAATTATCATGAACTACACAACCATTTAAACAATATGCACAAGAACTCCTTAACCACCACATCCCTGACACATCTTTTCTTCCCATTCTAAACTCTTTAAATTCACCCATTGTTGTCTTTAAAACTGTTAATCATTTCTTCAACATAAAACAATTTAGTTTTAATTCAAATCCAAAATCAAACCAATCAACTCTAAATTCTACATACTTCACCTAATTAACTATTAACTTAGTTGAATTCATGCACGCCATAGTTACCTATGGATCGACCTCAAACTTGTGCTATACTAAAGTTCTAAGAACGGGTAATTAATTTGGGATGCATATAACTTTAGCCAAAGACAAACAAGACCAATTAGGAAGGGTTTTATCTTGACCAAAATTTCCAAATGGGGTTCTATGTTCTTTTGCCCAAAAAAGGAAGATAGAGGAATGAGGGTGTGAATAGTCAACTTGATGTAGAATCATGTGACGGCCAAGAACCGTTACCCTCTCCCAAGGATAGTGGATCTTTTCGACCAGCTAAGGGGAGAATGTTGGTTTTCAAAAATTGGCCTTTTGATAGGGTATCAAAAGTTGAGAGTGAAGGAGAGTGACATCATGAAGACAACATTAAACTGCAGGTATGTACACTTTGAGTTCGTGTTTATGTTGTTTGGTGTTGAGAATACACCAGTCATGTTAATGGGGCTCATGAACTCTTACTTTCATGAGTTCTTGGACTGATCCATTGTCTTATTCATTGATGATATCCTAATCATCTCAATGTCATAGAAGGAGAATACTAAGAAAGTTAGGACTGTCCTATAGGTTCTTAATGCCACAATCTCTACAAAAAGTTTTCCACGTGTATGTTTTGGGGGTGAGTGGTGCATTTCATTAGGCATATGGTGTCTCAAAAAGGTGTAGTAGTAGATCCATCAAAGGTAAAAGTAGTAGTTTCTTGTGAAGCACCCAATAATGAGAAATAGCTTCACAATTTTCTTGGTCTAGAAGGCTATTACTAGATATTTCAACCTGATTTCACTCGAGTTGTATCTCTATAGATCATGTGGAAAAGAAAGGACTAAGCCTTTGTGTTGAGTGGGAAGATCCAAGTAGAGTTAAAATATCCTAATTGGAAGTTGTTCATTGCTCTAAGGCTTCGGTTTCCCAAGGAAGTGGATATGTTCGAGGTGTTTTGTGATGATTCCCATCTAGGCATGGGATGTGTGTTGATGTAGCTACAGGGAGTGATATCTTATGGATCTTTATAGTTAAGTGAACATGAAAAAAACTATGACACATATGATATAGAGCTAGCATTGGTCCTTTTTTTGCTAATGTTTTGATTACATAACCACATTCTATAGTGATTTTTGGTCTTCACAGATTACAATAGGATGAGGTATATCATTTCCCTACAAGATCTGGACTTGCGAAAATAGGGGTGGTTGGGGTTTCGTAAAGATTATTATTTTTTACCTCTTTCACCATTGGTAAGGGGAATGTTTTGCCCTATGCTTTGAGCATGAAGTCGCTAAATGAGGTTTTTCATGAATATGAGGATGCTTGAAATGTGATTGAGGAGTTGACCACCTTGCACATAGAAGTAGAAATGGATGGTGGGAGGGCTTCCTTTTTTAGATAACGGTGTTGTAATCTCTGAGGCAATAGTTGGGGGAGTCTTAGTGATGATACATGGAGACTAAGGTGATGTGTGACTGCATTGACCAAGGTGGTGCTTTGGAGGGATGGTAAGAGTATTGATAGAATCAGATGTTGTTTAGTGGGAAGATATCTATTCCAGTGGGTTTTTTTTAGGGATTTCACTATGAGTTTCACAGATTTCTATTAGAGTTAAACCCAAGAGTTTCCAAGATGTATCATAGGTTAAAAAATAGTTTTTGATGGCCCATATTGAAGTGAGTAGTGGAAGAATTTGGGGAAATTTTCTTGTTGTTTTAACAGGTGAAGACTGACCACTATGTTTATGGTTGTCTTTTTGAGCAATTAGATTTTTTTTGTTGGATGATTTATGATGTATCGATGGATTTCATCAAAACATTACACATAGATCATTGATTGTGTAATGTAATATTGGTAGTGGTGGATCAGATAAGAAAATTGCCTCACTTCATAGTGATTGAGGAGTTAGGCATAGTGGATACCTATAATATAATGTATGTGGATGAGGTGGTGCAGCTTCATGGGGTTCCTTGATCCATTGTCTAGGATTTTGATACATGATTTACCTCTTGTGTCTGGAGGGGATTGCAGCATGATTTTGGCTCTCATTTGTGCCTTATCAATATCCTCAGCCCTCAGATAGATAGGATGATATAGCGTACCATCCATACATTAGAGGACATGCTACAAGCATTCATCTTAGACATAATTGGATCATTGGTGAAATAGTTTCCCATGTTTATGTTCTATTATAAAAATAGATATCACTCCTCTATTGGTCTGTATACTTTTGATGTTTTTTATGGAAGGTTGTGTTGTTCACCTCTATGGTGAACAGTGGATGGAGAGATATCTAATCTTGGTCTTATGGTAATGCAGACCATGATAGAGGAGGTTCATCTTGTACGTGAGAGGATGATGGCAGAACAAGCCTGATATAAGTTTTTGTATGATCATCGGAGGAGGCCCTTTGAGTTTGAGATTGGGGACCATGTTCTCTTAATGTTTTCCCCACAACATGGGAAGTAGAGTTTTGGTATAGGAAGAAATTTTTCTCTTAGGATTGTTGGATATTTCTATCTGTTAGATATAGTTGGTAAGGTGGAATACCAGATATCAATTCCACCATAGTTTGAGAGGATCCATGATTTCATTCATGTATCCTATATTTTTTTCAGGATCATATTGATGAATTCCATGTCATTGACTTGGGAGAGTTGGATATGAAGGGTGACGCAACATTCATGGACAAACCAGTGGATATCTAGGACATTTTTGATAAGATTTTTTTTGGATGTACCATTCCTTTGGTTCATGTGTTATAGAGGCATAGTATCCTAGAGGAGAGTACTTGGGAGAGAAAATCATAGATACATTCCCAGTACATGTAATTGTTTTGAGTTTTTCATTGTGATCTAATTATTGAACCTTGTTCCTATGAGATGAGTTGATTCCTTATTTTGTAATGTGTGATGAGGTCCTGATAGGTGGAATGGTGAGAACCTGATTCCTAATCGAGACACATTAATTGAGATGAGATTAAACCCATGGAGGAAATTCAGTGTCGCCTAGATCAGGTAGTATATCGATATAGAGGAAGTAATTTTCAAATTCATGTGTATATAATGTGTAGTTTTGGTGCTTTTGTCATGTGTCTTCTGGTCAGTTGGGGTAGTAGATGTTATAGGATGTGTTCATGGATATTGATTTTTCACTCCAGTGTTCATACAATATAGGGTGGTTTATCGTTTAACATTGATGACAATAGTATTATTTCAAGTACAACAGGATCCTTGAGATGTATCTCATGAGGTGTTTGTTTTGACCACTCAATATTCTGGGTTTGGTTTTTAATTATCGAGGCAGAGGATAGTTTGATAGGTATATGATGTAATGACCCAAATCCCTTAGGTATATTACTTTTTTATAATTCATTTTTTGAGGTTTAATGGGGTGTCTCTTTGACTCATTTCAAGAGTTTTAAAAAAAACTAGTCTTCCAACAATATGTCGGTCATTAGTAGGGAGGGGATCAGAAGATAGGGAATCATTGGGTAAGGTGTCGGTTAGTGGAATCAATGCATGGATTTGGTGAGTGGTGTCATTGTGTGGAATTGGTGAGTGGTGTCAGTGAGTGGAATTTTTGAGTGGCGGTGGTAGTTGAATATAGTAGGTGGTGTCAGTGGGTGGCGTCAGTAGATGGTGATGGTGGGTCATGTTGATGAGTGGCATTGACAGGTGGTGTCGATGAGTGGCGTCGGTAGGTGGTATCGGTGGGATGCATCGGTGGATCATGTCGATGACATCTTCAACTATTACTCACCTTATGGTGACTCATCCATCGATGACTCACTTTAGTGACTCACCCAATGGTGAATCATTTCCATCTTTTCCCAGTTTTTCAAGTTTCCCCCCAATTATGTTTTATTTGACATAAATCGAGTTTAAAAACTAGTTTTACCATTTTTGAATTATTTCCAAAGGAGATTAATCATATAACTAATTTCCTAATCCACTAAAATACATTGAAATATCAATGTTTCATGGTCTTAATCACAATCAGAATTTTATGTACTTTAAAATTGTCTCCCTTCCATTGATGTAGGATATGTCCTATTCTAAAGCAAAGATCCTCTCTTCCTTGAACCCCTATGTTTTCTCATGTTGAGCGTAATAACTTGTCTTCCCCGTGGTGTTTCATTTCAACTATAGACTTTCGTTGAGTTTTCCCACAGAGTATTTCCAACTGGTGGAGTAACCCCCATTTATTGATGCAAGGAAGAGTTCATGATTGTATTTTCATCAAGGTAGGGATCCATCATACTTTCATTAATTGGCCATCATGTGGTGTGGGTTTGGTAATGTCCCAAAGTGATTACATTTAAATCCAAACATTTAATTATGTTTTTTATGAAGATAATATAATAGGTTATAAAGATAATCATACTTGTTATGATAATGGGAATTGATACACTAGTAATAAATGAGGTCCTGGGAAGATGGTGATGATGATCATTTTCATTAACTATTATCTTTCATCCTAGTTTTTAATTGTTTGATTTATGAAAATCATGGCTATTAGTGGTCTTTCCATATCAACATGTGAATCTTTACACTTGATTTGTATCCCCTATTGGACCTCAAGAAATATGAAATTTATTAACATTGTATACCGGGTTAAACAAATGGATGATGCCTGTTCAAACTTATTCTATGTTATAGAATGATTTATCAAAGTGGAATTAAATTACAAGTGTGTTAAATCTAAATTCACCTTGCCTTGTTTATTGTGGTTGTGTCTAGTGAGTGGATCTTTTCTATCTTCTGATTTTCACAGGTTATGTGTTGCTAATTTTGAGATCATGGCAGTGTGTGTGGATGGCTAAATGAAGTAATGGAATCTTAGGTTGATATATTGGATGATTTTGGAATGGTTGGGTAGTGGTTTAGCGGTGGGGATGCATGTTCAGGTTGTGATATATTTATATTACTTGGTGTGGTGTTGTTAAGAAGCAGAGGTTCCATGTATGGTTTTAAAATGATATGTTGGAGGTTGATATTGTGAGATAGTGTTTTTCTATTAGGATGGTCGGCATTACATTGAATAATGATAATTGTAGTGGCTAGATTTGGTGCTATGTGGGAAGGAAGTGTGAAGTGGGGTGTTTTATCATAGTTTTCTTCCTCTGATTATCTTGATTGAGAGGATGGTTGTCTGGTATGGTTGTTAGATTCCCAACTAGGGATGGAATAACTGGTGAATGATTAATAAAATAAAAATGATTGGCTGTAAAGAGGAATTCAATTATCATCATTGGAAGTGACCATCGTTCATCATGATACGTGCATTTATAAGTAGCATCAAAGGTGGAAGTGTTATGGGGTGGTTGTTTACACGAGAAACCATAGTTTGTGATGATTGTTTTGTACATGTATATATATATACCTTTATATTCTTGTGATTCTATATTCACCCCAACCTAGTTGGGAACTACATGAAAAAAACCCCAATGTTATGTGGGAGGGTGTCTTTACCAAATATCCCATTGTGAGGATGGATGGATGACCTCCCTCTCTTCTATTCTCCCTCTTCCACGTGGTGATAGCCCAAGAATCTTTGTGCAGGTTGTGGTAAATGAGGCCAAAGTGTGTGTAGGAGTGTTGTGTTTCCCATTTTTCTTCAGGATGAAATGTGTTGTGGTTCCCATTTGTATTTGGGAAGTGGGGTGTTTTGTGGCCCAAGTTTGTGCAAGAAAGATGAGATGTGGTATGTTTCCCATGTGTGTGTGGCTGGGCTGTGACATGGTTTTTTTGATGATGTTCAGGCACCTAGACATTTTCTTTTAGGGTCATAGAGTGGTTAATCTGTGGGAATGTATTGTGGGGTGCACTATCATCTATTTCATTACTATATTACTTTACATGACTTGTGTTATTTATTGAGTGTGACATTGGTGAGGTTGTGGTAAATCATATACCTTGTCAAGGTTTTTTGTTTTATACTATTTCTCATTGGGTAATTAGTTTTCTTCTCCACTTTTTCATTAAAAACATTGGTTTTCCTACTATGTATACATGTCTGCTCACCCTAAATTATAAAACTAATTTCACATTTCTAGGAGGGCTATAGGGACCATACTGGGAATTATTATCATGGTCATGGGATAGTTGTTGTGTCACTGCAAAGCCTTGTTCTTCTTTTATTTACATGGGATACCCTTGTTTTGTGGCACATATATTTTAAAAACATGAATATTTTAGGGATTTTGGATTTATTTTATATATGTCTTGATTTTTTTTTGTGGTTGATACATCTTATCTCCTGGTCTTAGTTGCTATAAAAGTGCAGTACCTCACATTTTGTGATATTTATATACCCTTGGTTTGGTCACCATCGTGAGGCCTACTAGAGGTGGGACTCGGGGTTCATTATCTCTATTTCTCCATTTCCAGCTCATGAGGGTCATCTTTGGAAGGATGGGGTTGTGATAGTATGTGTAATTGTACACATATTGTTCGAATAGGTTATTTCCAAAAAATTAAAATTACCACATGATTGTGCCCCCAGGATCACATGTTTTCATGCCAACCATGAGGCCCCTAGGATGATAATGTCTACAACTACATGACTAATGAAACCATGCATGATGGGATGCATGAATTATCCAATCTATGTGGCCCTGTCTTTTCACCCAATTTTTTGGTAGGGCCTTCTAAAGAACCCCAAATGCACCCAGTCCCTCCTTAACATGATTACGAGTCCTTATAATGTCTGTTTATAGGATTTAGAACCGAAATTGACAAACCTATCATTTAAAATATTTTAAATGTTACAATATTGTGAAAAATCCTTATCATGTGGGACAAAACGAAGGTAAATATGATATAATTAAAATTTTAACCCTTTTATAATTTCACTAGGAAATGTAACTTGGTTTTCACATCATCCAATAGAGTTATGGATAATCCTAGAACACTTCTAATTATATATCCCATAAAAACAAAACTTTTATTACATGCTATGATGTATTTTTCTACTAAATAGTATAAAAACTATAGAATAAAATATTGTAGTGAATACCTTCGATTAGAATAAAAACAAAATAAAAAATTCATCACTATAAGACATCCTCAAGAAATAACCACCAAAGATCCCATCACACTCATTAAATTTCACCATGTTTTGGTTCAGTTTTCCTTTCATTTTTTAATCATAATCTATCTAATTATTAATAGTTAATCCAGAATACCATGGACAAAGATTCGTCAATGATAATTGATACATCATGGCATTAAAAAAAATTACATAAAAATGAATAATTCGTGATGAACTACACAATGGTCCCCCATCTTACATGGAAAAGGATTTCGGATCAAATAAGAATAGGGTAAATCTTCTTTATTTTCCATCGTATCACATATATACATATCCTAAATCATGGGTAACTCATAAAATGGGAGAATATGACATTTTAGCCAAATAGATCTCTAAGAACTCGGCAATGTAAGATAAACCTAAAATATTTTGTGGGATAAAAACACATATTTCATAAATTAAAATGCTCCCCAATACAATCCATTTGCTAGCCTCTCAAGGGTAATTTGAGTGCACGTGTCCCTATGGATAACATTCCTATAATAACTATAAGTCTATAAATCCCAACATTGATACTACTCTACTTAATAGACCAAAAAGACTATAATGGATTCACATTAGGGTGATGGTCATTCTTTTATAGATTGGATTTCCCCGGACATCCCTACATCATTTTCCTTTTATTTGAGATTACCATTAAAGAACAATGAAATCCTTAAAAACCCTCTCCATTTTTTTAATCGTAAGGAATCACAGCTCGACACGAGGTTTATGGAATGATCCATATACCAGAAAAAACATCATACTTACCAAAAATTTATAACTCAAAATGAAACAAGTATTTAAATTCAATATAGAAATAATATAAATACGCACATTTGACATGTTTTTTAATTTGATTTTATTTTCATTAAATAGTTTTTGATAGATTGGTTGAATATAGAAGATTTCCTTAGCAGTTTGATTGTATTTTGGAATATTTAAATGTTTTTTAAGACAAATTTTATATCATGATATTAGAAGTTGAATTTATATTATTATTTTATATTTATTTAATGTATAAATAACCAGGAACCATAATATTATTTTAAAACGTTTTAAGATTATATCATTTTTTAGACAACAATATAATATATCCAAAAGATTTTTTTATGAGATAAGAATCGAAAGTGTTTTAAACATTATTATTTTTTTATGTCCAAGAAAAATGATGTATATAGACCCAAGATTTTCATATATCAACATAACATAACGTTTTCAAAATTCAAAAAATATTATACAAATAGATTCCCAAAGACCATACTAGTCTAGTTCCATTGGAAATATGGAAACATAAACACTGGTTCATAAGCAAGATACATTTCCCCCTCTCGGTTCTTCATGACTAGAATCCTTCATAGACACATCAATAATAATACATATCTTCATAAATTTGTGATGGAAACATAAAATTAGGTTTGATAAAATTTTCAATAAGGGTAAAAAAATGGAGATATGTAATCATAATCATGATAATAAGGATATGAGAACATGGTCATGAACATATTATAACATACACTACATATCAATGATTATATACATGAATCCATGAATAAAAAATTGTAGTTCATAAGACAAGAATCATAAGTAAATAGAAAACATAATCCCTCCAATCATAACATAAGAATAAAACATTGAATTTTGGTAGAAACATAAGCATATAAAATTATTTAAATAGTATATAATGAATTGATATTAAGACTATCTTGGTATTTTGGGTTCACTCCACATACCATATTTTTATTCATGGTTCACTCCCATTGACATATTAGAATCATGAGTTCACACCACACACCATTTAAGATGTCATTTTTTACTCCCAATCCCATCATAGTAGTCATGGTTCATTCCCATGACCATATTAGTCTATCTAATGAGATATAAATCATTAACCAATGCATTAGATGAAGATATAGGTCCCACCAATCTCAAAATTAAATAATACATATGTGTACCATAAGATCATGAATAATCATATAATAACCCATGAAGTGAAATGGGATTACAAAAATGTAATTATACCATAACATTTGAAAACAAATATAGGTTTTATAATCATTTCATCATAATAAAAAATCATGAAAAGAAATATGATACAAAATAATATAACCCGTGAAAGAAAAATGGTTTTTATAAACATCATTCCATCAATAAATAATCTATTCAGATAAATTATTTTAATTAAAACATAGAATAATTCCCTAGAAAGGAAAGAGTAACACCAAATGATGTTATCTTAAATGGGAAAAAATATTGAAAGAAACTTTTAAAAAAATGGTGAGGAAAATATATTTTCATCATTGAAAACTCTTTTTGAAACATGTAACATTATTGAATGCCTTTTTTTTAATATAGATTTGAAAACTTATAATGTATGAATTGAAAACCATAAAGTGTTTTTAAAATATTTTTTCCTTGAAAATTGGATTTAATGATCTTTTGAAAACAATATTGTTTTTTTAAAGAATAGTTTTTGAATACAATTGATTTATTACTGAAATGATATAAGGTTATATTTTACATAAAAACATTATCTCATGTACCAATGAGTGTAAAAATGGTACTAACTCCTTTTGGTTTATGTCAAAAGGCTTCCTTTGAAAAAAAAATTCAGAAGGGAGACTTCAATGGGGAAGGTATTTTGGGAAGTCTATTGGGGAGACATTGGATGATTCTAACAGGTTTTATAGGTGTTAATAAGAGGGAGATGTGGTTTTCTTTTATATGGAATGGAAAGGACTGACTTTGTATTGTTGAAAAGAAGTTATATGCGCCTGTGTTTTTACATAAAAATCATACCAAACCAACAAAACTATATAATAGAAGGTTAATGGACAATGATTTTCTATAAAATGGGTGTTTATTATGTTTATATGTCATTATTGGTCTTAAATTTAGTGTTAATTCATCAGTTAAGATTAATTTCACCTTAATCAATGCAATTAATTTTAATTAATTTCAGTAATATCTGTGGTCATAAACATTGTGTAACATATTAGGTATAATTTATTATTCTTGATTCAAATATAAAATAATTTTTTTAAAATTATAATCACATAAGTTGTATAAATTAATTTAAAATTAATCGAGCTAACGGGACGACACTAGGGGTTTTAAAAGTAAAAATGATCAAGAGTTTGGTAAGATTTTCGGTCCATTTTCAATTGTAAATTGGTTCCAATTACCTAAATTGTATTAATTGATAAAATTATTGTGGAATTAAACTTTAAAACCAATTTAAAATATAATTTCACATTATAAATAAATTATATCTAAAAGAATTTTTTAATTAAAATCCTGTATTTTCCACTATTCATGCAAAAATGTTGTTTCCACGAAAAATCCAAAAATATTCTCCCAAAATTAATTTAGATATACTAAATTCAAAAATGTTTTTTATTTTATAGAATTAAATTTATAAATGTGTCTAAAATGAATTTAATAGTTTTTCATAGAATAATATTAAAATAAAATCATTTGATAAATTGATATTTTTAAACAAAAAAGGACAATACCAAAATTCATGTCTTTCATAATAAATATGTTATATATAAATATATAATTATATATATATTTGAGATGTAGTTATTATTAATAAAATTATTAATTTTAATGGTTAGGTTATAATTAACTCTTTTAAATAATTATAGTAATGAAATGATGTTTTGTAGAAACATCGGTCTTGGGTGTAATGTATGCCAACCCGATGTTGCGTGAAATGTACTAAAATTTGGAGTTTTGTGTAAGGTATAACGAGTTGATGTTCCATGTAACGTATGCCTAGTCGGTGTTTTGTATGATATTCTAAGATGGTGTCATGTGAAATGAGTTTTTGACTTAGTGCATTGTAAGAGATAAATGAAAAATTAATTTTTACGTAATACAAGGCCTAAAAAACTAAGGGTGTTACATTGTACCCCCATTAAAATTAATCTCAACCTTGAAATTATTCACTCAAGTAAACAAATGAGGATACCTTTTCTTCATCATATCATCATTTTCCCATGTATCATCCTCTATCTGGTGATTTCTCCATAAAACATTGACCTGGCGAGTGGTCTTTTTTTATAGAACTGTCTCTGATTAGTATAAAATTTCAACTAGTTGTTCTTTATATAAATGATCATTCCTTAAATATATTACCTCTAAATTCTGTACATATGAAGGGTCATGTATTTAATTATACATTAGAGATACATGTAACAAATCATGTACTTGAGAGAGATTTCTAAGATGTTCCAAGTGATATGCTACCATCTGGAAGTGATTAAGAATCACAAAGGGACTGATATACATTGGGCTTAGTTTCCCTTTGTTCTTAAATATCGTAACCTTATTCCACTGATAGATTCATGTAAACACCTTTTCACAAATATCAATTTCTATTTCTCGTTGAAACTTATCAGCGTAAATTTTTGGCCAAATGTGAGGTTCCATAATATGAAGCTAAATCGTTCTAATCTTCTCAACCATTTCATCAGAAGTCTATGGTCACAATAGATTTCTTTCTCAAACATCATCTCAACTAATTAGAGATCCAAATATCTTCCCATAAATTGATTCTTACGGTGTCATCTAAATTCTTGATTTGAAGCTATTAATGTAAGAAAACTGAACATGAGTAAGGTGTTGACTCCAATCACCTTTTAAATCTGGTGAAAATGATATCCACATATCAACTATGATTTAAATAGTTCATTAAATATAACCATCTATCTAGGGATGATAAGAAGTGATGAAACTCAATTTTGTATCAAGTGATTACTGAAGAATTCACCAAAACATTAATATAAACCTTGGATCCTTGATCTGATATAATAGAATTTGGTCATCCATGCTACCTTATAACTTCTTTAATGTATATCATGGAAAATTTATCCATAGAGATGTATTATATGATAGTGATGATGTGTTATGACTTAGTAAGGCGACCGAATACCACCCATATAGCATTAAACCCTATTGAGGTTTTGGGTAGTCCAATGACACAATCCATAGGGATATTCACCCATTTCCATTTTGTTATGGGTAATAGATGAAACATACCCTTTGACATTTGTCATTCAGCCTTAACTTGTTGGCATACCAACCATCGAGATACAAAATCTCTATTATCTCAATTAATTATATCCCACCATAAGTATTATTTCATGTACCATTACATCTTCAGACTTCCATGATGAATAGTTGATGAATAAATATGATCTTCATCAAACAGCTCCATCTTCAAATATGGAATGGAAAGAACACATACACAGTTCTTAATCCTTATCATTCCATAAGGATCATGGTTAAAATTAGCAACATTTATTACAAACTTGTTAACTCATCATCTTCATTATGTGCCCCTATAATCTTCAATAGGATAGAGTGCTGAACATTAATTTGAGAAAGATAATATTTTTTCCCTTTCTTCTAGATTTCTAGATAAATACTCTAAAAATATAGAAATATTATATCTTTCTTAATCCTCGTCACAAATAGTCCCGCATTGTCCTTCCAACTCAAAGCATCAACCACCTTGTTCACATTCCCAGACTAGTAATTTATTGGGGAGTCGTAATCCTTTATCAACTCTAACCATATTTTCTTGTGCATGTTTAACTACTTCTATGTGAATATATATTTTTAACATTTATAATCAGTTTATATATCACCTTTTTCTCTATAAAGATAATGCCTCCATATTTTTAAGGTGAACAATACATCATCTAACTCTAAATCATAATTTGGGTAATTTTTTCCTTGAATCATTAACTGTCACAATGAATAAGCAATAACCATGTTATTCTTCATAGGAAAACATACCATTAACTTCATAGATGTATTCTTATATATCAAAAACCCATCTCCACTACAAGGTAATGTATGCACAAGTTCACTATGAAACCTTCCCTCTAGTTCCTTGAAAATTTCCTCAATTTTCATCTATCCTGAGGAACTTGAAACCCTTTCGAGTTAACATGGTCATAGGATTATATAGTCATGATAAATTCTCCATAATCCATCGATAATATCCAACTAAACAATGAAATATACTGATCTCAATCACTGTGGTTGGTCTAGGCTAGAAATCAATAGCCTCCATCATTGATGGATCTACTGAAAGAACATCTCTTGAGATTATGTGGCCCAAAAATGAAAACATTTAATGAAAAAAATCAGACATTGTAAATTTTTTATACAGATTCTTCTTCATTATGGTCTTTAGTACGGTTCTCATGTGATCTCCATGCTCTTCTATACTCTTTGAATGTATTTAAATAACATTTATAATGACTATAAAAAATTTCTCGAGGTAATCTATAATTACTATATTCATTAAATCTGTGAATATAGTATGATAATTTTTAAGAAAAAAATGCATAACTATATATTCATAGTGTCTATTACATGTACAAAATGTTTCCATGGGTATAACCTTATTCTTGACCCTCGATTGAGGATATCCAGAATGAAGGTGAATAATTTTAATGTATTGAAATCTATGCAATTGAACAAAAAAATCATCATTAAGGGGGAGGGGATATTTTTTTATGATTGTGATCTTGTTCAACTACTCATAATCAATACAGAATCGCATAGTTCAATTATTTAGTGTTATGAAAATAATTGGTGAACCCTATGGTGACACCCATGGCTGAATGAATCCATTATAATAGTTTACATGGATTTTATTCATCAATTTATGAACCAAAATTGATGTTATTCAATAAGGAGTATTTGAAAATGGAGTGGAACCATGTATGGGTAATATTGAGAACTCAACATCTATTTTTGCTGCAAGGCTATGAAAATCTTTTGGAAATACATCAAAGAAGTCCCGAACAATAGGCATATCATTGATGTCGATTTCTCCCAAACCAATTGATATAAAAAACCTATTTGATTTCAAATTATGACCCATCCATTAGATATAATCTCCATAGGATGCTCATACTTATCCTCACATTGATGGATGCTGATAGGGGGTTTGAAATATGAAACTTAACTTCACTTACTCGAAAATTAATGTGTTATTTATATAGATAATGAAAATCAATGCCTAATATGACATCAAATTCAACCGGATGAATAATTAAAATATTTATAGGAAACACAATCCCAAAAAATATAATCAAATAGGAATCATAAAATTGAGATGTAATCATCGTTCCATAAGTGTGTGGTACTATTAATTCTACATCTATTGTTTTGTTGAAATCTTAACACCCTTACCAAAATCATTAGATGCGAAATAGTGGGAGAATCTAGAATAAAATATGAAATTAGCAGTTCTAGATTGGGTGGTATGTGTACATTTCATCACATAGTTATCACACCCCCCATTATAAATAGTGATTGCAAGAGATTTCCCCTTTTCCCTCAGCTTAAGAGTTTACTAATTTTGATCATCATAACCACCACATGGATTTGTGCAGTGGATCTCATAAGGCTCATTTTCCTTACACTGGGATCACTAAATCATGGGAGGTTCATTCATTGTTGGTTCTTCCCCATTCACAATGTTATGTAAATTCTTTCCATCACCTCCGTAATCAAATTCCATATGAACTTCCCTTAAAAATTTATAAAATTTATTTGTTACCGTAATGAAATTTCCGTCATACTTCTTCCCAAACATAGAGAATACAAGGGAACTCACCTTTCACTCTTCATGGTTTTTTGATTTTCCTCTAGACTCCATCTTCTTCTTATTTCCAAAACAACGAGATTGAAACATGACTCTAACCTTCATTTCATCATCTATTTCAATATTAACAATTACTTAATATATAATAATTTTTATTATGGACAATTCAATTCTAATACTTGAATTTATTACATTGAAGAACCTATAAACATTAATTTTGTGTTAGATGATAATTAAAGAAGCTTACCTCGAATGTCTCATGAAATTATCTTTGTAGGTACCAACATATTCAACATCCTTTTGATTCATCCTGAGGAACTTTTCACAATCTTGGTAAAAATAATCCATGGAAATTAGTTATTCAAAAATAAGTTCTTGAACATGTAACAATCCATGAATTCAATCTTATCTTGTTTCCTTGTATTCTTGATTACTGTCCATCAGTGGTCCGCTTCACCTTCTAACTGATAGACATCCATAATGACTTTCTCATTCTTCGAACACTAGAGAAAAACAAATATATTTTCAGTAGAACAAATCCATTGTTAGGAAACAAGTGGATTAGAAGACCCTATGAAATAAGGTGGAAGTTTCCTCATGAAATACTCAAGAAAATGTTTTTATTTTCATTTCTCATTTAGAAATCAACCAAGATTCCTAGATTGAGAAAGATCTGTGAGTCTTTCAAAGTGTTTTTTAATTCCATATCCCATAGAATTCAATTTATCAATAGAACAAGTGTCCCATTGTCTATTGTAATCACCGTTAATGTGTTTCCTTCAGGTTCCATCCATTGACTGAAACCAAAAAAACATATAGTAAAGAAACCATTATCATAATGAGGATCAACATAATCATGAAACATTTCTTATAAGATTTATAAATTATGATATCTAACATAATATATGACACTATAGGTTAAAAATAGGTTATTAATAAAAAAATATATTTAAATCCTTCATAATGGTTAATAATGATTTTGAGAATTCCCAAATCATATCCCCTAGGAGTATCAAAACAGGTGTGCAAGAAGGCATGTTGTCATACACTAGATTACCCGGAGTCAGGCCCATAATATTTGGTCCAATTTGTTACCCCTAGGTATATCTACACGATATTCACATCCACTTGTAGTATCTAGAAAAGGATGTATATCTAAGAAACCACTCAACCTATCCATCATTAAAATTCATTGAGATTTTCCAATAATGTTTCTTATCTTTACAATTATCCCCAGAAATGTGCTTCATGTTCTCACTATAGTTTTCTCATCCTAGATTCCAATGGTTAACAAAACCAAAAATATGATTCCAAATATACTGAAACATTATTTTCATTCATTGACATTATATAACATTTTTGGAATACTTAAAACATTACACAAATAGATGATGAAATATTGTACTAGTCTTGTGCCTTAGAATACATGGTAACATAAACATTAACACATAATTAAGCTACATTATCTCCCATTAGATTGTTCATGAATAGATAAATTTTAGAAATATCAAATATAATATATATTTTCCTATCATGGGGAAGGAATCTTCAAATGGGGTGATCTCAACTCCTTGTTAATGTTAAAAGTGGAAGATATTTAAGCATAATAACGAGCGTAAGGGTATGAAAATATTATCATGAAAATTAAAGATCATAACCTACCTATAAAATATCATATACATGAATAATGTAATAAATCACAATATATTATAATACATGAATTGTAAAGAAATGAAGAACACAATCCATGACAGAATAATATAGGAATAAAAAGGGAATTTTGGAAGACCCATAACAACATACTGTTATTCCAATATTATCCCAGGCATCACTTCCAAAAAAATCATGGTAGTATGGGTTCACTCCCCATACCGTCATGTTAGTCATGGTTCACTCCCTTTCCCATCTTAGTAATCAATTTCTATTCCCAAGACCATCATAGTCTATCTCATGAGATATAAATTGTTACCAAATGCATTGGAGGGAGATATATGTCCCACCCATCTCATAATGAAATCAAAAATACATGTTTTACTAGATCATAAATAATCATATCATATCCCATTCATTTAAATGGGGAATTATAAACATGTAATAAAATCGTAAACTTTGTAAAATTATAGGATTCATAATCATTTCATCATAAATATTACCCATTGAAAATAGTGGGTTTTAAACCCATATAACCCGTAAAAGAGAAACAAGTTTCATAAACAATGTTCCCTCTAAATAAAATCCATTCAGAGAAATAATATTAATAGAAGAACATAATAATTTCCCAATAAAGTAATGATTAACACTAATATGTGTTATCTTAGATGGTAAATAATTTTGAATGATCTTTTAAAAACATGTTTGGAAGAAAATATCCTTTCTTTGTTGAAAGCATACTTTAAAAAATAAAACCATTTCAAATGAATTTTTCCATGAAAAGAGATTTGAAAAACTATAAATGAATTGTTGAAACCCATAAAACGTTTCATAAATCATTTTCTAAGAAAATGGGCTTAAATAACTTTTTTAAAAAAATTAAAACATTTCTGAAAACATAGTTTTTGAATACAATTGATTTTTGACTGAAGAGATAGATATATAGATTTTATATAAAAATAATATATTAAGTATGAAATTGTGGGAAAATTGTAATAATATTTGATTATATCATGAATAAATGATGTAGAATAAAATTCATGAGTGTTCTTTAGATAGTGATTATATGTTTTCATCAAATAAGCATAATCAATAAAAATCTCGAAAAATGATGAGATTATTTCAATAAAATTTCACCAGCTAGTTACATAGGATCATACAATATATGTAAGACAAATAAATTACATGAAGAATAAAATATCATAAAAATAACTTGATTCCCTATATAACATTTAAAATTTAACTATATACACCTCAAAAAGAATTTAGGTGCATAACAAATTATGATTCTCAATGATGGAAAATTGAGGCAAAACTATGAGACCAATTGGGTGACTTTTAATGCATAAAACCCATAAAAGAAATATCATAAAATTGATATTTGAATACACATAATATTAAATATAATATACATATAATACATTCATGGTGAGTACATACACCATACAAAATAAATGGGTGTAGAATATATCATGCATCTCATAGAAATGAAAAGTGGGATAAAATACCCTTACATTGTATCTTGACTATTATTGTACTAATTTATACCAACTATATTATAAATATTAATTTATTATAAATTTTTTACATAACACTATTCTTATATCAAATAGAATATATTGTTTTATCATGACCTTATATTACCCTCTTGTTAACAATCTTATGTTACAGTTTTAGTTTGGGTAATATTTCCTTTGTTCATTACATGTGTCTTAATTTATTATATATTTAATCCTTTTAATTTTTTAGTCATTGAATAATTTTATCCCTGATATATATATAATTTATATTAATTATATATTTATAATAATAATTTATAGATCATAGAAGTACAAACATGAATAAACCTTTTTTGTAGACGGTATTTTGTTCCTATGCAGGAACGTTGTTCCCACTTTTTTATCCTATTTAAGGAATAAAATATTGACCTATATTTATATATAGTTAATAATGATATTCAATAAAAGATAAAATTGAAGAATCATTGTTTAGTGAAGTGGTAGTTTTTCGTACACCTAAACAGCATGTTAGTTACCCATTAGATGGAGGTGTGTGTAAGTATAGGTTTAACCCTTCACATTACAAAATAATATTATATTTAAGATATTTTTTTGTTATAAAAACATTTAATAATGATAATTTAGGGGTGGATATTAAAAATAAATGAATGGTGCTTGAGAGGAGGTGTTACCGCTTAAATGAGAAACTCCTTTTGGATTATGACAAAAGGCTTACATGGAAGAAATTGTTACAAAATTGATGAATAAAGGGGTAATGAAGGGATATAGAGAACATTATTGTGAAGATAATTGATGAAAATAATATTTTTTAGAGGTTTTAATTAGCGGGAGAGGTGGTGGCCTTTTAGAGGGAAGGGAAATGAATCGTGTGGTATTTTTTAAAACATGTTCGGTTTACCCACCTTTTCACATAAAAAAGTAATATCAGACAAAACAAATATGTAATTTTAGATTAATGGAATATCAACTTCCATAAAATTGGTTTAGGTTAAGTTAATAAGTCATTTTGGGTCTTAAAGTTTAGTTTAATCAATTTTACCTTAATCGGTATAATTGATTTTAAGTACTTTTTCTAAAATTTTTGGTCAAAACTATGTTGAATTTATTAGATATTATAAATTATTATAATTCCAAATATACAATCCATTTTTAAAAATTCTAATCACATAATTTTAAAAAATTAATTTAAAATTATTCCTACTGATGGGACAATAATGCAGGTTTTTAATGAAAAAATTATAATTTTTTTTATGTTTTTATGTAAAATTTCAATGTGAAATTTTTCCCAATTACCGAAATTGTATTAATTGATAAAAATATTATCTAATTAGACTATTTAAAAAATTAAAATATAATTTAACCTTATAATTAAATTAGATAAAATGGTTTTTTTAATTAAAATCTTATATTTTTTCAATATTAATCCAAAAATGATGTTTCAAAAAAAATTAAAAAAATCCCCTAAACTAATTTGGACATTCAAAATAAAAAAAAATTATTTTATCAAATTAAATTGTTAAATGTGTCTAAAAAAATTTATTATTTTTCAAAAAAATTGTATACAAAGTAGTTTATTCGAGAAAATGATATTTTAAAACCTAAAAAGAAATTAACAAAAATCATATCTTTAAATGATTTTTTTATTCATATAAAACAACTATAAAAAATATGTGAAAATTATATATTACTATTAATATAAGTATTTTTAATTTCTAGGTTATTAATTTTTAATTTAACTAATTATAATAATAAATTGATGTTTCGTAGAAACATTGGTGTTGCGTGTAACATATTCCTAGTTGATGTTGCGTGTAACGTACACTTTGTTGGTTTTGGGTGTACCATACACAAAGTTGATGTTCCATGTATTGTATGTAGATTTGGTATCATGTAAGGTATTCCATGTTGCTACCATGAGAAATGAATGTTTGACATAGTAAATATTAATAAATAAATTAAAATTTAATGTATTAAAAAATAAAGATCCATAATGACTTGGGGTGTAACACAATGATTTAGTGAGTAGAAGTACAAAAATATAAATTTATGGAAATTAAGGATTTTGGAATTTATACATTTTCTATAAAATTCAAATTAATTCATAGGAATAATTTGTTTTCACTGACCATGACTCTATAAAATTGGTTAATTCAATTATGTTGGTGTTTCTATGTCAAGAGATATATAAATTTATTTATGGAACAATATATAATGAGATAACTATTATTTACCCAGTTAGAAATAAATTTTAAAAATTATTTAATATATTTAATATGTTTACGGATTATTTAATAAAGGTTTATTAAAATTTTATGTGGTTCGAATTATCCATGTTATTTGTTTGTGTTTATAATGGGCCTGATAATTAGAAAAAATATCGAGTATCCATGTGGTATATGTGTATTACATGGAGAAAATATATGGGATAAATTGAAATGTATTCAAATATAATAATTTGTTTTCTAGTTTCTTAATTTTCTACAATATTGGATTTCTCGAAGATAACTGGGAGAAGAAAAATGTTAAAATTATAATGGATTAAGTTGATACAATACTTTAATATAATAATGTTGAAAATGATTTATTTTGGATAAAATATAGTGTCGTGAAATCATGATACATTTTTATACATGATTATTAATTCCCTGAAAATTATTTTCATTTCACAATTCATGGAATAGATTAAAAAATATATTCATGAATTTTGAATTTTATATATGGTTAGGCCAGGTTGATAAGGCCATTCCCTTACATGGAATAAAGTGTGGCTCATACAAGGAATTATTTTCATGATCTTAGGTATTAAGAATTGATATTTTAGATTTTATGATGTGGTTATGATTATTTTTTCTTAATTAAGGTTTTTAGTAATCAATATAATGTCGAAATGAAAACATAGAAAATAATTTTTATAGAAAATTATTATGCCACATCACATTCACAATAAGTATTTTCAGAAGATTTTAACTGAATTACATTTCCACGTTGTGTAGTATAATTCCACACAATGAATAATTCTATAGTTCACATGGGCATATCATGTGACTAAACATTAAATAATTTATAAGTTAAATTATATCAAAAATACTTGAAGAATTTTGGTACTTTTAATATTATTATCAAAATTAATCTAAAATCATAAATAAAGTGGGGTTTTTATGCATGATATAATACAATAGTTGTCTTTGATTATGTATATATAACATGAAAAAGAACATTTGAATAATCTAGTGGATTATTCAAGAGGGAGGATGTCTATTTTCACTATAGTGTTTATATAAATATATGTAAAATTTAATATAGATGAATAATAATAAATAAAAGAATATAATGTTGGATTTTTTTCATTATATTTATGTTTTCAATTAATGATAAAAGAAGAAATTAAATTTATTAAATAATATGATGAAGTATGGGAGAATAATTTATTTATTAATAAACAATCTAATTGGACACCAAGGATAATACCTACCTCATTGTAGATTAATAAAATTTTCCAACATGTTGGGCCACATGTATGCATAATTGTTACGTTAATTTTTGGGTGACATGTTTGGAGATTACATTTTTATATATTGAAATTCAAATTTAATGATATACCTTAGATATTTAAATTAGCAATAGTAATTCTAGTTTAACATATGGACTCAGGTGACTTTGGGTGATGTTAAGGATTAGATAATTTATTTGGGATGTTAACCTTATATATTAGGTCTCCTCTTTTTTATTCCCCGGTTTGAGTGAATATTGTAGTGAAATAACTCAGCCTAACATGTGATTGAATTTGACATCATATTAAATCATAAAACATAAATATATATTACTATTCACTAATTCACTACCAACCATATTTTTTACCATAAACTATTTTTTATAAATTTAATCAATATATATATATATGAGTAGGGGTATAGTATTTTTCCAATTAAGTGAATAAAAAGGCTGAATTTTTTTTTTCTCCCCTCATCAAAGATTTAGTTACTATGTTATCATCATCTGAGAATATTCACATTTACTTTATCATTTTATTGGTTCCCTAGTGGTAATATCTTTATTTCACCTATTAATTACCTTTTTTGTATTGACTAAATTCACTGGGATAATATGTGTATACCACTATTCCCTGATTTATTTTATTTATTGATAAATATCAGAGTGAAAATTAATAAATCAATTAAATATTAATAGACTAATTCTCATCCTTTTTTAGATGCTATTTTTTATTTTACTAATTCATTAATAATATTTTCCTTATCATTTTATGATATTGGATATTTTTTATAATTATATCTACTATATACGATTTTCGGTTATCATTATTAAAACCATGGATGAAACTGATAAAATTTATCTACACTCGATAATCAAGTTAATAAAAAAATTTAAAAATAATTTATAGTTAATGAAGAGAAGGAATAAATCATTGTATAAATAACATTATTAGATAAGATAAATTATCACACCACCAAAGTTATTTTAATAGTAAATAGAGAATAAATTTATACATTGTATATTGTAAATATTATGAAAATATTAGTAAAACATATTAGGATTGTTGGAGTTATAGTAATAGGAAAGAATTGGACTATTTAATATTATAGTTTATTTAGAAACTAGTATTAAAAATCTAAATGGGATCATGTAATGGATTTTTTAAACTATAAAATTATAAAGTGAATCACTGAATTAGATCTTCACCAGCCTAATTTATCCATTCCTTTGAAATTTTTTCCAGTGGTTCGGTGATGAATCATAAAAATTGGGACCAAATGATATTTTTTAAATAAATTATTGATGTAGGATTAGGATATAAAAAATAAAAATAGAAAATTTAAAAATGGTAATTTAATTATGGGTTTTATTATTAATTATGAAGTACTTCTATTGGACCATTTGCTGTCAAGGTATCTAATTATCCCTCAACATCATTGTTTACAACATGTCACATGAAATTATTTTTAATGTTATGTTATTAATGAAATGAAGTACATTAAATATATGATTTTCTATATTTATAAGAATACTAATTAAAATGATATTTACATTTGATAAATAATATCACTTTATTAAAAAGATGATAATTTTGTTGTGAGTTGTTAGGTTATGAACTATTTACCTATATATTGTATGAATGATCCAATAATGAACATGCAATTTCCTAAAATTCTCATGAATCTATATAATTATTCATATATATGATGAAAATAATAGTATAGTAGATTAATGAGTGGGTAATAAGGAAAAATAGATTAAAACATAACTTGGGTAAACTTGTAATGTATTCATTATTATGAAAGAATGTTAATCTATCACAAGAACTAGTTTCATAGACCATTTATTTAATGGGTTATGATTTTTAATAATTATCTATTCATAATATCAATGTTTACATTGATAATATAATGACTAAATTTATATTTAATAAATTTAAGTGAATAATTTCTCCAAATTTACCAAAAATATATGGATAACTATCAATGATAAAAAATAACTATGGGGCCTATGTTTCCATGTTACATATTGGAGATCATCTGGATTACTAAGTCTCATGATGGTGTACCATAAAAAATGTTTGTTTCTATATAGTGAGTAATGTAGAGTTCAATAATTCAAAGCGTAATTAAAATTACCTTAAGATTTTGTTTTATTTTTTTTATGGTTGATTTCCTATGTGATGGGATATACGATTTATCTCAACTATAATCCAATATGACATATTGATCATTTTTTATGTCATTTATCTAATTTTTGGGGATTACATTTTTATGAGGAATTATCCAATGCTTTATATATTCTAAAATGAGGAATAAATTTTTCATCTATATATTCATTGACATTATCTATCTATAATTGTTTTCCTTCCAACATAGAGTTTGAATTTTCTAGAAAAAATAATGGTAATTTATTGGTGAGTTGTTAATCCAAAAAAAGATATATATTTAACATGGATATTTTTCATTTATTTAAAATTATCAAATAGAATGGGTGATATTTCATGAATTTTATTAATACCATATGTTATTAGTTACACATGGACATTGAATGGAACATGTGGTTATAAGTGGAATAGTTATGCATGATGCGTATAAGGTAGTGTAGCGTATGTATGTTTCGACACCCTTATTGAAATGAGAAATCACTATAACTTTTAGAAATCTATGTGTTTTTCAAGTAGGGTGTAAATGGAATTGGTTTAATTACCATTTCATAGGGACTATGGTGTCCAACATGACCAATGAAATCCATATAAAAATATTAGGATAGACTGTTGTTTTCTATAATATTTTATGTCACGAATTAGGTTTATCTATAAGTAAAAACATTTAAAACTTCAATATTTATATATGGGTACATCTAAAAAAAATTGTATATAATTGGTTTTTAAAAATATTATTTTAAAAAATTACATGCAAAAATAAACACACATATTATTTCCAATGAATGGTTTGATATGTTCCTCAGAATAGGAGAATTGAGTTATTGAGGGTTCATATGACCATTGTGAATATATCATATTGGATACATAGTGTCTTATTTTTAATTAATTATTTATTATTTTCATTGTTATTAGATCATGGTTAATATATATTTTTATATAATAACCTTGAATATTTTATTATTTTTCAAATTTTATTTTATGGTGTAGTATATATAATGTAATAACTATATCATGATAGATTAACAAATGAACCAATATATTTATCTCCATTATTATTATAGTGTTGATTTAATTAGGTGAATATTATCTCCATGAATGATTGTAGTTCCTCATTTCAATTCATAAAACTCTATTATATTGGGAGGCATCCAAGAGGTTTTGTGATTATCTAGCTTTGGTTTGTCTTGGAAATTCACTTTGGGTCATTATAAAATTGAAGTTGGTGAGTATGATTTTTTATTAAAATTTGTGTAGGTGGATATATGGTCATGTGTTACATTATTAATAATATAAAATTATAAATTTAAAAATAATTTCCATTATAGTTGTATTATACTAGGTGTTATAGGGGACAGGATATTTTTCAATATTTTTCCAAATTGAATTGGGAATTAATTTTATTTTACGGTCCACCACTGATGAAGAAGGTTATTTGGAGTCTTATGTATCATGTATAGGTGTGTATATATCATTTACTACATTTTTAAGTGAGACTCATATTATATGTTGTAAAATTTAAATTAATAAAGACTAATTCCAGGAAATTGAATCATTTTAATTAAACTTTTCAAAATAAATAATTGTTTTTTTTAATAATTTATTTTAAAGCATTTAATTATGTAAAAATAATGATATTTTATCCAATTATGGATTTTTTTAAATAAGAATAAAAAATATAAATATTTATGATGTTAATATATTATTTCTTGATGATATATGATATGGGTTCCCATTAAATTATAAGAATTGTTTTCTAATTTCTATGTTTTTGATTGAGTACACTAACATATTAACTCAATATATTATATCTAAACAAAATTTGTGATATTTTTTCGATTAGGGTAAGAGAACTATGAATGTTATCTTTTCATATGACATTCTAATATTTAAATATAGAAATTAAAATATACGTCCACCTCAATCTGGATACACACCACCAATGACAACATAATATCCCAATAAGAAGTAGAGTATTAACGAATTAATCAGTGAGGACCTAAGTGGTCCTCCTCAAAATTGATCATGAATTAATTATTGTCATGAATGTTTTATATTATTAAATTTTAAATTATTTATTTATATTTAACATTATTGGTAATATTTATCAATTTCATATTGTATTTATATGGATAGATTTGATGATATATGTATTACATAAATAAGACAACCACTGAACAACTCATTAAATTATGTTATATAATCAAGGGGAGTAAAATTTGATGGATATGAATTGAGGATATATTTTATATTTTCAAATATATATTTTTACATAATTAATATGAATTCATTTTATAATAATCATGATATAGATGAAATTAATTGGGTTTTCCATCTTATTTAATAAGATGTTGGGTTTATTAATGGGTAAAGTGGAATGATGGACTAACATTTGTCTGCTAAGAATAATTAAGGGGTGTGATATAAAAATAAAAAATTCACATGATATATTTATCAACCCTATATTTTAATGAATTTTTCTCTTAAAATAATTTTTTCTGATATCTTGTAGTATACGCAACATTGAGTTCAAACAAACAAAATTATAGTATTTAAAAATTAGTATTTAAGGGAATAATTGTCACCTAGATATTAGATTGTATGGTATGAATAGGAATAACTAAATTACGAACTATATAATTTTTTTTCAAATTTTTGTGGCAAATTCACTGGATAACAATTAAATAAGACTAAAACGAAATATGAAATTAAAATAGAGGAACTGTTTTTTTTCTGAAAAATGGTTCTTACACATGTAATGTTGTTTTACAATAATATATTAAATTAATACCAATTGGTGAATGATGTAAAAGAAATATATATAATATGAATTCAATAAAAATATATAACATATATTAACATTACTTTCTAGGCTTGAAATAAGAATCCATATCCAGTTTTATGATTTAAGATAAAATTTAATAATTTATTTCTATCAGTTTTTACGCACTTATATTAAAATAAAATTATTTCACTTATAGAAAAGAAATATTTAAAAAATATATCTTATTTGTAATCACAATGATAAAACATGGAAAATAGTTCCCCTTTATATTTTTTAATATAATTAGTAACCATATTAAATTTTTATCACCCCATTAATAGTAAAATTAGTAAAATATTGTCAAATCATTTGGATAATTCACCAAAAAAATTCTGACACATACCATTACCCTATTGGATATTTGTGTTTCATAAATTCACATCTATTTCTATAATTTATGGTCATATAGGTCTATATGAATGTGAATATGACATTTATATTAATTTAGTGAAACAATAATTTCAAATCGATTATCCCTTGACATTAATATCTTAAAATATTTTATATTAAGATAAAACTAAGATAAGTTCAATTATAAATTCCTATTTGAAAGATAAATTAAATTTTTTCCATGTTAATTTAAATAAAAATAACTAATAACTGAATAATAGAATTAAATTATTAAATAATGTTGACATAATTTTTTTCAATTAACAGAAAAATAAAAACTTAATTTATATAATATTAAAAGTAATAAAATTTAATTTAATTATTTTCTTTAAATGAATATTTAATAAAAAATAAATATTTGGGATGTTTAAAAGAATTATATTTGAGTTCCATATTTCTATTTCTGACTTTATGGAAATACTAAATGAATAGTTCCAAAATTTAAATTAATGATATTTTCTAATAAATAATAAGTTGTTAAATGATTAAAAATTATTAAAAATCATATAATATGATATTTGAATGAAATATAGTTTATTATATAATAAATTTCTTATTTATTAGTCAAAAATAAATTTATGGTAACATTCATACCCCTTTAATAATGAAATAGTTGTTACTCTTGTATAAGTCACAAATGGTTAATAAAGGGGTTAACAAACAAAAAAAAAGTTTGTAATAACACAAAAACAAGTCTAAATTTTACCAGATAATTCAATTTTGATACATGATTATTTTTATTATAATTCATTTTTATTTTGAATATTATTTTTGTAGAATGAATGTATATATTGTAATCTTCTTCGAAATTACAAATGTGGCATATCCCTCCCTTATAAATTGACAATCCTCTATTTTATTCTTTACAAAACATTGAGACTTCTATATTAGAAATATACTTCAAAAATACATTTTCATATTTCATAATCACATTATATAGTTTTTTTCTTCACAAAAGACCAATTTTAGTATCCTTAACATTAGATATAAATAGGTTCCTTCAAAGAGGTAATCCCCTTAACCGATCACTTTCTTTTTTACTTATTCTTTAAACAAATATAAATATATTGTATTTATAATAAAATAATATCTCCATTATCATAATTATATTAAAATGTTATTATTTTTTTGACACATCCATTTTCCACCATATTTCAAATCAGTACTGAATTTAATGTATCACTTATGCGTACGTACGACTTATCGTCTCAATGTAGAGGTAAAATTAATGATTCATCACCTTCTTATATGGATGGGTATTATAACATGTAATATATTAATATATGATATTTATAATAAAATTATTATTTTATAATGATAATATAATATTTACCTTTATACCTAATAATCTATTTGAAAAAAATAATCTCACTTGTGTGTACGAATGGACTACAACCTCTACAAACGAATGTGATTTTTTTATTACCTCTTTGCATTTATGGTAATATGGTTTTGTTGGAAAAATATATGTGATGTATATGTTATAATTATTTCTCACTCTATGTAAATTATTATTTACCTTTATTTTATTTCATCTATCAATAAGTGAAAACAGTGTTCGTGCATATGCATAAACAATTATCTACATGAACACTGTAAATCATTTTTCTATTTATAATTTATTAGACGAATCTAGATATATATATATATATAGATAATGTATATGAAATATATTTCATGAATATATTTTTTTATGAGATGGCTTCGTGATCATGGTATAAGGACCATAACCATTGGGAAAAAAATACATGAAAAATTAAGTCACTATCCCCCAGAATAGTGATTTTATTAAACAATTGTTAAAAATTCATTGATTAAATCATATAAGTAAAAAATATATTGTATGATAAATGAAAATATAACTATATAACGTATTTATAATAACACTATATTTATTATATAGTTTTATCAAACATTGATTAAGTAATTTCGAGCTAAGGTAAGAAATTTTCATCTTACATTTACATCTGTGAGAAATATGTCATTTTCCCCATTTTATCCTTAATGAGTTGTATATAATACCCATGAATTTATTTAATGATTAATATCATGAAAATAATTGGATATACATATCAATATATTGTTATTTATTTCATGGGTCTTTTGATTCAAATGTAACCGAATTTGTAAGGATTTTATTTTAAATTGTCATTGTTTTACATGATTATTTAGGATAAACTTTTTTAAGAAGGAATATTTTTATCTACATATTATGAAACTCAGGAATTTTCATCCAATTTTTATATTTCATGTTATTTAATGTTTTCCTTTAATTTTCTCACTTTGAGATCTCTATATACTGAATTAATATTCGTAATGAACTCCAACCTTATTTCATTATTTGGATGAAAATTAATTTCCTTACATATCCATATTTCCTAAAAATGGATTGAATTTTTTTCAATATTCTCCCCTAATTTTTTAATTTATTTTTTATTAGTAATTTAATTTTTAAAAAATCAGTTGAAATGAAACTTTTATTAATTTTCCAAATGAGGTAATTTTGACTTTTTCACAATAGATTGGATTAAATGTTTTCTTTTTACATATACAAGATGAACATAATTTACTACATTATTGAAAGCTCTATGATTTGAGGATTCCATTTAATGATTCTAAATTTTATCTTCATATAAAATTTATTACATTATATTTTGTAATTTATAATATTTTATAGAATTGATTTCCAAATGAAAAGGATATTTTCATCATGAGAAGTTTCAATTAATCATTAAATTAATTATCATATAAGATGACAACCATATGTTACTAATTCTTTAATAGGGATATGATCAAAAAACATCCTTATTATTTCTCTATATAGTATATGGTTATGGTGAAATAAATCTTATGAAACCAATTAGTTTTCCATAGGATATAATATAATTAATTAATGAAATGTATAAGAAACCCATTACATTTCTATGAGTTATGACATGAAAATATTTTTTCAAATCCCATTAATTTAAAATGGTTTATGATATAATGAATATATTATGATATTATGGAACAAATATATGTGATTTTCATTATGTTATAAGTAGAACTATTTTTACATATCACTCAAATAAATGGAATAAACATGGATATATCATGAGATAAAGAGGATTGGAATTTGAAATAAACCTAGTTCAACATGGGAAATTATTCAGTATGATAGTACTAAGAGTGAACCTTCACAACTATTATGGAATTAGGAGTGATGATAATCCACATTTATAATCTTGTTAGTTACCCTTCAATTCTATGGAATGATTACATACATACGTGTATGAAATAACCTTATTTATAATCCAAATGTTATTCTCTAATATCTTATGTTATTTTATTTCATTATGATTAATGTCTTATAAAATAGCATGATTTATGACATGACTCTTCATTATGATCAATGATATCTTATGCACATTTTTTAAATGGTGTACTAATATTCTAGTACCATTATGCTCAGGTTATGTTTAATTTTCCATTGATGCCTCGCTTATTAACCCTTATTCAGAATCTAATCTCATTTTTTACAATATTTTTGTTACCAATCATTTGAATAATGGTATTAAGTATAATATTTATATTAAGGATAACTATAATGATGTAACATAACTGAATTTGTTGTAATCACATAAAATCATGTCTTTTATATATCTATGTTTCTAAATAAAATTAACATATACCATTATAATTTGGATTGTTATGTTGTGTAATTAATATTCATAATATAATATTTAATATATTTATATATATGAGATGTATTGGTCGCTATATTTGGTATTATAGAAATTATAGAAGTATTTAAAAAATAATATGATAATACATTAGTGAGAGACCTGGGGATAGGTCTATGTATAATATAACATCCATAAAATCTATTTAATAACCATGGAGGAACTTGGTTAATTCTATAGTGTCATAGATTTAAACATGGTTCTATGATTTAGGCATCAAATAAATTTTTTTACAGGATTATGTAGTTTCCCAGTATGAATATTATTACTCACACTAATATTTCTTGTAATATTTAATGAATGGAACCAAAAGGAATCCTTTTCATTCTTAGTATGATGTAAAATGAAATGATTATCCTCTTAAAAAATCAAATGGTTATGGGAACATGATGTAAAAAACATATCACTATGAATAAAAAACATTTTCTTGTTAAGAAACATGTTGATATTCCAAATTACCAAAGGTGTGAATGATTTTCTATTGTGTCATGATGTAATACATTCCATCTCTTAGTGTGTCTACTCATCCACTATATTCTGAGTAATGTAGCACTACCACAAAAAATATATTTTTTATTATTAAATGTTTCGAACATGAAAATTTTATTTTGGTTTTTTATCATGTTGATGGCGATGAAGATAAATGGTGTATTCTTATCAAGAACAAAAGAGAATGGAATGAAATTAAATTTATATGGTGGTGTTAGATTAATAGATTATATTTCAATATGTACTTCCCTCATATTTATTTTATAAAAATTGAGAAGTAATTGTTTAAGAAAAAATTGAAGGATGATGAACCCCTTAGTATTTATGAGGTAAATATTATAGGAAATGATAGTTATGCCACTAGTATTATAATTTAACCAGATATTAAGGTTGATCCATTCCTTAAAGGCTTAAAAGTAAGTCTCCAAATGGATTATGACTTATAGGACTTCAGTATAAATGAAATAATTTTTCAATGTTACATCATGATGGAAATGGAAATTAGATTTACGTATCCAACACATAGTTTCTATTAGAATAAAATTATTGAATTCAATGTAAATTAATAATCGTGGATATAAGAAGATGAAATTTCTTCTTTGATAGAAATGTATAATGAAAAATAGATGATATTGAATTAAGGGGATTGGAAATTTTTATTTTGTTTAAATTAAGGTCATCGATCAATCAAATTACAAAGTGATGTAAAGAGAACAGTAAATGAATGAAATAATGAAATATCTCAACATAATGTTCCTCCAAAATGATAGTGTTTCCTATTTACGGAGAATAGTCATTAGGTTGAAAATGTTCTTAGAAATAATGGTTTATTAAGGTGATTTATGTCATCATCCTTTTTAGCCTAGATACATAGGGATATACCATGTGACCAATATTTCTAATATAGAATATAATAAAAATGATTATAATGGTATACATACCATCCAATCTAGAAATATTGAAGTCATATTTTGTAAGAACTCGGATCTTCTTTTCAGATATGTTTTTCCTTTTTTAGGTGTTTTTGAGAAGGGGAATTTCTAGAAATTTTTCAAGTACACGATGTGTACAATATAAGCACATGCCATGTACATTACTGTTGCAGGAGGTACTGTGTTGGCCGTGTTCTATCCACACACACGGCCATGTCGGGTGACAGGGAGGCCGCTTAAACAGGGGTACGGAAAATGTGAGTACACACCATGTACTCCAAAAGTACACACCGTGTACTTTCATTTTTTCATTAAACGCATCAGGGTCACGTCTAACGGACAGAAACCACTCCTTCTAGGTTTCGTTAGTTCGATAGCATCGAGCATCTGCGGATCTTCGACGAGCCCTTGATCCTCTGTCCGACCTCCGATTCGAGCATCATTTATTGCGTTGGAATCACATCGGTGAGTTCTCTCTTCTACATGGGAATTGTTTTACTATTTCTCTTCTTTTCCAAGTAATCATGGGATAAACATTTTGTACATTATCTTAGATCTATGCCGTTACAAGGAGATTCAAGTTTCTTGGTTCAGGTATATTGATCTCTTAACCCTGAGGTATGTGGTTTGTGCTTTTCTGATCAAATCCTTTGAGAATTATGTGAAAATTCCACCAATACCCTTGAACGGGGTATTGTGTGTATTCCATTTTACCCCTATTGTTTTTTTTCATGCTTGTATGCCTGTGTAGTGGTAAATTGGATATGTATTGGGTTGATTGATATGAATTGGATGTTATGCTCATGCATTGTTCTGTTTTCGACCATTTGGTCTATTTAGACTATTGTCCATTTACCGGTTTTCTATGCCTTGTGTTTGTAGGATGGAGTGTTATTTTATGACATGCATGAGATTTTGTAGACTGGTTATCCAAGTAGTTCTATAGGTTTACTTTGGCCTTATAGCATTACTATGTGTTGACTTACATGGGGCCGTGAGAACCTGGTGTTATAAACTAAAAGAGGATAGACCGAGTGAGATTCCTTAGAGATCCTTTGGACATTATAGACTATAAGGGGATAGACTGAGTGAGTTTCCTCAGAGAGTCTTTCAACATTATAGAATATAAGGGGATAGACCTAGTGAGCTTCCTCAAAGAGTCTTTGTTTTACTTGACATACCTTGACCCACTCCAGACTGTAAGGGGAATTGACCGAGTGAACTTCCTCAAAGAGTCTGTGAACGACCTGGGGATCTAAGAGGAATTGACTGAGTGAGCTTCCTCAGAGAGTCTCTTGAACTTGGGGCTATTTGGGGAATTAAACTTGTGTGCTTCCTTAGAGATTCCCTAACTACCGTAGGCTATAATGGGAATTGATCGAGTGTGCTTCCTCCAAGAGTCTTATAATTGTCATATGAACAAACCAGAGGAGTTAGGATGAGTGTACTGCCTAGAGGGTTGTTGATACTTGTTAATGTAGGACCAGAGGGGATGGATACGAGTACTTCCCATAGGTTACCTGTTTGTGTTTAGCTGCTTGATATTGGAACTGTGGATTGTTTACTGCTGAGTATTTTCATGTTTTCTGCTTTGTGTACTTTTACCTGCCATATATTCACTGACTATTAGGAACAAATCATCGGGTGTTTTCCTACTAGATTTAGTCTCACACCCTATTTGGTTCATTCTTTTAGGCCTAAACAGATTATATTGTTGCTGGTATAGATAAGGGAAAGCGCCCTTCTATATCACGTACTTGACTTGCTATGAAGCTAGAGAGCATGGGACCAAGCCTAGGCTTGCGATGCTGAGAAGTTGTTTATCTTTTATTTTGTACTTTGTTTCAGTACTGTTGTATTCATCATTTTAACGTGTTTGGCTATTTTTCTAGACATATTTATCATGCATCATTTATTATGCATTTATCTAGTTGTTTATTATCTCTAGTCTTCCATTGTTCACTTGTGTATGGATTATTACTGCATATGGTATTGTATATTGTTTCTCATCCGCTGTGTACACAACCAATGAGGGCATAGCTCCCCACTATCACACCCAAGTCCCTTACTTCTAGTCGGAAGCCTCTAGAGTTCGGAGAAATGTGATTGAGGCCATGTGACCAACCGGGTATAGGGCGCCTCTAGGTGGATTCCGGGACTAGGACGTTACATATTTAATTCAAGATCTACCAAATCTTTTATATTTGAGAAATATTAAATTGTTTTCACACTACCACCAAGATGAAATTTATGTTTAATTAATATTGAAACCCCATAATGGTATAATGATCTCATCTCCATTCTAGGATTGTATCGCTTATTGATGTTTATGGAAATATTCTTCCTAAAAATATCATTATTCACCCAATAGTTTAATTTGATGTTATTTTTTCCATGGATTTTTTATCATTAAATAAATCACACATCAATTTTCTCATCAGGGATGTCACATTTTATATTTCAAACAAAAATATTATCTTCTATTGATGCAGTGATAAATTTTAACATCTTATAGAAATTAAATCCCTTATATGGGTCTTGATCCCTATAAAAAATTGTTGTTTACTAATATGGTTGGGAAGAAACTAAATATAGATGATAAAAAAATTTAACCATATTTTTGTGATGTATTCCAAGAATAGTTCCCTCATATTTCATTGAATCATGTGGATTAGTTTCCAGTATAGCTCATTTTTAGTGCTACACTTATATCATAGAGTCCTTGTAGAATGGACTTGATTGAGTAGTATGAATTGAAGAACATACTCATATAGAATCTTAAATGGTCTATATTAATCCAAGTGTGTCACTTTAGAGTTCATTTGTTCTATTTTTGAGAATAATTATGCATCAATATTATCAAGAATATAACAATATCAAATTTATGAATATAGATCATCTACCTCATATTGATGACTTGTTTTATAAATTCCATCATGATCAATACTTATCCATGATTGATCTATATTATGTATATCATCAATTAAAGGTCATGGGGGATGATATAGCCATAAACCCATTCTGTATAATGTATGTACACTGTGAATATGTTATAATTCCAATTTTCCAAGATGATTCACTGACTATCTTCATGGATTTAAGTAATTTAGAAATTAGATTTTACCTTGATTGTTTTTTGTAGTATTTATAGATTATATTATTATATATTCATATTGTAAGGATGATCATGATGATCACTTCATGATTTTAATGATGAAAAAATTCTTAGATAATATGTGTGATGAATTTATAATGTTTTAATATTAGCTAAAAAGTTTAATTTTTTGGGATCATATAACAGGAACCACAAGTATATTAGTGGATCAATCAAATAAATAAGTTATTAAACATTATCCAAGACCTACCACTATAAATCAGAGCCATAGTATTCTTGGTTTAGATCTATAATATATATATATCATATTATTAAAATATAAAAAATATCTAATACACTTAACATGTTAAAAACGAAGGGATAAATATTATGTTTAATAGGATAAATTTAGGAAAATTTCAAAAAATTGAAGATAATTTAGATTAGAAGACCAATATATCCAATAATAAATAGTGTAGAAGGGTTTTTGAAAATTAGTTATTCATTGTGGAAAGGAATTATATGTTTTATCATGTAAAATCATATGGTTATATCTTATTCCTCTAGAAAACATGATGTTTCATGAGAAAAATTAACTTACTCCTAATTTATATATTGCTACAATAATTTATACATTAACGATATGGTGTAATTATCATCATATTTAATGATGTGGAATATATATATAGTAAATTATTAAAGGATTTACTCACTCAAAAAGAGTTTAATATTATCTAGATAAGATTTTTGGAGTAGAGAAAATATTTTGAATTCTAAAAACATTTCCACCCTAAGAATTAGAAAAATGTGAAATATACTCCAAAGTGAAAGAATAATTCTAGATTATCTATAATGAGGATCACAAAAGATATAATATTTCTATATTTTCATGGATGTATATAAAAATATTTAATACAGTTCATACGTATTATCAATCTCAAATGACTATTCCACCATCTATCCATGTGAGGATAATAGAGGCCTTGAAGGAAGATGTAGAAATGTAGAAAAATAGTACCAATTTGCATGAATTTAAAATTCAATATGATTGAATGATAAGTTTCAGGAACTTTGTATGTGTTCTATCTATACCATATTTGAATGAGTTATTACATGAGGCCCACATATCATTATTATTTATTCTCTATAAGAGTATGAAGTTGTATATGGATCTAAAAGAGTATTTTTTGAGTGGAATCCTAAAGAGAGATATTGATCGGTGTGTATCGTGGTTCTTGGTATGTAATAGAGTAATGGTTAATATATATAAGTCTAAGGAGATGTAATAATAATTTCTTATACCACAATGGATACCATAAAACTATACCACCAATTTTTTCATTTGACTCCCAAATAAGTAAAAATTCCATAATGTTATTTTTTATCTAATTCAACATCCATAAAAAGTAGTACACTTTGTTGCAATTATGAAATATTTATCACTTGGTCAAATTTTGATATTTTATAATATAGAAGTGGTATAGTTAAATATATCATGATATTTTATTATATTTGATTTGGATTTGAGGATTACCTTGAGGTTCCTATGTAGTCTTTAGCAGGATGAAGATACAGATCTGAGTTTTAGTATGGTGTATCATCCATAGAAAAATTATCAATCAAAGACAACCATTCAATACCTAGTGGATATGCTGGGATATTGTCTATGGATTTGAATGGTTTTGGGGATCACCACATTCCACTCTTACATTTTCATACAGTAATTGGTTTCACTAGAGCATTCAAATGTATCATTATGAATCCTTATTTGGAAACAGCTATCAAACACCAATGTGTTGGGAGGAATTTGCTAAGGGAATGATATTAGTAATTGATAGAGCTGGGGAAATGGGAGAAAAAGTAAGATATTTCCAGTAGCGTGTCAACATCTGTCAAATTCTATAGAAATGTAGTAATGATAATCATTGAACAGATATAGATATTGATGTTGGTGAGAAGGTGTATCTACCAATTTCTCCTTGGATTAATTTTATGATATTTTGGATGAAAGGAAATATGTTCCCTATGTATATTGGACACTTATATATTCTAAATCCAATATGGATGGTAACTTATCACTTGGTACATCATCCAAACCTCTCTCTTGTTTATGATATGTTTCAAGTATCTCTCTTGAGAATGTACATACCTTATCTATTACATATAAAGTACATAGAGTTTATACCATTGGATAATGACTTTTCCTTTAAAAAACAACCTCTTTAATTTATGGACTTTAGAGAGTATGTGTGTTATGAAATTTTAATACTCATAGGGTTAATGTTCTATTGAAAAATCATAGATTCTATGAAGCTATAAAAGAACCATAAGAAATTATGAAATAGAAATATCATCAGTTTTTTGTATCAGAGTGATGTAGTTTCGAGGATGAAGTTAATTTTAAGAGTGGTATAATGTTTCACAGGGATATTTTGAATTATATTTATATTTATGTAAATTTATTTTTTCAATATCATGACATACATTAAACACTGTATTTAAAGAAACCACTATATATATATATATATATAATATTTTATATGATAATTATCGCCTAACATTTGGATTTGTAAGTATGTATAATAATAAATTAATAATAATAAAAAATTATGGTTTACACATTTATAAAATGAATTCAATACATATCATTAATTTAAATAAGAAACCAAAAATCATTTTAAAATAAAGAATATGTTTTTATAAAAAATATTTTTTACATGAATTGGGTTTCTTATAAAAATAAATTAATATAATCACTATTAGTGGCAGATTATAATTAAATTTATATATTTTTCTATCAATAAAATTATTTAATATTAATCAAAAAAAATTAAGGTCATGAGATAAGAATATACATTTAGTTTTAGGCATTAAAATGTTTTTTAAAAGTTATTTTTTTTTGTTTTAAAAACATTTATTAAAATGGATTTTTACAACATATAAAAGAAAAATATTGGAAAATGGATTAATTATTAAGAATTAAAAGGAATTTTTTTAATTAAAATATTTCCATTTTATTATTTCTCAATATGAATAGTAAACAATGTTTGTTTTTGTCACCCTAGTAAGTATAAAATGGGTAAAATAAGGAAAACACAATGGAAAAAAGTAATAAAATATACCTATAAAATTCCATTATACTATTTTATGTTCTTTTCATTTCATTCCAATAATTTTTTTAATATATGGTCACTCAAGGCCACATATTTTTGACTATGACCTTATTATTAATTTATTAAAAGAATAAAGGAAAATTTTTAACTCTCTTGGATTAAATATATCTATCATTTTTACATCATCATAAATATAGGATGAGTTCAATTACAAATGTTTATTTTGAATATAATATAGTTTTATATTCATTGTAATTTATTTAAAAAATTTAATAATATAATAATTACTATAAATCATACTGTAGCACCGATATAGTGTTTATTAAATAAATAGAAAATTCAAATAAATAATTTTAAAAATAACAAGAGTAATAAAATAATTGATTTATTATGTTACAAAAAATTCAAATATACATGTTAAATATAGGGATGTTTTAAATAATGTATTTGAGATATATTTTCATATTTTCATAAAATTACAAAAATGGATACTTTAAAAATTGGAATTAGTGATATATTATATTCAATAAAATATTATTAAATGATTTAAAATTCTTAAAAATATTTTCCTCTACCAATTAAATGAAATATGGTTGAAAATATCATCCATGTTCTATTTATGAGTCACTTTACCATTTATGGTAGCATTTATAAACCTTTGATATTGAAATAGATATTATATAGGTAAAGGATAGAAATGGTTATCAAGGGGGTTAATCAAAAGTAAAAGGATCATAATGACACCAAATACTATATAAATTTCATTTGACGATTTTATTTTGACCAAATATTATTTTTTTTCAAATTATTTCTCAGTAGTAAAAAATTATCTGTGTAATAAAAATTAAATTTTCATCTTTTAATCAATTCGAAGTGGGTAATCTCCCTTAATTGTGAAATTATAGTTATTATTTCTCAAATTTATAGTAATTTTGGCCTTCCAGAGAGACTAAAACCTACCAAAATCCATTTAAAACATACATATAAATATTTAATAGGGTTTAGTATTCCCGAAAATCTAACCTTATGATCCTTAATATGGGATCTAAATGAGTTATTCCAAAGAATAAGTAATTAACATAACTGAACACATTATTTTTTTTACTCTGTCTTCTACCACTTCTAAATATGTTTTATTTGTCATTATATAACAACATATATTTCCTAAATATAAATAAATGTTATTATTATTATATACAAACCATTAAACATCCTCTTTCCTATCAAATTGTAAGTGAATACATCACTCGTGCTTATATATGGACTATCATGTCCACATATATATAACATTAATTTAGAATCACATTTTTTATAGATGGTAACTATTATGGGTATAATGTTTATATATGATATTTATGACATATTGAATATTATATAATAATAATATTATATCAATCTTCATAAATTACAATATATTGGAAAACGATAGCCTTGCTCATGCATACATTACCCCTCCACCGAGATATGTGATTTATTTTTAATATCCCCTTTACAAGGATAGTAATAGGAATGGATTTCATTAATATAACTTATTTATATTATATGATAAAATTTCTATAATGTTTTTTTATTTAACTTATATTTGTTCTATTCTTTTAAAAGTGAAAATACATTCATGCATATATACGACCTTCTATCTCCTTGAATAGTTTAATACATATTTAAAATTTATACTTTTGGGGATGGATCTATAAATATATATAATTAAAATAATAAATTTATAACATAATTATAATTATAGATATGATGGATAAATGATCAATGTACATTATCCAAAACTACCAAACCAAGACATATATGAAAAATTAAGTTGTTATCACCCAAAATAGTGATTTTAAGAATGATTTATTAATAAAGGAGTGATAAAAGGATATATATAAATCATATGTTTTATGATAAATAAATTTATAGTTATAAAATATATTTTTAATAATTATATACTTACAATATAACATTTTTAATCACATATGAATAAATTTAGAATAAATATAAGGGATTTTCATCTCTCTTTTACTTCTTTGAGGCATATTCCTTAATCACTACTTTTTTTTTATTTTTTGTATATAATATCGATGACTGAATTTTATGATTCTCCCTTTTAAATTTATAACATGTACATTTCTATTTATTTTTGATATTTTTAAGGGGCTCGTGACTCAAGATTTTGATAATAGGTAATGCTTTTATACTATAATATAATTATTTTAATGGAATTTTTATGATAACATTTTCGATGATGGAATATTATAATATAAATATTATGAAAATAATTAAATTTCTTCTAGAATGGTTATAATTAGAGAATAAAATTTTCCCAATCGTTTTCCAATCTATAAAAAATCAAGATACATAATAAATGTTTTTAAACGAATCAATCAAAATTTCATTATTATGTTAAAAATAGATTTTATTCTATATCCATGTTTTCTAAAAATATTTTCAAGAATTTTTTTAATATTATATTATAGTTATTTACATTAATTTTTATACATGATGTAAATTTTACAAAAATTATTACAACTAATATTTTTTTTCTGAATGATGTTCTTATGATTTCAATTCAAAATTAATAAATGAGTTTTTTTAAGTTATATGACATGAATGAAATTTCTTGTCATCATGAACACCCAATGCATTCAGTCATCATTTATCGGTGTCCAATTTTATTTCAAAAAAAAATCATGATATTGGGGAAATTTATATATTTTAAAAAAGTGATTACAATGTCAAAAATATATTCTCTTCATGAAATATTATAATTTATCATTAAAGGAATTTTAATCTAACATTAAATCTGTTGATGTTACTGATGATTTACAAGGGATATCATCAAATTTTTACATCCTTATTCATTATCTATATGGATTATGTTCATAAATAAAAGATATTTATGAATATCACTCCCATTTCAATGGGTTATGCTATGATGAAGTGATTAAAGATTTATGAAACCCATTTCATTTCCATGAGTTATTCTGTGATAAAATGTTTATGAAACTCATTTCATTATCAAAGGTTGTGATATTATTAATGATTTGTGATTTTTTAGAACACTCGATATGGTTTTCATTATTTCAAGTGTGTTCCCATAAATTTATATACCTCCAAATCATTAGGTAAATATAGACATCTTATGAGATATACTAGACTGGAATAGGGAGTGAAGTCAATTCGGAAAGAGAATTTTTCCATAATGATAGTATTGGGGAAAACCATGACTACTATGATGGAATGAAGAGTGAACTGAATACAGTATTATATCATTTATAGTGATCCTTTAAAACATATGAAATTGTTTTCTATTTTTCTGTTTATACAAAAAAACATATCTCTTGTGATAATTTTATTCTCTTAGGGCTCATGATATTTGATTCATATATGATTAATATATTATGAACAATCATTATTTATTCAATGAATGTATATTTTGATCTTTGATATAAAATCATGGATTCTAAATTTTAATTCCATTATTACTATGGACTTATACTCATTTTATGTTTAACGTGTCATTTGTATCTCCTTTTTTAACCCTAGTGAGGATTAGATCTTATCCTTTTCTATATTTCCTTTCTACTAGTTCTAAACAAATATATTTAGCATGTTATCAGTAAGAAGTGTTGTAGTTATGAAGAACATATTTCGAGATTATGTAATTCACTTATAAACTAGTTATTTTTGTGTCTACATATCCAAATATACTAGAACTTCACAATTCATGCATTGATTATAATTTTTTACACTGAATATCCATTGAACAATATGCAATATCCTTATTAGATACATATTATTTGATAAAATATAACATATTAGTAAATAATGTGAATTTAAATCCATGAGGCCACAAAAAATGTATTATCTGAGTATGGGGATATTTATGATTGGCATATCATGGGGCTAAAAAATGATTTTATGGATCCATACTAATGGTTGTAATAATTGTGTTGTGTTGTTTCATGGGAGGACAACAACACAACAAGCCTATGTTGTCTTGTGTGACCCATAATACAGAGTTCCTTCAACAGCTTATAAGACATGAAAGGGAAGGAAAAAAATTATATAAAATACTAATAATTTGTGATATATTTATTTTAAAATTTTATATTCAATAAAATATTTTTCATTCATCCAATATATTTTATAGACATATGATATGAAAAAAATTAGTTGTAAACATAAAAAGTCGTATTTTTTTAAAGGTAGTTTTTTCACCTTTTAAGGGCACACCTATATGAAAACTAAATTTCACCCTTTAATAAATCTTATTTTTTCAAATAACCTACATTTATGAATTATTAATTTCAAATCTATAATTAGATTAATTGTTTTTATTTTTCTATGTTGTTTTATTTTTTGAATAATGAGGAAAATTACTACATCTTAGTTGAAAAATACTTTTTAGTAAAAATAATTATTAAAGATAAATTTTATTATAAAATGTTTCAAAAAATTTAATAGAAAAATATACATATAATAATATAATCTATTATTTTCGATCCTTTTTTATATTTAATTTATATAAAAACAGAATGATATTTTTAACATTTATCACATTTAAACTCATCTTTCTGAGCACATCTGCGGGATAAACATTAAATTTAATATTACATAAAATTTGATTTGAATTTGGAAAAACCACATACATATCTGGAATAAATATAATTTTTATATTCCAAAATTATCAACTTAGTTTTTTATCAAAAATATTACTAAAACAAGTTAAAATTAATTACAGCTATTGCGGTAAAAAAAATTACCTTACATAGTGGATAAACATTAATCTTTAGGGGAAAATGGCCTAGATAGGTGTAAAAAATAAATTTTATGCCCAAATTATGACCATATACTTTATTGGTTATAAATTTAAGATTTATTGGGGTACTATTTCTTTAATGTGACCAATATAATAAGTTAAGTAATAATGAAAAAAAGTAACATTCCTTATGTTTAAAATTTATAAAGCCTTAAGATAAGTAACAAATTCACAATGAATAGGTTATACAGATAATTTTTAAATTTATAGGATTTTATTAATCAAAATAATTTATATTTAATTTTTAGATATGATTTAGTTAAATATATTTCTTATGGAATGTCAATGTAGTAATTATTTAATTAATAATTAACTAAAATAAATGATACTACAAATAGTAAAAGTGAAGTAAATTGATTTAATTATTGACATTAATTATTATTTTTATAGGAATGTATCTTTTAACACATTTTTGAACATAATAAATTCAAATTCCATCATTTTATTCATATTTTTTAATTTTAATTAGTTAAATAGTTTTAAAATTTAAAATAATGTTATTTTATAATAAATATATTTTATTAAATGTATTAAAATTTACTAACAAACATATATTCATCAAAATAATATATAGTTTTTAATAAATATAAAAAATTGTATTTTAAGTTTGAAATTTATATTTTATAATGAACATATTAACCCCTAAATAGTAAATACATTATTATCTCGGTTCGGGTTAAAGTACTATTTTTTCATGTTACATGTATTAGATTTAAAATTAATTTCTAACCCACATGGGATTTATATGTCATAAATTAGTTATCATATATATAATTAAATGGGTCTTTATTTTCTATTTATTCTTGCATTAATTTATTCGTAATAAATGATTTATGTAGGATAGAAAACAGGTTACCTAAATGAAAAACCAAAATGAAAAAAATAAGGAAACTTAAAGACTATGGACCAAAAGAATAAAATATTATTTATTTTTGTGTTTTTTGAGTGTGTATATATCATAATTACCCATTAATACAATATTTTTTCAATTTTTAGGCACATGAGTAATGGGAGACATCCGAATATTGTTTACCTTTGGGTATTTACAAGAATGTCACTCCTCCCCTATAAAAAAGAATTCACTCTTCAAATTCCTCAAACTTATATAGATACATTGTATCATAAAAAACCAGCATATATAAAATCCAAAACTAAATTCCCTAATTATATAATCCTAATAATTTAGAATAAAGCAAACATTTTTTGTATTTTGGTATAAAATAAATGATGTTACCTGACGAATTGGTAGCGTTCCTCAATGAGCTCTTTTGTTTTGTTTCATTTTATAAAAATTCAATTTTTATTATATATTACTTATATAAAAACCTCCATATCATAAATATGCGGTTATATTTTTATCATAATGTTATATAATACAATTTAATACCCTTCTAGCAAATGGGACACACAATCATCATTCGTGTGTACATTTGACTACCACCGCACGAACCAATGTCATTCATTCTTCCATTACAACCATTAAAAGATAATAATAATTATGGATTTTTTGTTTTAATAAAATTAATAATATATAATATCATTATTATTATTTTATTTATGTATATCAAAAATCATTATGTTTTCTATTTTTTGGTAATACGATAACTTCATTTGTGGATGCATGCACTACTGTCTCCTGAAGCAATGTGATCCGTTTATGCTATACATGGATTGTATAAAAGATGATTTTAATAATTTACATCATATATGAAATAAATATGATTATTTAATTTTAATTTATAAATATTTATATATCACAGAATTTTTAATTGTGAAAAATAAGTGGAAGTAAGGTTATGGCGTACGTACAGACTACTGTCTCTAAGAATAGTGTTCTTAATTTCATATCTATAAACCTTGTGAATTAACCTAAAAACATATATAATGAATATGTATATTATTTACATCATTTTTTCCCTTTTAGATGTTATTATATCATGATCTATGTAATGGTAAAAAAATTCAAAACATTCTCGAATAACTATTCCATTAACACTCAAAATAGTGAAAATAAATCAATATTATTAACAAATTTGTAATAATATATTTTTTTAAGATCATATATAAAATCATAAAATGAATACCATTCTGGTATAATTTATTAAAATGTTTTAAACAACTATAAAAGATGTCAAAATACATGTAACTAAAAAGAATCATATGGTAAGAAATTTTTTTCTCTGTTTTTTCATCTGTCATATAAATGTCATATCCACCACTTACTTATTTTGTGTGGTTTATGTACAACACATTTTCATATATTATAAAATTAACTATTTTATCTTCAAGGTATATAAATGTTTCATTTTAACATAAATACATTTTTGGTTTCAGATTCAAATTTTACTGTAGTTATAATGGATTTGCCTCTCATTTTTTATATTTTTGAGAAAAATTTCATATTCACCGATTACTTATTTGGTTGTTTTATCTACTACCAATTTTAATATATTATATAATGAATTATTTTATCCTCATGGTGTTTCTGTTTTCTTGTGATTATTTCTTTTGGGATTTCATATACAAATGTTACCATAGTTATAAGTGATTTTCATCTCTAATATTACATATGTGAGATAAATATCATATTCACCACTTACATCATTTTTGTGGTGAATCTAAAAACCCTTATTATATATTATTTCATGAATCCTTTTATATTCTCCTTATGTTTTTACCTTGAGTTATCTCATACAAGGTGTTTTGACTTGAAAATTATCACGTGGTAAAATTTATCTTTGCAATCATATTTTATTGGGGTTGTTAACATTATCTTGAAATAATATCATACTTATGTCAATTTTAAGTTGTATATAACATTTATTTTTGATATAAATATTATTATGTGACTGGAATTATTATTTTTGTAAATCGTACACCATTTTTACACACAGTGTCTACTTGGCAGTTATTTGATTATCTGGGAAAATATTGGAAAATATATATCTTTTACTCGATACAAATATTTTTTAGGCACATTGTTTAAAATTTAGATCAATAATTATATATATTTTTATATCTTAATATAGGTACAAAATTTGTGGGACCATGTTTTATATATACCCATGATTCATTAGTAGTCATAAGAGAGGAATTAGTTGGCCAAATCAGATTAGTTTAAATTGTCTTGATGATAGATCTAGATGGTAAAGGTATTTTATTCTTAGGAAACATGATATCCAATAATTAAGAGTTTAGATTATTTATAATTCCATTATTATTATTATCCATGAGATATTTTCTTTGACATTTTCAATTGATTCAATTCTTTCTCATTTTATTGATTAAATAGAAGGTGTTCCAGATATCTATCATGCCATATTGACAATTCCATATTCATGTATTTATATGGAATGTGTTCTCAGTTATTTACCTAACTATGATGATAATTGTGATTGACTAATTATTTCATCCATTATACCCACACAAACTGATAATTTTTTTCGCTCTTATTTTGTTTCATTTCTGCAGGATATAATGAAGAAATATTTTAATGAGAATTCAAGGAAGATGTTCAATTCATTTTATTATGTGTCAGGTTTTATTTTATATTTAAAATTTTAATATGGGTGTAATATATATAATTTTTATTTCAAAAACTTATAAAAATATTGTTACTATTGGATTTGATTCCATTTAATCATGTCAATGTAATTAAGAAAGTTAGCGACTACATGCTTCGGGGGTCAAAGAATTATAATGAAAATGCTTCATTTTTATTCATCATTTCATTAGTGGGATAACAAATTAAAAAATACCTTATATGGATTTTTTATACTAATTTTTATCTATGTGTTCTCACTGTAGATATCCCACCCCATACCCATTAAATTGTCATTCCATTTGTCTCTTATATTTGATATTTATCCAAATTAAACTTCATTAAAGTTTCAACCCCAATCTATTTTAAAAAAACAAAATGGATTCAATAATCACTGTAATATATAATATCACCATTATTATTAATAATATAACAAAAACCACCCCTATTTAATCACACTGCATATGATCACATCATTGATAACAATCTAAGAGGCACATACATGCAAACCTTAGAGAATGTAAGAATTGTTCAAGTTGTTTTAATAAAATCAAATATCTTAATATTAACTTTATTTATAAATTAAATGATATCTACATAGAATATATTTAAAATTTAATTATTTAATTCATTAATATTGGAATATGGAATATCCTAGGATTTACGAATAGGGTTCTAGGGTTCCATAAATGGAGTTTTAGTGTTGAATGAAATTAGAATGTAATAAAATAACAACTCAACTCTTGATCAAGTAATTGAAAAATAATCCTCATTCTTAGTGAATAGTTCCCATTCATATATATAAATAATAAAAGTTTTTTATTATTTAGTATCTTTTATCATTTGTGTCACACTTATCACATATCCCAATGATTTTAGTTACTTCTATAATATTCATTAATATTCACGTCAAGCTCCAGGAAATTATCCTTTCATTAGATGATCAACATGTTTCCATCATAGAAGTCATAGATCATTATAATTTATATTATATTATATTTTATGAATACATTTTTCAAAATATAATTGTAAACGAATAATGGGACTCCTTCAATTATCAATCACCAAATACATTCTGGAAAATTAATTATTTGATGTAAAAAAATTATTATTTATAATATATATTCATGATGTATTTACTATCAAAAATATCATGTGAGGTATATAATTTATGTTAAAATATTAGTCTTTTTAATTTATAAATGATAGTATAGTGAATAGTGAAAAGTTTTCTTATTTTATAGGCATGAAATGACTTACTTGTGCTGTTAAAAAAAAGTATATACAAAGTTGAAATTGGTTATCTCCATCATTGAGAAATGGGGTTCTAAAATTTTCTTATGATAATCTAGACTCTATAAGTAGGATTTGGAATTTAGTACAAAAAAAATAAAACTATAGGCTTTAATTTAGTACTTCAGTGTTGTAGTGGAGAAAATTATAAATATAACTAGTTTTTAATTCATTTGTTTGTATGTGAGTTAAATCAAACATATGTAGTCTATGATTGTGAATAAAATATATCATCAACTAATTGGGTTTAATTGAATCCTTTAACCACCAAACAAATCAAAATTTTATGTAGTAAATTAATAGGTATTAACCTATCATCATTTCTAATCCCCCTATTTTTCCAAAATAGATTGTCAATGTAGGGTAGAGTGTGTGGGGTTTGGAACCCAAATGCGACTTTGAGTCCAAAATCAAGGGGTGTAACTAATGTTGTTAATATTTAGTGAGTACACTATATAATAGTGATATTATGTGTATTAGGTTCAACTATTTTGTAACACCCTATTCTTTTATGATATTTTTTTTCAAATAAATTTATTTTCTTTGATATCAGGCATTATGGGCAACACCCATTTTTAACGAATTCAATATAAAATTGTTAATTAAACAAGAAAATTATAACCTAAAATTTTTAACATGGAAGTATAAATGTGAATAAAAATGTTTTAAAATTAAGAAAAATTATTTAGATAAATAATTAATATTTATAAAAAAGTACATAATTTTTACTAATGTCTTTTTATGATTCAATAATATATTTTTTCTAAAAGAAATTTAGAATTTATTTCTTGAGAAATTAATAAAATTAATTTCTTCCAAATATTATGTAATTAATTTAAAAAATAATTTTATTTTTTCAATAAATATATTATTTTTATTTAAGGGTTAATGTTTTATAATTATGTTAAAATTATAATTTCTTAAAAAAATACTGATAAATAAACATTTTTATTGAAATCAACTTTTTCGTTTAAAGAATCTATAATGTTATATTTTATATATTTATTAAATTTAACAAAAAAATTAATAATTTATGTCATTATTAATTTAATTTAAGTCTTTTAAATCAATTTTATATACAATCCTTTTATTCTTATAAATACTATTTCTACGGAAAAGTGTTTTTTCATGTTTCGGGTGTGATTTTAAATGTAATTTTGAAAAATATATAAATACAATTAGTAAATTGGATTCTATATTTGGAATCAGCATAATTTATATTTTTTAATATGTGAAACTAATTTTCATTCATAATGAATAGTAAAAATAAATCACCATGATTAATGTTAAAAAAATATTATCGGTGGTTAAACCAATGGATAAGTATATTTTTTCCAAACAAACATGTCCAAATACTAATTTTGTCACGACCCATCCCCCAGTGCCCGTGCCGTGACTACCCCAAAACTGCCTTCAATAGACCTGGAGGTGGCGACTAGCACTAAAGTTGTAATTCCATAAAATTGGGAAGGCATTGCCTTTATAACTTGTAAACACACACACAAGAAAGAACATAGATTGGCGAATCACCATGTAAACTGTATAACAAAAGTTTGTTGAAAGTAAAAGGTTCCAGAATACAAGCCCAACTGGAAAGTACAAGTTCAATTGTGATACAATACAACTAACGAAAAAGGGAAAGTTAGATGTAGATTGTCCTCTGAGGTTTCTACCTAAAGGGTAGGTATAGATCACCTCCTCAGATCTCCTCGTTCGTCCATCTCCTCTGTGTACTGACTCGTCATAAGGTCCAACTCCTGGTACCATCCAGTCCTGGTACTCTCGGCCTTATTCAGTGATGCTCGTTGTCTACATCCAACACAACAAGGTGCGGGCATAGCTTGTCCAAGGGTGAGTATAACGATACTTAGTAGGGACCCCGAGACCCTCAAGGTCTCACAAAAATCCCCCAAGGATAAAGAAGAAAGTATTAAATCAATAGATAACCCTACATATGTATATGCCAATACATATACTTAAGTTATCAAGCAATTCATCTCAATCATGAGGAAAACACAGAAAAAAGACTCAGCTCAAACCAGGATTTTATTCTAGGGGTAGTATCAAGTGATATCCCCAGTCACGTTGTCAAAACCTCGGCTGCTGGAGAACTCCTCCTCTATCGAGTATAGTAGACCTATCGTGACACCAAGGCGCTTCCCACTAACCTTGGCTACTGAGGTACTCCTCTTGTCAAGTACCATGGGTCTACCACATCACCAAGGCAATCCCAATCATGGGTCTACCGCGTCACCAAGGTGCTCCCCCTCGTAGCCTGTTGAGGTACTCCACTTGTCGATTACTGTGGGTCTCCCGTGACACCAAGGAGCTCCCCATAGTGGGTCTTCCACGACACCAAGGTGCTCCCCACTGGGCTAGTCGAGTCACTCCGAGTCGAATCGGTCAGCAGTCATCCGGTCTCAGCCATCTACTAGGTCTCCGCACTATGCTTGCTCATCTCCAGTAAGATTTCCTCCATGGGCTACTGTTCGATACTCCAACTACCACGAAGTCCCATGAAGAAGTATCTCAAAGGTCCACCATGTCAATGGGGTCTCAACGTAACAGACGACAAGTCAATCAGACACCTTGTCTTCGAGTTATTATACTTTTAGTCCTAGGGGCCCAGTTGGATTAGTGCTCAATCCAACCTGATTGTTTACCATCTCAAACCAAAACTCCAGTGGAGTATACCCAAATGGACAGTCTCACTCCATGATTTCCAGCGCCGCTGACAGTTCGTCAAACGGATGTATGGTGCCAATGTTATGGCCAAAAAAAGTAAAGGGTCGTAGTGGGCCAGAGTCTAGTCCGACTCGGTCGAACCGACCCGGCCCAACACGACCTTACCCTTTGGTTCTGGCCCTGCCCATTGGTTCTGGCCCAGTTCGCGAGGGTGCGGACCGGCCACGGGTCGGCGGTCCTACCACGGGACAGCAAACTGACTGCGGTTCGATGGTGGTTCAGTCATGAGGGTGGAGCGGCTCGACTAAGTGGCGCGGCTCGTCTTGGCTCAGCGTTAGCGCGGCTCGGCTCAGATGGCAGCGCGGCTCAGGGGATAGAGGCACCGCTCGGGTCGCACTGCGGCGCGGCTCGGCAGACAGTGGCACAGCTCGGCAGACGGCGGCACGGATCGGCTCGGTGGCGTGGATCGGTTCGGATAGTGGCGCAGCTCGGCTCAGATGGCGGTGCGGCTTAGCTTGGATGGTCGGTTTGTCAGGGCGGTGTGGCGAGGCCGTGATTCGGCCCGGGCGGCGCGACGAGGTCGAGCGTCGGCCGGGGCAGCGTAGCGAGGTCGCTGGTGGCGGCGTCGTTGCCTCTATCATCTTAGTTGCCTTCCTCCATTTCGAAGAATACACAAAAGAAGAACGGAGGATGGGTCGAGCCGTGTTTTTTTGGCTCGCACCCTCCGTGTTTATAGTGGTAACAAGTTTTTCACAAATAAAGAAGCAAGAACGTGAAACCATAATCTTCCAAAATGTTTATTACCAACCCGTAAAATAAAACAAGGGAGTACATGGAAATTGATAAACATTTAGGAATAAACACAAACCTCGTTCTCTTGATGACGTTGGCACAAGTAGGTAGTCTGGTCACCAATTCGTCGTAGATGACGATGTCCCACATCAGAATAAGTCCCAAGGAAGAAGATCAAAGTCGAGGTCGGCGTTCTTCATTGATGGAGTGTTCTTCGTGGAAGAACGCGTTCTTCTTTGGAGAGTTTTCTCCCACCAAGAGCTCTCTCTCCTTTGCTAACAGATGTTCTCAGAAGAAGAACCCGCCAAAATAAAATAGATATCCAATAAAACTAAAAGTGTTTCCCCAATTTATTCTTTGGCACAATTCCAATTGAATTAAATAAATTGGCTTAATTAAGTGGTGTTTTGGCATAATTAACTGGGGGAGGGTTTCCACAATTAATGTGGAGGTAGCTCAACTGGCTCCCCCACATTAATGAGGGTGTTGAAGAGGGTTCCCTTAATTTCCGAGGGAGTTGAGGTTTTTCTCCCAATTAAAGGGGGGTTTCATGGGGGATTAATCCCAGGTGGTCCCCACCACCATAACCTCTCATGGGAGGTTATGGTCTGGTAGTCCCCACCACCAACTTCCACAAGCAGGTTGGTTACAATCAAAATAAAACAAAATGTGTGTTTATTTTATTTTATTATTTCCATGAAAAACCCAGAAACTAACTTTCACCCTCGACCAACTGACGTCGAGATGAAAATATTCTTAAACGAACACCAGTGCTGTGAGTTCAACAGTGCCCTTGAAATTCAATTCCGAGCACCGTTTAAAATGTTATAAAAACCCACTCGTACATTTACTGAACGTACCCAAAAAAAAGTTCAAAAATTCATTCCGGTCACTCCTAGCCTTAGAATCATGCCCCGTCAATTTTTGCAAACTCGAAAAATTCCCATATATTTAAAAAAACACATGAAAATTCTAGGTCTTTACACTCTCCCCACCTCAAAACTCTACGTCCCCATAAGCCACAACTCAAAATAAGGGAACAAGTGGTGGTAATGAGCACACATATGAGCCTCCCGCTCCCATGTGCTCTCCTGGAGGTTCCCGTGCTATCAGCAAACATTCAACAGACGTATCGACTGTCCATGAAGGACCTTCTCTTGTCGATCGTAAATCAATACTGTAGCATCTGTAAAAGTTTCCCCATCGTCGACATCCATCTCTCCATGGTCGATGATGTGAGAAGGTTTGTGCACGTATCTCCTCAGTTGGGATACATGGAAGACGTCGTGCACCAGGTGAAACTGAGATGGAATATCTAAGCGGTATTCCACCTCGCCAACTCTGTTGAGGACCTGAAAAGGTCTGGTTAACCTCAGAGAAAACTTGACGGCACGGCCAAATATATGTAAACCTTGTCGGGGTGAGACCAGTAGAAATACATGGTCTCCATCCTCGAACTCCAGAGGCCTCCATCTTCTATCGGAATACGACTTTTGCCTGCTCTATGTAGTCTTCATCCACTCCTGGATGATCTCCACCTTCTATGTGGTAGCCTGAACCACCTCTGGTCCCATGATTGCTCACTCACCTAGGTCAGTCTAGCACAAAGGTGATCTCCACAGTCTCTCGTACAACACCTCAAAAGGTGTCATCCCTATGGTGAAGTGATAGCTGTTGTTGTATGAAAACTCCACAAAAGGTAATTGATCCTCCTAGTTGTGATCGAAGTCGAGAATACAAGCATCCAACATGTCGTTGAGGGTCTGAATGGTCCGCTCAGTCTGACCATCCATCTGAGGAAGGAAGGCGGTGCTCAGACAAAGCTACCTCCTGAAAGCCCCATGCAACCTCTTCTATATCCAAGATGTAAAACGTGCATCACAATCAGAGATAATCGTCTAAGTTACTCCATGTAGCTGAACAATATCTTGCAAATAGAGGCATCCCATGCTCTCTACATAACCCTGCTCTCTGATCGGTAGGAACTGGGCCGACTCGGTGAGTCGGTTGATGATAACCCATATAGAGTCATGTCCCCGGGATATATGCGGATGTCCTATCACGAATTCAATGGATATCCCATCCCACTTCCCCTCTGGGACCTCTAAATTCTTAACAAAGTTTGATGGTACCTGATTCTCCGCCTTCAATTGATGATATGTGAGGCCTCAAGAGACGAACTCTACTACTGCTTTCTTCCTTCCCAGCCACCAGTGCTGTTGTTGGAGGTCCTGATACAACTTCTCTACTCCTAGAAGTATTTCTAGAATGGATGTGTGGAACTCCCTCAACACTTCCTCTTGAAGTGACTCTAGTACCATGGTACATCCTCTGAAGAGGATAATGTTCTCCCCACCTTCATAAAATCCATCAGGTGCATGTCCTGTTGATATCTGAGCATGTCGTGTCTCTCAGTCAACGTCCCCAAGTTGCGCCTCCCTGACTTGCCGTTAAAGTGGGGGAGTGACTGTAAGAGACTGATGAAAATATTATCCATATCTATACACAAAGGATATATGTAAATTAGCCAGCTGCTCCATTGCTTCACCTATTAGTAGTATACCATATCTCTTACTGAGTGCATATGCAACAATGTTTCCCTTACTAAGAGTATAGACTATCTTGAAGTCATAATCATGTAGGAACTCAAGAGATCGTCTCTTTCTTGGGTTTAGGTCCTTCTAAGAGAGGATATACCTGGTAATCTTGTGATCAGAGTACACTATAAAATTCACTCCCATTAGATAGTGTCTCCACATCTGCAGGACGAAGTCCATTGCTGCTAACTCCAGGTCATGGGTAGCATAGTTCATCTCGTGTTGTCTTAGCTTTCGAGAGCCATATGGGATCATTTTTCGCTCTGGTATTAGTACACATCTAATTCTGGTCCATGATGTGTCGCAGTAGACTATGTACCCTACACCCTCCTCTGGTAGCCTCAAGATGGGGGCACTAGTCAACCTCTGCATCAGCTCCTGAAAACTTCGCAGGAATTTTCTGACCAAACGAAGGGCTTCCCCTTCTTCATCAATGCTGATAGTGGTGTTACAACTCCGGAGAAATATGGCACAAATCTATGGTAGTATCCAGCCAAACCCATGAAACTTTGTACCTCTGGCACATTCATGGGTGGCTCCCAAGAATGTACCGCCTCAATATTTGCTAGATCAACTGCAACTCCTGCCTCCTATATGAAATGTCCCATAAATTGAACCTCTCGGATCTAGAACTGGCACTTGGAGATCATACCATTAAGCTGGTGCTCTTGGAGTGTGTCCAGTACTACCTGCAAATTATAGGCATTCTCCTCATCAGTAGTCGAGTAGATAATAATGTCGTCGATGAAGACAACTAAGAAGCAATCAACGTACAACTGAAAGATCATATTCATGATTCCCATGAACACTGCTGGAGCATTGGTTGCCCCCGATTGGCATAACCAAGAACTCATATTGTCCATACCGACACCTGAAGGTTGTCTTATGCACATCCAAATCTCGTACTCTGAGCAGGTGATAGCCTGATCTAAGGTCTATCTTTGAGAATCATCGTCCTCCCTTCAGCTGATCGAAGAGGTCATCAATCCTCGGGAGTGGGTACTTGTTCTTCACAGTCACCAGATTCAGGTGCCTATAGTTGATAGAACATCACAAGCTCCCATTTTCCAATTTGGTGAATAGAATCGAGGCTGCCCAAGGTGAAACACTAGGCCGAATGAATCCCTTCCCCTGTAATTCCTCTAGTTGTACCTGCAGCTCACGAAGCTTGACAGGAGCCATCCAATACGCTGGTGTAGATATCGGTGTTGTCCTGAGAAATAAGCCAAGGTAAAAGTCCACCTCTCTGTGAGTAGGTATACTCGAAACATCATCATGAAATACATCCTTATACTGGTCCACCACTACAGGATACCTCAGACCCTCCACATCAACATCTCTGAGGGGAAGGCTAGCCAACTAATGACTGATCAGCTGCACTCTCCTTCAGGTAAGTTCATCCTGCATTGCAAAGGCTCCCTTATCATTGGTGAAGGTAAAAATAGTCTCATCCATGTGGACACACCGCACATTGCACCTAATACAGTCTATCTGGGCATGGACAGTAGATAACCAGTCCATACCCAAGATGAAATTGTAAGGCCTCAACGCTGCTACTATGAGATCCTAGATAAAGATCTCACCTCCTAGAGTAAGCTTGCACTTACAGCACCAGTGCGTAATCGTCAAATCTACTCCCGTAGTAGTATCTAGCTGTAAGGATCGAGCCAAAGGCTCTGTCGGAATCTCCGAGTTCCAAATGAGGACAGTGGAAATGAATGAATGAATTTCACCGGTGTCTATAAGTACTGTAGATAAGGTGGACTAGACACAGATCATAACTCATATCATCTTCGGAGCACCGTAATCATAGGCCTCAGTTTCCTGGAACTAAGCTCTCCCCTGTCCACCTGCTCCCTACGGTTGGGGTGGACCTCCTAGTGGTGGTGGTGGTAACATCTCGAAATGTCGCCCACCGCAAGCTGAATGACCAACTCCTCTTCCATTTCTGCCAGCTCCCTGTGGACTACCGCGATCGAATCTCTATCTCTGCCTTGGCCGTCCTTCGACCGTTTACTGATCATCCGTAAGGCGGGTCAGACAGTCACGAGCCATGTGACCCTGCCCTCCGCATGTCAAACACTACCCGCTCCTGGCATGTCTATCTCTTCTTCGGGTGCCCCGCACAACAGATCCTAAGTAATGTGGTCATCCACCTCCAGGTCTAGTCCTCTTGGACCTCTGTGACATCTGTCTTCTTCCAGCTACAAAATACTCCACTACGTGACGACTGGTAGTGAGTCTCGCCGCCAGTGACTGCTCAGTAAGGAAACTCTCTACCAAGAGGGATCTCTCTAACACCCCCGCTTGCATTGGTATGTTGAGTCAGATCATCGAATCCCTGATCTCCCGCCTAAGTCTCTTCTTGAAGGTCCAAGCCCTGAAGAATAGGTCATGCACCATATCTGTGGAGTAGCGTGAGAGGTTAGTGAACCTCGTTGAGTACTGAGCCACAGTCATGCTGCCCTACTGTAGATGAAGTAGCTCCTGTATGTGCCCTATGCAAGGAGTTTCTGGGAAAAACTCTGCCCAAAAGAGGCTCTCGAAGTCTGGCCAGAGAAACGTCACCTCATCATGAACTTGAAGCATCAAGCTCTACCATATGCCCGCTACTTCCTGTAGAAGGTTGGCAGCATGTATAACCATGTGGTCTTCATGTGTCCCTACCAGTAGAAAAACTCTCACCATAGCCTCCAGCGAATCCTTAGCCACCTGTGTGTCCATCCCTCCCCTAAACCTGGGTGGCCTCTTGTGCTAGAACTCATGCAACGCACTCAAACAGTGTTCACTCTCTGATGTTGGGGTTTGTGGCATCGGTGTCCCAACAGGAAACGGTACCGCTGGTGCCTCTGCTGGTGCATCTACTAAAAGAGGGCCCTATACCGAGGCCTCGTCACTCGGTGGTCTATTAGTTCGTACAACTCTTGGGACTCTAACTAGCTCTATGTGTGGAGGCATCCTGAAAATAAACAGGTGCGCTACGGTCAAAAATTTATACCTAGAGAGTTGACCTGGTGAGATGACTTAATGAAAAATTTTGAAAACACACACACAATTAGTGTTTTCAGGCACTGAGTCAGAAATCAGAAATTAGGGTCCTGGTGTATGGATATGTCGACCGCCACACCAACATTGGACACCCTGAACTGAAAACTACACTCAGAACACTTAACACTATTGCTTCACAGAAAATATCAGAGTCCTAAGATTTGCGGTAGAACTGACTCCTCTGATACCAATTTTTCACAGCCCATCACCTGGGGCCCGTTCCATGACTACCCCAAGCCCGCCTTCCATTGGACAGGGGCTAGAGACCTGCACCAAAGGTGTAATTACCTAAAACTAGGAAGTCATTGCCTTTATAACCTGTAAACACACACACATGAAAGCACAAACTTGGACGAAACACCAAGTAAAATGTATAACAAAAGTGTGCTGAAAGTAAAAGTGGCCATAATACAATCCCCACTAAAAAGTAAAAGTACAAATGTGATACAATACAACTGAAGAAAAAAGGGGTTGTCCACCGAGGTTCCTTCCTGATGGGTAGGTACAGATTGCCTCCTCAACACTCATCATCCGTCCATCTCCTCAGTGTATTGTCTTGTCTTAAGGTCCACCTACAGGTACCATCCAGTCCTGGTACTCTCAGCCTTAGTCAGCGTTGTCCATCATCTGCATCAAATACAACAAGGTGTGGGCATAGCCCATGTAGGGTTGAGAATAACGATACTCAGTAGGGACCCCAAAACCCTCAAGTTATCACAAAAATCCACCAAGTATAAACCAAAAAGTATGAAATCAACAGTTAACCCTACATAGGTATATGCCCATATATAAACCTATGTTATCATGTAATCCATCTCAATCATGAGGAAAACACAGAAAAACTGACTCAGGTCAAACTAAGATTTTATTCTAGGGGTGTTATCAAGTGACATCCCCAGTCACATTATCGAAACCTTAGCTACTAGATAACTCCTCCACTCTCGAGTAAAGTTGGCCTTCCTCGACACCAAGGCACTTCCAACTAACCTTGGATGGTAGATGTACTCCTCGTTTTGAGTACCGTGGGTCTGTTGCATCACCAAGGTGCTCCCCTCCATGGGTCTGTCGTGTCACCAAGGCACTCCCCCTCGTATCCTACTAAGGTACTCCTCCTGTTGGGTACTATGGGTCTTCCGCGACACCAAGGCGCTCCCCACTGGGCTAGTCGAGTCACTCTGATTCGAATCAGTTAGCAGTCATCAGGTCTCAGCCAGCTACTAGGTCTCTGCACTGTGCTCGCACGTCTCTAGTAGGATCCACACCATGAGCTACTATTTGATACTCCAACTTCCATTATTTCCCATGAAGAATTATCTCAATAGTCTGCCACATCAAAAGGATCTCAATGTAACAAATGACGCATCAGTTGGACGCTCGGTCTGTGAGTTATTAACCTTTTAGTCCCAGGGGCTTGGTTGGATTCGTGCTCGATCCAACCTGACAGTTTCCCATCTCAAACCAAAACTCTTATGGAGTGTACTCAAAGGGACGGTCTCACTCCAAGATTTTCAGCACCGCTGACGGTTCATCAAATGGTCGTCTGGTGCGAATGTTATGTCCAAAATAAAGTAAAGGGTCGTAGTGGGCCTGGGTCTGGTCCGACCTGGTCGGACCTGTAACGACCCAATCTTTTTGAGTAGTATATTAACTTACTCTTAACGATTTAATAGACATGTTAATGTTTAATGTAGAAATAGGAGTCGATGGCTTCATCCAGTAGAATCAAACCTTATGAAGCCCACTTATTAGAGCTTGGGAAGGAGGTGGCATCTTTGGGCTTCGCTTTGGACCAAGCCCAAGCCGAACTCTAGTGTGTCAAGCTTGAACGGAAACGCCTACGGGAGAAGTTAAAGTTAGTAGAGATTACTACTAGGGCAATGTTATCTGAGCCTCCCTTAGATTCTCTCACCATAGCACACCTTACACTTAGGTCATATGCCGGTGTTATAAGGGGCTATGTGACGGGACCCTAGCTTCTTTGTGTAATCCTTTGGGATGAATGAATTGAGATTTCCTCCTTTAGTGATGTTTGTGAAATTTCAAATGTCTGGATAATTTTAGGAAGTATTTTATTGATAAATTTTGAAAAAAGGATATTTTTAAATATTTATGTATACCTTAAATAATTAATGATGTGTAATGATTTTCAAAAATTGGTCTTTTGCAAAAGTGTTCAGTAAGCAATTTGGAGTCTAATAAGATCAACTTAATTTTTGATGAATAGTAAATTATGAATAGTGATTTTACGCTTAGGATTAGTAATGTGACCAAATGGATTTGTAATTTCACTCAAAGAAAGTTTTAATATAATTTAGACACCTAGATTACATAATGAGATTCAATAAAATGGTTAAATAACAGTTTCATAAATTATTAGTCAAGTATTAGTTTTTTGGGGTAAAAAGTGTTTTTTAATTAAAAATTAAATTAAAAATATTTAGAAAAATATTTTTATAAAATGGACTTTATTTTTGAACTCAGAGCACCGATATTATGTTATGGTAATTTTTGGGGTTTTTTCTGTAAAAATGAATTTTTAGTGAATAGTGTTTGTATTTAAAAATTAAATTAAAAATATATAGAAAATTATTTTTATAAAATTGAGTTCATATTTTTAATAAGAGTATCGATATTTGGTTAAGGTGAAATTTTGGGATTTTTCTGAGAAAGATGAATTTTCAGTGAATAGTAAAAAAAGCAGTTTTAGGGTTTCGGTATGTTTAATGACATCATAGTTGTGTCATGGTGATTTCATGAGATATTTTAAGGGTTGGCCGACCAAAGGTGATGAATTATTTTATTGGGGGATCCATGTGGCCTAACTGCATGGGAAATATCTTGGGAGAGCACATGGTTTTGAGAAAACCACTTGTGAGGTGTCCCTTGGCCATTAATGCCTTGTCCCCTCACTTTCACTATAAATACCAAGACATTATCTCATCCTTTGGACTCCAAAATAATTATAAACTAAGTTCAGCTCTCCTTACCTCCCAAGGAGTCCTCCCATGGTTCCCTCAAGCCTCTCACGGTTTCATCCATTGAGTTTTAAGAGTTACGTTTAAGGTAAGGGATCCGACCTCTCTCTTTCTTTTCAAGTAATCTCTTTTATGTCATTCCTTTTATGATCCATGTTCTTATGTGGGAGGATGTTCTTTTATATTCCTCTTACTTCCCTTTTAATTTTTATATGATGAGAGATCCCCTCTTACTCTCATCATTTCGTTTTATGAATGTTTAAGTGACGCCGTTAGGCTACCGAATTTTTAAGGGATTCTTTCGCCCTTCTCATTTTCAAGTTCTATTTTCATGTAAAATCATTAAAGTTCCTTTTTATTATGTTGGGGTATTATATCTATACCTATCATACTGATCTTTTATGATCTTATGATGAGATACCCTATTTTATCTCATCAATTCATTTTTATTGAAGATTAAGTGACGCCGTTAGGCTGCCGAATTTTCATAAGAGAAATCTTATTTTTGTCCCACTTCCATGTTTTTCATTTCATGTGTTATATCTTTCAAATTTCATTACCATGTTCTCAAATTCCTTATATTCTATCCCCCTACTGTTTTATGGATCATTTATGATTGGCTGACCCATGTCCCCTCTCTTTTCAATGTTTTCTAAAACCTTGTAACATAGCCGTTATGCTGCAGAATTTTCGTCTCAAAATGTCTCTCTCTTTTTTTCAAAATTATTTTATGTTATTAAGTGAATACTAAAACAGTTATTTCTACAGGTTTATTCACATATATATCAAAATGTTCTATTTTAAATTCTGGTATTTACATACATGAAACCCACTTTCCCTTTCCGTGGGTTTAAAGTGACATAATGATCATGTCATTAAAGCAGTTTTTAAAACATTATGATTATGAAATGAAACCCATTTATTTTATGCTATATGGGTTGTTTCTGAAATTATTGATGATGATATATGTGGATCACATGATAAAAAATACATGTCAAGGGTGCGCCCAGATAGTGCTCCAATGCATTGGGTAAAGACTTAATCTCTAGAGATGACCTTTTAGACTTATACCTTGGTGAATAACCTTTGTAATTTTTAATGACACCTTGGGGATGGACCTTGGTGAAACAAAATGATTGTAAATATTGAATGTTGATTCCACATAATAAAAGTTATGTAACAAGTCCTTTCCAAGATAATGTTCTTTCACGGCTGATGCCTTTAAGTTTTCATAAAGTTCTTATTTCACTGGTATAAAGCTTGGAGCATGACTAGTGTTATCACTTAATAGTATAGTAACCAGCAAATGAAAATTTAGTTGTTTCCTTCATGATCAACTCTAATTATGCATTACATTTAACTGTTTAATTTATGCTTAAGTAAGATACATGTCGTACTTGTTTATGATAACCATTCTTATTCCTTCGAGAATTAACATAATTGTTTCATGTTCTTCCTGAAAACCTTGATTGAGTTTTTTATGTTATAATTTTCCTTTAATGAGTGTTCAATCTCTTTTAAAAGAATGTTTTCAAATGTTACAATATTTTAATTTCTTTTTAAAACCCCTTGCTGAGTATTTCAATTCTCACACTACGTTTGATTTAAAATTTTCAGGTATCAGCTCTTAAAAGATGAATTATTTTAGAAGTTGCTGGTTTCCCAGAACCTGAACCGCACACGATCCTCTGTATGGGACATGATGTGTTGTTAACAAGTGTGTTTCATTTTAAAATAACACATCATGTTCAGAAGGAACTGACTCCTGGGTTTCTAGGGTCGGGGTCTCTACAGGACCAACCCCACCCAACCTAGCTAGGGCCGACTCGGCCTGACCCTTTGGGTCCGGCCCATCTCGCAGTGTGTCCTATCCGTGAGGGCACGGACCGGGCGCGAGGACGTGGACAAGCCATGGGTCGGCGGTCTGGCCACAGGTCGAAAGACCGGCTGAGGTTCAGTGGCAGTTCAGTCAGGAGGGTAGAGCAGATTGGCTCGGTGGTGCGGTTGGGCTCAGCGGCAACGCGGCTCGGCTTGGACGACAGCGCGGCTCAGCAGACAGTGGTGCGACTCGGCTCAGACGGCGGCGCAACTCGGTGGACAGTGGCATAGCTCGACTCGGATGGCGGTGTGGCTTGGCTCGGTAGAGCAGCTTGGCTCAGACGGCAGCGCGGCTCAACTCGGTGGTGCATCGTGGCTTGGACAACATCATGGCTTGACTCGGACGGTGGTGCGGCTCGGCTCGGATGGCGGGTTGGCCGGGGCGGCGTGGCGAGGCCGCGGGTGGCGGTGTTGTTTCCTCTGTTGTCTTCGTCACCTTCATCCATTTCAAAGAATACACCAAAGATATATAGTGTTGGGGTCGGGCCATGTTTTTTTGGCCCGCACCATCTGCGTTTAGAGTGGTAGAAAGTGGTTCACAAAGAACAAAGAAAGAACGTAAAACCATAATCTTCTGCAATGTTTGTTCCCAACCCACACAAGAAAACAAGGGAGTACATGGAAAGTGATAATCATTTAGGAATAAACCACTACCTAGTTCTCTTGACGACATTGGCACAAGGAGGTATTATGGTCTTCGATTCATCGTATATGAAGACATCCCAAGTTATCAAGAGTCCTGAGGAAGAAGCTCTTAGTCGAGGTCCGTGTTCTTCGTCAGCGGAGCGTTCTTCGTGGAAGAACGTGTTTTTCGTTGGAGTGTTTTCTCCCACAAAGAGATCTCTCTCTTTTTCCAATGGATGTTCTCAAAATAAGAACCCACCAAAATAAAAGAGAGAGCCAATATAAAAAAAATTGTTTCCCCAATTTAATTATTGGCACAATTCAAATTGAATTAATTCAATTGGCTCAATTATGTTGTGCGTTGGCATAATTAAGTGGGGGAGGGGTTGGCACAATTAATGTGGAAGAAGCTCAAGTGGCTCCTCCACATTAATGAGGGAGTTGAAGAGGTTTACCTACATTTATAAGTGAGTTAAAGGTTTTCTACCAATTAATGGGGGGGTTTCAAAGGGTTTAATCCCAGGTGGTCCCCACCACCATAACCTCTCAAGGGAGGTTAGGCTCAAGTGGTCCCCACCACCTTAACCTCTCATGGGAGGTTAATGTCTGGTGGTCCCCACCACCAACATCCACAAAGAGGATGGTTACAACCAAAATAAAATAAAATGTGTGTTTATTTAATTTATTATTTCCACGAAAAATGCAGAAACTAATTTTCACCCTTGACCAATTTTCGTCGAGGAGAAAGTCTTCTCAAGTGAACACCGGTGTTGTGAGTTCAATGGTGCCCTCAGAAATCAATTCCAAGCACTAGTTCAAAAGTTATAAAAACATTCTCTTACGTTTACTGAACATACCCGAAGAAAATTTCATAAATTCATTCGGGGCACTTCGGGCCTCGGAATCACGTGCCATCAATTTTCACAGACTCGTAAAATTCCCATATATTTACAAACAATTACATGGAAATTCTTGGTCGTTACAATTTTATGGAAATATTTCCACATTATATTATCCAAAAATATAATATATGGTAAATTTTGAATTATTTTTCTAAGAAATTACTTTATCAATTGGATTCTTTAAAAAAAATCCAAGTTGTTTCCAAGTGCACCCTCTTACCCACTTATGAATGGACATATCTTCTCATATTCATAAATATAAATCATTTTTTATCAACATATCTATTAAATAAATATATTCCCTGAAATGAACCCCTTGACCTAGATTCTCTCATCTTATTATCAAATCCTTCTTCAAAGGATTTTGTGGAAATCGTAAAGACTATGTTCAAAGAAGAGGTGTTATTCATAACTAAGAATTTCTATTTTATCTCTTATTGCACCTCCTTGAAATATTTTAAAATAATATAATATAAAAAAATAAAAAATAAAATATAAAAATTTATTTATTTATGTTAATTTAATAACATATATACATATCCTCTTCCATTAAATGGGAAACAAAACTGTAGATCATATGTATGATGGACTACCACATCACGAACCGATGTAATATTTTTTATATCACCAACTATTATGAATAGAAATAATATTGGATTTCATGATTATATATTTTATTTACAAAATATATATACTTATATAATTATAATAACATATATACCATGTTACATTCAAATATATTGGAAATAACAATATCACTCATTCATGCATGTAGACTACCACCTCTATGAAGCGATGTGATATGTCTTTCATTATATTTTTATATTGTTGGAAACACTGATACATATAATGAATATATATAATATATATGATATAAACATTATTCAATAAATCTGAATTAATTTTTAATATTATTTTATTACATCCATCTAGAAAATGAAAACATATATCATGCGTACGTACGACAATCGGTCCCCATGAAAGGAGTTATTCGTTTTCTCTATATATAGCAATTATAGATGAATAAAAATCTGTATACAATTAATATATAGGATATATATATAACTTATAAAATTCTATGGATAATTTAACCATTATAAATGTATATGTACTAGATAAAGTACCTAATAATACATGAAAAACAAAGCAATTATAAAACAAAATAGTTATTTGAACAAGAATTGTTAATAAATGGATGATAAAAGGATATAAGTAAATCATATGTTGTATTATAAATATTTTTACAGTCTTATAAAATATATATATATAATATATACTTATTATATAGTAGGTACAAACATTTATGAATAAAGTCCATATTTGAGGTAAGGGGTTTCTGTTTCACATTAATTTTTGTGATACACATTCCATATTCACCTGTTTATTTAATGTAGTTTATATGCTTCTCATGATTTTCAATTATGATTTTTATATAATATTATTTGAATTTACATATCCATATAAGGTTAATCCTTTCATGTGTCTTATGATTCAAATGTTTCCAAAGTTTTTATGATTTTTTGTTGTTCTCTCATTGTTAATCATGATGGTTTATGATTGTGTTTTTTATAATGATCTCTTATGATATATATCCCAATAATATAAGGAATTTTATTCTCCCATTTTTTTTAAGGGAATAAAAATTTTCCTTCCATATTTCTCTCTTTATGAACAAAAGTTACTAAAATAATTTTTTTATGAAAAATCATCTTTATTTCTCTCTTCGGTAAAAAATAATTTCTTTTACAAGTATATGTTATCAAAATCTGTTTTAATAAATGTTTTAATATTCACCAATGATTATTTAAATATTTTTTTCCCATGTCTAACTTTTTTACACATTTTTTTACAATAAATCATATTTCCATTTTATGAAAAGTGTATTCTTTGATTTTTGAATAAAATGTGAAAGGAATATTTGTTTTAACATAGACAATATGACTGGTACTTCCCATCACCATGAGATTAACATATATATTTCCATGGTAGCTTTAAAAGTAAATATTTTATTTAATATTTTGTAAATTTTTATATTTTAAAAATTTTATTTCAAAATAAAAAGGTTGTTTTCCTAAATAATATTTTAATTATCATTATTTGTACTTTTAATTAATTGATGAAAACAAGATTTGGTGTTTCTTATGTTTTACTAGGTATCTATTCCAATAGTACAATGTTTATTCATTCTCTAGATGTTTTATGATTATTATGATGATATTTATATGTAACACATTAATTTTACCTGGGTTTAACTAAGATGGATTGATGAAATGTTTACGAAACTGAATTTTAAGAATTAATTGTGATATGATGATACAATAAATATTTAATAATTATTTTTCACACATATGTATGGGATTCATTATGTGATGGTTTTGAAAAGAATTATATATCCCTAAAATTCATTTGGTAATGTTTTATATCTCATGAGATTAATCTAGTATACCATTCGTTTTTCTTGATCCACTACGAGATATATGCTGATGTGATTTATCCAATAGAATAATAAGTCAATGTGCTTGATCCACTATGGGTTTCGGGTGATGATGGCTAATATCTTATGGTATGTAAACCATGTGTTGATTTCTGATCAATTATTATTTTATAGTCATCGTAGTTAACATTTATATATCATTTGGTTTCTATTCTATTGATGGTACCGCACATATATGAAACAATCTTATGGTTGTTGACTGTTTTTTGATGATTTATCCCTCTTTTTATTCTCTGATTTTGAAATTATAATTTATTATTTCATGACACATGTTAAAATCCATGATAGAGTGGGTAAGACCACATAATTTATATTTTTGATAACATAATCATAGGAATATTGTAACATCCTGTCTTAGTATCCACTAAACTGATGCTTCAAGACAGTTCACCACAAGTCCACAAGCGCACCTCCTCATACGCTAGAAGTTTCCGACTAGATACCGGAGTCTAAAGGTGGATCTATGAGGATACTATACCCCATATCACAGTGAAGAACAACATGTAAATAACCAAATATCATACACATCAGGGAAATACAGAAGAATAAATAAACTAAAACTGAAAGGGGATGTAATAAATGAAAATGTAGTAAATGCATGAATACCGACATAATAATTACATACATGATAGCCCCATTGGTTCAATCAAAAATACAGAAATAATAAACTAAAATTTAAATACAACAAATCCCACTTCAAACACTAGCCATAACACATACCTGATATCCAGTACCCTGTCAAGCTTCTCCAACACAACAAGTAGACTCCATACAAGCGTCCTACTCGATCATAGAACATGGGACCTCAGCCATATCCATTATTCATCTATGGTTGACCTGATAGAAAATAAAAGGTATGTATGTGCACTGAGGTTCACGTACAAGGGTTTAGAAATAAATCTTAGTAGTCCACCCCCAATAGTGATCCTATAAACTTCTTACATATGTTCATGCTCATGCAATATGCTCATCCTAGCCGATATACAATTTGAAAACAAAATATAAATAAAAAACCACCAATATATAGATCCACGACCTAGATCGACCATACCTACTTCGGCCAATGCCATAATTTCTATAATCTCATCACAAGGGCTGAGAATCCAAAACAACCTATAGGCTCCATACACTTTCTATCCACAAAAAACCTAAATATACCAGGTACACATCTCACAGTATTCATTTAACCAAAGATTCTAGTCTAATTAATCCCATATAAATTCTTAATTACTAGACATTGTACAATAAATTTATCCTTTACACAACTTTTCCCATTTCCACATAAGAGTACAACCAAACCTAGATTGTTAGTATGTCATATACCTCATATAACATATCTATAGTGCAGAAGGAATCATTCTAGCCTATAAACTGTATATAAACAATCAACCATTCCTAGAACATCATTTCATCCACTTAACCAAATATATCAAATCAATCATGCCAGTAGAAATAGTCTGGTGTCTTAACCGTGGATGTATAGTGTTGGTCCACCATCCATCCCTCCTGGTAAACCATCAATTCCCATTGCCTAAGTCTAGTGGACTATCATCGATGTATATTATTAAGGTATAGGGCATATGTATGAAACCCTCTCAGTAGTATACCTTCAATACTCAGAACCTCAATCTGGTAACCATAACATCGATGGAGAGTATAACATCAGTCAGACCAAAACCTATGGGGAAGGGGCATTAGTCCAAACTCTTTATTCCACATGGCATGCCATCCTTACTCAGAGCCTCGGTCTTGTGCACTATTAATGAATTACCCTATCAGTGTTCAGAGTCTTAGTCTAGAAACCTCTCTATAGTATACTTTGTCTTCTTGAAAACTCCTTCCATTTATAAATTAGACATATGTGATGTCACCTAACTATTGTCGACATTATAACATATCGTTGTCATAACTAGAGTCCATCACTCAAACCATAAAAAACTATCAGCACCAACAAGGATCCTGTATCCAAAAATCTCAACCACTACTATCCTGAACTATACCATTTGATAATATATCCTTATCTCTATTTCATCATAGTCAAACTATTTTCCAAAACCCTATTACCCATCCATATCTAATTTCCCTGTGGGGTTAATACAGGTCTCAACCTCAATGAACTAAAACCTAACAACAGATAGTTATTTTTTCAGCTAAACTAGTGACGTCGTAGCCTATAGACACATACATAACCATGGGTCCCAAGGAACACCCATTACTGGAAAACATAATCCCACACACCTACTTAGGTTCATCCTATCATTTCGGCCTGAATATGATCCTATGGATCCACATATCAACAGATCCATTCCCTATTGAATCCTTATATCTAGCACTCAGGAAAAGTCATCCTCTCTAAACACTAGTAACCACTAACTCTCAAATCAATCCATAACATAGAAGAAAACCTCAAACAACCCTCAATGGAGTCCAAATAATCCATGTTAAAAGACTTGGAACCAACTCATCTAAAATCCATCCCATGCCACCCTAGGATTCTTGACCATCAACCATGGCATATATTGATCACATAACTAGAAAACTAACCTCCAATGGAATCATCAAGAATACCTAAATCTCAACTCAACACCACAATTACACTCTCCATAACCAAAATACTATGGTTTCAACTAAGATCCAAAGGCTCCATCCACCCTGATCCTCAAATATAGGATCTAAACCTCATCTTTTCTAACATCAGTTTATTATTCTTGATTCTCACAGAAAACCAAGATCATCCCTTATATACAACTGAGATCATATATTCAAGGATTCATAAAGAAACCTCATAAAAACACAATGGAACACTCAATTCATACCAATTACTAATCCCACAACCTTCACCTGAGTCTCCCATCTCAAAACCCATCCCACAGAAGGGTGCTGAATCCAAACCTCTATGAAATAGTCCTTATATACCAAATTTTTCAAAAAAAAATGATTGTGTATATTTGTAAAACGACCCCATCATTGTGATATATGTGAAAAAATTATTATAATGGACAACTCACATGGTAAATTTTGACTTCTAGGGAACAAAATACCAAAAACCTCTGAGCTGGAAAATGTACACTGTGTGTACTTTAGAGTACATGGCGTTTACTCTCATCCCTCATCCTATCCATGTACTTTTACATGATTAGAACAACATGGGGTATGCTTTTCTAATACTACATGGTGTGTACTTTCTAAAAACCATTATTTTGTTCTTTTTCACACTTCCAGAAACACATCCATGTATGACAACATGACATGTACTCAAAGTATACATAATGTACTTTTGAAAATTCCTTCTCCACAAAATGTGAAAAACACATGGTGTGTGTTCATAGAACCACATGTCGTGTTGTCATGATTTATGAAAGGGAAATACCGAAAAATCCCCCCAAATCCCCATTTTTTCACAAAAAACATAGATCATCCCCAATGGGGTCAATAGAAACTATTACAAGGAAATAAAAAATAAAAAACTAACATATGGAGATTTTGGTCAAACACATAAAAATGGCCTACCTTGAGGTTTAAAAATTGATGCTTCAGGTTCAAATCAGCTCATAGATGTTTTTTCACCTCAATATGGTCCCAATGTATGCCAAAAATTATGTCAGGTGCCATATCCTCCCCCTCCCCCCCTTCTATATAGCCATAAAAAATGAGGGAGAATCACATACCCTCTCATAATCTGTGTGGGAACCCAAAAATGGTGGGGTGAGTCTGGTATTTTATTTTAATTAATTAATTAATTACTCCCCATATTGCGTAGGAAGTTCCCCCCTTTATGGTCTAAAATGATGAGTTAAAATCTCAATATGATGCTCCATTCAAAATATGTCGCCTCCCATAACCACCTGACCAATTTAATATTTCATTAATTCAATAATAATTTTTCAGTGAAAACTCCAACTGCTCGGAATTCCACAAAACTAATATCCTAGGATAAAAACCCTATTTAGTGTACAATGGAGTGGTTATAAAATTTATTTCAGACCATATTCTTTGTTAAAAAGACCATTTTACCCCTCATGAGCACGTGAGAATAAAAAATCAATGTTCTACTCAAATTATAAAGTATTGAAATCATTGGTCTATAACCTACCAACTATTAACATTCGGATCTTCAAGAAGCTTGAGTGGTCTTCCAACGACACATATTTTTCCACAATTTTCATCAAAACTAACTAAACATGTTTCATTATACCGAGGGACACCAATGGATCTTCTGTACTGATCTCCGAAGATAGTCCATACAACCCATCAAAGGAAAAACCAATGCGTTCCACCATAAAAAACTACTAGGATAGTGCCTAACCTCATTTTTCAATTCCGATACATCACAAAATTTATAAAAATATTAATCAAACTCATGTTACTTCCAAAAATATAACTCAACACAAATTTACTGATTCTTATCCATGATACCTCCCATTATGGAAGTTACCATTCAAAACACATTCTTAGCAGTCCACCAACCTGCTCGACCTAATTATCACTACATCATCCATCCTTCCCACACTAGGGTCGCATAACCACACACTTATTCCCATCACAGTAGTATCCATTTCATTTCCTCAATCAAAAATTATTTTACCTGGACAATACCCCAATAATGGAAAACCCTAGAGCATGACATGGTCACTTTTCTCCCACCAGGTGAAAACCGCATATCAATTATTGCTCATTCTTGGAATTTGAGAATAGCACCAATGGTATTCATCAATACCGGACCCATCATAGGGACCTCACTCAAAAATACATATGGTTCAATCCCCACCATTTCATCTCAAAGGCACCACTCCATGAGGAAAACCTCATAGGAGGCTCTGTATCTACCCAATTAGTCATCTATATAGCATGGCATAAAGATGGTTCTCTCTTAACATACTCAGGAATATGTTATGATTTTGGGCATGATCGTCTCTAAAATGTGAGTATACTAAGATGTCATCAATGAATACCATCACAACCTCATAAATCCATAACATCGTAGGTCTATCCTAGGGCCTCATGTAACCATACCCACAAGCCTCTAAATACACATGAAAAAATTTCACATCCTTCTCTTGGTCGCTTGCCCAACTATAACACCACAGACATACACTCTCGTATAATGTGACCCAAAAGCTAAATGATATAGTGAATCACCAGTGCTTGTGTTTCCATGTTTCCTATATCACATAATCATTATATTCCATTGTGTAGTCCAAAAATATGAAATTCCATGACTTCAACAAGAAACTTCTTATAAAAAATCATCTCACAATCCATAACCAAGAAAACTCAAGTACTTTATATGCTCTTGATCTAGAAAAAATACAGTAGGATTAACTCACCGACACATAAATTTCTTGGAAAGGTACCTAAATAAATTGTATCTCTCGAAACCCACCACTAGTAATAGACACTAGCACATAAGCACACCATCTAAAATCAAAATACATCCATAAAGTATAAACATCAATCCCAACTGCACCCTTATTTCACCCATTCTAAGAGTCCAAAACACCCATATGTTCTTTGAACACTTGAGGGCTCTCATATCTTGGTTGAACACCTTTCACGAGTCTCCCTAAATTTTAAAACAACCCTGACTCGCTAATCTAGAGTAAAGTTAGACTGGACACTAGGGTCTCCCACATATCCCTTCTTATCAAGTCTCACATCACAATATTAAGTCTAACAACCAAGTCAAAGACAACTCACAGATGGTCAAAACACACAAAGCATCCATAATAACTAGTATCCACATCATACGAAATAAAATTGGTAAAACACATGTCTCCAGGTTCCCTCACCATAAGTGTATCATATACCAACCATCTACCCAGAACTAGGGTGTATGTCCTCTCTGAGAATCTGCACATCAGACCACCCCTTGTAATACCCAAACATATCACAAAACTAAACCAAAAACATCAATAAGGGTTACATATCCCTACACTAATACCCTACTATAACACTAGGGTCAGTACACCAACCACACCCAAACCACACCATTACATCCACCATTTAGCATCTCATTGTAAAACCATATAACCTACCATTAGAATGAAATATGTAAAATCACACACTAAAAGCCTATAACTTAGGGAAACTACATGATTATCATGTTGCGTGAGAATTCTATTGCCTCTAAAAGACAAGACTCAAGACAAACTCACATGCCTCTTTCAAATGAGCTAAGAGACAGAAATATGTCATAACACATCAAATAAAAACAATGTGTGTGTCGCTTGAAGTGAAATTCATATACATCAATATCATCACAAATCCAAAACATCAATCTGAGTCCATGGTGACATGGAATTACTACCATAATATGTGTTTGTAATGCATCAATCCACTATCCATCATAAACTCTAACAAATTCTTATATCTCATTTCTACCAACCCCAAAATAGTGAAATAATAGGAATGTAACTCCAATGATACTACATTGTAACACCCTAGATTGGTATCCACTAAAAATTTTCTTTAAGAAGGTTCACCATAATACTTCAAGGACACATCCTCGTATGCTAGAGGATACTGAATAGAAGTGGGGATCTAAAGGTGGAATTATGAGGAGACTCTACCCCCATATCAGAGTGCATATTAAGATGTAAATAACCAAATACCCGACACGTCAAAGTAATGTTGATGAATAAATAAAATAAAACTGAATGGTGTAGTAATAAAATGAAAATCCAGTACATGCCTGAAACTCCATGTAATATATTCAACCATGATCTCCAACTAGGCTAATCAAACATATAGATAAAAAATAGAAAAGTAAATACTAATACCCCCACATCCCATATGGGTCATAACACGTACCACATCTCTAGTACCCTTTAAATATTATCCAACTTGACCAATAGAATCCACATGAGAATCCTGCTCGACCATGGAACCCAATTCCTCATCCTGATCCAATGTACATCCATGCTCAACCTGAAAGCAACCAAAAGTTCCAAATGCTCATAGAGGTGCACGTACATGGCGTGAGAAATAAATCTCAGAATTTCACCACCAACATTGAACCTATAAACTAATACTATAAGTTCATTCTCATGAAATGGATATGGAACCATATATGTAATACATCAATGAAAATTAATTTCATTATGGAAGGAAAATTTGTTCATGTCATAAGCATTAAAATCAAATATTCCATTTATTCTTTTGTAAAGAGTGTCTAACATGACCCTTTCTCGAATTCTTAAGAATAAACCATATACAACCTTTTAAAATAACTTAAAATGTCATGGAAGGTATCATTTTTAAATCATTTATGTTTATAAAGGAACATTTCTGATATTATATATAGAATATGGGGAAAAGATTTTTTAAAAGTCTTTAAAAACATTAAAACAATATTTTGTCCTGAAAATCCTTTTACAAACATTTAATACCAATAGTCATTCAAAATAATGAACATAGGACTCAACATAAAAACCAATGCATATAAAATCATTTTGGTTATCACAGGTCAAAGTCAATGTATAAATTATATAAATAAATTTATGTTCAATAATAAAAACATCTCTCAATGAATGATGTTTTATATGAGAAAACATTTAATATTAGAAACTACCTGAAAAGAATACATTAAATGAATTAACAATACATGATTCTATAAAAAATATAATATTCATGAAAGAACATGTTTAAAAACAATCATGAAGAAATTATTACATCATATAAAATAATTTATTGTGCATAAAATTATATATGTCTCAGTGAATTTAAATTGAGGCCATGAATACCCAAAAACTATTAAAACTTTTGAATCTATATATCTTGACTGGGGGAAATTAAAAAATAATTATCTATTGAGACAAATAATACACAAAAATATCATTTTGGGGTAAATATATGTTTTTATATAATCAATTTTGAAGAAGATTAAATAGTGGTATAAAAATATATAATATGAGAACATTAGGTTAAAAACTATACAAATTATTCCAAATAATTGAATTATTTTAATCATAACCCATATTAAGTTGGTATTATTTTTAATTTAATAACACCATAACATGGTTATGGATGTTAAGAAGTTATTGGATAAAAAATAATATATCATTATGATTGTAGTGAAGAGTTTATGGGGTTTCATTTAATAAGTCAGGGGAGGATCCCTCCCTAAATAGAAAAAAAGTATCAAATTACTATAAAATGATGTTCACGAAAAAGTGGAACCAAACTGATATAATTAAAATATATTATGATAATTATTTTTTATAATCTAATCCAAAAATATTTTTATATGTTTTAGTGATTTTTTACCCTTAACATTTTGTTTTAACCCCCATTATCACTTTTGATGATTACGTTGATATCAAGAATTTTAAATCCCTAGAGTACAAGAAAGTTACTATAAAATGATAGCAGACCATTAAATGGTACATGTATTATATTTTGAAATATATCAAATTAACATTTCCAAATATATATATTTTTTAATTTTAAATCATTTAATAAAATATTATTTGTTATAAAATATCATTAATGTCATTTTTGGAACTGTTCATTTAATTTGGTTTTGAAGACATTATAATTACAATTTAATTATAATATCAACGTCTAAAAACAATTTTAATTTTAAAATATATCTATAAAATTATCGTAACACTATAACTGACCCAAAATATTTACTTTTAATGCTTTTAAAATCATTTACTTGACGTTTCTACTACATGGACAGGCAATATGTCTGCTTTGTGTAAGAATTCTAGGATATTATTTCCCACTAAATATTAAAAATAAAGTACAATGATAAAAAATAGTTAATATTTCAAATAATAATTTATAATTTTACATAACCTATTTTTATCCGTATGAAATAAATTTAGAGACATTAAAACAGTGACAATAACATTTTGTTCTACTTCTTTATTTAATATAAAATAAGGGTAATTATAAAATGAATTTGGAGATAAATTTAAACATTTTTTATCATTTTATGTCCCTGGTAAAAAAATATCCAATAAAATAAAAAAAATATTAGTTATATTTTTAGGCCTTATCACTTTATTTTTATTCTCCATCACCCGATTTACCCTCACCGAGGTGATAATTATTTACCAAATTTACTATTCATAATCAAAAATGGGATTATTTACAAAATTTCAGTCAAATGATTCCATATTTTAAATTAATTTATTCATAATAAATTCTTATATGTGGAATAATCCAACTTTATTATTAATATTTAAAACACACCGAATAAATGATTCTAGGATTATGAAGCTTTTTGCCCATAAATGAACTTATGAAAAAATACTGTATAATTCTTATTCCAATTTAAATAATTATATTATTTATAACTAAATGTGAACACCATTTAATTATACTAAAATTAAATATATAATTTTAAATTTTCATGAAAAGAAATATTAGTGGTATAAAATTTTTGAATGTATCATTATTCACAAAAAAATCAATCTCGTCATAAAAATACGAAAATTTAACTCTAAGATAATTTTGATATGATGATATCATAAATTATATAAATTTTATATAATAAATTTTACATAATTCAATGAAATTAATTTTCATATCTTCTCAAGAAAAGTGATTAAAATATTTGTTTGAAGAAAAATTATTTTTGATGAATAAAATGTCATTAATGAAAATTGAGTTAACTTTTCCTAATAAGTTATAATGAATGTTTTTATTGATTAGGTACTATATATATATTTCATAACTTGGTTAATAATTTTTATAAAAACGATTTAAATAAAAAGGAAACAAAATAACAATAAAAATAACATAATTTCATGGTTTATTTATGCTCAATGTATGGTGTCTCATAAGCTGCCAAATGTTTTCTTATTTTAAAAGCATTTGGATGATACATTCTACAAAATTAATAAATTTCATCCTCACAATTTGTAATTAATATCAGTAATAAAGGATTTCTCTTTTGAAAATATCCTTTTTAAAAAATCCAATAATTTAAATGGATAATAAAACAATCTTTTGAAAATAAGGAAATATAAATATAGAGTTCATCTATAATAACACATAACTAGGTTTCCAAATAGGATAACATTATATAGAAGTTAAAATATGGACATGGAGGAAAATATATATGGTCTAAATAGTTATCGATAGAGATAAATAACATTTATCACATAAAAGTGAATGATGATCTGAATGTCAATGACCACAAAACCAGAAACAAATAATTTTTGAAAAAGGACATAAATTCAAAATAAAATTATTAATGATATAAAATTTTATTTCAATATCATTTTTATAGATATGAGTAAATAAATTACTATATAGACTAAGAATATAAGAAATTATAATTACTAGAGATTATTCAGATCAGAAACCACAATTTTATATTTTTGATTTATTTTTCCAATAATTTCAATATTTATCTAATATTATACACCAAATGATGTGTATTAATATTTAATACATGAATCACTAAAATAATATTACATATCATCATGAGATATAAAAATGGTTTAAAATTAATTCTTATTATCATTACTAATTATAAATTGGTTAGAACATGTTAATATAATACCCAAAATGAATAAACCATCATTTAATGAAATAATAAACTAATCTAAAAATTTCAATAAAAACACCCAATATTGAATTTAAATAATTTCAATAATAATTAATCCTATATCACATTTATCCATAATATCAAAAATAATATCAAATGTAAAAATTTCAATATTGTCTCTTAAATTTTAGTATAAATCACAAAATATGTCATATAATTATTCAAATATAATCATTGATGTTTAACATATGGGTATACATTCACATCAACCATAAAATAAATATCAAAATAAATATCTTTAATCACATCAAAATACTATCATGTAAAACCTACATGGTGTATATCTTCCAAAAAACATATAATTAATAATAAACATATAAACCCATGATGGTATCTATATGACTTATGTTAACTCACATGAAAAAAACATAATTTATAAATTTATTTAAACCCACATTTGATACCAAATATAATATCCTTGAACCTGTACTTCTAGATCATGTGATAAAAAATAATAAATACATTTATAGATTTAATAATAATAAACATTGAAAAAATTTAGATATCTAAATCAAACCATAAAAGTAGAACTATTATATCACTTACATAACCAATTGAATTTAGGGGTTTACATTTAGTGAATTAGGGGAAAATATTATTTATCACTTCCAATGTATTCAAGTGATTCTTTTTCCACTATACACGTATTTTATTTTTCAGGATTATTTCTTCAATATCACCCATTAAATTATCCACACATGAATCATTTCTATATTTAATTCCTTAAACATTAATCATGATAAATTTATGAAATGTATAACATAAGAAGGGTGATATCAAACACATCGTAATGGTAAAAATATTCATTAACAATTAAATGTCATCATTGGTCATAATATGATTATAATGGTGTGATGACTTAATCAATGTACAAGGGACCGACATAAAATAATTTAAACTCAATAATGTGTATTATAAATAATGATACCTATAATAATGATTAAACCCGTTAATGAGTTATAATAATCAATAATCATGATCCTAGTGATGTTAATTTTGATCAGATGAAATATTGAAACTCATAGAAATAATATAGAAAATGTGTTCTCTGTAACAAAAATTATCTTCATAACCCATGTTCACCCATGTAGGAAATAACTATTACCCATTTAAATACATTGTATAATCCCCCCAAGTTAACTCCATTTATAATTCCTTTGCTGAAAAAAACATTACTTATTTCATTGGAGAACTATATTAGGCTCACATATTTTATAATCTATATTAGGATTACCTATCGTATGAGCTGTATCTTGTTCACCTATCATATAAGTTGTATCAAGATCACCCTTCATCATGAGATACATCGAGCACACCCATAATTATTAAAAATATAAAATTCACATTCCAGAATAAAAATTTTAGAAAAATACAATTTTCAACTTAACACCCATGAAAACAACCATCATCCCTTTATATCTTGATTAACCAATAGAAAAGAAATGTGTTCTGTAGAACCCCTAGTTTAAGTTTTTTCATATATTTATGAACATTATGTTATGCATGGACTCGTGGGGTTGAAGTTGAAGTATTACAACAAGTAAAATAAAAATTAAATAGAAATTTATACTATAAATATTCATGTTGTGAATGGGATTCATGGAATGATTTTTGGGGGGAATATTCCATTAGTGTTTGAGAGTGTGGATATTTCATTCTAGTTGTATTCAATGCTTGAAAACCATTTATTAATCAAAACCCACTCAAAAAATGAAAATGATTTCTTTTTTAAAATATAACAAGGAAACACCAATAACAATGTATGTAATCCCTTAAGGAATTCTTTAAGTGAATTCTTAATTCACATTTTGATTCCTTCAACCCTAGCTAGATTTACCCAACCTACTGGTGTTATATTTCTCTATTTTTCCTCTATTTTTCTCCTGTCTTCTAGGGTTTTCCTAGGTGATTTTAAGTGATCGTCAACATCTAAAAATTAATTACAATGATTCCATGAGCATTCATTTATGGAAGCAAAGGTTATCATATCATTTTTCTATCTAATCCTAGATGTATTTTGTTTACATTTTTGTAACTATCTATTGGTGTCCAGAAGAAAATCTATAGGAATAGTTTGGTGTTGATGGGATCTCATTAGAATTTGATATGGTAATAGTGTGAACAATTTTGATTCGCAAAATCATAATAGATCTTATGTGCTATTTGTTTTCAAGATAGGTGGATTATGTGAAACCCTGATATTTTATGATTTTTTATTGAATTATTTAATCTTTTTTGTACATTTAATTTCATGAAACTATGAACATAGTTTATTTATTATTAAACCACTTTTTAAAACATATAATTCACACAAAAAAACATGGAATACGTTACACGACACAAACTCGACATACGAAACATAGAATATCAACTCGTCATACATTACACGAAACCAGGACTTAGTGTACGTTACATGAAAATACTGACTTGGCTTATGCTATATGAAACACAGACATGGGATTCGTTATACACAACATTGAGTTTCTAGGAAACATCATTTTATTGTTCAATTATTTGAATGAGATAATTATAACCTAGAAGATAATCCTTTTAATATGAATAGTAATAACTACTTTTAATCAATATTTATAATGTTTTAAGGTAAATAAATCATATTTATAATGAAATATAGAGTTTTTGTTAACGTATTTATATGTTTTAAAACAATATTTTCTTAATGAAACATTTTTATGCCCTTTTGTGAATAATATTAATATTAATGTTTTACAAAAATTGAAATTTATTTTGTTAAAATGAAAATAAATATTGAATTCATAATTTTTATATTATCTCAGAGTATATTTTTTGGATTTGTCAAAGAGACATCATTTTTGGGTGAGCAATAACAATTTTATAATTTAGTTTCAAATAGCCTTCTCTTCTAAATAATTATTAATGCTAAATTATATTATAAAATGGATTTTAAAGTCACAATATAAAAATTATACATATTTTAATCAAATTTATTTCATTAGTATCAAAATTATATTAAAATTAGATTTAAACACTTATTGATCTTTTCAATGTTTCTACTTTTAAAACCCACATTGTCCCCACGTCTGTAGGATTAGTATTAAAAATAATTTTTCCTCTTCTGTGATTGAAATTTTGAAAAAGAGACATACACGGTTGTAATAAATAATATATTATTAGTATTATAAGATGACCATAATTTTTTACCAAAATTATTATTGAAAGATATTAAATTAATCAAAGTGAATATGGTAAGAGTAAGCTTATTTAAGGACTAAAACTCAATCTAAAGGACCCAAATAACTTCCAGACTTGTCCAAAAATCCATTTAATTCCAGTAATTCAATCATATTCAGCATTTGTTCAAATTTAATGGGTTATTGGGATATTATTAAATGTAATTTTCCAATAAATATGATAATTATGGAAAAAAGACAAAAAGGGGAAATTCCTAGCCATTAACATTTATAAAACATTGTGATATATACAAATTAATTTATTTTCAGTTATACATATCATTTTCATTGATAAATAGATTATTTTTATAAAAAAAAATTTAACAATAATTTTGTGACATAATATAGTTACATAAAATTCTTATGAAACACCAATATAATTATTATTTTGTTAATAATTAACTAATATAAATGTTAATATAAATGTTAAAAGTGAAGTGAATTCATTGAATTATTACCTATATTTATTTTTAAACATTAATATAAAATTTTAAAAATCATTAAACATTTTTTATTATAATACCAATACTAATTTTGTATTTTAAAATTAAATTTAAATAAATAATTTCAAATTTGACATTAATGTTATTTTACAATAATTGATATTTTATTAAATGATTTAAATTTACTAAAATTACTATATTCATCCATGTTAATTTTAGGTTAAAAAAATATTAAATATGGTATATTAGTTTACCAATTTATCTTTTATAGTTAACATATTCACCCATTGACATTAAAAACATTGTTTTCACGTTCCAGGTTAAAGTATTGCTTTGTGGGTCATGAGCGCTGGTTTTAAAAATTAATTTGGAAAATACATGAGAATATTATTTTCCAAATTAGATATAATATTATAATTATGTGAATCTATATTATATAACTAATCTCAATTTTGTCTAGTGTAGATTTTTTCGATCATAATTTCATATTACTCTATTATAATTTCATTTTGGAGGTGCAATGGGTTAGTGATACCTCTAATTATTTAATACCTTTTGGTATTTATAATGGTGTCATGCCCCCTCCAGTGTAAAAATGAAATGCTCTCTAGCCCTTTTTCAAACCAATTAAACAACATTGTTTTGGATAAAATCTACCAAATACACTTCCAAACATACATGGATTCCTCCTTGAATCCTCTATTTTTTCATAATGTTTTCCAAGGAATCCTTTTGGCACAAACCAAAAGGAGTTACCAAATTAAGAGGTAACACATTCTCTTAAGCTTCGTTCTTTTATTATCCTTTTCTACACCCTACACTCTCTTTATTCCTTGAATGTATAAAAATATAGTAACACAAATATTCTATTATGTTTTAATGCTAAGGGTTCTACCTACAATCACACACACCTCTTTCCAATTGGTAACAAACATATTTTTTATCATAGGGGGATCTATTGCCTTACTAAATGACAACTATTCATTTTTCATTACTGCCTCTCATGATGGAAATTATGATGGAAACTATATTTATATTTATTTAATAAAATATGTTTATTATGTATTTAATATTATATATTCCTTTTAAAACACATAAATTTTTACTTTTATTTTTTTGTTCATATGATAATTTTATTTGAGGAATTTTGCACTACCGCCACCTCAATGCGATATGACTCATCCATACACTACATTGATTGTATTAAAAATGATTTTAGTTTATATATATGATATAATAAATATAATTTAATAATTATATATATATATACTTATAAAAACATATTTGTCCTTTTCATTATTTTTTATCAACATAAAAATTTAACAGAAATAGTGCTCATGCATACGTATGGCCTAATATCTCTTTGAACGGTGTATTATGTTTCATACATATATATTATATAGATTATTATAGTACAAATATAATGTATATAAATGATATTTTTATTATTTTTTATATTTTATTAATCATTATATAAATTATATAGACCAAGGATATAAAAAATTCTGACACATGCGAAGAATAAAGAAAATATTACCTGAAGTAAAACCTTAATAAAGGATTGTTAACAATTGGGTAATATATATTCATATTAAAACTATATATGTTATTACATTTTAAAATATTCTTTTTTAGAATATTTATAAAAAATTTCTATTTATTATACGATGTTATTTTAATGATTATGATGATAGTCAAGACACAAGATACGAGGATTTAATCTCACATTTTATTTTCATGATAAGAAAACATTATTCACCACACATTATTTTTTTGTGTGTTTATACTACCCATATATGTAATAAATTATCATTATTGTTAAATTTATTGGTATTTACATATCAATTTTATGGCCATTATTTCATGGGCTTTAATTTTCAACAAATACAAAAATAGTAATATAGTTTTGACTCAATATGCCTTCTTGGAGACTCATGTTTTGTTGTGCACCTAAATTAATTTTATGTGTATATACAACCATTTTAAAATATATATCATTGATATCCATATTTTTATTATTTTATAAGATTCATGAAATTTTGTTTTTTTTTACATGTATAGAATGATCCTAAGTTACCAAGTTATAAGATTTTATTGAATCAGTCTCATCTCTTTCCATGATTGACTATGTTACACTTCCTTCAATGAAATCATATAATCTATCTCTCAAGAAAACTCTTGAATTTTATTTTCCTCTAGTTAGTCATAGTATATTCGAGGATTGGTTCCATTTTCCACTATTTGGTACATAACATAATTAAGAATTTTTTTAAAGAAATATCATCCTTACACTCTATTCGGTTGAAAATCTGTGTACTTTCAAAACAATGTTATCAATTTAGTTTTCCAAAACAGTTTCATGAATTATTTATAAACATTCATCTAGTTTTCAATGAAAAAATATTTTGAATTTTTTTAATATTATTTTATATTATTTCAATGGAAATGGTTTTAAAATTGTTTTCAAAAATCTTTTATACGTATTCAAGGAAAATTATTTTCAAAATTGTTTCCAAGCATAATTCATAAATTTTGAAGTAAAAAAGTTTTAATTTTTTTTCAAGATTTATTTATATTTCTTTAAAGTTATTTTCCATGAAATTGTTTTCAAAAAGTTATCAAGATATATTTATATGTTTTCAATATATTTCCAATGAAATTTTCATCAAAACATTCTCATGCATCTTTCTTATGTTTTCATGTAAAAAGGTTTTTAAAAAAATATCAAACGGACATTTGAAGTTTTCTAGGTGTTTTCAAGGATTATTTTTTATAATATTTTGAATCCTATTTAATATGTTTCGAAGGAAAATGTTTTAAAAATGATTTCATGCCATCATTATATTTTTTTCATGGTATTTTATAAAAAAAATTATGTTCAAATGCTTTTATGTTTTTTAAATATTTTTTCATAGAATAAATGAAATTTTCATTACGAAATATTTTTTAAAGACATTTAAAAACTATTTTCCATCTAAGTTAACATCCATTGATATTACTCATGCCCATCTAGGAAATAGTCTAAATATTCCATTCATATTCTTTCAATTGATGAGTTATGAATAATTTAAGGGGGTATATGAAAAACATTTCTATTTCATGGGTTATATGCTTATGAAATCCATTTCTCCTTCATGAGTTATGCTTTTGATGATATGATTATGAAACCTATATATTTATATAGGTTATGAATTGTATACATGTTTTTGATATGCATTTCATTTCATGGATTATGATATTATTGTTTTTTATTTAGTGGCACATATATGTATTATTTCACTACGATATGGGTGGGACCTATATCTACATCCATTGTACTATTTAAGATTTATATCTAATTATATAGACTAAAATGGTCATGGGAATGAAACTTGACTACTAATATGGACATGGGGGTGAACGATGACTACCAAGAAGGTATGAGCAGTAACCTCATGCAACTAAGATGGTCATGGGTGTGATCCAGGATTACCAATATGGTATAAACACCGAAGTCATCCTACTAATATGGCCGTGGGAGTGAACCATGACTACCCAGATGGTATTGGTAGTGAACACATACTATGAAGATGGTCTTGGCAGTAATTCCCTGGATATGATAGAAATAATTATATATTCATATGTTTCTTCCAAAATTCCATATTCTATTTCTATATTATGATTTCATGGATTATTTTATTTATTTTTTTATGATTAATTTATTAGTAAATACCAAAAAAGAATTCCATTATTAATGTATATTATCCTTGATATATAGGGTATGATATTCTATTTTCAGGATAATGTCCTCATAACATTATGCTAAAAATTATGCTTATATATCTCCCTTATTTACCATTACAGAGCATTGGATCTCAAACCATTATAATGTTTCCTTTCCACGTGTTATGAAGAAAGGTTTTAGGTAGAAGTACCAAAGGTGGAGATATTTATGAGAGATGTTGAGGACCTTTCATCAGGATAGAAGATTTTGTTTTCATGTTTCAAAAGACACTGAACTATTATGTTCCACGGGCATATATTATTGAAATTTACTAAATTTTTATCTAAAATTGTGTAATATCCATGTATGTTAATCATGGGTTGATATAGTTTTTATCAATGGAAATTTTTAGTCAAAAATTGGAAACTAGGATGAGAAACATTTATTCATGTCCCAATGTATATTTCGAAGGATATTCCGATGGATTTCCTATATATAAGTATATAGATGAGCTAAAATTTTAGAAATTGTCCTAGAATTATTGAAAAGGATAGAGTTATTGGTTTCTTAGAAACACATATCTATCCGGATAATACAATTTTTTGTGGCTTTAGGATAGATTTACCTATGGTTAAAATCTCTAAAATTATTTTATAGGCCTAACTTAGGGATATCAGGTACACGATAACGAGCCTTGCTGCACACATGTTTTCACACTCATGGGGGAAATGGTTTGCGAAATCACAAAACACTTCATTAACCATCATAAAGGATTTAAATAAAATTTAAAAATGAATAAAAAAGGATAAAACTATGTTTTCAAAGATTAATGAAGTATGAGATATGATTTAAGCACCATATAAGCATTATTTTCATGGTTATATGGTCTCCCAATATGATAAATGTTTCACAAAATATTCTTTCATGTTTTATTCAATGGATAAAACTAGAAGAATCATGGATAGAATTTACTATTTCATATGTGGAATGTATGGGAACATTTTGAATTAATTTCCCAAGATAGTGTATCATAATGGAATCACAAAGATGGTATGTGTATTGATTGTACTTTGAAAGATAAAGAGACCTAAAATGATATGTGAATAGTATGTGATGTTCATCTATTAATGTTTTTACTTTTATCATAATAAGCATGATTATATTGAGTTTTAAGAACCTTATGAAATGATTCATATTTCATATGTAGGGAAATTGGTATTAAGGAATAATTTTATGAATCCTGAGAAATGGTTTAAGAATAATGTTGGATGAATGAAGTGCTTAGGTTTTGGAATTCAATGATTATGTTATATGAATCAAGAAATATATAATTATTTTCAGTATATGTTTTCATTTATAATTGAAAATGAAATGCTTATTCGTGATGAAGTCATAGAAAAGTGATATTTTGATTAAGGGAAAGTAACCCATAATTTGATCAAGAGGTTGAGAAAATTTTGTTTATCTGAGATAATGAAATGATTGATTTGGATAATGTAAATTGGATAACACTGATGACCCTGGATCTCATTAGTGATTTGAATAAAAATTATTATATGTTATTATGGGTGAATTTTAAACATATTTTATTTTTGGATTTTGTCCAGTAAATTTTGGAATAAGGAATCATGCATGTTTTCATAACATATTTATAGTAATTTGGGTTTTTATTATTTTTTCAAAAGAATATATGATGAGGGAATTCACATATTTAGAATTTGATAACCAAGATCTAAATTTTGATATATGGGGGATAAATGTTAATATGATTTTATCACTTCATTCTAATGTTCTATATTTTCATCTTTAGATGGGTTATAAGGTTTACCATTTATGGAATGATTATGTTAAACTTTGGTAGAAGTTGGTGAGAATAAATTATTATATTAGCATATGAAGATTTAATAATATTGCATAAAATTTTATAATAACACGCTGCTTGTGATTGCTAATGATATATGGGATGGTATATCATCGATCTCATGATCTCGTAGTGCTTCATAAAGGAATAATCCACTTTAATTTTCTGAGAAATAGGTGAAGTAGATCATGGAACAACAAGGGATGTGGTTTTCCTAAAATCATGACAGTATATACTTTGATAAAAATTCATTAACATTAGGGTAAAGTATCTTGAAACCAATTAGTGGGTCCCTTAGTTCATCACAGATTTATGGCTATATGATTGTTAACATTCTCTGGATCTTGTTCTCTATCACTCTCAATCAGAACTGGAGAGTTATATTTTTTTCATTGTCCATGATTTCACATCTCTCTTATATAGAAACCTAGTAATATGTTACTTCAGGTAACCACTGTGATTCCAACATTCCTTTTTCAAAGTATGTTTTAGTATTTTTTTTATGATGTGGGTGTAACACCCAAGATTTTATGAGAAATATTTTGTTTTTATGTATAATGTTATATAAAGGAATATTTCATTACATACAAAACCATCTTGGCTTTCTTTACACGCAATCACAACCTTACACGATAGCGTGTGTTGTATGTAATACTGAGTTTCACTAAATAACGATATGCTATTAAAATATTATTAAAACTAGCCGTTATGAATAGTAATACCCACTTTTTAAAATTTTATAAATTTTATCTTTCAAAATGGACTTCATTTTTGGATTTGGAATATCGAAATTATCCTAGGGTGAAATTTTGGTATTTTTCTGAAAACATTCAATTTTTGATGAATAGAAAAAACACTGGGTTACTATTTAAAAACCAAATTTTTATTTAAATGTTTATTTATTTTATTTAAATTTATTTTATTTAAATTTATTTTAGGTAAAAATTGATACATAATACCTATATAAGTTCAATGTAATTCATTGGAGTCATTTTATAATAATTTTAGATTTATAAAAAATTTATTGAAATTTTCGCCGTATTTTACCCACCTACTAGGAGAATTTGAAATTTTACATAAAACATAATTTTACCACTTTCGTGGGTGGAATTTCCAAAATCCGAGAGACACGGTTAATATAAACGACTAAAATGTGTTTCAATTAGATGAAAATAATTTTTTGTGAATAGTTACTTTTTACTTTTATTTACCACGATTAAAAGTAAATAGGGTAATTAAGGGTATAAATGATATTATTATTACACTAACACATCTCCTAATTCTATTGGATAAGTTTAATTCGACCAAAAACAACCTTAAGAATAAAATAAGACCATTTAGGTCCACTTGGATTAGATTAGGATATTTATTATTAATTTATTTAAAGAAGGGTTAAAATAGTTAAAATCTATGTTTAATAACTAAACCATTTTTAATATAGAAGTATAAATAAGATAAATTCGACTATAAATATTCATTCGAAATATAAAACAAATTCCTACATAATGGTATTTTATTTATAATTTTTATACTTTAAATAATTTAATATATTTATGACACAATGATGATGCAATAATTACCTTATTAAGGAAATATTAACATAATTGATATTATAAATACCAAAATAAATGAAATTTTAGACTTTTTATGAATTACACTAATTTTATAGATTACTATGACCTGTTCTTATTTATTTAATTAACTTTTTCCGAACCAATCATGATGTTATGAGTTTCATAAAAATCAAGTACCAAATAGTGTCAAACTTGACATAAACTAGTTTCTAAAACAAATATTATATTATTAATTGTTATTTTATTCCTAAAAATATAAGGTTCGGCCACATGATTTAGATAAGATTATATATATAAATAATTAACAAATTGGGGTTCTTTTGTCTTGTTATAGTAAGTTTATTAACCTTATAGTGTAAGAAAACAAGAAGACACAGTAAAAGTTAAATTATTTAACTTAGAGTTAAATCTAAATGATAAGGTTAAAATAGTAACCTAAACATGTCTAAACCCCATTGGTTGAGAGTCTTTCGACCCATCCCCACCTTATCCTCTAAATAAATCAAATTTTAGCTATTAAAAACTGAATGTGACTTTATAATAAAATAATATTTTAAGTTTTTCTTAAGGTGCCCCTCTCCTCTCTTATAAAAGGGAACCTCCTCCCTCTCCTCCTCACAGCCCTTCAAGCCTTCAAGCTCGTCCTAACCCTGCCAATTTCTCTTCTACACTTACCTAGAAACATCCTAGAGGTCTTGGTCTTCTTCAAAGACCAATTTTAGTGCCCTAAGAAGAGGTTTCTAAGAGGAGTATCGAAGAAGAGGTAATATCTGTTACCGATTCGTTTAACTTTATTTCTTATTCTACTTATCCTTCATTAGTTCTTTCATTATGAAGTAATAACATAAGTATAACTCATATACTTATATGTTATTATAAATATGAAACAACCTTATTTCACCTTTTATCCATCCTACGGAAAATGAAATCACCGCGCGTGCGTACGTACGGAATACCATCTCCACGCCGTGGTGTAATCTGTTTTCCACCACCAACTTACTTGGATGCCTATAATGGTGTAAATAATAACTATATATGATTATTCTAAATTTATATTGATTCTGAAATAGTATACATATACTTCAATAAAATTCCATGATCATGGAAACGATATCATCGCTCTAGCGTACGTACGGCCTACCATCTCCACGATGTGATGCGACTCGTTCTACATGATCTTTATTGCATAATGATTGTATAAATGAATTTAATGAATAAATATGATATATATTACACTAATACCATTCTGGAAATGAGGTATCTATAACCTAAAATAAGAATAAGAATTTATTCGACAAAACACGCATAAGAACAAAAAGAAATAAACACCCGAATAACGAGTAACAATGAAATATTACTAATAAGAAGCTTATAATATGATCATATATGATATCATAAAAGTGGTTAAGATTATGGAAGAAGTCAATAACATTATTTAAATCATTATAAAGGATGTTTGGACATGTACGATTCAAATCGGACATAAGGTACGGGAAAATCTCACACTCTCATTTTTATCCGAGATTGTTTATACTTCAGAATTTACTGGGGAATATTTATCATCCACATCCATGTTCACTCAATATGTAATATTATTTCCATCCACATACAGTTTTTTAAACCCTATTTTACCCATTGGATAGTTTTTAGTAAAAGATATGAAAGGAATCTTTTGTCGTTTTTAGTATGAGGTACTTTTTGACTTTTCCGGCCAAAGTACAAGAAAAATGTTTTTTTAACTTATACGACCTGAATGGAATTTTAGAACATTATTTACGTGAATATTCCTTTACTAGTTTTCATGTTTATTTTTAATCAACTTCTTTTAGTTTAAAATTTTATGACATTTTAATAAAGTAAAAAAAATTGAAGTAGAACAAATATTTTCCTCAAGAATGGAGTTCAAGCGTTTTATCAAAATTATTTTCCATCTAAGATAATATAGGGTTCTGTTTCTATCCTTATTTTTACATTTATTTGATTATGTTATGATGGAATTATTTTTATGATGTCCTTTTATCTTATGATGGCTTGATGTTTAAGAATCACATTTTTATTACATGGGTTATGCTGTGTTGTATGATTTATGATTTTATGGAACACATAAGAATGGTTTCAATATGAGATGGGTGGGACCTATATCTCCCTCCAATGCATTGGATAATGATTTATATCTCATGAGATATACATGGCTGGAATGGTAGGTTAATCTGGTTCAGTGAAACATGACTGAAACGAGGAGTGAACTCGGTTCAAAAATGGACTTTGTCCGCTAAGATAGTCTTGGCAATGAGTCTTGACTACTATGAAATAATTATATATGATTATGTTTGTATGCCAAAAAGTTTCATGTTTTAAGTTATGATTATTGGGATTACATTTCACTATTTTGATTTATCCCATGTTATGATATTATGATCTCTTTTGCAGGTTAATATTTTCAAAACGTTATGTTCTTATGGATATGATATGAATGATATTTTTTTGTTTACCCTTACTGAGCATTTGAGTGCACCCTTTTGTATTTTTCTTTTCCCTAGGTCAGGAAGAAGGATATTATGTAAGATATGCCAAAAGGGACTCTATATATGATCAAATAAAAGGGAGACAATGTAGATGATTTATGAACCGGGTGTTTATGTTTCCCGGTTTCTAAAGACACTATACCTATACGGTCCTTTCGTGGTTTTGTTATATGTTGTAATAAGTGTGCTTCAATTCTAAAGTAATAACAATGTATGTAAAGTATGGGTCATTATAGTTAGTATCAGAGGAAAAGGGTGTAGGAATGAATCTAGTCCTTGGGAACTCTCACATGTGAGCGTTGGACGAAGCATGGCTCTCCGCCCAAGGGCTTCATGAGGAAATGGATGCCACTGGGGATGGTGGTGTGTCCCGCCAAGGGGGTGTAGCTGCCCATGGAGTGCCCTGATAGGTATCATTTATAGTCCACTGGAAGTAATTCCAGACCGCTATAGTTGGTATCATAGGAAATGTATAGTCAAGCTTGGGAAACTAGGATGTGAAAGCCTTAGTAAGAACCCTAAGGTTAAGTCTAAGAATAGAACACAATATTAGTGTTTTAGAAATGGCCATGAAAAACCTATGGTAAGACCTTAAGTTGGAAATTTTATTCATGATTATGTGGTTTTCCTATTATAATTAGTGTTTCTCACAATATTCTTCTTGGTTTCAGTCAATGGCTGGAACCCAAAGGAACCGTGTTAATGCGGAATGTGACAGGAATTGCAATGATTGCTCCCTGAGCAACCAAATGTTATGGGAGCTGGAATGCAAATTCTTATAGCCATGCTCACACAACTTTCTCAAGATATGAATCATGCAGGACTTCCTAACAAACAAAGGAAGGAGCAACATTCTGTTGAATCTTTCATGACTCAACGTCTACCCTAATTCAATGGGTCTACTGATCCATTAGTGGCTGAACAATGGATTAATACCACTGAAAAGATATTTTCAGTTCTTCAATGTTCTTCACATGATAAAGTCATCATAGCAGTATATCGTTTGGAAGGTGAAGCTGATCAATGGTGGAATCTTATCAAGAATACGAGGCCAAGATTTGAAATTGAGTCCATGTAAGGGACGAGTTCAAGAACTTATTTTTCAATATTTACTTCCCTTGTATTCTTCGAACATAGATAGAGAAGGAGTTTTTTGAACTAAAGCAAAAGGATGATGAATCTGTTGGAACCTACGAAGCAAATTTTACAAGACTTGTAAGGTACGCTTTTGGGATTATTATTTGACCTGAGAGTAAGATCGATCGATTCTTTAGTGGCTTAAAACCAATTCTTCGAAGGGCGTTAGCCATAAGGGACTTCAATAGCTATGAGGAAATCATTCGATGTGCTCTCAAAGTTTATATAGAGATTGGAGTAACCCATCAGTCATTTGCGTTTGATAAGAAGAGGAAAATGGAATTCAAAGGAAAATCTAAAGAGCACACTGAAAAGAAGATGAGTTTTCCCTTATGCTCAAAGTGTGGGAAGAAACATGGAGATAGTTGTCTTAAAGGGAAAAGTAAATGATTCAAATGTGGAAAGGAAGGTCATCGGGCATTTGAATTCTGCAATGATGGAAAGAAGATGTCTAGTGATGCGAACAAATAAAAGGCTACACATAGTGCACCTCTTACACTTCAATGTTACAAGTGCAAGGAAATGGGGAATTATGCTAATCAATGACCTAATCAAAGGGTTTTTTATGATGATCGAAGTCAACAAACTCTTAAGTCTAAAGACAAAGGAAAGTCACATGAAATTTCTATCAGCGATGTGGAGTATGATAACGAAGTGGTGAAAGGTACACATACCATCCACTCTAAAGTAGAAAAAGTTTTATTTGATTCTGGATCCACCAAATCTTTTATTTATAAAGAATTTTCTAAGGGTATCACCATATTACCTCAACAATTATATGTTGAGTTAGGTGTGACAACCCCTAATGGCACAACAGTCGCATCAATAGTTTATAATTCTTCTCCGATTGAAGTTTGTGGGAAAGTGCTTCCTGCAAATCCTGTGATCCCTCCTATAGTGAAATTTTATGTGATTCTTGGCATGGATTGGATTTCTATATATGGATCTCATATCAATTTCCAAATAAGGGAAGTCACATTTCATATTCTAGATCAATCTTTGATCGTCTATCGATTCAAGGATGAATATAACCTTCTAGTGGAAATTTCTTCCATCTTATGGGTCTTCATTCCACTAAATGAAGGTTACTTATCTCAAATGGTTGGTGAGAAACTCACGATTAAGAATATTCTCATTGTACGAGAGTTTGATGATGTCTTTCCAGAGGAATTTACAGGTCTTTCACCAAATCGTGATGTTGATTTTTCAAAAGAACTCGTACCGGGTGCTTTGCCTATTTCAAAGACACATTATAGAATGGCCCCAATTGAGTTGCAGGAATTGAAGAAGCAACACCAAGAGAATCTTGATAAGGGATTCATACGCCCTAGTTCATCACCTTGGGGAGCACCTGTTCTGTTTGTTTAGAAGAAAGATGGATCAATGAGACCCTGTATTGATTATCGAGAACTTAACAAGATCATTATCAAGAACAAATATCCTCTCTCGCACATTGATGACTTATTTTACCAACTAAACGGAGTTCAATACTTTTCTAAGATTGATATTCGTTCAGGGTATCATCAATTAAGGTTAAAAAAAGATCATATACCAAAGATGGATTTCTGTACACGGTATGGAAAATATGAATTTATAGTGATGCCATTTGGTCTTACTAATTCCCCTGCTATCTTCATGGATCTAATGAATAGAGTTTTTAGAGACTATCTTGATCAGTTTGTGGTAGTATTTATAGAGGATATTCTTTTCTATTCAGAGAGCAAGGAATAACATGAAGATCACTTGATAATTGTATTGAAGACCGTGATAAAGGAGAAGATTTATGCCAAATTTACCAAGTGTGAATTTTGGCTTAAAAAATTTGCATTTTTGGGTCACATAATCTCAAAATAGGGGATATCTGTGGATCCAGCAAAAATAGAGGTTATTGAAAGATGGTCGAGACCAACAACAGTAACTGAGATCCGATGTTTTCTTGGTTTGGATGGATATTATCGATGTTTTTTTAATGATTTTTCACGATTATCTAATCCACTCACTAGGTTTACTCGAAAAGGAGTTAAGTTTGTGTGGATAGAGGAATGGGAAGAGAATTTCAATTAGTTGAAAATAAGGTTTTCCAGTGCACCTGTGCTCACACTGCCTTATAGTGGAAAAAGTTTTGTGATCTACAGTGATGCATCCAAGAAGGGGTTGTGGTGTGTTCTCATGAAAAATGATATGGTGATAGCTTATGCCTCATGACAATTGAAAATCCATGACCAAAATTACCCAACTCATGATTTGGAGTTAGCTGTGATAATCTTTGAATTAAAGATTTGGAGGCATTATCTTTATGGTGAAAGGTGTGATATTTATACTGATCATAAAAGTTTAAAGTATTTTTCACACAAAAGGAGCTGAATATGCATCAAAGAAGATGGTTGGAGCTTATTAACGATTACGACTGCTCAATTCATTGCCACCTAGGGAAAGCAAACAAGGTGGGAGATGCATTAAGTCGACATGACCATGCTAGCTTATCCATGATGAGGATCACAAAAGATCCAATATTTATGGATTTACAAAGGATGGATCTTGGAATTATAATGGAAGGGGAAAATCTTATCTTTCTCAAATGAATGTTGAACCATCTATACATGTGAAGATTAAAGAGGCACAGAAAGAAGATGTAGAGTTACAAAAGAAGGTGAGAAGTGATCCTAAATTCAACCTTTATTGTGATGGGGTAATAAGGTTCAGGAATTGGGTTTGTGTTCCTCCCATCCCAGAAATAAAGAAGGAGCTTCTGGATGAGCCTCATTGTTCTTCATTCTCTATTCACCCTAGAAGCATGAAGATTTATAGGTACCAAAAAGATTACTTCTGGTGGGATGGCATGAAAAGAGATGTTGCTGAATATGTCTCTCGATTCTTGGTTTGTCAGCAAGTTAAAGCTGAGAGACAAAAGTCTAAGGGAATGTTACAACCGTTACCCATACCCGAATGGAAATGGGAAAACATCACTATGGACTTTGTAACCGGACTTCCTAAAACATCCAAGGGAAATAATGCTATCTGGGTCATAGTTGATCACCTTACGAAGACGACACACTTCATTACTATTAGAGAATATTTCTCTCTGGATCATCTTGCCAGGATATATGTAAAGGAAGTGGTAAGATTGCATGGAGTACCACTTTCTATTATATTTGATCGGGATCCTAGGTTTACCTCAATTTTTTGGCAAAGTCTTCAGCATACTCTAGTTACAGAGTTGAGCTTCAATACTGCTTATCATCCTCAAACAGATGTTCAGTCTAAGAGAACAATTCAAACTCTAGAAGATATGTTAAGAGCTTGCACTATGGATTTCAAAGGTGGTTGGGATCAACTCCTACCTTTGGTGGAGTTTTCTTATAATAATAGCTTTCACTCCAGTATTCAGATGGCTCCTTATGAAGCTCTCTATGGAAAGAAATGCAGGACTCCAACTTTCTGGGATAAAGTTGGGGAAAAAATCTATTAGGACTTGATCTTGTTGATGAGATGGCAGAAAAGGTCAGATCTATTCAACAACACATAAAAGCATATCAGAGTCGACAAAAAAGTTATGCCAACAACCAAATAAAATACCTAGAGTTTGAAGTGGGTGATAAAGTGTTCTTATAAATATCTCCTTGGAAGACAGTAATAAGATTTGGAAAGAAGGGAATGTTTAGCCCTAGGTATATCGGTCCTTTCGAAATACTGGATCGTGTTTGGAAGGTATGTTACCAATTGGAGCTTCCACCGAATCTCTCTCAAGTTCACGATGTGTTCCATGTATCTTCCGGAGAAATTACATACCCGATCCTTCACATGTACTCAGCTCAGAAGTTTTACCGTTGGAGAAAGATCTTTCTTATGAAGAACAGCCGATAGAGATTCTAAATCGTAGAGAAAAATTCCTACGGAACAAGAACACTCGCTTCGTGAAAGTTTTATGGAGGAACCACCAATTAGAATAAGCTATATGGGAGCTTGAGGATATGATGAGGGAGATGTATCCTCATCAATTTGTTACAAAGTGACGAATTTTGAGGGCAAAATTCATTTTAAGGGGGACAGAATGTAACACCTGAGATTTTATGCGAAATATTTTTTTATGTATAATGTTATATAAAGGAATCTTTCATTACACACAAAACTATCTTGGCTTTCTTTACACTCAATCACGACCTTCCACGATAGTGTGTGTTGTACGCAATACCGAGTTTCACTAAACAAAGATATGGTTTTAAAATATAATCAAAACTAGCCGTTATGAATAGTAATACCACTTTTTAAAATTTTATAAATTTTATCTTTGAAAATGGACTTAAATTTTTGGATTTGGAATATCGAAATTAGCCTAGGGTGAAATTTCGGTATTTTTCTGAAAACTTTCAATTTTTGATCAATAGTGAAAACACTAGGTTACTATTTAAAAACCGACTTTTTATTTAAATAATTATTTTTTTATTTAAATTTATTTTATGTCAAATTTGATACATAATACCTATATAAGTTCAATGTAATTCATTGGAGTCATTTTATAATAATTTCTGATTTATAAAAATGTTATTGAACTTTTCACCGTCTTTTACACACCTCCTAGGAAAGTTGAAAATTTACATAAAACTTAATTTTACCACTTCTGTGATTGGAATTTCAAAAATCTGAGAGACATGGTTAATATCAAGGACTAAAATGTGGTTCAATGAGATGAAAATAATTTTTGGTGAATAGTAACTTTTTAATTTATTTACCAGGGTTAAAAGTAAATAGGGTAATTAAGGGTAAAAATGATATTATTAGTACCCTAACACAAGTCTTAATTCTATTGGATAAGTTTGATTCGACCAAAAACAACATTAGAAATAAAATATGACCATTTAGGTCCACTTGGATTAGATTATGACATTTATTATTAATTTATTTAAAGAAGGGTTAAAATAGTTAAAATCAAAGTTTAATAACTAAATAATTTTTAATATAGGGTTATAAATAAGATAAATTTGACTATAAATATTCATTAGAAAGATAACAATATTTCCTACATAATGGAATTTTATTTATAATTTTTAGACTTTAAATAATATAATTTATTTATGGCACAATGATGATGAAATAATTACCTTATTAAGGAAATATTAACATAATTGATATTATAAATACCAAAATAAATGTAATTTGAGACTTTTTATGAATTACACTAATTTTCTAGGTTAATATGACATGTTAGTATTTCTTTAATTAACTATTTTAGAACTAATAATGATGTTATGATTTTCACAAAAATCAAGTACCAAGTAGTGTCAAAATTGACATAAAATAGTTTCTAAAAAAATATTATATTATTAATTGTTATTTTATTCCTAAAAATTTAAGTTTCAGACAAATGACTTAGATAAGGTTATATATATTAATAATTAACAACTTTAGGTTCGTTTGGATTGTTATAGTAAGTTTATTAACCTTATAGTGTAAGAAAACAGGAAGACATGGTAAAAGTTAAATTATTTATCTTAGAGTTAAATCTAAATGATAAGGTTACAATTGTAACCTAAACTTGTCTAAAACCCATTGGTTGAGATTCTTTAGACCCATCCCCACCTTATCCTCAAAATAAATCAGTTTTTAGCTATTAAAAATCGAATATGATTTTATAATAAAATAATATTTTATGTTTTTCCTAAGGTGACCCTCTCCTACCTTATAAAAAGGAACCTCCTCCCTCTCCTCCTCACACCACCTTGAGCATTCATGCACGGACAACCCCTTCCAATTTCTCTTCTAAACTTCCCTAGAAACATCCTAGAGGTCCTGGTCTTCTTCAAAGACCAATTTTAGTGCCCTAAGAGGAGGTTTCAAAGAGGCATATCAAAGAAGAGGTAATATCTATTACCAATTCTTTCAACTTTATTTCTACTTCTACTTATTCTTATTTAGTTGTTTCATTATGAAGTAATAACATCAGTATCACTAACATAATGATATGTTATTATAAATATTAAACAACCCTATTTCACATTCTATCCATCCTATGGAAAACGAAATCACCGCGCGTGCATACGTACGGAATACCGTCTCCACGCCGTGGTGTAATCTGTTTTCCACCACCACCATACTTGGATGCGTATAATGGTGTAAAGAATAACTATATATGATTATTTTAAAGTGATGTTGATTATGAAATAGTACACATACACATAAATATAATTCCATGATCATGGGAACGATATCATCGCTCGTGCGTACGTACGGCCTACCGTCTCCACGATGTGATGTGACTCGTTCTACATGATCTTTATTGCATAATGATTATATAAATGAATTGAATGAATAAATATGATATATATTACACTAATACCATTATGTAAATGAGTTATCTATAACCTAAAAAAATAATAAGAATTTATTCGACAAAACACGCATAAAAACAAAAAGCAATAAACACCCGAATAACAAGTAACAATGAAATATTACTAATAAGAAGCTAAGAATATGACCATATATGATATCATAATAGTGAGTAAGATTCTGGAATAAGTAAATAACATTATTTAAATCATTATACAGGAGTTTTGGACATGTACGAAGAAAATCAGACCTATGGTAAGGGAAAATCTCACAATCTCATTTTTATCCGAGATTGTTTATACTTCAGAATTTAATGGGAAATATTTATCGTCCACATCCATGTTTCCTCAATATGTAATATTATTTCCATCCACCTATAATTGTTTAAATCTGATTTTATCCATTAGTGAGTTTTTATTAAAAGATATGAAAGGAATCTTTTGTCGTTTTTAGTACGAGGTACTTTTTGACTTTTCCAGCCAATGTACGAGAAGAATGTTTTTTTAACTTATACGGCCTGAATAGAATTTTAGAACACTGTTTCCATGAAGCTTCCTTTACAAGTTTTCAAGTTTATTTTTAATTACCTTATTTTAGTTTAAAATTGTATGACATTTTAAGAAAGGAAAAATGTTTTTGAAGTAGAAAGGATATTTTCCTCAAGAATGGAGTTCAAGCGTTTTATCAAAATTATTTCCATATAACATAATATAGGGTTCTATTTCTATCCCTATTTTTACATTGATTTGATTATGTAATGATTGAATTATTTTTACGATGTCCTTTTATCTTATGATGGCATGATGTTTAAGAATCCCATTTTTATTACATGGGTTATGCTATGTTGTATGATTTATGATTCTGTGGAACACATAAGAATGGTTTCATTATGAGATGGGTGGGACCTATATCTCCCTCCAATGCATTGGGTAATTATTTATATCTCATGAGATAGACATGGATGGAATAGTAGGTTAATCCGGTTCAGTGAAACAGGACTGAAATGAGGAGTGAACTCGGTTCCAAAATGGACTTTGCCCGCTAAGATAGTCTTGGCAATGAGTCTTGACTACTAAGAAATGATTATCTATGATTATGTGTGTATTCCACAAAGTTTCATGTTTTAAGTTATGATAATTGGGATTACATTTCACTATTATGATTTATCCCATGTTATGATATTATGATCTCTTTTGCAGGTTGATATTTTCCAAATGTTATGTTCTTATGGATATGATATGAATGATATTTCTTTTGATTACCCTTACTGAGAATTTGAGCTCACCCTTTTGTATGTATTATTTTCCCTAGGTCCGAAAGAAGGATATTAAGTAAGATGTTCCAAGAGGGACTCTAGATAAGACAAAATAAAAGGGAGACAGTGTAGATGATTTATGAACCAGTTTTTTATGTTCCCCAGTATCTAAAGACAATATACATATACGGTTCATTCATGGTTTTGTTATTTGTTGTAATAAGTGTGCTTCAATTCTGAAGTAATGACAATGTATGTAAAGTATGGGTATTTATAGTGGGTTTCTATGAATGCAACTTTAATATATTAAAAATTCGTTTAAAAAGACGAATTTTGTTGAATAAATTCATTTTAAGGTGGTAGGATGTAACACCCTGGGATTTTTTTTCATATTAATTTAATCATTTAATATTTTTCATTTCATGCAACACTAAAAATATTTTTTTAATTATTAAATCATTATGTCAAAAATTATTTTTACATGACACCGGCTTGGCATATGTCACACGACACCAACTTGAAGTGTGATATAAATAACATAGACTATATGCACATTACATGAAACCAAAACTTGAATAATGTTACACGCATCACCTATTTGGATTATGCTACACGTAAAACTGACTAGGTGTGCATTATATGCAACACCGAGTTTCTACGAAACATTATTTTATTATTATAACTATTTATACAAGATAATTATAACATATATATTAAACATAGTAATATGAATAGTATTAACTAATTTTTATATATAACTTATAAATCTTTCACATAAATAAAATATATTAATAATGAAATATATAATATTTCTTAATGAATTTATATGTTTTAAAATAAAATTTTCTTAAAGAAGCTGCTTTTTATGTCTTTTTATGAGAAATAGTAAAAATAATTTTATACACTAATAGAATTTTAATTTTATAAAATTTAATTCATTTTTGAATTCATAATGTTGAAAATATCTTAGGGTGGATTTTTGGGTGAATATAAAAAATAATGAAATTTTGTTAAAAAATGCTTTTCATATAAATAATGATTTATGGTAAACTATACTTAAACTGTATTTAACAGTCAGTAAAGATAAATTGTCCATGTATTAAACCAAAATAGTACATTATAATAATTATTATATTGAAATTAGTTATAAACACTTATTGAGCTTTTGAATGTTTCTACTTTAAAACCCCTCTTTCTCGCCACGTCTATTGGATTAGAGTTAAACATAATTTTATCACATCTGTGATGTTAATTTTTGGTCTAAAATGATCAGTTAAAATGAGTGAAATTAATCTCAAATTTTATGTTATGATTAAGCTTAATTAAGGACTAAACCATATTATTAAAGAAAAAAATGACATGGACACCTATCAAAAAGCCAAGGGATGCCAATAATTCGGCCATATCCCATATTTTGATAGAATTTTATAGATTATTGGGATATTATTAAATTTATGTTCCCTATATAAAAGGTTATGTAAGGAAAAAAGGGAACTTATCATATCATTAACATTTATAAAACATTGACATATATAAAAAAAGATAATTTTTTTATAATACATATCTCATTGAAATATAAATTTTCTATTTTTATGATAATATTTTTTCAATATTTTTTATAAATGATTTAGTTACTTAAAATGATTATGAATCACCAATGTAATGATTTTTTAGTTAATAGTCAACTAAAATAAAAAACACTTTAAAAGTTCAAAGTGAAGTGAATTGATTGAATTATTATATATATTTATTTTGTAAGATTAATATATAATTTTAACAATATTTAATCTTAATTTTTTTGAATTAAAATATTTTTTATATATTTTAATATTTGAATTAAATAAATACTATCAAATTTGACATTATAATTATTATGCAATAATTGAAGCTTTATTAAATGATATTAAATTAATAAAAATACAATTTGTTGAAAAGTTATTTTTAAGGGGTAAAAATTTTAAATATTTTTTATTTATCATTCAATTTATCTTTTATAACTAATATATTGACCCATTGATTGTAAAAACAATTTTAGAATTTCATGGTTTTAAGAAGTGTTTTGCGTGTCACGTGCGCTTGTTTTAAAAGTTAATTTCCAAAACACATGAGATTTTTTTAAAATTTGTTATCATATTTAAAATTATGTGGATCAATATTATATACTTTATCTAATTTTATAGTTTAAATGGTAAAATTACTTAGTTTAAGAAACTTGATGCATTAATAAAAACCAAAATAATATAATTGGGAAATATTAGAATTTAAGGAACAAAATTATTAAAATGAACATATTTTTTTGGTTTTAAATGTTTTTTATATTAAAATTTCATATTAATCCAATATTTTTACTTTTTTTAGGCACATTATGTAATGTATACCTCCCATTATATAATAACTTTTGTAATTTACAGGAGTGTCACTCCCCACCCACTATAAAAATGAAAGCACTCTACCCCTACATCACACCTCTCAAGATGCATAGGTTTAGAAAATAACTTCCCAATACACTTCCCAAAATTCCTCATTTCCACTATGATTCCAACCTTTGGGCATAAATTCTTCCAATGATGATTTTTGGAACAACCTAATAAATAGTTACTCGATTAAGAGGCAACACCTTCACTCAAGCTCCATTCTTTTATTTTACTTCTCCACCTCCTACACTCTCTTTATTCCATGATTATATAAATATACTGTCATCAATATACTATTATAATTTTATGTCAAGGTTTCAACCTACACTCACACACACCTCAATCTAATAGGTAACAAACATACAGTTTATGGGTATAGTGAACTACCACCTCACTAGACGATGATTGTTCATTTTCCCTTGCCGCCTCTCATGGTGGAAATTATCATGGAATATTTATTTATATTTTTAGTAAATTATAGTTATTTTGTATTTAATTATATGTATTCCACTTATATCACCTGTCATTTTTAATTTCCATTTAGTGTTAATACAATAATTTTGTTTGAGGAATTGTGGACTACCACCCCCTCAAAGCGATATGATATATTCATACACTACATGGATTGTATTATGGATAGTTTTAGGGAGTATATATGATATAATTGATCTGAATTAATAGTAATATATATACATGTATATAAAAATATGTGTTTTACATTCTTTCTTTAAACATGATAGTTAAATGGACTTAGCGTTAATATTTACATACAGCATGCCATCTCCATGAACCTTTTAATCTGTTTCATACTTATATATTCGATTTGTTATTATAATATAAATATAATTTATATATATGATATTTATATCATGTTTTACATTGATTAATTAGTGATATAATGTATAATGACCAAATATTTAACAAATTAAGACATAAGCGATGAATAAAGATATTATTACCCAATGTGAATCCTTTAAATAAGATTGTTACCAAGACAGTAATATAAAGTGTTAATAAAACCATTTATGGTATTAGATATTAAAATATGGTTATTCAAAAAATATATAATAAATTTTATTTTTATTATACATGTGGTTTTAATGAGTATGATTAGAGTTAAGAAACAAGGTAAGGGAATATCATCTAACTTTTTCTTTCCATGAGATACGTGATATAATCATCACCCTTTCCATTTGGGTGGTTTGTATACTTCCCATATATGTAATAAATGATTCATATAGTTAAATTAATGGTTATTTAAAAATCCATTATATGATATTTATTTCATGGGGATTATTTTAAAAAAGTTAGAAAATCTGTAAAAAAAAATTGTCTCAATATTCCTTCATTAAGACTCATGTTTTTTACGGGCATATTTTTTTTTTAGGTGTATATACATAAAATTTACAAGATATATCATGAATCAAGTTATTTTCATGATATTCTATGCTTCATGTAATTTAATTTTCTTAATGGTTAGAATGATCCCATGTTTCCATGTGATACAAGTTTAGGGAAACAATCTCATCACTTTTGAAGATTTTTTATGTTTATGCTTACATTGATGAAATATTATGACCCATCTATCAAGAAAACTCAGGAATTTTCTTATACATTTTTTATTAATAATATATTCATGTATTAGTACCATTTTATATCATTTTTACATAATATATTTAAGAATTGTTTTTTAAGAATGCCTAATATTACCTTATATTTCGTCAAATATCTATGTTATTTCAAAACCATGTTTTCTAAAAATCTTTTCAAAATGTTTTGAAGATTTATTTATAAAAATTAAATGTATTTTCAATGAAGAATTATTTCAATATTTTTTGAAATTTTTTTTAATATTTTCAAGGAAAACGTTTTTTCAAAAGGATTCCTAGCATCATTTATAAGTTTTCAGGGAAAATTGTTTTCTAAAATGTATTCAAGCATAATTAATAAGTATTCATGTCAAAAGTTTTTATAACATTTTTAGGAATAATTAATATATTTTAATTTCTTAAAAAATTATTTTCCAAATATTTTCAATATTTATTTTTAAGTTTTCAATGTATTTTCAGTGAAATTGATTTCAAAAAAAAACTCAACCATCTTTCTTAAGATTTCATTTATATGAGTTATCAAAAAAATTGCAAGAATTATTTATGTGACTCAATTTTTTTCAAATAAAATTGTTTTTAAAATATTTTTATGTTTCGTTTATAAGTTTTTAAGGAAAAAAGTTTTCAAAATGATTTCACATCTTATTTATAAGACTTCAATGTATTTTATATGAAAAATATTTTCAAACAGTATTGTATATTAAAAATAATTTTTCAAAGAAGAAAGGATATTTTCCTCAAGATGCATTTTAGAAAAATATTTCTAAATTATTTTCCATCTAAGATGAAACATGTTGATGTTACTTATTCCATTCTATGAAATTATCTAATGGTTCTATTCATTTTCTTTCTATAACTAGTTTATGCTTAATGTTAGGGTATTTAGGAAAAATTATTCTCTTTTATGGGTTATATGTTTATGAAATCCGTTTCTCATTCATGGGTTATGATTTTTTTTAATTATTAGGAAGCATTTATCTTTTTACATAGGTTATGAAATGTCTACTTGTTTATGATACCCATTTAATTACATGGGTTATGATATTATTGTTTCTGATGTTGTGACAAAAGTATATATGATTTCACTATGAGATGGGGGAGACCTATATCACCCTCCAATGAATTGGGTAATGATTTATATCTCATCATATAGAATAAAATGGTCTTGGGATTGACCATTGAATAGTAATTTGTCCGTGAGAGTGAATGATGACTACTAATATGATATGGGAGGTGAATTAATGATACAATGATGGAGATAAGAGTGAACCATAACAAAAAAAAAGGTATGAGTAGTGAACTTATGCTACTAATATTATCATGGGAGTAAACTTTGACTATCCAGATGGTATAGGGAGTGAACCCATACTACCTTTATGGTTTTCACTATGATTCCTTGGCTATTATAGAAATCATTATATATACTTATTCCTCCATGGGCCCGAAAGCCTTCATTTTTTTATTGATTTTTAATTATAAACCTTTAAAGGGGTTAGGTGGAACCCTTACAAGGCCCGTTGGAATAAGTATTACATGGCCTACAGGACTTAGAAGAATTCATTGCCTGTAGGATTTGAAAATTAAATACAACCAAGACTAACAACATGCAACTACTCCTCCCCAGCATCTTCATCGTGAAATCAGCTCTCCACCTTTGTATGACTGTTCGGCTAGGCATTCTTGTGCATGCACAAGCTTGTCCCGATGGCAGGTTCCATACCCTCTCATTCTAGAAATCTGTTTAGCTTCAACAATTTTTAATGCTTTTTACTCATCCTCCTTTTGATGTTTGTTCCTTGTAGGTTGTCTGGTTTTCATCTACACTTGAGGTGGCTCGAAGGCCTAAAGGTGGTCTAAAGGCCTTAAAGGACTTGGGGACCATATCGGTGGCCCAAAGGCCCAAATTGGAGAATATTCCTGGTTACTATAGTGCCAATTAGTACCTACTACAGTTCCCGCTACTATACCTGCTACAGTGCCTACTACAGTGCGCCTACAGGCCTACTACAGTACCCTCAGAAATTATACCTCCACCTTGATAAGATCATGGGTCTCTTGGATGCACTTAATGAGTCCTCACCAACCAGGTTGAGGACCATGTGCTATATATTCATATTTTTCTTCCATAATTCAATGTTTTATTCCAATGTTATGCATTCATGGATGACATTTTTTATTTCCTTATGATTTATGTCTTAGGAATTTTCAATATATAATCCATGATTCTTGTATATTATCTTAGATATGATGGGTATTATCTTAAATTTTCAGTATTATGTTATCATACCCATATTCTCACAATAATGATCTCATATTTCACTTATTTAGCATTTTGGAGAATTTGAGATCACCCCTTCCTAATGTTCTCTTTCCCTAGGTTATGAAGAATGTTTTTATGTATAAGTACTAATGGTGGATATTATTATGGGATATTTTGAAGATCCTCCAATGGGATAAGATATTTTGTATCCATATTTCCATAGATATTAAATTTCTATGGTCCTCAGGCACATATTACTGCAATATAATGAATATTCTCCTAAAATGGTGTAATATCCCTGTATGTTAATCCTAGGACACTATATATTATATTTTAATATATTATTTGAAACTGGTTATCATGCTATTTGATAAATTGGGCTTTTTATTTATTAGAAATATCTTCTAAAATTGAATTGGAAAACTCTTATTATATGTGATTTCAAAGGGGTTGTTTTTGGAAGATGGTGTTTCTGTTTAAATAAATGTTTTGTTGGAAGTTTAGTATTATTTTTTTCTTTTGTTCTTGTTTCTATAGAAATAATATTGGGTGGAAGTTATACCATTTAATTGATTATATGGATCAATTATGTTCATAAGTAACACCATAAAATGGTTATACTAAGAGACATCTATGTGAAAGGAATAATCATGACTCTAGAGTATAGGGAGGTCCTAGGTTACAATCATAGGGTTTTTGGGTGTGTAGAAAAAAGGTATTATAAGGATAATAAATGAAATAAATATATTATTAATTTTTTTATGTTAAACATGATTTTTTTCAGAAATAAAAATTTATCATCTTTCTCTAATATTATATTAATTGATCTAACCCGTTATAGTCCAAGTATCATGTGTTGGGATGTATTTGGGGAATTCCTACTCAGTTAACACAAAAAAACTAATTGGGAATGTTGTTTATTTTATTGATTTCATATACCTATATATAGGGATGTATAATATATCATACTTATCAAGTGATGATCCATGATGTTATGGTTTTGTTACTGAAGATGGGGCTATGGAGTTTTTTATCTTGATCTCAAGTGGATCTATTTTTTCCCAATGTTTTTCTATTTTAATTCTTATCCTTGAAAATTTATTCATTATACTTTTTACTCTAATAGTCTTATTTATGGGAATTAAATAATGTTTTGTAATTTTTCAGTCATGCATCATTTTTTGGTTTTATTATATTCTTCCTTTTCATAATTTTGTGTGTTATTTGGGTAAAATCATCCCCAACTATTTTTGTAGGACATGGAATTTATTTCTATCCATTGGGGTCTTGGACATGTCAGCTAAGGTTAGTGAAATGTTTCCTCTTCTCATGCCAATGAGGAGGGGTGGGGTGTTACAAATGGTATTAGTTTTGTTTTGTCATTGAGTTAGGTTGGTATCAAAATGATAATACTATGAAAACATGTAACATATGACATAAAAATTCATAGATGACCGTTTTATTTTAAACATTAAGTTACCAGTTGGTCCAGGTACCATATTTTCAATAACACTATTAAGAAATTTTTCATCTCACCCCCATGAGTTTAACTGATGAGAGTTTCATATTATGTATGGATATAGAGACATACAACAAGGACTGCATTTTTCATTTTTTTTAAATGATTTATCATAACGATAAAAATACAAAAAAATAAAATGGATAAAATTATTGGTTTTAAAAAATGCAAATCTTAATGATGGATGTTAAAAAATTAAAAGGTTGAATCCTATAGTTCTAACTCAGTGGTTACTAAATATATATTCTTCTAGATATAGAAAAGTTCATTTTTAGACACCATAGATATAAAAGAATATTCTATGTAATATATGGATCCTCCATAGCCATAGGCAGACAAGATGATTGTATAAATAATTGTGAAATATTTTTAGGCTTTTGATAGATATAATCAAAATTACAAGACCAGTAAGTGGATCATTTGTTATTGTTTCATAAATGGAACCCACCTATATTTTGGGGGGTTATGAACCTGAAAATATAGAATAGTGGTGCAACTAAATGAATAGAATCTTTTATTTTCATATTACACTAAAAAAATATGAGGATTAAGTGGGTGACCAATTTGTTCAATGATATTACCCACCAATAGAGGGAACTATCTATCTAATCTAAAACCAACCATGCAATTATGTGTAATAATTTTTAGGAATTATTCCATAATAATTATACCCAAAAACATTTTATTTTAAATAAAATATATATTTCTTTAGCATAAATAAATAAACACAATCTCTGATAGAATTAGAATCTATGTTCATAAATTTATTTCACATTTCCCCAGATGTAGCAACTAGTGCAGCCTAGATGGAATGTTTCTTAGAGTTTTTATCGAGACCACACTTTCAATCCATGTTATTTTTCATCTATATTATAGGTTATATAGTGATTTTTAACATGGAAATAGTTGAAAAAATTGATCTTGATTGGAATATTTTTGGATGTAGTCTTTTTTCCCATGGGGTTTGGATGGAACTATTTGTTTTATTGAAAATAATAGGAAGAGTGATTTATATTTACAAGGAGGTGGAACACCTCAGACCCGACCATATGAATCAGTTCACATACCATGAAGATCAAAAATTAAGTAACAATATTTCCAATGCCCATCATATGTTAGTATGAAGAATGAATAAAAGAAACCATGATGTAATTCCAACTATTGTAGAAATAAAGGAATCCTAAAGAAGTATTTTCATAATAAACAATTATCATCATATTTAAAAGGCTTCAATCAACCTCTTTTTTCACATGCTCAGATGAAACAATCCTGTATGATTAGTCCAAATCCATGGAGATTGGTAAACCATGATGATTCCATGAACTCATTGTTTGGCCAAATGAAACCTCGGTAGGGATGATAGTTATATCACAAAATAGTTGAGTGGTAGTTATATAGAGTAGAATGTTATATTGCGAGTGAGAAACTTTCTCCCTATATAGTGAAAGGTAATATTCATATGAAAACCACTATTATGAATTTATTTCAGGATACTATCATATCAAATTCATTAATTTATTTTTATGTAGATAAACAATTGGATCAAAATTATAAAATGAAATTTCATATCATTAGTATAAATACACCTCTTAGATAATGGTAGTGTAATGTTTTGAATTTCCAAGAATGTTCCATAACCATTGATGAACAACAACTTCTTTTAGAGTTTTCTTTCCTATATATAGATATATTTTTTATAATATTTGGTATGTATTCGATTATGGGATTTAAATCCAATTTTTACAATTATTATTAGAAGTTAATGTTTACATCCCCAATTGAGTTCCTCGCATTACCAATGGTGATTGTAATTTAAATTCTCTTAGAGAAAGACCTTTAGTGATAGTCTATGGGACCATCTCTATCAATTTGGAAAAAAATACAATTGACCATTACTGATGAAGAATGGAATTAGACTCTTCCAAAAATAATTTATTGTTATCTTGATTCCTTTTCAATTGATTTCTCTACTTTTTTACCAGAAGTAGAAATCGAATGTACTATTAAATTTCAATTATGAACATTTATTGGTACACTATCATCATAAATCATGGATATGACAATGTTTTTTTATAATTAATCATTTATTTATAAGTGTTGGAAATAATGGTTTCCTAAATCCTAAAATATCACCATAGGAATCATCAGTTTCATTTGTAAATAAGCCATATATTGTACTTCATTTATGCGTTGACTATCATAATTAGAATCATTTAATGATTAAAAAAATTTATCCACCTCCCAAAATATATTATAAATTTTATCAATTAATAAGAGAAAATCAGTTCTCTTAAATTGATTTATTCTCTAGATATCATCATCTTAAATTAGAAAGAATTATATATCAAAGACATCATTTTAGAGTCTTTTCATCCATGATTTGTATGTTTTCATGCCTTTTAGTCTGATTAATGCACCCTTAGTTTTAATTTCATTGATAAATAATATCATTTTTAGGTATTTAAATTATAATATTATTGTATTTTGGACTCTATTTAGTTTTACTCTTTAAATAGGAATTTCCATAAGGATCACTAAAAAATTTTACAGAGTATGTTGTGGGAACAATATTTGTATGAAAAATTTTCTATTTTTGACTTCAGTATCAAATAATTCTTCTTCCTTGGTATTTTTAATTCTGATGATAAAATATATGTTGATAATATAATGATAGAAAAAGATGTTTCTTTTTAGACATATAATAATTTTTTAGAGGAACCTAGTTTTTTAGGATTAGTTCGATATTATCTCTTCTTATTTTCATATATCTCAATATTTTCTTATCCTATGATAGTGATGAAAATAAAAGGTGTCCCAAACATATGGAATGATGAATGTTAAAAATTAATTTTAAAACATAAAACACATCTCAATTTAGAATCTATGTTAGTCATTCCAGAACCAGTTAACAGTTATGTGGTATTATTTGATGCATCAAGATATATTAATTGATGGGTTCTAATGCAGGTAGGTCATGTTTTCGTCTATGTATGAGATAGTACCAAGTACCTGATAAGAGTTATCCTATGCATGACCAAGAATTATTCATTATTTACCACTATATAAAAACATGGATACATTACCACCATGGAGAGAAGATCAAATTTTTCATGGACAATAAGAGTTTTAAGTACACCTTTTCTCAATGATACAAGAACATGAAGGAATTAAGATAAATGGAGTACCTCTAGATGATCCAATTTGACTTGGTATAGAAAATCAGTAATAAGAAATCTATATAAGATGCATTGAGTCAAAAATCATATAAAGAAATGATCCCAGAACTCATGACCAATGGAAATTGATTAGCATGATCACTGATATCAATTTATATTTTGTTTTATAGGGAAAACATGATGTTTTTTCTAGTATGTATTATTCTATATAAGATAATTTTAGTCAATGAATGTCATACATCATATCATACCATTACCTCTATTATGTCAAACATATATGGTGAGGAGATGTTTGATGAATGGAAAGAAGATAAAAAAACTTTTTTATAATTTTATAATCAAATATCAGTTCCTATAACATGTCAAGAATTGATCCTTTCAAGATAACACCATTAAAAATGGGATAATTTTCCATGTGTTCCTAAAATATACAAGGTAATGAAAGCATTTTTCATGAGGGTAGGTTTAAAACATCATCATCGTCTATATATTTTTATTTAAAAAGTTATTAAAACAAACTGAAGACCTGATATATAGGAGAGACAGATCTATGGGGGTTGAAAGTAATGAATACTGAGGGAATACCCTCAAATGATTATAAAACCCATCGGCTTTAGAATATTTAAGTTATGTATTATTAACATCTACAAGCATGGAGTATCGAGAGAAGACATATAATTTGATGCCTCATTCCCCTCCCTCCATGTATGAGACACTCTGGTGTTGCTGCTAAGCCTCCCATGACACTGTCAGATGATGTACTTGATGGAAAAAAAGTTATAATATAATGGCCTTGGATTGAATTAAATACCACAATAGAATTAGTTTCCAATTCTGTGATCTCTAGAACCCTCTTACTGTAAACCATGTGACCTGCCCATATTATCTTAGCCTCCACTTACAACGATGTCCCCTAGCCCAGCTTAATTGAGAAGGTTGGAACTACAGAACCATGTTGTCCTGAATGATCCCTCTACCTTGCATGCCACCACAAATGCATGAACCATCATTATTCAACTCTAAGCCTGTAGTGGGGGGATTCCATCTGACCCAGTTACCCGAGGAGATATTTGTACCGGTTAGGGTACCGAGAGTAGAATGCATGATCTGATACAAGGTATAATCCTCCCTCCACTTGCTGAGGACCCTAAGCATGCAAAATATAATATTTTGAGGTCTTATGATGATCATACGCACATACGGTCTCACCTATTCACGGAGCCTCTCGTTTTTCACTTTCCACAGACACCAATAGCCTACCTGCATAACTAGAGTGTGTGCCCTTCTCCTGAGCCCCACTCTCCCCACTCCATGAAACTGTCAGATGATGAAGGATAGATCTACCATTACAGGTATGGATATTTTAGTAAATTATCCAAATAACTTTCACACCTCATCTTCTCATTATCTCCCTATGAATAGGTAATCTGAACTTTCCTCCCTATTTCAGCTACATAAACCACATTTAGACGCCATACTCACCCCGCATCATTTGATGTTCTCATTGGTGGGTATTTCTCTATTCTAGATTCCCCATATAATAAAATTTTACTTGTTGGGGATGTTTTTTCACCATTACACCTAACACCACTCGTCCCCTGCAACCTGGGCGAAAGATACCCACCAATAATCTTTGGCTGTGAATGATCCTGAAGGAGCCAGGGTGAATGAATGATATAGGCTAGCCTCTTTAAATGAAATGGCCATATATGGACACCATTTGTACCCTATAATCTCCCCACTCCAGTTTTCATGCTAGAAGGAAACTTAGAAGGTCCCCACAATCCACCGAGAGAGTGATTCAATAGAGAAAACTAGAGGTTAGATCACTCCCCATAGATGGGAGGTGTTACCATCCAAGTCTTCCCATCCCCCATGTAGCACTAATGCATGTCCTACCCTCATAGTGTCTAACACTCCAACGCATCCAATGCCATTTTTTCATGAATTTAGGTTACATTGTCATTAAGACTCTGAACAATAATACCACATTCAGTTATAAGACATGCAATCTTGTACCAAGGTTCCCAATTCCTTCTTCCCTCTGACCTCAGATCCCATATAATACTTCTGAGAACCCTATCTATGTTGCGAATAACACCTTTGGGTACCTTGACTGTCTATAAATCATGAACTAGGGAGGCGAGGAGTATGATATTATACAGATTAATCCTTCCCCCAATGGAAAAGTACATTTTATTCTAGTTGAGGACCCTCTCTAATATTATGCAAACTAGAAGGTCTAGGTCACAGATGCGTAGCCTCGTTGAATATATAGGCGATCTTAGGTACACCATGAGAATATATATTTTCAGAATTCACAAACTATGGCTCACCTTGAGAACCATCCTGACGGAGCATCGAATCGAAATGTAGAATCTACTCTTCACCTAATTGATAACCTGACCGCTCCAATATTTGTACTCTTCTAGTATTTTATTCATACCCCTCACTGATCTAATTGAATAATTCATGAAGATGATAGAGTTTTCTGCAAACATGTAGTGTGATACTAATGGGAACCGCATCCTCCTTCGATACGATGAGATATCACCTATGTTAATTCCACGTTGAATGAGTTAACATTTCACATCCTGAGCCCTGATGATGATGGTCATAGGTATGGGATCCCCTTGCCGAAGCCCATGTGCCGCTTTGAAGAATCCGAACGATTTCCCCATGACCAATATCGACATCCCCATAGATAAAAATCATTGATGATAATATAAATATTTTATAGAGAGAGAACCAAACCATCCAAGACTCTGTTGATGAATCCCCACTCCACTCGATCATACAGCTTTCTCATATCGTGCTTAACTACCATATTCAACCCGCACATTTGGAATTCGATGTCCCTAATGGTTTCATGGGCCATTGAAATCACCACTGGATGGAGTGTCCCTTCACAAATCCATGTTGTTCCAAGGATATCCATTTAGGTAGATATATGGATAGTCAAGCATTAGTAATATTAGAATGTGTCTTATAGGGAACATTACACATGCTTATAGGCCAAAAGTGCTCCACAGAGGTTGGATACTTGGAATTGGGGATGAGAACCACTATGGTAGCACAAGAAACCCAAGACAAAAAACCTCCCTGAAAATATTATTGTATCACCTTGATGATATCAGCTTTCAGCATCTCCCAGGATGCTCTATAGAAGACACTGCGAAACCCAGCTAGACCTGCCGTGCTATCTGGATTCAAACTCATCATGGTGCCACAAATATCATCCTCTTAATGAATGGCCCTGAGGACTTCGTTATTATGATCCAAGAATTTGACCTGAATAACATCAAACACCCCCCACCGCCCCCAAGTATCTATTCAGATACTGAATTCTAGGGCCTACAAGAATATCACGAGCATAGAGGATAGTCGTCCTCCCTCTCACCTCCCTGCCATTAGTGACAGACCCATCCTCCATCTCTATGTTTTTTTAAACCCATTTTCTCCTTTCCATAATACACACATGGAAATACTCCGTATTTCTATCACCTTCTTTGATCCATTTAATCCTCTCATCCTCCCTCGACTGATGTTCCTGTTTGAGAAGCATGTCTTTAATTTGCTCTTTCCTACCGATGATCTATTCAAATAAATGATCGTCTCAATCACCATCGAGCCGCCTTTTGATCAGGGCCACATCCTACATAACTACATCCATCTCACGATCAGATATATACATATCTTTTGACCACTGATGATGTTGAGTCTTAAGTTTCCTTAGCTTGCTGTGAAATCTTTTCCATGTGTGTCCCTAGGATGATGAATTCAAGGAGTTTCACACCAGATCAGCATATCCCAAGACCTAAGTCTAGTGGTGGTAGAAGCAGATCTAAGCTTGTTGATCGTGCCTAGAGAATATATAGATCATTAATGGGGAATGATCTGATATACCACACGTTAGGTGCATCACCTAGGTATTTACAAAGGATAAAACAACATACATATTGGCTAAACATATGTCTAGATGACTCCACAACTTGCGGTTTCCTCGATGGTTATTACACCACATGAAATGATCTCCAACAAACACAAAATCCATCAGACCCCTACCTGCTAAGAATTGAGAAAAATAAAGTATATCCGTTTAGTTTAAGGGGTCTCGCCCAATATACTCCTCTATATCCCCAATGAAATTAAAATCCACTCCAACGATCCATGGTAGGTTTCCCAGATCAAACATGTTGATAACCTTCCATAGGGTCTCCCATTTCCAGGTGTCACACTTTCCATAGATTAAAGAGAGAATATAAACTTGTGTCAAGGGTTGCCTTAAGTGTTATGACTTGATCCCCCACCTTCACTAGATCGACCAAAATCCTACTTTGACAAAAAATTGAAATATCTTGGATGGAAGGCTCACCATGCATATAGCCCTGCATTTTGAGTTTCATAGAAATCTCCCAAATATTCTTGGACTATTTGTTATTCTCAAGTATGGCCACCACCAGTACATTTTGTTCTAGAATCTTCGACACCAATAAACATGTCTTGACGCCAGCTCCGATACCTTGGGCATTCTAGATAAGCAGAGGTATCATTGAGAGAAGTGGTTCTTGGGCATGGCCCAGATTGCATGAATTTCTCAAATTAAGAGGGCCCTTTCCCATTTAGTAGCAAGGATTGTGATCTGGTGCATAGTCATGTTCTTTTAGACATGTTCACCGAGGGGGGAGACCCATATTATTGGATCTGAGTTTCAAAACACCCATTATTTGTTTGGTTGGATGTATACTTCATCTTCCCACCATCATCCCCCCACTTTTTAGCTTCCACTAGAGGGGAGGGAGGGGTAAAACATTTGTATGGTTAATGCTTGACTCCCACTATGGGGATCAAAAATTGGGATTGATTTACTCATAGGCCTACCGATATATATAATGAAATATGATGATATATTTTTTGTAGTGGATTGAAATAAAATTTTAGTACACATTATCCAAATCACATATTCGAGCATGATAAAGGACTTATAAAAATTGTATATCTGAGAAGTAGGAATATTACATGATGTTTAAGATTCAAATTTCTCTAACAGAGACCCCTATTTCACTTCACGATTTTGGTGATCATTACAATTATCTATTGGAATTCAATTTAATATGAGCAATGAATATCATCCACAAACAAATGGAGAGTCATAATGAATAATTTATAAATTGGATTATATTCTTATAGAATATATCAAGAACATTTTTGTTCTAAAGAAGGATAATATTTCCTTGGTAGAATTATCATGTAACAATAGTTATTAGGAAATGATACAGATTCCATTATTTGAGGATTTATATATTCACCATTTTTCTACACTATTATGTTGGATGGAAAGAAGAGAGACATATATTATTACACCAATTCTAATCTATAAAACTATTGATAATGTTCAAGTGATCCTAATATTATATAGATATGACACAAAGATGATTGAAAACATATGCAGATAATCCTATCCAAAAATTATAATTGGATGTGAGTTACCATGTCTTCTTGAATGTTTCAACAAAACATGGTCATTAATGGATGGGGAAATAAGAGAAGTCAGTTCTATATTCTGTTGGGTTGTTCAAGGTTATAGAATGAATTGTAACTATTTTTTATCAATTAGCATTAACTATAAAACATATTATTGTTTATAATATATACCATGTTTACAAACTAATGAATTGTTACACCAACACATGATATGTGATCATTTTTTATCATGTTACTCTTTAGGCCAATGTTCCTTTTATCTAAAAACCAGTACATGTTTTTGATATATAAGAAAACACCCATCAATGGATATCTATTTCATTGGGGAAAATTTTATATCGCCGTAGTCATGTTAAAGATAAAAATTGAGAATATGAAAACATTATGTTGGAGAAAAAACCAACCATGTTATTATTAAATGATGATATACATCATCATAAGGATGAAAATCCTAATGGTTGGGAGAATTTGACACCTCTAGTTATTGTAACACTATCTCTTTAGGAACTTTATTTTTTGGATGGAGTCATGGGGTTAAACTAGACGTTCGTAGAAGAGTAAAAGGAAATGTAACTACAAATATTTACAATAAATATCAACATAATGAATGGTTATCACGATGTGATTTTTTGGGGAATATTACATGAGTGTTCATAGATTAAATGTTTTTAATTTAGTGCATTTTGGATGAAACAATTGGTCATTATATTAAAACTACATGTAATTTAAAATCATTTTTTAAAAATAAACTAAGGAGATGCAAATATCACTATAAATGGGATCTCAAGGTCTACATGATATAAATTTTTAATTCAAATTTTTAATCTGTTGAGCCATGAAATTTTTTCCATCCTATAGGGGTAATATTTATCATTCAGCCTCATCTCATTTCCTCTCATCTTTTAAGATTTATCTAAGATATTTAGGATGATCATCGACATCCAGACTCCTTTTTGATTGATTATTTTAACATTTCTATATGGAATCATATTTTTCTAATGATTTCTTCCTTTACATCCAGGATCTATTTGGTTTAACTTCCGTAGAACCATAGATTTGTGTGATAGACTGTATCTACGGGAATGGATTTATTTTTATGTGATGTCTTTGATATTTGTTAAGGGAATGAGATGAAGAGGTTTGATCCTTGGAAATGAATTGGATCCTTTATACTATATGAGTTTTAGGTAGGTGGAGTAACACTCACTATAATATATTGGAACTAGTTTCCTTGATATCTAATAAATTTTATTAATGATTAATTGGAAGCCTCTTGTGAAATTTAATTGGAAGACCCACTTATAAAATGATTTCAAAAGGATTGGTCTTGAATGTTTATTTTTGTGTTTAAATAATTGTATTGATGTAAATTTGGTATAATTTTGTGTGTGTGTGTTCATGTTCAACTGGAACAAATAATTAGAAGAAGTACTTCTATTTATGAGATTATATAGATGAATTACATTTGGAAGTACCACTATCAAATTTGTTAACTATGTGATTTCTTGGTGAGAGGATGAACCAACTCAAATTTATAGGTATGTACATGTTTTCAATTATAAAGTGTGTGGACATGGAAATAGATGTTATGACCTTGATAAGAAATATATGAAATAATTATTTAATGTTATATTATGTGAAACTTCCTAATGGTTTGTTATATAAATGTTTATATACATCACTCATATTTTATATAAATTGTGATAACATGTTATTCTTCTAGTGGTATGTTTTTGGAATTCATTGGGGAAATGAATATAGTGTTTATATTCACTTTCATTATTGGTACTATGGTGTGTTTGAATATTTATTATATCATGATATAGGGATGGGTCATCTCTCATACTTCTATAGTACTAATCCGTGATGTGATGGTTTGGTTGATAATGGTGGGCCTCATGAGTGTTTGCATTAGGATCATTTATGGTAACAATTTGGTTTCAATGTATTTATATTTATTTTCATAGCCTTAAAAATTTATTCTATATCTATTGTTACTCTAATAGTCTGATGTATGTGTACTTCATTGAGTTATGTAATTATTTTTTCATGAATCGTGTTTTTTTGTGTGTTATTATATTAAAAATATTCACAACTTCATGGTTATCCCAAAAAAAATTATCTCATTGAATTTTCTTCCAGCAATTGGTGTCATGGGGAAGTCAACTAAGGATAGTAGCATTCTTCTTATTCTCATGACAATGAGGAGGGGAACAGTTTACTAAGATTAATAATATCCATTTTAAAATAATCAGTGTAATCCATTTAAGGAAAGTGGATTGATGGTATCATAGAATCATAACCAAGATGAAGTAGGAAAATTTTTAAATGTATGTTTATATAGATGAAAATAACTATAAAATAAGACTTCAAATTTTCTATTAACACATGGAAAAGTACCCTTTAATTTTATAATATTTTGTAGAAAATAAAAACATTATTTTAAAAAATTAATTTGAAATTTTAAATGAAAAAATAAAAGGAAATCCTCAAATAAATGTATTTTCATGAACATAGGAAAACCAATTCATGTTAGAAACATTAATACTAATCATTAATTTCATACCTTTTTAATGAGAGTCAAAACTGAGCCATAAGAAAAATATTATGAAATTTCAACAGAAATATTTAAAAGAAGGAAAAAGATCATGTAAATAGAATTATGAAGTCAGTTATTTTCATAAATTAAGATTTATAAAAAATTAAATGGAAGAAGAGTTTGGTTAATGTCATTAAATACATTAAAAAACATTATTATAGAAACCCCAGTTACAAAATTTTCAAACCAACAACAATTTCATTGAAATAAGAAATAAAAAACATGAAAACCCATATGTATCAAATTATTCAATATATTATATATCAATAATTAGTTTTTGTTGTATATATATGAATATAGTTGCATAAATCAAAAAAAATATTGAATAAGGATGTTTTTTATGGGAAGCAATTTCATATTGGGTAATACTTGAATTAAACATCCATTAAATAAAGTAACACAACATTATACTAAAATATCAATAATCTCCATAAAATATTATGTTAGTAAACATTCATGGGGAAATAAGTACACCATATTATATAAATCAGGTTACATTATAGGAATTATGTCTCGATGAATTGGAATTGGGATAGTGAAAACCCATAAATATGTTATTACATTTGAATCAATAGCACAAGTAAGATATAACATCAATGTAACTTTAAATATCATGATCAATGATTCATTCATGGTTTAATACTACTTAATAAAACATATACACATTTCAAATGAAATTAGCTACATATTACAAGACATGTACCAATGAAACAATATTCAAATGACTATAAATTAAAAATATTATACCATTAATTTTGGAATTAATAAATGAATTGATTATGTGAAAAGAATGATAACCCGAAAAACATTTTTAAATAAAACATTATACAATCATTGGTTATTTCAAACATAATAATGGCATATCATAGTCAATGAATCAAATAAATAGCCCAATGAATGTAAATTGAGATAGGAACCCCTTACAACTTGGTAATATTCAAATCAAATACCATTATATGAAATTATTTGATTTTTTATATAGAATAAAATTATGTATGAGGTATTTATAACATAAATTGTATAAGGGGAAGATAAATCACCTTACAAATGAAATTAGGTGCATATCATTAAATCATTCCACAATGAATAAAAAATGATCTAAAATACATTACTTTGATTTGAGGATTTCCATGTGTTCCCATCAACAACTATATTATAAAAATATGTTCAATCATTTAGATTTTTAATAAACATATCCATTTTTTAAAAAATCATTAAATAGTTTATTTCAATTTTTCAATGACAACTTTAATTAATTAATCAACTATTTCTTTGTTGTTTATTTTGTGGGTATTTGGTTTATAAATGAAAAATAACTTTGGTACACTGACTATGGTCATAATGGTAATTCTTCCATAATATATAGAATAATAATAATGATATTTTTGACATTATTTTAAATTAATCATAAATTTAAAACAATCTTGAATAATTATTAGTAAAACTTTATTTTGTTATAATCCCAAAGAAGGTAAGTCGTACGTACATATGATTAAAGGTTTTTTAATAAAAAATTAGGGTTGTAATGGGAATGATATTTTATTATTACAAATTTATAATTATATAAATAATATCATATTAACTCTTTATATACACTTATATATTCCATCCGTGTGAAGAGGTGAAGAAAATCGAATCACATCACTTGGTAGAGGTGTTAATCTACATGTACACTTGAATGACATTATGATTTTTCATTGGATGGAAGGGTAAGAAAATAGATGATATATAATCCTTATGGAATTATAATTAAAAAATTATAATCATATATATATATATATATATTAATCCATCATTATAATCACATTGTAGAGGCAGTGATGGAAAATGAATTACTTTGCTTAGCAAGGTAGTAGTTTATTGTACACACAAATAATGGTTCTATTTCCCATTATATGTAAGGGGGTATTAATATACACTATTAATTTAAATAAATAAAATATAGCTATATATATGATAAATATTTTATTATTTAAACATGTTTGAAAATTATTTTTTGGATTTAGAAGAAGATGAAATACTAAATATTTTATTAAATGTTATCCCTCTTCTTTGCACAACCTAATTGTTTACACATAAATACATGTAAAGATGGAATTAAACCAAAAATATTATCTTTTTATCAGGATTTTTTATGTTAGTAAGGGATTTTTTAAGGTAGTTTTGGAACCAAATAGAACTTTAAATATTGATATGATAGGATAAGGTTTTTCTTATTATAGTTGTGTGAAGGGGTTCTACTAAAATTACATAATGTAATAAATTAATATAAGATAATTTTAATAATTATGTGGAACAAAATTGATATATATATAATTTTGGATGAGGATTTTTCAAAATCATATAATAAGTTTGAATTTGGACTTGTTTATGTGATGTTATTGATCATATCATTTTTATCCCCCATTAAACCTTTTAAAGATTACAACAATATTAATGTTTTTCCTCTTTAGGGGTCAGTGAAGTTACTATAAATGAACAATAACCCCATAAATGTACCATGTAGAGTATATTCAACCATTTTTTATTCATATTTTTGATCACTATATTTCTATAAATTTTATCCATTTAACAAATTATTGTTTATTATAAAATATCATTAATGTAATTTTTGTTACTAACCATTTAATTTTAAATTAAGGTAATTATGATAATAATTAAATTGGAATATATAATTTTAAGGAATATGTATTATTAAAAAACTATATATATTAAAAAACTCTTAAGACTCTAAAAATCACCCCAAATAAATTTCTTATTGATTTTTTTAAATCATTTTCTGAATTTTTCTACAACTTTCTCCTTCACTATGTCGATGTAGCGTAACAAATTTAGGTAATTATTTCATCACTAAAATATGAAAATAAATTGAAATGAAAAAAAATTAATATTAATAATAAAAAATTATAAAAAATTATAACCTCTTTTAATCCATATAAAATAAATTTATAGATATTATGAAAAGAGAGTGGAATTTTGTTTATATAATTTTTTTTAATAGTATGAAGGGCATTATGAAAGTCATGGGGAATGAAATTTGAAAATTTTAGATAATTCAAAGGTAATGGTAGAAAAATACTTATCCAATAAAATAAATACGTTTTTATTGTTATTTTAGGACTTTTCACTTTATTCTTAACCTTAATTACCCAATTTATGCCAATATAGGTGAAAAATATTTACCACAGTACATATTTATATAAAAAATTAAAAGGTTATTATTTATCAAATTATAATCTCTAGAATCCATAAAATGAATCCATTTTATCGAATGTAATTCCTATGTATGAAAGAAATAAATTTTAAAATAAATGTGTAAAACGTAATGAAAAATAGTAGTCCAAAAAAATGAACTTATTAAAAACTAAATAATAATAGTGATTAACATATTATTATTTTTATTATTTATAACTGAATTATTACTATATTAATTTCTGATTAAATTAATTATATAATTAGACATTTAACATTAAATAAATGAAATTCATACACAAATCGTTATTTTTTCACTATTTTCTGAAAAATAATTCTTTTATAAAATATAAAAAATTTCACTAAAATATAATTTTGAAATAATTATTTAAAATACGATATTAATTTAGAAAATTAAATTTTACAAAACTGTCAAAAAATATAATATTCTCTAAAAAAGAGTATTAATAATAATTTTTAATGAGTACATATTTTAAAAAAATTAAATGACCTCACAAAAAACGAGTGGATATTTAAAATTATATAATAAATAAATCTTAATTGAGTGTTAAATATATATATATATATATATATTTTATAATTATGATAATCCTTTTTAAACTGCCGACATTAATGACTAGGTTGTAAAAACATATTAAAATTATAATATTCTATCTTTCGATTTTGCTCGACATTGCGTGTATTGTATGCTATAGAATATAGTTTTCCTTTCAAATATTAGTATATTTACGTGAATAATTATTGTATGATAATAATTATACAATATCCTCACTCATATTCCAAAAATGTATCTCTTTTTTCAAATATTTTAGTTCCTCTAAGAATATTCCTTAATTTCCACCCAGAGCTCGACTGAATTATACTTTAATTTGATGATTGGAAAGTGCCCAAATTTGATGGTCTCGATAATATAATAAGGTATTAACTAAATATATCCAAATTCCATTCACATTATATAATTTTGAAATAATTTAGGTTCTCCTCCAATGATTGATATCCATATATATTCTCTAAAAATTTGATGATGAAGTGATTCTCAGATCCATATTGTATTAGAACTCCTTGAGGTACATATCATCACAAGCCTCAAATTTTTTATAGGATGTATTCCCCAATTTTTAAATTATATATTGAATTATGTATTCCTTAGTCCTTGTGAAATAAATACTGAGTGAGTGGGCCTAAATTGATAGGCATGAGCGTCTCTATAAATTTTCCACTATAACATAAATTGGATACATGGATCATTCAACTATCTGTTTCTCAAATTTTCATCCATGGATTAAGATACATTGATTGGTATAATGAATTAAGAATTAGGTCTATAAAATATTGGGATTCAATACCTGGATTGAGTGGAGTAGTGGACAACAATTGGGTTAGAACTGGTTGGGGCTTCCATTGTTAATACAATAGTTACATCAAACATCAGGTGTGTGTGAATGTGCATAAATCTGAACATAAATATATTTTATAGAATAGAATCCTTAAAATCAAATTATTATCAAAATTTTGTGTTTTTAATTTTTCTAGATCTACTTGTATTGTATTCATATAATCCTTCGTCAAGAGGAGTGAGTGTGAACCTTGGGTTGTGTTCACATGGCCTGGTCCCTAAATTGGTGTTCAGGTCATGTATAGGGAGTCATAGCCAAATAAAATTTGACTTAAAAAATATAATAGATAGGATCACTATGATCAATCATTTAATAATGTTTGTGATTGGGTTATTTTTTAAGTTCTTTCTAGATTGGCATGAACTTTGTGGTGGATACCTTTGGTTGAACATTATGGGGAAATTGATCTGACAACTCATGTGAAACCCAATTAAATACCAAATACATATCCATGAAGATCTTCAAATACCCTCATTAAAATCATGCATACATCAGGAAAACATAGGATATGAACACATTTAAGAAATACTATTTTATATATCTTTCATTATGTTTGTTACTTATTTAAAGTAAAATTGGCACTACATTGTTCCATGTTAGTTTGGTACCAATGGGATTCGATAAAAAATTGATGTATTGTTTTGTATCAATGCCTTCTGAATCACTATCACATTGATATGGGGTTTTTAGACTAGTATCGTCCTTCAATTATCTGGTCGATATTGTATAATTTTTAAAAATGGGATGTCGTTCGTTAGATTTTTTATTCCCTATTAAGTTGAAAATCAAAAAACACATCTCCTTCTTATTCGTGATTTCCTCATCTTTACATAAAATTAAAATTATTTTAGGTACCCTCAATCCATCATCATGATTTAATCATCAATTTTCAATAGATATCTAATGTCGACCTTCTCATGGTTACCAAAAAAGTGAAGTGGTGGGAACAAGATGTTGTAGTAGGTTTGAATGTCATTATGTGGTAGGGTGAGATGGTGATGCATGATGAGTTAAAGGTATAATTCACAGTTGATGATTTATATTCCTTAAAATTACTACATATATGGTTTCATGAATCATTCTCATGTTTTATTCATCTATTTATTATGATATTCTCCATGAAAAAGGTTGGTTGTAGTTTTTTATTTCAAGGTCACACGTTTGATTAAATTTTTCTATCATGTTTGGTTGATGGAATAAGTTAGGAATCATGGAAATTATTCTTGTAGTCAGTTTATTGTCCATGAGAAGCATAGTGGATTGAAAAATCATTTTATTTATATTAAGAATACAATTTTGGTCACTTGAAATTTTTCATGAGGAAACTTATATCCTTTTTGATATTTTTATGTATAGTTACATTCTCTACTATATTGTATCTTATTGTAGTGTATTTCATTCAATATTTTTGGAGTATTTCCAATATCGATCAACATACCACATGAAATCATCATCTTATGATCTCTTCAGTCATTGAAGATTTTTTATGATTCAATGAGTAAAAATGAACATCGAAACTAATTAATTTGGATGAAACTATTTTTTCAAAATAATAAAATAATTTAAATATCAAGATTAAATTAATTTTAAATAATAAAATTAATAATGTTCTGTATGGATTCAGAAATAATTCCAAAAATTAATAAATAATGTAATAACCAATTTTTAGTCCATTCAAAAAATTATGTCCTATTTTCAAAAAATAAAAAAATGGTTAATGGATTAATTGGTTTAATACATGGTTGAGTGGATTTAATCATTTAATTACAATGATAATTTTAGATAAATTCTATTATTATCAGATATTGATAGTATCTATTAGAATAAAATGTTATAATTCAATAACTGACATCAATGAGAATTTTTCATTGTGAATGGATGAATATCTATTCAGTGTTTAAACTATTATTAATGATTCAATTGTACAAAATTATTACCTAAAATTGGCTTGAGATATCATAAGTAGTTTTCTTATAATTTTAAAGATATGTATCATTAAAAAAATTAGTTGGAGGGTTGTTTATTATTTCGAAATTTATAGTGAATATGGGAAGTGTTTTTATGAAACTTAGAGGGACGTATAATAATATATATGATGTAAAATAAAAGGCCAATCTGGTTATGAATTTTGTTTTCTGGGTGAATACTCTATCGCATGATGGTGGTGTGCTGTGAGGTACACAATGGAATAGCATTGGGAACACTATGACTGTGGCTATGGGGTGAAGATCACCCAACTTTTAATTCATTCCACATACCAAATTCCTTTTTTATTTATCAACATTTAAATGTTATTAGTGATTTTAACATTACAGTTATTTGACCCCCTCATATAATAGTTATATATTTAAAATAATTTCTTTGGTATGTGTATTTATCTTTCCTTACTTATAACATCATCTACTATTATTTTAAATTTTATAATTATCATTTATTTATTTTTCAAGAGTATTGGATGATAAAAACATATTTGTGTAAAATGGATGAGGGAGGAATCCCCATCCTATATCACAACACCTCCATCTTCTTATATCTTATACCTAGTCATCACATGTTCATAGATTTAAAAAATCTATATTCAAGGTGATTTTGTTTATGATATAGTGGTAATCACAATATTATGTTCATATATTTATTTATTTTATTATTTTTCCTATAAATTTGAATTTTTAGATTTTTGTTAATAGGTTTACATGGTACAGGAAATAAGAGTTGATTCAATAGATGATACTCATATTCAATGTATGTATGGGTTTTAATATAGGTTTTCAAACTCATTAGTAACGTTTTTTTACATTAGTTATTAATTCATTGGATTTTTGGGCTGGTAACTCACATAAAGAACCCATAATTTTTTCCTGGGTAACCAAAAAATTATGAAATAATTTTTGAGTTCTCGTTGTGAGGATTGGATCATTTTTAGAGGTTCTAATTAATTTTTGTATTGTATGTTTAATAGATTAATTAGAGTAATCTAATAAATACTAATGATTTAAGTGTCCAATGAAATATAATTTATATTTTGGGTTATAAGGTGACTAAAATAATTTTTCATTCCCTAGATAAATGAAATATAGGTCGTCTAGTGATATAATTTCTTATGGAATCCATAATGGAAATAAATCCATCATTAATAATTATAGTATCAAAAATATTCATGAAATACTATTAGTACATACTGAGACTATGATAGTCAAAAAAAGTAAGGTAAAATTACTTTTCATATTCTTTAGAAATGTTGTGCCAATTGAAACAAAAAATGGGTGGATCAATGAACATTTAGTAATCTAAAAACTAAAATATTATTTAAGGATTGTTATATATTTTATATTTATTATTAATTGAATATGAAACATTATTTTTATGATCCGTCAATGAATTTACCCATTATGACACATTGGATATTTGGGAAAATAATATTTGAATATATTTAAGTGTTTTTTGAATATTATCAGAATATTAAAATAGAAAATTCAAACCAAATTTGACATGTTTTATACAGTATGAAATTAATTTTACTTCTTCGTAATTTAATTTAATTTTGAATCATATATATTCTATATTTGTACTTTACATGTTGCACTATTTTCCAGGATTTTAATATTAAAGATGAACATGATGTTGTTTTGAAGTTTTTTTTATGTTTTTGATACAGATGATAGTGAATTTCAAATCACATTTAAACTGATACCATATTTGTTAATTAATTATCATGTTAATGTGATCATTTTACATATACTTTTTATTGATATGTTGTTAACATAATTTGGTATTGAATTTTCAATTTTACACTGGGTTTATAACTGTTTATTTTTTTATAAAAATATGATAACTTTAATGGTGATGAAAATAAATGAATGGGTTTGGATGTAAAATAATAAACCACCTAGAGAGGATACAATGGATATTTTTTGTATTGAGCCTAATTTCATAATTAAATTTTCTTCCCTATTTTCAAAATGAACAACTTCTCATACAAGTAATGTAACATCATTCATTGCATAAAAATATAAAAAATGAAATAGTAAAAAAAACCACATAATCATTTAATTATAAAATTGTAATATTCTTGTGGAACACATCATAATCCTGTCACTGATTAGGATAACCAATGGACTTACATAAATAATGGAGTAATCTATCTATCCTTATAAAGTGATAAAGCTGGGTAATCATAATTATAAGATATAAAAAGTGTAAATAATCGGATCATGGAAACATCATTGGGGGTGCAAATTATATTTGACATAAAATCAAGGAATAAATTAACGATATCCTGTAAATTTAGTAACCATGAGAATAAAAATAATTTGAAAAAAATAAAAAATATATCATTAATAATATAACTCAATGCTCACTACCATGTCATGAAAAAACCATGCCATGCTATCTACATGGGAAAGATATATAGTATCTCCTATGATACTACCAGATTGATTAGGGGAAATATAATTCTAGTCCCACTAAATTATTCATAGTAAATACTTCATATGTGTTATAGATAAGAAATTGATAAATAAAATTCATAATCTTGGAAATAAATCCATGAGAAACAATTTGATTACATAATAATTTCATATTTCTATGTCAAATATAGAATCATATAGATACCAAAAATTACAATTTAATATATCATGTAGGATATTTACTGGTCAAAATAAATATTTAATAAATGAATAAAATCTAGGAAGGTAATAATAATAAAAGGTGAAATCTAATCGATATAATAAATAAGATGAATAAATAAAATGGAAATGTTCTTCCAATAAGCATCATAGTGTTAGACCTAAGGATAAAATATGATTTTTACTATAAATAATTAAACATTAATTAATATTGAAACAAATAGTAAAGGTAATGAATATAATTTTAAAATATTAGAAACAAAAAAAATAATATTATGGATAGATAACAAAAAAATGGAAGAAAAAGGATATGATATTCTCCAAACTTCATATAACAACTTGTATTTAATAATATTCTAATCACAAAAATAAAAAATAAATTTTTTAATAAATTAATTTATAATATCCTCTAGGATTATATAATCTATTATATTTCATTTATTAACATTTTTTTAATAAATTAAATTTTTTATTATGAAATATTTTTATGTTTTTTGGGTCATTCATCATAAATGGATTCAATGTAATTTTGAGGGATGATAGTAACTATATAATTGATCTATAAGCTCCATAATATTCATGGTATTATTTTCATTTGATTAAATCTATAAAATATATCAATTTTTCAGCTGATTGTTACACATATTATAATCTTTATCATTTTGTTTGCTTGATACACTTAAAACCACCATGATGATTATTCCCCAAAAAACTATTTAATTGATGTTTTATAAATATCCAAAACTAAAAATAACATTATTTGATTATAAATATTATAATTGTTCATAAAAATATTTTTTTAAAACAAAAAATGATAATCAATAATGAAAAATAACATTGATTTCATATGTGCAATAAACCAACTATGGAGTGGGAGATGTTTTTTAGGGAGATCCAATCCAAACAATAGTCATGAATTGATAGTATAAATTTACTTATGATAAAATTATTATACACTTATAATCCCATTAATGGTAATATTATGTTTTGAAAGGGTAATAATATGATTAAAATTAAATCATTAACATTTTAGAAGCCTTACCATTCTCATTGACATAACAACGTTGGAATAAGACATAAAACATTATATGACAATTTATTTGTTTGATGAAATCCATAAATAAGGGTATATGATGGTTTAAAAGGATATTCATATAGATTATTGAAACATATAAATGATTTACCACTATTGATAATTGGATGAATAAGGAGTGTGTCTATTTTCAATGGAGAGGGGTATGATTAAATAAAATATTAAATATTATAAGGAGTTTTATCAAAAACTTTTTATTATTTATTGATGGGAATATTTATTATTTTCAATTAAAGCATATTTATTTTATTAAAATTTTATCAAATCCAAATCCAAATGTTCTAATTGGATCTTTTAATGTAATGTAATGATTTGAAAGTAGTTTTTTATTTTAATAATAAATAATATAGAAGTTTAGAATTTAATTAGAAGTTTTAAAATTTAATTTCTTAATATTAAATATATTATTTTACTCATAAAATATAATATATGTTTTTGGGAACATTCTGTAAATTATTGATTACAATTTATATTTAAACATTGTCATAAAACATTCTATATTTTCCAAATCGATATTTTGTATGATTCACATAAAATTTAATTTTTTCATTAAAATAAAAAATCTCCCTAATGTTATTTAGGTATACTTATTTATAAAAAAATCCCATTAATTTATAATAAATTTATAAATTATGTAATAAATATATGTAGATTTTTATATAATAAATAATTTTTAACTAAAATTTATGAGTAAATATCATCTTAAAATTTTAACACAAACATATTTTAAGTTATATGAATTGAGAAATCATTTTATATTTATCTAATATTTATATTTAAATATTTTATTTTCAATAAATTTTAATTATTATTCATTTTACTATTATAGAGATATGGGTATTTTTATTATTGTTAAATAACATTTCTAGTAGTAAGGTTACTACTCTAAGGTCAATATAACAATTATACATCCTAACCATTTATTTACATTATTATTAATTCAACACATTTTATCCCCCTGATATTTAAATTTAATAAAAAAATTTGTATATGTTTTATTCTATTTTTTTATTTTATTTTTGATTGAATTTTTTATAGCTAACCATGATGTATTAGATTTCTAAATTATATTTATATATTTTATAAGATTTTATTGAAAAAATTTACTTGTACTAATCCTTTGAGATATATTACTAATTTATTTTGAATTTTATATTATGAAATAAAATTGTGATTACAATGTTACATAGTATATATAATTCCCTTATAGTATACTCTATTTTCATAAGGATATACTGCTTGAAACAAATAAATTCATGTATATATTTTTCATATGGAATCGGGGGATGTTACTCACTGGAAATAATTTTATTACTATGTTAATATAATGATTTATTTTATATTATTTGATTTTATTTTTTTATTTCCTAATGGAATTATATTACCAAGATATTTCTAAATTTTCTCAATAGGTAATTATAGTTCCCGAGTAAAATCAAAATTAATTGTAACCAATTATGTTATATAAAATTAAAAAAATAACTTCTCCCCATATATTTGATTTTTCCTACTTTAATTGATGAGATAAAATAATATTAAAGATATTATACACTCAAATAGAAATCCTATTTATTATTCTTGAATATGTTGAATATTCAATATGAACCATCCATATAATGGTAATAGGAGAACTACAAACAAAAACATAAATATCAAAGAGGGACCCCTATCTTGTAATAATTCTTTCATACAATAATAATACATCATTTTCAAGGTAAAATATATAATAATGGTAAAATATAGAAATGATGTGTTTCATATCATTAGAAAATATGGTTCATAGATCATATATAAATAATTTAATTTAAACATTATTTAAATCCACCATCATAGTGTTGTGCAAATCCTTTCATGTTCTCCTTAGTGTTTGTAGTAACTATGGTATATAAATAAAATAAATGGAGAGATAAATGTTCAATAAGGGGAGGAATGATATTGATTTTACAATATGTAGTAGTCGATAGTACATGGGTGAGGATAATCAACAACATCAAGTCATATGAAAAGAATCAAAATTATAATCAGGAGGGAATAAATCAAAGGAGACCTAGAATATAGAATATTTGTAATAATGATACTTCATAAAACTATGGTAAAATTTTATTCATATTTTTTGAGAAAATAAATCTTCATGTTCATGTATAACATATGTATACAAATCCCTAATTCATAAATTATAAAAAATAATATCATATTGATAAAAAATTATACACATTATCTGATGGGAAATAAAAAATTACCCAATATATTAGAGGGATATATGTTTTTAATTCAACACATCACATTATATAATTCCTATGATGATGCATACCGCACAAAAGTGGAAAATATGTCAATAAAAATTATTTGATAAACCCATGAAAAAATAATGGGATGCGTAAATATTTTAAAAAGAATATTTCAATGAGTATAATTAATATATCCTACATAAATAATGGAAAAAAAATTCATTCAATATTTTCATAAAGATACCATATTTAATTTATATAAAAGGAAAAAATAGTAGGAATCTTTGATATGTTTTAGAAAATGATATTATTTTTTTAGAAAAATTAATGTGTCTTATTAATCTTCATAGTGAAGTTTGAGAATGCATATGACATGATGAAAATATTATAATGGAATGTGAAATTCATTTAGATTGAATTTCAAGATGCATAAAAATGAAGTAATTAAATAAAATAATATTATTTTAATTGATGATATGGTTTATGTACTATGCTTACTTTATGTCTCACTCTGACATCATGTTTACACCTCCTTGTTTTTAATTTTTTTTCAATTTTTATATTAATAAAAAAATGATGGTTGGGAAGTGAGTGACATAAAAATTTCTCTATGGGTTATAATATGATCAATATTGTGTAATTGGGTGCATCATGGGAATTTAGAAGTTTATGGAATTATGTTTTCCAAAGTTAGATAGATATTTACACATAAGGCAAGGGTTTTCAGAAAATTTCATTTTTATAGGATATTACATAGAAAATTTTGTATATAATATAATTAGTATAACCCCTTAGGGAAATATTCATTCAAAAAACACATTTTTATGATTTATTAGATTTTAAATGGATTCTAGTGTTTTGATTTTTTTTTTAATTTAGGTTTTATCTACGATGAATTTGTAATTCATGGCTTTTAATTAGTATTCCTAATTAATTACTTTCTAATTTATGTATCTATTATTCATTGAGGTATTATACATTGTTTCACTAGTCTGTATATTTGGTAAAAAAAATATAATTAATTATTAGTATCTAGTTATATGAATATTTATTAAAAAAAATTATCATCAAAATGAGATTTAAAAAAGGTTTCCATGTATAATTCCAAATCTAATATTAATGGGAAAATTTATTATTTGAAAATGGGTTCATGAAATTAATTAATTCACAATTTTTATTAAATGTGGTTTTAAATATTAGATTACTAGTTCATTACCCATGGATTGGCTCTCAAATTGTATAAATAGTTTAACAATAGAAAGTATCACTAATTTGATAATACATGTTTTATTAAATTATATATGAACTTAAAAATTAATATGACGTATTGATATTAGTGTGTGTTGTGAATAGGGATCTATATTAGATGGTTTAATTTGGTGGGATGAGTAGGTGAAATAGTATTATATGATAAATTATTCCCTACAGCATATCAAACATTCATAGAGATCTTATGTGTTTTTTTAAAAGATTGAGAGTCAATTTTTCTACTGTTTATCTACATGCACAAACATTCATTCACAAGTTGTATATTACGAACATTAATATGGGGGTTCCATTAGTTAGGATGGGCACACCAATAATTGTAGTTATTATTCTTGAACATTAAAAATTATGATGAAAAATGGCTCACCCATGTATGTATAGTATTAGCTCCTTGGATAGCTTGTTGATGTCTTCATTAGGTGTACATTAAATATCATAATTCCCATATCATTTTTGTTATAGTTCTTTATCACAAAATATCTATTTTATTATTATACCATCATGATATATTATGTTTATAATATGTTATAATATGTTATAATATTTCATTAATGTGTCATTAATTCATGTATTATTATTTTTTAATATATACAATTCTATAACATTTGTTTCCACAGAACATATATTACAATTTTAATTAAATATCTTATTGATCTTTATTAATCCTTAAGCAATTGAATTAGAAGTTATATTATAGAACTGTTTCATGTAGTTTAAAAATTGGATGTATAAAGTTTATTTCTAATATAATATTTTATAAGAAATTTAAATTAAACAGATAATTATTTTAGTAGAATATTTTTATATTAAATAAATTAAGTTAGGGAAATGGGAGCTTTGTTTTATCACGAATATGATAAAATATTTCTTTATAAAAACAATCTTTCAATCTAGTGTTTGTTCTCACATTATTTAAAGTAAGGTATATAATATTTATTAAAATTATACAGGGATGTTTTTGTTCATACCCTACTTACAACTCTCAACATATATAAACCAAGTCATAGTTATATGTTATGGTTCTATAATCAATGACTTACTTGGTATATACTCGTTATTTTTTATTTTCTCTTGGATAATGCTTCAACATCATTGTTAGATAGGGGGCCCATGTCATGAGGATATTAAATATTGTATTTATAGTTCCATAAATTTCATTTATTTCATTGAGATCAACCAAATCAGCCATTTTATTTTTATTTTTATGTATAGTTATATTTAAGATGGTTATATTATTCTGTGATTTGTCTTATATTTAATATTTTTAAAATTTTTAATTAATTTTCTATATTCATCTAATGAATTTACTCAACATTTTTTAGTTATTGTATAATTTTTTTATATTATTAATTTGGAATAATAATTCACATTGTTAATAATTTGGTTCTCAAACACTAGATTCCCACTCATATAGATTAGGAATTCTATTCAGGCCTTTCCATGGGATGGATTGAGTCCTTAGTTTATGGTCTCCTAAGATGGTTTCAAATAAATTGATATCAAATTGGTCTTAATTTTTAGTGAATAATGGTAGACATGTGATTATATAATAAAAACTACGTAGGAGGATCATGAGTGGGTTCCTAGTCATGACCATTCAGGATTGAACCTTTATTATCATTGGTTGATGGGATTTAAGCTATGATTTTGGATTTATTTTTTATTTTTCTTTATGTATTTTTATAGAAATGGATTTTATTTGATATTAAATTGATGTTATATATTTTAACTGGCGGTTTCAAATTTTTTGGGGGTGGATAATGGGAGAGGAAATATAGTTTCATGGTTAGTATATATGGTCCTGAAAACCATGTGGATCCCAATCCCATGGTTTTATATAGTTTTTAGTTTAGAAGTATGGTTGTCACAAAATCATCAAAATAATTCATTACCACTATCCAAATTTAATTTTTTTGGAAATTATATTACTTTAAATTTTATCTATTATTATGTAATTATTATTTTTCATGAGATAAAGAATATATTTTTGGTTTATATGTAATTTATTTTTGGTTTTCAATGATATTTTACAATTGGAAACTAGTTTAATAGGGTCAATGTCCATTTTGAAAATTTTAAATGGGTTTCATCAGAAATAAAACAATAATTTTATTTTAAAATGATGAAAGTTTTTTTGGAAATAAATGAGGGATTTTTAAAAAGGGATCGAAATAAATTTCAAGACCTATAACTCTAATATGCATTTTAATAAAAAAAATTGAAAACTAAATAATTATTATTTAATAATATATTATAAATAACTATAGTTTTTTTAAATCCAATTAACATGAATTTAATTATTTGGAATTATAAATTTTTTAAACAGTGAACATGTATGGTTTTTGTGAAGTCATTAAATACAATACCACATTTTTATGATTATAAATCTATCTAAAAGGGAACGATTACTTGTTTTAAGTTATGATTATTTGTATTTTTTTACATATAATCATTTGAAATGTTATAATTTCTTATTTAGATTATCATGGGAGGTATTTCAGTTTGAAATGTTATCTATTTGGTTTAGTTTACCATTTTATTCCTAATTTATGTCCACAAAAAGTCTCTTGAGGGGTCATGGGAGCTTTGAATGGGGATTTATTTAATATATTTGTGTTGAATAGAGTTTTAGTGATTAATATCTAGATATTAACCCTAATGATATTCCATTTTTAGTGCTACAATGAAATCCCATCATAATGATTGGCATTAACCTGAAAAAATATTTGTAATTATGCTTCAATAAATTTGGAATCACTACTCTCTTAAGGTGAACTATTTTCTTATTTTTTAATATTAATTATATTTATGGATAATTTTGATTAACTATCACATCTAGATTTGGAATATTCCTCCTCATGATTTTATTGGATATCTGTATTTTATCCTAGATATAAATAATAATTTGAAGAGGATTTGTTGAGGCATCCCATTAATATTACCTCTTTATTCAATCTATTTTATTAATATTTTACTATCTATTTAATGATAGTATCCTTAAAAATATTATATACTCTTTTGTTCCCCTATCATAATATCATTAATGACCTATAGATTTTATTTTGGGATAAAAACTAACATTTGAATAATTAGATAAATTTATTATTGATTCCATGATATTAAATATATTTAGGTGACTGAATAAATCATATTTTTCTCCTTATATGAACGTTATACGTGAGTTTTTTAAATATTCTCATGGACATTTCAAACTTTTCAATCAATCAATCATATTGATTAAATCATATATGTTGGAGATACCTATTAATATTCACATCAAATTTTATCATCCTAATAATACTCAAGGGTTCATTATCAATCTATTATATAGTTTCAGATTTAAATATGTATATGAATTTTTATTTTTTGTCTAATGGTATTACATATTTTAATGTGTTATTCTAAATTAGTCTTTCTATTCAATTTACTTTTCTAATTGAGTCTTTTTAAGATCTCTTTCAAATTTTAGGGAAATAAATTATTATTGTGGTGATAAAGGTCATACCCTAACCTTTATTTTTCATTTAATATTATTTATTTATTTATTTATTTATATCATCACTATAAATTTTCTCATCAAATATATTAATATTTTACAAGAATTGGGGTTATAGTGTATAACTAATGATTAGAACATGGTTATTTCAAAAAATTTGCAATGAACAGTCAAATGAGGCATCTTATTCCATAGGTGTGCACATAGTAAGCACATGGTTTTCTAAACCATGTTGAAAAACAATGTAGTTTCTCCCAAGAATTTATGTTAAGGGGTTATTTATTGGAGTATTGTTTGGAAAGAAATGTTTAAAACCCAAAAATAGTATACTGGTATTTAAAAATATTTGAAATTCCCATATTTCCTGTATAAACTTTGATAGAAAATCTAGGTTTCCTCATCCCCTTTGATATTGGCACACTATGGGAGCTCCATGAATGGTTCTTCCCCTTCCTCCCTCATATTCTTGGTCGTATCCCTTTTGTTTTAGGTTATTAAATTTCATTTTTGTTATTTTATTCTTCATAAATTCATTATTATCAATTTTTTATCATAGTGGTTTCTTGATTGTTGAACCCTATGGTGGGGTGGGGGGTCCTAATCGCATGTGGTTATTTTACGATATACATGTTGTTTCATAGTTCACCATCACCTATTTTCAAGGGTTTTTCCCCATATGCACTCATTTAATGTATGTGTTACCATGATATTTCTTTTCTTTTCATGCCATGAAAATCCTTATGCTTTCTAAATCACTTATTCCTTAAATTTACTAGAAATTTTAGACCGATAAATTGACTAAAAATAAGTTGTAAAACTATTTTTTTGAATTATAATGGAATTTCAATAGATACTCATTGTGATTAGATTTACCTAAGTAATTATGTGTATAATATCTTTAATAAAATGTTTAAATGTTATCTCTAAACATAAATTGTCATGACCCATCCCTTGGGGCTCGTGCTGTGACATACCCCATGCTCGCATCCTAAAGGCTAGGGTTTTGTGACTAGTGCCAAAGGCATCAACCTTCTAGTGGGAGGAATTTTCTTGAGTACCATTGTGGACACAAAAACCCAACCATGTCCCAAAAACGAAAAGGGTAAAATAAAGATACTAAAACACGTGTTGAGTACAAGTACAACTTAAAACAAGTGGTCCAGAATACAAACCCCACAAAAGAATTGAAAACAAGAATGTACAAAGGGGCTCGGGTAGCCATCCGCTGAAAATCCCACCTAATTATAAGATTAGTGTAGCTACTAGAAGCCAAGTTAGTATATCATGTCTACCAGATCCTATTGGGTCATGCCTGCTCTTAGTCCACAAGGTCCATTTTCAAAAAGTCTATCATCTTCGCAGGACAGAACATGTGCACACGAAGCCTGTATAGGGGTGAGTAACATTGTACTTAGTAGGGGAACCTAGTCCACTAAGGAGAAATACCACATCGAAACCAAAAAATTAAGCCGCATGTAAGACCAACTCACACCAGGTATATTCTAGAGTAGGAAAGGTTCAACAATTATAATGATTAATGTTTTGTACTATTGAGGGACTCATCCCGGATGAATCATTGCTCGTCTTCCAGGACACTAAGGATCCACACAACTACTGCTCATCTGTTGCTCCACTAAGGATTTACACGGCTACTACTCATCTTCTGGACCACTATGGATCCAAACGGTTTCTCCTCGTCTAATGGGCCACTATGGATCCACACAACTATTTCTGGATCCATCAGTCATACCTCAATCTCCCTGAAGTCCCACATTGAATAAACCAAATAATCATATCATCGTTAGTGTTCCAACTCAATAGATGGTGCGTTGAACATACACCCAGTTTTCATATTATTAGCATTTTAGTATCCATGTTCTAGTTGTGTTTGGCCCCGATCCGACTAGTCGGACCAACCTGACCTAACCCAACCTGGGGGTCCCATGTGGCCTGATTTGATTTGATAGACCCAGCCTAACCTGGTTTCGTTGAGGGAAGGTCTGATCCGTCCGGGCCAGTGGTCCAAGCCTAATGGGCCTCATTGGACCAGACCCAATGGACGTCGCTAGACCCGACCCTATTTGACTAATGTTATATCCCACCGGGTCACATGGGGACCCAGTCTCTCCAACCCAGCCTAAAGGGTGTGGGTCCAGCCTACCGGAAGGGGGACAACCCACTGGCTGCAGGTCCATCTCACCAGCACGGGGTTCGGCCTGCTGGGCATGGGTCTTGCCTACTGGGCACGTGTACGACCTAGTGGTGAGGGTTCCAGCCCACTTGGCACTGGTCTGAAACATAGGGGCAGGGTTCAGCCCGCTGATGTGGGTCCGGCCCATTGGGGTGAGGTTTGGCCCACCTCCTACCCAGTCTAGCCGAGAGACCGCCAAGAGCAGTTTCAGGCACCTCCTACCTCATAGGTTTTCCATGGGGTTGTTTCCCAGCCGCAATTTGTTGACCATGACTCCTCTGCATGTGACGTAGCACGACACTATGTAGTCTCACCACTGGCTCAGCGGCCGAAAACCCCCTCTTGTTATGCTGAGGCCAAATCCCATATCGTCCTCTATGTCGAACGACTGTCGATGTGGCTGTCAGGGTCGTCGAGGAGTATTACCATGGTGCTCCACCCTCCGAGATCAGCGCCCCCACTACTGCACTGGCATGATCTTCGACGGACCACCAAACGTGTTCTAGTGGTCTGTTCTCCATGTATCCTACTCCTACAGTTTCTAGGGGATGTCACATTCCCTCCGTTGGACTCAATTCCACCTTGTCGTCCACTTGAGAATTTGATCCATAAGAATATAAAAGATGAGGGGCTCGGGCCTTGTTCGTTTCGGCCCGCACCCTCCACTTTAGAAATTTAATGACATAGGGAGGCTCAGAGATTTATGCTATATCAAGAAAAGTTAATTCAATCATGAATAAATAAATACCCAAGAATAATGCCCTCCTACGAGAACATATTATCTGTGGATTAACAAGTTCGTGTGTTAATCTTCCTCCATCATTTAGAAAAAGAACGGTGAAACATAAAAAAAATCAAAACCTCCACCTCGTTGATGTTCATTTCCATAGTGCATCATCCCCAGGGGTCCAAGAGGTTGATGGAGTTCATCATTCTTCATTGAGGAGGATATCCTTTGGAGATTCATTAGATATTCCTCACAATTTAATCCGCATTCCACCAATGCGTCAACTATTAAAAATAAAACACACTGTAACATTTCTATTATGTTGTTTCATTTATGAAACAACATCATTTTTATGTGTCATCAAAGCATCATTACACGGTGTTTTAACAATCCATTAATGATCTCTATTAATGCACCTCGTCACTACCTTTTTGCTGCACCGCAACGTCGATTTGTCATCTCTCGTCGATGAGAAATGAAATAAAATAAGTTTTTATGTTATTAATTTTCACGAAAAGTCCGAAAATTAACTTTTCCATTCTTCCCTTGTAATCTAGAGTTAAGACTTTTCTAAAATAATCCCATCATTCTAAGATGAATGGTGACCTCATATTTTTTATCCGAGCACCGATTCAAAAGGTAGAAAAACTCATTTGCAATTTTACTGAACGTACCACAAAAAAGTTAAAAATTCTGTTTAGGCTCACCGGGCCTCGGAATCACGTGTAGTCTGAGCATGTAGTTTCGAAATAATTCTATATAATTAAAAAAATTACACAGAAATTATGATATGTTACATTCTCCTCACCATAGGGTATTACGTCCCTGAAAGAGTAAACAAGGGCTAATCAAACAAATTGGGGTATTGAGCATGAATCTGATCCTCCCACTCCCATGTTCTCTAGTGGAGATTATTGTGCTACCACCGAATGTGCACTAGGGGAATTGACTGTCCACGAAGTACTCACTCTTGTTGATCCTCTTTGTCCACTAGTTAATCCATAAATGTCTCCCCATTATCAATATCCATCTCACCCTAGTTGATGACGTGCGATGGATTATGCACGTATCTCCTCAGAGGAAACACGTAGAAAACCTTGTGCACCCAGTGAATCTATGGGGAAAGATTTAGGAAGTACCCCACCTCTCCAAATCTGCTCAGGATCTAAAAAGGTCGGATGACCCTTGTAGATATCTTTTCAACCCATCCAAATCTTTGTAATCTTCATTGGGTTGAGACCCGAAGGAACTCGTGGTATCACTCCTCAAACTCCAAGGGTCTCCATCTCTAGTAAACATAAGACTTCTGCCTTCTAATATGTAGTCCTCATCTCCTCCTAGATGACATGCACCTTCATACTAGTTGCCCGTACCAACTCTAGACCCATGGGTTCCGACTCCCCTGGGTGTTTCCATCATAGAGGTGATCTGAAAGGCCATCTGTACAAGGCCACAAATAGTTCCATGTCAATGGTGGAGTGATATTTTTTGTTGTATGAAAACTCCACCAGTGGAAGGTGGTCCTCCCAACTATGAACAAATTCCAAGATGCATGCATGAAGCATGTCTTCCATTTTTTGTATAGTCTACTCTATCTAACCACCCGCCTGGGGATAAAAAGCTATGCTCAAGCGTATTTGAGTCTTAAATGCTTTTTGTAGTCCCTTCTACAATAGGGATGTAAATCATGCCACGCGGTCTAAGACTATTGTAAAAGACACCCCGTGAAGCCACACTATCTGATGGATGTAGAGGAATACCAATCCCCCTACCTATCCCTACTTTTGAATGAGTAGGAAGTGAGCTAACATGGTGAGTCAGTCAACGATCACTGAGATATAATCATGGCCTCTGAGAGTACGTGGTAACCCAATCACAAATTCCATCTAGATACCATCACATTTCTACTCAGGTAACTCAAGAGATAGAGTCATGCCTACTAGAACCTGATTCTTGCCCTTCACTTGCTGACATGTGAGGTATCATTATATGAACTCTGTCACCACATTCTTCAGCCTTGGCCACCAGTACTGACATCAAATTTCCCGGTACATCTTCGCCACTCCAGGATGTGATGCTGAATGGGACGAATGAACCAAATACAACACCTCCTCTATCAACTCCATTCGTATAATGGTTCTCCCTTTAGAAAGGATGATGTGCTCCCCACCTATCGAAAATCCATTAGGATCATGGCCTGTGCATAACTGAGCACATTGGACCTCGCAGTCAACATCCACTAGTTGTGCCTCCCTAACACGCTATAATATTGGGGTAGTAGTAGTCATCGACTGAATGTAAGATTCTTAATCATCATTCATGATGGATATCAGCATCATGGATATATGCTCTGTCGCCTCACTTAGCAGCTGCAAACCAGTCCTCCTTTTATGTGTGTCAGCTACCACGTTGCACTTCCCAGAAGTATAAACTATATCAAAGTCATAGTCCTAGAGTAATTCTATCCATCACAACTATCTCTGGATCAGGTCATTCTGAGAAAATATATACCTGAAAATCTTGGGGTTGTAGTATACTATAAAATTTTTACCCATCAAGTAGTTCCACCACATTCTCAAGTAAAAGATCACTTCTCCTAATCCCAGGTCGTGGGTTGCATAGAAATTTTCATGCTGACTCAATTTCCATGAGCCATAGGTGATCACTACTCACTCCTCCATCAGGACACAACCAAGAACGATCCCAGATGTATTGAAGAAAAAAATATACTCAATATCATCCTCTGTTGTCTAAAGATGGGGGGCATTAGTCTATCTCTGCCTCAGCTCCAGGAAAGTCTACTGGCATTTATTCATCCACACGAAGTGTTGTACCTACCATGTAAAATTCGGTAAGGGTTATGCCACTCTAGATATTTCATGAACAAAGATCCAATAGTAACAAGCCAACCCCAACAAACATCATACCTCGGTCATGCTTCTGGGTGGCTCCCAATCAAGCACTACCTATATTATTTCCAAATCTTCCACAACTACAACCTCTGAGATGACGTTTCCTAGAAAGTGGACCTACCAAATACAAAAATGGAACTTCAAGAACATTCCATAAATCTGGTGCTCTCTGAGTGTATCTAAGACTATTTACATATGTTTATCATGCTCATCCTCTGACATTGAGTACACCAAAATATATTCGATGAAGACCATGAAAAACCAGTCAAGGTGAGGCTGGAAATTCTTATTCATGAGTCCCTTGAACAATTCTAGTGAATTTTTCATGCCAAAAGGCGTCACCAAGAACTCATAGTGACGATACCGGAACCTAATGGATTCTATACGTCCTCATTTCATACCCAAAGCTAGTGATAGCCTGATCTGAGGTCGATCGTCTAGAAACACCTAAATCTCATCATCTGATTGAAGCGGTCATCAATACTCGAATGTGGATACATGTTCTTCACAGTCACATGGTTCAGGAGCCTAATGTTCACACATATCTTCAATCTCCTGTATTTCTTTTTGGAAAACACCACTGGGGTATTCCATGGGGAAATGCGGGGCCTTACGAACTCCTTCTCCTAGAAGTCCTATAGTGGTACCCTCATCTCATGAAGTACTGTGGGATCCAACTAGTATGATAATGTTGATATAGGTCATGGATCGGGGTATAGGTTGATGCAAAAGTCCACCTCTCTCAGAGGAGGTAGACCCAGAAAATCCTTTAGAAAAACAACCTCATACTCTTCCACCACTACAGGAATGATTGGGCTCCACTCATCCAATGCACCAAGGGTGAGGCTGGCCAACTGATGATTGATCAGCCAAACCCTCTTTTGTGAAAGTCTATCTCGCACTACAAGGGTTTACATCTTGCCCATGAAGGAAAACATGGTCCCATCATCATGGAAACACCGCACATTGCACCTAGAATAGTGGATCTGAGAATGGGATATATATAATTAGTTCATAACCAAGATAACATCGTAAGGCCTTGACACAGCTACTAGGAGATCCCAACTAAATCTCTTGCCTCCAAGAGTATGCTAACACTGTTGGTACCCATGTGTAATTATTTAATCCCCTCCTGTAGGAGTCTCAAGTAGTGAGGATCACCCCAATAGATCCACCGGAATCTCTGAGATCCAAAGGAGAGCCATGGAAAGGAAAGAGTAACTGGCACCTATGTCTATAAGAACTACCGCTAGGGTGGGGAAGACATACATCATACCTTAAATCATATTTGGATCATTCTGGTCATAAGAATCCACTACATGAAACTAAGCTTGACCATGTCCTCCATCTTCCAGAGCTCGGGATGAACCACATGGATGTGGTGGCGGTAGTACATCAAACTATCGCCCACTGCCTGCCGCTTAGCCTGCTCCCCTGACACATTTGCTTCCCTATTTCCCTCCACGCTCGAACCTCTACCTATGTCCTGACAACCCTTAGACCATCTTATGATCATTTTTATGAATGGTTAGGTAGTCATGAGCCATGTGTCCATACCTGTTGCCCCAGTAGCACACCCTAATCCTCTTTTCTATCTCACACAATCATGTCGGCCTCGCACCACTGATCCTTAGTCCTGGCATTATCCCCTATATGATCTAGACTACATGAACCACTTCCCCATCTTTCAACTACTTTCCATGAATTTCTAGTCTACCTTTCACCCAGTGGTGGCACCAGCTTTCGGTGACTCATCTGTGAGGAAGATCTCTACCAATAAAACTCTCTCTAGCACTCTAGCCTACATGGGGATGATGAGAGACAACATAGACACCCAAATATCCTGGTGTAGCCCCTAATCGAAGGCTCGAGCCCTAAATAAAGCATCTCACACCATGTCTATAGAGTATAGGGAATTCTTGGTGAACCTTGCTGAGTACTTAGATACCATCATGATGCCCTGCTGAAGGTGAAACAACTCATGAATGTGCACCAAGGGAAATGTTTCATGGAATAAATCCTCCTGAAAAAATTGATTAAAGTCTGTCAAGGTAAGGGTATCCTCATCCTGAGTCTGAATCATCAGATTCCACCATCTCCACGTCGTTCCCTAAAGAAGTCGCATACCTAAGATCACCATTTGGTCAAACATTGTCCTCACAAAGAGAAAGACTGGCATCACTGCCTCTAGACATTCTTCAATGACCAGAGGATCCCTATCTCCCCTGAACCTGGGAGCCCTCTATCTCTAATACTCATGCAAGTCACTCAGTCTGTGCATGTACTCTACTAGTACATCAGGTAGTAGATACTAACCAAAGGGTTGCGGTAGCACTGGTGAACCACCCGGTGTGGCCATCTCAAGAACTAGTGCCTGAACGGAAGCCTCTTCACTAAAAGGGTTGTCCTCCTAACCACATATCAGAATCTTGGCTGGTCATCCTTGTGAAGGAATCCTGAAATAGAACAGGATGGTCCACAATCAATAAATTATATCTGGGGAGTAGAATCTTATAAAAGAAACAGAGGGAGAAACTTTTGATACACGTTTTTTATGCCTTAAGCCAAAAAGTATAAATAGTGGTCTTGGTGTGTGGATATGTCAGCTACCCCACCAAAACTAGACTCTCCAAATATGAAATTCAGAATCTCAACATATAACACTATAGTCGCAAAATAAAAACAAAAAAATATCAGTCTCTAACGTATAACCGACCACCTCTAATGCCACTTTCTCATGACCCATCCCCCGGGGCCTATGCCGTGACATACCCCATGCCTTCCTCCAAAAGACTAGGGGCTGGAAACAAGCATCAAAAGTGTGAAAATGAAAGTGGGAATTATTTTCCTGAGTACCTATATGCACACACACTCCCAACCATGTCCAAAAAACAGAAAATGGAAAACATGTATACTGAATCAAGTGCTGGGTAAATGTAAAACTGAAAACAAGTGGACAAGAATACAATCCAAAAAAAGAACTAAAAACATGAAAGTAAAAAAAGGGACTTGGTCATCCATCCACTGAAAACCATACCTGATGATAAGAGTAGTGATGATACAGGAAGATGAGGTAGTATGTAATGTCCACTTAATCCTAATGGGGCTCGTATTCTCCTATTCAACAAATTACAATGTCAAAAAATTGGTCGTCTATACAAGACACAACAGATGTGGAAAAATTGTGTGCATGTGCGAGTACCACAATACCCATTAAGGGACCCCAGTCCACTAAGGGTAATGACCAAAAACAAACCTCAAATAAAATCTACAAATAAAGAAAGCTCACAAAGGTATATTATAAAGTAGGAAAGGTTTATTAGTTATAGTGATTAATGTTTCATACCATTGAAGGACTCATCCCTGATGAATAGATGCTCATATGTCTAGGCACTAAAGATCCACCCAACTTCTACTCGTTTTGTAGGACACTAATGAAACACATGGCTGATGCTCATCTATTGGGCCACTAAGGATCCACACAGCTACTTCTTGTCTATCGGACAACTAAGGATCCAAACGGTTGCTGCTTGTCTTTTAGGCCAATAAGGATCAATACAGTTGGTCTCGAGCCATCATTGGTACCTCAATCACTATGAAGTCCCACATAGAATAACCCAAAGGTCTGTCTCTTCATAAGGGTTCCAATGCAATAGACCGCATGTCGAACAGACATATAGTTTTCAAGTTATTAGCTTCTTAGTATCCAAAGATTGGTTGCATCTGGGCCCAATCCAATTGGTCAGACCGACCTGACCAACCCATCCTCGGGCTCCCACATGCCTCAAGTTGATTTGACTGACCTGAACTGACCTGTTTTGGGTCTGGGTAGGTCATATTAGGTCTGCCTTGTGGGCTATGCCTAATGTGCCTCGCTAGACCCGACCCAGATTGTATGAGGGTCTAGCCCACCTCGTCGGCGAAAACCCAGTCTCATCCGACATGGCCGGAAGGGTGCGGCTTAGGCCTTCCAGCATGGGTCTGACCAGCTTGGTGCTGGTCCGGCCCGATGGTGCCTTTTTGGTCAGCTGGGGTGGGGTTCGACCTGTATAGCAACCCATCCATTTCTTACATTACTATTACATCATTTTAAAGATAAACAACATAATAGTATTGCACATAGAGGATCCAAAGGTTTAGTGTCTTGGGAAAACTTGGACCATACATAACAAATAAAACATCAAGCATAAACATTTATTTAATTTAATCTCTTCTTGATTTTTATTGAAACTTGACCCCTATTTAGTACATGTAGTTACTTTTGGATATACATCAAAAGGGGTGAGCTAAAATCCCAGTAAGAGGATAGATAAGAACAACAGAACAATTGATGAGCGTAACATAGGCAAAGAATCATGAACATGAGAGGTAGAATTTATACGAGACTTAAAATGTGGAAATGCATAAAAATGAAACATCATGTATTAGTGGTTAACTACCACACATAATTGTGAACAAATTTAGAATCTTTTTCAAACATAATTTCACATTAATTTATGATATTCATCACATTACCCAATTCAATGGAGCGCTTTATAATTCTGGGTGCACCCTTCACATTGAAACATTCATATTGCGCTATATAATTCTAGGATGACCCATCACATCATATCATTATAATTTATCATGCATGACACAATGAACATATATGAAAAATACACCTAAATAACCCATGAAAAGAAATGGGTTTCATCTCAGGATAACTCATTCATAAACATTGTGTTCCCAAAAGAAATTGGGAATAACAAACAAGTTACAAGAACTGTCAACCTTGAGTGAGAAGTAAAAGTTGTGTTCTTAAAAGAATAGTTCTTTTGAAAACATTTTTTTTTGAAATAAATACCAGTGAAAAAAATGTATATATCATAAAAGGAAATAAAATGATGAACATGTTATTTTTAAGGAGTAACCATATCAAAAAAAGGACTGAAAGAGAGAGAACTCGAAGGATGGATGTTCTATTCGAGAATTTCCACTTACATTATATCTGAACACTTCCTTCACTTTAATGTCCTATATAACCACATTATATTCTTTAATTAACAATTCCATAACCCTGTGTACATGAATATGGTTTATTATTGTTTCATTAAGATATTTTATGTGCCTTTGGATGCGTTATAGAGTTTAAAAACATTGATCGAGAAGGTTTGTTTTTATAGTTTTTCTTGAGCGGTTTACTTGTATTCATAAATTGATGTTCGGGTAAAACATGATTAAACATCCCGAACTGATATTACATGTTATTAATAATATTATAAGAGTTTAAATGATCTTATAAATAATTATTGTTAAATACCAGGGGGATTAATCATTAGAAAGAAATTTAATTATGATCGTTTAGGTAAATTGGGTGGTTTTTCGACCACAACGAACTTTTTTTGATTAATCGTTTAGTAATAGGTACATAAGATAGATATAGAACATTAGATAGGGCATAATAAATATAACATAATCTGGTTCATCCAAAAAAATGGTCTCAGGACAAGATCCGAAAGCAAAAAATGGAAAAAAACATGTCGTCCTTGAAGGTGATAGATTAACATCTCACGGAAAATGTATTATTTTATAAAGAAAATGGAAGATGATAAGGGGTTGTATGGTATTGTAACTTCCCAGTTCCGAAATCTGTCCAGAGTCACCCCTTTCCTGGTTGGTCATATGAGCTCAAGCGCATTTCCCCAAACGCTAGAGGCTGCCGACAAGTAGTGAGGGCCTTGGGTGTGATAGTGGGGAAACAATTCACTCATTGGCAAAGTAACATCGTGGAAGTAAAAGAGATATACAATAGCAGAAGTAGTATAATCATGAAAAAGTGAACAATGGAAGACTAGAAATAATAAACTGAAGCACAGACATATATATTCGAATGATGCATGATACATATGTCTATGAAAGCATCCAAAAAAATCACAATGTTGTAATACAAACAGTACTTAACAAAAGTACAAAAGAAAAATAGATAATAGCTCCTCAGCATCACAAGCCACAGCTTGGTCTCATTATCTCTAGCTCTACAACATTCAAGTACTTGAAGTAGAATGGTGCTTGACCTTATCTATACCTGCAGTAATATAATCTGTTTGGGACCAAATGTATGGCCCAAACATGGTGTGAGAATAAATCCCAGTAGTCAACCACCACAAGATCTGTGCCTAACATTCAGTGAATATATGGTAGGTAATAAACAAAAGAAGTCAGTAATCAAGGAAGTACTCAGCAGTAACCAGTACTGTAATTTCAAAGCATTCAGTTTCATATATCAAGTAAATAGCTAATCAAACAGGAAAACACGAACAGGTAACCCTCTGGGAAGTACTCACAGCCTATCCCCTCTGGTCTAACCTAGAAACACAAGCAACCCTCTAGGAAGAACACACATTCTACCCCTCAGGTTCAATTACAAGGATAATAAAGACTCTGTGAGGAAGCACTCACAATCAATTCCTCTTATATTCTAATGTGATAAATACTCTCTGAGGAAGCCCACACGATCAATTACCCTTGTAGTCAAAATTGATAAAGACTCTATAAGGAAGCTCACACGGTCAATTCCCCATATAGTCAAAAGTGGTCAATGACTCTATGAGGAAGCTCACATAGTCAATTCCCCTTATAGTCTACTACACCAGGTTCTCACGGCCTTGTGTATGTCAAACGAGCATAAAAATTCAATACATCCAATGTAAACCTCAAGAACTACTTCGATAAACATTATGCAGTAAATCAAGCACGTCAGATAAAATAATCATTCCATCCTACAGTACTAGAAATGGGAAACATCAAGGAAGCTTAATGGGCTAAACAGGACCAAACGGTTGTAAACAGAACATGCATGGGAAACCACTTCCTAATCTTAGCAATCAACCCTATTCACATCCAATTAACCTCTACTCAAGCATACAAGCATGGAAGGCAATTATCAGGGTGAAAATGGTAAACTTGCAATACCCTGTTCAAGGGTATTGGACAAAATTTCACATATAACTCAAAGAATTTCAACAAAATGCACAAACCACCTACTTTGTTGTTGGGAGACCGCTGTATGTGAACCTCAAGCCTTAAATCACCCAAGAACATCGTAGATCTACAAAAACATCTAAAATGTTCAATGGATGGTAACTTGAGAAGGAGAAGGCATCATGAAACTATGCTCTAGCAGAGGGAAGAGCATACTGAGGTGATCCAAATGCAATTGGTGGTGGTCTAATCAGAGAATTGATGCCTGATCGGGGTCTCGGAGAAAGATCATGGTCGTACAGGAGCTCTCGGGTGAACTAGGCCAAGAAGAAGGCCTTTCTGTCGATTAGACGCGACTCCGGTACATTTAATGGAAAAAAATACACAATGTGTACTTTGGAAGTACATGGCGTGTACTTTCCGTTTCCATACTCTGCTTTAGGAAGTCTCTAGGTCACCCCTACACGGCCGTGTACAAGGCCGCTACACAGCTAGCACACAGCTTCCCACAGTAACCAAGTACAGGGCATATACTCATAAATTACACGACATGTACATTTAAAATTTCCAGAAATTTATCTTTTTCTCAAAAACGACATGAAAACGAAAACATACCTGAAAAGAATATCTGAGTTCCTACAGGTATAATATCCCCATTAGAATCATAAAATTCTAGTATATGTATGATTCTAGACTTACCATACCATTTGGATGAAGATAGGCAGGGAGAGAATAAGAGAAGAACATGAAATTTAAACAAAATTAATGGGGAAGAGGGAGAGAAATTACATCTTGAATTCTTCTCATGATATCCTCTTTAAGGGACCTAGGATTAGTCTTTTGATGAGACCAGAAGCACTTGGATGTTATGTAGAGGCTATTGAATATGCATGGGCCGATTTTAGGCAAGGCTTGAATCATGAGTGGTGTGAGGAAATGAGGGTGTGAAGGGTGGTATTTATAGTGGAGGGAGAGGGGATTTCTCAATACAAAATTAATTAATTTATTATTTCTCCACAAGAAAAGGAATAATGAGTCTTCCATGACCATGAATATTAATTTTATCATGTTATCCCAAACTAATTGGGCTTACATCAACATTACATCATACAAGACTCTATAATTATCTTACTTGGATTATTTTGTAAATTATTGTATTTCCCAATTAATGAAAAATTCAAGTAGTTTAGAAAAATCCCAAAAATTCACCCCAACCATTTTTTGATGTTTATAATCTGAAAATGAAGTCCATTTTTCAAAAATAATTTTCTAAATACTGTTATTTTAATATTTAATTAAAATCATTATTTATTATCAAACCCCGGTTTTAAAACATTCATTTACTTATTCTAAAATATAAGTACATCATACTTTCATGTGAATATTATTTATATATTATCATAGGTATGGTTAATATTTATTAGGGTATATCACTATTCATAAGGGTATGTTACTTTTCATAATGGTATGTTACTATTCACCAGAAATTATGTTTTTCTAATTGGACTCCAAAAAACATACTGATCATAACCGTGTATATCATATTTTCAAAATTCCAAACACATAAGTGGAAAACATATGTTTAAAGGTCACTTATCACTTAGTAGTTCATTATGTTGGGTTTCATGTGATTTTATGACATATTTATAATAATGTAATTTCCATTGAAAAACATTGGTTCGTTACATTCTTCCCCCTTATGAAATTTATCCCTTGAAATTTCATTTTACATAAAAATGTGAGGGTACTTCTCCATAATCGCCTCATACGATTCCCAAGTATCTTCTTAAAACATATGGTTCCTCCACAAAAACTTGACAAGGTGGGTTGTCTTATTGTGTAGAACTTTTTATCTCTGGTCCAGAATCTCTACTAGCTACTCTTTATAGAATAGATCATCATCCAGCTGTAACACCTCTTATTTTAGAACATGTGAGATGTCTAGTATGTACTTCCTCAGGAGAGATACGTGAAACACATCATGAACTTGAGCCATATTCGTTGGATGTGCAAGCCGATAGGCCACGACACCTATGAGGTCAAGGATCTCAAAGGGGCCAATGTACCATGGGCTTAGCTTCCCTTTCATTCCAGAACACATGACTCTCTTCCATGGTTATATTCGAAGGAAGCCTTTATCTCCAACGTCGAAATCCAAGTCCCTTTGATGGTTGTCAACATAGCTCTTTTTCTGACTTTGAGAAGTATTGATGTGTTTCTAGATGACATGAACCTTCTATGTCATCTCTTGCAAAAGATCATGACCAAGTAGCATTCTTTCTCTAACTTCATCCCAACATATTGGATTTCTATGCTGCTTTCCATACACAGCATCATACTGTGCCATCTTAATACTTGAGTGTAAGCTATTTTTATATGACAACTCAACCAATGGGAGATGTTGATCCCATCCACCTCTGAATTCTAGAGAGTAGGATCTTATCATATCTTGAAGAGTATGAATAGGCCTTTCAGTTTGGCCATTAGTTTGGGGTGATAGGTCATGCTGAAATTTAATTTAGTACTCAAATCATATTGAAGGATCCTCCAGAATATATATGTGAACCTTGGATCATGATCAGATAAAATTGAGAAGGGAATTCCATGCAGTCTCACCACTTACTTAAAATATATCTTTGCATGTTTTTCAAGAAAGAGGTCCTACTTAATAGCAATAAAATGGGAAGTCTTGGTGAGTCGGTCAAACACAACCCATATTGCATTATTTCCCTTCGACGTCTTTGGGAGACACATGACAAAGTCCTTAGTGAAATTCTCCCTTTTCAAATTGGGTATAGGAAATGGATGAATAATCCCTTTGGACATTTCTCACTCTGATTTATCATGCTGACATACCAAGCACCTTGATATATATTATGTAATCCCCTTCTTTATGTTATCCCACCAGAAGTGTTCTCAGAGATCACGGTACATCTTGGTACTCCCATGATGGATATAGAATGTTGAACTATGTAAATTTTCCAATATCTCTATCTTTATCCCAGGTGATGAAGGCGTACAAAGCCATGTTCGAAACTGAATCAAAACATCATCGTCGATATGGAACTCCTGTAGCTTCCCTTCCATTAATGAATTCACCCTATTTTGTATCTCTACATCATCCCACTGTGCTTCTTTAATCTTCTCTTGGATTAAATGTTTCACAATCAGTTGGTCAACGTCGGATGTATCCCCTACCCTAATGATTTCTAAATCCATCCTTTTTATATCAAAAAAAGATAGGGTCTTTCTCAATCTGTAACATGGATAGATTAGAAATTTATATTATGCTCAATGCATCAACTACCTTTTTCACCTTTCAAGGATGGTAGTGAATAGAGAAATTGTAATCCTTGATTATCTCTAACCATTTCCATTGACACATGTTGACTTCCTTTTTTTGAATATATACTTTAGCCTCTTTTGGTCAGTTAATATGTCCCACTTCTCACCATAAGGGTAGTTACTCTGGATTTTCAAGGAAGAAATCACGGCTCCCAACTCTAGATCATGTGTCTGGTAGTTCTACTCATGAATATTCAACTGTCATGAGGCATAGACAATCAGATTGTCATTTTACATGAGTACACAACCCAAGCCTTTCTTTGAAGCATCATTTTATATCACAAAACTTTATCCAATGTTCTGTAGTGTGAGTACCGGTGCAGCGATAAGCCTTCTATTTAGCTACTTGAAGCTTCCCTCACATTCTTCCGTCCATACATACTTTACCCCTTTCCTTTTTAACATAGTTATCCAGCTTGACAAACATGAGAAATTTCTCACCAAACGTCGGTAGTACCCATCTAATACAAGAAAACTACAGATTTCTGTGACACAAGAGGGCTCGGGCCATTCCTCAATCACCTTTGTTTTTCAAGGGTCCCCAGAAATTCCCTCCCTTGTGATCGCATGTCCCATGAATGTGACTTGCTTCATCCAAAGTGACACTTGCTGAACTTGGTGTGAAACTCCTCATTTCTCAATGTCACCAACACAAGTATTAGATGTTCTTCATGTTCCTCCTTTCCCTTGAAGTAGATGAGAATATCTTAAATAAACACTACCATAAATCTTATGAGGTAATGTCTAAAGACTTTATTCATCAAATCCATGAATATTGTAGGGGTATTAATACGTCATTTGGGCATCACCAGAAACTCATAGTGCCCATAACTTGTATGAAAGGTAGTCTTCTGAATATCTTCCTTATTCACCTTTAACTGATGATATCCATAACGGAGATCCACCTTTGATAAAAATTTCGCTCCTCTTAACTAATCAAACAAGTCATATATCCTTGGAAGAGGATACATGTTCTTTATTGTGATATTATTCAGTTCTATATAATATTGCACAACTGCATTGTTCCATCCTTCTTCTTCACAAAGAGCTCTGGTGAACCCCAAGGTGATGCACTAGGGCATATGAACCCTTGGTCCAAATTTTCTTGCAGCTACTTAGTAAACACTTCTAGTTTGATAGGAGAAAACCTATAGGGACATTTTTAGATAGGATTAGCTCTGGGTATGAGTTCTATTGAAAAATCTACCTCATGATCTGGGGGAATTCTGGGTAACTCTTCAGGAAATACATCAATGTATTCCCTCAAGATGGGAATTTCCACAAGGTTGGTACAATCCTTTGACTCAACCATTTGGGAGAGATATGATTCTTAAGAGAGAATCAACACCCACACCATTGAGGGATTTTTCAAAGGAGATTCATGATCTTCCATGCATTTGTAGAGAATCATGGGATGGTTTAGAAGATGAAAAGTTATTTCCTTTTCCCGACAGTTGATGTGTGCTCTATATAATGAGATCCAATATATTCCCATTATAGCATTTAATTTCACCAAGGGAAGTATTATAAGATTCACTAGATGAATCTTCCCACATACACCAAAGGAGAAGAGTCAAGCACTTGGGTTGCAATGATTGCACCACTTGGTGTTTTTACAAATATCTCTACTTAAAGGTTTTGAGGCTTCGATTCTATAGTTCTACCGATCTTGCAATATTTAAAGTAATTCGTAGAACCAGAATCCAACAAGACTTTTGCCATTATTGGGAGAATAGGAATTATACCTTGTACAACTTCATTATATTTCTCCACTTCCGTAGTAGTGATGGAATAATCCTTCCCTTGTTCCGTCGTCTTTGGTGCCTACAGACGCTTATTACCCTTGAAAACTCAAGGCTTAGTGCACTGGTTTGCATAGTGCCATAGGTCCCTATAGTTGTATCATTGATCAATGGGTGGTTCTCTCTTTTCTTTGGCAATATTATATTTCATTTTCATGTCCATTTGACACTCTTGAGCATGGTTTCCTTCATTCCCAAACGTGAATCCCTTCCCAATCCCTTTGAGGCAGTTCCCATGGTGAAACTTCACACATTTTTGGGATGTGGGTCATTGAGTTTTCTTCCCACATTTATCAATAGATCCTTTATCTTGAAACTACATCTTTCATTTCTTATCACTATATATATGGGTCCATTCTCCACACACCATCTCTAATTTGAGAGAACATCACACATATTCTTCATAACTCCCAAAGTCTCGAATTCCAAGAGCCTTTTGAATGTGTGGTTTCAATACACTAAAGAATCTATCATTTTTTCTATCATTTTTTATAACAAAACCTGAAGCGTACCTTGAAAGTCTTGTGAAATTAGATTTATAGGTTGTGATATATTCTCCTTCTGTTTTCATGAGATCTATTAATTCTCTCTCCATCATCGTGTAAAGAGTTCTTGGGAAATAATTTTTAGGAAACATTATCTTAAGGCCTTCCCATTCCATTTATTCAATTTTCTCCCTTTCCTTGGTGTTCTTAATCAAATACAACCCTTGATCAACCTCTCAATCTAGACAATTAACGACTAGTTCCACCTTCTCCATCATAAAATAGTGAAGTAATGAAAATATCATCTCCATGGAGTTGACCCACTATTCCACAACTAGTGGATCATAAGATCCACTAAACGTCGATGGACGTTGACGCATAAAACATTTGATAGCCAGTTTCTCCCTCTTTGGTGAAGGAGGGTGTTCCATGTTATTATGGTTATTGTTCATAAGCTGAGAAATCTGGGTAACCATAACCATGCTCTTCAAAACTCCACCTCCCAAATCATTGGGGATGTTGTTCGGGCAATCGTTGCATTGGCCCTCGCATGAGTTGTTGGTCTTTTTTCTCCTGGTTCCCACCATTTTCTAAAATAGAAAAGGTTAGAACAAAACATAAGTCAACAAGTCAATAATAAATAACTTATTCATTTGAACTATTTATACTAAAATCATAACATATGGGATCCCTATGTAAATATTATTGTATGCATATTTTTACTTAGTCTCATATTAGAGGTTTTCTCTTAGGTTCATTAATCCTAATTCCCAAACTAACTGAACCATGCCTCTGAAACCAACTATAGAAACCCTGCATTTTCTTACAAAAAATAACATCATTTTAAAGAATAAAAACATAATAGAATTACACATAGAGGATCCAAAAGTTTAGCGTCTTGGAAAAACTAGGACAATACATAACAATTATAAGATCAAGCATAAACATTTATTTAATTTCTTCTTCTCTAGATTCGTATTGGCACATGACCACTTCTTAGTACATGTAGTCACCTGAGGACATACATAAAAAGGGGTGATCTAAAATTACAGTAATATGATAGATAAAAACAATATAACAATGGGTGATCATAACATGGGCAAATAATCATGAACATGAGGGGAAGCATTTATAAGAGACTTGAAATGTGGAAATACATAAAAATGAAACATCATGTCGTAGTGGTTAACTACCACACATACTTGTGAACAAAGATAGAATCTTTTAAAAACATAATTTCACATTATATCATGAGATTAATCACTTTACCCATTTCATTGGAGCACTGTATAATTTTGGGCACACCCGTCACATTGAAACATTCATATTGCTCTATATAATTATGGGTGTATCTGTCACATCATAACATTATCATTTGTCTTGCATGCCATAATAAACATATATAAAGTAATGAACATAACTAACCCATTAAAAATAATGGGTTTCACCTCATAATAACACATTCATAAACATTGGGTTCCCAGAAGAAAGAGGGAATAACATACAAGTTACAACAATCGTCAACATTGAGGGAGAAGTAAAAGGTGTGTTCTTAAAAGAAGAGTTCTTTTGGAAAACAATTTGTTTCAAATAAACTCCCAGGAAAAAGATTTATATCCAAAATAAAGAAATATAATGATGAAAAATTTATTTTTTAGGAGTAACCATATCAAAAAAAGGAGTGGAAGAGGTAGAACACGAAAGAAGAATGTTGGGTACGAGAATTTCCCCTTACCTTATATCCAAACACTTCCTACACTTTAATATCCTATATAACCACATTATATTCATTAATTTAAATTTACATAACCTTATTTAAATTAATATAGTTCATTTTTTTTTCTTTACATTATTTTATGTGCCTTGGTATGAGTTATAGTGTTTAAAATCATTGTTCGGGAATGTTTGTTTTTATGGCTTTTCTTGAGCGGTTCACTTGTATTCATAAATTGAAGTTCGGGTAGAACATGGGTTAACATAAAACTGATATTACATTTTATTAATAATATTACAGGAGTTTAAATGATATTATATTGAATTATGTTATATTCTATGGGGATGAATCATTTGATTGGAATTTAATGATGATCGTTTGGGTAAATTTTGGTTGTTTTTGACCACAACGAATTTGTTTTGATTAATCATTTAGTAAGATGTAAATAATTTAGTTAAATATCTTTAAATAGGACATAATAAATATAACATATTCTGGTTAAACCATAAAAATGGTTTCATGACCAGATCTAAAACCAAAAATAGAAAAAGAAAACATGTTGTTCTTGAAAGTGGAAGATTAATACATCACAAACAACGTTTTCTTTTATAAAATAAAAGGAATAGGAGAAGGGTTTGGGATGGTATGATATCCAATTAGTATCATAAAATTACATTATATTTATGACACTGTAGTTACCATACCATTTTTACAAAGATGTATTTTGAGAGAATAAGAGAAGAACTTGAAATTGAAAAGATATTATAGGAGAAGTGGGAAAGAAATTACCTCTTGAATCCTCCTCTTGAGGTCCTTCTTAAGGGACTTAGGATTTGTCTTTTTATGAGACTAGAATCTCTTTGAAGTGGGGGAGGGGTTAGGAAAAATGCTTGTGTTGAGATTAGACATGTATTGATGCATGAGAGGTGTGAGGAAATGAGGATGTGAAGGGTTGTATTTATATTGGAGGGGATAGGGGATTTCTCAATATAAAATTCATTAATTTATTATTTACCCACTAGAAATAGAATAGTGAGTCTTCCATGTCCAAGAATAGTAATTTTATCATGTTATCCCAAATCAATTGGGCTTACATCAGAAGAACATCATACATGACACTATAATTAGCATATTTAGCTTATTTTGTAAATTATGGTATTTCACTATTCATCAAAAATTCATTTATTTCAGAAGAATCCAAAAAATTCACCCCAAACATTTTTTGATGGGTATAATCCAAAAATGATGTCCGTTTTTCAAAAACAATTTTCTAAATATTATTATTTTAATATTTTATTAAAATCAAAATTTATGATCAAAACCGAGTTTTAAGACATTCATTTACTTATTCTAAAATATATGTACAACATACATTCACTTGAATATTATTTATATAATATCATAGATAAGGTTACTATTCATTTGTGTATATCACTATACATAAGGGTATGTTACTATTCATCAGGGTTTTCTTCTATTCGCCAAAAAATATGATTTTCTTATTTGACTCCCAAAAAAAATACTAATCACAAGCGTGTATGTAATATTTTTGAAATTCCAAAGACATAAGTGGAAAACATATGTTTCAAGGTCACTTAGCACTTATTAGTGCATTGTGTTGTGTTTTCATGTGATTTTATGACATATTTAAAAGAAGGTAATTTCCAATGAAAAGCATTGGGTCATTACAGCTAGCCTCATGTCGGGTCTTCCAAAGGAGGACTAGTCATATCTGATCCAGCAAGAATGCAGCCCAGAGTCATGTACGACACCTCTTTCCCCAAAGGTCATCTGCAGGGTTGTTCCCTAGCCACAGTCGGTTGACCTCGGCTCCTATGCATGCGATGCTGCACGACACCACGTTGTCTCACCATTGGAAGCCATCTCTGAGGTCAGCGGCCCCCTCTTACTACGCCGCAGCCAAAGTCCATAGCTCCTTCTTGTGGGATTACCACTGATGTGGTTGTCTGGTTCTCTCCGGCATACCGCTGTGGTGTGTCACCCACCAGTGTAGGTGCCGCTACTGGCGTGCTGACATGGTCTTTAGTGGACCACCACACGTGCTCTGGTGGTCCATTCTCTATGTCGCATGTGCCTACAGTATCAATGGGATGTAACCATCCCTGTGGTGGCCTTGATTCCTCCATGCCATCCACATGATAATTCAGTCACAAAGAACACACAAGCGGAGGGGATCGGGCTTTGTTCGTGTTAGTCCACGCCCTCCATGTTAAAAATTTAAAGACATGGGGAGGCTCGTGGATTGATGTTCTATCAACAATAGTTTAATTAAATATCTAATAGAGAAAGGCCGAAGAAATAAACCCTCCCTCAATAATTTACAATCCACAGATTAACATATTCATGGGTAATCTGCATCTGTCGTTCAGAAAATGGACGGGGAAACTATAAATAATTCAAAACCCCTAACTCATTGATGTTTGTGGCTGGAGCACATCATCTCCAAGGGTCCAAGAGGTCGATTTCATTCTTAATTATTCATTAGGGAGGAAATTTTTTAGAGGTTCATCAAAGAATCCTCATAGTTTATTCATTTTTCGTCCAAAGTGTAAACTATAAAAAAGAATACATATCGCAGTGTTTTTTTACACTATGGTGTCGCGTCGTTACACTATTTCATTTATGAAACACAGTCATATTATACGTCATCAAATTTTCACTATACTATGTTTTAACAATCCTTTAATTATCTCCATTAAATGTGTATCATCTCTACCTTGTCGATGCACCGCATCGATGATGTGTCGTCGCTCGTCAGTGAAAAAATGAATAAAATATGATTTTTAAGTTATTTTATTCATTTTCTCAAAAAGTATGAAAATTATCTTTTCTATTCGGAACATGAAGGCTGAACTTAATCCTTTAAAGGTGAATCCTAGCGTTCTGAGTTCAATGGATCCCTTATATTTTTTATTCGAGTATCGGTTCAAAAGATAGAAAAAACATGCTCGCACGGTTGCTGAACGTACCATAAAAATGTTGAAAATTCTGTTTTAGGCTCACTGGGCCACAGAATCACATGCCGTCAGAGCATGAAGTCTCAATATAATTCCATATAATTAATAATATTTAACAATCAATTTCCAATAAATTACATAAATCCCACAAATAAATCATGTTTGAGTTTCTAAGTGGATTTTTTGTTTATTTAATGTGACTTTATAATATTTTTTGATTAAAAAATTACAATTCATAGAACATGAAAAGTATTTTTATTTTAATCTTGTCTTATAATTTTATGATTTATATCTATATCATTATTTATGGTATATTATGATGTTTCTTAATTTTGCTTAATTTTTTTGATGATTTTATTAAAATTTTAGTTTAATTTGATTTAAAAGGGGCCTAAAATGATTACATATTTCAAAATACTTTTTATAAAATCATTTTTGATCCTTATAATATAATCTAATTGATTTTTTTACTTTAATATTTGTTTTTTAGAAACATTGGTTTCGAATGGTTTTATTGAATTTAATAATTTTCTTAGTAGTTCAAAACTAGATGATGAACACTCATGCAGAATAAATGGTTTTCCTATAGTGTGTTTCACTCTTTTTTTAATCCCCATTTAATTATATTATTTGTGATTTTGAGAATTGATATTATATAATTATTTTATCATGTGTGGTAATAGGGTACTAATTTTAAAGGTTCTATGTAGGTATGATAAGAAGATGGTATTGTATTATATGATAAATGATTTTTCCCTAAATGTTGCTATCTTCATTGGTATCCATGGTTTCACACTATAAGATTAATATATGGTTTAAATTATGGTTTTTATGTTGAAATAAAGATTATATTATAGTTGTATATTATGATCCCTTATAGGGAAGTATGGCCAGTTTTTCTAGGTAGTGCATGATGGGTGGATATTAACTAAGAACTCTAACAATTAGGCCTATAGATGGTTCCACCAATGTATATCTAGGATAGTCTCATTGTACATCAAGGACTTTCCCATACATATGAATTCATTTTTTATCTTATTTTCTACCACAATTCTACTCTAGTTCTTTCTTACTGCACTTATATTTTACTATTTTTTCATTATGATATAAATTTTTTTGTTATTCAATATTATGTATTTCCCTCTCTCTCCAATGGCCCAAAGGACTTCATTTTTTATTGATTTTTGATAATCCACGATTAAAGGGGTGAGGTGGAACCCTTACAAGAGCCCGTAGGCATAAGTATTACATGGATTGTAGGCCTTAGAGGAATTCATTTTCCCATATGCTTCAAACATTACATACAAACAAGACTAACTACTTAAAACTACTCATCCCTAGAATCTTCATCATGAAATCAGCTCTCCACCTTCGCATGGCTATTCGGCTAGGCATCTTGTGCATGCAAAATCTTGTCCCAATGGAAGGTCTCATACCCTCCCATTCTTGCAATCTTTTTAGCTTCTACTGTGGTGAAATCTCCTTGCTCATCCTCCTTGTAGAGCTTGTTTCTTGTAGGTCATCTGGTTTTCATCTGCACTTAAGGTGGCCTGAAGGCCTTGAGGTGGCCCGAAGGCCTTACTGACCCGAAGGCTTGGGTGACCCTAAGGACTTAAAGGACTTGGGGACCAAATCGGTGGCCTGAAGGCCCAAACGGGGTCATATTCCCAACTTCTATAGTGCCAAATAGTAACTTCTACAGTACCCGCTGCAGCACTGCTACAGCACTACTAAAGTACCTGGAAATAATTTCTCCGCCTGGATTTGATATCGGGTCTCCCGGATGCACTTGTAGAGTACTTACCAACTGGGCTAAGGCTCATGTGAAAAATTATGTATTTGATGTATAATTTATTCATGTATTACTTATTTATGTTTTATGGATTTCCATAATAGTTGTTCTCATATGAGTTGTTCAATTTTGTAAATTCAGAATCATGTTTTTTATAAACATTTTTCGATATTTTTGATGTTACATCTTGAACTTTTTTCTGTAATTTTAAAAATGTATTTAATTGGTTATTTCTAATGTATATTTTGAATTTATTTTCAATTAAATTTATATTTTTTTTAAAAGAAACTTTGGTATTTAAATGAATATTTTCTAGAAAACACAACCTAGTTTCATGATAATTATAAATAATGTATTTTCATATAATGTGTCTTGAACTTGAATTTGTGTTTTTTGGTTAAAGGAAAAGTGTGAGAATTTTAGTGAAATCTTATTGGATTTTTTTCACAACCTACTTACACTCATTGATATCTATAGACTGAGTGTGTTTTTTATGTTCAGTTTCCATATTTAAGTAGTGAAATTATATGGACTCAACTTTTTTGAAATTCCATTCAATTGAAATTCAACATCAATATTAAAGTGTGACCACAAATAAATTGGAGAATCGATCTATTAATTCATGTATCCTTTATTTATTTCCATTATATAATATATTTATATTGTCTATGCTCGTGTTTTTTTAATTCAACAACATTTCTATTTTACTTGGTAGTTTTATTTCATGATTTTATTTTCCTTTTAAATTATTAGATTTTTTATATCATTTTAAATGGTTGTAGAATGTGTGGTAAAATCATTATAATGTTCAAGTTGACATATATTTTTAATTTAATAATATTTATTTAGATTACTCAATCCCATTTAGAATATATTGAATCCATGTCACTAGTTTCCATCACAAGGGCATTGGGAAAGATTTTTTAATCCATGGTATGGCCTATATATTATTTATTTTTTTAGGGTGGACCAAGTTGGATACGAAATATTTAATCATTCCCTTAAAATAAATATTTTTACCAAAAATTAATATAAAATAATCGCAGAATACTATAGGTCCCAAAAAAATAAAACATGGACTTTTAACCATGAAATAGATTCTATATTGAATATTCGGGTTATTATTATCTTAGAAAATATGACTAAAAGGATCTTTATTTTAGGAGATGAATTTGTGTATCAATACCCTTAATATAGATAAGTATTTTTAAAGACATTAATCAGCCTCTTTTTTATGGATATTATGTTCATACATATTCCATAGTTGAAAATAGTTTTAGAACATCTCTATATTTCCAAAACTAATTCCACACTATTTATTATATGGTTTATCAATGTATATTGTAATTGAATCTACCATATTTAAATCCATGATATTGAGGTATTTAAATGTTATAAAACTTCAAAAATTTCATGTTTCCTATAAAAATAATTTCATCTTTTTTTGAGTATTCATTATGAACTTCATTGTCTTTTTAGAACCATCTCCCAATTTCATAAATCAATTCTCTACATAAAATAACATTTTCTTGGACCTTAATCGTTCTTTATCATTGGAATGAACCAAAAACTCAACCTATTTATTAATAATATCACACTAATAAGATTATAATCTCTAAATTCTATCTTTTATACCACACTCATTCTATTTTATTTGGTATTCAACTTCATATCATGTGTGATTTTTTCCTTTTTTCGACAGATTTTAATCCTCTAATTTTCGATTGAGATTTTTATAATGGTTGAATTCAAAAAAAAATTTTGCAAATTTATCTAACAATAATTTTCAATTTCTATTTCATGTGATGTTTCTAATATAATCATAGAAAAAAAACATATTTTAAGTAATGTTTACAATGAATGTCCATTTATTCAAAAATGTCGGTTATTTAATGATTCCAATGAACTAGGAAAAATAACATAATCTTATTTACAAAAATGAATTGATTTTATGTTCATAAAATTATTATTTTCTTAATTCATTCTATATTTTTTTCCTTAATTATAAGAAATATTAATTTTATTCCTAGAGACATATTTTTCTTGATAATAATTTCTAGAATCAATATGAACTTTTTTATTAAATCTATTCATTGGACTTTTACTTACAAAATATCAATTATGTATTAAAAAAATTAAAAACAAATATTTTTTGTCCATTCTTTTCACTTTTGAGAATTCCATTGAAATAATATATTTTATTTATTTATTTTTCTCACCCTTCTCTTATTCTTTATCTATATTAGTATGAATCAATTTTTCTATCTTTGAATTAGAAAATTTATAAATATTATTATATATATCCTTATTCATATAAATTTATCAAATTATAATTATAGTCCATGATTTAAAATTTAATATTCTATAGAAATCAATAAGAATGATTTAATTCAAATATAAATCATCAAGGTAGAGAAACATAGTATCAAACCTCTCTATAGGAATCATTAATTGGTGTTGGATAATACTATAGACATTAATTTTTTCCCTAATGTCTTTGACAATAGTCATAATCTCCCTAAAAAACTATAATGAAATTGATAATACATTTCTCATTTACAATATTTACATCTTTATGCAGTCATATCCATATTAGATGATTTACATAATAAACATTGGGATTATAATCTAAAATATTCTAAATAATATCTTATATATATTTTGTATTTATAAACTCCATCACATTGAAAAAATATTTCTCTATGTGATATACCTCATTTTAATTCCAATTTGAAATATGATATTCAACATTGAGGTCCATAATTGGATATATCATAAGCTCTTTATCGATGGTAGAAAATACAACAAAGGGATAATCAAGAGAATAAATTCCCTGAGAAGAGATGTAAGGTGTCAACTGAATATTTCAATTAGTAATTTTCAAGAAAAAATATTTTCATTTTTTTTTTGTATTTATAGAATTAAAGACATATATAATTTGTTTCAAAATATCAACAAATATTAATAGATAACTAAAAAATTAAATGACATTAATTTATAATGAAATTAGGGTAAAACCATATTTTCCTAAAAAAAATATAATTTATCAATGATAAAACTCTTATATATGTAATCTGAGGTGAAAAATGTATCTTGGATACAGATTTATAATCCCCAAAAACAATTTACCGACAATGATAAGATGGTGGATTTTGTATCATTCTTATTTTTTTACCTAGAATTTAAAAACTGGTCATTTTAATTGTAATTAAATCTAGAATTCAATAAATATTCTTAAATAGATTATGTAAAATGTAAATCAAGAATTTTATATATATAATATTTATATAATGTCCCTTTTTATGTTTGAAGGACCATATACCTATTTTACATGGTAATGTAAGTGACATTAATATTCAGTATGTTTATTATAATCCTATAATGAATATTTAATTGGTTTGACATGATCCTTAAACACGTTATATATTATAATTATTGTATATTTATAGTTTTACATTAATATGAATTTCATTGTTAATAATCTTTCCTTACATCATTATTTTTAGTGTCACCATTATTTGATGACGAAGCACATCATTTATTTTCCATAGAATATAAGATAAAAAATATTTGACTCCAAATTATAAGAATTGTATGATTATATCTTTAAAGTATTAGTAATATACCACACAATATCTTAGAATCATGAATAAATGTTTACATGAAACTATGACCTAGAGAACTTCTCATAAAACCATTGAATCTAATTAAAATTCACTGGACTCTTACTCCTCTTCGATGTAGGATTATATTATTTAATTATAATCAATATAATTTTATATAATATCATGTATATTATTCTTATAGAGTTATATGAATTTTCATATTGTTTTCTCTATATCATCACACCTATACCAATTTATATTAAAACGCTATCTTTTATTCCCACAAATTTATTCTACATATTCTTTATCTACTTTTGTTTAAATTACTAAAAAAACATAGTAACGAAATAGACTGAGTTCATTGACACATGTTTTTCAATGTATCTAAAATCAAAATAATCTAATATTCCCTCCAAAATAACGTCATGTATCATTTTTATATTATTTTATCAACACTCCAGAAATTATTATATAATAAATAAGTTTTCTTCTAAATATTTCTAGAAAAAATATTTAAGAATTTAAATTTATATTAACAATCTCAATCATGGAAACTAATATAACTAAATATTGAAAAAAATACACATTAGAAAACACATACATAACTGTTAGAAATTTCATTTGACCATTACACATCAAAATATCAACCATTATCAAACTTATTCAAACGTCAATTCTAACTTATATATCATCAATTTAACTAAATTAAATTTTTTTAAATTGTGAAATGACTTATGAAAAGGTATACAATAATTTTTTATGTGATCACTCATTACGATATATGGTATAATGAAAATTTACATAGTGTAAATCCATCAGTTTCATCTTATTATAATATATGTAATGCAGAAATCGTTAACTATTATGGAAATTTTGATATATATTATAACATATTACTAAACCAATATTTTTCAATGATGAAACTTATTTAATAGTTTTTGTGAATATAATTAATAGCTTTGTATCCTTGAGGAAACATGGATGTTATCTTAAGTTGTGATAAGATTCTCATAAAATATGATATATACATATATATATTATAAAATATAAACAATAATCCATATTATATATTATATACCATAGTAAATTAATTGATAATCACAATATCTATTATGACCTACCTAATGAATTTTGATATGGATATCCTAAAATATGATATAATTGAAATTTTAATTTTTATCTTACTTTTTTAGTTTTTAATGGAATTAAATTATTTATAAATTTTTTATAAATTGTGAAAAAAGTTTTTCACATCTATTTATATAGATATAAATCATTTATACATTTATTAATTATTAATCTATTAAAATTAATTATAGATTGTTTTTAAAATATATAATAAATAAATATCTATAATTTTAATTGATAACTTTAAAATTTCTATTTTATTTATATTTAATTGAACTATAATTTGGTTATAGAGTGTTTATATATATATTATAGTGTTATTAATGAATTTATTTTAAATTAAAAAAGGTGAAGTCTTCAAGATTTTATATTCCATTTTGAATAATTCAGAATGAATAATTTGAAAAGTTCACATTATGGTCTTATTAGAGAAATTATTTAAAATATATATTTTTTTTAAGTTCACTAATATAATGTTTTAAATATTTTAAAATATATGATATTGTTAATATGTAATTTTTTTTAAATAATTTATTTACAGGATAATGTGTTTTTATTTCATTTACTACTTCTAAATTTTATTTTCATTATGAAGAAGAAATCAAGACCGAGACACACGCCCCTCAAGGGGGAAAAAGTGACGGAGACCAAGGGCATCTCCATGAATGATATCCTTACAATCATCCATAAGGGAACCCAAATTTTCATAAATGACCAATACATTCATTAGACTTACCATACGTGCAAGAGAGGCGGTCGTGAAGTTCGAATCCACTACTACAAAAACGGGCAAGGGAAGCACCACCTTATATCAGCGCTAAGCAAGACCGCTGATAAAGAAACCATGTATCAGCGCTAAAATTTTAGCGCTGAAAAGGGAATCTTTATCAGTTTTATAATAGTGCTGATAAAGAATTCCTTTATCAGTGCTAAAATTTTAGTCCTGATACAGGGTAACCTTTATCAGCGCTAAGCAAGCGCTGATAAAAAGACCCTTTATCAGCACTGGAAAAGTTCTGATAAAGAATCCATGTATGAGCGCTAAAATGATAGCGCTGATACAGGATGGATTTATCAGCGCTTTTGGAGTGCTGATAAAGAGGACCATTATCAGGGATAAAAGAAGCGCTGATAAAGGGTACCTTTATCATCACTAAAATTTTGGGGCTGATAAAGGTAGTCTTTATTAGTGCTTTTTTAGTGCTGATAAAACCTTAGTCAATTTTTTTATAAAGTCGGTCACACAGTGCCCTTATTTTATCACAACCTAAAGATCTCACGGTACTGGAACCCTGCGATCCCCTCTTCCACCCACTGAGTTCGCATTACCGGACCTCCACTGCCTTCGTGCTTCTTGTTTTCGGACCTCCGCCGCCCTCGAGCTTCACTTTGCCGGACCTCTCCCGCCCGCAACGCCCTTGATCTTCATTGTCGGACCTCCGTCGCCCGATGTGTTTCACCTAGTCGTACCTCCCTTTAAGGCAGGTTTTCCAAATCATTTTTTAATATTGTTCTCCTCTCCCATCACACATAACCATATGTTGATTCGGCATGATAGATTTAATGGATATTTGAGTATTTTATAGTATTGGTTAGAGGTTTTAGTTACCGCATGGTTGGTTTAATGATAGAGAGAAAGAAAGGTGGAAAGGTGTCCCTCATGAGAGGCTAAATGAAGCTTACTTCCTCAAAATAATAATATTCTTCCTTCTCTGTGAGTGAATCTTCTCTTTCTTCTTCAATGTCCATGTACTAATATCCATTTTTCGAAACAAAGATGGCATTGCAATATACAACATTGTATAATTTTTGGGAAGCATTGATGAGGTTGAAAACCACCTATTATTTTAAAACATATAAGATTAGACATCCCTGATTCACATCTATCAAGGAATTTCCTATCTATAGGAATGTACGTCCAAGTATAATGGTGATGAAACCTTCTTATTCTATTTCCATAACTAGGAATTCAGCTAGAAAGATGAATTTTTCAACTTTAACAAAAACAATATAAAGAATACCCATTTGATACTTCACTGATCGGTCGACAAGTTTCATTACTATTCTAGTGGTTTTGAGTTCACAGAGTACTAACTTACAGAAAATACTCATTTACATTGTGTTAATTATGGCTCTATGATTCCATAAAGCTCTGCCAAACATGCAATTCCAATAGTTCATGGATTTGAAAACCATTCTAGATCTCTCATCATTGGTGGTATTTTATAGTTCTCATGAAGTGTGCATTCTTAATTTAATGATATGATCCCATTATATTATATTTTTCTTTATTTGGATATTGGATCTGTAAGAAATTTTTCAAACATTGAAATCTAGGTAATGTATTTGGAAAATGGTATGTTGAGGTGTAGTGAATTAAAAATCTCTACAAACTTAATGTATTATGGATCTTGTCGGCATTGTATCTATCCTTTAGGTAAAGGAAGAGGTGGATTTTATTATGGTGGGAAAACATAAACTAGTTCCTGTGGTTGCTCAATACTTCGGTCACATTTAGTCGGTGATATTCCTCGAGGGGTTGCTGGTGTATTCTTATCAAATTTTCATTCTTATGCTAGTTATTTCTTAGGATCTTCATGTTTCCTTTCTTCTCTTATACACGATTGTTGGAAGTTCAATACCTTATCACATCTAAGTACTAGTACCTTGGCTTATTCCATAGGGTACATATCAGTATTACTAAGTACGGTACCTGGTTATATATCATTTAATTATATTGATATTTAACACATTTAATCATTATGATTTTGTAAAATAGATATTTGTGTTTTTATTTTTGTTTCCTCAATGGTAATTCTATGATCTACCTTTTGAATAAAGGTAGCTAGGAGGATCTCTATGTTACACTGGGGAGCAGATTATTATTGAGGTCTTGGATGGGTAGGTATAAATTTCTGCTAAGATCTTTGTGGGAATGGTTTTTTTGGCATTTTTTTCTCTGGTCTGTGTACTATGTTCGTTGGTGGATACCTTGGTTGTCCTTGATACTGAAATGGGGCTTGAACACTTCATTGTTGAATATATCTTGGATTTTTCTGAGGTTTCTGTTAAGAATTATACTAATGGTAGAGCTACATATGCTATTGAAAAGGAGGTTTATGTAGATTATAATTGAGATAATTAAAATATCGGTCTTGTGACTACTCAACTCATGCTTTTTAGTCTTAGTATAGATGTGGGACACCACACATCTTACATGATTGTATCTCTATTATAGTGTTGGAGGGGGTCGTACAAATAACATCTGGATTGATTCTAGAATCACTGTGAGTGCTTAAATTTCCACTTCTAATATGGTTTTCTCACCCACATGGCCGATACCATGCTGATGTGTTCCATGATCTCATTGAACTTGATTTCATTGTGCGAAACATCATCAAGAATTTTTCTGTTGACTATTGGGCTGTTAAACATTAGTCCTCCATCAGCTGTAGCAACGAATACAATTTGTGCATCTGGATTATTTCCTTGGAAAAACATCTACATCTATACCTAAATGCCTAAACCATGGTCTAGACTCTGCATTATCAACTCCTAGAATCGATCCCATGCTTACCAAGTGGATTCCACGTCTGTCTGATCAATGTTATGAATTTCATTATAAATCTTCCAAGTCCAGAGAAGTGAAATTTATTTATCTAAGAACTTCTTGTAAAGGTCATACCATGTCATGATTTAAATAGAAGTTTTCCTTTTTATCCAGTACATAGGTCGATCTTCTTGGAATAATGGGAAGATACATAGTCTGATAGTGTAAACAAAACCCTGGTTGTGAAAGGAATCATAAACTTCCTGGATGTTAGAGATATGTTTATGTGGGTCTTTAGTTTGGAGAAAATTGAATTGAACCATGTTCCATATCATATGAGTGAGTCTACGATTTATTTCAAATGTATGATCTTGAATCAGGGGACACACTATTCTCGTGGTTTCACTATGGATTGATGGAAAGACATAATCAATGATTTTCCATTCTGAAGGCATCGGGTGCTCTCTAGGATTAATTTGACGAGGTTTCGGAGGGTTCGATCAAACATTATAATGTTTTTTGACTATTGGTAACTATCAGCATGTGGAAATATACATTTTGATCTCAATATAGATGGTAAAAGGATCATATGTATCAATTTTCCCCTAAATAGTTGATGAACCTTGGCACATACATTGTACAACAAGAAAAAGGGACACAAGGGTGTCTCGAATGAAAAGAAGAGAAAAGAGGTTTGAGGCATGATTCAATAGCTTATTTTTGTTTGAAATTTGAATTTAGTGGTGTTTTATGGGGTATTTTTTATAATTTCACATACTAGTATTGGTGGAAAGATTGATATGCTCATCATCAATGGCGATCAATGAGTTTACACTATCAGAGTGAAGTTTATGAAAAATTTATCGTCCTTTACACTTGGATTCCAGTTTCACTAGATTCCTCCTATGTATCATTGATTCACTTAGATCCAACACCATGTCACCATAAAGTAAGGAATTAAGGATAACCTTTTTCTTTAAGGAGAACACCACCCAGTTCTAATGTATTACTAGGTCATCCAATGCTTGAACCCTATTTTCTTCGAGGGGTTTCCCCCTTCTTTCCTTCATGCTATCTATGTGACATTGTCTAGTAGTGAACTTGTATGGCATGATTCCTAGACCACCAAGATTTCTAGCCTTGCCACCCCTACCTCCATCTTTGTCCTTCTCCCTCACTAAGGTTACTAACTGCTTCTCTGTAGTGTCCAGGCCCCTTCCTAGCAGTGTTTGTTCTGTCTCCCTTGGCTCTGAGCCTGTCATCTAGCTCCAAATACTTATTGGTCCAGAGAGAACTCCCCCACCATCCCCCAATTTTCATTAACCATCCTTCCCCTACCCATTTGGATCCTCATCTCCCACTCATATGAAGCTTACCAACCAGAAGGGATTATGAACATGTTCAAAATCAAGGGACCTCAATGAGATATCAACCTCCCACTTCAATAAGGTGACTAGTTCTAGATCCAATTCTAGAGCCATGTCCTACCCATCATTATTATCTTCATATGTAATTATCATGGTCTTAGTTCCCATGTCAAATTGGAGTTCCTCGCTATAGAAATCAAAAAGCATAATGTCATTTTTGTTGTTGTTAAATAACACAAAAAACCCTATAATAATCATAGAATTCTTGTGGAAGATTAAGTTTCCTGGATTTCTACACTCTAACCCCTACAATAGACACAAATGGTTATTTTGTCACAATAAATATGTTTTTGAGACTCTTCAAGACTGTAATCCATTCCTCACTACCAAGGTGTGCAACGGTGACACCTCCTTCCTTGCGACTTTTGTTTTTGGAAGCTACGACCCTCTTCAAAGGGAATCTCTATAGAGTGAACAAAATACCTTCAATCCCGGCCACCATCCATTGTTTTTTGGGGGTGACTATAATGTCATTTCCAACCCAATGGAAAGGAAAGGTAGAAGCCCATTTTATTGGAAGGGCATCGTGGAGTTTGTTCAATTCGTGGCTCAGAAGGGCCTCATTGATCTCATCTTCTCATGTGACAGTTTCACTTGGTTCAACAACTGCAGGGCCTATCACCACTTGTGGAGTCTATTGGATAGGTGTCTAGCCAACATGAAAGCCACTAACCTATTCTCAAATACCATGTTTTTTCATCTTGCTTGAGGTTTTTTTGATTCACTCCCCCCTCTGGGTTTCCATTTCTTCTTGGCATGATCTTCAGGAATGGTTTCACTTCCACCAGCAGTGGGTTAATATCCTAGGGTACCAGGACATGTTTTTTGAAATATGGAATGAATCCTTGTAGGAGTATCGGGCCACCTTCAACCTCAGTGACCTGACCTCGAACCCCGATAGGTGCGTGTTCACCCCTTCTTCCTCAGGAACCTTCACCACCTGGGACTACATTTGCATATGGGCTCCTTCAGAGTATCCTAATAGACGGAATGATACATTTGGTTTATTGGATTAATAACACTAGTTTGAGATTTATGTGTGACTATATAATTATTATATTTTCTTATTATTTCATACACACCACCACTTGAGTCGAATAACCTGATTTAAATCCATATTGGTACTTTGGTTATGATGTGGATATGGTATTTTATGTGTTTTTGACATGTGTATGTGTGGATATATGGGTATTTAGGCATGATGATATTGAATGTAGGGAAGATACCTACGAGTGGTAGATGTATCATTCTTGATTATTCTTGTGTTTGGTCTGGGGTGATTTGAGGAAACAATAATGAATCTAAAGTAATTATATTTAATGAAGATGGATAAATACTAATGGTTAGGCTTTATTAATCTATATTTTTATAAGTAAGTGGTTCTCTTATACTTTATTTGGAAGTCTTGTTTTGTGTACTTTAACCACAAATTCTAATATTTGAGATTAAAATAGTATGAATATGAATAAAGATTGGATGGATGCTAATCGTTTTACAATAGAGTACGAGAATGGAGTGAAAGAGTTCATCAAGTTTGCAAAGGATCACGCAAAGGATCCTTCTCAAATCCATTGTCCATGTTTACGTTGTTGTTATTCTAGAATACTTACTCCAGAGGAGTTGGAAAAATATTTGATATGTCACGGAATAGATCGGAGTTATAAATGTTGGAATAAACACGGAGAAAAAGCGAATGTATCTACTGGTTGGGATAAAACTACGTTTTATGGATCATCAAATATGAATAAAAATATGGATAATGAAGAATACCGTATGGAGGATGTGATTACAGATGTCAATGATGATGAAGATCGTATTGAGGAAATGACAAAGACAATTGAAGATGAACTCTGTGATTTCCCAAAATTGTTTGAGAAGTTAAAGAGTTGTTCAAAGACGCCATTGTATTCGGGTTGCACTAAGTATACAACATTGTCATCTATACTAAAGTTGTATAAATTTAAAGCTAGCAACGGATGGAGTGATGTCAGTTTTACGGAACTAATTGCTCTCTTTAATGAAATGCTCTCAGAAGATAATGAGCTCCCAAGCCGGACATATGAAGCTAGAAGAATGCTACGCTCTATGGGTATGATTTCTGAAAGAACACATGCCTACCCGAAAGACTGTATATTGTTTCAAAAGGAGAAAAAATCACTTACAGAATGCCCAAAGTGTGGTTATTCTCTATACAAGAAAGATAAATCCAATCCTATGAAAGTTTTATGGTACTTTCCAATAATTACAAGGTTTAGGTGTCTATATAGAAGTGAAGAAGCTGCAGGACAATTTTTGTGGCATGCAGATAAAAGAAATAAAGATGGGATATTATGTCATCCGGCCGACTCTCCTCAGTGGAAGAAAATTGATCATGAGTATCCTGAATTTGGAAAAGTGCCAAGAAACCTTCGTCTTGCGTTATCTATAGATGGAGTGAATCCTTTTGGTTTCCAAACAGCACTCATATTACATGGCCTATTATGTTGGTAAATTATAACTTGCCACCTTGGTTTTGCATGAAGTAGAAATTCATCATGTTATTTATGCTTATATTAGGACCAAAACAACCAAGTAATGATATTGATGTTTATCTGGCTCCTTTGATCGAGGATTTGAAGTTATTGTGGGATTCAGGTGTTATGTTGTATGATGCTTATAAAAGTGAATACTTCATGTTGAGAGCAATGTTGTATGGGACAATAAATGATTTCCCAGCTTATAGAAATTTTTCAGGCTATAGAATTATAGGAACTCAAGGGTGTCCCATGTGCGAAGAAGATAGGGAATCAATTCGGTTGAAACATTCATTGAAATCTATGTTTCTAGGACATCGTAGATTTCTACCTCATAGACATAAGTACTTATCTTGGACGACATCACTCAATGGATGTTCCGAACAATGCGCAACACTATATCCACTAACAAGTGATCAGCTGTTTGAGAAAGTAAAATATCTGAACACTATTTTTGGTAAACCATTTTCAAAAAACCTTACGAAAATAGGTTAGAAAAAGAGATCAGTTTTTTTTTGAATTACCATACCGGAATTGTTTATACATCAGAAATTTTCTTGAAGTGATGCTTGTGGAAAAAAATGTATGTGGTAGTTTTATCAGAATGTTGCTAAATTCCCCTGGCAAAAAAAGATGGAATTAAGGCAACGTTGGACATGGTTGACATGGGAATACAAGAAGAGTTGGCTCCCGTGAAGGGTGAAAATCGAATGTTTCTTCCTCCAGCTGCTTATACTCTTTCTAAGGAGGAGAGATATTAGTTTTTCAACTTCTTCAATGTGTAAAGGTTCCAGAGGGGTATTCATAAAATATCAAGAACATTGTGTCAATGAATGATTTGAAGTTAAAAGGATTGAAATCACATGATTTCCATGTTTTGATACAAGATCTAATTACTATAGATTTACGTTGCATTTTTTCCAAGAATGTTCGCCATACATTAACCAAACTTTGTTTCTTTTTCAAAGCTATATGTAGCAAAGTTTTAGACCCGGCAAAATTTCCAGCTATGGAAAAATAAATTTTCATCATATTATGTGAATTAGAAATATTATTCCCTCCAACATTCTTTGATATTATGGTTCATTTGATGATTCACTTGGTGAGATAGATTAAAATTTGTGGTTTTGTGCACTATAGATGGATGTATCCTATTGAAGGGTATATGATTATTTTGAAAGGCTATGTCAAAAATCGAAGTCGGCCAGAGGGTTGTATAGTGGAGCGATATATTGTTGACGAATCCATTGAATTTTGTACCGAATACCTATCTGATGTGGAAAGCATTGGTCTGCTGAAATCTCATCACACTGGATGCATTGAGGGTGAGGGAATATCTGGAAGATAAGTTGTGACAATCAGTATTACAGATCGGGAGCAGGACCATCTTTATGTTTTGCATAACAGTTGGGAGGTTGATCCATATATTGAAACTCACAAATAAATTCTTTGGCAGTTGAATCCATCAAGGGTTGAAAAATGGTTATCAAATACTCATAATCACCAGTTTATAGGATGGTTTCATGACCATATTTTTAAGCAGTTGGATGAAAATCCGAATTCAATTTTAGAACGACTTCGATGGCTAGCCACTGGACCAAGTGTGTATGTATTATCTTACAGTGGTTATGTAATTAATTATTATACATTCTATATAGATGAACATGATGAAGATAGTACCATGAAAAATAGTGGAGTTACACTAGTGGCTAAAGCTATGCATGTTTCTACTAGTAAGGACAGAAATACAATTTATGCAAATATGTCATACTTTGGCATTATCAAACTAATATTGGAGTTGGATTATACGACATTCCAAATGCCGATTTTCCAATGCAAATGAGTCAATAACAACAGTGGTGTTAAAATAGATGAATGGGGATTTGTGAAAGTAGATTTCAGTAAAGAAGTGTACAAAGATGAACAATTTATAATGGAATCACAAGCGGTACAAATTTTTTATGTTCTACATCCCGAAAACGGAAAGTGGTCGATTGTTCTGCTATCATCCAAAACTACTGAAGGTTCCGATGAAAATTCAGTTGAGGACGATCCTTTCAGTGGTACGTTGCAATAATTTCAGAGTGGTCCCAATATAGATGATGTTTCGTATGTTAGAGGAGACCAAAATAAAGGGATTTGGATAATTGATAGAGGTTTCAAATTCCTTAAACATTTGAAAAAAAGAAATAGAGTTCAATAAATAGGTTATATTTTGTTTGTAATATAGATATTTTTATCTCATGTTATTATCTTATCATTACTGAATTTATGTAATCTAAATTAAATGTTCAACCACTTTTGCAGATAAAGACTTCTTCACATTCTGGTGCTCCTAACCTTGAGGCTGAACATGTCTCTCAAGCTGCTGCTGCTGCGGCTGCTGCTACTCCTCCTGCTGCAGCTGCTCCTGCTGTTGCTCCTGTTGTGGCTCCTGCTGCTCCTCCTACTGCGCCTCCTGCTACTCCTGTTTCGGCTGCTACTGTTCCTGCTATTGTGGCACCTGCTGCTTCTAGTGTTGAGGTCCAAAAACCATCATCACATTCCATTGATACCATTTCAGATTAACATATAGATGATGTTGATAATGATGAAATTGTCGGGAATGAAGGACCGACGTCGCAGAAAACACAGGTGCATCGTAGTTTGATGGTGTTAGCCAAAGTTATTAAGGCGAAAAGCAAAGGAATCAAATTTGAAGTCGGATGGAATGCACGAGGCCAACATGTGAATCCCAACAAGGCTATGTTTAGCAGCTACATTGGAGTTGTCACTCGGCAACGCGTGCCGATGGACATAGATTCATGGCACCATGTTGTGTTCGGGCTGAAGGTTGTGATCTGGGAAGAAATTACGGTAACATTATGAATTTATTTCTTTAATTTACTAGAAAATAAAATAATGAAACAATGTCTTACTCTTCTCAATCTCTTGAAAATTACATTTATAGTAGACGATTCACACAAGGATTATGTACTAAGGCTTGCAGGAAGGATTCATCGAGGTTTTCTCACTATTTTAACAAGATGTCACCTGAAAGATTCCAAAGGTAAAATAAACCCACACCCACCCATTTTCTACGCTCACCTGATATCCCAAGAAGCATGGGATGTATTTATTGTCTGTCGTTGGGATGAGAAGTTTCAGGTACATTGTGGGTGATAATACTTTGTTTGAGGATACCTGTATTCATCACTTTGATTGTCAATATATCTTTTATGAAATAGAAAATATATACTAAAAATAAGGAACGTTCATCAAAACCATAATACCCCTATCGTAAATCAAGGATAGGGTACGCTTCATTAGAAAAGAAAATGGTACGTATATTAATTTTACAGTAATATTGTTAGGTGCCAATAAACAACATCATAATTATCTTTCTATGTTTATATGTAGATTGATGAGTCTAAAACCAAATACACTTCCATCACGCGTCATGTGCTATGGAAGGAGGCACGTGTGAATAAGGAAGGGAAGTTAGTAGATGAGAACACACAAAAAGTGTGGGAAATATGTGTAAGTATGACACGACGATAAAAATATTTGTTTTAAATTGCTATTACATAAAAAATAATTAGTTATTTTACTATATCCGACAGTCATAGGAATCAGCTACTCTTGTAGCGGATACAAACCTATTATCAATGGATTTGAAGTAGCCATAAAAATACGGTTGTATCAGAGGTGTGGGGTTTGGGGTGACACCCCGAGTATATTTTGAGAAGAAGGAAAAAATGGATGATACAGATGAAAAATTGGAACAAATGAGCAAAAAAAATAGCAACCCTTGAAGAACGATTGCAATGGCAGGGAGAGTTGCTAGCAACTTTTATGGGTGGGAAGCAAAGGGAAGACATAAGTCAGGAACAACCAGAGCGTGAACATTCCTCCCCCTCACCAGCTTTGAGGCGAGCCGTTCCCCTCAAAGAACTGTCTTAGCCATGGTAATCAATATTCTAATAATTTTTCCCATGAAATGTGAATCAGACAAACACTGATAATTTTTCTGTACTAATATTCTACAAGGTGATAATGATTATGATTTATATCTGTCAACACCCACCTATCACCTTGTAGAGAGGTCTACAATGATCAATATCCCAGATGCCACACTGCATAATAGACCACTTCTGAAAGATCATCTGAAAGTGATGATTACTGTAGCTCATGAGCCAAACATAGAGCTACCTATTTCACTTGTTGACGATGATATTCATACAGTCAAAAAGGCTATTGGGACATTCATCGCATGGTCGTCACAACTTGTAAGAGTATATGAAGACAAAGAGGTATTTATTTCCTTTTTTTTCAAGCTAAACCTTTAACAATTAATTAAAAAAGGGTCTAAACCACTGATTGTTGTTATAGACGGAGAAAGGGAAGGGGGTGACAAATGTCGGCTCAAAACCACTTAAAGGATCGACCAACCGATCCCAAGGAGCTACTAAAAGCACAGTAACACCACCTGTTCTCTATAAACATTTACTAGCATTAAAGACTGATGTGGATTCGAAGCTAAAAGATGGTAATAGTCATATAGTGGTTTTCAAAGAGAATATATACTGAGAGGAAAGTTAAGATTTCGTTGCTGCTGAAAATGTAAATGAGATACTTGAAAACGGTTGGCTAGGCGTCACAGTTATAAATGTATATATGAGGTATGTTTCCATGAATTGATTTTCTAAAAGCTGATCTAATGTGAAAATTATAACTAAATGCATTTTATATTGTTGATAGATGCATTTATTAAAAACAATTGAAGGAATTTTCCCATGAGCCAAGATTTAGACTCGTTAGTCCTCGTACCACATCAACACACCTAACAAAATTAGAGCCATCAAAGAGGGATGCAATAGTGAACAGCTTGCTGAAAAAATTTGAAAGAAAGATTACAGATGACAGCCTCTTCCTAATACCAACCATGTAGGGGTAAAATTCTACGATTAAATCATATCAATTATATTTTCACTTCTTTTATTACTTATTCCTTTTTGTGTTTTTAGGCAACATTGGTTACTAATTGCGGTGAACTTGGATACTCCAAAGATTTATTTTCTGGATCCAAAGCAAGGAAATCCATCAAACCGACCACACATGATGGAGTTTGTGAATCTATAAGACACTAAATCATACGTTTTAGGTCTAAACATAAAGTAATATAATTTATATTATCTTTTACTAAGGATTATGTTATGATAGGGAGGTGTATCATTATTGTCTAAAAAAGGAATGAGGACAGGGGCTAAGCATAAGGAGGAGATAAAGTACTACGTCTGAAAAAATATTTGGTTATATATAATAAAATTTCACTATCCAAACATATATCAACACGTGTTACTTATTCTCCTAAATATCAATTTTTTTGGCAGTGTCCAAAACAAACAAACGATAATGATTGCAGTTATTATGTTTGTAAATTTATGAAAGAGACCATTTTTCAACAACAAACTATCATCCCTAAAGAGGTATTTTCAAAATCAACTACTAGTTCGTTTAATTTATTTATTTATTTATTTATTTTTATATTTTGTAGTACAACTCTTACTGCCGAAAAGCCTCATACTCACAAGACGATATAGATGTGTTCATAAACGAGTGGGATTCATACCTGAAGGCAAATTATATACAAATACAATGAATATCTGACTTAGGGACATGTACAATTGGTGGTCATTTTTTGAGAGGGGTTAAGGGGATCAAAAGATGAAACATTTTTGTATGTAAAAGTTCGTTGGAAAATTATAATTGTTATTAAATAAAACATCCTATCTCCAATGAGTAATTTTCCCATTTTAACAGATGATATGCACCAGCAACATGAAAGAATGTTGAACCACTCAAAGGGTCTCTATTTTGTTTAAAATGGACACAATTTTAAGTGAAAACAACAAATGACCAATGAAAATCCAACCAAACACATTCAAATTGTCTTGATCTTTTATAAGAATGATCCACGGGTCCTTTGGGACGTGTAAGAGTCAACCCTTCCTCAATCTGAGGCACAGTGTGACCAGTATCACTCAAATGGTCTCTATTTTATTTAAAATGGACACAATTTTAAGTGAAAACAACAACTGACCTACGGAAATCCAACCAAACCCATTTATATTATGTTGATCCTTTAGGAGAACGATCCAAGGGTCCTTTGAGACATTTACGAGTCAACCCCTCCTCAATCTAAGGCACGGTATGACCACAATCACTCAAAGGGTCTCTCTTTTGTTTAAAATGGACACAATTTTAAGTGAAAACAACAACTGACCTACGAGAATCTGACCAAAAGCATTCATATTGTGTTGATCCTTTAGGAGAACGATCCACGGGTCCTTGGTGATGTGTAAGAGTCATCTTCGCCTCAATCTAAGGCACGGTGTGACCGGTACCACTCAAAGGGTCTCTATTTTGTTTAAAACGGACACAATTTTAAGTGAAAACAACAACTAACCTACAGAAATCAGACCAAAACCATTCAGATTGTGTTGATACTTTAGGAGAACGATCCACGAATCCTTTTTGATGTGTACGAGTCATCCGCAGCTCAATCCGATTCACGGTGTGGACAGTACCACTCAAAGGGTCACTCTTTTGTTTAAAATGGACACACTTTTATGTGAAAACAACAACTGACCTATGGAAATCTGACCAAACGCATTCGTATTGTGTTTATCCTTTAGTATAATGATTCATGGGACCTTTGTGACATGTACGAGTAATCACCGCCTCAATCGGAGGCATGGTGTGGCCGGTAGCACTCAAAGGGTCTCTATTTTGTTTAAAATGGACACAATTTTAAGTGAAAACAACAACTGACCTATGAAAATCCGACAAAACGCATTTATATTGTCTTGATATTTTAGGATAACGATCTAAGTGTCATTTGGGACGTCTAAGAGTCAACCCCACCTCAATCCGAGGCACGGTGTGACCGGTATTACTCAAAGGGTCTCTATTTTGTTTAAAATGGACACAATTTTAAGTGAAAACAACAACCGACGTACAGAAATCTGACAAAACCCCTTCGGATTGCGTTGATACTTTAGGAGAATGATTCACTAGTTGTTGGTGATGTGTACGAGTTAACCCCACCTAAATCTGAGGCACAGTGTAGCCGGTACCACTCAAATGGTCTCTATTTTGTTTAAAATGGACCCAATTTTAATTGAAAACAATAACTGACCTACGTAAATCGGACCAACCCCATTAATATTGTGTTGATCCTTGAGGATAACGATCCATGGGTCCTTTGTGATGTGTCAAAGTCATCCCCTCCTCAATCTGAGGCATGGTGTGGCTGGTACCACTCATAGGGTCTCTATTTTGTTTAAAATGGACAAAATTTTAAGTGAAAACAACAAGTGACCTATAGAAATCCAACCAAACCCATTTTGATTGTGTTGATCCATCAGTAGAATGATCCAAGGGTCCTTTTTTATGTGTAAGAGTCATCCCTGCCTCAATCTGTGGCACGGTGTGGTCGTTACCACTCAAAGGGTCTCTCTTTTGTTTAAAATGTTCACAATTTTAAGTGAAAACAACAACTGACCTACGGAAATCTGACCAAACGCATTAGGATTGTGTTGATCCTTTATGATAATGATAAACGGGTACTTTTTGACATGTATGAGTCATTCATGCCTCAATCTGAGGCACGGTGTAGCCAGTAGCCCTCAAAGGGTCTCTCTTTGGTTTAAAATGGACACAATTTTAAGTGAAAACAACAACTGACCTACGGAAATCCGACCAAACACATTCGAATTGTGTTTATCTTTTATAATAACAATACATGGATCCTTGGTGACATTTAAGAGTCATCCCCACCTAAATTTGAGGCACGGTATGGCCGGTAGCACCCAAAGAGTCTCTCTTTGGTTTAAAATGGACACTATTTTAAGTGAAAACAACAACTGCCTATGGAAATCTGACCAAACGCATTCAGATTGCATTGATCATTTATGAGAACGATCCAAAGGTCCTTAGTGATGTGTAAAAGTCATACATGCCTCAATCCGAGGCACATTGTGGCCAGTAGCACTCAAAGGGTCTCCATTTTGTTTAAAATGGACAAAATTTTAAGTGAAAACAACAACTGACCTACGGAAATCTGACCAAACCCATTCGGATTGTCTTGATATTTTATAAGAACGATCCATGAGTCCTTTTTGACGTGTATGAGTCAACCCTACCTCAATATTAGGCACGGTGTATCCGGTATCACTCAAAGAGTCTCTCTTTGGTTTAAAATGGACATAATTTTAAGTGAAAACAACAATTGACCTACGGAAATCCAACCAAACGCATTCAGATTGACTTGATCTTTTATAAGAACGATCCAAGAGTCCTTGTGGATGTGTAAGAGTCATACTCTCCTCAATCTGAGGCACGTTGTTTCCGGTACCACTCAAAGGGTTTCTATTTCGTTTAAAATGGACACAATTTTAAGTGAAAACAACAACTGACCTACAAAAATCCGGCCAAACCCATTAGTATTTTGTTTATCATTTAGGATAAAGATCCAAGGGTCCTTGGGGACGTTTAAGGGTCAACCCTGTTTCAATCCAAGGCACGGTGTGGCCGGTACCACACAAATGGTCTCTATTTTGTTTAAAATGGACACAATTTAAAGTGAAAACAACATCTGACCAACGGAAATCAGACCAAACCCATTTGGATTGTGTCGATACTTTAGGAGAAAGATCCAAGGGTCCTTTGTGACATTTAAAAGTCAACCATTGCTCAATACGAGGCACAGTGTGACCACTATCACTCAAAGGGTCTCTCTTTTTTTTAAATGGACACAATTTTAAGTGAAAACAACAACTGACCTACGGAAATCCGACCATACGCATTCAGATTGTCTTAATATTTTATAGGAATGATCCAGGGGTCCTTGGTGACGTGTAAGAGTCATCCCCTCCTCAATAAGAGGCACAGTGTGGCCGGTACCACTCAAAGGGTCTCTATTTTGTTTAAAATGGACACAATTTTAAGTGAAAACAACAACTAACCTACGGAAATCTGACCAAGCCCATTCAGATTGTGTTGATCCTTTAGTAGAATGATCCAAGGGTCCTTGTTGATGTGTAAGATTCAACCCCGCCTCAATATGAGGCACGGTGTGTCCGGTATCACTCAAAGGTTCTCTATTTTGTTTAAAATGGACACAATTTTAAGTGAAAACTACAACAAACCTATATAAATCCGACCAAACCCATTTGGATTGTGTTGATCTATTAGGAGAACGATCCATGGGTCCTTTTTGACGTGTATGAGTCAACCCCGCCTCAATCCGAGGCATAGTGTGACCACTATCACTCAAAGGGTCTCTCTTTTGTTTAAAATGGACACAATTTTAAGTGAAAACAACAACTGACCAATGGAAATCTGACCAAACGCATTTGTATTGAGTTGATCATTTAGGAGAATGATCCAAGGGGCTTTTGTGACGTGTGAAAGTCAACCTCACCTCAATCTGAGGAACGTTGTGCCCACTATCACTCAAAGGGTCTCTCTTTTATTAAAAATGGACACAATTTTAATTGAAAACAACAACTGACCTATAGAAATCTGACCAAACGCATTCAGATTACTTTGATCTTTTATAAGAACGATCCAAGGGTCCTTGGTGATTTGTAAAAGTCTTTACCGCCTCAATCAGAGGCATGGTGTGGCCGGTACCACTCAAAGGGTATCTATTTTGTTTAAAATGTACAAAATTTTAAGTGAAAACAACAACTGACCTATGGAAATCTGACCAAACCCATTAGGATTGTGTTGATCCTTTAGGAGAACGATCCATGGGTCCTTTGTGATGTTTAAGAGTCATCCCCACCTCAATCCGAGGCACGGTGTGGCCGGTACGACTCAAAGAGTCTCTATTTTGTTTAAAATTGACACAATTTTAAGTGAAAACAACAACTGACCTACGAAAATCCGACCAAACACATTCTGATTGTGTTGATCCTTTTAGAGAACGACCCACAGGTCCATTGTGACGTGTAAGAGTCAAACCCGCCTCAATCTGAGGCACGGTGTGCCCGCTATCACTCAAAAGGCCTCTCTTTTGTTTAAAATGGACACAATTTAATTGAAAACAACAACTGACCTATGAAAATCCAACCAAACGCAGTCGGATTGCGTTGATCTTTTATTAGAATGATCCAAGATTCCTTGGTGACGTGTACGAGTCAACCTCGCCTCAATCTGAGGCAAGGTGTGGCCGGTACCACTCAAAGGGTCTCTATTTTGTTTAAAATATACACAATTTTAATTGAAAAGAACAACTGACTTACGGAAATTCGACCAAACGCATTCGGATTGTGTTGATCCTTTTGGAGAATGATCCACGGGTCCTTTGTGATGTGTACGAGTCAACCCCGACTCAATCCGAGGCACGGTGTGACCTCTATCACTCAAAGGGTCTCTCTTTTGTTTAAAATTAAATTGGCTGGGAATTACAACCCACCCACATATTAATTCTCATCCACAAGAATCCTTAATGACCATTGATAAATTAACACTAAAATTTCATTATTCTCTTTTGAGAACCAGCACATAGTGTTTTACCACAGAACACTGAAAGAGATACCACTATGTAACACCAAATATGTGCTACATTTTTTACTAAAAACATATCCACTAATAACCATAAGCAAACCACTAATATAGTTCATAGCCCTAATCATCTGTCCAAATACACTATAGTGTTATCAATTAATTCATCATACATATTACAGTCCTCTTCATCATCGGCCTTAACTCATACAAGCCGATTTTAAGTCATGGTTTTCCTACAAATTACAATTGACTACTAGAATAAACTTATGACCATGAAAAAACCTCCATAGTGTTCTTTCCCTCACTCCACACCTGATCATACACAAAACACCATTCAAACCACCTATGGTTTTCTATTCTCGATACTGGTCGGTCTCAACATCCAACATGATGTCTCATCACCCAAACAGAGGGCCCAAACTTTTTAGAGACATCCTTTGATCATTTCAATACCCACAACGAAAAATAATCATGAAATATATTAAAATTTTATGGTAGTGTCCCCAACCAATCAAAACATCCATAATTCCTTCACTCAAGCATTGGTTTACCATCAATCCTTCTAACCATTAGATCAAATTAAAACATCTTGATCCCACTTCCAAAGCATAGTTTCTATTTAAATCCTCTTATAAATATTATTTATGGTATTCAACAAGGAAGTATATGATATCATATTTATATCCACATTGATATCCTTATTCTATTTAGAATATCTAACAATGATTTACATGAATCCATGACCCTACCTATATGGTGACATTTTTCTATATCCCATGTTTCATCAATTACTATATTTAGCTTATGATTTATGTGTTAATTTTGTATGGGTATGCTTGCTCAAATTAGCTTATTGAGATGCTGAATTTTTTTTCAGGTGTTCAGGTATGCTGTTGCAGAATTTTTCGGAGCAGCAGACATGGCATTTATCAGTGCTTTTTTAGCGCTGACAAATGTAGCTTTTATCAGTGCTAAAAAAGCGCTGATAAACTACACCTTTATCAGTGCTAAAGAAGTGCTGATTAAGGATCAATTTATCAGTGCTAAAGGAGCGCTGATAAAACATGCATTTATTAGCGCCTTTTTAGCGCTGATAAAGGTTTCATTTATCAGCGCTGATAAAAGCTACATTTATCAGCGCTGAGCTTTACAATGCTTTTTTAGCGCTGATAAAGCCCGTTTTGAGCGTTGATAAAGACCGTTTTTGTAGTAGTGATCACTCCATGTATGGTGAAGAATATGCATTTTATTGAGATGTTGATTTTTTTTGCAGGTGTTCGGGTATGCTGCTGCAGATTTTTTCGGAGCAGCAGACGGGGCATTTATCAGCGCTTTTTAGTGCTGATAAATGTAGATTTTATCAGCGCTAAAAAGGCGCTGATAAACTACACCTTTATGAGTGCTAAAAAAGAGGTGATAAAGGATCAATTTATCAGTGCTAAAGGAGCGCTGATAAAACATGCATTTATCAGCGCCTTTTTAGCACTGATAAAGGTTTCATTTATCAGCACTGATAAAAGCTATATTTATCAGCGCTGAGGTTCACAACGCTTTTTTAGTGCTGATAAAGCTGATTTTGGGTGTTGATAAAGACCGTTTTTGTAGTAGTGATCACTCCATGTATGGTGAAGAATATGCACTTTCTTAGTCTCCAACAAACATATGTGAATTGTGTAGACCCACTCCCATGGAACCATATGACACCCTTGAATTTCTTTCACTAAAATTTCTGAATCAGAATCCACCCCATCCACCTGAAGGTCATGTCCCCTACAATGTGTGAGCCAGATCAACATGGCATAAGCCTCCGCACCAAGAGATCTTCCAGGACAGAAGTAGGCACAGAAACCCAACCGAACTGAGCCGCATGAGTTCCGAAGGACCCCGCCGCCCCTCATCATCCCAACTGAGAACGAACCATCCACATTCAGCATGAAACCACCGAGAGGGGGCTCCCATCGGGTCCTCAAGCCACTGACTCTGGCAGATGAAAATGGTCTGATGAGGAGATTGCAAACCGTAATGGATTGCTTTCCCCACCCCCAACAGCGAAGCGAGTTCGGAGACGAGGGATTGAACTCTCATTTGTAGAAAGAGAAGAGTGTGGCTACAACCAAGCCAGACCTAGTTGTGAGTGTCCCCCTAGACTCCAAACCACCTAGCCAGGCAGACATGAAACCAAGAATCGAAATATGTTCAGAATCCATACAGGGGTGAGGCGTGAAAAAGGACCAAAGATATTTCGCCCAGCTACTTCTGAAGAACAAATGAAGCCCAGTCTTCGTTTGAGGATTCATACAACAGTAGCTGCGGGATGCATGTGGGATACCTTTCCTTTGGATGTTATCGTCGGTAGGCAGGGCCTTGTTCATTAAGCGCCAAACTAGGAAACTCATTTTTGTGGGAATCTATTTTCACCATAACTGGGGAGAACACTCATCCGTATTAGAATTAGCACAATGGAAGGTTCTGTAATCCTGTGAATGAAACCTTCCCGAACTGGACTGGATAAAGCAGAATTTGTTTGGATCAGTATTCATAACAATACAATGGAAGACATACATTTGATCAGGCATGAGGGCTGATATAATAAAATCATAATTCTCGGATGCCTTGCTAAATGAATGATCCGGGAAGGGGCTGTCTGGATAAGCCAATATTTTTTTTACCCAGTTGATCATCCAGAAATTGATGTCGCTGACTCCGATACTCCACTGGTTAGACTCACAAAGGACCTCCAGATGTATGAACATGTAGCGCGCAAGCCCCGTAGGTTTGTACCCGTGAGAAATAGGCACCTCCCAAGGATCTCCGTACAGTTCCTTGAAGAAATCCACCCACAAAGAATTCCCCACGAGAATATCCCACACCAAACGGCCTTGCATGCGTTGCATGGCGTCGTTGAGATCCTGAAGACCAACTCCCCCCTTAGCCGCGGGTTTGGAAAGTCGATACCAGGAGGCCCGGTGTGAACGGCCGGTATGGTTGGCATCGGGAAATTTTTTTTTTTCTGGGTTTTTTGAATTTTCTTTTTACCTAAATGGGATAGGGTTTGGGGTATTTTTAAAACTGGGACCCAGATGCGTGAACCCCATTCAAGCATCCTACAGAAAGATTTTTTTTTGTATTTTTAAAATTCTTTTTTTGTAATTTTTTTGTATTGTTTATATATATATATATATATACATACATACATATATATATAACAAAAAAATTCAGCAGAATTTATCTGCTATTTAATATCCAGTAGTTCTGCCGTTAGAGCAGTCTGGATTCTGACAGACACTCTCACCCATGGGTCTCTTTTATAAGAGGACTAGCCCTGGAAATCGTTCAACATTTTCGATGTGGGACTCAGCTGCTATATTACCTGCACAGAACATTCTGCATTTCCAATGTGAGATTCTGTTTCAAGTACGTCACTTTGAAAGATATTAAAATACAAACTCTAAGACCAATATAAATGAAACTTAAAACATGGATTAAACATATAATAAATTGTTGAAAATAAAAAGAATTTTGTAAAAAAAGTTGATGAATAATAATTTATAAGCTTTCAAAAATACCAACTTGAAACTTAAAAATGTTTCAAATACGTGTCTTTGAAAGACAATAAAATAAAAAATATAATACCAATATGAATGAAACTTAAAACATGAATTAAACATATAAGAAATAGTTGAAAATAAAAAGAATTTCGTAAACAATGTTGATGAAATATAATTTATAATCTTTTAAAACCACCAACTTGAAACTTAAAAACGTTTCAAGTACGTGGCTTTGAAAACCAATAAAATAAAAACTATAAGACCAATATAAATGAAAATTAAAACAGGGATTAAACATATAAGAAATAGTTATTTTTTAATTAGTTAATTAGTAATATAATTATTAATTAGTTATTAATTAGTTAATTTGTAATTATTAATTAGTTAATAATTAGTTAATTAGTTATTTATTAATTAGTTAATTAGTAATATAATTTATTATATGATAATAAATTAGTTATTATGTAATATAATTATTAATTTAAAATAAATAATTAATTAATTAATTAATTTGTAATATAATTTGTAATTATAATTATTTATTATAATTATTCATTATAATTATTAGTTATTAATTATTAATTATTAATTATATAATTATTAATTAGTTAATTATTAATATAAGTATTAATTATACAATAATTAATTAATAATATAATTATAAATTATAATTACTAATTATAATTATTAATTATTAACTATATACTAATTAATTAGTTAATTAGTAATATAATTATTAATTATAATTAGTAATATAATTATTAATTATAATTAGTAATATAATTACTAATTATAGTTTTTAATTATTAATCATATAATAATTAATTAGTTAATTTGTAATATAATTATTCATTATAATTTGTAATTTTTAATGATTAATTGTTAATTATATAACAATTAATTTGTTAATTAGTAATATAATTACTAATTATATAATAAGGAATTAGTTAATTATTAATATAATTATTAATTATAATTAGTAATATAATTATGAATTATAATTACTAATATAATTATTAATTATAATTATTAATTATTAATTATATAATAATTAATTAGTTAATTAGTAATATAAGTATTAATTATATAATAATTAATTAATAATATAATTATTAATTATAATTATTAATTATAATTAATAATTATAAATATTAATTAGTTTATAATTAATAATTAGTATATAATATATAGTTAATATTTATAATTAATAATTACTAATTAACTAATGAATTATTTTGTAATTAATAATTATATTACTTAATAAATACTTAATTATTGTATAATTAATAATTATATTACTAATTAAATAATTAATTATTATTTAATTAATAATTATATTTCAAATTAACTAATTAATTATTATATAATTAATAATGATATTACTAATTAACTAATTATTAAATAATTAATAATTATATTGCTAATTAACTAATTATTCATTAACTATTTTATTAATTATTAAAAATTAATTATATAATAATTAATTAGTTAATTATTATATAATTAATAATTACATTACTAATTAACTAATTTATTATTATATATTTAATTTTTAATAATTAATAACTAATAATTGTAATGAATAATTATAATTATTTATTATATTACTAATTTACTAATTAACTAATGAATTATTATATAATTAATAATTATATTACTTTCTAAATATTTAATAATTATATTGCTAATTAACTAATTAATCATTAATTATTTCTTATATGTTTAATCCGTGTTTTAATTTTCATTTATATTGGTCTTATAGTTTTTATTTTATAGGTTTTCAAAGCCACATATTTGAAATGTTTTTAAGTTTCAAGTTGGTGGTTTTGAAAGCTCATAAATTATTTTTCATCAACATTTTTTTACGAAATTCTTTTTATTTTCAACTATTTCTTATATATTTAATCCATCTTTTAAGTTTCATTCATATTTGTCTTATATTTTTTATTTTATAGTCTTTCAAAGATACGTATTTGAAACATTTTTAAGTTTCATGTTGGTGGATTTGAAAGCTTATAAATTATTATTTATCAACATTTTTTATGAAATTATTTTTGTTTTCCACTATTTCTTTTATGTTTAATCAGTGTTTAAAATTTCATTTACATTAGTGTTATAGTTTATATTTTATAGTCATTTAAAGTCACATACTTGAAATACGTAGAACATTTTTATGTTTCAATTTGATGGTTTTGAATCGTTATAATTTATTTTTGATCAACATTTTTTATGAAATTCTCATTGTTTTCAACAATTTCTTATATGTTTAATCAATGTTTTAAATTTAATTTATATTAGTCTTATAGTCTATATTTTATACTCTTTCAAAGTCACGTACTTAAAATAGAATCTCACATCGAAAATGCAGAATGTACTGTGCAGGTTTGGAAGAACCTGTATCCCACAACGAAAATGCAGAATAATTTTCCGGGCAAACCCTCTTATAAAAAGGAGTCTTGGGTGAGAGTTTCTGTCAGAATCCAGACTGCAGTAATGGCAGTGCTGCTGGATTTTAAATAGCGGATAAATTCTACTAAATTTTTTTGTTATATATATATATATATATATATAAAGAAAACAAAAAAAATAAAAATAAAAATAAAGAATTTTAAAACTATTAAAAAACATTCTGCATGATGCGTGAACACTTTTCACGCATCCTTCACCCGATTCATGAAGGACGCGTGAACGGGGTTCACGCCTCTCGCTCGGATTGAAGATGCGTGAACCCCATTCACGCATCTTCCCCGGATCGGGGATGCGTGAATGGAGTTCACGCATCTCGGACCCAGTTTTAAAAATACCGCAAGCCCTATCCCATTTAGGCAAAAAAAATCCAAAAACCCAGAAAAAAAAATTTCCCATTGGCATCCCATAGGAAAGTGGTGAGAATCTTTTCCATCCTAGCCACAACACCATTGGGAGGGTAAATAATCGAGATGACGTGCATCCGTATGAAGGAAAGGACACTGTTGATCAAGGTGATACGCCCACCGAATAAAAAAACTTGTTTTTCCAGTTGAGGACCCTTCCCATGAGGCGATTGAAAATACGTTAAAAGAATATCATTTTTATGTGGTTGCAGGCAATCAGAACACCATTATATATGATTGGTAACTGGTTCTAAAGGTAGCCAATGATGTGTTGAATTTCTCTGCATCTTCTTCCAGGGAACGTATTGGATATAAAAACATGGAATTTAGTAGTTCTGATATGCTAGCCACTTAATTCTCCCTAGGCCTTCATAATTTCCATGACTTTGGAAGGTGTCATGCACTTTCCATTAGTTAAAATCCAAATATCATTAGCAAATATTATGTGTGATACACCCATCATACCACGCCTGCAACAATAAGTGGAAAGGATACCCTCCTCTAATCACTGAAGAAGGCTTTTGGATATGGAATCATGTGCTAAAATAAAAAGGCATTGGGAAAGAGGGTCGCCTTGATGGACACCACGAACAGATTTGATGAAACTATAGATTTTCCCAAGAAGGGATATAGAGAGCCAAGGATAACAATAGCACCTGAAGCAAAGGTGGAAAAACCACTCCTGGAACTCAAACTTCCTCATCACTCAAAACAATGAAACTCCGTTCCATTTTATTATACACCATATCCATATCCACTTGATATATAATGTTTAAGCCAAGATATTTTTTATGTAAATCATTCACCAATTCATTAGTGATGCCAACTACGCCTTGTATGCTCCGCCCAAACAAACCCATGTCGCTCTCTCGAAACCCGCCTTGGGATTACCCCCTTTAGCCTCCGTGCGAGAAGAGTGACCAGTATCTTGTAAGAGGCATTGCACAAGCATATGGACTGGTAGTGATTGATAGTAGGAGGGTCCTTTCCCAATGGTTTGGCCAAACTGTTGGGATAGGTACCCACCCTTTCCCAACGGTTTGGTCAAACTGTGGGGAAAGTTGCCTCAAAGTATACTTTTTCCTAACGGTTTGGCCAAACCGTTGGGAAAGCCACACCCTTTCCCAACAGTTTGGCCAAACCATTGGGAAAAGTGGCCACAAAGTGGACCTTTCCCAAATTTGGATTGCTTCAGATCTATCATTGATCCGTTACATGGGGCCGATGAAACATAAGGCTTTATTAAGATCGTAATGTGATATTAGACCACTAGATTGAAGAAACCAATGATTTTGGTGATTGGTTGAGATAGAAACAAGATCTATGGTGTGATAATCAAACTGTAAGAACCCAATTCCCCATTTCCATGCATGGATTTTGTATTCGGGTTGCTTTGAGGAAAATGTAACATTGATGTCCTTTCCAGACAACGTATAGGTTGTGTCTCAGCCATGTACCAAGTCATGTTGTGTCATGGTCGTGCCACTTAAGTTGAGGCCCAGTAAAAGCTTATACACAGTGTGTATTGTTAAAGGAAATGTCGTGTATTTTATTTTTTATTTAATATAAGGGAGAGGGGTCATGTCTCATTTACAGAATTAACTTCTTTTGACCTTGGTTCATCCAAGTTCGGCCCGGAGCGACAATTATTCTCTGAGCCATTGATTCTCCTATCAATGTCCAATCAGAACTCTGGAAGGTGCATTGGGATCCCACCAATGAGTTCTCCCTTCACCTTAATCTTATCCTCCTGATTCCTCTCCTCATTTTATAGATATAGATTTGATAATTTATGAATCTTTTGTGGATTTTCAATGATCTAGGATGAATCAAGATCTGATATTCAACAATATTGTTCTCACGACTACGAGGTAGGTGGATTGTGCCTATATGTTGTTTTATCAAGAATTATATGTGCCTAAAACTCATATACCCATGTTTTTGGTATACATGACTTGGAATTACACCGTGATTATCATATGATATTGGTTGATTAGGTTATTAAGGTTATTTATTTGAGATAGGGAACCACAGGGTTGTGTTTCCCTTGATTAATTTGTTAGAGCTATTGGCCCATGACGCCTTAGATGCATACTGCTTTCCATGACTTTTTTTGTTTAGGATGGATTATTGATTATTAAAAACCGATGTGATAGTAAGATTACATGAGGTGATTTGATTATTATTATGCCATTTAATAGTTAGATTAGATGAGGTGTGTTGATAATAGTCTACGATGTAATAATTTAAATTAAATGAGGAACTTATTTTTACCTGTTAATAGATTAATTACATATGATACATGTGGGTGAGATTGTGATATGTCTGAGGGAGAGACTGTGATGACTGAGGGAGAGGATGTGTTTTTTTCTTGAGGTCAAGACAGTGACATGCATTTAGGTAAGATATTGATGTCTCCAAGGAAAGTTTTGTAGGATCAAAATAATGATTTAGATGCTCAATATACAAGAGGGGGGTGAATTGTATACTTTAAAAATTCCTTTGGAACCTTTAAAGTTAGTTAAGAATAACTATGTTTTCCTTAAGAGAAGGAAAGGGCTAAGTTTAACAAAGTTAAACTAAGTAGATTCACAACACCTCTAATTCCAAAAGCAAACTTGGAAAGAGATTCCGAACGTAGGTTCCGAAAATATGGTTTCGGAAATTGAAACTTAACGAAAGATTACAAAGTGAGATTCTACCTTAAAGCGTATAGAATCTAAATGAAACAGATTCCAAATAAGGAAGTATAAGAAAGTTATACTTTCCTTATATTACAAAATGCAGCGGAATATAAACAAGTAGTAAAACTACAAGTAACAAGATATAAGTCTTTTAACCCAAAGAGAAGGGTATCCAACAACCTTGGATAAAGGTCCCTTGATTTATACTTTCAAGCAAGTCTGTCTTACCCACACCAGGGTAAGCCCTCGATACGAAGATCTGAGTCTCTGTTTTGCTATCCCCGCAAGCCCTCAACTTCAAGGTAGTTGGAAACCTCTGTCTTCCTCAGCAAGGAAGCCCTCGAACTTTAAGGTAGTCGGCACCTCTGTCTTCCTATCCTCGGAAGCCCTCGAATGTAATCACCAACATTCGGAGTTGCATGAAGCTTTGAGAGTTAATAAGAGCCTCTCTCTCTAGAATTCACTTCAACAGCATGTATGCACAAAACCAAGTTGTTCATCTGTCATCAGTCTTTGCAACAGCAATGAGCTCTTTCAAATGAGCTCCTATTTATAGGTAAGGTCGGCTCCTTCTCCAACGGTCATATTTTCCTTAAAGATCGGAGGGACCTGTACACGTGTCACTTAGACAACGGTTATTTTATAAAAAAATAGACGACATCATTTTATAACAAACCAAGTGTAACTGAAAGTACGACATCGTTTTAATTCTAACTCAAAGGTTCGGAATGAACGCTTCGGAGTAAAGGTTCGGAGTGTAATGAAAATAATAAGAGTAGACAAATTTTAGAAGTGTAAGCAATATAAAAGTTCGGAGTCTGAAAAAGATATTTTTCGGAGTCTGAATTAATTCATAGTGTATAAAAAAAAGATACTCAAATTCTGTTTAATAGGTGAATTCGGAATGAGAATTCGGAATAGGAATTCGTCATCAGAAATCGTAATGAGAATTCATCATCAGTATTCGTAATGAGAATTCGTCATCAGAATTCGTAATGAGAATTCGTCAACAGAATTCGTAATGAGAATTCTTCATTGGAATTCGTAATGGGAATTCGGAATGAGATTTCTTCATTAGAATTCGTAATGAGAATTCTTCTTCAGAATTTGTATCCTGAATCTAGAATAGAACTTAGTCAGAGTTCATATCCGGAATTCGGAATGAAACTTCCTTATAGTTCTTATCCAGAATCCGAATCCTAAAACAGAATGCTTTATATCAAAGTTTCAACGATTCCGAGAAAATAGAAATGAATCTGAATCTCATACTTAAGAAAAATATGGATGAAAATAAGATAAGGATAATTTTTCTTATAAAAGCGATTTTGCTTATAAAAGCAATTTCTTAAGAAAGCATTTTTCTTATGAAAGCAATTTTCCTTGAGATAAGGTGTTTGTGATTTTCAAAACAAGAAGGAATGGAAAAGTCATAAGGAAAACCTTATTGACTCAATAATCTCCCCCTTTTTGGAAAGCACAAACATCCTTACGAAAAAGAAATTCTAAGAAGAAAGAAAAACATTAAGGCTTATCTCCCTTTTCTTTAAGGATATTGATGAATACTACTAACTCCCCCTTAGGCTTTGAAACTCTAAGGATCGTATTCAGATTTCTGGAGTGATAAATAAGAAGGTCTTCTTTAATGAAAAAGCTCCCCCTTAAACAAACTCTTATTAGAGTTTTTTCTTTTTCTTAAGGATCTTTTTCTTCTCCCCCTTTGATAAACTCTTATTAGAGTTCTTCTTTTTCTTAAGGATATTTTCCTTCTCCCCCTTTGTGATTTTCAAAAAGAATTGGAGGGAATGGAAAAAAATAACAAAGTACCTGAAAAATTAGTAATGACAACAATAGAAACGACAAGCACGACTTTCATTAAATTTGAAATCTCAGCAACAAAAATAATACCACAAAAAGATCGGATTTGGTTATTTCGGATCTTTTTCCTTCGACATGAGCCCCTTTAGAATAGTCTTGATCTTCTTCAGGTCTTTATGATCTTCTTCAGCTTGCTTCTCTAAGACAACTATTCTTGCGGATTGAGCTTCAATTTTTTCTTCCTGGGATTTCAGTTTTTCTTCCGGATCTTTGATCTTTTCTTCCTGAGCCTTCATCCTTTCTTCAAAATCAATCCAATGATCCCTTTCAAACTTCCAGTTTTGAGTAATGTAATTCAGCTTCCCATTCAGATCTCTCACTTCTTGTATCCGGAAGTTCTTTTCTTCTGTCAGCTTCTCTTCAAAGGATGAAGTTAACTCATTTATCTTCTTAGTCCTCGGTTTCAAAAGCATCTTTAACATTGTCTTGAAACTCATCGAACAACCTCATATCTTCCACAGTCTTCTTCGACCAGTTTGTCATCCTCTTGCAAGATCTTCTATGAGCTTCGTAACCAACAAAAAACGTTTTGAACTGAGCCTCAATCTCAACGCACTTGTCCATAACCATAGATACGGAGTCAGTTTTCTGATTCAAAGCATGTTGGAGCATCTGGAATCTTGAGTCAATACTAGAGAAGGTCGGAATGGTTCCCACCAACTTTTTTAAGGACTGAACAACAAAGTCATGCCCCAACGAGGATGAATCCGAATCTGAAACTTTACTTAGAGAATTTTCTTCCTCAATAAGCTCTAACTTCCTTTTAGATGAATCACCAAATTCTATTTTCTTTCTAGCCACTGATTTTGGAGTTTCAACAAGGAGTTGCTTTCCCTTGTCTTTTTTCGGAATCGATTCTTGATCATGAGTTTTCTACTCGCTAGTAGACACTTGAATAATATCATTAACAATTTTCTGAACAACATCTTCCTCATTCTTATCCTTTTCTGGAGTTACTAACTTAGAGGATTCAGCCTCTGAAGTTCGGAGTGATAGATGTTCCGAAGGTGATCCTTTATAATCATCTACTTGTTTCAAAAGATCTCCTATTTCACCACTTCCTTCAGCAACTTCTTTTTCCTCACCCACTTGCTGAATCTGATCGATTTTCTCAACATGCTCAGCTGTAGTCTCTTCCGGAAAATCAAGGTTTCTTCCTGGATTCTCAGGTAGAGATTCCAAGGAGAAAGATCTCGGAACTGGAATGCTTCCGGATACTATTTCATTAAATTTCAACAAAGCTTGGACTGCCTCGGCTTCTGACATCTTCTTCTTAAGCTTCTTTTCCTTTACTTGTTTTTGAAGCTCATCAGCAGTTTTCTCCTTCAGGGCCTTAGCTTCCGCAGGGTCCAATCCGAACTGCGGATCCCCTTCTTTCCTTTTCTCTTTATCTACTCTCCACTTTGCAACAACCTCATCAGGATAGGCCTTCTTCTTCTTTGGTTTGGGAGGTGCGGTTTGAACTTCCTTAGACTTAGGATCTTCAATTTCAGCTGCAACTTCCTTCAACTTTCTTTTCTTTACAGGTTTGGATGATTCCGGTTCAGCAGCCTTCGGAACCGTTTCTTCTTGATTAGGCAAATCAACGAACTCACCAATCTCCTTGTTGAAAGCGACATCCATCCTCTTAAGGGTGTCATCACTAACCAACAAAATTTTACAAACCCTTGGCTTAGATCTGCAGGCTTCCTTGAAAGATTCAAGGCACCGAACTATCAACTTTGATAATATTGTTGGGTACATTACGATTTGTGCTCTGAGATTTCCCTTCTTAAGATTCTCAATGGTTATAAGAATGTGCCTCATGAAGTTAAACTTCCTTAGATTTATCAGAAAATCTAAGATATAGATCTCACTCTTCTTCAAGCTGTCTTTATCACCTTTCCTCGGTACGATAAGCCCTTGCACCCACAACTCTAGAATCCGGAAATTTGTAGGCAAACTAGAAATCTTCAGAGCCTTGTCATCAGCCAGTTCGAGAGTTTCTAAGGCTTTTTCTTTGTCGAAGCTACCCTTAGATTCCGGCAATACATGAGAAATAAATTCGGATTCTCATTCATAGGACAACCCTACCAAACTTGCAGCCTTGGTATAAGAAAGCTTATAGGTCTTGTCATAAGACTTAAAAGAAAACTTCACCCTATTATCTTCCTGAAAGAAGGAAACTGTTTCATAGAACTCAACAAGTAACTCTGTAAAAACATCATCTTGAGTCCCCAGTTTGGATACAGCAACATCTTCCCAGCCATTCAACTTAATGTTCTTTGAAATAAGAGAATCATAGTTGTTGAGGAAATCCGGATGGACTAACCTTTCTCTGTAAACTAACCATTGCGAAATAGGCTTAGTGGATGACATTTCTTGAGACGCTAACTCCGCAGACATTAGGATCTGTAATCCTCTGTGAAGTTCGGAACGGAGACAACTGTAGTTCGGAACAGCCTTAAAACAGAGGGGCAGAGCTTCGGGGCGCGAGAGCTTGAAATCGATGTGGGACGAGTATTTGGGTCCCCTTTATATAGGCAATTAAATGACGGTTCAACTTCCACGATTGATCTAACGGTTGTGATAAGATGAGATCAGATCTGACGGTTGAAAACTTGAATCTGATCTTTTTGAGGTTTTTATTTAAACAAGGAATTAAGAAAACTCAAATCCGAAAACATAATACAAGAAAATGCCAGCAAGTAAAATATGACTACGAAAACTTGAGTAAGGTAATCATACCTTTCGGATTGGATTAGGAGGATTATTCGTAATGGGTAATATAACAAAGACTAGAAAAAAAACTTTATTATGAGAAGACAGATTTCGCAAAAATTTTACTATAGAAAATAAACTTAGTACGAAAAACTCGTTACGGAATATTCATTACGGAAAACTCAGTATGAAAAACAAACTTAGTAAGAAAAAATCAGTATGAAAAACTTAGTACGAAAAATACATTTCGAAAAATTTAGTATGAAAAATACATTACGAAGAATTTAGTACGAAAAACACATTACGAAGAATTTAGTATGAAAATTCCGTTATGAAAATTCTAGTACGAAATTTTCCATTCTGGAAATTTTCTATACGAACACTTCCATTCCAGAAGTATTCTGTATGAACATGTCCATTTTAGAAAAATTGTAGTTCCAAAAATCTCCATTCCGGAAATCTTCGTTCCAAAAAGTTTGAAAACAAATTTTTGAAAAAATTTGTTATTCTATCAAACAAATTTACTCCCCCTATAAAAAGGAGTGTATTGTTGTAAGGAGAATTTTTCAACAGAAAGTTAATTAAGGAGGATTACCTTACGGTTATCATTCCTAACTCCTGTTTAATATATTCAAATCTATCAGAAGTCAATGATTTTTTGAAAATATCAGCAAGTTGATCTTGCGTTCCAATAAACTGAAGAATAATATCTCCATTAGTTTTGATAATCTTTTCAAAAACGCTTTTGTTACCAGTCATGTGCCGGGAACATCCATTATCCATGTACCATGTATAGTTGCTGGTACTTTCTTTATTATCCTGAAATCAAGAATAAAATTAGACTTTCGGAATCCAAACTTGTTTGGATCCGAGATTTCCAGACAATAAAATTTTAGGAACCCACATCTTCTTAGAAAAGTAAGATTTGTGAAATCCTAGAGATTGGGTTTTGTTTAAGGAACAATTCTTTGCCCAGTGACCACCACATTGACACTTGGTACAAAATGGGGCACTTTGAGGAACAAAATAATTGTTACTGAAAATAGGTTTTGCATGGGTATAACCAAATCCGGATTTATTTCTTAAAGGTCGTATTTGGGAATACATCTTATCAAAATTTTCCTTACCATGGGTAAAGTTTGATAAACACTTCTTTAAGGAAAAAATTTCGGACTTGAGTTTTACAACCAAGTTTTTATCCTCAAAATCATTAGTTTTAGAACTAGAGCTAGACTCGAAAACATTTTTCTTAGAAATTACTTTTTCTAATTCTTTAGAAAGTTTGTTCTTCTCAGAACATACTTCCTCAAAAAAATTTGAAATATTTTCAAAATCAGCATTTTTCTTATCAAGATCTTTAGAAAGATCTGATATCTCTTTCGTAAGAATAGAATTCCTAGAGTTTTCCTTATCAAGTTTCTTATTGAGTTTGGAATTCTCAATTTCAAGAAGTTCTGCAAACCTAGAGACTTCTTCATAAGTAGGTAAAGTATTTTCTTCATCAGAAGATGATTCTTCATTAGAAGAGTTGTAATACTTACTATCATTATAATTTAAAGAAACATTGGTCAAAGATTCAGCATTTCGTACCTTAGCCATAAGACAATGATTATCAATAGGTAATCTGGCTATAAGACCAAGATTCTTCTGTCCTGAAGATTCATAATCAGAAGATTCATCTGAAGAGTCACCACCACTGGCACTCCAGGTGTCATTAACTTTCAGAACTTTCTTAGCTTTGGATTTATAATACTTCTTTCTGTTCCTGTCTGAATGTCTTTCCTTCCTTTCTTTCTTTTTGAGCATAGGGCAATCTGGTCTAATATGTCCAGCTCTTTTACATTCATAACAAGTAACTTCTCCGTCTTTCTTATCTTTCCTTTCCTTTTTCTTATACTTAGATTGAAAATTTCTCTGTCCAGCTATCTTGTTCATCCTTAGAGCAAGATTTGCTAATTCATTTTCTGAAACTTCACTCTCACTAGATTCAGATTGGAAAATAACTTTCTTAGACTTGGATCTGGTTACTCTCTTAGGAGTCTTGGCTTTCATCTGATTTGAAGTTGTTGTAAAAGCAACAGTACCATTTCCATTCTTTTTCTTGATATTGTCAGCATCTCTCTTCATTCTGGTTTCATGTTGTAGAAGAGTTCCAAAAATCTCATCAAGAGAAATCTGAGTGACCTTCCTGTTTTCATCTATAGTTGTTCTCTTGGATTCCCACTCATTGGGCATAATATCAATTATCTTATCCACAAGAGCTTCATCATCTAAACCTTTTTCTCCCATAGATTGTAGACTGTTGACTATAGTCATGAATCTCTGTTGAACTTTACAGATAGGTTCTCCATAAGGAAAATTGAATCCATGATATTCAGCTCTAAGCATAGCTCTTCTAGTCTCAATCACCTTAGAAGTTCCAAAGTGTGTAACCTCTAACTTCTTCCATATACAATTAGCTGCTTCACAAGAAGAAATTTGGCTATATATATTTCTATTCATTAAACAAAGTAAAGTATTGTGTACCTTATAGTTGAGTTGATATTCTTGTTTTTCCTGGTTAGTAAAGGTTCTAACTTCCTTGTCAGGAATTTTATAATCACCAGTAAGCATAACAAAGTTGTCTACTCCAGTATTGATAAAAAAAGTCTTCATACGATCTCTCCAGTATTCATAATCATTACCATAAAATATTGGTGGTCTTGTCGGATTTAGATTGTCAATTTAACCAACATTAATTCCTGCCATACGTATAATAACCTTGGACACACAAACTTGTTAGTAGAAAAGATTCGTAATAACAAACTTCGGAATGAGAAAAGTTTCGGAATTAGAAAAGTTTCGGAATGGGGAAGTGAGTAAGAAAAACTTATATGTGAGTAAAGTATTTTAGAGACCTGCTCTGATACCAAATGTAAGATTGGTATAGAGTAAGAGGTTTCCAACCTCTGATACCAATTGTAGGATCGAAATAATGATGTAGATGCTCAATATACAAGAGGGGGGGTGAATTGTATACTTTAAAAATTCCTTTGGAACCTTTAAAGTTAGTTAAGAATAACTATGTTTTCCTTAAGAGAAGGAAAGGTCTAAGTTTAACAAAGTTAAACTAAGTAGATTCACAACACCTCTAATTCCAAAAGCAAACTTGGAAAGAGATTCCGAACGTAGGTTCCGGAAATATGGTTCCGGCAATTGAAACTTAATGAAAGATTACAAAGTGAGATTCTACCTTAAAGCGTATAGAATCTAAATGAAACAGAGTACAAATAAGGAAGTATAAGAAAGTTATACTTTCCTTATATTACAAAATGCAGCGGAATATAAACAAGTATTAAAACTACAAGTAACAAGATATAAGTCTTTTAACCCAAAGAGAAGGGTATCCAACAACCTTGGATAAAGGTCCCTTGATTTATATTTTCAAGCAAGTCTGTCTTACCCACACCAGGGTAAGCCCTCGATATGAAGATCGGAGTCTCTGTCTTGTTATCCCCGCAAGCCCTCAACTTCAAGGTAGTTGGCAACCTCTGTCTTCCTCAGCAAGGAAGCCCTCGAACTTTAAGGTAGTTGGCACCTCTGTCTTCCTATCCTCGGAAGCCCTCGAATGTAATCACCAATATTCGGAGTCGCACGAAGCTTTGAGAGTTAATAAGAGCCTCTCTCTCTAGAATTCACTTCAACAGCATGTATGCACAAAACCAAGTTGTTCATCTGTCATCAGTCTTTGCAACAGCAACAAGCTCTTTCAAATGAGCTCTTATTTATAGGTAAGGTCGGCTCCTTCTCCAACGGTCATATTTTCCTTAAATATCGGAGGGACCTGTATACGTGTCACTTAGACAACGGTTAGTTTATAACAAAATAGACGACATCGTTTTATAACAAACCAAGTGTAACTGAAAGTACGACATCGTTTTAATTCTAACTCAAAGGTTCGGAATGAACGCTTCGGAGTAAAGGTTTGGAGTGTAATGAAAATAATAAGAGTAGACAAATTTTATAAGTGTAAGCAATATAAATGTTCGGAGTCTAACAAAGATATTTTTTGGAGTCTGAATTAATTCAGAGTGTATAAAACAAAGATACTCAAATTCTGTTTAATAGGTGAATTTGGAATGAGAATTCGGAATAGGAATTCGTCATCAGAAATCGTAATGAGAATTCATCATCAGGATTCGTAATGAGAATTCGTCATCAGAATTCGTAATGAGAATTAATCAACAGAATTCGTAATGAGAATTCTTCATTGGAATTCATAATGGGAATTTGGAATGAGATTTCTTCATTAGAATTCGTAATGAGAATTCTTCTTCAGAATTCGTATCCTGAATCTGGAATAGAACTTAGTCAGAGTTCATATCCAGAATTCGGAATGAAACTTCCTTATAGTTCTTATCCAGAATCCGAATCCTAAAATAGAATGCTTTATATCAAAGTTTCAACGATTCCGAGAAAATAGAAATGAATCTGAATCTCATACTTAAGAAAAATATGGATGAAAATAAGATAAGGATAATTTTTCTTATAAAAGCGATTTTGCTTATAAAATCAATTTCTTAAGAAATCATTTTTCTTATGAAAGCAATTTTCCTTGAGATAAGGTGTTTGTGATTTTCAAAACAAGAAGGAATGGAAAAGTCATAAGGAAAACCTTATTGACTCAACAAGTTTTAGCTATTATTTACTTCAATATTTAATGGTTGTTGATTTATTTATACTATGTTTACCTTTGTACTTTGTTTTTATACATGTATATTCACTAAAATTTGGGCACAAATCTTGTGGTGGATGCCTACTGGTATTATGTATCACAACCTGTTTGGTTCATGCTTTGGGACCAAGCAGATTACACTGAAAAATCCATTTTCATTTTCATGTAAATGAAAAATCCATTTTCATTTGTGACTCGTGCATGTCACAAATGACCCATGGATCGTTTTCCTAAAGTTTCAACAGAATCTGAATTCCTTTGGTCGGTTTTCCGTATGCCGGTAGTTGTTTTCACTTAAAATCATGTCCATTTCAAATAAAAGTGAGACCGTTTGAGTGGTACCGGCCACACCGTGCCTCATATTGAGGTGGGGTTGACTCGTACATGACACAAATGTCCCATGGATACTTGTCCTAAAGTATCAACAGTATCCAAATGCGTTTGGTCTGTTTCCCGTATGTCAGTTGTTGTTTTTACTTAAATTGTTGTCCATTTCAAAAAAAAGTGAGACACTTTGAGTGGTGTCGGCCACACCGCGCCTCGGATTGAGGCGGGGTTGACTCGTACACGTCACAAATGACCCATGGATCGTTTTCATAAAGTATCAACACAATCTGAATGTGTTTGGTCGGTTTTCCGTATGTCGTTTATTTTAATTAATAGCGCATTCATTTTAAACAAAAGAAAGACACTTTTAGTGGTACTGGCCACACCGGCCCTCGGATTGAGGTGGGGTTGACTTTTAAACGTCACAAATGACCCATGGATCTTTTTCCTAATGTTTCAACAGAATCCGAATGCATTTGGTCGGTTTTCCATATGCCGGTAGTTGTTTTCACTTAAAATCCTGTGCATTTCAAATAAAATTGAGACAGTTTGAGTGGTACCGGCCACAAAATGCCTCAGATTGAGGCAGGGTTGACTCTTACATGACACAAATGACCCATGGATACTTGTCCTAAAGTATCAACAGAATCCGAATGCGTTTGGTCCGTTTCCCGTATGTCAGTTGTTGTTTTTACTTAAACTCTTGTCCATTTCAAAGAAAAGTGAGACATTTTGAGTGGTGTCGGCCACACCGGCTCTCAGATTTAGGCGGGGTTGACTCGTACATGTCACAAATGACCCATGGATCATTTTCCTAAATTTTCAATAGAATCTGAATGTGTTTGGTTGGTTTTCCGTATGTCGTTTATTTTAATTAAAATCGCATCCATTTTAGACAAAAGAAAGACATTTTTAGTGGTATCGGCCACACCGGACCTCATATTGAGGTGGGGTTGACTCGTACACATCACAAATGACCCATGGATCGTTTTCCTAAAGTTTCAACAGAATCCTAATGCATTTGGATGGTTTTCCGTATGCCGGTAGTTGTTTTCACTTAAAATCCTGTCCATTTAAAATAAAAGTGAGACAGTTTGAGTGGTACCGGCCACACCGTGCCTCAAATTAAGGCGGGGTTGACTCGTACACAACAAAAATGGCCCATGGATACTTTTCCTAAAGTATCAATAGAATCCGAATGAGTTTGGTCCGTTTCCCGTATGTCAGTTGTTGTTTTTACTTAAACTGTTGTCCATTTCAAAGAAAAGTGAGACACTTTGAGTGGTTCCAGACACACCGTGCCTTGGATTGGGGAGGAGTTTACTCGTACACGTCACAAATGACCTGTGGATCGTTTTCCTAAAGTTTCAACAGAATCTGAATGTGTTTGGTCGGTTTTCCGTATGCCGGTAGTTGTTTTCACTTAAAATCCTGTCCATTTCAAATAAAAGTGAGACAGTTTGAGTGGTACCGGCCACACTGTGCCTCATATTGAGGCAGGGTTGACTCTTACACGACACAAATTACCCATGGATACTTTTCCTAAAGTATCAAAAGAATCTGAATGCGTTTGGTCTGTTTTCCGTATGTCAGTTGTTGTTTTTACTTAAACTGTTGTCCATTTCAAAGAAAAGTGAGACACTTTGAGTGGTGTCGGCCACACCGGCCCTTGGATTGAGGCGGGGTTGACTTTTACATGTCACAAATGACCCATGGATCGTTTTCCTAATGTTTCGACAGAATCCGAATGTGTTTGGTCGGTTTTCCGTATGTCGTTTATTTTAATTAAAAGCGCATCCATTTTAGACAAAAGAAAGACATTTTTAGTGGTACCGGACACACCGGCCCTCGGATTGAGGCGGGGTTGACTCGTACACGTCAAAAATTACCCATGGATCATTTTCTTAAAGTTTCAACAAAATCCAAATGCGTTTGGTCAGTTTTCCATATGTCGGTAGTTGTTTTCACTTAAAATCCTGTCCATTTCAAATAAAAGTGAGACAGTTTGAGTGGTACCGAACACACCGTGCCTCAGATTGAGGCGGGGTTGACTCTTACACGACAAAAATGACCCATGGATACTTTTCCTAAAGTATCAACAGAATCCGAATACGTTTGGTCCATTTCCCGTATGTCAATTGTTGTTTTTACTTAAACTGTTATCCATTTCAAAGAAAAGTGAGACACTTTGAGTGGTGTTGGCCACACCGGCCCTCAGATTGAGGTGGGGTTGACTCGTACACGTCACAAATGACCCATGGATCATTTTCCTAAAGTTTCAACAGAATCCCAATGCGTGTGGTCGGTTTTCCGTATGTTGTTTATTTTAATTAAAAGCGCATCCATTTTAAACAAAAGAAAGACACTTTTAGTGGTACCGGCCACACCAGCCCTCGGATTGAGGCGGGGTTGACTCGTACACGTCACAAATGACAATATAAAAATTTTTCAAAATTTATCAATTTAGTTAATATAAATATTATAATTAATTGTATATTTTTTGTTTGTAAATTATATTCCTAATCAATGAAAATATATAAAATAGAGAATAAAAATGTTAAAAATAAATTTTTTAACCAAAGAAATTAACCAATATTTCATTATCATTAAAATACATTTATCAAAATAAAAAAGACGCACGCTTATTTATATTTTTTAACCAAGGGAATTCATCACCTAATAAATCATTTTCCACCTCAAAAACCCTCATTTTATTATTTTTAAAATGAACCCCCAATATTACCCATGGATCTAAAACACATAATTTTTCATGTCATGTCCTTAGGCCCTAAATCTTACTTATGGAAGACCATATGTCCTTAGGCCCTAGAACACCCATGACCCGACCCGACCCGACCCGACCCATGGACACCCCTAATTTTGAGTGATTTTTTTTTTAATATTAAGATGTCCATATTAACTTATCAACCCAGATATCATACAGGGAATCACAGTACCAAGGAATACTAAAGGTCTAGGTAGTAGACTAATCGTACAATAAGAATCAAGTGAAAAAAGTGATATTATAACAACATCCCTATGAAGCAGAGGAAGACCCGGGAGTGGAAAACCAGGTTCAAAAATAAAGAGTTATACAGAATTCAAAAATGAAATGGATCAATCTGCCCCTGATCACCAACATCATCACAACTATCATCATCTGCCTCATCCTCACCGCCATCTCTGTCCTCGTCATCATCCTCATCATCATCCCCTTGCTCATCGTCAGCCTCATCCTCATCCTCAGCCCCATCCTCACCCTCGGCATCCTCGCCCTTGGCCCCATCCTCAAGAAATTGATTTTTTTCAGCAGGTGTCATCACATAAGAAGCACATGGAACTTGCCATTTATTTTCATTGATATAGACAAAATGCAATTCTGGTCTGATCCCCCAATCTACCAAGTCACGCCGAGATCGTAAATCATCTTTTGTCTTTCCTTGACATTTAGAAGAATCGAAAGCAACATTTCACATATATTCTTTTCAATGTGCATTACGTCTAAGAAATGACGTAACACGTTGGTTGACCAATACAGCAACTCAAAGAATATACTTTTCTTCTTCCAATTGTAACAAGTATCATTGAAAACATTTTTCCTCTTTCTAGATTTCATTACACCCTTCCCAAATGAATAACTGAAATCTTTCAATTCATTAAGCACATCAGTTCCAGACATACGCTGAGGTGGAGTGCCATTCTCTATAGTATTTTCAAATCTTCGACGAGTGTTTCTATATGGATGGTTCATTGGCAAGAATCATCGATGTCCCATAAAATTAAAACTACGACGATATTTCAGTCTTCTCGATCGAGTATTCTTCATACAAATAGGACATGACAATTTTCCTTTAGTGCTCCATCTAGACATCATTGCATAAGCAGGAAAATCATTGATCGTCCACATAAGCGCAACACGCATCTGAAATATGTCTTTCGAACATGCATCATATGTGGGCACACCCACATCCCAAATAAGTTTCAACTCTTTTATTAAAGGTTGCATGTATACATCTATATCATTGTCGGAATCAGAAGGGCCAGATATCAGTATACTCAAGAAAGTGTAAGGATTTTTCATACACAACCAAGGGGGGAGGTTATAAATGTGTATGAAAACTGTCCATGTGATGTGCGAAGTAAGCATCTGCCCAAATGGATTAAAACCGTCACATGAAAGACTCAGTCTCACATTACACACGTCGGCTGCAAATTCAGGATATCGAGCATCAAATCTCTGCCATGCAAATCTCTCTGCAGGGTGAACTAACTCTTCGTTATTATTTTTTCTCTAAGTGTCATGCCATCGCATTTTTTCGGATATTTCATCAGACATGAAAAGTTTCTATAATCTGGGTATCAATGGAAAGTGCCACATTACTTTTTGTGGCACACGAGATGGTGATCCATAATCTTTTGGCTTCCATCGAGAGGTTCCACATTTGATACAATCATTTCTTTCAGCAGTTTCTTCCCAAAATAAGCTGCAATCATTCGAGCAAGAATGAATTTTTTTTTGAGAATCCAAGTTCATCAACTAACTTCCATGCCATATAGTGGTTTGAGGGAATATCTGCATCATCTGGATGTAATTCCTTCAAGAAGGTAAGAATGTAATCAATTTCAGTATTTGGAATCCCATACATAGTTTTCCCATGAAACAATCAGATTAAAAATTCCAACTTTTTCATTTTACCACATTGCCGATATACTGTAGTCGTCGCAGCATCATTCAATTTTTTTACCCTATCAACATCATCATTTTCATTGGACACATCATGTGTGCTTGTATTGAAATCTTGTTGGATGAACATCCTTTCCTTCTCATGATACCGAATAAATGGAAACCGATCATATATCAAACTCTCCAATTCAGTCTTATCATTTGGATCATCAACATTTTGAGATTCCATTTTCTCTCCATTGTGATACCAAACTTAATAGTTTGTTTGGAAACCATATTTGGTTATATGATAGCTAACTGCGTCACGACTCAACCAAGGTCTTCCAACACAATTAAAACATGGGCAGTGTATGCGACCACTATCTGAAGCCTTGTCAAATGAAAAATCTAGAAAGCTGTTCAAATTATTTTGAAAATCGGTTGAAATCCTATCAGTTTCGTACATCCAACTTCTGTCCATTTTGTAAAAAAACTGCAATAATTCATTTCAAAGCAATTCAATAATATTTAAGTATAATCAAAAAAATATTTAGGTAAATGGCAATTGTTTAATTTATATAAAAGCATAACTGACACATTACTCTATATGAGAATCATATTAAGAAATACAACAAAATACAGTGTATATAAGAAAATAAGATACATAATTTCTAATGCCTATATTCAAGGATTGCCCAGTAAGGGGTGCAGGGTGTCTAGGGGGGGTGGGGCCGTCCGGGGGGTCGGAGGTGTCCAGGGGGTCGGGGGGTGTCTAGGGGGGTCGGGGTGTCCAGGTGGGCGGGCTGTCCGCGGGGGTGGTCAGGCTGTCCAATGGGGTAGGGGGAGTCCAGGGGGGTGGGCGGGCTGTCCAAGGAGGTGAGCGGGGTGTCCAGGGGTTGGGTGGGGCTGTCCGGGGGTACAGGGTGTCCAGGCGGTGGGCTGTCCAAGGAGGTGAGCGGGCTGTCCGGGGGGGGCTGTCCAAGGAGGTGAGCGGGCTGTCCGGGGGGGTACAGGGTGTCCAAGGGGGGTGCAGGGTGTCCAGGGGGTGGGAGGGATGTCCAAGGAGGTGAGCGGGGTGTCCAGGGGGGTGGGTGGGGCTGTCCAAGGAGGTGAGAGGGATGTTGAGGGGGTGGGCTATCCAAGAAGGTGAGTGGGATGTCCGGGGGGGCTATCCAAGGAGGTGAGCGGGCTGTCCGGGAGGGTACAGGGTGTCCAAGGGGGGTACGGGGTGTCCAGGGGGTGGGCGGGCTGTCCAAGGAGGGTGCGGGGTGTCCAGGGGGGTGGGAGGGCTATCCAAGGAGTTGATCGGGGTGTCCAGGGGGTGGGTGGGGCTGTCTGGGGGGGTACAGGGTGTCTAGGGGGTGGGCTGTCCAAGGAGGTGGGCGGGCTGTCCGGGGGTGGGCGGGCTGTCCAAAGAGGTGAGCGGGCTGTCTGGGGGCGGTACAGGGTGTCCAAGGGGGGTGCGGGGTGTCCAGGGGGGTGCGGGGTGTCTAGGGGGTGGTGGGGCCGTCCGGGGGGTTGGAGGTGTCCAGGGGGTCGGGGGGTGTCCAGGGGGGTCGGGGTGTCCAGGTGGGCGGGCTATCCGCGAGGGTGGTCAAGCTGTCCAATGGGGTAGGGGGAGTCCAGGGGGGGTGGGCGGGGTGTCCAAGGAGGTGAGCGGTGTGTCCATGGGATGGGGTCCCATTTAAATATAAATCTAGTGAAATATTAGTAGAAACATTTAAAATTAATTGTGAAATATGATTTAAAGTGTATAAGTTAAAATTAAATATCAAATAAAAACAAATTGAATTTGAATATTGAATGTTTAAATTAAGTCTCGACCCAGATTAATATTTTTAGTGGGAAAAAAGAAGTGTCACTAGTTTTTTTTATGATTATATTCCATTACATCTCTAGTTTTAGGAGAAGTTTGTGTTTAATGACCTGGTTTAAAGTGTGAATGAAATGTCCTATAATTTTGAGATACGAACTATGATATATTTCACCAACGTACATTTTTTATGAGATATTGTGAGAGAGACACTTTAATGGAAGTCATTGAAATGTTGTATGATCCCTGGATGACGTGTTAATATTGACCTATAATACTGAAATTATGAAGCAGACACTATTTATATATTAGAAGCTGAGGGAGGTCATGGGAGAATAGGATAGAATTATAGACTATTGAACTAGTATACCGACATCATGTGGTAGGATTTTTTTGGGGATTCCTATGAGATGAGTAACGGTCATGATTGAAGTACTGGTTTCTCAGTTTTCCTACAACAGTGTGGAAGAGGGGGAATTAAGAACATTTCATGTGATCATGACCCAATAGAGTCTCAACCATGTGGAAGGATAGTCAACATGAAGTGTTTCTGCTGGACCATCCCTCTAGAAGTGACTTGTGATAGACATATTCGAAAATAAGTTTTGGAATTGTTTTAATATCTCAATATCATAAATGAAGATATATAAGTGATGTTTGATCATGTTGTTGATGTGGTGGTTGTGGTTGTGTCATCCATGCCATAATTACACTGAGAAATCAGTGTGTTCCTATTCTAAACAATGAGGTTTTATTACATGTCCATGGTTCATGAAATATCTATTATGTAAAACCTACCCACATGGAGAAGGGTGGCATACGATCTAGAGTGAGAGGTAAGATCAAAGTAGCCTCTACTAGTAAATCCTCTCATTTTGATACTGATGCATCACATGGATTCATATCCTCACATGTGGTGAAAATCCTATGTCTCATTATACTGTCTTCAATGAGTGTAATGATTCTAGAAATCTAAAAACTGAAATATTAGATAAATAAGAAGAGGAACCTGAAGGAGGTCGATGATCCAAACTGGTCCGGCAGAAGGAGCTCCAAAATCGCCTAAATCGGTTGCTGCTGCTCCCGTTTAGGGTTCTGTATCCGAATGGGGGAGAGGACGCACGACTGGCAATTTGGGGGAAACTTGTGCCAACGGTTTTTAAAAACCATTGGTATATGGCTCCCCAACCACACCTATACCAACGGTTTAATAAACCGTTGGTACAAACCTCCCCAGCCACATTTTTTCCAACGGTTCTCATTGAATCGTTGGTAAAAATCACCTTAAACACATCATTACCAACGGTTCACTATAACCTTTGGTAAAACCTTCTGTAGACTATCCTTTACCAATGGTTCTATGAAACCGTTGGTATGTAAGTGTGGGGAAAAACCCACATTCCAGTAGTGGGTGGATTTCTTGTTTCCCGACGGAGCAGCATCAGCAAGGATGGCTCATGGGGGTACTCGGTTTTGCGGGAGAGAGTTAGGCACGAGGAAAAAGCTTTAGCAGCGAAAGGTATTTCTTCCAACGACAAGAATGGCTTCTTCGATGGAAAGAGGGGCATCCTCCTTCGACGTGAAGCAGAGCATTGATGCGGGCTTCTCCATGTGATGTGGCGTCATAGGAATTCTTCTTCGGTCATGGTCCGCAGTGGGTGGACCCGGGCAGCTAGGTTCTTGAATAGGATGAACCTATAGGCAGCATGTGAAGGACTTCCACGAGGAAGCTGCTCTTTCTGGTTCTATTCTTGGACAGCAAGAGCGCGTCTGGACAGCTGTGGAGTTCATGGACAGGAGCAGCGCATCTGGGATGGTGCGGGGGAGTTGGACATCAGCTGTGGATCTAGAGAACAGGCTTTGACAACTGGTACCCGACAACAACAATGGTGTGCAATGTTTGACATGTTGTTCTATGGTGACAAAGCTGATACCGGACCCTGGGTAGGGGGTGTCTCGGTCCCGTCTTATTTTCTTTGTCAAGTTTTTGTTTCTCATTCATGTTTTTTAGAGCTGTTGTTGGTTGTGTGCTGTTGTCCAATTTTTTATTCCTTGTAATGATTCCATGAATAGTGAAAAACCCGTGATGATCCTACCCCATGCACGTAGGCATATGGCCGAAGCACCTAAATCCATGTGTCCCTTTTACTACTTACTTTTCCGCATTTAATTCAACCAGTAAAGTGTTGAACGTTCACGACTTATTAAATATTAATTCGAATTATAATTTTGAATTCATTCAGTTAATTAGAAGTTTTTTGGGTCTTATACTACCCGGTTATATCATAGTTTATGCATTGTTATTCCTGCTTTCTCTTTGATTCTGGATATGTATGTTATTCTAGAATTGTTTTACTCTGCCTCGTTTATGTTGTTTAATGAGATAAAAGTGCAAGCATTGAATATTTGTAAATGCCACTACTTGTGTGTTTTTGTAACCACTTCTTTATTTTTTTTATTCCTAATGTTAGGAATTGTAGGTAGAACATTCTTTTGTTTATCAATTTTCATGTTATTAAACTGTTAATAAACATCGTTCTCGCATTTTTGAATTTTAACGAACCAAAACACCCAATAGATCCGGGCTATTTCGTGGGGACTGTCTCTCGCGTAGGGGCGCTCCGCACAACAAAGTGGTATCAGAGGGTAATTGGGTTTAATTTTTTCTTCGTTGAAATTTGAAATTGATTGTTCATTGATTTCAAATGTTTTATTAGTGGCTTTTACCTGTTGTAGCAAGATTTTTTAGTTTTGTTCAGCTAGGACGTTAGCTCTCTTAGGTTGTAATTTCATTCTATTGTTGATAGTTTGTTTCCTCATTGTTTCACTGTTTTCTTTTCCTGTCTGAACTTCAATGATGCCTCATGGTAGTTGCTACCTATGTGTGTCTATGTTTTCGGGGTAGGAATTGGTTATGTGTGAGGTATTCCTATATTTGAGAGCTGGTTAGCAGTAATGGTGTGGCAGAATCGTCTGTCTCTAATGTCTGCCTTTTTCCTAGGAGATGAGCTTCTCTCAGCTCTGTTGTGTTCCTCTGCATCCTTTAGGACTGTTTGCTCCGGGTATGGTACCATTGCGAGTTTTGTGTTTTGGTTTGGGTAGCCTGCGGGTGTAGTGCCGCTTGGCTGATGACCAAGCTTCTTTGTTTACTGTTCGACCCTGTTTAGTGGCAATGTTTGGTTTCTTGGGAACCATGTACCATTAGTATGTCTAGAAAAGGATGTGTGGACCTTTAGTGGCTTGTTTTCCCCAAGTTTATAGCTGTCTCCCAACCTTTGTTCTCGCGTCTTTGAGCTGTCATAGGATGTTGGGACTTCTTGTATGTGTCCTTGCAGTTTCTCTTTTGTGTCAGGATGTCTCCTTTTGGCTTTTGTTTAGGCAGTCGTCTCCTATGGCAGAGATTCAGAATCCATCTATTGAGGATCTTCTGCTGCCTTGCATCAAGAGTCTTCATGTTAGAGTTTTCATGCGGCGTGTCTCGGTTTTAAAGTCGATGGTGCTTGGTGCTTTGGTCCTATATGTCTTTGTGGGTTCAGGTGAAGACCTCATTGTGTTGTTTCATTTACTGTGATTGTTTCCCTCTCTACGTTGCTCCTGTTGTTGTCTCTAGCCTTAAGAGTGTGAACTGATTAATAGCTCTAGCTTTGTTCCTCTTGTGTGTCTTGGTTTTGGGATGGTTTCTCTTTGTCATGACCCATTACGAGTGGTGATTTGGCATGGGTGGTGTTTAGAGTGACAGTGTCATGTGAATAGGTTCAGTGATGATCGGGCTTCATGGTGGTTCTTTCGGGATCTCTTTAGCGATATTAGGCAGTTCCTAGATATTGTTAGGAAGCTAGACTGAGATGGGTTTTCTTGGTAGGTAGCATGCTGCCCTTGGATCGTCGGTGTTCTCGTGGGTCTAGAGTTTGCACTTAGGACTCCTGGGACTGCATGAGATTTGCAGTAGTACCCATTTTTTTTAGGAACCTCTCTTGTTGGTTTGGTTCTAGGTTGTGTCTTCTCCTTTGGTGGAGATTTTTCAGATTCTATTTTAGATTCAGGTCGAGTGAGTGATTTTCTTGCTTTTGAGCTTTGTGTATCTGTTTCTCTATCTTCTTTTGCTGCTTGTTTTCTCTGGCCTGCTTTATTTCTGAGTTTCATTCTTTGTGAATTCCTGAGATATATTGTTTCTTGCCATGTTTAGTGTGTGGATGGTACTTCTATGTTTTGTTGGTGTTCTGCATGCACTAGTGAGCAGTTTCAAGGGACATGTTATAGTTTGTGATATGCTGGTCCAACTTCCTCCTTGACATCATCTCAAAGGGCGACTCAGGTAAGTGTAGGTATGTGCTCTATTTATGTTTAGAGCTGTTTATTTTGAGCATGTTTAGAAGTTGTATAGATATCATTCAACTTCGAGCGACATGTATCACACTAGATACATAGTAAGGGGATTGTTTGGGTCATACCCCGTAGGTTGTTTCTTGTTTTGGATATTCCCATGTTGATGATGATAGGTGGCGCAGAATCATCATGTGATTTATATTTTAATTTGCAAGGTGGAGATTGTGGTTTTTCATATTATAGTTGTCCATGCATTTAATTTCCAAGGTGGAGATTTGTTAATTAATAATTCATTTTAATTTTTGTAAATTAAATGCTATTTATAATATGCTTTTGTGTAGAGAAAATTTTTACCAGTTGAAACTAGGGCACTGCCCATTTCTTGTTCACCATCCATGTGCCACCAGTTTGGGCCTACGGATCTCAGGGCCTTCAAAGGCCTTCGGTCCACATGGTCTTCGGGCCATTGAAGACCATGAAGTATCCCAGTTCACATAGAGGAGGCCCCAGATGGGGATCAAAGCACCAGTAGCAGTCACCAGAAGCAGAGCTAACCGTATTGGAAGAATGAGAGGGTATAGAAACCGCCATCGGGACCAGGCACCGTGCATATTTCTATGGGGAAATGTTAGTCGATCATCAATGCAAGTGGGGAGCTAAAGACAATCAGTGATGCAGAAGCTGGGGAGGGGCAGTTCTAGCGGGATGGGCCTACGGGTCATGTATTGGTCATGGTATGCCTTTGGGCCTTCAGGTCATCTATTACGGGTCATGTCGGGCCTTATACCTTGGGCCTACGGTTCATGTACGGGTTCCCCTTCAACCCTTAAAAGGGGGATTATCTATAATAAAATAGAAAAAGAAGGCCTTCGGGCCATTCAGGTAGTGGGGGGTGTGCCATTTCGCTTGGCGGAGAGAGAGCCGTAGCAGCAGGCCATCCACGGTTCGCCCAAGAGAGATCAGCCTCACCGAGAGGGAGTGCAGCGACAACAAATTCCGGGTCTGGTGTTCCTCCTTTGCGGTGTGTGAATATACCCAGCGTCTCCATTCCAGATCAGGTATCCTATTATCTGATCTACGGTGGATTTCTTGTTTGCAGACGGAGCAGCATCAGTGAGGATGGCTCATAGGGGTACTCGGTTATGTGGGAGAGAGTTCAGCGCGAGGCAAAAGCTTCAACGGCGAAAGGGGTTTCTTCTGACGACAAGAACGGATTCTTCAATGGCAAGAGGGGAATCTTCCTTCGACGTTAAGCAGAGCATCGATGTGGGCTTCTCCATGTGATGCGGCGTCATAGGAATTCTTCTTCGGTCGTGGTCTGCAGCGGGTGGACTCGGGCAGCTACGTTCTTGAACAGGATAAACATGTAGGCAGCGTGTGAGGACATACACAAGGAAGCTTCTCTTTCTGGTTCTGTTCTTGGACAACAACATGGCATCTGGACAGCCGCGGAGTTCTTGGACAACATCAGCGCGTCTGGACAACTGTGGAGTTCTTGGATAGGAGCAACACATCTGGGCAGGTGCGGAGGAGTTGGACATCAGCTGTGGATCTGGAGAACGGGCTTTGACAACTGGTACTCAACAACAACAATGGCGTGAAACGTTTGACATGTTTTTTCATGGTGATAAAGGTGTTTCCGGACCCCGGGTATGGGGTTCTCGGTCCTATCTTATTTTCCTTGTCATGTTTTTATTTCTCATACATGTTTTTTTAGAGTAGTTGTTGGTTGTGTGCTACTGTTCAGTTTTTCATTCCTTGTAATGATTCCTTGCATAGTGAAAAACCTATGATGATCCTGCCCCGTGCACGTAGGCCTATGTCCGAAGCACGTAAATCTGTGTGACCCTTTTACTACTTACTTTTTCGCATTTAATTTGACCTGTAAAGTGTTGAACGTTCGCTACTTCTTAAATATTAATTCGAATTCTCATTTTGAATTCATCTGGTTAATTAGAAGTTGTTTAGATCCTGTACTGCTAAGTTATATCATAGTTTCTGCTTTGTTATTCCTTCTTCCTCTTTGATTTTGGATATGTATGTCATTCTGGAATTGTTTTAGTTTGTCTCGTTTATGTTGTTTAATGAGAAAAAAGTGCAAGCGTTGAACAGTGGTAAATACCACTACCAGTGTGTTGTTGTAACCAATGCTTGTTTGTTTTATTCCTAATGTTAGGAATTGCAGGTCGAACATTCTTTTGTTTATCAGTTTTCATGTATTAAACTATTAATACACATCGTTCTCGCGTTTTTGAATTTTAACGAACCATAACACCCAATAGATCGGGGCTATTTCGTGGGGACTACCTCTCGCATATGGGAGCTCCCCACAACAGGTATATCAGATAACCTGCATTTGATATCCTCCTTGAGCCACTTGAGCTGATCTGTTATGTCATGCCATGATCATCCCACACCCCCTTCCTCCCATGAGATTCTCACCATTTGTATGAAAGATTCATCTTGGTGCCACGTGATGTAATAAAAGAAACTGTGGTTGCAGGAGAGGTCTCGTGTACATGGTCAAAAAGTGTTTGAGGCAAGTGAGAAAATGACGCCCTAGAGAAGGAGTTTATCCTCTCGATATGCTAGAGACACCTATCCAAGAGGCACCATATATGGTTGGAAACTTGATTATTTTTGTACTATGTGTGCTTCGAACTTGTGAACCCTAGGTCCAGTAAACCCATAGAGGCCACGAAGCCCTAAAAATCCTGATCTCCACCAAGGTTGGAGACCAAGCCACCACTTTTTTCTAGAGAGTCAACAATTTTACTAAATTCACCCCCGATGAACCACAAGAGGGTGCCTAAATAAAAGGATTCTAGATGTTTCCATTTAGAACTCCTCTCAATAGGATCTGTACTACCATAAAAAAACAAAAAGAAGACTTCCACACTGTTTCCAGAAACCTTAGTGTTGATTCATTGTGACATGAGGCTCTCCACATAGACATAAAATTTATTCTTCAAACATATCCAAATGTCAAATTTACCTGTTCCACCATGTAGAGTGTTCAAGTATACCATTATCCTGGCCATAAAAGGTAGTTTTTTTCAGACATTGACTAGGCTCGATAATTGTGATAAGAGAAGTAAGGTGATTCTTGGATTCAACTGCAACATATTCACGCTTCTCTTGAATTCCCAAGCCCTGTGCATTCCTAATAAGGAGACAAACCATGAGGGTAGGCACTTCCAACCTATCTTTCCAGAAGGTTTATAGAAAAGCGTAGAAGCATACATCCCTGACTCCATTAAGGTAAAATGTGTGATGGGTTCGGACGACTCTTCCAAAGCAGGAATACAATTTTGGGTGAGTATCTACTTATGGAATGACGCTTCTCTGTCTTCCACCAGAAACTATTGGCTATACAAACCGAGAAATATGAGAGGAAGAAATAATGAAGATGAAGAAAAATTGGCACAAAACACAAAGATCTTTCAATCTTTTTTTCACAATTGAAATTTCATACTAAAATTACATCAATTTATAGACCCACAACATTAAATGAAAAGAATTTATGTTAGTACAAAGAAAGACCAAAACATTAAATACAGAGAATCTATGACAGTACAAGGAAAGACCAAAATATTAAATGCAGAGCATTTATGACGGTACAAAAGATACCAAAAATTAAATACAGAATATTAAATTCATTCAATGAAAATAAATGTAGGTGGACCCATGGAAAAAAATTTCATTTAATAAATGACGACGCGAGCAGCTTTGACTCGTGGTTTTGGTTTGCAATTCCAACACTCCCCTTCAAACCAAAACCGGATTCATTCTGAGGATCGTTATGAGGTTTTTGAATACATCTTTCTGTAATGCCTTTGTGAAAATATCAGCCACCTGTTCCGTAGTATGACAATATTCCAATTTTATTGTTTTCTGCTTCACATGATCTCTCAGAAAATGGAATCAGGTATCAATATGTTTTCTTCTTCCATGTTGCACCAGATTTTTGGAAAGTTCAATTGCCAACTTGTTATCCACATATATCACTGTGGATCCATCCTGCAAATGCTTCAACTCCTTTAGCATATTTCTCAACCAGATTCCTTCACAAATAGTGGATGACACTGCCACGTACTCTGCTTCACATGTAGACAATACAACCACACTTTGTTGCATTCAATTCCACCTGAAAGTAGTCGATCCAAGAAAAAATACATACCCATTGGTGCTTTTTCTTTCATCTTGGTCGCCTCCCCAGTCATTTTCTGAGTATCCATGAAGATTAGCTTCTTCATTTTATGGATAAAAAAGACTGAAATCCACTGTTCCTTTAACGTACCTAAGGATACGTTTTGCCGCCAGCCAATGTGACTCTTTTGGTTCTTCCATGTACCTACTTAGAATCCCAACACTATAGAAAATATCAGGACTTGTGATTGTGAGATACCTCAGGCTTCCAATTAGCCTCTTAAACAAAGTGGAGTCAACACTTCTTCCTTCTCCATATTTTGTCAGTTTTAAGCTCATTGCCACAGGTGTGTTTACAGCATTGCAATTGGCCATCTTGAATTTTTCAAGCAACTCCTTAGCATACCTCTTCTGAGAAATATAGATGCCTCCATATTGTTGCTTTACTTCTATTCCCAGAGAGAAGGACATGAGACCTCCATCGGTCATCTCGAACTCCTTGAACATGGCCTCCTTTAAATCATCGAAAATCTGTCGACTATTACCTGTAAACAGCAAATCATCAACATACAAGCATGCAATGAGTATATCTCCACGATCATTCTTCTTGATGTAAACTACATGCTCATATGGACATTTGGTGAAGTCGTTCTCTCGAAGATAGCTGTCAATGCGTGCATTCCAAGCATGAGGAGCCTTCTTTAACCCATAAAGAGCTTTCTTCAGTCGATACACTTTGTCTTCCTCCCCTTGCATAACAAAGCATTCAGGCTGGTCTACATAGACCTCTTCCTCTAGAATTCCATTCAGGAATGCAGACATTACATCTAATTGGTAGATCATCCAACTGTGACGAACAGGAAGGGAGATAATCATCCTCATAGTGTTAAGGTGAGTAACAGGAGTGAAGACTTCTTCATAGTCCACCCCATACTTCTATTTGTACCCCTTTTCTATGAGCCTTGCCTTGTAGCGATCGATTTCACCATCATCATTTCTCCTAATCTTGTACACCCATTTGACACCAATGGTTTTCTGGCTATTAGAAAGTGTGGTCAACTCCCATGTGTCATTTTTCTCTATGACATGAATTTCTTCTCCCATAGACATTCTCCAACATTCTTCCCTCGTGGTTTCCTGAAACGTCAGAGGCTCATGATCTACATACAGGCAAAAAAGATTTACCTCTTCAGTTTGTTCATAAATGTCACTTAAGCTTTTCATATTTATGGGTTCCATGGGTGAGGATGAGCTCACCAAATTTTGACTTGATGGAGTCCTTTCAAGAGTGATGGAATGTCCTCCTGGACTCCTGTGTACTGACGATGCGCCCAGGGAAGGTGTTGTTGGCGTTTGCTCCTGATGATCATGCCTTTCTTCTGGATCTTATGTTCCGACTGATATCTCTTTGTTTGGTTCTTCATCATTCCATTTCCAAGCTTCTTCTTCACTAAATACCACATCTCTACTCACCACTAATTTATTGGTTAGTGGATTGTAGAGCTTATAGGCTTTAAACTCTTCACTATAGCCAATGAAGATGCACTTTTCACCACGATCATCAAGCTTCCTTCTTCTCGCTTATGGAACTTGAGCATAGGCAACACACCCGAAGATTCTTAGGTGTGCTACGCTCGGTTTGTATCCACTCCATGCCTCTTGTGGTGTCATGTTTCTGACGCTTTTTGTTGGACACCGATTGAGCAGATAGGTAGTACATGCCACTGCTTCTGCCTAGAAGTTCTTTGGCAAGCCTTTCTACTTCAGCATAGTCCTTGTCATGTCGACGATGGTGCAGTTCTTCCTTTCTGCAATGCCATTCTGTTGTGGCGTGTAGGTAGCAGTATATTGTTGCTTGATGCCTTGTTCCCTGCAAAAATCTTGAAATGCATTTGAAGTGTATTCTCCAGCTCTGTCAGATCTGAGTACTTTGATTCTATAACCACTTTTAGCTTAAACACTATATTTAAACATTTTAAAGATCACAAATGCAGAAGATTTTTCTTTGATGCAATACACCCAGAGTTTCCTACTAAAATCATCTATATAGGAAATAAAATACCTATTACCTCCAAGTGAGGGTGTTTCAAGCGGTCTGCAGATATCAATGTGAACTAAATGAAGTGGTTCATTTGCTCTTATAGACACTCCACTTGGGAAGGAGTTCCTTTGTTGCTTGCCGAGTGTACATGCCTCACACACGTGATTTGGAACTTCAATCGCTGGCAATTCGCACACCATGCTTAATGAGGATAGAAGTTTAAGCCCACTAAAATGCAGATGTCCAAATCTTAGATGCCATCTCCATGATTCATTCTTCATGATTCCCAAGAGACACTCCTCAGCCTTTGTGTTGATACGCAGTGGAAACATGCGATTCTTCGCCATTTGGACTTGAGAAACAAGTCTCCTGTGAGCATCCGTTATAGACAAAAAAGAATTCTCCATGTGTATAACATACCCCTTCTCCAGGAGTTGGCCAAGATTAAGGATATTGTTTTTCATGTTTGGTACATAATACACATTAGATATGTAATTTTTCTCACCATTCTTATGATAGATTTTGATTTTACCTTTGCCAATTACGGGTACCTTTGATGATTCACCAAAGCTCATGTCACCAAGAACTTCTTCTATGAGTTCCTCAAACAGTTCTTTGTTACCACTCAAGTGGTTTCCTGCACCAGTGTCGAGATACCAAACATCGGGGCGTTCACATGCCTTTTCTTGTGCGAGGAGGAGTGTGGTACCTTCTTCATGATGAGATGTTTCAGCATAGTTTGATCGTTCATAGTGATCCACTTTTCTCCAACAATCAGAAGCATAATGGCCAAATTTCTTACAGTTGTGGCATTGAATGTTCATTGTGTTTCCACGACCACGCATGAAACGACCTCCACCATTCCCTCTTCCACGAAATCTAGAAGGATTTTGTTGCTTTTGTTAATGTCTTGGATAATATCCACACCCTCTTCCTCTTCCACGATGACCGCCTCATTGCGTGTGGCCATTCTTTTGTTCTTGTAGAATCAACTTGGACTCCAAGGCATGCTCTATTGTTGAACCGGTATTCTTTTGCATCCGTTACTCATGCACTTGTAACGACCCCATCAGTTCTTCAATGGGAAATTTCTCCAAATCCTTTGATTCATTGATTTCCACAACCACATGGTCAAACTTGGTTGTGAGAGATCGAAGTGATTTTTCGATTACTCGAATGACCTCTACTTTTTCACCATTTCTTTTCAAGTTGTTAACAATAACAATTAGTCTTGAGAAATAATCAGAGATACTCTCACCTTCTTTCATGAGCACTGCTTCAAATTCCGGTCTTAATATTTGAAGACGTACCCGCTTTACTCAATAAACACCTTTTAAGATGGTGGCAAGGGTATCCCAATCTTGGTTGCTTGATGTTGTTTTGAAAATCTTTTTGAACATCGATTCATCCAACACTTGATAGAGGAGGAACAACCCCTTGTTGTCTTTATTTCTTTGATTTTTGAGACCCATCTTTTCTTCATTCGTGAAGGCGGCTTCTTCCTCCATAGTGGGTACAACATACCCATCAGTAACGATCCCCCATAATTCTTGAGACCTGAATAACACATTCATTTGGATGCACCATCTTTCGTAGTTGTCCTTGGACAGCTTCGGAACTTGCGGCTGGATTGCGGTCATCTTAAAAAAATTGGAGGATCTTGGTAACCGCCTGTGATACCAGTTTGTTGGCTATACAAGCCGAGAAATATGAGAGGAAGAAATAATGAAGAGGAAGAAAAATTGGCACACAACACAAAGAGCTTTCAAGCTTGTTTTTCACAATTGAAATTTCAGATTACAATTACATCAATTTATAGACCTACAACATTAAATACATATCATTTATGTTGGTACAAAGAAAGACCAAAACATTAAATACAGAGAATCTATGACAGTAAAAGGAAAGACCAAAATATTAAATGCAGAGCATTTATGATGGTACAAAAGATATCAAAAAATAAATACGGAATATTAAATTCATTCAAAGAAAATAAATAGAGGTTGACCCATGGAAAAAAATGTGCATGTAATAAATTAAGACTCGGGCAGCTTTGACTCGTGGTTTTAGTTTACAATTGCAACAGACACAACCTAGTATGAGAAGGAAGGCAGTTTGGGTATGGAGACACATCTTGATGAAGAACCGTGATCAAAAGAAGCCGTTGAGGAGAAGAACACCCTACCTAATGTTCCCTCTCAATGACTTCTGGAACCAAGCTCTGCTGGGGATGAGTCTCAACAGGGGGCGCTAGGAAACTAACCAAGTATCGGTGCCGGAACTCCATATAGTGTTGTGAGGATATGCACAAGGTTGGCGGTGGAGGGGACAACGCCTTTTGCGTTCTGGAAAAAGGAAAATTGCTTGGAGAAATGGGATCAGGATACAGCACAATAAGGTCGGCTTGAATGGAAGGCGTGGACGACTACATCATAATGGACACCCGAATATGATTCTCCAGGCATGTGATGCCCTTTATTGAAATTTGAATTTGAAAAATCCCTCTAAATGGTAACCTGCTCCGATTTCGATGCTGACGAGTTAGAGTGTCCCACTTCCTGCCCGCCGGGAGCATTGGCACCAGACGAGCCCGCCTTAGACTATTTCCTTCAGCAAAAGCCCTCTAAGTGTCCATGCGAGACACAGCAGCCACAGAACCTTACAAGAGACTGAGAGAAGATCCTTTGCTACCATTGAAAGCCATCATTCGCTCTTATGAGAACCTGTGACTGATGATTCGTCAGAAGGTCAATCTCCACACACAGCTGAGGATTAGAAGAAGCTGGTAGACACCAAGTATTCTCATCAGAACAGGGAATGGTGCCCAAAGAATCACTCATCGCTTTCAGAATCGATGGGTTGTGAAAAGGCAAAGGGAGACCGGGTAGGGAGAGTGACACAACATCTTGAGCTGATTACCGGCTGAAATTTAAATCCCACGAACACATGGAGAAGGAGAAACGCCAAAAAACACACCTCCTATTCCCCTTGGCCCCGGCAGCCACAATGTCTTCCACTGAAAATAGGTATATGAATAAAGAAGACTGATAGAGCTCCGAGATCGCAGCGGGGAAGCGAAGGTGCCTAGAACCAATGAAACTCTTAAAGAACCCCAGGGACGGCTTGTTACGAACAAAGTGGTCCACTAGGGAGAGATCATGGAAGGACGAAGCCTCCTGAAGTTCCAATGACAAAAGATCCACCACAATAGACCCGCCGACCTTCCCTGGCACCCAGAACTCCACCTCAATCGGTAGGATGGACCTGTAGGGCTCTGAACAATGAAGAAGCGTCTCCCCAGAAGCAGATGACGGTAAAACGCCACCTAGAGCAACCCTAAAAGAGACCCCTTTGGGATCCCCTCACTATACTCCCACTACCACTGGGCAAGGTGATGAAGCTCCCGCCATGAGAAGAGGAAGATCGCCACCATCCGAATCCAAAGAACCATGTGTTGGAAATGTCTGACCGTTCGACACGAAAACACAAGCGAGAATGGAAAGAAGATTGAAGGAAAAATACTTGTATGTAATTAATACCACGCGGCAACATTAATGGGGAAAAACCGCGTTGACCCATCAATAGGGGGGGAGAAAAAAACGGTGAAATAAATTCCTTAACGAAATTAGTCAACAATTGGTATTAGAGGAATTTATTTCACCGTTTTTTTTCTCCCCCCCTATTGATGGGTCAACGCGGTTTGTCCCCATTAATGTTACCGCGTGGTATTAATTACGTATTTACAACGTAATTAATACCACGCGACAATATTAATGGGGACAAACCGCATGGTATTAATTACGTATTTACAACGTAATTAATACCACGCGGCAACATTAATGGGGACAAACCGCGTTGACAAAAATTAGGGGGGTGATTGTTGACTAATTTCGTTAAGGAATTTATTTCACCATTTTTTTCTCCCCCCTATTGATGGGTCAACGCGGTTTGTCCCCATTAATGTTGTCGCGTGGTATTAATTACGTTGTAAATACGTAATTAATACCATGCGGCAACATTAATGGGGACAAACCACGTTGACCCATCAATAGGGGGGGAGAAAAAAACGGTGAAATAAATTCCTCTGATACCAATTGTTGACTAATTTCGTTAAGGAATTTATTTCACCGTTTTTTTCTCCCCCCCTATTGATGGGTCAATGCGGTTTGTCCCCATTAATGTTGTCGCGTGGTATTAATTACATATTTACAACGTAATTAATTCCACGCGGCAACATTAATGGGGACAAACCGCGTTGACCCATCAATAGGGGGGGAGAAAAAAACGGTGAAATAAATTCCTTAACGAAATTAGTCAACAATCACCCCCCCTAATTTCTGTCTCATTCACTAGATCTCAACGACGCCAATCTTCGCGCGCAACTCCAGAAACCTGACACGCCCAAGTGACTTCATGAGGATGTCTGCAAGCTGCTCCTCGGTGCGAGTGTGCTCGAGAATGATTTTTCCTCCATCAACGCACTCTCGAATGAAATGGAATCGGGTTTTAATGTGCTTGCTTCAGTCATGGAAGACTGGGTTCTTGCTTAAGGAAATGGTAGACTTGTTGTCCACTTTGAGCACCGGTGTACTGAGGTCTGAGTGTAGAAATTCCCCTAACAGTCGAGCCAACCAGATGCCCTGGCACGTTGCAGTTGTCGCGGCAATGTACTCTGCTTCGCATGAAGACAACGCCACCACCTTTTTCTTCTGAGATTGCCAAGTTATGGGCTTGTCTCCAAGGGAGAAGAACACCCCAGTAGTGCTCTTGCGGTCATTGACGTCACCGGCCATGTCGCTATCGCTAAAGCCCAACAGGATCGACCGATCATTTTCCTTCCTTGTGTAGCAGACACTGTAGTTGTGTGTCCCGGTGATGTAGCGCAATAGGTGTTTGACTGCGGCCATGTGATCTTCATGTGGCTCTTCCATGAACTGTCTTACGTAACCTACTGCATAGGAAATGTTTGGCCGTGTATGCACTAGGTACCTGAGGCTGCCGATGGTGCTCTGGTACTGAGTGACATCAACCAACGGGCCAGTGCTAGACTTGCTTAGCTTTAGGCGGGCCTCCATCGGCACTTGACAGGGGTTGCAATCTCCCATACCGCTCTTCTCCAACAATTTAGTCGCAAAGGCATATTGACGTAGGGAAATTCCATTGGGCCCTTGGTTCACTTCGATGCCAAGGTAGTAGGAGAGCAATCCCAAGTCACTCATCCAAAAAAGCTTCTTCATCTCCATCTTGAACATGTTGATGTTGGTCACATCAGTGCCGGTGATGATCAAGTCATCTAAGTACACCCCGATGATCAGATGAGAAGTTTTATTTCCACGAGTATACACAGCATGTTCAGAGTCGCTCTTGTGAAACCCAAGCGTCAGAAGGTTGGCATCAAGCTTGGCGTTCCATGCTCTTGGTGCTTGGCGGAGGCCATAGAGTGCTTTCCGGAGTCGGAGCACCTTGTGCTCATGGTCTTTGATGATGAAGCCAGGTGGTTTCTCGACGTAAACCTCCTCTTGAAGGTCGCCATTTAGGAATGCCAATTTGAAATCCATGTGATGGACCTCCCACCCTTCTTGCGCTGCCACTGCGATGAGGAGCCGCACTGATTCCATGCGTGCGATAGGGGCAAAGGCCTCCTCATAGTCGATCCCCTGCTGTTGGACATAACCTTTTGCAACAAGCCTCGCCTTGTTCTTTGCTACCGCACTGCGCTCATCGCACTTTACCTTGAAGACCCACTTGAGCCCAATTGGATGATGGCCAATAGGGAGATCGACGAGCTCCCATGTGTCATTGTCCTCGATCGTCCTCATCTCTTCAAGCATCGCCTTGCGCCAACACTGGTGTTGTTCTGCTTCACCAAATGAGGTTGGCTCATCAGCCGTAGTGAAATGTAGCTCACCAGGGTCGAGCTCACGTAATGCAAACCCAGGTGGTGTTGTGGCCCCGATGATGTTGTCAATAGTGCGGAACTGAAGTGGGGCGTCGTCGTGCTCGACGTCAAGTGCTTCCATCATGTTGGATGGTGGTGAGACGAACTCCACTGCAGCTGATGGCATGTGCATCACCTTGACCACATCTGGTGTTGCAGCATCTGCAGAGTGTGCGCTAGTGGGTGTGAGTGACGATACCTGTTCTCCGACAATGTCGTCGGCCTCCGTCGTCCCTGGCATACATTCCGTTGTGTGTTCGATGATGAATGGCTCCTCACTGCTCAACACATCTTGTTCATCATGAGCACTGCAATTCCACTGTTCTACCTCGTCGAAGATGACATCACGCGTTACATGCACGCGCTTGCTGATGGGGTCATACACGCGGTATGCCTTGGACCCAGACTCATACCCGACGAAGATCATCGGCGTACTCCGGTCATCCAACTTCTTCAGGTGAGGTTTCACATTCTTGACATGCGCAATACAACCAAAAGTGCGGAAAAAATGCACCGTCGATCGTTTTCCATGCCAGGCCTCGTATGGCGTCAACCCGTCAAGGCTATGTGTCGGCGCCCGGTTGAGGATGAAGACAGCAGTGGAGACAGCCTCACCCCAGAACATCCCGGGAAGGCCTTTTGCCTTCAATATGCTTCGAGCCATGGCAACCACTGTCTGGTTGCATCGTTCAACGACCCCATTCTGTTGTGGTGAATAGGGGGCCGTGAGTTGTCGTTGTATGCCACGTTTGGCACAGTATTCACCAAATTCCACTGAAGTGAACTCGCCACCGCGGTCCGTCCGGAGAACCTTCAGCTTGCGCCCTGTCTCCACCTCCACTGTGGCTTGAAAGCATTTGACTGCCGTCAAAGTCTGGTCCTTGCTTCCGAGTAGATTGAGCCACATGTAGCGGCTCATGTCATTTATGAGCAGTAGAAAATAACGGCTCCCGCTTGGTGTCGTCGGCGTGATCGGCCCACAGAGGTCACCGTGGACAAGGTCGAGGGCTTGTTCCGCACGATGCTTCACTTGTTCAGGGAAAGACAATCGCCGTTGTTTCCCCATGAGGCAGCCATCACAGACTTGATCGACCTGATCAATTTGTGGGAGCCCTCGCACCATATCGCATTGAGCGAGCATACGCAGGGCCTGGAAATTCAGGTGGCCGTACCTCGCATGCCAACACCATGCCTTCTCGGAGCCCCTTGCAGAAAGGCATATTGGCTGTGCAATGTCGAGTTTGAGTTTGTACATCCGTCCGGGGAAGCACTTCACCTTGGCCAGTAGACGCCGCTGCTGGTCTCGGATCCTCAAGATGCCGTCTTCGATCAGTATCTGGCAACCGTTCTCATCAAGTTTTCCAATGCTAATGATGTTTGTGGTGAGCCTCGGGATGAAGTACACCCCCGTGAGCATGCGGTGATCACCGGTTTTGCAAGTGAGCAAGATGGTCCCGCACCCCTCAATGTTGACGACAGAGTCATCTCCAAACTTCACGGTGCCACGGATCTCAGAGTCAAACTCGGAGTAGACGGCGCGAGATCCAGTCATGTGGATTGTGGCACCAGTGTCGAGGTACCAAAAGTTTTCATCACGCGCCTCCTCCTGATCCAGTTGTGTGAAGATGTTCGTCTCGATCAGCCGTAGAGGGCTGCATTGTGGTTGTAAAGTATTGGTGGTGGCGGATTGCGGTGGTGGGGAATCAGGCACTGCGGTGCATGGCCTTGCCATGAGGAGCGCGGGCTCATCGTCATCACATTGGGTCAAAAGGGCCTGAGGCCTTTTCGGTCTGCTGCGACAATCTTTGGCCCAATGACCCATTTTTCCGCAATTGTGACATTTTTCCCTTGAGACTTCACGACCACCATCGTATCCCGAGCCATCCCTTCCATTTTCACTATTACCACTGCCAGTCTTTTGTCGCGGTCCTCGGCGACGCCGGTTGCCGAACTTAGAGTTGTTGAAAGGTTCCTCCCTCGTCTGCTGCTCCTTCATCCGTGCAACCCATTCCTCCTCGGTAAGGAGTAGCTTCCCTCCAGTGTTTGCGGTGGGTGCTGGCTCAAAACGGTCCTCCACCGCTTTAAGTCTCCCTGTTACCTCCTCCACAGAGAGTGTCGAAATATCGAGAAGCATTTCAATTGAAATGGCAATTTGGGAGAACCTGGAGGGGACGACGCGCAAATACTTCTCAACGACCTTGTCTTGAGGCTCCGAATCGCCGAGGATCGTGAGTTGGTTGACCATCCCGGTGAGCCGCATTGCGAAGTCGTCCACTGATTCGTCATTGTGAAAAACAATGCCTTCGTACTCCTTACGGAGCTTTTGAGCATTCGCCTTGCGAACGCGATCAATGCCGATGTGCATGGCCTTCACGGTGTCCCACGCTTCCTTGGCAGTTGCCTTGACGGCGAGTATGGAGATCATCTCCGGCGGGACAGCGCGGAGGATGGCCTCCAACGCCATCCGATCTTCCTGGAGTTCCGCATCGCTAGTGTCGATGGCATCCCAAAGACCGCGTTCTTGAAGCATGACCTTCATCATCAAGGACCAGTCGCTGTAGTTTGTCTTCGTGAGGATCGGATACGTCGTCGATCCCCCGATCTCCTTCACCACTCGATGTACCACCAGAGGGCCGCTACCGTTGTCAACAGGGGGTCTGGGACGTGCCGATGATGTCTGGGAGAGTCGGGGCGATGAGGGCTCGGAGTTCGGCATTGTGGATGAAGTCATCCTCGCTCTGATACAAAATGTTGGAAATGTCTGACCGTTCGACACGAAAACACAAGCGAGAATGGAAAGAAGATTGAAGGAAAAATACTTGAACACAAATGATGTTTTGTGCACCACCAATTGGGATGCTTTTCTGGAGAGGTTTTCATTTCTTTATATAGAAAAAAAAAACCAAGACGTATTTACAACGTAATTAATACCACGCGGCAACATTAATGGGGACAAACCGCGTTGACCCATCAATAGGGGGGGAGAAAAAACGGTGAAATAAATTCCTTAACGAAATTAGTCAACACCATGCACACGAGAGCCCGAGAGCGAATAAGGATCCATACCTACTAAGACACCCCTTGTTATTTCATTTAATTTCATATATTAATATAACCATCGCATATGGTATAACATGAATTTTATGAAATAAATATAAATTCATTATATTGATATAACAATGGAATATTCATAATGCATAGATTAATTATAAAATATTTATATCTACTATCACTACAAATAAAGTGACCTTTACCAATAGAAAATTACTGACAAATAATATATCTGTTGGTAAAAATGATTAATTTCAACAGATATTCAATTCTCTTGATATTAACTATAGGTACCAACAATTAATTTTACCATCAAATATATTTGTTTATATTAGTAGTTCAATACCAACAAATCTTTTACTAATATTTAAATCTGTTGTCTTATAATGATAATACCAACAATTGATTTACGGATAAATGAATCTATTGTTATTAGTTATTGTTACCAACACATATTTTAGCATTAAAAACCCGTTACCAATAAATTATTCAATAACATCAAATATTTTACCAAAAATTTAATATATATTTATATATATATTACCCATTATAAGCATATCATTTTGATAATAAAAATTTATAATTAATTAAAATATCCATAATTTTGTAATTAATTAAAATATCCATAATCCTTATAGAATATATTTTTTTATATAAATTCTTTACTTTTTTCTTTATATATATATATGATCTTATATAGCTTGGTTAGTTATCTATTTCTACTATATATATATATATATATATACATGAAAAAAATAAAAAAACTCTAATATGCCTCCCCGGTGTTCCCCGCCATTCCCCGCCGTTCCTCGCGATCCCCTCCATGAACCCGACCTATCTGTTCCCCATCGACATTCCTCTCGGTCAGCGTTCCTCACGGCCAACGTTCCTTGTGGCCAACGTTCCTCGCAAACTTCCTTGTTCCCTGCCTTCATCGCGCGTTCCTCCTCAATGAATATTGCCTCCCTATTGCCTACCAACGTCACCCTAAGACTTCATCGCGTGGACCTCCTCGATGAATACCCCTCCCTGTTCTGGGACGACATCGTGCAGTCCTCCTCGATGAATACCCCCTCCCTGTTCTCGGCCGACATCGCGCAGACCTCCTCGATGAATACCGCCTCCCTGTTCTCAGCATACATCCTCACACAAAATCCCCTTATGGGGGAAGGGTGAAATAGAGGTGAAATTAATCACCATTGGTCAACAGGCTCTGTGGTAGTGATGAAGGTTAGACCAATCCCTGGTAAAGGGGTCTTGATCTGTTATTTATTCTGCTTCGTTAATTATTGAGTTCTTTACCTGCTTTATTTTCTTGATGTTTATTATATGCAATGACTGATCATATTCACTTTCCCCTCAATTTGGGTTTATTGTGGGATCTTTGTTCACTGAGAATGTGTCCTATGAATACTTTGTGGGGTTCTGTTAGGATTGTATTTTTTTCTTTCACACTGCTTGTACTTTTATTCTTTCATAGTTAATGCTGTAACGATCCTACCAGATGCACATAGTCAATTTTCCAAAGAACATAAATCCTTTTGTCTATTTACTACTTTATATGTTTTGTTTACTTTGAATTATGGAAATCTTGTTTTCAAAACTATAATAACATATACATGGAAGAAAATATCAACAGTCTACTTTCATTCCCTCTTACATGTTTCCTTCTCTTATTGGAAGGTGGCGTGGGAGCTTCATTCTAGTTCCCTCTTTTTCCTGAGATTGTTCTCTTTTCTCATCTTTACATACTTGATGGTGCATGTGGAAGATGGGCAGGGATGGATTGGTATGATAAGTGTTGTTTGTAATCCATCTATGTCTCTATTTTTTCGATCACATCTCTTAAATATATGGTTATGTTCATTGAATTCAGTAGGAAATTGACTGTTTGCATCAATAATATGTTAATATTTTCTCACTGAGACAACTTCTGTTAGCTAATTTTGGATGCTTATGGGATGCTCCTTTGTTTTTTGAATCACCATTTTGACAGCCCATCCAGAAGGGATAGAAGGAAAACACAATGTTATGGTTATTAAGGTATTCTTTGTTTGATTGATTAATATCTTTATTTATGTTGGCATTTTTTAGGATCTAATGCCATGGTACTGTTAATTTGCCTGGAATTTGTAATGTTTCAGTCTACTCTTTTTCCTGTACATATTTTTTTTACTTTTAGATTTTGCATTCATTGTTTCTATTGACTATTCTAGGGAGTAATAGATAGGCATTGTGATTCAATCCCTTGCTTTGGAATTTTAGGAGGCTTAGTTTGCTAAGTGCCATTGTGTTAAAATTTATTTGGACTTTATATTATAGCTAAATATTTTGGCATTGCTTGAAATTTTGAACAAATCTGTTGAAATTTTATCTCTTTTCTGTTTTATATAACATTTTTGATGATCTATTTAGATCTATTTGCATTACAGTGGTGGAAAGCCTATGATTCTTTCAAAAGTTAGAAGCCTTTGACTAGTTACTAGGAGTTAAAAATCAATTAAACATGATGAATATTTTGATAAACTTTTGATTGATTTTTTAAACCAATGATGAAAGTAATTCATTCTTGTTTTTCAAGGTTTGCATTGCTTGGAATTTTCAGAGCAACAGTTTTGCGCTTTCTATGAAGAACAAGGTTTAGATTGCACTGGATGATACTTATTGAAATATGTTTATATCACATCCGATAGACGTTTAAAAAAAATAAGTGATGTCTATTTTACCTCTATATTTAAACACATATATCTGTGTCAGTTTTTTTTAATAAAAAATCTAGAAACATTTTTATAAAATCTCCTATCGTAAGTGATAAATTGTATAAACACTTTTTTTAAAATTATCATTAAATACAGTAAACCTTGTTCATACTTTTTTTAGCAATTTTTCTTCACAAACGATAACCATTATATACTTTATTCTATAGCTATATATGGATAAAGGGGTATGGAATGCATATAGTGAGCTACAACAATGTTTAAATGGCCTATTGTAGATGAATCAAAGATAATTGAGCATGCCATGATGTTTTTTGGATTTCATTTAGGCCTTCATGTTTATATTCTAGTAATGAATTATAAACCTCTAATTTTATCTTTTAGATTTTGATTGATGTCCTAGCTGGTCTGATACATGTGACATGCCATCCCAACCAGGAGTCAAGTGATCTAGTTACCACAATCCCATTAGCCCAATAGTTTCTAGTAGCTACTCAATTGTCCCTCATTTCCATCACTTTTTTCCAGTAGATATTGCAATCAAGAATAGAGTGAAAATAATATCTTAGCAAGAATGTTTGGACATAAAAAAGCAATTATATTGTATTTAAGTTGGCTCAACCTCTTTTTGAGGTTCCATATGTTGGGAATTTCTTATATATTTTATATTTCAACTATTAAAAGATATTAGAGTAAGACCTGCTTTTATGGGTTTGAGTTGAAGCAATAACATGTCTTCTCTCACAAGGCATAAAAATCATATATTTTTTGACCAGAACTATTTGATTTATAAAGAATTGACGGTTTATAAGTTTCCTCCCCTCCTTTTATCAGTAATACGTGACACTCTTAATGTATTATGCATATTCGTGTCAATCTTCTTAAAACATGAAAATCACTATGGATACTTGGAACTGTCTGTTTTTTACTTTAGATGTGTTCCCTTTGCTCTCTCCTGATACCCCTTTTTTTGTTGAATTGAAGTTTTGAACATGTATTTAGGGTCTGTTTGACAACAATAGTGAATCTAAAATAATTGTGTGTTTTGTTTCTGGTTATGTTTTGATTCCTTAGGTTGTATAGAAACTATTTTCTATTTCTAACCATGTTGAATATCTCAATATTTTTCTATTCTAAAACCCATTTTCTATTTACTGTTATAAAAAATTTGTTATGATTCTTTTAATCCTTTCTTGATGCAGCCCTCATTTCTTTATTGTTGTAGATGATTATTTGTGTCAATAACTTGCTCATTGGTTCTGGAAATGACAGGTATAAATCTGTTGTGTCAATTCAAATGTTTTAGAATTCCATTCCCATGTTTTTTATCCTAGATTTAGATAAATCAATATGTAAAGATTCATATTTCTATTTATATGAGAATTATGCAAGAATTTGTTACTTATATTTGCCACAATTTTGTGATTTGTTCATTGGTGTAATTATAATCATTTGGAATTCCTAGAATTTAGGAATCTATTTCTAAATTAGTTTACCTTTATTGGTTTGTATTTTTTATGATCTTGGTAAATTTATATGTTTTGTAATTGTATTCTTATGTTTTTTACCATGATTTTAGGTGAATCAATCCATTAAAATTCTTATTTATGATTCTATGAGAATTATACAAGCATTCCTTACGTGAAATTTCCACTGGTTTATGATTTGGTCACTATTACAATCACTTTGAATTCCAAGAATTTAGGAACCCTTTTAGGAATTAGTTTATGTTTATAGGTTTAGAGTCATAGAATCTTTACTTCCACTGTGCAAGGATGATAAACCTTTTTACCCTACAAACCAGGTGTTCAAGGAGAAATCTAGAAGTTTAGGCATCACCTTCAACCCTCTAACCATGTTGAATATCTCAAAAAAAAATTATTCTAAAACTTGTTTTATATTTACTATTATAAATAAATTCTGTTATGATTCTTTTAATCTCAACTTGTTACTGCCCTCATTTTGTTTATTGTTGTAGATGATTCTTTGTGTCGAGAACATGCTTATTGGTTCTGGAAATGACATGTGTAAATCTTCTGAGTAAATTACAATGTTTTAGAATATTATTCTCGTTTTATAATTCTAGATTTAGATAAATCAAGCTGTAAAGATTCTTATTTCTATTTATATGATAATTATGTAAGCATTTGTTACTTGTATTTTCCATTATTTTGTGATTTGTTCACTGGTGTCATTATAATCTTTTGGAATTCTTGGAATTTAGGAATCTATTTCTGAATTAGATCACCTTTATTGGTTTATATTTCTTATGAACTTGGTAAATTCCTATGTTTTGGAATTGTATTCTCATGTTTTGACCCTAATTTTAGGTGAATTAGTCTGTGTAGATTCTTGTTTATGTTTCTATGAGAATTATGCAAGCATTCCTTGAATTTTCCACTGGTTTGTGAGTTGGTCAATGATGTTACATTAATTTGGAATTCCTAGAATTTAGGAATCCATTTTGGAATTAGTTTATTTTTATTGGTTTAGAGTCATAGAATCTTTACTTATTACAATATTATCAATTCACAACAATATTAACCATAAATGCATTATAATGTTCAGTAGCTTCCATCCCACTCTTCAAAGCTGCACAATATTCCATTTTACCCTACACATCAGGTATTCAAAGAGAAATCTAGAAGTTTGGGCATCATCTTCACCCCTATAGATGTGAGATTCATTATTAAAGGCTTCTAAGAGATGAACATGATACATTCAAATTTTGAGAAAAAGGTGAGTTTTGTGTTTTAATCTTAGTTGTTATGAGTTTACACTTGTTTGGTTTCTTGTTTCACTAAACATCATGAATTAGATCTACCTAATTTATTAAGTACCAATTTGTGGGACTCGTTGGTCCTGAGGCATGGATGAGTCGCTGGTGCTAGAGCTGGCTCACTAGTACTGGGTCATGAGTGGGTCTTAGACATGGATGAGTCACTGGTACTTGGGGGGGGTGAGGATCTTGTTTGGGGTTGGATCCTACATTTTTGTATTGATTAATTTTGTATTAAATCTCATTATTAATATAAATATTTTTTATTTCTAAGTTTTAACATTCATGTAAATCATCATTGATTTAATAATTAAAATAGATGAATTATAAATGATAAATTAATAAATATAATATAAAATATTACTAGCGATACAAATTTATAATTTTTATTCAAATGTAATTTATAAATAGATATTATATGTTGGAAATATTATTACCAACAATTTTTTTTTATAATAATATGTTGCTAAACACTTTAACCAACATATATATTATCTGTTGGTATTATTATAATTGTAACAGAATTATTTTATCTGTCGCAAAAACATTTAGCGATAGAGTTTTTACCAACAATTTAGTGACAGAGACATATGTGTTGGTAAAATGTTTTACCAACATAAAATATGTTTTTACCAACAGATACATCTCTGTTGGAAAAAGCTAAATATTTTGTAGTGTATATTTATAATATTTTTGTGAAAGTATATATCATGTGTAAACTAAGAAAATGTTCAATATAATTTGTAATTTTAACATAAATATGTACATCGTATAGTATATATATATGAATGATTAATTTTGACTTGTTATGAAAAGTCAATAAATTATCAAAAATGAAATTCTGTATATACATGCTAGTTAAGATAATATGTTATCTTTTATTCAACCATGACTTTGGCTTGCACTCAATTTTGAGATTGAAGCTGGTTGATCTAGTTTATACATATTAGGTGATATAATTAAGATGGAATTAAGTTTTGTCTCGAGAAAAAATCTTACTAGTTGGACATTAGGTTAGACTACTCATTAACATGTAAAACGAGGCTCGATTTAGAATAGTGGTGGTTGGATACCCATTACATCATGGTAAATTTTATGGATAATGTTGGTTTCACATGATTTTTAGCCTTACATGATGAGGTTTCATTTAACGTACCCATAGATGGTATTTGTACCTATGTAATTATAGATGGATTTAAATTTGGGTTTGTACTATAGTCAATAAGTTTTATAATGAGTTTCTGTCAATTTGTTTTGAATATATTGATTTTTTTGAAGGAATGACATACAAATCAATGTCATTAAAAAATGAATACATCTTAATGGAATAAATGATATTTTACAATGACAAATTAATACCTATGAAAATATTTAGTATTATAATCCTTAAATTTGTCTCATTTCAATACCTCGAACATCTATGTGTTTAAGTTTTTACAAAGCAGGGTTCCTGTGGATTATTTTTTGTGACGCAATAATGTTAGGGGTGAACATAATTGTATTAGTATCACACAATACTACAAAAATGGGAAAGGGAAGCACTACCCTTTTATCAGCGCTAAAAAAAGCACTGATAAAGGGGAACTTTTAACACCGCTAAAAAAAAGCGCTGATAAATGCTCTCCCTTTATCAGCGCTTTTTCCTACCGGTGATAAATTTTATGGTTCAAAAAAAATCATGAAAAATAAAATATTTTTATATAAGTATATTTATATTGATATAAATATAATATATATTTTCAAAATATGCTTCAGATAAGTATTAATAGACTATTACATTTAATATATAAGAAATTTAGCGAAAATGGCATTAAAATATTTTAAAAAATATAATTAATTAATAATTTTATAATTATTATTGATTAAAAATCATTTAATAACAATTTGAAAACACAAAAAATCAAAAAAATTAATAAAAGATCTAAAATAAGTTGAAAATGAAACTCAAACTTCAAACGACTATAACTTTTTATCCGGGTGTCCATTTGAGCTCTACAACATTTCAAATCAAAGCTTGCGATGAGCTCTATGCGCTGGTAATCAAAACAAAGCTTCTGTCAAAATTGTTGAGGCCAAAAATGACCAATAAGGCCTCCAAAACTGAGTTTTTAGTCGGGATACCCCGATTTATTAACATTAAAACAAGTATTACTTCTGATCCGGATGTCCGTTAGGCCAGTACCACATATCATATCAAATATTGTTTCATTTTCTTCGATTTTACTTGTTGTGGAGTTGAAACGGGCTTCTAGATTATATGTTATGGTCGTTTTAACATTCTATGGCTCTTCAAATACACATATATATGTATTTATTTGTAAATATATATGTGTCTGTGTGTGTGTCTGTCTGTGTGTGTGTGTCTGTGTTGTATATACGTATGTATGTATGTATTTATTTATTTATAAAGACACATAAAAAATATATTTCATAAATTTATTTCAAACAAATTTTATAAGTATATATTAATATACAAATAAATATACGGATAAAAAATTATAACTAAAAATATATATAAATATATATAAATATATATTAATATAAGAATGAAAATATATATAATAATATATGAATAAATATATTTATATTAATATGAATCTATATCAATATACGAATAAATATAACTACATAACTATATATATATATATATAAATAGATACATCATTAAATAAAAAAAAACGAAATGGCTTGGCGGTAAAGGTGCAGCCGCGAAAGAGGGAGGTCGCGGGTTCGAGTTAGGGTGGAACCAAAGGGGTGCACGCATGTGAGGATGTGTGGGAAGGGCAGCGCGCGACCTAGCATTGATAGGGGGGGGGGAGGGGGGGTCAAGCGCTGTTAAAATCTCTCCCCCCGCATTATATAAATAGTGTTTTTTTTTTGACTTTTATTAGTTCTTTTTAAAAGCACTGATAAAGGGGTTTTTTATCAGCGCTTTTTTTAGCACTAATAAAAGGGACCTTTATCAGCTCTTTTTGGAGCACTAATAAAAGGAACCCCCTATATCAACGCTGAGCTTTACAGTGCTTTATTAGCGCTGTTAAAGCCCATTTTGTGCGCTGATAAAGCCCGTTTTTGTAGTAGTTACATATTTTTTTGTATGATTCTTGTAACACTTAGCTAGGAAAAATTATGATATTGGATAACATAATATCAAATATGATGTTATCTATATGATGGATTGGACATAGAGTTGCCCCCTCAATAATCTAAGAGTCAAATGTGATATAATTGGAAATATTTCTACCTAAATAACCATGTGGACATTGTAATTATCAAATCTCAAACATTTTAGATTTATTCACTAGATTGGGATGTTCTCATTTGGTTTAGAAAGAGTTAAATTTTATTTTTAACCAATAAATCTTTTAAATTTTATTTAAAAACCTTTATCTAATTAATTAATAAGTCCTGTATGTGGATATTAATAATTTTTGATTTTATTTTTACCCTTATGTATATAATGGGTTATACATAAGGTTAAATTACTTATACCAATACATAGGATGGTTTTCTAGGTTTTATAAAGGTAATCTAGAAATTATAATTGTTTTGTAAGGGCAAATCATCCACTGCATAAGGATATGATTATTTTGTCATGAGTTGTGTAATGGTAACCTTTAATTTTCAATGGTTAAATAAAAGAAACCATTATTTTTCAAATGATGCATATGGGTGGTCAGGAGCTGTTTATGGGTGTGTTATTGGTCATGTGACTAATGTTTGTTTAAAGAATACTACAATCACATGATATTAATGTGATTTATAAGGTTAGTGATTTGCCACCCTAATATAACTCTATTTTTATCGTGGAGGGTTTTTCTCCGAAAAGGCATGTTTCTTCTACCTCAAAATGATTTGGAAACAATTTTTAATGATTTTATAATCTTGAAATAATAGGAATTTAATTATTATGATTATTTAAAAGTTGTAAATCATTTTCAATGTATCATAAACCTTCTGTATTCCATATTCAAATAAAATGGAAAAAATGGTGATTTTATTTTCGATTTTTTTTATAATATGAAAAAAATGTATACATTATCTTTAAAAATAGCTAAGGATTTATTTCCCTTAATTTTTAATAACCTATTTAACATAATTTTTGTTTTCCATATTTTAGGTAATAAATAAAAATGAGTTTGAGGGTTTTTTACTTAATCATTGTGTGTGGACCTTATCTTTTTTTATGTAGGTTCCTCTTCCTAACCTATTTCAGATCCCTAATTAGATGTATTATGATATTTTATTAAAGGTGGGTGGTTTCATAGGACAATCTCTAGAAATTAAAACCATTTATTGTTTTTTAATTTAATGTTTATATTATAAATTGATTTCTGATGCATGAATTGAGCCTCTCAAAAAAATGATTTGAAATGGAACAACGGGGGGGAATAAAATTTCATGAAAATCAACTTTGAAATATGGTGTGATTTCTTGAAAATTGATATTATATTACAAAGAGAAATTTTAAGAATGAATTTGAGAAATATTTTCAAAAATAATTTTCATCAAATTTATTATGGTTTGAAATGAAATGAAACGATATTAAAAGAATGATTATTTGATACTGACCATTTGATGATGGGTTATTAAATTCTATGGTATGTTTTTTAGAATTTAACTTAGGAATGAATGAATTGATTGAATGATTTAATGATTTTTTTGATTGATATCCCCATTTATTATTTATTACCACGAATCATATGGGAGCCCATGTATTTTTGAAGAATGAAAAACATTCTAAATGAATTTATATCAATCAAGTACATTATGATTAAAAAAATTATAAACTATATTGAGGTTAGGGAGTTTATTCTTCACATTCTCCAATATTTACCGAATTCCTTTTGATCAATGCGGTGTGTGCACTCCAGGAGCCATATTTCACTGAGAATTTTTGGAATATTGCAGCTGGTACTAATCCCCGTCATTATTATAAATGTGTTAATTTTGAAAATGGATATGCATGATATTGATGAATTGAAATGAGTTACTCATGTATGTTTCAATAAAAAATCTTATTCAAGCCTATTTTGATAAATATTTTCTTATACAATTGATCTTATAGAAAATTATTTTCAATGTAACTATACTTTAGCTAATTTAATTTTTTATAAAGTATGTTTCGATTTGAACTATTAATGATTTCCATTCCATGTTTTTCATTTACAATTATATAAAATATGGATTATTTGGGATACATTGGAAATTAAATTATTGGTGATGTTCAACTAGGATTTATTTCTCAAACACTACATTTACCTATGCAAATATTTTGGTTTTCTTATTCCTGGTTGAGGAAATGGGAAATCACCACTCTAATGAATTGTGTATACTCGATTATTTAGTATTGGGATTTAGTTGTTTCCAATAGAGCATACAATCTTCTTATCTCAAAAAAATTTATTGATGTTGTCTTAATAATATTATCTAATGAATTTGGTTGGTGTAATTTTAAGAGATACATATCTATATACTTGTGGTATTTTCCCTCTTATATAATATTGGATATATAGATTGTTAGTCTTATATTATTTTTTTGTATTGATGAGATTTTATTATGGAGATTTCAAACCATCATGATCATTTTTATGATCAGGATCTAAGGACCAGTCCATGGGAATCAATATTTCATTCATGCAATCTAATGATTTATTCAAGTACTGTGTAGGTGGGTTATTCTGGCCATGTTTTGAAATAGTTTTTTTAATGGTAGGTTTAGTTGTCTATTAATTATGGTATGTTGTTAAGGATGTCTTGGTAGACGTTAGAATAGATACCCAAGACTAAATGGGTAGTTTATGAGTGAGTTATTACCCATCTATCATTATAATGAGATTTAAAATTACATAGGTTATTGAGGATTTGTTTGATCTATCTATAGAAATTTTCCAACGCGGTGGCCTAAGAATTATATTTCCTAGTTGAATTATGATTTATAGTATTGTTGATCTTATGTACCATGGATGATGTTTCACTCTTATCTATTGATGTGTTATAGTACCATTCCCCCCAAAAGGTATTCAAACAGACCTTGGAATGGAGAGCCCAATGAAGCATCATAAGAGAACCATCTAGTACATCATAATATTATAGAGGTTGTTTAGGGGTTCTTCCACGATTTAGGTAATGTAGGTTCAACTATTCTTGTTAAACTATATAGGCTATACACTAAAGGGATGATACAATAGATCTATCCTATGAAATGTTTCATCTGAATAAACTCTCATTCTAAGGTACTAAATATCATAAGGAATCACATGAATAGTTAATGAGTTCTAGAAAGATCATTGATTTTTTAGAGATACTAGATTCATTTAATGTTAAATGGTCTAACAAAAAACATAAAGGGACTAGAAGATAGCGAATGGATTCAATTTTTTATACTAGAAGGAATGTGGTCGTGAAGTGGTATGAAATTAGGTATATTTCATGAGGTAATTATATATAGAATAATTGTTTTGGCCTATGTTTATCGAGTTCTTAAACTAAATAATGGTTATCAAATTGCAACTTATTTATCCAACAAATTTTTTGAACTTATCCACTTATCACCTAAGACGGTATCAATGGAGAAATTTAATGCCCAAAAATGTTATATGGGTATTTTTATAGATATCCAATATCCTGGTTTACTATAGAATCTCAGAACATATACTAAAATTATGGGTAGTTCTTTGATGGAGGAACATGATATGTCTCGTAAGTAGGGTTTGAATGGTTTCTATTATACTTGGGGGGTCATTTTTGGTGTTCCTTTCAAGGCATAATGAATGGAGGAGAGCCTTATGGGGGAAATTATATAGGTGGATCATAATATAATACATCATATAAATCATCATAAGTATATAGTAAAATAGTATTACCATTTATCTTCTATATAATATTTGGGTATATAATGTAGGGTTTCATAGAATAATTGAAGATACATAACTCTTTTGGATTCATAAGTCTCTTTAATAGATCTTACCATTCATTTTACTTTCCATGTAGTCATAGTGGTTTGATAGTACTTGGACCATCTCTGCCTCAATCAGATGCTTCATAAACTAAGGGGTCCATAGACAACATTGTGAAAGGTTTTTATTCAAAGTTGATGAGTATATTCTAGAAAATGATGTTGGTAATGTGACAGTGAGTGGTTCTATTAACATTGTACTATTGTTAGTGAATTATTTATTTGAAATTTGTGACTACTATTGATTCATAAAAATCTGTATTGTGGAATTTTTGATACTCCCTACATATCTCATTACATATGTGTTGGAGATTATTATAACTTTCCGGATGAATATAGAGAGGGGTTTTTGATACCCCAATTTCACATTCTAATTAGTGAAATTAATTATTTATATGGACTTTTTATTCATCGACATGATACATCTTGATTTAATTTTCCTGATGGATTGCTTGATTGCTCCTGAATCACTTATAAATTATAATATTCAGTGGGTATAATTTATTATATCTGATGGGGTTTATATAGTATTATATGGATAATGGGACTCTAGGTATATTCTATAGGTACAACATTTTCTAATTTTGGGTATAATAATCTCTAATTTTTTGTTTGAACTATAATATGAATCATTCTTTTATTATCTACCTCCTGTAAAATACTAACATCCAGATGTTTTTCCATCAATTTTTTTCTTGTTTCAATGGTTTGGGAGGTGGAGATTTCTATTAAATTTATACCAGGTGACCTACCTATTTCTTTCCCCCCATACTATATGGAGCAACAGAATTCAAGGATTTAGATAATCAGTTGGATGAATTATGTCTTAAGGCTTCATCCGACATAATATGTCACCCTAGATAGTGCTAATTAGTTTTTTAATGATATATGATGAAACCCTTCACCATTTTACTGATTATAGGAAGATAAAGTAGGTAATTTACATGAATTATTTACTTCTACAATGAAATAATTATTCTTTACAAGAAAAAAAATGCTTAATGTGTTTCTAAATTTTTTTTAATTATTCTTGTTATCACTGTAATAGGATAAAGGGGCATGATATACCTAATAATCCTCTATGGATATGGTAAGGCCACTATTAATACCATGTCAGGCATTTTGGTCTGACAAATACTCCTAATTTGTTTATGGAATTTATGAATAAGACATTCTACTTGATCCTCAATTATTTATTATGTAAATTTTGGATGAAAATTTTAAATACACAAAGGATAAGAAGGATCATGTGTGTTACATGATAGTAAGTCAATATATCATAATCAATCACATAATTTATAAAAATATTTATAAATTTAACTTCTATATTAGGGTGATAAATTTTGTGGGCATGCATTTTCTAAAAGGGGAATTTATATTTATCCTAAGTTGGTGAATGTAATTATCACATGGGAGAAACCGTAGAATGACTTTGATATTTATAGAATCATAGAAATGGTAAGGTAATTCAATCATTTTTTTGGAATAATTTATAAAATTTGGAATCATTGATGAATTATCACACATAGAATAGAGTAATGTATTTTTATTTTTATTTTCACTCCTGTTTATATAAGAAGATGTTTTATTAGACATAATCTCCATTTTTTAATCTTATAAAATATTGGAAGGGATATGTGGTGTTAAATTAATTGTCATTTTTGGGATTGGGATACATTCTTATATAATGTGATCACATAGTCAATAATGGTTCTCATCAGCTATGACCTCATGGGATGAAATATCCCAGAAATGATCTTAAAATCAAAACTATGATACGTGACTAGAATTTTTTGTGGCAATTAATTTTTAGAGAATGTTTTGTCGTATACTAATATCATAAAAGATGGAGTTATATATTCTCATTAAAAAAATTTATCCTTCTGTAGAGGTTATGGGTGGAGTACCTAAAATCTTTTTATATTGACATTTCCAACACCCCTCATAAGGGGAATTTTTTTTCTAATTGATTGAGTTGGAAAAATCAAAACAAGGATGATTAATAAGATTCTATTGAGTGGAATCCAATGTCTCTATTTTCTCACATACATTAGGGAATCCAATAGGCTGGGACTAAGAGTGTTTTTATGAGTGTTTAATTTACAAACCTACTTCTTAAGATGTTTCTATATGCAAAGAATCTTGATGACGAGTTATGTAGAATTAGGGAACCTTTATAAGGTACAGAGAGAATACCGTATATAACATCTGATGATATCCTTTTCTTTGTGGACTAGAATGATTCTATGAATCATATGTGATAATACATGTTGGTGGATTTTCATAATTCGTAGTGGGTATTAAACCCATGAATAATGATAACATTTTATGATATTAGGTGTATTTTCTTATATCCTGATATGAAAAAGGATATCGATGATGCTGTTTCTCATTTTTATACATATTAGTAAGAAAAATCCATGAAACAGAAACCATAATGTTTTTATCATCCCTTTCCTATGTTGATAAATAAGCGGGATGAGATACTGATGAAATTTTGTAGTTAGGTTCTCATATACACATCAAGGTAATAACATGTTTTGGGTGGTTATTGGTCCACCAAACAATATTTCTAACATTATTCACTTTATTCATACAAATATATTTTAGGACTTGTGGAATCTATATTGGTACAATATTATTATATTAAATGGTGTTCCATATTCTATTATATATGACAGGGATTCATGGATCACTTCTAGTTTTCATAGAAACACATAATAGGTGATGGGATCCTAGGAAACATGAGCATCATATACCATTCCCATCCTGATGGTCAGGTTGATTGGGTTATACAAATTTTGTAAGAAATGGCTTGTTCTTGTGCCCATGTATTTGGAGACTCTTGTAATCTATAATTGTGGATGGTTTTTGTTTCTTACAAAAATAGTTTCTACTCATATATCAAGATGGAACAATTTTAGTCCTTGTATTTTTATCCATGTATATCCCGCCATTATTGGTTGAAAAATAGAGAATCTCACATTAAGGACAATGTTATTCCCACATAGAACTAGAAAAATTATTTGATTATTCAAATAATGGCAATTTCACCATGGAATTATAAATCCTATTATAATACTCTTTTACTCCATTTGTATTTATTAGATTGAGACCTAGTGTTTTTGAGAGTATAACATTCTTTGTGTCACTGGTGGATTGGAAAATATGGAATGTTAGCTCTATGATATGTGGTCTATGTAATTTTTTAGTAGATTAGAAAGGTGTATTTCCACTTGAATTTCCCAAATAAAATTACATAAATCCATAATTTTATTCATGTGTCATAGCTCAAAATATATCTCTTTAACAAGTCACAAGTCTTGATTAGGGATTACCATGATATAGAACCAATTTTATCCTAGATCGAGATGCCTATTAAGATTTTTATATAAATGATAAAGTCTTATTGTATATAATATATCTCACTGGCTCAATTGTACTTGTATCATGGATATAATTCCTACGATACATTAGTGAATAAGGAATTAATGAGAGTACCACACCCTCATCTCATTGATATGGATTTTTTTGAAAGGAAATCTGGGGTGAAAAGAATTTATTATTTGAAATATTATGGAATCTCGACATTTTCATTTTGGTGGGTTTATTGATTGGTCTTTTTTTCTTTAGTTTCAAAAGAGTTGGATATTTTTTTTATCCTATATAGTTTTTAAATGCCCTTTATAATCATTTTTTAATTAATAAGTATCTTTAGTTGAAAATAAAGAATTTTCATTTTCATTTACCATTACCCAGAGTAAGGGGCATACATGAGTGAAAATAAATTCTAAATAAGTTTATTTATAGGTAGTGTGTAAAGGTTACCCTATAAACCCCAATAATTTTAATATATATATATATATATATAATAAAATCATAATATATAAATATTCATTAAATTTTACAAAAACATGATCTTAGGCCATAAAGTTTTATTATCTTTTGAGACTAGATATATAATATAATTATTTAATGATATATCATAAAAATAATAAATAAATATTATCTCACATAATACCCTTATTATAAATAAACAATATAAAAATTATCTTAAAAATATGGGGAAATAAACCATAAGAAAGGGTGATATCATATTCTATGTAAATGTATATAAGGATGATATATATGACTGCATAAACATTACATGGGAATTTTTTATTAGAAGATGATAATAACATTTAAAAGAAACTCATCATATCAATATCCATGATCATGATTCATGGAAAAAATTCATTGAAGTTCATAATGATAGAATCAGAAAGAAATCATTTAGAAAGATCCCCGAGGGAAAAACATTAACATAGGATATATTTTTGTGTCATACACAGAAGCCTAGAAAATAATTTCCTAAGTAAGAAAGGATAAAATCCAAGACTATAGTTTTGGATTGGGTTTAATCCCTATTCCAATGAATCCTTTGTCATAGTTTACTCCCATAAATATCATAATGGATATATTCCCTTACTAATCATGGTTCACTCCCCATTCTAGACTGTAATATCTCCAGGGGCAACAATATTTACCTAATGGATTGGATGGATATATAATTTCATGACCACACACCACATAAAATATTAATCACACAAAATTTTTCAATAAAATTATATAAATTAATTCATATCATATCCCATGAAAAGGAAATGAGATTCATAAAAATTTAATCATTTCAACATAGTATAAATAATGTTAAACAAATAGAAATTATAACATAATTATAACAGAATAAAGAAACATGTTTCGTATAATCATCGATTAATAAGCATCACAGTCCATCTAAAAATTTAATATTGAGGGTATAATTGGATTATATACCATTTAAATCATCTGTAACATAAAATGTTTTTTTCATGGAAAAAATTCTTTTAAAATATCATTCAGTCATTTCATGAATAAAATAACCTCTTTACATTGAAATAATTTACATAAAGGCTCTTTTTTTCAAATATTATGAAATAATTATTCATTGAAAATATAATTTGAAACAATTAAATTAGATATCCAGGAATTGGGTGATAATTACTTCAAGAAATTATATTCATGTTGTCAATTATAGAAAGAAGTATTACTTTTACAATTCTGGTTAAATGTCCAAGGTATCTCATTCAGAAAAAAATAATAAGAATCATTTTTAAATGATTTTAAAAAAATAATGGGATAAAATTAATTTAATCAATCATACGTGGATATAAAAAATTCTTTAAAGAATATTTTTAATACATTGATATGGAAGGAAAATTATTTTCAAATGAAGAGATAAATAATGTTAGTTAACCTTAACAATTTTCATCAGTCTATTGAGTTAATGAAGTAAGGAAAATAAAATGAAAACATTTAATCCCTGGAGACAACTATAGAAAAATACAGTTCAAGGTATTCTTGATATATATTTCACAAAATTACATTATAAAAAAACTCTTAACAAACAACAATATTGTAAGAGAAATCTCATAACTCAAGTTCCACTTGATTCAAAGGCACTCTTTCATCTCCTATAATTAATTTATATTTATTTTAATTGTATAATAATAGTTATTTAATCATTAAAATAAATAAAATAATCTACTTATAATATTATAACACCCATTTATTAATAATTCCTTATTAAAATCATCATTTTGATGTGTTAATTGTTTTATTTTTATAGATGTTTTTTTATATAGTTACAATCCTTATAAATTGATCACGGGTCCTTCACCTAAAAAAATTTAACTGTAACATAAATATCATATATATTAAGTATATAAATATTCATTCAAAAAGGTAATTAATTAGAAATGAATTACACCACCCGTGGAGATTATAGGACATATGTACCCATGAACGTCCTTTCCATTTTTGAAAGAATTATTTAATAAAAGGTAAATAATTGTCAAAATCTATAGAACTACGATCATATAATATATAAAGTATTTTTTAAATCCATCATTAGAACTATCTGATTAATGGGTGATGAAAAATGAATTACATGTCTATGTGGAGACTGTACACCATACGTATGAACGAATGATGTTTTTTCTTTCTCAATGTTTGAATTAAGGTGGTTAATGGTGATTTTAGGATGATAATTACATTTAGGTAAAATTTATATATATAAGTAATTATTTTATTATTTTTACCATATATTTAAAGGAGCTAGAGTTAGAAATAAATTGAAATATTTGGGTAAGATGATTACCTCCACTTTGGGTGACATCCTTTAGATACTTTCTGCACCGTTGAAATTTTATTTTAAGAAGAAGAAACATCTAAATAATGAACACAGATATTTAAAACATAATTTTAGATGTTATTTTTTCATTCTATATTGATCAATGTGGTGTAATGAATATTTATAAAGCATGTTTTTTATATGGGGGGAAGGACACAATGTAATTACATAAATAATTTAAAAATAAAGAGAATTTCTCAAGTATTATTTTAAAAAATATCCCTGAAATAAAATATAATGATTATATTATCTAAACATCATCCTATTGTGATATTTAGATTGGTTTTTGTGTCATGTTAAAGCATATTTATCTTATTGACCACTTCAATAACGTTTCTTAACTTTAACTATAATAATAACTATTTAAATATAAAAGGATTAGAGTATTATATATAAGATAAAATTTTTACATAAATGGACTAGGGTGTATATTTTATACCATTAAATATCATAATTGAACCCTTTATTGGTTTATAGGTTTATTAGAAAATTTATTAAAAAAATATTTTTCCTAAAATATCATTAATTTCATTATTGGAACTATTCATAAAATTAGACTTTAATAACTTCAATATAGTAATGTAATTTTATTATAACCCTTAAAGACATGAAGAATTTGTTATATATATTTATAAATTCATGAAAAATAATATATATTCTATAATTTATTAATTATAATATTTTTAAAATCAATAAATTCATTATTCTATTAAGTGAAAAAATATTATCTCGATGTTGCGTATGAATTTAATGTAATTATCCAGTCACTATAAATTTAAAATAAATTAATATGAAAAAATTAAAATTATTTTTAAAACTAAAATTTGTAACTCCATATAACCTTTATATATTTTTATGAAAAAATGTAACAGATATTAAAGTTAGAAGAGTGATATTTTGTACTTAATGTTTTCTTAAAAGAACAATAAAGTCTTACTCAAACAAAAATGGAACTATGTGATCATATGATTGATTATTGTAAAATAAATATAAAAATAAACTAATACCATATATTATAAGAATGTTTGATAGAAATTTTAATTCCTTATCTCAATGTTTTTACCCTTGTTTTAACCATTTTACCCATAACAATGTGACAAATATTTTCTTAGATTACTATTCATAAAGAAAAAACAAAATGTAATATTGTAAAAAATAAGAAAATGGTGATTAAAAATATGGAATACATTTTATAAAATCAATGAAATAGGAGTTGAAGAATTTAATTTAAAATTAATCTGACAACACACGATGAAAAATAGTTTTCCAGAAAAAAGGATTTATGATATAATAAAAATTTAAATAACAAAATAAAAAATAATATTGATTCTATGAAACATAATTGATTTATTCATAAAAATTATGAACTAATTATAAATTATAATCATTATAAAATATAATTAATATTTGTAAATTCCAGTTCTAAAATTTCATTTTTCAATAAAAAATTGAATTTTTTCACTATTTATTAAAAAAATCTGTATTTTGTGATAATTAATAAAATTTAATCATAATATATTTTTGAAATTATTAGTTCAATATTGATGATAAATTTTTCCAATAAGTTATCTAAAATTGGTATAAATTTATTATATTAGCCTTTCAATAAAAATATCATTTGACAAAAGTCTTATTTTTAATGAATATAAATTCATTACAAAAAAGTTGAACCTATGTATTATTATATTTCCATTATCAATAATATTTTTAAATATTTTTAAAAATATGATTATTCCTATTTATAGAACAAATTTAATGTATAATTTATAACTTTATATTATAATATAGTTCATTTAGACTTTGAGTTACATGTATTGCATTATATAAAAAAATTATGATTATTTGAAAAGAAATATATATTAAAATCTCATTGTGTTACATCATAACACACATAAAATTAAATTATCCCCCACATTTTTTTAGTCTAATACAAATAAAAGAGGATATATTTGTTTCACCACATCCTCGGGTTTTCTTGTAGTATCTATGAATTTAAAATTCCTCAGGAGACCATTAACCACATAACTAGTCCTTTTCCACTGCACTTTATCTCTATGATCACATATTTGTACTGGTTGTTTATCGTAGGAATAAACATAAAACAATAGTAAACCCACCGAGTTTAGTAAATTTGAATGGGAAATCAAATACTTTTATAGGAATGATGAATGGATCATATCATGGAATTAATAGAGTTTTAGTGTAAGTGCCACATGATATGATATTGTCCTTACTCAATAAAGAATCTTAATGTGGCCAAAATACCTAGGCTTACCATCCCATTATTCTAAATCTCCTCACATTAACCTTTAATAAAATAAATGCAAACAACATCTCACCAATATTGAATTCCAAATTTCACTAGTGATTGTCAGTGAACATGTTTGGTTGTCACTGAGCTTCATTGATGGTATACTGAATGGATCTAACTTTCTCTACCATTTACAAAGGATGTTCAACCCCTAATACGATTCATTCCACAACTTCATCCCATCACATTGTATTTCTAAAATTATTTTAGTATACAGCTTCATAAAAAACTATATGAATTCTTTAGTGAATGATATCATTATAATAGAATTTTATTAAAAAATGTGATTATCCTAACCACTATTGAAATCAATAGAATAATATATCAATATATCCTCTCAGGTTTGAATGGTTATTTCATATTTACAATCAATTCAATGATTATAAGTAGTACTAAAACTAATCTATGTAACCAGATCCTCCTAAGACTTTTCCATAACATTAATGTGAAACCAAGATCCCAATCATATATAATAAATTTTTTTACTCAACGAAACCTTACCACTTTCTCAATTTATATTTTGTAAAAATTAGTAATAGATAAATATTTTATGATAGAAATTAATTATAATAAAATTTTATGGAAATAAACTATAGCCTAATTAAAATAATTTTCTTTAGACATTTTAGGGAGTTTTTTGAATAATACTCAGTGATGTATTCCAATTTTTGTTTTGGTATGGGTAATGGTTGTAACATCTTGTTAGAAATATGTATCTGATCCTTAACATGATTACATACCTAGAAACAAGATATATAAACATAAATATCTATCTTAATGTTGTCCCACTTGAAATAGAATTTCAAATCTCTCTACATTTTCATTATTCTATTATGAATTTAATATGATGAACTAATAACATTAACCAACACATCCATTTCTAAATCTGGTATGGATGTAAAACTTTCACAGTTCTAAAACCTCATCATTCCATCGCAGTCAAATTTAATATAAGGAATAATTCCCACCTATTACAGCTCTATAACTTCCTTTTATTCCTTCTTAATCCTCACATAAAAATATAGTTCTACATTCATTTGAGAAAGAGGTGATTTCTCACATTCTTTCTTGATTTATATATCCATCAATTAAAAATCACGAAATAATAGATCTATCACGATCCACTTCATAAATAAGATAGCATGATCCTTTTGACCCTAATAATCTACCACCTTGTTCACTTTCCTAGGGAGGTAATTTATTGTTGTAGTAATATTCATTAATTAACTCCAACCATTATCTCAAGTGCATATTCGTCCCTTTCATATTAAATATGTACATTAATGTTTTATAACATGTATATATGACATGCATTTCCCCATAAAGATATTACCTCTATATGTTTAAAGAATAAATTATTTTAGCTAACACTGAATCATGAGTTTGGTATTTTTTTCTCGTGGACATTAAATTATCAGGAAGAATAAGTTGTAACCATATAATTATTCTAGAGGATGTATCAAAATCCCTTCATTTTTGAATCAATATAGATGAAAAAATGTCCACAATAAGGTAGTTTATGCACAGTTTCACTTACTAGATGTCTCATTAGGTACATAAAATTTTCCATTCATTCATCTATAAAAAGTATCATGGCATCCTTTCATGTCAAAATTGTGATTGGATTAGATAACCATAAGAAATTATTCACAAATAATTTATAATGTCATGATAAAATGATAAAACTATAGATCATTCATAGTAGTTGGTTTTGGACAATATTCAATAACTTCAATACTTTATAAATCCACCTATATACCCTCTCATGAGAATATATAAGCCTTAAAAATTTATCAAAAATTCTGACTTACTATATTATTCTTATATATTATTTTTCCTTATGATCTTCACCTACAACACTCAAGTAATATTCATGTAATTCCATCCTTTTTGAATATATATGTACACTTCCCATAAAAATTATTTGAAATAGATAAAGGCAACCTCAAAAGACTCTATTAATTAAATCCATGAATATAGAATGGATATTAGTAAGACCACATGGCATCACAATAAATTCATAGTGTTTATACCTTGTATGGAATGTTGTATGAGGTAATAATTTAGTTTTGACCCTGAAAATATAGTATCTAGTAGGAAGATCATTCATATTAAAAACATCAGTCTCCCCATTAGTGACAAAAAATATCATTAATACGGGGATGAGGGTACTAAATCTCGACTATGGTGTTATTATGCTCCCAATAATTTATGTTTAGTTACATTGGTCTGTCATTTATCTTAACCAAAAGAATATCTACACCACAGGGTGATGCACTAGGAAGAATGAACCCCATATCAATATTATCCTTGAGTTTGTTCTTAAATTCCAACAACTCAATTATAGACATTCTATATGGTGTCTTGGAAATAAGGGTAGCTCCATATCAATTTTCTTTTCAAATCAAAATATCTTGATTCAAATGAAGACAAAGAGAATCTTCAAGGTCATAAAAAAACACAAAACAATAGGTATATCGTTGATAAATATTTTCTCCCAAACTGTTTGAGATAAATACCCCACTTTAGTATAAATAAATACCTACTTAGTCAATAAAATATCTATAAGAGGTTCATATTTATCATGGAACTAATAGAAAATCATATTTTGTGTCAGAATATAATATGAGACTTCCCTTACTTGGAAAATTATATGGGAATTATGTAAATATTGTAAATATATACATATTAGAACATCAAATTCAACTAAAGGTATAATGATGGAATTTGTAGGAAGAAAATTCCCATAAAATTCATTTAGATAAAAAACTGGGATGAGAATTGATCATCACACCATTTGGATTTTTCACTACCAATGCAACATGTAATTGTAAAGGGGGTATTTCTTCACACATAGATAATTTTATAGATATAAAATAGTGGCTATATTAAAATTAAAATAATACATTATTTTTTCTAGAGTGGATGGTAAATTTACCTTTCATCAATTCAATATCATACCCACACTAGTAATGGTGACCTTGTGATATTTCTATTAGTCCATATATATAATTGTTTAATTTTTTCGATCATAATTATTAAAATTCATATTCGAGAACTAGTTAAAATAATGCCCCGACACCTTTCCCTTGAAAAATTAGAGTGTGGGATTTTCATTCCATGATGGTTTTTATCAATAATTATATAACTTATACTGATCACATTGTCATTTGATTATTCGATGACTTTAATTTCCACATATTATTATTTTAATTGTCCCCTTAATACAATTTCCTCCATGTGTCCTTCCACACATCCGTCATTATAGAATGATGATCTTTATCCCACCATGATTTTTATTATAAAAAAATCATTGTAATTCTATCCTTATTTATATTAAAACTGTAATACTGACGGTAACTCCATTCTCAATTTATTCCATTGTAGCACATTGAACTATCCCTTCATAACTACTAAATTCCATTAGGGATAATGTTCATAGAAGACTTGTTTTTATGAAATTAAATAGTATATTAAATTTAAATTCCAATACTACAATAATACTACATGGGTAACTTAAATGTCTTGTAAAATTTTCTTCATAGGCACTAATGTATTTTTCATCTTCATACAATAGCCCATGGAACATATCCATTTTTTGTAAAAAGAAATAAGGAGTGTACTTATTGAAATATATCCTAATTGACTCATAAAACTCTAAAAATTAAATTTCATCACATTGGATTGTATCCTTAATAATATTCAACCATTGATCTTATTCACCTTCCAAATTATAGACATGAAACTTGAATTTTTCATTGATCAAATGAAATGGAATGGAAAATATATAATATATGGTGAAAATACATTACTCAGAAATAATTTAATAAGGAGAAACACTTAAAAAGTTGGATATATCCTCATAATAGACCCAATAGAATTTCATTCCCTCCTTTTCTCAGTTTTATGCTCAATATAATTCCTAGATTTAGAATATTTTGTAAGTATAATAATAATATATTTTATTCCATCTGCCATATATTTGGTTTTTTAGGAGAAAAATAATTTCATTTTCTATCACATTCATAGACAACATAGTTCTTTTTTGTTCACTTAGAGAACAAGTCAACCACTATTCCATCATCATCTAGTTGATGCCCCTCAATCACCTTCTAAGAAAGCCTTTTATCTTGTTTCCACCCCAAAAACTCAAAACTGAGAAACTGTGACGTCACACTATAAGATAAATGATAAAAATTACTAGGATAATTTCAATATCCCCATTTCCAATAATGAAACTAGGTGAAATATTTCAACAGTAACTAATGAGTATGATTGTATCATTACTCACCCATACAAGGTTTTCTAGTATAATCTGGTTGAAAGCAGGTAGTCAGTTTAAAACTCTACCCCTTTGGACATTGTCAATTGGCATATTCATGTGGAAAATAGAGGAAATTATTGATAACATAACCTCACTTCTATTGAATTCATCTTATAAAACCTCTTGGTGACTAAATATTTATAATTCAATATTCCTACCCACACCCTTATTATGTTACAGTATATTCTAGTAGTTATGGAGGTGCTTTACTAGAACATTTTGGTGATTATATAGGGATGTGATTATTACCTTATTCCATCAACAATAGTAGAATATCTGCTATTCCAACTAAACAATATAACTATTTAGTATAATGTTTACATTGTTACTCATATTTTGAATGATTTTTAGTTTATTATGGTAAGGGATATGACAAATGACTTGTCTTATATCATCATTATGACTTGGGATTGTCAATCCATATTAACAATCAATGTATAACTTGAATATATTCATGTCTAAGAGAAATAGTAGAATATTATAATGGAAAAATATGAATGGCCTCAAAGTCAAACATTATGTGAGGTTTTTCGTCATATCCCATAATCACATTACGATAGTCTGAAATTCTTTCCAAAAAAGTTACTAACAATATTTCACCAACTAAATGAATCCCAGTTCATATTATTATTCCCACAAATGGATTTATTCATTAGAATCCATAAAATTCCATACAATATAAGGCTCATAATCCTTCTCCCATTTTGAGGATCATTATAATATTTTTGTGGGGAATTCACATCCAATTTGAGATCATATTCCTTTTTTCCAATAGGGTTGGCTCGAATATTCCATTAGAACCCTAATGATGATATCATATTCATGTCAAAAATATAGATGTGAACGATCATGCTAAAATATTATCCCATTATTGATTCTATATAAATTCTTCAATCAAATATGGTAATTGATATATTCCAATAAAATCCATATAGTTGGCATATGTTCCATATCAACCCCAATAAGAAAGTATAAATATTCCAATAATAAAAAATAACGAGGCACATATTCCCACCATTATCAATTTCAATATCCTAGAGGCTAAAAAACCCATATATGATGTTTTTTAAGTATCTGATGACTTTATACCTAAATCATAAGTCCATACCTACCATGATAGTCCTCTCCATGAGGATACATCAACCAAACTATAAATTCATCCCATTATCTTGGCACCATTATATAGAATGGGGATATAAAAACCTAGTTCCATGGTATATAATTCCCCTAAACCACATAAAAAACAACCCATTGGATAGTAATATTCCTAAAGAGAAGACCATATCCACTTCATTCTATAGTTCATAAGTCATTGTTTATAGAAAATTAACCCATATTATATCACTAAGTGTCCAAATACTCCACCCATGAGGAAACATTTAACATTAATATGTGGAATGTATTGGTCGTGAACAACCCCAACTATTTTTGTATCTTTACAAATCATGATACAATTTTTTAATTGATCATAAGGAGGATTTCCAACCTAACATATTGTAGATCCTATGTGAATATTTACAAATATTAAAGGCTAAGATCCTCCCTTATTAGGGATATGAAGATCACAATTAGGTTAATAAAATGAAGTTCTACATGATAGAGCTTTACACAGTATCTATGATAATAGGCTGAGGGATTGAAAATTGTCCCACAAGTGTATGTTATGATTTCCTCAATAGTTTAGCATCCCAATGGGAAATAATTTCTAAATCCGCACCAACTGTATGTATGTGAGGATAGAGAGAGTAGGGAGAACACAATTATTCTTCATCTCTATGAAAATAGAGCTCCCTTTACATAGAGTCCTATAATGTCATTTCCAACAAACAGGTCAAAATCTACAATAGTCTATGTTCTAGTTGGTCATTATAATAAAATAATCTTGTATATAATAAAAATTACAATGATAATTGTCAACGAGACACTAATAGGTTCCAAAGACATGACCCTCAAAAAGAAAGGAACATAACCCAATAAAAAATCCAAAATCTAAGGCTGAAAGAAATCTCCCCATGGAAATATTCTCACACGATGATGAAGAGACACAACCATATAAAGCGTGAGATAAAATATGACAAATCAAGAATATTTAAATAGAGTCTGTGCAAGAATCCATTAAGGTAAAACCACAAATTAGTAGGGTGGGGGAATTTGGAATTCCCCTTCCACTAGGTGGGTCATCAAATAATAGGTGGGTCCTAATGAATTTAGAAGAGGAACCAAATGTACCATATTATATAGGGATTGGGGAATTTTAAGCACTATCAAAACCCTATAAATAATCAAATCCCTAACATGTTTTAGAAATACTGGTGGTAACCAAGCATTATACCCAACCTTCAATTTAGGGTTTTTTTTATCATGTCCCAAAATAAAATCGATTTTATTAAAATTTGGAAGTTATTTCCAACCATCCACAACCAAATCATCCATAAAACCTTGAATTAAATCTATTTCATTCGGGTATCACCTAATGAATATGTTTGAAGACTCCCAAAAAGTAACCATCCATAGAATAAAATTAGGGGAACATTTGGAAAAAAATATAAGACCTTAAAAGTTTCACAACCCAAAAAGGCCCAATGACTGAATGGGTAGGGGAGAATATTTCTACATAATTATTCATGGGACTATGGGTGGTGAATATTCCTTATATTACATAGAAAATGAAGAAATATTTCCTTCAAGGATATATTCATCAGAAAATTTTGATATTTGAAATTCAATAAATGATAAAAATTGAGACACAAACACCAAGGGATGAAATTATCAAATAACCCCAAGATGATGGTTGTGCCAACACAAAAAATGTGGATAAAAATACCTAAAACTAGAGGAGGGGAAAAAATTTAGCACCTCCAAACATGGAATCCTCCCACCCACCCTGTGATGTTATTCAACCAGGGATAACAATAATTTCATCGCTACATCATCATCAATTCTATGAATGACCAAGGTCATATCCATGGACTAGAATCTAGTAATGATTAATTTTGAGATATATAATATTATATATCTAAATTATTAATTTCATAGGGAAAATATTAACCACCTGTACCCCTTCCAGCATAAAGTGACTACCACTCCTATACTCATAAGGGGAGAGTTAATAATCACACAAGTGTGGAGTCTAAACACCATGAAAACATTAGATAAAGGAATGTAGTATATAAAAATATTATAATTGAGTAATATGAACATTTCACTCTACTGTTGATCAACCCCCCATATCTAGATAGTAATTTGGTCCCACCATGGATTAATAATCGAGAGCTGATGAATGTAGGTAAACCAAGTAAAGCCTCAACAACTGAATGCACTCAATATGTGGATTCGATAAAAGTATATCTAGAATTCCTCAACACCATTGATCATATCACTTCATGGATGGAAGCATTAGAATTTCTATAATCCCTCATTCCATTTGAGAGGAATAAATATCCATAATGTATTGATACGTACGCATAATTTTAGGAAAAAAATTCACAAACTTAAATTTCTAAGGATACCTAAAACAGAATCTCATATAATTCATGATTGCATGTGTCCCGATAAAATGACCATGAGACAATTAGGAGGTAGAAAAACATATATGGTTTTTTAATTCCCTGGTGAAGTCTTATTTCGTCAGGTATATTATCCTTTTAGTGGCATCTATGAGAGGTTACGAAGAACATCATTCATAATATCCTTATCAATTGAACTATATAATCAATAATATGATTATCATTGACCTCACAAATTGATAAAATAGAAATATTAATGGTTGAAATACTTTATAAACAAATTGAAAATCGTGGACTAATCACTCCACAACCCATGCCTATATGAGACATTACTTGAACTATGTATATAAAATTAGTATGATAAACAATATACACTACTAATCATGTTGAAATATCCATGTGTATTATGGTGGTTTTCAAACAAAATCTTTCTTTTAGAAGACATCATTTATAAAAAAGAAATTTCTATGCCTAAATACTCAAAATATTGAAAAAATTTGGAAAGGAGAAAACAACCACCATTAAATCCAATCTAGATAATGCATTTTGGAGAATCCATGTAGCCTCTACATCACCTGGAGCCTCCAAATGAGTTGAAATATTTGTAATATCACCCATTCATAGAGAAAATAAGGGATCAGTTCCTCCCAAGATTTGATGAATGAGATATTAAAATAAATTTCTATATAAATGAATTTGTTATTTGTTATTTACTCGCAAACATAGAGTATAATCTATTCATGTTGCGTATGCTGACAAAAATGAACATGGTTGGACTCAATGATTTTTTTGACTATTTCATTAGAGGATTTTCTTTATATAGAAGACTATTTTCCCACTAAGTACATTCTCTATAGTGTGGTTTAAATTTTATTGGTGATATAATGAAAATATTAGGAACAAGTGTCCCATTTTCATCCACCGAGTTATGAGAGAGAGTTTACAAGAATGATGTTCCCACCATGCATAAAAAAATATTGATTTATATATAACCCAAGAGATAGGTATTCAGGATCACATAGTTTTTAGGAGGGAACATAATCCACTAGTTAGGGATCCAATACCGCATATATCATCCAAATGTACTTCTATAGACTCATCCATTGGAATCCTATGTAATCTTTAAAAACAAAATAGTTAAAATGAAGAGGAGTATCATTTGACACCCAAACTAGTCCTAACCCTTGTGGATTTAATTAATTAATCATCCAGTGAAGAGGAACTTCCCCACCAAAATATATCCTCACCTGACTGAGAAAAACTATTCGACTCTATTACTTAATTAGCATATAAAACCCCTTATCAGATGACGAATATACACATGAACTTGAGTTCACCATATGTAATTGGGTTGTTAGAGGAAGAGACCACATATGTAGAGGGAATATGGGAAGATTTCATCATAGTTGATCTCAATATCCCATAAATATCACTACTGAATCCATTTATGTAACTGATACCAACTAGATAGAACATTTGATATCCCATATAATATATAGAAACACCCTAGATTCCCCAAAAATTCATCCAAAACGAATTATTATAGATTTCAAGTTGGATTGTGGTAATCTTTTTGGCCATCCAAGATGAGTTGGTTGACCATCTCGAGCCACTACAGATGTGATGGTAATGAGTTTAACAATCTACAATGAACTATATCTATCTGCAAAAAAATATTCATCCTCAAAGTCACATAAACTGATGAACACCTAAATTATGAATCACATACCTAAGGTGAAAAATTACTTTTTAAAATATTTTTCCCTTGTAAATACTGACATCTAAATCATTGATGATCATTATATACCAAAATAACTAAACAATTCACTTGTCAAGGCCATCCAAATACCCTAAGTGTTTGATATAAATGATTATATAGCCTAAATATATTGTATGGAATGAGATCTAGGGTAATATCATGCTACTAATTCACAGATTCAAATTAATAATATTCTATTCAAGGACATATAAATCAATTTTACATCTCTGTAATGATCAAAAATATTTAAACTCAATAGGATTTGCTAAATAATGGTTCTAATATTAAGATTATAATTAATTTAAATATTTATCATTTTACTTATAGATAGGAATATTAATCTCCCATGAATATGACTAGAAAAGGGTTTGATAATAGCGTACAAAATCCCCTTGGAATGATCAATCTCCAATCCCAATTTGGGGGAAAAAGGTCTAATATAATGTTCATGGTCATCTAGTAGGATCAAATATAATTATCTACTTGAGAGACACAATATTCATATCAATATTATTATTTCATCAACAATCCATTAATGCTTGAAGTACCCATCGATGGATATGATGGCATGTTGTGTGGCTATAACACCCATTTTGAATCATTTAAAACACAATATGTTGATGTATTTTTCTATAAGTGAGATGTAAATAAATAAATGAATAACGAAGTCATACTAGTTTCTATACCCAACATCTTCAGAAACACCAAGACATTCCCTTTGATCATACACAATAATGAGTATAAACTTCCCATAAATATGATTGATGTGAAAATCCTATCAAAAGATAATCAGATCAATTTATTATTTAAACTATAAAGTACCTTTATGTCATTTATGTAAATTAAAAAATACCCTTAAAATATCCATTTTAATTTTTAATGTAAATAATTATTCATAGCCTAATAGTAGTAATGAAAAAATAAACCCGTAATGATATTCTACCAATAGAGACATCGTTTCCATTAAAATCCCAAGGACTAGATGGCCCATTATCATTCACCAAGAATTAGGATTCTTCCCTACTATTTACTAGTCCTATTGAATATTCATTTGACATTGACATGGAATAAGGATATGATGTACCATAAGAAGTACCTCTTATATTTGAGGAAGGAGTCTCCACATGCATTGATGAGTATGGGTAGGTAAATATCGAAATAGAAGAGGACATGTGTCCAATATTGATCATCACCTCTTTGAAACTAGAATACTGTGAGATATTAATTTCATATAAAATGTAGCACTGATATTTATTTTACATGAACCTTATAGAGATGATAGGACTACACCTCAAAGTTTCTACCCATCACTTGGTCGCTCCGAACAACTTTCAATGTTTCAAACATGTGGGTAATAAAATTAATCACTCACATGATTTCAATGTGGAGTCTAAATATATAAATATTATTAATATGAGGCTTATTCATAAGGGGAAATACCCAAAATGTAAAACACCTAATTTTTAAAATATGAAAATTGTGTTCGATAGCATGTATAACACACAACACCAATAATAGGAGAGAATTTGACACCACAATACATTGTGATATATTTCTCAAAATTCAATGTCATTGTTAGTTTGGGATGCGTGATATTTTTTGTTTAAATGAAACGTGATACTCAATTAAAATATTAATGTTTAAACATTACGATTTTAACCAAGCCTATAAGATGGAATGCATGATTAGTAATAACTAAATTAGGAAAATTATTTTGTTTACACATGATAAAAATAAATGAAAATGTTATTTATTAATTATAAAAAAAGATAATAACCATTTTAATGAGAAATATATGTTTTCTGAAAAACTAAATGTTGATAAAAGATTAATTAGTAACACTTTATGCACATAAATGAGAATACTTTTTTTACCAATTTTAAAAAATTTATTTTATAAAATAAAATTATTTTTTAAATATACATGTAAAAATTAGTTTTGTGTTATTTTTTGTGAATTACATGAAGAGATAATGTTTTAATGAATTGTGAAAAATACTGTTTTTATTGAAAACTGCCTTTTAATTTATATTATTTAAAATTTTAAATTATATATTAAATAACATATAAAGTAAAATTGGTCATATTATATTAAAATGTATCATATTGTGTTCATTATAATAAATTTAATATTTTATATTGATATTAAAAGTATTTATACTTATGATAATTTTCTCTTTAGATGCTCTTTCATCCCATCTATAGTTGAATTTTAAATTGATTTCATCCAATTATGTAAATTGATTTTGAAAAAATGGATTCATTATTTGTAATCATTCTAATTTATATCAAATAATTATTTTATAGTATTTTTTAGCATAATGAATAATAAAAATTCTACAAACCAATTACCAGGGATAAGGTAAAAATGTGTTTACTAGGGGTTAAACTTTGAAGATAAGCGTTAAAAATGATTTAAAATTGTCCATAACCAAAAGTATGATGATATTTAGACCTCATAACCTCTTAGTTTTTTCAATTAAACATTTTTAGGATTTTTTTAGTAAGAATAATGTTTGTATTAAAATATATTTTCCAATATTCAATGTATGTAATCTCCCCTACTTATAAAAGGGACACACACAATCCTCTCCTATTTACACTTCTAAAACCCATTGGATGAACTAATACCTACCAAAATACAATACCTATTTAATTGCCACATCATAAATGAAATATTTTTATTATTATTCTCTATTAATAAGACTTTATGTAGAAACCTAAACAAGCTTTATGAAGAAGAGGTAAAATTGTTAATTGTGCATATTTTTTTTATATTTTCTTCCACCAAATTCAAAAAATCACCAAATATGATAATGTAATAACAATATTATAATATATATATATATATATATAAATTATATTATGTTTTTTGAGAAACCCATATCCATCTCCACATCCATCCAATGGGAAACAAACCCACCGATCATGGGTACATCAATCTAACACCTCATGAACTGATGTAAATAATTTTCCATCACCACCATTAAAGGTTTGGTATGATGATGGATTTAAAATATTTATATGATATTTTCATGACCTGACCCTACCCGGGCTCAAGCCACAACTACCCAAGCCCGCCTCCATAGGCCAGGGGCTGGCGAACAGTGCTGAAGGCACAACAACTCGGGGAGGCCTTTGCCTAAGTACCTATACACACACACACACACACACAACACACTCAATGAAACCGTGCAGAGTATAGGAGAAAAGACAAGTAAAGTAAAAGGAAACTGCTATAGATAAACCACAAAGTGCATCAACCTCTAAACAGTACAAAGTAAGATGAAGGTAAAAGGAAAAGGAAAAAGGGAAAAACATGAGCCCAACCAGAAAAGTGCCACAACCCGGCAACAGGTGAACAAAAGAAAAATAACTGGAAGGGTCCCCCGCCTGGAACTCAACTACGACCACTGCACGTGGTCCAAGCTCCTGAACTCCTATGATCCACTGAAGTCACGACCTACCTGTCCATCGTCTGCAAGGGCACACCAATTGCGGGAAAAGCCCATGCAGGGGTGAGTATAAAAATACTCAGTAGGATACCCCGATGGCTCGAGGGAGAAACAAAGGAGGTACCGAAGGGTGAGTTTTAGAGAGAACATGAAAAGTATAGGATTAAAACCAAGAGAGCAGTAAAGAGTATAGTAAAGAATCCATCTCAACACAACAAGAGGAAAGAAGGTAGACACAGAAAGCACGTGGCATACCCAGCGCGTCTTCGCCTCTCCTGGAAGGAGAGTAACCAAGCCCAAGAAGTGGGTACCAAAAAAAGGGATACATATATATATGCTCTGTCAAGAAACCCAGACAAGATCGTAAGGGGATCTCCGCCCCGTAGATCAGCCCAAGAAAGTGAGTCGCCAACAGCCCCAGAAGTAAACACCATCGATGCCCAGCATACCGCACATTTGCCTCGAACTACAAGTCAAGGGGCTCAAATCACCACACCTCAAAACTATCCGCTTTGGGCGGCACTGACTCGCCCACATGGTTTTAGGTCGCGTCACAAGGACGTGTCTCAGTGGGGAAAGTGCCCCTCGTACTTGAGAGTTCCGGGTTAAGTCAAACCACACCTCGTCACTGCCCCGTAGCTGAGAGGTCTCCTCAAAGTCATGGTCGTTCCATAAATGACCCATAAAACCAAGGGTCATGCTCCGGTAATCATGGAGGAAATCCACAGGCTAGCCTAGCAGAAAGGGCTGAGTCTGAAATAACAACGGGTAACCCACTGCCCAACCCTGCTGGAGGGTAATTCATAATAAGATATCGGGTGACCCACGACTGAGCCCTACTGGAGGGTAAAACCTAACACATCATCAGACGACCCACTGCCCAACCCTGCTGGAGGGTAAACCTGGAAGAAGTTGTCAGGCGACCCACTTCCCAACCCTATTGGAGGGTAGACCTGGAAGGAGTCGACGAGTGACCCACTGCCCAGCCCCGCTGGAGGGTAAACCCGGAACAAGTCGACAGGTGATGCACTGCCCAGCCCTGCTGGAGGGTAAACACGGAACAAGTCGACAGGCAACCCACTTCCCAACCCTGCTGGAGGGTAGACCCGAAATAAGATGACGGGCGACCCTCTGCCCAGCCCTGCTGGAGGGTAGACCCTCAAGAGTCGTCGGGTGACCCACTGCCTAGTCTCTATTAGAGGGTAAACTCTGAGAAGCCGATGAGTAACCCACTGGCCAGCCCCGCTGGAGGGTAATCCCAGAACTACTCTGGACATCTCTACTGGATGGTACAACACTGGAAAACCAAACACGGAGTGGGTATCGTGCAACCATCTGACTCCGGAACAAAACCAAGGGAAACCACTCAACCCTGCTGATCTAAACCGTCGAGCACAAAGCCGGGGGAAAAACTCAACCCCGCTGGTCAACAACCAAGAACCGAGGGACCCTCTACGTCGCGAGAGGTCAAAAGTAAGCAAAGGAGAACACGACACGCACCTGGGTCCCACACGACGTGTAGCCCCAAGTCAATCCCAACCAAGCGCAGAAATGTTCTCAGGTACAACATCCACAAGTACCTCCCAGTGTTCCTGTATACTCCCAGAGTATACCATGTTTCCAGCCCAAAGGCTAACGTGCACATGGCACCCAACGTCAACGTGAAGGGTGTAAATGTAACAACCCCAACTTTCCACCTCAACGGCTCAGGCACCTCCAACCACATCTCCTCAAACATTAACTCCACTCACACGGGAGTGAACGTGATCATAGGCCAATGGTTCGCTTCTGAACACAGCAAGAAGAACTGCCACTTGCGCACCTTTCAAACTTCCACATTTAATAAGATCATTCAAGAGGCTCCACACGCCTGAACAGATTACACCGTTGTAATCCTCATGAAAAAACACATGAGATAGACTACTTACTCACCCGAAATGGTCAACCGGTGAAAAAGGTACTATTCACAGTAACCAACCTGTTTGGGGCCCACCACAAGATCCCAAAACTGAACAAACAGATCATACCACTGTGATCCCCTCAAAAAAACACACTGGATCGACTACTCAATCTCCCAAAATGGACACCTGGTGAAAAGGTACTATTTATCATAGCTGGGTCAGGTGGGACCCACACCACGTCCCTGAAAAAGGCCGGGCGAACTGCTCCATCGCAATACTCTCGGACAAACACGTCAAAAGAATTACTCGCATGAGTGGAACAAATATCCGGTCAAAAAGATACATTCTAGCTTACTGCGCATGAGCGGTACCACGCGGAACCCGCACCCCGGTCCTGAAGTGCTGCCAATGGATCGCACCATTGTGATCCTCTCTAAAAAGTACACAAGATGGACTATTCACATGTCCAGAATGGTCACCCGGTGATAGAGATGGAAAATCATCGTCAACGACCAAACGATCCTCGTGGGGTCTGCACCATCGTGCCGAATTAGAGTGGGCAGATTGAACCATTGCAATCCCCTCGAAAAAACATCCAGAATCATCTGCTTGCATGCCCTGAATGGACGCCCGATGAAAAAGTTATAAAGAGCTGCGTACCACTCAAAAGACGGGCCATGGGGCCCACACCTCAAAATCCGGTTTCAAAGCCTGAAGCCACCCTGGATAGCTTTGCCTTGGCGCCAGGGTCCCCATGCCGCTGACGGCTCTCAAAACAGATGTCGGATGCGTCTGCGCCGCTCAAAACACGAACCCCCAAAAAAATGTCAAATCACTTAAAGATGTGTCGCGCCTTCGAGGCCCCTCGTTTTGGGAATTAAATATTCCCGAAACCATCTCAAAAAGTCCTCCTTGACGCGAGGTCCGCGCTGCCGCTGACAGCACGCAAAACGGACGCCCCTAGCTCAAGATATGGGCGTCCGAAGCTGGAGGGGGAAACCCCTTGGGCCGGACCGGCCCAGTCCGGCCGGTCCGCCCAGCCGGCCAGCGGCCTAGCTGCGGGTCGGGTCCAAACCGCCGCGGCCCGCTGGCCATGTCCCGCTGCCACCGACCGTCCGACATGGCCAGTCCTTCCACGTGAGGACCCGCCATAGGCGGGTCTTGGTCTTCCACCGGGGTCGCGCACCGCGGCCCCACCTCGCCCGCACCGGCGAGACGCCACCCGGCCGGCCAGATGGCCAGACTTTTTCGCCACCACTAGAAAAACCCGCCGCCACCGTCAGATGAACCCACCGCCGCCGCCACCTCAGACTGGAGCCGCGCCACCCTGGAACCTCTCCGGACCGCCCCGGGTCGCCGGAAACACCTGAAACCCCCCAAAACCCGCGAATTTCGGCGGATGGATGCGATCACCTCGGACGTCAGATTTTCAATCCGAAACAGGCATTGGGAAGATTAGGAAATATTATACGCTTACATGGTCTTTGATCGAATATCGGGCAGCAATTCGGCATTGAAAATTTGGTTCAAATTTTGCAAAAAACTAAAAATGGAAACAAAACCACCTACCTGCAGGGGCGTAGCCCGAAGCTTCGCGGGTGGTTCGTCGGCGTTGTCGCGCCTCTCCAGAGCCGCCTCACCGGAGTGAAGGAAGAGGGGGAGGGGGCTGCCACCTGTCGTTTCCCAGGCGAAGAAGAAGAAGAAGAAGGTGGAGGGGTGTGTTTAAGTAAAAAACACTTAAACCTCCCACCCAACATGCCCCCGACCCGCTCCCGACGCAGACAAAAAAGAGGATGCCCCTGGGGTAAACACGATGCTCTGAGCACAACGGTGGTCTCAAATTTTTAATATGAGGCCCCGTTCAAAAGTTATAAAAGCAACATCGCAGGCCTCTAAATTACGAAAGCGCCCCTGGGGCCATTTTTCACAGACGGGCCTCGCCCGCAAAACTTACACCCCTCCTAGGGTAAATGGCATGTTACGGACTCAACGGTTCCCTTGGTTTTCCAATCCGAGCCACCGTTTAATAGATACATGAGTTAAGATGTTAAAGAAATAAATTAATTATTTAATTCATCCGTTTCACATTCTGAAAGCGAGCGAGGGGTCCAAACGTCCTGCGCCGACATGTTTTATGTCGTTCCTAGGGTAAACACCCCATTAAGGACCCATATGTATACACAGATCTCTGATCCGGATCACCGTTTAGGAGTTATCACATTTATTTGGCGTGTCCAGTGTGAACGCACTGAAAACTTAATTCTGGCCACACCGAGGCTCGGAATCACACGCCGTCTGAAGGAGCTTCTCTGGAATAATATCAAGAATATTCCAAAGTCTTTCGCAGCAAAAACTGGGTTCTTAAATCATTATCTCCTTCAAGATTTTCGTCCCCTAAAAGTGAAACCAGGGAACAACTCAGGGTACTAAGCCCACACTTGGCTCTCCCATACCCAGAAGAACTCACGCACAGCTCTGCGCCACCGCACACAGACCAAAGGATTGATCTGTTTCACACGAGGTCTGCCCTTACTGATGACGTTCATAGGAGCACGCACACTTCTTCTCGGGTGAGTCACGTGGGAGACATCGTGCGCCCACTCCAGACTTTGGGGTTAGGTCAAGGCGGTAGACAACCTTGCCATCCCTTTGCACGGTCTCAAACGACCCGAAGGCTCTCGGGGGTAGCTCACCTCCCTGACCGAACCCCTATGTCGCACGCCGTGACTGGAATCACCACCCGCACCTGGAACAAGGCCCAGTTATTCCATCCTTCAGAATATCCATATGGTGAAACACCCAAGGATATCTGGTCACACAAGATTTCACAGTCGATGTCTCGCAACCAAGACTCTCTTACACGCTCGGAAAGCGATGGAGTCGACACCATCGACTAAAGAAAAAGGTTCCACACCTTTTATCATACCAACACAGGGTTACACCGACGCCACTTGCCACCTTGGTAACACCTCAAACCAGGAGCACAGAGGAAAGAATTATACACACAGAGTCTAACAATTCTACTGTAAAAAGTAGAAGAGCTGTAGGGCGTACCTCTTACCACCTCATGCTCTGCAGAATCGTAGACATCCAAAGCTCGCGGCTGTCTGCGGTCCCAACTGTCATCTCTCGGAGCCTAACGTGGACCACCTAGTGGTTATGGGAAGATCTCGTAAAGCCGTCCCCCACTACCAGCTCCTATCACTCCTCTACTAGCACCACCTCTCTAGGTACGACTCCGATCATGGCACTGCCTCCGTCATGGTGGTGCACCTTCTGCCTACCCGAAGCTCTCTTCATGCGTGGTTGGGCAGTCCCGTGCCAGGTGACCTCGCCCATCGCAAGCATAGCACCGAATCTCTTCGGGCTGAACTGGTGCCCTCCGGCGCCACTGTGGTGCACTACCACGCCCCTGAGTCCGGTTGTTAGAAAGCCACCTGCGTCGAGGTCCTGCTTTCCGACACCTGCTAGTTGCGGCAGATGTCTCCGCTCCAATGTGCATGCTGCCACCACCAACTATAGAACAAGACAGGATGCTCTCTGTCACCAGCGTCTGCTCTAGCACCTCGACATATGTGGAAATTACCAAGGGTACTATGACAACACGAATCTCTCGGCGGAGAACCTGCTCAAACTTCCGCGCTCGGATGTTGTCATCATGGACCTAGTCCGGGTAAAAGCTTGCACGGTCTGCGAAACTAGCCACGTACTCGACAATCGTCATCCCTCCCTGCTGAAACTACAGGAGCTCCTGAATTCGAACAGAGCGTAAGTAGGAGGGGAAACACTTCTCAAGGAACAAAAACTGAAAGTCGCCCCACGAAAGCGATGACTCGTCAAGAGACTGAGTCACCAGACTCCACCAACGCCAAGCTGATCCACAAAAAAGGTTGGCTGCCAAATCCACTCTCTGATCTATCAGCGTCTGCACAATCCTGAAAAGGAGAACCACTGTCTCTAGCCAAACCTTTGCTGCCTGAGGTTTTGGCTCACAACTGAACCTCAGCGGTCTCTGCCACTGGAACTCACGAAGCGTGCTCAGCCTGCTCTACTGAAGCTGTCTGCTGCTCAATAGGTGGGGGTGCTACTACCGGCCCACCCGGAGAAAGGGGCTCGCATGATGGGTCCTGTACTGAGGCCTTGTAGCTCACAGTGTCATCATGACGCACCAAAGATGGTATCTTGGATGGCTTTCTTTGCGGAGACATCCTGAATATTATCAAGGAGTGACGCGGTCATATGAGCATATATGTACATACCAAAAACAACGATGGGGAGCTGACTCAAGAAGGACATTCAAAGACTCAATCCTATGGGATGCACAAACCAAATTTTCCCTGCAACAAGTGTCTCAGCATGCTGAGTCGACAAGCGGGTTATCAAGGTCCTGGTGAATGGATACGTCGGCCGCCGCACCATCAATGGACTCCCTGGCCTGAGAGCTGCTCTCGAGACACATTAACATTGTTTCCCTATATCCCAACCAATTCCTCTTTTAGGGACGTCCTCACAACGTCCCAAGGAACGAACCACCTCAGATACCACTTTGTCACGACCTGACCCTACCCAGGCTCGAGCCGCAACTACCCCAAGCCCGCCTCCATAGGCCAGGGGCTGGAAACCAGTTCCGAAGGCACAACAAATCGGGGAGGCCTTTGCCTAAGTACCTGTACACACACACATGCAACACACTCAATGAAACAGTGCAGAGTAAAAAAGAAAAGACAAGTAAAGTAAAAGGAAACCGCTATAGATAAACCACAAAGTACATCGACCTATAAATAGTATAAAGTAAACTGAAGGTAAAAAGAAAAGGAAAAAGGAAAAAACACATGCCCAACCAGAAAAGTGCCACAACCCAGCAATAGGTGAACAAAAGAAAAATAGCTAGAAGGGTCCCTTGCCTGGAACCCGACTACGACCACTGCACGCGGTCCAAGCTCCCGAACTCCTATGCTCCACTGAAGTCACGACCAACCTATCCGTCGTCTGCAAGGGCACACCAAGTGCGGGCAAAGCCCAAGTAGGGGTGAGTATAAAAATACTCAGTAGGATACCCTGAAGGCTCGAGGGAGCAACAAAGGAGGTACCGAAGGGCGAGCAGTAGAGCGAATAGGAAAATTAAAGGAGTAAAAACGAGAGAGCAGTAAAGAGTACAGTAAAGAGTCCAGCTTAACCCAACAAGAGGAAAGAAGGTAGACACGGAAAGCACGTGACATACCCCGCACATCTTCGCCTCTCCTGGAAGGAGAGTAACCAAGCCCAAGAAGTGGGTACCAAAACAAGGGATACATATATATATGCTCTGTCAAGAAACCCAGACAAGATCGTAATGAGATCTTTGTCCCGTAGCTCAGCCCAAGAAAGTGAGTCGCCAACAGTCCCAGAAGTAAACACCATCGATGCCTATAATCCCACACGTCTGCCCCGAACTACATGTTAAGGGGCTCAAATCCCCGCACCTCGACACTGTCCGATTTGGGCGGCACTGACTCACATGTACAGTTTTAGGTTGCGTCACAAGGACGCGTATCGGTGGGGAAAGCACCCCACGTACATGAGAGTTCTGGGTTAAGTCAAACCACACCTCGTCACTGCCCCGCAGCCAAGAGGTCTCCTCAAAGTCATGGTCATTCTATAACTGACCCATACAACCAAGGGTCTCGCTCCGGTAATCAAGGAGGAAAGCCATATACTAGCCTAGTAGAAAGGACTGCGTCTGAAATGAAAACGGGTAACCCACTGCCCAGCCCTGCTGGAGGGTAATTCATAATAAGATATCTGGTGACCCACTGCCCAGCCCTGCTAGAGGGTAGACCTGGAAGGAGTCGGTGGGTGACCCACTGCCCAGCCCTGCTGGAGGGTAAACGCTGAAAAAGTCGACAGGCGACCCACTGCGCAGCACTGCTGGAGGGTAAACCTGAAACAAGACGACGTGCGACCCACTACCCAGACCTGCTGGAGGGTAGACCCTCAAGAGTCGTCGGGTGACCCATTGGCTAGTCTATGCTAGAGGGTAAACCCTGAGAAGCCGATGAGTAACCCACTGCCCAGCCCCGCTGGAGGGTAATCCCAGAACTGCTCTGGCCATCTCTACTGGATGGTACAACACTGAACAACCCAACACGGAGTGGGTATCGCGCAACCATCCGACTTCGGAACAAAACCAGGGGAAACCACTCAACCCTGCTTATCTAAACCGTCGAGCCCAGAGTCGGGGGGAAAACTCAACCCCGCTGGTCAACAACTAAGAATCGAGGGACCCTCTACATCGCGAGAGGTCAAAAGTTCGCAAAGAAGAACACAACACGCACATGGGGCCCACACGACGTGTGGCCCCAAGTCAATCCCAACCAAGCGCACAAACATTATCAGGTACGACATCCACATGTACCTCCCAGCGTTCCCGTATACTCCCATAGTATACCATGTTTCCAGCCCAAAGGCTAACGTGAAAACGACACCCAACGTCAACGCGAAGGGCGTAAATGTAACAACCCCAACCTGCCACCTCAACGGCTCAGGCACCGCCAACCACATCTCCTCAAACATCAACTCCACTCACACGGTAGTAAACGCGCTCACACGCCAAGGGTATGCTTCTGAACACAACAAGAAGAACTGCCACCGGAGCACCTGTCATACTTCCACATTTAATAAGATCACACAAGAGGCTCCACATGCCTGAACAGATTACACCATTTTAATACTCATGGAAAAACACGCGATATAGACTACTTACTCGCCTAAAACGGTCAACCAGTGAAAAAGGTACTATTCACCGTAACCAACCCATGTGGGGCCCACCCCAAGATCCCGAAACTGAACAAACACATCATACCACTGCGATCCCCTTGAAAAAACACACGGGATTGACTACTCAATCGCCCAAAATTAACAGTTGGTGGAAAAGGTACTATTCACCATAGCCGGGTCGAGTGGGACCCACACCATGTCTCCGAAAAAGGTCGGGCGAACTGCGCCATCGCAATGATCTCAAAAAAACACATCAAAAGCACTACTCTCTTGAGTGGAATGGATATCCAGTCAAAAAGATGCATTCCGGCTTACCGCGCACAAGCGGTACCACATGGAACCTGCACCCCGGTCCCGAAGTGCTGCCAACGGATCGCACAGTTGCGATCCTCTCAAAAAAGTACACAAGATGGACTATTCATTTGTCCAAAACGGTCGCCTGGTGATAGAGATGGAAAATCACCATCAACGCCCAAACGGCCCTCGTGGGACCCTCACCAACGTGCCGAATTAGAGCGGGTGGGTTGCACCATTGCAATCCCCTCGGAAAAACATCCAGAAGCGACTGCTCGCATGCCCCGAACGGATGCCCGATGAAAAAGTTATAAAGCGCTGCGTACCGCTCAAAAGACGGGCCGTGGGGCCCATGCCTCAAAATCCGGTTTCAAATCCCAAAGCCACCCTAGAAAGATTCGCCCCAGCACCAGGGTCCCCATGCCGCTGACGGCGCTCAAAACGGACGTCGGATGCGTTCGCGCCACTCAAAACACGAACCCCCGGAAAAACGTCAATTCACATAAAGACACGTCGCAACTTCGAGGCCCATCGTTTCAGGAATTAAAAATTCCCAAAACCATCTAAAAATGTCCTCCTTAACGCGAGGTCCGCGCTGCTACTGACGGCACACAAAACGGATGCCCATAGCTCAAGATACGGGCGTCCGAAGCTGGAGGGGGAAACCCCTTGGGCCGGACTGACCCGGTCCGGCCGGTCCGCCCAGTCGCGGTTCCGGTCCACACCTCCGCGGGCCGCTTCCACTGACCGGCCGACACGGCCGGTCCTTCCACGCGAAGACCCGCCATATAGGGGTCTTGGTCTCCCACCGAGGTCACGCACCGTGACCCCACCTCGCCCGCACCGGCGAGACGCCGCCTGGCAGGCCGGATGGTCGGCCTCCTCCGCCGCCACCAGACGAACCCGCCACCGCCGCTAGATGCACCCGCCATCGCCGCTGCCTTGGACTGGAGCCGCGCCTCCCTAGAACCTCGCCAGACCGCCCCAGGTCGCCGGAAACACCCAAAAACACCCGAAAACCCGTGAATTTCGGCGGATGGATGCGATCACCTCGGACGTCGGATTTTCAATCCGAAACAGGTGTCTGGAAGCTTAGGAAATATTCTACGGTTACATGGGCTTTTATTGAAGATCGGGAAGCATTTCAGAACTGAAAATTGGGTTCAAATTTTTCGGAAAAATAAAAACGGAAACAAAACCTCCTACCTGCCGGGGCGTAGCCCGAAGCTTCGCGGGTGGTTCGTCGGCGTTGTCGCACCTCGTCGGAGCCGCCTCGCCGGAGTGGAGGAAGAGGGGGAGGGGGCTGCCTCCTGCCGCTACCCATGCGAAGAAGAAGAAGAAGAAGGGGGAGGGGTGTGTTTATGTATAAAACACTTAAACCCCCCGCCCGGCACACCCCCGACCCGCTCCCGACGCAGACAAAAAGGAGGACACCGCTGGGGTAAACACGATGCTATGAGGGCAACAGTTTGTCTCAGAATTTTAATCTGAGGCCCCGTTCAAATGTTATAAAAGCAACACCACAGGCTGCTAAATTACAAAAATGCCCCTGGGGCCATTTTTCACAGACGGGCCGCGCCCGCAAAACTTACACCCCTCCTAGGGTAAACGGCACATTCCAGACTCAACGGTGCCTTCAATTTTCTAATCTGAGCCACCGTTTAAGAGATGATTTAGTTAAGCTATTAAACGAATAAATTAATTATTTAATTCATCCGTTTCACGTTCCGAAAGCGAGCAAGGGGTCCAAACATCCCGCACTGACATGTTTTATGTCGTTCCTAGGGTAAACACCCCATTCTGGACACATCCATACACTCGGATCGCTGATCCGGATCACCGTTTAGGAGTTATCCCATTTATTTTCCATGTCCAGTGTGAACGCACTGAAAACTTAATTTTGGCCACACCAGGGCTTGGAATCGCATGCCGTCTGAAGGCACTGCTCTGGAATAATATCAAAAATATTCCAAAGTCTTTCGTAGAAAAAACTGGGTTCTTACAGATATTTATTAATTTATTATAATTATGAAATCATGATATAACATATACCTTTTTACTATTCATTTCAATGGGGTACGATAACACCCCTCGTGTTTACGTCATACCACCTCCTCACGAAGAGATGTGATTCATTTTTCACTTACGCTATACATGAAAGGTATTAAGGTTAAAGATAAAGAATATATGTGATATTAATTATATATATATACTTATGAAAATATAATATATAATATAACTTTTTTCCTTCTAATCTGTTATAAAAATATAGTGTTGCTCATGCGTATATGTGGACTACTGCCTCCATGTAGTGATGTGAATAGTTTGTCAATTTTTTTAAATAGATGATAATAAGTATTTAAATGATTAATTTTAAATTTATATATGAATTACTATTGACACTATAAAGATAAATTAAAATTTATCTTCTTTTTATTCCATCTGTTTAGAAAAATAGAAACAATGATCATGCGTACGTACGACCTATCATCCCCATGAAAGGTGTAACCCACTTTCTACCACTAAATTTAATAGATTAGTATAAAAAATATATAATGAATATATATTATATTTATATCATATTTAAAAACATTATATGATTTAATCACGATCAATTTAAAAGGAAAAACATTACCAAAATAGAACATATATGAAAAAAGAGGCAATTATCACCTAAACAGTGATTTTAACAGACAATTTATAATAAACTTGTGACAAAAAACTAAAATTAAATCATATATTGTTTGAGATATATGATTATGTTTATTTATTATTTTAATTATAAATATATATTTAATATATTTGTAATTCAGACACTTAAAATGGATGTCGAACCAATGGTGTGGGTTTCTCATCTCACCTTTAATTTTATGATACATTTGCTATATTTACCACTTATTCATTTATTTGGTGTATAAAAATAAAATTGATATTTTATAACATTAATTAAATTATCTTCATTTAATTTAAATTATCATATTAAGTTATTTAATTTATGGTGCTTATGATTCATAAGTTACCTAAGTGGTATGGGTTTCTCATCTCAATTTTACTTATCTTATACATATGAAATATTAAACACATATTCCATTATTTGGTTTATATACTTACAAATTAATATTTTATATCAAAAATATATTTATCTTCATCATGTTTAATGTTTATTTCTATTTAATTTCTTTTAAGGATCTTATGATATAGATGTTATCACAGTGGTACTTGTTAATTTCACAATCTCTTCATTATTAGGGATTGTTTATGTATACATCTCTCATAGGGAAATTATATAGTAATAATATTTTAAAAACATTATTTTTTCATCCTGTATATTAATTAATTAACTTATTCATGTAATATTACTATTTTAAACTATTTGGTAGATAAATTTATTGAGAAATGTTTTTTAAGAAAATCATAATTTATATCTCTCTTCAGATTAAACTAATTTTTCATCATAATCCATTTTTTATAAAAAAAATTCAATATGTTTTTATCCTTTCAATAATCATTAATTAATGAAAATTAACCTATTTTGAATTTTATTTTTAAAATTAATGGTATCATCATTTTTTCCAAAACAAATCCTATTTAGATTTTACCAAAAATGTGAAAGGAATTATTATTTTAACATGTATGACAAGATTGATTTTTTTTTGTCATGAACACTCAATAATTTAAATATTATTTTACTTTTTCTTAATTTTTATTTTGAAATATTATTATTTTCAAAAAAATTATGAACATTTAATTAAATATTTTCTAAGTGAAAATGTTATTTTCATAAAAGATGTTTTTAATAAAATATTTCTAATATTTTTTTTCTTGAAAAACATTAAAACTATATTATAATTATGATTCAAAAGAGACATGTTATATTTATATCATATTTATTGTATATTTGTATGGTTTATTATTAGTTTTCTTGAGGATGTAAACTTTTATTATTATTCACCATATTACTCTATATTGTTCATGATTAGGTTTATTTGATTTGGTAAGTATTAATATTTCATATTTTAGTTTTCTAATGATAATGTTTATTTTGATTAAATTTAACCCCTTTCATATAAGGAATGAATAAGAAATAGTATATAAATAGTGGGGTTTGGTTATAGGTTTCCCCTCGATGAATCAATAGGACTCATGAATCAATATCCCAAATTATAAAGTCAATCTAAGCATGTTTTATTAGTATTGAGTGAGTGACACATGCTTTGAACTAAAATGATGAATTTAAACTAATAACACACAAATTGAGTTCTATCGAGAAAATTTTTTATTTGATAGAGGTTCTATTGATTCATACATTTGATAAATGACATATAAATTGTTTTCATTATGTATCAAAACAATCCAAATGGGTTTTCTTGGTTTGGATTCATTCACATATCTTCTTTACTAAAATGAAAATTAAAAAAAGAAACACTTGGTATCCAACCAGACACACCATGCATCGAATTGAGGTGTGGTTGACTCCTACACATCCCAAATTACTTGGGGATCATTTTAATAAAGTATCAAAAATAATTTGAATTCATTTTCCCAATTTATATTATGTCACTTTTTTTACAAAATTCTTATTCAAAACTGAAAACACACACTTTGAGACATACCATTCATATCATGTGTCGGTATGACATGATATTGAATACTTTATATAAAAAATTACTTATGAATCATTATGATAAATTATTAAGACGATATAAGTGTGTTTTTTTGGTTTTCAGTGAGTGACACACATTTTGAACTTGAATTTCAATTTTAAACTAATAACAATTACTTTGAGTCATATCTGGAACAACACGCATCATATTGAGGATAAGATGATTTATACACATCATGAATGACATATGGATTTTTTCCTAAATTATCAAAATAATCAGAATTCATTTTAAATTCTTGGAGTTTGTCACTTGTTTTTTTACTATAATTTCAATTTAAAATAAATAGATACCCATGGAGTCATACTAGCCACACCGTGAATCTAATTAATGTGATATTGATTCCTATATTTCAAAAATAACTTATGGATCATTTTTATATAGTATTAAAACTCCAAATGTGTTTGATCAATTTTGAGTGTGTCGCCTTTTTTTTTACTAAAATTTCAATTTAAAATTAAAACAAACACTTTGGGACACATTGGTCCCATCGTGAGTTGGTAAGATGTGATGCTAATTCCAGAAAATAACATATAACATATGAATCATTTTCATAAATTATCAAGAAAGTACAAGCATGTTTTCACAGTTTTCAGTGTGTGAAACATGTTTTGAACTAAAATATCAATTATAAACTTAAAACAGACACTTTGAGTCATACTATGAACACTATGTATTGGATTGAGGTGTGGAAAATTCATACATGTCACTAACGACTTATGAATCATTTTTATAAAGTATAAAAACAATTAAAACATGTTTTCTCTATTTTGAGTATGTCACTTGTCCTTTTCAATAAAATGTCTATTTTTAATAATAAAGAACACTTAGATTCACACTAGTCAAACCGAACATTGTATTGAGATGTGGTAAATATATGTACATATAAAAAGGTATATGTATTTTTTTATAATGTATCAAAACAATACAAATTCATCTACTCTATTTTGAGTATGTCATTTTTTGTTTTTTTTTCTAAAGTTCATTTTAAACTGAAAACATGAATTTTGAGTCATACTAGTCACACCATACCTCGTATTGGCATGTTGTTCACACTTAGACATAAAAAATGAATTATGGATCATTTTAATAAAGTATCAAGACAATATGAATGTTTTTTCTTAGTTTTGTTTATGTCATGTACCTTTCTTACTAAAATGTCAATTTAAACAGAAAAGATAAACATTGGGTCATATCGATCACATCATGTGTTTCATTTATGTGATAAAAATTCCTACAAATCACAAATGACTTATAAATATTTTTAATAAATTATAATGTCAATCAGAAGTATTTTTTTTTTGTTTTTAGTGTGTGGCATAAAATTTTAATTAAACTGTAAATTTTAAATTGAAAAAGGAACTATTCATACCGATAACATCATTTACCGGATTACGGTTTGGTTGATTCCTACACATCACAAATTAATTATTGATCATTTTATTAAATAATCAAAAAACCTAAATGAATTATCTCATTTTTGACTATGGGATGTACGTTGTTTACTAAAATATAAATTTTAAACTAAAAAATATTCAGTTCGAGTCATATCAATCACATTGGGTATCAGACTATGGTGTGATTGATTCCTACTTGTCAAAAATGATATATGAATCATTTTACAAAATTATATGATAAAAATGATAACAAATTGAATTAAAATGTAGATAAAATGATGAGAGAATCATCTAAATAAACAGTAGGAAGTAACCTCTTCATGATATATGTACGTAATCTAACACCATGTATACTTCCCATTCTTTTATAAAAAATAATTTTCTTTATTCCAGTACAAGTACTATCAATAATACAAGTAGTGATGGAATAATATAAATAAACAAAGTACTATTTAATATTTCAAATGAAATTTTAATTATCTTCGAAAGTACCACATTAGAGATGCTAGTTTGTTGATTGTATGAGATATATTTCACAAATTTGAAAATATGGTAAACATAATATTTTCCATTAGTTTATTTCATTAAAAATAAAAAAATATAGAAAAATAATTAATTTGTTTTGATATATGTTTTTATAGTGAAATATTTATATATATACCCTAATACATATCCACCTATAGATGTTTATTTGATCCTTGTGCTCATGTATTGTCTTAATTCCATGAGTTTGATGATATTTAAACACCACCCTATCATAAAATAAATTTCATTAATACAAAATATAAAACATATATCATTAATTTTTATTGTAAAACATTTCATGTTGTGTATTGTAAATTGATAAACATCTTCTTGTGTGGTTAATTTTTTGGGTATCCGTGCATTGAATCTAGAAAATAAGTATTTTAAGTATCTAGATTGATTTGAATGAGTAACACATACTACCTAAAAATCAAAAGGGAATATGTAATGTAATGAATGAAAATATATTTTATAATATTTAATTGTAGAATCTTACACATGCATCATGGGTATTAAAAATAGTTTTTCATCTATAAGTTTGTTTTCAAACATTGTGGAAATTTTGTCCATTATTCTTTAATATTTATTTGATTCCAATGATAATTACCATTTTAATGGGATGTGATAAAAGAAAGTCAAAATATACGTTCACTTGGTTTTCCCATCAAATAGTATTAATATACATTCTTGAAAAAATTATTAATAGTATTTAATTATAATTAATATAGTATATCATCTGTTTCACAAATAACTCATGAAAACACACATCATTTATTAATTTAAAACTAATAAACATATTCATTCATGTGTGAGGATTTCATTTACATTATGGATACCAATATAGTCTGTAATGGATTATCCGTAAAATAATTCATCAGAATTAATTTTTTTTCGTCTCAACATTTGATAATGTTTTATCCCCATGAACCATTAATGTTAATAAATGTAGAAGGTGAAAGGGTGGGGAAAAGGTACCCTGTGAAGATACTTTTTACTGGTCATTCAATCCTTTAGATAGTTTTTATTTTACATTTCATTACACACCATTCCCTTTGTTCATTTATAATAACATTTATATATTCAGGTTTGTTTTCATTAATTGGTTAAGGTATCGTGTTAAAAATTAATTGGTAATGAATACCTCCTTTTGGACATGTATTTTTACATGATCTATCATAAATACTACAAATGTTTCAATATATTTCTTGGTCATATGAATATCTACCTCATCAAGTGGAATAGGTATATCGATGATCATCTCATGAGCTTTGGGAATCCCTATATAACATGTCATACTGGAAGTTGTTTGTTATATAGAATATATCTATGGATATTTTATAGGGTACCCTTCTCAATAATGTGAAGGGTGGGTATTTATATAATTAAATCAAAATAATAATACCATATATAATATAATTACATGATAGGTAACAATATCATCATAATTCACATTTCACAAAAACAATTATGTAAATATTGATTACCTATTAAATTATAGATCTTTGAGTGGAATGGCTCACCTTAATGATTTTAGGGGTATGGGGATCCTCACGTAGTGGTGAATATTGTGTTGTGTATTCTATTTGATTCATTAAGAAAGAATTTTCTAACAACTAGGACATCAAATTATGTTCTTCTACTAGAGAAGCTAATTGTGCATAAAACTATACCATTTTCTTATCTTATCCCCCTGTTCATTTAATTTCCCAAAATATGTTTACGATGACAACCAAAAAATTGAACCTCTATTGTGTCTATATTTTTCTACATGCAAAACGTCCACTGATTGTAGTTTTTCATTAGTTACATATGATAATGACTCTGTGTCTATGTCAGATAAGAACTATAAGAAAATATGTAATCATTATTATGTAATAAATATTTAAATAAAAACAAATTTCTATTATTTCATACTTATGCATTCTTACCACACATTTTGTGTGTGTTATTAAAATTGTATCTATTATTTATTTTTACATGTGTCCTTCCATACCACATGAAGTATGATGGAGTTGGATTTTGATATCAATTCATCAATCTATATATAAATAATGGAACATAATTATGTTGTTATTTCATATCTAATATAAGTATAATGGTAGATCAGAAACACATAAATTTTTTTCATGTTTAGTGAACCTCATTTTTGTTTTATGGTAGGGGCACATTGGTATTGTTTCACATATTTTTTTTACATTCATTGGTTTCTTCATAAACTAACAATTCATAATAAAAGTGATTAATAGAAATATTTTGAAGCAATGTGTTAACCATCACGATGCACCAGAAAATATTTCACCTCAAGAGAACCAATAAAGTCATCTCATTCTTGATGGTTTATAATGTGGGCCAACATATGTGTAGGGTGTTTGTTTATTTTCCCTTCATCATCTTTGAGATTATACATTATAATTTTTTTTTGAAATCATCTATGATCATTCATTGAAAGTATTAATAAAATTTCCTTTGTGAGTCATCTACTATAAATTCAGTCTACAAGAGATAATGAAGAGAAACTAAATGTTTAATTATTTTATTTTTTAGTAAAATAAATTAAGTATAATATAATTTTATCATAATATATTCCAAAATCAGTGTCTGAAATGAGTGCGCAACATTGATCCATGAATCTACATCAATCATCACATGCATGAGAGTGGTGATCCCAATGTTACTACTAAGTATGTCCATTTTGGTGTTAACAGGATAGTTGTGTTCATTCCATCTGAATTAGAATTTAATTCTTTTCTTTCTCACCTTAATAATTTTTTCTAACACCGTCACACTACGATGCTCATTTTTTTTTCTAGGAAACCGTTTGTTCATAATCTACCATTTCTTTAGAGTCAACATTGTCAATATGTTTTTTCTATGTATTGGTAGTATCAATATCTGAAAAATGTTATTGTTCCTCTATATTGGCGACATTAGCATTATTCTTCAGGATAGAGAGCATTGGCATGTGCAGAATTCAATATTTGTAGAAATAGTATATTATTTAATTTACATTTATGTAAATACACTAGAAAATAGATAATAATATTAGGTAATTAGATTAATATTTAAATAAAATATAACCTCATTATTAAACATGTTTTTAAAGGTTTAAGGGATCTGACCCCTCTTTTGAGTATCCAAATCCTTTCATTGTGGTCTCTTATTCCATACAATTCCCTGTCTACATTGGGAGACCTATGAAATGATTAAGACATCACTATTAAAATATAATCCTTAGTTTAATTCACATCATACACTTCATTGGTTTTGGTCAATAATAAAACAATTGGCCACATTAGATTTGCGGTATTTGGATCATAAAATACTAGCACTACGATTGATGCCATTATAAATGGTTCGTCTTTGTACCCTTCATTAATAAAACCCACATTCATGAACCTCAATTCATATATTTTAATATCACTCATGTAATCAACCCACCTATATTAAAAATCAGCACTTGTAATTTTTTATAATACAACTCCCATGATATTTTTTATGATTCAAAGTATGAGATATTCACATAAATGGGGTTTTTTTCGTTGATATCGAATAAATGAATTGATTAAACTATAATGGAAACTCAAATATTTTTCATGGTGCTTTTAATCATGTTTATTTGTATATAATGTATAACCATTAATTTTATAATGATTATAAGATAATTCATGCACACTTGTTCCTCTAGTTAGCCATTAATGTCATTATGAAATTGAATATCTTTTTAGTTGAATCCTTAATGTAATGTATCAAGATCATCCTCAAAACTATTTATTATGAGTATTTGGTATCCATATTTCATCTTTGGGTGGATTCAAATGAAAATAAATTACTTGGTTGGTTTTAATATGTGGTCCCACCTCTAAAATCGTATGCTATATGTAAATGTTTTCTTACTATCGATATATAATAGTAATTGTTAAAATATATATCCCATAAAATCCATTACCCAAAGGACACATAATGTGATGATATTTTAGTAGTCCAATACTTTCAACATTGTATGGGTAGTCAATACATAATTTAATGGCTACCGCAAAAACATATCGCTCTCCAATATAACCTTACATCCAACATTGATTTTTGAAAAACCATTTCATATCATCATATACCATCCAATTGGACAAATCCATCTATAATATACAGGACCAAAAAGTTGTATCTATCTAATAGATTAAACCGTCATGTAAACAATCATATCATAGAATGTCAGTGGGATGAACATTTATAACTAATATACTATGAATAAAATTTCATTTTCCATAGTAGGAAATTTCTTTGGGTCTATAACATTAATTAACATGTCTTTAAAAAAATTGAGATTGTTTAATGTATGGTTGAAATTATTGGGAAAAATAAAATGAAATGGTACATGAATTAGATCTTTCATATAAACAAGGAGATCATGTGATTTCAAGCCATTGATCTATAAATCAGCCATTGGCATAATATTATTGATATTTTATGAATAACCCTATAGATCCTTTACATCATTAATTAAGTTTTATAACTGATATCTCTCTTTTTTAGAAAAAGTGTAAGTAGATGGAGTCAAAAGATTATGTTTTTCACTCTTCACTAGTTCCAAATCTTAATTTATTCCCATGTCAATCATGTCCAACCTAGACTTAATTCAATCTTTTTTTATTAGTTGTAATGTTTCAATGAAACTATAATATAATTTTTTTTAACATGGATAAACACAAGAAACGATATGATATAAAAATATTTCTAGTATGATAATACAAAAAAGAAACTAATCTGTCTTCCCAATAGGTCTTTTATGTTTTTTTGAAAAAAAATTAATAAAATAAGTGTCCATATCTTTTAGTTTCTCAATATTTTATCACCAATTAGTATAGATGGTGTTGTATGATATTCAAAAAACCCATAAAATGAGGACATCCTAGATCTATACTTATGTTTTCATGTATAAATCTATGATTTCCTAGAAACACAGTCTTTGCTGAATGTTTTGACATAATTGACTGTATACCTTATTCACCCATGGGACACCTGTGAGTTAATTTATTTCTATATTCGAAAAAATTTCCATAATAAGGACTGTAATTTATCGTATTATACCACATAGATCTCAACCTAAAATATTCATTTCTATAAGCTTCATAAATCATTAAACTTAAATGCCATAACAATTTCAAATCATTGATCAATAGAGTCAAATAATCATTAATATCATAACATGGTTGTTTTGGTCTAGATATAAGCATAGATAACAGAAATAACTTTTGTTTCCTACATAACCATGTCAAAAAGTTATAATTTACCGACATAATTATATATGTACTATGAGTTATTATTTGAAAAAAAGTTTACTCCATATTTTTATAGATCATGACGAATGTTTATCAGATCTTTTTTAAATTCAAGATATTAAGATCAATTATATTCCACTGAGGAGAGTATGTTAGATGATAATGTTTACCATATTTATTTCATTTATCTATGTGAAATTTCAATTATCTTGATTTCACCTCCCTTCCATATAGGTGAATAAAACATGGAATTAATGGGATGTACCATAAATTTCATAGGACCTGATAAATCATTATTGTATTGAGAATCGCCACACTCTGGAATTTTGTAAGTGAATTATGTCATTGATAAATTGTATATTATCATTTTGACATGAATGTATTATATCATAGATAATGAACTTTGAATTTAGAATTCATTTAGTTTCATATGTTCAGTAAGTATTCTCATTATCTTCTAGGATGATATTACTCAAGAGAGAAAGTAGTTCAATTAAATTTCCATCAATCCATATTTTGAAAGATTTTAAATTATACAAATTCAGTATGGTTGAAAATGCTATATATATAATACATCCAACATAAAATGGATTCTTTTTATCAATATCTCAAAAAAATAAATGTTTATGATGTTTTTATTTAAGAATAATTAGTGCATTGTAGTTGGAAGAAGAATTGATATTTCACAGAATATATTAAATTAATAAATGTTGGACATAACATGAGGAAAAACAGAATATAGCTAGTGAATTGGATAAGAATGAATTTTCTGAATCATCTGATATGATTACAAGTCTTTACAATATTGAAAAATGTATCAAGGATGTGATTACATGTTTTAACTATAATGAAGATCAGATTGAGGAAAAGAAAATGACATTTGAAGATGAACTTCATGATTACCCCAAATTGATTGAGCAGTCAAAGAGTATTAAAAATACACCATTTTAGGTTTGTTGTAGTAAATATTAATAATTTTAATATATAATGAAGTTACATATTTTATATATGGGAAATTATTGATTGGTTCTAGTTTTAATAAACTAATATATCTCTTTAATGATATTCCCCTGGACAATGATTTCTTTCCTGGCAAAACATATGACCCAAAATGATTGGTATGCATAATGGGTATTATCTGTTAAAGAATGCATACAATTCCAAAAGATTTTATAATATCTCTCAAGTACCGTAAATCACTAAAAAATGATCAATGTGTGATACTTATCAATATAAGATAGATAAATTGGGCCCTATAATGGTTGATGGGTAATTTTTAATCATTCCATGGTTTTGGTGCCTATATAGAAGTTAGGAGACAACAATAAAATTGATGTAGCACAATGATAAAAGAAATATTGATGGGAAACATCATGACCCGATAAAATCTCTTAATATGAATACAATTGATCATGAGTATCTTAAATTTGGAAATGAGCTGTGAAAAATTCATATTGGGATATCTATATATGGAGTGAATACTTTTGGTTTTAAAATTAGAACTCACAATACATGTCCAATTATGTAGGTAAATTATAAATTTCCACTATTTTTATGCATAAAATTAAAATACCTTATGATATCTATTCATATATCTAGACCAGAACAACTAGGTCATCATATTGATGTTTATTTGGTTCCTTTTATCGATGACTTGAAATTATTTAGGGATTTAGGTGTTATATTTTATAATTCTTACTGAAATGATGATTTCATGTTGGAATATTTTTTGTATGGGGTGATAAATGACTCCCCTTATTATGTTATTTTATTAGGATATATCCTTAAATGAACATAAGGGGGAAATTTTTTTGAACAAGGTACACAGTCAATTAGGGTGAAACATCCATTGAAGACTATGCTTCTAAGGCATCACAAATTTATACACCAACGAAATAAGTATCGATCTAGGACGACATCATTTTATGGGAGTTCAAAAAAATGTACAACACCTTATCCACTAACATGTGATCTACTATTTTAGAGAGTTAAGGTTATGGACAATGCATTCATTAAAACTTTTTTGAAAAACCCTACAAAAATTGATTGGAAAAAGTGATTAGTTGTTTTTAATTACCTTACTAAAATTATTTGTATGATGGAAATTTTATTGATATTATGCAATATAGAAAATATTTTTGTGATAATTTCTTTAGGATATTACTAAATGAACCCAAAAAAATAAAGGATGGAATTGATTCTTGTTTTTAAATGACTGATATGTGAACATGGAAAGAGTTTCCACTAGTGAAGAGTGAAAAATGGCATTTTATTCCTCTAGGTCCTTACACTATTTCTAAGAAAGATATATATATGTTTTGAAACTTTTTGAATGATATAATGGTTCTAGAGGGGTTTGTAACAAATATCAATAATATCATGTCAATTAATAATTTAATTATAAATGGTCTTAAATCCCATTAATTCTATGTTTTCTTACAAGATCTAATGTTTGTATCATTATATTGATTGTTTCCATGAATGTCCACCATAAATCAACTAGGATCTACCTATTTTTAAAATTTATATGTTTTGAGGTTATAGTCCTTGAGAAGCATCCAACTATAGAAAAGGAAATTTCATTCAAATTATGGGAATTGGAGATACTCTTCCCATTTTCATTATTGGATATTATGGTTCACTATATGGTTAACTTGATAATACAGTTTAAACTATTTGGTCTTGTACATTATAGATAGATTTACCTCATTAAATAGAATATTAATATTTTGAAAGTGTATGTCAAAAGTCTCAGTCATCCTGAATGTTTTATTGTGTAGAGATATTTTTTTAGGAATCCTTTTATTTATATACCAAATACCATTCCGAAGTGAAAATCATTGTTCTAACTAAATATCGTCACACTGGGAGACTTGTGGGTGGAGGAATTTATAAAATATATGTTTTCATGATTACTATTATAGTTTAGAAGCACACCCACTTTTATGGTTTGCATAAAAATTTAGTGGTTTCCCCATATATTGAAATCCACAACGTAATTATTAGGTATTTGAATCCAACAAGGGATGAAATCAATATATCAAATAAAAAAAATCAATAGTTTATAGTATGGTTTTGGGACCATTTTTTTAGGTGTCAAATGATAATATAGATTAAAATTTTGAGCAACTTTGATGGATATCAATAGGACCATGTGTATGTGTATTATCTGATCATATTTTTATAAATATTTTATATACATTTTATATATATGAACATGATGAACGCAGTACCATGGAAAATAGTGGACCTACAATTTTGGACGAGGAAATGAATGTATATTGTATTAAAGAGATATAAATAATGTATCCTTATATTTCATACTTTGGCATCATAAAACTAATATGGGAGTTCAATTATAAAACATTACAAGTGATGATTTTTTAATGCAAGTATATTAATAAAATCGGTGTTTTTAAAATAGATTTATTGCGATACATGAAAGAATATTTGTGTAAGGAAGGGTACATTGTTGAACTGTTTATAATGGGATCACAGGCAGTAAACATATTTTATATTCTAGATCCCACAAATAGAAAGCGGTCAATCGGTCTGTTATCAACCACTACCATTGAAGGGTCAAATGTCAATTCAAACAAGGATGGACCTTTCATTGAGATGTTTCAATAGATTAATACTAGTACCAATGTATTCAGGGTCTATTATGTTAGTAGATCCCACAATAAAGGGATTTTCATACTCGTTAGTGGTGTAAAATCCCTTCAACCATAAAATAAGAGTTCAATAATCAGGTGATATTTTTTTATTAATATACATTGTATCACCTCATATTATTATTTATGAACTTTTTCAATTAAATAATTTAAATTTAATATTAAACCAACTATACAACTAATTATTTCTTCACTTGTTGATACTACTAATCTTAAAGAACAATAGATTAGTCAACATTATGTTTCTCCCAGTACTGAGGAATAAAAACCTTCTACACAGGTCGATGATACCAATATAGAGGAACAACTTATTGATGATTTTTATGATGAGATAATGGTAGACAGTAAACAAACAATGTACAAGAAAAAAATGAGCATCATAGTGTGACAGTGTTGGAAAAATTATTAAGCTGAGAAACATATGAATCAAATTTTTTGTTGGATGAATTCAAGTGGCCATCCTGTCTACCCCAACATGACCATGCTCAATAGTTTCATTGGTCTAACTTCTCAAATGTTTATGTCTAATGACATATATTCATGAACAAATGTAGTACCTAAATATAAGTCACTAATTTGAGAAGAAAATAGGGTAAAATTATGATATAATTTCATTGTTTTACTAAAAATAATAATGAAACGATGACTTACTTTTCATTATCCCTTTTTGAGTTCATGTATAGTTGATAAATCATGGATTAAATTTGTATTAATTATCACTATAATGGTTCATAGTGGATTTCTCATTGTTCTTATGATGTATAATCTAAAATAGGTTAAAGGTAAAATAATCCTTCACCCAAAAAATATGTATACACTCATGGTAAACCAACTAATGTGTGATCAATTTATTGTTCATTGTATGGATATATAATTTCATGTACATTGTGAATAGTAATAAATTTCTTAACAATACATGTATTAATGAAATTTATTAATAATTGTTAATTTATTAATATAAAATGAGTGCTAAAAATAAGAAAATAGAAACAATACCAATTTACTCCTATATAAAGAAAGGATGGGGTGCCCTTTACATGAAAAAATGTTACGCATTTTCAATCTGTTGCAACATTATTATGTTACATGAAACAATAATTTAATTATGTTCCTGTATTTAAATTCAAATTGATGAATCAATATCTAAAACTACATTTATCTCATTTCATGTGCCATAAAAGGAATAATGGGTAAATATATAAGGGATTCTAAGAGTTGAAAACACTCAAAAAGTGAGGGGATCTTGTTTAAGAATAACATAGAAAAAAATTATTTATATCTATATTAAAAAATAATGCCCACATATTTTCTTTTACTTCTCATGAAACATAGACACAATAATCATTATCAATTTTTCCTGATGAACATATACTATTAGTGGCCTTGAAGATTCCATAACAACATTGTCACGTCAGAGTTCTGGGTTTGGGGTGTCACCCTAAACATATTTTGAGAAATAAAATGAACACGATGATTAAGATAATAAAAGGGAGGATTTGCAGGCATGATTAGCTCATCTATAAGAAAAAACATAATTGGAATTCTAAGTTGAAATAAAATGTTATCATAAGTAATTAATGAGAAGAAAAAATACAAGAAAAAATACTACATAAAGACCCACCATCCTACCCATGGCTTTGAGGTGAGTTATTCCCCTCAAAAAGTTTTCATAGTAGTGGTTATCAATATATTAATAACTTTTTCAGTGAAATGTGAATTTGGTAGACATTGATAACATTCTTGTACTAATATTATATAGGGTAAAAAGGATTGTTATTTATATGAATCAACACCCACTCATCACCTTGTTGTGAGGGGTACCATGTACAATATCCATGTAGATATTCTTCATAACAAAAAAATTGCAATAGGCATGTGGGAGTGGGGATTCATGAAGCTCTTAAGTCGAGTGTTGAGATTCCAATTCCACTTGATGATGAATATATTTATACGGTCAAGAAAAATATTGGATCTTTTGTATCATAGCCATTAGATCTTGTAGAAATTAATTTTGATAAAGAGGTAATAATTTCCAATATATTTTTCATGAAAAAAATTTAATAGTACATTTAAAGAGTCTTGAAGTAAAGAATATTATAACAGATGGACTAAGGGAAGGGGTGAAATAGAAGGTCAAATAAAAATTATATATAAGGATAATCCAACCTATTTAAAATATATTCACAATGTACCTCTAACCCAACCATTCTAGTTCCACTTTTTCTAACAATAAAGTTTCACACAGATGCATTATTATAATTTTCTGATACGACTGCAAAATATTTTAAAGAAAATATATATGGAGAGGAGAATACAGAATATATTGATGATGAGAAATTATATTAAATTCTCATTTGTTAATAGATATTATTATCAATTGTAAATGTATACATGAGTTTTGTTTTCATATTTTTTTTCCAATAATTGATATATTTTGTTAAAAATGACTGAATACTGCATATAATTTTTTCAGTCATATATATCAATACTATTTGAAGGGAAAACCCAATGAACATAATATTGGACTCATTAGTCCTCAAGACACATATACACAAGAATTAACATCATAACCAAAAAAATATTAAGTAATTTTAGTCAAATTGGACAAAATGTTTGAAAGGAAACTTAAATAAGACAAACTATTCATAATACCCATTACGTTGGGGTAAAAATTTACAATTTAATCATATAAAATATACATTAATTAATTTCATTAATTATTCATTTTTAGGATAAATTGGTTTCCCATTGAAGTCAATTTTGACACTCACAAGATCAATTTTCTAGATTCAGTGCATGGATTCCCAAAAATCAAACCACACATAATTCTTTTTATCAATTTGTAATACACTACATGAAATGTTTCACCAGTAAACATTAAAATATATGTTATATATTAGGTTTTACTGAAAAAATGTTACAATATGATGGTTTTAAAATATCTGTAAAATCTTAGAAAGATAACAATCCTTGATACCAATGATCCTGTAGACTTTTACAACTGAATAAGTATTTAGATATATATAATACAATTTCACTATAAAACCTATATACTAAAAAATTACATATTTTTGTCATTTTTTTGAAGTGTATGGACAAATTAAAGTAAAATATTGTGGATATTATGTTTTAAAATTTATTAATGATATCTTATACCATAAAAAACCAATATCCATGAGAAGGAATTTTTTAATTTAATTACAATTTCAGTTAAAATATATATTAATCCTTTGTTTATTTGTATTTTTCCTATATTAATTTGTTAATTGATGGTCCTTGTCATGACCCATCCTCAGGGCCACTGCCGTGACTACCCCATGACCACCTTCTATAGGCCAGGGGATAGCGACTAGCACCAAAGTCATAAATCCCGATAAAAAGTTAAGACATTGACTTTATATAAGAAAACAAACACCACAGAGTACACAAGCCAAAGTAAACACTAAGTAAACTGAGTACAAAAGTAAGTTCTGGAAAGTAAATGGACCAGTATACAAACCCAACTGAAAGTACAGTACAACTGAGAAAAGAAAGTACAACAGCTGAAAAGTAGAGCAGCAACCACCAAGATGTCCTCGGGAACTCCCACCTGAAGGGTGAGTACAGAGAGTCTCGTCGGCTCGTCGAGTCCTGTCGTCCACTACATGTACATCCCACCTGATATTCCACCACCATATACTGTCCCGACCCTCAGGCCTCAACCACGAACATTGATGTCCGCTGTCTGCAACCAACATAACATAGTGGAGGCATAACCCGTACAGAGGTGAGTATACGATACTCAGTAGGGACCCTGAGACCCCCGAAGGCCTCCCAGAATTCACAAAGGATAAAACTCAAAGGAAATATACAAATAAGATGTATAAACCAACACTACTTAGGTATATTCCCATACATATACCTAAGTTATCAATTACAGTTCGGCTCCAACATCCGAGCCCAAGTTCAACCCAGTCCACACAGGAAAGTACATCCCAATCCACACAGGAAAGCACAACCCAATCCACACAGGAAAGCAAGTCAATCATATCGAAGATAATGATAGAAAGTCAAGACTCAGCTCACATAGGTATATTACTCACGAAGAGGGGTGGATATGATTAGATGTAGCCTCTGAATCATCTCCTATATCGAACCCACTTAGGATCCAAGTACAGAAGTCGTCGCTGCCGAACCCACGTAGGATCCAAGTATAGTAACCATCACTGCCGAACACATGTAGGATCAAACAACAGTCTTCATTGCTTCCAAACCCATTTAGGATCCAAGTACGGTCGTCCTCACTACCGAACCCATGTAGGATTTATGTATAGTCGTCATCGTCGTCGCAGTCGCATCCAGCTCCAGGGTTCCCACAAACAGCACGCTCGATTCCGGGAGGGTCCACTCCACGAGCCAAGGGGTCTATACATAAATTTTCACAAATTCCAGAGTTTATGTATCAAAAAGTTCCGTCTCGTCAATAGGAACTCAACGCGATAGACGACGCGTCAATCGGACGCCCGGTATAAGAGTTATTGGCCTTTTGTCCTAGGGGCCCGGTTAGTTTTTATGTTAAAACCAACCCGACCGTACTCCAGCTATGACCAAACCTTGAGCAGAGTAATCCAAAAGAATCATCTCACTAAGAGGAATTTAACGTGATTGACAGAACATAATTCGGACATCCGGTCATTAAGTTATAGATGTTTCCGCTCCAACGGCCCTGTTGGTTTCGGGTTCGAACCAACTCGGCCATACCCAATCTTTACCGAAATCTTGAGTGTAATATACCGAAACGACCGTCTCGATCCAAGGATCCCAACGCAACTGATGTTGCATCTATTGATGGTCCGTATCCCATGATATGGGCATTTGAACGAATCTGTCTGAAAATAGGGGGATCGGGCCCGGTCAGACCCAGCCCGATAGGCCCTTGGTTGGCCCGAACCGGGTCGACCTGACCTGGGTCCAGGTCCGGACCACTTGGATGGGGCCCATCCCGGCTGGGCGTGGCTCGGGTTGTGGCGAGGTCGGCTCGGCCCACCTGGGTGCGGCCCGACCCAGGGCGGGGCGCGGCATGCGGCCCGGCTCGGAGGCCGGCCGCAGCTCGGCTCGCGGCCGAGCAGGGTGCGACGGGGGGGGGGGGGGGTCACCCTTGATACCGAAATGGAGAACCCAGGTGGGCTCTATCCTAGGTGCTGGCTAGGGGTTTCAACCCTCGGTTTATTTTGGAAACGGCCGGCCATTAAGGCCGGCCGGTTGAGCTGCCGCAGGACCCTTCGGGGTCCCGCCTCCCAGAGCACCGGGCACCGGCCGAGCCCGGCTGCCACCTGCTGAAGACCTTCGTGGCCTTAGGCTGCGGCTCCTATCCAACCGGCACGGCGCGATGGCACCGAGCCCCTCCGCCCCGGCCGCGGCCTCCCTCTGGTTCTCCGGCACGGCGCGACGGCACCGCGGCCCGCTCCAGCCGCTGTTCCTTCAGCTTCACCGGTGCGGCGCGACGGCGCCACGCACCTCCGCCGTGGCCCACTCCAGCCGTGGTTCTCTTCGATCCCGCGCGGTGCTACGACACCGTGCCACCTTCGTCAAAATCTTCAATAAATATCATCAATAAAAAGGGAAGGAGGATCGGCTGTGTTTTTGTGGTCCGATCTCCTCCCGTTATGAAGATATCAAGCGGTCATAATTTAATCCACGAAAATAGATAAATAAACTTGTTTGAAGGTAACCCATACCTCAATCAAAGGATGAAGAAAGTCGGCGTCACAGTTGACGGCGTCACGTGGTGTGGTTTCGTAGATGTCGACGGAGAGCGTCTGAGGAGGAAGCGACGTCTCCTCTTTTAATCACAGTGAGAACAAAGCGTAACGTCGTTGGCGAATATCTGCGTCATTGTTTCCTTCATTTCCACGGAGGAGGAATAGAATGAAGAATATGAGGTCACCATGTCAATGTTCTTCGTCGGAGGGTGACGTTCTTCACGGGAGGATGAGTTCTTCAAAGGGTTAGAGCTCTTCTCCCCAAAGTCTCAACACAACAATCTCAACGCCAAATAAAATAAGACTTACTTTTATTTTATTATAACATGCCATGCATTCAAAACCTAAAATTAAAACTCTTTGTTAAATTAATTGAATAGGTTTAATCAATTAATTTAATGTGAGTTGGCATGAAATAAAGAGGGAGAGAGGGTGAGTTACTTAATTAAAGGGATACAAAAATTAAATGGGGAGTTTCCAACTTTAAGAGGGGGGGGGTTTAGAGGAGTGAAAGGAATGTGAAGGGGTGGGGCTCATGTAGGACCCACCTCACAAATATCATAACATGGATAGTTAGGGTCTTGTGGGTCCCACCCCAACTACCCCATGTAGGATATAACCTTTAGATAATGAAAATAAAATTGTACCACAATTTTATTTACTTCACATTTAATCCTCAATTTTTAAAAACTCCTCCCGAACAAACGCACCATTGGGAATGGTCCTCTTAAGAAATTATCGACACTGCGGTTCCATCGGTTCTCTCGGATTTCAATTCCGAGCACCGGTTCAAAAGATAGAAAAACCCGCTCGTTCGTTCACAGAACGTACATGAGCTAAACTTCGGAAATTGATTCCGGGCACTCTAGACCTCAGAATCACGTGCCGTCAGAAACTGCGTACTCGTAAAATCCCAAAGAATTTATGAAAAAAATTTCCTTGAAATTTACAGGTCTTTACAGTACTCATATTCAAAAGTGGAAATAGATTTTTTTATAAAGGAATGACTATAATAACTTCTTTCAGAATGTATAAAGACATCATGTAGAGATGGATTCCTACTACTTATTTAGTTATTTTCTCATTATTTTTTCTACATATTTTATTTAATTTATTTATAATATTTTTTTGATGCATTAGGATAATGATACATATGTCATTAAATATATGGTGGAATCAACCACATCCAAATCTAATAGATGGTTTTCCTGGTATGACTCAAAGTGTGTGTTTTTAGTTTAAAATTGACATTTTAGTTCAAGATACATGTCACATAATCAAAACCGGGAAAATGAACTCATATTTTTTTGATACATTAGGAATACTATCCATAACTCATTTCTAATATATAGAAATCATTCGAACCACAATATGATTAACAGTGTTCCTCGTATGACTCTATGTGTCCATTATCAGTTTAGAATTGACAATTTAACTAAAAATGAATTTCACTATCTAAAAACCAAAAAAACCCACTAAGACTGTCCTGATACATTAGGATAATGAATCATATGTCATTTTTGACATACAGGAATCAGTATCATATAAAAATGACACATAATTTCACTCGTATGACTCAAATAACTAGTTTCCATTTTAAATTGACAATTTAATTATAATAACATGCGATATAATCATATCCTATAGAATATGTTCTGATTATCATGAAACATTATTAAATTTATCGATATGTAATTTTTAATGTGTAGGAATCAAACACACTCTGTTCTAACATACAGTGTGATTAATATTACTCAATTTGAGTATAATCTGTTTAAAATTAGATTTTAGTAAAAACCACAAGTGACAGGCTCAAAACCGAGAAAACACATTTGGATTGTTTTTATATTTTAAAAAAATGATCCATAATTCATTTTTTTATATGTAGGAATTATCCACACCTCATTTAGATTCATGGTGTGATCAGTATGATTCCAAGAGTATCTTTTTTTAATGATTTTTTTAAAAAGAGATGTGATATATACAAAATAAATAAAGAACATTTGGATTATTTCTATACTTCATGAAAATTATTCCTATGTCATTTTGGATATGTTAGAATTAGCCTCACCTAAATCTGATACATTGTGTTCCTGGTATGACCTAAATTATCCATTATCATTTAAAAATTTATATTTTAGTTAAAAAAATTTATCACTCACTGAAAACTAAGAAAACACATTAATATTGTCTTATTAATTTAGTACAAAAATTTATATGTTATTTTTTATATGTTGGAGTAACTTTCACATGTAACCGACACATAATGTGATTGGTTTGACTCAAAGTGCATGTTTTTAGATTAAAATTACATTTTATTAAAAAATAATACATAATAAAAACTAACAAAATGAATTAATATTGATTTTATAAATTAGTAACATTATCCATAAGCCATATTTGACATGTAGGTATCATACTAACCTCAATTCAATGCATGGTGTGGTCTCTATGACTCAACTAGTGTCTTTATATTTAAAATAAACATTTTAGTTAAAAAATAAGTGGCATAATCATGAAAAAGTTAACTCATTTTGATTTTTATGATAATTTAAGAAAAATATCCATATGTCATATGTGTCATGTATAAATCATCTATGACTCAATCCAATACATGATGTTGTTTATGTGACTCAAAGTGTTCGTTATCAGTTCAAAATTGATATTTTAGTTCAGAACATGTGTCACCCACTACAAATAGTGGAAACATTCTTGGATTTTCCTAATAATTTAAAAAAATTATTTGTAAGTCAATTTTGACATACATGAATCCGTCTCACATCAAACTAACACACGACATGACTCGAATGACTCAATGGACATGATTTTAGTTCAACATATCATATTAGTCAAAAAATGGTATTCTCAAAACTAAGAAACCAAATTTAGTTTTTTTAATAATTTAGTAAAATAATCAATAAATAATTTTTGATGTGTAGGAATGAGCCACACCTCAATCCAACACACAATGTAACTAGTATGACTCAAAGTGTGTCTTTTTATTAAAAATTTTCATTTTATTAAAAATATAGAAGTTAAATACTCATAACTGAGGAAAAAAATATATTGTTTTGATAATTTAGGAAAATGATCCATAAGTCATTTTTGATGTGTAGGAATCAACCACACCACAATCTGATATACAATGTGGTTGATATAACCCAATGTGTCTGTTATTAGTTTAAAATTGAACATTTAGTTCAAAATGTGTGTAACTGAAAACAATGAAAATGCACTAAAATAACCATTATAATTGTTTACAATGATATATAATTCATTTTTGTCTTGTAGGAATGATTCTAAAATCAAATTTACCCATGCTGTGACAAGTATGACCTAATGATCTTACTTTCAGTTCAAATGACATTTTATTTTAAAAAATAAGTAACCTAATCCAAAATATGAAAATTAATTTAGATTATTTTTATACATTAGAAAAAAATTCCATAAGTAATTTATGAAATCTAGGAATCATTCATATTTCAATATGATGGATGATGTTTCCGGGGTGACTCAATGTCTATTTTAAATTGTAAAATGACATTTTAGTAAAAAAACCACAGGTGATATACTCCAAACTAAGAAAATGAAATAGAATTGTTTTTATAATTTATAAATTGGATATATATATGTAATTTTTTAGGTTTATGAAATATCCTCTACTCAATATGATACACAGTGTTCCCGGTATGATTCAATGTATCTATTATCATTTTAAAATTGGCAGTTTTGATCAAAATGTTTGTTACTCTCTGAATACTATAAAAAGGAACTAAAATTTTCTTGAAAATTTTTGGTATCGATTTAGAAGTTATATTAGACATACAACAATAAATCTCATGTCAAATTGACACAATATGACCAATATGACTCAATGTGTGTGTTTTTTTAAATGTTATTTTAGTAAAAAATAAAATGACATCATCAATACCATGAAAACACATTTAAATTGATTTGATACTATTGTAAAAAGATCCATATGTCATTTTTGATGTGTAGGAATGATCCAGGCCAAAATCCAATGCACAAGATACCTGAAATAACTCCAAGTGTGTCCTTTTATTTAAAATTGATATTTTCTTAGAAAAGACAAGTGCAATGCTCAAAACTGATAAAATACATTAAAATTATTTCTATACTTTAGGCAATGGTCCTTTGTTTTTTTTAATTTTTAGGATTCAACCACACCTCAGGATGATACACAGTGTGCGGATATGACTCAATGTTCCCATTATTAGTTTAAAATTGACATTTTTTTTCAAAACATGTGTCACTCACTGAAAAATAAGAAAATTTTCTTAGGTTATTTTAATATATCAGGACAATGATTCATAATTCATTATGATGTGAAAAAATTATTCTGACTCCAAACTAAAAAATGATGTGACACATATGACTCAATGTTCATGTTTTCATTTTAAAATAACATTTAATAAAAATAAGTAACATACACAATACCAAAAAAATGAATTCTGATTATTTTTATAATTTAGTAATGAAATACATAAGTCAATTTTGACATTTAGGAATTATCCTCATATCAATATGACGCATGGAGTGACTGGTATATCTCAAAGTGATTTCTTTCCTTTTAAAATAAAATTTTAGTAAAAGAAACTACTAATATATGCAAAAATGAGAAAACACATTCAGATTGTTTGGATAATTTATAACAATGATCCATATGTTACTTTTTCTGTGTGTATGAATCATCTTCACCTCAATACAACATATTATGTTCCCAGTATGACTCCATGTGTATTTTTTTTAATTTGTTTTTTAAAAAAAGACATGTTACATACTCAAAACTAATAAAATACATTTTTATTGTTTCAATAAATTTTTAAAACAATCCATATATCATTTTTTATTTGTAGGAATCATCCGCACCAAAATCTCATACATGGTGTGCCTAGAATAACTCATAGTTCCCATTATCAGTTTGAAATTTAAATTTCTGTTGAAATTGTGTGTCACTCACTGAAAACCAAGAAAACTCTCTCTAATTATCTTCGTATTTAGGGAAATGGTTCATAAGTCATTTGTGTTGCCTATGAAATAATATCATATAAAACTGACACATTATGTGACCTGTATGACTCAATGTGTGTGTTTTCACATTAAAATGACATTTTAGTAAATAAAATTTGTGACATACTCAAAACCAATAAAACACTTTCGTATATCTTTAATATATTAGAATAACCTTCCATAAGTTAGTTTTAATGGAAAGAAATCTAGATGAACATAATCTGATGCATGGTCTGACTGGTATAACACCAAGTGTTTATATTTATTTAAATTTGATATTATAGTACAAAATACATGTGAGGAACAAAAAACCAATAAAACACATTCATATTTTTTTTTTGAAATTTTAGGAAAATTATTCATAATTAATTCGAGACATGTAGGAGTTATGCGCTCTTCAATCTGATACAGAATGTTCTCTATATGAATCAAAGTGTTAATTATAAATTTTAATGTCCCAGTTTAGTTCTAAATGTGTGTCACTCACATAAAATATAGAAAATGTTCTTATATTTCCTTAATAATTTAGAAATATTAATATTCCATTTTTACATGTAGGAATCATCCTCTCATAATACCGACACATGATGTGATCGATATGACTCAATGTTCATATTTTTAGTTTAAAATGAAATTTTCATAAACAAAAACTTCTGATATACATAAAACTAAGAAAATACATTTTTATTTTTTTGATATTTAAGGAAAAAGATCTATTTGTCATTTGTGATGTGTTGGAATCAGCCGCACCTACATATGATTCATGTTCTAAATGATATTATTGAAATTGTGTGATTTTAGTTTAGAAATGATATTTTATTAATATATTGTTTCAAATTTATGAATTATTTTTTATAGAATTACTAATTTAATATTTGTTTTCTTATATAGTTATATTATCTTCCATGAGTTGGATTAGTTTTTTCAGCAACTGATTCCATGATCATACATTATTTAGAGGTGGTCAAATGAAATAGGAAATGGAAGCATTAAATCTTTTTATTTTTTTGATAAAATTTACATGCTAATTTAATTGTATAAAGTAATTATTATCTATCTATAATATTTTTTTCACTCATTTATTTTTGATTTAATTTTTATTCAAATTAATTTATGATTTTTTGATATATTGTATTTTTTTATATTACCTAGTATTTATTACTGAATTGTATTGTAATTTTAACAGCACACTACAATAGTATGAAATCTATAATCACTTTTGTATAGATGATAAAAAAGATCCCAATTTAATAGTGCTTAGATTAAAAATTCTTTTTGATCACCAAAAAAGGATTTTTCTAATGTTGTTGATAAGATTCAATAACAGACTTACAGGAAACCACTAAATTAAAAGAGTCACCCAATGAATAGAGACCATTATCCATGCCCACCCTGAAGTGAAATCCTCCTATATAATGTGTTCCTAGACCCATTCACCATTAATAACTTCCCCAGACTAGGATGTAATTCAACATTGGGCTGGTGAACCACTGAAAAAGTGGAGAAAAACCTGGCAGGGGAAGGATAGGTTGTCTGGATAATTTTTATTTTAAAATTTTAAAGTCATATGGAGAGATAAAAGGGGGATAACATGGTTATGAAAAAAATATGGGATATGGGTTTCAAAAAAAAGGTTGATATTTTTTAGAGACCCTCTTGCCATGCTAATAAAAATACTGCGCTAGTGTTCCATTAGTGATGAGTAGGGATGGAGACATGTACCCACATAGTGAGAGAACAAGGAAGAGTGTGGAACTATTGTAGTTTTACAACTACTGATGAAGGAAAACAAGGTGAGGTGATATAACGCCCAGATGCTCGATGTGGGTGGACATGTTCCCTATGGGGGATCTATAATTAGAAAATCATAGAGAAACTGAATCATATCATTGATTGTTATTAGTGTAAATGTTTGGTTGTGAGCGGGCTTCGATTACCTCTTCAATAGCCCGCATTTGAGTGGCAGTGGACCTTTTAGCAGTGATACTTTCTAGTGTTCTCATGCTCTCATTCTGGATAGAGATGGATTCACTTGGTAGCAGTAGGTCTTCTACTAGTCCCCTTCCATGTTTTTCTAGGTGTGTCGACTTCATGGTCACCAAATTACTATTTTTGTTTTCAAATATTTGTTCAAATGGATGCTCCCAGTGGGTGATGTCTCTTCTAGAAAGCCCCACCTCAATAATGGTTATAGTCATCCTATATCTCTTTAGGGTGCTTTATTAACTAAGATGTTTGGGAAAAATCCCATCATTGATCCCCCACATAGTTCCTTACATGTGGCCACATATATCTACCACCTGGTTCTTCACATGTTCCCCCCGCCAATACCTCTTCCTCCACCTCTAAGGATGCTGCCTCTTCATCAATCTCTAACTCCTCTACTGCATCCACCTCTGCCTTCACCTCCTCCTCCAAATCAGCCTCCTCCTATGGCACCAACTCTGAATTAGTTGCAACATCCTCCTTCGCATTGGGTTCTACCTTCACATCCACATATGACACGGTATGATTCACCATTAATATTCACATCCTCTACCTCTACATACATGTTTCATCCTCAACCACCACCTTGGACTACCATATCAATTTTAAAAAAAAATGATTCATATTTTGGTGTTGAGCATCATTTCGATTTCTTTAGGAACCCTATTAATTTCAAATAATTGATGAAGCATTCTCTAAATATTTAATTTTTTCTATCTATGTTTGATTACTCTTTGGGGGAAACCATTGGCCATTAACTATCATCATTGGAGGTTATCAATTTCACAATTTTCTAGAGTCGGGCCCATTTGTCTATTTCCAATCCAATGGATTTGTTAAATTTTGAACCAATTATTATAGTTGCATTATGATGTTTTATATTCTTTTTTTTACTTTGTATTTAATTTTACTTCATCTTTTCTTAAAATCTTATACACCTATCTCATTTCTAGGCATTTATTTGGAGGATATCAAATTGGAGCCCTATATTAGGTTATCACCATTTCAATCTTTCAGGTAATAATTCTTTTTAATCATCAAACATGGATTCTCCATTAACCAATGTTAGTGTGTTGCATATAGTAATTCCACATCACATCATGTGCTTTAAGTTTCAAGGTTATCTTTTTATGAAGAATGAATTTGTTAGTCTTCTATCATTATTTATTTGCAGGTGTCTAATTTTTTAATATATTATGGTAGTTGGATGGTAAAGCATTGTCATTGCTGATTTGAAATTCACAATGGGGTTATTTAATTTGATATATTTAATTTAATTTTATAAAAACCAATTACATTAATGATTTTATTTACTTCATGTTTTGATACTTATCAATCCTTATGATGCCTATAGGAGTTACTGCATTCTTTCAAGTGTGGGTTTTCAATTTACATTACCTTAGAGAGACCATGAAAAACATAATTGGGATTGCACTTCCAATAGTCTACTAGAATAAAAGTATTTTTCAATGGGTCATTGAGTTGGTGGATACAGAATGTACATTAATCATTAATTTCATCAAACTCAAAAATACTTCATTATAAACCAGAAAATTATGGTATAGTCTTATACTGTATTATTATTCTTTTTTATTTCTAATTATTTGTTAACATTTCCTTCTTGAAACATGTATATATATTCTTCAATATATGGAATGCTCATATTATAGAGGAACTGTATATATATGAACAATAATATGAATATTATTCCCCACACTACAATATGTTCTATTATACAATATTACAATGAAATATGCACACATTGTGATATGAAATGTATATGATTCATTCTGTGAAATATGAACATATTACATACAAAAACACTTTAGTATTCATGTATATATGTACAAAATTATTTTATGCATGTTTTATACTATATAAATTCATAAATCTGTGTAACTTATTTGAAGAAAAAATTATATAGGTGAACCATATATCTTTCATACCCATGTCTTGGTGTTGTATATGGTGACCTGAGTACATATCCAATATATTTTTACAAGAGTTCATTTTCAGGAATATTGAGTATTCATAAGGAAAATAAGGATATATTGGGTGTAATTTCGTAGTGATTTTTCACTCTAGTGAAACTAGAAAAATAATGATTCACTTCCTGTATTATTTTCACTCAATAATAGTGTTATTCCACAATGTGTTCACAACATCATATTTATTTTAGTTTGAGTCATCGATGTGTCATTTTTCAGTTATGTTTTTCACTACTCAACAAAAAAATTTCTTATTTGTATTACACAAGTGATCAAATCATTTATTATTGATAATTTATTTTGTATATAATTTAGAAACATTCACTATCTTATATTGAATTCAGAATGTGGTGTTTTAAATGTCTATCAATTTGAATATAATTTAAAATTTGCAATGAAATAATCAAGGTTCCATACATTAAGAATAACCACATATTTTTTATAGTATTCTTACCCCTTAACTACACTATCATTTTCATTGGTATCAACATAGAAAATATTTATGTAGAACCATGTAGCCTCAATTCATCGTTGTCTTCAAACGTGCATCAAATATCACCTTATCAAATTTTTGTTCCACCCATAATAAGTTTCATGTTTTCTAGAACCATTTATTTTTCCCTATTTTTTTTTGTTTCTACCCTTTTTAAGGATTTTTAAAATATGTTCAATTTTAGGAGCCTCATGATAAAGCTCTCCTACATTGAATGGGTAGTCTAATCTATAAAAAATCATTTTCTCCACTGCTATGGTTTCTAAGAGAATTGATTCCTCTAGTTCTTCTAGGTTAATTATTATGTATTTATATTGCTTCTCGATGTTGGTGATATTCATTTACGTTTCATGAAACTACATGGAACATGTTTTTTCCATAGTGTCTGGGAGAGTGATGTTTTGGAGGGTTTTTGAAGGTTTCATGGGAGATTTGGTAGTACCCAACTCATGAATATGCATGACATCATCATTTAATTACACATTCACTAACACATAATTTGGATTTTCCAAATTTTGACCCCTAGAAAATAACTTCTTAAAAGAATTAACTTATATTATATATAATTTAATACTAGTGGAAAAATAGTGTATACAAGAATGTATATATCAGTCATGTCACCGTTATTTTCAATATTTGTGAAAATATAAATTGAATAAAAAAAATAAACACATATATGAATATTAATACTTGAAAATAAACACAAATATAAATATATATAGATAATAAATGATGACGACATGAATAAGGATAAATCACATCCTTTAGTAATATAACTAAAAAATTCACTACGAGAAACAATAGACGGACTCATCAAATATTTTAATACGGACCCTCGACTACCACATCTATGTTATTAGTCTCATTAATGAATACATATACGAGATGTTAAACAAAAATTCAAATAACCATGAACAAATCACGAGATTAAAATAACCATATTTAATACATTAATGAATAAAATGTAAATCATTATAGAAGACTGTCCCAATTCACTGAGTGGATGATCCCGATTCATATCTAAATATGCCAAATAAGAACCACAAAATGTGTGTAATAAATAAAAAAATAACATAAGAAGATTATTTAATATATAAACCAAATCAATAATAGAAACCTATCACAAAATAAAATTGAAAAAAATCCACCAAATATAGAAAGAACAAGAAATAAACTAGAGATATGAACTATCATGAAAGAGACCAAGGTAGAGTATTAGGCGAAGACCAATTTAAAGGAAGAGGTGGAGCCGAAGGAGTAGATGAGTTGGAGTCAGAGGTGGAGGCGCAAGCCTAAAAAAAATAACAACACAATATCATATGATATAACTAAACATATTTTACCTAGAAAGCCTTTAAATATGATGGACTCTTCAAATTTAATATTTCTTGATCTTGTTAGGTGACTTTTTATCCACCTATAAAACAACCTTTTCATGCTCTGTGTGGTTTTTTATCATCCATGCCACCCGCACACTTTTTTTGTGTATCAATTGAAACCTTCAAGAACAGTTTTAGTTTCCAAAATGTTGATTTAATAAGAGCATCTTGGTCAGGGTCAACTTATTCTACCACACCTTCAAATGGAATCTGTTTAGAGTTGTTATCGAAAAAAATATTCACCGACTTGATTTTGTTCCATTTTCAATATGATGATGTTATATGTGAGACATTGGATAAATTGAAATTGAATTCACAGAAACTCGAACTACTATTTTTCAAGACATCAGCTTCTTCAAAATTGAAAAGGTTGAGTAAATTTTTCTGCTTAAGGAAAATATAAATAAAAAAAATTGATATACAATTTTAGATATATCAATGTTATTGGGTATTTTATATGAATGAAAACATGAAATTAATTTTTTAATGATAGATAATATAGATAACCATAAATATACACATTGTAAGAGGAAGTGTTGAAGATTACATGCCACATAACTTAGTTACAATTGAATTTTAATGATTGAAAAGATCATACAAGGAAGATAGTATTAAAAATTGAATAAGGAACCATTAGTGTTTTCATGAGATTATATAATAGTTGAAATGTATTAAAATTATGATTATAATTAAAAAATTGGGATACATTAGATGTCATTACCTCTGAATATTGAACAATATTATGAAATATTTACATTTTTTGTTAGTTTTTAGTAATAAATTGGACTTTGAATGAATTATGATCACATAAATGATGAAAATTCCAAATATTCAATTCAGATATTCCCAAATTGAGTTTCACTTGTTCGGATTTCAATATACTTAAATCTATTGGGAAACATAAAGGATCATTGTTTTGTATATAGAAAAGTAACATCAATTTAATCTTGTAAATCATTACATTGAATAATTACCTGAACGGGTTTTTCTCTAAAGCTAATATGCAGGTTTTTATATAAATTGCATAACTTGTTTCTCAAATATACCAAAAATATGATCTTGTATGATTCATAGAATGTATAATTCATATTTAATCTAACATTTCTATTGCTCACCAAACTCGTCCCAAAATGTACTTTAGAAACACCACCATAATTGTTTTTTCATAAATAAGAAGATTAATATATGTAATTAACACAGAAGATAAGTCATCTACCAATATTATCTATGAAAAAAGATGCTTTGGGAATGATATTCCTAAGAGAAATCAATCCATATATACACTACCTGAGTTAACCAAGACCCGATACCAAGGAAACCACCCACACTTGTAATTGTACATTAGAATACAATTTACCTTTCTCCCATAATTAATTTCCTACCATAAAATCCAACAGGTGGAAGGAAAATATATACCACACATCTTGTCCACTATAGAACATGGATCTTCCCCATTGAACCCAAAAAATCCAACTCTTCCCAGGTATCACCTTGCATCGAATCTCCCATGAAACCTTCAAAAACCATCCAAACATCATGTACCTAGTCGCTATAGAAAAAAATGTTCCATGTTGTTTATTGACATGGAAATATACAACACCAACAATGAGAAGAAATAGAATTACCATTCTTCAGAATATTATATTCCATCTAAAGAGTACAATTCACCATATTCCATACAAGAAAATTCATTTTTACAGGTATACATTTACACCACAACATCCCAGAAAAATCATTCTATACATTACTAGCAAGAATCAACTATTGGAAATCTCCCCCTATTAAAATTACCATACATATAAGAAACAAAGGAAAATTTATATGTCTCATTAATCATTTTAATGCTATCAAAATAGCCTAATTATGAGAGTCCATCATTGCACTAATGAAACATGGGCACTGTGATGCTTCACATAATTTTTTTTCTTGAACTGGATTACTGGGAAATAATAGGGGAACAATAACCAAGATATCCTATAAATAATTTATATCCTCATGCCATACCATATTTTAGGATATAAAAAGATGTTATAAATTTTCAGAATAAAAAATATTATATGGTCAACCCTCATTGCCAATATTATAAACACTATATGATTCTTGATAAAAAAATATTTTTAACATAGAGAGTCATGTTTTTTGGGTATACTTATACTAGTAGGTTATTCAAAATTGAGTAAGGAGATTCAAATAGTACACAACCAAAAACAAGGGCTAGGAAACATCATTATGAAACCCAAAGTGAACATGATCATGAGATCATGTCTATGTGCTATAAGCATTTGAAATTCCTAGCTATACTATGAAATCTATCATTTGAATTGCACGCTGATGAGCAATGCTTCTAAGAAAGAAATTCATTTTTCCAGCAATGAGATGGTGCTTTGATGGAGTAATATGTTGATGATTCTATTGAACAACAATGAATTCCAATTTTATGATGACATTCACATTCAAGAGTGGTTTAAGGTTGTCTATTCCTAGAAATTGAGGCTTCGTTTTATAATCTAGAAGAGGAAAATGTAGATGATATCCTAGATATACTTGTAAATCTGACTTCTAATGAGGAATTTTTTTAATGATGGAACAAATAAATACAATAGTGCTGATGAGGGGGGATTATAAATAGTTGGAGATGATGGATCTTGAATTTTAGTTATTGTACATCAGCCTCAACCAATAATAAATCATTAAACAAAATTTGAAAATTGGATGGAAGTAATGACATATTTTCCAAAATTCATCTGCAATATTATCACACATGCATCTTAGTTTCCTATATTTATAGTGTATATGTTTAGAGAGATTGAAAAAACATTATATATTGGAATGGATTTTCCAAATAAATATGCATTGAAAAACATTCAAAAAATATTTCATATAGATATGCATTGTAGATATTTAGTTCCAGAATCAAGCCATAAAAAATAAATCATAATATGTGACAAATATAAAGATGATTGTATATTTCTATTAAGGTAGATTCTTGGAATTTCATTTAGAGGTTGGATAATTTCAAATATTTAGGAAAATCATACTTATTTACAACCCAACCTAACACAAGATAATAGTTCATTGGATGCTGAATTTGTGTCATCTGTTGTCATCGAGATAATTAGTACCGAACACAATGTTCATGTAGCATTTCTACAAGAGATTATACAAAAAAATGTTGGTTATAATATTTCATATAATAAGGCATCTATGGAGAAAAAGAAGGAAATTGTTAAGTTCTATATTGATTGGGATGAAACGCATTGGGTTTTTCCACAACTTCTGGCCATATTATGAAACAAAGACTAATGTGGATTCAATCATTAGATGAAATAACATGCATCTCAGGATAACTGACATGATCCCAATCATGTTCAATTTCATTTGTTGTTCCATGAAATCCTCCCCCATATTTTTAGATTTTGTTTTAGAAAATAGATCATATAGAATGATGGAACATTTCTATATGGGAAATACAAGGGAAATTTTTTAATTGAAACAACCCAAGATATAAAAAGTTCACATATTCCACTTTCATATTCCATTATGGAGAAAGAATACTATGAATCATAGAGTTTGATTTTTCATGTTTTAGCTACCATTTAACCCATATTTGGGGTTTCTGTTTGATATTGGATCATAATATTTCAATCAATGTCACAATCAATGCGGTCCCTAATACATGTAGAGCCCCAAATTCACATCATTGATATTTTATCAGAGAAATTTCATGTAACATGTGGCAAATATTCCATAAAAAACCTATGATGATGGAAATAAACAAAATTCATATACAATTTATTTTTTTATTTCATACTATTAAAATGTAATGATAAAAAAAATTAATGGGAAATATGATCACATTTCAATAGAATATGATCTAGATCAATGATGTATTGAACATTGTTTTGAAAAAATTCACAAGGCTTATCATGAAGGGTAAGAATATATGATGATAATTTCCTTAGAAAAATAGGAATTGGCATATGAAGGGGGAATAGGTATAGACACAAAACCATAAATGTTTTTGTAGTACATAAATGATGTCATCATGTGGATTAAATTTTTTTATATAACTACCCTAGTTTCGGAGATATTTTATTGTTTTGTGATGTAATTCATTGATAGGTAAAAACTAGCCTCTGACAAGATTCAACAAGGGATAAGGTATAGAAGACACATTCAATGAGAGATTGAAAAGTACATATAAGTAGATTTTGGTTTCCAAGTGTGCCTTTTCCACCAAGAAGACTCTCTATTTGATGTCTAAGAGTGTTTGAACCCCATCAAAAGCTACAACGGTGAATAAATTTTATTATTAATAGAAGTGAGATAATACCAATGTGGAAACATCAAGGCATTACAGTTTCCAAGTTCACATGCCAACATATCATGTGCCTCTATGAACATATCATGGGAATTATATGTTAGTCTAGAGTATCTATTTTACACCATTTCTAACTATTATGTTTCACCATGGATTCCTATTGGGGAGTTTTGATATTTCCCAATTCCTCAAAACTATAAGATAGTGATACCTGACATCAATAGGTTGCATCAAAGAGGGACTCTGAATTCCATAAGGATGAGTAATTATATGGAATTACCTCAAGAATATTGTAATAGTTTGTGATTCAACCTATTGATGTCAAGTATCACTATCTTAATTTGAATATGGAATGTACCTATGAGGTGACATGAAAGTATATCCAAACTGTCCCTGGATAATCCATAATTAAAGCGCATCAGTTTCTAATAAAAAATTATTCCAAGGTAAAAAACTACCTTAAAACACTTTATAAATATTATTTGATAATCATTAATTCATTCCCTTTTAATTTGGTAAAAAATTATTCAAAAAACATTGGGAATAAAAATGTCATGGCTTAAATTCTACAAGTCATAACATAATTATGACGATAACGTTATATTTACAGTTTACAGATATTTAATTTTTAATATATCGTTGGATCATAGTATACTACACACTGAGCAGGCTACATATGTTTCCTGAACCAAGATAGAGGGTTACCTGGTTTGATGGTTCAAGGTGCGTCGAGTGCACAATCATCGTCACATGCTTCATCCAACCACCATTATACCATACCATCATTATTCTGGATTTTATGGAATTCTGGTATCTGATTTCACATTTTTTTATCATCACCTACATGTTTCCCTCCTAGGGAGGTGGATACCCTAGACACAGACATGACACCTACCAGAGGAAGATATGATGATCACCCTCAAGGATGTGGCAATCCTACTAGGCCTTCCTATCTAGGAGGATGTAGATTTTGGATCCACCCCTGAAGACTAGCCTGATCCTATACAGAAAATACTAGGCATCAACATTTTGGCTGATGATGCTACTACAGATGGCAGGTCGATATCAATGTGGTGGATTGAGTTTCGAATTTCACATTTACCTGAGGATGCTGATGAGTAGGATTCCATGTGTCATTTAAATTCCAATATCTATAGATCATTGGAGGTATAGTGTATGTTTGTCACTCCTGTATGCAAGTGAAAATGATGTATTTGGGGCTACTGAAGGGTTTTCATTTGGCAGGGACATTCAGTTAGGGATCTGAATTCTTATCTTACACATACCAAGAATTATGCAAAACATGCCACTCTGATCACAAAGATCGTGGGTGATGCATCATCTTTCATAATATGTGGGATTGGAAGCACATCCCCTCCCACTCCGTTGATGTTTTCAATCATTAATTTCCTACAAATGTGATGGAAGACGCTCCACATGGATGCTGGTATGATAACTCATCTCTATTAGTTCCTGATTCTACCCATACTTTTTGAATTTAATTTCTAATTATTTATCACATTCGATGCTTTATTTTACATGTGAGGTCAGGTACACAGCTTCATCAGTTCTCTGATGCACTATTTTGGTGCATACCGTCTCATTTAGGAATGTCGCCTACTCGACGAGGTAAGTAAATATGATCGTTCATTGACTAAAAAATTTAATAATATTATTATTTTAGGATTCTCGTAACATCCATTTTTTTACATATATCACATGTCATTTCATATTTTATGGATTCCATATTTGGATTTATTGGACCAGTATCATGCATACTTCACTATTGGACTTCATGATACTATGAATGCAGTGCCAATCATTACATTTAATATAATTAAGTGGAAACAACTTTATATGGTAAGATACAAGTTTGGTTATTTTCAGTGCATTCCATTTCCATTGAAACAATTATATGATAATATTTCCTTGAATATGAAGGTGAAGTAGGTGGTTTAATGGCACTGACATCATGAAAAATATCTCATCCTCTAAGGCAGATGAGTATTGCTTCATATTGAGGGTATACATATGATGTGATTCCATCTATCACAGTTGGACGGGTATGATCCATGATATAGACTAAAGTATATATTGTATCATACTTGAAATGAAAGAGAGAATAAAAATAAGTTATGTTAAAAAATTTCCATTAGAATGATTATTTTACTATTTTCTAATTCATTTTGAATATCTTTACAACATAATGGAGTAAAAAAACATTTCAACATGTCTAATATAGAGGGGTAGAATTTTGCTAGCCTATTATAAATCCATTCTACAACTCATGGGATAATTCCATCTTATAATGTTGTTAAAAATAGTTTCTTTGACGTACCATCTAAGAGAGTGGAGGTCCCTACATAGGGAGGGGAGGTTCATAATCAAGAAACTCATCTAGATGTTACTGATATTGAGGTACCAAACTAGCGATGATGTAGACCACATCGTGTTGTACATGAGGCATCAACTATTCCACAAGAAGTTATCATCTCTCTAGTACTCTACCCAATACTTATTTGGGGAGCTCATTTGGAGGCATGCGATCAATTTGTATTGGTAGGATATCCACATTTTTCTCTAGCGGCAGATTATCTGAGCATCTATCGGGGTTCATTTCCCATGACTTGAGCTGTAATTATAGATCATTCAATGGATATATAGTTTCCCCTATGATGATGACATTCCCATCTAATACCCTTATGGGAGAAGGATCAGCTGTGCAGGAAGACATCATGTTGACACCTCCTCATATTCAAACATGTATAGATCATTATTTGGTTCATTTTCTAGTGCCCTAGGATCATCCCCCTCTATTTCATTATACTCCACCCCAGTGTAGAAGTCAGTGATCTCGATATTGGCATTCCCTTGGCACAACACCATGTAGAGCTAAAATTCATAATATATAGTGACTATACTCATTCATGAATATTTTTTATAGCTGTTAAAATGAAGAAATTACTTTTAATATAAACCATTTATATATGTTAATCCACTATTTAAATTTTCATAAATATGTTTTTATATAATATATTTTATAATATTTCAAATTTAACTACTTGAAACATAAGAAAACTTATTAAATTTAAAGTAGGTAAATTTAAAATATTAAAAAATATAAACATTATAAATAATCATAAAAAAACTAAAAACACAACCTAAGAATCTAAAAAGATGTTGGAATTAAAAATAATTTAATTTTTTTTATAAATAATTGAATCAAATTAATGTAAAAAATTTATAAATACAATTTTAATAGATTAAAACAATAATATATTGTTCTAGTAAAATTAATTTTAAATAAAAAATTGATGAAGTGAGGTGATTATTGATTCAATCTAACCCTATATATTAAACCCTACTAAAATGAATACATTTTACTTGAGCACTACAATTTACTATTATATTGAAATTATTTTGAATAGGATGACTTAAAAAATAAAAAAATGGATTAATATAACATAATAATAGCCATGAATAGAATAAAAAAAGATGTTGCACAATGATCACTTCCAGTCCTATAAAAATGGTGGATGTATAAAAAACCATAGTTCACATGTCCTTCATCTATGTGACACGTTTATTTCTACAACATCATTTCAAATAATCTTTTACCATAACATTATATAATAATTTTATAATGTGATATGAAGTTGATTCAAATAGGAAAACCTGAATAGTCATTTTTTATTCTTAAATAGCCCCATGTTCTTATGAGTTATATTGAAAATAATTAATGAAATATTGGAATAAAATTGTATAGTATGTATATAAAAATATATATTTATATATATTTATATTTATAATGGATAATAAAATTATATTTATGTAACATTGAAAAAAATATTATTTAATTAAAAAAAATTACAATAAAATCCACTTTAAGTGGTTTCTAAAAGGATACATTGGAGCTAAAAAGATTTGATTAGTTACATTAGTAAGTAATGATACATCTCGAAACATAACTGAAAATAAATGAAATCAAAAATATAATATGTAAAATCTAATTTACATGTCACAAAATTTATTTCATAAAAACATAATATTTTCACATGGAAGTATTAATGACATAATTATAAAAAAAATAAAATAAATAGATTATATATATATATTAATATACAATCTTATATATTTGTAAATATACAAACATGGATAATGAAAATAAATTTTTTATTTTTTCTAAAAGGAGGTAGTTCCTCTACTTCCTTTCTGATATATTTTTCAAAAATATTTACACCAAGATGAAATTATTATTTTTTCAAATAATTCATAAAAAATATATATTCATCATGAAATATAATATATATATATATATAGATAATGTCAGTTCATTATATTCAGCTTCAATGATATTTTTTCATATTGTACAGTTTTCATAATTCTCTTTCTGTAATAAATATTATTTGCATAATATATTATAGTCATATACAACGGAATTGATCAGAATAGTCAATAAATATGAATTGATGCATTGAAAAAAATACTCAAATATTCCTCACCAATAACAAACATTACTAAATATATCTCATATAATACATTTTATCTCCAGGATTTTCTTGAAATTAGTGTATATGATTATACTTGTAATAACCATAGGGTATTTTTTTCAAAATACATCACCCTATATATATTTTACAATCATAGTATTTGACTTCTAAAAATTAACATGATAATGATTCACTAAAACAATGGTAAACTATAATAAAACTTTGTTACATCAATTTTGGTTCACCAGATGTTAACACTTATTCAAAGATACATAGATATTTACTATAATAATATTTAAACATATACATAGATTCATCAAATATTATTTTAGTAGGTCTAATAAATCAATCTTATCTCTAAAAAAATACACTAAAACATTGATATTCATTCAATATTCCTCAATAGATCTTTGTGAATTAATGGTTACATCGATACCACTTTAATTTTATTTTTTATCTTATGGTACATTAGTGAGGCTTTTAACAATTTGTTCAAAAATTCTTGAAATAATATGAAATTATTTTAAGTCACATCTCTTTTAAACACAATAATATCCTTTGTAAATATTTAAAGAATTATATTATTTGAAGTTGATAGTAGAGGAATCTCATTTATTTCTCTTAGAGATCATAGTATGTTTATAATGAATGTGTGTTATCTTTTTAAACACCCTTTTTTGTTTTCACATTAACATAGAAAATTTATTGTTGATATAATGGTCACCTAAAATTATGATAACTCATTCATAAATATTTTGTTATTTTATGTATGTTTGATGCATACTATAGTGAAAACATTAAATTTTACTACCTTTTTGATAACACAACATCAGAGTAAAAAAATATTTCACATTAATAAATCAATATAAATATATATAGGCATGAATGTTTCATCAATATACATATCACACAATTAATTGATTAATTCATTACTATATAAAATAAAAATTATCAATTTAAAATGGTATTAAAAGGATATCTATTACACCACAATCACATATATTATAGTTTAAGTATGGGAATTTTTTCTACTACAAATTTTTTTGTTCATGGGAGAATGTTTTTGTTAATTTTCATATAGAATTTACCTTTACTCAAAACACAATACATAGTAATATATGTGTGTTCTGTATATGAAATAGTTAAAAAAATCAGCACAATATAAGGGTAATATTTTAATAAATTCTACGATCATTAAATAAACCATCATATTTCTACAAGACAAAAGAAAGTAAATCATTACATTATTTGTGGATATAGGCTATGGATATGGTTTCTAGCCATGATTTTTGTCTAAAGTGCATAAAAAAATGGTTATATATAGTGGGAATTGTTATAGTAGAACCCAAAATGTAATTCTGATGAACTAAATACCTATATGAAACCCAAATCACATGTTTTACTACAATATAGGTCCAAAGTGATCCTTAGTGGCTAGAGACAAGGAACACATGTCTTGATATTAATTAAGGTAATGATTTAAAAACGTTTTTATAGATAAAAGTCAAGCCATGTCCCATCTAGAAAACCAGATTGACAAATCAATATTCCAATTTTTTAATGATAAAATTGAAATCAAACATGGAATGATAATTAAAAATATATATTTAATGAATTCATAACCCTAAAATTGTATTAATAAAAGACCCATCTCATACAAACCGTATTCTACAAACCTGTTTATGATAAGGGTACGATATTTTTATGGATTAATGTACAAGGTAATAATGGAAGAATAAATGATGAGCATAAAAAACCTAAAACCACCTTCTTGTGATATAACACCAATGATAGAATTGATTCAACATCCTTTTAATGAGTTAAAAAACTATAAATAAGATACAATATCTTCTACTATGCATGTAATTTTGTGAAAATTAGTAACAAATAGGTTACATTACAACTGAGGATTCAATTTACAGTGAAGTAATTAAATAATCAATAGTAGACAACCAAGGCTGCCTCAACACAATCATGACATTATAATTGTATATATTAAACTATATAGTAATTTAGATACATATAAAAATAAATATATTTATAAAAAATCAGTTATAAAATGATAACATCAACAAATTGTTAATCACAATAATAATAAGTTTCAATTATTATTTATGACTCCCTAGATGGGGAGATTCCATACATATCGAAACTTTATTGAGCCCTATATTGGGACCTATGATATATAGGGCTAGGAAATATTAAATCCCTTTCTAATAAATAATTATATTATAATTTGGTTGCAATAATCATTCTCTAGGGGATAATGAATCATGTATACTAAATTTAGGGCAATCTTATACCCATCCCTTTCAGAATATAGTAATGCGTATAATAGTTCTTGAGAAATTAATCTACCAATAGAAAAAATTTGACCAAACTAACACTAAGTGGGTATATCCATATAGATTAGATAATTACCATACTAACATAAGGTGTACCTGAGAACCTTTTATACAAACACATACTATTCACCTATACAATTGCATACTTATAGTACAAGATATCATAGCATAATCCATTCTCATGTAACCTTACTAGTATCACACATAAACATGTTTTACTAAAAAATAGGTAACATAATTAGTGTAATAAAATTGTTTTCTTTCTAATTATACATGATCAATAACATTACATGTAATGTTATGCACAATATGGTAAAATCAGGTTTATATCATCATATGATATACATTCAGGCTCAATAAACATAACAATGATATCATCCATAATTAATCATTTAATTAAAAATATAACGTTAATTTCAATATGAAATTATAGTATTTAACATGATATATTCAAACATAATACGACTCATGGTTGAGGGAAGACCACATTGAAGAAAAAAATTTAATCATTAAACTACTCTAGGTGAGAGTTCTGATCATGTAACAGTCAATCACTCCAATTTCAACCCAATTAGATAACATTGGTCTAAATTAATTGGACCCATGAATATACTTGGATGATACTTATCAAATAAGTAGGTATTTAATTATATATTAATAACCATGTGTACATAAACCCTTTCAGGTTCTAGATGGAGGCACACTGGTAACAGTGTTTGAGAAAACATGACCAATGGAAAACCTAGTATTATGGGTACCATCTCCCAAGATATAATGTGCCTCCACTGAATATGTAAAAACCAAGTTAATGATAAAATATTCATTTTTAATTTATTAATTATATAGTAATTAAAATATACAAAATTTATAATAACGAAAATGATAAATCTAGTTTTATGGTTAAAAACATTGTATTTTTTTTTAAAAATATTTCTCTCACCTTTTGGTGGAGAACCAATTTTAAATATAGTTGTTGACACTATTATAAGTTAAATTCTAAAAAATAATCTTCTTATTTGGAAGTGGAATATAAAAATTTACTTTGGCACAAATGTTGGTATCTTACTGAAAAAGATCAATTTTGGATTAATAGTGAAAAATATTGCATTGCAGTTTAAAAACCGATTTTTTATTTAAATAATGATTATAATTTAAACAAATTGTCAAATTAATAATAGATAAATAATAAAATTATTAATCCATTTTAGGTCATTGTAACAATTTTTATATTTAAATTACATATGAAAACTTGTTGTTATTTTGAACGTCTCATTTACCTACCTTCTCACCACAACTGCGGGATTAGTGTTAAAACTAATTTAACCACTTCTATGTATTTAATTTAAAAAAATGCATTAATGGTTGTAATAGGTATAAAAATTTTGTCCAATAGGATCAAAATAAATTTTAGTGAATAGTAACTTTAGTATTTTATTTACCACGATTAATGGTAAATAGGGCAATTAAAGGAAAAAATATAATAATAATATAAAATTACCCTATCAATTGTTATAATTTAATTTAATGAGTGTGTTTCATCCAAAATACACCATAGTTATAAATTATAACCATTTTAATACACTTGTGTTTGAAAATTAAATTTATTATATTTTATTTAAACAGATGTTAAAAATTGAATACTCATATTTTTAATAAGTTAAACAATTAATATATGGGGTTATATAAGTGATATCTATGAAAATAAATAGTTCATATAAATATAAAAATATTATCTAAATCATGATAATTAAGTTATAAATTTTTTAAATTAAATAATTAAAATTAATTGGGACACAATGATGATGCAATAATAGATTTATTATTTGAAGAGTCATGTAAATGTTATTCATAATATTAAAATAAATATAAATTGAAATATTTGATGCCATAAACTATTTTTATAGACTAATTTTACATTTTATTGATAAATTAATTTAGTGTTTTCTATGGAATAGAGTTTTTATGATTTTTTAAAAATTCATGTAATGAATATTGTTGAAATTTACAAAATTGAAATCTTAAATTATAAAATATTTAATTAAATGATATAAAATTTCTAAAAAAATAATATATGTAAAACATGTTGATATAAGTTTAAAAATGTAATTATATACTGATTCATTTGTCATTTAATAGGTTATGGAAATTATTTTAACTCTTAAATTGTAAATTATATAATAAAACTATAAGAGTTAAATGGAATTTTACATAAAGATAAGGATTAAAGAATATAAAAAACCTGTCTCATTTTTATTGTATTATTTTATTTCTAACCATAATCATCTAATATTCTATCTAAGTGATCTTTTACACATTTTTAATAGAAATTAATTTCTATTAATTTAGCAATTTTAATAATATAAATAGTTCCCCTCACCCCTCTTATAAAAGGCACTCTTCTTCTCTGTTCCTCAAAAATAAAAAACCCTTTTTATAAGATAATATCTTACCAAAAATATCCCTATATCCCTCCCCACATTCTAGTGGCCTTATTTTGGTTATAACATTTTTCTCACTAGAGTTAATGTATTACGAATGGTGACCATCTGAAGGAAGGGTATAGTTTTTATTTAAGTGTTTCTATATTATTTCATCAACCACTTTTTAAAAATATCCTTCAAAAAGGATGAGATAAAAAATATAGTATCCTCAATATAATATGATTTTATTTTTTAGTATAATCATGTAAATCTATCTCTAATCCCATCAAATTCGAATCTTATTAATTGATCATGCGTACGTGTGATCGAGCACCTCCACGATCTGATATAATTAGTTTTCCATAACTATATCTCATGACTAGTTATAGTAATGGAATAAATGTCAATATGTGATATTAATGACACATTAATAATTATAAGATAATAATATTCCAATTATGTTTTTACATTCATTGAGTATATAAATGATAGCATCGTTCATTCGCACATGTGAACTATCACATCTATGAAGCGATGTGATTCACTTTTATTCACTACATCAATTTTAGGATATATCTAAGTATATTTAAATAATTAATATGATAATAGTAATTATATTATCATTCTGTAAGTTAAAATAATAATTAATTTATTTAAATAATGATCAATGAAAAATGAAAACGTTATTCATGCATACGTACAACCTAACGTATCCATGATTATAACATTTTTAGGTTTTCATAAACCTATTTAATGGTTTGATTTAGAAGTATAATTAATGTATAAAATGGACCATTATGGAATTAATATTATTCTAGAGATGATAGAATTATGACCACATGGAAAATTTACATCATACCATGTTCATTTTGGAACTCAAGTACCAAATATTAACAATACATTCAATGTGAACATATATAATTATGTAATTGTTATAAAATTATAAACAAGTAATATAAAGGGAATAATAAACATTAAAAAGGTCTCCAAAATTAGAAATTATCCTATGTTTATTATTTATGAATATAAATAATGCATAAGTTGAATCACACTTGATATAAGGTGCCTCGTCTCAATCTCCTTTTAGTGAGGCAAATTTTTGATGTTTTACACCACATTATTTTATAAGGTGTAAAATCAACCCATTTGACATTTAATTTCATTAAATAATCGTAAAATTAAATATAATTTTATGATGTGTTTTAAAAACTAAAAAAATTAATGTTTTTAATGTATAAAGTGACAACAACTTCACTGCCACGGTAACTATTATTTGATATTTGACATCCTCTATAAGCGTTAATGATTTAAAATAGAAATGAAATCACATATTAACTTATATATATATTTCTATATATTTTGATATTAAATTGGGTTATTATAATTAATTTATTATTTCTATATATTGAAATTATTCTTGTGATTTAAAATGAATAATTTTGAGTGAAATATTAATAATTGGAATTTTTTATGTGTTATGATTCTATATTGGTACTTGGTCATTTTATGGGTGGTTACATTGTAAACTGAATATGGGTGATTATATGATAATGCAAAGATGGGTGGTTATTTTAAAACCCCCAATTCATTTGTTATGGAATTCGATCGTATAGGTATTCCATTTGTAAGAGTTATAAGTATGGAAGTCGACGACATGGTTATTCCATTTAAGTATGATTATAACCCAAGTTACTTATATATATTATATATGTTTTCTATGGGGTTTATGGTAATATATTGATTAAAAAAAGGTAAAAAATTATATTGTATTAAATGCAATGTATTTATAACTTCTTATGGGTGGAATTTATTACATTATTATATAGTATTCACAGGTTTACATTTTTTCACAAGATAAAATATTTTCCTTCATTGTGTTTACTTTAATTATATTTCTATACTCATACCACGTTTTTTAATGTTATTAACAGTATTTAAGGTATAAAGAGTCAAGGATGGTATTATGGAAAAGCTTTGTTAATTACTCCAGAAGAGAAACCATAATTTATATTAAAATATTTTTTTATGAATGAAATGGATATTGATGTAGATGTTTATACATTGTAATATTAATGTTGTTATGTATATGTTATGTACAAATTATATATATCTCAAAACATGAAAATATCCCCAATGTGAAATAAAGTTGAACTCATGAATTAACTCATGATTATGTAATGTTTATGGTTGGGTCACAATAATGGGTATTAGAGGATGGTTTAGATAACATAATTGTTTAGAGAAATGTTAATAACTTATCATTGGAATAGATTACATTATGGTTTTGTAAAAATGTTATAGAATTCTAATATTACTATGATTCTTCATCTAAGATAAGTCTGTTTAGAATAGTTTTCCATAGAAAAAAAGGATGTTTTTTATGGGAAGAAATCTAGGTGAAAACAACATTCCAAATTAGCATCTAGAGATGGTTAGAATTAGAATTCATCATTTTGATGTAGTGATGGATCAGTTGAATCAGGTGATAAATGGTGGTAGTTTCCATGCATGGGATCACCTAGATCAACTATAGTGGAATATGTCGGTAGTGGATCATTTCATGAGGCAATATCCCCCATCATTCTGAGGATCATATGACCCCATTCTAGTGGTTGAAAGCACAAGAAAATATTTTTGATGTAATGGGTCATTCAGAAAATCTAAAGGTTAGTCTTCATATTTATTGATTTGAATGTGAATCCAATCTATGGTGGTATATGGTTAAAAATATTATAGGATGTGAATAGATTGAATCCATTTAATGGGATGAATTTATAAATATCTTCAATGTGAAATATTTTCCTAAAGCTATTTAGTATAGGATGGAACATAAATTCATAGAATTAAGACAAAAAAATGATGATTCGATGGATTCATATGAATAAAATTTCACCCGTTAGTAAATGTATATCCCAAAGTTTATCTGGGATATTAAAAGTAAGATAATTTTTTTACATAGGATTGAATACAAGATATCAATGGTCATTATCCTCTCATTAATTCAAAACCTATGATATACATGTCTAATATACTAAGATAATGGAAATGGATTTTGCTAATGATCATGTATCCCATGAAAGAAAGAAAATGAATAAGTCTGGTTGGCAAGAAATATTAAATCATTCATTAATGAAATTTGAAGGTATGAAAATAAATTCCCATATTGTGGGAAGTGTGATAAAAATAATCCATGATACAATCTCTCAAAGTACGGGAAGTGGTTCTGATGTGGTAAGATTTTCCATATTGCTCATGACTACATGGTAGATGATTAGGTAGGAATTGAAATTTTTTTTTATGACGTTTTAGGTGTAATGAGTTAGGGAATTATGCTAATATGTGTCTAATGTTGATTAACTAGGGTGGAAGACAGGAATATAGAAAAGAGAAGGGAATGGAAAAATCAATTTTTACTACTATGGTTGATATGGGACCATCAAATTAAGAGGTGATATGTGTGTTATGGGGGTTTTCAAAATATGGTAATACTCTATTTTAACCATAGATATTCACATTCATTCATTTCTAAGAGAGTTTAATGTAAATTGGAAATATCACCTCATGAATTCTATATACAAATTATGGTAAAAACTCAGGGTGGAAGTATTAAAGCAACACATATTTGTAGAAATATTCCTACTATAAGAAACCAGATCTTCATTTCAGGTACGCCTTTCCTTTTTCTGGAGTTTTTAAGAAAAATGGAGATTTTGGAAAATTTCGAAGTACACATCGTGTACTTTCTGAGTACACTCCATGTACTCTTTTTCCGCTCTAAGCCATGTGTTGGCCATGTCCGAGCCACACACACAGTGTGTTGGGGTGACATGGAGGCCGATTTTGGAGGATTACGGAAAAAACTATTACATGCCATGTACTTTAAGAAATACACGCCATGTACTTCTTTTTTTTCACTAAACGGACCATGGTCATGGCTCATCTCCATATTCATCTTCTTCTAGGTCTGGTTCATCCAAGAGAAACCCATACGACCAGATCTTCGATGAGCCCCCGCCTCTCCATCCATTCTCCGATTCGAGCACAGTCTATTGCGTTGGAAGCACAACGGTGAGTTCTTCATTCTGCTTGAGCCTTGTTTTCCAATTCTTCATCTTTCTAAAGTTATCTAAGGTTGAACGTTTTTTGAATTTTCTTAGATCTATGACATTCTAGGGGGAATTATCCATCATGGTTCAAGTATATCAATCTCCTAGGATCGAGGTAGGTGGTTTGTGCCATACCATTCAAAGTCTCTCACTTTTATGTGCAAATTTACATTGATACCCATGAACGGGGTATTGTGTGTTTAAATTTTTTTCCTTTGTTGTTTTCCTACCTTGCTTGTATGCTTGTGTAGAGATAATTTGACAACGTTAGAGGATAATTTTGTTGTGCTTGGATGTTTTTTCCCTTGCATTGTTCTGTTTACAACCTTTGGGTCTCGGTTACCTTTAGCTGTTATACCTGTTTTCATGCCTTGTGGTTATAGGTCGAAGTGAAACTCATGACATGCTTGTTGCCTTGTATACTGTTTAGATAAGTAGCTCTATAGGAGTACATTGGTTATCCAAGTAGCTATATAGGTGTACTTTGGCCTTATAGCATTATTATGCACTGACTGGCATGGGGATGAGAGAACCTGGTGCTATAGACTAGAAGGGATAGACTGAGTGAGCTTCCCAGAGTGTCTTAGATATTATAGACTGCAGAGGGGATGGACCGAGTGAGCTCCCAGAGAGTCTTGGATTTTATAGAATACAAGAGGGTGGATTGAGTGCGCTTCCTCAGATAGTCTTACCTTGTTTGTTTCTCTTTAATAACATTCCCAGGATAGAGGAGGAATTGACAGAGTGAGCTTCCTCAATAGTCTGTGGTATACCTAAGGCTATAGGAGGAATTGACTGAGATAGCTTCCTCAGAGAGTCTCTAGACCTTGCGGCTAAGAGGGTTAGACCACATGATCTTCCTCAAGAGAGTCCCTGACTACCCTAGACTATAAGGGAAATTGACTGAGTGAGCTTCCCCAGAGAGTCTCATAAATGCGTATTACCAATCCAGAGTGGTTAGGATGAGTGAAATTCCTAGAGGGTTGTGGTACATCATGGATAGGACCAGAGGGAATGGCTGTGAGTACTTCCATGAGAGTTTCTGGCTTTTTAGCTGTTTATTTCACTGTTGTTGATTGGTTGTGGATTGTTTCCTGCTATGTATAATCCCTTTTTACTGCTCACTGTTTCTGCCTATTGCTTGCTGTTGTTGTTTACTGCTTATTGTACTTTTACCTGCCATATACTCACTGACTGTTAGACACAAATCATAGGGTGAATGACTTCTGGTATTTTATCTCACACACTATTTGGGCCATGATTTTGGGCCCAAGCAGACTATGTTGTTGTAGGTATAGACAAGGGAAAGTGCCATTTGACTTCTAGAACTTTATTGCTTGGAGCAGGAGAGAATGGGACCGAGCTTTGGCTTGCGATGCTGAGGAGATGTTTAATTTTCTTTTGTACTTGTTTTGGTACTGTAGTGTTTTCCATCATTGTGACTTGTTTGGGTGCTTTCCTAGTTATGTATCATGCATCATTTCATATGTATACATTTGTGCTCCAGTTTATTGATTTAGTCTTCTGCTGTTTATATTGTTGGTTATTACTGCTTCCGCTATTGCATGTTTATCTTTCTTCCTCTATGTACTCTGCCAATGAGGGAATAGTTTCCACACTATCACACCCAAGGCCCTCGCTGATAGTCGGCAGCCTCTGGCATTTGGGGAAATGCGCTTGAGGCCATGTGACCAACCGGGTACGGGGCGCCTCTGGGTGGCTTCCGAAACTGGGATGTTATAAAGTGGTATCAAAGGAATTATTTTATCTTGTTTTACTATTTGGAGACTTTAGCCAGGGATAGGACGGATTTGGTACTTGGTAATAAGCTATGACTGGGAGTAGCTAACCCATGTACAGTGAAAAGCCACTCTACCTCGTTTATTGCAGTTTTCTGGTTTTGAGATTTTACGGTTGATATGATTTCACCTATATTGATTCACATGTTTTGTACTGTTACTGTTTTGATAGTACGGTTCTATTTCTGTCGCAACCCGATGAGATTAGGGTATGCCATCTCATGCATCATATAGGCACCTGTAGAAATCACATGCCATGCCATTGAGGGTGCATTAGCGATTTCATGCTGTTGTGATATGCGTTTTGTAGATTATGCATGCTGTTGTGATAGATTCTTGATAGAATCTATGCTTCTTGTTAGAGAATTTTTGTGTTGTACTTTGTTTAAATGAACACCAAATTTTGATTCGTGAGGTGTTATGGGCCCTCTTGAATCGGAAATTGGTGGTTCATGATCCTATTTTCTCTTGTGCATGACTGTAGGGGATGCAAAGCATTGATTCACGGGGAGTATGGGCCCTCACGGATCAGAATTTGGCACCTCTTTGCTTTGTTTTCCATGTTTCTGGGCTTCTGTGTAGTTTTTGAGCTACTACCCAGAAAAACCCAGAATACACGGCATGTACTTTCTGGTTACACGCTGTGTAGTTTTCAGGCTGTGTCTTTAACCGTGTGAGCAGGAACATGGTGTTTGGGAAATAACGTCAGGAGCACAGCGTGTACGGTATATACATGTCGTGTAGTGTAAAGCCATGAACCCGGACTTGTCACTAACAACACGGGCCGGGGGAGCTCAATTAGAACACACCGTGTGGGTGAAGAACACGTCGTGTAGTCCTAGAGAGGCACCCGGGCGTGTCATGAACTACACGGGTCGGTGTGAACTTCTCTAAGATACGCCATGTTGCTTTTGGAACACGTCGTGTAGTCTTTCCCAGGTACCCGACCATGTCACAAACAACAAGGGATGGTGTCACCTTCTCCTATACATGCCATGTTTTTTCAGAACACGCCGTGTAAGGGCTAGCCGTGGATACAGCCGTGTGACCAACAACACGGGCCGCCGAGTCTGTGTTTGGTACACGTCGTGTCCCTAGGGAACACGCCGTGTAGTCTGAGGTTAGTTTGAACCGTGCGAGTTAGCTGTGTAAAGAGACTCGGGCAGAGGAATAGTCTTCAAGTACATGTCGTGTGTTGGGTCAACACGCCATGTAGTTTGAGGTGTTACACGACCTGTAGGGCAGGGGTACACGCCCATGTCAGTTTCTTCAGAAGACACGACTTGTAGTTTTTATACACGCCGTGTAGTCATGTTTTCCAAACTTGTGTGTTTTTCTTCCCCTATTCCTATTTTGTAATCTTGTGTTCTCTGTCCTTATTTGATGATCTGAGGTATACTTTTTATCTTTCAGAGCTATGCCTCCGAGACGTCCTCCGGTTGTACGTCTATCGTCAGACAATGATCAGATTCCAGATATGGATGATCAGGGACTTTCTGCCGATCCTCCAGTCGAACCAGCCTTAGCACCGACTGTCATACCCATTGCAGGCATCGAGGTGTAGTTCAGGGAGGACTTCCTGAGGATGATGTAGACCTTCCAGGGAGCGCTGCCTCCTGCCCCGTCGATGGATGAGTGGACGCGGGTTTTCCAGCAGCAGAATCCTCCTACTTTTTCAGGGGATGGAGGACCTCAGGCTGCAGAGTCGTGGATAGAGGCCACACTGACCATCTTTGAGCACCTAGAGATCCCTCCAGAGAAAAGGGTAAAACTGGCTACTTATATTCTCCAGGACACCGCCAAGAGGTGGTGGGAGGTGATCTCACGGTCAGGGCATCAGTAGTACATGTCTTGGGATGAGTTTCGACGAACCTTCTATGACTACTTCTATCCAGAGACCCTGTGGGCCGATCGAGCCTGGGAGTTTATGAGTCTGAAGTAGGGTACTCTCTCTGTTATGGAGTACTCATCTCGCTTCACCAAGCTATAGAATTTCACACCGATCCCATCAGGTGATGAGTTTTTCCTTGCTAAGAAGTTCGAGGACGGTCTCAGGTAGGAGATCCATTCCCAGGTGAATATCTTCCAGTTGACTTCAATATCCTCCATCGTCAACCAGGCGCTGATCACTGAGCGCAATCTGAGAGGTTTTGGAGTAGAGATCCAGGGCGGTTCGATATTCAGAGCTGGTGTTCCTCCTACAGATAGTAGGAATCATCACAGAGAGTCTTCTCGAGGAGATCGTGGTTCACGGGATGCGTCTTCTAGCAGCCAGGTTGTATGCTACCAGTGCGGTAGAAGTGGAAACATTAGGCCTCAGTGCCAGAGAGATTAGATGGAGTGCCGGTCTTGCGGAAAGATAGGCCATCTTCAAAATTTTTGTCACATCTTCTCACCTTCAGCTGGTGTTAGGGGTTCCTCTATGAACCCACGTTCTGGAGATGCTTCACCAGTTTTCCACCAGTCATGGAACTGGAGTTCTTTCGGCCGTTCATGCCAAGGTGGAGGTTACGGCCATGGTGGTCAGTCACCAGGTCATCAGTGACATCAGAGTGGATCAGTTCAGAGCGGTCAGCCAGGGGCACAGGGCCGCGGCACAGGCCAGTATTTCACTGTGGAGAAGACCTATCGGGAGGAGGATCCCGACGCTTCTAGAGTTCGAGGTACGATCTTAGTAGCCTCAGTTTTATCTTCAGTTCTGTTCGATATTTGTGCTTCCCATAACATTATCTCTGTTACGGTTGTGGATAGCCTTGGTCTCTATATCTTTTCTTCTGCCCACTTGTTGACTCTTGACACACCGTTGAGAACAAGGAAATCTATCGTACGTCAGTGCAGAGAGTGACTTCTCGAGGTTGCGGGGTGTCATTTGTTATGGGACCTCTATGTCCTAGAGATGACGGGCTATGAAGTCATTCTCGGTATGGACTGGTTGGTTCCCTTCCAGGAATTCGTCGACTGCTATCACCACCGGGTGAGTTTCATATCACCAGAGGGTGGATATTTCCTTCATAGAGGCGAGTGGGATGTCCAAGCGGTTAGAGCTGGACAAGAGCATAATGATCTAGGGGAAGTTACAGTCCATATTACTAGTGTTTATCTGTATGACCAGGGGACTTCATAGTTAGACTTTCCTATAGTGGTGGATCGTTTCAGGGATGTATTTCCAAAAGACTTTTCAGGTTTAACTCTGGAGTGTGAGGTAGACTTCTCGATTGAGCTCGTTCCAGGAGCAGCACCAGTATCCATTCATCCTTATAGGATGGCTACACCTGAGTTGCAGGAGATCAAGAAGCAGTTGGAGGAGTTACATGAAAAGGGTTTTATCTGACCCAATACTTCTCCTTGAGGTTCGCTTATCCTATTCATGAAGAAGGCAGACGGTACCCTTCGGCTTTGTGGGGATTATCAGAAGCTGAACCTGTTGACAGTCAAGAACAGATATCCCTTCCTGAGGATAGATGACCTCTTTGATCAGCTTCGAGGAGCCCGGGTGTTCTCGAAGATCGACTTGAGGTCCGGTTATTATCATTTGCACATTAGACCATCAGATATACCTCTGACATATTTTAGGATTAGGTATGGTCTTTACGAGTATACAGTCATGTCATTCGGTCTTACGAACGCGCCCGCAGTCTTCATGGTATTGATGAACCGAGTGTTCCATCCTTACTTGGAATCCTTTGTCGTGGTCTTTGTGGATGATATCTTGGTGTACTCTCACACTCGACACGACCATGACACACATCTTGAGATCGTTTTGAGTAAACTGAGAGAGCATCAGCTGTATGCTAAACTCTCGAAGTGGCACTTTTGGATGGATTAGATTCACTTCCTAGGTCATGTTATCTCGGAGATAGGAGTGTTAGTGGACCCAGAGAAAGTGAGAGCTGTAGTTTCCTAGGAGCAACCGAAGAACGTCTTTGAGGTACAGAGTTTCCTAGGGCTGGCTGGATACTACAGAATCTTTATTCTGGACTTCTCGTGCCTAGAAGCACCGTTGATAGGTCTGGCCAAGAAAGGGGTGAAGTTTTTATGGCCAGATTCTTGTGATTCATCCTTTCAGAAGCTGAAAGGGAGGTTGACATCAGCACCGATACTAATCTTGCCAGAGCCAGGCAAGGGCTACACTGTTTACTGTGCTGCTTCAGGTATCGGGCTAGGAGCTGTGCTCATGCAGGGAGACGGAGTCGTTGCGTACGGGTCTCAGTAGTTGAGGCCACATGAGAAGAAATACCCTATGCACGATCTGGAGTTGGCAGCAGTTTTTCATGCCTTACGCTGTTGGAGACACTATCTTCTGGGAGTGCACTTTGTGGTTTTCACCGACCACAAGAGTCTCAACTATATCTTCACTCAGTGCAACCTGAATCTAAGATAGCGCAGGTGGGTCAAGTATCTTTAGTCCTTTGACATTGAGCTCACCTATACGCCAGGAAATGGAAATGCAATGGTAGATGCATTGAGCAGATGAACTCAGATTCAGGAAGTTTAGGAGGCCAGTAGTGAGTGGTAGCTTATGACTTTGTTCTCTGAGATGCATCTGAAGGTACATGACAGGCAGGGACAACCTATTCTATCTTTTGTGGCTGTTACCTCTACACTTCTTGATCGGGTACGAATGAGGCAGCTATCATACTTAGAGGACTTGGTCCTATGGGAGAGTGTGTCAAGAGGGGACCCTCTTCCTGGATGGACAGTGGGCGAGGATGATATCTTACATTTCTAGGGATGCGTATGGGTGCCAGTAGAAATACGCGAGGAGATGATGCGATATTTTCATTCCTCAGTTTGGGCAGTTCATCCTGGCATCACCAAGATGTATCGGGATCTTCATCACCAGTACTGGTGACCAGGTATGAAGAGGGATGTTGCTAGTTCTGTCATGAGATGTTCTACTTGTCAGTAGGTGAAAGAAGAGCATCAGCGACTAGTAGGGCTTTTACAGCAGTTACCCATTCCAGAGTGGAAGTGGAATGATGTCGTGATGGACTTCGTGACCGGGTTACCAAGATCACCTTGGGGAAGTGATGCTGTTTGGGTCGTTGTCGATAGTCTTACGATGGTATCACACTTCTTGCCGATCAAGGAAAACTTCAGTGTTGATGATCTGGGACGACTGTACATCTGAGAGATTGTACATCTACATGGAGTTCCACAATCCATTGTTTCAGATAGGGATGTGCACTTTACCTCTCGGTTCTGGCAGGGACTTTAGAAGGCCTTGGGTATACAAGTAATTTTGAGTACTACATACCATCCCCAGACTGATGGCCAGTCCAAGCGCACGATCCAGGTGCTTGAGGATATGTTTCAAGCTTTCATTCTAGACTTTGATAGTTCTTGGGAGAAGCATATACCTCTTGTGGAGTTCACCTACAACAACAGATTATAGGCGACCATTCAGATTTCACCATACGATGCTCTGTACGGTAGGCCATGCCGATCACCCTTATGCTGGCTGGAGGCAAGAGAGGAAGCTTTGCTGGGACCTCGTCTTGTTCAGGAGATCTTTGAGCAGATAGAGCTGATTCGAAAGAGGATGGATACAGTGTAGTCTCAACATAAGTCTTATGATGATCAGCGGAGTTGACCTCTGGAGTTCGAGGTTTGAGATCAGGTTTTCCTACGTGTCGCACCGAGTTTGAGACACAAGAGGATTCAGAGATAGGGTAAGCTTTCACCACGGTACATTGGACTATTTGAGGTATTGGAGAGAGTTGGGACAGTTTCCTATCAGTTTCAACTACCTCATAGGTACCGGGATATGCATGATGTATTCCACGTCTCTCAGCTCTGAAGTTACTTTTCAGACCCGTCTCATGTCTTTCAGCCGGGAGATGTTGAGCTCGAAGCAGATGCGTCATTTGAAGAGAATCCTATCCGGATTGTCAATCGTATTACAATGGTTCTCTGAGGCCGGTCTGTTCCTCTGGTATGAGTGCTATGGCAGCACAAACGAGTACAGGACGAGACATGGGAGAGGGAGGTTGAGGTTTGATCGCAGTGGCTGGAGCTGTTTGAGGTTTCTTCTTCTACGCCTATCTAGGGAAATTCAGGGACGAATTTCTTTAAGGGGGGAAGTTTGTAAGAACCCAGATCTTCGTTTCAGGTATTCTTTTCATTTTTCTAGAGTTTTTAAGAAAATTGGAGTTTCTGGAAAATTTTGAAGTACACGCCGTGTATTTTCTGAGTACACGTCGTGTACTCTTTTCCCACTCGAAGCCGTGTGATGGCCATGTCCGGGCCACACACACGGTGTGTAGGGGTGACATGGAGTCTGATTTTGGTAGAGTACAGAAAAACCTACTACACGCTGTGTACTTTAAAAAATACACGTCGTTTACTTTTTTTTCACTAAATAGACCGGGGTCACGCCTCATCGCCATATTCATCTTCTTCTAGGTTTGGTTCGTCCGAGAGTGACACGTACGACTGGATCTTCGACGATCTCCCGCCTCTCCGTCCGTTCTCCGATTTGAGCATGATCTATTGCGTTGGAAGCGCATCAGTTAGTTCTTCCTTCTGCTTGAGCCTTGTTTTCTAATTATTCCTCTTTCTCAAGTTATCTAAGGTTGAACGTTTTGTGTGGTTTCTCAGATCTACGATGTTCTAGGAGGAATTAGCCGTTGTGGTTCAAGTATATAGATATCCTAGGATTGAGGTAGGTGGTTTGTGCCTTACCATTCAATGTCTCTAAGTTTTATGTGCGAATTTCCACCGATACCCATGATCGGGGTATTGCATGTTTACCTTTTTTCCTTCGTTGTTTTCCTTCCTTGCTTGTATTCTTGTGTAGAGCTAATTTGACCATGTTAGAGGATAATTTTGTTATGCTTGGATGTTTTTTCCCTTGCATTGTTTAGTTTATGACCTTTGGGTCTCAGTTGCCTTTGGCTGTTATACCTGTTTTCATTCCTTGCGGTTATAGGTCGAAGTGAAACTCATGACATGCTTGTTGCCTTGTAGACTATTTAGATAAGTATCTCTATAGGCGTACTTTGGTTATCCAAGTAGCTATATAGGTGTACTTTGGCCTTATAGCATTATTATGCACTGACTGGCACGAGGATGAGAGAACCTAGTGCTATATACTATAAGGGATAGACTGAGTGAGCTTCCCAGAGAGTCTTTGATATTATAGACTACAGAGGGGATAAACTGAGTGATCTCACAGTGAGTATTGGATTTTATAGACTATAAGAGGGTAGACCGAGTGCGCTTCCTCAGAGAGTCTTAACTTGTTTGTTTCTCTTTAAGAACCTTCCCAAGATAGAGGAGGAATTGACCGAGTGAGCTTCCTCAGAGAGTTTGTGGTATACCTGAGGCTATAGGAGGAATTGACCGAGATAGCTTCCTTAGAGAGTCTCTAGAACTTGGGGATAAGAGGGTTAGACTACGTGATCTTCCTCAAGAGAGTCCATGACTACCCTAGACTATAAGGGGAATTGACCGAGTGAGCTTCCCCAGAGAGTCTCATAAATGCGTATGACCAAGACAGAGGGGTTAGGCTGAGTGTACTTCCCAGAGGGTAGTGGTACTTCTTGTATAGGACTAGAGGGAATGGCTGCGAGTACTTCCCAAAGGGTTTTCAGATTTTTAGCTGTTTGTTTCACTTCTGTTGATTGGTTGTGGATTGTTTCCTGCTATGTATCATCCTGTTTTACTACTCACTATTACTGCCTATTGCTTGTTGTGTCTGTTTACTGCTTATTGTACTTTAACTTCCATATACTCACTGACTGTTAGGAACAGATCTTTGAGTGAATGCCTACTATGATTTTATCTCACACCCTATTTGGGCCATGATTTTGGGCCTAAGCAGACTATGTTATTGCAGGTATAGACAAGGGAAAGTGCCCTTCGACTTTTGGAACTTGATTTCTTGGAGAAGGAGAGAATGGGATCGAGCTTTGGCTTGCGATGCTGAGGAGTTCTTTACTTTTCTTTTGTACTTGTTTTGGTACTGTAGTGTTTTCCAGTATTGTGACTTGTTTGGATGCTTTCCTAGTTATGTATCATGCATCATTTCATATGTATACATTTGTGCTCCAATTTATTGATTTAGTCTTCTTCTATTTATATTGATGGTTATTACTACTTCCGCTATTGCATGTTTATCTTTATTCCACTGTGTACTCTACCAATGAGGGCTTATTTTCCCCACTGTCACACCCCAAGGACCTCGCTACTAGTCGGTAGCCTCTGGCATTTGGTGAAATGCGCTTGAGGCCATGTGACCAACCGGGTACGGGGTACCTCTGGGTGGCTTCCAGAACTGGGACGTTACAACTATCATCGTTGGTTGTATGTCCTTTGCTTAAAATCTTGTTGAACATTACCTAGCATAGTTTGATATCATTTTGGGATTGGATTGACATTCATTTTATCATGACAAAAAAGATTTCAAAGAAAAGAATGTTTTATTAAATGATTTTAAACCTCTAAAAACATACCAATATTATGATAGATTTTTTAAAGATGGAAGTGAAAGTTTTCTAGATCATTTTGTGGAAAATAATGAAATAGTTTTAATTAATGAAATCCTAATAATAAATGAATTCATGATTTTTTTTCTGACGAATTGACTTGTATTTTTCTTGGTAAGGAGGTTACATTAATATTGATTTAGTGACTGACTCGAGGCCTATTTATAAACCCCCTAATTGAATGTATCAAGTAGAACTAGTATAATTAAAAAATAGATACATGACTTACTTGATAATGGTTTTATTCAATCTAGAAATTCACTATGGGGTGCTCGTGTTTTATTTGTGAAATATAAATATGAGTCTATGATACTTTTTATTGATTATAGATACAATAATAACATAACCATTAAGAATAAGTTCCCTTTTACTCATATAAATTGATTTATTTGATCCACTCCAGGGAGCTCAATAATTTTCAAAGATTGATTTTAGGTTCGGGTAACATCAGGTCAAGGTGAAAGAGGATGAAATTCTTAAGATTGCAATACAAAAATATATGTTCATTTGGGTTTTTTAATTAGGCCCTTTGGTTTATCTAATACACCTACTGTATTTAGGAATCTCATGAATGGAGTCTTTCATTAGTTTTTTAACCAGTATTTGGCTGCATTTATATATTCAATTTTTGTATATTTTAAAATTTAGGAAGATCATGAATGGAACTTAAGGATTGTTTTTCTATCAAAAAAATAAAATAAACTATATCGAATTTTTAGTATGAGTGAATGTAGGTTAAAAAAAATTTCATTCATAGGTCATATTTATTCTAATGATGACATAACTGTTGATTCTTTAGAAAAAGAAGTTATTGATGATTGGGAAAGACCTACCATTATCATAGAGATTCATAGTTTTATTGGATTACATGGTTATTAAAGGTAGGTTTATGAAATATTTTCTTGGATATCTATCCAAATAACTATGTTAAGACATATGGTATATAAGTTCATATAGTCAAAATAATGTTATTATTTTTTCCTAGAACTGAAAAGAATACTTTTAAATGCTCTAGTTTTCTCCCTAACTTCTAGGAATGAAGAAGTTGTTATATATAGTGATATTTCATTGAAAGGACATGGTTTTTCCACATTCTAGAATGATCAAGTAATTTTTTATTCTAGATTCTAGTTAATACATCATGAGTTAAATAACCCTACACCAGATTTGGAGTTAGCATATACCGTTTTTGTATTAAAAATTTTGATGCATTATTTGTATGGAGTAAATTGTGAAATAAATTTTGATCAAAAAATAATGATGTATATGTTCAATAATAATGATTTGAATGTGAGATAGAAGAGATTTCTGGATCTACTCAAGGATTATGATCTCACAATTCATTAACATATTGGAAAAGAAAAAAAAGTGGATAAATTTTTGAGTTTGAAAAATAATTATACATTAACCATTCTATGTTTGGAAAGTGATCCTTTGGTTAATTATTTGAAATATTTTGGATTGGATGTTAATTGTGCAAAAAATTAATCTGTATTGTTTTAGGTGTTAGTGCAATAAAATATATCAGAGATAATTAAGAACTCCTGGAAGGATGGCAATGAGTTGCAGGAAAAAGTGGAATATGTTAAGAAGGGTATGTTACCTATATTAAACATTGATAAATATTGTGTTTTGATATTTTGGATGATATTATGTGTACAGGGAGATTAAAAATTGAATAAATTTTTATTATATGAAGATCATAGTTCTCCATTTTCAATCAATCCAACTATCACTAAGATATATGGAGAACATCAGGTGTATTACTACTGGGATGGAATAAAAATAGATATTGTTAATTTTACCCTATGATGTTTGTATTATCAATAGTATAATGTACTGTTATAGTTATCTAAAGGGATGCATCGACCTTTTTCAGCACTGGAGTGGAAATGGGAAAATATATCCATGGATTTCGTAGTGGGTTTACCAAATACTTATCAAGGTGGTAATGAAATTTTGGTTATTGTTGTTCGAATGAATAAATCTGCTCATTTTCATTCTTTTAGAGATATTCTATATCTAGATCAAATTTCAAAACTGTATATTAAAGATATAGTCATGTTAAATGGAGTTCCCATCTATATTGTATTTGATCATGATCCCAAGTTAACTTGGAATGACCTTCACAATTCATTGGGAAGTGAATCTAATTTCAATACAACTTTTCATCCTCAATTATATGGGAAGACAGAAAGAACAATTTAGACATTATAGGATATAACACAAGTGTATTCAATAGATTACCAAGGAATTTGGTATCAAAAAAATTATTTGGGTTAGTATTCTTATAATAATAGTCTTCATTGTAGTATACTAATGGAATAATTTGAGGCCTTATATGGAAAGTGATGTTGAACTCCGGTTTTTGGGATGATTTCGGAGAAATGAAGTTTATGAGACTAGAATTGGTAGAAGAGATGGTTGAAAAGGTTCATTTGATTCAGAAACACATGTGGAAAACACATTGCAGGCAGGAATGTTATCCAGATAACTGGAGGAATGATCTGTCTTTTGAGGTAGGTGATCATGTTTTTCTCAAATTTTATCAATGGAAAAGTGTGATGTGTTTTGGTAACAAATTGGAAGTTGAGTACACAGTTCATTTAACCCTATGAAATATTAGAATAATTTGGATTAGATGAATATAGAGCAGATTCACCTACGATTTTATCCCAGGTACATAATTTTTTTCCACATTTCTAGGTTAATGTAGTATATGCTGGATCCGTCCCATGTTTTCTGTCTAGAAGTTGTTCAGTTGGAAGAGATCATTTATTCTGAGGAATAGCCAGTTTGGGATCCTGAACACAAAGCGATTATTTTCTGGAATAAAGTGATTCATCAGGTAATGGTCTTATAAAAATCCCATATGGTAGAATAGGCAACATGGGATTCTGAAAATGTTATGATTGAAAAATGCCCCCACTTGTTTGTAAAGTGAATAAATTTATGAAGACACAATTTTAAAAATGTTGAATAATGTAAGAACCCATGTAATGATAAATTAAGAAAATTTCATTTATTAATTATATAGTAAGTAATAGAGATAATATCCTCAATAACCTATATAATAAATATAGTTTTATGGTTAAAAATAATGTTTTGCTAAAAAAAACAATTTTACATCCTCTTGATGGAATAACAATTTTACATATAATTTTTAAACATTTATAAAATCTATCATAAAAAATAATGATCATATTTGGAAGTAGGATATCAAAATTTACTTCGGTAGAATTTTTTTTATTTTTCTGAAAATTTTCATTTTTTGACGAATAATGAATAATACAACATTGTAGTTAAAAAACTAATTTTTCAATTGAATAATTATTATACATTAAAATTATTTTTAAATCAATAATTGATCAATAATACATTCATTAATCTAATTTAGTTTATTGAAAAATTTTTATATATAAATTAGATATAAAAACTTATTGATATTTTGAACATCTCTTTTACCCACCTTCTCGCCACACTGATAGGATTAGTGTTAAACCTAATTTAACTGACTCAGTGAATTGAATTTTCAAAAAAAAAATAAATGATTGAAATTAGTATGAAAAATTTGGTCCAATATGATCAAAAATATTTTTGGGGAATAGTATCTTTATTATTTTATTTACAATAGTTCATGCTAAATAGGGTAATTAAAGGTAAAAATAATATTATATGAATATAAAATTACCCTAACACTTTTCCAAATTTAATTTTATGAGTTTTTTTTGACCAAAATCATCATTATACAGAAATTATAACCTCTTTATGCTAATTTGGTAATAAAATGACATTTATTATATATTTTTTAAAGATATGTTAAAAATTTCAGACACATGTTTTAAATAAGTAAAACAATTTTAATATGGGGTTATATAAAAGATATCATTGACTACTAATATTAATAATAAATATAAAAATATTATACACCAAATTATGATTTATTTATAAATTTTAGATATTAGTTAATTAAAATTAATTATTACCGAGTGATGAAGTAATGATAGATTTATTAAAGGAGGAATCAAATAAATGATATTAAAAATATTAAAATACATATAAATTGAAATATTTGATTCCATACAGATAATTTATGGATGTATTTGACATATTTTGGGTAATTTAAAGTTTTTTTCGAATGAATCATTTTTTTATGATTATTAAAAAGTAAAGTAATGAATAGTGTCAAAATTGTCATAATTCATAACATAAAATATAAAATATCTAATTAAATGATATAAAATATATAAAAATATAATATTTAGAAAAACTATTGATATATGTATAAAAATGAAATTAATGACTATATGAATGGTCTTTTAACATATTATGGTAATTATTTTACCTCCCAAATTGTAAACTAATTAATAAAAGAGTAATAGTTAAAAGGGTTAAAATATAATGTTAAGGATTAAAGAATGTCCATAAATTTTATAATTTTTGTTGGACTATTTTATTTCAAACCATAATTATCCTAGATTCTAAATAAAATCACTTGGATCCATTTATAATAATAAATTAATTTATATAAACTTTATTCTTTTGATAATTCCAAGAGTGCCCCTCCCCTCTCCTATAAAAATGCACTCTTATACTCTATTACTTAAGCATAAAAATCCATTTGGTTCAAACAATATATTCCCAAACACCTTCGTATATTTCCTAATTTCATTCTTTAGGCATTAGTTGGGCCAGAAAATGCTTCTTAGAGGTGTTTTGGTGTTTAGAAATGTAATCAACCAAAGGAAATGAAATGTTTTTATTTTAAGTGTTTATATTCTATTTATTCTTCCACATCCTCTAAATCTCCTCCATACATGATGAGATAATAAATCCATTATACTAAATATATTGATATGTTATTTTGTTATTATAATCACCTTAATCCATATCTAATTACATCAAATGGTAAAGGAATTAATCATTCATGCCTATGTGTGAACTATCACATCCACAAACCGATGAATTTTTTTCCCCATAAATATCTTTAAAAAATAGTTATAATGATGGAAATAATGTTAATAAGAGAAATTAATGAAATATTAATCATTATAATATAATAATATACCAATTATGTTTTTTACTTTCCATGAACATAAAATGATATCATCAGTCTTGCGTACTTGTGAACCATCAAATCCACGAAGCGATGTGATTATTTTTTATTCACTAAATCACATGTATGATAAATATAAGTATATTTAAATAATTAATAAGATATTAATGATGAAATTATTATTCTTTAAATATAAAATAACAATTACCTTATTTCCATAATGATCAATGAAAAATGAAAATGTTACTCATGCCTATGTATGGCCTACCATCTCCATGATTATAACATTGTCCATTTCTCATAACCCTAATCCATGGTTTTATTTAAAAGTATAATTACTGTATAAAAGTGATCAATAAATATTGAATATAATTTTTTAGATGATGGACTTATGACAAGACAGAAAATTTACGTCACATCATGTTTGTTTTTGAACTCATGTACCAAATATTGAAAAAATATCCGACATGAACTTAAATAATTAATTAATTTTAATATTATAATAAATATGTAATATAAAAGGAATAAGAAACATGAAAAATGGTCTCAATAATTTATAAATTAACCTATGTTTATCATTCAACAATACCAAAAATATAATAGATGTATTAGAATTGAGTAGGGGACTTGTTCTCAATCTCTTTTCACTGAGGCATAGTTTGAAGTTATACACCCCCTTCTTTTATAAGGTATAAAACAATACCCTATGACTTTTAATTTCATTCCATGGACATAAAAATGAATATTTTTATATAAATAGTTTTTTAAAATTACAAAATGACGGTTTTTAATGTATATAGAGATATCAACTTCTCTATTTCCCAAACTCTTATTTGATATTTGGATTGTTCTAAAATAAAAAAATTTATTTGACAAGAAAAAGAAATCACATATTATCATTTCTATGTATTTTGATATTAAATATATGTTTTATAATGAATTTATTATTTCAATATCTTTAAATTATTTCTCATGATTTCAAATGAATGTTTATGAATGAAATGGTGAAAATTGATATATTATATGTGATATGATTATGTATTGGTACATGTTCATATGAATGGCGGTTACATGAAAAACCAATGATGGGTGGTTCCATGATAAACCAAAGATGGGTGGTTACATAATAATGTTCAATTCGTTGGGTATGGAAGTTGGTCATATGACTATTCCATTTGTAATATTGATAATCATGGAAGTCGACCACATGATTATTCCAATTATGTATTAATATGCCCCAAGTTCCCTTTATAATTCAAATAAGTTATATAATATTTTTATTAAAATATAATGGTTATAGAAAATGTAATCAATGATATTTTATTCAAAGGAAAGTATTTACTACATCTTAAGGGTTAAATGTATTACATTATGATAAAGTAATCATGGGTTTACATTTTTTAATTATACTATTAGTTTTAATTATTTGTGTATCCCTTATTGAGATTTTTATGCTAGCACCATGTTTTGAAATGTTATTCAATGGATTTAAGGGAGAATACTGTCAATGATGGGATCATAGAAAATCTATGATGATTACACATGAAAAGAAACCCTGTTTTTTCTTAAAAGATTTTTGTTTTATGATAGAAATGGATATTGATGTAGAAGTGGCTACATTGTAATATTCATGTTGTTATGTATAATTTATGGACTAATTATCTAAATATATAAACATTAAAGGAACCTCAATTTGAAATAAAGTATAATTCATGACATAACTCACAATTCTGTAATGTTTGAGGTCAGGTATATATAAAAGACGTTCAAGGTATAACCACAGGTCTCAACTAGAAAATTATTGTTTTAAACCAACACTTTTTTATAATTTATCTTTATTAAATATTGTATTTTCAAATAATTATAATATAACCCCAAAATTTATTCTGGTAAAACTATAAAAGGTTTTAGGAAATGTGTAATGAGAGGAATTTATTTAGTGATTATTTACAGAAAATAAAACTTCAAAAATATCATTTTTAATAAAACATATTATATAATTATATCATACTATTAAAAATTAAACTCATTAAACTACATCATTTGGCAAAATGTATTTTTTTATAAAATTAATACGGAATAACTCATCCATGGTATTTTACTATCTTTTTATTATTTCAATTTTTATTAAATTATATTTTTTATTTTTATTTTGTTGAATTCTTGTGAGAATTATTTTGAGTTGTATGTAAGGAGGAAATTGTGTGGTGGGTAGGGTGTCAATATATCCAACATCAAGTACACAGATTCATGGGAGGAAGAGATCAAAAAATTATGGTTTTATACTATGTTTTTTATGTGTGAACTTCTAATAGATCAAGGATTGTACTTCTGGTGGGATATATTTGATGCATGGTAAATCAAGGGTGTCCCTTCCCAATAAGTGGTATTAAAGAACAATAGTTTGAACATGAAAAAGATTCTATTTTTTTATTTACGTAATGATATTTAACATTAAATGAGAATTTATATTCAAAAAATGATATGGAGTAAGATGAATTCATGATCTAGGTTTCTAATACTAAATGAACATATTTTATAAACTAGAGAATGTAGTTGGAAGGACAAATTATTTAAATAGAGTGTGATATTTTTATTGAATATGACTATTTGAAGAAGGGGGAGAAGGTATAATTTTAGTGGTTGGATAAAAATGTGGTGGTTCTACTAAGGATGATTTTGGCATGTAATTGTTCATTAAAAAATATAGAAAATATAAATATATTGGCTGTTATGAAGGTTTTGGGAGACATATATTAAGATCCAATGGCACTTAACAAAATTTTCATGTTGTAGAGGTTTTCTGAAGATGGGTTTCGTAAGGAATACCATTGGCATACAATGTGAATTATATCAACATTATCTATAGGAACTTTAAAACCAATAAATTAACCTTTTCAAATGAATAATGAGGGATACTTCAGATATCTTTACTTCCAAATTTCTAGGATATATTAGTGACTATAGTATATAACTACAGTAAAGTTATATTCTTTGTGTATAATAATATATAATACCTAATAATGAATGAAGATATCTAGCATAAGTAAGTCCTAGTACTATATGAAATAGTTTTCATTAATTATGGAAAAGTATAGTCACCTCAATAGAAGTTGGTCACGCAAAATAAAATTTGGAAGATAAGTTTTGAAAATGTATTTAGAGAAATTCATATTTTCCTGGTCATATATGATGATGTAATTTGATTAATGGACATATTATAGAGAATTTAAAAGGGCACAAATAGAACACCATAACAAAATAAAAATGTAGTCGTACAAATTGTTTTTGTATAGTGAATGCTATTAAAAATTTCATTATATGTGTTAATATTGTAGTTGACGATTCCATGAATTAATATATAGAATCATTTCAATCAATGGGTGATCAGATATAAAAAAGTTAGTTATATATCTATAATTATTGTAATTTTTTATCTAGTGGATGAGGAGGCTGTATATTGTTTTTAGAAAAGTGGATAAGAAATCCAAATGAAAAATGAAGGATTCTTGAATCTCCTTGAAAAAAGGAATACCCCCAATTTATGGAAAAACATTATTTTGATACGATTTCTTGACAAGGAAGGATATAACACTAAATTGTTCAATGGAAAAATATAAATTACCTATGTATATATATTGGGTTAATGTGGAGTAAAATATATAACTCTTTATATGGTTATAAATTGATAAGGAATTTCATTCTCAAGATGAATAAAATTAGGTGATTTGGAGGTTTGATAATAATCATTATGTTACCTCCGTGAGAATTTTATAGAGGTCTAACAACAGAATTATCTCAAAATCATAATGACATGGAAATTGTATGATGTTAAATTTGTGTTCTATGTAATCATAAAAAGGTTGAATTTATTTTATATGGTTAATAAATTATAGCCTGAACGGTAGAACTAGTTCACTCAAATTATTTGGCATATTCCTATGTTCAGTCTTATATTGGTTCTCTTTTTTAATTTTTATTAATGATGATACTAAAAAATTATAGATTTACATTATAAAGTAAATGTATAATTTATTTATTTTTTCTATTCAATGGAAATATTTGGAAGAAAATTGTGTAAAGATAGTAAAATGTATTTTTATTGACAAAAGAGGTGAATGAACCAAATACAACCTTTTGGATATCTATAAGATGAAAGGAATAATAGTATATAATATTGTTCCTAGAACTCCAAAAATTAATGGTGTTACTAAATAGACAAACCATACATTGATGGATAATGAATAAAGTATGATATTTCACTCTAAAATGCTCAAGGGAATTTGGTTGGAGATACTCACCACATAAATATATCTCATCAACAAGCTTGTCAAACCAGTAGTTGGGAATGATCATTTGTAATAACTATGGATTGATAAATGTGTATAAATTATTCATCTACAAGTATTCAATAAAATGAAATTTGATCATTATGGTGATAAGGATTGAGAGGAGTTTCTTGAAAAAAATAAAAACTATGTTTCTTCATTGGATATAGAAATGAAAAATTTGGATCTCGACAATGTGATGATGACTGGAAAAGAATAATTTAGTGTAAATATGTTATAATTAATGTTAATTTTATAATTAAGGACTTAAAAGTCATATAGAAATAGGTTGGAGTTGATTAATCAATAATAGAAGTCCATGCTTATCATTTTAAGAGAACAAAATGTTTAACAATTCTAGAGAACTTAGATGAAAATGCTAAAATAACTATAAAACAAAAACTATAACCATAAAATGAGATATTAAAATGTTCATGTGTAACACCAAATTATTTATAATAAATTTAATTCTATTTTATAGAGTGTACGAGACACATCACCAAACATAAACAAAAAAACAAAATATTATTATTATATATGTCTGTTTAATCATAGGCATTGAATTGCTAGATATTAATAGTATTAAAAACATTATGATATATATATATATATATATATATATTTCCAAACCAATACATAATTATTGATTATTTCTTAGGAAATATTCAATCAATTATTATAAAACTCATTTTATTCTTCAAAAATATATTTTCTTCAAAAAAAATTAATTTTTTTGTGAGTGATTATTATAATTAATCTCTAAAACATTTTTGTATTTCTATAATATGGATATTATTTTTAAAATTACTATATAAAAAAAATATTATGGTGAAATTTTGATATTTTATTGAAATATTTAATTTTTAAATGAATATGGAAAATACCCAATTTTATCGAACATATTATATTAATTTAATGTATTTATAATGTAATATATTTTATTTTAGTCTAAAAATATAATTAGTTCTTCATGATTTTAAATAATTCAATTATTGTTTTTGGAGTTAATTTTATACTTTAATTTTGTATAAAAACAATTTATTACTAAAAAGGCACTTAAAAAACACTTTTTCATTATGTTTTATTGGTTAAATTTTATATAATATTTTTCCATATCTTTTTTTATATTATGAAAAATGGATTCCATATTATTAATTAGGATTTTTTATTTTGAAAAATATTCCCCTTTTATTTTTATTCATGATGAATAGTAATCCTAATAATTTTGCTACCAAGGTAAATATAAAATCTGTTAATTTAGGGTAAAAGTAATGTGATAAATAATCTAATGTAACACTAAAAAACTTCTAATTTCTATTTGATTATTATTATTAATACATAATCATCCAAAATTGTAATATTTGAGATTTTTTCTATATGAAAATGATTTTTATATTTACACTATTATTTGTAACAAAATGTCAACAATGCCTTTCTATTTGTGTTATTAACATAAATTTGTTTACATAAGGAAAATAAGAACCTATGTTAGGTTATAAATATTCATATTAAATATAAATTATTTTAATTTATTAACATATTTTTTTATTTTTTACTGATTAAATAATTACCTTTAATTCATATGTTATGTTAATAAAATATTTATTCAATTAATTGAAAAATAAAATAAGATATTTTAAAAACGTTAAAAGTAATGTTTTATGAAAGAATTATTTTGATATAATATTTTTGTATATAAAAATGAAATAATATACTAGTTTAAATGCATTATATCTAAGTACATAGTTTTAATGTATTTTTAAAAGTCAAATTAAATGATTAGTTCCAAAATTGACATTGATGATATTTTATATAAAAAATATATTTTATAAAATTCATTAAATAAAAAAACATATGTTCATATTTTTTATTTGGATATGGATTTAAATATAATCCATTAACTAATTATGGTTAAATTTTTCTTTTATTGTAAATATCATTTCCCTTAAAGAGTAAAATATTTTATACAACATTAATTGTTAAAAAGGGTTAACATGGGTTAAAAAATGATAAGAGAAAAAACCTTACATAATATTATCCAATATTTTTTTAGTAAATGATTTAATGGAATTATAAAATTAAATATTAATAATATAAATTTGGGGGGAAATTTAAAATGAAAATAAATTTATATTAATTTAAATATTTTGTAAATCCCAAAAGTGCCCCTCCACACTCTCATAAAAGGGAAATTCTTTACTTCTTTCCATGACACATAAAAAACATATTTTTCCAACCAATCCCTATAAAAATAACATTTTTAAATTCATACTCATGCCCTAGAGGAATTATTTTTAATAAAAACCCAACTTAAGTAACCATTTTTGGTAAACTATAAGATATTGTTTGAAAAAGTTGTGCAGTTATTATTCAATGATTTTTATTTGATTCATTATTTTACCAAATTATAAAATTATTTAAACATGGTAAAGTAATTAAATCAGTGTCTTACATATACTGATGTGTTATTATGTTTATGGTATAACTTATATCGGTAAACTCTTCCATCAAGTGGGAGAAACCCATCATTCATGTGTATAGAGGACTACCGCCTCCCGAACTAATGTAATTCTTATTCCATAACCCCCTCATACATATGGTTTTAATAATTGATTTAAAGTGTTTATATGATATTCATGAAATTTTTAACATTTTTAATATAAATTATCTTTTAATTTCTTACCAATACATTCACAGAAAAATGATAACATCATTTGGGATTATATGTGGACCACCACCTCCACTAACTAATTTGATTCTGTTTTCATCACCAAATCACATAGAAAATTTATATGAGTATATTTAATGAAATAATATTTTGTTTTTTGAATGATTATAATTATGTAAATGTTAAATAATATTACCTTCTTTTAATAATGATAGCCATATAATGGAGACGTTATTCAAGAATTTGTATGACTTATAGTCCCCATGAATATATCATAATAAATCTTTCATAACCATTTTTCATGGTTGAAGTGAAAAGTATAAATTATTTTTAAAAATTATAATTTATTTTTGTTTATTATTATATATATGATAGAATTATGATCTCATTGACTTTAATCCACCTACTGAAGTCATATTTTTCATATGTGGAGTATATCATCCTATTTTCCTACATGAAATTAATTTATAATTTAACTGATTGCAACATGGTAAAAAGAATAAAAAATATATAAAAGCTCTTATAAATGAAAATAATGAAAATAATTTTATTATTAAGTAAGATAAATAATTTACATGACAATTTAGTCTCAAGGTAGAGGAATTTCTTTTTAAAACTCATATTTTAATGTTTCACTTCCAACTATATTCCTTCTATGTACGTATTTTATAAAATTAATTTATAGATGTAATTTTGTTAAAATAAAGGAATTATAAAGGTCATTTTATTTACCATTATTACATTATTTCAATAGTTTTCAAAACAAATCATTTTTTCTTGATTTATAAAAAACGTTCTGTTTTTCTTTGTAAAAAAATGAATGTTATATTTTAATAGATATGGTGAAAATTAATTTTCTAACCGAATTAATATTTATATAACATTTGATCTCCTTTATAATATCCTATATTTTATCAAATAAAAAACCTATTTTCCTTTATTCTAGGTATTTTTTTTAAATTCATTATTTTAGGAAAGTGAAATATAAATACTAATTATTTTATTCTTATTGGTGAAATAATATTTTGAAAACTATAATATTTTAGGTGTTATGATTATGTAATGGTTCTTAAGTATTTTTTATGTTGACATGTGGTTCTATTATAAAACAATCACATGTGGGTCTGTGGTAGTCCTTCAATTAATTGAGTATTATTTATGTTTGTTTGTTGACCATGAGGGTAATTTATAATGTAATCATGTTTTTTATTCCATGTGTATCCATAATGGTTATTACAGTGTAATCGTGATGGTTATTCTATATGTATGTGTGATGGTTATTAAATGTGTAACCATGTGGTTTATTCCCTAAGTAAATATGAATGTTACTCTAAATGTAAGAGTGATATAAAAATTATTCCTCAAGATACCTCTATTATTTATTTATACATTCTATTTTTAAATAAATATTATAATTTAAAAAGGAAAGATAATGAGTTTATGTTTAATAATATATTTTTTTTATTTCATATCGGTGAAAAATATATCATTGTGAAATAATTTTCCTAACATTTCATGATTGAAAATAATCCATGGTGAGTTAATTTTTCCACAATGATTTCATAACAAAATTTTTCTGTTAATATAAGAGAAGAAAGTTGTTTTCATGGGCAATAAATTTTTTATTTGGATCCCAAATTTTATATTGAAACAAAAAATATTTATAATCATTATTTGAATAATGGATTTGTTTAATACATTTTATGTACCCTACTGAGCTATTTCTGATCATAACATATTTTAAAGTATTTTTTCACAGGGTTTTATGAATTATTAGGGAAATGAATGTGGTAATGATAAATTTTTGGTTGTTATTCTATAAAATAAAATAATAATTTAATTAAAGTTTTAATGTTAAAAATAGATACTAATTGAATGTTTCCTCTTAGTCATGTAATTTTTATTACTCTAAGGGTGATGAACTAAGGATCCAAAAATATAAACCAAAAACATATTTGGGAATTCATGAAAGTGAAATATTGTCCCATGATACTATAAAATTATTTTTTTTAAGGATGGATCCTTATAAATTGTATTATAGAAAGTGCTTATTTAAATTGAATGGTTAGAATATTGTTTAGAATAAGTTAAATGTCCTTGATAAACATAAAGAATAATAATTTTGGGATAATTGTGGTTATTTTTGATAAATAGAAATATTCTAATAGAGGATGACTTGGTTAGGGATATATTAGTATTTATCCTCCACATAAGATGTTTCATTATGATTAATTTGATATATTCACAATAAATGTTTTTGTTTTTGTAAATGGATGGATCCAACTGTAACTGAATTAATAGTGAATGGGAAGGAAAATTTATTGGTTGTATAAATGAGAATCCGAATTGAATGAGTGATATTTTGAAAAATCTTGGGGTTAATATTAACCAACTATAACGAGTTTTTATTAACAACTCTAACCTAAGAGAATTCACTTACTCATAAACTGAGAGAGAAAATTACCTTCATGTAAGTTCAGGTGATTTACATAGTAATGGGAAAAATATTCAAAGACCCATCTGTCAAGATTGTGGGAGGTGGATCCAAGGAAAATTTATTAAATTAATAAGAAGAGATTTTTTATGTGGTAATTGAGGGTATAAAGTAATTATCATCCAAGAAAAAATTAAGCAACTAGTTAATTCCCTAAAGGTGAATAAATTTCAGCCAAAGTATAAATTTTATATTTTTAATGAGGGATTATGTGAATTATGTAAATTGATGTTCTAGTGGGAAGTCTAAAAAACTAGATTATAAAAACCATATAGAAATTTGTTTATAAATTTAAAATTTAATTATAATTTATGATAAGGAAATGACAATTGATATATAAAACAAGGATTATATATTGGTATAAATTTATATATTGTGTAATAATAGTAAATGGTTAATATATTTTTTTCAGTTGGACTAAAGTATTATGGAATAATATGGAAAATAATATTGAACAAAATTGAATGATTAATTTGTATAAATATAGGTATTCAAGAGTTATGATGTAGTTGTACATTTAAGGTTGATCATAATTTTAAAATAATTAATACTTTTTTGATGATTTATGAGATAAAACTATTTTTGGATACATTTATTGTGTTTTGATATATGATTTAGTTATATGTGATGATATTTCTATCATGTGAAAAAGTAATTTGGGTAAGAAAAATATTTTTATTTTTTTGTTTCATGTTTGAAAGTATTGATAACCATTATAGTTTATATAATCATTTATGAATAAGGATATTTTTAAAATGTTAATTATATTCAAGGTAATGTTATAGAAATTATATTATTATAGTTTTATAATAAGGATAATACAGAGAATAGGTGAAAACCACTCCCATTCAGCAGGTTTGTTGTTCTTGAACACACAACTGAATGAAAAAAGGGTGTAATGCCTCCCTTGGCCTACCAGATGTCTTAGTTATTATGGAATTGTTTTTTTCATAAAATATTTTATAAATAATTATTAATATGATTTTGGTGCATATTTTTTATCCTAAAAATAACAATTTGCTTGATCAGTGAATCAGTGATTATGTGATTAATTTTACTTCAGATGAAGTTCACTATTTTTGGAACCATATATGATTAAGGTAATTTTTTTAAAAAAATTGGATTTTATTTGTGGAATAAATGATAAATTATATTAGGAATCATATATTATATTAATCATTCTTTTTAGTGATTAATTTCTTTTTTCAAAATGATTATTAGATTATATAGATTATATGATTATTCCATACTCATTTTTTTCTATGAGACATTATAAGAGATTGATGTTATATGGAGATAAATATTGGTATAATATTTGATCAAAACATTAAAATATTTTATTATAAATGTTAAATTGTGATAATTGATGAAAATCATGGATAGTTATTTATTGATTTATTTGGTTTAAAATTTGGGTATTACTCTTAAATTTGGATACTAATGTGTTATTTCTGCATATAATGATTTATTCATTTTGGGTACAATCATAATTTTTTCTAACCATTTATTGTTATTAAAATATAAACACATGAAAATATGTTGTTATCGTTTTTTATAAGTATATTATCTAATATAATAATTTTTTTTTGCTTCAAGTGTTAAATATTCTTCTGTAATGCTCATTATTTGGAGTAAAAGATGGTTTCGTGGTGGAAATTGATTATTGTAAAAAATTATACATGTCATGTAAGTATAATTACATATATTCATCTTATATATGCTAATAGAATTATGAAACACTATAAAATATATTGAAATTTTTATTATCCTATTTTCTTAATTTTTAATTAATCTATAACCTTTTTCACACCTATTTAGGTTATGGTTTTACAGTCGTTAGATTTATCATGATCATTACTTTACTTTTGTCAATTATCTCTACCACTATCAATAATTATTTTGTTTTTAGTATTTTTAAACATGTATATATTTTTAATTTCGACTATTTTTTTCCTAATTTGAAACATAGTTATCTATTATTTGAGAAGGCCTTGTAATTTTATTTTCCCTCTTTTCAAGAAGATATTTTATTAACATTATTTAAGATATGGGATTCAAAAAACATTATTTTTAGATTGAAACCCACTGATTAATGAGATTAAATTAAAATTTAAATGATTGAATATTTTAATTTTTTTTAGGAAAATGTAACAATACATGATTAAAAAGAGTACATTATATTTGATATCATGTAATACACACAATACCAACCTTAAATGTATCAGGAAATATAATTTTCTAAATATGAATATCATAATGGAGGCATTGAATTGGAGGGTATGAATAGTGTCAACTTCATTATGAACTATATACAAATTTCCCAATCAAAACAATATTTTTATTAGTTTTAGGGAAATAAGTACTCAATTTCTAGACAAATCATTTAAAAAAACATTTTTCTACAAGAAAATTATTCATTGATTTTTTTGATGAATATTATAAATAATTTGGTAAACTCATATAAATATTGTTTAATAAAAATAATATATTTTTTAAAATATTCTCAAAAAAGTTTTCTTATGGTGAGATTTTGAAGCTTTTAGGAAAAGCGTGATTTTTAGAATGAATAGTGGAAATTAAAGATTTTTAAAACAAACTTTAATTTCCATTAAAATAATTATATTGTAAAAATATATTTTGGAATATTTTTATAACATAATTAGTCCATTTATTTTAAAAATAATCAAATTATAGTGTTTTTAATGATTTTTATAAATGAATTTAGTATAAAATCATTTTTATACTAAAAAGTATATTTTCTAAAAACTGTTTTGATAACATTTTATGGGTTTAATGTTAAATTATATTCTATCACAGAAAAATTATTATTATTTAAATATTTATTATTTATTTTGAATCAATATATCTAAATTTGAAAAATATGTACCTTTTATTTTTATCCATTGGGAATAATAATGAAAATTAATGTTGTTACTAAAGAAAAGGTAAAATGGTTTGATTAAGGGAATAAATAATGTTATAAGAAATATAATATAATCATAAAACGTTAATTAATTTTATTATTTGAGTATATATCATCCATAATAAATGAAATTTAAATATATAACCTTTTGTTCCAATATGGACAAAATTTTTAACTTTATAAAATTATGTATAAAGAAATGATAAATATAACATTCTCTTTGTTTTATTATATTTAAATTTCTGAAATATTGATAAATGGAAGGTATGTTTATTTATAAATATTCACATGAATGATTAATTATTTTTATTTATCAAGGTAATATAATTATATTTTTTAGTGGGGAAATAGTTACATTAAATGCCTTTGTAAAGCTAATAAAATATTTATTAAATTGATAGAAAAATTAAATAAATATATTTAAAAATATTAAAAGATTTTTTATTTTAATGAAGTATTGTATTACATGTTTTTTTAGATAAAAATGGAATATTATATATGTGTGAAATCTTTATATTATAATTACATTTTTTTATTCTTGTTTTAAAATTCAATATAAATGAATTGTTCTAAAATTTACATTAATGTTATTTTATAGAGTATGAAATTTTATTAAAAGATTTAAAAATAATAAAATTTTATTATCATAAAAGTGATTTTGAAATTATTGATAATATATAAAATAACCTAATTATTATCATGTTTTCCTGTTATATAATAATTATTGACCCGTAAATAGTAAAGCCTCTCTTTATGGTAATAATGTTGAAAAGGGTCAACACTTGTTAAAACATAAATATAAGGCTGAATACATAATAAAAACTTTTCTAATTATTCAGGATAAGTTTATTTGAAATTTTAATATTATTATATTGTAATATTATCAATTTTTATTCGTTTTTAAATTAAAATTATTTTATAATAATTTAAAACAATAATAAATTGCAGAGTACCCCTCAACTCTCATATAAAAGGTAGCTCTATATCCTCTTTCCTTCACAATTAGAATTTTTTTTTCTACCAACAATTCAAAAATACAATCTATACATTCCTACCCATTTCCAAGAGGCCTTGGTTTCATAAAAAAAATCATCATATGAATCATTTTTCTGAAAACCATGATAGGTTGTCTAAAGAAGAGATGTATTTATTAATCAATAATTATCATCTTATTTATCATTATACCTCCATTAAATATTATTCAAACATTTTGAAATAATAACAATATTATACCCTATATAATTATATGTTTTATGTAAATCTAATAACCAATATATATATCATATTCCATCAAATTGTAAATAAAACCATTATTCGTGTGTATGGAAGACTACAGCCTCCCAAACTGATGTAATTCCATTTCCATCACCTTCTATTATGAATAGTTTAAATGATGGATTTAATATATATATATATATATATATATATTACTGAATTATTTATCATTCTTAAAATACAATATATCCTTTACATTCTTACCATTCGACTTAGTAAAAAATGATAATGTTGTTTATGTTTATGTGAGGACTACTTCGTCCAAAAAGTGATGTGATTCATTTTTCATCACCACGTAAAATGGATGATACATATAGGTATATAAAAAGAAAAAACATTATTTAGGATTTTATGATCATTATTTAATGATAAAATACTACTTTCCTCTTTCTATAATGATCGTTATAGATTGAAATGTTACTCATGCATATGCATGTACTACCATCTCCATGGTTGTAAAATAATTAATTTTAGAAACCATATCTAATTGTTTGTTTTTATATTATAATTTTGGAAAAAAAAGACAGTTATGTCATTATTATTATTCTTGATATGATATAATAATGACCTCATTGGTTATAATCAACCAATCAAAGTCATTTTAGGAATATGAGTTGAAGACCATAAAAAAATATGTCGTGAAAGTAATTATTTATGTAACTGATTATAAAATGGTAAGAGTAATAATAAATATATAAAAGGTTCATAATAATGTGTATAATTAACATACATTAATTATTTAGTATTATAATGAAATTACCAAATGATTCAAAATCAAGATATAGAGAATTTTCCTAAAATAAATCATATTTCAATGTTTCCCTTCCAACACTTTCCCTTCCATTACTTATTTTTTAAAATTATTTTATAGATGTATTTTTATTGAAATAAATGAATTATAAATTATATTTTATGTCTATTTTATGTTTTTTCAATTTTTTTTAAAATAAATTTGTTTATGTAATTTATATGGAACATTTTTAGATTTTTAATAAAAAAGGAATTCCATATTTTATCATATACAATGATAAGAAAATTTCCCACAACTCTAAAAATTATTTGATATTTTAATCCCTTTATAATATCACTTATTTTATTCAAAGAAAAACTACCTTTCCTTTTATCTAGAGAAAATTATTTTTGAATTTTTATTTTTATATTAATTGGGTATATTAATACATTGAAATGTTTTTTATGGCTAAAAATAATTTTTGTAAACAGTAATATCTTATGGTTTTTATGTTCTTGTTTTTGATATTTTTTATAATTATAGGTGATTCCATTATAAAATAGGTATTTCTTGGTCTGTGATATCCCTATAATGACTTTTTTGATATTTACGGTTGAAACTTGTCTATCAATGTTATTCCAATTAAAACCATGATTATCATTAAAAGAGTAACCATAATGGTAATTCTAAGTGTAATTATGATGGTTATTACATGTGTAACCATGATGGATATTACCTGTGTATCCATGAGGTTTATTTAAATTGTTTCAAAGAAGGTAAGTCTATACATATAAGGGAAATTAAAATGAAGCCTCAAGTTACCAATACAATTTATTTATGCTTTCTATGATTTTTTAAAAAATATTATGATTTAAAAAGGAAAAATAAAGTTTTTATGTTTAAAGAAAAGTATTTTCTATTTCTTATGGGTGAAAAGTTAATTATTGTGAATATATTGTCAAAATATTTTCAGGATTATATTAAAAAATTTATGATTTTATTTTTTACATTATTATTTACTATTAAATATTTTCTGAAAATATACAAGAAGATAATATGATTTATTACATATGAAAATGATTAATTTTATCCCAAATTCTGTTTTAAAAAAGGAAAATATTCATATGTATTCATGGACTAATAATTTTCTTTCATCATTTTTTTACAAATCTATTTTTACTAATACTATGTTTTAAAACAATTGTCACATATTTTTATTTATGAGTAGGGACAAGGATATTTTGAAGATCAAAATTTGGAAGATATTTCCTAAAAATAAATAAATATTTTTTTTATTTTAAACGTTATGTATTTATGAAATAATGGGTACTCGGTGGATTTTTCCACATTTTGATATAAAATTTAATCGTGTAAGGGTGATGGAATAACACTCTAAAAATCTAGACATAAAACATCATATGTAATGACAGAAATTGAAATATTGTATAAAGATACTAGAATATATATTGTTTATGGATGGATTCCTATATCAAAGTAGGATATAGCTCATGTAGGAGTACCGTAAGTCAGAACACAAAATGATTTAGTATATATGAGTAGTAAAAAACAATAAAATCAGTTAATTTTATAAACATGAGTTAGAGTACTAGTTTTTAGTATTGGGGATTATATGAATTTTCTAATCTGAATAGATGAATGATAACCACAGTGTATAGAAAAAGAGACTACACGTAACGTTGAAAATTAGTAGAAATCAACCATGGATGAATATATGTATTCATTTAAATATAATAAAACATTAAATATAATGGAGTAATTAAAAAAGTCACAATATTATACCTGCTTTCTAAATGACAATGCTAATTTAAAAATCATTAAAACTTAAGGGTAGTGGAAAATAGATTTTAATATAAGGAATTTCATTATTTCTAATTTTTTTCTCATCTTTATATAAACACTCAGTGAACTATATTGTTCTCTGTTTGGCACCATCACGTAAATTTTTTCTATAATTGATAGAGAAAAATACAGCTTTACTTCATACTACTGGAGGAATAAATTAACATTAAGTTTCCATTGGGGTTTATAGGAGAAATAAACCATAAATAGTTTTAAATTATTTTTCTATTTCATTATGTTATGAAATATGAACCATGAAAATAGAATCATATTTTCAACACATTCAGGTTAAAATAAAGATTCATAATGTGATATGTAGATCACTATTATTTCTGGTTGTAGTGGAATGATGCAAATTTTTTCATTTAGTTGTTGTATGTCAATCACATGTTGTTGGTTATAATATATGATTGTATTATTTTTCAATTATGGACTAATATATTATTAATCATTGTGGTGAAATATTCTACATAAGGTAAGAATAAATTATGAATGGATGTTAAATGATATAATAATACCATAATTTTAATTTATTCAAAAAAAGAGTAGATCTATAGGATCATCATATGAATCTGGATGAACTGATGAAAATAAGTCCACATTTTCCTTTTAGGAAACGCTAAACTATCAATGGAATAAACACCATCATCTAATGAGAATTATAGTACTTATATAAACTTCATTTTCATCAATTTTTTCAATTTTTATTTATGAAATAATATTTACAAAGTTAGATATATGTTTTTTTACTTTGGGTTGTAAGTTGATATTTTTCAAACCCTAGATGGGAACACAAGGAATCCATCAAATGGATCATTCATTATTTGAAAATAATTGAATAGGTTGATTTTTTTATTTTTGATGATCTATAACAAGGGTTTTTAAAATTTTACATCAATATACATTCAGATACTGATAATATAAAACCTAGATTACTTTTTTATGTATGGGAGATCAAAAATAATTTATATTTTTATACTATATATTATTATTACATTGAGTACAATAGGAACTGAGTATATATTGTCAAATGAATCTTGTTTAAATTTGGTTTGTATAAGTGGTTGATGAAGTTAATAGATTTCAGGAAAGATGAGTTATATTATTTAATAGTCAATGGGAAATTATATTAACTTGAAATCTATTAATTAATGCAAGAAACATCATATAAGGAAGATCCTCTTCATTAGGAACATTGTAAAAAATAGGTTTTTATTATCAGGATGGTACTTGGTAGAAAAAATATAATAGAAATGTTCCATAAAAGTTTATTATAATAATATTTGAGGTAGAATCCTGAAATAGTGGTGAATTGGTGCCTGAAAAAAAGAAGAAACACTACATTAATTAAAAAAATAAAGGATAAATGGATATTTAAAAAAGTGTTAGATTTTTTCCAAATTGTTTTTCCTGAAAAAAATATTCTTGTTTCTAATTTTTTAGATATGAAATCTAGTTTCATATCAAAAATTATTAATTCATAAAATATTTATTTAGAGGATATTAGTTAGTCAAAGTTGGTTGGACTCTATATAGAGTCATTGGTGGCTCAATATTTCTAGGTTAAAACATGATCATTATAATTTTCTATAATATTTTGATATTATGGAGGTATAAATAGTTAGTCAAATATGGGAAGAATCTCAAATAATATATGTTGAAGTGTTTACTAAAGAAACTAGTTGGGGACAATGAATTTACAGTAGATCACTAGAAATATTCAGAGTGGATTATCTTCTTTAAAATTTTAATTTAATTAACACCAAAGAAACTGAATATATTTTACTATAAACAAAAATTTGGATTGATCTGTATTATTCATTAGTTATATGAGTATTACATCCCATTTGTGTATATAACTCTAGATACTTTATTCTAATTAGTGAAATATTATTAATTGTTTTCTTAAAATGTAATCCTCGGGGAAGGAGAAATTCATATAAGATAGCACTCCCAAGATTCGAACCTTGTACCTCCCAAATAACTGCATTGGTATGCTCCTCACCTTCACCAATGTGTCACTTCCAAAGTGGTGAAATATTATAAATTTTTATTTAGATAGATGCCCTCATATAAATCCTTTTAATATAAATAATGAAAAAATATACATTTCTTACATATATGATAAATAATATGTATCATGCCAAAACATATTTAGTTATTATTAGTTTTATGAACTTCTATTTCGTTTTTTTGAATTTTTTCTTGCATCATTATTAGTTTTTTTAGTTAAATATTTTCTAGTGGGTATGGTGAAAATATTAACAACATTTTATATACTCACTCGAGGGATGAGTTTTTTTGGAAGATCAAACTATATATTATATTTTTTTCATTTTTTTGACTATTCGGTGGATCAATGATCATACTTATAATGGATTAATATGAAATACTAATGGAATGGGGTTTCCTACAATTATAGGGATTTGTATCATGACCTAGGCTTGGATATCCTAACACACATATCAAGGTAAACTCAATGATTATTATCAAGAGTTAAAAGGATTCCCTACGCGTTAATATAGATTAAAAGAAGATTGTTTGGATAAAAAATTGAAAAGAATTATTTTTTATCTTTTAGATACAAACAATATTATTTTAAGAATGTAATCCATCATATCTATGATATGGTTTAAGTAACTCAATTATATATTTAAAATAATTTTATGATCCTTTTCTAATTTAGAAAATGTTTTCACTAATCTTGTTTTAAGCATAGTTCATGAATAAATGATGGTGTTGAGACCACCCACAATAATTTAATAGTGTGATTTTGTAACTCCTTATATTCCCAAAATCACCAAAATCTCCAGAAATAAAAAATATTTAATGAAGAATTGTAACACCCCAGAATGATAAAGGGTTAAATGACTAAATGATATGACTCATGTCAACAAGGTACACCTTCATTTTCAAGAGCCTGTCTGATTAGAACTCCACAGCTAAGAGTGCTTGGCCTGGAGTAATGATCAGGATGGGTGACCTTCTGGGAAGTTTCCCAGGGTGTGTGCGAGTGAGGACAAAGCACACTGGAAAGGACATGTGTTGGCATGTGGGAACTGTTATTAGTCAGATGACTTGTTCAGGCATGTGGGTGGACCCTAGGGTGGGCCCCAGATGTCTGCGGGGCAACTGGTGGTACCTGGTGGGTCATGACCCGATGACCATGTTAAGGCGGGGTTGTTGTGCTGTCATAGGGACCCGGTTGTCACATTTGGTATCAGAGGAGGAACCCAGCCTTAAGTGCGGTGCACTGCCTGGGTTGAGAAATAGGGCCCACAACGAGGACGTTGTGCTCTACGGGGGGGGGGGGGGGTGATTGTAACACCCTAGAATGATAAAGGGTTAAATGACTAAATGATATGACTCATGTCAATAAGGTGTTGGGTGACATTTTGGAAATTTTCCCAGGGTGTGTGCGAGTGATAAAAAGAACACTGGAAAGGACATGTGTTGGCATGTGGGGACTGTCATTAGTTAGATGACCCGTTCAGGCATGTGGGTGGACCCTAGGGTGGGCCCCACGCGTTTGCGGGGAAACTGGTGGTACCTGGTGGTCCAGGACCCGATGATCATGTTAAGGCGGGGTGGTTGTGCTGTCACTGGGACCCGATTGTCACATTTGGTATCAAAGGAGGAACCCAGCCTTAAGTGCGGTGCACTGTCTGGGTTGAGATATAGGGCCCACAACGAGGACATTGTTCTCTAAAGGGGAGGTGATTGTAACACCCCAGAATGATAAAGGGTTAAATGACTAAATGATATGACTCATATCAACAAGATGCACCTTCATTTTTGGGAGCCTGTCTTATTAGAACTCCACAGTTAAGCGTGCTTGGCCTGGAGTAGTGATCAGGATGGGTGAACTTCTGAGAAGTTTCCCAGTGTGTGTGTGAGTGCGGACAAAGCACACTGGAAAGGAAATGTGTTGGCCTGGGTTGAGATATATGGCCCACAATGAGGACGTTGTGCTCTAAAAGGGGGTGATTGTAACACCCCAGAATGATAAAGGGTTAAATTACTAAAGGATAGGACTCATGTCAACAATGTGCACCTTCCTTTTTAGGAGCCTGTCTGATTAGAACTTCATAGTTAAGCGTGTTTGGCCTGGAGTAGTGATCATGACGGGTGACCTTATGGGAAGTTTCCCAGGGTGTGTGCGAGTGAGGACAAAGCACCCTGGAAAAGACATGTGTTGGCCTGTGGGGACTGTCATTAGTCAGATGACCCGTTCATGCATGTGGGTGGACCCTAGGCTGGGCCCCACGTGTGTGCGGGGCAACTGGTGGTACCTGGTGGGCCAGAACCCGACGACCATGTTATGGTGGGGTAGTTGTGCTGTCACCGGGACCCGGTTGTCACATTGTAACACCCCAGAATGATAAAAGGTTAAATGAATAAATGATATGACTCATGTCAACAAGGTGCACCTTTCTTTTTGGGAGCCTGTCTGATTAGAACTCCACAATTAAGCGTGCTTGGCCTGGAGTAGTGATCAGGATGGGTGACCTTCAGGGATGTTTCCCAGGGTGTGTGCAAGTGAGGACAAAGCACTCTGGAAAGGAAATGTGTCGGCCTGTGAGGACTGTCATTAGTCAGATGATCCGTTCAGGCATGTGGGTGGGCCCCACGTGTGTGCGGGGAAATTGGTGGTACCTGGTGGGCCAGGACCCGACGACCATGTTAAGGCAGGGTGGTTGTGCTGTCACTGGGACCCGGTTGTCACATTGTAACACCCCAGAATGATAAAGGGTTAAATTACTAAATGATATGACTCTTGTCAACAAGGTGCACCTTTCTTTCTGGGAGACTGTCTGATTAGAACTCCACAATTAAGCATTCTTGGCCTGGAGTAGTGATCAGGATGGGTGACCTTCTGGGATGTTTCCCAGGGTGTGTGCGAGTGAGGACAAAGCACACTAGAAAGGACATGTATTGGCCTTTGGGGACTGTCATTAGTCAGATGACCCGTTCAAGCATATGGGTGGACTCTAGGGTGGGCCCCACGTGTCTGCGGGGCAACTGGTGGTACCTGGTGGGCCAGGACCAGACGACCATGTTAAGGCGGGGTGGTTGTGCTGTCACCGGGACCCGGTTGTCACATTAAATATCAGAGGAGGAACCCAGCCTTAAGTGTGGTGCACTACCTGGGTTGATATATAGGGCCCACAACGAGGACGTTGTCCACTTAAGGGGGGGTGATTGTTACACCCCAGAATGATAAAGGGTTAAATGACTAAATGATATGACTCATGTCAACAAGGTGCACCTTCCTTTTCGGGAGCCTGTCTGATTAGAACTCCACAGTTAATCGTGCTTGGCCTGGAGTAGTGATCAGGATGGGTGACCTTCGGGGATGTTTTCTAGGGTGTGTGCGAGTGAGGACAAAGCACACTGGAAAGGACATGTGTTGGCTTGTGGGGACTGTCATTAGTCAGATGACCCGTTCAGGCATGTGGGTGGATCCTAGGGTGGGCCCCACGTGTCTGCGGGGCAACTGGTGGTACCTGGTGGGCCAGGACCCAACGACCATGTTAAGGTGGTGTGGTTGTGCTGTCACTGGGACCCGTTTGTCACATTTGATATCAGAGGAGGAACCTAGCCTTAAGTGTGGTGCACTACCTGGGTTGAGATATAGGGCCCACAACGAGGACATTGTGCTCTAAAGGGGGGTGATTGTAACACCCCAGAATGATAAACGGTTAAATGACTAAATGATATGACTCATGTCAACAAGGTGCACCTTCCTTTTCGGGATCCTGTCTGATTAGAACTCCACAGTTAAGTGTGCTTGGCCTGGAGTAGTGATCAGGATGGGTGACCTTCTGGGATGTTTCCCAGGGTGTGTGCGAGTGTGGACAAAACACACTAGAAAGGACATGTATTGTCTTGTGGGGACTGTCATTAGTTAGATGACCTGTTCAGGCATGTGGGTGGACCCTTGGGTGGGCACCACGTGTCTGCGTGGCAATTGGTGGTACTTGGTGGGCTAGGACCCGACGACCACGTTAAGGCGGGTTTATTGTGCTGTCACCGAGACCCGTTTGTCATATTTGGTATCAGAGGAGGAACCTAGCCTTAAGTGCGGTGCACTACCTGGGTTGAGATATAGGGCCCAGAACGAGGATGTTGTGCTCTAAAGGGGGGGGGGGGTGATTTTAACACCCTAGAATGATAAAGGGTTAAATGACTAAATGATATGACTCATGTCAACAAGGTGCACCTTCCTTTTCGGGAGCCTGTCTGATTAGAACTCCATAGTTAATCGTGCTTGGTCTGGAGTAGTGATCAGGATGGGTGACCTTCTGGGAAGTTTCCCAGGGTTTGTGCGAGTGAGGACAAAACATATTAGAAAGGACATGTATTGGCCTGTGGGGACTGTCATTAGTCAGATGACCTGTTCAGGCATGTGGGTGGACCCTTGGGTGGGCACCATGTGTCTGCGTGGCAAATGGTGGTACTTGGTGGGCCAGGACCCGACGACCACGTTAAGGCGGGTTTGTTGTGCTGTCACCGGGACCCGGTTGTGACAAATTGGTATCAGAGGAGTTCGGTTCTACCGCAGAACTCAGGACTCTGATCTTTATTCTATGTGAAGCAATAGTGTTGGCCTGTGGGGACTGTCGATAGTCAGATGACCTGTTCAGGCATGTGGGTGGACCCTAGGGTGGGCACCACGTGTCTGCCTGGCAATTGGTGGTACCTAGTGGGCAAGGACCTGACGACCATGTTAAGGCGGGGTGGTTGTGCTGTCACCGGGACCCGGTTGCCAAATTTGGTATCAGAGGAGTTCAGTTCTACCATAGAACTCAGGACTCTGATCTTTATTCTATTTAAAACAATAGTGTTGGCCTGTGGGGACTGTCATTAGTCAGATGACCTGTTCAGGCATGTGGCTGGACCCTAGGGTGGGCCTCACGTGTCTGTGGGGCAACTAGTGGTACCTGGTGGGCCAGGACCCGATGACCACGTTAAGGCGGGGTGGTTGTGCTGTCACCGTGACCCGGTTGTCACATTTGGTATTAGAGGAGGAACCAAGCCTTAAGTGCGGTGCACTGCCTGGGTTAAGATATAGGGCCCACAACGAGGACGTTGTGTTCTAAAGGGGGGGGGTGATTGTTACACCCCATAATGATAAAGTGTTAAATGACTAAATGATATGACTCATGTCAACAAGGTGTACCTTTCTTTTTGGGAGCCTATCTGATTAGAACTCCACAGTTCATCGTGCTTGTCCTGGAGTAGTGATCAGGATGGGTGACCTTATGGGAAGTTTCCCAGAGTGTGTGCGAGTGAGGAAAAAACACACTAGAAAGGACATGTGTTGGCCTGGGTTGAGATATAGGGCGCACAACAAGGGCGTTGTGCTCTAAAAGGGGGTGATTGTAACACCCAAGAATGATAAAGGGTTAAATGAATAAAGGATATGACTCATGTCAACAAGGTGAACCTTCCTTTTCGGGAGCCTGTCTGATTAGAACTCCATAGTTAAGCGTGCTTGGATTGGAGTAGTGATCAGGATGAGTGACCTTCTGGGATGTTTCCCAGGGTGTGTGCAAGTGAGGACAAAGCACACTGGAAAGGAAATGTGTCGGCCTGTGGGGACTGTCATTAGTCATATGATCTGTTCAGGCATGTGGGTGGACCCTAGGGTGGGCCCCACATGTGTGCGGGGCAATTGGTGGTACCTGGTGGGCCAGGACCCGATGACCATGTTAAGGCAGGGTGGTTGTGCTGTCACTGGGACCCGATTGTCACATTGTAACACCCCAGAATGATAAAGGGTTAAATTACTAAATGATATGACTCTTGTCAACAAGGTGCACCTTTCTTTTTGGGAGCCTGTCTGATTAGAACTCCACAGTTAAGCGTGCTTGGCTTGTAGTAGTGATCAGGATGTGTGACCTTCTGAGAAGTTTTCCACAGTGTGTGCGAGTGAGGACAAAGCACACTAGAAAGGACATGTGTTGGCCTGTGGGGACTATCATTAATCAGATGACCCGTTCAGGCATGTGGGTGGACCCGAGGGTGGGCCCCACGTGTCTGCGGGGCAACTGGTGGTACCTAGTGGGCTAGGACCCGACGACCATGTTAAGGCGGGGTGGTTGTGCTATCACCGGGACCCGGTTGTCACATTTGGTTTCAGAGGAGGAACCCAGCCTTAAGTGCGGTGCACTACCTGAGTTGAGATATAGGGCCCACAACGAGGACGTTGTGCACTAAAGGGGGGGGGGGTGATTGTAATACCCCAGAATGATAAAGGGGTAAATGACTAAATGATATGACTCATGTCAACAAGGTGCATCTTTCTTTTCGGGAGACTGTCTGATTAGAACTCCACAGTTAATCGTTCTTGGTCTGGAGTAATGATCAGGATGGGTGACCTTCTGGGAAGTTTTCCAGGGTGTGTGCGAGTGAGGACAAAGCACACTGGAAAGTAAATGTGTTGGCCTGTGAGGACTGTGATTAGTCAGATGACCCGTTCAGGCATGTGGGTCGGCCCCACGTGTCTGCGGGGCAACTGGTGGGCCAGGAACCGACGACCATGTTAAGGCAGGGTGGTTGTGCTATCACCGGGACCCGTTTGTCACATTTGGTATCAGAGGAGGAACCTAGCCTTGAGTGCGGTGCACTACCTGGGTTGAGATATAGGGCCCACAAAGAGGACGTTGTGATCTAGGGGGGGGGGGGGGTGATTGTAACACCCCAGAATGATAAAGGGTTAAATGACTAAATGATATAAATCATGTCAACAAGGTGCACCTTCCTTTTCGGGAGCCCGTCTGATTAGAACTCCACAGTTAAGCGTGTTTGGCCTGGAGTAGTGATCAGGATGAGTGACCTTCTGGGAAGTTTCCCAGGGTGTGTGCGAGTGAGGAAAAAGCACACTAGAAATGACATGTATTGGCCTGTGGGGATAGTCATTAGTCAGATGACCCGTTCAGGCATGTGGGTGGACCCTAGGGTGGGCCCCACGTGCCTGCATGGAAACTGGTGGTACTTAGTGGGCCAGGACCTGACGACCATGTTAAGGCGGGTTGGTTGTGCTGTCACCGGGACCCGGTTGTGACAAATTGGTATCAGAAGAGTTCGGTTCTACCGCAAAACTCAGGACTCTTATCTTTATTCTATGTGAAGTAATAGTGTTGGCTTGTGGGGACTGTCATTAGTCAGATGACCCATTCAGGCGTGTGGGTGGACCCTAGGGTGGGCCCCACGTGTCTGTGGGGCAACTTGTGGTACCTGGTGGGCCAGGACCGGACGACCATGTTAAGGCGGGGTGGTTGTGCTGTCACCAGGACCCGATTGTCACATTTGGTATTAGAGGAGGAACCCAGCCTTATGTGCAGTGCACTGCCTGGGTTGAGATATAGGGTCCACAACGAGGACGTTGTCCTCTAAAGGGGGGGTGATTGTAACACCCCAGAATGATAAAGGGTTAAATGACTAAATGATATGACTCATGTCAACAAGGTGCACCTTTTTTTCAGGAGCATATCTGATTAGAACTCCACAGTTAAGCATGCTTGGCCTAGAATAATGATCAGGATGGGTGACCTTTTGTGAAGTTTCCCAGGGTGTGTGCGAGTGAGGAAAAAGCACACTATAAATGACATGTGTTGGCATGTGGGGACTTTCATTAGTCATATGACCCGTTCAGGCATGTGGGTGGACCCTACGGTGGTCCCCACGTGTCTGCAGGGCAACTGGTGGTACCTGGTGGGCCAGGAACCGATGACCATGTTATGGCGGGGTGGTTGTGCTTTCACCTAGACCCGGTTGTGACAAATTGGTATCAGAGGAGTTCGGTTCTACCGCAGAACTCAAGACTCTGATCTTTTTCTATGTGAAGCAATAGTGTTAAGGGTATTGAGTTTGGTTATCAGTCCAGGGAGTCTAGTGTTGGTGCGGCGGCCGACGTATCCATACACTAGGACCCTGACTTCTGATTTCTGACTCAATGAATGAAAACATTGATTGCATGTGTGTTTCAAAAGTTTTCTTTGTGATTACATTGTGTTATCTCACTAGGTATAGTATTTGACCGTGGCGCACCTGTTCCTTTTCAGGATGGCCCCACGACGACAACCAGCTAGGGTTCCGAGATTTGTGTGAGACGACAGCCCACCGAGCGACGGGGCCTCGGTATAGGTCCCTTTTTCAGCGGAGGCACCAGCAGTACCACTACCCACCGAGCCACCGATGCCACCAGCCCCAGCCGCTAAGAGTGCACGTCACCTTAGTTCACTGCATGAGTTTTAGTGTCAGAGACCGGTCAGGTTCCACGGGGAGACGGACCCTCAGGCAGCCGAGGATTGGCTAGAGGCGGTTTTTCGAGTTTTCAGGTTAGTGGGGACACCAGCTGACCTCATGGTGATTCATGCAGTGATCCTCTTGCACGCGACTACAGGAAGATGGTGGAGCTTAATGCTCCAAGTGCACGACGAGGCATCTCTCATCTGGACGGACTTTGAGAGCCTCTTTCGTTCGGAGTTCGTTCCAGCCACCCTTCATGTGGTGCGCATCTAGGAGCTTCTACAGCTGTGGCAGGGCAGCATGACAGTCGCCCAGTACTCGGCGAGATTTACCGATCTCTCGCGCTATTCGACGGACATGGTACGAGACCCATTATTCCGGGCCCGGACCATCGAGCAGGGACTGAGGCATGAGATCAGGGCATCGTTGATCTCCCTCATCATTCCTACATAGGCAGAAGTACTGGAGAGAGCTATTATCATAGAGAGCTTTCTTGTTGAGCCTACTCCAGCAGCGAGACCTACCGCAGGGCGGCACGTAGCAGAGTCGTATGCAGTTGGTAGTTGACAGATGTCACAGGGGTCCAGGAGGACCAGACCATCAGGTAGACAACCTCAGGACACTGGCTCAGAGGTGCGATGCACACGGCACAGAGCTAGCCTTCCGAGGAGCAGGCAGTGCTACACATGCGGTGGGCAGGGCTACATGGATCGTGACTGCCTGACTCGCCGTCCAGAGGAGCAGAATACGGTTGAGGGGCCACCCAGGCAGAGGTAGAGGGTCGACTGTGGAGATCCGACGAGAGCAGGCGGATGAGGCAGGGGAGCTGGCCGAGCAGTAGGTGGTGGGCGACGCTTTGAGGATTTACCACCACCACCACCAGGAGGTCCACCCTGACCACAGGGAGCTGCAAGGCAGAGATAGGCTCAGCTTCAGGCAGCAGAGACCTATGACCACGGTGCGCCAGAGATGATTCGAGGTACTATCTGTGTCTACTACACCATTGCTGTAGTTCTTATAGACACAAGAGCGAGTCAATATTTTATTGTCGCTACCCTTGTTCGGAGCTCGTAGATTTCGAGAGAGCTGTTGGCTCGATCCTTACGGCTAGAGACTCCTACGGGAGAAGACTCGATGATTACGCACTGGTGCCGGTAGTGTGAGCTTACTATAGGAGGAGAGAGCTTCGGCTGAGATCTTCATGTAGCGGAGTCGAGGCCTTATGACGTCATCTTGGGCATGAATTGGTTATCCACAGTCCATGCTCAGATCGACGGTATTAGGCGCAAGGTGCGGTGTGTTCGCACCGATGGGAGCAAGTTCACCTTCACCGGCGAGGAGGGAGCCTTTGCAGAACAGGATGGACTCACGTAGAGGAGAGGAAAACCCATCACTCATTATTTGGCTAGCCTCATCCTAGGAGCAGTTGACGTGCAGAGTCCTAGTTTTCTTGTAGTGGTGGATAAGTATGCAGACGTTTTGCCTGACGACATTCCAGGACTACCTCCTCGTAGATAGGTAGACTTTTATATTGACCTGTATCTCGGGACAACCCCGATATCCACTCCAGCATATCGGATGGACCCCGTTGAGCTTCGAGATCTACGTGTACAGTTGGAGGACTTGTAGGGCAAGGGATTCATCCGACCCAGTGTTTCACCCTGGGCTTCCCCGATATTGTTCGCCAAAAAGGTGGACGGGAGATTGCGACTGTGTGTCAATTATCATCGCTGGAACCAGGTGACCATGAGGAACAAGTATCCACTATCTAGGATTGAAAACATCTTTGATCAGCTCAAGGGAGCACAGTGGTTCTCAAAGATAGACCTTAGATCAGGCTATCATCAGCTCAGAGTTCAAGATGAGGACATGCAGAAGACGACCTTCAGTTGTCGGTATGGCGACTATGGGTTCTTGGTTATCCCTTTCGGCGTAACCAACACTCCAGCAGTGTTCATGGGTCTCATGAATAGGATCTTTTAGCCATACCTCAATAAATTTGTCATGGTCTTCATCGACGACATATTGATATACTTGGCCATTGAGGAGGAGAACGCCTACCACTTGCAGGTTGTACTAGACACACTCTGAGAGCACCAGCTTTATGGAAAGCTCTCGAAGTGTCAGTTATGGTTACATGAGGTCCACTTCTTGGGACACGTCATCTATGAGGTGGTAGTTGCGGTGGATCCTGTGAAGATCGAGGCAGTGCTAGCTTGGGTGCCACCCATGAGCGTGATGGAGGTGCAGAGTTTCTTGGGGCTAGCAGGGTACTACCGGAGATTTGTGCCAGACTTTTCCAGAGTTGCGACACCACTCTTATCTTTGACGAAGAAGGGGAAACCCTTCATGTGGTCAGACAGATGTCAGCAGAGCTTTTAGGAGCGGAGACAGAGATTGACCAGCACGCCTATCTTGAGGACACCAGAGGAGGGAGTAGGGTACGTAGTCTACTGCAATGCATCAGGGACCAGACATGGATGTGTCCTAATGCAGGAGCGGGTCGTGATCACCTATGGATCACGTCAGTTGAGGCAGCATGAGCAGAACTATGCTACCTATGACCTAGAGTTAGCAGCAGTGGTCTTTGCTCTGAAGATGTGGCGACACTATCTGATGGGTGAGCTCTTTACAGTATACTCTGACCACTAGAGTCTCAGGTACATCTTCTCACAGAGAGACCTGAATCTAAGATAGCGGCGATGGCTCGAGTTCCTCCAGGACTATGAGTTTGAGATAGTCTATACTCCTGGAAAGGGGAACATAGTAGCCGATGCTCTCAGCAGGAGGACGGGCATTCAGCTACTCGGGCAAGCGACGAAGCAACTGGCAGCTTTGTAGATATCCTTCATTGATAGAGATGGAGCAACCTTTCTTCAGTCACTCACAATCACTCCTCCACTACTGCAGCGGGTCAGAGAGGCACATCGTGGGGACGTTGACTGTGAGACACGGCGTGCAAAGATATCCTCAGGACAGGCACCTGATAGATTCTCTGTAGGAGGAGAGCACATACTCCTTTTTAGAGGACGTACCATGGTACCAGTTGATTTACAGGAGGAGGTTCTGAGAGAGTTTCACACTTCCCCTTTAGCGGTACATCCAGGAGTGACGAAGATGTACCGGGATCTCAGACGAGAGCATTGGTGGCCGGGTATGAAGAAGGCTATAGCTGAGTTCGTTTCTCGATGCCTCACCGGTCAGTAGGTAAAGGCGGAGCACCAGGTACCAGAAGGCTTGGTGCAACCCTTGGAGGACCCAGAGAGGAAGTGGGATGGGATATCTATGGATTTCGTGACTGGACTTCCACGTACTTCCAGAGGTCAAGACTCCATTTGGGTGATTGTCGATCGACTCACCAAGTCAGCCCACTTCTTACCCATCAGAGAGTAGGGCTCAGTGGAGAGATTGGGGTGCCTCTACGTTCAGGAGATCTTATGACTTCATGGTGTTCCATAATCTATCGTCTCCGATCGAGTTTCTCGCTTTACTTCCCGGCTTTGGAAGGGGTTGCAGGAGGCATTCGAGACGTAGCTACGTCTGAGCACCGCCTTTCACCCTCAGACAGATGGTCAGAATGAGAGGACCATTCAAACTCTTGAAGACATGCTCCGTGCATGTGTATTCAACTTTCTTTGCAGCTGGGAGGACCACCTACCCTTGGTGGAGTTCACGTACAAAAACAACTACCACTCCACCATCGGGATGGAACCATACGAAGCATTGTATGGCCGACTTTTCAGATCACCTTTGTGCTGGACATACCCTGGGGAGTCAGCACTTGTGGGACTGGAGATGGTCCAAGCCATGATAGAGAAGGTCCAGGTCATCCAGGAGTAGATGAAAACAGCTTAGAGCTGGTAGAAGTCTTATGCTGACAGGAGGCGGAGGCCTCTGGAGTTCGAGGATGGCGACCACGTCTTCTTGCGGGTCTCACCTTGACGTGGATTACAAAGATTTGGCCGAGGTGACAAGTTATCTCTGTGCTTCATCTGACCATTCCAGGTCCTCAGCAGAATAGTTGAGGTGGCCTATCGCCTGTCTCTACCACCTCAGTTGCACCGGGTGCACAACATCTTCCACGTATCTCAGCTGAGGAGATATGTGCATGATCTGACACATATCATCGACCATGGGGAGTTGGACATTGACAATGGGGAGACTTTTGTGGAGGTCCCGGTGGAGATCGAGGATCGATAGGAGCGGGTCCTACATGGATGGTCTATACCTCTAGTACGCATCAGATGGTAGTACGGGAACCTCCAGGAGAGCACTTGGGAGCAGTAGGCTCAGATGTGTGCACAATACCCACAGTTGTTCCCCTTGTTTATGATGTATCTTTACGAGGACGTAAATTCCTGAGGTGGGAGTAATGTAAAGACCCGTAAAATTCAAGGGAAATTTTTTCCTAATTTTCTTTGTAATTTTACAAGAACGCAGTTTCTGATGGCACCTGATTCCGAGGCCCGATGTGCCCGGAATCATGTTCTGAAGTTTTTCTCGGGTACATTCAGTGAACGAACGAGCGGGTTTTCCTAACTTTTGAACCGTTCCTCGAAATCGAAATCCAAGGGCACCGATGGAACTGCAGTGCCGGTAACTGCTTAAGAAGACCTTTTTCGAATGAGAATTTTCTCGGGAGGATTTGTTTAAAATTTGAGGTTTAAGTGAAGAGTAAAATAAAATTGTAATCTAATTTTATTTTTCTTCTAAGTAGTTTTATCCTTTGTGTGGAAGTTGGGTTGCTAACTTCCCTTGGGAGAATAAAGGATAGGTGGGGCCCACACGATCCCCCACCTTTTCACATTCCCCATAACCCCTTGAAACTCCTCCTTTAATGTTGTGACTTTTCCTCTCCTCTCATTTAATCAAGCCAACACATTAATTTAATTAATGGATTTGAGTTTTTAAAATTTGAAACTCATGAAATGGATTAATAAAATAAGTGGAGCTTATTTTATTATTAGGCGAGTTATGTGGTGTTAAGGATAGAGAGAGAATACTCAAAATCAAGATGAATCTTTATCTTCTTCATTGAAGAACGCGAAGAACACACTGTCACCGATGAAGAACGCCGACCTCCGACGCAGGACGATGATTAAAGCTGATTCCTTGGAGATCGACGATGCGACGCTGTGTACCATGACACCGACAGTCCTCTTCTCCATGATTCCGTGTACCACGACGCCGCGTACCGCGAAGTCCCTTTCCCGCGACAAACCTCGTTCGACGACTTCATCAAGGTAGGGGTTTGATTTTAGTTCACGAATATTCTTGACCATCCTAAATCAATTTCTGAAGCCTCTTGATATCGGATTAATGGGAGGAGGTCGGACCACACGAACACGGCCGACCCTCCTCCTCCTTTGATGATGTGCTTTGTCACGGCATGGAAAAAGGTAGCGCGGTGCAAAGACACCGCGCAGAAACAAAGAAGAACGGGCGAGAAGCGCGGTGCTGTCGCGCCACGCCGTTGAGGCCGAAAAAAGCCGTGATGCTGTCGTGCCGCGCCGGGGAACCATGAGAGGCCGCGGGCGGAGCGGGGCCGCGGCGGAGGGGCGCGACAACGTCTCCCCACGCTGGTCGGACAAGGCCGCGGCTCAAAGCCGCGACGGTGCAAGGCGTGGTGGCCAGAACCACCGACCTACGACACCTCGGAGGGACGGGAACGTGGGGTCCCATAGCAGCAGCACCGACCGGCCGAATTAGGCCTGCCATTTCAGAAGGGAGTCGAGGGTCGTAACCCTCGGATGGAAAAGGCAGCAGACCCCACGTTGGGGCCGCGGTTCAATCAAGGGGGGTAGCTGCCCCCCTTCTGCATCGGCACAACCAGCACCGAGCTGGTCGTGTGGGGCGCGCCCGCGCCGGTAGGGCCGGGCCGCGCCCGAATGGTCCAGACCCAGACCCAGTTCGGGTCGCCTGGTTCGGGCCGACCCAGGGGGTCTCGGTGCGGGTCGGTCCGGGCCCAAAACCCCCTAAACCCGGACAGGTTCGTTCTTTTGCCCATATCTTGGGATACAGACCTCTGATCGACGTACCGTCAGTTGCGTGGTGATTCTCAGAACGAGACGGTCGTTTCGGTATATTCTACTCAAGATTTCAGAGAACTTTGTGTACGGTTGGGTTGGTTCGAACACGAAACCAACCGGGCCCTCGGAGCGGAAACACTATTAACTTATGTTCTGGATGTCCGATTGACGTACCATCGACTTTGTTGGATTCCTCTTAGTGAGATGGACCTTTTGGCTTACTCCGATTGAGTTTTGGATGCAGTTGGAGTGCAGTTGTGTTGGTTTTAACTTAAAATCCAACCGGGCCACTGGAATGAAAAAGCCAATAACTCTCAGACCGGGCGTCCGATTGACGCGTCGTCTGTCACATTGAGTTCCTCTTGTAGAGTAGGAAAATTGGAATACATAAACTCTGGACTACGTGTCAGTTTATGTATCGAACCCCGTGGATCGTGGAGTGGACCCTCCCGGAATCGAGCATACTGTGTGCGGGAACCCTAGAGCTGGATGCGACTGCAATGTAGACTGCACTGAAATCCTACGTGGGTTTAGTAGCGATGAAGACCGTACTGAAATCCTCTGTGGGTTCGACTGCGATGAAGACTGCACTGAAATCCTACGTGGGTTCAGCATTGATGAAGACCATACTGAAATCCTCTGTGGGTTAGACGACGATGGAGACTGCACTAAAATCCTACGTGGGTTCGACAGCGATGAAGACCGTACTGAAATCCTTTGTGGGTTCGACTGCGATGACTACTGTTCTTGTATCCTATGTGGGTCTGGCAGTGTTTGACTCTGTTCTTTCTATCTTACGTGGGTCTAGCAGAGTAGCTGGTCTATATCCTATGTGGGTCCGACAGCTTAGCTGGTTTAGTATCCTACGTGGGTCCCAACATAGATGAATCAGTGGCTATATCTGATCATCTCTATCACCTTACGAAGAAGTATACCTGTGTGAGCTGAGTCTTGATTTTCAATCAATATCTTCGATATGATTGACTTGAATTCCTATGTGGATTGGGTTATGTTATCCTGTGTGGATTGGGTTGTACTCCTATGTGGACGTGATCGAACCTGGGCTCGGATGTTGGAGCCGAACGGGAATTGTCGACTTAGGTATATGTATGGGCATATACCTAAGTAGTGTTGGTGGATACTTCATGATTGTACCTTTCCTTCTTGGATTCTGAGAGACCTTCGGGGTTCTCGGGGTCCCTACTGAGTAGCATATACTCACCCCTGCACAGGCTATGCCCGCACTACGTTGTGTTGGATGCAGACGACGGACAGTGATGATCATGGTTGAGGCTTGTGGAGCAAGTCGGTACCTAGAGGTGGACCATTGGGTGGAATATACACGGAACGGACGACTGGACACGAGGAGCTGAGGAGGCTATCTATACCCAAACTTCAGGTGGGACTTCCAGTAGACGGCTCGATGTTGCTGCTTTACTTTCAGTTGCTGTACTTTCTTCCAGTTGTACTTACTTTCAGTTTGGGTTTGTATTCTGGCCCATTTACTTTCCGCACTTACCATTACACCCAGTTTACTTAGTGTTTACTTCTACTGGCTTACTCTGTGGTGTTTGTTTACTTTATAAGGCAATACCTTCAACTTTTATCGAGATTTACGCCTTGGTGCTAGTCGCCAGCCCCTGGCCTATGGGAGGCGGGCTTGGGGTAGTCACAACACGGGTCCCGAGGACGGGTCGTGACAACAATGTTGGATAAATCACACTAGAATCCTTCAAGAATGATTGTTGGAAACCCATGTCCTTAGATGAACATCCCTATGAACATGTGAGAAATATATCAAAATAAAATATTCTAGAAATATATATTTGAAGAAAATGTAAGAATAATGTGAAACCCCATGATTTTATATGTGTTTCCTTTGAAATAATACTTTATATATTGGATATCTTTCCTTACACGCAACCCCGACTCTATATGATATAAGGTATAGTAAAAAATTATAACCAAACCATTATATTGGTAGTTATGAATAGTAATTACCACTATATAAAAAGTATCTATAAATATTGTTATTAAGAAAATATAATGTATTAATTATAATTAAATAAGTCCATAATTTTCATTAAAATCATTTGATGACCTAAAAATTTGTTTTCTTAAAAAATGGGTATTATTCCATTTGTGTGTGTAAAAATCATAAATAATTTCCATATTTTCAGGAAATTTTATATTAGGAAATTGAAATCATATTTAAAAACAACATTCTAATATTATATTAGGGTGAAGCCTTAATATTATTCTAAAAATATTTATATTTCCAAGAATGATGATAAATTCCATTTTTTGTAGAAATTGTAATTTTATTTCAATTTAATTTCACATAATGTTTTTAATTTTATATCACAGTAACCAATGAATAAATTAATTATATATAATATTATTATATAAATTGGAATTATAATATCAAAATATTTTAAGAGAATGATAATGTTTGATAGAGTACAAAATACACAACACCGAGTAGAAAAAAACATTAAAATATTATTATTTAATTATGTCTGTTTGAACCCAGGCCCTAAATTGCTGGATATGAATATGATTAACTATTTCTTGATATATATATATATATATAATGAATATAATGAATATAATCAATATAAAATTATTTATTAATTCTTATTAAATATGTGCTCAATGTTTAGTAATGTTATTTGTTTCATGGAAAACACATTTTTTGAAAAATGATTTATATTTAATTTTAAGAAAAAATATTATACTGAATTTTAGAAAACTGTTAAAAATTTAATTTTTTTAATTAAATTCATTTTTAAATCTTCATATCATAATGATCATTTGTTTAAATTTTGATAATTTTCTAAAAAATAATTTTTTCAATGGATACTAACAAATACCATTTTTTATTGAAAATTGCAATTTCATTTTGATTATTTATAAATTAAAATTATATTTGGTATTTATTTTTGAAAATATAATTTTATTTATTAATTTAAAATAAACCAAATATATTTATAAATTAATTTTTTTCCTGAATTTAATATAAAAAATTTTTGGTACGTAGAAGACATTTTTTTGAAAAATCGTTTTCATCGTATTTTTTAAGTTTAATATTAAATAAAATTATGAAACTTATATGTTTTCAATTTTAAAAATATTATTAATTATTTTGAATCAAGGGGTATATATTAATTAAATAGGTTCCTTAAATTTATAATGAATATAAATAGTATCTATAGTAATTGTTATTACCACGGTAATGGATAAATCAGACAATTAAAGGTTAAAAATGATCTAATTAGGATTATTAAATGAGTGTAATAAATCTATTAATTTTATTTAATGATTTTATATAATCCATAATTATCCAATATTATGTTATGTGGTCTTTGGAGATAAAGTATTTGTGAATATCACCTTGTAATAGTTTATGTCATGAAATGTAAAAAATATCACAATATTTTTTTAATAACTATAATATTATGAACATTGAGATAAAAATATGATAAGATCAGTTAAATATATTAATTAGGAAGATAAATTATTTAGAATCATCATGATAATTTGTTATTTTATTTTTTTAGAAGAAATTTTTATATTAAATTCTTATATAATACTAATGTAGTAATTAGTAAATTAATGTAAAAATCAATAAATTGATATTAAAAAAAATTAAAAGAAAACTAATTTCAGATAATTAATGTTTTTAAACAAAATTGTAGAAGGTTAAAATATTTTTGGAATTTAATAAAACATTTTTCTTCAACTTTTTTTATTTTATTGATGTTATTATGGTAAAATTAATGAATAGTTTTAAAAATTGACATTGGTGATATTTTATAAAAAATACTATTTATTAAATTATAAAAAAATTCATAAAAATAATAAAATAATAAATATTACTATGATATTATTTATTATATCAGAAATGGTATATTTATATGATGTTTTTTCCATTTATATAAACAATATTTACCCTCAATGTGTTAAAATTCTAGTTGAAATGAAACAAGTGGAAGGGGTTAATTAGTGGTTTAATCAAAGGATAAGGGGAAAAAATACTAAAAATATATAATTATTTATTTATGAGTTTATATATACTCCTAATTATTAGATATTATATATAAATTGGTTTCTATCCATTTGGAATTGAACATGAATTTATATTAATTTAATATTTTGAGAAATTCTAAGTGTGCTCCTCCCCTCACTTATAAAAGGAAATATCTTATTCTATTTACATAAAACATGAAAAACCATTTTATTTTCCATATATAATTCCAAATCCTATAATAAAAACTATATAAAAGATATAGGGTCCTTAGTTAGGGAATAATACCTCCCTTAGTGGCCTTAAGATGTAATGAAATTGAGGTGGTCTGAAGATGAGGCATTATTCTTGACCATACATTTCTGATTTATTTTTTATTCCACCTCTTTAAAAAATTAATAAAACAATATTATATAACAAAATAATTATATTGAAAATAATTTTGTTTTATTATTAATATTTAATAACATATATCCATCTACAACATCCATTAATGGTAATATAAATCCATCATTCGTCAGTACGACAGACTACTATGCCACAGATCAATTTAATTTATTTTCTATCGACACCTCTCATGGTTGTTTAAAATGATGGATTTAATGTTTATATATAATAGAAATTCCATAATAGTAATTTTTTATAGATTATATAACATATATTTTATTACCCTTCCATTAAATGATAAACGATAATGTCATTCAGGTGTATGTGTGGATTATCACCTCCATGAAGCGATGTGATTAATTTTTCAACTACACATCACATGGTTGAAATATATTAGCCTATTTAAATATATAATTTGATATTTATGATATTATAATAATTCATGAAATATATAATTATATATTACTTATTCCCATAATGATCCAAAAAAAATGGAAACTTTACTCATGTGTATATACATCCTATCATCTCCATTATTGTAACGTAGTTTATTTTTCATAACTATATGTAATGATTGTATTTAAAAATATAATTGATATATAAAAATGATAATCATTTCATGATTATTATTTTTTATAATAGTTTGAAATGACCCCCTTGACCATGGTCAACAAACAAAGGCCATTTTGAAATTATTGTCTGAACGTCTTCAAAACACCTGATATGGTTTTAAATGATTTGGTAATTAATTATTTAATTTAAATAGATGAAAAAATAATGTTACTGAATTAATATATGGAAATTTTGTTAAGAAATAAAATAGTAGTTATTATTATGTTATAGAAGCATTGAAATACATATATATAAAGTCATGTCTCCAGGAAAGTGATTTCTTCTAAATTTCTTTTAATTGACACATATTTTATTTTAATACACATTATTTATTTTTTATTATGTATATAATATATTTTTAAAAGTTTTATCATGAATCAATAAAATTTAAAAATATTTTTGAGTTTTAATTTTTAATATTTCATCTAAGGTAATTTGACCTGAATGTTACCAAGTGGTAAAGGGTTTCGAAACTCAATTTCTTTTAATTAGGTTAAAACTATATTAAAATTTATTTATTATTCAATGATTATTTGTAATTTAATTTTAAATTAATTTATTTTGTATTTAATTTTTTGATAGATACATTTGTAACCATAATCTATTCATTTATTAATTATCAATTATGTGATATTAAATTTGTATGGGTTATTCATCTCAAATTCCCTTTCCCTGGGAAATGTGCGCCTATATTCTTTTATAAAGTCTATATGATTCCATTTTGACATAATAATTCATAAATTTACTAATTTTAATTATATTTACTGTTCGATTTGATGTAATTTTTGCATACAATTATTATTGAAGATTTTACAAAGTGGAAAAGGATTTAGGTTACAATATCATTTCTTTTTAGGATTATTTAAGTTCAAGTTTTTATGGGTGGAAATATTAAGATATTAATTTTTGGAAACAATTACAATTTATTCTATACTGGTTATGGATATGGTTGACATGTTAAATTTCTATTGGCTCCCATACTAATCAATTAAGCAACAAAAATTTCATTTTTAATTGTTGTTGATCTTGTATCATATTTTAGATTATAATTATTTCTATTTTATATCCATGTTTTCTAAAATGATTTAAAAATTTGTATTTTTCAAAAATAAATATTTTTCAATGTATATTTTACATTATCATCACAATTATTTTAAAAGGATATAAAATGAAAATTTCAAAACCCTTTTTTAATTGGTTATGTTTTAAAACCTTTTATAAAATATTTGAAAAAAATATTTATTTTTGAAATATTGAACATGAACAAATTCTCTAACCTGTGTGACCATTATATGTTTTTATGAATCTTTTATAGGTATCTAGGGTATTTTTAAATGAAATGGTTTTTGAAAATGGTTTGTAAATTTGGAATTTTAAAAAATTTATTTTTAAGCTTAAAAGGACATTTCCCTCAATAATGTTTCTAATGATTTTTCATTGGTGTATCCATTCAATAATAAAAACAACCCTTGATCATACATATTATCTATTTGAGATATTTTCTAATGATATTATCCTAATTATTTATCTGGTTGGATAATTATTGTTTAAAACCTTTTTTAATGGAATACATTTCATTTCCACTGGTTAATCATGTTTTGAATGGAAAGTTCTGATTTAAGATTTACGACGATATTGAATTTTCTCGATTCCATAACCATTATTTGATGTATTTCATAAATTATAAGATTTAATGAATTTTAATTAAAACCCATTATTCCCATGTTATGAGTGATTAATATTTTGAAAATTATTTTTTAATAGAAAATTTTATTTTGATATTATAAATTGTTTTTGAAACAAGTTTAAAAGGGTTTTTGAAGGGATTTATTCATGATATGATCCTCCGATATTGTTTCTAATGTTTTCAGCCCCATTATAGAACATGGTTGATCCCGATAAAAATTATATTAATCATTGACCCATTTATATATTATGGGTGATCTCTATATAGATTATATGAAATGTGTTCATAGATAGCACTCCAATACATTGGGTAATGATTATGTTTTCTAAAAAACTATATTAGAATTTTGACATATGACTATTAAAATTTAATGTTTGTATAAGGTATTTATAATTATTAGTTCCCAAGGTATAAACATGTTTTATTTATGTTTTATAAGGGTTACAAATGATTACTTTAATCGATGTTGATATATCATTTCACATTATTATTGATTCATATGAATATTTTATTATGGTAAATCATTATGCAATGATTCATGGTTGATGACCCAAATATTTACATGAATTAATTATATTATGTCATGATAATGAATTTTGATTATGTAATCATATCATTATCCTCATCATAATCTCAATCATTATAATCAATTGTTATTGATTATGATTACCCTTATTGAGCATTTGAGATCACCCTTTATGTATTTCAATTTCCCCTATTTATGAAGAATGATAATTTGTGGATAAAAAAATTTATATGTGGATAATTTTATGGGAGATATTTGAGTCCAAATATGAAATATGAAAATATGGGTATTGTGGGAGAAATATTCCATTGAATTCAAGAGTTTTATTTATATAAAAGAATCTCCCTCCTATTTAGAAATATAAATATAAAAGGTACTTAATTATGTATGTTATCAAATAGTTCCATTTGATGTTTTATGGCATGGATAGAAAAAATTGGGTAATATTTATTATTATCAAATACAAAAATGTAAATCTTATGTTTTTAGATCTAGATCAGGGAGTACAGGTTAGTGGCTATTACAATTTGTTTTAGAGTAGGTTGTAAATAAAATTATAAATTATGATTTTTTCATATGATTTTATCTCAATATTTATGGATACCATCATGTGTTTATGAGTATTAGTTTGATCATCAGATCAAATTCCTAGAAATATCTATTGTGGTTTTAAGTGATGGAATTTTAATTTGACAAATGATGTTTTGGGAAACTATTTATTGGGTAGTGGTATTTTTAACTCTTAGGTTTAACATGATTTATTATTTTGTAAAAATGGTAATACACTTTTGGGAATGTGCGAAGGAATTTATGAGATTACCTTTCAATTAAAAAAACCAATATTTTTTATTATTGTGATATGGGGTTATTTATTTATAGAAATGAATAGAATATTAAAGATTATATTATTAGGATATATATAATTTGATATGATACATTTTTAGTGGCTTGTATCATTTGATGATAAAATATAAATTTATCATGGAATAATACATAATCAATTATTTCTAATTTTTTAGATCATTTGTGAACATTTTGTGTTATTTTTTAATTTTTGATAATAAGGTGTAATTTTTTCATATGAAGGTTAATTTATTTTGGGGACTTTTTGATCATTATATAATCTTTTTTGTATTTTTTAACATATAAAAATAGTATAAATATCTTTTCATGGAAGTATATGATCCGATATAAGTTGATAAAAAATTAATTCTCAATACTCATCATTTGGAGTAAAAGATGATATTTTGATTTAAACTTATTAAAGGATAAAATTATAATTTTCAAGTAAGTACATTTTTTTAATATAAATATTCAATATTTTAATAGAATTATTGAAATCTAAGAAAATTATCTAAAAAAATATTATCTTCTTACATTCTCTTCAAATGAATCTATGCTCTTTCTCAAACCTATTTTGTCTATGGTTTCTTGGTCATTGAATTTCTCAAGATCATTCAATTTCTTGTGATCAATGATATTTGTCACTCTACATTATTGTTTGGACATTATTCTTTTCTTAAATGTTCATATTTTTACTTCCTAGTAATTTCTTCTTATTTCTAAACCTAGTTTTTGTTATACTATATGACCTTCATACTTCTGTTTCTCTCTTTTGTAGATGATGTTATATTAACTATTTTTATGACATGGGATATAAAAAAAGTGATTTTAAAATATAACAAATTAAATAGTGAGATTAATTTAGAAATTTTGAGGATGTGATTTTTTGAAGGGGGAGAATTTAATATCCCATGATTTTAAAAGAATTACTATATCAGATAGTTTAGAAAATATGAAACACAGAGTATAATTGAACAAAAAAATTTATTATTTAAATATGAATACTGTAACCATCCCATTAAATTTTATGATATGATTATGGTTAGATAACTATATATATATTCTAATAAATTAAATTTTTTAATTAAAACATAGTAAATATGCACTTATTTTTTAGTAATGTTATTTTATTAATTAAAAATATAATTTATTAAAATATGTATTTTTTTGAGAAAATATTATACATAATTATTTAAAAATTTAGAAAAAATATTTTATAAAATTAACAACATTTTTTAAATCATTTTATCTATTATTTCCTAATGTTAAATAATGTGACTGAGTGAATGGCCCAAAGGCCTTAAGTTTTAACCTCACATGACTTTAAATACATAAACTAAACATAAACCGGTCAAAAAACAAGTCTACTAAAAATTCCCCTCCCCAGCATGAACATCATTATGGCAGGCCTCCACCAAAACATGGCTACTCAGTGAGCTGTCCCACGCAAAAAATGCATGGGCCTGGAACTGATGTCTAGGCCATAACCTCTCAATCATATGAATCTGAGTAGCTATGCATAGTGAAAGCTACTTGCTCTGAAACCACATCTGAAGCATTCTCTAGTAGAAAGTATGGGCCAAGATGATATCCAAAATATAAACCATTAAATGAAAAAGTTACAAATCACAAAACCTACCATTTCCAATGGTTTTAGCAGAATTCCACTCCAATATGAGAACTTCTATCTTTCCACCACTATCTAAGTGACTCAACCCCTAAACAACATGACCTTATGCTTCATCAAATAAATAATGTAGTTTTTTATAGAAAATTATATATTATTTTTGATTATTTATAAATTAAAATTATATTTTGGTTCTATTTTAAAATTATATTATATTATTTTTATTTTAAATAATCTAATAATTGGGTTTGAAATAAATGTTATACTTTAAGTTAGTATAAAAAAATTGTACCTAAAAATGCATTTGTATGTAAAACCTATTTTCAACTCATTTTATTGTCTTAATTTAAAACTATAAACATGCAATTAAATGTTTTGAATCATTAAAAATGGATTGCATATTTTTAATTAGTGGTTCCATGATTAGTAAATAGGACTAGTTTATTTTTAGTCAATTTTAATAGTATCCATAATAATCATTATTCCCATGTTAATTCATAAATAATAAATTTAAGGGTTAAAAATAATATGATAAAGAAAATAAAATTACCATAAGGCATGAATTAATTTTATTAGATGAGCCCACCTCATTTGTAATCATAATATATTTAGTTATATGGGTTTTTAATTTTTTTTTTGCGATTATGAGCTTTATAATATTGTAGTTATTGAATATTATAAAAATGTCTCACTATTGTTTTTAATAAATATAATATTTTTAACATGGTGTTAAACAGAATATTTTAATTATTATACATATTAATTTTAAATATATTTGATTTATTTTTAAAATAATAATTTATTTAATTTTTTGTGAAAATGTTACATAAAATGCTTACACAAAGTTGACGCAACAATTAAACAATTAATGATATAATCAAATAAATGATATTTAAAAACATAATAGTAACATAATTAGAGTTAATTAATATAATCCATGAATTTTTATAGACTAATATAACATGTTATGGGTGTAATAAAATATATTTTTATTTTTATTTGTTTTCTTGATGTTATTAATGCCAATGTAATTAATAGTTATGAAAATTGCTAAAAATGATATTTTATAATAAATAACATATTATTAAATTATATAAATTCCTAAAAATACTAGATTCATCAATGTTATTGGGATATTATTTATAATATCAACCATCACCAATTTATGGGATGTTACTCAATATATGGAAACTATCTTGACCGTCAAATTGTAAAAATTATAATGTCACAAAAAGTGTCAAAGGGTATAACGAGGGGTTAAAACCAAAATATAAGGGTAAAAACATCATCAAAACATATTTAAATTTTATTATATGATATTATTTGGTCCCATACTCATATTATATTTGAAATAAGTTAGTTTAGAGTAATTTTTAAGTGAAAATTAATTTATATTAATTTAATATTTTGAGAAATTCCAAGAGTGCCCTTACCCTCTCCTATAAAAGGGTATAAATTATTCACTTAATTTTATTCAAACCCAATTTAGTTTTCTAAATATCTTAACAAATAACTTCCAATAATACCTGCTAATTATTTTAGACCCCTTAGGTATGGAAGAATACCATCCTTATTGGTCTTAAGGTGTTATGAAATTAAGGTTGTCTGATGTAGAGGTATCATTCTTAACCAAGAATTTATATTTTATTTTTTCTCACACCACCTTAAAATATTCCATACTCATTATTCATTAAAAATAACTATATTAATAAAACATAAAAGTAATAATTTTAACTTCATATCATGTATCTATCTTTATTATATATTAAATGGGAAAGGAATACATTATTTTTGTGGGTGGAGGACTACTACCTTAGAGACCATAGTAATTTGTTTTCCATTAACAGCTCTCACAGATAGTATTAATAATAATAGATTTGATATATATATATATATATGTATATATAATATTACTAAAATATTAATATTTTTTGAATTATAATGTAATTCCTATTATCTTACCCTTCCATTCACTAAAAAATGATAATGTAATTCATGCGTATGTGTGTACTACGAACTACAAGAAGTGATGCGATTCATTTTTTATAAACAAATAACATGGACGATATAAATATGTGTTTATAATTAAGTAATATTAACTTTAATATTCCATGATATTTTAGGGAATATATAATAATACTTCACTTATTTCATAATGGAAATTGAATCATGGGATTGCAGCTCAGGCATACGTATAGCCTACCACATCCATGATTGCAATGTAGTATATATTACATAAGCATATTTATTATCTTATTTTAAAACTATAATTTATATATTAAAATGATATTTATTTCATGACTATTGTTCTGTAGATGGTAGAATAATCACCCTACTTACTACAATTAACATACATAAGTCATTTAGAGGTTATGGACCAAACATCCTAGAAACACCCAATTGAAACCTTACAGAATAAGTAATTAATTGTTTCATTGTAATTAATTAAATAATTAGTTTAAGTATAATTTATTAATCTATTAAAATGTTTTTATGAAGTAAAATAATTTATTTGAGTCTACTATAGAGATTTTGAATGACATATATTGTATTCTTGAACTCATGGTAAAAGATTCCATCTAAATTTCATTTCAATTATGAATATTTTTTTATACAACTAATTTATTTTACATCACATATATAATCACGATTTACATGTTACTTCATTAATTATTCATTCATCATTATATTTTTTGTTTATTTTTGATTTTTTTTTCATCCAATGGATTTTGACATGAATATTACCAAGTGGTGAAAGGTTTGTATCTCAATTTTCTTGGATTGGGTTATAAATACTCATCAATGAGAGTTATTCCAAGATATTTTGAGAATTGATATATAAATATGAATATTCTTTGTTTAAACTTTATTTTTGTGTAATTACAATTGTTACATATAATATTTTCATTTATTAATTATCAATTCAATGATATATTCTTTTAAGGGTTATTCGTCTCAAACGTAAGTTTCATGGGACAATTGATAATGATGTGAAACTATCATCATTTACGATTTTATAGATAACCTATCCTTATAAACCAATAATCACTTGATTTTGATCATAAATAACCATTACATACTAACCATGGATTGAAGAATTCTACTCTCATTGGAAGACTAGAAACATAATTAGAAATCATGCACTAGAGGAAAACCGAATATGTGCGACGAGCGATTTGTGACGGGATCCCGTCGCAAAACACCTTTTGCGATGGGGATCCATCGTAAATCACCCGTTGCAGAAAACGGCGTCGCAAATAGTTGTTTTTGGGGCGGTCCCACCGCAAAAAAAGTATTTGCTACGGTATTTTTCCCCCATCACAAATTGTTTTTCGTTTATATATAAAAAAGGTATTTGCGATGGGCCGTCGTAGATATATTATTTGCGACGAGTTTCTGACCCGTCGCAAATGGGAAATTTAAAAAATATTTGTAACGTAGGTATTTGCGACGAATCGTCACAACAATAGTTTTTACGATGGGTATTCTTCCCATCGCAAATGGGATAGTAAAAAAAATATTTTATGACCAGACACCCCGTCGCAAATACTCCCGTCGCAAATACTAAAAATAAAATAAAAAAAATAAAATAATTAATACAAATTGTATAATACTATATAAAAAAAATTAATATTAATAATATAAAAAATTATATTATTATAATATAAATAAAAAAAATATATAAAATATAATTATGAAATATTAATATAAAATAATAATAATATTAATATAAATAATATAATATTATATAATAATACTAATATTAATAATATAAAAAATTAATATAATATTATTATTAAATTATGTATATAATAATAATAATAATAATAATAATAATAAATTATATTATTATAATATTAATAATAAAAAATAATATAAAATTATTATGAAATATTAATATCAAAAATAATAATAATATGAATAATAATAATATAATATTATATAATAATAATACTAATATTAATAATATAAAAAATTAATATAATAATATTATTATTAAAATAAACATACATATTTATGAAAAAATAATATTAATATTATTGTCGCTGCGTTCTGAGACATAAATAAACGCTGCAACCTGGGTGTAAGCGAGAAATATCTCAACTGTTTTACAGGAATCAATCCAGACTTCCCTGATTGAGCTTCTTTATACCTCGATTGTCCACATGTGGGACAAATATCAAACGAATCATTTTCACCAAAATATAAGTTGAAATCGTTTAAACATGAATGGATCTTCTAATAACTAAGGCCCAAATTAAGAACCAGTCTCTTGCTCTCATAATAATTAGCAGGAATCACATTTTCTTTCGGTAACAATGCTTTAACCAAAGAAAATATCTAATCAAAACAGTTATTTTACATTCCATTATCTGATTTAATAGCCATAAATTTTTCAACTACTTCTAATTTTCTTATCTTGTAACTAGGATATAATGCATCCTCAGTAGACCTGAACAACTCAGCAAATTCAGATGGTGCCAACTCGGGAGGTAAATCAACATCATCCTCAATTTCAGTTTGTTGAACGGATGACCCTACAACATCATGTACTAAATTCTGAAACCGTGATGGATCTGGAATCAAATTATTAGTATCTTCTCTGGAAATGCGTTCACTGTGTTGATACCAAAAAATATAACTTGATTGAAAACCATAACGCAAGAGATGTTTCCCAATGATGTCAAATGTCTCAAACATTCTCAAAACACATTTTTTTCAAGGACAGTTAATTGTCCCTTCTTAAACAAATTCTAGGTTTGATGATGCAAATGATAAGAAAGCTTCAACACCATCAACATATACAAGATTTCAACTAGAACTGTTTGGATTTCTGCGCTGATTTATCCAAGCACGATCATATTATAATGACTGATGTCGACTTCCTTGTTCCATATTCATATATATGTTTCTAAAAAATTTAAAACCATTACTATTGTTAAATAATTTGATATAAGAAAAACAATATCCTAAAAAGAGAAGATACATAATTACAGTTATTTCTTAGTAATTACCAATAATTATAGGCAACATAGTAAGTTTGTAATCATCCACACTAATTATTATTAATTTAGCAATACTTATAAATACTTGGAAAAATAAAATATGCTTGAATAATGAAATAAAATTTTGTAATCATCGTTGTGGAGATTATATTACTAATTATTCTTATTTTTTCCAGCGGATTGGCGGAAACTCTTTTGCCTGATGACTCATCTCCTTGCGAGGAGATGAGTCGTCAGGGAAAAGAGCCTCTTTTTTCTGATGACTCATCTCTTTTTAACTTTCTCGTGACTGTAATCAGTATGAAAAACATTCTCTGACATACGTTAGAGCACATTTTTCATACTGATTTTAGTGGGATAAAGTAGCAATGATATGAGATGTTGAGCAAAAGGTAGCCGCCAATAGGCTGGAAATTGTGCCAATTTATAACTATGTACTCGAATTTATTTTATTTTTGATTAATTATTACTAATTATTACTAATTATTATTAATTATTACTAATTATTACAAATCTAAATATTTCCAACAGATGTTTCTCTATTCTTAACATGTTCAAATCTTAAAGGGTCGTCAATTTTCAGGTCATGCCCAATAAAAAGTTTGTGTCAACCATGTCCATTGTAAACTCTATAATTGTCCTTACATGGTTGATCACCTCGCAATTAGTGTTCCAATAGGACGACACAAGTAATTTCATTCTCATCTTTAAGAATAATCTCGCACGACCCTTTACATAGATCACTCTTCTTTGAAAAATTAAAAGAACTTCAGTATCTTTCCCATAAATTTTCAAGAAAGAATGGTCTTTGTAAAAAGTCATGTGATATGATTCTTATATATGAGAAAGACATGACTTGGGTTGTCCTGTTGCAACTCTACTTGTGAGGTGATCAACCAAGTAAAGACAATTATAGAGTTTACATTGGACATGGTTGACACAAACGTTTTATTGGGAATGACATGAAAATTGGAGACCCTTTAAGATTTGAACATGTTAAGAATAGAGAAAAACTTGTTGGAAATATTGATAATTGTAATATTTTATAAATTTTTTATAATTTTAATAAAATTAATATATTTTTAGAAATATTAATCATATACTAATAAAATAATTATTTTATTAGTATTATTTAATTATTAATATTTGAGTAATATAATATTTTATATTATGTTACTATTTATGTTACTAATTATATTAATAATTATGTTACTAATTAGTAATGCGAAGATATGAATATAGGTCCGGTGGTTAATCAATCATTGAATAGAAAAACAAACGTGATTGACCACTCATCTACCTCAATTTTCTTTTCATTTGTGTGTTGAGGCTTGATAGGAAACTTCTGCCTCCAAATGTAATAATTGCTTTTACTATCAAAATTATAAACCTCATCACCTCTATGTTGGCGAGGAGGTTGCTAATTTTGACAGTAAAAGAAAATATTACATGTGGAGGCAGAAGTTTTCTGCCATGCCTCAATACACAAATGAAAAGAAAATTGGGGTAGATGAGCGGTCAATCACACTTGCAAATTATCCTAATTGCAGTTTCTAATTATCCTAATTGTAGTTTCTAATTATCCTAATTGAATTTATAATTATATTAATTATTTTAATTGTTTCTTAATTATTTTAATTGTTTCTTAATTATTTTATTTTCTTCCTAATTATTTTAAAAGTTTCTTAATTATTTTAATTGTTTCTTAATTATTATAATTGTTTCTTAATTATTTTAATTGTTTCCTAATTATTTTAATTGTTTCCTAATTATTTTAATTATTTCCTAATTATATTAAATGTTTCCTAATTATTTTAATTATTTCCTAATTATTTTAATTGTTACCCATTATTTTAATTATTTTATAATTATTTTAATTGTTTTTTAATTATTTCCTAATTACTTTAATTGTTTCCTAATTGTTTCCAAATTATTTTAATTGTTTCTTAATTGTTTCCTAATTATTATAATTGTTTCCTAATTGTTTCCTAATTAGTGTAATTGTTTCCTAATTATTGTAATTGTTTCCTAATTATTTTAATTGTTTCCTAATTATTTTAATTGTTTCCTAATTATTTTAATTGTTTCCTAATTATTTTAATTGTTTCCTAATTATTTTAATTGTTTCCTAATTATTTTAATGGTTTCCTAATTATTTTAATTGTTTCCTAATTATTTTAATTGTTTCATAATTATTTTAATTGTTTCCTAATTATTTTAATTGTTTCATAATTATTTTAATTGTTTCCTAATTATTTTAATTGTTTCTAACTATTTTAATTGTTTCTAATTATTTTAATTGTTTCTAATTTCCTAATTATTTCTAATTTCCTAATTATTTCTGATTTCCTAATTATTTCTAATTTCATAATTATTTCTAATTTTCTAATTATATCTATTGATAATTATTTTAATTATTTCTAATTATTTCTAATCAATTAAATCTAATTATTTCTTAATTATTTGATAATTATTTTAATTAAATCTAATTGAATCTAATTATTTCTTAATTATTTGATAATTATTTTAATTATTTCTAATTAATTTGATAACTATTTCTAATTAAATATATCTATTTCTAATTAAATATAATTATTTCTAATTAAATATAACTATTTCTAATTATTTATAGTTAAATATAATTATTTATAATTGTCACCAAAACATCCCCTAGGAGTGTCGAACCAAGAGTGCAACAAGGCCCGTTGTCATGTACCAGGTTACCCCGAGTCAAGCTCGAAACACCTTGTTAGAGTTTTCACTACTAGGTACATCTGTTTTAGAGCCACCTCTACTTGTTCCTATCTAGACAAGGATTATTTGGTTCAACCACTTAATCTAATTATACTATATAGCTACTAAACATTCTATTAAAAAAAAATTAAAAATTAAAATTAAAAATAAAATTAATAATTAAAAATAATTTAACAATTTTAAATAATTAAAAAAATAAAAAATATATAAATACCTTCGATATTTTGAAGCAATTATCGCAGTCTAACTCCTTCTCTCCTCTTCTCATAAGAAAAAATTAAACCGAAAGAAATTTTCTACTTAGAACTAGAAGTTAAAGAGAGAAAGAAAGAGAGATCTGAATGATTTGGAAAAAAACGGGTGGGGGTATATATAGGTTAGATTATTTGGGACGGTCTTATTTGCGATGGTATCCCGTCGCAAATACCTTCAACCACATTAATTACAGGTGGCAGTTAAAAGTTTTTTTGCGATGGGCTCATCGCAAATAGCTGCCTGTCGACATACCATTAGCGACGTGCGGATATCCCCGTCGCAAAATCCTATTTACCGCCACCGGTATTGGTGATGGGCCCCGTCGCAGATAACACCTGCTGACAAATGTTTTGTGACATGATGATTTACCCGTCACAAATAGTATTTACCGCCACCAGGTAGTTGCCACGGGTAGAAGGAAACCGTCGTAAATAGGCTTCCTTCATTTTGGCGCACAAACCATGCCATATCTATTGCGACGGGTCCTGTATTCCGGTTGCAAATAACAGACCACTTGAGATGGGAATATATTCTCATCACAAATACGCTTTTCGTAGGATTTTTTGCGACATGATTTATTACCATCACAAATAACCCGTCACAATAATTGGTTTTTCCCGTAGTGATGAAACTAAAAAAAAATTCATTTTTTAATCCCTATAATGATCTCATACCTCTATATGAGTTCCAATATATATAAAGGATAATCTTGGAAATACAAAAAAATTGAATGAGCTAAAAAACCTAGTGATGGAGTAAACATGGGAATAAAAAACATCACATCAGTTAGAAGGCATGGCATATGAATAAATACGTGGAAGAATAAAATATATAACATGTAATCATATAATAATGAAAATATTGGAATGTGTAAGAAAGATATAAAATGATATAAACATGTGTCAAGCCTAACTTCCAAACAATATCACATTGTGGAAAAAGTACTATAATATATTAGGTTTACTCAGTAATACTATACACGATGTCTCATGAGACTAAACATTACCCAATGAAATGGAGAGATATTTAGGTTCACTAATCATAACAGGTTGATGAATTATTGTGTCACATAAATAATCAATCATATGTAATAAATATAAGGGTTACCAATAAAATGAAATGGGTTTCGTAACCATATTATAATTTATAACAAATGTTGTATCGTAATAGTATACATTAATGAAGTGATTAAATCATTTTGAAAAATAAAATAAAAAAATAAGAATATATAATTAATAAGGTTGTCCAAATTAAGTTAATAAAGGAAATAGAGTGTTTAATAAACATTAGAAATGATCCACTTTTGTGTTGTTTAAGGGAAAAAATTAAAGAACCCTCAAGGAAGAAAAATGAATAATATTTTTTTATAAAACCAGAAGGTATATAATATATATTTTTAGAATAAAATGATTGATTTTAGAAAATAATAATGTCTTAAAACTTTATATGGCGTGTACATGAAAAAGGGAAAGAAATGGGAAGATCCCTTTAACCAAGATTGCTTATCAGGAAGAATTGAGAAGGAATCCATTTAAAAAGTGTAATTCCTCTTCAAAAAAGATGAATTGGGCTATATACAGAAGTTTGGAACATAAAAATAGAATATAGGATAAATATATTATACAAATTAAGAAATAAATTTGATCTAATAGATAGAAATCATAACCAAAAATTAAAATTGTAGGTTCAGAGATATCTCTTACTTTATGTCCAAATATGTTCTACACAATAAATTAATATCCTATATAATCAAAACATATTAATTAATTACTTAATTAAGAACACATAAAATAAATATTAATAAATATTATTTTTTATAATTTTATTGTGTTCATTTTTGTCTATTTTGATTTGTTGTAATGATTAATTTTATAGTTCTAGGGGAGTTCTTGAAAAGGTTTCATAGTTGGATTACTTGAGTATATTTTTGGAAGTTCATATAAAATTGGAATAATACTAATAAAGTTAAATTATATGTTAGCAATTAAATTTTATAAATATATATCATCCCAGATATCAAATTTTTCTGGTATGAGTATTATTAATTTGATAAAATGTTAATGATATTTGTTTTGTTTATTTTGGATGGTTTTCCGAAAATCAAAAACTAGTTTCATTTTATTTCATATTATATGTATATATTAGTTCCATAATATGAAACAAGAAATAATATACACATTAATTTTTTTTAAACAAAATAATTGTTTTATGAAAAACTTTGACGGTGGTAATGGAAAATGAAATCTCATCTTCCATGATGGTGGTAATAGAAAATGAGAAATCATCTTCCATGAAGGCGGTGAACAAAAAAATCATGGAATTTTTTTTCATTTTTAGAATAAATTTATAATATAAGAGTTTTGATGACTTATATTAAATTAATACAATAAAATTTTATTATATATATGATACTAGAGTCATCATTCTTCTTTTTGATAGAAGATGTGAGGAGAGTATAAGAACATAAAATAATTAAAAAAGAAGAATTTAAGATTTTACCTATTAAATGTTGTCTCATTAATATCCTCCCAAAGGAACTTTTTTTAATATTTATACCCTTAGATATTTAATTTGGTTTAATATCCTAATCTTTTATAAAGAAACACTATGTTTGATTGCATAAATGAAACACCACATCAAGCCTAAACAAATACCTAAATATTATTATTTAAATGCTATCATTATAACCTAGGTGGTAGATAAGAGTAAATGAATATTATTAATTTATTTATGAAAATATGGTTTAAAAATTATAATATATTTAATTATTTTATGACCAATTAATTTTAGATTAATGTTAAACCATTTTTAATGAAATGGAAAGGTATTTCAAACAAACTATTTACATCCGTATAAGTGTGTTTTATATCAATAAGTTAATAAATAACTTATTATGGATTATATTATTGAAATATATATGAAATATATTTAATGTAATCTTTTACATTCATAATATGGATATTTCATAAACAATATAAGAATAAATTCATTTTTCTGCATAAAAAGAGTATTAAAAAAAGCATTTTACCACCTTTTGATTGAGAACCCATTGTTTAAATAATGTTTTTAAAACTTTTAAATGATATATTTGATGAAATAAAAATATTATTTATTATATAAGTATCAAAATTTACATTGGATGACATTTTTATATTTTTCTGATAAGAGTCATTTTTGGCGAATCTTGAAAAATACTGCATTTTAATTGAATAAAACTTTTCCATAAAATTTATTTATAGATTTATAAAATATATTTTAATGGTTCTAAATTATAACGAAACAAAGAAATTTGTCATTTAATCAAATTTGGTTTATTGGAATCAATTTCAAATTGAAATTGGATATAAATCATTGTGAACGTTTGAATGTTTTTACAATAACAACCTCTTTCCTCGATCTATCAACAAGATTAAATTTTAATTTATTTTAGAAACTGATTTATTTCTAATTTTGAATAAAAATACATGAATGGTTATAATCAATAATAAATTTATGATTTAATAAGATCAACTTAAATTTTGGAAATTATGAATAGTAAGAGTAGTAATTATTATTTTTACAACGGTTAAGTGTAAATCCGGGAAATTAAGGTAAAATAATATTAGAAATATTATAAAATTATCCTAACACATGTAATAATTTCATTGGATGAACTATTTTCATCCTAAATCTTAATTTTGACGATTTTATGTCCACGTGGAGCCACATGTATGTATTTAAGTTATTTTTATTTTTTTGTTTAACGAAAGGACAATTTTGTCACACTATTATTTTTAACAAGTAAAATATTTTAAAATTTTGGTTATACAAGGTATATGTAAAACTATAAATATTATTTATAAATATAAAATGATTAAATACATCATTTAAATTTATTTATAATTTTTAGGTAATAAATATTTAAATTGAATTATGACACAATAATAAAGCAGTAATTGCTTCATTAATGGATGAATCAAATAAATTATATTAAAATTTTTTAAAAAATATAATTTGATATAATTCATTCCGTACAATTTTTTTTTATCAATTTTATGTTTTATAGATGAGTTAATATTTTTTTAAGATATCAAGTAATAATATTTTTAGATAGTGAAATATTGGATACTGTCAAAATTGACACTAATGATATTTCAAAATATAAAATCTTTTAATAAATAATGTAATATATATAAAAATATAATATTCAAAAAAATATTTTCAATATGTATTATAATGTCATAAATGTTTGATATATATTTCATTAGTCTTGTTAAATTAATAATATTAACCCTCAATGTTTAAATTACATGATATAATGAAAAAGAAATATTAAGTGATAAAACAAAATTATTTGGATTAAAATATATTCAAAACATATCTAATTTTAATAATATGAATTTAATACTACTCAAAAAATCATCTCAATGAAATAAATCAAATTTGACCAATTTTCAATTGAAAATTAATTTAGATTAATTTAATACTTTGAGAAAATCGAAGAGTGCCCCTCCACTCTCCTATAAAATCCCACCCATTATTCACTATTATTCACACATTAAACCCAATTTTTTTCATCCATGATCTCACCAATATACTTTCCTTGAATCTATCAACACATTCTAGAGGCCTTAGTTTAGTCATAACACCCTCTTTATTGGTGTTAAGGTGTCAATCAATGGTGGTCGCTCGAATAAGAGGCATTGTTTTCAATTAAGTGTTTTAGTTTTATTTATTCTACCTTATCCTTAAAATATTACCCAACCTTGATGAGATAATAAATATAGTATACTCATTATAAAATATGTTAATATGTCAATATCATCACCGAAATCCATCACTAATTCCATCAAATTGGAAAAATAATTAATCATATGAGATTACGTGTAAACTATAACCTACAAAAAGCGATATGATTATTTTTCAATTACCATATCTAAAGACTATTTATAATTATTAAATTAATGTTTATAGATTATATTAATGAAATAATTATCATTTTAGGTGAATAATATATCAATTACATTCTTACATTTCCTGAACATAATGATGATAACGTTGTTCGTGCGTACGTGTGAACCATAACCTGCACAAACTGATGAAATTTCTTTCCATCACCACATCACATGGATGATATATACAAGTATATTAAAATTATTTAAAATATATTGAAGATATTATTATTTTTATGGAAATATAAAATAATAATTACATTATTTAGAAAATGATCAATGAAAAATGGAAATGTTACTCATGCTTATTTATGGCCAACCGCCTCCATGATTATAATATTGTTTATTTTTCATAACCACGCATAAATGGTTTTATTTATAATTTAAGTTGATGTGTAAAAATTATAATTATTTCACAGATAATTTTCTGGTGATTTATAACTAGTGAACACTTTGACTACTAACATCATACAAAGATCATTTTTTGTCTCATGTTCCGAATATCGATAAAACGTATAACATGGAAAGTAATAATTATTTAATTGTTATAACATGATATAAAATGGTATAAAATGAATAAAAAACATGAAAAAGGTTCTATATAAATTAAATAATTAAAATTACTTTATTATTCATGATGATGATGATCATACATGATGAAATAGACTCGAGGTAAGGGAATTCACCTGAATCTCCATTTATTGAGGCATATCATGATGTTATGCACCATTATTTTTATATAAGGTGTATATAAAACCAATTTGACATGTTATATCGTGGATTACTATACTCTCATGGTATCTAATGTTTTTTTAATGTTATTATAATATAATTTTTATTAATGTGTTTCTTTAGTGGAAAGGGACTCTTCATATAAAACACAATTTTAAATGTTTTAATTATTTATTCTTATAAAACTTTCTATTTCATGTCCATGATTTAAAAATGGTGTTTATGAATGTATTTATATGGAATGGATGTTTTAGAGTTTTATTTTTTTAATTTTTTTAAATAATTTCAATGTGGTATGGGACACATTAATACAATAATATCTTTTATAAATATTTTAAATTATTTTTTTAAAATGCATTGGTTATTTAAATAACATGAATTTCATTCATATAAATGAAAATGAAATTTTATGAGTGACATATTAAAAATTGAAAGATTCTTGTTGTTGGTAATTACACATTTAATGGGTGATTCCAATATAGATTACATTAAGGGTTGATCCCTATTATAGCTCACGGGTGATCCTGATTTAGCTTCTACGTAGGGTAGATCCAACATATATCTCATAAAAATTGGTGAGCCTGATATATCTTATAGGAAGGGTGAGCCCCATTGTATCTCTCCAATGAATTGTGTACTTCAGATATGAATGTTGACTTTATGGATCATCTATTATTATAGGTGGTTATAAGAGTTATATGGTAATGATGTCCCAAGTAACCTATGTGATTTTTCTATGATTGATAACGAGTTTTAACGAAATGTATTTTTATGGGTTTCATTTTTTCAATTGAATAAAAATTTACTTTCATTTTTCTCTTGAATAAAAGTTTTGTTCTTATCCAAGTTATTATGAAAATTCCATAGGTATTAATTTTGTATAAGAGAATAATTTTTCATGATGAAATAATTGACAAAGTGTCTAGAATATATGTCAAGATTTTTAAAGTAATTCCTTTGGTGGAAATAAATGGATACTAAAAATAAGTGTCCTCATATAATGTATGGGTCTAAATTTTATGTGTTTTTCATAATTCTATAAAACTATAAACTAATAATATAATCGAATCTAAATTTTATTTCAAAAAAACTATAGTATGATATTTTTACGGCTATTTCATTACCGATGGGAAATATGATTTAAAAGGTAATTACTTAGAATATTGAAAAGCTGCAATGCTTAGATGGTGTGAGGAGATGGGATTGTATTTATAAGGGTGGATAGAGGTGTTATTGATTCCTATGAAAAATGAATTAAATAATTGTTGAGGGTTTAAACAAATGGGTGCTTACATCATTCTTACATAATCCACAACAAAAAATATTCTCGTAATGTTAAATATAAAAAATTACCATATTTCACTATTCAGAAAAAATTGACATTTCCGAATAAATTCAAAAAGTTCACCCTATCCATTTTTAGATGTCTATATTTTAAAAATGGAAAAAATTTATTGATTTTTTTTTTCTATATTTGATAGATATAATTTTTAAATAAATATATCCTTTATTCAAAAAATAACTATATTAATTTTATAATTTATTTTATAACCCATTAAAATTTAATTTTGGTGTCATTAAATTATCATTTATTTATAATAAGACATTATATTAGTTTATCAATCTATCTTATGAAAATATATATTTTTTAAAACCATTATATTAATTATAAAATTGTAAATAAAAATTTAGCTTTTATAAAACACCGACACATAATTTATCATATTCTAAACATTTATTTATATATATCATGATATAATTATATCATATTTTAATTTATAAGATACCTAAATATTATTTATAATTTCATAGGTGAGGTTACTATTCTACCAGCCAGAATACTATTCCTAGAGGTCGAATTACTATTCCAATGGGCATGTTACTATTCTAACATTTAAAGACCCAGAAATTCCGTGGAAAGTTTTTTCTTAAATACACAGAAATTTTACGAGTCCACAGTTTCTGACGGCGCTTAATTCTGGGGCCCAGTGTTCCCGGAATCAATTTCTAAAATTTTGTTCGGGTACGTTCAGTAAACGTACGAGTGGGTTTTTATAAAACTTGAACCAGGGATCAGAACTGAAATATGAGGGCACCGTTGAACTCTCAGCATCGGTTTTTGCTTAGTGAGACCTTCATCGTAGTTGCGTTTTAACGTTATTGGAAGATAGATTTGTGGGTTTCTTTAATAAAGTTAAATAAAAAAGGCGATGGATTATTTTTTTATTGGTGGTCGTTAAAGCTCCTAGAGGAGGTTAGTGGTGGGGGCCACCACACCATAACCTCCCATGAAAGGTTATGAAGGTGGGGCCCACCTGCACGTAACCTCCCTTGGGAGGTTATCTTTTGGTGGGGACCACCCGGGTGATGAAACCCTTAAAACCCCCACTTAAGTGTGAAACCCATGAACTTCCCCACCATTTATTTTGGCTAACTCTCCACCCACTAATTAATTGAATGGTTTCATTTATTTCAAATCCATTTGAATTCTTTTGAATTCAAGCCAATGATTAAATAATAGACAAAGCTATTATTTCATTTTGTTGGAAATTCATTTGGGTGGGACTTGAGAGTGAACATCATCCTCTAAATGAAGAATGCAAAGAAATCTCCTTCCATAGAAGATCGACGAACACCATCTTCTTCTTTGTTCGATCGGGGCAAGAAAGGGAAGCGTAACCCATGAAGAACTCCGACGCCATCCTCGGATTCTTCTTTCCCGACGTCAAAAAAATGATGATGGCTTTTCCCGTGACTTCGTCAACGTAAAATTGTCAAGAAAGGTAGGTGTTATTTTTCGAAAGAATTTTACTATCCATACCCTGTCGTATGTTGTGTGCTTCGAGAACCGAATGATATCACCATAACGAGGAGGGTTCGGACTGCATAAACAATGGCCCGACCGTCCCATTTTTTTTGTTCTTGTTTGATGATGACGGAGGCGGTACATGTTGTGACCAACAATGATCCGACAGTGAAGAAAGTCGGCGACGCAAGGCCGTTGGGTCGCCACAAGGGCGCGGCACCACAGTGCCGCATAGTGAACTAGGTCGAGGCCTGAAAGGCTGCAGCGGTGACAGAGGGGCGCGATGTCATCACAGTGCGCAGGAAGAAAGGGCTGTGACTAAGAGGGTCGCGACGGTCGAACGACGGTGTGGCGACGTCGCGCCAGAGTAGCAGGGATCCACGGCCAGGGCGGGCCGTGGAAGAGGGGTGCATCACCGTCGTGCTATGCCGGTGGTGCAGGACCATGACTATAGGCCAGGACGGATAGGAGAGGGCGGCAGGCTGAGCCGGCCGCCGGTGCGCGCTACAGGCGGGACTCGAAGGGTCCTACGGTTACCTGAACCGGCGTTAGGCGCTGATTCCATTACAAACAACAGGGGGCCGTACCCCCCCCATGTTGTGGCCAACCGGGCCACGTGGCCAGCTGGCCAGGTCGCACAGCCAGCTAGCAGGCGGCCGCCGCTTGGGTCCCACGGCCAGCCCGCACGCGTCTAGCCGACCGAGCCACACGGCCAGCCAACACGCGACCAACCAGCAGTGCAATGCAGCCAACTAGTTGGGCCACCCCCATGGGTCGAGCTACCCCCATGGGCCAAGCCGTAACTTTGGGCCAGGCCGCCCCTTTGGGCTGGGCAGCCCCTTTGGGCCGGGTCAGATTCACGGACCGGGTCGGGTCAGTCCAACTGGGTCAGACCGGACCCGAACCCGTCAGACCCGTTTAGACCTTTTCTCCCATATCTTGGACTATGAGTGTCCATTTGACAAACCGTCAGCAACATTGATATTATTGGAATAAATACATCCCCATTGAGAATACAACATGGGTGTTCGGGGTATAGTTGAGATACGTTCAGGTTGGTTCGTACACGAAACCTACCGGGCCCCTAGGACTAAAAGGCTAATAACTAACAGACCCGGTGTCTGAATGACACACCGTCTGTTGCGTTCTGATCCCTTTGCAAAGACGGACCTTCTTGATACTTCTACATGATACTTAGAGATAGTTGGAGTTTTTCCCATTAGCTCGGGGAGTGGATCCTTCTAGTGATGAGCAGGCAGAGTGTGGAGACCTAGTAACTGACAAACCTGATGACTTCTTTCCCGATTCGACTTAGAGTGATTCAACTAGACCAGTGGAGAGGACCTGGTATTTGGCGGCAAAACCATGGCAGATGGAGCGCCTGGTAGTTGGCAGTAGACCCGCAGTACTCGACAGGAGGAGTACCTCTCTAGGCTACTAGGGGGAGTTCCTGGTATTTGGCGGCAGATCCACAATGGGCAGAGCGCCTGGTAGTTGGTAGAGGACCCACGGTACTTGAAAGGAGGATTACCTTAGCAGTCCATGGTTAGTGAGAAGAGTCTTAGTGTCATGACAGTCACACTGTTCTCGACATAGGAGTTCTCCAGCAGCTGTGTTTTTGATAATGAAAATCATGGTTTGAGCTGAGTCAATGACTTTGTGTTTTCCTCATGATTGAGATGGGTTACTTGATAACTATGGTATATTAATGGGAATATACCTAAGTAATGGTTATGCGTTGAAATCATAATTTTCGGTTTATCCTTGTTGGATTTTGTGAGACATTGAGGGTCTCGGGGTCCCTAATGAGTATCGGTATACTCACCCCTGCACGGGCTATGACCGCATGACGTTGTGTTGGATACAGATGATGGACAACGCTGACCGAGGCAGAGTGTATGAGGACTGCACGGTACCCAGAGGTGGACCTCATGATGAGTCGATACCTGGAGGAGATGAACAAGCATGGAGCACTGAGGAGGCTATTTGTACCTACCCTTTTGGTAGGATCCTTGATGGATGATCCAGGAGCTGCTAGACACCTTCTAGATGTTTGTCTTTTTAGTTTTAACTGTTTTTCCTTTTCTTGTACTCTTCTGTTGGGCTTGTATTTCTGACCACTTTACTTTCAGCATACTTTTCATATTGTTTTTACTTAGTTTTTTCTTCCTCTTGTACTCTGGTTGTGTTTTTTTACAATTATAAAGACAATGCCGTCCCAGTTTTAGGGAATTACAGATTTAGTGCTAGTCACCAGCCCCTGGCCTATGGAAGGTGGGATTTTGGTAGTCACGATACATGCCTAGGGGGACGGGTCATGAAAAATTTGTATTAGAGGAGTCAGTTCTACAACATAACTTAGGACTCTGATTTTTTCCTGTGAAGCAATAATGTTAAGGGTCTTGAGTGTTGTTTTCAGCTAAGGGAGTATAGTGTTGGTGCGGAGGCCGACGTATCCATACACCAGGACCCTGACAACTGATTTCTGACTTATTACATGAAAACACTGATTGTGTGTGTGTTTTTAAAAGTTTTCTTTATGTCAGCTCAAACTAGGTCAGCTCACGAGGTATAATATGTTGACCATGTGACATTTGTTTCTTTCAGGATGCCTCCCCACGGATGACCAGCTAGAGCCTCGAGAGTTGTACATACTGACAGTCTACCGAGCGATGAGTCCTCAGTACAAGGCCCTCTTCTTGTCGAGTCACCAATGGAGGCACCAGTGGTACTACTTCCCATTGGGCCACCGATGCCACCAGCCCCAGCAGTAGAGAGTGCACGCCGCTTGAACACGCTGCACAAGTTCCAGCTCCAGAGGCCACCAAATTTCAGGGGAGAGACCGACCCGCAGGAGGTTAAGGATTGACAAGAGGCTGTGGTGAGAGTTTTAAGCTAGTAGGGACACCAGCCGACTACATGGTGATCATTTCTTCCAGTGTCCTTTAGGCTGCAGCAGGAAGATGGTGGAGGCTGATGCTCCAGATGAACGATGAGGCGACACTTCTATGGGCAGACTTTGAGGGCCTGTTCCATGATGATTTTGTATCAGCCAACCTTTTAGAAGTGTGGATACATGATCTAATTCATCTGCAGTAGGGTAGCATGACAGTAGCGCAGTACACAGCGAGGTTCACTATCCTCTCGCGCTACTCCCCAAATATGGTACGAGACCCATTCTTCAAGGTCGGGGCCTTCGAGTAGAGACTCAGGTGAGAGATCAGATCCTCGATGATCTCCCTCAGCATCCCAACTTAGGCAGGGGTGTTAAAGAGAGCCCTACTAGTAGAGAGTTTCCTTGTTGAGAAGTCACAAGCAGCGAGACCTTCTACTAGCTGACATGCAGCGGAGTCTTATGAAGCTGGCAGTAGAAAATTGACACCGAGGTCCAAGAAGAAGAGACCTACAGGTGGTGGACTGCACGACTTAGGATCTGTTGTGTGGGGCACCCAGAGTGGAAATAAAGCCAGTCATTCCAGGAGAGGACATTGTTAATCCTACGGCAGGCTCAGTAACAAGGCTCGTGACAGTTTGACTCGCCGTTCTGATGATTAGCAGTCAGTTGAGGGACCTCTCAGGCAGAGGCATAGGTTCGATCAAGGCGGTCCGCAGGGAGCATGCAGATGTGGCAGAGGAGCTGGTCGAGTAGCTGGCGGCAGTCAACAATACGAGGTGCTACCGCCACCACCCCTAGGAGGTCCACCCCGACCATAGGGAGCGGGTGGACAGGGGAGAGCTCGACTTCAGGTAGTTGAATCCTACGACTATGGTGCTCCAGAGATGATATGAGGTATGATATTTTTCTACTCCACCATATCTTTAGTTCTTATAGACACAGGTTCAAGTCACTCTTTCATTTCCAATGCCCTTGTTCGGATCTCGGAGATTTCGACAGAGCCATTGGCTCGATATTTATGGCTAGGGACTCCTACGGGAGCTGATTCGACAATTACGCACTGGTCCTGACAGTGCGAGCTTACTCTAGGAGGCGATAGATTATTCAAGGATCTGCTAGTAGTGTCATCGATTCCTTATGACGTCATCTTGGTTATGGACTGGTTATCTACAGTCCAATCTCATATTGACTGTATTAGGCGCAAAGTGTGGTGTGTCCGCACGGATGGGACCAGGTTCACCTTCAACAGTGAGAAGGGAACCTTTGCAGTGCAAAACATACTTAATTGGAGGAAGGTGCAGCCGATCAATCACCAGTTGGCTTGCCTTACCCTCGAACCAGTAGATGTGGAGAGTCCGACTTATCCAGTAGTGGTGGACCAGTACGCGAATGTTTTCCTAGAAGATGTTCCAGGACTACCTCCTCACAGATAGGTGGTCTTCTACATTGACCTGTACCCCAGGATGACACTGATACCTACTCAAGTATATCAGATGGGTCCCGCTGAGCTTCGCGAGCTGAGGGCACAGCTGGAGGACTTGCACGGAAATGGATTCATCCGGCCTAGTGTTTATCCCTGGGTAGCCCCGATTCTGTTCTCCAAGAAGGCGGATAGGAGCTTGAGGCTCTATTTTGACTACCGTTGCCTGAACCAGGTGACCGTTAAGAACAAGAACCCATTTCCAAGGATTGATGACCTATTTGATCAGATCAAGGGATAACGAGGGGTCTCGAAGATAGACCTCAGATCAGGCTATCACCAGCTCAGAGTTCGAGATGAGGATGTGAAGAAGATGACCTTTATGTGTCGGTATGGCCACTATGAGTCTTGGTTATGCCCTTCGGCATAACCAACACTCCAGCAGTGTTCATGTGTCTCATGAACATGATCTTACAGCCTTACCTCGATGGATTTGTCGTAGTCTACATTGACGATATTCTTATCTACTTGACTAATGAGGGGGAGAATTCCTACCATTTCCGAATAGTACTGGACACACTCCGAGGGAACCAGCTTTATGGTAAGCTCTCAAAGTCCTAGTTTTGGATTCAAGAGGTTCACTTATTAGGAAACTTCATATATGAGGCTAGAGTTCTAGTGGATCCAGTGAATATTGATGCACAACTTTCTTGGGAGCCACCTAGGAGTGTGATGGAGATTTGGAGTTTCCTGGGTTTGGCTGGATACTATCAGAGATTCATTCTAGACTTCTCCATAGTTGCAGCACCAATTTCAGCCTTGACGAAGAAGGGGAAACCCTACATGTGGTCGGAGAGATGCTAGTAGGTATTTTAGGAGCTAAGGCAGAGGTTGACTAGTGCCCCCATATTGTGGCTTCCTGAGGAAGGCATAGGTTGCGTATTCTGTTGTCATGCATCAGGGAGCAGACTTGGGTGTGTCCTGATGCTGGAGTGAGCAGTGATCGCGTATGGTTCTCGAAAGCTGAGACAGCATAAGCAGAACTATGCTACCCATGACCGGGAGTTAGCAGCAGTGGTATTTTCCCTGAAGATGTAGTGGCACTATATGATGGTTGAATGTTTTACTGTGTTTTATGATCATAAGAGTCTCAGGTATACATTCTCTCAGAAGGTCCTGAACCTGAGACATCGGCGTTGGATTGAGTTCCTCTAGGACTATGACATTGAGATAGTCTATACTATTGGGAAAGGGAACGTTGTTGTAGATTCTCTCAGTAAGAGATATGACATTCAGATTCTAGGAGAGGTGACAGAGTAGCTGGCTTCCTTACAGATATCCTTTGTGGAGTGAGATGGAGCAGCCCATTTACAGTCTCTTATAGTCACTCCCCCACTTCTTCAGCGAGTCTGGGAGTCTCAGCATGGGGATGCTGACTACAAGACGCGACGTGCTCAGATATCCATAGGGCATGCACCCGATGGATTTTATAAAGGTGGGGAGCACATCATCCTCTTCAGAAAAAGTACCATGGTACTAGTTGAACTTCAGGAAGAGGTGTTGAGGGAGTTCCACACTTCCCCTTTATCGGTACACCCATGAGTAGGGAAGATGTACCCGAACCTCATAAGACAACACTTGTGGTGAGGTATGAAGTAGGCAGTACCAGATTTTGTATCATGTTGCCTCATTTGTCAGCAAGTGAAGGCAGAGCAACAAGTACCCATAGGCTTGGTTCAACCCTTAGAGGTCCCAAAGTGGAAGTGGGATGAGATATACATGGACTTCATGATGGGTCTTCCACATACATCCAGGGGTCACGACTCAATTTGGGTGATTGTTGACCAACTCCCACGCCGGACTACTTCCTAACGATCAGAGAGTAGGGCTCAGTAGAGATATTGGGACGCCTCTATGTGTAGGAGATTGTGCATTTTCATGGAGGAACTTCTTCTATTGTCTCCAACTGTGACGCACGATTTACTTTCTAGCTATTTAAGGGGTTGGAGGAAGCTTTCAGGACACATCTAAGCTTGAGCACTGCCTACCATCCTCAGATGGATGGTCAGACTGAGAGAACCATCCAGACCCTCGAGGACATGCTCCGTGCTTGTGTCCTCAACATTGGTTGCAGATGGGAGGACTATTTACCATTGGTAGAGTTTGCCTACAACAATATATATCACTCTACCATAGGTATGAAACATTTTGAGGCCTTTTATGGTTGACCTTGTAGATCTCCACTGTGCTGGACATACCAAAGGGAGTTAGCACTAGTGGGACTAGAGATGGTGCAAGCTACCACTGAGAAGGTGCAGATCTTCCAGGAGAGGATGAAGATTGTATAATGTAGGGAGAAGTCCTATGTTGATAGGAGACAGAGGCCTTTAGAGTTCTAGGACGGAGACCACGTCTTTCTAGGTGTCTCACCTCGACGAGGCCTACATATATTTGGCCGAGGCAACATGCTATCTACGAGATTCATCGGACCCTTCCAGGTACTCAGCTGAGTATGAGGGGTGGCTTACCGCTTAGCTCATCCACCTCAGTTGCACTGGGTGCACGAAGTCTTCCACATATCTCAGCTGAGGAGATGCGTGCATGACCCATCCCATTTCATCGACCATAGAGAGCTGGAAATCAATGACGGGGAGACTTTCACGAAGTTTCTAGTAGTGATTGAGGATCGACAGTAGCGGGTCCTACGTGGATGGTCGATACCTCTGGTTCACGTTCGTTAGCTACACGAGAACCTACAGGAGGTCACATGGGAGCGGGAGGCTCAGATACGTGACTGGTACCCCAATTTGGCCCTTTAGTTTGAGTTGTAGCTTACGGGGATGTAAAGCCCTGAGGTGGGGAGAATGTAACGACCCAGAAATTCAGTGGAATATTTTTAAATAAAAGGGAATTTTATGAGTCTGCAGTTTCTGTCGGCGCTTGATTCCAAGTCCCGGTGTGCCCGAAATAAATTTCTAAAGTTTTCTTCGTGTACGTTCAGTAAACGTACAAGAGGGTTTTTATAACTGTTGAACCGGTACTCGGAACTGAAATCTGATGGCACCATTGAACTCGTAGTGTCAGTGTTTTCATAGTGATACCTTCATTACAGTTGTGTTTTAAGGTGATTGGAAGATAGATTTTGGGTTTTTTTTAATAAAGTTAAATAACAAAAATAAGGCAATAGCTTATTTTTTAATTGGTGGTGGTTAAAGCTCCAAGAGGAGGTTAGAGGTGGGGCCACCACACCATAACCTCCCATGAGAGGTTATGGAGGTGGGGCCTACCCGTACGTAACTTCCCTTGGGTGTTTATCTTTTTGTGGGGACCACCCAGACGATGAAACCATTAAACTTCCCCACCATTTATTTTTGATAACTCTCCACCCATTAATTAAGTGAATGGTTTCATTTAATTCAAATCCTTTTGAATTCTTTTGAATTCATGCCAACAATTAAATAATAGAAAATGCTATTATTTCATTTGGTTGGTAATTCATTTGGGTGGGACTTGAGAGTGAACTCCATCCTCTCAACGAAGAACGCGAAGAACGCTCCTTCCACCGAAGATCGACGAACACCATATTCTTCCTTATTCGACAGGGGCAAGAAAGGGAAGCATCACCCATGAAGAATGCCGACGCCATCCTCAGATTCATCTTTCCCAATGTCGCCAAAATGACACCGCCTTTTCCCGCGACTTCGTCAACGAACAATCGTCAAGCAAGGTAGGGGTTATTTTACGAATGAATTTTACTCTTCACACGCCGTCATATGTTGTGTGATTTGAGAACCAAATGAAATCACCGTAACGAGGAGGGTTTGAACTGCATGAAAAACGGCCCGACCCTTCCCTTTTGTTGGTTCTTATTTGATGATGACGGAGGCGGTACACGCAGCGACCGACAACAAGCGGGCCGCGAAGAAAGCCGGCGGTGCAAGGCCGCCGAGTCGCCAAAAGTGTGTGGCACTGCAGTGCTGCATAGTGAACTGAGTCGTGGCTAGGTGGGCTGTGGTGGTGCCAGAGGGGCGTGGTGCCATCGCACCACGCCAGAAGAAAGGGCCCCGATGAGGAGGGCTGTGACAGTCGAACTGCGGCGCGACGCCGCCGCGCCGCACAGAGCAGCAGGGAGCCGCGACCAGGGCCGACAGTGGTGGAGGGGTGCGGTGTTGTTGTGCCACACTAGTGGTGTAGGACCACGGCCAAAGGCCACAACGAACATGGGAGGGCGGCCGGCTGAGCCAGCCACCGATGCGTGCTACAGGCGGGTCCCGAAGGGTCCCGCGGTTACCTGAACAGGCGCTAGGCTCCGGTTCCGTTACAAACAACAGGGGGGGCGCCCCCCCCCCTGCGTGGCATACCGGGCTAGATGGCTAGTTGGTCGGGCCCGACGACCATCCCGCACGTGGCCCACCGCTGGGCCACACGGCCAGCCAGCACACGACCATCTGACCAGGCCACACGACTAGCCCGCACGAGGCCAACCAGCCGGGCCACGCGGCTTGCCAGCCGGCCCCCCCAAGGGTCGGGCCCCACCCTTGGGTTGGGCCACAGCGCCTCGGGCCGGGCCTCCGTCGGGACGGGCCGTTCCTTCAGGCTAGGCCGCACCCTCGGGCCAGGCCACCCCCTTCGGGCCGGGCTGCTTTCGTGCCGGGCCGCTTTCATGCCGGGCCACCCTTTGGGCTGGGCTGCATTCGGGCCAGGCCACCCCAATGGGTAGGGCCGTACCTTCAGGCTGGTCCGACCCTTCGGGATGGGCCTCCCCATCGGGCCGGGTCATATTCACGGATCGGGTTAGGTCGGTTCAACTGGGTCGGACCGGACCCGAACCCGTTAGACCCGTTTACACCTTTTCACCCATATCATGGGCTACGGGCACCCGTTTGACGACCGTCAGTGACGCTGATATTCATGGAACAAATCCATCCCCTTTGAGAATACCCCATGGGAGTTTGGGGTATAGTTGAGATATAGTCAGGTTGGTTCGTACACGAAACCAACCGGGCCCCCAGGACTAAAAGACCAATAACTAACAGACCTAGCATCCGAATGATGCGCAATTTGTTGCGTTGAGATCCCTTTGATGAGACAGACCTTTGTGATACTTCCACGCGAGATTTCTCAAAATTTTGTGTTTTTCCTAGTAGCTCAGGGAGCGGATCCTTCCAGTGATGAGAAGGCAGAGTGAGGAGACCTAGTAGTTGATAGACCCGACGATTGCTTGACCAATTCGACTCGGAGTGATTCGACCAACCCAGTGGGGAGCACCCGATATTTGGCGGCATACCCATGGAGGACGGAGCGCCGGGTAGTTGGAAGTAGACCCGCGATATTCAACAGGAGGAGTACCTCTTTAGGATATTCGGGGGAGTTCCTGATATTTTGCGGCAGACCCACATCGGACGGAGCACATGGTAGTTGGATGCAGACCCGCAATACTCGACAGGAGGAGTACCTCAGCAGTCTATGGTTAGTGAGAAGCGCCTTAATATCGTGACTGACCCACATTTATTTATAGAGGAGGAGTTCTCCAGCAGCCATGGTTTCGATAATGAAAATCCTTGTTTGAGTTGAGTCAATGAGCTTTGTGTTTTCTTCATAATTGAGATGGGTTACTTGATAACTTAGGTATATGTATGGGCATATACTTAAGTAATGGTTATCCGCTGAAATCATACTTTGTGGTTTATCCTTGTTGGATTTCGTGAGACCTTGAGGGTCTCGGGGTCCCTACTGAGTATCGTTATACTCACCCCTGCACGGGATATGCCCGCACCACGTTGTGTTGGATGCAGACGATGGACATCGCTGAACGAGGCAGAGTGTACGAGGACTGAACAATACCCGGAGGTGGACCACATGATGATTCAGTACCCGAAGGAGACAGATGGATTTGGAGCACTGAGGAGGATATATACACCTACCCTTCAGTTAGGATCTGTGGTGGATGATCCAGGATCTGCTAGACACCTTCCAGCAGTTTGTCTTTTTAGTTGTACATGTTTGTCCTTTCCTTGTACTTTACTGTTGGGCTTGTATTTCCGACCCCTTTACTTTCAGCATACTTTTCATACAGTTTCTACTTAGTGTTTTCTTCCGCTTGTACTCTGGTTTTGTTTGTTTATAGTTATAAAGGCAATGCCTTCCCATTTTTAGGGAATTACGCCTTTGGTGCTAGTCGCCAGCCCTTGGCCTATGGAAGGTGGGCTTGGGGTAGTCACGATACGGGCCCCAGGGGACAGGTCATGACATAACAGTATAGGTTATTCAATTTATATAAGTACATATTGTATCATTAATTATTATATTTAATCACAAGTTTATATAAATTTATTTTAAAAATTAATATTTTATTATCAACATTATGTTTTATTTCTATATCTTTGTTTAGGAGTGCATTCATTATAGTGGATGGACAATATCAAAAGTTTCTTATTATTATTATCTAATTTGGTATTTGTTATCTTGCAGTGACATTTTAAATTATTATTATTTTTTCTAACTAACATTTCATTCTTAATTTATGATAATAAAATTTTTATTTGGTTATCTATGTGATGTGTGTGTTTTATAACATAAATACAAGAAGATTAATTCCGTTGATAAAATTCTGGGTCATTACATTCTTACCCTTTTTGAAATTTATTTCTTAGAATTTCATTTTACAAACTAAGAAAAAAATAGGTGAGGTTATTTCTTGTTAATTTGTTCATCTAGTACCCATATCACCTCTTCATATTTATGATTCCTCTATATTACTTTGACAAGGTGAGTAATATTAATGTTTAGATATTTATCTCTATAGTCCAAGATCTTAAATGGTTGCTCCTCATAAGATAGATCATTTTCCAACTGTACCACCTATCAATTAAATTTATGAGAGGGATTTGATATGTACGGCCTCATGAGGGATACGTGGAATGCATAACGTACTTTAGAAATGTTTGGTGGAAGTGCTAGTCCATAGGCCACAACTCTTACATGATCAAGAATATTGAAGAGGCTGATGTACCTGGAAGTTAGATTTCCTTTCCTCAAAAATATCATGATTTTCATCCTTGGAGATATATGGGGTAATAAATATCACAAAACTCAAAAATTAATTATTGACGATGATTATCTATATATATCGTATGTCAGCTTTTGGAAACACTGATATGCTGCTGGATGAGATTCTGCTTTTCTACCACTTCCTTGATCATTTTAGCTCTTAGTAGCTTATTCCCACTAACCTCATCCCAAAATGTAGGTGTTCTACATATTTCCCCATATATGGATTCATATGGAGCCATTTGTAAGCCTGAGTGGAAACTATTATTGTAAGATAACTCTACCAATGGAATAGGTTAATACCATCTTCCTTTTATTTTCATTGAGCATGCTCAAAATATCTATTTTAGTGTCTTAATAGATCACTCATATTGTCCATAAATTTGGTGGTGACAAGATGTACTAAAATTTAACACATTATTTAGAGAAGTTCGGAGACTTTTGAAGAACATAAAGGTGAATATCGGATCATGATCTTATTTAATCAATAATGGTACACCATGAATCCTCCCCACTTCTTAAATTTATATCCATGCAAGTTTGGTGAGTGATAATACACCTCGAATCAAAAAATGTGAGAATTATTTTTATGAATACCCACAATGACCCATAAATTATTTCCTCTGGTTATCTTTGGATGTCAAGTTACAAAGCCCTTCATGATGTTATATTGTTTCCATATCGGTATGGGCAATGGTTGCATCATTACCTTAGAATTTTTATTTTTAGACTTACATTGATGATATATCATGTACTTTGATGTATATTCAACAATATCCTTGTTCATATTTTCTCCTCAACTGTGTTCTCAATGATCTTGATACATCTTTATACTTCAGGGGTGAATAGAGAATTTTGTGCTATGTGAATCATTCAAAAGACATTTTTATTCTCTAGATTGGATGGTACACATAGTAGTGACCTAGTCATGATAGAATATTCCTTTCCTTGCTACGATGGAGGTTTCTATTATTCATTGACACTTAAAACCCTTGTCTCAGGGCATTAGATTATATAATTCCTGTGTTCATTACAGTTGAAACACTAAACTATAAGTTGAGTATTGATATTACTATTCCATTATTATTTCTCAATAAATGGGTTCTTAAAATCACATCGATAAAAATTAGTTTGGTGCCCCTATATTCCTTATTTTATACATCTATTGGTTCCCTTTAGGTATTTCTTGAGATGCTTCTTCCCTCACATATTACATTTGGGATATTAGGGTTTCATTCCTTATGGGGATTTATCTATTAATACTCCAACATTAAACTCCATTTTCATCTTATTATCGTCAGTCCCACAAAACATACAAGAGTCACTAATATCTATTTACACCTTAAAGGTACATCAAAAAATTTCTTCATAGCTGTCAATGTCTCAAATATACAATTCTTTTTATAGAAATTTTTTTAATTTAATAAAGAAGTGATACGCCATAACTTCAGTGTCAATGAAAATGCCATAAGAATATTGTGAAATCCATGTAATTATTTACTTATACACCTCTATATATTTACCATCATTTCTATTCAGTCTAAGTAACTCCCTCCCTATATTAAGAAGGGTAGTTTGGAAAAAAATTGTAATAAAAATAATTTTCTTGAATTCTTCCCAATTCATGGAATCAATTTCCTACTTAAAAATTGTGTTTTTGATCAGTTTCCACCTCTTAAAAGCTTCCATATCAAAATGATTGACTTAATCATGAGTTCCTATTCTTCTATAGATTTTATAAAAAATAATATAATATCAATGGATTTGATACATTATTCTATTATGATGGTATCATAAGATATGTTAATGATATATGACCTTTGTGGAATAAATGATTTGAAAAAAATTATCTATTTAATAGAAGAATGAGGGAATTATATACTATTCAGTATATTATTAAAAATCATTCTCCTACAATTCTAGTACCATTTCAAATTTTTAGGTTCCTGTTCCATCATGTTTGGTATCATATTAGGTAAATCATCAGATTACCAATCTCATTGATTATTGGCATGATATCTCCTATTTCCCAACATTAACTATTAAAAATAAATAAAATAAATTTAGTGTATTGAATACTTAGATAATTATAATATAAAAATGAAACTATAAACATTTTAATAATAACATATAAATGAAAATTATATCCAAACATATGGTTCCCAATGTTTTTATCTAGGTTATCCATGTTGATAAAATTTTTCCAAGGTTTCTTACAAATGTATTTTAATCATTATTCCAAAAAATATCTAGATGATATTTTAATACCATATATAGTGACCCTACCCTTTTTTACATATTATTATATTATTCTGAGCATAAATATCAATTAAATACAAACCAACGATCAAAGAAGTCTAATGTCTTTGGAAGACTAGATAAATAATTATATAACATGAATATCAAATAAAAAATAATTTTATTAATATCCATAATGATTTCATAACCCCATTTGGTATATTATATATACATAGGATAACCTAGGGATTACATAGACAAAAGATATGATCTGAAAGGCATATTTAGTGAAAAAACATGAGAATAAAGCATAACATATGAGTTGGATGGATTAACATGGTAACATAAAATTCATGTGTCTTTAAGAAACATGGGAAAAATAACATATAGAACATGGAATCATATGACCATGGAAATATTGGAAAGTGGAAATAATATATAAAATGACATAATCATTATTTAAGGATAACTGCCAAGACTATATCACATAGTGGACATGTCCCTTAATGAATTCGGTTTGCATCCTAATCCCATGCATGACCTATAATGAGACTAAAAATTTCCATATAAATTGGAGCTCAATCTGGGAACACCAATCATAAAATTCTCATTCACATGTATTCCACATAAAAAATCAAATATAAGGAATAAACATAAGGGTTACCAATGGAAAAAATGGGTATCATAATCATGTCATACGGCATAACCAAAGGGTGTATCATATTTTTATGCTTGAAATAAGGGATTAAATTAATAATAAAACAAAATTAATAGTATATAATTAATATTGAATTCCAACTGAGGTGAATATATGAAATATAGTGTTTAAGAATTCTTAGAAATGAGCCACTAAAGTGCAGTTTAAGGGAATATATTATAGAGTATTTAAAGAGAAAAAATGAAAAATTATGTTTTAAAACAATATTTTACTAAGATATTTTTCCATGATAATTTTATTTATTTTATGTAAATAATGTTGGAATGAAATATTTTATATAGTGTACTTAAAAATGGGTAATAAATGATGAAGTACCTTTTTATTGGGCTTGCTTATCGGGAGGAATTGGTAAGAGAACCATTTAAAACATGTAATTACCCATAAAATAAAGTTTAATTGTCCTATATAAACCTATTTGAAATATATAAAAATAATCTAGAAAAAAATTATAAGAATAATAAATAAATAAATTAGTTTAAAGAGAGATAAAGTGTAACCTGAAGGAAAAAATATAGGTTCAGAGATATCCCTTACCTTATATCTGAATACAATATGCACTTGCACTTAGTATACTAGATAATAAAACAAGATTAATTAATTATATAATTTAGAACCTATTATATATAAATTTTTTTATTATAATTTTATTATGTTCATTTATATCCACTTAGATCAGTTATAAGTATTAATTTAATCATTTTGAGAGTGTTCGTTTCACAGTTTCATGTTCGTTTAACTTGTGTATATTTATGGATGTTATTTTAAAATGGTAATATTAATACTAATGTGAAATTATATGGTATTAATTTAGTTATAATATTCTAAATGGACTCATTTAGAATTTTTTTGGCATAATTATTATTTATTTAATAATATGTTAATGATAATTGTTTAGATTTTTGGTGGGTTTTCTATCAATAAAAAATAGTTTCAATTTATATAATACTATGTATCTGTAATAGTTCCAAAACATGGAACAATTTATAATATACACATTATAATATGGTTTAATAATTATAATATTTTTATGGCCAACCATTATGGTGGTAATGGAAAATGAAAACTCTTTATCCATGAAGGTGTTGAATCGACATATCACGACGGATGTTTTCATTTTTCTAATAAAAGAAGAAGTTAATATATTTAATGATGGTTATTAAATTAACATAATATAATTCATGTATATATTGGATACTTGAGTTATCAAGATCATTTGGACTTGGGAGGTGAGGATAGGTTATGAAAACAAAAGATATTAAAAGTTAAGGATTGATGATTTCACCTCTTTTATGTCATTTACATAAGATCATATATAAGGAACTAATGATGGGTCTATTTTGAGAAAAATAACTTTTGGAAGTGGGTATGTTTCTTGGGAATTGAATTTGTATGAATGTTAAAAATAAAAAAGCTTATAAGGTTTGAGGAGAAGTGGTGGTGTTTATTGGGGGGGGGAGAGGGGTGTTTTTATTGTTATATTCATTTGTTTATTATTTTGGTTTAAGATTATCAATAGGATTTATTCCTATGTAGAAATATAGAAAATATTTGTGGAGGGTTCTAACTAATGAGTGCATACAAAAATATTACCTTATACATTACTCAACAATTCTTATAATGTTAAATATCGAAAATTAGTGTATTTCACTACTCACAAAATATTTTCTATTTCTGGAAAATACCAATAGTCTACCTAAAAATTTTCCCAAATTTAGATTTCAAAAACGGAAAAATTTTATATAAACAATTTTATAAATAAATGAAAATTTATTTCTATAAAACATCTTCATTTACATGAAAAATATTGATTTTAATATTATATTCTATTTTATAACACATTGAAAATTTATTTAAGGTGTCATAAAATTGTATTTTAATTACAATAAATAATGACATTAATTTAAGAATCAATTTTATTCAAATAAATATTATTTTCAATATTAATAAAAATTATAAAATTATAAAAAATCATTTATGTTTTACAAAAATACTAACACATAATTTATCATTTTTAAAACATCTTCTTACTTATACCATTATATAATTATATCATATTTTCATTTATAAGATATCTAAATTTTATTTACAGTTTTATAGGTGGGGTTACTCTTCTATCTTCTAGATTACTATTCATAATGGTCAAATTACTATTACAATGTTCATGTTGCTATTATAATAGTATTGGTACCTTAATTTCTAAAAATAACACTTATTTCCTTAATAAATCTATTTTATATCATGATTATATACTGGTGTCATCAAAATGAATATTTTATTATTGAAAATATGATCTATTTCTACCACACTAGTCGTTAGTGCGGTTATTCTAGTGGATCGAGCAGATCCAAAATTTCACATTCTTATTATCTTATTTTTTATTTATTATCCCACTATAATATTCGATATTCTATTTTGTTTTTTTACCGAATAATGTAGCATTATTCATTTATGATAATAATGTTTTAATTGGGTTCTCTATTTTATGTATGTTCCTTTTGATAGAATTATAAGAAGATAAATTCCATTAAAAATAATATGGGTCATTACAGTGGTCTATATAAAATCATTTTGGCATTATATATCATGAATATCCTCATGTTCATGATATTTAATATTTCATTTATTTTATTCATTCATAGGATATACATTGAAGAGTGAAAAAAACATAAAAGGCATTATGATTCAATCTATTTTATTTTAGTGATTGTTTATGTTCGATGTTCGTTGAGGGGAAATCACAAACTCTTAATATTTTTTTAAAAAATATCATTTATTGTCCCCTAGATTTGAATTTGTTTTAAATTTTAAATTTCCACTTCCATCATTATTGATTAATGAAACATAATTTAATTAATTTGTAATTTTTTATATTTTAGTATCTTATTTTAGATTAGGATTTTTTTAACATCCATATCCATGTTTTCTTAAAATTTTCATTGATAAATATAAATAAAGTTCTAATTCTATTTTATATGATCTTTGTACTTATTTTACATGGGAATAAAAAGGAAATTTCATTAATAGTTTCAAAATGGTTCACTTTTGACACCTTTTAAAAATTGTTTTAAATGATAATTTCTTTTTTAAATCTACCACTTTACTGGATTTTACAAGTTTCATTACCATTATTTTCATTAAAGATACCTTTAAATTTTTATCGTTATTTTGAGAGAAATATTTTTTCATAGTAATTTTTAAAATTTTAGTTTTTAAATATGATTTTAAATGTGAAAATGATATTTACCTCAAGAATTTTTTAATGATCTTTTAATTGTATTTAAATTCATCAAAGTCAATAATTGTTGAAGTTACTTATGATCTAATGGAGATATTATGTAATGATAGAATACTAATAATCCTTATAGATAGATTATTATTTTTTATAAGATATTTTCATGGAATCAATTTATTTTTTTGTATTTAATAATTTTATTAAATGAATTTTAGTTTTTTAACGTATATAGAGGAAAAAAAAATTCCCACCGTCATAAAAGTTATTTTATAATGGAATTACGTTAAATTATTTCATGTTTTATTTAAATAAAAACCCTAATTTCAATGTTCTAAGTGATTTATGTTTTGAAAATTGGGTTTAAAAAATTTATTTTCATATTTGATGTTTTTAACATGGGTTTAAAAGGGGTATTAATGTGTTTAGTTCATGATATCATCATCGAAAATTATTTACAAAGGGTTCAAAACCATTATAGAAAATGAGTGATCACAATATAGATGATAAGAATGGTTGGCCCCCATTATATATCATAGGTGATCAAGATATATCTTATACAATAAGAGAACCCATATTGTGATTCAATGCTTTGGATATTGATTTTTCTCTCTAGATAATTATATTGGAATTCATGTAGATAGTTAATTCAATTTTAAGTGTCCTGTACAAATTCAATTATGATGATGTACAAAGGTACGAACATGGTTTATTTATGTTTTTATGGGTAATGAATGAATAATTTTATCAAGTTTAAAATCACATTTATCATGATTATTGATTCTTATGAATCTTGTTTTTTGGGGAATCTTTGTTCTATATTTCACGATTAATTATTCAATTATTAATATTCATTCATTTTTTATGTTATAATTTTGAATAATGATTAGATAATCAAACCCTTTATTTTCATCCTATATTCATTGGTTAATTTCAATTATTAGTTATTATGTGTACCCATAATGAGTATTTGAGCTCACCCTTATAATGTTTCAATTTCCTAAAGTTAGGGTGGATTTTGATTTTTGTCTAGAATGGTTTCATATATGGGGAATTTTATTGAATAATTTTAAGTCTTAATAAGGAATACAAAAAGATGATTATATTTGTATAAATACTCTCATTATGCCATGAGTTTATTTTTGTAGTATTTTGTCTGATTTTCTAAAACTCTAAATATAAAATGTAATTGGGTATGTAAGTGATCCAAAATTTCAATTTGATGTTGTAAGGTTTTGATAGAAATAATTAGGTCAAAATTATATATATGAATGATATAAAAATAAAGTAATTTTTTTAGAATCGTATCTAAGAGCTTGGGACTATGGTTATGAAAATAATCATTATTATTAATTATTTAAGAATAATTTTTTATGGCCTTAAAACACATTTTCCTTAAAAATTAATTTTATGTATGTATTGTGTTATTATCATAATTAATTAATTAAACATCTATTTATTAATGTTTTTATATTAATGTAATAAATACACATTCAATATAATATTTTCATTAGAAGGTTTTTATAAGGAAAGGAATGCTATTTAATTACGTTTAACCTAAAAAATAATGAATTATTAGAAATATGATTTCATTGTGGTTTTCACACATAGAAAAAAATAAATTCTATCACATATATAAAATTAATATATTTAAATAGATTAAATTTTTTAAAATCACAAAAATATATATAATTTAGTCAGCTATTATATTTTTTTTCCCACAGTGAACAGTAAAAGAAGTAAAAAATAACCAATGTTATGGTTAAAATAGGTCTAGAAGGGTGTTAAAACCAGAGATAAAGGTACAATTACCATCCAAAACTATAAAATAATATTTTTTTTAAAGAAATTTAAATATTATATCATCATACCTTCAAATCCATATCCATTGGTATCCACATTCCAATGAATTAAAACTTAAAGAATATAAATATTTAATGAAATTTCATTTGTGTCCCTCCCTTTATAAAAGAGTCACTATTCTCCACCTGTAAAAAAATAATTTGATCATAATAGATAAAAAACCTACTAAAAATTACAATAATCCTTCCCATATTCTAAGATCTTTTGGTATTATTTTAAGACGACTATTTCAGGAATAATTTGTAATCTAGATGAGGTCTCTCAAATAGAAGGTATAGATCATAACCAAGATCTATCATTTTTATCCGATTATATAATTCTTATATATTTTTTTATACATAAAAACATGATGAATATAGTATCATAAATATATGGATATGTTATTATTATGATGGAATAATATTTTTAAATCTCATTTCAATGGAATGGTAGATGAAAGTATCACTCGAGCATATGTGTGGACAATTACCTCTACATAGAGAGATAACCCATTTTTCACCTCTATAATTTAGGGTTGGTTATTATGGTAGATTTAATTTCTATAAATTTTATTTATTTTATATTAATTATAATATAATCAAAAATTAATATTTACCTTTATTTATATCAATCAATAAAAAAATAGAAATTCCACTCATTCGTACATACGGACTATTGTATCCATAGAGTGATGTAATTCCATTTTTCACCACTAAAATATCTAAATCGTTAAAAATAAGTATATAATGAAAATTTATAATATTTAAATCATGATTTATAATTAGTATTTTATTGAACCATGAACAATGTGCGTGGAAAATAACCTTTTTAGTAAAGCATACTTGAACATTGAAGCAATAAACACCTGAAATCATAATGATAATGAAAGATGGTTAATGAATGGTTGATATGATGTTATATGGAAAAATATTATGATATTATATGTATTATTATGGTTCTAATACATATGTAAAATAAATTTAAAATTATTATATAAGAAGATAGAGTTTTTACATAGTGAAAAACAAGAGTTTTGGGTTTTAGGGTATATTTTCAATTTTTCTAGGATTGTTTATAATTAAATTTTATGATAAAAAAATTATACGATCTATGAAAAATAGTTTTTTCCATTTATCATACTATATTTTTTAATGATTTAATATTTTCCTTTCATTAATTGAAAATGAGACTAAATGAATGTTTTTATGGAAAACTGACCTCATTTTTCATTCGATCCGGAATATTTTTTTTCTATTCTCCAAACACAGTACTTTTGAATTTTTAAATAAAATTACAAATCATTTTTTGTTTTAACAATCACCACACGAAAAACTTCCCCCAACCTCATCAATACTATTTTCATTAAATATTTATTTATTTGTTTCATTTTTTATTATAAAAAAGTTATTATTTTATATTTTTTAATAAAAATTGATTCAAAATAAGTGATACCAAATGAAGGGGATAAATGTTATAATAATATTTTTTTATTGGTAAGAAAAAACATCATCTTTTTTTATAAAACCAAGGAATCCCTTTTTCACTGGGTAGAGGGGAAACCAATATATATGGTCCAAATACCCACACCAAAAGGCCGACCATGACTCAAAGGACCATCTTGAATAATAAAAACACATTACATGGTCCAAATAATGCCTCTTCACTAATCATATCTGGAGTGCCTAAGCTATCACCTTCTTATTACCACAAATAGTGCCACCTCCCCATGGTATCAAGCTATCTCCTCCACAATATTTTAATACATCCAAATAATTCCCACCACTCAGGACTACGTTAGGTAATTCTCACCTCACCAATGGAACCATTTTCTACCACCCTAATGTGCGCCGTCGATATCATAAATGTTGTTGAGACCACACACCAGTAACCATAAAAAACCGAGATGAGTTCCATCACCTATTCTCTACTCTTATGTCAGATGAACACTTACCAACAAGGACCCATATTTGATGGTCATTCCTCCTCAATAGAACCCTCTGGACTACCCAACAAAAGCCATAACCCTCCCACCATCAATCATTACAATTGCACCACATTTAATTGGGGGCCATGTGGTATGTCAAGTCTTAAACCCCTAAACAGATGCATTGATAAATACCAATATTCCACTAGAACATGTGTCATGGTCTATTCATGTGATATTTTGGAATTATTTCAATATATAACTAAATATTATGTTTTTTCTTATGATTTACTAGGGATATGATCCAATGTAACCAATGCTAATTTTTTGGATGGATTTTGATTATAATGTTGAAATGCTTATGAAACCCATATCCTTTACCTAAGGAATGATTTGGTGATGTGATGATAATTTTATAATAATTTTGAATAGATATATATGGTTTTCATTATGTTATTGGTGGAAAATAAATCTTATATTCCTCCAATGAGTATGGTAAAGATGGAATTTTCAAGATATAATAATGAATGTAATGGGTTTTGGAGTTGGTTTAGTAAGGGACGTTTTACAATAATATAGTATTCGGATGGTACATTAAATAAGGAAATGATGGAATATGGAGTGATCCTAATAAAATATTTTCATCTAATAGGTTGGTATTCCATCCAACCCAACATCAGACCCAGACTAAGACATGTCCGAAAGGGCATTCTTGATCCCCATAGGCTGAAAACTAGTACCGAACATCAATGTAATCACTATGGGAACAAGGTTTTCTAAGTAAACTAGGATATAATATAAGAAACTAAATAAGAGAAAGAATTTATAATAACTGAATATCAATATATATTAAAACAGGTCAACAAGAATCAGCTGAATGAAAACACTAAAAACTGAAAACACAATGAAAACTAGACCCCACAAAAATATCTCCAAGTGACTTATTGGTCACCCCCAACCACAAGAACATACTACTCCAACTATTAGCACACAAACCAGAATCCTATACCTACAAAATAGGTTGGTTCCACTAATACTAAGTGACACAAGTAGGGTGTGATCTTCAATAACTCAGTATGTTACCACCAAAAAATCCATACATGTCATTTCTAGAAATAGTACATAAACACTAGTTTGGAAAAATATATTTTGAAATAATTTTTTAATCTTTTTAACATACAAGAAAAACTTCCTATAAGATACTTTTAAAAAAACACACATTTATTTCCTTAAAATAGATTTACCGTTTGAAAAACCAAATTCCACACATGAGTCCAAAACAAAAAAAACAAGTTATTTTGAAGATATAATAAATTTATACCAAACATACAACCAAGATAAATAGGTAAATAAACAATAACATATATATATATTACCCATGGGAATTTCCAAAACATCACTGGAGTGATCATTGGCTGTACTCGGGTTAGACTCACCTAAAAACATATGGTGTATCTCTATATTCTATAAAGAAATGGTCGTTCTAACTACCAATATAGTGGAACATCCCACAAATCCCTATAAAGTTAAATGGGGTATCAACCAATCTAATTGGGGTTAATAATAAACAATTAAATTAACCTCTAAATATTCCTAGGAACCACATGGTAATAGTAAATGGTGAATGCATGAGGCCTTTAAACACATGACGCACCTTACATGTCGCCACCACACATGCCGACCCCCAAACACAAATACTACCTACGTGATACCCCACTATTTGTGGAATATTAAATAGAGTTTCCCATCACCCAAAAATCCATTTACAAGTTTCATACAGACCTTTACATCACATGATCTTTCAAACCATTTATCCAACCGTGCATAGAGGCCAGCCAGACATTTTTAATTTCAAAAATACAACTCATTTACAAAACATTATAAAGATCCAACTAAGCCACCTTCATTTTCAATTCCAATATATTTCAAAATAATTATCCCTATACATTTCCAAATAACAGAAAAACATTAATGTAATATACACCATTCTAAACGGGCCTTTATATTTCAAATCTATTTTCATTTCCAAAACAACTTCACGCTTATTTGAAAACACACAACACAATTAAATATTTCAAAATATTTTTAAAATAATTGAGAAACAAACCCTATTTTCTAAGGAACCAATAGAGCCAATATTTGAATGAAACATTTGATTTCACTTTTAATATAACAATGGGAACCAACACACCATTTAGAATACAAAGATACAATTTTTCGAAAAAATTTGATCACTCTTAAGTGCCATCATCATTTGTATGCCCTTCCATGTGTGGACGTCGTGCACCCATGGATGTTACAAAATCCAATGAAACACTTAGAGTGTCCATGAAATAATTTAAAAACCATTTTAAAGAAAAATAAATTTATGTTAAACCAACACAATGAGTCACACAGTACCGAAATCACCAATGAACATTATAGAACCGAAAGAACCTTTACAAAGAATTGGACCACAATTTTTTAATCTATTATGAGGCTCTTAATTCACATGATATACCCAAATTGTAATTAAAATCATGCCAAAAAATTTAATTCAGGATAAACAACACCACAAGTGATCAATTTGATTTTATTAAACTAATTGAAATTTTATCAAATAGTTTATAAGTGGAACTATATAACATGTTTAATAAATAACATTGTAAAAAAATTACACCAATTTATTATAATACAAAAAAACAACAGAAAGATAAGAAATCACCCCACAAGAATGAGAAACACCCATATATTTCATTTAAAAATCTACAACCATCAAGTGTAATGATTCAGAATGTAAATGGATGGAATATCCTACCTTAAAAGAGATAGGATGTGATGAATCTCTTGAAGAAAGAATAATACACCCCAAAATAAGATCAACAAACCATAAAATCAAAAAAATGGAACAAAATAATCCATCCCAAACCCTATGGTTTGACAAAGAGGGAATACCCACCAAGAGAAACCCAGATCACAACAGAGGAGAAGAGAAAGAGGATAAAGTATTCAAAAACCATCGAAACTCACCTTAGATTCATAGGAGAAGCACCATAAAAGGATTAGGAACCAAGGGAGATGGGTTTTGGGACACTTTTATTTTCTAAAAAAGAAACTAAGGTTAGGGTATCTCAATTTTGTGTAAAAAGTCGGGATAGTTGATTACAGATTTTAAGATTTAAAATTTCTGGGTAGCATGCACGGTTTCGCCGCATGGTGTTCCATATAGTGTGTAATGCATGCAGTCACCACTGTATAAATGGGAAAAACCTCATGCAAGGTTTCCAGAGAGTATACAAAACTATGTGAATCCTATGTTCCTCACCATTGGATCCCAAAAGATGCTGCATGTTTTCTTGGGTAAAGCCGCACAGTTTTCCTTAACAGTGTGATGCTCGTACGCCCCTCGCCACCCAGCCTAACACATCCATTTTTCATCAAGAAATAGATGATTAAAATATAGAATCTACACAAACCTCAACCAAATGATCAAATATAAATAATTTAATAAAATAAAATAATTTTAATGGACTAGGTGTTACAATTATCTCCCCCACAAACACATACCTCCTAATAAAGACACCTAGTTGAATGATAATAAAAACAAGATTCCATTCCCAAAAAAAATCAGAAGAAACAAATCTCTAGGTGGCCATTGACAACACAAGTCACACAGGACTATTCTATAAGAATCCAAAAAATGAAGAACAAGGGGGGAACATTAAAGGTTTATCCCCACCATAAGAATCCAACAAACACCACCAACATTAAACATCAATTAAAACCACCTTTGGGTGGCCAACTCGGGAATCAGGTAACCCCCCCCCCCCCCCCCCCCAAGAAAAAGAACCTATGAAACATCGTGGAGACTCTAAAAAATAACAGAAAAAATGAATAGAACAACAATAAACCAACTCCCCATAGAGATATAAACCGTCCAATACAATGGAGAAACTCATGAAATAATCCTTAACCAACTAGAAAACCAAAACCAAAACTGAAAAACACCAAAAGATTCAAAATTTCCAAAATATAAAAAAATAATACGAGAACAAATCCACACAAGGGATGAACACAACTAAGAAGCACCAACCTATTTAAGAGTCACATTCTGATAGACACAACTACTCAGATTACATTAAAACAATTATATCACACCTTCATAATGAAATGATTCACTTATAATAGTAGGAAAACTAAAAGAAGGAAACATTATATGTATCCACCCCAACACGAAATAAAAAACTTGTAAAATGTTTCACAAACCCCTGAAAATTATTGACTTTGAGAGAGATTCACATCGAGGCCCGTGGATGGATCCATGATGACTAAAGCATCAGCTACCTCCCAGTCAGGTTCTAACATTCTCTGATCAGACTTCTAGTTTAGGGAACGATTTCTAAAAATATATATCCAGATGGCCCAAATGGACACAATGATAGAAATCCTTCAGAGGATTACTAAATGATGACTTTGAGTGCCTGAAATGACAAAACTTGAAACACATGATTGAATATTCCGACAAACTGGAATCTAAAAAAAACGAAGGAGGAATTTTGAAAATAGGATCGTCTAACACACCCCTGTCATCGAATAAGGAGCCTCCATGAGTGAAAACCACCAATTTATGCACCTCGAGAACTTAATTTTCTAAAAACACATCATCCACCATCTTCTCAAAATGGAATTCACCAGATGATAGAATTTTTTTAGCAATCTCTAGATGAATACCCCAAACAAAAAGAGGATCATTAAACTAATCCTATGATTCCACCTCTAATGAGAAGGAAAAAACACTTTGATGTGGTCAATATATTTTTTCACTATCCACTGGCCCTGCTGAACATCCCATAGCTCTAAGACCATCCTCATCTTAACCTCATCTGGTATAAACCTATATATGATAGTCATCATAATTATTTCCCAATTCATCAAAATGATAAATTATGAAGGGAAAATCATCATCCATTTATCCAAAGAGCAACCCTCAAACAACCCCATTATAGCATAGAATCAAACATATTTGGGATTTCCCTTTGATATAAAGACACACTTAACTTCTTTGGGCACTCCACTAAAACTACCAGTCCTCAATCGCCATGATATATGGACAACACTCATGAAGAGATAAAAATTGGGAGTGATTCACTAGAAAACATTAAGACCTTTCTGGGTGGCATATTCAGAACAACAACATAACAAAAATCCAAAAGTCAATATCCAACCAAAAAAAAAGTGTCATCCCAAGACAAAACAACTACCTCAAAAGACAAACATCACAAAAAAACCATATTTATCTTTTCACAAACCAAAATTTCCATTTCAATGTCCAAAACTGCCATCTTCTATGGCGACATTCAAAATACCAAAATCTATATTTTACCAAACTCGAAAAAACTTTTAAAATAAAAAATATCCTCGAAACTAGTTTAATTTGAAATACTAACCCATGTAATCCTACAAACCGTCATATTTGTGTTTATCCATATTATCTTATATAATCCACAGACATGTGCTGAGATGCACTTTCCTCACATACCGAAAAATGTTTTATCTTTCATAAAGAATTCCAAGGGTAACACATATAATCCCATTATTAAATAAAAAATTTATCAAATTCACAATCAAAAAATTTTCTTTTAAAACCCATTTTTCAAAATTGAAATCCTTTAAAATAAAACATTTCATTTCCATGAGCCGTTTTCATGTTAAAATAATTCCAAAATAAACCATGACCTAAAAAATATAACACACACAAAAACTACTGAAATGAGGTATTAATGTACATACCTAACTCAACGACATGGTTAGTGTCCATTCCCCAAGTGGTAAGTAACATATGAGAGGACCATGAACCAAGAACATGAACTCCAAATGGGTCAATACTTCATTGGAAGTCACAACATGACACCAGGTAACCTCTATTGTCATTCCTCAATCCATAAAATATAAAAATGTATCAAATCTTGAACTACACCTAGAAACTCAAGGATTAGAATGGGAAATGGTTCATGACATCCTTCACATACCTACCTATTGTGTCTCGATAGTACTAATCTCTAACTACCTATACCCCAATTAACAAGGGACTGATCTAATACAATTTTTCCATGAACCAGGATCAGATTCAATCCAACCTAATGTCCGACCTCGCTCGAGACATTTCCCATAGGGTGTTCAATATCCCCATGGCGTGTAAAATAGTGTCTGGCATCAAATTAATCACTGTGGGAATGATTTGTCCTAGTAAAAAAGTATTATATAAAATAAAATAAATATGTAAAAGAAATGATAATTATTAAATATCAATAAATAAAAAATTAGTCAAAAAAGAAAAAATTGAATAAAAAACTGAAAATTGAATAACAAATAGAACTGTACCTCACCAAAATATCTCCACCTGACCTCTTGATCACCCCTAACCACAAAACCAACCCGATCATACTATGATAAAATGAATCGAAAAGTAGAACCTTCAAAAAATCTCAGGTCCACTGATATTGAATAGAAAAAATATAGTGTGAAATTTAATATCTTAGTAGGGAACTTCCAGAGAATCCTTTCATTCCATTCCTAAAAAATTACATAAATACCTGTTTTAAAAAATACATTCCAGAAAAATGTTTTTAATCTTCTTAAAAACAAAGCAAAGCATTATATAAGTTTTCTTATTAAAAAAATACATGAAACATTACTTAAACAAATTTACCATTTTAATAACCTAATTCCACACTTGATTATAGAACTAATAATTCAAGCTATGTAGAAAATATAATAATGTGATAAAAAACAGAAAAATAGGTGAAATAGATAAATAAATAAGCACATAATCAAGGTAACCATGTGAATTTCCAAAAAATCCTAAGATTGATCCATGGTCTTACTTATGTTGGACTCACCTACCGAAATATGGTGAAGCTACATGTTCAATAACCATCTAGACTTTCTATGTGAAACTAAAGTAGCATGTACCACCAAGCCCTATAGTGTTATGGATGTATCAACCTTTCTAATCAGAGTCAACCAGAAATCATAAGAGGACCCTCTAACGATGCCCCAGAAACCCATGGTAACAGTATTTGGTGATAGAAGGAGTCTCTCACACCCATGACTCACCTTACCTACCGCCTATGTACTTTCCTACCCTAAATACCAACACCACCTATGTGATACCCCTCTCTTTAAGGAATCCAATATAGAGATTCCCATATTACCATAGGATATTTTCAATTCCAAATAGGTTGATACATCACATGATCATTCAAACTATTTCTCAAAATATTCTCAGATTCAAACATGTCATTTGTACTTTCAAAACCACAAATAATATGGAAAAAATTAAAACGTTTCATCATGGCCTTCAACATTATCGATTTCAATACATTACAAAATAATAATTCTTAACCGTTTCCAAATAAAATAAAAATAGTGATTTCATGTCCACCGTGTTAAATATGCCTTTATATTTTGAATATAATTCTATTTCCAAAACCAAAAGCCAAAGTGAAAACACACAACATACATAAAGATGTCAAATGGGTTTAAAAATCATTTATAAACCAGCCCTCTTTTCTAAGGTACCAAATGGGACAACATTCAATAAAACATTCGAATCCAAATTTGAAATCACATGGGGAACCAAAACACCTTTTAGAAACTAACAAGAATTTTTTAGAAAAAAGGGATCACTAATAAGTTTCATCATCATTTTTATACCCATCCATGAATTCACCATCTGCACCCATAGATGTTTCAACATCCAATGACACACATTGAGTGTCCATGAAGTCATCCAAAACCCATTTTCAAGAATCATAACCCTACCTTAAACTAACACAAGGAGTCTCAAAATTCAAAAATCACCAATGAGTATTAAAGAATAAAAAAAACCTTCTAAAGCATTTGTACAAAATTTATCATTCCATAAAGAGGCTAACAAATCAAAAAAATTCCCAAATTGTAATTAAAACCATGTGAAAAAATATAACCAAGGATAAAAATCACAAAAAGTTATTCAATCCATTTTAATAAACAAATTTCCATTTTATCAAACACCTTATGTGAATGACTTTGTAACTTGTTTATAAAAATACATTTTTAAAGCATGTACACCAAATATTTCAACACAAAACATGATATCAATCAATGAAACTGCACCATAAGCATGTGAAGCACACTTACATATTATTATAAAATCCAAAAGAATCAAATTTAATGAGTTGAAATAAAAATGGATTGGAAAACCTACATCAATAGAGTGAATATGGGAATAAAATCTTAAAGAATGAAGAATATTACACAACAGATGATCTGAACACCCTAACATATAAAAACTAGAAAACAATCATCCAACACTAACCCTAGGGTTCTTCCTAGAGATGAAAACCACTAAGAGTGACCAAGATCTCAACAGAGGAGAATAGAAAGAGTTGAAAATGGCCAAAACCATAGAAACTCACCTCAGATACAAAGGAGGAGCACCAAAAAGTGAGTAAGGACCAAAGGAGAGGGATTTTGGGATCCCATTAGGTGACTAATATGGGCCAAGTTGAGGGGGATCGATTTGGGTTAAAATTAGAAGAAGATAGATTAAGGATTTCAAATTTTAAAATTTACAGGAAGCCCCCAAGGTTTATATATATAGTTTTCCAAATAGAGAAATATCTGTGTGGTATCCAATGCCCAAATGGATAAATCTCTAGGTATAGTTTCTAAATAGTTTCCCAAACCATGAGTGACCTCTTCTCTTCATCCCTAGACCCCAATACAATCGTCACAATTACCTGGATGAAGTCATACCGGTTACCTTAATCGTGTGTTGCCCCTGTGCCCCTTGTATCCAATCCCAAAACATCAATTTTTCTAAAAACAAATTCTCAAAACTCAAAACCATGACTCAATAAAATCTTCAAAAAGGATTTTTTATTGAGAAAATAAAAAAATAAATGATTTCCAAAGGTCATATTGTGATATCTATGTTAGTTTTGGTAGATATCCTTGACTAAAGAAATAATATTCCATGTTTTTGTACATTCTGTAACATTATGTATTATTATTATGATATCCTCTCATAGATAATGGTTTAATATCTATTATTTTGATATCTTATGTCATATGTTATTTTTTTGAAAAAACCATACATCATTTTTCATGATTAATGATCAATGAATAGTCTTGTATTATTATTATAAGTCATAATCATGTTATCAAACCTTTATGATAATAATTTTCTAACATATGATCATTGATATGTATCTCTAATATTTAACTATTTTTTCAATTGATCTCTACCTTTATTAAGTTTTCCTTCCCCGTTTTATGAAGATATTTTTTTAGTATTATTTTTTAAGAAGGGTGGTAGTTGTGAATAATTAAAATAGAAATTATGTTGATATTTTATGAATTAGTTCTTTACATATCCATGTTTCCAAATTCATTAAATATATATGACCCTCATTTGTTTATTATTATGATGTGAATGGAATATTCATCTAATATGATGTAATATTTCTGTATGAAAAGTATAGGTTTATATTATTGTTATTAAAGGAACAGATTAGAACCATTTATAAAATAGTTTGATAAAAAGATATTTAGAACTCTTATAATAAGCCTCTAAGTAGGATAACATACTTCGGTATGATAATTTATAGAGCGAGGTTTTTCTATGAAATTTCATTTCTATATTGAAACTATATGTAGACATGGTTTTGTCATAGATGCATCTAGGGGTAGTTAACTGGTAAATAGATTATCAAGTACATCTCAAACATCAATCTGGTGAAGCGTGAATGAGACCTTGTTATTCACCTATATAGACAATCCCAAGGGATATTCTTAGGTTAATTAAAATTTTCAATAAGATACATTATAAAGGACTTGAATATATTATGGTTGTGTATGAATTAGGTTAAATGTAAGGATTAATTAACTGAAGATATGATGTAATTATTTAAACATCCCACAAATCATTTTCATGATTATATGATTTCCAATTATGATTATTGTTTCTCGTACCCTAATTTTTGGTTTCAATAAATTTATGGATCAAGAATAAATTGTGTTAATGTTGAATGTGCGGGACAATGAAATGAATATCCTGATGAAATTTTTTTTATTGGATATGGAATGAAAAATATTGTTAATATGATTATAGAACATTCATAATACAAGAACCATGTAGAGATTCTAAATAATAAATGAATGGAAGATACTACAATTTATTCATTTTTAAGATAACATATATAATCTTTTAGTGTTTACTTTAATCCAATAATTGATAAGAAATGAATCAAAACCACTAAAATGATATTTTCTATTCTCTATAACCCATAACCTAAAAATGTTACATAATTGATTATTAATTTGAATTGGAAGTGGATAAATAGTTGATTATTATCAACAATATGAGGCAATAAGAATAAATTGAATTCATGGAGTGGGATTTGTTTATGAGATTATTTTTTAAAATGTATTATACCTGAATTATTTAAAAAAATGATAGAGAAGGAATTAAATGAGTATAAGAAGGAGGATAATGAAACTATTGGAAGTTATGTAAAAAATTTTACAAGACTTATGATGTATACTTATAGAATTAATATTTAACTAAAAGGTAATAATGGTCAATTAATCAAGGACTTAAAAGCAATTATCTTAAAGGTGTTATCCATAAAAGACTTATTTAGAAATAATGACATCATCTGATGTTCTATAAGGGTGTATATGAAGATTGGAGTTACCCATAAATATCATGTATTTGAAAAGGAAAAATTATGGGATATAAAATTAACTATAATATAAATAAACATGGCGGTAATATCATGTGTTTTCCATTAAGACAGAATTGAGGAATGAAGCATAGTGGAAACTATCTTAAGGGGGATAATAGATGTTTTATGTTTAGAGTAGAAGGACATTAAGAAATCTAATTATGTAGTAATGTGTATAAGTTATCTAATGATGAAAACCATGATATGTGTTATTATAATGTAAAACGTACATTCCCATTATATAATTACACGGTGTATGGACATTTTGACAATGAGAGATTGAATCCGGTGGTTAATGATGATTATATAAGATAGAAAAAACTTATAGAAAGTGATAAAGGAAAATCTCAGGTGATCACTAATACCTATATAGGGATTGATAATTTTTTTTTTCAATTGTACAGATACATCCACTTTAGAGATGTTAATATCTTATTGGATTCATTATCTACTAATACTTTTATTTATAACAAATATTTTATGGTTATGAAATCATATTCCCAATGAGTAAATGTTGAAATAGTAATAAAATCTATTAATTGTACAATGATCACATATCATGTCAATGAATTTTCACTAATTAATGTTTGTGGGAATTTGATTCAAGAAAATATTGATATTATTCCCTTAGATAAATTTTATGTGATTTTGGGAATGGATTAGATTTTATTTATATAAATCCCATATTAATTAATAAATAATTAAATTCATATTTTATATTTTAAACCTAACTATGATTTCCTATCAGTGTGAGGATACAGGTAAAATTCTAAAAAAAATTACATCCATTTCATTAGTTTTTATTCTTATTAAATGTGGATATTTTTCTCAAATTATTGGGTAGAAAATAAATAATAATGATATACCTATTTTACAAGAGTTTCTTGATTTTTTATAGATGTATATCTTAGTCTTACCAAAAAAAATAATGTTGATATTTCAATATAACTAAAAACTCGGGCTAAAAATATTTCAAAGACTCCATAAATAATGACCCTGATTAAGTTATAAGAATTGAAAACAGAGATCAAAGATACTCTCTCTAAGGGATTCATATGGAAATTTCTATCATCATAGGGTTCACTGACACTTTTTATTATGTGGAAATATGGATCAATGTGAATATATATTGATTATTGGGAATATAACATTACCATGATAAATAATTAGTATCCTCTATTTTGTATTAATTTCTTTGGGTCAATTATGTGTATCCTGATATTTTTTGTAAGATTGATATTTGATCTGGATACTATAAATTGTGGTTCAAGAGTGAAGGCATATCAATGTCATATTTCCATTTGGGATATAAAAACTATGAATTTATAATGATTTTAATTATTATTACTAATTACTCTAATATTAGTATGGATTTAAGGATTATTGTATTATGAGACTATGTTTAAATGTTTTTGGTAGTATTGGAAAAGTATATTCAACTATTTTATATGATAAAGGAAGAACATTAATATCACCTGAGGATTTTACGTAAAACCATAGGACGTGATATGTTTTATAAAAAAATTATTGACTAGGAATTTTGTGTAAATGAAGATTCAATTTGTATAATAAATATTAATCATGGTCATATTAGTGGATCCATCAAAGTTAGATGTTATTGAACATTGTCCCATAATGATTTTTAGGACTAAAATACATTGTTTTCTTGGATTGGATAGATATAATCAACTATTTGAAAATTATTTATTAAGGATATCTAATCTAGTCACTATTTTATCTTGGATGGGATTTACATTAATTTGGATTGGGGAGTTAGAGGAAAATTTTATAGTACTGAAAAGAAGATTGGTCAGTGAACTTGTGCCCATTCTACCTTATAATAGAGAAGAATTTAGGATTTACTATAATTCATAAATGAATGGTTTTTGATGTTTTCTCATGTAGAATGTAATGGTGATATATTATCCCTAATTCAAATTGATGTATCATGATACAATTTATCAAATTCTGAATTTTGAGTTAACATCAATAATAATTTCAATATAGATTTTTCAAAATTATCATTACTGTAAACTGTGTAAAACATGTATAGATTAAAAAAGATTAAATTATATATTCATATATGAATTTATTAATATATTAGAAATAAAATCATCGGAGTTTATTAATGACTATGATAACTTAGTAAAATAATACCATTGGAAAGATGATACACTAGATTATACTTAGAGAAAAAAGAATCATGATAGATTATATATTTTTTTAATAAAAAATATCCAATATTTATGAATTTTTAGTGGATGGAACATGAAATATAAAATTAAGGGAAAAATATTATGTTTCAAAAGTTATTTTTGAACCATCTATCCAAATAATGATTAAATATAGAAAAAATAGGGTGTGGTGATGATGATTAATCTAATTATTATTCTTGAGTTCAACCATGAATGTGATGGAACTAAATAGTTCAAGAATCAAGCATATGTCCTGTCAATAGAAAAATCTAAGAAATAATTTTTGGAATATTATCATATCTTATCATTTTATACATAATGGATATATGATTATGAATTAAGATATGAAATATTATTTAAGGTGGGATAACATGAAAAGGGATATTTTAGATTATGTTTTATGATTATTTCTATATCCTTAATTTATGGATCATGGAATTATGTATAATGGGATGTCACAACATTTACTTAGAAAAATATGGAAATAGGAAAAAATTACAATGTAATTATTTATCAGGATGCCTAAAATATATAATGTCTATAATGATATTTTGGATTTAGTAAATATCCTTATGGAGTTACTGAAAATAATTAATAATATAGAATATTATATCTTGATCATATTTCCATGATATAAATAAAATAAGTGGTAAGGTTTCCTAGGAAAGAAAATTTTATAATATCTAATTGGGATCCTAGGTTTACCTCAATGTTTTGGAGAAGTCTTCAACAAGCTATAGATATAGAGTAGTGTTTCATTAATACATATCATCCTCAGATAAATGATTATTAATATATAAATATTCAAAACTTAGAGGAAATTTTACAATACTATTAAATGTATTTCATATATAGTAGAGATCAACACCTTTCTCTAGTGGCAGGGCACATGTTAATATAACAACACTTTTTCAGTACTGTAACAGCATTGGAATTATAGCAGTGGAGACACTATAGTGGTGTAAGGAACTATATAAGGAATGAAAATGGTGCTAGTATTTTTTTAGGAACTATAGAAGCTCGGGTACTGTTTTAGTACTATTCACTAGTGATGATATCATGACATGTAATGGAATTTAATTCTCATTGGGCCTATTGGGCATATAATGAGTCTCCCCTACCCAAAAATTATTTCCTTTGATACAATAAAAAAGATTTCATCTCTCTAAAATTTAATATATATATATATATATATATGTATGGATGAATTGTGGGAATGAAATATATTGTGATGTTATTTAGCTTAGAAATGAATGACAACATTTGGGCCATTCATCAATATATCAAGGGAAGTTAGAGTTGATAGATGAGTTATACTGACACCTGTCGGTGAGATATAAAATTTGTTTTTTGTGAGAAGGTTTTCCTTGTATTTTATCCATGGAAAGAGGTAAAGAGATTTATAAATATGTGAAATATGTTACTGGGGTATATTGGTCCCTTCGAGATTTTTTTATTGAGTAGGTATTGAATCTTATTACTTGAAAATCCCAGCAAATATTTCTCATGTTCACAATGAATTCCATGTATATCTCCTAAGAAAGTAAAAACATGATACTTATCATGTAACAAAGATCATGGTTATACCATTAGATCATGATATTTCATATGAAGAACAAATGTTATAAATCTTGGATCACAATATTATTGTACTGCAGAATAAGGCTACTCACTTCATTAATGTTCTTCAGGGGAATCAGAATTTTGAGAGAGAATGATGCAAACTTGAGGATCTGAGAAAATAATGATATACTAAATTTTTATACCATAGTGAAATAATATTTAGATATAAATTCATTTTATGGTTGGTATAATGTAACATCCAATGATTTTATAACTGTTTCCTTTGAAATAAAACCATAGTATTTGATAACATTCCATACAAACAACCTCGAGTCATTATATACTTCAATATAGTAAACCATAATTACAAATCCATTAAATGGAATTTATTAATTTTAATAAATAAATATAGTAAAAATTTGTATAATTATTTTTAAATGAAAATGTACTGATTTATTTATAACAATTAATAACTCTATTTTTAGTAATGCAATTTTACGCATAAAAAATATATTTTCTTTAAAAATTCTATTTACATAATTTTTCAAAAGAAATTTATAAATAATTTATATTTGTTGAGATATATTATGCTATAAAAATAACATAAATTTAAAAATTATCATATTTATATTACATTAATGTGAAATTTTATTATTTTTTTATAAATATTTATATTTCAGTGAATTGTGAAAATAATGATTTATAAAAAATTTCCTATCCATTCAAGTAAAAATCCCAATATATATATTTTTATTATAAAGTAACATATGTATATTTTAATTAGAAATAATATAATAAATATGATTAGAATAATAATAATAATATAGTTTGATATAAGTTATTTTTTGTTTTTAGGAACATATATTTCTAAAAAAATTATAAGGGAAATGTATTTTTATCATATTAATTCAACATATTATATATTTATTGTTAGTATTAATGAAATTTAAATTATATATATATATATATATATTAACAAACATTTAATGTTTTTCACAAAGTACGGAATGGAAGTAAATTATGTTTTATGCTTAAAAATTCATTTATCAACAATGAGTTTTCTCTATGGTTATTGCGATTAATTAAAATAAAAAAAACAATTATAAAAATTTAATCAAGAAAAAATGAATAAAAAAAATTAATAATAATAATAAATATAATTTAGTAGGTCCAACTGAATAATTGTTCATAGTGATTAGTAATAATTGTGAAATTTTGTTACTATAGATAAGGTTAAAACATTTTTTCCATGGTGTTTATCAATAGGATAAGGGTAATATATTCACCGAAACATGGGAAATTGTTGTTTTTTGAATATATTTAAAACATATATTATCCAAAAATTTACTATATATCCATTTTGGGTAACATTCAAGATACAATGACCTTAAATCATTGCAATATTTAATGAAATTCCATTTGAGTACATCGCCTCACATATAAATGGGAACCTATTCTACAACCTTAATCATGCCATTTTGTCCTTATAAATAATACTATACATAATTCAAACCATTCCTTAAATATATACCTTATTAGTTTAGGTTATTTTCGATTACTTATCAATCCTTCAATGCTTAAGTATTAAGCAAAAGGATGTCTCATAAAGAAGAGGTGCAGATCTTTCCCTAGATCATTCAACTTTATTCCTTCTTATACTTCATCGAAACAAGTTGTATCCTTAAAAATAGTTGAATATAATATTTTAAATATAATAATATTATATTATAATGGTATAAAATCCAATTTACACCTCTTCTCAATACAATGTGATATTAATGTATTGCATGTCCGTACGAGTGTACTACCTCTTCAATGAGGTGATACGACTCATTTTATTCCTCAATAACTAATGGTTCGATATAAAGTGGGATTTTTTATTTATTATATTAAATTAATAATAATTATTACTTAAATATTAATTAATATTTAACTTTCTTTCATTCTATCCCTCAAATAATAGAATCATCACTCATCTGTACGTATTGACTACTAGCACCACATAGTGATTTAATTATTTTTTCACCAAAAATATATATGAATGGATATAAATATTAATATAATTAATATTTATGATATTTAAATAATGATTAAAATTATATAGATGAATTATCAATGGTAAATATTTAGGTACCATGACCACCGAACGCAAACATATTTGAAAAGAGAAGCAAGTAACACATTAAATGATGATGATAATGAATTATTGTTAATGGAAGAATGATAAAATTTTATAAGTAAAATAGATTTGGTATTATAGGTAAGATAAATATTTTATACAATTATAATAAATTTAAATTTATTAAAAATTGTTTTAGATAACTTATGATGAAAGTTGGACTTCAGGTACGGGTTTTATGTTACTATCTTATTTATAATAGGATTATTTATGATTAAATTTTATGATGAAAAATTATATGATATAACACTAAAAATTGTTATTTATATTCTAATACTTGTTTAATTTATTAATATTTCATGCTTTACATTAATTTTTAATTTTTTATGTACTCTGGGGACTGAAATAATCTTTTTACACCAAAACAATATTGCTTTTACCCTTTAGTTGTAAATATTTTGTTCAATGTTTATATTTTATTTAAAATGTAACATATAATATTTTTACTGTTATGAAAACTTTATTTAATGTTTTAGTAAACTATATTTTACATAACTATAAATTTTTTAAAAGTAACCATCTTATCATTTTATAAATGTCGAAATTTTGAATATTTATTGAAAATAGGAAATGTTTTTTTATAAAACACTACATGAATAAATTGACCCAATCATGAATTATTTTTTAATTATATATTATTTTATATGTTTAATTTTTTCATTAATTTTTTTCCTTCATATTTTTTAAATTTATAAATTCTAAATATTTTATTTTAATTTAATATTATATTTTTGTTGAAAGATGATCTAGTTCCATTTTAATGGAATTTTTATCTAAAAAACTCCCTCTGATGATAGAAACAATTTACTATGTATATGATCAAATGTAACCATATTTATTATTTCTCTATATGTTATATTATTTTTATAAGGAAATGATTTTAAAATCTACATCATTTCCCTGTGTTCTGATTTGATGACATGATAAATGTTTTATGATCTTGAGGAATACATATATATGGTTTTAATTATGTGTTTAGTGGTACTAGAAATATATTTCACTCTAATTTATTTGTTATTTAAATATATTTCTTGAGATAAATTGTGATAAAATTGGTTGTTAACCTAATTTATTAAGTGAAATTTTACAATAAGATAGTCTTCGGGTGATCCTTAACCAAAGAACTGGAATAATAGGAGTGAATCCAATCCAATATAATATTTCTTTTAGGGATCATAGTCTATGGAAATATTATTCTATTATTATTTTAATTCAAAAATCATATGATTTTTCTTATGTTATTTTTTCCTATATTATGAATAATTATTGATAATTCCACACATTTATGAATTATTTCATTTTTCTGAAAAAATATTACTCTATGTTTCATGATTAATGATTATTTAATGATTTAATATTATTATTTTATGTTTTGATCATGATATCATTCCCTAATTCATATTTTAGTTTCACTTACAATCAATTAATGATATATCCTATGTTTACCCTTACTCATTTTCTAATATCACCATTTTTTCCATTCATATTGTTATGAAGAAAGGATTCATGAATGAAATGCCTAAGAAGGGTTCTAGTTTTGAATAAATTTATTAGAAACATTATAGATCAATTTTATAGAATTTTATTACATATCGACATTTCAAAAGATAGTAAACCTATATTGTACATAGGTCTTTATTATTGGGAAATGAATTTAACATCTATTTAATGTAATGTAATATTTATGTATGAAAATTATTTTTCACTATAAAAAATTTTCATGTTGATAAAAAAGTGATTTAATATAGAGATACAAATGAATATTTCATATCATTCTTTCATAATGTATGGGAAAAGTGAAAATTTAGTGATAGACCTCAAAGGATCCTTGTAAAGGACCTCTATAATTTGGAAGAAAATGTGTTTTATGAAGGAGAATAAGAGGGGAAATATGGAGTAAATATTAAAAATCAATACACCATCACCAAAATAAATCCCATGAATTATATCATGTACAAATCCAGGTACCACTGGGTATATGGTGGCACCCCTCGGCCACTCATGCCTTTAAATGCGACATTAGGTACTCAAAATAACCTTGTTATGTATTTCCTTTATATGTACCCTTATACCTTAAGACAATTTTTGATCCTTTAGCCTATACTAAAAATTCATAAGAATTTATCATGAATCACCAAAACATGGATGTGAATATCCAATGTAAAAAAAATGAATACCATGACCAAAATTCATTCAATATCAAAATTTAATCTTCTTAATGTTAAAGTTAATTTGAAAATTGTTCTATAATCATGATAACCAAAATGTGGGTTATTAAAACCACACAATAAAAATATATTATATTTTATGAAAATTATAGTTAAATTTTAAATATATTCATAATTATATCTAGTCTTAAAATTCCTAAACTAATCCATATATGATACCCATGAATAACTACTTCCCAATTAATTTTATATCACCAATCTAATGTAATATTTACTTCTAACTCACCAAAAGAATATCATATCACTTACACATAATAAAAAATCACCTCATGTGGCATCAAGATTTATTCTTCCTATACTAATTTATACTCATTTACTATTAAAATCCACTAAATTCTATATCAATAAGTAAATATTTCTTAAAATTAAAACATAAAAGATAAAAAAATTTATAATTTTTAACATCCTAATATCATTTGTCACACTCCTCTTCCATGAAATCTACACCTTTAACATAGAACTAAACAACGAAATGTGATATATATTCCAAATTATTTACCGTTATACTTTCATTTCTCTAACAATTTATAACCAAATAAAATAAATTATTAGGTACTATTTTATATATTAATTTAGATGGTAAATCAATACCATACATTGAATATATTTCATATTTATAAAAAACATATTTATGAGATATTTTTTAGATAACATATAGTTATTTAAAAAAACATATCCTATAAAATATAGATTATAAATATGAAATTTTTTAAAAACCATTTAAATTAAAAAATTAGGGATTAGTTATAAATAAAATTACAATTAAAAATTAATAACCAAAAAATAAATTTTTACAAACATTCGAAAATTTAATAAATAGATAATGTTAACATTTTTTCAAAAAATCATGTTGTAATTTCAATATTAAAAAGTATATTTCAAACTGAATTTCCTAATTTGAAAACCATGTGTTATTAAAATAATAAAATTTTCACCATGTTCCAAATCTAAAATCCCAATTCTTAATCACTATATTTTTTCATAGCACTATGTTTAAAAAAAAAAATTCTAAATAAAAAATGATAACCGTTTTACTATATACAATCATTTATTAGATATTTTGATTATATCACATTATATAAATAATAAAAGATAATAATATAGAATGAATTCCTTTAAATAATTATAATATTAGTCTTATTATAATCTATTACAACATGTAATAAAAACTACACTTGTGTTATTCCACTAATGAAAAAACATCGTGTTTAACTATTTCTTTAAAAAACATTTCTAAGAACACATTAGTACAATTAAAATAATAAATATTCTAACAAAACATATTTCTCAAACAAGGAAATTAAATAATTTATGAGAACAAGTATCATTGTTGGAATGAATAAATTTTTTATAAGAAATATGGGTTTCAAAATAAGTATGGAAATATAAAAATAAATATGAAGAACACTCAATAGGTATCAATAAATAATAAGTATATATCCTACTAAATGACGATACATTTTAAGAATACATTGAACCTGATAAAAAAAATACTAAGGGAAATCATGGGAAATAATTATAGGATATATATAAAGAATATTTTGGTATAATGATCAGTTTTAATATATAATGGGAAAAAATATCATTCATAGAATTTAATGAGAATGAAAGAAGAATATTCTTTATAAAATAATGTGTTAAACATAAATGACTAATTTTAAATAAAGGATCCTGTATATATCAATAAATAGAAAAATACTTTGATTCACATTAACCTAGTCATTATATATATAATCATAATATATATATTTATTTTGTTTTAGTTTTTAAAAACATCTATTTATTAAAACTATAGAATAACAATCTCATGAAATTTTATGATATTGAATTTAACAATATGTATGGATACCTATTGATGCCTAGTATTCAATATAATCTCTAAATATAGGATAAATCAAGGTTGATATCTATATACACATCCCATGTTACACTACATCATACATGATAAATAAAATTTAAAGCCTCGGTAAAACCAAAAATGGAAATAATTTACATGGATGTTCACAATTAACTAAATATTTCTATATATGTTTCTTTATAACACATTTTATGGGTTTTCTTTCCTGTTATAATATCCCAATATCCTTTATAAATGTTAAAATACTAGATACCATATACCCACAAAATACTTCTGTAATACCACATTCTAACATATGTGACTCGAATACCACTATAAGAAAAAAATTATATTTTTATAATTCATAGGAGATATCCCAGATCCAAATTGTTATCTGACTAGCTTGGTGTCTCAATATAAATTTGTTGAATTATTTACACACGTAACTCTATAAATAGGTCATCACCAATCTATATAAATAAATATCTTTGGATACTTTGTAATTTTGATGCTCAAATGATAAGACACAAACCAAAAAGGTTATGAAAATAATAAATTTCTCTATAAACAATCCACAACACTGTAAATTAATCAATAAAATACATATCTCATTAAAACCATATCATAAAATATAATATTGGATATTAACAGGAGTCATGAAATGATTAAGATAGATAACAATAATGGATAAATATTTAACAAGATAAAATAGCCATATGTCTACATAAAAGAGATCTAACGGGGATGGGTGAACTAATCTTATATCCATATAATTATTGAAAAAATCATCATTAAGAATAAAAAGAAAATATTATTCCTTTGAGTATCTTAAAACATCAAAAGTGAGGATGTTTATTCACCGAGGTATCTATTTAGTAATTGGTAATTAAATACGAATTAGGGAGAAACTAGGGGTGTTTGAAAAAAAATAAAAACATAATAAGTGTATAAAAATCTATATCTTCTCATTTAAATATGTAGAAAAATTATTATCATCACCAAAAATCATTTAGGAAATATAGAAACAATATACATAATAATATATTTAATATTTCTTTACGATATTAATGAAAACTCCCAATATCAATAGGATCAATATTTTTTGTATATGCATCGAGCTTTAGGATAATATCATACATTAGTAATACTGGAAAATATTGTATACATTCTAAATTTTTAGAAAAAATGTATTTTTGGTTGATGAACCTTTTCTTAAGGAATTAGAAGTTATGTATACTCATGTTTCAGAGACCATGTAGCATGTCTCTTCAAGAATAATGGAACTGGAATAAATGTGTCTCAGAAATATTGAAATATAACCAAAAAATACGACCATCATTCTACCATATGTGAACTAATATAAAATGATAATAAAAATAGTACCAATAAAAGGTATACCTGAGAAAAAATTATACAAACAGATAACATCCCCCACTATATTGTTAAATTACAATTTATATATATCAAAACATTACCTATTCTTATCGTACCTTATAATTCACACAAATCAATATGTTTTTTAAAATAGGAAAATATTCATTATAAAATAAATTATTTGGAAGGATAAAATTACTATAAATAATATCATTTATCATGATATGTTTTCAAATAAAAAATTATTATCAAAATAGTGTAATTGTATCTATTTTTGATTCAATATAATAATGATACCATCCATAATAATTTTTATAATAGGGAAATTTCATATTTTTCACAACATATAAAATTTTAATGTATTAGATATGTACACCTTTAATACTTATATAACATGATAATAATAGAAAATTGAAAAAAAAGTCATTATATTGTAAACTAGTTCATATAATAGATTGAATTGTTCTTTAGTAAAATAGAACATTAATAGACCAGTAATATTACTATGGTCTTGCATTCATAAACTCAAAAATCTACTAGGAAGATTCTAATTAATTAAATTAAATGTTAATTATTCAATACTCTACCATGTTTTCCTGAAAAAATAATGGTTTATAATGTTGTAAAATTAGTGACAATGTTCAATAAAATGAAACAAAATGACAAAGTATAATTTAGAGTATGAATTCATGAACAATTAATTATTAATTTAGAAAAGGTTTATAGTCTCACAATAGGATATAAATCACACAAATGGATTAAAACCAAAACACGTGATAAGTTATATTTATTAAAAACGAAATACTGAAAGATGAATTTAGGTCCCCATGAAAATAGATTAATGCAAACCCTTCTATGGGATAATGAATATTGTAATTAGTGGAATTTATTAAAGTGATAATTTCAATAAAAGTCTCTTTTCAAAAATAGTTATTATATACAACAACTCATACATAAAGTCCCTCATAAAAACTAAGAATAATATTGAGTATAAAGTTTAGGTAAATATAAATATTTTAATAGCTTTCAGGAAAAATTACAAACTCCCACCTTATAAAACCAATTTCCACATCACCATTTATGAACTCTATTAACCATAGGTTAGGTTTTTTTCTTTGATATATTATTAATTTAGTTTTAGGTGAGAAAAATTCAATCATATTATATAGGAAGAAAAATATACAAGGATACGACCATTAACATTATAATAAAAACCAAGATGGTTAATGTAAAAGGAATGATTCATGGGCCATATGTTTTCGATAATGTCATTCATGTTTTATAATAAACTAACTAGCACCTTATAAATAAATTCAATTCAATCATTAAATTTGACTAAACTTACCATTGACATATACATTTTCTTAAGATGAAAGGAAAATAAGAGGTAAAACATGATCACGGTGGGTCTAAAGTTGTTAAATCCAAGAGCATCACCCATGAAAATTTCAAAAAATACATGGTGGAGGAAACTAGTGCTATAAAAGGTGAGTGTACAATCAATATTGAATATTGAAGCCTAATAATTAGATTCATGATTTCATTCTATTCATGTGTGATGAAGGGTAGTTAGATTTTGATAAGGGATTTAATCATGTTGATATGGAATATATTAGACCAAGGAGTATCAATATGATTTTGGAGTTAGTGAAGGATGATCATTGAATCTATTTCGATGGTGGAAATATCAATATTATTCTTGAAAACAATTCTATACTGCTATGAATGGATGTAGACCCTATTATAATAGAATCTCCATAATCATGAGATGAACTGAAGTTTATGATCACGAAACTGCATTGGTTGTGAACAATACCCCCACCCCACATAATATCGAATCTATAAGGCACATCCACATTATTATTCTAACCAGGCGAGGGAGGATCCCACCGAATCTAGTGCCCTTGAGACGCGATGTTCCAAAATAGATAAGGTGGCCCACATGGGTTGAAGATGTTCTGTAGATATGGGGACAGATTCTAACTTTTATTGAAGTGATTTAGACATGCCACCAAGCATTTGGATTTAGTAGTAAGGATATGAATCAATATACTAATCCCATTGTGATGAGTTGGGTTCCCACCCCCCCAAATGCTCCATCATATGACAAAAAGGCATACTTCTCTTTATTTTTCTCATAGTTATTACTCATATGCCCATTGAAGAAAAGATGAAATAACTCACTAATGATGGGAAGGTGAGAAACTACCCTAGAAAATGACCCAAATAGGCTCCAGATGGCAACTTCCCAGTCACCATAAAAAATAGATTGCTGATGGTTTCTTCTTTTGGGATTATGTAACATAGGAACCACGAAGCTAACATGACTCTATTCCAATTGATTTATTTATAATTAGGAAGAGAATAATTCCTTATCCACCAAACTAAAATGTTTTACTTCAATATAATGTATTTTCACCGTAATATATTTCCACATTCATCATGGGAAAAAGAGATATAAAATGCCTATCTATAATATTTTATTATGAATGTACTAGATAATGTACCTGTGAAAATACAGACATCCCACTCATGAATCATAATTATATTATGATGAAGTTAATGTCGTTTCTTGTTGATCGTCTCATCAATGAAAATTAAGTAATTATTAGTGTTCCTAAAAGAGATGTTAGGTGTCAAACACCTTGGAAACTGAACACCATGACATAATAGTTTGGATTCCTAAACCAATTTCCTCAACCTGTAATCTAGTGAGAGTTATCCCAAATTAAAGGAATGTTCCATCGGATATAAACCCAATATGTGGATTCCTTAACCTTCAGATGTCTTAGATCTAATCCATACCTTGTGATTGAAAATAATTAGTAATAACATATGGTAATTGTTTCTACACCTATATATATTTTTAATGACATTAACAAGGTTCACAATAAAAATGCAATTACTATGTCACAATCATGTTTATTTAATGTTTGGTAAGGAATCAAAAAAATAATGGGGTTTAATCATATAAATCTAAATAACATGGTTGAAAACATTTTCTATAAAATATAAAAATATTATTTAGAGACTTTCAATATATATCACTAATATATTGATATAATACTTATTAGTTATTTTGAAAATGTAGTTAGTTATATTGCAGGCATAACCTAAGAATCATTTAACAAGTCAAGACTGCCTACTATAATTTAATAGTGATATTTACCAACTCAAAATTATACTTATAATCGCAATAATATCATTTCATAAATTCATTTCCGACAGGGTACGAGATATCCCACAGGATACTCCACAATAAAAGAGAACACGAAGCCTTAGGTCTCAAGATGAATGACACCATTCCCCAAGGTAATTCATCCCATAATATGTAATCAACAACAATTGATTATAAGAAATGGTATAAAAAATAATATTATAGAATTTGGGTTTCTTTTAACTTTAGGTATATGAATCACCCATGAGTCTCTATGATGTAATGGTGTAATAGAAATGTAAGAGGTATGAATTTAAGGAGAACAAAGATGAATATCCTTTAGTTGGATGAAAATATATTTTGAGTAGAGATTAAGAGGAAATAGAGTGAGATAATTAGAATACCAAAATTACATCCCTTAAAAAACACTTAGGGAAAACATTGGGTATTTGGTCAGGTAATAATGAGAACCCTATGTAACACCATGTTACCAGATACAACTAATCCATATATTGAACCCTAGAATCACATTATGCCAGGAATACCTCTCTAAATTACAATGGTTTTCAACTACCAGCACAGGTCTATGGATGTATATTGGGGAGACTATACACCCTTATAAGAGGGAAATGACATCGAAAATAAAAAATGTTATATGCATTAATAATGGAGTGACTATAAATAATTATAAGTGTAAATAAATGAATAATACCTAAGATATATAATTTTTTTTGATATAATTCTTGTAATTAATAAATTCATAGTAGATCAAATAAAACAACACCATTAAAATAAAAAAAAATAAAAAATAGGATACACAAAAAAAGTTCTGAATTCATAAATCGGTTGCAAAAAATGATGTTAGATTCAATCATTCCAAAAACAATTATTATTAAAAGAGTGATTTCCATTTTCATGTCCTAAAATAAGGATTTATATTCAGGTATAAAACAATTTCTCAAGAATAATACCTATACAATTTTTTACGCCATCATGAATATTTTCTATAGGTATATCCATTCTATGTATATTTTTCATGATGATGTGTGTAAATAAATACAAGAAACAACAAAAATTAATAAATCATTTTTTATAGTAGGGATCCAAAATGAAACCTAGGATTAACCATACTGACTTCAACCAATCCTAATTTTTTTTATCATAATACATCATCTAGAACAATAACCAATTCCAAAGGGGTTTCCCTAAGAATTAAATCTATCATTCATCCTCACTAATTACTATTGGGTTTCCCTAAAAAATAATTTGTTTTATGCCAATGCTAATTCATATATGATTACCATTGGTATTAAAATAATCGGGTATTAATGTCAAGTCCTAGGGGATTACCCTAAGCCATTATGTATAATGTGTTCTTGTAGATTCATAAGGTGGTTATGCTAGGAAATAAAATATGAGCCATAATTTCTGATTCCTAGGTGACCACGCTATGAAATCCAAGTGTCATCAATCTTCACTGAAACATTTAGGTTTCACGAGTAAATCATTTATTAATTAATTTATTTCAATTCTTTTAATGAATAAAAATAAGAAAGATAATCACATCATACTGAATGAAATATGATTCCACACAAACAAACAATTATTTACTAAATTTCATGGCACCCATAGGATGGTATCTTAATCATAATTTTATTTACTAGGTCAAGAAAACGTCATGGATGGAAAAATTCATTTTATATACTAACCAATATAATATTCACAATCCAAGAGATCAAAAAATTTAAATAATTATGTTTAAGAAATATTTATTTATAATTTAGGTGAAATTTTAGGAATGATAGAAAGAAAAAAAATATAACATTTTTTAAAATGAACAGAATTAGAGGGATATATTTTGTTACACCTATCATATATGAATATAAATTCAATCTATGAAAAAAATATCTAATACGTGCTTATATAATAGAAAAATAATGAATTGTAAAAACAACTTTAACTAGGGAAAAAATATCTATCCCATTATAGTGAAGGAATCAAAGAGAAATTATAGAAATAGTAATAAACTTACCTCACGCTTCTAATGAAAATGAAAATTGATATATTCCTCTATGAATTGAGAGAGATTTCACAAAAACCTAGTGAAGAAGGAAGTGATCTCATTGGGGAATTATAATTTCATGTGAAATATAGTAAATATGTAAAAAACATATTAAATAGAGAGGGGTGAATTTGGAATTCAACTATTTCATATGAAAAATTTGGACTCACCATATAATCATATATGGTATGCATCACTATGATCTTAAAAAACACATTTGGAAAACTAGCCTCGATGTAATCATAATTACCTATGGTGAAACATCTTAAAAATACCCAAGTGTGGTCTTTCTCCCTCTATATTTTTCAATGTAGGGAATCCCAATAGAAATGGTATCTGAGTGATGTCTATGTTTTATCCAATAATTATTTTGTTTCGGGGATATTTAGCCCTATGGGAATACATTCTACCCATCTAAAATGCATGAAAATTCATTTTGGAACACCCATTTCCTATCAATGAAACCCCCAAACACCATTACTTGTTCAAAATTGTTGAGATAAACATAGTTTAGGCCCAAATTACTCTTAATAATCAAATTTTCTAGTGGACTAAACCACTCTCACGGACTTACTCCCCACATTACAGAGGGATTAGTCCCCTATACAAGGGGATACTCTATGGAATGGAGCTCACCTTATCCTAATTAAATGTCTAGATTGAAGAAAAACTATTTAAGGGAATCCATGGTGAGATTATAATATGTATCATTGCCAATCAAACCTCCTTAACCTTATCCTAATCCAACATATATAGCTAGAAAACCACCTAGACCACTTCAAATCACTGTAGAAAATTACATGACTGGAAAACAAAGTATGAAATTATCATTCATAAAACTAAATAATTAGGTTTGTTAATTTAAATGATTAATGGTTTTATATCTTAATCTCCATAAAGTAGTTCATATATAAGGTTCATCAATGAATATCACTATGCCATATTGGTGAAAAAATTAATCGAGCGAGTCAACATATCTGAATCTCACTCCCATGTATCCTCAAAGATACCACTATTATACCAATATACACACACTAAAGGGAGTATTGTTCAATGAATATCCTTATCCCTCTAATCCACTATCAAAATAGGAAACTTGTTAAAGTACATGTCATCCTCATGATTTAAATCAGCATTTATGATTTTTTGAGATGAATCAGGATAGTATTTTTTATGTTGTTTTAATTGGAACATATCTTGCATAGTAGATAAATTATCTAGAAGAGACAAATGGAATTTCTCTAGACTGATCATATTTAAAATCTTGAATAAACCCATTTATCATGGCACTAATATTCCATGAATTTTAATATGAACGAGTCATAATATAATGACCCATTATCTTCAGACATAAATACGATATATTTTTAGATGAATATACAATTTCAAAAATATTATCAATGATACAACCATAATTTATTAGAGTTGTTGAAGACTCTATATAGAAATTTTTTATATCTAGAATATTAATCAATATATTTCATAAATTTCCCCTCAAATAGTACTCATCAATGTCTTACCCTATATAATAAATTATCCATTAACAATGTAAAGGAAATATAAGAAAGGGGGAGATTAGATGCTCAGTTAGGGTTAGAATGTAAGATATCAATCGATGATCACATGAACTAATAAGATAATAATAATGGTATAAGGTCTTAAACAACATACTATGTTCAAAAAAAATCTAATAGGTATCAATAACATTAGTTATGGCACATAGAAGTTTCATTTCATAAGATATTAATCATAAGAATGAGAAACCATCATTACTCAATCATGAACCATAAGTTAATGTCACAAATGTGTGGAACCATCATATGTATAAAAGGAATTATAAATTTCATGGTTAACAGCCAAGACCATATTACCATCCTCCAACACTTATTTCTCATATAGGTTGAATCACATTGACTTGATTGCCATAATAGATCAAGCAAGTTGCCTTGATTTCTATAAGAGATCATGAACATTGAATGGTTTCCCATAACTATCCAATTAGATATGTTTCTTGTGGGTAGCTTGGTATTCAGGGAAATTAGAAGAGAGTTGGGTTGATAATTTTAATGATCTACTAGGGCATGTAAATACATTTTCATATGGGGACATGGTCCTAAAAGACTCTCTGTGATGGTGGATCGATTGGAATATGACTTCACACCATATGTCGAAGACACCCATCGACACTAGTGTTCCTTTATGGATTTATTGTGTTTGGACTATGGATGGCATAATATGTTTTTATAGTGTTTTTATTTAGATTTTATTATGATGTTTGATTTGAAAAAAATAATGATTGTTTTATGAAAAATGATATTTTCTAAACCAAAAAATTGAATATTGTTGAATGTGAAATGGGTTGTTTAGAAAATGGGAGTCATTTTGGATTTTTTTGGGGTTTCACTGTGAAATTGTAAAATGAATTTACAATTTTAAAATGTTTTTCTTTGATGATGAGGTGTGGTTTTTAAATTCATTGTGGTATTTTAAATTGGTTTGGAATGTGATATCATTTATTTTATTAAACTCTTGGTATTCCAATGAGTTCTCAAATATAATTCTAAGGATGTATGTATGTGGTATGTGAATGGTTATTGATCTGTATAGATTGGTGATTGATCTAACCAAATAATGTTTATATGTTAGGATAAATGAAATACCAATGGTGGTTTTTTGGTTTGTAAGGCATGTTATGTGTTCTAAAAAATTTCTTCTAAATGGGGATTTCAAGGATTTAAATAGTGGGAGTGTGTGATACTGCATTTTGTGTTTAGTGTTTTCCTTTGAGGGATTTTGAATTGATGTGTTGGGGGTTGATTGAAATTATGTTATGAGTTTGTGTTTTTGATTTGAAAATTTGATCGGGAATTTTTATTTATGATAATTTTTGATCTGGTATCACGCTCCATGTTTTCATATTGCATACCCACTAAGTTATAAGAGATTTTGAAAATCATATGTTGGTGGATAATTAATTTTCTGTATTTCAGTTGATCAATTTATGCTTTATATGTTTTTTTCGTCCATTTCAGTCATGGTGCGTAGTTTTTCTCAATATCATAAGTTCATCAAAAGGTTCTGAGAGTCAAATCTGCTTCATTTCTTTGGGCATCCGGAACTAGGGGTAGCTGAGGAATTGATGTAAAATACTAAGGAGATCGTTTTCATCTTGAATATCATAAACCTATCAATCATGTGTTTTCCATATTCACATTGGTTGGCCTTTTTCGAGAATGGTGGAAATCTATTCTTTAGGCTGAACCACAGATGAATTACTCATTGGAATGCTTTAATGCCTTGTTCATCCAACAGTACTTCCCTGCTAACGTGAAGATACTTATGTGTTGAAGGTTTTATAGTCACGAGAATTGTGATTGAACTTTGATTAAGTATACTAAGAACTTTTCCAAGCTAGTTCCACATCTCCCTAACCTCACCATGGATGAATTTTTGAAATCTCAATTATTTGAATGGGGTCTCCGATCAGAATTCCTTTACGCAGTTCCTTCATTCCCTAATTATTACAAAGAAGTAGTGAGTTAGGATATTCAGGTGGAAGCTAATTTAGCTATGTCTATCCTGTTGAGAAGAGGATTAAAAATTCAACTATTTTTTTCTCAATATATTTATCTAAAAGTATGTTCTAGTTGTGTTTTCAGTGTAGGATGCTAGGGCATACAATGTTTTCATTTCGTGAACCACATTATATATGTTATAAATGTGACATTTTTGGTCATTCACAATGGGTTTTCTAGGGTGGAACTAGTTAGTGACATGTTTCTTGATCCACTCCCTTGAAGAACCATCCAGCTCGGTTGGGTGAACATATCATTGGTGCAAGTTCAATCAGATGCTTCTTTTATTGTAAATTACATTTTTGTTTTAATTAATGCATTTCATGGTGCTTCTTTCTATTTGGTATGAAAAATATTGTTTTAGTTATTTTTTGGAATGTTATAATGGGAATTCCATTGTAATGTTATTAATATTTTTAATGTATAATGGTGGTGTTAGATGTCGCATGATTCATTTCATTAGGTTTTTTGGATTCTGTTAGGATTCAAGAGTTATTCTGGATTGAGAAATCAATGTTTATATGTAATCCTGTTGTTCTGGGGAAGGAAAAATGAGACAAGCTTGTGATGAACACAAATTCATGTGTTCATGTTGTATAACTATTTTATTTACAATCCACCAAACCCTGATCATAGTTGTCGGTCGAATTGAAAAGTGGTTTGTGTAACAGATGCTCATGGAGATCTCGAATAGGGAACAATGATTTTCATTGATTGTTTCTATGTTAATATTTAGGGTGTTACTTGTAGGGTTGTGTTTTTCAAAGAGTTATTATATTATTTATAATATATTCGTTAATTTTTATAACACTTTGGTCTTATTTAATGTCTTCCTTGGATGTGTGACTTCTTTTGAGGATGGTCTCATAGTTTTATTTTGGGAATATGTGGTTTTGGGATCTAAATGAAAGATAGTGTTGTTTCTTTGGTATTTGAGTTCCTAGGTTTTTCCATGGGTTATTTTTCATCCAAGAAATGGTTTTGATCTGCCAAATCTCACAGGACTTTCTGGGGTTAGAAAGTTTCATGGTGGAGAGAATTGTCAAACCCCAACCCAAACTATGCTCCGTCGAGTCTATTTTTTAAATTAAATTTATTAAATAATAATAAAAATAAAAATAAAATAATAAAAATAATATAATATATCTTCTCCCTCTCCCCCTTACCATACTTGACACACCCCCTCTCCTTCCTGATTGCGTGCCTCCCCCCTTTTCCAAAGCCCTCCTATGTGCCACCTCCCCTCCATCAGTCATTCTTCCTCCATCTCTTTATGTGGTTCTGGCTTCTTCTGCTATTCATGTTATGCAACCTCCCCGTAACTCTTTTCTGCACACACTCTACCATACTAGAGAGATTCCCTACTTCTTAATTCCACCATATTTCACCAGGTTCTCCACTCAGTCTACCATGGTACATCCTCTGCCTCCCTATACTATGTTATTCCAGCGATTTTCCCTCATTCCATCACCCTGCTTGCCTTGGACGAACCCTTGGTTATGGGTTAATAAAAATTTTGTTCCTTATTCTATTTTTTGTGTTCTATGTTGTGTGCTTATGGTGAGATACAGGTTTCCCCCCATTTATAGGATTTCTTTACCCAAGGTAGGTGTTTAAATTCCAAATCATTTTTAGATGAATTTATTATTCATTTTTACATTTTTATAGTGTTCTATGGTTGAAATTTGGGGTATGAAAGTTTATTTATAAGTGGATTGGCATGCGTTCTGATAAGGATTCATTTCTTCAAGAAATTGGCTATGTTTTGTGTCAGTATTTTGGTGTGGCATTTCATGATATTGTTTCTATCAGTTGTTTGGATGGTTTGGACCTTATTATTAATGTAACTAGAGGTGTGGATAATTTTTCGAAATGTTTTTGAATGAAAATGAAATAATAGACATGTGAACATGATTTTCACTTTTTAATATGAATGGGAGATGATTATAAATTTTGAGAGGCAGGTTTTCTAAATTATTTTAGTTTATGTAAGGTTTTTCAAAAGGGACTAGACCATGGGTTTGGTTGGTTTTAATTGACTATTTTCTTATGTTTGTCAAAGGGATATTTATAAATTGTGTATGTGATGGTTAAAGAATTTGTAATGTTTTTTTGGTATGAGTAAAATGGAAAATCAATTAGTATTGGAATGGAAGAATTTTTGTGAAATTTTTAGTTTGAATTGTTAAATCATTAAATAATGGGAAGATAGTTATTGAAATGAACTTGTGTTATTTGTGGGTTCCCTATCGTTTAATTAAATTGTTTGATGCCTCCATAAAGAGGTGTACACACATACATAGGTATTAATATATATATATATCCCTATTTCATGTATTCCCCTATGGAGCTGTGAATATGTGTATTGTATTGAAGAATATATATATGTGTGTGCGTGTGTTTGTCTGAGCAATTTTAGGGTGATATTCATTAAAGGTGTTGGGTGATGAATTTTTGTTATCGTTAAACTCCCATTTTGTGGTAGGTTTCCCTACAATTAGCCTTAAAATTAAATAATTATTAATATATTCCTTTTCTCACCCTTATTAAATTCTAGATGATGATATATGGATGTTTCTAGTATAAATTTTTGAATAGAAATAATGTTAATTCCTCTATTAGTTTGATAGAATGAAACCTTTTTATTAAATGTGAAAAAATGTTTATTAAATGTTTATCAAATTCCTTGGATGGGATTTGAATGTAAATTGTAGTTTCTGAAGAATGGATTGGGTTTAAAATGTGTTTGGGTTTATCAAATGAATTTCTTAAAAGGGTTCCAAATGGTTTGGAGATTGGATGTTATGTTTATTTCATTATATGGAAATGATTTTGGTTTGTTTTGGTTCCTTGGAAATGGTTTAGTCTTAAATGGTTGTTTAATACTAGTTTGGTAATTTTATAAAATAAGTGGCTTTGAGAAACTTGCCTTGGAATTTCACCTTATACCTTGTTATATGAGAATGGAATGAGTAGTCCTTGAATGGGATTTCCCACATGTGTTGTTGGTTAATGGTAAGAGGGATAAAAGTCCCTTTGAGTTATTTAACGATGAATTTTATGTGTTTTTCTTGTGTGTGATGAATGTATATGTGATGTATTTCTTATTTTACATTATTAGATCAACCCTTATTATTCGTGACATGGGAACCTGGCATAGTGAGTGAATATTTAGTGAACAATTGTTGCACTAGTTTAGATTATTCACCAGATAGTGGCACATAGCAGGGTGATATTTATTTATTATTGCCAAGGGATTGGGTCACTTGATCGGTCCAGGTTAGTCGATGATCGAGCATTTGGGCATTATAAATTAACTGAGTAAGGAATGATTTTTGGATGAATCACATGTATAGTAAGTTATAAATTATTCACGAGATCCTATGTTCTCCAATGTACTTCGACAATTAGTTATCTATAGAGGATGACTGTATTTCGTGGTTTGGTTAGCCACTTATGTGTGATAACATCCCATTTCCCTTGTATCACTCTTGTGCTTAATTTCTGAGTAGGGTGGATTTATGAAAGAATTGTTTAAATATGATTAAATTTATGTGGAAAATAGTTTTAAAAAAATGTTTTACATTTTTTATTCCCTATCCCACTTTATTTAAAAGGTTATGGTTTCTTAATTGGAACAGAAACTAGTTTATAATAAAAAGGGTAGTGGACCAATATTATTATTAAAGGGAAAATGTGTGAAAAGCTTACTTTTATATATTGTAGTTCAAAACTAAAATCTATATTGCTTTTGATTAAAGGAAATGAATTTGGTAATATATTAAATGGTTGTGAAAATTGAGTTTTAATACTCACATCTATACGTTCTTCTTGTTTTTAGTATCAAATGAAGATTTCATCATAATCTTGATTACTATGGGAAATGTTGAGTATTGTGATTGGAATGTGACCTATGGGGTCATGTGGAGTTTTAGGGGTCATTATGTTCAGTTAGTTTTATTTTTTAGTTCCTTCTGGTCATTTTTTGGTTTATTTATTTAGGTATATTATTTTATTATTCTAGTTCTTTTATTTATTTACAATGGGAGATATCATTCCCATAATCACTCTTTTTATACCCTCGACACTTATCGTCAACCCGAGATGATCCTGAAAGCCTCTCAAGCCTTGGGTAGTCTGGATTGGGTGAATGGTTTGGGGTCGGCCCATGTTGGTTCATGACACAATCCATCTCAATTTCTCAAATCCTCAATATCATACACTTCATCAAGTAAACTATTTCAACTACATCCACCATGATGCCCCACATCTTGTGGAATTCATAAGTTGACAAATTTACCCACATCACACTTCATTATTGGATTCCACTTGTAACCGTCAAACCATTTATCACATGATTAATCATATTAGAACCCACCATTACACTCATGATCCGGTTTGTAAAAAATAGTATGGACTTATTAATTGTAATGAAATCTTATCCATTTGAACTGAACTAACACATTCCCCGTCACTCAACCAACCTATTTCTTGATGTTCATATTTGGTTATAACACCAAACTATTATCCCAAATATAACAATTGTCAATTAATAATCATAATAATTCAATAATACTCTTATGAACTGACATCTATAGTTAGAAAACATAAAGTTTTTGTTTATTATTCACCTGATTGTATTCGTGTAATATCTCAAAATGACAACCAACTCATAACTGGATATATCAAAATTTCATATATTTTTTTAAAAAAATACTATAAATGAGATTCATGTAAACTTTCTATCAATAATGTCTCCCCACCATATGATATCCACATTATTTATCTATGAGCATGATCCTTCCTTATATCCTCTTTTAATGAAATATTTTTAATCTAGATTCTCCGTGGTTTTATATGATTAATTCTTAAACAAAATCCCTATTAGAGACTCAATTACTATTGTTATTCACAATGAAGCTTTTTCTAATTTTGTTGACATACCCCCACCATAAACCAGTACATGACTATTTCATTATATCCTATTATAAACCATTCCTAGTCTCAGAAGAAAATTAAAACCATATCATTCCCCAACCCTCTATATTTGAGGAAATTATTTAATATTTTTCCATCATGCTAAATCACTCTTCACCTTGAAATTACCCAAGACCCTGAAATCATCCCACCATAGCTCACATTTTCAAAAAAAGGACATCACTGATCTGTCACATGATTTAACCATCATGAAATTGATAAATTCTCATTAGCCTATGGTTATTTCATATTCTCTTATAAATACATGTTATTATGAATTATTCATGACTCAATACATCCACTATGTTGGATTACCTATAGCTATTCATACCATATATCACCTCTTTCTCTTGAAAGCATACACAACTACATCACTTGTACATAACTATGTTCCATTACATGATCAGAAGAAGTGTCTTATAACATTAAAATCCCACCACACATCTGATCATCCATTGATAAAATTGGCAAACCAATACTACGCATTACGTAGTCAGAGAAAACTAAGGCATCCTAGAACTCACCCAAATATAATAGATCTTCACAAATTTTTAACCCCAATAGATCTCTATACACAGAACACATTGATCATAAAATAAACTATCTACAATGTAGGATAGAATCAAATTAAATAACTTTGAATTCACATATGATAACGTGAACTCACCTCATGGGTCATGTAATATACACTACTTGATCTTTTTATCTTTAAAAATTCTCAAAACACACCCCTTGACATGTATCAAAGGCCATCCAAATACATCAATGTAAATTCGAATACAACATTTTCTATGTAAGGATGAACTTAGGTTGCACTAATCCACATATTATGAAGGTTAATAAAAATAAACATACTCAAAAATTTGTAATGATGTTTTCTATTGGACCTCTCCAAATGGTGCTCAAGAACATTGTATGTCTGATATACATAACCAATAAGAATACAGCTCGATATTACCATACTATAACATATGAACGGTCTATATAAATCCATATTACATCAATAATATGATCTTATTCCTAATAACATAGCTGACCATTATCATTGTACATGGATTAAAACTTCTTAAAAGAATCTTAGATGATAATTTATTTATAGTTAACATAGGGAACCTTCCTCATTCTAAGGTCATCTATTCAATCAACTACAACCCTAGGTATATCTATAAATCTAGAAATGTCTACCCTTTCCCTATGAATTCTATATCAATATAACTACGACCACCTAACTAATATGGCTATGAATCCAACTAATAATTCCTATTGAAATTCATAAATTAATCACAACATTCAGGCTAAACATGTTCATAAACAACACACATCTAATACACATGCCTATTCCGTATGTTTTTTTAGAAATTTTCTTGCATCAATCTAATTATATATAACATATATCACTTCTCATATATAGGTCATCCATATTTTTGTGATAAACCCCATACATGGTTATCCACATAAATCACATCCATATTAAGCAATAACATGAAAATTTTCAGGTATACAAACACATCTCTTGGAAAACCAATATCCATAGACACGTCACAACTTCAAAAAGGAAAAATAGAGACTAGTGAATACCCTATAGAGTTATCATAGGATTATATAAATCAAAAACCCATAAAAAATCCAACTACCCACTATATGGTAATCCTCAACTCATATTCTGACTAAAAAACAAACAATATATATATATAACACACCTTTTTTACTCTTCTCTAGTAGTATAATATAAGAATCTCACATAAAGGATAAATTAGAGTATATTAAACATCTCTCTAATCAGTATTGTTGGAATAACAAAATTCAAAATTTGAAAATGGGATCTATTTCTAACCATGTTTAAACATTTATAAAGACAAAACCATATACACAAATGGAATACATCATACTTATATGAACTAAGTTACCTATATTTTCTAATCTTAATTAAAAATATGTTTTCATTTCTATGAATTGATATAATGAAATATTGATAAACATTTATTAAGGGAATGCATTATATGTTTTAATGATCATTTTATTAAATTGGTGCCATGTAATAATCAGGGCATGTAATCATAAAATTAGACTTGAATCTCACAATGTATTGGCTAGGTTTGATTAAACCTAAAATTCTTAGTATAAAATACCATATATTTTGGTACAAACACTTTAAATTAACAAAATATTTTTTAAGGAAAGTAACTAATTGAAGGAAATCACAAAAATAGAAAATCAATCCTATATTCTTATTCTGATTTGTAGATACAATCCCTCTAGTTTTTATGGCCTAGTGAAAAATTCCAATATATATTAAATAAAAAATCATTTTCATTACACCCAGTGAGATAGGTAAAAAATAAAAATGGAAATAAAAATAGAAATAATATCTTTAGAAACATATAAATTCATGTTATGTGAGTTATTAATCAAAGACATTAGCTATATAACATGTACTAACAATGTGATATCTATTTTCAGTTTGACCCAAATAGTTACAAAATGAAAGTTAGAATATACCACTTCATAACATCACATGGTATAAGACCACCAATCAGTGTTGCTGTCATGACCCGTCCTCGGGGCCCATGCCGTGATTACCCCAAGCCTGCCTTCCATAGGCTAGAGGCTGGCGACTAGCACCAAAGGCGTAAATCCTGATAACTGGGGAGGCATTGCCTTTATAAAAAATAAACACATCCAACCCGAGTACAAGCGGAAGTAATACAATAAGTACAAAAGAAAGTACTGAAAAGTAAATGGTCCAGAATACAAACCCCACTGAAAAGTACATCTACAACTTAACGAAAGTACAACAAAAAAGGCAAATAGCTGGGATATAGAAGCAGCTCTTGGGTCGTCCACCTCGGATCCTACCTGAAGGGTAGGTACAGTTAGCACAGCTCCTGGATCGTCCACCACAGGTCCTACCTGAAGGGTAAGTACATATACCCTCCTCAACGCTCTTTCCCGTCAACCTCCTCTGAGTACCATCTCGTCGTGAAGTCCACCTCCGGATACTGACTCTTCGTGAGGTCCACCTCCGGGTACCGTCCAGTTCTCGAACACTCGGCCTCTGTCAGCGCTGTCCGTCATCTGCATCCAACACAACGAGGTGTGGGCATAACCCATTCAGGGGTGAGTATAACGATACTATGTAGGGACCCCGAGACCCACAATGTCTCACTAAATCCAATATGGATAACCAAAAAGAAGGATCTAAATGGATAACCCTTACTTAGGTATAAGCCCATACTTATACCTAAGTTATCAAGTAACCCATCTCAATCATGAGGTAACACACAAATATTAAATAAAAGGATATCCACTACTTAGGTACATGCCCATACATATACCTAAGTTATCAAGTTACCATCTCAATCATGAGGTTAACACAAAGGTCATTGACTCAGATCAAACCAGGATTTTATTCACGATATCGAATCCACAACTGCTAAAGAACTCATCCTCTGTTGAGTACAGTAGCCCTATCACGACTCTGAGGTGCTACTCACTAAACAAAGACTGCTAAAGTACTCCACTGGTCGAGTACTGTGGGCCTGCTGCTACAACCAAGCGCTTCCCACCATGGGTCTGCCGCTACAACCAAGCGCACCCCCTCATAGCCTACATAGGTACTCCTTCTGTCGAGTACCACAGGTATGCCGCTAAAATCAAGTACTCCTCCGCCGTGGGTCTACCACTACAACCAATTACACCCCACTGTGCTATCCAAATCACTCCGAGTCGATCGATTAGCAGTCATCAAGTCTCAGCCAGCTACTAGGTCTCTGCACTCTACTAGCTCGTCATCGGGAGGGTCCGCCCCACGAGCTACTGGTCGATACTCCAAGTATCACAAGGTTCCACGCAGAAGTACCCCAAAGTTCTGCCATGTCATTGGAAACTCAACACAATAGACGACGCATCAATCGGACGCCCGGTCTGGGTGTTATTAGCCTTTTCGTCTCGAGGGACCGATTGGTTTCGTGTTCAAACCAACCCGGCCGTACACAAAGTTCCCCGAAACCTTGTGTTTAATATACCGAAACGACCGTCTTGATCCAAGGAATCCTACGCTACTGATGGTGCTTCGATCGGAGGTCCACAACTCAATTAATGGCCGTTTAATCGAAAACTTTCTGAAAAAAGGGGGTCTGGGCCCGGTCCGACCAGGCCCAATACTCCCTGGGTCGGCCCGAAACGGGTCGACCCGACCCCGGTCTGGGTCCGGCCCACTTGGGCATGGCTTGGCTGGGCGCGGCCTACGGCCCGGCATGGAGGCCGGCCGCGGCTCGGCTCGTGGCCGAGCGGGGTGTGAGGGGGGGGGGGTGCCCCCTATTCCAAAGCGGCGGACCCGTGGGGTCCGCCCTACGCGCCGAACGGGAGTTTCAAACCCTTGGTCATCCTGGAAATGTCCGGCCATTAAGGTTGACTGGTTGAGCCTCTGCAGGACTCTTCGGGGTCCCTCCTCCCAGAGCGCCGGCAGCCGGCCGAGCCCGGCCGCCCCCTGCTGATGACTGACGCTGCTCCCGTCTGACCGGCACGGCGCAACAACGCCGCGCCCCTACGCTGTGGCCCGCCCTGACTGTGGCCTCCCTCGGGTTCTCTGGCATGGTACGATGGCGCCGTGCACTACCACCACGGCCCGCTCCGGCCGCGGTTCCTACGGATCCACCGGCGCGGCGCGACGGCGCCACGCACCTCCACCGCAGCCCGCTCCAGCTGCGGTTCTCTTCGATCCCGCGCGGTGCTACGACACCACGCCGCCTTCCCCAAAATCGTCAATGAAGATCAACAATAAAAAGGGGAGGAGGATCGTCTGTGTTTGTGCGGTCCGGTCTCCTCCCGTTATGTCGATAATAAGCATCCAATTTAATTAACGAAGAACGTTAAATTAATCATGAACGTAAATAACCCCTACCTCAAAGATGGTTTTCCGTTGTTAAGCATCACTAACGTTGGCGTCGTTTCCTTCATCGTTAGTGTCTCCTTCCTTTTCGCGAAGGAAGAATAGGATAGAGAAAACTGGAACCGCCGAGTCGAAGTTCTTTGTTGAAGTGGAGACGTTCTTTCGGGAAGATGAAGTTCTTCTGAAGCTGGATATCTCTCCTCCCTTTTCTCACAACATCAAAACTAACCCCAAAAATAAAATAAACTCCTCTTATTTTATTAAAACATGCCATGGGTTCAAATTAAAAAATTCAAATACTTAATTATATTAATTGAATATGTGTGTTGGCATGAGTTAATGTGGAGAAGGAGAAGTCACAGACTTAATTACAAAGGAGGTTTAATGGGGAGTTTAAGGGGTTATGGGGAATGTGAAGGGTTGGGGATCGTGTGGGACCCACCTCACATATATCCTCTCATGGGTAGTTAGTGTGTCAGTGGGTCCCACCATAACTTCCCCATGTAGGATAAAACCACTTCGGTTAGGAATAAAATTTGTACCACAAATTTTATTCAATTCTTTATTAATCCCCAAATTTTAACAACTCCTCCCGAGAAAACGCACCTTTGGTAAAGGTCCTCTTAAGAAATTACCGGCGCTACGATTCCATCGGTGCCCTTAGATTTCAATTCCATGCACCGGATCAAATGATAGAAAAACCCTCTTGTCCATTCACTGAACGTACCCGAGCTAAACTTCAGAAAATTATTCCGGGCACACTGGGCCTCAGAATCAGGTGCTGTCAGAAACTGCGTACTCATAAAAACACAAAGCAATTAAGAAAAAAATTTCCTTGAAATTTACGTGTCTTTACAGTTGAATTTGATTGAATAATGTGACATTATGTGTTCCTTCCAATTCCCTAGAGGTTAATGATTAGAAATAAGGGTCTAATGTTTTGTGGTATGGATATTATGCCCTAATATATTATCGATATATAATTGAAAAAAATATATTTTTTACAAACAAGTAAATACACATCATGAAAAAAGTGATATTAAATTAATATACCCCATGATATATCAATATGGTTTCTAGTGAATGTTAAAACACCACACCTCAAAAATAGATCTTATAATTTATCATCCAAAAATGAAAAAAATAAAAAACATCAAGGAAACACCAGAATAATTGGTTTCCTATCATAGCTCTATTCTAAACTCCCATGATCTATACTAACATTAAAAAATAAATAATTAGTCAAAATGAGGATACCATTACCCTATCCTATAACCATGATGTCTTCCCTGGTTCCAAACTATGGTCTAAGTTGGGTTTGGGAACAACTCAGTAGGAGACCATAAATGGAATCTTTAAGAACATCATGACTCATTATATTATTCTTGTTGATAAACATAAATATTGGTAATAAAATAAATAAGTAAACCATCATTGATCCATGGGGTCCATAGTGACACACAATATAATCCATACCTACTTCGAATAGGGTTTCATTTATTTGATCAAAATATATAATCATCCATAATAAATTATTTTTTTGGGGGGATTCAATCAAATGTATAATTAATTAGTTCATTATTTGATTATAATGGTCATATCATTAAAATTCATGTATTAGGAACCATCATAGATTCCTTAAGGGTTAAACCAGACAATCAAATTATTAGGTAGCAACGATGTCTCCTTGTGGGTTTTCATAGTCAATAAAATATCATGGATCATTATTGATTCCCAGAGGGTTATTATAGGAAATAATGTATCAATAGACATCCCTGATTCATATAGGGATACCCTATATAATAAAAGTATTAGTTGTCAACAAGGTTTCTAAATTTTTTTCCAAGTAAAATCGTTCATTAAATCATTTTTACAAATTCTTTTAGGTCTACATAATATACATGATTATAAGATACTAAGCAATTTCCTAGGAATCCAAAAACAAAAAAATTCAATTACATTGGTCCATAAAAACCATATGGATTCCCCTCAATGTCCTTATTATTTCCATGGCCAAGAAAACTTCATGGGTGTCTAAAGAGACATCTTATATTTAGAAACAGACTAACTGTAGTCAATGGGAATGAACAATTTCCAAAAAATGGATAATAAGAATTATTTATACTTCTGGGAAAGCACAAGGATTGTGGGATAAATAACACATCAAACTGACTATTAAAATTATCAAAATTTAGGGTATATATTTCAAACCAAATATTTTATACATATAGACATCTGCCCATCGAACAACAACCTCCAACATGACCTTAAATAGTTGAGAATGAGGAAGTTGATAAAAATTATGAACTACTGATCATTGAAGAAAAAAATGCACAATAGTTCCTTATAAAGAAGGATACCATAAAAAATCAATTACAATGTGATATCCTTTCCAGAATCTCGAAACCACATTTAATTGTGATTCATTATACCGAGAATCATGATATAAATAAAAAAACAAGGTAATGAAGGAAGATCTCTAATAGAGGAGTTATATAATCACATTAAATATGGGATAATGTGGGGGAAAATCATCTATCGAGTATAGGGGAATAATAATTTACTCATTTTAAAAGGTTATATGGGCCCCACCATGACCATCTCCCTTCTATAAATCTTTCTTGGTGTATAATAATAATTTAAATGACGAACAATATCAATTTGGTCTTCCTTTTAATATACAAAATTCCTTGTTGGGGACTTCATCCCCACTCATTTTTCTATATTAGCCTTCCTAGCCAAAATTCTTAATGGTATGGGACCACAGTATAGCTACTCCCCAGTTCTCTTCCTGGATCCTTATCAATATAGGCCACAATCAATCCTATCTTAACTCCAAACCATGGTGTTTTAGGAAATTGGGTTTCCATCAATGACCCTTCTTTGATACATAGTGTGGAGCTCACCCGGATATATTCCAAAAGGAAAAGTTTAGACTTTGAAATCCATTGGTGGAACAATGATCGGGTACCTCTTCACTACATTGCACATGGGGAAACCCGTAACACAATCAGATGCTCAATGATGTTTTTGTTCTCATGGTAAACCATAATGGTCTTTCGTGGATATCGGGACATAGTGGAAGTTGTAGTGAGAATAATGGAAAACTAAGAACCTCTCAATCCACTTAAACCCACTCATAGTCTACCATTAACACATGAAATACATTCAAAACCACTAAAACTACCCAAATAAATTACCAAGAAAAGTAAACCAATATAATAAACATAGATTTTGATAAAACTAAAAGGGCTCATATGGTAAAAACATTCAGTATTTTATGAACAACGAGACCACTAGGTCTCCCAAACTGCTACCAGAGCCAGTAAGTTCTTGATTTTACATATAGGTGAAATCCCTTTTTAGGAACCACATATATATATGAGTACTCAAAATTGATGAACTTGAAACAAATTTTCTTTTTTATTTTTTTAAATAATCAACTGAACCCAAATAAGAATCATAATTGATAAAACCACTCAAGTGAGACCAATATTCAAATAATACTCTGCATTAACTCTCTAAATGTTATGCTAAATACAATATGCACACACAGAACACCATAGGTGGGACATGAATTATTACACGACTTAACCCTTGATGTAGGAGTGAGACTGTTGTCACTGATCGTGGTTGTATCTATCAAAAAAATAACTTTTATATTTCAAACATTTATTATAATTTATTAATTATAAATTATTAAATAATTATGAATAGTTGTAAATAAATTAATATTTATTTAAAAGATATTATTTCAATATCTATAAATTTTTAATTTATAATTAATTTTAATTTATAAATTTGACACAAAAATGTACCTAGGTCTCCCGTCATTATAAAAAAAATCTTGACTATCCCCTTAACTCTTTTAGTACTGAAAACTCCACTTAATGAATTATCATATTATAATATATCGATTAAATATTTATAACTATTTGGTAATTATAATACATTATATAAATAAAATAATGAATAGTATTATAAATATATAATTAATTAATAATTAATTACATTTATTACTTATTAATATTTTTATCATATTGATTGATTCTTTAAATAAAAATTTCAAAACAATTATTATTTACTAATTTAAATTTAAATTTTAATTAAAAATTGTAAATTAGAAAATAATAATTATTTATATTTAAATAATAGTTCTTTATCCATATTTAATAATTGATAAATTTTAATTTTAATTTATAATGAATTAAAATTAATAAATTATATTTTAAAATAATTAATTTTTAACTCCTTTGATTAAAAAGTAGATTTATAATTTACAAAAAATAAAAATGAATAAAACTAATATTAATGTCATATAGTTAATAATTATTTATAAAAAGATAGTTACTAATAAAAAAATTATATTTGTTAAACAATAATAAATAATTATTACTTGTTCATTATTTTTATTAAATAAGATATATAAATAATTTTTACTTATATATAAATAATTATTTATTCTTAATTTCAATATATTATAAAATATGAGTGCATAATATTTAATAATTAATTCATTATTATTTAATATTTTTTAAATAATAAATAATAATTAATAAATAATTTTTAAACAAATTCTTGTTAAAAAATAATATCTAAAAAATTAATAATTACTAAGAAATAAATAAATACTTATTGAATAATTAAATGTAAATAAATATTATTAATTAATTGAAATATAGTAATTAATTAATTAGTATTAAATGTATATTAATTATTTATTTTGATGTTACCAGTAAATTTTCCGAATTATTAATAATGTAATTATAATTATAATTAGTATAGGATAATCAAAAATCAAAATGTTTACACAAAAACTTTTTTAAATGAAAAAATTTATATTAGCTAAAGAGATAGATTTTATCGACATTTTCATTCAAGGATATATTAGACTTCCTAAGGTATATTGTTTGATAATTATAATTAATTTGGTATAATTAAAATACTTGAAAGAGAATCATCTTATGAGTTAGCCTCTGTGTAGACTTAAGATATAAAAATGAAAATTACAATGATATACTTTTCAAGATAGATTAACCGTTTACTTTTATTAATTGAAAAAACACAAAAATGAATTAAATCTATTGAAATATATTTCTCAATTTCTTCTTCATATCAAGGATTATTTCCTTTGTATTCACTTATAAATTATTATTTAGGATATTCTCCTATCCACTACTCATATAGTAAGATGTCAACAATCCCCCCCTCTATTTTGTAATCTTAAATCTTCATCCACTACTTCGATTCCCTTTAACAATTCCATAATATTTAGATTTTATCCAAAATATATTAGAAATTTATAAAAACACATCCATATAATAATAATGTCTAAATTTTCCATTAATTTTTCACATATTGATCATTGATATTTCTAAAATGGTGTTATCAACAGATCCATTTTTCATCCCAATAGATTTAAAATGTATAGTAAAAATAGAACCCATTGTATCAACTAATTAGATAACCATGTTATCATACCTCAATAAAATTATATACCTCCAGATTAATATAGATCCACCATAACAGTGATGGGATGATTCTTCAATGGTGAAGAGGAATTAACCTTAATGTAAGACATAATGTTTTTCTCTATGTAATATTTTTAAAACTGTTGTAACACATAGCGGTTAATAAAAGACACCAAGAGAGTTATGGTTAGGTTGCTTTTGCGGAAAAAAATTCCAATCAATATTCACCCATGTCACAGTTTGTAAACATATAATCAAACTAAAAAAGAAAAAAAATCTCATTCCATCGTCTATTACACAGATTTAGTGATAAATCCTTCGGAATTTAGAAAATATTGTTATAGATATACAATCATTATTCAATATTGTATTCCTATTAATCCAACAATGTGAAAAATTACTGAATAATAATAATAGTAAAATAAACTAGTAGTTCATAAAATTATCTCATATTAGTTCGCAAAATAGACATTGTTATTTCTAATGTAATGACATCATATTTTTTCTATTATGGAAAAGAAATTTTTCTAAGAACACCAACATATACCTATTTGATATGTCCACATAATTATGTGAATCATAGTACAATTAAGTTAAAAAATTTATAAAGCATTTTCTACTAATAATTTTAAAAAAATTTATTAGAAACCAACCATAATGAGAATCACTTAATAACCTGATAAGCCTTTTTTGGGCTTTCCAGATTGAGGATTCCATATAGTGTGGGATTCCCATATTCGATTTGTGAATAAATCATGCTTTCAGAAACCACCTCCTATAATTGTAAAGTATTATCTATGTAAAATATTCTTATATTTCTTATTAATGGTATTATGTATTCTCATACCCAATATTATAACATTAATAGACTTACAACACTTTAATTAAGTGATAATGGTCAATTTCCACTTCGTTATATATCTAGTCCAGAAAATGTTTTTCATTTCTTCTTCAATAATTCATTACCGTATTTAATCATTTAATAGATTACAATTTTCATTTACATTTGGACACAATGAAAACATTGTTTTGAATAATTCTACTGGACATGGATGGATATTTTCCTTTGCAAGTTGTAAGTTATCTTCTATCCCCACTAGCTGCTTCAACTAAATGTATGAAATTATGTTTTTACCAGAAAAAGAATCTCCTATGTATAGGATGTTTAAATACCCAAATCACACACACAAATATATATATATATATATATATATATATATATCCTAACCATATTTTCCCTTTTAAAAAATGAAAAACCATTACAAATGAAAATTTTTGATTTATCCCATTAAATGCAATGATGTTCTACCAATTTATAATATTCAGGAATAATTTTATATTACCAAATTTTTAGTTGTTCCCATGATTTCAATTGGTCATCTAAAATAATTTCCTTTAAAAACATATATGATGGGGTTGTATAGAGAGGGACATCATCAATCATGGTTTGATTTTGACCATAAGGGATTTATATGTATAATCAGCTCCGAATGTGGATACTGGTACCATGTGAAAATTTTATTGACTTATAATAGAAAATATCATAGTCATATACTAATTTTTAGGTAGTGAATATTTAGAATTAATATTTCATACCCATTATAAAATAATAATTTTCTCACCCTGTTTTATAAATAACCATAATAAAAATATACTAAAATAATTTTTTATATATAAATAAACCTAAAATATTTATAATTGTTTCAAAATATTTATATTAGTTGCTGGCTTTAAATAAACATGAATTAAATAATTCCTCATATTTTTTTTATTTCCGCCACATTAGAATTTAATATGATTGAAAAAAAGTGTTATAAAAATATTTGTATAAATATATTTTTTTATGAGACACATGTTCTTTGAATAGTATAAATATATATGATACTTAAGTTATATATAGAGTATAAACCCATATATTTTTCATTAAAATGATTCCATGTAATTATTTTTATATTTAACATTAATATATTTCTTGAAACCATCATAATTAATATATATTACAATTATTAAATATATACTTCCCATAAATTCAGTTTTGTCTACTTATAATTACCCAATAGGATTCAAACTTTTTTTCTTCTTCATATTATTGAAATATATTTTGTATTTGGAATCTTCTAACAAATATTTTATATTTATTGGAGTACTTTCTTATCATTACCCACATTTAAACTAATTACCCCTAAGTTATCATCATCTCATTTTTACCTTTTTCATTTTTAACATATATTATTACCCTTAGCATCCATCCTTCCTTAAATATTAACAATAATATATGTCGCCTTTTATTCATGATTAATTTATACTTGAATAAATATAACATATTATATATTAATAATAAATATTAAAATCTTTGAAATTTCACTTTACTCCCCTATAAGAAATGAAATAAGATTTGTAATCAACTTTTTGGATTTATTTTTAGTATTATAACATTAAAAATGATTACTGATATTGAAAACTAGAATTTAGATAAAATAATAATAATTATAGTACAATATATGTTGAATAAAATAACTTATTTTGATTTTATCCACATTAATATTTCATTATTCCCCACATTCTTAGTAAGTTTCATTGGGAACATTTTTCTCTTTGATATTTATATGTTTTTTCTTTGACAATGATAACATAATTTTTGTTATTGTTTGGGGGTGGGGTGTGGTTAATTTATATTACTCTTAGGATTGTATTATATATTTTTAATTTTATTTAATCTACTCTCTAATTGGTATCTATGTTTTATTGTCAAAAAATAGATAAATTATGTGAATCATTAATATTTACCAAACAAATATTTAATCATCCACTTTAAAACTATATTTTCTAAATTTCCTTAGAACGAAACCCAAATAACCCACATTCAAAATTTTTATATATGATTTTAAATCCCATATTATTTTAATTACTCATATGATACCAATTAAAACATCTAAAAATTGATTTAATAATATATATCAGATCATTTTTTGACAATTTTCATAAATTAATGTGACTCTAAAATAGGAATACATTGGGTAAAAAATAAATTGTTGTACTAGGATAAATATGATAGATACATACAACAGTAGGAATCACCAACCTATTTATTTTGGCCTTTTAATAACATAAGCCTTCTAATGAGACATGATAATAATAACCATTGAAACCTATTATGATATTGAATTTTTAAATTTATTTTAAATAAATGTTACTTTTTATAATATATTAAGTAAAAAATGGTATCATAGTGAGATTATTATATTATTTACTCTCTATTGTGGGTGAGTATATCCAGGTAGGGAACATTGTATCATATGGATCACTTACATGTCACTAATATCATAAATTGGATTCAATATATTGAAATGTATCAAATTTAAAATTTTTGCAGAGCCTGACTATAATGCATTGATGAGAACACCTAAATCACAATACCCAAATCTTGGAATCTATATAGTCTTAGGATCAATAATTCATACTTAGAGGATTGTAACTAGTTATTTTAGTATAAAACATTTGATTTATTGATATTATTTCAACAATAGAAACTGAAAATGAAGAATATACAATACTGTCGAGAGAATTATATAAAATTTAATATCAAAATTAAATAATTTAATATATCAAATGGATAATCAAGTCTACATTGAAATAATGAACAAACCCAAAATATAAAAAGAAACAAAATTAACGAAAAGTCAAACAATACTACATTATATTAAACAACTAAATTATTAGGTATATCCCCTTATAGGACATTAAATAACTATTAAATAAGACACTATTATTTTCTTTATATTCCTCATGAAAAACATTTTCTACCTATACACCCTAGTGATAATGTGGGAAGGTGTAAAATCCCATATTTACCTACTCAAAAAATGACTGAACAAGAGATTAAATATGACAGTAAGAGTTCCAACCCCATTTTCCAAAGGATTCTGACTAGTAATGATGATAAGATTATCATTTTTGGTTGACTGTACTCCAATGTATAAAAAAAATGAACTGAAAAAATAAAACAATAGTATTATCAATGTAAAAAAATGGATTCTTATATAGATAACATACAATTAATATATTAAATACAATGTCTTGTAACATTAGTGTACTCAAAGAATAATAATAGTTATAAATCATTATATGACTGCCCAACTTGACGATCAAATATATTACAAGGAAAGATTATTTCATAGAAAAATATTACCCATCTAATATAAGTTGATTCACCTCAAACTTTCCCACCTCCAGCCTATAAACCAATAATATAGGAATCACCATGAACTTCATGTCAACTCAATGCACTAATTTTTCACCCATCATCTATGATATTGTATTCCAAGGACACATGTTTCATCATTAACTTCTTAGAAATAGATTCATATCCTATTCAACTAACAATCATAAAAGGGACATGATATCATGACACTATTCATATTAAATTTCTAATAAAGGGATAATAGATTAATTATATTAATCAATAAAAGATTTTACATCATTAATGAAAACTATATGAAACCATATATTAAAGAAAATTAATATTTTAGGCAAGGAAATCACTTACTATTCTATTCCAAATGATTATTTCCACTTTCAGAATGTGATATTTCCATAAAAAACCTTGTGTTCATAAGAAAATGTTTAGAGGAACCATTATAATATGGAATTTTATATCATTCAATATATAATTAAGGAAACAAAATATGTCTCCATTCTAGTTTATGCTCACACATGGTCCTATAATCTCACAACATGTGGTGAATGTCAATAAAATCCATTGGAATACCACAATATTTCACTTTATTCCGGCATAATATATAAAACAAGACAAAATTTTTTTGTTTGATCCATATCCCATTAATGAAATATGTGATTATATTTAGATCCCACATTAATATGAATTTCCATATAGGAAATATATCCAACAATATCTATATAATAAATAAAAAAAGGCTCGAGGTCTCACAAATTTTATGACCAAACCTTTTAGCCTCACCTCACTCAGGGGAACTCTCTCATGGTTCAATAATGGGCTAGTAACACCAACATACCCACTCAAAATATCTAAAAATTATATAAAAAATAAATCAATAGAAAATATTATGTAAAAAAAACTTAGTTAACAACTCTATGCTCAATCCTGACTACCCAAACATGCTTATATTGACTTTAGAAACATATATGAGCCCCTATATCTACCATCCAACCTTATTAATTAATTATAAAAAAATCACTATTTTTTTAGAAAACAATTAATATAGAATATTCTAATTAGGTATAATTTTTAAATACCACACATGTTGAAATATGGTTTCTTACAAATTAAATAATGGGGTTATCATTAATCTAAATATTCCCGAGAAGCTTTAGAAAGAAAAATCAAAAATATTAATCACCAATTTTATAACCAATTAATTTATTAATTCAATAATAAGTTAATAATATAATACTAGTAATTTGCATATAACAAAAAATGCATATCCATTTGGCTTATTCTGCTTAGAGTCAGCTCTAACCATAATAAAAACCCAACTTTTCAATATCCTCATTCTACCATGCTCTAGTGTAATCAACATGAAATCTATAATCCATAATAATAAAATTAGTTAACATGTAGATGAATAATATGTAAGAGAGGAAAATAATGAGGAATAACCTCCATATATTATATTTCAATCCTAAACATTGATGAATCATAGAAGGGTAATTGTTACGAATGAATGAAAATATAGTGAAAATTACCTTGTTATTTAGATTATGGAAGGAGGAGACTCTATAAGTGAAAAAATATAAGGTCCCATCTAGAAAATTTAAATTATCACACTAAATAAATATATGGATATAATGGGGAACATAATAATCTTACATTTAATTCTCGATTCTCCATTCATGACGAAACACACATAGTTAACTCCACTAGGTAACAGATTTCACTAGATTGGGTAACCGATGTACTGCTCTAGCGAACATCACCAACATTACATTATATAGAAAATAAAAAAATTGTTACTATATATTAATACCTAAATTCCCTATTTAAATACTTCACCATATTATTTTAAAACATTTCTACAAATTAAAATTCTCGATTAGAATAAACAATTAAAAATGTACATAGATCTTCTCTCTATGGAATTTGGATTTTCTTCATGTCCATCGATGTATGTATTTACTTTTCAATAAAATATAACCACAAATAAAATTATCATTTTAAATAATTATCATCATTTTAATTTTTTATTTAATATTAGTCACAAAGTGTTAATTCATATTTTAATTCTCAATTTCCTACTAGTCATGGTCATTCCCACCATGCACTTAAGCGAGCTGAACAACCAAAATATTAGATTAACCATTCTCTTAACCATCATAGATAATAGTTTTTCCTCGAAATAAACATTTTATTACCTATCTATGTCTTTGTACATTGTCACACATGATACATGATACCCAATACCCAATTCCACTTCTATATTTAAATACATGATGACCTATGCACTGAAACCCCTACTCGCTGAACCAATATAATAAATATAAGAAAACAAAAATAAAATTGATGAAATCTAACTTCAAAATTTTCTTTCAGAAATGGTTATATATTCTAGTTTAAAGTAGACTATTTACCACATAAAGATACACCCAATAACCATCAAGGAATCAATTATTTGACAAGTAATATATAAATTGATATAAAATATAATTCACAAACCATATATTAAATTCAAATTTCACCATATTTTCCATGATTATTAAAATGTTATTTATTTTATATGAACCCATTATTTTACCCTAAATGTACACTATATTATCTCCATATATAAAAAACTCATAACACACTATTGTCAACTACTAAATTCACTAACTCTGTATAATTATTGCAAAATGAAACCCAAATTAATGGATTCCCCCATTATGAAATATGATATGTCACTTGAGTCTATAAACGTATACAAAACCATGGTAAAAATTGTTCTAGTATTACCAAACATATTATCCATGACATTCATTAAAATTACTTTGAACAAGGTTCATATCTATTGAGACCCTACTTTTCTTTATAGGACTATTACATTATTTTAAGATAAAAATGTTTTCTTACAAATACAAGATCTAATTTATTAGTATCTTTGGGAAATTATGTTCATAAATCACATGTATTTAAGAAAAAAATAAACATTTAAGTAAATCATTCATATTTATCCTTATAAAACATTCATGTTTTCCTTCGTAGATATAATCACCAGATGATATACATCAATTAATGGGGTGAACTAAAAGCCTAGTAAGAGGAGGAATAAGGGACTGGAATGAATAGAAAATGGGTGAGCATAATCACCATCATCTAATCATATTCATAGGATCAAGATAATACCTGTGAGGAAATTTTTTGAAAATTCATGGATTTTAGAATATATATAAAAATAAAACATCATGTCATAGTGGTCAAATACCACAGATAGTATTGAACAAAGTTAACATCATGTCCACACATAACATATGTGTATAAATAAAAACATCATCATTGTTAACAAATCAAAATTCACATACATGTGTAAATCATATTATCTCATGAGATACATCACATTACCCAATTCATTGGAAGGATATATAATTATGGACATATACGTCACATTATAATATTTTAATAATCATGCATGAAACATAGAATGTATAACAATCATTGTCTTAGAACAATCACTATAAAGGAATTGTTCCACAATGATTTTATAAAACAATATTTCATGAAAAAAAGTTCCCAAATGAATAAGGGAAGAAATTTTTTGAAAACATGTTATCATTATCGAGTGAATAACAAACAACTTATGAGGAGTAAAAGATGTGTTTTGGAAAGAAATGTATTTCTATAAAGTATTTGTATTATTATTTTAAGTCAAGGTTCAATGTTATGTATACCTGATAGAAAATTTAATAATAAAGAATGTTTATTTAAGTACATTTTATGAATATCCATATTGATAATGGAATGAAAGAGGAATAACCCTAAGAAATGGAGTTCAGTTCGAGAGACCTTACCATAAATCCCACTTTATCTCACAACATTAAGAAATCATTAATCTAAAACATAGGTTTATTAATACCTTTAAATAGTAGTTATGTTTTTTCATTTTAACCATTATTTATAAATTATATCTTTTGATTATATTTCTTAATTTTCTTGGATGAATGGAATATATATTTTTATCATGTATTCCTTAATAATTTAACATTTTCTTCTAAAATATTATTTTGTTCAATGTAATATATTCATTAATACAATTAATTTTAAATGATATAAATATTTGAAATTATAAAATTATAAATTATCAATATATTTGTATATTATCCATAAGGGTGGGTATATTAATGAAGTTAGAAACATCTATGATGGTTATTAACATACTGTTATCAAGAATGTTGTCCAAAAGAGTAGAAAGAGTGGTATTAAATATAAATAGATCAAAAATATAAATTTTAAAGTAGGTCAAATTCATTAATATAATGTTAAAATACAGTAAAATTAATATTATAATATTTTGTTTTGAAAGGAATAGATAAATACATGTATATAAGTGGATAATTCAATGAAGAGTTGATGAAAACATACCGTCATCTCGGTGCTGCTTCCCTTGTATGACACTATACCCCCTTAATGATTGGACTTGGGTTTCTCTTGAATGTACATAGGAATTATAACTGGATTAAGTGTCAGTACATTGGATTTTTAAAGTGTGTGATGAGTGCTTTTCCATGGATATGTTAAGGTGTTATTTATACTTGAGGAGAGTGGAATTTTTAGAATAAAATATTGTGTAAAATTCTATATCCAATATAAACCTTGAAATAGTGATAATTTTGGAATTATAAACCATATTTCATGTAAATAAAATTATTTTATGACCTCGAATAACTTTATAATTATAATTAATTAGTTTAATTAAATGGAAATGTGAAAAGATGAGAACATATTATTTTAATATAATACTTTATATTTTAGAATCTAGAAAGTAATTTTTTAGGTTTGGAAATCATGTTTATTGTAATTTAATTGTTCATTTATCAAATTAAAAATCTCTTGGTTAAGATATTTTTATATAAATTATTAGGTCACTATTACATCATGAATGATTTAATTCAAGATACACCAGTTAAGGGGAAAATAGTATTTTTACAATTCACATAAAAATTTAAGTATTTTAGAAAATTTTCAAAAAACAAACCCATTCACAATTTCAATGTTTTAATTTAAAATATAAAATTAATTGTATGAAAATAATTTTATAACATGTTTAATTTTATTTTTTAAAATATATCCTATTTTTTTAACAAATAAATTAAAATAATGTTTATAAAAAATGTTCCTTGTATTTTCTTTGATTTTGTAATCCTGATAGTTTTTTTGGATTATAATATTTAAATTTTCTTAAATTATTTACGGTAAATATTATTTATATCACAATTCATTTATTTGAGGTTAAATTAATATTTTAATGGTCAGGCTAATATTTCTAGTGGTCATGTTATTATTCCCAATGGTTAAGTTACTATTATAATGGTCATATTACTACTTCAAACGTCACATTTCATCTAATAAATAATTCTCAATTACTCCATTCATTATTCAACTCAATCCCACTCATGAATCTACATTTATATTTTCTATAATGTCGATTGATTTACTAATAATTTGTTTCATTTTAGCATTACTATTCATGTTTTGGATGATTATTGCAGATCAAGGTGACCGAAACATTCCAATTTTAGTTTTTATATTTTATATTTTATGACCCATTGTAATATTTGGGATATTAATGGGTTTAATTAATTCCTAAGTTAACAATATTCATTAATGAAATAACATGTTTTAGTTTTTTCTACGTGTTTTTTGTGAATAATACTATATAGTATAATATATTTAAAATTTTATTTTAAGAAGAATTTATCATTTATAAAATCTAGGTTATTAATTCTTCCCCACTTTATAAATTTCATAATTGAAATTTAAAATAAAACTTTATGATGAGAATCAATGAGGTAACATTTATATCATTATTTCCTTTAGTTCCCATGTTTCTTATTTATATTTACTGCCTCGACACTACACATTGACAAGGTGAGTTGTCTTGTGGTGTAGAAATTCATCTTTATGGCCCAATATCATCATAGGATAATCCTTTTATGAGATGTCATTCTACATTTGTACCACCAACATTTTAAATACATGTGATGGGTATTGTATGTAGTTACTTAGGAGAGATAGATGAAAAAAATCATGATCTTAAGCTATATATATTGGAATTATATGATAGTAGGACACTTCTCCTATACAATTAAGGATCTCAATGGGACCAATGTACCTAACAATATCTTTCATTTGATTCTAAAATGCCTGAAACTCTTCCACGGAGATATTTTAAGGAAAAATATGTCTCCAACATAATAGAGAAATCCCCTCAATGGTTGTCAGCATAGATATTCTTCCGACTCTGAGTATATTTTATATTCTATTGTATGGTTTAAATGTGTTTTTTTGTGTATTGTATAAGATCAAGTATATGTACATTTTTCCTCAACTATATACCAGTAAGAAGGTGTTATACATTACTTCCCATACAAATCTTCATCTAGATACATTTAAATACATGAGAATAAGATGTTGTTTTATAAGAACTCAACTTATCGGAGATAATGATATCAACCATATTAAAATTATATTAAGAAATATCTTGGTATTTCCATGAGTGTCTTAATAGTACTTCAATATTTTATATTAGTTTGGGAGTGCTAGGACATTATGAAATTAAGTTCCACATTCAAATAACGTTGAAGACTTCTCAAAAATCTAGAAGTAAACCATGGGTCATGATCAGATTTTATTTAACTTCGAACCCCATACAACCTCACCACTTTCATTACATATATCTTTGCATGTTGTTCATGAGATAAATTTTTCGGAATTGAACTTAAGTGGATAGTCATGTTGAGTTGATCTACCACAACCCATATCACATTGTTACCATTATATGACTTCAGGAGACCATTGACAATTTCCATGGTGTAGTTTTTCAAATTCCATGCAGTTATTAGAAATGGTTTCATCTTCCCCTTGTACTTTGGTCACTCTGGTTCAACATTCTAACATTCCCAGAATTGTAAGATATACTCAACAATATCCTGTTTCATTTTTTCCAACAATAAGTGATCTTTAATATCATAGTACATATTGGAAAATCCAAGATGGATAAAGAATGATTATCTATGTACATTATCCAATGAATACTTCCTTTTTTAAAGAGAATAAGTCACAAAAATCATACTTCCAAAAAAAATAAAAAAACGATCAATGATATTAAATTTCTGAAGCTTCCATTCCTTATCATTTTCCACCTTATTTTAAAGCTATATATCATCCCTTTATGTGACCTTGTTCTTTTCATGGATATATGGTTCGATAATAATTTGGAAAAGGTAGGATGTATTCCTTTACATTAGGATTTTCAGATATATCCTTTATATATAAATGAATATATAATCTTTCTCAATCAGAAACATTGATATAATAGAAAACTATTTTATACTAAGAGAATCATCTCCCTTGTTCCCATTTCTCAGATGGCAGTGAATAGAGAAGCCATAGTTGTTTATTATATCTAACCACCCTAATTGATGCATGTTGATATCATTCAATGTAAAAATATACAGAAGACTCTTTTGATCGGTATATATGTCAAAATTATCCTCATAGAGGTAGTGCCTCTAAATCATCAAGCTGAATATCATAGCTACTAACTCTAAATCATGTGTCTAGAAATATTTCTAATGGATAATTATCTGGTTTATTTCATAGGATATATCATTATCATTATGTATGGGTAAACAACCCAATAATTTAATATAAACATCAGTATATATCCCAAAATCATCTCTACTTGAAGGTAGTGTGAGTATAGGTATAGTAATTATCCTTTTTATAATCTCCTTAAATAATTATTCACTTTATTTAATCTATACATAATTTATACCATTAAATTTTAAATTAGTGACCAATTGTAAAAATCCTGATAAATTTCTGAAAAAATGAATGTCGTGCCTAGATAAGCTAAGAAAATTACATATTTACATGCCACTAGTGGATCTGGGTCATTCCTCAATTTCCATTGTCTTTAAATAGTCCACATTAAGTTGCCCAATTTTGATCGTCATCTATAATAGTGTGAGTTTATATATAAATAATCAAACATTCTAAACATTGAAAAACATTTCGCATTCATTAATATTCCAGAACAATCCATAGATTCGCTTCATGTTCCTCCTTTATCTTAGTGTAAATGATAATATCATTGATAAACAATTCCCCAAAATTTTTAGGGTAGTCATGCCATAATCCATTCATCAAATTAACGATGATTTTAGGGGAATTAATAAGTCTTAATATCATCACTGTGAACTCATAGTGTCCATACCTTATACAAAAACTAGACTTCTAAATATCCTTCTTCTTCATATTTTTCTGATGATATACAAGACGCATATCCATCATTGATAATTGTTTTAATCTTCATAGTTTATCAAATGATTCATAAATCATTTTCATGTGATACTTATTCAATATATTTATCTTGTTGATGTCTAGATAATGAATAAACAACCACATTGATCCATATATTTTCTTTACATGGTAAACTGACACACCCAAAGGCGATGCACTGGGTTATATGATCCCATTGACAAAATTGGATTGTAGATACTTCATTAACACTTCTATTTTGATAGGGGCCATAATATAGTGGCATATTGATGTAGGGTTTCTTAGGGAAAGATATATATTTATAACTCTACCCCAAGATCTGGGGTAATTAAGGGTAAATATTTAGGAAAAACAACAGTGTATTTTATAATAATGGTAATTCCCTCATGTTTGATGATTTTTTTGACAAAACCATTTTTTCCAGGTATGATTCTTCAGATGGTATTATAAACCACTCCATTGTGGAATTATCCAAAAAGGATACATGATATTCCATAAATTTATATAGGTGCATTGTAAGGTTTATAATATAGGAATAAATTTCCTTTTCCCATAAATTAATGTATGTTCTATATAATGATAGCTAATACATTCCCATTGCATAATAAAATTAAACTAGGTTAAGGTTTATGAGATTCATGGTAATAATTTTCATAAATTCACTAATTAAAGAAAACTAAAATCTGTGGGTTGAAATGATTACACCACTAGGTGTTTTTATAGATATATCTAATTTTTCATATCAGGGACTCGATTCAAATGTTCTTGAAGACATAAAATATATAAAAGAATTAATATAACTGGAATCAAATAAAAGATTTTCAATTCATAAGTTAATAGTGAGTTTACCTTTTATGAGTTAATTTCGAAGCTTTAATTCATTTATAATGATGTATTAGTGTTTTCCATGAACCATTAGCTTTGGTAATTGCTGATGTATATTACCCTCAAGCACTGATGGTTTAGTGAATTGGTTTTAATAGTCTAATTTATCCCTATAGATGAAGAAAAGAACCATGAGTTATGAATTATGATGTGCCTTTCTTTCTCCCATATTGTTTTCCAGCTTCTTGATGTATCCAAACATTCATGGGCTTGGTTGTCTTCTCTCCTCCCATTGAATCATTTTCCCCAACCTTTTGAGTAGATTATTCTTCATCCCAAATTGTTTACATGTGGGTGGATAGATAGTCTTTCCTCATTCTTTGATTTTTCCAAGATACGTGAAACTACACTCCTCTCTTCATATCACTTTAGCTATGGGACTATTCAAAAAACATCATCTCTACATTCATAGATCATCAAACTACCTCTTCAAAACACTATAATTATTTGATAGATAAATCCTTCTGAAGATGTGGTTTTAAACCACAAAAGAATATATCAATCATTATATTATTGTTGATAACAAATTATAGGGAATTTAAAGAAGTACTTTTAATGTTTTCCTTATAAGTGATGATAGATTCAAATTTCTTTTGTATCATATATATGAATTCTCTCTCCACAATTTTTCTATGAATCCAAAGGATATAATTGTTAAGAAATATTTTCTTAAATTCCTCCCATTCCATATCTTCCATTTTATCCTTTCACTTTTCAATCATAATCAATTCCCCTCATTGGCCTGCTTCTCCATTTAAATGATAGACAACTAGAGTCACATTCTCCTTCTCAGAATAGTATTGAGTAGAAAAGATATTCCCCATTGAGTTAATCCTCTATTCCATGACAATTGGATTATAAGATGCACTAAAAATTGATGGTCATTTTTGCATAAACAAATCAAAAACCCTTTTCATTCTTAGTTAAAGTTCGATGTTCTATGTGGTTTGCCATAATATTCATATTCTGAGACGGCTAGGTAAGCGTAGCTATATATTTTTGAACTCCACCTCCCTTGACATTTGGGATGCCATTCGTAAAATTATTATTTTTATTCACATTGGGTGTTTTCTTGGTTTCACTAGGTTCCAAAAAAATGTAAAATAGAATGATTTTAAAAGTAATTTATGAAATAAAATCAAGAAAAAATTAAATATTATTTTGAGAAAATAAACAGTAAAATCACATCATATGGGAGACCTATATTTATAATATTTCTTAGATAATACTTCTATGATATTTAACATGTACATAGGCTTATGATTATGGTTTCCAATAATGTTTTCTAATTATAATTCCCAAATTTACTAATCCATGATCTTATACCAATTATAAAAACCATACATTGTTTACTTGACTATTACAACATTTTTGAGATTATAAACATAATATTGTTACAAATCTTTGTTATAATGTTTTAGTGACATTGGAAAATCATTCTCATACATCACTTGTACAAATGAAATTTCTAAAATTTATTTAAATCCTTATTCAATATCCTTATAAAAATACCACATTATTCATATTATATATAATCAACTAGTAATATATATTAGGGAAATAGGTCAGCTAAAAGGCATGTAAGAGGATGAAAAAGTGACCAAATCAAAAAAACATGGGTGAGAATAATAATCATCATAATACAATAAACATATTATCATCATGATAATATTGAAGGATAAATTTGATAAATATATTGAATTTTTCATATGTATAAAAATTAAAAATCATTCCATAGTTGTCAAATACCACACACAATAGTAATGAAAGATAAAATATTGTCCATGCATATCTATCCGCATAAATAATAGCATCATCATTTCGAACATAGAAACAATAATTTAAATTAATAATACACTTTATCTAATGATATATGTTGCAGAATCGTTGGGAGACACAATGACAGAAACAAGGAAAAACGAAAGAAAGAGAAAAAGGACACAACGATTTACGTGGTTTGGGAAAAATCCCTACGTCCACAGGAGAGGCAAAATTTCACTATGAGTCGGAAGCACAAAATTACATAGGATTTCAGTAGTAAAACCCTAGCCTAAAATGGGCTACATATGAAGAAGACGATCCACTATTCCGAATAGTAGTCCGCATTGAAATAGTGATTGGAGGCTCACTTTGTCAAAAGTGCTACAGTGTCTGCCGGCTGGAAGTCAAAAGCGCTATAGTGAAGTTAACCCTGAAGTCTGCACCGCTACAGTGCCTGTCAGTGTTGATCGGTCAGCTCCGCTACAGTGGTCAGCATTGCTACAGTTTCGGGCCACAAGCATTCTGCCCAACCGGATCGGACAACACCAATCCAACAATATATATATATATTTAACCAATTAATTATACTGATATATAATAATATGGACACCAACACATCAAAATATTTACATAATCATACATGCCACATGTAACGTGTTACAATCATATTCTTGAAATAACCCTTAGAAATGAATGGGTTTAAAAAATATTTCATAATGAATAATTTAATGAATAAACTTGGGGTTACCAAATAAATAAATAAAAAATATATTTGGCATAAACATCTTCATTCTCAAGTGTATAATAAACACACAAGAGGAGTAAAATTATTATTTTTGGAATAAAATTCCTGTATGAAAAATCATTATATTTGGAAAAAAAATCAATGTGGAAACATTTATATCCCTCACATAAATAACAATAATAGTGAAAGGATATTTATGGTAGATTATATGAATATATATATTGAAAATTATATGAAGTGGGAATAACCCAATGAATCGATGTTGGGTTAAAGAATATCCATACCTTATATCCATCTTTTTTTCACAGATTTTCCTCCCCCTAATTAATAAAAAAAGGTTTTTTAAAATAATGATATAGAAGGAATTATTTTAATTCTTAAAAATATTTATCAATTATAATCATTTTATTATATTTTTTAATTTCCCTGGTTTACATATAGATGTTTTGATATCATGTTTTGCTTAAAAATTCCAAATTACCATCGATTTCACTATTTTGTTCAATGTAATTTATATATTAGCATAATTAATTATAGAATCTTGATATATATATATACATTTATATATTATACAAAATTTATTATTACCATATATAGGGGTGGTGATATAAAATAAGTTGTAATCATCCTTTTTGGCGGTTAAATGACCGTTTTTGGGAACACTGTTCAAAGTAGGATAAAGGGATGTATAAAATATAGATAAAAACAAAATATATATTTTATATTGGATTAAAATAATTATTATAATTTTAAAATACAATATAATGAACCTTATAATATTTTGTTTTGAAACGGGAAGAGAATGTGAGGATGGGAAGAGGAAAACATAAATAATTGTTGATAAAAACATAACCTCTGATCTGTAAATTTTCTATTGAATGGAAATATATTCCCTTGATTATTGGAGTTAAATTATACCAAAACGTACATAAGGATTACTAGAGTATATATAGAGAATTTTTTGATAGATATTTTTCCTTGTAAATTAAGGGAAGAGTGTTTTTTCGAGGGCTGAGAGTGGGGTTATTTATAAATGAGGAGACAAGTATTTTATGAATAAAATGTTGAATGAAATAATATATCTATAGTAAGCCTTGTAATACAGATATTTATGTCCTTATAAACCATATATTAATTAAATACCATTATTTTATGAATTTTAATCACATTATAATTCGAATTAGTTAGTTTTATAAAAAGAAACGGTGGAAAATGAGAAAATATTATTTTAATGTAATACTTTAGATTTTAGATTTTTCAAATTAATTTGTAGATTCTATAATATTATTATATTTTAATGATTCATTTTTAAAATTAAATATGTTTTGGTTGAGCCTCATATTCTAGAAATTATTAGGTTATTATTACATATTGAATCCTGTATTTTAAGATACACCAGTACGGTAAAAATCACCCTTGGAAATTTTTTGATGTTACATTTGTTTTATCAATATAATTTTATAACATATGTAATTTTAAATTTTAAAATAAAAATTATTATTTTTTAAAATACTTTAAAATTATTTTTATTAAAAATGGTATAATATTTTCTTGATGTTTTTAGTCATGATAATTTTATTCATTATAATATTTATATTTAGATAAATTACACATAAAAAATGATTTTTTATGAAATATTATTAGTTTTTTGTTAAATTAAAATTCCAATGATCTTGTTACTATTATCAATGGTTAGGTTAAAATTCCCCATGGTAAGGTTACTATTCCAATGGTCACATTACTATTCCAACTGTCAAATTTCATCTTATAATTATCTCTTAATTCCTTCATTCATTATTCACTTCAATTCATCGCAAGGGTCTACATTTACAATTTCAATAATTTCAATTATTTTAAAAATATTTATTTTAATTTATATAGTGATATTCATGGGACCAGTAATTTTAGAAATTTTTTTTAATCCAAATGTTCCCATTGTAGTTTTTCTATTTTCTATATTGCGTCACTTATAATTTTTTGTAATATTGATGAGTTTAATTACTGTCTATTATAGCTATTGGTATTAATGAAATAATGTGTAACTGGATTCTGTATGTGTTTCATGAATATAATACTATATAATGTAACAAAATACACATTTTATTTTGGAAAACCAATATTATTTATAAAGTAAAGGATGTTACAACATTCATGAGAACTTAAAGGTTAAATACCCACCATTGGTATTTCATTATCATTTATCAACGAGATCTAATATTTTAATTTTACTATATGCTACAAAATGTCACAAAGATATAAAATTCATCACCACAACACCCAAATCCCATTTCATTTTCTATAAACTAATAACTTATCTGTTGATGACTTGAATCTCATGTTCCAAACAATTATAGAATTCCCATCATCACCACTAGAAATTTTTAATAATTTTTTTTACTAATATTGAATAGTTAAGAAAACCTATAATTTTCTAAAAAATAAATTTATTCGTCTCAGAACATTAGTACATAAAAATACACCAAATGGTATACATACCATATTTCGCAGTCCTAAAAATGAAACTTCTCATCACTCATATGAGATAACCACCTCCATTCCCCATTTAATATCATGATGTTCTATAAATTGTATGAACACACTATGGATACCACATCTATTACACAATCAATTCCACAATCCATATATTGTTAATAGTAAATAAAAAAATTACTATTATCAAATCATCTCATGTTAAACTAGTGCCTCTTGATGAATTATAAGGATATATCCATTGTAAATTTTCAATTCAGATCATTGTGTATAAAATATTTAAATGATTAATCTCATATATATCCACATAATATATATGGTCAATCCCCATCTTTTATAAGTATCCGTGAACCTTATTCCAATATCTTGATTAATCTAACGAATCTTGGACCCAATTATAATATATTGGCACCTCTTAATGGTCTAAACACAATAAGGTTCATAAAGGACTATGAAAATATATGGAATTAAAAAAAACCTCACAATGATAATTATTATTGTTCAATAATCATGTATCAAAAATGTGGTTATAAAATATCCTCATGATACATATTAAAGGAAACACCTGGATTAGTGATGAATCATATCGGTTGAATCGGGGATGCATTCTCATTTTTATTTCCCTTGATGAAACAAAAATCATCACAAATTAAATTTAATATTAATCACTATCCATGAACATTCATAGAAGGAAAGTATTATTTACAATATTAGCCCCAAAAAATGACAGCATTAGTTCTTAGCATTATTAGGATTACACTAAGGCAAAATACTGATTAGTTAAAACATATATGTACAAAAATAATTGTTTATCCTTGTACACATTTTTTAAAATGTATATTCAATGCGATAAATCATCCCACATTATTATAATGATAATTAAATTATTATACTTAAGAAGAAATACTTCCAAATTTATAAATTATTTTTGTATTGAACTATTCTATTTATATTCTTCTTTCACTAGTAGAATAATAGGTATGAAAAATATACTCTATAAAAACTTGCATACATAATTATTTTATATCTTCCCTCGTCTTTCTCCTATAATCCATATATTTACACACACATACACACCATATATCATCCATCAAAAATTAAAATTAATAATAGGTTATTTTTATTGACTGATTCCAATGTAATCAAATAATTTTTATTAACAAACTCATCTACTCCGATATCATTTCAACCCACATGATCTAGTTTTATATTCTATATAACATGTATAATTCCAAAAATCAAATAAAATCTTATGATAGATATATTAAGAGTCATATGTTATTCCAAATCATTCAAACTTATTTAAACTAAATCAATCTCTTCCATGTATATTTCATAATGCCCTAGTGAAGAATAGTTTTCCATTTTTAGTTATAACACAATACAACATGGGCATAGTCAAATGGGTATGAAATTTTTTACTCATTTAATTATATGTTGAGAATAAATTTATAGAATGTGGTGAGGTGACCTGCCTCAACACATTTTTTTTCTACATTTCCTTTAGACCATGACTAATAATTATACAAGCACGACCCATCCCATTTCAGTTTACAATTCTTTATTTCTAACATGCCCAGATTCTCGTAGGAGCATTGTCCATCTTCTCATCATGTTTTATCATTCATATTATCATACCAAACATGTCAATCAAAAGAAACTACCATTAGATTAATAGATTTCCCATTTAACAATGGTAGAGTCATTGAACACAATGGGGAAAACCACAATAATTATTTCCTTGAAATTATCATGTAGGAATTCTAAAAGAACTCCATGACATCTTACATGGCTTCTCAAGAAATTTTACTTCATTCTTTAGATGTTTTAAAAACTAGTTCATCAAAATGAGTTATACCATGGTTGTAGGCATGCCTGAATTATATAATATTCCCTCCAAAAAGGAGTGGTCTTCCTAACCCATCCACTATTTCTTCTAAAAATCATAATCACCTCAAAATTATTTTAAAAACTAAATATTCCCATTATATATTTATAATAAGAGTATATAATTATTAAAAAATAATAATATATGATAATTAATTTCAAATCACATGGATTTGAATTCACTAACATTGAATATGATTTAAATATTTATAACAAAATACAACACACTCAATCATATCCTCCTCACGAGTTCGTCAAACTCACTAGTCATAATAACCATATTAACACCACCTAGGGTCACAAATATTCCCTTACATATTTTTGTTAACTAAGGATCATAAATAAATTTTAAACTATGAAAAAATATAAATAGATCATCATGTAATAATTCTAAGCCTATGTGAGTTAACAAAGTGTAAGAAAGAATAACATTGATTAAATAATACCATGATGTCCATATTACAAATATTCATATTCTACATTAAAAATAAGAATTTATCTTCTATAAAACAAAACATCATCATTACATTATCCACTCTTTAAAACTTGATTAATTCTTATAACCACTTATAATAAAAAATAAAAATAGTTCTTCACATACGAAATAACATCTTAAACCTTTTAAGGGGTCTCCATAAATATATTTCTCTATCCAAGATATAATTCACTATAAGGTAACACATATCAATTTATTCTCTCACTAAATTATGTACATCCATTTGAAATAAAATGTCAACAAATATATGGGGATTGATTATGTTATTAATTTATCTCCCCCTTTAAACGTAATATCCAAATAAAAGAAGAATGAGGTGTTGAAAAAAACCATACCATAGACTTGTAATGTTGAAAGGTGAAAACCAAACATCAACCGAAGATTCTGAAATGCTTCTTTTGATTGTGGGTTGGAAAACAAATCAATAGTACATTCCTCTATTAGAAAATGTATATTTATAAATCATTATTCTCCACTACCTCTTTGATAATATATTATTTAATATCAATGTTATTAGATATTGAATGGAGAACTAAATTCATTTAATTATTAATAAAATTATGATTATCACATCAAAAAAAAATGACATATTTAAATTTACTTTTAAATCCTCTTAATTATTTTTTATCCAAATAGTTTTTGTTTATGAATCAGTGTTTGCCACATTTTTATCACTGGAAGTGCTCAATTTAACTGATTTTTTCTTCATTGAGTGCCAAAAAAAATTATATGAAATCAATATCCAATATTTGTATAATTCCTATTATAAACACTTAATTCACAATATTATTTTAGATAACCAAATATATTTGTCTTTCGTTTTCATTTATATATCAATATATAGTTCAATATACACATGAAGTATCTGAGTATTATATTTATAGAAATGAAATGGGAAAATGTTTTGGAACATTTATACAATGATGAAAATATTAAAAAGATACATAATATCTTACCTTGATGATTTCAAGTGTTGTAAACTACCAATTATCTTCAGGATTTTATTTGGATCTATTTCTATTTAATTTTCATTTTTTTTCAATTTTGTTCCAACTAAAATGGTGGAAGAAAAATATTCAAATCATCAATTCAAAAAATCTTTAATATTTCATCAGCATACATAACATGATATAGAAAATTTTAATGTATCCCATTATGTATTTGATAGAAAAGAAAATATACCATGTCACTAAGGATAGAGATTTAAAAAAATATTCTTCATTTGTGTAGAAAACTCTATTTAATGTTCTTCACCATTTCTAAAAATAATATTATCATATTATAAAATGATAAAAAATGATAAATCCCCCTTTATGATCATTAATGTAGAGTTTTTTTTCAGAAATTAATTTATCTTATTTCAAATTTTTCAATAATATTTCAATTAAATAATACCATGATTTGGGGAAATAATTTTTCCAATAAAATTCATTCTCAAATCTTTAGAAATAATTCTTATATTTACAAAGAAAAAAACCATAGGGTTGATCAATATAAACATAATCTTCTATTTCACCATAAAGTAAGTGTAACTTGAAATCCATTTGAATGAAATTGGTTTACCTTATTCTCTAATAGAATGTAAAAATAATAGGTGCTCAAGTATTCCAAAGGGTGAAAATTTATAATCAAATTTAACTCCTTTTACCTGGGAAAAATATAATAACACCAATCTTGTTTTTTTCTCACAACTTGATCTTTTTCAATATTCTTCTTTGAAAAAATATTGTTTTGATAATGTTATTTTAATTATTCTTGAGTTGAAAATCCCATGTACCATTATTTTCTATTTGATCAATATATACATTCATTGTATTAATCCACTCTCGATGATTCATTTCTTTGTACACATCGTTTTGTTAAACTTGAGGGAAAATGACATATGAGAGGATATAATCAAAATTATTATAGTTTGATGATATTTTCTATAATTTACAATTATATTTTTACCCAACCCTAACTTAAAAACATTGGATGATGTGAAAAATATTTTTCTATGTCATTTGAATATGAAAAATAAACATATTCCAAATGGAATTATTCATAATTATCATCGTCTTCAGAATATTCACCTCTCTATTTAAAAAAATATTCTTTATCACAAGTTATAGAATATTATTCATCATTTGAGTTTAAATTATTTTTATGTTCCATCACTATCACATCAATATATTCCAAAAATTCATGTTTCTTTGGTTTGATAAAGATATCCTATTTTATTTATTGGATAACATAAGATGATACCATTAACACCTCTTCATTAAAATTGGCTCAAATATTATCATTTAAAAATGTTATTAAAAAGTGCTTAAAAAACTTTTTGATAAAATAATTTTAAATATTTTTTATAACACAGCTCATATATTCTCAAATCATAATGTTTTCTATAAATATAGGGATTATAGAAATGAAACTATTACCCAATAGCTTATCTCTTGAAATAATTTGATGTGTTATGATCTAACAACATAGTTAAATGGTTCTCCAGAAGACATCTATTATTTCATTCATCCACATTGTTTTATTGAGATTTAAAAATTAAATAGATTTCATGATGGATTCCACGTTTTTAAAGATAGTATTTTAATCATCCACTAATATACTCAACACCATTATATATTCAATAATCATTAAAGAGTAACAAAAATCTCTCTCATCACCTATCATGATACTCTTTAATATTATTGAAAACATTAATTTATGAGTCATAAATATAATACATTTAATGTGAGTAAATTGAATAATAAAGGATATAAAATACTTATCTCCAATTATTGACTTATTTATCATGGGGCATCAAATTACAAAGTGAAATAGAATTAAAGGATAAGTAGATAGTATTTATAACTTCTTGTGTGGAATATTCATAATAATTTCTTTTTTAAAAGTATAACACTTCTAATTCCATTATTTTTTCAACTTAGAAGCATCATGTACCTTTTATGGTCTATAAGATTAAAAATATTTAATTATCCAAGACAAACATGTCTTTAATGAAACAATCGATTTTCCTGTTTCGTGCTAATGTAAAAATAATTTCCAACCTATCAAATCTGAACCAATTAGCATATTTTTCACTATTCCTCTATCAAGATAAAACAATATTTTAGTCTCATCACACTGAACCCATATTTATGAAAAATTAGTTAACTTCATTCATCACATAACTTATACATAGTAAGATGATTGTGTTTCAATCCTTTATCATAAACCATGGACTTTTAATTCAATTGATCTTTACCAAATAATACATATCCAACAATATTAATTTTGACTACCCATTATTCCCAAATTTGAACAATACATCTTTATATTTTCAACATATCTATAAAGATTTAGATCCAATTTCATATGTGATGAAAATAAACTATTTATAATCCATGAACATCCACTTAAAGATGATTTGTAGAAAACATCACAAACCATACCTTTATAATAATATTTTACTAACATTTATGATAATAATTAGTATTATAATTTTAGATCATTTTTGAAGGTATAATAAAATGAAAAAAAATCTTGAGGACTAGGATTGTCACAGAATTCAAAATCATTTTATAATTATTGATATTTAATTAAAATTTTATTTCAAGATTTATATGGTTGCATTTTTTCCCTACTTTCAATGAAGCAACGACCAAAAAATTTATATCTTTTATAACATATAAACTCTTAATTTCATTAGTAATTAAATTAAAACATCCATTCCATGTTCCTAAAACATCAAAAGTTCAAATAATAATATTAAAGACAATATTTAAATTAAAAACATCTTGTTGTCCAAAACTAGTGAATATATTTCAACCCATTTTGAATAACTAATATTTTTATCTTTTTGAAAAAAAATTTGGGTGAACTTATGACCGATACTTCTTTACATAAAAATTATATTGATACTTTTCATCTCACTTTTTAGATATTTTCAATTTATGTATATGTAATCCAAATTTTTCTAATCATGCAATTTACATTATTTTTCAACACTCATGTTGTTCTTTATTTTATTCTTTTTTATAGATCCATCCCTTTTTCTATCATTGTTTTCTTTTAATTTTATTTCAATATTTTAGGATATCCACGAGAATAATTATTAATTAATATTTCTATAACCATGAAATTTTAATTTAAAAAATTGATTATATATTTTTCATGTTTCATTTCCAGAATCAAATTTTTTATTGAAAATATCAAACCCCTACTCTTTCACTTTAAATACTTATTCCATATATATTTTTTATTCATTCTACTAAATAACCATTCTTTGCAACACATCAATTTATTTCTAAATCTACGATTTTTCTTCAATATAAACATATTAATTATTTATTGATGATTTATTTTCTTCTTCATGTTTTTACCTATTTTGATAAGTTAGGGATTGTTGAGAGATAAATGATTAGTTAGATTTTAGTCTAAAAATTTATCTTTGTGTCTAAATTTTCCTCGACATTACTATAAAATTACCTAGGAAATTATTCTTCATTAAATTTAACAATGATAATCTTATCATCAAAATACTTATTAATATCCATTTCCTTTTCTCTATCACTAATGTCACTACGTTCACAGTTAAAAATAAAAATTCTTTCAAGAATATTGAAAAATTATTTTGCTTCAATTTATATTATTATAGGATAAATGGGATTTTGGTTTCATTTTATTCAATATATCAATATGTTTTGGTTTTGATAGTGGTTTAACACTTTTGGTAATCTATATATATATACTAATCTTAGGTTTTTCCACCTGCCACGTGTCCCTCTCACATTCATCCACATCCATTTTTTCATACGTGTCACCACTACAAGCATCCACGACCCTTTTTTTCTACCATTCTATTCCATATTCTCTTCCCCAATCCCGCTCCCTCTACCGCTCCTACACCCACCTATGTTTCAGCTCATGCGACCTACGTTCCCTAGAAACCTGCACCTCCTTCGAGCTCCATCTCCCAGTTGTGCTACATCCTGTCCTCCACCTTCTTCGACGTTCTTCTTATACCGGTTTCACCTCAACTATACATCATCTTCCATCTCCTGCTTAGGCTCGGGTTTCTTCTCATCACGACCTAGGGTTTCCAGAAATCCCCAATGCCAGCGTCCACCTCTTTTGACCCCCCAATATAGGGTTTCCTCAACATCTCAATTTTATCTCCTCAGTCAAGGTTATGCATTCCGTTTCCACAATACAAGGTTTCATTTTCTTTCCAACCACACTCTGTCCACTCCATTCCAGCTCTTTCCATCAAAAACTCCCTCTAATTCCAACCACACTCAACCCCATGGCCACCCTACAGTTTCATGTTGACTTCCACCACCATTTTCCCATCCCTTTCATTCAACTTATGGCCGTTAACACCTCCAACAATTCATTAATCCTCTGTTATAGTCGAAGCTTCCCAGACACTGATACCTTCAATCAATCATCCCTTCCATCCACTAACCAAAGCTGCCCTGCAAATGGATTCCAAATTTCTTCCACTCCTCCACCACATCACACAATTCTATGACTTCCTACTACTCAGTCCACCCCTTCATCTCCTCGCTATATTTTCCTCCGCCTCCACCTCTAGTTGCTTTGCCTCCACCTGCTCCGCCTCCGCCTCCACGAATCCACATAGTCATCCTCTTCCTCCATCATCATCTTCGTGTTTTCAGGTGTTCGATTGAAGAGGAGGGGCCTTGATTCATCCATGCACACAGTATGTTTTTTTTCAATTATTCAGTCAAGTTTTCCTTCTATCACCAAAATCATTATGTTTTTTATGAAATTATCAATACCACTTAGTTTTATCCTAGAATTTTTTTCTATAAACTATATTCAACTTCATGGTTATTTATACTAGGTTAATTTGTGTGTGAGGTCTCACTACTATACATAGAGGTAAGTTCTTTCATTTCATTATTTTTTAGATTAGAATTCATTCAATGTTTTATTCTTCCCTGTGTCAATTTATCCACATATTTTTGGATTCATAAGTGATCAAATGGGTGTTATTCAAATTATGGTATGTTATAATCATTCCATTTAGGTACTTATTAATTAAACTAATTGAGTAGTAATGAATGGGTTTTTGTTGTTTCACCATTTTGTAATTTTATTAAAGTTGTTTGAGTGTTTCATTCATCACTGTGTCAATTTATCCATCTAATTTTTGATTCATAGATGTTGAAATGGTGGTCATTCACATTATTTTATATTATCCTCAAGCCATTTAGGTAATGTTTAATTAACCTATTAGAGCAGTAATGAAATGGTTTTTGTTGCATCTTTCTATAATTTTATTGAAGTTGTTTCAGGGATCTATTTGTTTATATTTATTTAATATACAAATTAAAATTATACCTCTCTGTTAATCTATTTTCGATTATGTATACTGGAATATATTGTTTTATATTTGTTATACAACCATTTATATTTTATTTTATATTTCACTTTATATTGAACTTTATATTATTTCATGTTGTACTAAAATTGCAGTTTACATTCTTGTTTTTATAGTTATTTCAATATAACATCATGTTGGAGTTTATATTAAAGTTTATAGTGAATTATCATTTATTAATATTGCATTTCCCTTTTAGATTATATTATCATGAATGCAGTTTCTTTATGCAGAATACAATTTCCTTCTACAAGTATGCATTATCATGCATGCTCATATGTGAGTTTGGCTGATACTCTAGATTTTTGTATTTCTAGTGATTAATATTTTTTCTTCGATTTATGCAGTTTCTTCCATTGGTTTTATTTATACATCAAGGAAACAAATCAATGTAAGATAGCCCATGGTTTGGTTATTTACTTGAATCTTGTGTTTCCTTATAGCTTATACTAACTTATAGCAATTAATTACTTCAATGTTTTTCATTGACGTTTTTTTAACAGCGTTATTATGATGAATGCTTTTATGTGGCTCTTGAGGATTTCTTATGCAATGTCTCATTTGATGGACATATTATGGAAGATGGAAAACTTGACGAAAGGTTTTCCTTTCAATACCGCTCCATTTTGGGAAAACACATTCTGTTTTCATTAAGTATAAAATGGAATGTTACAAAATAATTATCCACTGTTATCTATTCTAATACTAAAGTTTTCTAATACACTATAATTAAAGGATAATATAAAAAAATTATAAATCTTAATGGTGAATTTATATAAATTTAGAAAAATAATCCATGTTTTGATATGTAATGATAGTTTCCTGTAACAAAGTTGTCCCACATTCAGAATTGTTATATTTTTTCTAGTTGAACAGATTTAAATGTCAAGGAATTTTCACTGTTTTTTTCTATATTTCACTGAAAAAAATTTCTCTACATGTGAACAGATTTACCAATACTGTAATATTTATGTTTATAGTTGATTTATTTTTAAATGAAGTGATTATAGCTCTAAAATTTAACAGATTTACCAATTAAGTGATTTTCCAATTGATGTCGACTCATGTACGGGTCAGTTTTGTTTTCCAGGTACAAAGATTTTCCAGTTAAACATATTTACATTTCTAGAAAATGTCTATATTTTTTTGTTTCTCAGTTAATCTAATTTCTAGATTAGTGACCAGATTAACCATTAGTGGCATATTTATGTTTGCAGTTGATGTCTGTTGAAATAAAGTGAGTAAATATGTACAGGTGAACAAATGTACCATTCAACGGAATTTTCAATTTATGTTGACTTATGTTAGGGTCAATTTTTTTTCCAGTTTAACAGAATTACTAGTTTTATAGATTTATCATTACTAGATTAATTTTGTTTCCATTCAGATGATCTTGGAAATACCCTGACAAGATATGGGCGACCCTTACATAGAAGGGGATTTCCAGTTATGCGATCCAAGTTACCCTTAGGTGAGATGTGATATCTTTCATGTAGGTTTGGATTGACCTTTATGAAACTCAATATGACCTTTACATGGCACAAAAAGGAACCTTACATGAGTTTTAGTACCTTTACATGAATCAACATTATCATCTATATAGCAAATGAAAATAAACCTTACTCTTACATGAACGTATAATACCCATCACTGAGTTTTATTACCCTCACATGAATCATAATTTAGATTTCATTAATGGATTAAAATCAAGGTTACCCTTTTGATATCATAGAAGAGCCTTATGTGAGGCAGAGTTAACTCTATGAAATACTAGATTTCTCATACCTACATGAAGCGTGTTCTGTATAATCCAAAATAAAATGAAAAATAAATAACCTACATAACCATAATATGTGTCATTAACTCACACTACTATGATTGTCTCTACTATTAAGTTGTTCTGTTGCAGGTATCCTATTCTTTTTTCATAATAATATCTGTCATTTACTCACATTCATTTTTAATTACATATTTCTGGGATCAAAATAGTTGTCTACCAATTGGCTGCTGATATGTTGACTCCAATGCATAATCCATGTGCTGCGAATTTCTATTTCAGTGCTGGGTGTTGTGTAATTTCGATGGTTTCATCATCCAAGGTCTATAATGATGCCCCACCTCCACTAGATTTGTTGTCTAATTCATCAAATGTGGGATCCATCTCTGAGAAGTGGTATGTACTAAGTTGTTAATGATTTCAGACATTTTGGGCTATGCTGGGGAATTATTACTTCCTCACAGTTTTATAAACTACCCACACAAATGAATTGATTTTACAGATTACTGAAAAAATACACATATTGTTGTAACCTATATCACCTATTAACACTAGCTTACTAAAGATACTTTTAGGATCACACTTTGTGTACTATACTGGGTTTATTTTTTACATTCATATTTTGTATTATGCATTTTCAGTACGCATTAATACGTGTTCTTATTTTTAAAAAAAATTTCCTATAGAGAAAAGTTTGTGTTTTCTGGGTAGGAAGAAAGCTGGACAACACCCCACGAACCAATTGAAGATCGAATCATACTGTTGTTGGAAGTAGAAACAAAAATCTAGGTTTGTGTTTCAACATTGATTTCAATGTTTTTGATGTTTAAAACTTTCTTTATAATGTTTAGGTGAGACAATTCCCATTTAAAAGTTCTCTTACTTATTTTCCAATCATTATTATTGAAATTTATGCATTTTATTACTAACTATGAATTTAACAAGGAAGTTATGGACTGCTCTACATGTGATTCCTCCATGTATTCAATTTTTGGTTACATGAATTTTTTAGAGAAACTGATGATGAAATATGATTCAAGGTATCTAAAAATTATTGAAAAGGTAACTTCATTATTCAAATGTGCCATGAACTACAACATTATTAATTTTCGTGACCCAACTCGATCTGTTCATATGTTATTTTGAATTATTTTCAGCATGCGATATTCCAAAGGCTGGAACTGGACTGGGTTTTCAATCAAATCCGAGGCATTCTGATCACATCCAAATGCTTCTCAGACATTGCTATAGGCTTTTCCTTATTAATTTTTCATAACAGTCCTTTTTAACCTTTTTATATAGGATCATCAATGTAGTGAATCTTCAAAATTAAATATTACCATTGACCAATACCAGGTACTACTTTTTATACTATTTCCATTTTAATTTACTATAAAAAATATAGCCAATTATTGTAATATTAATTTTACACTTGTGTTTTATGAACATGAAAAAACTGTTTGTTTATGAGTCAGCTACAATAGTGATAATGTTTTTTCTAAAACAACTATGAATATTTTATTTTTTCAGGTGATGATTTCTGTGTAGTTGGTTCAGATTATATTTTTCATATCTATGTGGGATATTTTCAGAAGCCCAATTTTTTGGGGAGGCAAGGATCAAGGATCTAATATCTCATCTACAGAACAAGGATTTCCTACTATTCATGACCCCGAGCACAAGATTCGGGATATCAAAACCAAACAATGTTAATTATATCATGGAGACCAAAGCACCAACCTCATAGGAAGAAGCAGATGTTGATGAGAGCTGGTAGATGTGAAGGGAATTGATTTGGTGGTGAAGCAGGAGGGTGTGGGGAGGAGTAAGGTCTTCAAGGCGCTCAATGCAGAGATTGGAGACATTTTATGAAAACTTGTTCTTAAAACATTAATATTTTTTTCACATCCCTATATTGTTTTATCTATTTACATTTATTCATTTTTTATTCACATAATACCTTAAACTAATTTCAATTTTTTATGCAGTATGTAGGCCATGTTTAATTATCAAGGATTGGAGATCTTCAAGATGATATTTTTGACAAGCCTCCCTCTATTTACATAATTTCGGTACAATATTCTAATATCTCTTAAAATTTAATGTTTCTAAAAATCCATGAACTTTAGAATGTATGCTGCCTTCATTTTCACACAAAAAATATATATTACACACATACTATGAATCCATTCCCTAAATCCAATTCACAATATATGGTAAGAATATTATGATCAAATATTTTGAACATTTAGATGACCATAGAAGAGGAAGCGATGAGAAAACATTGGATTTCCGGAGCTCAAAAAAAGAATATGTTCAAACTTTTTAAATGTTTATTGTGTTTTCATTTTGTTGTGATATGATTTATTAATGGTTGTTTTTTATAATGTAGAAAACCATGCTCCAACCCCTCCCCTACCTTGAAATATTCCCATCTTCAGGTTCTTATACAACTTCTTTATGATTTTCTAATCATTTTTAACCCCCCAATCCACCTCAGTTTCATATCATCAACATTTACCTAATTTACCCCTGATTTTTCCAATGTGAGAAACATGTTGCATCAACTCCATGAAAATCCATCGACCAAAGTTTTATTTTTTTCTTCTATGCTAGATACTAGGTCGAAATAAACCTCATGCACCACATGGGTCACATCAATTTCATCGTTAACATTTCAAGGTTTCCTTTACCTTTCCCAATGGAGACCCAATAAAAATAAATATTATCAATGTAATTTTTTAATGCCTTATGTTACATTTTCCCAAAAAGGATGCCTCCAGGTTTTCTATTCAGATAAGTATGTGTTAGTGATGTCGATGTGTTTCTTATCAACTAAAATTTCTAAAATCTATTATGATATATAGGGAAAACCTCCCCTTACCCTTATCATGCTTCCTTTATCATTATAGATACTTTCATTATGTTCTTTTTTTTCCAAATTTTACAATATCATTTCCCATCATCCATGATAATTGGTGTTGACTCATAGAATAATGAAATAATAGATTTTTTTTGATAAATGATTCAATGAACATGTTTACATATATAACATTCTTTGTAACATTCATTATATTTTTATTTACTTTTTTGGAATTCCATGAACATGTTTATTGAGATTCTGGTATTGAAATTATGTACGAACAGAGGATCAGACCTGATCATCCTTTCATCAGCATTAGATACAAACTATTTCATCTACTTACAGAGATCCAGCACCAATGATTTCATCCTCTTCATCTACCACATCATTGGTGGGAAATGCATAATGTCACCATTTTTATTTACTGAAGTGTTAAGGCTGTGTTTGAAGGTACTTATCTGAAAAAACACAACTACAAACAGTTTTCAATAAGTTTTTTCAACTTGATCCTTAAAATTACTTATCAATTATGATGAGTTGTTTGAAAAATAATCATTATTTTGATAATAACATCATTGTATATGTGTTTCTAAAGTATTTTCTTCACTATAATAAGAATTTTTTATTGTATGTGTGTTTTAATTCACTCTCAATATGCTATCCACTTTTAATATATTGAATCCAACGATGATGATGGATCTCATACAATAAATAAATAGATTTAGAATAATTTTTTTAAGATTATGTACAAACATTCTTCTTTATCTATATTTCTATTGAAGTGTTCATCTATTATCAAGTCAGTATCGAAGGATTCATCAATTTTATCTTCATTAAAGACACCATTAACTTCATTTCTTTAATTAATATCACTGCTTCCATTTTTAGATTACAACAGACCTAAAGGACTTGAACTGGGAGCTTCTTATAAAGGCTCATACAAACAACCAGTGGTTCAAAAATCAGCCCGAACTATATTGCAGCGACCACAACATTGATGCTACCTTTCTGTGCACATTTACTGCTTTGTATTGAATTTATATTGATTATTGGGATGGTTTGTGTGAGGTAAAAAGCTCAATAGCTAAGTATTTAAGTATTTGTTTCACTAGATTTGAAAATTGAAATATAGTGGATCTATCTTACTCAAAGGTAACAGGTTGACTACTGTTGGGGAATGAAGTCTTTTTAGTAGAAATTTATTGTGCTGGTGTTGTATTTTAGTCCAATTGTGGTTTAATTCATATAATTTTGAGTCATAATAAGTAGTTCAGATGTTTTTTTCTTTGAAATAGAGATTTAGTACTTTATTTAAGCAGTTTCAGCAAGTTTTATCCATTTATATGGATACTTTTAACTTTTTCTCTACTCCATTTCTCAAAATCCCCACTCAAGGTCATTAATAAAATGTTTATCATTATCCCAACTCAAGCTCATAAATAATGTTTTTGAGGGTGGGATAGGGAGCGGGAGGGGGCGACGACCTGAACATCCTGGAATACTATTAAATCATTCCACAATATCCTCTCTCTAATAGACTCAAGTATAGATAGTCTGTATGTATTAGTATATGAACCAGACAGAGGCCCTATAGTAAGGGACAGTTGTTTTTCACACACCACTAATTGCATCAAGGATTTCTTTAGTTAAGGAAAAACAATTACATGTCTATCTCCTCAAAAGTGGTCTTATATGACGCATAATAGAATCCAAATCAACCATGACGACATTATATTTAGTACCCACCCCATAAATTTCATCAATGTTGAGGTCATTTTCCCTGTATGGAGCATTGGAAGAAGGAAATTCCCCAAAAGGATTCTTTGCAATCTAATATGTATTATGATATTACTATAAGATAATATGTTTTTCAATTTAATCATTTATTCCATGTTTTTTTATTTACATCATTATATTCTCAATTATATCATAATTCATATTTCATATTTCAATGTTATTATCATTCATTTAATTCAAATCTCTATAATTTAAATAATTTTTTATTTCTTATAAATTATTCTACATATTTTCAAATTTATTTATCCAAAATGCAATCTAATATCATAATGATGTTTCTATATTTTTTCTAATTATATTAAAATAATAAGTATCATTATTTTGTGATTTCAAAATATTGAATATTCATGTTCATTATTAACATTGAAATGTAGTATTATATTATTAATAAAATCATTGAACCATATCAACGTGTGAATGCATAATCTAAGAATTGATTTATATCACCGTGCGAATTCACGGGCGAGTACTAGTGTTTTTATGAAGTTAATGTTCTTAAATAAAGTCGAATTGGATGGTTTCTTGATGAATAATATTTCTAAACACAATTTCTAAACAATGATGTTATAGAAAGATTACTTATGATGGAATATAAAAAAAAATTACAATGTAGATGATGATTTACTATTTAATAAAAATTTTTATCATCATGAAGGAAATCAAGATACAAGAAATTTTTTTAAGGAAATATATGTATAGATTTTATATTGTACAATAATATGTTTTCTTAGAAAACTAATTCCCCAAATAATTTATTTTCTTGAAGATTTTTTTTGAAAAGAATTATGTATGGTGACAGAGTATATGGAAATTGAATTTTTGTAGAAGATAGAGAAAATTAAGTTCTAAAAAACATGTGTAGTGGTCATATTATAGGATAAAAAAAGTTGTAGCTCACCGGAAAAATAATTCATTTAAAAACTAGAAATGTTGAAATGTGTTAAATTTTTCTTTTGAAAATCACATGGAGAGAAAATATAAATATTGTATATAAGATATACCATTTTAAAAAAATTTATTATAATTTTTTCACATTGATCATCATTCCAACAAAATTACTTTATGTTTTTGTTACTGAGACACCACAGTTTTGATTAATTAAAATCAAATAGAACTTGAAAAAGAAGAATTATTGGGGAGAAGTATGTGGGAAAAGTACCAATGTAGAGATTTTGTAATATGATTGGGGGTTACAAAGTATTAACTGAATACCCATAGAAATATTGAATATATAATTCTAGATAGATATGATTAAAATAAAAAATTATATGATGTCCATGATAATTACAAGATGTTGAGACGTTATGAACATGAGTAACGAATAAAAGTTACTATATCTAGTCTATTAGATGATGATCCAACATATTGGAATACATTAGAAGAATAGTCAGGATAAAACTGAATGGGAATTATGATAAAAATACTTCACATAGTGTTTAATTATTAAGAGAAATCAATGTGGAGAAGTAATTTTTGGTGATCGAAAAAACTCACATGGTGAAATTACACTCGATTGATATTGGTCACAAGAATTGGATTAATATTTTTGAATATTACCAAATTGGAAAAAATGTTGTATGAAGTTTAACCAAGAGAATAGCAGGATTAGACATAGAATCACCAGATAGAGGTGGTGTATGAACATCGTTAGAAAATATGTATGATACTCATATAATTAAGAGGATACTTATCAAATGGAAAATAAATAAATGTGCAACATATAATGAATGATTTATGGTTCAATTGTTGGATTATGTATATAATGTATAATTATAAAGATATATTCTCATAGACATACATATAATAGATAATTTATAAGGATCGTTATAATGAGTTTGTAAATTCCAAAAATATGTCGATGCATAAGCTGGATGAATAATATTTGTTATCAGAATGTGTTTTAGGGAGTTTTTTTAATAACCTTAACATTTATTTTAATGATATTAAAATTATATGGAAGATCATATAATTTTATAAATAATTAAGAGTTTTTGTTAATGAAGAAATTTTTTTTAGATGTTTTAGCTGAAATTCCAATGAGTAACATATTTTGATTTTTAATTTCAATGATCAAGAAAGTAAAATTCTATAAATAATAATTTGATTCATGAATAAAATATATAAATGGTTTAATGTACACTATTCCATGACACTGTTCACATATACACAAGCAGAAACATTGGAGTTTTTTGTGATAGGGTGAATTTCAAACTAATAAGGTTGATATTAAGAAGACCGGATAATGATCCATCTGAAAAAGGAACTTTGATCACAGTTCCATCAGAAGGGATTCCATCAGATGATGTCATCTGATGGAGCATTTATGAACCTTGAATGGCTATCCAATGTGTAGTGAGAAGAATTAGATAGAGGAATAGAAGAAAAAGACCATCAGACATAGGATACTGAATAGAGGCTGATCAGACAAGCATTTCTATAGATATTTCAAGAAGAAATTATAGAATGATGAGATTGAGAATATCTCTTTATACTAAGTATCATGACTAATTTTAATGGAAAACATAATCTTAAGAGTTTTTTATGATCTTTATGTTTGTACATAGGTAAAGTTGATTTGACATTATTTTAGTGGAAGTGAAGAACATTTGGAGGTGGATTAGAAAATAAGAAGAATGAAATAACTAATAGATTGGGGGAATAACCAATTCTTAAAAAGATTATTATTGTGGTGTATAACCAACCATGAAATAATTAGATGTCAAATTGATATATGTGGGTATATAAAACTATAGTAATAATATTGACTATTGTTGTAAGACCTCAGTTTTATGGAGGGAATTCCTTGTTTAAATTTTATTTTTAATCCACTAGAATTCATTAATTAAATGTCTAACGTGTGTATGATGTTCTAATATGGGTGTTACAGGTGTTCGAGGCATAGAAAATGAAAATACAGAAAACCTATGCAAGGCGTTCGGTTGGCGTACGATTATGTTAACTGTGTTTCCTCCCCAGAAAACCATGAATCATTTCAATGTGGAATTATACATTTTTATCACATGGATTTTAAAATTGTGTGGGTTTTCTTAGGTAACCATGTGAACCAAATACTTTTGCATGATTTACCCTTGGGTTGGAAAATCGTGCAGGTAAACCATGTGCCAAATTAAATATTTGAATATTTATCATTTTTTCATATCAATATTTTTAGATAACCACCTGATTTCACCCCTATTTCTTCCCCTTTAACCCGTTGGGATGAAAAAAATAATAACAAGACTCCCAAGGGTGTTTCTCCTTCGATTCGAGGCTATTTAGAGCATATTTGGTTTAAAATAAATGATTTGGGTATGTCTAATGATCCTCTTACATCATCTTTCTGGATTAAGGTTTTCAGTTCCTCCCATCATATTCCAAATCCCTAAAACCATATTTTTCTAGTGGAAGAATGATTAGGGATTAAAAGGGTGTTTAAATATAGGTAAGTTTCTATGATTAATAGTTTGTTAATCATTAGATTTGAGGTAGGTGGTCTATAATTTATACACCATTATTTTTATGTGGATTTTTGCTTGTGAGTTTTTTTCCTTGGTTCCATATTGTCGTGTGTTGATTCCATCAGTGATATCATGGTAGAAAGGGTGTATAAATAATGAATTGAACACCTCAGGTTCCCCATTGGTATCATGGAGAATGATTAGACCGATTAAGGGCCACCCATGGGGTGTTCCAAATTTCCCGAACCTTGACATTGGTAATATAAAACATGGAATTTATGTGTGATAAAATTGTTCCATGATGAACCTGTTGTTATGATAATTTGAGTTAAAACTATTTTATTTATTGATGTGTCTAGACATGTTAAATGTAAGAATGGGTCATTGGGCTTAATATTAATGGTTTATCGGGGAAATGAAATGTAAATGTGTAATTGGTTGTGGGTATAAGGCTTATGAATCATAAATAATCGAGATGGGATAATGCATTTAACATGAATTGTTGAATGGGTCATAGATTTTGATTTCATGGAATTATTAAATGGGATAATGATTATATTTTTTGAAATATTCTGAATGGTTTAATTGGATTAATGATAGCATGTTAAATAGTTTAGGAATTGCACACAAAATGAAAAAGTGGGTTATAAAATATAAAAAGAGGAATGGGTTAAATGGGTTAAAATATGTGAATTTATGAGTATGCCAAATGTGATAATGTATGTGATTTATTTAATATTCATAGTGAGATACAAATAAGAAAAAGGAAATGTGTTAAATGTTCTATGTAATATAAATGGAAAATATGTAAATGTATTATGGAATAATATTAATTACCAATTTGATTGTTATGGATATTGATTGTTATGGATATTGATTGTTATGAGTATTATTTTGAGTATGGTTTGTGATATGGTATATGAGTTTTGAATGGATAAATAAGAATGTGAGAATTTCTGGGTAGTGTGGGGTATTCAATTAAGGTTCTACGCCTAAAATTCGAGTTATACTAGGGCTATAAACACCACCCCATAGTGTATGGGTTAGATAAAGAAAATAAATATTTATTCCCCTAAGGGTTTCAATCGATGAGACCACCCGAATCAAGGATATTACACTATATTTTTTGTGATGTGTTTACATCAAGTGGTGGAGGGACTTGACTTATTCCCTTATGTATAGGTATTGATTTCTTAAGACCCTTGTATAGTTGATGTTAATATCTATCACATGGAACACATGATGAAAATGGACCAAGTAAAGAATATGGGATAGATGATGGTTATGGTAATAAGGATAGAAAAGGGGTAATGTCAATATTGTTAACTAAGGGAACCAGAGTTATCATTTTTACATCTCATTTATTAATTATTTTCTAAAAATATCAATTTTAATGTATATTTAGTAGACAAATTTTGTGGTGGCCTACTGAGATACACTCATACCCTTCTCAAGAAACTGTTGGGTACCCGGGAAGACTTCATTATTGTAGTTGTGGATTAGGGAAAGGGCTTATTATTGGGAGTTGGGTTGTTCTTGGGATGTTTAGGGATGAGGGTCCAAATGAGGAGTCAGGGCCATATTTTAGAAATTTACATTTACCTTTTTTTTGTTTTTCAAATGTTTTTTCATAGTTATAAGGACGTGGAATATTTACTATTTCGTTGTGGACTTGTACCATATTCAGGAAACGGTTTTTTATTCATGTTCATTGGAGATTATATATTTTTTTCAATTTCATTATTATCTATTGTGGATTACTCTAGTATAGAGGGTATTGTATATCCACATGGATTAAGAGGCCCTCATTTCTAGTTTGAAACCTCCAGTGTATGGGGAGGTGCACTTGGGGTTATTTGGTGAATCAGATCGGGGAACCAGTTTAGTGGCATTTGGGTCGGGGCACTATAAAGTTGTATTATAGCATGATTCTTTTCTGTGGTTGTATTATTTGGAAATGTATATAAGTTAATATGATGTTTTGGGTATTTTAAATGTTATAATGCATGATATTAGTGGTCCCATGTATAATATAAAACCAATTTACCCTAGGTTGGAATTGTTGTTCTTATTGTGTTATGTTATAGTTGATTGATATTTCACTATTTAGGGATGCATATTCTGTGTGATTTGAACCATATTATTTTTCTGATGGATTTAATGGAATGAGGTTGTGCATTCACAAATCATTATATGTTCCTATGAATACAGGTTTCATGCATCAATGTAGGTACACATGAGACAGGTGTGTGGGAAATGGAAATTCAGATGGATTTTATATTCATGAAACATATAATGAAAATGGTTTCAAATAAGGATAATGGAAATTGGAAAATAGAATGAATATAAATGAATGTATTTAAAATAGAACTCTTAAAAAAATATTATGAATTCGTTAACATTTCTTGTTGTGATCTATTGAAATTATGTAATGGTGAGTAAAATAGAAAGAATTAATTTGTGATGGTAAAATGGTTCAAGAATCGTGATCAATGAAGGTTGTGAATGAGTTAAAATGTTTTCTGTAATTAGTTTTGAAATGTGAAAGGATCCTTAATGGGAAGTATTTGTGTTGTAATGGTGGAAATGGTTTAAAAAGAATATGTCTATTGAAATGTGTGTATCCACATTGGCTGGATTACAAAATGTTAACCAAGACTCATGGTTGGGATAGTTAAGGGTAGTGTTAAAAATGTTATTTCATCTATTGGGATAGGGTATGTGGAGTTATTCAATTATGGAAGGTAATGTGTTTTTCATTGTCGTCTCTACCAATTAGGTATTCGATAAATTTTGTTGATGAAAATGTTTTGGAGTAAGAAATGAATAAAATTTAGATTTTTTGAATTTTCGGGTAAACCAAATTTTCTAAAGAGTGAAACTTGGGATCTAAACATGTGATGATAATTATAACAGAACATTTAATGATGGAACATTTGGTGAATACAATTATTAATTACCCCTTTTGTTGTTTATTTTTTCCCCTTTTGTGGGTAGTTTAGTTATTAAGAGTGCCCTATTATGAGACCTAGATTATATTTCAAGATCCTTTGATGGTTCTTGATGGGTGGATAAAGGGGTGATTCTTGTTATGCTTTCCGTAGTGAAGTGACCATGAGGTTTTGAGTTTTCTCTTGATAATTTGAAAGTGGAAACACTTGTGGGTTTTGTTTCAAGGAGTTTTGCGTTGGATTTAATAATGAGTGTTTCGGTTGTGGAATCATCATTTATGGCCGTTTTGTTATGGGTGTGACGACTCGTGAGGGTTTAGAACCTGTGAGTGGTGTTTTGGACCCTATAAGTGTATATTTTGACTCATGGTACCAATTTAGGTGTGTCAATATGCTGGGTATGAGACCTAATGTGGATGTTCTCCATGGTTCATTGGATATAGTGTCTTAGAGTGGGGATATGATAGCCTACTGTGAGAGATTAATTCTTGGAAGTTTGATGTGTATGGCCTAGATAGATGGCTAAGTGACTTGTTACCCATAATCACATATAGAAAGTTGGGGTTGTTCGATATATAGGATCGAAAAGGTTAATGTAGATTCTCAATATACAGGAGGGGGGGGGGTGAATTGTATACTTTAAAAAATTCCTTTGGAACATTTAAAGATGGTATAAAAATTCCTATTATTTAACAATGTTAAATAGGGTAAATTCACAAGACCTATTAGTTCTACAAACTCGCTAGATTCTGGAAATATGGTTCTTTAAATAAAACTTAAGAAAAGATTTCAAGGACAAAGATTCAACCTTAAATCGTATAGAATCTTACTAATCATAGTATACAAGTACAAGAAAACTTATGATAGTTATACATTCCATATTAATCAAAATGCAGTGAAAAAAAAACATGAAACATTGCAAGTAACAAGTAAGAAATATTTTAACCCAAAGAGTAGGGTATCCAAAACCTTGGATAAAGGACCCTTGATTTATACTTTCAAGAATGTAATGCCCCGACCCCAGTTACCCAGAGTTGGTGCATTATTACATAACATTGGCATGATCATAAGAAATATCAAGTCACGAAAGACCGATTAGTTTAGTAGCCTTGGAATAACTAGATACATTAATAAAGTTTAACATTACATCATAAAGTGAAAAAATACTACAACAACATATTGTCTCCATAGTCCACACTATTATCCCCTCATAATATCCCTGTAGGTCATTCATAATTTACTTCTTCACATCCTGGGAAAAATAAAACATAGAAAAGGGGTGAGCTCAAATGCCCAGTAAGGATAACAATATAGCGGAAACTTCCATAAATAAGAATAAACATTTAAGGCAGTGTATAACTAAAACAAAAGCCTTTTAAACTTGAACTTCAACATAGTATAAAAAAATAAAATTAAATAATTCCATTTACTTATTCACATGGATATTCTACTAATCGAATAATCACATGCAATATCAATAACCACTTTCATAATGATGGAATGCATAATGCCAGACTATCATAACAACATAGCCAAGGCCTCGTGCCAAGACTAAAAATAATATTTTTTCAAGGCCTTGTACCAAGACACTAGTTTGTCTCATGAGACGTACCGATGCATCGAGAAGCTATAGCGGGCTCCACCCGTCACATATTAAGTCCAATGCATTCCCATATGAAAAGGTTTAAACATAACATAAACATTCGTATTAAAACTAGCATTCGAAATATCAATACATTCACCATAAACCATGAAGGGTATAAAAATAAAATATCCATAGCCAAACATATCACAAAACCTTCAATACAATATGTAAGTTTTGTTTCATAATAAATCAGCGTCAAATAAGCTTAAAATCCATCAAAGGATGTTGACATAGATGAAATCAAAACTCTTTTTACAGAAATATCTATTTTTATTTTGAAATCATTTTAGAGTCATATAAAATAAAATATTTTCTTCGAAAATGTTCTTATAATCTTGTAAGGGAAGCTTCGACAATTTTATAATGGTGGAAAATAGCCACACCTGCCGTATAAGTTAATAAAAGCATTCTTACCTTAATTCTGTCGAAAAGGTTAAAAAGAACCTTGTTTGGAAAACGATGGAAATATTCTTTTATAAACCTCTTATAAAAAGTAAAAAATGGTATAAATGACTTTAACCCATATTATAGTAAATAGTAAAAATGTTTTGAAATACATTTTTAAGAAACATGGATGTGGATGATAAAGAAATCCCAGTAGATTATTACATATAAACAACCTCGGATAATGAAGAGCTTGCGAAATAAACCCTTAACTTGTACTTTTCTTTGGTTGGGGGTAGGTTAACCTCTTGTATAATGGTGAAATAATTGTTATTAAATTATACAGGAATAATATACATTAATATGATATCATATATGATCTTTTAACATTGATTTGTTAATAATATCTTAGTATTATCGTTGTTTCGGGTGTTAACTTACTCATTTTCTTTTATATGTTTTGTTACATAAGACATGTTTGTAATGGATAGGTTATATCTTATTCATACAAATAATGATATCAAGTCCTTAAACATTATTTTTAAATCATCAAATGATAATTATACTTGAATGGATACGATGGAGAATGAATCTCATCGCCTTCGTGGAGACGGTAGTCCGTACGTACGTACGAGCGACAATATCATTGTTTTGATATTAAAATAATATATAATTGGATGTTATATCATATATAAAGAATTATTATCATGTTATATTTATTATTTACATGAGTTACACATCATTATTATACCCATCAAAATAATAATTTATTGAATAACAATTACACCACGACGTGGAGACGGTAAGCCGTACGTACGCACGTATGTGGACATGTTATTCAAAGGATGGATAGAATACTGAATATGGTTGTACCATATTTATAATAACATCAAAGTATATATAAGATACTGGATTTATTATTTTATAATGGTAATAACAAAGAAGGAAGAAGTGGAAGAAGAAAGGAACTTGGAAAAGGGTGGTGAAATCATTACCTCTTCTTCGGTTTCTTCATTTTGATTTGATCAAAAGGGCTCTTAGGTTGGCTTTATGACTAAAGTAAGGCCTCTAGGATGAATTTAGGGAAGTTGAAAGAGTATTTGGGCAGAGTTTGTCAGATCTAAAAGGCTTTGAAGGTGTGAATTAATGAGAAGGGGGAGTGACATTTTATAAGAGGGGTGAGGGGCACCTTTGGAAAAGATAGAAATATTATTTTATAATAAATTAATATTCGGTTTCTAATGGCTCCAAAGTGGATTATTTAAAGGTTAAGGTGGGTATTGGTCGAAAACCACTCAAAAAATATAATTTAGACAGGTTTGGGTTACTATATTAACCTTATCTTTAAGTATTAACTCTTAGTTAATTAGTTTCACTTTTACAATGTCTCTTTGTATTTTTATATTATATGGTTAATAAACATACTATATACATCCAAGATACACAAAAGTGGTCCATTAATGATACAACTATCATGATATAAGTCTCTTGGCCGAACCTTAGATTTTTAGGAATTTAATATCAATTAATAATATAATATTTGTTTTAAAAACTCTTTTATGTCAATTTTGACACTATTCAATAATTGATTTTTTTAAAACTCATAAAAGAACTATTACTTATAAAAAAGTTAATTAAATCATTATTCACATGTCATATTAACTTATAAAATTAGTTTAATTCATAAAAAGTCTCAAATTATATTTATTTGGGTATCTACAATATAAATCTTTTTAATTATTCACTATTATGGTAATTAAGGTATCACCATTGTGTCATAAATAAAATAAATTATTTAATGTCTAAAAATTATAAATAAAATACCATTATGTATGAAATCTTCTTATATTTCTAATGAATATTTATAGTCTAAAATCAAACATATATAACCCTATGTAAAAATTGTTTTTCTAAAAGGTATATGCTTGTGTCATTTTTGTATTCATTTTAACTTAATTAAAATAAAGTGTCCCAATCACTTACAAGTGGCACCATGGGGTCCCCAAATAGACCCAAATATGACCATGGTCTGACATGTATCAACCAATAAGGATAGGACACGTTTTAGGGTAATTTTTTATTATTATAATATTATTTTTTAACCCTTATTTACAGGATTTACCCTTTAACCATGGTAAATAAAATATTTACCGAAGTAATTATTCAAAATGTATAAAAATAAAAGTTACCTATTTACACAATTTGAACATACTAATTCCAAATATGGAATCAATTTTTCCAAATTCAAAAGATATAAGTGGCAGAAATTAATTTAAAATTATTTTCCGCTGTCAAAACAAAAAGCATGTTTTTAAGATATAATAACTATCAAAAGATTGATACTTGTTTATGTTCAGTTTAATTGTGAAATTATGTCCAATGACCAACATTGTATTAAATGGTAAAAATATATTCTAAATATACTTTAAAACCACTCAAATTCATAATTTATCACTATTAATTATTTGGATTAAAAAAGTTGTTTTTAATTAAAATTTAGTAATTTTGACTATTCATCATAATATTAAAGTTATCCGAAAAGTACCAAAATTTTACCTTAGGCTAAATTTGATACTCAAAATCCAAAAATGAAGTCCATTTTCAGAGATAAAATTTATAAAATTTCAGAAAGTTGGTATTACTATTCATAACAACTAGTTTGATTGGTTGTAGTGTGTGTTAGAATTCGAAGTTGCGTACAACACACGCTACTGTATTATTCAAAGTGAAGTGTATAGTGGAAGCTTGGGGTGTAACCTTGTAAATTGTTGATGTAACCATTCTAAATAATAAATTCATTTATTCAAATTTAATATATAAATGTTTAAAATATTGGATTTAAAAAAATGGGTTTCACTATTAAAAGTTAGTAAAAGTGCATTTTTTGAAAAGTACTTCTTTTATCTAAAAAAATGAATTTATTCTTACACTATGTCTAAGAAACTAATAATATGGATTCTAAAATTATAAGGATTATATAAAGTTTAAAATTTATTTAATACTATTCATAAACTCTTTTGAACGGTTTGTTTGGTAAGTCATGGTGCGCTTGAACTTGGTGTTGCGTGTAGTGAAAGTTATTGAATTATTTTGTAGAAACAACACACTATGAAATCTTGGGGTGTTACAAAGAAAGTCTATCTTACCGACAATAGAGTAATCCCTCGATAAGAATATCAGAGTCTGTCTTGCTATCCCAGCAAGCCCTCGAACTTCAAAGTAGTCGGCACCTCTGTCTTCCTATCCCCGGAAGACCTTAAATGTACTCAACAACATTCAAAGTTGAACAAAGAAATTCCTAACAAGATTTTTAGTATGCACAAATCATTAAAGTCTCTCTCTCTAGAAATAACTTCAGCATGTAATATCTAGAGTTGTAGAACAGTTATCAAAGTTATTGAGCTTATTCAATTGATCTTTAATTTATAGGTACATCTTCAACACTCGACTCCCTCATCCAAATGTTATATTTTTCCTTGAATTTTAGAGGGACCTATACATGTGTCACTCAAAAAATAGTTGGTTAGAAACAGAATGAAAGACATAATTTTATAACTCAAACAAGAGTATGTAAAAAATGGTTTCTCAACCAAATTCAATTTTTTGGAGTCTAAGGAAAAATTACAATTCAGAGTCTAAGAGAGTAAGCCTTGGGAGTCTATGTTACTGGATATATAGATTCTGTTTTTCATGGAATTGGGAATCTAAATTCTATAGACTCCAGAGTCTGAATTGTGAGGAATTTGGAGTATGAACTCTGAGGAATTCAGAGTGTGAATTATAAGGAATTTGAAATCGAAATTCTGAGGAATTCGAAACTTGAATTCTGAGGAATTTGGAACCGAAATTCTAAGGAATTTGGAACATTAATTCTGGGGAATTTGGATTCTGAATTTCTAAGAATTTAGATTCTGAATTTTAGAGAATTTGGATTATGAATTTGGATACTGAAAGCAGAATACTCTATATCTATGTATTTATATAATTCTGAGGTTTTTGATGTGAAAACGAAATTTACACTTAGAAATAAAAAGAGTTATATTTAGAGAGACTAAAAATATGAACAATGAAAACAAGGTAAGGATAAATTTTCTTAGGGAAGTAAAATTTTCCTTATCAAGATGAAACTTACGGAAAATGAAATTTTCATTAAGATAGAGTGTTTGTGATTTTAAAAACATAAAGGAATGAAAAAGTAATAAAGAAACCATATTGACACAATAATCTCCCCCTTTTTGGAAATCAAAAACATCCTTACAAAAAATAACAAAAGGACTTAGAATTTTTATGGACTTGTAAATAAATATTATCTCCCTTAACATATGGATCAGGGTGAATATGACTAACTCCCTCTTTGTCCTTCAAAACCCTAAGGATCGTATTCTGAATTATTTGAATGTGATTTTTCATTTTCTTGTTTATGAAAATCATCATGATAAAATCTCTCCATTAGATGAACTCCCCCTTACTTAGGGAAATTTCTTCTTTACTATGTCTTATTTTTTTTGACATTCCATTCCCCCCTTTTTTGATTTTCAAAAATAAATACAGGGAATGGAAATGAAATTTTGGTACCTAAAAGATTATTACAAAACAATCAAAAAAATATAATGATCAATAAGAATTTAATTAGGATTGAAAGAATTTGTACAAAAAGGAAATACAAAAAAATATCATATTTAGAATGAAATTATCCTTCCTTCTCCTTAGGCATCGTCTTCTTCACTATGGTTTTGAGCTTCTTGAGTTTTTTGTGATCCTCCTCGACATGTCTCAGGAGCTGATCATGATATTCTGTTTTCTTCTCTAAGGATTTGATTTTTTCTTCCTAAGCCTTAATATATTCCTCTTGGCCCTTCAGAACTTCTTCTTGCTTAACTAGCTTCTCTTATATCTCAATTCAAAGATTCCTTTCTCTTTTCCAACTTGGAGATACTGAATTCTATTTCCCATTCAGATCTTTCACTTCTTACTTCTGAGAAGTCTATTCCAGAGATAGATTTTCCTCAAAACTATTAGTGAGATTCTTGATCTTCAACACTTCGGTGTCAAAAGCATCCTTGACACTTTCTTGGAATTCATCAAAGATTCTCATTTATTAAACTATCTTCCCTGACCAACTTTTCATATTTTTGAATGATATTTTATGAGCTTCATAGCTAATAAAAAAAGTAATGAAGTCTGCCTCAAGTTTGACACAATTTTCCATCACCATGGATACTAAATCCAATTTTTGATTTAATGAATGCTGAATCATTTGGCATCTCAAGTCTATACTGGGGAAAATTGGAATAGTCCTAACAAGATTTTTCAAAGACTAAACTAAAAATTCATGTCCAAGAGAGGATGATTCTAAATCCAAAACCTTGGTTGGTGAGGGTTGTTTTTCTATTTCAACAGCCTTCTACTTCAATGAACCACAAAATTATTTCTTCTTTACCACAACATTTCTAGGTGTATCAACTAGAACTTGTTTTCCCTTATCAACCATCGTAATGACTTCTTCTTGATCAAGAGATTCATGTTCACTATCAGATAGCCGAACAACTTTGTCTTCATCAATTTATCTCATCTCGGCTCCTGTCTCAACATCCTCTAGGTGAATGAAATATTTATTGATGATTTCTTCACCAGATAGTCTATTTAATTCATCTTCACCCTTATCTTCATCCTTCCCAGGAGTAGCAAGATTTGACAATTCATCTTGATAGGTTCGTAAGGATAATTTCTCAGAAGGGATTTCCTTCTCATGATATTCTTCTACCTGCTTTAAAACATCTTCAGATTCACCACTGCCTTCTTCTTCCTCTTCATCTACAACTTCTTCTTCAACTATCTCTTCTTGATGTTTTTACAAAATTACAAACTTCTTTCCAGGAGTTTCAGGAAGTGGTTCTTGAAGAAATGACTCTGGTATCTGAATATTCTGCAAGGATTTTGCAGAAGCTTTCCGAAGGTATTGCATTATCTCAAATTCAAAAAACCTCTTCCTTTGGTTCTTTTCTTTTTCATCCTTTTCTAGATTATCAATAGTCTTTTCATTCAACGCTTTTGTGTCATTAGTGTCGAGGAAAAACTTAGGTTCCCATTTTTTCCTGTTCTTCTTATCTTCTCTCCACTTAGCCACAACTTCATTAGGATATGAATTTTGATTATTTATATTTGGAGGTGTGGATTGAGTTTGCATAGCCACTGGGGTTTTAGCCTTCTCTTATAGTTCCTTCACCTTCCTCTTTCTTCCTCCCTTCTTAGAAGTTTCTATGATTTCAAACTTCTTTGAAAAAGTTTCAATTTCTTCTTTTGACAAATCATGAAATTCTCCAGATTGACTATTAAAGACAATATTCATCCTCCTTGGAGTATCATAACTCAAAAGTATGACCATAAAATTCATTATCTTAGAACTTCAAGGGATCTTGAAATATTGAAGACAAAGAACAATGATTTTTGAAAGAATGTCTCGAATGGTCTTATATACGAGGGGCGGAGCTTCAGCACACAAATGCTTGAGTTTCGATGTGGGACATGATATCTGGGGTACTTTATATAGGCATTGAGATGACAGTTCAGCTTCACCGATTTATAGGATGGTTGAACACTTTCTGATCAGATCCAACGGTTGAAAATATAGTTACAGAAGGAAATTTGGCCCAATTCGATCATTTTAGGTTTTTAGAAAAATAAATTGGATTTAAGAAAAATTAAAATGAATGCGATTTTTTTTCTTAAAACAAAATAAAATACAAGAAATAAAAAAGGTTTATTAAGAAAACATAGGGAAATAAATCATACCTTTTACACTTATTAGGAAAATTATTCGTAACGGGAAAATAATTTTCTTGGAGAACATTAGATTCCGAAATTTGATTATGGAAAAACATTAGACTAAAAAATTTTTGACAACGAAACATTTTTTTGACAATAAAAAATCTTTGTAAGAAAATATTTCTATTATGTAAAATTTCTATTATGAAATGTTTATTATGAAAAATTTCCATTACGAATAATTATCATTCTAAATAACAAGAAGATGTAGTCCCCCTTTTAAAAGGAGTTTCTTACTTTAAGGAGATAAATTTCAACAAGAAGTTAATATGGAAGATTACCTTACAGTTATCATTCCTAACATAGATTTAATATATTCAAATCTGTCGGATGATAAAGATTTTGTGAATATATCAGCATTTTGATATTGCGTTCTGATAAATTGTAAAATGATATCTCCTTTTTGTGTGTGATCCCTATAAAATTGATGCCTAATATCTATGTGTTTTGCAAGAGAGTCATGTTCGGGGTTTTTATATAAGGAAATGGAACTATAATTATCACACAATATTTTTATTTTGGTAAAAACTCATACCATAATCTGTGAGTGTGTGTTGCATCCACAACACTTGAGGACAACAACTTCCAGCTGCTACATATTCAAATTTAGTAGTAGAAAGTTCTACTGAGTGTTGTTTTCTGCATGAACATGAAACAAATGAATCTCCTAAAAAATGACATGTTCTGAATGTACTTTTCTTATCCGTTATACATCAACCAAAGTCAGAATCTGAAAAACTATTTAAAACAAAACCATTTCAAGAAGTATAAAGATTCCTAGATCCATCGTTCCCTTTAAGAAGAAACAAAATCCATTTCAATACCTTTAAATTAGATTCCGTAGGATTGGATTGATATCTTGCACATAAGAATACTGAAAACATTATGTCTAGATGACTAGATGTCATGTAAAGTAGACTTCCAATCATACCTTTAAAATATGTTTGATCTACTGGTTTCCCAGCTTCATCAAGATCAAGTGAATTTGAGGTACCAATGGGAGTACATATACTCTTAGTGTTGTCATATCCATACTTTTTAAGAAGATCCTTAATACAATTATGTTCAGATATATAGATTACTTCTTGTTTTTGAGAAATTTGAAAACCAAGGGAAATTGTTAACTCACCCATCATACTCATTTCAAACTTAGATTTCATTATATCTAAAAAGAAATTAGTTAATTATTGCTGAGTTAAACCAAATATAATGTCATCAACATAAATTTGAACAATCAAAACATTTTTCTTATCTTTATTTATAAAAAGGTATGAATCATCATTACCCTTAACATAATTATTTTGAAGCATAAATCCTATAAGCCTATCATAACTTGCTCTAATGGATTATTTGACTCCATACAAATCTTTGGTATGTTTAGAAACATGTTCAGGATGTTTTTTATCTTAAAAACTAGGAGGTTGTTCAACAAAAACTTCCTCTTGAACAAAACCATTAAGGAAAGAACATTTAACATCCATTTGTAAAAGTTTTATATTTAATAATGCTGTAAAGGCTAGTAGAACACGAATAGATTCAAGTCTAGGTACTAGAGCATAGGTTTCTTCATAGTGCATTCTTACTAGTTGATTATAGACTTTAGCAACCAATCTAGCTTTATTTCTTACTATGATTCCATTTTTATCACATTTATTTCTGAAGACCCATTTTACTCCAATAATTGATGTTTCCATAGGTCTTTCAACCAAAGACCAGAAATTATTCCTTTCGAATTCATTTAGCTCATCATGCATAGCTTTTATCCAATCATAATCACCTAAATCTTCTTCAGTGCTTTTTAGTTCTAATTGGGAAAGGAATGATATATGTTATACTTCATTTATTAAGGAACATCTAGTCCTTATATGTTTATTTACGTTACCAATGATAGTATCACTGGGATGATTCTTTAGAAACAACTTATTTGGGTTTTTTAAAACCTGTTCATCAACATAGGGTAGGAATTATTTTGGGGTAAATGTTTCAGAAACATTTTCTTGGAAATTTTATTTATCAGAAGGATCTTCTATCAAGGGCTGATAATTAGTTTTTGAAAACACATCTGAGGATGTAGGTTGAGGTTTTTTAAAAACAAAAGGATTGATTTCATCAAATTTGATATGTACTGTTTCTTCAATAGTAAAATTGTTTTTTTGAAAACTCTATAAGTCTTAGAAGTTTTGGAGTAGCCTAAGAAAATTCATTGATCATATTTTGGTGTGTATTTGTATTGATTCTCTTTAGTATTCATAATGAATACATTGTAACCAAAAACATTGAAGTAGGAAAGTCTAGGTTTTCAACCATTCCATAACTCATAGGGAGTTTTTTTAATAAAATGTCTAATCAAAAAACGATTTCTAGCATAACAAGTAGTTCTTACAGATTCCACCCAAAAAAGGATTATCTACTAAATATTAACTCAACATAGTTCTTGTTATCTCTTGAATAATTCTATTTCTTCTATCAGCAACACCATTTTGTTGAGGGGTTCTTGGTTCTAAGAAGTTATGAGTATTTCCTTTTATACTACAAAATGTTCCAAATCAGAATTTTGAAATTCACCTCCACTGTCACTATGAATAGTTATCAAAGGAAGGTTTTTATCATTTTAAAATTGGGCTCTAAAATTTTTTGAAATAAGAAAATGCCCCAGATTTCGTTGCTAGAAAATAAAACGACATAAATATAGTGTAATCATCAACTAAGGAAAATACATAATAATTTCTTCCAATGCTTTTAGTTTGTGTTGGACCAAAAAGATCCATATGCACTAACTGTAGTGCATCATTAGTTGAGACTTCATGGACTGATTTAAAACTTGATATATGTTTCTTTCCATATTGACAAGTATCACAAACTTGTGAAGAATCAAATCTATGCTCTGGTAGATCCATAACAAGTCTTTTTTAGAGATTTTGCGTAGGTTAATAAGGTTATATTGTGCTAACCTTCAATTCCACAACCATGAATGATATTTAATTGCACAATGGAAAGGTAGTCCTTTGCTCCTAAGGTCTTCTATGTTTAATGTGTAAACATTCTCTTACCTATTGGAATAAATAATAAACTCTTCCTTGGAACACTGTACTAAAAACTTTTCATTCATAAAATTCAAAAGGTAAACATTAGCTGATAATGGAATTGTGCTAATGAGGTTGTGCTTAAGACACTTAACAAATAAAACATTTGAAATAAATGTTTTTACAAGAAGAAAAATGTTACATATACCAATAATTTCTCCCTTAACATTATCTATGAAAGTTAATTTACCTCCTTTCAAATTGATAATCTTTTCAAAGATTTTTTGGTTACCAGTGATATTCCAGGAACATCCACTATCCATGTACCATGTATTGCTATTGGTACTCTCTTTACTTTTCTAAAAATAGTAGTGTTAGACTTTCAGAACCCAACCTTTCTTAGATCTGGAAACTTCAGAAAGAAAAATATTAGGAATCCACATATTCATAGAAAAAAAGTTTAATGAAAACCTAAAGACTGAATTTTGTTTAAGGAACAATTTTTTTCCCAAATCCCACCACACTGACACTTGGTTCAAAGTGGAGCACTTTGAGGAACAATAATTATTACTAAAAATCGGTTCTGAACAAGTATAACCAAAACTAGAATTATTTTTTAAAAGTATAATTTTGGAATACATCTTATCAAAATTTTATTTACGTAAGGTAAAGTTTTAAAAAAACTTCCTCAAGGAAAATATTTTAGACTTTAGCATAATAACTAAGTTCTTATCCTAAAAAACATTAGGTTTAGCAGTAGAGTTTGGATCAAAAAAATGTTTCTTAAAAATTACATTTTCTAGATCCTTATAAATTTTATCCTGCTTAAAATTAACTTCCCCAAGGGTTTTTAAATAATTTCAAAATAAATGGTTTTTGTATCAAGATCCTTATAAAGATATGATATTTCCTTTGTAAGAATAGAAATACTAGAATTTTCCTTATCATGATTTTTCTTGACGTTAGAATTTTCATTCTCAAGGAGCTTAGAAAACCTAGATACTTCATCATAGGTAGGTAAAGTATTATCTTCATCAGAAGAAGATCTTTCAACCGAGGATTCATAGTATTTACAATCACTATATTTATCATTCAAGGATACATTGGTTATGGATTCAGTATTGTGTACCTTAGCCATTAAACAATGATTTTTAATAGGTAACTTTGTAAGTAAACCATGATTCTTCTATCCAAAAGATTCATAATCTGAGGATTCATCAGAAGAGTCTCCACCACGGGCACTCTAGGTGTCTTTATCTTTCAAAACTATCGTAGCTTTAGCTTTGAAGTACTTCTTTCTATTCCTCTCAAAATTCTTTTCATTTCAATATTTTTTCTTAAGAATGGGACAATATAGACTTATATGTCCAGCTCTTTTGCATTCATAACAAGTGACTTCAGAGTCGTTCTTATCCTTTATTTCTTCCTTCTTATATCTATATTAAAAATCATTATTCCCAACTATCTTGTACATCCTCCAAGGAAGATTAGCTAGTTCATTCTCAGAATGTTCACTTTCACTTGATTCATATAAAATAGTGACCTTCTTAGATTTAGATATTGTAACTCTCTCAAGAGTCTTGGATTTCATATTATTTGAAGTAGTTGTAAATTCAACACTTCCATTTTCATTATTTATCTAAAAATTGTCAGCATCAGTCCTCATTCTTGTCTCATTTTGAAGAAGAGTTCCAAAAACTCATCAAGAGTAATCTGTGAGACTTTCCTATTCTCATCTATAGCGGTCCTCTTCAATTCCCACTCATTAAGCATGATGTCTATAATCTTGTCTACAAGAGTCACATCATCCAAAACTTTTTCACCCATGGATTTTAAGCTATTGACAATATTCCTAAATCTCTGTTGTACGTTACTTATAGGTTCTCCGTAAGGAAATCAAAAACCATGGTACTCATCACTAAGCATAGATCTTCTAGTTTCAAAAACATTGGAAGTTACATAATGAGTTACTTTAAGATTCTTCTAAATACAATTTCCATCTTCACAAGAAGAAATATGGCTATATATATTCCTGGTCATGGATCATAACAAAGTATTGAGTAACTTATAGTTAAGATGATATTCTAACTTCTCTTGGTAAGTAAAAGTTATAACTTCCTTATCTAGAATCTTGTAGTCTCTAGTAATCCTAACAAATTTGTCCACTCTAGTATTAATTAGAAATGTCTTACTATGATCTCTCAAATATTCATAATCATTCCCATAAAATATAGGTAGTCTAGTTGGATTAAGATTGTAAATTGAACCAACATTCATTCCTGCAATATGAAAGAAAAGGAAAACTTTCTATATAGACATGTTAGTAATAAAAGTTTGTAAAGAAGGAAAAAATATCCTATGAAAGGGAAATATATAACAATGAAAACCTGAGAAAGAAAACTTATATGTGAATATAGGTATTTCAAAGACCTCCTTTGATACCAATTGTAGGATCGAAATTATGAATGTAGATGCTCAATATACATAAGGGGGTGAATTTTATACTTTAAAAATTTCATTTGGAACTTTTAAAGATGATATAAACCTTCCTATTTTTTAACAATGTTAAAAAGGGTAAATTCAAAAGACCTCTTAGTTCTACAAACTTACTAGATTTCAAAAATATTGTTATGGAAATGAAACTTAAGAAAAGTTTACAAGGGCAATGATTCTACCTTAAAGAGTATACAATATTACTAATCATTGTATACAAGTTCAAGAAACTATAAGATAGTTATACATTCTTTGTTAATAAAAATAAAGTAGAAAACAAACTTGAACTAGTGAAAGTAACAAGTAATAAATCTTTAAACCCAAAGAGTAGGGTATCCAACAACCTTGGATAAAGGTCCATTGATTTAAAATTTCAATAAAGTTTGTCTTACCCACACCATGGTAAGACCTCGATAAGAATACCAGTGTCTGTTTTGTTATCCCCGCAAGCCCTTCAACTTCAAGGTAGTCGGAACCTATGTATTCCAATCCCCGGAAGCCCTCGAATGTACTCAACAACATTCGGAATTGCACAAAGCAATTCTAAACAAGATGATCAGTACACACAAAGCATTAAAGTCTCTATATCAAGAAATCACTTCAGTATGTAATCTCTAGAGTTGTAGAATAGTTGTCAAAGTTATTGAGCTCATTCAAATGAGATTCTATTTATAGGCACATCTTCAACGGTTAGCTCTCTCCTCCAATAATCATATTTTTCATTGAATTTCAGAGGAACTTGTACATGTGTCACTCAAACAACGGTTGGTTAGAAACATAATGCATGCCATAATTTTATAACCCAAACAAGAGTAAGTAATAAACGATAGCTCAACTAAATTCAATTTTTCAGAGTCTATGGAAAAAATTGAATTTAAAGTCTAATCGATTAAGAATTCAGAGTCTATGTTACAAGGATATATGGATTCTATTTTTCAAGGAATTTGGAATCAGAATTTTATATAATTAGGAGTCTGAATTCTGAGGAATTTAGAACCTGAATTCTAAGGAATTAAAAACCTGAATTTTGAGGAATTCAGATTCTAAATTTTTGAGAATTTGGTTTCTAAAGTTTAGAGACTTTGGATTCTAAATTCAAATATTGAAAACAGAATATTCTATATCTATGCATCTATAGAATTCTGAGGTTTTAGATTTGAAACCTAATTTTACACTTACGAATAAAAAGAGTTATATTTAGAGAGGCTAAAAATATAAACAATGAAAACCAGGTAAGGATAAATTTCCTTGGGGGAGGAAAATTCACCTTATCAAGATGAAACTTATGGAAATTGAAATTTTCCTTAAGATAGAGTGTTTTTAATTTTTAAAACATAATGGAATGGAAAAGTCATTAGGAAACCTTATTGACTCAACACGATATTCGAGAGAGACCTGAGAGAGAGTGGTCAGATGTTTTGTGAGTAATCTTGGAAACATGGGGCACATGAGGATATTTTGAGTTTGGATATGTTCAAATTTTCCCTAGAGGGTTTCGTGAGAAGTAAAATTGTTTTTGGAATGCGTGACATAAGTTATGAAGATGAGTTGATAGTCTTGGAAAAATCAATGGTGGCATCAAGAGAGGATAACCCAATGTTTTAGTTGTCTTAAAATATGTATAATGTGATAGGAATGAGAGATGGTATCAATTAATAATTAGTACCATCATGTTTCATTAAATGGTATGCTTAGGACCTCATTAGTTTAAAAGAGAACATATGTTCTTATAGTAGGTTTTGAGGTAATTTTGAGGGGTTGTATCGTTTGGAAGTATGACCCGTTTGTTTATAAGAATATAAATGAGGTCCCAATGTTTGTTTTGGGTCGATGAGATAGTTGTGACTAATTAATGTATGGATGATTTTGTTATGTAGGTGACACCCAAGGTGAGGGTGGTCACATGGTTGAGCTTGATCACATGAACAGTTTTGTCATTGGGTGAGATTTTGATAATTCCATTTGGTCGATGGGGTGACGGACTGGAAGGCATGGTCAAAATTGTAAGCTGTCATTGGCTTGCATGTGAGGATGTTTCTATCATGTGTTAAAATTTGGTATAAGTGTTTTGTCAGAGGAAGGTGTGAGACCGTGATGACTCTATCATGGTCCAGATGTGAGAACATGCTTGTATGGAATGCTTAAAAACAGGATAGGAAAACATGATACTTGGGATTTTCATATGTTATTCCCTATGAAACCAATGTAGGAAGCATTGATATCTGAGTGGCCATTTGTTTTGTTCAGTTTGGTGCACCATTCTATCTGGGTACTTATTACCATGGTCACGCTAAAAAGACATCAGTGATGTGGTGGCAGAAGTGAGGAAAGAAACATTGGTTCAAAACTATTGGAAAATGGTTGTGGAGTGGTGGTGAGTAATGGTTAACAATCACACATAAGCAGTGGTGGTTAAGTGTTGATGATACATGTGTGGGAAGGGAATACTAGAACTCTAGGAAGGTCATGGTGTCTCATAGTGGGAGGTGATGTCAGTTTTGGATGAGTTGTTTTAGTGTTCTTCAAAAACATATTTTCATACTATTAGCAAATTAAGATCAAGCACAACATCTTGACATTGTATTGGGTATGCTGAAAATGATTTGGTTTTACGCAAAGTGACTTTAATGTGTTTGGGATAGATGTCAGACATAACATTGGTTGTTCTCATGGATCTATATATGTGGATCTAGATGGTGGGTTGTACACTATCTATAGGTTATAGGTGTGGTCCTCGGGATGGATTTGGTGTCTGAAAATGCTAAGGTTTCAATTCATGGAATCTAGGTATATGTAATTGGTGATTATTATTTAAATGATATTGGAAAATCTTGAAGTCCATGTCTATGTTTTGGGGTTTAGATTATGATTAAAAAGTGATCCATGGTTGTTGAAATTTAATGAAGAATGTGTGGGTAACTATAATACTAAATAGGGATGTGATAAGTTATTACTACATGTGTGTAGTAGAGTGTGGAGATGAAGTGGTGATATTCAAATATCAATGAGAAACATTTGAGGTGCACATTAGTTTCCTCAGAGATATTAGGTGGTCATTGGATGTCTCGATTGAATGTTCCACGAACTAGATTTGAGATCAGGCTTGTTCCTAATGAAATTAATTATTCATGTTATTGAGTTCTTGAAGGGAATGGTAAAACATGAAAATTATGTGTGGAAATGGAGGATTGGATATAGAACATCATCAATGAATTAGGCAAAGACTGGAGTATGTGTCTTTGGGTGACATCAAAATTTCTAGAAGTGTGACAGAACATGGGCCGTGTGATTCAGTTCCATTCCAATAGTGATTCTACGTGTACCATGATAAGTTGGTTGGGGAGAACCGATTCGAATAAAAATAGGTACACAAGGGATCAATTATATACCACATTCTATGGATGTTTTGGAATGGAATGTTCAATTTCATAATGGAGATGGGTTAGACGAAGAACCTGATAGTCCTTATTCAATTTAGAGATGATGATGGTATTTGTGTTATAGATATTAAAGGGAATGGTGGAGCCTAATGATATTTTTGGAAGTCAGTGTATGCCTTGATAGTAGAGTTACTAGATATTGGGGAATTCAACTGGTAGGTAACTCAATAACGATGGTATTCTATATGTGAAGAAGAGTAATGGGTGGCTCTAAAGAGTAGTGTGGAAATAGTGGATGTTGGGTGTTCGAGGAAAATACATTCATTTTGGTTTGACATGATGAAGTAAAAGGTATTTAGGTGGTATGTGTGACTCATAACTAGTTTTACGTTTGTAGTGGAAAGTGGATTTCAGAAAATTATCCAGACATGAGTGTGTCCAGGTTATTCTTAGTCCTATAATGGATATTGTAGGAATGTACTCCCAGATGGTTTCAACTTTGTGCCTAGATGTCAATATATGGATAAATCTTTCTGAATATTCATGAATAGTGCGTTGGGAACACATCAGGTATGTTGGGAATTGAGTTTTGGGGATGGGGGTCTATCTCGAAAGTGAGGGTTTCGATCACCAAAATATGGTATGGGTGAGTTAAAGTGTATATTGGAGATAACCACAGTTGGAAAGTGGTTGGTTTATATTGAGATTGGTGTTTCTGGTTGGATGGACTTGAGTGATTACCATTTAGGGGTCTTGGAATGTATATCAAGAATTGGTTTGTGTTTGACCGGTTGGATGCTTTGAGTGTGGTGGTTTTCTTTTAGATGTTAAATTTTGGAGTGGGACCATTGAGCCTTATGTTTTGGATCAATGTGTGATGAAAAATGTGGTTGGAAGGATCTTGTGTTTCTTTCAAGTGATTCCATGTTTTGGTCACCATTTAATGTTAGAAAATATAGTAAAATGTAACCTAGTGATTTGGGTAATACGTTTCGAAGAAGATAAGACAAAGGGGGTGTTCATTGGATCGTCCACAATGGTATGGTGTTGGATTAATAGTTCCTTGTGCAACATTTTTTGTAGTGTCATCAAGGCTTCCCTATGGATTTATAGTGGTTAATTTTTTGTTTAAGGATGATGTGTCTTGAAGTAGAATCTAGTTCATTATGTGGATCACAATGAGAATGTTTTGTCTGGTTTGTTCGTACCTTCATACTGAGTGTACAAGGATAGGGTAATGTTCGTGAAGAAATATGGTGAAAGGGAGGTAGATGTGTAGGATCAGAGGCCGGATTTTTCCCCTTAAATGATCAATGATGCTCTGGATGAGTGGCTTGAAGACAATCCATTATAAGGTGGATGGTTTATAAGACAACTATTTTCAGGGAGGTTTTTCCTTTTTAATTATTGGTTTAAATCCCTTATAATTCATTAATTAAATGTTCATCATGTATATAATGGGAATCAAGGGTGCTTTTGGGGTTTGCGTATGAAAGGAAGAAAAAATCTTGCCATCATGTGCAAGATTCATGGTTGGCGCATGGTAATGTAAATCGTAAGACCTCGCCAAGAATACCTTGCAACCTTGGGTAGTATAATTACACATGGTTTGTGCATGTTTTTTCATATCATGTGGGGTTTTCTTGGTAACCGGGTTCCCTAACATCCCTATATAGTGTCTTGAACATTATTTGTGCATGTGTGGAAAAAATGTGTGGGTAAACCATGTTCCCCATTAAAAAATAAAAAATAATTCATTTAGGAATCTCATTATTTTCAGACACCCACATGATTTTTCTCTCATTTATAACCCTATCAACCATATGTATGAACCAAATTGACCCAATATTTTCAGGGGTGGTTCTCCGAATATTATTTTCAATTTCAAGCACTATTGGTAATTGGTAAAATCTCTAGGTATGTCTAACTGTCCACTTTACTTCATTTTCCAAATTAGGGTTTGTAGTTCCTCATATCTTCTTTCAATGTCATAAACACCACTTTGTTCGTGAAACCTATGTTAGGGATTTAAAGGGTGTCTAATGTTGAATCTAAGGATACAGTTAAGAGTATGTTCATCATCAGATTCTAGGTAGGTGTTCTATAGTTTATATCCCATATTTTTGAGGTGTTATTATGCTTGTGTGTTTGTGTTCATGATTCTATATTGTTGGGTGGTTATGAATTTAGTGCGATCTAGGTATAATGGGTGTCTAAATTATCTAGTGAACCCATCACAATCCATGTGAGATTCATGGGGGTTGATTATTCCGATTTAGGGCCACCCATAGGGTGAACCAAATTTTTATAATATTGACATTTGTAATTCTAAGCATTGAATATATGTGTGATAAAATAGAACAATGATAAACATGTAGATATGATAAGTCGAGTTAAAAGTCTAATTTTGATAGACATGTCTAGAAATGGATAAAGACACAACTTGTAATTGGGATAAATTCTAGTGGGTAATAAGAGTAATGAAATGTACAATGGAAATTGGTTATTGGACTAATTCTTTTTAAAGGTAAATAGTCATGTTAGGTAAAGAAATGTAAATTTGAATGGGTAAATAGATCAAGGCTTGTGATTTGATAAAAGTGCTAAATGGTATAATAAATAGATATTTTTAAATATGATAAATGGGTTAGTTGGATTAATGTGAATGTTCCAAAAGATTTATGAATTTCATACAAAGTGCATATCTGGGTTATTACATGTGAAATGGGGAATGGGTTAAATTGGTTATCATATAGAAATTGATTGTAATTCTAAATGAGATAATGAATGGAAATTATTTAATATTCTTAATGAGCAAAGAATAATAAAATAGAAATGAGTTAAATGGGATATGTAATGTAAATGGTAAATTTTTGAGTGGGTTATGGAATAATATTAATTCCCATCTTGATTTTTATGGATTGTTATTTTTATGATAATTTTTTTGAGTATGGGTTGTTATATGGTATGTGTGTGGTGAATGGATAAATAATCTTGTACACATGGCTTGGTAGTGTGGGGTATTGATTAGAGGTTCTATAATCATGGTTCGAGTTAGACTAAGGCTCTAAAATTCACTAAAAATGCATGGGTTAAGGAAGGGGAAAGAGGATCTATTAACCTAATAATTGTATTCGATGAGACTATGCAGACTGAGGCATTGAGGTGAGTGTAATTCAATTGTTGTGATGTGTTTACGCCTAGTGATGTTGGGACTTTACATATTCCATTATTCATATTTATTTTTTTATATAGACCCTTGTAAAAATGATGTAAATATCTAAACCATGGAAAACGTGATGAAAATGGATTAAGTAATGAAGATGGTATAAATGATGGTTGTGGTAATATTGATAGAAACTGGGTAATGTCAATATTGTTAACTAATGGAGCCCTAGTTTTCCTTTGGTAACATTTCATTTATTTATTTTTGGCTTAAACTATCTTTTAATTCTTGATATTTTATAGATAGCGTTGACGGTGGCCTATTGAGTTATACTCACACCCTACTCCGACCACCCTTGTGTACCCAGGATGAGTTCAATGTTGAAGGATTGGATAAGGAAAAATGAATGTTATAGGGAGTGAGATGGGATTGGGATTTTCATGGATGAGGTTTCAAACATTAATTCATGACCATCATGGTGATTATACATTTTTATTCATTTTTGGTTTCCTGTACTTTTGGAATAATTAGCATGGCATGGCATACTCTCTTTTTGGTTGTAGAATTTTACAATTTTCGCGAAATGGTTTTATTTACATTCAATGGATATTAAATATTTCTTATTCTATTTTATTATTATATATTGTGTCTTACTCTTCTAAATAATTTATAGTCTCCCCATAAGGATTAACAGAACCATACTGCTAGTTGACAACCTTTAGTATATGATTAGACAATCATCAGGTTATGCGGGGACTCTGCATGGGGAACAATTTTAGTGGCCTCTAGGTCGGGGTCATTTGAAATGGGCTATAGAAAATTTTTCTTCCTATTAAAAAATATTACTTGAATTAATATAGTAAGATAATCCATGATGGTGGGGATTTCCATTATGAAATAATGTATATTATGGTACAAAACATTGTAAATATCATGTACTACTATATAATAATATTTTTTCATTACAAAAGGTGAGGTTAAGATTTATATTTGAGTGGTTCATAAATCTAGTATATTTTTATAGGATAAGAAAATTCTACTTATGGATTTAAGAAACATTATTATAAAATAAAAATTCATCATCAGTTCACCATCTTCCCCACTATATGATCTTACACATTGATACTAAGGGAACTATAATTGATATCATAAGGAAGGTCTCATTTGAAAGATCCAATTTTCCTAATAGAGAATTATAATTTCATGAAAAAAATTGGTGTTCCTAATTTTGATGGAAAAAATTATAAGAGTGGGAGAAATATGATGTTACCCCATCATCTATCACATTGTCTGGATGTTAGAGATGCAGAATCTATTGGACTTCCACTCATTGATGGTGCTATAAAAGCTATCAATAATGAATGTTTTGAGAATGATGGTTTTTATACCTAACAAATGTGAATCAACAAATTTAAAAATGATGAATTACCTTAATATGCGTATTATGTTTCACATAAAAGAAAAGGAAGAATAATGTGGCCTAGACCAACAGATCATGTGACACTCCAATGGATAAGTGATCACATACCCACCATGATGCCATGCAAAGGCACCATTCTTATCAAATAGAATGTGGAATGACATACAGAGTCCCTTCAAAAACCCCTTTTCCTTTTTGAAGTCTCCATAGGTAATCCGTAATTTTGTGGTGGGTAGTAGGAAGAAACCCCCAAGACATGTGAATTGTCAGCCGATGAATGCCCGATGAACCATACAAAATTCCATAAAAAATAGGTAGATATTATCCAAAATGTGAGATCCTCTTGTGGTCATAAAGCACACATGACTCGTCACAAATGAAGAGAAAGATTTTCAACGACAACATTATAATAAAATTGAACTCCACAACCTTTGTAAAATAAAATAATGAAATAAATATGGAGGAGGAGGAACCGTCTCATGACCTTAAAAGTCACATGACACATAGCTGACAATCCGTACGACACCACGAGCCCCTTGAGACCTATCAACCTCATCTCATGAAAGCCCTTTTATCTTGTTATTATTGTCACATGAAGTCTCATTCATTTCTCTTGGGAAATGCTCCCTCCTCTTTAGATCTATAAGGAAAAGTAAATGGAATAGTCTTTGAAATGAAATCACAAATCCATAAGACCTTTTTTTGGTCATGAAACATAGCACTAAAAGGTATGGTTATTATCCCCAAAAACACCCATGCATCCCCTTGAATTCCCCAACCATTATAAAGAATAAATGAAATAGAAAATAAGGAAGAGTTAGAAGCCCCACACGGTTATAAAACACTCAAAACATGCTATTTCTATCTATAGTATGGACTCTCAATACCCCAAGGAAACTCATCCTGATCCCACATAGTCCCCTTTATAATTCATCATTGTCTCATGGAAATTCCTAGAAATGTCATCCATGATCTCACTAAGGCATTCTAGAGGCGCCCTAACCCCATGAAGGCCATTGGACATGTCATCCTGACAACATGAAAGTACCTAGATATGTTTTCATGAATCAAAATACTCTCTATTAGTTGTAAAAAATCCAATAATGTATGAATTGATATGATGATCTTGATTTCACTGAAAATTAGGTGATGTCTCTAGATATACACAAGAATAGAACTCCCAATGTTGTGTGACACTGAGGCCCTCTACTGACTTTATCCTGGATTCATGCAATATGAACCATTAAAAGAGGGGGAACACTAGGGTGGATATGCATATAAATCCCCCAACCTATCATGAAAAATTAACTACCACTATTTGGATAATGATTTGGCCTTATCACATCAAGATACACCAGTGCTAAATGGATATCTCGGAGAAGATGATCCATCAACCAACCAACATACAATTAGGAAAGACCCTGAGAACATCCAGAGGAATCATGCAGTGTACATAAACAATTCACATGATCACACATAGATCACACAAAGGAATTCTACAAGGAAACTTAAAAAACATCTAACACATCTTCTAGATCACACAAAACAAAAAATACACTAACATTGAACACATCTAATGAATTTTAAATAAATGTTCTACAAAAAGACTAAATGTGGGAGACTTACACAAATGAAATATACGTTGATCCTCACGCACTTCACGTGAACCACCATGGACACACAACGAAACCTGGACATGTCTCTCAGATCTCACGACGTCTCTTTTTTATACTGTTTGGGTATTTCAAAGTCTACTGGATAGGTCAAATGAAGTCAAATGGTTCACCTCTGGCATGCCACTCTGGTATTGTGAAAGCCACTAGGATCACCATTCAACCCTCGCAATGTCCTTCAAAAACGTTTACTGACTCATATAACAACACTAGTACATGTTATTTATGACTTGTGATAATACATGACCATGTCAAATGACCCTCACAGTGCCTTATAGTCCTTCTAGTGAGATCTTCTGATGTCCCTCTGACACACCATACAGTCTTCGCGATGTCTTCCAGACATACCAACCATAACATGTGACACCATACTAGACATGACACATTGACTCTTAATTCCCTTCAAGTGTGTTTTCTATCTCTCATGATGAAACCAAGGCATTACATATGGATTATGAAACACCCACTAAGAAATATTTCATATATCATTTTATTTCTTCAAGGATCAAACAGCCCTGTTTCACGATGTCCTCTAGACAATTCATCCTTAATCCGGACATGACCCTAAAACATGCCATGTATGATATGTGGAATCCCTCCAAAAATTTAAATTGATCACGAAATTGTCTTTGGATACATATGAAATATAACAAGAAATGTCCAAGAATCCTCCCACATGTCAAAATAGTCAATCAAATAAATTCAAGTAGGATATCTAGTAGGTCAGGATGGAAAGTAGGCCATCTCAATAGGGAATCCTAGGGCTTGATAAAATTTTCCATCCTCGGTGTGTAAGCCCTGACAAATTAGAAATGTTTGTGTGTTAGCCCTAATATAAGGACCGAGCTCTATATTAACCATCTAGTGGGAAATCTCATAACATAACTCCCACATCCATATGTAGTGAGACTGAACGTTTTCCATCCCGTGATTCTGATACTGTGAAAAGCTCACATGGGCTTAGGGAGCTGTAATAATCATATCATTTTCATCATAAACTTCTAAAATGGATGGCGAATCCCCATAGTGTAATCCATGATCATTGGAATAATATTATATGTATTGTATATTGGGAAATCATAGCATGTTATCCCCGATCGACTGAGTTAAAACATAGAGTATAATCCCCAACAAATGATATAATATTATATGTCCCACATATAGGGAAATCTCATTATGTAAGCCCCAATTAACTGATGTATGAGAAATATGATTAGTACCAATAAACTAGGTTTCCATCCAAAGGCATGATCTCAAATAGAAATTAATTTCAATGTAAGCCCAATGTATCTGAAATTTTATCCATTTGGACCCAATCATTCCCATGGTCTGATCACTCTATCTCATCACTCATAGGACTAAGAAATCAGCTGAACTAAAACCACTCTGATTATGCCATAACCAAGATACATATGACTCGTTTCTGAGGTGAAATATATATATTAATATCGAAGGGTTTTCTCATTACAAAATTCCCACATCCATGGGAAATTACACTAATCACTTTATACCCTTTATATCCCACCCTGATCATAGTTCATGTAGGATTAAGGAGTCATAATGGATACATCATTGACATCATTAATCTCCACCAGCCAGGAAGTCTCAGTATGTTTCCACATATGTGTGGCATGATATAAATATCCCACATATGTATAAATCTACCATGGGTCTAGTACTATGGGTGTGGTAGAACTATGATAACTTTGATTCCTACCTTAACCATGATACATATGATATCTTATCCAGAGTCAAGCACAAATATCCAATGCCTAGGTTCCTTCATTTATGTTTTTTCTGTGTGATGTTCAACTATGCATGTTTTAACCAAATACATGGGTTTCATTCAGGAAATAACCAGGATATATAGGATGTCACTTAATGGATCAACCCCCAAAAATAAATATTAATAGCCTCCCTAAATGGAAGAAAATTCTGATGTACCTAGTTATATGGAATCAACAAATAATGATCTACCATTAAATAGAGAAACATATGAAAACTTCAAATACATACAGATGGATTCTCCAATGAAATCCCTATATTTTACAAATAAAAGATAATTAACATATAAATATTTTTTTAAGGTAAGAAGTCCCACATTGAGATTAGTATGAGATCCATGAACATACCTTAAATATATAATAGATTCCTATAGTAAACAATAATTACCCCAAAAAAAGTTGCGATGAGACTGACCTCTCATCCTCTCGGACAATGCGATTCCCCATGCGTTTTTGGGTCTGAAATACCCATTGATCACTAGAATTAGGAAAAAAGATCCTACCTAGTTATGGATGAGGGAACCCTTGGGAATTTCTATTAATAACAGTAATGGTGACCCAATTTTTTGAGTTGTTCAAGAAGATAACCCCTCACAACAAATCATCAGACTGAATGGAATCTACCTCAATAGGGGTTATATGTCATCTCTCTTATCCATCCCAAAAAAATTGTGTACCCAATTTGAATATATAAAATAAAATAATTTTTTTTATTATCCATTGGAACATTTTTTTGAATATTATACACAAACAAAAATGGTGAACCAAACATGAAACTCACAAATAAAAAATTGATCGGTTAATTATATGTTGGGACACTAGTTTTTTCATATACTTAACCAAAATTTTATAATATTGAAAGAAAATACTACAGCTAATCTTCTATAACTAGGGTCCCCATTAATAAGTTAATCAATGATTTGAAATGTCCAAGAGAGTAGAAAATATGGATTGTGTATACAAGGAAAATTGTGTTAGCCATGGAAATCAGATTGATCACACATCATGCCTATAATAATGCACTAATTGGTACCCTTAGTCATAGTTTTCTACATGAATATAGATACATCTCTCATACACACCATCCCAGTAAGAGATAATTTCTTTATCATCCATCATCCATTCCAGTCAATAACCTATGGTTGTGACCCCCATAGGTCTCAAAATGGTCCCACCTTCCCAACAACATCAACATTAGGTGGTGATTACAAAGGTCAGGTAATACCATCGTAGTGGTACAATCCCTACTATAGAAGCTAAAAAAATGGTCTATAAGCAAGAAATGTAAAGATTCCACATCCTCCATGGAATGATGTAGGTATTAATGTGTCCCTCATTACCATAACCAACCATTTCAGGATATTATCATTAGAGTAAGATAACTACCAACTTCTATATTTGAAGAAGGTGGTCTAAAGAGTGAAATAAAAATCCCTTCTGGTTTATATTCCCCCATGGAGGTCACATGTCATTCTTCATTTCCAGCATCATCCTACTAGTATCCATTAGTCACCTAATGATGGTACTATCCTGATGCACTACCACCTCAACCACCCATGCATAGGTGAAAAAGAACACGCGTCAAGTGAAAAATACACTGGATATCTAAAAGAGGGATCATATCACCCCTATCACCGATTTTGTATGCTGGTATATTCTTGTAGTGACTAGAAGGTATGATCATATACTCTATCTATCTATAGGAACTAGTTTATGGGAAAATTCTCATATAAGGCATAGGGGAGGCACATATTCCTTCCCCATCGCATGAATCCCATTTGCATATTTTGGGTTGCATAAGGAGGTAAGAAGTGGGATCATATCCAATCTTCAATCGAATATATATTCCAATATATATTGAAGATATATAATGTGATGGTTTATATCCCAACCCACACTTTGATAAAATGAAAATATATTTCAGAAATAGATGAAGAACTCCACCAACATATTTAGTCATCAGTCCATATAAAGTGATAGGTGAATATTTTTATACCTACAACCAGGAAATCTAAATATTATGATCACCATGAACAAGTGGATACTCTAGAGAAAGCACACATTATCACTCCCATAAAGGAGGATTATTAGAATATTCTAATAAAGGATGAGGTATTGGACTAGGATCACATTCCCATTCCAAACATGGCTCACCATGTGAGAGTGAATCCTTCCTTTGGATGGGGCCACATGCATGTCAAAAAAGTATGATGGCATATTCAAAATGCCTATGATCAGGCTCATATCCCTATTCTAGTCAGGGATCACCATATGTGAGGTGAACTTCCTTGGGGAAGGCTCGTATTCATGTTGAAGATGTCTAGGAGCATACAAAATAGGCCTCAAAACAAGCATATATACTAGTTCTATCCACAAATAATAAAGTGAGAATGAAACTTTCCAGGGGATATTCTCATATTCAGGTTAGTGAATCTGAACGAAATATTCTTGAAAATCAAGAAAAATTTGAACATATTCTTACATATGTTGAAGAACTAATACACCAACATCATTCCATGGAAATAGAATATGAGGCTCATATCCTCCTCCCATTCTGGCGGTCTTTCAACAAATTCTGGAAAGGAATGTAGATTTGGACTAGGCTTATATTTATGTTCCAATTGGGGAAAACCAAGTGAGAGTAGCACATTATTTGGGTTAGGAAAATATAACAACCAAGAAATACCAAAAACCTATTCCAATTTCCTAGTATTAAGTTCAAATTACTATCCTGACCGGGGATCAATAAGTGAGAATGGAATGCCTCGGTAAAGGCTCATACTTCTATCAATAATGAGACATATCACCATCATTTTCCATCATATTCACAACAGCGGGCTCAAACTCCCACATCATGGAATAGTTATAATAATTTCTATGAAACCATTGTAAAATAGGATCATATCCATGAATAATTACGAAATCCATGTTTGCATATTCTATCTATGATGCAGGATGTGACAAATATTCCTAATCATTTCGATTATAGTGACCTTGAGTTAATTTAGGACACATTATCAAAACTTGAAGTCTCCTTTAAATCATTCAAAAAAGTATAATATAATCATTAATGTGATAGTACTACTCATGGTAGAGTAGATATAGATCACATAGACTATACTTCTGAAATCCACTATTTCGAACCTCCCCATAATATCTCCCACAGACAAGTAAATCCCCCCCTTTCCCAAAAACCATTGTATATGGAGGTATTAAAATTTTCGAAACCTTCACATGGAGTGGAAATCGAAGAATTAGGGTCAACCACATATTGTTTCCAACAACATCCCATAGCACTCCACTACAGTCATTAGTCAATCATCAGAATAATCTTCTATTGTATCACAGGAAGGAGGCATGTATGTATGATAAAGAGTTGGTCGACATTGAAATATGGAAATATTCAACCGAAAACAATGTCCCCATAATGTTCTGGCCCCTCACCACTTCTAACTATGAGATCCTAGATGGGCTATAAAATGAGTGAAATACTTATCTATTCCAAATTATGTGGGATACTTATCAGCAACTAAACTATAGACACATCTCTTATCCATTATATGATGGTAAACTCTAGACAATTAAGACAATATATTTTTAGCTAGACATAGATACTATCTTGATTCCATGGGACTCAAAAACTGAAAAAATATAGTACCAATATGCAACACAGATACTGCCATTACATGAAAACACTTCAACATATGATCTCTAAAGACATTTTGTGCATCAATATTTTAGGATGGAGATAAAACTAAGGGTTAAACTTTTCCACACACTTAGAACATCATAACCCATAGCTACAGTGAATAATAATGTCATAGACGTTGGAGAAATCAGGGTATCGGGTAATGGTTGGTCCAGTTGTTAACTACAATAGAATTACCCCAATTCAATGATTCCTAAAAATAATGAACATATGGGGAGGATTTCCAACAAGTATTTGAATTGGCCCCCTCAATGGAATGAGAATTCATTTCAGATATAGAGACCTAGTTTTTGATCACCAAAAAACATCCTGTATTGAGTGGTTCTTACCATGGGCTCCCTTGTCACCCTAAACCAACACAAACATAGATTAAAACATCAATCATTCAATAGAAGAAACAACCATATGATCCGTCCTAGAGGGGATCGAGTTCACCGGATTGGGGGAATATCTATCACATAATACACCACATTGATTGTTAATTCCAGAGAGAATTATGAACTTATCTGGTAGCAGCTTCAAACAAAACACAACCCACTAGGATGGGGAAATTTATAACTCAATATCCATCATGAGGATTACCATCCACTAAGGTAGTCATGGTAAAATTAATGGTGATTCCATAACAACACCAGCCCACTGAGATGAGAGAATTTATATCTTTTTGTCTTTCCAATGAGTCATCGAATCCATATCTAGATCATTGGACCCTCAATGAGAGTATTAATCAATGAAAATTTATGTCTCAAATAACCCCTACACCATAGGGTTGGGTGAATTTTCATCTTCATCATCACAATAGAGGGAAGTACTATTCTCTAGCTTATGAGGTAAACATTAATGGTCCGAATCCCCCATGATCCTCCCCCCGTAAGACAATACCAGAATACCCCTAAAGGTCACTATTCATAGTCTATGTTTTAAAGATAATAATGTGAAGGATATTAGAAACCATTGGGGTTTCCTAAAAATATCACTCAATAAGGCCAAGGGTTCGATGAAAGTCCCTAATTAAGGTAGAATACAATCATCCAATTGTGTTAAAAGTAATTGTACAACCACCATTTTCCAATATTCCTATTTCAATTTCATCACCATAAAAATAATTAAAATTGTGGATCAATACTCAATCGAAGAGGGAAACAATACCAAAAATTTACTATTAGATGAGGGTGAATTAGATACACAAATAGATATTGACACACTCGTAGACAATGAAGAATCTAGAATCTGGAACCTCCAAATAATGATTTTACACCACTATTGTAGAGCACTACCAATGAAAAATATAATGTTGTGGCTATAACCGAATCACCTACCAAAAGAGTTTTGGTTCCTTCTATAGGGGAAAAATTTTCATATTATGAGAGTGAGATACAAACTCTCAAACAAATCAATGAGGAGATACTCTATGCTAATATTTCCATATGGTATCATCATTAGGAGGAGACGAATATCCTCCATCTCCTAGGTGATCCACCAGAAAGAGGGTAATCTAAACACCATAATAGCTCTAACATATGAAAACTACTATACATAAACGATAAAATCGAAAATGATCATGGATTCCTTATATTTCCACCAGACCCCCTAAATTGTAAGGGCAATAATTCAGTCATATGGTGAATTTAGGACCATAAGGAGACAAAGGAAGGGCCACATCATTGATCCCCACTGACTCCCTATATACGAATGGTAGATTAGGTAGTGTTTCCCCTAGAGATTCTTAATATTATCAAGTACCTAATAACTCTAATGGAATCCTTGGCAGGGCAACACACACCTATGTAGCCTAAGAGGAAGATATATCCTGAGTGGGTGGATGACAGTTTTCCTACACCCAAATTTAGAAACACTATCTTATCTACCATTTATTGTTTTTGAGACATTGAATATCGTCTCAAACAATTTATATCCAAATTAGGTCCAACGATGGTCCCTCAAGATAAATAGGAGGTAATAATTCTAAGGTTATTTGTATAGACTTTGATAGGAACCACTTTTTTATAGTACATTATCCTTCTAGTAGGATATATTATTGTATGGTAAGACCTTAATTGTCAATTAAATTATCATTTCATCTCATCATGGAGGAAAATAATGTTTTCGACCTAAAAACTATATGCAATGCATGAATTAGAGGGTGTATGACTTCATTTACAGCTGGGAATATTTATCATATTCAGTCAGTATCCCTCTCTCAAAAGCAAAATAGCTAGAAATATATGCTAAAAGTATCTAGGATGAGTTTTAGGATCCTCTGATACCAATGAAGTATCCACCTGGGTTCCGAGAGTTTGAAAAAATTGAACAACATCTTGAAGAACCATTCTTCAAACCCGATCCAAAAATCAAATCATGCTGACATCACATGGGAATAAGATATGAAAAGATAAAGCTACAAATATTTTAACACCCCGAGCTTCCACGATACGCTTCTGATTCAATAATGCAATAGCTTGCATTGTACGCAACTTCGAGTTCTAAAACACCGCGACTAATCAAAGTAGCCGTTATGAATAGTAATAACCACTTTTTAAAATTATAGAAATTTTATATTTCAAAATGGACTTCATTTTTGTATTCTTAATATCGAAATTACCCTAAGTTGAATTTTTGGTAATTTTATGAGAACTTCCAGTTTTTTTATGAATAGTGAAAAATACTTAAAAACAACTTTTTTTAATAAAAATAATTTATAGTGATAAATTATACTATTTAGTGGTTTTAAAGTATAATTAGAATATATTTTTACCATTTTATCCAATGGTGTTCATTATAATTAATTTCACTTTGAAATTGGACATAAACAATTGTTAATCTTTTGATATATATTGTTTCTTAAAAACACGCTATTTGTTGTGACGGTGGGAATTAATTATAAAATTAATTAATGAAACTTATATGTTTGGAATTTTTTAAAATATACATCATTTTTTAATTTGGAATATCAATTATAGCTTAGGGTGAAATTTTGGCATTGTTCTGGAAAACTTCAATTTTTGATGAATAGTGAAACCACTAAGTGGTAGTTAAATAACTGATTTTTCGTTTAAATGAAATATTACCACTTTTGTGATTTTATTTTCAAAAATCCGACATACATGGTTTTCATTAAGAAGTAAAATGTGGTTCAATGAGATTAAAATAATTTTTTGGTGAATAGTAACTTTTAAGTTCTTAATCGCGATTAGAGGTAATTAGTGTAGTTTAAGGTAAAAATAATGTTTTAATAATATGAGATGAGCTTCACATATGTCCTACCCTAATTGGATGAGCCATGGACGACCAAGACAATCCATGGGTCAACTTGGGGACCCCATGGAGCCACTTTAGATGGAAAATGACATAAATACCTTTTATTTAATGTTAAAGTAAAAAATGACACAAACATGAAATGTTTTACTAAAACAATTTTTACATGGGGTTATACAAGTCATATTTTTGACTATAAATAGTAATTTGAAAGATAAAAAGATTTCCTACATCATAGTATTTTTTAATAATTTTTAGACATTAAATAAATTAGAATATTTATGACATCATTATGATGCAGCGATGACCTCATTATTTAACGATTTTAATAAAATGAAAAGATAATGTAAAATCCAAGGCTTAAACTTGTCCAAAGACTATTGTATGGGTAGATTTCGAACCCTTATCACCTTCTCCAAGAATTATATAAGTGTGGGACCTTTAGAATTCGAAAAGCATTGTATAATAATGTAAAATTCCCTTACTTTCCAAGAGTGCCCCTCCTCTCCTCTTATAAAAGGCCCCCACCTCTACCACCTCATTCACACTTTCAAGCAATTTGGATCGGCCAAAATCTGCCCAAATACTCTCCCAACTTCCCCCTCTTACTATTAGAAGCCTTACTTTGGGCAGAATTCTTCCCAAGGAAGCCTTTGTCTCAAATCAAAAAGAGTTGCCCGATTTTTAGGTAATGTCTTCTCTAATGTTGTTTTGTTTTATTTAGCTTCTCCAACCCCTTAAACTCTTTTTATTCCTTTCTTTTGTAACAAAACCAGTATCTAAAATATACTAGGATGTTGTTAGGAAAAGGATTTGGTTTACACTTACACACACCTACATCTAATGGTTAAAGAACATACTGTTTCTGTGGATGGTGAATTTTTGCCTCACGAAATGATGATTGTTCAACACTCATATAACACCTTCAAAGGTGGCTATTAAGATGTAACTATATTTATATATGATATATAATATGTTTATGTTTTACTTATGCTTCTGTATTTCTCATTTATGGCATACTTTATGATTTCTATTATGGGTAAACTCGATAATTTCATTTTAGGAAGTGCGGACTACCGCCCCCTCAAAGTGATTTGAATCGTTAATGCTATATGTGGGATGTATAAAGGATGGATTAAATGTGATTATACACTATATTATACTGGAATTATATTATACATTTATATCATTATGATTTCATTCCATTAAATACGAAATAGAAATGAAAGTAGCGTTCATACGTACGTACGGCTTTCCGTCTCCATGAACGGTGAATTTCATTTCTTACCTCTAAATGTTACGTAATATTATAAATGAATGTATATAATGTATATATATATATGATATATATGATATCTACATCATGAATATAATTCTGGATATAATGGATATTTCACCACATGAACAACTTGTAATTATAAGAAGTTTATTTTTGACTCAAGTACCAAAGATCGACAGAACGACCGTTATTAACTTAAATAATTACATAATGTTCATAACATGGTAATAAGTGATATAAAAGGAATAATTAACATTAAAAAGGTTCTTAAGTAAATAGAAATTAAATATAGTTTATTATTCAGGAGGTTAAAGAACGGTCGAGTTAGGACAAGACGCAAGGTAAGGGAATTTTTTAACCCAATTTCCATTCTTTGGGTTAATCTCCTACTTTCAAATTATTTCATGATATTAGTATGTACTATCTTGTATTTATACATTATTTATGTGTACTTATAGTGAATAAACATAATAGATCTATTTTATTTTAAAAATGATCTTTGTATGGGACTTCGTCTCAATCTCCTTTCATTGAGGCATATTTTGTTTTATACACAAATTTCTTTTATACGATGTATAAACCCCATTGACTTTTACGTTTATTCAAAAGGAATATTTTATACGAAGCATTTACTAAACGAAAAAATGGAATGTTTTTGTTGTACGTATGCGGCGACAACAACTTCTCCGCCACCGTGACCATTATTTGAGTTTCGGCTTCCTTTACAAGCCATACCTTTTTTTAAAAGAAAAATAAATACCATGTTTTACCTTTATTTTATTTTGGTATTGAAAATGGTTTTGAAAGTGTTTTTATTATATCAATGTGTTGTATTGATATCTTTTTATTGAAATATGAAACTTTTATGTTTCCTTTACGCATGTTTTATGTGATATGATTATGTTATGGATTATGATATGTTTAAACATATTCATATGAGGAATGCATTGGACTTAATAAGTGACGGGTGGAGCCCGCTATAGATCCTCGATGCATCGGTAGGTCTCATGAGACAACTAGACGTGGAATTGGCCGAGGCCCTTTCCCAATTTGATTTGTGATTTTGGCCTAGGACTTAATCATTTTAGATGTCTTGGCCGAGGCCTTGACAAAATGTTTCAGAATGTCTGGCATTATGCATTCCATCATTATGAAAGTGGTTATTGATATTGCATGTGATTATTCGACCATTAGAATATCCATGTGAAGAAGTGAATGGCATTATCTCATTTTACTTTTTCCATATTATGTTGAAGTTCAAGTTTAAAAGGCTTTTGTTTCAGTTATACATTGCCTTAAATGTTTATGTTTATTGATGAAATATTCCGCTATATTGTTATCCTTACTGAGCATCTGAGCTCACCCATTTCAATGTTTTAATATTTTCCAGGATGTGAAGAAGTATTTTATGAATGACCTGCAGGGATAGTCAGAAGAGGATATGAGTGTGGACTATGAAGACTTTGTTATTAGTTTTTCACTTTATGATGTAATGTAAGACTTATGAATGTATCTAGTGTTTCCAAGGCTACTAAACTAATAGGTCTTTCGAGACTTGATCTTTTGTGATCATGCCAATGTTACGAAGTAACGCACCAGCTCTGGGTTGCTGGGGTCGGGGCGTTACAGTTGGTATCAGAGGCAGTTTATTACTAACCTTGGAAGCTAGATTTAGATAAACTCTGATTAGAGCACATAGCCCAAAGATAGAATTTGAGGATTAGTATAGAATAACTTCCAAGAATTTTGCTATTATAGAGATGTTTTGAGTATTCCGAGCAATACATCCCTTTCTGGATACGAGCAGGTAGAGGCGGCTCTGGCACAAATGTACCTAGGGGTAAAACCTGAAAACACCTCTTTGAGCTAGACTCGAACGGGAACTGGTGCACGACAACGGGCCTTGCTGCACTCTTGGTTACGACACTCCCGGGGGATATGCTTAAGATAATTCTCATTTTATTTATAAACCACTATAAAGGGTTATGAGTATATACTTCCTCAAAGAAAACATTTTTATGATTATGGATTATGTCCATAAATAGTTCAATTTATGTTAAGTATTTTACAAGTATGGAATTATGTATTTTGATTCATAAACTAATCTAGTTTATGACATTGTTTAGAAATGGCACCTAGTGGAAGGAACGGAAACCGTATCAATGCACGAACTCCGTGTATGGATTGCCCTCCTGCTCAAGATAATTATTGTGGATCTGGAGATACAACTGGTAGTGATCAACTTATTACCATACTGGGACAACTCACTCAGGTTATGAATAATAACCTTACTTGTATGGAGAACCATGATCCACAACGTGGAGGATCAATGTTAGAACGCTTCATGAGGCAAAAACCGCCAACATTTAATGGGGGTACAAATCCATTAGTATCTGAGCAATGGATAAATTCCTTAGAGAAAATATTCCACGCCTTGGGGAGTAGCGAAAGGGAGAAGGTTATCATGGCAGTTTACTGCCTCACTGGAGATGCCGATCAATAGTGGTCATTGATTCAAAACACAAAGGAAGATGAAGAAGTATCAAGTATGGAATGGAGAGAGTTCAAAGATCTGTTCTTAGAAAAATACTTTCCACATGACCATCGAGCAGATATGGAAAGGCAATTTCTGAGTCTGAGGCAGAAGGAGGATGAGAATGTCGTGAAGTATGAGGATAACTTTACAAGGTTAGCGAGGCATGCTTCAGATTATATACGTAACCAAAGAAGTAAGATTGATCATTTCTTAGATGGGTTAAAACCATTTCTCCGTCGAGCATTAGTCTCACAAACCTTCTCGTCATACGAAGATATTGTCTCGTGTTCTATCAAGACAGAAAAGGAATTCTATAAGTCTTATGACAACAAAGTAAAGCAAGAGAAGAAGAGAACGGTGGAACAAGAGACAGATAAAGGGAAAAAGGGAAAGAAGGATTTTCCATTATGTGATAATTGTGGGAAGAATCACCCTGGAACTTGCCTAAAAGGAATGGGAGTTTGTTATAAATGTGGAGAAAAAGGTCACCAGGCACGTGATTGCAAGGGAAAGAAAGAGGCTATCAATGTTGAATTCTACAATTGTAGGGAAATGGGGCATTATGAAAATGAATGTCCTAAGCGTCAGGGGAACTTACCTCAAAAAAGGCCAAGGGATCACGGAAAATCTTATGTTGTTACTACAGTTGAAGCAGAATAATTAATGTATTGGTGCTTTTGGACTCATGGATTATATTCTGGTTATTAGAATAATGTGATATATATATATATATAAGGATTGTATTGAAGTACTTGTTGATTTCAGTAAGGTTTTAATATGATGAAGGTAATTATATTTTTAGTATGTGACAATAAGAGAAACTTTACTTTGTTTGGGGAATCTGATAAATTGATTTTGGAATTAAGAGACCTTTTAGAGAAAGTCTGGACAGAGGTATTTTGGATAACTATAAAGGTTGGAGTGGATTAAGTTGATCTTTGGATAGTATTGTTTAAGGTTAAAAAATTTATGATGATTATTTTTGGAATAATACTATATTTTTAGGAAAAGGACAACCTGCAGGGTGGGGCATAACCCGTCGCGTCAGACAAAGCTGCAGGAATCGAACCCACAATCATAGTGAGACAGGCCTTTATTTCCTACCACTAGCCTACAAGAAGTCCGTGGTTATTACAAAATAATATTACTAATCTAAATGGTATGTGTTAACATTTGGAACCTTATACAATTAGGATAAGTATAATATTTTTGAGTTCTATTATCTTTTTAAGTGAAAGATGAGTTGAAGGTTGAAACTCTAATTGTCAAGCACAAATATATATATACCTATCTATTATTCAATGAATAAATTAATTCTTAAACTTTAGTAAAGGGATATTAAAACAAAAAAATGTGTTATCCTAATACCTTATGTCTTGTTGAACTGATGATATTTTAAATCAACATAGATTGAAGGCTTTGAGGCCCTCAATTTGACAGTTGATTGTAATTGATGACCTCAATCACTCCCTACAAATATTTACATTTTTCCTCCAATTATATGTCTCTAATTTCCACAAATGTTCTCCTAATCGAGATCATAATTGGGTGGTGACTTTTTCATTTCCCTTTCCCTCTTATTAAGGCTAAATTTTATTAATCTTATTTTCGATGTGGGTTTTCCACAAAGGTATTTTTTTATTTTCAAAGAAAAATTTCAAATTGCGAGGACTCAATTTATTGAAGGAGGGGAGAATATAACACCCCGAGCTTCCACGATACGCTTCTCATTCAATAATGCAATAGCTTGCATTGTACGCAACTTCGAGTTCTAAAACACCGCGACTAATCAAAGTAGCCGTTATGAATAGTAATAACCACTTTTTAAAATTATAGAAATTTTATATTTCAAAATGGACTTCATTTTTGTATTCATAATATCGAAATTACCCTAAGTTGAATTTTTTGTAATTTTCTGAGAACTTCCAATTTTTTTATGAATAGTGAAAAATACTTAAAAACAACTTTTTTTAATCAAAATAATTTATAGTGATAAATTTTACTATTTAGTGGTTTTAAAGTATAATTAGAATATTTTTTACCATTTTATCCAATGGTGTTCATTATAATTAATTTCACTTTGAAATTGGACATAAACAATTGTTAATCTTTTGATATATATTGTTTCTTAAAAACACGCAATTTGTTGTGACGGCGGGAATTAATTATAAAATTAATTAATGAAACTTATATGTGTGGAATTTTGTAAAATAGACATCATTTTTTAATTCAGAATATCAATTATAGCTTAGGGTGAAATTTTGGCATTGTTCTAAAAAACTTCAATTTTTGATGAATAGTGAAACCACTAAGTGGTAGTTAAATAACTGATATTTAGTTTAAATGAAATATTATCACTTCTATGATTTGATTTTCAAAAATCCGACATAAATGGTTTTCATTAAGAAGTAAAATGTGGTTCAATGAGAATAAAATAATTTTTTGGTGAATTGTAACTTTTAAGTTCTTAATCGCGATTAGAGGTAATTAGTGTAGTTTAAGGTAAAAATAATGTTTTAATAATATGAGATGAGCTTCACACATGTCATAACCTCATTTGATGAGCCATGGCCCACCAATAAAATCCATGGGTCAACTTGGGGACCCCATGGAGCCACTTTAGTTGGAAAATGACATAAATACCTTTTATTTAATGTTAAAGTAAAAAATGACACAAACATGAAATGTTTTACTAAAACAATTTTTACATGGGGTTATACAAGTCATATTTTTGACTATAAATAGTCATTTGAAAGCTAAAAAGATTTCATACATCATATTATTTTTTTTTATAATTTTTAGACATTAAATAAATTAAATTATTTATGACATCATTATGATGCAACGATGACCTCATTATTTAACGATTTTAATAAAATGAAAGGATAATTTACAATACAAGGATTACACTTGTCCAAAGACTATTGGATGGGTAGATTTCGAACCCTTATCACCTTATCCACGAATTATATAAATGTGGGACCTTTAGAATCCGAAAAGCATTGTATAATAATGTAAAATTTCCTTACTTTCCAAGAGTGCCCCTCCTCTCCTCTTATAAAAGGCCCCCACCTCTACCACCTCATTCACACTTTCAAGCCATTTGGCTCGACCAAACTCTGCCCAAATACTCTCCCAACTTCCCCCTCTTACTCTTATAAGCCTCACTTTGGGCATAATTCTTCCCAAGGAAGCCTTTGTCTCAAATCAAAAAGAGTTACCCGATTTTTAGGTAATGTATTCTCTAATGTTGTTTTGTTTTATTTAGCTTCTCCAACCCCTTAAACTATTTTTATTCCTTTATTTTGTAACAAAAACAGTATCTAAAATATACTATAATGTTTTTATGATAAGGATTTGTTTTACACTTACACACACCTACATATAATGGTTAAAGAACATACTGTTTCTGTGGATGGCGAATTTTTGCCTCACGAAACGATGATTGTTCAACACTCATATAACACCTTCAAAGGTGGCCATTAAGATGTCACTATATTTATATATGATATATAATATGTTTATGTTTTACTTATGCTTCTTTATTTCTCATTTATGGAATACTTTATGATTTCCATTATGGGTAAACGCGATAATTTCATTTTAGGATGTGCGGACTACCGCCCCCTCAAAGTGATTTGAATCATTAATGCCATATGTGGAATGTATACAGAATGGAGTAAATGGTATTATACACAATATTATACTGGAATTATATTATACATTTATATCATTATTATTTCATTCCGTTAAATACGAAATAGAAATGAAAGTAGCGTTCATGCGTACGTACGGCTTACCGTCTCCATGAACGGTGCATTTCATTTCTTACCTCTAAATGTTACGTAATATTATAAATGAATGTACATACTGTATATATATTATATATATGATATCTACATCATGAATATAATTCTGGATATAATGGATATTTCACCACATGAACAACTTGTAATTATAAGAAGTTTATTTTTGACTCAAGTACCAAAGATCGACAAAACGACCGTTATTAACTTAAATAATTACATAATGTTCATAACATGGTAATAAGTGATATAAAAGTAATAATGAACATTAAAAAGGTTCTTATGTAAATAGAAATTAACTCTAGTTTATTATTCAAGAGGTTAAAGAACGGTCGAGTCAGGACAAGAGGCAAGGTAAGGGAATTTTTTAACCCAATTTCCATTCTTTGGGTTAATCTCATACTTTCATATTATGTCATGATATTATTATGTACTATCTTGTATTTATACTTTATTTATGTGTACTTATAGTTAATACACATAATATATCTATTTTATTTTAAAAATGATCTTTGTATGGGACTTCATCTCAATCTCCTTTCATTGAGGCATATTTTGTTTTATACACAAATTTCTTTTATACGGTGTATAAACCCCTTTGACTTTTACGTTTATTTAAAAGGAATCTTTTATACGAAGCATTTACTAAATGAAAAAAGGGAATGTTTTTGTCGTACGTATGCGGCGACAACGACTTCTCCACCGCCGTGACCATTATTTGAGTTTCGGCTTCCTTTACAAGCCATACCTTTTTTTAAAAGAAAAATAAATACCATGTTTTACCTTTCTTTTATTTTGGTATTGAAAATGGTTTTGAAAGTGTTTTTATTATATCAATGTGTTGTATTGATATCTTGTGATTGAAATATGGAAATTTTATGTTTCCTTTATGCATGTTTTATGTGACACGATTATGTTATGGTTTATGATATGTTTAAACCTATTCATATGAGGAATGCATTGGACTTAATAAGTGACGAGTGGAGCCCACTATAGCTCCTCGATGCATCGGTAAGTCTCATGAGACAACTAGAAGTGGAATTGGACGAGGCCCTTTCCCAATTTGATTTGTGATTTTGGTCGAGGCCTTAATCATTTTAGACGTCTTGGCCGAGGCCTTGACAAAATGTTTCAGAATGTCTGGCATTATGCATTCCATCATTATGAAAGTGTTTATTGATATTGCATGTGATTATTCGACCAGTAGAGTATCCATGTGAAGAAGTGAATGGAATTATCTCATTTTTATTTTTCCATATTATGTTGAAGTTCAAGTTTAAAAGGATTTTGTTTTAGTTATACATTTCCTTAAATGTTTATGTTTATTGATGAAAGCTTACGCTATATTGTTATCTTTACTGAGCATCTGAGCTCACCCCTTTCAATGTTTTAATATTTTCCAGGATGTGAAGAAATATTTTATGAATGACCTACAGGGATAGTCAGAAGAGGATATGAGTGTGGACTATGAAGACTTTGTTATTAGTTTTTCACTTTATGATGTAATGTAAGACTTATGAATGTATCTAGTGTTTCCAAGGCTACTAAACTAATCAGTCTTTAGAAACTCGATCTTTTGTGATCATGCCAATGTTACGAAGTAACGCACTGGCTCTGGGTTTCTGGGGTCGGGGCGTTACAAATATCACTCAAAATCTAGAAATACATCCCATCGAAGCACCTAGGTAGGTCTCAAACCACCAAATATCTATTATTGAGTGACAAAAACAACAAAATCATCCTAAACTAGAATCAATGGAAATCCAAGGTCACCTAGGAATTGAGGAATGGATGAATAATGTATACTCTATATGAAATGAAAAATTACTTGTTTATTTCATGGAATCCATTGTAAATAACCATTTTATGCTACTGTAGACTATGAAGCCCAATGAGGTCAAATCACCAACTATCTTGACACTGCCCTCTCTATAGAAGGCTGGGTCATAATATCTATTACTTGTTTTTTTCCAATATTTCCATCAAGGAATGTCCAATTACAAACATTATTTTAAGATAAAACCTCAGAGTATGTGTCTTGAATTAACATTTTCCAATCATAAGAATATGGTGACTGGTAGAATGTTTTGTCTTGGAATGAGAAAAACATAGACAATGATATGACTCTAAAAACATTTGACATTGATCATTCCACCCTGAGAGCATAGATTCACCGACCCAAAATAGCTCCACCAACTAAGGAGGAGACATCATATATACCTCCCAGGGGTGTTAATGACCATATAATGTAGGAAGAAAAATAATGGTATGAGTCATATTCTTATCCAATATAGGCTCAAAATCTTGTATACTTGTTCTCTACAATATCCAACACACAGGTACCACCCCACTAAATGGAACTATCATCAGACAAATATCTCAAATTTGGTTATTTCAAAATGATACAATTGGATGAACCCTTCTATAACAATTAATATTCCACATAACATGGGTTTTCCATGGATTTATTGGTAATGAGAGGCTGAATGCACATTAACTGAGGATATTGGTGATGGAGTGGGAATATTTGGAGCTAATATATCAGTCTTTTCCCCGCAGTGGAATACTTTATAGTGGAGAATCATGGTAAAGTTATCCATCAAGATTGATACATGCATGGAGGTGTCCCAGAAAACTCCATCAGTCATCCACACTATGTTTTCTTACAAGACCACATAGTGGGGGTATGATTATCCAATCATTCCAGGAAATGGGGAAGGCTGGCATAACCTACAGTAATGGGAAAAGAGACCAATCTATGAATCTATGATGTGGCCAATAATTCATAATATCTTGCTAAGGAACTTGGTGAATTTATTCAGATCCCACATGAATTTTAGATATATGTATCTACATTTTAGGCTAAACAAATGGATACCATGACATCCAAATTCCATTTCCCTATTTTATTCACCGACCAGGATCATGAAGATGTAATTGAAGGGAACCTAGGGCCTATATATGTTCCCGGAAGTCTCAACAATGCCTATGTCCAAAGGGATCTTATTGATAATGGATCAAGGATCAAACTCATATAGTTTTTAACCCTCCAAAATTTAGGATATAGAGAGTGGTATGTTTCTTCCACAAAGTTGACTATTCAATGGTATGAAAAAGTAAGATAAAAGACTTATTGGGAAGATAAAACATAAAGAACAGTTTGGAGATCTCATATATGATGATGATTTTATGGTTATCCAGCAAGACACTGCTTACAATGCCTTTCTCAGAACTACTTTTCTCCACAACCATAATTAAGTACCTTTATGGTTCTATCAGTGTCTGAAATACCCTATTAGTGGAAGGGATGAAATACTACATAGTGACAACAACCCCTTAGATACTTGAAGATCCACATACATTGAAGTATATTTATACCAAATGGGTGGAATACAACCAAAAATGGATGATGATATACATATTCCATCCCTCAATGGTTTTAGGAACACCCCTACAAATCCCTAGAGTATGATTGAAAATCACTATATGCTCCCCATAAATCTAGTCGAGGTGATAGAACTGGTCCTAGAGATCCAAGCTTCTCTTATCCTCATAGAAAGTGTAAAATAAAACAATATCCTATATCTCTCTACAATGACTCATTAAGTAGGGGATTATAGAGTCTCTTCTCAAGGAAAATCTCCCCCAATAGTGATATATATTCCCTTATATTACAATCTGCATCTAGAAATGTCTCCACAAAATCATAGGTGGAAGAAGATAAGGAAGACATTAGGAACACCACTCTCATATTCAAGTAAGGTGAATCCACCACTATTTATGAGATTAGGAAGATAAATTTGGTAATATTAGAATAACTATGACCTACACTAATTATTTAATCCATTCCAGTCAAAGAGAAAGAGTTTTATATTTCATTTGTCCAGAAAAATTGATATGTGTTCTCTTGGAACTATTCTGAAATTCCCAAGGTGAATCCAATTGTGGTTACACACCATCTTATTCTAACTGATGTGGATCAAGGGTTTAAGTAGACATCAATGAGGATTAACCCCTCTCATTCTTGAAATTTTGACGCAGAAGTTGACAAGTTGATCAATGAAAATTTTTAACAGGAAGTGAAATACCAAAAATTGATTTCCCACAACATCACTGTCGAGAAAATAGATGGGAAAATTAGGGTCTAAATCAATTTTAGAAACCCAAATAGACATTACTCATAAGAAAATTTCCATTGACAATCATAGAAATCATGATAAATGCAACTGCTTGTTTTTAAGCCCTTTCCTTCATATATTGTTATTGAAGGTACAATAAATTAATAACGGATCCTAAAGATGAAGAATCCACTAACTCCAGAGAACCCCAAGGTGAATACACTCTAGGTGCATCCAAGAGACCCGAGATCAAATCTGGGTGGAGGCCTATTTTCAGGATTATTGTAGCAGTACTGTAGCATTCACTATATCAGTACTGTAACAGGAATTGTTCGGTACTGTAGCAACTGGATCTATTCATCCATCTGTGCCTTCGGGCCACCGGTTTGGTCCTCGGCTCCTGCAAGGACTTCGGGACACCCAAGGCCTTCGGCCTAGTAGATTCTCAAGGTCTTCGGGCCACCTTAAGGCCTTAAGGTCACCCTAAGGCCTTCGGGCCACAAGAATGCAGGCCCCAGACACACTACAAAAAAAGGAGCATCCCCATAAGAGGATTCAGAGTAGGTGAACTCACCAGAGTAGAGCCAAATGGATTTTCAGAATGAGAGGGTATGGCTTTTCTATTGGTACCAGCCTGTGCTTGCATGGGAATCCTAGCCAGACAATCATGCAAAGGTGGAGAGCTACTATCAGGATGCAGATGCTAGGGAGGGGAAGTTGCTTGTAGATAGGCTGGTTGAATTTCCTAAGACCTTCGGGTCATGTAATATCTTAAGCCTACATGCCATGTAATCTATGAGCCTACAGGACTTGTAAGGGTTCCCCCTCATCCCTTGAAAGGGGGGTTATCAAAAATCAATAAAAAAGAAGGCCTTCGTGCCATTCAGGCCAGAGCACCCCAAGGGATATTTTGTTATCAGGTAATTGAACTTTTCCTAAATAACACTTTATCCACATATCAATTCACCATTCTTCATATCATTAATCTATTTTTGGGAATAATAGCCAAATTTTATGTTGATGGGATGGTGGTCAAATCCTGATAATGAAGAGATAACATCACAGATATTCAATTAGTTATCCAGAAGATGAAAAAGCATAATCTAAATATAAATCCAATGAAATTAATATTAGGGGTAGTATCTTGGATGTTCATTCCCTTTGTTGTATGTTACCACGACATTGAGGCCGAACTAAAGAAGACTGGAACTATTCTCGAAATATCACCCCCATAAATCTGAAATAACTAAGAAGGATCCAAGGTAATCTCTCTTACATTCAGCATTTCATGGCCAAGATGGTCAAAAAATATATCCCCTTCACTCAGATAATAAATATGGGATTCACCTATCAATGGGATGATGACTTACATGAATCATGTCAGTGTCTCAAGTATTATTTACTACTCCCAACAGTATAAATCACTCTGGTGGAAGGGATGACACTCATCTAGTGTATTGTATTCATTTTATCACCCGTTCAAAAAAACAAGATACATGGAACTATAAAAAACAATACTACCTTAGCTGAAAAATTCTAGGTAGCGATAATCAATACTCTATTGTCGATAAGAATAGTCTTTGAGTCATATTTACAGGAAAAAAATTTGATCCATTATATACATCACCACAAAATCCACTTTGTGTCTTGTATTGATCTGATCAATTACACCCTTTTTTTGTCCTATATTGACTGGGAATTTGGATAAATGGGAAGTCATTCTACATTAATATGACATTTAGTTCATATCACATATGTTAGTTAAAGGCTATGCTCTGGATGATTTTCTCACAACACATCCTTCCCCAGAGAATACATCGGTGGAAACTGAGATTCCACATAAGGTGTTTTTATTTTTCCCATAAAAATCTACGAATATGGGAGATGTATTTTTTTTAGAACACCCTGATTTCATATCGATAAAAGGATGGAAAAATTGACGCCCAATAGGGGTGGAATAAGGATTTCATTTTTCTCTCCATAGAAAGCAGTTTTCCTTACTCATTCTCACTATCCAAATAATGTCCAAAAAATTTGGAAGAATACCATTCCCTTGTTATTGGATTGGAACAAGACCTATAGATACATATTTTATAACTAAAAATCAAATGGGATTTATAAATTTTCATAATGAATATCAATGGTGAATATTTCATCAATAAAGAAAAACAATAGCATCTCACTAGCTATGTCAGATGACTAATGGTGGAGTAAACTTTTGATCCAATGCTTTAACATTTTCCCCAATCACAAAATTCTCACATCGATGCATTGGCTAATGCATCCAGCATCATAGACATCCTTGATTAGGAAGAAGAGATATTTCATATCAATCATTGAATAAAAATATCATTTATCATCCTATGTGATATAATAGAATTAATTTACATTATCACGTCCCTAGATAATGATGAACTTGTATCCCCCCAAGGGTGGTGGAACCCATAATTTGTTGTTTCCAAAACAAAACTCTCCTAACAAAACGAGCCATAAGGGAATAGGTTTGACACCATACATTGAACTTTACCCTGTGGGATGGTCCAAATGAGAAAAAATTCCTTTAAAATATAGGCTTCGATGAAATCCTAATCAGAGGAAAATTAGAAAGAGATATTCCCACTATCATTCAACAGGTTTAAATAGGATTTTATGATGCACATCTGTCTGGGACCATGCTCTCCAACAAAAACAATAGGTTTTTTACAATTAGAGAAACATGATACAAGACTGTGTTGAGTTCGCCAAAAATTTTCATGCATAAATCATCCATGCAGACATTGTCTATTAACCCTATTAATTGATAAATTAAGATAAATTTTCCTAACCAATGATTTTTTGGGGGTATGGATATTGTGGGGAAATATATGTTATCCCCAGCTAAGCTGTTCAAGTAAATCCTTACATCCACTAACTAATTTTCCAAATGGGATAAAAAATACACATCATTAATGGTAGGATAATGAATATCATCAACTACATAATGTCCCATATAATCTAATGGTCAGTGGTACCTCACGCAATATTATCTAAAAATTACATAGAATTATATTCTTTAGATTTAAAGAAGCTATACCAAGAGTCGAATTTCTAGTAAAACCACTCATCTTACTATATTGTAATGGAAAATGGATACACAAAGGATTAAATCAGAATCTATCAAATATACTCTATAAGATGTTGAAAAAATATAATAAGGCATGACTGCACAAACTCCCAAATGCTTTATAGGCCGACCTTACCACCACACAAACTATTATATGAGAAATTATATATTAATTGTTTTATTAGACTAATTTATTGTTACCCATAGAAGTCCTTCTACCTTTTATCATAATATCTATTTATTGAAAACTCTTAGATAATGAGAAATTGAAAAAAGTTCTTGATGAATTGGAGAGGCTTGATGAAAATATGTTGTGTACATGTCACAAATTTGAGGTCCATCAGGAGGGGATCACATGATCCTTTATTAAAAACTTTTACCATCAATAATTCCTCCTAGTATAAAAAATATGGGCTCTTAGGACCCCAATGATAATGGGGAAAAAGGCTCTAAATCTAGAAACTAAATGGATTATAATTATATCATACATGATTTCTATAACAATGTATCTTAATAATTGGACACCATGGACAATAAGCTAATTACACCACCATAAATTTCATATTTCCAAATAAATACATTTCATAGATGTCATCAAGTATTAGTTTATCTTGGAATCTATAAATTAAATTTTATTTTATCACACAACATGATCAAATAAAATTAAACTGTATTAAAAATTCATAATTGTAATACTTTAAATTGCACGATGTCTCCTGATCGGACCACATGAAGTAAAACTATAGAGTGATATATTGACCATATGACACTAAATATTATGAAACATGTACTCACTACATGATGTTAAACACCACAACTAATAAACTTAATGAATGATTCTACATTGCAATGAACAAACCTTGTCACTAATGACTCATTCCACATGAGGTAGATCTATGCAAATGAAGGATGAAATTACCCCATTCCCGTGTGAGAGTTATCTCTAATAGGGGAATCTATTCAATCAATAACTACATGAATATTGATTCATTTCATCACAATATACATAGTGATTATCGAACCTCTATCATTTGGCCAAGCCACAACCTTCCTTTTCCATCAAGTCTGGTGATCCAAGTCTTTATTACATGACATTGAAATGCATGGCTAATGTCCTATCTGCCCAACATTAAAAAACATGGTTCTATTGAACTATGTATTGGTTTATTCTAATTTTTCATGGGATATGTATGGAATCATCAAAACAATATCATGGTTCACACACCACATGGTATAAAATACCACTTCCCTACCCTTATTTCCTCTACATCATGAGAGGAACCCTTTCCATTCCTTGTTTATCACACAATGCATATCTCATGTGAACTTTTGAATTTCATTAAGGGCTTCCCCCACATGAACATGGTATATGATCTCATTACAGGCTCGTCATGGTCTGAAATACTAGATCATAGAGGCATACAATGATCCCTCCCCACATAATGATAAAACATATGGTTGATGTCCCTTTATTTATATAAAATTGAACATCCCAAGGAACCTCACATGAGAGAACCACTATTTTCAGTGTTGGTATCCTCCCATACCTCCATTATAAAAAAACACATGACGTGATTCTCATTTTCAATGAGATATGTAGCGTCACCTCGATTATAAATATTGGTCCAACCACCAAACGATACAAAATACCCCTTATCTTTGTATAGGATATAATTTCACATGAAATTAATTCCTCAAGTACTCATTTCAGATTGATTCATATTAAAATATGATATGTTGTGACACCCTTATATCCTTCTCTAGGACTATCCCCAATTTGTTTTTCACACCAAGAATCCCATGACTATTTTTTAGGATGTTAACCACTATGGTTCTTCATGAAAAATGTGTGACTTGATTCCTCTCATTGTTAGATACATAGTGATCCACTGATCTCCCATCCTAGGACCAACTACAACAATCAATGGAATATATTCCATCCTCTGTATATGGTTCATACCTGAGTGTCAATATTCTCATTCAATAAATATGTGTGGTATAATTCACATCATCATAAGATAGGTAATGATATAACGTTTCTCCAATCATAGGCCCATCTGTAAGAACTGATAAAAAAATTCATCCAAACTATATATTGGCTAAGTCATACATACTCATTTTTTCCTACATATAACATAGATATATTAATGTATTACTTGTTCATGAAATATGTCATGTAATTTCTTTTGACATCAATTCCCAAATCCATACCACATGACATTAAATGAAAAGGAAACTGTACTTGTCACATTTCATTATAAATGAACTAAAAAACATTCATAATTCATGATGTTAAACTCCAAGGAAATTCCATTTCCACATGATGTTAAAACTTCACATAATAAAATACATTCCTACTACTTGGAGATTACTAGTGAAAACCCTCAAACATTTTCATCCTTTATCAACGGACCCTGAGTGCCTTACTGCAGTGTTCCGGGGTATGGGATGCTTATATTTTATTTTATAACCCACAATAAATATATCACACATCATGTATTAATACCATCTTGTTCTAATTATTCTTCCATGCCCTTGGATGTGATACCTAGCTTCTGGTGACCCTTTTTTACTATCCAGGTATGTCTTTGGAAACTCCATATTCCCCAATAGTCTACAACCAAATGTTTAACCTAATAAAAAGGGATTTCTGATCCATGTGATCCCTAACATCACTATGGTAGGACTGGAAACCTCAGTGTGATCTAAAATACTCTCAGTATAATTATCCCAAACCATGATTATAACCTAATATCCTTGATCCATGATTTAAAATAGAAGTTTCACCCACTAAGAATGATTTTAGGGTACTCATAACCCTAGGGATCCTAATTAGGCTCCTCTATATCATTCCCCATATTAGGTCATTACGAGTCATGGCCTTAAACATCATGAACTATTTGTAAAGGATGTACAACCATGAACTCTCTCATGTAGTTGTTCAAATCTCAAGAACATAAATTACATGTGATGGAGGTGAAAATCTTGTCAGGTTGAAAACATACATAGGAAATCCTAAGAAAAAGTGAGGTATTTTCTCGCAAAAATCATAATCTCTAGATACTTGTAAAAAACTATGACAAAAATAAATAAGAAATAATTTAAAAGGGCATACTATTTAGCCTTAATGAAATAAAATCATTGATCACTGAAACCGTAATTCAAGAAAAGTTAGAGAAATTAGTTTTCACATCTCCTCACCATGGGAATATGTACACAATGTAGTGACATGACTTATAGGGTGCTCAAACCATTCTTAGATATTACACTTTCAGAAGAAAAAAACATCATGATTTCGGTGAACCAGATCACTTTAAATATTCAATGGACCATTGCAAAGATACCCAGCATCAAGGGACCATTTTCTTGACTATGAAATTATTCTAATGTCTCTCCATATGTGCATGTGTTCATAAAAAAATGTGTCACTCTTAAAAAAGGGATTTCTGATCCTTTTGACCTATGAAATCACTATAGAAGAATTCAACACCTCAATGTGATCTAAACTACTCTCAGTATAACTATCTTATATCATCCTCTTGACCTGAGCACTTTGGACCATGAATTTCAATGTCCTCTCCAATCTATCTGATTAGATTCAAGATCCTTGATTTTACCTCACCGAGTTTTGTACGCTATCCCAAGTCCTAAATGCGGCACTCCATTCCCGAACCTTTTCTGTTCCTCACATCATTTTTCCAAACCACTGGGCATATGGTTCAACCATTATAATCATGATATGAAATACCCTAGGGTGATAGTAACCATTATTGATAGATTACCTTTCATACCCAACCTCACCATATAGATGTTTGAGTAGTCATAAATCATTCAACACCCTAGAAATGTAGTGAGAATCATCATTTCATGACCATTCTACAATCATATAATGAATTTGACCCACCAACTAAAGGCATCTCCTCCTTTCCAGAATGGAGTTCCAATCCTTATAAGCCTTATCAACACTACATATGAACTTGGAATATCAGAGTGTTATGAGTCATTTCCCATATGTTTTATCCATCTCAATTTCATGGGATCAATATTTTGGGTGATGACAAACATCACCCATATTACAACTATCTAGGGAGACCTAACATCCTTCGTATTTATCCCTCAATTTATATTACATCCCATAAACATTAAAGAGTGTAGACCCCTCAGTTTGGAAATTCTAGAAACACATAAGGACTCTAACCTACAAACCAAAAGAATATCCTCCATGAATTAAAGGTGCTCTAGTCCTTGTGAGTTAATGCCACACCACAGAAGAACCCAACACCCTAGACTAGTTTCGGCTATTCTAGGAATTTCTTCACCATATTCCATGATTATCAATCATGTATGAGCTAAAATACTCAAAACTACAAAAATAGAACGTATGAGAAAAATAATATAAGATACAATGATAAAAGGCCAGTGATAAAAGAACATATATTACAATTATAGATGATCTGTACTAAAATACCCGAAAATAATGCAACAGAATATATGAGATAAAAGACCCTGAACTATAGTGGTAGATGGTTTGAGGTAAAAGACCATAAACAAAAATGATGAAATGACCAATCTAAAAACCCTAATATAAAATTATAGAATGTACATGGTTAAAGACTATATTCTATATCAATATAATTTCTATAATAAATAAACCAAAAGTAAAATAATAGAAGTCCCAATAAAAAATAACTTCAACTATACATATACAATGCACAATCTAAAAAATCTAAACTAAATATATAAAAGTTCCAATCTAAAATTACCTAATAGTATAGCACAAGGATAGTATAACATGAAAAAACATGCAATACACACTACATGGATTTAGAAAAAGTATATTTTCACTCACCATGACTATCGACTTCGTAAAAATAAAGAGATATATCCCTCTAGGAAAAATATTCTACCAAATTAACCTTCTACGAAATAGGTAATCTCAAGATAACTAAAGATGATATATTAGTAAGTAATCTCATGATGGTGGGAATTCCAGAGTACATATTGAAGGAGAACCATTTATGATCCAGAAATCAGGTTTACATGATATTATTCAAAGGATGGGTATCATTAATGATTCACATTATATCATATCTTGAAAAAAGGCATGAATGACATGAATGAAAGAAAAAACTAGACAACACAAAAAAGTTCTTCATACATATTAACTGATATCATATAATAAGGGGAATATCCACATTTTATAGTCTCCATATGAATTACATAAAAATTGATGTATAAATAATTACAATGAGATTCAATTTGTTGATCTTTCTAATTCATATAGAGTCTTGCAAGAAACATCAATCGAACATTGAAGTGCCACTCATTCTGTCGCTTCTACTAGAGCCCCAGGATGGATTTACTTGACTGAAGTAGTCATATTATCAACTCTCTTTTGATCATTTTTCAATGAGGATGATGGCGATGTGATATAACACCTCATAAGAGATATGATTTCTTCATGTATCTATATTTTCATAGTACATACATCCACCACGGATTGAAAATTAGATATAAAATGGATACTATACTCAAGTGCCTCTATTTACTCCTAAATTAGCTAACAAAGAGGAGCCACCTCTACCAAATCATTCAAGTCCATATCATTGAGGTAAAATTTTTTCAGAGTTATGAAAATATTCTCCATGATTTCTTACAGAAGACGGTGATCAAAACCCTCTAACCCCATTTCATTGAAAAATTGAGGAAGTCATTATCTATGATCATGAAATATTTCCAGAGGGGTCTTAGTTATCAAGGCGTGAATATTATATGAGATATTCTAGTGTTATATATTAACCTCCATGAATGATAGGAAATGTTCCATAGATAGAGGGATAACTGGTTGGGATGACAAGGAAAAAGGAGAGGAGGCTCCACATATCACTACTTCACTAGAGGCATGAATCGATTCTTAGGTCGGAGGGCCTCTCTCATAATAATATTCACTCCCACTATCCAGATACTCATCACTAGGAAGAGTGGATCTCACTAAAAGTTTTTTCCTAGCCATAAATAAACACAATTGTCACTAGGGAATGTGGGTTTGGTGAATAAAATGGGATATCCACATAAATATTTAGCTGGTTTAGCATACCACCCAGATAAGATTCTATCCAAACCTAGGTAAAAATGTTTTTTAGGAAGTAGGGATAATCATCAGGTATAATAATGATATCAACATAATAATATTCTCTTGAAAACATCATCTAGAACTTTCATATGACCCCATAGTGTCACTCTCCTCACACACTATCTGAAGGAAGAGGAGAGACCCATTAGGTGGATCCAAACTGACAATAAAACTGATAAGGTGTATATGGATCATAGATAAACTACTCATACATCCTGGATACAAGGATCCCATATCAAAGAGACATCATATACGACCATTCATTATGTGAAACACTACAGTTATCAATAATCGATTGAGTCATCACATGACAATGGGTGAAATCAATGTTGTTAGAACATCTCAATTCATTTTTAACCTCATAATGGATTACAGATATAACCCTATCCATACATATTTTGGGCATTATGAGATGAGATAATGAATCAGGGATCCTAGTGGTGTTTTAGTACTAATAATAATGGAAAGTATCCCTTATAAAACAAATATTTTTTGGAAATAACCAATGATCCTATAATTGATGTTATCTTGTTTAATGTGGCATAGTTTTTGTAGAGGTGGGAAAGGACCGAACCTACCAAATTGAGGCACTGATATTCCGCTAGGAACTCCTCCATCACTAACGCACTGAAAAAAAACTGATGAACTCACATCTCTATACAATAAAATCAATCCATTCAAAATGATATCCATAAATCCTTCTAACATATGTCTCATTGATATCTTCGAGTTCACTCAATACCCCACAAATTATATTCCCCAATTTCCGTGATGGCCCATTTCAAGACAAAATTTTCATGTACCAATTTGGAAATGCACTGATGGGGGCCTATGGTAGTTGTCTTGAACTAGCTATGATAAATGAAAACGGCAATCCAATCCTTGTAAGAGATGAGTGAACACATTATCATCTCCTTCCTCAGTTTCTCCCTCACAATGGTGAGCATTCACATATATGAAAATTGAGTATTCAAGGTACATCCCATGTATCTGCTGTAAGATGAAACTAATTATACATCTCCTAAAGAGGGGAAATCTCAACTAGTTACTAGATATCATGTAGGGTAATACCCACTTCATTGTGGGAGAAATAGAATGTGATGGGGCTTGGAAACCAACAACAAATCATTTATAAAAAAATGTTCAGTTGGTGGTAGACAATGAATTGGGAAATCCAAACGGCTAATAAAGAATGAATTTGTATAACTGGTTGGTGAACACTCTTTATATTTTTATAAACCAATAGGGAAATTTCCATTAATCACCAAAATTACCACCAGTACGAAGATCCCATTTTAAGATCCATCAGTGGCTTTGATTTTTTTATATAAGAGGAACATAAATTGGATGATGAATGAAATCATATCCATCCGGACCAAATGGAGAGTTTTCCAACATATAAGAAAAATCATGGGGTTGATCTATAACTAACTAGCCTTTCATTGAAATTATCATATGAATATAGTGATAAGAAGTTGAAACCTAGTGAGATGGAAGATTTAAGTCTTGAGGAGGGATGGAAGCATCATTATTTAAAATTTACCCCTATATAGGAATCTGAGTAGATAGAGGATAATCATGAAGATAGGAAGAGACAAACCTATTTAGATTCATGATATCAGATTACACATAATATTGGGGGTCATCATTGCGGTTTATAGAAACCATTTCCCAGTTATTGACCATAAAAAATAATGTTGTGGAGAACAAGAATCCATATGAATATAAGTACTAGAAATATGTTAGATAGATAAAATAAAATCATGATATAAGAAATACATAATAAACCAAAAAAATCACGTTCATCACGTGAATCAACATTTCATTCACTGAATTCATATAAGGTTTGCAAAGAACCTAACTCCCCAATGACTTATGTGACACATTAATCCATAGGGAATCACATGACCGCATGATTCCTCTATGATTCTAGAATCACATGGCCTAGACATGGTCATGTAATCCACATACTAGATAAATGGATCATGCGATCAAGACCCATATATCCTGTGAAACCCTCAAGACAATCGACTATCCCCATAGATGATGTTCAAGAACGTAACAATGTAATGATTGTTCTTTCTCAAAAAAATGCCATAGAAAAATAAGTCTTTCAGAATAATTCTCATGACAAATGAGCTCATGGTGGGGACTCACGATTATGTCTTGATGAAGGGTCATGCATCATGGAAACATAATGGGAGAAGGGATAATAAGCTATAAATATTGAGTAGCCTATGAATGAGGTCGATCTCTAATACAATATTTTTTATGGAATTATGCGGAATACCAAGCATAAATTGAAAAAATAAACATCACCCAAAGAATTGGGAGAGCATTTACATTCCTTTGAACCATTCCCGTGTCCCCATGGACATCCCTTTCGATGGGGGAATTTTTTAACACCCTCTAAATGTGTATTTTCAAATTTAGAAAGGATGAAATATAGGAATATGGGTATTATATTCCTCACCAATATAGAGGAAAAAGATGGTGGACATGACCAAAATATCTTGTGAGCCTCTGTGGGATACATGTACATGTGACCATCATTAGGTCATGTAACGACACCGTTCACAATGAATCGAATTCATAATTCCACATAGATTACCTTCTAAAAGACTCTTTTTTTCCTTTGGTGAAGGTTCCCTATACAATCCATGATAATGTGGTGACTACTAAGAAATAACCTTGAAGAAACACAAATTTTCTGTAGGAAGAGGACCAAAAAACCATCCAAAATCCTTTCCCAATTAAGAGGAAAATATCTATAAGGAAGGATCCTCTTATATTCAAAATTCTTAGTTGACACATCATCGATGATGAGAATGACTCTACTAAAAAATATTCAAAAAAAACTTGTAAACAATCCATCCTTTGTAAAATAAACAATAGAAATAAATGGAGAGGAGGAGGGATCCTATCATAGTGACAAAAGTCACACAACATTCCCTTGGTGGTCTGCAAGGATGTTAAAGACAATTTAAACATGACTACCACATCAAATGAAATCACTTTTGGGTTATTATCTAGGTCATGTGAAGTACCTCAGGTTTTTCCAAGCAACCATGCTCTACCATTTGGATACTTATATAAATGAATATGGAATTGTATATGAAATTCCGATGCATATCCATTGGATTTTTTTGAGTCACATGACACATCAACATGAGGTATGTCGATTGTCCCAGATGACACCCAAAAAACCTCATGAAATCCTAATCTTTTGTAAAATAAACAATGGAAATAAAAATGAGGAAGGATGTAGAATCCGATTGAGATAGTAAAACTTTCATGACATGCTAATGATATAAAAAATATGGTCTATCAAGACCCCTTGACATGTTTTACTGATCTCATGAAGGCCCCTTGATATGGAATCTTTTACTCATGACAATTCCCAGAAAAGTCATCCAAGATCATATGGATGCATTCTAGAGGCACCCTAATCTTGTGAAGGCCCATGTACATGTCTAACTAAAAAAATGAATGTACCATTACATGAAATAATGACATATAAAATCCCCATTAATTGGTATTAATTATATAAAGGAATAAATAAAAATATTATTCTATAATCGCTAAAATTTAGGCAACGTCTTCGGAGAAAGATGTGGCAGGGGTTCGTGAAGACATGTGATTCTGAGGCCCCTGGACAACTCCAGACTAGATTGGTATGATACATTCCATGAAAAGAGGATGAAAATATAGGTCAATATGCCTATAAATCCCCCATCCCATTATGAAAAATACATGACCACACTCCTTATGAGGAGTTGGCCTTCTCACACCCAGATGAATAGGCACCAGCGTGGATTACTCAAATTGGATGATCTCATGACCAAAAAACAACTTATGAGGTGAGATCCATATAATTACCCTTGTTATCATGCAACATGCATAAATCAAAACACATGGTCAATCATAGATCACATGATGGACTTATGTAAGGACACTCAAACAACATCCCACACATCTACTAGATCATGTGAGGCAAAAAATATACCACACTAAACAAATTTAGGGCATTCTCAATAGAATGGATATACAAAAGAACAAAAGTGGGTGAATTATGTGAAAGAAATATACATTTATCCTTTTGAGCTTTGTGTGAACCCCACATGACAAGTGAAATCACTAGGTTATTTCATCCATATCTCGTGACGTCCCTTCAGTATACTATACGGGTCATGTGAATTACTCTAGAAATGTCGAATCCAGTCACATGGTTCCCTCTAGCATTCGACCCATGTCCCAAAAAACCTTATGGGATCACCATTAAATCCTCGACATTTCCTTCATACATGTTTAATGACCCATATAACGACAACAATATCTGTTATCCAAGTCTCATGATAACACCCGAGCATTTCAAATAACTATAGTGATGCCCTTTGGGCATGCTAATCATCTCTTGAAATGTACCTTCGAAACACCATGCATGAATTGTGATGTCTTCTAGATATTCAAACTAGGGAATGTGACACCCTTTGAGACATGTCACATCGAATCTCGTGATTCCCTTCAAGTGTGTTATCTTGCTCTCACAATGACCCCAGATCATGTAAGTAGATCATGTGGAACCCTATAGATATGTTAGTCTATATCATGAAATGTCTTTGAGGACCATATATCCAGGTCGCATGATGTTCTTTGAATAATTCATCATTGATCATGTGATGATAGTAAAACATGCCATCCAGGATATGCAACGTCCCTCAGACTGAACAACTGGATCATAAAGTTTCCTTTAGAAATATCTAAACATTACACGACATGTATTCATATCCTATGACTAGTAAATGAAGATAATAAATGCAGGCCAATCATGACATCATGTAGTTTAGATAAGAATGAAGGCCAGTTCCACACAGAATCCCAAGGCTGGATAATATTGTCTACCATAGGTCTGTAAGATGAGACTAAAGTGAAACGTCAGTGTGTATGAACCAATCTAAGTCATGATATCTATATTAACCATTGAAATGGTTGCTTCATCACATTAGTCTAAAATCAAAAAGTAGTTATACTAGTCATTTCTTATCCCTTCATTCTCACACTAAGAATTTCACTCAATTTATTAGGTAGTTTCAATAATTATATCATTTTCGTCGTAAAACTCTATAATGGCATGGGAAACCATGGTGTTTAATATCATATCAGCATAATAATATGATATGTCTCAAAAATAGGTAAATATCAACATGTAATCCCCAATAAACAGAACAATGATTACTCTAATTATTTTAAATAACTTGGATATGTATGACACCTTCTTAAGGACTAAGATAAAATTGGAATCCATTTTGATGTAGGACTCATGTCTCTAACATTTCAACCAACGCGACCCAATCATTACCATAGGATGACCACTCAACCTCACCCCTTAGCACACATAGAAATAAATTGAACTATAATGACTCTAATTCCAACCATAACCAGGATATGTTGGAAACCTCACAAAGGCTCGATCTCTATATTAATATCCATGGTCACTATCAGGAAACAATTCCCACATCTATTTTCACGGATGATGATCACTTGCAACCCATTATTTCTCACACAGAGCAGAGCTCAAGTGAAATTAGAGAGTCACAATGGGAATATCATTAAAATTATGAATATCATCCATCTAGGGAAGTCTCGGTATGTATTCCTAAATGAGTGTAATGATATAAATATCCCACTTTTGAGGAAATATAACTTGGGTTTAGTCCCTAGGGAATGATCGAATATCCAGTGCCCAAGTTATATCATAAATTCCCACATTTGAGCTCAAATATCAAGTGCATATGTTACATCACATATTCTCATTTCATATGACATTAATCTTCTTATGTTTTAAAGAACTATGTTTTTTGTTATTATTGTAATGACAAGGATACATAATACACCGCATATGTTTTTAAAAACCTCCTCTGAATATTAACTACCACCCTACATGTTAGTAAATTATGATGTACATGGTTATATGTCCTCAATACATAAAAAAACTACCCAATGCTGGTGAAACAGTTGAAAACCTTATATACCTATAGATGGAATAACTAATTAGATCCTCATATTCATAATATAAAATAGACATAAACAATAAATCATTTTTAGGGATTTAAATATCATACCAAGATGAGGAATTGGTTCATGAACATATCTAATATTCATAAGTGATTTCCGACATCGGAAATAATTCCTCCAAAAAATATACAATGAGCCCAAACTGCCTACCACTCAACTAATGTGAGTCTCCAAGCATCTTTGGGTCAGAAATCCTAGATGAACACCATCCATTAGAAAAAAATGTTTGTACCTAGTTATGGATGTGGGAACCATTGATATTTCCTATTAAGAATGAAAATGGTGACCCAATGTTTTTAGTGCTACAAGAACTGAACCGCTCATTATTGATCATTAGGCTGTATAGAATCCACCTCGACGGGGGCACTAGGTCATCTCTATTTTCTGTCAAAATAGAAGGAATATATTGGAATTCCATGTTTATGGGTCTTACTATTTTTTTTATAAAGATATTATGGGGTTTCCAACAGCTAATAGAATCTAGGATATGTTGAGAACTATCTATAAATAATGTAACACCATGATATTTTTAAAGAACAAAATGTTTAATAGCATATACAACACACAACACAAAGATTGATTGATACATGAAATATTATTGTATGATTCCTATAACACAGTTGATAAATAAGAGGGTATAAATAATAAGAAACATATTATGATATATATATATATGACCAACTATTTAAATAATCTATAATTAATTCTTTTTGGAAAAGTACTTGATTTCTAGTAAATAAATTTTATTCTTCAAAAATTTGTTTTCCTAACTAATGGGTTATATTTCTTTTTATGAGAATATTAAAATCAATTTACAGAAATTATAAAATCATTATTTGAAAAAAATATATTTAATTTTTGGATTTATCATTTCATAATTATCAAAGGATTGTTTTTTGTTAATTTTCTAATTTTTTTGAATTTTTAATGTATAGTGAAATATACTGATTTTCATTAAAAACTATATTTTATTTTAAATTATTTATAAAGTAATATTCTATTATATATTATCTTTAAAATGTCATTATTTTAAATTAATCAAATTTTGGTCTTTAAAATTAATTTTATACAATATTTTTTATAAAAACATTTTATACTTAGAATGGATATTGCCTAAAAAACTATATTTCGTTGCGTTTTTTGGGTATAATTTTTAATTAAATTTTATAAAATTATTATAATGAATTTTTAAAAATTGATTCCATATTTATAAAAGGTATTTATAAATTTATTAAATGGATAACTTTATTTTTTTCCACATGAATACTAACCTCGATAATTTTCATTACCATGATAAAACGTAAATCTAGTAATTAATGGTAAAAATAATATGGTAAGGATTATAAAACAATCATAAGACTTGTTCTGATTTTATTGCATGATTAAATATCATACATAATTATTCAAGGATCCAATATATGGTCTTTTTTCCATTTTTATGTGATTATAGAATATTTTATATTTTTATTTAATGAAAATCCAAAGATGTCACAATCATGTTTTTAATAACTAAAACATTTTTAATATGGTTTTATATAAAGGATATGTCTAAATATAAATAATATTATGAAATTAAAAAAAATACTTATCTTCATCATTGTAATTTATTTTTAATTTTTAGTGAAGAAAAAATTTCCTTAAATGCTTTCACGACACATATGTTGTAGTTATTCAACTATTGGAAAATTAAAATATGTGATAATAAAAATATTAAAATAAATAGAATTTGAAAATTTAATGAGATACAAAATTTTCTTGGTGAAATAGTCTTTCTAGAGATATAATAATTTTTTGTGTATTATATGTGTTATATTAATATTGTTAATGTCAATGTAATTAAAAGTTCAAAAAATTGACATTAGAATATTTTATAGTAAAAAATATTTATTAAATTATTATAAAATCATAAGAATATTAATTTTTAAAAAATGAATGATACATGGTTAATTAAATCTATCAAAACACATTTATGAGTGTTTTGAAATTTTATAGGAATATTATTGACTATTAAATAATGGATAATTTTTACACTGAAAATTTTCAAAAGAGTTAATGGGATTTCAAAAAATATTAAAGTTATAACCTCAAACTAAGCATTACAAAAATTATAGGAATTATAGAATTCATACCATATCAATCTATTCTCTAATTTTAGTTTTTTAGTCAACAAATTTTGATTGAAATATTTTATATATTATTTGAATAAAATATAGTTAAAAATGTCATTGTATTTGTTTGTAATATCATTTATGTGTCCAAATGGGGAAAAAATAATGATATGAATGTATCTAAATTTATATTTTGAGACTAATTAAATTTTTTTGAATATATAAATTTATTTTTAATTTCTATGAATTATATAAATACCATTAATTTTTTGAAATACTAATACTGTGTTTATTTGATTAATAGAAGAATAAAATATATGATTTAAGAATTTTATTTTTGATATAATTTCAATGATTTATTGCATAGAAATAATTTTATATATCTATAATACATATTATATATGTTTGAAACAATTATATTTCAATTAACCCTTTGTCTTGATGTATTTTAAGTTAAATTAATCAAATAGTGTCAAAATTGATATTAATGATAATTTATCGAAAAAATAAGTTATTAAATTATTTGACAATAATAATTGTATTATCATAATATATATAAATGTATTATTGTTTAAAACATCATAAAAGTTCCATTTATGAGTTATTTTTCCATTTATAGTAAAATTATAAATCCTTTATGAAAAAATAGTGGTTACCTCATTTAAGGTAATAAATAACTAACGAAAGGGTAAATAAAAATAATATAACTAAAAATTACACAAAAAAAGAGTCTAAATTATATTTTTTTAGGGAATGAAAACTCTATAAAATATGATATTCCCATCCCTTTCCATTTTGAGGCATTTTTATATATAATATAATTTATTAGAAGTTAACCTCTTGAGAAATTCCAAAAGAACCCCACACTTCAATTTTAAAAGGGACCATCCTACATCCCTTAATAATATTTAATTGAGCGATATATACTAACAAATACATAAATATTTCGCTTCCAAACATTCTTATTCATGTTCTAGAGGTCATGTTCTTACAAAAAAGCCTTCTCTAGTGTCCCTAAAAGTAAATCCAAAGGAGGATCTATTAAGAGAATCTAATCGTCATTATGGAATCTTTCAATTTTATTTATATTTATATTTCCTATTAATTTAATATTCCATTAATTAAGTATGAACTCTATTATAATAAATATACTTAGATTTTTTTATTGCAAAACCATTTTCCATCTATTCTCTTTCCAATGAAATTTGAAATCATTGATCGTGAAAATATACAACTTACTACATCCACAAAATAGTGGGATTTGTTTCTCATAAACAATTTACTCGTATGGTTATAAATATTAAAATAATAATAATATATGATATTTATGAAAAAAATTTGATTATTTAATGATAAATTACTATTTATTTTTCATTCATTTGATCTATTAAAAAATATAAGTAGCATTCATGTGTATGTACGGCCTACCATTTCCATTAATACTGTTAATAATTTTTCTATATCTACCTTTTAAGTATTACTATAAATACACATATAATGCAGATATTTGATATTAATATCATGATTAACATTATATATATGACTTAAAAATGATCAAAATTCAAGGACCAAGACTACCGAATCAAAACTTTCATAAAAATAAAATAATTATCACCCAAGATAATAATTCAATAATGTTTTTTTATGATGCTTGATAAAAGGGTAATAATGAAATTTTCAAAGAAATTTCCTTTTTTTTGATGTTTTAATATGTAATTTGAATTTCATGTATGTATCTAGTTAACCAAGACTACTTAACTATTCAGTCCTTCTATATATGATTCCTTCTATACAATGTCAATGTAATAATGTAACCACTGTCTCCAGGATACTAAGATCAGGGCCTTTATAGATTTAATCATAGTATGTTTAGTAGAATATATGGGAACTGGAAAATATATATTAGGGAATGAATCCCTATGAATGAATAATATAATATTCCAAAATAAACCAAGATTATTATTTAGAGATTAGTTATACATAAATATTCAATGTATATTATGTGTTTAAAAAGTTTTGATATTATACATTGTAATGTTATGATATAATATATTATATGAAATTATATTTAATAAATGGTGACTAATGGAAATAATGCAAACTTTATCAGTGTAGGTAAAAAAATGAGTATGAATTATCATTTCCATGAAATCCTTAATCCTATCATTCGAAGCGAACTAATCTCCAAAACATTCTCATCATACAAAGCCATAGTATCAGGTTCTAAAAAGATAGAAAAATAATTATATATGTATTATAGGTTAAAATAAATAAAAGTAAGGTGGGGATGGAATAAAAAATATGAATAAGGGGAATAATGGAATGAATTATTTTTTGACATGAAATACTTGTGGAAGAAAAAACCCTGGAACATGATTAAAAGGAAATTAGATTATGCATCCCATGTTTGGTAAAATGAAAGCATTATCAATAATGGAATGAGAAATAAATAATTAGAAAACATGAAATGATTCAACTATAAGTAGATTTGGCACTATACAAATTAATTACCCGATCGTCGGATGAATATACATCAGAATAATATAATGTATCAAGTCCAATTAAATTTAATTAATACAAATGATTTTGAATGATTAATAGTATTGTGTATTTGGATCAAAATAAACATTGTAAAAGTATTTAATTAATGACGTTATAATTATCTGAATCATGAAATGTACAAGGATTGTGTTGTAGTGAAGTTTATTAAAGTATTTGAGAGAAAATACTGAATGGAACTGAAGACAAAGTCAAGCGATTCACTAAAAAGTTGAACCTCTAGAAAAAAGAATTATTGAGGTAGGATAAGACCTAATATGTTCCTCATGTTGAGAAAATAATGTTTTTATAAAGTGAAAATTGATATAGATAATGTAAATAGGATAGTAGTTACTACCTTTTAAATGATTAAATATATTTTGAAAAAGTAAATTATTGTATCTTGGTGGAATTGACAAATATTTTTGGTTTTAAGGAATATATCCAATAATAAGTGTTTTATTTAAATAATAAAGAAACATGTATGATTTTGATAAGATTTTATGTTAATTCAAGATATAAAAATATTTTAGAGAATATGTGATGAAAGTATTCATATGTTTGGAATGTGAAACAATGAAAATCATTATGTTTTCAAGGTATAAATGTTTGATCAATTTTTTGTTGTTTTGAATATGGTCGGTAAAATTTTGGCGGATTCATAAGGTTAATTACTTTATAATGGATTAAGATCATCATTGGATATTATTTTTTATGGTTAAATTCTTATTTATAAAATTATATAAAATTCAATAACCAATTTTTTTTTTGTAAAATACTTAAAGGATCAATTAATTAATTATAGATATTTAATAATATTGTTTCAGGAATGAAAAATTAATCTTTAATACCAATTTCCTAGAGTAAGTGATGAGGATGAAATAAATAGAGTCTCAGAGAAAGGATAACATTATGCTTATGTCATGGAAAACAATCAAGTAAGTGTATTTTCAAAATATATTCATCTAGATGTTAAATGGATCCCTCAACTTTTTGAAAAAGGAATATGAAATAAAAATGTTATCTGGTTACTGTTTCTATTGAGAAATCAGTGGACTTTTAACTAATCACAAATTTATTATTATTATATGGTTAAATATCTCATGGCCATGTTTTTTAGAACACAATATTAATCCTTTAATGTCATTTTTCTTTATAATTTCCATGTTATCACTTGCCATTTATGTTATCCAAGTTGGAACCCATGTTTTTTTGTAACCATCGCATTTCCCTTTTTCCCTTTTTAGATGATTATTTATTAATCCTTTTTAGAATATGGGATTTAATCCCAGGTATTTCGAAATGTCAAGGCCATTATTATTGATTTCATGATCAAATTATGATGAAGGAAAGTTTTTAAATTATGGGATAATTTAACACCTTAGTATTTGGAATGAATTATATGTTCAATGGTGTATAAAAAATTCAACGACAAGATAAAATGAAACCCAAAATATTATTATATAACTAATAAAACCTAGGTATTAAATTGTTAGTTGTAAATTGTTTTTAGAAAATTATGAAATATATTTATAGTAAATCATTATAAATTTACTAATTAATGACATTTTTATATGCACTAGATTTTAATAAATTAATTTTATTCTCAAAAAATATTTTTTAATCAAAAATATTTTTTTCTTTTAAATTGATTATTTTAATTGAATTATAAACATTTTATAATTTTTATTAAAAATTAATTTCATTTTTTGATTCATTATGTTGAAATTATCTTAGGATTAAATTTTTAGAATTTTCTAAAATGATTGTATTTTTAATTAATAGTGGAAAAATCTAATTTTCATTCAAGACTGTATTTTATTTTTATAATATAAAAAGAAAAATTAAATTTTTGATTTTTTTAAAATTTATTTAGTTCATTTTAGTATAATATTGGTCATTTATAGGATTTTTATATATTAATTTATTATAAAAAATTTATACTTAAAACAGTATTTATCTGAAAAAATGAATATCTTTGCAATTTTCCTATTTAATTTTATATTAAATTCTGAAAATTTTGTTTATTTTAATTTAAAAAAAGGATTCCATATTTTTAACTAGGAGGTAAAAATCTAGTAAATATATGACTTTTATATTTGGACAATGTTAATACTACCCTTGGTATTGTTTTACCACGACAAAGGATAAATCAAATAATTAAGGGTAAAGATAATATGGTTGGTAATATAAAATGACCATAAAAGATGTTAAAATTTTATTTTTTTAGTATGTTTAATCAAAAATTATTAATGGTATAAATATATGGAATTTTATTTAATTTCAAGTTGATTATGATATATAAAATATTATATTTTTAAAAAAGTCTAAGATGTCACACTCATGTTTATAATCACATTAAGATTTTTTTGTTGGTTCATTCATAGGATATGTTTGACAATAAATATTATTAAGAAATCTAAAAGAATTATATTCCTCATGGTAGTTTTTTTTAATTTTTAGTAAATAAATATTTACCTTACACTCCTACACAACACCATTATAATAATTATTAAAATATTGATAAAATTTATTAAATAATATTTAAAATATCTATATATATTTCATTTTAGATAATACATGATATATATGAATTTATAGATTACCCGGACATTATAACTATATAATAACAAATTTTTTCCGACTGTAAGTGTTATCTTGATATTATTAAAGTCAATGTATTGAAAAGTTCAAAAAATTTACATTATAAAAATTTTATAGCAAATAATATTTCATTAAATGATTATAAAATCATGAAATTATTATATTCTTGAAAATGAATAAAATACTGTTAATTAAAACTATAATTTTCCATTTATGTGTTTTTTTAAATTTTATAGTAAAATTATTGACCCTTACATCATAGAAATAGTTAAAAGTATGGTAATTTCTAAACAAGTTAACGAAAGGTTAAAACAAAATGATTATATAATAACCATGAACTAAACTTGTAAAAAAATATTTGATAAAAATAATTCTGCCCTTATCACATTATGGAAAAATTTTAGTTCATTAACTGACACATTTCCCAAAAAATAATATATATATTATTTATATCAAATATAGTTATAAAATTTTACTCTCTTTGTTTTTTTATCTATTATATGTAATCTTAGAGAAAAATGAAATATATGAATGAATATAAATGTATAATTCAATCCTAATGAAGTTAATATAATTAATTTAATTTTTTTATTTTTATTTACTATATAATTACCATAAAATATTCTGTAATACTAATACAAAATCCAATTAATTAACCAAAAAAATAAAACTAATTATTATATAAAAAAATGATTTAATTTGAATGATTTAATTTATGAAACTAGTTTATAAGATATATATGAAATTTTATATTGTTTTTAAATAATTATATTATAATTACACTTTTCCTTGATGTATTTGAAGTCAAATTAAAAGAATATTCTCATAATTGAAATTAATGATAATTTATTAAAATAATATTTCATTAAATTAAATAAAATCCAAAAAAATATTATCTCCATCCATTTGAATTTAATAATGTTTAAATTTCACATTTGTTATTTTTTATGAGTTATTTCTTCCATTTATAGTATCAAAATTTACTCTTTATGACCAAAATAGTGGTTACTACTGTTAAGGTCAAAAATAACTAATAATGGTGTTAATTAAAATGATAGGGTTTAAAATGACATGAAAATTTGTCTAAATTCAATTAGTTTATGAGATTAAAACACTATGTTATATTATCATGAAATATATTTACATTTGGAGTCATTTTCCATGATAAATGAATTTATTATAATTTAATCTCTTGAGAACTAGTTTGTGTCCCTCGTGTCAATTATTATTGGGCACCTCCTCCCTCAATTCTTCACCCAACATTATATCCTCCAGCATAAAAAATCCACAACCATTTCTTTTTGAAATATATTAATCCATGATTTTTAGGTATATGTATTTTAAAAAGTCAAACCCTGATGTCCCTTAAAGGATATCCATAATATAATTCTTTAAGAGAATGTAATCGTCTTTAATTAATCTATAAATTTTATTTGTATTTCTATTTTCTCTTAATGTGTTGTACTAATTATAAAGTAAAAAATCCAATATAATTAATATAATTAAATGTTATTATGTTTATTTGATAAAAATTTTCTATATATTCTCTATCCTATAAAAATCGTAAATATCACTCGTGCGCACATATGGCTTCACATCTCCACATAACAGTGTAATTGATTTATCAACTCAAATTTACTTGGATAGTAATAAATATGGAAAAAATTGTTACATGTGATATTTATTTAAAAAATATTATTCTAGAAATAATAATTAGTATTCCACTTTATTTTTTTCCACCTGTCAAAAAATGGAAATATCATTCATGTGTATGTACCACCTACCTTTTCTATGAACAGTTTTATTCATTTTTCTATCTCTACCTTTTATTGATTATTATAAATACATAAATAATGATTATATATTATATTAATATCATGGTTAAAACTATGTATATTATTGAAATATGGTAAAAGTAAAAGTTTATAAACATCAAAAGAAAAACAGACATTAAAAATGAAGCAGTTTTTACCAAGAATAATAATTTAAGAATTATTTTTTAAAACAGTAGAAGATAAAATTGTATAAGTATATAATATATTGTTTGGTATATATTTTATTGGATCAAGAATATATTTATAAAAAAATATTTATTTTACATAGGATTTAGACATTTACAATGGAAATCATACATCAGGTAATGCATTATTTCTTAATATCATCATTATTTGAGATTCTTTATAATTAAGTATCCACTAGGGAATAATTCTATTACAATTACTTGATTCGTAATTATTAATCAATTTTTTTACTATTATTGAATAATTTATTAATTAAAATTATATCATTGTTTTAATTTTTATGAAATTTTTAAAAATATATCTTCAAGTTTTTTTTTCATAAAATCTACTTTATGCCTTTTCTAACAAAAACATGAAAGGAACATTTTTTAACTTATATACCATGACTTTATTTTACCGATGTCATGATTATTTAATACTTTTTAGCTTAATTTAAATGTTTATAATTCTATTTTCTATGTAAATATTTTCTTCTATTTATTCAAAGTTTCTTTATAAAAAATGACATTAAAATTTTGAAAGATATTTTCCCCAAAAACATTTTTAAATATATCTTCATGGAATTTATATTTATCAACGTTAATAATTATTATTTTACTAATTATTCTCTCATGCTATGTTTTAATTATACTATCCTATTTATTTCTTTGAATTGTTTATGATTAATTTGATTGGGGTTGTTCCATTTTGATATCATTCCTATTAACTTGGACTGTTTTTGATTCTATGAACATTTTTTATTCTTGTTTTATATAAAAATGTTTATATTTATTATGAGTAAAACATTTCATAGGAGTAATACATTATACTTTATTTGTGATGGGAGGTTCCATTTATATCCCCTCGATGTATCAGTAGGTCTTGTAACACCACAAGAATTTATAAGTTGATTTATTATAGAATTCATGGATCACCGAGTCTCTAAAAACACCCCTTTGTTATAACCTAGCCAAAAAATTATATGATTTTCACTTTTGTGATGTGAATTTTGAAAATCTGACATACACTGTTGTGACAAGTAAGTTATTTGGAGTCCTATTAGAAAAACGTAATTTTTTATGTATAGTAACCCACCATTATGAATATTAACATACCCTTACGAATAGTGATACACCCAAATGAATATAAACTGTACCTATGAAATTATATAAATAATATTCAAGTTGGAGTACGATATAACTGTATTTTGGAATAAGTAAATACATGTTTTAATACAATATTTTTAGAATAAATTATCATTTTAGTTAACTACTAAATTATTCATATTTAGAATTTGTTTTTGAAAATTGTTCATCATTTTTGGATTCTACACATCGAAAAATAGTGTGGGTGAATTTTTGGTATTTTTTTTGAAATACTTTTATATTTGTTGAATAGTGAAATACCATAATTTACAAAATAAGAAAAATACACTAATTTTAGAGTCATATTTGATGTCGTTTTGATATAAGCCCAATTGATTCAGGTTCACATGATAAAATAACTATTCTTGGACATGGAATACTCACTATTCCTTGTCTTTTAGATAAATAATAAATTCATGAATATAAAATTGATAAATCCCCTCTCCCCTTCACAATAGAAAACCCCCCATCATTCCCTCTTCTCTTCACTTCTCTCAAGCATTTTTCATTCTCCAAATTCTGTCCAAATATCCTTCTAACGTCGTATCCCACATCTATCAATCCTTGGTCTCATAAAAAGTCCAAAATGTCTCCCTTAAAGAGGTTATCAAGGAAGTTTAGTTCAAGAGGTAAATTCCTCATTTCAATTCTTTGTCTTTCCATTCAAGTTCATTTGTTTTATTTTTTTTATTATTACCTCTCCATATCCAAATTTTATGATGACTCTAGTAACTTCATTGTACTGGAATTTTTTCATGATAGTGGAATAAGTTATCATCACATCTTCCTTTTACCTTCTTTTATATTGGTTGTAAGAACGCCATCCGAGATGTATCAGTTTACCACATTCAAGGACGATTTGATTTCGATTTTTACTATCATTCTCAATTATGGTCATAAAAAAATTATTGTAATTGTTGAAATATATTATTATATATGTAATATATCGTATTTAATGTTCTCTAATTCCTTTGAACAATTGGTATTATGTTATAGTGAAAAATGTGTTTGTTTTAATCAAAACCAACTAATTAACAGAAATAGTTATCAGTAAAGTTCTATATAATAATTCATCCTCATTCCATGTAACCAAATTATATAAATGAACAAAAAAACCAATATATGATCATAAATAATACTTTAATTCAATTTTTTAGATTTACATCCATTCCTCATGAACTGAATTACTTAAGAAAAGTGAATCGATTATGAAAATAAAAGAATGAACATTGTTGAACAACAAAATTCAATATAATAACTTATCAATAAGGGAATCAATGAACTAAACAGATTTATGATAAAATAAATAAATTTCTAATAAGTTCATAAATAAACTATTAATATGTCTAATTTTATATTCCAGGACCTTAGGTTCAGGAGAGAACACATTCAGATTTAAGGTAAGGGGTTTCTTTATCTCACTTCCATTTTTATGAGGTTTCCCGTATTCACTACTAATACTTGTAAATGGTGTATATATAATTCAAATTGATTTAACATATCATGAATATATATTTTTTTTAATTTTATTCATTGTATCATTTTAATATTATTAATTTTACGGAATACGAATCAATTGACTACAATGTGGTAAGGGGTTTTCCACCCCAACCTCTATATTCATTCGGGTTACTTTAATTGTCTAATTAAATCTATGAAACTCTTGTGTATTATTACGTACTACTCATAAATTATGTTTGGGTTATATATATATATTCACCAACTAGAATAATTCCTTATTTTATGGATATTTACATGTTTTAAAAGGACCTTTCAAAATTGATTCCTAAATACAATCCCGATCCAAGGGATATTTTCAACTTTTTACCCATTTTCAAGTGTAGTCCAAAATTGATTTTAAGCCACCATTAGTTTAATAAAAACACTCATTTTATCATGAAAAATTATCTTGGATCATTTTGGGATTTAATAGAACAAATGTACCTTTCCACATTAAAATCTTCTTTAATACATTCCTTAAAATGCTCTTAAATGTTTTATTTAAAACGAATCTTAAGAACTCTTTTTTATATGATTTCTCTTTAGTGGGACATCATTTATTCCTAAAATATAATTTCAATTTACTAGTATTTTATTTTATGTGATATTAATGTTCAAAATATTATTTCAGGGAAAATATAAATGATTTTCCCAAAGGAATATTCTTTTAAAAGAAAGAAGGATTTTTCACATCTCTCATTAACTTTTATGAGATATATGCATTGTCAACCATTTATTAATTTATTATGTTTTATGTAATTACCTTTTTTATATCATATCTATAGTCTCATTTTTCTAATGATATTATAAGGGATTATGATTTGAAAGTTTCAATGTGGTATGGGACACTTTGGAATGTTTAAGGATTACTTGCTCAAGAATTTATCAATAGTCTCATTTAGAAATATATTCATCTATGTCAGAATCCTTTATTGAATGTTGTACTTAAATGAGGTTTATATTTTATGATATCATCTAATATATGTTGGTGAAGGGTTACTGGATTTTCTGAATATGTTTTTTTATTTTGATACCATTCACCATATTATTCTGAATGGTTAGTGTTTACATTCAATGATTTGGGAATGTTATTTACTTTTAATATTCTAGTTTCAATATGAATATATATGTTGATTATTATCAACCCTTTTATATGAGGAATGAATTGGAAATATTAAGTGTCGGGTGGGGCCCACTATAGCCCCTTGGTTCATTCGTAGGTCTACTGATATGAACAAAGGTCTTGGCACAAGTCCTTGAAAAAATGATTATTTTTGGTCTTGGCACTTGGACTTGAGGATATGGTTATATTCTCCCACATTGTGTATTCCTTCATTATGAAAATAGAATTTATCGTTTATGTGGTTATTCAGGTAGTATAGTACCAATGATTATGTTTTATTATAGAATTACTTACTCAGCTCTTATTTCTTCCATAATATGTTCATGTTATTGTTAAAGGAACACGTTTTTGTGTATTCAACATGCCTAATATTTATGTGATGATATCTTTTGCTACATTTCATACCCTTACTAAGTGTTTGATCTCACCCCTTTCATTTGTTTTTCCTTCCCCAGGTTAAGAAGAATAGATCATTTATTGTTTTTTAAAGGATGCAGATTATTATCTTTTTTTATGTGTCAAATATAGTTTCAATTCAAAATGTAAAATGGGTTCCATGTATGTATCTAGTTTCATCAAGGCTACTAAAATGATCAGTACTTAGAGATTCATGTTCCTTGTTTATAAACCAATGTAATCAAATAATTCAATAGCTTTGGGAAACTAGGGTAGGGTTCTTACAGTTGGTATTAGAAGAAGTTTAGTAGAAACCTTGGGAACAAGATTTTGAAAATATAGGTTATGAAATAAATCCCTAAGATGGTCTTTGAGGATAAAAAAATAATAAAACTATAGAATTTTGTTAAGTAATATATTAAGAGGATGTTTCTAGAAAATACATCCTTTTCTAGATACAAACATGTAGAGGTGGCTTTGGCACAAATGTACATAGGAGTGAAAACTCTGACACATAGTTTCATGCTTGACCCAGGGTATCATGGTAAACGACAATGGGAATTAGTGAACTTTTGGTTTGACACTCTCATGTGATATGATTAGGATAATTCACATTTTATTTACCCACCATTGTGAGGGACTTATGTCCCTAATGTAACCAAAGTATATGGCTCTAGGATTTACGATTCATAAATTTATGTTATGTGCAATAACATGATTATAGTTATAGAGAGTTCATAATTTTATGAGCTAATATATAATATGGAATTGATTAGATATGGCCCATAGCAGAAGGAATGAGAACATAACCAATACATTTGATGTGAAGAGTAAGAAGGATCATATTTCAAATGCTCTTAAGTCATATTTTCAAAGGAAGATTTTCTCCCATGTATCCTCGTCATATTATGAAATAATACCATGTGATAAAAAGGTAAGTAAAGACTTCTCTGAGTCCTATGGATTTGATGGGAAGAAAAAGAATACATGGATGGTAGAGAGATATGGGGATAAAGGGAAGAAGGGAAAGAAGAGTTTTCCCACATGTGATAACCGTGGAAATGACCACTATGGTAATTTTATGAATGGAATGGGTGTTTTCTATAAGTATGGAGAAAAAAGACATCATATTCAAGATTTAAAGTGCAAGAAAATAGTTTCTAATGTACAATTATTAAACTAAAATGAGATGTGACACTATGCGAATCAATTTCCCAAGCATCAAAGGAATATACACCCAATGATGATTCTGGATAATGATCAAGTTATGATGCTATCGCAGATGAAGTAGAATGATTAATTTTCCTAGTATTGAATCTTTTTATTTCAATATTTTTTAGTAATGTACTGGTTATATGAACTATGGATTGTACTATATTACTACTTAATTAAGGATTTGATGTCTTATGATAAAGTGTACAAAGGAAAAGCGATTTAGTAGAATGTTAAATGTTTTTGAAAAAAATATGTTTGGGGGGATGAAAAACTATAATATATATCTGATGTTGAGATAATGGTGACAAAATGATTGATTTGGATAAGTACTAACTACCTTGGAATTGATTTTTGACTTCTAGATAAGTGGTCTATACTATCATCGATGGAGTTTACTGCACATTTGGATTTAAGGAATATATCAAATAACATGTATCTTACTTAATGAATACATAATAATGCATGTTTCCAATACAGTTTTTACAGTAATTCATGTTATTATGATATTTCTATAGGATACATGATGACGTTATTCACATGTTTGGAATGTGAATTTTAGAGCTACATATTATTGATTAATAGTAAATGTTAAGTTCATCTTGGAAATTTATAGGACTTCATTATAACGTGTTTAATCATTATATTTTTTAAATTTTTAACCATTTATGAAATGGTTTATGTTGATTATTATATGAGATTTTAGAGATTTAAGTATTACTTCACCAAATGTGTAACACATGCTACGTGATTAGGTATAGATAGCTAAGCTAAAAAAATGGATGAGAATATAAGTAGAAATGTGTATTTATAGACTTAAAAGGTGGAATAATCCTCGACTAAAGGAAAATAGTTTTAAATAATTTTTTCCTATTATCATTATAATTGATAATATCAATTAATTTATTTTTTTATTTTATTGTTTTATAGTAATAAACATTTATCTGAACATGTCCTCTATCATGTTCTATCAAAACATTATAGTTATATTTTCTTCAATCACTTGTTTTTTTCTTCCAAATAATGTCACCTCATTAGAAAGAAAACTTTTTGGGGTGACCACCTCATATCCATTAACATTTTTTAAGAGGATATTTTATTATCCCTATTTACAATGTGGGTTTCTATAAGAGAATTTTCATGTATCAACCATTAACTTCTGAAGTTCAATTTCAAATTTTGAGGACCGATTTTTTGTAAAGAGGGGATAATGTAACACTCCAATAATTTAAAAGTAGATTTGTTATAGAATGTGTGGATCAATGAGTCTATGAAAAACCAATTTTTTATAACCTAGCCATCTAAACAAATGTTTGTCACTTCTGTGATGTGAATTTTGAAAATCTGACATACACCGTTGCGATGAGTAAGTAATTTGGAGTCCGATAAGAAAAACATATTTTTTTGGTGAATAGTAACATAACCTTATTAATATTAATATAACCTTATGAATAATGACATACCTAATGAATAGTAACCATACCTAAGATAGTATATAAATAATATTCATGTTGGAGTACGATATACACATGTTTTGGAATAAGTGAATACATGTTTTAAAACTGTTTTTCAAATAAATTATAATTTTAATTAATTATTAAATTAATCCTATTTAGAAAATTATTATTGAAAAATGGACTTCTTTATCATATTCTACACATTAAAAAATGGCTCGGGTGAATTTTTGTGAATTTTTTGAAATACATGAATTTTTGATCAATAGTGAAATACAATAATTTACAAAATAAGCTAAAGACACTAATTATAAAGTATTGTATGATGTTCTGCTGATGTAAGGCCAATTTATTAGGGTTCACATGAAAAAATACTATTCTTGGTCATTAATGACTCACTATTTCTGGACTTTTTGAGAAATAATAAATTAATGAATATAAAAGTGAGAAATCCCCTCTCCCTTCCACTATAAAACCCCCCATCACTCCCTCTTCTCATAACTCCTCTCAAGCTATATGACATTTTCAAATTCTATAAAAATATCCTCCCAACCTCCTATATCACATCTAGTAAGACTTGGTATAATAAAAAGACCCAAACCTCTCCCTTAAAGAGGCTCTCAAGGATGCTTGGTTCAAGAGGTAAATTCCTCTTTTCAATTCATTGTCTTTCCTTTCATGTACATTTGTTTTATTTTTATATTATAACCTATCCTTATCCAAATGTTGTGATGATACATTACCTTACAATTACTAATTTATTTTCATGATATTGGAATAAGTTATCATTATCTCTTCATTTTACCTTCTCTTATATTAGTAGCAAGAACAACATCAGAGATGTGTCAATTTACGACATTCTAGGACGATGGGCCTTCGATTTCTATTATCATTCACAATTCTAGTTATGAAACTATTCTTGTTATGGTTAAAAAAGATTATTAAATATTTAATATACCCTATTTAGGGTTCTTTAATCACTTTGTACAAGTGTTATTATGTAATAATGAAAAATGAGTTCGTTGTAATCAAAACCCAAAAATTAACTAAAATAGTTATCATTAAAGTTCTATATAAAAATTCATCTTCCTACCATGTAAAAAAATTATATAAATGACCAAAAACACCTATATAGGATCATTAATAATATTTTAATTAAATTATGGAGATTTACATCCATTCCACATGAACTAAATTACATAAGAACAAGTCAACCACGTATGAAAATAAAAAAACGAACATTGTGGAACAATGAAATTCAATATAATAACTTATCAAGATTGGAATAAATGAAATAAACAGAGTAATGGTAAACAAAATACATGTCTAATATGTTATGAAATAAGTTATTAATAAGTCAAATTTCATATTCCAGGACATTTAGTTCAAGAGTGGAACACATTCAGACTTAAGGTAAGGGGTTTCCTTATCTCACTTCAATTTTTTATGTGGTTTCTTATATTCACTACGAATACATGTGTATGGTTTATGTATAATTCCCATTGATGTAACATATAATGAATATATTTATTTTCATGGTAATCAATTTATCATTTTAATATTAATAATTTTGGGGCATACAAATCAATTGACTTCAAAGTGGTATGGGTATTTTCCACCTGAACCTCCATTTTCATTCAGGTTACTTATGTTAAATAATTACCTCAATGAAACTCTTGTTTATTATTATGTACTCCTCAAAAATTATATTTGGGTGTTATATATATATTCACCAACTAGAATCAGTCCTTATTTTTTGGATAGTTACATGTTTTAAAAGGAACATTCAAAATTGTTTCCAAAATTCAAACCCGATTCAAGGGATATTTTCAAATTCTTCAACATTTTCAAGTGTACTAAAAAATCGGTTTTGAGACACCGTTAGTTTTATAAAAACACTCATTTTATTAGGAAAAATAATCTTATATCATTTATGGATTAAAGATAACAAATTTTCATTTAGAATTTAAAATTCTCTTTAATACATTCCTTAAAATGCACTAAAATGTTTTATTTATAAATAATCTTAAGAAATATTTTTACATGATATCACTACAGTGGGAAATTATTTATTCCTAAAATATATTTTCAATGTACTAGTATTTTATTTTATGGGAAATTCATGTTTAAAATATGATTTCATGGAAAATACAATTGATTTTCCAAAAGGAATCATCTTTCAAAAGTAAAAAGGATATTTCTGATCTCCCATAAACTTTTATGAGATATAATCCTTGTTCACCACGTATTTATTTCATGTGTTGTATGTAATTCCCTTTGATATATCATATTGACAGTCTCCTTTTTCACATGACATTATATGGGATTATGATTTGAATGTTTCATGATGCTATGAGACACTTGGGAATGTTTAAGGATTATTTCCTCAAGAATTTTTCAATAGTCTCATTTATAAATATATTCATCTATATCAACAACCATCGTTGAATATTGTAATTAATTGATGTTTATAAACTACGATATCATCTAAAATATGTTTCTGAAGGGTTTCTGTTTATTCTGACTATGGATGTCTATTTTGATATCAATCACCATATTATTCTGAATGGTTAGAGTTTATGTTCAATGATTGGGGAATGTTATATAAATTTCATATTATAGTTTAAATAAAAATTTATATTTTGATTATGTTCACCCCATTAATATAAGTAATGCGTTGTAAATATTATGTGTCAGGTGTGTCCCTATATAGCTCCTCGGTGCATCAGTAGATCTAATGAGACAAACTACGGTCTTGACACAATGCCTTGAAAAAAATGATTATTTATGGTCTTGGCACGGGGCCTTGACGGCATAGTTATGTTGTCCCACATTATGTATTCCCTCATTATTGAAATATAATTTATGGTTCATGTGATTATTCAAGTAGTATAATACCCATGGTTCTATTTTATTATGGAATTACATACTCAAATCTTATTCCTGCCATAATGTGTCCATGTTTTTGTTAAAGGCAAGTGTTTTGTGTATTCAACATGACTACTGTTTATGTTATGATATCTGACACTATATTTCATACCCTTACTGAGGGTTTGAGATTACCCATTTCATTTTTTTCTATCCCCAGGATATGAAGAAGATATCATTTATTGATTTTTCAAGGATGTAGTTTATTAGCTTTTTTTTGTGTATCATATTTTTTTTCATTTCCAAATGTAACATTTGTTCCATGTATATATCTAGAATAATCAAGACTACTAAACTGATCGGTCCTTCGAGTTGCTTATTCCTTGTTTATATACCAATGTAATCAAATAAGGCGCCCACTCCGGGCAATGGGGGTAAGGTCCTTACAGGTCTCATGAGACAATCTAGTTTGTGTATGAGTTGAGGTGTTACATATTTATGTATGGTGTCATGGAGCAAGCCTTGGAGATATGTTTATGGTGTTCAATATTTTCAATTCACTCATTATGATAATATTTTTTTTAGATGTTGTAATTTGATTAGTTATGGAATACATGTATAAGTTTTATATCCTACCATCAGGGATTTATTTTCTAATCATTTATTCATTCGATAATATATTGAATTTATTGATTAAATGACATTTGTTTTAGTTGTTTTTTTCCCATTTTGATTAGGTCTTGTTTATTCATTGATTCAGCTATATGATTACCATTATTGAGCTTTTGATCACACCCCTTATTATATATTTTCCCTAGGGTATGAATATTTTTTTATGTTTGATATGTAGGAATAAACTAAGAGGAATAATGGAATTCTCAAAGAAAATTATTTCTGCATTTTATGTCTTAAATGTAATGATAATTTCATGTATGTGTATTTTTTACCAACACTTATAACATTTTTAGACCATCATGATTTTATTCTTTATATATAATTCTAAATCCACAAAGTAACCATATGCTCTGGGGTACTGGGGTGGAGGACTTTATAATTGAAAAGATAAAGATAAGGAAGTTATGCTCCAAATATGGAGAAGAATATTTGAAGATGATGAGGTGGATTATGAGGAATAATTGATATATACATTGAAGGAGTAGATTATAACATTTGAAACAAAAAAGGTTTTTTTTTGAGATTTGGGATGATTTTACTTTTGTTAAAAAAATTTAGAAACCTTCACGATATATTTGATTCCAAGGATATATCTTTACAATATCATTAAGTTTTATCTCTGGGTGAATTTCAAAACATTCACATGCAATATTGGATGAGGAATTTTTTTTTTCATGAAAAATGTTGAAAATGAAATATCCTTCCATTCCTTTTAAAAAGGTAAACACATAGAAAATTTAGTTGAAGAATAATCTTGTAACACATAGGAATTAAAATATATGTAATATTTTAACACACTCATTTATCTAAATTAAAAAAAATTCAACAAAGGAAATTCAAAATACAATAATAAACATTCTATTAATTGTTTGAACTTTAATGATAATATTAATTTTCTAAAAAAATTCCATGTAAGATCCACAAAGATACTATGTCATAAAAGGCTATTAAAAAGTATTAGATGTAGAAATAGAATAAGGATAAAAAATGTCCTTACAACCAAAAAAAGTTTTTCCCATAGAGAATAGGATCATAAAATTCATCATATATATATGAATATAATAATCATAGAAAATATTTATAGATATTGAAAAGAATATATTTCATCAATAAGTAATGATTATTTTGAATAGAGAAATAAACTTGAGTAGATTATAAAAGAAAATTTGGAATCAAAACTATAGGAAAATCGTGCCTCAATTAGGAATGAAATAAGTTGATGTAATGTGGTAACTAAATAAAATTTTTAAATGGTGAAGAATTTAGAAATTAGAAGATAAACCATAATGTGATCAGATATCAGATAATAAATTTTCCTGGGTTGTGAAGAATGATGAATGTTTGTAAAGAAAAATCATCTTATTTTAAGAAAATCAAAATGGTTTATACAAATCTTGTTGAATAAAGTATGTAGAACATGTTGAATGTAACTATACACAAGAAAATTTTAAATTAATTGAAATAAATATTGGCTACAAAAGAAATTTTTTTGATTGAAATACAATAAATTCCTCTTACAAAAAAAAGTGAGTTAAGACAAAAAAATTAATATTTCATTAAAAAAGTTGATATTAAATTTGAAAATTAAAAAAATGGAGAAAAGAATTCTACAAAGAAGTAGGTTATTTATTTACCAAAATGGTCTCAATTTCAATTTTATTTTACAAAAAAAACATGATCAAAAGTAAAAACTTCTGAGAAATCATCTTCCACTATAAAAGAATATAATATTTCAGTGATTTTTTTCATTCATAAATATTTCCCATAGTTTTTGAAGAAACAATGACAAAAATATGCAGTGCAGTTTTACTATTAGTCATATATTCTGAGGCCTCTACTAATGTTTTATAATTTTTGGGCATAGAGCTTATTCATTTGGATACAACACATCTCAACAAGGAAACATGTATTAATAATGGTGGATCAACAATGACTATAGATGAAAAATTTTAAATGGAAGGTGAGTAAATGAATATACTAATTCTCAGAAATTGAAGAATTCCAAATCCTAAATAGTGAATAATTATAATTTTATGAAATTTAAACCTATTAAAAATGTTAAAAAATAATATATGTTTAATAAATTTTTCTAGGAAACTATAGTTGTGTACCTAATGATATAGGGATTATTTATCTTGCTATATCAAATTACCATAGCTAAAATGATGGTTAAAACGTAAAATTTAGATAAATAAAAAGTAAAAGATCTTATTTATGAAGATGACATCAATGTTGATAAAATATTATCATCAAATAGTGATTTTATTTTTTATAAAAATAAATGTGGTTTGAGAAAAATTTGATTTATACTAAAAAATTTATGATAATTTAAAAAGTCCAAGAAGAACCCATGATAAGGATTTTATAATGTAAATGAAGGAAAAATTATACTAAAGATGATGTAAAGTTGAGAAATTCTCTTAAAGATTCTAAAAATGGGAATAAATTCATTTCAAAACCTGATATAGATGAATTAAAGGGAAAAATTACATTAAATTATAAATCCAAGAAGACTAAGAAGAAGAATTAGGAACATAGAGACAATTATCAATTCAATCTTTGTTTTTTAGGAAATATTGAGAAGTTTTTTTATTCCGAATATTCTTTTTTATTTTTACTACTTTTTATTGAATTAAAGGTGATAATGTAAGGACGATGGGTGAGTACTTTATAAGTTTTAAAAAATATATATATTATCAATTTTCTTTTAAAACCATGATAAAAATTGGTGTGATACCCTTATTTGTATAAATAGCGAAGAAGCTATTATTTAAAGATATTACAATTCTTATGAGGAACATATTATATTAAATAGTTTTTTTTTCAGAAAAAATTGATGACATTAATTATTGAATATTTTATTCTGTATCAGGAATTCTAACATAGACATAGAGATGTTTAGTTAAATTATATTTGTTGAGAAAATAATGTTATACTATTTTCATTGGAATTAATTTATCGAGATCCTGAGAAGAAGGAATATGAATTGTGATAATCCATACAATTTCCATTTGAATTTTATTGAAAATAATGGGAATAAGAGACATTGTAAGAGAAATAACATGTTAACATCATTTGGGGATTGAGTATTGAGTTCTTATATTTATGATTAAGATGATTTTGATTTTATTTATGTATTGAAAAAAATGGGGGTTATTCTTTGGAAGAATGTGAGTTTGGATACATTTTTTTCAATTTATTATTATTTTTTGGAAGTGAAAGATGCTGAAGAAATATGGTAAATTTTGTGAGAAAGAAATGTTCTTTTTAAAAGTGTAATTGGATATTTTCTTAGGGAATTCAAATTTTTAGAAAAAAATTCTGGAAATGTATGATGTATGAATATTTTTTATGATGGAATACATGAATTATCCATAACCAAATCAGGTGATGATTTAATGTTCAACCAAATTATCTTATATCATGAAGGAAATCATGATATAATCAATGTTTTTTCAAGGAAATAAGAGTCTAGATTTTCAGTCTCAAAAAGTTCAGTTAGACCATGGATCTAGGTTTGTGGATATTGAAAATAATAGTGAAAATGTTGTCTAGATATAAATATCTAGATGATCATTTGACGAACATAGTAATCTGCAACTCACCTATACGATCCGAAAATTTTGAGGAGGTAATCTGTGGTTGATATTTTGATTAAAATTTCATTAAAATCATCTATGTGATGTTTTCTAAAGATTATAGTGGTTCTTAGGGGGTTTCATGGGGTTTTGGAACATAGAAGGGTATGATATGTTGCCATATTTTATATAGGGAATGGATGGTGCATTTGTAGTAACTACCATTCACCTTTACCATAGAGCTTGTAGGTGGTGGGTGCATGATGGAAAATATTTGCAAGGGGGCAAAAAGAAATGCATCCATAAACAACGTAATAAGAATAGACTATATATAATTTTCTAACCAGTGGTTGTTCTACATAAAAAAATGTGGCCTAGGACCCCTCTTGGACAAAGTGTGATATAAGGTTAGCACATGGTTTGGCCAACTATGTAACAAACCCATTCATCTTGTTTAAAGAGTTGTGTTTTAATTTTTTTTCTCAGGCATAAAATGTTTTACCTAATTGTTTTACTAACTTTCACATCTACAAGAATGTGATGTGAATAATTCATCCAAATATCTACAAGGATCAATATCCTTTAATTTTTTCCCATTGAATCATTTTTGGTTGCGAATTGATGTTTTAGGTATATCCAAGAATCCTCTCCATTCTATTTTCTTGATGAAGCTATGTTGAAAATTTTCTATTGATTTAGATCCAAAAAACATTATTTATAAATATTATCATTTTATTGGGTGTTGAGAGTTTTTTATAATTGAATTGAAGACCATGTTTATGTGTGTAGTTTTCTATGAACATGACGTTAGTGTTCTAAATTTTATATCCCACATACCTAATGTATTATTTATGTGTACATGGTTTTTATTTTTTCCTATTATGAGACACATTTAAATTCTTGGTATGATATGATAAAATAATTGTTTAAATGATTTTTAGATGCCCCATGATCCCTTTTGGATCCATTGAAGATGATTAGAAAATTACAAAGGTCACCTTAGTGGTTTACCACTCCCTTGAATGAGGTAATTAGTTATTAAATTACTAAATTAAGGGTTTATGAGACTAAACCAAATGAAACTATTTTTATCATGCTAACAGATAATAATTTGGTTTTATATTAACATTAATGAGTTACATGAGTAATGGTTTGTAAATGGGTAAATTTGATAAATTTTTAAAGAGGAATATCTATGGGGTTAAATCATTAACGAGGTGACAAATCGTTGTAATTTTTTTAAATGGAGAAATGAGATTTTTTGAGAATTAAGAATATATTGGATGTAATGAACCATGGAATTTTGATAGCCCGAATGGCCCGAAGGCCTTATTTTTTATTTTATTATGGATAATCCCCCTTTTAATGGTGTAAGGGGAACCCGTACATGACCCGTAGGCCCAAGGCACATGGCCCGACTAACCCGCACTACATGACCAGAAGGCCCAGAGGCATACCATAACCAATACATGACCCGTAGGCCCATCCCACTTGAACTGCCCCTCCCCAGATTTCTACGTCATTGATCACCTAGATCCCCACATTACATTGCTGATCGGCTAGCATTGCCTTGTACAATGCTGCACGGTGCCTTGTTCCGATGGTGAAGGCCACACCCTCTCATTCTTCCAATCCGGTTATCTCTGCATCTGGTGGCTCCTAATCATGTTGACTTAATCCTCTTCTGGGGCATGTTCTATGGGAACTGGGCTACTCCATGATCTACGTGACTAGAAGGCCATGTTGCCTAAAGGCCTTTGATGACCCGAAGGCCGTAGAGACCTATAGGCCCAAACCGGTGGCCTGAAGGCCCAAATCAGGTGAATAGTTCCAGCTGCTACAGTACCGAACAGTAACTACTACAGTACTGCTTCAATGATAGTTACAGTATTGCTACAGTACCCCAGAAATTTGCCTCCCACCTGTTTTGAAATCGGGTCTCTTGGAAATGTGACTAATAGTTGGTGGGATATTTGACCGAGGATCCCCTCCCATTGGTGGGTCATATTGTCTCTCTAGGTTCACTGGTGAAATATTCTTATATCGGAGAGATGAATTCTCCAAAATTTAATGGTTTGGACATTGCAGTCCATGTCATGGGTGGTATGGTAGGTCATGCCATTCTGAATCGTAAATGGATCCATAGACTGATGTTCCTTATTTACAAACCTATGTCCCAAAAAATATGTTTGGGATGGTAAAACATAGTTTTTTGAATCTTAGTTGGATAATAGTACTAATTCTCAGGGTAAATATGATTTTTTCCTTGGTGATATATGGTTCAGATAGCCTGTATAGGCCAAAGAAGGTTTTATAGGTATATGTGTCACTTTGAACAAAGAAAAAATGGTTAATTTAAATGTCGTGAAATATTGAGCAGTGTTTATCTATTATTGTCTTTATTACATAATTTCTTCATACTTATTAATTGGATTGATATTTTTATAGACATCATTGATGGTGGCCTACTGAGTTGTAATCAAACCCTTCTCAGGCTGCCGTTGGGCACCCAATCTGACTTCATGGTTGCACAAGACAATTAAAAATGCCATATACTAGATTTTTGATTTGGATACTGGGAATCACCATGGATGAGGGAATTAGGCATGATGTTAGTACCCCTATTGTTTATTTTCACCATGTCTTATTTTGGGGTTTCATGTGAAACACAACACAAGTTTCATGCAATGTTAACTCCATTGAATGTAGGATGGTAGCTAGTTTTTCAATTTGGTTATTGGATGTATGATGAATTACTATTAATTATTGGTGGTTTTTTATATAGTTCCATTTATTTATTTTGTTATTTTTTTTACATCAATATGGTAAATAGGTATAGCCTTCAACTTTTTTATTAGACCACTGCATCTAGTCAGCAACAAAAAACTTATAGGGATGTTCACTTAATGTAATGTAAACATCTAACATGAGAAACCAATTGTAGTGGCACTTAGTAAGGGATGTTACAAAGTGGTATATGAAAATTATATTATATAATATTAATATTTTTCAAATTTATATAGGATATTAGGTTGTTTTGGGCCTTGTAAATGAGATCGTTTATAGGATTAACTAACGCATGTGTAGGGGAAAACCCAACATCCCAGGGTGGGATTGTTGTTATTAATGCATGCTATTATTGTTGGATGTTATTTTTCCATTGGTGATGCACTTGTTTTGTGATATTATTATTTCCAATTATTTTTTGTCACATCTCAACATGGAACGAGTTTTTTATAATCTTGAATCATGTAATAACGAAGGATTTATATAATTTAAAAATTGTTTATGGTGGGTTGTCAGAAATGGAAACTAATTTCTAATTTTTTTTAAATAAAAAAGTGTCATAAAAGGATGATAAAAATTGATTAATTTGAAATTTAGTAAATTTTAACTGTTAAAATGAATCCTAAATGAGAAATATTTAATATTTTTGAAAGATAAATGGTCAGAAAATGGTTTATAATGAAAGTATTTCGATAATGTACGTTTTTTTTCACTGTATTCTATAATGCACATTATAGGGATGGTGTGGGTAATTATATAGTTAAAAAATATCCATTGGTATATTGATGAGGAGTGGATTGTTTATGGCTAGTAGTGAGACCCCATTTTTTAAAACTGTTGAAACTCTATGTTATGTGTTTCAAGTTGTTTGTTTGGAATTGTGGAGAGATTCAACCATGATAATGTTCACTAGTTGGGTGAAAAGAGGGAATCAATAATAATTCCCAACCAGTAGTGTGAAAAGAACCACCACTTGTTTTATGAAATATATGTCAACATAACTTCCATGAGAACTTATTCATTCTTATGTTTGTTATGGTGATATCCCATGGGTGGGTTATGTTATGTATGTTTGATCAGATGAGATATGATTAGATTCAGTACCCTGTAATGTTTTCATAAGAGGATTTACTTGAGGCGATTGAGTTATAATTTAACTCTATATGATGATTCTATATCACATAGAGAGTCATATTGAAATATAATCAAATTCATATCTTTAATGTTAAGAATACTAGTGAAGAAATGGTGGGATATTCTGACTCGAGATGAGGAGTTGGATGGAATGGCTTACAATGACTTCCAAGATATTTTTTGGGGGTACCTTTCCCAAAATAACTTAATGGAAATGGTAGATAATGATTTTATTAATTTTATATAGGGAAATGTGATAGTGGTTGAAAATGATATCCAATTCAATGATATATTTTTTTTCTCTAATATTGGTATTGTATGAGGAATCACAGGCTACAATTTTTCAATATGGACATATATTTGAGATCATGTACTAGTTAAACATCTTACATTTAAATATGATTATTAATGTAGTGGATCATGATCTCATTTATTAGGTGAACACAATGTAGTTTCATAGTGGTGGGAATACAGTCTTATTTGGGAATATAGCGGTATGTAATTAGATAGTACATAAAACCATCATGAGAACATTGACCAGGGAGGTGGTGGGTATTGTTGAAAAGGGAGATGATCGATCTCATAAGGTATTGACCAAATGATCTTATATTATTATATAATAGTTGGCAACTTGTGGGGTCAGTTCCTATGGCCATTAGTAAAAAACTGAGCTTTTGAGGGGAAGGGTCACATACACTGATATTTTAGAACCCATTGTAAATGAGAAATTCTGGGTGACCTAGGCTGATGAAGAGAACTAATATTAGGTTTTATACCAATTTTAAATAGGATTTTTGAGTTCTACCATGTGTACCAATCAGGTAGGTGGACATGGTAATTTAGGATAAGAGAAAATATATCAGTAGGGCATCACATCACCCAAGCCTCAAAATGAAGTATATGAAAGTTGGGAATATCAAAATGTATGCAGTTCAACCCTAATTTATCGCTGGTGAGGCTAGACAATCGACTATTGTGGTAGATTTTTTATATCCACTACATATTTTAGTAATTGTTTTTGTAATTTATATAGTATTCTATTAAATACATTCTATTTTATGTAGTTTGTTTGGGTTAGAATAGTATAGTTTTGGGATCATATCAATCGATATACAATTAGGTGAATGATTATAAGGTATCTAACATGACATGATTTTTCCCTTTATTTTGGTGAGTACATTCTATTTTGTGAATTGTATGTTCCTATGTATATTGGATTTGACATTATAATTTTAATGAAATGTTTGGTTATGTACTAGGATCACATTTGCTATTAAAAAAACATGGTAAAATTCACATATCCTAAGGTTGAAAGTTATGTTCATAGTGGGGAGTGAGATATTCTGGCAGGATGTATAGAGCCAGTTCATCTATAACTTGGGGAGATTTTGGACCAGGTTGTGATTCTTTTTATTTATCACTATAGATTAGAGAGTGAAATATTTCTTCCATTATTAGATCTCTTTTAGAATGGTTTTCTGGGGACATCTCAAGGATTCCATTTGAGATAGAGGTTTCTATTATTATTGAGATGATTTCGGGATCTATGCTAGTTTATATACATTATTAAATAATGGAACTAGTAGAACATTATTAACATAAGAACCAATTGGTATATTTTGAGGATAAGGGGTTTATTTTCTCAAGTAATTCATAATGAGGATCTCTAGTATTGTTTTCTAGGAATCTGGAAGGGGCATTTTAGTTGTGTGTTAATTACCATAAACTGATTTAGTTGATGGGTAGGAATGAATTTCATGTTCCATGTATTGATTGGAATTCCCATCAGTTGAGGGGTTCTAATGTGTTTCCTAAAATTCCATTTAGACAATTGTATCAATAGTTGTGGGTGAGACCATCTGATATACAACATGATCCATTCATAAGAATGTGTGGGTTGTTTCAGTTGGTTGTGATGTCATTTTGGATGGTGAATCTAGCCGAATTCATTTATGGATATCCTGAATCAAAACATTCACCCACACCTTGATCAGATTTTAGTTTTTTTGTATAATATATTGGTGTACTCTCGGAATCAAGGAGATCATTCTCATCATCCTGACATATTATTTAGTATACTGAGATAAAATTGACTATAAATGATGTGATCTGAAGTAATATTTTGTATAGAGATGATAAATTTCATGGATCACATCTTCTTAGAGGAAGGCGTGTTAGTATACCTAGAGTATGTTTAGGTAGTTTTCAGTTTGGAGAATTGAAAGATAGTTTTCTATATTTGAAAATTTTGGCCTTAGATAGTTATTACAAAAGGTTCATCAATGAATTTTTACTCCTGGAATCACTATACATGGGATGAAATAACAAGGGTATATGGAATGAGTGTTATGAAAAAGGTGAGTATTATTTATAGGAGTTGAAAATACATTTGACCTCTATGAAGATTCTCATTTTATTTGTGTCTGGTAAGGAGAATACCTTGTTTTTTTATGCTTCAGGGATTGGACATTGGATAGTGTTAATGTATAGAGATCGAGTAATGGAATATGGATCAGGATTATTAAGGACACATGAATGGAATTATCATCCATGAGATATCAAGATTTATATAGTGTTTTGTGCATTGAAATGTTGGTGGTATTATCTCATGGGTGATTTTTTTGTTTATACCAATCATATGATCCTTAAGTAATAATTTTACCAATGTGATTTGAATATTCAAAAGTGGTGATGGTTTGAGAAAATGAATTCTTTTGACATTTATGTAGGTTATACACTGAGGTAGGTGAGAAATTTTGTAGATGTGTTGAGTTAAAATACATAGACTCAGGAAGTTATAGAGTCCAGTTCTATGTGTAATATAGTGTATTTTTCATATATATGTGAATAGAAGTCCATGTGGAGCATGAGAAGATAGAATTTCTATCCTTGTCACTTAATCCCTATCTTCTAAACCACATTAGGAATATGAAAAATTATGATACAAAATGAATGTCCTTGAGAGATAGTTTTGAATGCGAGGAGCTCTATTCTGATTGGACTATTGACCAAAATTCAATTATTCAAATTCCTGGTAGTTATTATATGTACATTTATATTAGAAGAGTTTTTTCTTGAATTTCACACCTTGTAGTGGGAGGTACACCTTGGGCATGATGATACACCAACGAGAACCTCATTATGAAATGGAAGTGGTATGATGTTACCACATATTTAGAGGTGATAAATTCATGGATTTCTTGGTTGGAAGATGAAATTTGGGAACCCATGGATCTATTGAATAATGTTTCACATTTATGTCCAATTCACATGAATTTCACTCTTTATTAGTTGGGTGACTTTCACGTACATGAGATAGTATTTTTTCCTGGGGTTTCACAATGCATTATTTCATATAACAATACCCATTTTACTTCACAATTCTATAAATTGTTTGAAAACGTGCTTGGATATTAGGTGGTTTTGAGTTAAATGTTCCACTTTTAGATAGATGGGAAATAATAATGAACAATTAATGTATTAAAAGAAATGTGAAAGACCTATATTCTATAATTTTTTTGGATCATGGGGGAAATTCATTTCACTTATTGAGTTATTATATAAAAATTGTTATAATGTAACTATTATTATGGAACCATATGATTTCCTATATTTTATTCCTTGAATATATTTGTTATATTGGATTAAAGAGGGAGAATTAGAGTTGTTGGGACCGATTCTCATAAAAAATAAATCAGAACATGTTTAGTTAGTTAAGAATCATTTTGATATGTCTTTTATTAAATATAATTCATATGTTGGCTGGTAGTTTCAACCTCTCAAGATTAATTTGGGTGAACATGTGTTCATTTGTTTTTCATCAAGTTTATTCCACCATATAATTTAAGAATAGGGTATGTTAATGCTTAGGTATGTGGGGTCATTCAATATTGTGGGGACGATTAGATTAGTGGAATACCAATTGGTTATTTTGTAGTAGTATAGAGGTATTCATGACTTTTTCATATGTCACAACTTCGAAAGTATTACCCAAACCTTCTAATGGGATAGATATTTATGGTTTTGAGCTTGAGGATGATGCATCTAGTATAGAGAATATGGTATTTATTTTGGGTCAAAATGAGAATGTTTTGTGGGTTAAAACTATTCCTTTAGTCCAAATTTTATTGAAGCATCACTAGGTTCAGAAGGAAACAAGGGTAATTCATATAAATATAAATGTCCAGTGGCTCAATATCTTTACTATGGAGGCTTAGTGATGTCTGAGAGTGTGTTTATAGGTTGAGTTTCCATATGGAGGGGAGGATAAAATATAATTTCCCTTGATGAATGTAAATTTTTGTTTAAATATTTATTTAACACTCTTTAAAATAGATGATAAAATATTTTCCATATAGTGTGAGGGATCTGAGAGATGTACCAAGGGTTTGGAACATGAAATGAGGAGAAAATCAGTCGTTCAATGTGTGTCAGATGATTGGATTGTGGGTAGTACTAAAGGTGTGTCTTACACATGCAGGATATAGTGGATGGTTACACAGTTGACAAACTGTGAATGGGGTGCCAAGAATCATTGTTTCCTTGTATAGATCTAGAAACATGGCCCCATCACGATTTTCTAAACTGTATGGGATCCTAAAATTCCTTATAGCCAGGGTCTCTAATGGATATAGGGTGCTACATAATTGTTTTATTATTTTTAAAATAGTGTGGCTAGACTATGTTATTCATTTAGGTAGAGTTTTATATTTTATCACATAAGATTAAATATTTCTTACATGATTTTCTCCCTCATTTCCAGCTCCAACAACAATGGTTACAAACCAGTCTGCAAAATATTCCAAAAGATCAATATAATATGATTCATAACTGTTTTAAACCCTAGTTCTTGCAAATAGAAGATCCGAGAATGTTTGAACCACCTATTCCATCCATTTTCTATATAAATCTAGGTTTCAAATTTTATCGCTTTCAGCTGAACTAAACCCTTAAATATACATATGATTAATAGAATTAGTTTTTATGGTTGTATGGAATTTAATTAAGGGATTTGTTTTATGTAGTGGTCATAAAAAATCCTGATGTAGGTGACTTATAAGTTATATTCCATAGTATTGATTTTTAATTCATTTTTATGTGGTTTTGAATTAGGGACTTTTTGAATCACATTTAAATAATTGGTAGGAAATGATAAATTTTGTGTCTAAATGATTTTTTATTCCCCTTATGATCCTCAATGTAGCCATTGATGATTAATAGACTAGGAATATGGCTAGCCATGGGGTGTAAGAATCTCTCAAAAATGATATTGACTTAGTAATAATTAATTTAATGGTTAAAAATATTATTCGAAATATAACATTGTTTCTCTTGATAACCTAGAATAAATAGTTGTTTGGATTAACATGAATGAGTTACATGTGTATTAAATTATAAATGGGTAAAAGTTATAAAATTTTAAATATGCATGTCCACGTAGAAAAATAGCTGAATCTGGTGAAAATTGTCATAACTTTATTAAACAATGAAATAGTCTTACTGTGGGAATTGATGATATGTTGAATTCAACAAACCCTTGAATTATGAAAAAAATTAAATGGTTTACCCTTATTATTATCAGTACAGTGTTAAATCATATTAACCTTCTAAAACGTGACTACTGGTTGAGGGGATGTTATATAGATTCTCCTATCCCTTGGAAAGGCTAGACTAATGCTCTAGGTTCCCCAGTGCGCTGTAGTTTTTAGATGAATGAATGATTCTCTAAACTCAAAGGGTATATAACTGGCATTCAATATTCTTGGTTGGATGATTAGACATGAAATTATAAATCCATGTTGGATAATTTGATTGGTCTTCCTTGTTTTGTAACCTATGAACCAAAAAATATAAGGATCATATTGTCAGACATAGAGTTTTGAATGCATATTTTATACATGGATTGATGCTCCTGGTATATCGGGTTGTGACGTTTGTGATATATGGTTTAGAAGACCTGCATGAGATGAATATGTTTTGATTTTTATGGATATAAAATGTATCTTATAAAAAATATGATTAATTTAAATATAGTTAAATAATGAATATTATTTATCTAATATTTTAATTATTGGTGTACGAATTCATAAATAGTTATACAATGGATATTTTTAAAGAAATAATTTGTGGTGACCTAATGAGTTGTACTTGAACCTTCTCTAGCAACTTTTGTGTACCAGAGTAGACATCATGGTTTCCAGTGTAGATATGGTAAAAGTACATATACAAGATGGTTTATTTTGTGATTATGTTAGAGCATGGATGATGGAAACAAACATGATATCGGGGCCCATTTTATGGATTTTTAGTATGTATTATTTTGTTTTTATTATATAAATTGACATTAGTTACATGGAATATTAATGTTATTTGATCTGGGAAGGTAGAATTTTTTTTGAAATGTCATTGTGATATTTGACAACTTAATATTAATTCATGGTTGTTTTTTATATGGTTCCCAATATTTATGTTGTTATATGTTGTTCATTACTCGGGTTAATATGATATATTATTCCCACTTGTTTCATTATACCCACGATACTATTCAGGATCCTCTAGTGTATGGTGATTTACACTTGAGATCAAGTGGTGATCCTGATTTCGGTACCAGTTATAGATTCACCAAGGCCGAGACACTACATCACCAGATAAAGAATTCATTATTAAATTCGAAATTCAAGATGGTGTAAAATTTTTGTTCTTGAATACACATTTGGAGATAAGTACAATGTTTTTAATTCAATAGACGACGTTGAAAAAACATCATTTATAGATGTTTTTCATTGATTATTATACAAATATAATTGGTCAATTTTTTAGGTTGCTGAGATTTTGTGGTAGTGATAAATGATAAATAATTATAAAGTTTCAAAGGAAGAACAATTGAGAAAAATTATTTGATAAACATTCCTTATTGGAGAAGTTTAAATTTGAATGGGGATAAAAAGTGATAACAAATGGCATAGAGGATTATTAGATATGTAATTATAAAAGGAAAATATCAGATGAGAAGAAGATAAGAATTCCATGATGACTATATGAAGTAGAAATTTTATGAAAACCAGTGGTAAAGGAATGTATATGGATTGATTCCATTATATTAAGATCTTGTAGATGAACATTCATTATAAAAAAATTCATAATATTACCAGATGAAAGTTACAAGAAGAATATTTATTGTTGTCTACAAATATTGAGTGGAAGAAAAGTGTAGAAGAGAAGTTGGTTGATTTTATAAACCTATTGGATAGAATACCATATAATAAAGATTTTTAAAATATATATAATGTAGAAATGTTATTAATATCTACCTAGAAAAGGGTGTATGAATTTTGATATAGAGTTTAGTAGTATCATAACACCTATGATTTAATATAGGAATATACACCAAAAAGATTTATGTTGTGTATAATATTCACACGTTTCTTAAAAAATAAAAAATAAAAAATGTGATTTAGACATTGAATGATTGTGGGTTTATCAGAAAAAGGATTTTGAGAATGTATCATCGAAAGAATATTTTTTTTAAGAAAAATTCCAGATAGATAAATTCAATATAACATTACAAAGAGTTCATATAGTCCCCAAATATGTGGATTCTGATGTTAGGTGATCAATATTTTTTATCATGTTCAGTTTAAGGATGTATGTTGAGTTACCTTGGAAAAAATCTTAATGAATTTTTATAGTGATTGAAGATTTTATAACAAAATGAATATTAAAGAGTATTTGAAAATATTCTAGAATATATCTAAAAGAACAAAATGAAATTAAAATTAGTAATAAATTTATATTTAAAATTTCTTTTAGTAGTAAAATAAAAATTATTTTCCCCAAATTCAACTATTTGATAACCAATATAAATGGGTAGAAGAGCACATTTACTTGAAAATATTAACCTATAAAAAATACGACACTCTGATGTTTTTATGAAAGGATATGCTTATAATTAATTAAGATGAAGTTCATATGTCTGGATGGTGATCCATCAGATAATGGAACGTCAATTAGAGTTCTATCAGATTAAGATACATTCAATAGAGACATCAAAAGATGTTTTTTGTGAATAAAGAATTCTTTAATGATGTGTTGTGAGAAGAATCAAACTGAGGAAAATCTAATAGAGGCCATAAGATAGTTTTTTCATATAGAGGTGGTTACACAACCATTTTCAAAAGATATAGTAGATTAATTTCTTGAATTTTGACATTTAGGATATAACGTTATCCAAGGATCAGAAGAAAATTTCACGTTCAAATAAATCTTAAGAGAGTTGTGGAAGCTCTTAAATATTGTACACATGTAAAGTTGATCCTTCTTGCTTATGGAGGAAGTCAAGAATATTATGAAGTAGATTATAAAAAAAGTAGAATGAATGATCTTATAGATGGTCATGTATAACCAATGGTTAAAAATTTTTGCTTGTTTTTTGTATAAACATATTTGATGTAAGTGGATACAAAAAGTATATTTTAGGATATAAAAAATAATATGATTGTTGTCTACTGAGGTGTAAATATTTGTTTTGTTTTTTATTTTTTATTCCTAGAATAAATATCATAAAACAATAATTATTAGTGAGGACATATAACATGGAAAGGAGTAGTATTTTGTACATAAACATTAAAATATAATTTTCTACAGTCTATTTACATTTGTTCCATAAAATGGTGAGTGTGAGATTTATATTTGTGTGGATCATATCTATAACTATTTTTTAGATATCAAGAAAGATACCATTAGAATTTGAGAAACGTTCTTATAAAAGAAAATGTGATAACTAATTAACCCCCCCTCTTAGTTATATTATACTTTGATACTAAGGTAACACAAGATGAAAAACAAAATTTTTTAAAATTAAATTATACATTATTTATGAATCTCTTTAGGGATTCTTCTTCTTCATCACTAACTCCATATTTTTTTAATTTCTAAAATTTCTAGAAAAATTTATAACTAATATACAAAAAATAGTGTATGTTTACCATTAAACTATACCGATACACATTTCAAATTTCTAAAGATTTCTGAAATAATATAATCAAATTTATAATCCACATCAATTTGATAACCAAAAAAATTGAAATCTCTAAAATCAAACTTCACTTTTTTTCTTCTCATTCTCCAATGAGTTAGAAGTGGATTTATTTTAATAATTCACCTAATTCATGATATTACTTCATATCATCAATTTATATTATGTTGAAGGAGTAAAAAAATAATAATGACTACTATCAACTGAATATTTTCCATAAAAAAATACATTAGAAATAATATTATATAGTAATATATAAAAAATATGTTAAAAATTATCTGTATATTTAAATTGATCACCATTACATATAATTAGCCTCACCACACCATTCACCCTTATGAAGAATACATATATTTTTTGACCATAATATCTCAAAATAACTTTATAATTAATTTAAAAAAACCTTATATTAGCTCACTTCACTTTATCCTTACTTTATAAATATTATTATTATTTTCCAACATGCGTTTAACAGTATTGATTCAATTTAATTTTTAAAACTCAAATTTTGAGAGGGATAAATAAAATCAAATTCATTTCACAACCACAATTATACATATTTCTATTATTTATTACTATCATAGAAATACCTTTGGATCAAGGAGAAAATCCAATTTTGTGACTTCCAAAACATCGTAACTGATAGATAATAGATATAGAATAATCCTAATATTTGATATATGATATATTTTCCCATAAACATTTTAAATATCATTGTTTTTTACTGATATTTTTTATCTATGTACTTATATATAAATTCAGTGGGAAAAAATTCAAATATATAGAAACCCATTTTGAAAGTGAAAATCTCCAATTAGGGGAAGTTATGGTCTAATACCACTTGAAAAGGAGCCTCCTTAACCATTAAAGAATCACTAAGTGGCGGGGGGGGGGGGGTGAATCTGTGATATAACTTATTTTTATGTATCCTTTTTGAAATAATGAACATAAATTGTTAAATTGAATCTATTTCACGTTACACGACAATCACAAAAGAAGAAATGTAGTTTTACAAGGATCACCACTCAAAACATAATGGTCTATCCATCGTTTGAACATTATTTTAGCCAGAAAAATCAATAGACAAGTTTTAGTATATAGGTATAAATAGTGTGGTTCATCCTTGGAAATGTGTTACATCTAGTTTCAAAACTGTGATATAGAATCCCATAATGGTAAAATGATAAATAACATTGTATCAATACAAATTAATCCTTCCAATCCCATCCAATATTTATTGATGTTGAAGAGGTATTTATATTTTTTATCATCCTGTAGAAACTCCATTATGAACCCTTAACTCTGTTCTAATATTAATAGCCACATATTCAACCAATTATGACATAATTATAGTTTTAAATAAAATTATTCATAGAAATATTTCATAATTTTCACAATTTTTCTTACAAATAATAACATAAAATTAGGATTTTCACATTCAAATTCAAATCAATAACATCCTTTAATGATATTAGCTACTCCCAGGTCATTTTGATCTATTATAACATTATTGGATATTATATATACCATTGATTCGTCAAAAAATTTCCTCATAGATTGAGTGGAATATTTTTTAGTTCTCTATTATTCCAAATCAGTAAAACATCATGAAATTGAAGCAAACTCATCGACACTCCATTCCTGATGGCCTAGTGCAAAATTGTCAGCTATTTTTTATTCAAAATGACATTATTCAAATGAATATTGACATGGATATGTATATTTTCCATAAAATACAAATATAAATGGGGTGTATTATCACAACACAAGCTTGTTAAAACAACTCAGTCCATTTTTGAATCCTTCACATATTGACCATGACCTGTCATAATACTATTTTGATTCTTACCATTTCAACTAGAAACCCAATATTTATAACCCCACTAGCTTCCCACATGTGTGTTTTCTATCTTCAATTTCCATTTTCAATTTCTTATTTTCTTTTAGACCATGGTTAAAAAAGGAAACCATTGTGGGAAATGTTGATTTTATATATTCAATATGATGACTCATTAAACACCACAAGGATCACTATAACCTATTTGGACTTGTCCGTTCACACAAGAACACTTCATGATCACCCTAAAATTTTATATTTATTATCATTATATTTTAATAATCATGTTGGTTGTTTTGAATTTTGGATCATCATAACACATTCTTCCCTCGGTGATGTCATTATTGCATTCTCCAACACCCCCTATACCATTTGAGTAGTTTTCATAGAATGGACTTACCTTCTTCAAAGAACTATCATCAATTCATGATCCTCCTATAAACCAAAATTTATCATTTTATCATCATAAAAATACATAATCATTTCAAACCAATCATTATTTATAAAAATGAATTTTACATCACATAATATCTATTTATTTAATTTAGAAAAAAACTTGTATTGATTGAAAATTCAACAGACTCAATTCTATCCTCTAAACAAGTTATTCAACCTCTATAATAACATTAATTATCTTAAAATCAATGAGTATTAGTACGATATGACTATTATAAACACTCTCTTAAATATCCAATTATTTTTTTAAAAACACCAGAACTGTTTTTTGAAAAAAATGTACTCAACACCGACCTTTGAGGGATGACCAATTATTATTACATGATTTTTATAACCTATATGTAAAATTGGTTTGAATTAAGAGTATTAAGAACATATGAAATACAAATTGTTCATAATAATTTATAATAAATAAATTAATTACTTTTTAAATGGGAAATAGATTTTTAGTAAAGTCATTTTATTGTTCAAAAATATGTTTTATTCAAAACTGGGCTTTCATTATTTTTATGAGTACATATTACATATAATGTTTAGAATTTTTTATATTTATTTTAAAATATTAATTAAAATTTTTATGATTTCATGTAAAAATTATTTTATTCTGATTTTTTAAAATTTTCTTAAAATACAAATGTTTTAATGAATAGTGAACTATTTTGAATTTTAATTGGGAAATTCATTTTATTTTATAGTAAATATACAGTTAAATTATATTTTTTTAGTATTTTAAGGTATATTGGTCCATTTATATTTTCAATTAAAAAATTATGGGTTTTAAAATTATTTTAACTCTTAAATTTAGTCTAAAAACATTTTAGATTATGAAAACTCATTTTACTAAAAAAAATGTTTTTTGTTGGGCCTTCCCAGTTTAATATTAAATTAAATTATTCAAATTATTTGGTGTGAATTTTGAAAAATTGATTCAATATTTGGAATATGTGGGTATAAATTTGTTAAATAGTTCAATTATTTTGTTTAGTAAATATGAATAATAACTTTAGTAATTTTTGTTAACACAGTAAAGGGTAAATCAGTTAAGGAATGATAAAAATTGATATGGAATATAAAATGAGCCTAAAAATTGAATAAGTTTTAATTGAAATTTTAAATTTAATACATAATCTTACAATATTATGTTATATATATATATTTAAAACCTTAATGAGATTATGTCTTTTATAGTATTTTATTTTAAAGATGTTAAAATGCTACGCACTAAATTTTATATCTATAATATTTTTAACACAATTTTAAACCATAGATATGAATGATTACAAATCGTTTTATGAAATTTAAAAGGATTATATTATTCAGGGTAAATTTTATTATATTTAGTTTACAAATAATTATATTTAATAGTTACACAATGATGATGTAGTATTAATTCATTTAATAAAAAAAATAAAAAAAATGAAATTATAAATTTTAAATGAAATACAATTTTAGACAATTAATTTTATATGGGAGTATTATATATTAAAAATATATTTAAGGTACCTAATAATTATTATTTTTCAATTTTTACTTTCTATCTTGATGTTATTAAAATTAACATAATTAATAGTTCTAAAAATGAAATTAGTGATATTTTATAAGAAATAACATTTTACTAAATGATTTAAAATGAATAGAAAAATTAAATTTTTTCAAATTATTAAGAAATGTATTGAAATATCAAATATGGTCCATTCATTAGTTTTTTTCATTTATAGTATCAATATTTACTGTCAAATAGTAACAATACTTGTTTTCCCTGTAAGTTTAACATGGTTTAACAAGTGGATTAAAATAAATGAGAAGTTTGAAAATGTGATGTGAACAAGGGAAACTTTATTTTATGAGATAATTTAAACCCTTAATCATACTATATTCCAAATAAAAAAGTTTTTACCCCATTTTTATTTAAAAATTAATTTTTTATTAATTTAATATTTTGAGATATTCAACAGTGCCCCTCCACAATCATATAAACGATAACACATTATTCTCATTAAAAAACACTTCATTCAGTATATGGTTCAAAAAATAAATAAAAAAATTACATAAATAGAATATATACCCTCATTATATTATCCTTATATAGTTCATATCACCATCATTATTGTTCTTAAGGTGATAATGAAATAGGTTTTCTGAAGAAGAGTTATCATTTTTAATCAACTATTCCTGTTTTTATTATTCATCCACCTCCTTGATATCATACTCAACCACGAATATATAATAAATATAGAATAATAATTATACTTAGGTGTTGTTATGTTTATGTAACAACCTATACTAACCTCTTATTCTATCAAATTGGAATGGAAGCCAACATTCATGGGCACAATCGACTACCACCACACGAACCGATGTAATTATTTTTCCATCATTGTCTCTAAAGACATGTACTAAATATTGATTAATGTTATATTAATTAAATTCATGATATATTTATCATTATATATAGATAAAATATAGCATATTTTTATTACCTTTCTATACACTATAAATTGATAACATTATTTGGGTGTACAAGTAGAGTACCTCCTCTTTGAAGCGATGTGATCTGTTTTTCATCCCAACATTACGTGGATGATAAATATAATTATATTGAAAATATTAATATGATATTTTTGAAAAAATTATCATTACAAAAAAATTATAATTCATATATTCTTTCCATAATGATCATTTGAAAATGAAAACGTTACTCATTCGTATGTATGACCAACCATTATTATAATTGAAAAACAATAATTTTTTCATAATAATATTTAATGGTTGTAATTTAATGTTTAATTTAATTATAAAATTTATAAATATATAATTATTATTATTCTAGAGATGATATAATAATGACTAGTTTTACTGTAGTTAACATTCTAAATTTATATTAGACGTATGAGACGAATATCATCAAAATAACTGATGTGAATATAATTTATTCTGTAATTTCATTTAACAAGGTACATAATTAAAGAATAAAACAAATAACATTAATGTTTTTTAGATAGTATTAAATTAACATAAATTTTTCATTCATTACGATAAAGAACATATGTGATGAACCAAACTCACTATAAAGTACTTTTTTAAAAATTACACTATTAATGTTCTCATTTCAACTATTTTTACAAAAGAATGAAAAAATATTTTTTAACGTATAGATTGAATGTAATTTCATTCCATTATAAAGCCTCAATTATTCGATATTTCCTTTATATGTTTCCAATTTTTTTTCAAAGAGTATGATTTCATTATTATGTGGATAGTTTTTAGATTTAACAAATGGTTTCTAATAGAAAATTAAACTTCTGACTATATTGATGTTTTACAATGATTTCCACAAAGTAGTATTTTTTTTGAATGTATGGATTTCAAAATAAAAATAGATAATTAAGGATTTATTTTAATGTATATAGATTCAATGAAATTTCCATCCACCAGAACTATTATTTGAAATTTGAATTCCTCTACAATATTTCATGTTATTTTCAAATAAAACCCCTCTTTACACTTTCTGATAATTTTTGTATTGATTTTTTTAATATAAAAGGTTATTTTTATATCTAAAATATTTTTTTCACACTAATTTAGAATATTTTTTCCACTGTTTTATTTAGGATATACTCAATCAACATTATTTATGATGTGTTAAGACCCATTGCATTTCATTGGTAAGCATGATATAAATTATACAATTGGTGAACCCATAAAGTGACAAGTGATCTCATTTTAACTTATACCATGGGTTGGACTAGATAGAAATATAATCCATTGGGTAATGACTATGTTATCTTGAAAATAATATTGTAATTCATCCACATGTTTATTCCAACTGTACAGTTTTGGTAAGGGTTTTATAATGATGATTTCACAATGAACCTACATGAAATTTATATTTTTTTTATTGATTTTGTATAGAAATAATTTTATTTAAAAAGTTATGATAATTAAATATTTTATAATTAAAATGATATTATTTTTTTGCAAAAAGTTTTGTTTTTCTAAAAACAATTATCCTGGGTTTTCATGATTTTAATGGGAAAAATAGTTTTATTCTATTATGTTCCATATTAAGATTTTTGTACTCATTCTATAGTTTTAAAATAATTTTCAATGGATTTATGGTCGTTTTACTAAAAGGAGGAAGTCAAGTTGAATTTTTGGAGGATTTTTTTAGGAAAAATAACATGTATATTTTTAAAATTTTTGTTTGGTGGGGATGTTGATACATTGTAGGAGTGTAAAATTCATACTAGATGGTATTTTTATAACCCAATTCTCAAAAAATACAAACATAAAATATATTCTTTAATAAAAGAAATTAACTCTATAATAACAAAAAAATAATTTTTTATGTTCAAGGCAAGGTCCTAATAGTTGGAAATAGAGAATGATTTAGAAATATTTGGGTATTGTGATGTTTTTATAAGAGGGTTTCAGATGAATTATGAATACTTTCTTGATTTTACAAGTAAAAAGTAGACTATTAGTTCAACAATATAACCAACCCCATTTTGAGGTTTTATACAATGATATTTTAAGGTGATTAATGAGATTTTGGGAGATGTTTTATTGGGTTTATGTACATGTTCCCCTTAGGTTCAACGTGAAGGTTAATTTCAGAATAAATCATTGACAATTTGGAAATATAAATAGAATAAATTTGAGGATAAAGCATTCTTTAATGATGATTTTTATAGATATTTTTGGAAAAATATGAATTATAGAATTTTTATGGTTATTGTATTTATAAAAACTATTTTCATTTTATTATTCATTAATTAATTTAATGTTTTGATAATTTAATTCATAATATATTAAAAATAATAAATCAATATATAAGGAAAAGGATCTGAAAAAACATATTATCCATTAAGGATGATTTAATAATCACTATCATAAAAAATTCTTGTACATATGTTCTGGAAGTATTTTGGAGCATCCAATTCACATACATGAAACTATTTGATATGTCCAGTACCTTATCATTTTACTAATAATTATTTGGATCTTGATATCTCTTTTATTTGATTTCAAAATTTTAATAATCCCTCTCATTTGAAAATGGAAATACCACCAATGATATAACTATTTCTATACTGCATTTGTGGAATACATGCTAGAAGATAATGGTGAAATCAATAGTATAAAGGAAGACCTTGATGTATAGATTTACGGTTTGAATTACGGTATTATGATCATAGTATGAGTCATTATTGTGTGATAAAGGTGAATCATAAGGAATAATTTCATACAATTGAATAAGATATCAAATCAAGGATAAGGGATTAAGAGAAGGAGTTTAATGAAGTGATTATAAATGATATTCGAATATTGAAACATTTTATTATAGAATTTAATATAAAAAAATGGAAACATATGTAGCGTATATCAATAAATTTTAAAAATTTCTGAGAAAAAAGGTGATATTGTTAGATACACTCATTTTTTGACATGTGATAACGTAAAAAATAATCCTTAAGTCCAATATATTCTTGATGATAGATTATATGATTTTTTTTAAAAAAATGAGCTTTATAAAATGGCGAACATTTTAGACATTGTTATATTTGAGTATTTTCTTTATATTTCTGGTAATTTTATACTAATTATATTATTATAGTTCTATAAAAAGGAAAAACAGTGGCCATACGAAGACCCATCACATCTTGAAAGGTCCTATGTCTTGAACCCAGAACCGAAGGGAAACAAAGGTCCTTCCCCTACCACTATCCTACCTGATGTCCTTTTTAGCGTGACATTTTTTTCTCTATCTAAATGATATGAATGATAAAATATGTTTTTATGTTTTGTGAAACAGGTTTTATTATATAAATAAACATGAGAATAAAATTTTATCTTTTTTATTATGTGATTATTCTAACTATGAATGATGTTCACTATTTCAAGAACCCAATTTTTTGTGGTAAATAGAATATTATAAGATTTTATTTGAGGATAATGGTTGAATAATCATTTGGAAGAATAGATGGATTTAATTTAATTTTTTATATATTAAAGTTATTTAATGAAATGAAATTCATTTTCTAGTTATTATATGATTAAGTAATATACCTTTTGGAATGATATATGAAGACTGATTGATGTTATTATGAGATAAATAATAAATTTAACTTGGAAGGATATGTGATAAATCCAAATTATTTTGTAGTTTTCAAGATTATTCTCAAATATTTTATGGAATTTTAAGTTAAGTTATATATATATCAAATAATCTATGTTATTTTTTAGGTTTTAATGTTCAGGATTTTGGGATTAATGCATTTTTTCTTTATTAAAAGGTTTTTTAATTTAGGAATTATATTACATTTTTCTAACCAAATTGGTTATTGATAATGTCTAATGATATGATGAATAACATGTTATTATTTATTTAATTAGGTGATCCATTAGATGATTATTTTAGTGTTCTGGGCTGGAAAAATTCATCTTCGATACTCATCGTTTGGAGTAATAGGTGAGATTGTGGTTTAAATAGATTTATGGGCGAGACACTACTAATCAAGTAAGTATATTTACTTAGGATTTTCATATTGAAGATAAATGATTTTATCAACTCCAGGAAAAGGATTTTGATGTAAAAATTCTATCCATTTACATTTATTAATGATAAATCTATGGCCTTTTATCCCATCACAGATTTACAGGTTGTTAATGGTTAAGAATATCACAAACATCTTCTCTATCACCCTCTATTAGTCCTAGGGAATTAGTTTTTATTCAATATAAATTATTTCAATTCCCAACAATTTTTTATTATATGGAAACCTATTGACATTTATACCTCCCTTTTTATATTTTCAAGGGAATTTTTTATTAACCCTATTTATGATTATTTATTTCAAAAAATTTATTTTTAAAATTCAAACCAATAATTTTTTATCATGATTTCAAATTTCAAGATCACAATTTCTTATGGGGGGGGGGGTAATATAATGTATTAATATTTTAAAAAAATTTAAATACTCTATTTGATATATTACGAGATACACAACCTTGAGCATAATGGAAGAATGAATTATTATCATGTGATTATCACAACCTAACAATTAATTTGGCTTGAATGAATAGTAATAACTGTATCATGAAATATATAATATACCTACGCAATTATAATTAATTAATTAATTAATTAATTTTATATGAGGACCCTATTTTTATTAAATTCATTTTAATATTTCAGAAATGTATTCATCAAAAAGGGGTCACCTCACTTTTTAAGAGTCAATATAATTTTTAATTTTTTTTAAAATATATTTCGAAATTTGATTTTAATTTTTCAGTTAATGATGTAAAAATTATATGATGATTAATTTTTGAGAATTTTTAAATGATTAAATTTTTAATGAATAAGGAGAACAATTTTTAGTTTCTTTTTTGCTTGTTTAATATTAAATTAAAATAAGAAACATCTAGGTTCAAAATTTTTATTAATTGATACAATTATTTTGATTTTTTTGAACAAAATTTTTTATGTAGTTCTCTTTTATTTTTGGTTAATATGAATAAAAAAATAGTTATTTTTTCTTTAGTAAGGATAAATTAAACAATTAATGTTATGAAAATTGATAAAGACTATAAATTCTCCTAATAAAAGAATATATTTTATTAGATGATTGAATTCATCCATACCAATATGTGATTCATTATATATAATTCTTGGACAATTTATATGAGATAATGATTTTTATATTATTTTCATTAAATAAGAGTAAATAATTGCACTATTTTATTTTTTAATGGTAATATTTTTAACATAACATTAAAAAAAATATATTGTTACATCCCATCCTGAGTTCCACACAATAGTGCCCAATGATTGTGAGTAAATGAACTCAAGTGTAATGACGTAATTTTTTATAAATGGAAATTTTCATCTTAAAATTATGTCATATAATCAAATGAAATTACAACACAATGAACTAAAAAGTACTATGTGACTATTAAACATAACACTGTCACCTCTGTGATTTGTATTTCAAAAATTTGACAAACATTGTTGCAATTATTATGATTTTTGGAGTCTAATGGATCAAACATAATTTTTGGTGAATAGTATCACACCCTTATGAATAGTAATGAACATTTTGAATAATAATATGCCTCTTATGAATATTAAATCATCCAAAATGATAGTAACATCTCCATTGGATATATAAATAAAATTTAGTCATCTTATAAATGATAATATGACCATAGTAAAAGTATTTGTATATTTGTAAGTCATGAATAATTAATTATAATTAATTAATTAACATTATAGAAAATGTATTTTCTGAAAAGGTATTCAAAAATTTATAATTTTATGTCTTCTGGTTTTGAGATAATTTTATATGGCCTTATATATATTTTGAAAGAATTATAAAGTCAGATATAGTTATAAAATTTGTATTTTTTCAATGAAGTTGGAATTTTAAGTAAAAATTATATAAATTATAGATATAATTTTTTTTAAAAAATGGAGTTCATATTTGGATTCTACACATTTTAATATGGTTAGGATGTATTTTTGGGATTTTTGTAAATTAAATGATTTTTTATGAATAGTAAAATATGATAATTTGCATATTAAGATAAATAAATTATTTATGGTGTAATGGATGGTGTTGTATTGATATAATCCCACATGGTTTTAACTCACATGCAATTTTTACTATATTTTTTCATGGAATAATTAATATTTCTAGTCTTGAGGGAAATTAATAAACTAAGGAATTAAATATTATGGAAACCCTCCTCTCCTGCACTATAAATACCACCCCTCCTTACCTCCTTTGTTGACTCCTCCTAACCCTTATACATTAGCTAAATTCTTCCAAAATGTCTCCCTAAGATCCTCCCCATGTCCAGAAACTTTTCTTTTCCTCAAAATCCGAAATCCTCACCCCATATGAGTCTCTCAAAGAAGAATAAATCAAGAGGTAAACTCCTCTTTTCTTTGAATTAATTTTTTTTTCATGTTCCATTTATTTCTTTTCTATACTAAATTATACTCATCCAAATTTTATGACAACTCCATTAACATACATTTACATTAATTTTATTATGATAATGGAATAATATATTATCATATCTCTTTTACTCTTCATTTATACTTTCAGTAAAGACACCATTTGAGATGTGTTAATTATCTCATTCAAGGATGATGTGTTTTCAATTTTATTTCCATCATAAATTATGTTAATGATACCATTTTTGTTATATTTTAACCAGATTATTAGGTATTACATCCTATGTATGGTTTTATAATCATTTTTTACACATGATTGTAAATTATAATGCACTATGTGTTCATAATGATCAAAAACCGACCATAAACCAAAAAGGATATCAATAAAGTTTTATATAATGATTAAAATTTACACAAAGTAAAAAAATTAAATTTATAAGAATTTTACCTTATAAATGTTCAATAATAAAATATAACTCCAATTCTTGAAAACCATCCCCATTTTACATGATTCTACATTCATGAACCGATCGTAAAAACCAAGATTACAAACAGACCCAAACAATTAAATTGAAACACTTATCCCATAAAAATGGTATTGAATGAACATAAAAAATTTATAATAAATCTTTTACAAAAATAGTATGTTCTATAATTATTAAGTAATTACCCTAATTTGATAATTCAGGTCATTAATATCATCCTAAGAACACCATCAGGCTCATGGTAAGGGATCCCCTCTTTCCCAAATTTATTCATAAATATCCTCTATGTTAATTTATTTTATTCATAATTCCTAAAGTTGGGTTATGATTTAACACCATCCCCATACTTCCCTAGTTATATATAAATTATGATAAATCTCATTTCTCTCTCATTAATCCCTCCTAATTACACCCAATACCATTCTGATATGTTGATCAGGATTCGACTCGAACCTTATTTATTCGATTTGGTTTCTCTATCATTCATTCTACCTAGATTAATTTATCTTTGATATTTATTTAAATATTATAAATGAAATATAAAATATAAATAATCATGTGATTAGATCCATTCATCATTATCTTATATGGATATACATGTTTTTAAATGATTCCCTCCTCAATACATCCTGATAAGAAAACCCATTTTAATTGAACTTCCCAAAATCTTACATGATTACCAGTGCCCTCTATCTTCAAATTTAAGACACCATTGTATTTAGAGAATTGTTATTTTTTATTAAATCCTTTTTTGTTTACTTCTGGTTTAATATAAATGATTATTCTATTTTCAATTCTAATGGCTCTATAATATTTTCATTAAAATCACACAAAAATGTTTTAATGCTAAAATTTCACAAATAATTTTCTTACAAGCTTTAACTTATACTTTACATCACATGACATGATACATGAATATATTATCTTATTAATGCCCATTTTTATTTTAGTTCCTTTCTTTCGTCGACACTTTTATGATACTCTCATTTGTTATGAATTATTATATGATTATGGTACCCAATTAATTCCATGGGTCACCGTATTGTAATGAAATATTTATTATGTATGATTTATTATGTGAAAAAAATATTTATAAAAATATAATATGGATGCTCCCAAATAGAGCTCTAATGCATTGGGTAAAGTTGAGTCTCATGAGATGTTATGTGCGACGATCTTGGCAGTTATTCTTGGTTTGTGCTACCATGTGTGATAATCATGTTGGTTATCCTTGGATTATGCTACCATGTGCAATGGTCTTGACAGTTTTCCTTGAATCATGATAAATTCATGTTTTATGTCTTTTACACAATATTATGACTCAATTTTTATATGATTCTTGGTTTATAAATTATGATTCCAAATGTTATATGACTTTTTAAATCATCATGTCATGCCTTCTATCTCATGCGAAAATACTCTTTTCTTATAGTTATTCCCTTATATGGATTTTAGCTCATCCATTTTTTCATGTTATCCCTAGGTCATCCCATATAGATGTTTGTGCACGATGTAATATAGAAGCACATTATGGAGACTCAATAAATATTTTTATATAACGTTTGGTTATGTACCTACCCTTACTAGACACTAGACATTACGATCCTAGGATTGTACATTGATGTATAATTATGTTTAAAATCATATAATGTTAAATGTAAAAGTCTAGGGTCTCTAAAGATGGTATCAAAGGATGGTCTAGTTATTTTTGGATATTATGAATAGGGATCTCATGTAAGAACATTAAGGATGAGACTATGTGTATGAAAATATTCATAAATTATGGGTAAGTTAGAGTTAGTTGTTTATAAAAAAATACATTGCCATCTAGATACAAATAAGTAGTGGTGGATCTGGAAAAGAGGTATCTCGGGGTATAACTAGAAAACACTAATATGAGCTAGACATGAGCAAGAATGGCTGCACCACAATAGGCCTTACTTCACTCTTGGTTTGAATCTCCTGGGGGATATTCAATGGTTAATTTATTTTATTAGTACAAACAATTATTAAGTTGAAAAAAGATCCCATTGAGAGCATAAGTTAATAAATAGATCAAGGATAACCGAGATTTAATCCTAGGGAATCACAAGTTAGGATATACTTCTCATTTACATCTTTATCCTTTTATGTTTAAAGTTCCTTTTTTATGATTATTATTTATGTATTCAAATCCTCACCTATTTATGTCTTAGAATGAAAAACAAAATTTCTATAGAGATATATCATAATGGGAGAATAATGCAATGAAACAATGTTTTATTAATGGAAATTTTATTCTTATAATTATGTCATATAATAACATGAAATTACAACCTAATGAACTAATAAGTACTTTGTCACCCTAAACCATTATATTTTAACCTATCTGATTTGAATTTCGAAAATCTAACATACACGGTTGTGATTAGTAATATGTTTGGGCTCTAATGGAATAAACATAATTTTTTGTGATTAGTAACCTACCATTATGAATAGTAACCTACACTTATGAATAGTAATTTAACCTTTATGTATAGTAAATCATCCAAAATAATAGTAACCTCACCATTAAATGTACAAATAAAATTTAGGTATCTAATAAGGGATAATATGACCATAGAAAAGTATTATCTTTCAGTAAGTTAGAAATAATTAATTATAAATGATTAATTAATATAAAATAACAAGTATTTTTTAAAAGGTGTTCATAAATTAATAAATTTATGTCTTATGGTTTTGAGACAATTTTATAAGCCTGTATGTAAATTTTGAAAGCATTATAAAGTCGATTATTGTTTTAAAATATGTATTTCTCTTTTAAATTAAGATTTTAATTAAAAATTAAATTTATTAAATTTATAAAATTATTTTTCAAAAATGGATTTAACATTTGTATTCTACTTGTAAAAAAATTATTAGGGTGTTTTTTTTTATAAAATAATTGAATTTTTTATGAATAATAAAATACGATAATTTTCAAATTAAGATAAATACATTATTTATAGGGTCATTGATGATGTTATCCTGATTTAATCTCAATTTTCTTGAACTCAGAAGAACATATTGAGACTTTTTGTCATGTAATCATTATTATTTCTTTTTTTGATGGAAATTAATAAACTAAGGAATTAAATATTATGAAAACCCTACTCTCGTCAACTATAAATACCACCCCTCCTTACTTATTCTGTTCACTCCTATAAAACCTTGTGATATACCTAAATTCTTCCCAAATACCATGCCAAGATCATCAACCATGTCCATCAGCCTTTGGTATCCTCGGATGACCAATTCCTCTCCCCTTAGGAGGCTCTCAAATAAGATTAAATCAAGATGTAAACACATGTTTTCTTTTCATTCATTTTCTTTTCATGTTTCTTTGGTTTCTTTTCGATTCATACCTCTACTCATCCAAATGTAATGAAAAATATAGTAACATTAATGTAATTTAATGATTTTATGATAATGTAATATGTTATTATCATCACTCATTTACTCTTCTTTTATACTAGTAGTAATGACATTATCCGAGATGTTTTAATTTACCACATTCAAGGATGATGGGTCTTCAATTTCGTTTACCATATTCAATTCCAGACATCAATACATTTTTGGTAATGTTTAACCATATTATTATGTAATTTATCATAGTTAAGTTTCTATAATATTTTTCTACACATGAGATTAAATTATAATGCAAAATGAGTTCATAGTGACCAAAAACCGCCAATAAACCCAAAAGGTTATATATAATGTTTTATATAATGATTCAACGTCACTCAAAGTAACCAAATAATATTTTAAACCTTGAAACCTTTTGGATGTTAAATAATAAAATATATCTCCAATTCTGGACAACCATCATCATTTTACACGATTCTCCATTCTTGAACTGGTCGTAAAAAACCAAAAAAACTAACAGACCCAAACAATGAAATTGATTGAATTAACCCATAAAAAAGATCAGCAATGAACATAAAAACGGTATAATAAATCTTTTACAAATTTAAAATGTTCTAGAATTTTTAATTAATGAAATTAATTTTATTTTTCAGGTCATTAAGATCAAGTGAAGAACACTACCGGTCTTTGAGCAATAGATCCTCTATTTATCACATCTATTCAAGAATCACCTATATGTTATGTCCCTTTATGAGTAATTCCTTTTATTGGGGTATGAATTTTCAATTTTCTTGTAATTCTATCATTATGTATACAATATTTGAAACTCATTTTCCTTATCATTAATCCCTCCAATGTACACATGAAACCATGTCGATATTCCGTAAGGGATTCTGCATGATCCTCCATTATTTCTTCAAATTATTTTATCTTTTTTATACCCAAATAAAGTAATCTACTCTATCTTTGTATATAATATAAATTCTGTTTATAATCTCTGAACTCATGTATCATGATCAATTCATCAATATTTTTTTGGGTATATACAAATTTTTAAATGATTCCCACCTAAATACTTCTCGATAAAAAACCCGTTATATGGGAACATATCTAATTCTCACCGGACTTCATGTGCACTATATATTATATTTTAAGGATCCATTATCTTTATAAAATTAGTAATATTTATTATGAAAACATTTTTGGTTAACTTTTGGTTTAATCTAAAGGAATTTTCACTTTCCCATTCTAATGTCTCTATAGTATTTCTCTTAAAACCGCAAATAATTGTTTTAATGATAAAATTTATTTAATACTATTATTACATGCGATAACTTATACATGAAATAAAATACCATGATACATTCATATTTATCCTTATTAATTTCAATGTATATTTTAGTTACTTTCTGTCATGGACACAATGATGATATACCCATTTTTTATGCTTTATGACATGATTATGGTACCCAATTATTTCAATTGGTAACAATTATGTTTTGTAAGATTGATTATGTATGATTATTTATGTGGAAAACATATTCATTAAATGATAAGATGGTTTTTCCAAGATTGTGCTCTAATAAATTGGGTAGTGTTGAGTATCATGATAAGTTATGTATGACATTCATGGTGGTAAGACTTGGGTTGTGCTACCATGTGTGACAGTCTTGGAAGTTACTCATGGATTTTTATACCACGTGAAAAGGACTTGGAAGATATCCTTGACTCATGACAAATTCATGTTTTATGTTACTTCCATAGTATTATGACTCCATGATTATATGATCCCATGTTTATATGTTATGATTACATATGTTACATGCCTTTTTATGTCATCATGTCATGCCTTTTTCCCATGTGATAATTCATTGTTCTTATGGTGATTTCATTAATGGGATTTTATATTATCTAGCTATCATGATATCCCCATGATATTATATGAAGATGTTTGAGAACAATTGAAAATAGAAGTTCAATGTGGGGACTAAATAAAAAGTTATTTTTTATAATGTTTGATCATGTACCTAGTCTTCCAAGAAAATAGAATTTATGATACTTGGCATGTAATCTGAGGGATAATTATGAATTAAATCATATAATGTTATATGTAAAAGTTAGCTTCACTATATTAATAATTTCTTCTCATATTCCAGAGGTTGCTAATAAGAATCAAGGGTCTAATATAAAACATGGGGAGACCACCACCTCTTTATTAGAATAATACAATATGTGAAATAATGAAAGAATAATCAAATGATATAACCAATATCTAGAAACACAGTTTTCACATGAGGACTAAAACATTAATACAATATCTAAACCAAATTAGTAGATATTTCATGAAAAGTACATGTCATGTGTTAAATTCAAAATCAAAAGAATAACACTATGACACTCTGAAGTGGGTCATGATGCTATATTTGGTTCCCAAATACATTTTCTTTCTCAACTTAGCCATCTATCCTAGTGATATCACCCTTATACTGTCTAGTAAACATGATGTCTATTTCGGTTCCGATCAAGAATCCCATGTAGGCTGTGAGTATAACTCAATACTCGACCACCAATGGATTCGAAAACAATATCCAATCAATAATAGTGTATATAGTTGTTTAATGAATAATGTAAAATAAGGTAAATAATTATTAAACATCATCATTATTTAATTCCCTATGTCATTTGTATGGGTTCATTATGACACATGGAAAACCAATACCTACATCATCCCATGTTTGAGTCTAAACCATATCAAATAGGGATTCATAATTCATTATCACATGGTCTTTAATTAACCATTTAATTTAAATTCTTATCCTAACTAATTGGAATCATGGTCCAATGCCATCATTTTATGCCTAGAATGCCATGGATAGGGCCCCATGGGTATTTGAGGCATCATTCTATGTGTCACAAGCTATTTATCACGAAATCCCAAAGTGGGATTTTGAAGTAGTAGTATGTGCGCTACACTCATTTACCAATCAAACACCCAAAGTGGGCTTTTGAAGCATTAGTTGATGTCCCACACACATTTATATCATCGATGCATTTGGTCATAGAAAACTATGAATGGCATTTCATGTGTATTTGAAAAATCAATCCATGTCCCAAAACATGTTTATAAAAAATCACACTAGATATTATATATTCAACATTTAGCAAGGTTAATCAAAATTAAACCCTTATAAACATATCAAAACCTGGAATACCATATCCTTTTTTAATTCAATCATGGTTTAACACTATAATCACATGGAATAATATTATTATTTCACTATTAAACCATTTTCTAGTATTTATAAATCACTCCCATTTACAAATTAATTTTAATCCAACAATCTCATAATTATAATTATCAATTATCTCATAATCACATTTTTTGAGCAATTACAAAACCCATTAATTAACCAAGTAAACATTAAATAAATAAATCAATTCCACTATCACAACATTAAATTTATCAATTAACCAATTAATTAATATAATTCCACTAATTCCATAATCAAATTTACCAGAATTTTACTTTACTTTGTTGAACTCATTTCTTGATCACAAGGTATATCAATCAATCAATTCTATGATTCCATAAATTAATTAATAAATTTATTTATTTAATTAAGTATTCAATTATAAAATTTCACCATTAAAATTTCACAACACATAAAAGTAATTTGGATTCCCGATTATGAAAATTGAATTTAGACCACCAACATCAAGAATGTTGATGAACGACCGACAATGGAAATCTCCAATTTAAGCGGAATGATCAAGAAACCAACAATGAAAAAGACATAGATTCCAAACCTTGAAACATGATAAAAAATTTCAGATCTATTAAAAACTAGATCAGGACCCATTACCAAAGGAGGTAAAAATCACATCAAGGGTGATATAAAGACAATATGGAGAGAGGAAACCCATTGTGTAGAGATCACATACTAGAAATATTTACAGATTTTTCAATAGATCTTTTTTTGTCAAGAATTTAGGTTTTAATTCATTAGAACTCATACGGGAGCCACTAAAATTAAAAGGGATTGGGTTTAGGTTGAGATATGATGTTTTGGGATATAATATGGAGGGTTTGGGAAATTTATTATGAATTTTTAAGGGATTGAATTTCTAAGATCATGGTTTCAGGGGAAGGGGCACACTGTTTTTCAAACCATGTTCCCTGACTGTGTGCCACTCCTATAGGGGATTCATGGTTACTACTAAGAGTGAACATAGCTTGACCATCCTTGCACCAACCATATAGTCAGCCTTTATCTAGGGTTTCAAAATTTATTGGGGAGGTCCCATAGTTTGGGAAAACCATGCACCGACCATGTAGTGCCCAAAAACTGTAAAAAACATCATAATTTCACCCAAAAGAACCCAAGACAAATCCAAAATATTACATTGTAAAAATCATGGAAATAAGAGTAGCTATAAAGATAACACAAGTCAGCTCCAGATAATGTAGTGATCTTACAATCACGACACCATATAAAAGGTCGTCCTCAATCGGTGGTCCCAAAAAAATATAATATTCTGAGGTAAAAATAACTGGCCACTAATCCCACATATCATCATCTATCTCCAATTTATCCTTCTTAACACGACTATGTCAATGTAATATATGAAATATCAATGTTGTATTGCCCATACATATTTTCTCAATGTGATCCACAACACGTATCAGATGATCCTCAAAGTAAACATCCATATAAAGCACAACATCATCCACATCAATCACATAAGAAGGGTTGGGGTGATACTGATAAATTTTAAAACCTGAAAAACATCACAAATAACACTATATGTCTACGAAAAATCTAATTAGCAAGCCACTGATCTTATTCTCTCCACAACCTCAGATCTTCCAACAAACATGGGCACCAACTTTCTGAGAATCCGAATCGTATGGTGACCGAGATTATATGACTCTCGAAGGAAAAACCGATCACTTTTTGTAAACATTCGGGGCCTATGTCATCTATAATTATATGAATTATATATACTCTAATCCATATCCATATAATTTTGAATCAAATGAACCTATTCTAACTAATCATATAGAAGTCTCATTCCCAACAACTTTAACTCACCTGCCTCCATCCAGCATAAATGTGATCTGCATGACCTACAAAAAAGAGCCTCATATAGTTCCATATGTAAATGTTTATGATAAAAATTTTTATAGGACAAATCCAAATGTACCAGTTGCTTCTCCCAAGACCTAATATATAATATAACACATATTCCAAGAATATCCTCAAGCACCTGTATAGTATGTTCTGATTGTCCATTTATCTCTTAGTGGAATGTCGTACTCAATAAAAATTATATACAAAGATACTTATGAAATAACTAATATATGAACCATTTAAATCTATAATCATGGAAAAAAAATATTCCATGGAACCTCGTGAAGATGGAAAATATCTCAAAAATACAAATATACCAAATAAACCATTGATAAAATCTCCCGTATAGGGAAGAAATGTTTTACCTTCATCAATTCAGTCGACAACCACCAAAATATAGTCATTATTATGAGTCTTCCATGGGAGACCCACATAAATGTTTATAATAACATCGTTCTACATCCATTCTAGAATGAGAAACAACTATAGAAAATAAAAATGTTTTTGATGCTTGGAAATCACCTATTGACAGTAGTAGCATCATGTCATGAATCCTAAAATATCATTTTTCATACCCATACATTAATATTATAGTCATATTTTATGGTATATTATGGTAAAACATAGAATCACTACTTATTTTGAAGTATTAAATTTGCACATCATCTCATACCATGTAATCATAAGAATAACAACCCAATTCCCGAAAAAGATGATCTCATCCTTATATATAGTCCAATCAGAAGGTGACTCCCCATCTTCAATTCTTTCCCTCAAGGGAAAAAAATAATATCCTCACAATGAATCTCCTTAACCTGACTTAGAAGTGGAGACACCACTAAAACTGATATGAAATTCATCTCCTCCTTACCCTTTAGGGACCCAAAATTCATTTCAACTAGAATTTTTATCAACTTCCACTACAACATAGACTCCGTAACTACTTGAGTCTATGTTTTCCTGGTAAGAGCATAAGAAAAAAATATTTCTCCATTCATGAGTTAACATTCTAGCTCATAATAGAAGGAATGTATATACTCAACCCATATGTACTTATTTAGATTCAAATATAATTTTTAAATGATATACTTCTTGTTTTTGTGAATGGGATACATTGTAATCTTTTCATCCAACAAATAATGCTGGAAAAACATCAAATAATAAACTACTACAACTAATTCATGGTTATGTGTAGGGTATTAAGATTCATGTGACCTAAAAATCCAAGATATATATTCCTTAGCATTATCCCTAATAATCAACACCACTCCATGATCGATCCCATCAATACCAAAATACATCATTTACTCATTACTTGAATCATGTAGGATTAATTATTGTGTAGTTTTCAAACACATTATAAACTCATAGAATGTGTTATCACAAGATACATACCATTAAGTATTTACCCCCTTCTTGTTCAAGCCTAAATTTTGTTCTTAAATATGGGAAATGTATTAGGTGACCCTTGATAAAAACCCACCAGCCCTAGAAAACAACAGATATACAAGAAATTCCTTATCTTCACCCATGAAAGAACTGTGTAACCCTTCTCATGATCCACTGAAACACATTACTCCGCTATGATGTGACCCAATAAGTGTATCAAATAAATCTAAAAATGACACATAGATTTCACGTTATATATATGATGCTAAATTTTTGTACTCTAGACTATATCAGGTTATTGAAAATGATCATCATGAGTCTTGAAGTACACCAAGATTCCATCCCAAAACACTTACACAAATTGACCCAGGAATGGGTGGAATATTCTATCAATCAAATACATAACACTTCTAGAACATTATTATAGAAAAATGAAAACATGAAAAATCAAATAATCAATATTGACATCTGAATGTAATATATGGTATGTTTGAAGGTTGAAATCTCAACTGATGATACCCCAATATCATGTTTATCATGGAGAAAACACCTGATCCTCTCAAATGATCAAATAGATAATAAATATGTTGAGGAGGATACTTTTTCTCCACATACATTTAGTTCAAATTTCATTATTCAACACAAAAGAAAAAGGATTCTTAATTATTATTAGAAAAAAATATTGGAGAATCCTAAGGAGACAAACCCAAAAATATACACCCCTTATCCATCAACTCCTGTAGATGTGTTTTTGTCTCTTGAATCTCTATATATTCCATTATATAGGGTGGAATGGAAACTGGATCATCCCCTAGCATGAGATCAATGGTTTATTCTACAACTCTCTCATGTGGAATCCCTGAGAATTCCTTCGGAAACACATCCTAGAACATTTCCACTATGAATGGAAATACAAAATGATTTTGACCCCAATAATCCATTGGAATATATTCATCCTTTGTGTGAGCTCCCCTAGTTACTAATGAATTGGTATTTTATAGTCTTCTAGGATATCCTATTCTCAATGGTGAATGTAATTATCCCTTTATGGAGATGTAAACGTTTCTCACATGTGGTAACAATATATGCAGTCTTGGTATACCAATAACTAGTCTATACCCATACTTAATTCCAATCATAACATGTCAAGGATGTAAAGATCCTATATAAAATGTTACTCCATAACCATTGGAGAAAATCCCTTGTATAAATATATGACCCTCGACCGTACTCCCAGTGATGTATCGACCCTCATAACCCCACTCACAAACTCATATATCAGGTTAAAAACATTCTCTATTTGGGATGATATAAAATAATGAGAGGACCCAATATCAAATAAGGCACCTGAAATCGTAGAATATAATATAATATGGCCTCTAAATGTTGATGATCTATCCACTATATCCACTAGTATAAGATGAATAAATTGATACAATCATGTACATATTCTATATATTTCCTTCTATGTCCCACCAGATGATCCAATATACTAATATGATTTATCTTTCCCAGAATCACTTCATCCACTCCCAATACCTCCACAACCAATATAACTATAGCTGCAAGGCTGGTATGGGGTAGAAGATCCCCTTACCATTTGTTGGTTCTTCCTAGATTCTCAATCATTACCCATATACCATGGGATCCATAATAACCTCTGTATATGGAACATACTTCCATATTCATAACACTCTACTGGTGGTTATGGATAATGTCTACGAAAGTGGCATGTCCTACCACACTAGTGATTAGACACTCGGGTAATGTCCAGTATGAGTAATCCTTCTGCTTTAACATTCTTTTTTACTATCAAACCAGATGGAATTATCATATATTTTCTTCCTACATTAATAATACACACATCGACACTGTTCATTAGAAACCAACTATCCTCCATCGAAATCCTCCTTTAGATTTTCCTCATATATTAGAGAATGATTTACCACTTCTAAAAAATTCCACATCCTATAGATGTTAACACGGGACATAATTTCACATTTAATACTATCCTGAACCTATCTTATCATAATAGACTATTATAAATCCAAAAATGAAGTAGATAACTATAAATATATAAATCATCTATCATATTCCATCACAGACACACTCCCCTGAGTTAATATCGTAAACTAAGATGTCCTATCCTTCTTGAAAGTATGAGGTTCAATTTCTCAAAAACCTTATCAGAAAAGTCCTCCCACTCAATAATATCAATATATCCATCCTGAATCTAGATGTCTAACCATATATTCACTTGACCACATAACATATAGACAACCAATTTTACTCACTTCTAAGTTGGAATCTTTTGGTGGTAAAGTATAATGTGGATATACTCAATCCACAACTCAGCTTCATCATGTCCACCCTCCCTAGTAAAATTCATAGGGTGATACAACTAAACCTCCCTTATCATATCTAACATACTCATAACAACCCTCACATGGTCTATTTCCAGGATATCCATGAAGAGAAAAACATTTTCATATAACTACTCTCTAATTTCATCACTTGGAACAATTGGATCCATAGCTTCCACTAATGGAGGATCATCTCTAGACATATCCTCCTCTCATTCTCTCAAAAAGTGTTATCATGGATTCATATCTCTGAAAAACAAAATTCATGTTTTTGGATACATTATAAAATGTTATTACATTTAAAGATAATGTTTCAAATAAAGTTATAAAAATTCACCCCCTTTCCTAACACATGATTAAAACTAAGGCATTATAACTAACCATAACCATCTAACATTTAGGTCCTGTTTAACAAAGGGAAAACACATTCTCATATTATGAATTCACATTAGAAAACCATTTTTGAAAATTATTTTTAATGATTTCATAAATTTTAAATTTCACATTAGGAAACCCTTTTTTCATTTATGTTTCACACATGAAATAAAATATATTTCAAGTAAAAAAATCATCCCTAAAACATTGTTTTCATGTTCATTCCTATAAAGGATACATGTCACAATAAATATCATGTGCAAAAAATGATGCATGTATGCTCAACCCTCAGGCCATACCGGGACATAAGTCAAATATCTTGAAATTTTAGTAACTAATAACATCACCCAAAAAATAAACCACTCATTGTGAAATGACATTTAACTATAACATTAGACATCAATAACAATAATCCCACCCATGGTACCTTGATTTTACCCTCATACATGGGTTAGATACTCCCATACATGATATCTTAACAAATTCCCGACACATCCCATTATCTTGTTGACCTTCCAAAGATACTAAAAAAACTAAAAGAAAAGAAACCCCTCTGATAACACTTTTTAACATCCTAACCTAGGTACCACATATCAGTTCCCTGATCTGGTTGGTTACATGACCTCAATTACTACTCCCCCTAGGGAAGAGGTTGAAAACATGCAAAAGTATCTTATATAAATCTTGGGGATACTATAACTTATTATTTTGACTAATAAAAAAGTAAAATAGAACAAGAATAAGAAAATGATATAACCAATAACTAGACAAAACTGTATCACATTAGGAGAAAAAAATGTTTATAATATCCAAAATAAAACACTTGATATTTCTTGCCAAGTATGTTTCATGATTCAAATCAAAACCCCAAAGAAAGATATAATAACACTCCCAAGAAGGTCCTGATTTTATGCTCACATCACTCATCCTTGATCCATCCCAAATCAGCCATTTAATATAGGTCACTTTCACGTATCCTATCCTACCAACATGAATTCTATTTGGGTACAAATTAGGAAACTTGAGTTTGTTGTGATTATAAATTATTACGCTACCAGCAACAATGTCTAAAATTATATCCAATCAATAACTATGTAATTAGTTTTATAAATAATAAAGTAACATATGGTAAAGAGTTATCACAATTCAATAATCTTTAATTATAATTTTTTTTTCATGGGTTCATAATGATACTTGAACCACTAATACCTGCTTCGGCCCATTATACATTCTGAATCATATCCCATAGGTATTCACGATTCACTATCGCATGGTATTTCATTATCCAATTAATTTTAATTCATATCATGGAATATTAGATTTGTATTCAAATGCCAATATTTTGGGCATATAATTCCATGGATTGGGCCCTATGGGTTTGTGATGTATTAGTCAATGTCCCACAACTTGTTTATCAAGAAATCACAAAAGTAGGATTTTGAAGAAGCATTTAGTTTCTCACACTCATTTAGTAATCAAACACACAAGTGGGATTTTGAAGCATTAGTATGTTCTTGACACTTATCTCAAGCATGTACTTGAACCTAGAACACAACTTTTATCACTTGGTTTGTATTTGAAGCATCATTTTGTGTCCCAGAACCCATTTATCAATCATACACACAAGATATCATGTATGCCAAATTCAAAAAGTATAATAAATATAAACCCCATATATTCATTTTTCAACATGGAATAACATTTCAATTTTCAATTCAATCATAGTTAAATTCTTTAATAAAATTTAATATAATGGGTAAATAACCATTGTCCAATAATTAAACCATATTACCCATTAACCCATTATGGTTAATAAAACCATATAATAATTATCATTTTAAATTATCTCACAATAATAATAGTTGTCCAATGAAACAACCCATTAATTAACAAAATCTACATACAATTTATTAATCAATTCTACAATCCTAGAAATCCATTAATTAGATTACTGATTTATTAATAGTTTTCCACCCATTTCCCAATCACAATCACCAAAATTCAACTTTCCCTTACTCAACTCATTCTATAATCACATGGAATATCGATTAATCAATTCCAAGATTCTATAAATTAATTAATAAATTACATATTAAATTCAGGATTCAATTTTCAAATTATAAAATTTAAATTTTATAATAGATAAACTAAATTTGGAACCCATACTATGGGAGTTTAATTTAGACAAAATACCAAAATATTGATTACAGATGCTCGCCAAATGAAATACCCATTTGAAGTAGAATGATCAAGAACAAAATGAAGAAAAAGATCTAGATATGAATCATAGATCCAATATCAAAGTTATTTTATCTATTAATACCAATATATAGATCCATTACCAATGGATGAAAACATACCTTCAATGGATAAGGGAAAGACTAGTTGGAGAGAGGAAAATAATATCGAATAGATCACATACCAGATGTGAAGCCCCAGATTTTCCATGTAATTTTTTAAAATAAATGGGAATTTTATGAGTCCACAAAAATTGGAGGCGCATGATTTCGAGGCCCGGAGTACCCAGAATTATTTTTTGAACTTTTCTTCAGGTAAGTTAAGTATACGTACTAGCAGGTTTTTATATCTTTTGAACAGGTGTTCAGAATTGAAATCGTAGGTCACCATTGAACTCGTAGCGCCGGTCTTCACTTAAAGAGACTTTCACCTCGACGACAGTTGGTCGAGGGTGAAAGTTAGTTTTTGGGTTTTTTTTTGAAAGAATAAAATAAAAATAAAATTGTGTAACAATTTATTTTTATTTGAAACACCCATGTGGATGTTGGGAGGTGGGGACCACCAAAACTAAACCACCCATTAAATGTTAATAGGTGGGGTCCACCAGAACTAAACCTCCCCTGTGAGGTTATGGTGGTGTGGACCACCTAGGCCTAAACCCCCCAATATGAATTTTAGTGGTGGGGACCACCTGACCCCTCTTAATGGGGAGAAACCTCCCAACTCCCCAATATTTCACCCCTCACATTAAATTGAGACCCAAAATAGAGCCAATTAATTGAGCTAATTAATTGTGCAAACACAGTACATTAATTACACCATCTTGGTTGTTCCATCATAATTAATCCTTTAAGTTAATCATATTGTAACCTTTTTCATTTTTTGGGTGGAATTGTGAGAGGAGAACCCTAAGAGGATTACACATCTCTATTGAAGAATGTGTTATTCTACGAAGAACACTCCTCCAACAAAGAATGCCGACTTCGACTTCTACTTCGGGAAACCCTCCAATGAGGAACCTCTTCAACAACCATGAACCGGCGCGTGAGCCCAGGATTGGAGGTGTATGGCTGACAAGAAAAATGTCAACAACTTCAACTTCATTCTTGTGCCAATGTCAACGAAAAATAAAAGGTAGGGGTTTATTTCAATATTATTATCACTTCCCATGTTCTCCCATTAAAATTCTTTTGTGGGATTGTGAATAGAGATTGATGAGGGCTGTGGGGATTGATGTTTTTAAATATCATCCATACACGTTCATGATTCAATTTTTTTGTGAATCGCTTGCTACCTCTATAACGTTGAGGGTGCATTCCAAACAAACATGGCCCGACCCCTCTGATTATATGCTTATTTGGTGTGTTATTTGAAATTAACAAAGGAGACGAATGCAACGACACTCTACCGCCCGCGGCCCCCACCGCCCATGACCTCCATGCCCTGCGGCACTCCGCCACCCGTAGCCTCTGCCGATACGCCGCCGAGCCGAGCCACCACCACCGTGGAGAGATTAATAGCCGCCTCTATTGTCTGAGCCACCGCCATCGTCCGGGCCGAGCTGCCACCGTCGGGCTGTGCCGCCGTCCGAGCCGTAGTCCAAGCCCCCGCCCGAGCCGTCGCCGCCGTCCAGGCCGAGCCGCTACCCGAGCAGCTACCGACGGACCAAGCTTCCATCCTAAAAACCCTATCCAAGGTGCCTCGCGGCCATCCACGGCCCCTTGTGGCCTATCGGGCTGCCCAGTGTGCCAGTCCGGGTCTATCCGACCGGGTGGGACCGGACCCGGGCCGTCTACGATCCATTTAATTTCTTTTGGCAATAAATTTGGCACCTGACGTCTGTTTGACAAACCATCAGTGGAACTGGAAACCTCAGAGTGAGATGATCACATTACATATACCCCACTAGAGTTTTGGATTATGATGGGGTACGATCAGGTTGGATCGAGCACGAATCCAACCGGGCCCTCGGGACTAAAAGGCTAGTAACTCATTGATTGATCATTTGATTGACATGCTATCAGTTGTGCTGAGACCCCTATGATGTGGTAGAACATTTTGATACTTCTTCATTTTATATCGTGGTATTTGGAGAATCAACCAATTTCATGGATAACAGACTGTCCCAGAGACGAGCAAGTCTAGTGCGGAAACTGAGTAGCTGGCTGTGACGAGAAGAGTGATCCTAGCTATCCTGTGCAGGTCAGATCCTAGAAATCCTTCACAGGTCAGATCCTAGAGATCCTATGTGGGTCAGCTCCTAGAGATCCTGTCTGGGATAGCTCCAACGATCCTATATGGGTCAGCTCCTAGTCATCCTATGTGGGTCATCTCCAGTAATGTTTTGTGGGTCTGCTCCTAGCAATCCTGTGTGGGTCATCTCCTAGAGATCCTGTGTGGGTCATCTCCTAGTGATCCTCTGTGGGTCAGATTCAATGATCGTTTGTGGGTTTTCTCCTAGAGATCCTGTGTGGGTCAGCTCCTAACGGTCCTGTGTGGGTCAGCTCCATCGATCCTGTGTGTGTCAGCTCCAGCGATCCTATGTGGGCCAGCTCCTAGCGATTCTGTGCAGGTTAATAGCATAGCCTCTTAATGGAGTAAGATGATTTAGTAGTTATATCTAATAATTCCTACTACTATACCTAAAGATATAACTAGTTTGATCAGATTATGTACCTATGTGTTTTCTCAATTTTGAGATGGATTACTTGATAACTTAGGTATATGTATGGGAATATAACTAAATAGGATTATCTATTGATTTGATACATTGTGGTTTATCCTTGGTGGATTTTGTGAGACCGTGAGGGCCTCGAGGTCCCTAATTAGTATCGGTATACTCACCCCTACACGGGTTATGCCTGCACCTTTTTGTGTTGGATGCAGACGACAGACAACACTAACTGAGGATGAGGGTACTAGAACTGGAGGTAGCTCAGAGGTGGACCTAGATGAGGCGTACCACAGAGACAACCGATCGAGATCTATACCTACCCTTCAGGTCATATTCTTGGTGGGTGATCACTGGAGATGTTCCAATTAATTATACTTTTAGTTTTCTGGTACTTTTCATTTTTCCTTGTACTTTCTAGTTGGGCATGTATTCTGGCCCCTTTTTACTTACTTTACTCACTCTGTTTACTATTCAGTTTACTTGAGTTCATATCTTGCTGTGTGCCTAGCTGTGTCTGTTACAGGTTTTAAAGGAAATACCTTCTCAGTTTTATGGAATACTCATTCGGTGTTAGTCACCAACCCATGGACTACAGAAGGCGGGCTTGGGGTAGTCACGACATGGGCCTCGGGGGACCTGTCGTGACAAATTGGTATGTGAGGAGTCAGTTCTACCATAGAACAAAGGACTCTAATATTTCTTTTAACGAAAAAGGTATTAGGTGTAGTAAGTGTTTTTATCAAGTTTAGGGAATCCAGTGTTAGTGCGGCGGCCGACGTATCCATAAACCAGGACCCTAACATCCGATTTCCAACTCGGTGCACGAAAACACTGATTGTGTGTCTGTTTTCAAAAGTTTTCATTGTGATATTTGGAGTCAGATAACCAGGTATAACATAATGACGGTGGTTCACCTGTTTCATTTCATGATGCCTCAACTCAATAGCCATCTAGGGTTCCGAGAGTTGTACGCATTGATAGACCACTGAGCAATGAGGCCTCAGTGCATGACCCTCTTCCTGTAGAGGAACCCGCGGAGGAATAAGCGGTACCATTACCAATTGGGCCACGGATTCCACCATCCCCAATAGTAGAGGGTGCATGCTTATTGAGTGCATTTCACGAGTAACAATGACAAATTCCACCCAAGTTCAGGAGAGAGATGGACCCAAAAGTAACATATGATTGGATGGAGGATGTAGTGAGAGTCTTCCGACTGGTAGGGAAACCAGTCGACCTCATGGTGATCCTTGCCGCCAGTATTCTACATGATGCAGCAGGAAGATGGTGGAACATGATTCTCCTTGTTCATGAGAAGGTGACACTTCTCTAGGCAGAATTCGAGAGCCTGTTTCGGGTAGAGTTTATCCCATCGACTCTTCACGCAGTGTGAATACAGGAGATCCTTCATCTACAACATGGTAGCATGACTGTAGCTTAGTACTCAGTGAAGTTCAATGACCTGTCACACTTCTACACATATATGGTGCGAGACCCATTCTTCAGGGCCTGGACCTTCGAGCAGGGACTCAGGCATGAGATCAGGGATTCGATGATCTCACTTAGCATCCCGACGCAGGCGGGGGTGTTAGAGAGAGTCATCCTAGTTGAGAGTCTCCTTGCTGAGTAGTCTCCAATAGCGGGATCCACTACTAGTCATCACGTAGCAATGTGTTATGTAGCTGGCAGTAGAAAGATGTTGTAGAGGTCCAAGAGGACCAGAACTACAGTTGGATGACCATAGGACTCGAGATCAGTTGTGTGGGGAACCCGAGACAGAGCCAATCATACCAGGAGTGGGTTGTGTTACATATGCAGTGGGCAGGGTCACATCGCTTGTGACTGTTCGACACATTGTACAGATGGTCAACAAACGGTCGAGGGACCACCCATGCAGAGACATCCGTTCGCCCGATGAGGTCCATAGGGAGCAGGAGAATGTGGCAGAAGAGCTAGTCATGCTGCTCACGGTGGGCGATGATTCAAGATGTTACAACCACCACCACTAGGAGGTCCACCCTGACCCCATGGAGTAGATGGACAGGGGTGATCTCAGCTCTAGGCAGTTGAGGCCTACGATCACGACGCTCCAGATATGACACGAGGTATGATTTCTGTCTACTCCACCTTAGCTACATTACAAATAGACACATGTTCTAATCATTATTTTATTTCTACTACCCTCATTTGGAGCTCAGAGTTTCTGACGGAGCGGTTGGCTCGATCCATAGGGATAGAAACTCCTACAAGAGTGGATTCTATTATTACGCATTGGTGCTGGCAGTGTGAGTTTACTCTAGGAGGCATGAGCTTCAATTTGGATCTCCTAGTAGCATCATCGAGGCCTTACGACGTCATCTTGGGTATGTACTGGTTATCTACAGTCTATACTCAGATTGACTGTATTATGTGGAAAGTGTAGTGTGTCCCCATGGAAGGGACCAGTTTTACCTTCACCAGCGATAAGGGAGCCTTTGCGGTGTAGGATTGACTTACCCAGAGGAGGGTGAATCCGATTACACATCAGTTGGATAGCCTTACCCTTGGGGTGGTTGATGTGGAGAGTCCTATTTATCCCGTAGTGGTGGACCAGTACGTGGATGTCTTCCCTAATGATGTCCCGGGACTACCTCCTCATAGAGAGGTATAATTTTACATTGACATGAACCCCGTAACGACACCGATATCTTCACCATCATATCAGATGGCTCTCTAGGAGCTTCGTGAGCTACGAGTACATCTATAGGACTTGTATGGGAAGGGATTCCTTCGGCCTAGTGTTTCTCCTTTGTAAGCCCCAATTCTATACACCAATAAGGTGGATGGGATCATGAGGCTTTGAGTTCACTATCGGCACCTGAACCTAATGACCGTGAAGAACAAGTGCCCAATATGATGATTGACGACCTCTTTGATCAGCTAAAGGGAGAACAGTGGTTCATGAAGATAGAACTCAGATCTAGCTATCACTAGCTCAGAGTACGAGATGAGGATGTGTAGAAGACGACCTTTAGATGTCGGTACAACCATTATGAGTTTTTGGTTATGCTATTCGGTGTAACCAATGCTCTAGAAGTGTTCATGGGACTCATGAATAGTATCTTTCAGCCACACCTTGATCGTTTTTTTTGTAGTCTTCATCGGCGACATTCTGTTCTACTCGGCTACTGAGGAGGAGGACGCCTATCATTTATAGGTAGTAATAGACACAGTCCGAGAGCACTAGATTTATGGGATGCTCTCTAAGTTCTAGTTCTGGATCTGAGAGGTTCACATTCTGGGACATGTCATATCGGAGGCTGGAGTTGTAGTTGATCTAGTGATGATTGAGGTGGTACTTTCTTGGGAGCCACCAAGGAGTGTAATAGAGGTTCAGAGTTTCTTGGGTTTGGATGATACTACCGGAGGTTTGTGCCAGACGTCTATAGAGTTGTAGCACCACTATCAGCATTGAAGTAGAAGGGGAAACCCTTCGTTTGGTCGGAGAAATGCCAATAGTGTTTTGAGGCGATTATGTAGAGGCTAAATAGTGCCCCTATCATGAGGCTTTCAGAGGAGGGCGAAGGGTATGTAGTCTATTGCGGTGCTTCATGGACTAGACTCAGATGTTTCCGGATGTATGAGCGAGCATTGATCGCATGTTGTTCTCGAAAGCTAAGACTGCATGAGAAGAACTATGCTACCCATGACCTGGAGTTAGCAGCATGGGTTTTTCCTTGAAGATGTGGCATCACTATTTGATGGGAGAACATTTTAAAGTGTACTCTGATCACAAGAGTCTCAAGTATATCATCTCTCAGAAGTACTTGAACCTGAGACATCGACATTGTCTTGAGTTCTTCCAGGACTATGACTTTGAGATAGTCTATACTCTTGGTAATAGGAATGTTATAGCAGATGCACTTAGTAAGAGGTATAATATACAACTGCTAGGATAGGCAATGGAGCAGCTGGATTCTTTGCAGATATCCTTTGTGGAACAAGATGGAGAAGCTTTCCTTTAGTCTCTTACAGTCACTCCCCCACTTCTTCAGCGAGTCCGGGAGGTGCAGCGTAGGGACACTGACTGCGAGGCACGACGTGCTTAGATATCCATAGTACAGGAACCTGATGGATTTATTGAAGGTGGAGAAAACGTCATCCTCTTCCGAGGATGTAACATGGTACCAGTGTAACTTTTGGAGGACGTGTTGAGGGAATTCCACACATCCCCTCTAGTGGTACATCTAGGAGTGGAGAAGATGTACCAGGATCTCTGATGATAGCACTGGTGACTGGGAATGAAGAAAGAAGTAATAGAGTTTATCTCTCAGTGCCTCACATGTCTGTAAGTGAAGGCAGATCATCAGGTACAAACTAGCTTGGTTCAACTTTTGGAGGTCCCAGAGTGGAAGTGGGATGGGATATCCGTTGACTTCCTGATAGGACTTCCACGTACATCCATGGTTCATGACTTGATTTGGGTGATCGTCGACCGACTCACCAAGTCAGCCCACTTCCAACCGATCAGAGAGCAGGGTTCAGTAGATAGCATGAGACGGCTCTATATGTATGATATTTTACGTCTACATGGAGTACCCTCGATGATTTTCTCCAATTATGATGAACTTTTTACATCCTGGATATGAAAGGGGTTGTAGGAGGCTTTCGGGACGTAGCTTCGTTTGAGCACCACCTTCTATCCTCAGACGGATGGCCAGACTGAGCAGACCATTCTGACCCTCAAGGACATGCTACATGCTTGTGTCATCGACTTCAGCCGCAACAAGTAGGATCACTTTCCTTTAGAGGAGTTTGCATACAACATTAGTTATCACTCCACCATTGGGATGGAACCTTTTGAGGTGTTGTACGGGCGACCTTGCTGGTCACCTTTGTGCTAGATAGACACAGGGGAGTATGCACTAGTGGGACCAGAGATGGTACAGGTTACCACAGAGAAGGTGAAGATCATCCAGGAGTGGATGAAGAGTTTACCGAGTAGGTATAAGTCTTATGCCGACAGGAGACGTAGACCTATGGAGTTTGAGGATGGAAACTACGTCTTTCTATGGGTCTCACCCCAAAAAGGTTTACAGAGATTGGGACAACATATAAAGTTATCTCTGAGGTAAATCAGAACTTTTCAGGTCCTTAACAGAGATGGCGATGTGGCTTACCACTTATCTCTTCCACCTCAGTTGCATCGGGTGCATGACGTCTTCCACGTATCCAAGCTGAGGAGATATGAGCATGACCGTTATCATATAATCTACCATGGTGAGCTAGACATTGATGATGAGGAAACATATACAGTGGTCCTAGTAGAGATTGAGGATCGACAGGAACGAGTCCTTCGTGGATGGTTGATACATCTTGTGCAGGTTCGATGGTAGCACGAGAACCTCTAGGAGAGCACAAGGGAGCGGATGGCTCATATGCGTGCTCAGTATCCCCACTTGTTTACCAAGTTATGATTTGTGGCTTACGGTTACGTAAATCACTGAGGTGGGGAGAATTTAAAGACATATATTTTCTATGTAATTTGTTTTAAATAAATGGTAATTTTATGAGTCTGTGAAAATTGACGGCGCTTGATTCCGAGGCCTAGAGTGCCCGAAATGAATTTCTGAACTTTTATTTGGGTACATTAAGAAAACGTATGAGCATGTTTTTATAAGTTTTTAACTGGTGCTAGGAATTGAAATACAAGGGCACTGTTTAACTTGCCACGTTGGTATTCGCTTAAAGATACTTTCACCTCGACGATAGTTGGTCGAGGGTGAATGTTAGTTTTTGAGTTTTTTGTGAATGAATAAAATAAAAATACAATTGTCTAACAATTTATTTTTATTTGAAACACCCATGTGGATGTTTGGAGGTGGGGACCACCAGAACTAAACCACCCTTTGAACGTTAAGAGGTGGGGTCTACCGGAACTAAACCTCCCTTGTGAGGTTATAGTGGTGGGGACCACCCAAACCTAAACCCCCAATTTGAATTTTAGTGGTGGGGACCCTTGGACCCCTATTAATGGGGAAAAACCTCCCAACTCCACAATATTCCACCCCTCCCATTAAATTGAGCCCTTAAATTGCGCGATTTAATTTTGATAATTAATTTTTCCAACATGGAACATTAATTAAGCCAACATGGTTGTGCCATCATAATTAATCCTTTAAGATAATCATATTGGATCTTATTTCATTTTTTGGGTAGGATTGTGTGAGGAGAACCCTTGGAGGATTACAATTCTCCATCGAAGAACACAATCTTCCACAAAGAATGATCCTCCATAAAAGAATGCCGAATTCAACTTCTACCTCGGGACACCCTATAAAGAGGAACGTCTTCCACTACAATGAACCGGCGCACGATCCCGGGATTGGAGGTGTGTGGCAGACGAAACGAATGTCGACAACTTCAAATTTTTCTCGCACCAAAGTCAATGAACAATCCAAGGTACGGGTTTATTTATATATGATTATCACATCCCATGTTCTCTTCTTCTAATTATTTTGCATGATTGGGAATAGATATTGATGAGGGTTGTGAGGATTTATGTTTTTAAGTATCTTACATACATGTTCATGATAAAAAATTTTGTGAACCGCTTGCAACCGCTCTAACGTGGAGGGTACAGACCAAACAAACTTGACCCAACCCCTCTTCCATTCTGCTTATTTTGTGTTTTCTTCACAATGGATGAAAGCAAAGAAGAAAACGGCACTCCGTCGCCCGCAGCCCCCGCCGCCCAAGCCCTCCATGCCCTACAACACTCTGCCACCAGCGACCTCTGCCGCTACGCCGCCGAGCCGAGCCACCGAGCTGAGACGCCACCGCCGTGCTGAGACGAGAAGCTGCCTGAGCTGCCACCGCATTCCGAACCACCACCACCATCCGGGCTGAGCCGCCACTCGATCCGCCACCGCCGGGCCGAGCCGCCTTCCGTGCCGCTGTCCAAGCCGCCACCGCCGTCTAGGCTGAGCCGTCGTCCGAGCCGCCACCACCGTCCGGGCTGAGCCGTCGCCCGAGCCCCCGCCTCCGGGCCCAGACTCTGTCCGAACTACCCTGGACGAGCCGCCCAATGGCCTCGTGGCCATCCATGGCTCCTCACAGCCTACCGGGCCAGGTCAGTCCGACCGGGTCAGACTAGACCTGGGCCCATTATGACCCATTTATATTCTTTTGTCCATAACTTTGGCACCGAATGTCTGTTTGACAAACCATTAGCAACGCCAGAAAACAAGGAATGAGACGGTCATATTAAGTATACCCCACTGGAGTTTTTGATTATGATGGGGTATGGATAGGATAGATCGAGCACAAATCCAATCGGGCCCCCAGGACTAAAAGGCTAATAACTCATAGACCTGGTGTCTGATTGACGTGCCGTCTGTTGAGTTGAGACACCTATGACGTTGTGGACCTTTGTGATACATATTCATTGGAAATTGTGGTAGTTGGATAATCAACTAGTGTCTTGGGGAATAGAATCTCCTGGAGACAATCCAACCTAGTGCAGAAACCGAGTAGATGGATGTGACGAGAAGAGTGCTCCTAGCTATCCTGTGTGGGTCAGTTCCTAGAGATCCTTCGTGGGTCAGCTCCTAGAGATCCTGTGTGGGTCTCCTCCTAGAGATCCGGTGTGGGTCATCTCCAGCGATCCTGTGTGGGCCATCTCCTAGAAATCCTTTTTGGGTCAACTCTAGTGATCCTGTGTGGGTCAGCTCCTAACGATCATATGTGGGTACTCTCCTAGGGATCCTGTGTAGGTCAGATCCATGCGATCCTGTGTGGGTCAGCTCTAGCAATCCTGTGTGGTTCAGCTCCTAGAGATCCTATGTGGGTCTGCTCCTAGTGATCCTGTGTGGGTCAGCTCGAGCGATATTCTGTGGGTCAGCTCCATCGATCCTGTGTGGCTCAACTCCTAGCGATTCTGTGCAGGTTAGCTATAGATCCTCTTAATAGAGTAAGATGATTTAGTAGTTATATCTAATCATCTCTACTATTATATATAAAGATATACTATAAGGCCTCGACCTTAAACATTACTTAATATTGAATTAAATGAATAATTAAAATTGAGGATATATTTAGGTTTAGAGTTTTAGAGAATTAGATCATAACTATTACATCTCAAAAGATTAAAAAGTAGACACTTCTACAATGTTTCCATAAAATAAAAACTCTTAAAAATAAACATGTCTAGTTCCATGTTTTAGATAGCCTGACTCTCCCTCAATCCCATCATTCACCCTAATTCACATTAAGTCCTGTGAAAAAAAATTCAAAAAAACTTGGGGTGAGCATAAAAAGCTCAGTAAGGGATACACAAAGAATGAAAACTGTTAGTTTTTCAAACATCACGTAAACCATTTATACTTTATCAAAGTAATACCTTCAGCTTCATGAAGTAATAAAAACTCTTCACTGAATAAAATATCATTAATTACCCTTTTGTAACCAAAGGATTACCATAAAACCCATAAAAAGATCATATAACATATAAAGGTAACTTGGGACATAAACATACGTAAGTGGAATAACCATACGGTCAAGTTCCACACATATCACTTAATGGAATAGCCATACGGCCAACTTCCATACATACTTAATGGAATAGCCATACGGCCGACTTCCATACCCAATGAATTGGAGGTTATAACGTAACCACTCGTCCTAGTATTCAAGGCACCACCCGTCATATGGTTCATCATGTAACCACCCATCAAATGTCCAAGTACCATTATAAAATCATAAGACACAAAACAAATATAATGGAAAGAAAACATTTTCACACTTTGATCACAATATATCACATAAATATATTGACATAACAAATCCATTATAAAAATCATTTTCAATACCAAAATACATAAAAGTTTATATGGTATTTATTTAATTTAAAAAAAAACATTACGGCTTGTTCAGGAGGCCAAAGACAAAATAATACTCGCAGTGGTGGAAAAGGTCATTGTCGCCGTGTACGTTAAAAGAAACATTCATTTTTGTCGTTTTGTAAAACGCTTCGTAGAAAAATATTCCTTTTATATAAAATTAAAACTCAAAGGGGTTTATACACCGTATAAAATAAAGTTGTGTATAAAACTAAATATGTCTCAATGAAAGGAGATTGAGACGAAGTCCCTTACCTCGGGTCCGACTTGACTCGACCGTTCTTTACCGTCCTGAATAATAAACTTGAGTTAATTTCTATTTTCTTAAGAACATTTTTCGAGTCCATTATTCCTTTTATATCACTTATTGCCATGTTATAAACATTATGTAATCATTTAAGTTAATAATGTTTTTTTTTTCGATATTTGGAACTTAAGTCGAAAGTGGACTTCTTACGATTACATGTTGTTCATGTGGTCAAAGGTTCATTATATCCAGAATGACATTCCTGATTTGGATATCATATATATCATATATATCTAGAATATACATGTATTTATAATTTCACATAATCATTTATAGGTATGAAATGAAATGCACCGTTTATGGAGATGGTAAGCCGTATGTACGCATGAATGCTACTTTCATTTCTATGTCATGTTAATGGAATTAAAACTAAATGATATGTATGTATATTTTAATTCTAGAATTATATTAATCATTTAGATTTAACATAAATCATATATATCCATTATATATATGTACTTATAATAGTACATTACATTTGGGGATAAGAAATGAAATGCACCGTTCATGGAGACGGTAAGCCGTACGTACGAATGAACGCTACCTTCATTTCTATCTCATACATTAATGGAAAGAAATAATAATTATATAGAGTTATATTATAATTCCGGTATAACATCATATATAATAACTTTAAATCCATCCTTTATACGTCCCACATATGGAATTAACGAATCAAATCACTTTGAGGGGCGGTAGTCCGCACTTCCTTAAATGAAGATATCGCGTTTACCCATAATGGAAACCATAAAGGTATGCCAAAAATGAAAAATACAGAAGCTTAAGGAAAACATAAACATATTATATATCATATATAAATATAGTGTCATTTTAATGGCCACTTTTGAAGGTGTTAAAATAATGTTGAACAATCATCGTTTCGGGAGGCAGAAATTCGCCATCCACGGAAACATTATGTTCTTTAACCATTATATGTAGGTGTGTGTAAGTGTAGCTAGAATAATTCCTATAAAAACATCCTAGTATATTGAATATATTGGATTTGTTACAAAAGAAATGAATAAAAAGAGTTTAGGGGGTTGGAGAAGAAAAATAAAACAAAAGGACTCAAAAGAAGACATTACCTTAAAATCGGGTAACTCCCTTTGGTTTGTGCTCAAAGGCTTCCTTGTGAAGACTTCTGCCCAAAGTGAGGCTTCAAGGAGTAAGGGAGGGAAGTGGAGAGACAAAATGGTCAGGGGTTGGCTGAGCCAAAGGCTTTGGGTATGTGGGTAAAGAGGTAGAGGTGGGGGCCTTTTATAAGAGGAGAGGAGGGGCACTCTTGGAAAGTAAGAAAATGTTACTTTATTTTAGAATGCGTTACGGATTTTAATGTCCCACTTTGATTTGTTTCGAGGATAAGGTGATAAGGGTTCTAAATCCACCCATACAATAGGTTTTGGACATGTGTAGGTCATGGATTTTACATTATCTTTCCATTTTATTTAAATCCTTTATTAATGAGGTAATCGTTGCATCATCATGATGTCATAAATAATTTAATTTATTTAATGCCTAAAAATTATAAAACAAATATCATGATGTAGGAAATCCTTTTAGCTTTCTAATGAATTTTTATAGTAAAAAATATGACTTGTATAACCCCATGTAAAAATTGTTTTAGTAAAACATCTCATGTTTGTGTCATTTTTACTTTAACATTAAATAAAAAGTTATTTATGTCATTTCCCAACCAAAGTGGCTCCATGGGGTCCCCAAGTTGACTCTTGGATTTTCTTGGTCGTCCATGACACATAAAATGATGGTAGGACATGTGTAAAGATCATCTCATATTATTAAAACCTTATTTTTACCTTAAACTACACTAATTACCTCGAATCGCGATTAAGAACATAAGAGTTACTATTCACCAAAAAATTATTTTAATCTCATTGAACCACATTTTACTTCTTAATTACAACCATGTATGTCAGATTTTTGAAATGAAAAACACAAATGTGGTAAAATTTCATTTAAACGAAAAATCAGTTTTTATAAGTACCACTTAGTGGTTTCACTATTCATCAAAATTGAAGTTTTTCAAAAAAATACCAAATATTTACCCTAAGATATATTTGATATTCCGAATTCAAAAATGAAGTCTATTTTACAAAATTCTAAACATATAAGTCACATTAATTAATTTAATAATTAATTCCCGTTGTCATGATAAATAGCGTGTTTTTAGGAAACAATAAGTATCAAAAGATTGACACTAGTTTAAGTCGGATTTCAAAGTGAAATTAATTCCAATGACCACTATTTGATTTAATGGTAAAAATATTTTCTAATTTCACTATAAAACCAATTAAAATGATAATATAATCATATAAATAAATTATATTAAAAAGAGGTTTTGAATTAAAATACAACATTTTACACTATTCATTAAAAAATGAACTTTATCGGAAAGATACCAAAAATTTACACAAAGTAATTTTTTATGTCCCGATTCTAAAGAAGAGTTATATTTGGTCCAATAGAATTTATAAGATTGATAAAAAATATATTTAATGATGGTTCGCCGTCAAAAGGTGATAAGTGAACCCTTAGTGAAAATTAGGGTATAAATGCCTAAAATTGAATTCTTTCTGTATTTTAAGCCTTTATCTTTTATTGGATAAATGTAAAAACATTTAAAAACATATATAATCATATTTTAGTTATTTCTATCCATTTTCGCCAATACAACGGGTACATGTTAACTACCATTTAAAATAATATTATTATATTACTAGTGTGCAACGTAAGTTTTCAAAGGAACTCATCGTTGCATATCGGGTACACTATCGAACATAGAAACCCCTTTAAAGTAAAATTAATATTTAATTCGTAAATATTAATAAATATGAAAATGTTTTATTCATTATTTACCTGGGATGTTACATCCTTCCCCCCTTTTGGGAATTGCGTCCTCGCAATTTTATTCACTTATCAAAATAAGTGGGGGTATTTATCCCTCATAGCATTTTCAGATTCCCGTGTTGCCTCTTCAACCATATGGTTTTTGTAAAAAACCTTTACCTGGTGGATTACCTTATTTTGTAACACTTGCTCCCTGTGGTCAAGAATCTGGACTGGTTGTTCCTCATAAGATAGGTTCTCTTCCAGCTGAACTACCTCTAGACTCAAAACATGAGATGGATCTGGAATATACTTTCTCAGCATCGAAACATGAAAAACATTGTGTAACTGAGATAAACTCGGAGGTAATGCCACTCTGTATGCAACTGATCCAACTCTCTCCAAAATTTCATATGGTCCAATGAACCTTGGACTCAGCTTTCCTTTCTTACCAAATCTCATCACACTTTTCCATAGAGAAACCTTGAGAAAAACATGATCACCTACCTTGAAAGATAGATCCTTCCTCCGGTTATCCGCATAACTCTTCTGCCTGCTCTGAGCTGTTCTCATGTTTTTCTGAATCAACTGAACTTTTTCTGCCATCTCTTCTACCAATTATGGTCCCATCAGCTTCCTTTCACCCACTTAATCCCAAAATGCTGGAGTTTGACACCGCTTCCCATATAATGCCTCAAATGGTGCCATCTGTATACTGGAATGAAAACTGTTATTATATGAAAACTCAACCAAAGAAAGTTGTTGGTCCCAACTTCCCTAATAATCAATTGAATAAGCTCATAGCATATCCTCCAAGGTCTGAATTGTTTGTTCTGACTGCCCATCTAATTGCGGATGAAAAGATGTACTAAAATTTAATTCAGTACCCAACGACTTCTGAAGGCCTTTCCTAAAGTTAGAAGTAAACCTGGGATCACAGTTAGATACAATGGAGAGAGGAAATCCATCTAACCTGACTATCTCTTTAAGATACAAACGAGAATGTTGATCTAGAGAGAAAGTATCTTGAATAGGAAGGAAATGAGTAGATTTATTCAAGTGATCAACAATAACCCAGATTGCATTATTACCTCGAGATGTCTTCGGTAATCCCACAACAAATTCCATGGATATATTCTCCCATTTCCACTCTGGAACTGGTAAAGGCTGAAGCATACCTTTCGGTAACTTCCACTCTGCTTTAACCTACTGACAAGTCAAACACTTCACAGTAAAATCAACATTGTCCCTTTTCATTATATCCCACCAGTAATACTCCCGCAGATCTTTGTACATCTTATTACTTCCAGGTTGAACTGAAAATGGGGAACTATGATCCTCACATAACAACTCATTCTTCAACTTTGAATCACAAGGCACACATAATCTCTTCCAAAACCTCAAAACAAAATCATCATCAATATTTAATTCTGGCAACTTACCCTTCTGAACCAGCTCTACCTTTTCTGCAACTCAATGTCTTGTTTCTGTGCTTTCTTAATTCTGTCTGATAGGGATGATCTCACTGATACCTGAAACAAAACAGAAGAACTTCCTGCACAAACAACTTCCATGCCAAAGTTCATCAAATCAAAAACCAAAGGATCTCGTTCCAAACATATCATGGTTAATGAAGCATTACTTTTTCGACTCAAAGCATCAGCCACTTTATTTGCTTTTCCCGGATGGTAGTGAATTGTACAATCATAATCCTTGATTAATTCCAACCATCTCCTCTGTCTCATGTTCAATTCTTTCTGAGTGAATATATACTTTATACTTTTGTGATCAGTATATATTTCACACTTTACTCCATACAAATGATGCCTCTAAATTTTTAAAGCAAAAAACAACATCAGCTAATCCAAATCATGTGTAGGGTAATTTACCTCATTAGTTTTCAACTGACGTGAAGCATAAGCAATTACCTGATCATTCTTCATAAGGACATAGCCAAGTCCCTTCAATGAAGCATCACTGTATATAACAAGCTCACCATTCCAGGAAGGAAGTGCCAAAACTGGAGCATTCACCAGTCTTCTTTTCAACTCCTGAAAACAATCATCACATTCTTTTGTCCAGATAAACTTAACACCCTTACTAGTTAGCTTAGTCATTGGACTAGATAACCGTGAAAAATTTTCAACAAACCTTCGGTAGTTACCTTCCAAACCAAGAAAACTACGGATCTCAGTTACATTTGTGGGTCTTGGCCATTCTTCAACAACTTTTGTTTTAGCAGGATCAACAGTTATGTCATCTTTTGAAACAATGTGACCAAGGAAAGACATTTTTTGTAACCAAAACTCACACTTGCTAAATTTTCCATACAGTTTCTTTTCGTTTAAGGTTTGTAAGATAACCATTAAATGACATTCATTCTCCTCTTTACTTTTAGAAAACACCAAAATATCATGAATAAAATCAACCAACATTTTTCACCTGATTCAACTGAGCCATCACTGCAACAAACTATTCAGTTCCGATTCCGACCATCTAAGGTTGCAGATTTGGAAGGTTGTCCTCCTCCTGATGCCGTCCCAAAATAGCTTCTTTGTTTGCTCTGCGGAAAAGCATTCTGAACAAAGAAATATCTTAGGCGAAGCAATATGGTAATCTTTAAATGCTATATCATTTTAGTCATACCATAAATTAACTTAAAATTTTAAACTTTTCTAACTCCTAAAGTTGTCTAAACCGACCTCTGATACCAACTATAAGGCCCTAAACTTAAACCTTACTTAATATTGAATTAAATGAATAATTCACATTGAGGATCTTTTCAGGTTTAGAGTTTTAGAGAATAGATCATAACTATTACATCTCAAAAGATTACAATGTAGACACTTCTACAATGTTTCCATAAAATAAAAACTCTTAAAAAGAAACATTTCTAGTTCCATGTTTTAGATAGCCTGACTCTCCCTCGATCCCATCCGTCACCCTAATCCACATTAAGTCCTGTGAAAAACAATTCAAAAAAACTTGGGGTGAGCATAAAAACTCAGTATGGGATACACAAAGAATTAAAACTGTTAGTTTTTCAAACATCACGTAAACCATGTATACTTTATCAAAGTAATACATTCACCTTCATGAAGTAGTAAAAAATATTCACTGAATAAAATATCATTACATACCCTTTTGTAACCAAAGGATTACCGTAAAACTCATAAAAAGATCACATAACATATAAAGGTAACTTGGGACATAAACATACTTAAGTGGAATAACCATATGGTCGACTTCCACACATATCACTTAATGGAATAACCATACGGCCAACTTCCATACATACTTAATGGAATAGCCATACGACCGACTTCCATACCCAATGCATTGGAGGTTATAATGTAACCACCCGTCCTGGTATTCACGGCACCACCCGTCATATGGTTCATCACGTAACCCCCCGTAAAATGTCCAAGTACCATTATAAAATCATAAGACATAAAACAAATATAATGGAAAGAAAACATTTCCATACTTTGATCACAATATATCACATAAATATATTGACATAAAAAATACATTATAAAATCCATTTTCAATACCAAAATACATAATAGAGTATATGGTATTTATTTCATTTAAAAAAAACATTACGGCTTGTTCAGGAGGCCAAAGACAAAATAATACTCGCGACGGTGGAAAAGGTCATTGTCACCGCGTACGTTAAAAGAAACATTCCTTTTTGTCGTTTTGTAAAAAGCTTCGTAGAAAAAGATTCATTTTGTATAAAAGTAAAAGTAAAAGTGGTTTATACACCGTATAAAAGAAAGTTGTGTATAAAACGAAATATTCCTCAATGAAAGGAGATTGAGACGAAGTCCCTTACCTCGGGTCCGACTTGACTCGATCGTTCTTTAACATCATGACTAATAAACTTGAGTTAATTTCTATTTGCTTAAGAACATTTTTCGAGTCCATTATTCCTTTTATATCACTTATTTCCATGTTATAAACATTATGTAATCATTTAAGTTAATAATGTTTGTTTTGTCGATATTTGGTCCTTAAGTCGAAAGTGGACTTCTTACGATTACATGTTGTTCGTGTGGTCAAAGGTTCATTATATCCAGAATGACATTCCTGATTTGGATATCATATATATAATATATATCTAGCATATACATGTATTTATAATATCACATAATCATTTAGAGGTAAGAAATGAAATGCACCGTTCATGGAGACGGTAAGCCGTATGTACGCATGAACGCTACTTTCATTTCTGTGTCATATTAATGGAATTAAAACTAAATGAGAGGTATGTATATTTTAATTACAGAATTATATTAATCATTTATATGTAACATACATCATATATATCCATTATATATATGTACTTATAATAGTACATTACATTTGGGGATAAGAAATGAAATGCACCATTCATGGAGACGGTAAGACGTACGTACGCATGAACGCTACTTTCATTTCTATATCATACTTTAATGGAATGAAATAATAATTATATAGAGGTATATTATAATTCCGGTATTACATCATATATAATAACTTTAAATCCATCCTTTATATGTCCCACATATGGCATTAACGAATCAAATCACTTTGAGGGGGCGATAGTCCTCACTTCCTTAAATGAAGATATCACGTTTACCCATAATGGAAACCATAAAGGTATGCCCAAAATGAAAAATACAGAAGCTTAAGGAAAAAACTAAACATATTATATATCATATATAAATATAGTTTCATCTTAATGTCCACCTTTGAAGGTGTTAAAATAATGTTGAACAATCATCGTTTCGGGAGGCAGAAATTCTCCATCCACGGAAACAATATGTTCTTTAACCATTAGATGTAGGTGTGTGTAAGTGTAGCTCGAATAATTCTTATAAAAACATCCTAGTATATTGAATATATTGGAGTTGTTACAAAAGAAAATAATAAAAAGAGTTTAGGGGGTTGGAGAAGCAAAATAAAACAAAAGGACTCAAAAGAAGACATTACCTTAAAATTGGGTAACTCCCTTTGGTTTGCGATCAAAGGCTTCCTTGGGAAAACTTATTCCCAAAGTGAGGCTTCAAGGAGTAAGAGAGGGAAGTGTATAGATATTATGGGAAGGGGTTGGCCGAGCCAAAGTATTTGGAATTGTGGTTAAGGAGGTAGAGGTGGGGGCCTTTTATAAGAGGAGAGGAGGGGCACTCTTGGAAAGTAAGAAAATGTTACTTTATTTTAGAATGAGTTTCGGATTTTAATGGTCCCACTTTGATGAGTTTCGAGTATAAGGTGATAAGGGTTCGAAATCCACCCATAAAATAGGTTTTGGACATGTTTAGGTCATATATTTTACATTATCTTTACATTTTATTTAAATCCTTTATTAATGAGGTAATCACTGCATCATCATGATGTCATAAATAATTTAATTTATTTAAGGTCTAAAAATTATAAAAAAACTAGAATGATGTAGGAAATCTTTTTATCTTTATAATTAATATTTATAGTCAAAAATATGACTTGTATAACCCCATGTAAAAATTGTTTTAGTAAAACATCTCATGTTTGTGTCATTTTTACTTTAACATTAAATAAAAAGTTATTTATGTCATTTCCCAACCAAAGTGGATCCAATGGGGTCCCCAAGTTGACTCATGGATTTTATTGGTCGGCCATGACACATTAAATGAGGGTAGGACATGTGTCAATCTCATCTCATATTATTAAAACATTATTTTTACCTTAAACTACACTAATTACCTCTAATCACGATTAAGAACTTAAGAGTTACTATTCGCCAAAAAATTATTTTAATCTCATTGAACCAAATTTTACTTCATAATGACAACCATGTATGTCGGATTTTTGAAACTCAAAACACAGAAGTGGTAAAATTTCATTTAAACAAAAAATTAGTTTTTATAAGTACCACTTAGTGGTTTCACTATTCATCAAAAATTGAAGTTTTTCAGAAAAATACCAAAAATTCACCCTAAGATATATTTGATATTCTGAATTAAAAAATGAAGTATATTTTACAAAATTCAAAACATATAAGTCACATTAATTAATTTAATAATTAATTCCTGCTGTCATGACAAATAGCATGTTTTTATGAAACAATAAGTATCAAAAGATTGACACTAGGTTAAGTCCGATTTCAAAGTGAAATTAATTCCAATGACCACTATTGGATTTAATATTAAAAATATTTTATAATTTTACTTTAAAACCAATTCAAATGATAATCTAATCATATAAATAAATTATATTAAAAAGAGGTTTTGAATTAATATACAACATTTTACACTATTCATTAAAAAATGAACTTTATCTGAAAGATACAAAAAATTTACAGAAAGTAAATTTTGATGTCCAGATTCTAAAGAAGAGTTATATTTGGTCCAATATATTTTATAAGATTGATCAAAACTATATTTAATGACGGTTCGCCATCAAAAGGTGATAAGTGAACCCTTAGTGAAAATTAGGGTATAAATGCCTAAAATTGAATTCTTTCCGTATATTAAGCCTTTATATTTTATTGGATAAATGTAAAAACATTTAAAAACATATGTAATCATATTTTAGTTATTTCTATCCATTCCTTCCAATACAATAGCTACATGTTAACTACCATTTAAAATAATATTATTATATTACTAGTGTGCAACGTAAGTTTTCAAAGGAACTCATCGTTGCGTATCGGGTACGCTATCGAACATAGAAACCCCTTTAAAGTAAAATTAATATTTAATTCGTAAATATTAATAAATACGAAAATGTTTTATTCATTATTTACCTGGGATGTTACATATACCTGGTCTGATTTGAGTCTGTACCTCTGTATTTCTTCATGTTTGTGATAGAATACTTGATAACTTAGGTATATGTATGGGCATATACCTAAGTAGGGTTATCTTTTGATTTCATACTTTTTGGTTTATCCGTGGTGGATTTTGTGAGACCCTGAGAATCTCAAGGTCCATACCGAGTATCATTATACTCACCCCTGTATGGGCTATGCCCGCACCTTGTTACGTTGGATGTAGACGACAGACAACGCTGAATGAGGACGAGGGTACCGAGACTGGAGGTAACTCGGAGGTGGACCTAGAAGAGGCATACCACAGAGATGACAGATCAAGATCTGTAACTACCCTTTAGTTAGGATCTTTGGCGGGTGATCATAGGAGCTATTCCAGTTACTTTTACTTTCACATATCTTGTACCTTCCAGTTTTCCTTGTACTTTCCACTTGGAATGTATTCTGGCCCCTTTTTATGTACTGTACTCACTCTATTTACTATTTAGTTTACTTGAGTTCGTATCTTCATGTTTGATTGGTTTTTTATGTTACAGGTTTTAAAGGCAATTCTTTCCCAATTTTAGGTAATACGCCTCCGGTGCTAGTCTCCAGCCCCTGTCCTATGGAAGGTGGGATTGGGGTAGTCAGGGAACGGGTCCCGGGGGACGTGTCCTGACAAATTGGTATCGGAGGAGTCAGTTATACCAGAGAACAAAGTACTGTGATCTATATTTTAATGGAAAACATTTTATGTGTAGTAAGTGTGGTTATCATCTTTAGGGAATCCTGTGTCGGTGTGATGGCCGATGTATCCATACACCAGGACCCTGACATCTGATTTTTGATTCAGTGCACGAAACAACTGACTGCGTGTTTGTTTTCAAAAGTTTTCTTTTTGATCCTTTGAGTCAGCTCACCAGGTATAACTTATTGACTGTGGTGCACCTGTTTCATTTCAGGATGCCTCTACACAGACAAACATCTACGGTTATGAGAGTCCTACGCATTGATATCCCACTAAGAGACAAGGCCTCAGTGCAGGGCCCTCTTCCAGTAGAGGCACTAGCGGTACCATTACTAGTTGGGCCACTGATGCCACCAGCCCTAGCAGAAGAGGGTGCATGCTGCTTGAGCACGTTTCATGAGTTTTAGAAGTAGAGGCCACCTAGGTTAAGGGGATAGATAGACCCACAAGTAGCATAGGATTGGATGGAGGATTTCATGAGAGTCTTCCGATTGGTAGGGACACTAGCCGATCTCATGGTGATCCTTGCCGCCAACCTTATACAGGAAGCAATGGGCATATGGTGGAGCTTAATACTCTAAGTTCACGAGAAGGTGACACTTCTCTTGGAAGACTTCTTGAACCTCTTTATGGTAGAGTTTTTTCCAGCGACTATTCATGCAGTGTGCATATATGAGCTCCTTCATCTATAGTATGGTAGGATGACTGGAGCTCAGTACTCAGCGAGGTTCACTGACCTCTCACACCCCTCCACTGATATGGTACAAGACCCATTCTTCAAGGATCGGACCTTCGAGAAGGGACTCTAGTGGGAGATCATGGCTTTGATGATCTCACCCAGCATCTCGACGTAGGTGGGGGTGTTAGATAGAGCCATCCAAGTGGAGAGTTTTCCTGATGAGCAGTCTCAACCAGTGAGATCCACAACTAGTCGTCACGTAGTGGAGTCTTCTTGCAGCTGGTAGAAAACAGATGTCGCAGAGGTCCAATAGCACCAGACCTATAGGTGGATGAATACATGACTCGTGATCGGTTGTGCAGGGCACCCGAGACAGATCCATTCATACTAGGAGCGTGAAATGTTACACATGAGGTGAGCAGGGTCACATGTATCGTGACTGTCTGACCCGCCATACATATGATAAGAAGATAGTTGAAGGACCACCTAGGTAGAGACAGAGGTTCAAATGAGGAGTTTCGCAGGGAGCAGGCGGACGTGGCAGTGGAGCTATTCGTGCAGGTGGATGTGGTTTTTGATTCGAGGTGTTACCTTCACCACCACCAAGAGGCTCACCCCGATTTCAGGGAGCAAGTGGACAGGGGCGAGATCAGCTACAGGAAGCTGAGACCTATGATAATGATGCTCCAAAGATTATATGAGGTACAATTTGTGTCTTCTCCACCTTAGAAGTAGTACATATAGACATAGGTGCGAGTCATTATTTTATTTCCACTACCGTCGTTTGGAGCTCAGAGATTCCGACGGAGCCGTTGGCTCGATCCTTAGGTAGATGGACTCTTACCGGAGTGGATTCGACGATTACGCACAGTTTGATCTAACTGTAGGAGGAAAGAGCTTCAACTGAGATATCCTAGTAGCAGTGTCAAGGCCTTAAGACATCATCTTGGGTATGGACTTTTTATCTATATTAAATGCTCAGATTGACTGTATTAGGTGCAAAGTGTAGTGTGTCTACAATGATGGGACCCGTTTTACCTTCACCAGTGATAAGGGAGACTTTGCAGAACATGATGGACTTACCCAGAGAAGGGTGAAACTGATTACACATTAGTTGGATAGCCTTACCCTTGGGGCGGTTGATGTGGAGAGTCCGAATTATCTTGTATTGGTGGACCAGTATGTAGATGTCTTCCATGATGATATCCCGGGTCTACCTCCTCCCATAGAGGTGGAATTTTACATTGACTTGTACCCCGTGACAGCACCGATATCTACACCATCATATCAAATGGTTCTCTTGGAGCTTCAGGAGATGCGAGTACAACTAGAGGACTTGCAGGGGAAGGGATTCATTCGGCCCAGTATTTCTACATGGGTAGCCCCGATACTGTTCTCCAAGAAGGAGGATGGGAGCTTGAAGATTTATGTTGAATATCGGCACCTGAACAAGGTGAACATGAAGAAAATAGTACCCACTTTTGTGGATTGATGACCTCTTTGATCAGATGAAGGAAGAAAGGTGGTTCTTGAAGATAGACCTCAGATTTGGTTATCACCAGCTCAGAGTAAGAGACGAGGATGCACGGAATATGACCTTAAAATTTTGGAACGACCATTATGAGTTCTTGGTTATTCCATTCGGTGTAACCAATGCTCCAGCAGTGTTCATGGGACTCATGAATAATATCTTTCAGCTGTACCTTGATCGTTTTGTAGAAGTCTTCATCGACGAAATTCTAATCTACTCAGCTACTGAGTTGGAGCATGCCTATCATTTACTGGTAGTACTGGACACACTATGAGAGCACCATCTTTAGGGGAAGCTCTTGAAGTTCCAGTTTTGGATCGGAGAGGTTCACTTTCTGGGACATGTCATATTCGAGGTGGGAGTGGCAGTTGATCCAGCAAAGATTGAGGTGGTACTTTTTTGGGAGCCACCCATGAGTGTAACAGATGTTCGGAGTTTCCTGGGTTTTGCTGATACTACCGGAGGTTTTTGCCAGACATCTTTAGAGATTCAGCACCACTACCACCATTGACGTAGATGTGGCAGCCCTTCATTTGGTCAGATAAATGCAAGCGGAGTTTTCATGATCTGAGGCAGAGGATGACTAGTGCCCCTATCTTGAGGCTTTCAGAGGAGGGTGTAGGGTACGTAGTCTACTATGACGCATCAGGGACTGAACTCAGATGTGTCCAGATGTAAGAGCGATAAGTGATCACATATGGTTCTCAAAAGCTGAGACATCATGAGCAGAACATCTCTACCCATGACCTGGAGTTAGCAACAGTGGTCTTCCCCTTAAAGATGTGGCGGCACTATCCGATGGGCGAACATTTTAATTTGTACTCTGATCACAAGAGTCTCAGGTATATCTTAGGTTATAAGGACCTGAACCTGAGACATCAACATTGGATTGACTTACTCCAGGAAAATGACTTCTAGATAGTCTATACACCTGGGAAGGGGAACATTGTAGCAGATGCACTCCGTAGGAGGTTTGGTATACAAGTTCTAGATTAGGTGACAGAGCAGCTGGCTTCTTTGCAGATATCCTTCATGGAACATGATGGAGAAGCTTTCATTCAGTCTCTAACAATCATTGCCCCACTTCATCAGTGAGTCATGGAGGTACAACATGGGGACGTAGACTACGAGAGACAACATGCTTAGATATCCACAGGATAGGAACCTAATGGATTTTATGAATGTGGGGAGCACTTCATCCTCTTCAGAGGACATACCATGGTACCAATGTCATTTTAGGAGGATGTGTTGAGGGAATTACACACATCCCCTCTAGTGGTACATATAAGAGTGGAAAATATGTACCAGGATCACTAATGATATCACTACTGATCGGGAATGAAGAAATCAATTGTAGAGTTTGTCTCTCAGTTCCTCACTTGTCAGCAAGTGAAGGCGGAGCATCTGGTACCAGCAGGATTGGTTCATCCTTTGGAGGTCCTAGAGTGGAAGTGGAATGGGATATCCATTTAATTCATGACAGGACTTCATGACATGACTTCCACATATATCCAGGCGTCATGACTCAATCTGGGTGATCTTTGACCGACTACCAAAGTCGGCCCACATCCTACCGATCTGAGAGCAGGGTTCAGTAAAGAGAATTAGACACCTCTATGTGAAGGAAATTTTACGACTACATGGAGTAACCTTGATTATTGTCTCTGATTGTGATGTATGTTTTACTTCCTAGATATGTAAGGGTTTGCATGAGGCTTTCGGGACACAGCTTCATTTGAGCACTGCCTTCCATCCTCAGATGGATGGCCAGACTGAGCAGACCATTCATACCCTCGAGGACATGCTGCATGCTTGTTTCCTTGACTTTGGTCATAGCATGGAGGATCACTTACCTTTGGTGGAGTTTGCATACAACAAAAGTTATCACTACACCATTGGGATGACACCTTTTGAGTCGTTATACGAGCAACCATGTAGGTCACCTTTGCGCTGGACAGACCCAGGGTAGTCAACACTAGTGGGACCAGAGATAGTATGGGAAACCACAGAGAATGTGCAGACCACCCAAGAGTGGACGATGACTACACAGAGCAGGTATAAGTAGTATACCGATAGGATACGGAGACCTCTAGAGTTCGAGGATGGTAACCGTGTCTTTTAACGGGTCTCACCCCGATGAGGTTTACAGAGATTTGGCCGAGGCGATTTGTTTTCTCAGAGTTTCATCAGACCTTTTAAAGTCCTAAATAGATTTTTGAGGTGTCTTACTACTTAGATCTTCCACCTCATTTGAATAGGGTTCATGACATCTTCCACGTATCCCAGATGAGGAGATACATGAACGAACCTTCGCACATCATCAGCCGTGGCGAGATGGGATTAGACGATGGGGAAACTTTTATGAATGTTCCAGAAGAGATTGAGTATACATCAGAGTGGGGCCTTAGCAAATGGTCAATACATCTGGTGCGCATGTTTTAGCAGCATGTAAACCTTTTGGAGAGCACATGGGAGTAGGAGGATCATATGAATTCTCAGTACCCCCACTTGTTTTCCTAGTTATGAGTTGTGGCTTACGGGTACGTAAAGCCCTGAGGTGGGGAGAATGTAAAGACATGAATTTTCCATGTAATTTTTTTAAAATAAATTGGACTTTGAAGAGTCTATGAAAATTATCGGAGCGTGATTCCAAGGCTTGGAGTGCCCGGAATGAATTTATGAACATTTCTTAGGGTACATTCAGTAAACGTACAAGATGATTTTTATAACAATTAAAGTGGTACTCGGAATTGAAATCTGAGGGACCTGTTGAACTTGTAGCACCGATATTCGCTTAAAGAGACTTTCATCTTGATGATAGTTGTTCAAGGGTGAAAATTATTTTTTGGGTTTTTGGTGAAGGAATAAAATTACAAATAAAATTTTAACATTTTATTTTTATTTGAAACACCCATGTGGATGTTGGGAGGAGGGGACCACCAGAACTAAACTACCCGTTGAATGTTAAGAGGTGGGTTCCACCAGAACTAAACCTCCCTTGTGAGGTTATGGTGGTGGGGACAACCCGAGCCTAAACCCCCAATTTAAATTTTAGTGGCGGGGACCACCAGCCCCCTCTTAATGGGGAGAAACCTCCCAAATCCCCAATATTCTTCCCATTCCAATAAATTGAGCCATTAAATAGGTACAATTAATTGAGCTAATTAATTGTTCCAACATGGTACATTAATTACACCAACATGGTTATTCCAACATAATTAATCTTTAAAGTTAATCATATTGGCACCACTTTCATTTTTTTTGGGTGGGATTGTGAGAGGGGAACCCTTGGAGGATTACACTTCTCCAACGAAGAATGTGTTCTTCCACGAAGAACGCTCCTCCAATGAAGAACTTTGACTTTGACTTCTACCTTGGGACAACCTCTAACGAGGAACGTCTTCGAGTATGATGAACCGGTGCACGATATTGGGATTGGAGGTGTGTGGTGGATGAGATGAACGCCGACAACTTAAAATTCCTTCTCCCTCCAATGTCAAAAAAAAATCCAAGGTATGAGTTTATTCCTATATGGTTATCACTTCCCACGTTCTTCCATATAATTCTTTTGTGGGATTGGGAATACAGATTGATGATTATTGTGGGGATTGATTTTTTTAAATATCTTCCAAACATGTTCATGATTCAATTTTTTGTCAACCGCCTGCTATCGCTCTAACCGGAGGGTTCCCAAACCCTCTGTCTTTCTGCTTATTTGGTGTGTTCTTTACAATATTCCAAGGTGAAAAAGGCAATGACGCTTCGCCGCCCGCGGTCTCCACGCCCCGTGGTGCTCTACCACCTGTGGCCTCTGCCGCTCCGCCACCGAGCCGAGCCGCTGAGCTGAGCCGTCGCCGTCATGATGAGCCGAGCAACTACCTGATCCGCCACCACCGTCCGAGCCGATGACACCATCCTGGCCAAGCCACCACCCTATCCATCACCGCCGCCACTGGGGTGAGCCGCCGTCCGGGCTGAGCTGCCGCTGGAGCCACCGCCGCCGGGCCGAGCAGCCGTCTGAACCACCCCGACCGAGCTACACCGTGTCCTCGTGGCCATCCATGACCCTCTGCAGCCCTTGCGACCTAGCAGGACAGAACTAGCAGGCCGGGCTAGACATAGTTGGTCAGGTCGGTTTGGGCCGGGTCGGTCCGCCCTGGGCAGACCAGACCCGAGCCCACTACGACCCATTTACATTCTTTTGGACATAACTTTGACACAAGACGTCCGTTTGAAGAACCGTCAGTGGCGTTGGAAACCTCAGAGCGAGACGATATTTTTTAGTATACCCCACTATAGATTTGGATTATGATGGAGTACAGCCAGGTTGGATCGAGCCTGAATCCAACTGGGCCCCCCGGGACTGAAAGGCTAATAACTTCCAGACCGGGGGTTTGATTGATGTGTCGTCTGTTGCATTGAGACCCTATGATGTGGTGGACCTTTGTGATACTTCTTAGTATTAAATCTTGGTAGTTAGATAATTGACCAATGGCTTGGGGAAGATACTCTCTTGGAGACAATCAGGCCTAGTGCAGATACCCAATAGATGGATGTGAAGAGAAGTGTGCCATTAACTATCATGTGTGGGTCAGCTCCCAGCGATCCTACGTGGGTCATCTCCTATAGATCAGGTGTGTTTTAGATCTGAGTGATCCTATGTGGGTTATCTCCATCTATCCTATGTGGGTCAGCTCCTAGAGATCTTGTGTGGGTAAGCTCTAGCGATCCTGTGTGGGTCAGCTCCTAGGGATCCTGTGTGGGTCAGCTCATAGCCATCCTGTGTGAGTCAGCTCCTAGCAATCCTGTGTTGGTCATCTCCAGTGATCCTGTGTGGGTCAGATTCTGGTGATCCTATGTGGGTCAGCTCCTAGTGATCTTTTATGGGTTAGCTCCAGCGATCCTGTGTCGGTCAGCTCCAGCGATCCTGTGTGGGTTAACTCCAAGTGATTCTGAGTAGGTTAGAAGAAGAGCCTCTTAACAGAGTAAGATGATTTAGTAGTTACATCTAATCATCTCTACTATTGTACCTAATGATATACCTAGTTTGAGATGAGTCTGTACCTCTATTTTTCCTCATGATTGGTATGGATAAATTGATAACTTAGGTATATGTATGGGCATATACCTATGTAGGGTTATCTGTTGATTACATACTTTGTGGTTTATCCATGGTGGATTTTGTGAGACCTTAAGGGTCTCGGGGTCCCTATTGAGTATCATTATTCTCACACCTACCTGGGCTATGCCCGAACCATGTTGTGTCAGATGTAGATGACATAAAATGCTCACTGGGGATGAGGGTACCAGGACTGGAGGTAGCTCATAGGTGGATCTAGACGAGGCGTACCACATAGACCCCCAATCAAGAGCTGTAACTACCCTTAGGTAGGATCATTGGTAGGTGATCACAGGAGATTTTTCAGTTACTTGTACATTCAACTGTCATGTACTTTCCAGTTTTCCTTTTACTTTCTAGTTGGGCTTGCATTTTATCCCCTTTTTACATACTATACTCACTCTGTTTACTATTCAGTTTACTTGAGTTCGTATCTTACTGTGTTCTTGGTTGTGTGTGTTATATTTTTTAAAGGCAATGCCTTAACAATTTTAGGGAATACGCCTTCTGTGCTACTATCTAGACCCAGGCCTATGGAAGGCAAGCTTGGGGTAGTCAGGGCACGGGCCCCGGGGGGCAGGTCGTGACACCAGAATTATGTGAAGTTATATCTACTGATCTTCAAATATGGAATAAAGATATTGGAATTATCTATAACTCATCCATGAAACTAAAAAATTAAAATGATTTATTTTAGCGTCGCCGAAAGGTGTTTCTGGATATAAAATGGGAGTTTTGGATTTTTTACTAAATTTTTAGGAGTTTAAATTTCTATGCACATTGTTTCCCTGATATTGGTGGATGGTTTTACAATCCATGAACATAACTGTGCATATCTCCTATGGTGGTTCTGTGGTTACTTTTAATTGGGTGTATATTTAGAAAAATCATGTTCTGACTACACAATCCCTCTCTGCCTGGGGTTGCAATGTTTGACGGGGAAAGGCACAGAGTTTGAGAAAATCGTGGGCCAACCCTCAACTATTGAAAACCACTAGAATACATCCAAATATCATCCAAAATCACCCATGGTAAATCCCAAATAAGATATAATCAAAATAGTAAAAAAGGGGAACTGAAAAAATTAGAATGATACTGTTCCATAAATGTCAAGATCTTACATATGTGTTTAGTCATAAATATCATTATGAAGTATAAATGGTTTATATTTTTAAATGGTAATTTAATTTTTATTTTTAGTTAATAAATAATCACATTAAATATTTATCCAATGTGGACAAAATAATTATTCAATTATAGGAAAATAAAATGAAAAATATAAAAAATATTAAAATAAATATAATTTTAGCTATTTCATGTGATCTAAAAATTGACTATATGAATATGAAATGATAGATATATATTATAATTAATGGTTATATTATAACAAATTATATTATTTTTATTAAAATCAATTTAATGAATAGTTCATATAATTGATATTAATTATATTATATATCAAATAATAATTTATTAAATAAAATAAAATCACTCAAGTTTCTATATTAAACCATGTGATTAGGATATGGATTATTATATAAAAAATTCTCCATTAGTGAGATTTTTATCAATTTATTTTAAACATTATCATCCTCAATGAGAAAAAATCCTTATTGTCACTATAAGTTCAAAAAGGGTAAACGAGGTGTTAAATAAAAATAATTAGGGTAAAAATGTGACATAAACATGTCCAAAAATTATTGGATGATATTATTTAGAACTATACTCATATTATGTTCTTCATAAGTTATTTTTAATCAATTTTAAATTAAAAAATAATTTATATTAATTTAAAATATTGAGATATTCCAAGTGTGCCCCTCCTCTCTCTTATCAATAGGATCTTATACAATTCATTCTTTCACACATCAAAAACCATTTGTTTTATTCAACGCCTAACCATATTATTTATGAGAATTCCAAACATCATTATAGAGGCATTATATAGGCCATAATACCATCCTTAGTGGTATTAAGGTGTTATGAAAAAGATTTTTCCTGAATAATAATAATCATTTTAAATCGATTATTCTTGTTTTAATTCTTCTTCCACCTCATTAAATTCATACATCATATTGAATATATATTAAAAAATTATATTAAAAATAATTTTTAGTTATTTTAAGGTAACAAAATATTTCAATCTCTCCTTCTATCAAATAAGAAACAAATCAATCATTTGCGTGTACGATGGACTATCGCCTCACAAACCGATGTAATTTTTATCATGAACTTCTTCTCCAAACTGGTTATAAAGATGGATTTAAGTTATAAATATGATATTCATGAAATATTTATCATTATAAAAATAATATATAATAAGATATTATTACCATTCATTACACTGGATAATGATAATGTCGTTCATACGTACGCGAGGACTACCACATCCATGAAGAGATACTATAAGTTTTTCATCACCAAATCACATGTATGTTATATATATGTTTATTTAAATGATTATTATTAAATTTGTGATATAATTATCATTATGAAAAAATAGAATAATAATTTCCCTCTTTCTATAATGATTTTTGAAAAATGGAAATGTTACTAATTTTTATGTATGACCCCCATTTAAATGATTATAACGTATTGATTTTAGAATAAACATATTAAATCTTTTGTTTTTAAAAGTTTAGTTTTTGTATAAAAATGATAATTATTTCATTATTATTATTTGGGATTTTTTATTAATGAACACATTGACCACAGATGACCTACTGAATATATTCTTTAAATGTGAGTTGAATATCATCTAAACACCTGATGTGAATTTAATTAATTAATTATATATAAAATCATGTTAAATTAAATTATGTAATAAATAACCTAAAAACTGTTCTTATTCAAGTAAAAAATTAATTTGAGTTTTTTATTCAAGATGATAAAGATCTTATGTGATAAGAGAGACTCATGATAAGGGAATTTAATTCAAATAAACCCCACTTTATTATTCCACTTTTAACTCTTTATAAAAAAATTAAAAAGGAATGAAACTATTACGTATATTAAATTAATTAAATTTTCCACCATCCTGACAACAAAATGTTTTGAAGTTTACTTTATATGTTTCTATTGTTCTTTCAAAATAATTTTTTTTCATTATTATGTGCATTGTTTTTAGATTTTAATAACTGTTTTTTAAAAGAAAATAATATTTTCTCTATTTATAAATTTCAAAGTATTATCCAAAACAATAATTTTATAGAATTTTGGAAATCATTTTTAAAAATAAAATATTATTATATTTTTTAAAATATTTAATGAAAATGAATTTTCTAGCCTCTATTATCCTTATCTGATTTATATATTCCTCAAAAAGTTTTCATGTTTTTTAATAGAAAATATTCTATTCACTTTTACCATGGTATTTGGTTATTGAGAATTATTTTATAAAACGAAATGATATTTTTTATATCCCTAATGTTTTAACATGTGTGTTAAATTTTTTTCAAGGGATTTACACCTGATATGGTCCCTATAAAATGCTTAAAATTGGTTGAGCCCTATTAATGATCTTAGGTAATCCAGATATAGCTTATATGATGGGTGCATTGAGATACCACCTAGGAACCTGTTATATATTATATGATGTAGGAACCTAGATAGAACACACATGCATTGGTTAAGAATTATGTTATCATGATAATTATATTGGAAGTCATATATATGGTTATTCCAATTGTAAGGGGTTTATAAGTGTATTAAGATAATGTTGTCCCAAGGAACCTAAATGAATTTTCTATGATGTCTAATGATTTTCCCATAGAAATAGTTTTATTTAAAAAGGTAAGACAATGACATCATGTAAAGGAAAATTTATATAGATTTTGGGTAAAAGGATTGTTTTAACATAATGGGTTCTTATAGGCTATCATTTATTCAATGTAATAATGTTTTTTTCATGTCTCTTATTGAGATTTTTTTGTAATCATACATTATTAAATTTTACATCCCAAGATTTAAGTATTGATAAAAGAAATGAATAATTCAAGTTTAATGTCATGATTTTTTCTATGAAATGAAATAATATCTATTTTTATGTGTTTTGTTTTTGTATAAAAATGGATACTTATTATGAGTGTAAAAATTGAAATAAATTGAATTTTTTGGACCTAATTATCTAAAAAACTAAAATTACAATTTTCTAGGAATGAACTCAACAAATTATTGTCTAAATAAAAGAGAATATGTTATGTTTAAGTTTATTACCTTACAATCTTCTCAAAATATAGATTTTTAAAATCCAATTATTGGTATTTTCACATGACATCCAATGAGAACTGCACATATCCAAACACTATTATCATTATCCCAAGTCCAATATTAGAATAATGTAATCTAAAAGAAAAATATGTGAATAAAAAGTTAAACGTATATTCCCACAGTAATATAGTATCAAAAAATCCCCAAAATGGTATATTATTTCATTAATTTTTGTTTATAAATCCCATAACTATGTAAACATGGACAATATTTCTTCCTTATTTGACTAATAAACTTATTTTTTAATGAGTTAGATGTAGTTGATCCTAGGAAAAATTATATAATCTATAACAGACCACACAATTCATAAATATCATGAAAAGTTCAAATCAAGCATTATTTGTTCTCTATAATTCATAATACCCTATGAATCCACAATCAATCTTGATACATGGTCATACATATCTCTTTTTATGTATATGAATATTGAAATATCTTCCCATGATTCTAATTTCTAAATGCATCCACATGACCATGATAACCCATAACACTCTAGTTAACCTAAAATATAATAATTCATCTTAATAAGTAAAAAAATGAACCATGTTATTATTCAAACATACATTATTTTATAAAAATATTAATTCATTTATCATCATAAATACGATCCAATGGCTAGTTTTTAAGTCATATATTTTATAGATATATGATTATTCATTATCATGGTTTCATGGAAACTCATTTCTTAAAAGTGATGTATAAACAAATACCCCTTATTACTATGATGTAGGATTATAACTATAAATCAATAAATTATAACAAGATAGGTCTCATAAATAATAAATCTCAACTATAATAAAAAAATGAACAAAATAACATCTCCTTAAAATCTTGTAATTGTTCTCATCTAGGTGATATTTACGCACATGAAAAAAATCAATTATTTGTTTTTACCATTCATTTCTTTGACAACCAAATTTAAAAATTCATTGAAATTCAAAAAACACTATTATACCACATTTTAACATCCAAGAACAATTTACTTGATGAATAATCAAACTAAAGACACTCCATTAGCTAAAGTTCACCACCATCTTTTTTGGAGGCTTATACCATGCATTATAGGGATTCTAATCTATATTGGTAGAATATTACCTCTAGAATCATCAATAAACAATGGTAAATAACATAAAAATATATTAAAATAATAACATCAATGTACATAAAATGTTTTTACATTTGAAAAAATATTGTTAACAAATATACTAATCCATGTTTTAATATAAATATACTCTTAAGGGTCCAATAATCATTAAAAGTGATATAACACCTTATTATAAATCATATATATTAATGAAATTAAATTAATAATGAGACAAATGAGACCCATCTATTACCCATGGAGTTTTATCACACATTTTTCTTTATCTCCACCATGTACCCGCTATGTGAATGCACATATTATGGCCATCACCCAGATTCGAAAGTCATTTATTTATATTGAGTTCCCTCCAAGTTTCCCAAGTAGGGTGTCAACATTAAAATATAATAACCCACTTCCAATGGTGTGCCTAATGAAATACAATACAAAATTTTCTTTATTTACTAAATTAAATGTAATCTAGAAGCATTACATATAATACACCCATAATAGCTAGTGTATATAAGTTTCCAACACTATTAAAAACAAAAAAAATTCAGATAGTCCCAAAATGGTATTATTCTACACAAAAAAATTAAAAAAACGGAGGGAATTTGTCATTATTTAGAATAATAAAAATATACATGGTGAATCAAATATCACAAGACCAATAATAATGGTATCTGAAAAATTTCATGGTGAATTATATATCACTAAATTAAAATTAATGATTAAAGTGTCATTGCTTCATGGAAAATATGTTACTATATTATCAATAATGGAATCTGTTTAATTTTTCAATTAATACACTCAATTTAATTTAATATGATGTATTTTTAGGTTAATGATGAATCACCAAGATATTGATATCAATGATGAACAATGTATTTTTCGATTAGTTATGTATCAACATACTAAAAATCATGGTGAATAAGTTATTAGTTAGTGAATGTTGTCTCACCATTAGTGTCATATTGGTGAATTATATATACCACATATTGAATGATAAAATTCCATCATATTATCCATGATAAATGATAGATAATAGAAAACATTATCAATGGTGGATGATATAACACATGAAAATATATTGTCAGTGAATGATTTATCAACATTTCAAAAAATATATATAATGAGGGATATTTAACCTATAATAAACTACTAAGTTGAATGCTATATCACCCTATGAAATAAAATAATTAAATGATAAAAAACCACAACATAAATATAGGCATAATCATAACATCAACATTGAAATAGTGAAAACGTTATAACCTTAATAATTAGTTAATCCATGGACAATATACCCATTAGTATACCCATGTATACAAATATATACATCAAGGTCAATTATGTCATGGATGGTCACCCTCGACATGGTTTAGGATCCTAGAAAACTCACCATCCAATAAGTGTCATCCTATAGTAATAGTAATCCTAAAAATTTGCAAATTCATATATAAAAACAATGTATAATGACTAGTCAATGTATTTTAATCATCAAATATTACTCAAGTACATGATAAATGGGACAAAACAGACATTTGGGATAAGGAAACCACTCATGGTTCCCTTATATGATTTTCTAAAAGCATCCCCAATTTATGATACCTATCAGGGGAAACATGTATATTACTCATGTTGTGGTGGACCAAACCCGATCTTGAATAATTTTATCAATTATAACAAAATCATGAAAGCCACATTTTGAAAAAATTAGGATCAATTTCACATACCCTACATTTTTCACACATAATAAAACCAATATCTATACGATCTAAATTCCCAACCCGAATAATCATTCTATCTGACCATAATATAATGAAAAGACCTCCGTATATACGTAAATCCATTAGAGTGTGATGTAAACCATTCATGTCTCTAGATACTACATTTATCAATCCTCACTTATGGGAATCATTTCTATAAATAGTTGTCTAATAAATGAATAACACCTACTAACTTACTAGAATTTATTCAAAACTCCACAGATCCACCACACATAGTGGAACACACCCATTCCATCATGTGTTGGCCACACCAAAAATATCTTGATAAAAATACATATATTATATACACCAATATATAATTTTTTAATTCTAGATACCAACAACACCAATCCAATGTTTACCACTATTTTCTAAAAATCATCCACCTATGTATGATCGTGATGACTTTCTCCATATTCATGAGGCCATATATCCAAATATATTCATGATTAATTAATTATATAATAAATATTATTAATTAATATAATTGAAAACAGATTAACACTTACAGGAATTATCATTGAACATATCATTGTGTGGGGTATCCATGAATAAACAAATGAATAAGGTGCATAAAACTATTGGAATAAACCAAAAACTTTATAATGAAAAATCCCCAAAATCCAACACTAAATTATTAACTATTTAATTATCTAAATTATTTAAATAATAGAATAAATCAAATCAATGATACATTTATAATGAAACAAATTATATCTATTCGTGTTTATCACCTAAAATCATTACTTTTAAAAATGATAAAAACACTAGCCATATAAACTTGAGTCCACTATAATCTATTTTAAGCATCACAAAATACATAAATCACCATAATAATGTTAGAGAATAAGGAGATGATGAATAAAAAATATATTAAAATAAAGAGATATTAATATAATCAATAAATCATTTAGACCAAACCTTCATCGATCGAAAGTTTTCAATAGGGAATAATAATGGGAAAATGGTGTCGTCTCCATATAGTATTTAGAAAATTTAAGGAAGATACACCTTATAAAATATAATATAAGGCTCTGTAAAAGAATAAATTTTTATCTTTGAAAATAAATAGATCATGGTAGAACCTATTACCAGTTGCAACACCATTATTAACCCTATGTGTCCCGTAGGAGACACTCCCACTAGACCCTCAATTAAGAACCCACTATCAATATATTGGATCCCAAAATACTTCATTGGTATTATTCTACAAATTTTTCTAAAAAATAAATGAAATTGAATCTTTTTTGGGAATTTCACACTATTACATTCACTATAAAAACCTTATATTAATCATTAAAAATTCCTTTAATAATTAAAAATAATTATTAAAATTCGATATTTTGAAATTTCCAGGGTATTGTCATTAGAACATGAAATTTCTCTAACTCCAATAACACATAGAAATGTTGGTAATTAATATAGTTATTAAAGAAATTGAATATTTCTGTAAGGGCTATAACAAATTTCTATCTAAGATAAAATCCAAATGAAAATAAAATTCCAAATAAAAGTAAACATAACAATTTAAACCATGAAACAAAATATATTTATTCTTAAAAAATTACTAAAAATGAAAAATATAAATACCTACTTTTAAAATATTTGTTTTTTTCAAATATTTGAAAAATAAATGGTTAGAGTTAGAGAGACAACACATTTTTTAAACCACCTTATTTTATATCAATACAAAATCATAAATTCCGCTCTTAAAACCCCCCTTTTGAACAATTCATAATATTATATTATAGATCTTATATTTTATATTTAAAAATATTTCCAATCATTTTTCCACATTTTAAAAACATTCTCATAAAAAATTAAACATGTCTAGGAATGACATGATTATTTAAACCCACATGAGAAAATAGTAAATATTAACTAGAACCCTAATAGAATGATTCCTCCATCAATTGATCCAAAAATTTTATGTTGTTTCTTCTCATATATACATTTAATCATTAATAAATATTTATAAATATCCCACCAAAGTATGGAAATGTATTATACCATATATATATCCATTTAACTAAATCATTGTTCTAGGATTTAAACGCACTCCTCAACTGTCAATATAATATACCATAAAGTTATCTTTTTGGGGTCACAAAAAATGTCCTTATTTCTAAAAACCATTCTAAAAAAATATTCTACATAACTGAACAAAAGGAAACTATTTTAACAATTTAAGAACCTAGTTTTTCACTTAGGTTTGGGTCCATTAAATTTCAGTATAAATCTTTAATTTGGACCTAATGTGGGTTTATTTTGAGTTTTTAAAGGTCTTAGGGTTTATTGGGGAACATTTGAAGAATAAAACCCTTCTTTTTGAGAAAACTGGACTTGTTTCATAGTTATCACATGGTTGGAACCATGTTTGGTGAATCATATTGATTAAAATTTCTGAACAAAACCACTTTGCGTGGTTTGTGAAGGACCATGCAGCCTAACTGTGCAATGCGACCCTTCTACCCAAAAACTATCGCATAGATTGTGAACAGTTTGTTAAACCGTGTGGATAAACAATGCACTTGCCATTTTTCTATATGATTTGATGATTTTTCTCCTAATGGTATATTAATCCACCTCCTTATATTTTAATCCATATTTTATTGGGATTAAAATAATTATCTCTCAATTTAAGGGGTTTTTAATATAAATGTTAGGGATTTAATGATCTCATTCATTCGAGATCTATTCAAGCTTCTATTCTTCATGTTAGATGCTCTTCGGTAAGTACTCATGTCCTCCAAAACCATTATTCCACTATTTTCACCCAACATAGTTATCGAGGTATGAAATTTTTTATCTTTTTCATAGATCTACTCATATTTGATCCATATCGATGTTCAATTTCAAAGTAGAAGGATTGTACAACCCTAAGCTGGGTAGTCTATAAGTAATCCCTAAATTTCATTGTTTTTCTAATTTTCATTTGGGGCCAACAAATTTCATCACGTTCCATTTATAGAATTTATATACCATTTTTGTAATCATTACAACTATGTGGTTATTCTCTTTTCAAATATGTGATTAGTTGTTAGTGGTTACACCAACAAATCAATCCATTCCATGTGGATGGTTGTGCCATAATTGTTGTTTAGTGTTTTGACATGTTTCTCACACCGTTCGGGTGTTCATTTTCTAGACCATTCTAAAGGTATGATTTTATATATTAAATAACCAGATTTATATTTTTATTGGAATAATGGAAATTACAATTTATCATCACCACTTCACCTAGATGAGTTATGTGCTTCAAATGACAATTAAATGTGAAATTCAAATCAACATGTATAATAAATATATTTCATGGTCGTAAATGTAAATTAATAATAGGTTACTTATCTGTAGCACCCCTTACCACATTAATGGAAGGTAGAATAATTAACATTGAATATGGAATGTTTTTTAAATGGATTATATGAATGGAGGCATGCTACATGACCATTTAACACTAATTAAATGGAATACATGATTCAAATGACTTGATTAAAAGGATACAAGCTACTTGAACATATCACACTAATTAAAGTAGAGGCTTGAATTAAAGAAAATATTGAATGACTTCATAATTTATTAAAAATGACCAGACTCGAGCTCGCTTTTGATTCTGATCAGATAATGCCATGCGCATTCAGGAACCGCATTCTAATTCAAGGATACAGCTTGCATATATTGATTCACACTAATATCCTAATCCTTTTCTATTCCATGGATGTTCGGTATTCCATTGTTGCATCTGTTGCATATCATTATCGGATGCCACAGATACACTCCTTGGATCCATCATTGACATATAGGTGCCATTGTTATAGCCCATTGGGCCATATCTCTACGTAGCCATGTTTTACCATGGATGACCACCTTGGATTCTGTAGGAACCTTATTGTGGAACTACATGGAACACACTCATTGTATTACACTCTTACCCATAACAAGAAAAAAAGTATCACTGATTTGGCGACCCTTTAGGCCAACTTCTCCTTAGTGATTACCTTAGGACTTCAATATTGAATATCATTACATGTTCCCTTATAAAATCTCGTAACCTTTTTTATTATAGTCATGTGACTTATTTATAAACAAGTAATAGTCAAATAATGAATTAATAACATTATCAAACATAATACAATGGTTGAATCAGATACCTTGGTATTTAGTTACATTGTCATTCATTACATTATACATGCATGCTTTCACAGTATTATAAATCCAAGGCATAAGTCGGAAATTATAGACACCATTAGTGGTGCACACTAGGATTTATCACATATCCTATCTGGGCTCGATTTTGTACCAAGAGTAGATTAAATAGTATCATGTGTTGAAAAGGGGAAGCATACAACTTCGAACACTGGATTTCTTGTTGTTTAAGATGGAGCATGATATCAGAGGACTATGTTGGATATTTTTGATGCTAGGGATAGTCCATGATTCCTTTTATAATTTTGTGTAACATGTTATTCCAGCTATATGGTATCCTTGTTTTCCAGTTTTCTAGTTACATGACATATCATCAAATATGGAATACTATACTAGTGATTTCAATTATTTTTTTTGTCTGTATTTTTATTTGTTCCATCAATTTACTTATACAACTTCTGATATTTTTGAAATGTCTACATATAATTTTTTCACTACACATTAGTAATGAGGGAATAGTCCTCCCATGGGCACACCGTAGGACCTAATTGCTAGATAGATGGAATTGGAATTCATGGGGACATGCTTGAGGCATGTGGCCCACTGGGATCAGGGCACCCATTATGTGGCATCTGGGTCCAGGACATCACAATGAGTTATCAAAGGTGGTTTCCATTATTTTTTACTATTTGGTGATAATATATTGGAGATTCGGAGTTATAGGGACATTATCATAAGACATTCTTGGTCATTGTGAACCCATGTTTGGGTTCACACCCAAGAATCCTAAAATTATAATTTTTTGTTTTACTATTACCTATTACAGTTGACATTATTTCACAATGGGGTGATGGACATGTTGTGTGGTGTTGTTGATTGTTACCCTGTTTGGGGATTTTCATTCATCCATGGCCCAATGATATGAGGGAAGGGATTATTTTTACAAAAATCAATGTAGGAACCTATAACTCATGTGCCATATATATTTCCATACCATATAAGTGAATTTCATTTATTTTTATTGCTTGATATGACTCTAACTATTGAGTGATGTTGTGATAGTTATCATGTAAATGTAATAATCTTATTTTAAAATGAGTCATTGCCTATCTCAATTCATGAGGTGTTTGGGTCCTCATGGGTTGGGATGAGTAATTTAATAAGTTAATACATTATGTTATAAATAAATGGGTTTCATCTTCATTGATGAGGTGAATGGGAACCGAATTAATGGGAATGTTTATCCATTATAAAGTGAAACATCAGATAAAATATGATATTGGTTTCACAAGAATATCCCACCATGTCAAATTTTTGAATGGTAAATGAGTGATCTTGGAAAATTAATGTAAATGAAATGAATCTTATACTTGATCAATTACTAATACCTAGCTATATAATCATGTAGTTTGGGTAGTCTTTCTTGGATTTTGATTTTTCTTACACTTAGATTCTAAGAGTGTTTCTATATTTCTGCTCATTTTTTCTGTGGTTTGTGTTAGTAAATTTTAGAAAAATTCCTCTATGTCCTCCCCATATCATACGCGAGGAAGGTGGCGACGACCATTCTTCAGATATGGTCGGCCTTAGTTTGCCATTCTTACCTCCAATTTTCTACTAGATACTCCAAATTATGTACTTGATATGGGAATTGATTCCCATATTGATGATAGTTTCATTTGTCTGATGAAGTCCATGCATATTCATCAATGGATTGAACCTACGATGGCTGATCTGACTCGTGAGTTCCTGAAGAAACAACCTCCTACATTCTTATGGGATGGAAGTGGCTTCTGAGTCTTTCCTAGAGGTCAGACTATCTATCATCGTGCATTGGGTGATTCCACCAGAGCAGAAGCTAAATATTTCAACATACATGCTTTAGGACTCGGCCAATCATTGGTGGGATGTGATTATCTAGACCTGTCATCATCAAGTCATTTTATAGGTTGATTTACAGACTTCCTACAATGATCATTTCTTTCCTCAGATGATGAGATTCGATAGAAGCAGAGAGTTCATGCATCTCAAGTTGGGTTCTATATCAGTTATGGAATATTTAGTGTGTTTCATAGAGTTTCATTGCTTTGCACTACTTCTAACCGGTGATGAGAATTCCCATGAGAGACGCTTTGAGGATGGGACTATGTATTCTATCCGTACACAATTAATCTTCTTTTCACCTGCATACCTTATCATAAATAGTCAATCAGACTTTTATAATTGATCATAACTTAAGGGATAAAATAGTACAACGTATAGAGGATCTGTTCTATGGTAGTCTAGTTTTTCTTTTGGTGGTAGGAAATGTTCCCTCAAGGTTTGTTGTTAGGGAAGAGAAAACCAGAATGCCGGTTTCAAAATCTCTATAGAGTGTTATCTTTGATGAAAATGAGGGTACAATAAACCAAAATGTTATAGAGACCCAATGGTGTTCCGAGCATGTGTTCATATGGGCTATGTTCAATGTTTTTAATGAATTTTATGCCATCTACAAGTGGAAAAGTATATATGGAAGCACCACCTTCATGATTGGGTTCTTTCAGGCTACGTTAGGAAGGGAGTTGGAATAGCACCAGTAGGAATGGTTGTGGAGGAGTTTATGGCCATGTTAGCTAGACCACCGATCCCCATCAACACCAATAGAGGAGTTATGATCGTGGTAGTCCATATGTTTCATGGGTTCTTGGATCATGTCAGTTTCATACAGTACAACCAATTTCTGAGGATCAGGCTGTAGGACCTTATGCAATTTTAGTTATTATTCTAATAGTTTATACTACAGTATTATCTTAATTTGATACATGAACTTAAAACTCTTTCATCTATGTATCTATCATAGAATGTCTCGAACCAGATATATAGTATTACTATGCTGTAATTACCCGAGATATGTCATTAGGTGTATAAATATAGGGTATATTCTAGTGTAGGGACTACCCCTTGAGATAGGTAATTACCCTTTCTTTTAGAACCTCATCATTTTTGAGTTGACATGATTTGATTTCATTCATGGGATGGACAAGTTGGTTTAATATCACAATTTTTTAGACTTCTATCACTGCATGATATTGTATACATCAACAGAGGGAAGTAGATATCTACATAAGGGTTAGTTGGTTGTCTATGCTAGTAGAGAGGGACCAGAGCATCATGGGCTAGGAATAGTGGCCACAAATATTGAAAATCTCATCATGGAGGACCATGTATTATGTCAAACTTATATCCCTCAAGTATTAGATTTTTTCACGTATGTAACGACCCAAAAATTCATTAATGAAAATTACTCTTGGTTTATTTAAATGTCTTCTTTCAGTTATGAAAAATGTATAGAATTATTTGGTTTTATGTTTTGGATTTTAAAATACAATAATGAATTGTGACCGTTTCCAAAATATCTCTTCAACGGTGATCACATGATTCATATAAATATATGGATTTAACAAATCCATTTTTTTGAGAGAAAGGAATCGATGGCCTCATTGAGTAGGCTTGCCCCGTACAAATCAATGCTCAGAAAGGAGGTGGCATCATTGGGCTTCTCTATTGACCTAGACCAAGATGATCTTGAATATATCAAGCTTTATGGGAAAATCCTACGGGAGAAGTGGAAGTTGATAGAGATTATCACCCAAGCGATTTTTCCGAGCCACCCCAAGAGTTTGTCACAATCACACACCATATACTTTGGTCTTATACTAGTGATATATGGGGTTATGTAACAAGACCCTTGATCTATGATTATGTGCATTATTTTTTTATATAATAATTAATATACATTCATTTTATTATTGTTACATTGTAAATAGTTTTTAAAGCGCAAATATTTTTTTTGTTAATATTCAACTAATAAATAAATTTTGATGAATTAATGGTTTTTTAATTAAATACTATATTAATAAAATATTATTATTATTATTATATTAATTACTATTAAATATAAATGATAATATATTTATATTTATGCAATTGAAATTTTTATTAAGGTTTGAAAGTTGTTTTTTTCAAAACCCATGAATTTTCGATAAAAGTCGCTTTTATTTTAAAACTAAATATTCGCATATATAGAAAATTATTTAGATAAAATTAATATTATTTTAGGAATAAGGATTTAGAAATTATCAAAAATTGATTTTTTTTTATTTTCAGAGATAGTTAAATTTTTGGGTAAAAATTAAATTTCGTTTAAATATATAATGTGATGTATGACATCATAATTACCCAATTGTGATATAACAAAATACAATAAATGGTTTTTTCTGAATATATATGTTTTATCGTAAAATAATGTTATTTTATATTTTTTTGATTAATTTTATGATACCTTAGTGGACCCTCCATGACTTATTAAACATTTTATCTTTTTAATTTTTTTTTCTTTAGAGTGGGACTCACCTCTACATAAGAAACCCTATTATTTTAATATGTTCAGCCCTTGTAATTATAATTTTTCTTTCAATTCCATTTGGAAAAAACCATGGACAGAAACCAAGGGCTGGTTTTGGGTTCAGATTAGTTTAATATGTGTTGTCTCGTACCTAAATAATAAATAGTTCCCCCTACTTTCCTATATAATCCCACGAAGCTCCCACTTTCTCCTCACTCAAAGCCTTTGGAGTTCTACAAACCCCTTCCCATCTCTCCCTATAATCGTCCCAAGGGGTCCCAAGCTCCCATGAAGTTTCTCTCAATCCTCTCTCAATCTTTTGGGATCACACATCCATGTAAGTGATTCATTCCTTTCTCATTTTAACCAAGTTTCTTAATATTGTGGTGTCCTTTTATTTTCAATTATTACTATTGGGGTATGATTTCACACCTCCCCCATACATCCATATTTATGTTTTAATTATGGGAGACCTCTTTCTCTCTCATTAAAGCCTTCCATGTATACCTTTTACTATGTTGAAATATTGAAAGGAATTTCCCTCTCCTCATTTACATTCAATAAATTATTTTGTTATTGAATCTAATTTAAATATTTTTGGACATGTGTCTATATGACCCACATTACATTCCATTTAGTTTAAATATTATGAGACACCCCTTTCCCTCTCATCAACCATTTTTATGAAATCTTAGGTCATGTCGTTATGCTGACGAAATTGAACCGATTTTCCAAGCCAATATCATTGTGTAGTGAATACCATGACCATTTTTCTATCAAGGGAATTCCCCTTTATGCACATTTACTTATTGATTATAAATCCTCGTGTATGTATTCCACATCCCATTACCATGGAATAAGTGATGATGATTGTTACCATGTTTTATGGTTCATGTGGCACACTTATGCATGAAATGAAATGTTTAAGAAGAGTGCGCCCTAATTGTGCTCCAAAGAAATGGGTAAAGTATAATATCATGATACGTCATGTGTAATGGTTTTTTACCCTTGTTAATTTAATATCAACTAGGTATTACTCATGTTTCATGTGCTATGAGGGTTTACTCATGCTCCATATGCAATGAGCCTCGACACATGTTAATTCCTTATTAAGTGTTGTTGTCATATCTCCATGTCATGGTTATCATGAATTATCATGCCTTTATGTTTACATTTCTCTTCCACTCCATTTATAAGCCTATTGAGTAATATGTATTGTAATCTTCATGTAATGATTTGTTTACTCCCTTACTGGGCTTTATAGCTCACCTTTTTCGTATGTATGTCCTCATGTTATCCCATGCAATGCAATGCATGAGAGAATGTAGTGGTCATGTAAAAAAAGATTTCAATAAAGATGTTATGTTTCATGTTTTAAGTTGTTATATAATTTTTCTAAGATACAAAGAAACTAGACCTCTGGATATTCATGTTGTATCATGTTATGATTTTATGTAATGAATCATGTTTTTGTGTGTAATAAAATCAGGGTTTGTCATAGTTGGTATGAGAGGATAGGTTTAGTTAATTTTGGGATTAGGAGTAGAAAAAAACTAGTAAAGCCTTAAGGATAAAACTATTTATAATAAAAGCATCCCAAAATTTTGGTGAGTATTGAATAAGTGTTTTATCAATCTAATACTTCCCTTTCTGGATATGAACAAGTACAGGCAGCTCTGACACCAATGTACATAAGACTGAAAACTCTGACAAGGAGTTTTAGGCTTGACCTGGGGTATCCTGGTAGATGACAATGGTCCTTACTACACTTTTGGCTATGACACTCTCAGGGGATATTATTTGGAAAATTTACAATCTCATTACAAACCCTTATTAAGGGAATTAAAAAATTTACCTTAAGAATATAGGTTAGAAAATAGATCACGAATAACATAGATTTAAGACTATACATTTATATGTTAAGAAATAAAATTAATTTATAAGTCATCCATTTTTTTCTTTGGATTACCCTTTATGTGTTACCCCTAACTTTGATTTCATTACATAATAATAAAATGTTAGATTTCAAGTGGTTTTATATCATAATTTTATCAGGCCTAGTGGGTAAATCAAAATTTACTAAGTTTCGTCAGCAGGATAAAGGATAGATTTGAGAAATAAGGGGAAAAACCTCACACAACACTCTTTTCCCTTCTTGAGGACTTACTAGATATAATTATTGCGAGGTAATTCTTGCATAGTAGAAGAATCTTTTCCAAAGTCCAACTTTCTTTAAAGATGATCTATGACATATCATACACCACATTCATACCATGGAATCATCAACGATCATGGATCACCTATGATCAAATATTATTCTCCCAACTCTCCCACCTTTTAAGACGAAAGAGGTACTAATAGGGTATTTTAAAATATTTCTCCTTATCTAGAGAGTATGATGCACTATTTCATTTTAGAATAGTTACCGAAGACGGAGGCCTTCGAGCATCATATATATATATATAGTATTGTATTTTAGTCTTTTTGGAAACATAGGAAATATATTAAAAGAACAACATTTCAAAAATTTCTAATCACACTCTATCAAACTTTTTTTACAATAACCTATCACATGGGGATGTCTTGAAACTGTACGTTAGAATCAAATTTATTTCATAAAGTGCATCATATTTTCCAACAGTACGGTCCATTTTGCATGAACTACAGCTAGAATGAGGAAGTGGAAGACATTGAATGTGCATTGAAGTATTGTCGCATTATGTGGACCCTCTCTCTCTATGATCGATGAGATAATGAGGGTTGGTGAATGCATAATGGTGGTGGGTAAGCAACCCTGATGTCGGGTTTATTTTTTATAGATTTTTTGTATGCAATCAAATTGGGAGTAAAAATTTTTTTAGGGGGGAAGATTGTAAGGACCCAAAAATTCATTAATGAAAATAAATCTTGGTCTATTTAAATGTCTCCCAATGGTTATATAAAACATATGGACTTATTTGGTTTTATGTTTTGGATTTTAAAATATTGTTAATAATTGTGGCTGTTTATAATTTAGCTGTTGAACAGAGATCACATGATTAGTATAAATATAGGGCTTTATCAAATCCAATTCACTCAGAAAAGGGAAGCGTTGGCATCATCCTGTATACTTGCCTCTTATGAAGCCCATTTGTCGAAGCACGGGAAGGAAGTGGGGTCATCAGGATTTGATGTGCAGAACCACCTATGAGAGAAGTGGAAGTTGATATAGATTACCACTTGAGGGATGTTATCAAATCCACCCCAAGTGTCTGTCACCATCGCTAACCTTACCCTTCAGTCTTATGCATGTGTAATAAGTGGTTTTGTAACAAGACATTACAATAAGGAATTTGTGAATGATTTTTGTATATAATAATGATTATGCATTCATTTTACTATTTTTTCTTAGTAAATAGTTTTTAAAGAGTTAATATTTTTTTAGTTAATATTCAAATTAGATATCTATTTTGATGAATTAATGTATTTTTGAACTAAATAATTTTTTATTAAATTATTATTTTTATTTTAATGTTACTTATTATTAAATATAAATTATTGTATAATTTTATATAAGTAATTGTAATTTTTATTATGGTTTGAAAGTTGTTTTTGTCAAAACACATGAATTTTTGATTAATGTAGGTTTTTATTTTAAAAGTAAATATTCACATATTTAGAATATTATTTAGATAAAATGAATATTATTTTTGGAATCCGGATTTTGAAATTACCCAATGGTGAATTTTTCATAATTTTCTGAGACAACCATATTTTTGGGTAAAAATTAAATACCATTTAAATATATAATGTTTTTTATGACATCATAATGACCCAATAGTGATGTAATAATAAACAATAAATGATTTTTTGGCCAATATATTTTTTATCCTTACAGTAATGTGATTTTATGTATGTTTGATTAATTTTATGATACCTTAGTGGACCCTCCTTGGCTTATAAAACAATTTTTATTTTTAAATTGTTTTCCTTGAGTGTGTGACTCATCTCCACATAAGAAAACCTATAATTTCAAGAAGATTGGGCATTGGCCTTATAAAAAATTGTTTTCCACTACCCTTGTGCTAAAACCATGGTAAAAAACCATGGGTTGGTTTGTGATTTTTATTATTTTAATATGTGGTGTCCCAAACCTAAATAATAAATAATTCCCTCTCCTTTCCTATATAAACCAACCCAAGAATCCACTTCCTCCACACTCAAAGCCTTTTATGATCAACCATCCACTTCCCTCATTTCTCTAGAATATTCCCAAGGTGACCAATTCTCCCAACAAGTCTCTCTCAAGCCTCTCCAATGATTTTGGGATCACACTACCAAGTAAGGGATTCCTTCCTTTCTCATTTTAGCCAATTTTCTTAATATTGTTATGTCCATCTATTTAAATTATAAATGTTTCTGTATGATTTCAAACCTCCCCCATACTGCTATATTTATGTTTTAATTATGGGAAACCCCATTATCTATCATTAATGACTTCAATGTACACCAGTTACTATGTCGAAATTTCATAATGAGTTTCCCTCCCATCATTTACATTCAAGAAATTCATATGTATTATAAATATAAATTACCTTACATATATTGGGACATGTATCTATATAACCCCCTTACATTAAATTTTTTCAAAAAGGATGATAAACTCGTTTATCTCTCATCAACCATTTTTATGAATTCTTACGTCACACCATTATGCTGCAGAAATTACACCGATTTTCCAAGATATTGTCATTCTGTAGTGGATACCATGCCCATTTCACTATCAAGGGTATTCACCTTTATGAACCATTAAATATTGATTATAAGGAATCATGTATTTATTACTCATCCCATTACCTTGGAATACATGATGATTATTCATTCCATGTTGTATTATCCATGTGGCACACTTTTGCATGAAATGAAATGTTTAAGAAGGGTGTTCCCTAATAGCGCTCCAATGCATTGGGTAAAGTATAGTATCATTATAAGTTATGTGTAACTGGTCTTTACTCATGATAATTCATGTGAAATGAGTGTTTACTCATGATTATTGTTCAAGGAGGGTTTACTCATGCTCCATGTGCAATGAGCTCTGGCTCATGCTAATTCCATTCTAAGTGTTGTCGCGACATCTCCAAGTTATGATTATAATTCTTTATCATGACTTTATGTTTTTGTTTCTATTGATCTCCATTGATATTACTAATGACAAAAATTTATTGTAAAAATCATGTTATGATTTGTTTACTCCATTACTGTGGTTTATAACTCACCATTTTATTATTCATGTCCTTAGGTTATCCCATGCAATGCTAAGTATGAGGGAATGTAGTGGTCATGTAAAGGATGCTTTCAAAAAAGATGTTGTGATTCATGTTTTATGTGGTTATTTAATTTTCCTATTCCCTAAATACAATATACCTATTGATATTCCATTTTTTATCAGGTGAAGAGTTTATGTAATGAATCATGTTTAAGTGTGTAATAAAAGTAGGGTTGTTATAATGCATGTCTTTCCTGATGTTTTTTCTGGAATACCTCCTAATAGAGAGGTAGTGTTTATAATTGATCTTGTCCTAGGAGGATACCAATTATCCATTTCTCCTTATAGGATGGAACCTATTGATCTTAAGAAGCTCAAGCAACAGTTTGAGGATTTAGAAACCAATGTTTTTATACATCCCACTACACCATCTTCGTGTTTCCCATGGTTTTTGACAAGAAATCATATGGAACATTATGTATATACATGGATTAATGATTCTTGAACCAACATATAGTCAAGAAAAGGTATCCATATCCTTGAATATATGATCTCTTTAACCACATCCAAGGAGAAAGTATTATCTCCATGATTGACCTGAGATCGGGTTGTCATCATGTACAAGTTAGACCGTTAGACATACATCATTCCACTTTATGTAGCATCTATGGTCTGTATGAGTATCTAGTTATGTCGTTCGATCCTAAGAACACACAATAAATTTTAATGGCTCTAATGAATAGGATATTCCACCCCTATTTTGATTCATTTTTCATGTTTTTTTGGATGACATCTTGGTGTAATGCCACACTAATGGTGACCATGCCAAACCTCATGAGGTCATTCTGAGTACACTGCGAAAGAGTCATATTTATGCCAAGAATCCTAAGTGCCACTTCAGGATAGACAAAGTTAACTTATAAGATCATATAATATCAAAATCAGTCATATCTAATGACCACGATAAGGTTGGTGTTGTAGTTTTCCAAGAACAGTCGAATAATGTGTTTGACATATAGTGTTTCCTAAGGATGGATGAATATTGTAGGAATTTCATACCAGGATTTTCATGACTTACTTAACATATTAATTTTCTTAAAAATAATTGGTTCGTGTTTATATGGTCTATATAAGGTGGAAAATCCTTTCAAGATATGAACGGGACACTAGTTTTAGAACCTATTCTGATTCATCCCGTTCCAGGTATAGGATACACTGTCTTCTATGATGGATCATGAATTAGCCTAAGAGCAGTATTGATGTAGGAATATAGAGTTGTTGCGTATTTTTTATTAGTTAAGGACTCATGAGAGAATTTAAACAATGAACAACCTAGTTCTAGCAACAGTTGTCCATGGATTACATTGCTCAAGACACTATATTTTGGTTGAGTACATTATGGTGTACACAAACCACAAGAGCATAAAGTATATATTTTCATAGGGTGACATGAAACTAAAATAGTGTATATGGGACGAATATCAAGAATAATTGGATTTTGAGAATTCCTATACACCTGATAATTGAAATGTGGTTGTAGATTCACTAAGTTGGAAAACTATGGCACATGAAAAATGTGACGACAGTGACGACAGTGATGAATTGATGTTTATGGACCTCTATTCTAAGTGGCTCTTGGAGGTTCATGATAGTCACATGCAATATTTCCTATCAACCATCATAGTTACCTCTTCCCACCTTGAGAAGGTGATGAGTAGACAATTCCTAGATTGGGAAAGCTTGTTTATCTATGAAGGTATATGAGGAGATAACCGACCTCCATATTGGTCTATAGATATAGATGACATCCAACATATTTATGGATATTTTTGGGTTCCTAAAAAAATGAGAGAGGAATGGATGTCTAAGTCCCATGCTTCTCAGTGGGCAGTTTATCGAGGAATATTGATGTTGTATTAGGATATATGATGCTAGTATTGGTGGCATTTTATGAAAAGTAATATTGAATACATTACCATAAAGTGTTCCACCTGTCAGCATGTGATGGTAGAGCACCTGTGACATATAGGCTTGTTAAGCTCACTTCTAGTCTCCTCATGTAAATGGGAATATGTTTCTATAGATTTTTTAGCCATCTTACCTAGGTCACTGAGGGGTAGTGATTCTATCTGGGAAGTCATTGACTGACTAATTAAATCATCCCACTATATTCCTATTCAGAAGACTGTCTTATTATATGAGCTATAAAAAATTTATGTCGATGACATCATATGACTCCACAGAGTTCTTTGTACTATCATATTAGATCTAGATTCTAATTTTTCATCATGGTTCTAGCAGGGATTGCAGAAGGCTATGTGAAAATAGGTGCTTTTAAGAATAGATTTTCACCCTCATACCAATAGACAATGATAATAGAAAATACATGTTCCAGAGGATATGCCCATAGGAAGTGTCCTTGGTTTCTCTACATCATTGGAGAGACATAACCCTCTTGTCAAGTTTGACTATAATAACATATTTTAGGTGAAAATTCTGGTAGATTCTATTGAGGCCTTATATGATATGCCATGTCGTTATCCCTTATGTTGGATAGAGGAAGGTGAGGCATTACTACTAGGACCTCATCTCATTCATGTGACTTTTTAAAAGGCTCAGATGATCGAAAAACTTATGAATACAGCTTAGTATTGAAAAAAAAAATTATTCTGATAACCTTTGACATCTTGAGTTTGAGGTCGAGGACCATGATTTTCCTTAGGTATTTTCTAGGCTAGGGCATATATGATGATGAAAATAGGGAATTTTTTCCCCACATTACATAGTGTCATTGATGATTCTTGAGAGAGTTGGGATGGTATCCTATCGGTTGTCTCAACCCTAGTGGTATCATTCCATGAACAATGTTTTCCACATCTTAAATCATTGGAAAAATCATTTTGATATGTCTCACACTTTTGATCTTGAGGAAGTGGAATTTGACACTGATTCAACCTTTCAAGAGTATCATGTATGCATCGTTGACATGAGCACGAAGGCTCTCTAAGGCCGGTCTATCCCAATAGTATCAGTGTTATGGCTGTAGGTCTAGGTACATGACAAGACATGGGAGAAGGAAGAAGAAACATATGCTCAGGGGCTATAATTATTCTCAGATAGTGTTTCTACAACATTAAATGGTGAACTTACGGATGACATCTTTTAAGGGGGAATACTGTAAAAACCCGATTTTTCCCAAATGTAAGGATCCTTTTAGATATCGGTCTAAATCATTTCTTTGGAACTAATATGGATGTATTTTGAGTTATTAAATGTCTCATGGGTTTCCAGTGAATGTACATATCCCAGAATCCATCTTTTAGGGAAAATGGATAGGTTTCCTAGTTATTGGATGGTTGGTGCACTGTTTGGCTAATCGTGCAGAATGAATTTTCTGGACAGAAACATATGGCATGGTTTACACATATACATATTTCCTAACCATTAAATGTTAACCTTATTCCTAGATAGCCACACTTTGTTTTCACAAGGCTTATCAAACCCTGCAGAAAAACTATTCACATGCCATTTTTCTTGGTTATTTGAATATTTTCCCTTTAATTATCTATCAAGCCACATCATTCTTCCATAATCCATATTTCAATTGGATTAACCTAAATATATCTCAATTTGGGGAGTTTTGAAGATCAATGTATTGGATTTAATTAAATCCTTCATGTATGATTCATTTGAACTTCAATTCTTCATGTTGGATGTGCAATAGTAAGTACTCGAGTCCTCTTGAACCGCTATTCATCTATTTTTCTCTTGACCTAGTTATCAATGTATGAGTGTTTTTCACTTTGTTGTTGATATTCTCCAATCTGATCTAAATCAAGGGACAATATCTATAGATAAGGATTGTAAAACCCTATGTTGGGTGGTCTGTAACTCATCCATAAAGTTCATTGATTTTGGAATTGTCATGTGGGTACCACTTATTTCATCATGGTCCATTTAATGAATTTTTATACAAATTCAATAATCATTAGAATTATAGGTTTATGGCCTTTCCCAATATGGTAATATTTTTTTGAGGATATACCCAAAACTCAATCCATTCCATGTTGACAATAATGTCATATTTTTTTTAGTGTTTTGACACATTTGTGCCACCATTAGGGTGTTCCATGGATGGACCATTCTAAGGGCAATATTTCCTATATTAAATGGATTCTCTTATATAGTGATCGACATGATGGAAAGTACCTTGTATACTCAACACTTGACCTACCAAAGGTAAGTGCTTCAATTGATAATTAAATGTGAAACATGAAATTGAATTTATTAATTGAATACGACTAGGCCTTAAATGTAAATGAATAGTACGTTGCATATCCATTTCACCCCGTACCACCTTAATGGATGTCAGCAGAATAAAATGTTAATATTGAATGTTCTTTAAATGGATTAAATAAATGGTTGCATGATATTCGACCTTGTCACAATAATGAAAGGTAGAAAATAAATCAAGTGACTTGATTAAAACGTTTCATGCTACATGGCCATATCACGCCAATAAAGGAAATTCATGAACTAAACTAAATATTACATGACTCCATACATAAATAGGAATGACTTGAATTGATCTCACCTTGGATTTTTATCGGTGAATGCCATGAGCACTCATGAACCCCATTATGATTCAAGGATATTGCTTACATAGGTTGATACCCACCTAGATTCTGATCCATTAAATTCCTTGGATTCCTTATATGATAATGTGTTATCCCTGAAATATTATTACAAGATGCCTTGAATACAATCCTTGGATCCAAAATTGAATAGTAGGTTCCATGGTGACAACCCATAAGGCCCTGTCAATGCATAGCCTTGATTTTCCTTAGACAATTACATTGGATTTAGTAGCCACCTTATTATGGAATGCCGTTGAACATGATCCTTGGATTACACTATTTCCCATGCCAGGTGATAATAATAACCGAGATAGTGACCCACAAAATTTATGTCACCTAGGTTATTACATTGTGGAATCATTATTAAATATTGTTACAGGTTACCTTGTTACATATTAGATGCTTTTATATTATTAACATATGGCTTATTTATAAATAGTTAATAGTAAACTGATGAATTGATGACATGTTCAGACACCATATGTGTGCTGAAGTATATATATCAGTATTTAGTTACATTATACTACTTTACATTGTATATGCATGCTTTCAAACTATTAATTTTTCACTACGTGGGTCGGATGTTACAGAAATAATTGGTGTTGGCTCACTGAGATTTATATAACACTCTCTTCAAGAGTTGTTTGATACCCGACGTAGATTACATGGTTGCTGTAGTTAAAAAAGGGAAGCATACTGCTTTGAAAAATTGATTACTTTTTGTTTAGGATAGAGATTTATAATAGAGGACATAGTTGGATCTTGGGATGCTTGGGATAGTCCTTGATTTTATTTATACTTATATGGAACATGTAATTCCTTATATCTTGAATCCATCTTTTCATGTTTTCTAGTCACAAGACATATCATTAGTTGTTGAATTTTATTCCAAATATTTTAGTTGTTTTTGTTGTTGTATCTATTTTCTACTTCATTTTATGTTTACTTATATTGCATCATCTATTTATATATGTTTACCTTCACCCACTGCGTTACAGATTGTTAATGATGGAAAAATATTCTAATGGACACAACATGTTCCCCCACTTCTTGTCCACAACCTCTTGAATTTAGGGAGATGTGGTTGAGGCTATGTGGCCCATCGGGCTCAGGGAACCCATTATGTTGCATCTGGGTTTCTGACATCAGAAACAAATTAATTATAGTAATCAATGAGTTTTATTTTATAAAATAATTCATATTTTATATTAACACTTGATAAAATATAAAATTTGATGAATTTTGAATTCCAAATTTATTGGAAAATGAATCAAATACCACTAATTATTTCATTATAATTCATTTAAAACAAGTTATCAACATTTTTAATAAAAATGGTTAAAAATAAAATTTACTCAGTTTTATTCAAAATCCTGGCTGATATAAAAATCCATGCATTACTGAAAAAATGACCCTTTTCAAATTCATTATATTCAAATGTAGGATAAGGGATTTTATAAATTTTTTTTGAATATAATAATTTTTTAAAAATTCCAAATTCTAAATATGAAATAGAAAAGTAAAATAAAAAAACTAGAGAGGAAAAAAATCAAATTTTTTCCAAACAACTATAAGACTATATATTAAAAACCATCCTAGTATAGTAATATTTAAATTAATATGTATAATAACTCATATTATTCTATAAGATCTATTAATATATTTCAATAATATCAAATAATTTAAAAATCTATGTTAAAAATAGAATAAACTAACCAAAATCTATAGATTGTTTATTCTACATTTATATAAAATATGATAAATTCATTTTTCACATATAATTTACTAGATATTTGTCGATAATTCCTACAATATTTAATTGATTCACCAAGAAAATAGATTAGAATATTTTACAGAGATTAATAAATTTATATTTTATATCATATGAAACTAAAAATGAAAATTTGCACTTAATACCTAATAATAAAGTTTTCTATTCATTTTATAGGCCATTGGACTTACAATTTCAATATTTATACACATTATTTCCAAACACGAAGTCTTTTAGTCATGTTCTATAGACCTGATAATAAACCTTTCTTGATTCTGAAAATATTTCTAATAAAATTTCATTCTAGATCATCCTAAATCAAAACATTTTAATTCAACTATTGATTTAGGATGTTATATTATCCTCTAAATGTAAATTACAGTATAGAATTATAAAAAGAAGAATTCATTATAAAAAATACATATATATTATATCCATATTTAGGAATACTATTACCATTTTCACTTATTAATTTCATATTACCATAATCTATAAAAAATTTAAATACTCTCCACTATTATAATTATTTATCATTTTCATTGGATTACCAATATATGTCCACAAAAGTAAAATTTAGTTCCATGTAGACCATATCACAATATATGTCATGATAGTATTTCTTCATTTGGAAAATAGAATTCATTTTTAAATAAATACATAATGATAACATAATTCCCATAGATATTTGAAATTTAAATTCAATTAATAATTCCAAATGAAATCATATATCAATGTATTAAATTTCCATTATTTCCGTGGTGATGTCGTCCAAACCATAGATATACCCATTAAAAGATGATATCATTACTATTAAACATTAATGGTTATCATGATTTATCATTTTATGAATTATTTAAATATTTTTATATCACTATAAACATTATAATTAAGAATAGTTAGTTTATTATAAAAAAAATGAATTTACTCTAACTCAATCCATGATAGTGTTTATTAAAAGTGTAGTTTTTAAAAAAAATACTCAAATGATTCTATATAGATCAATGATTGGAATAATTTATTATAAATAAAATACACCTATGACATGTGATATTCTAAATACATTGAAAAATAATTAATGATATTTCACAAAATCATATTTATCCAATCAATTTATTCATTATATTAAGATGAAAAGTTATATGTAACATTAAATAATTTCTATTTTCATTATTCAGTACCTTATAAAATATTTAAAGGTAATAAATATCTATACCTATGATGATAAACATTAGAAATCCATTATAACCCATTACATTGTCTATATATTACTCAACAAGATCATCACATGAATAAAGTTTTATAATTTTAATCAAATTCACTATCATTAGGAGCCATTGCAAACCATGCATATTGAGTCCTACATCTAATTTATTTTGAAATCCCATTACCGAATCCATGATAATATATTAAAATTTACACGGTGCCATCCGAAATTCTATGAAACCCTATTTTTTCCGAAATTCATTGATTTTATGATTAAAAGATCACATACCCAGAAAATATATGCATATCCCATTTTTATCCAATTACACATTATCATGTTTATGGATACTTTTTTTATTCCATGATTGAAATGGATTTATCATTTCATACAAAGATATTTCATCTTAATAAAATAACATTCTTGTCATCTTACAAAAAAAATTCATGAACACCATAAAGGTTTACAATTTTTAGAAACATGTATATAAAAATAACTATTTCATAAGTGAACTAGATCATATTTTACTAAGTACATTAATACTAAAATCCTTCATATAAATATCATATAATAAGTATCTTCATAACCTATGGAAATTAAATAAAAGGAAGTGCGAGATCAGATGCCCAGTAATGGTAAAAAAGGAATATATAAATGATAACATATGAATTATATATTAATAACAGTTTGATAACAAGATATAATAATTTGGAAAAAATACACGAATTATCAATGATTATAATATTAGGTCATGGAATAGAGCATGGGAGTTCCTAATAAATTAATACTAATGGAATAAAATAATATGATCCATGAGAGCATAAAATAGTTATAAGACATGGGATTTTTTCACAAAAAATGTAATACAAACAAATTTAGTTAGTCGTTAGGGTTCATTTCCAAAACTATTATAGTGGAATGGGTTGACTCTAAAAACTATTGGTGCAGCCAATGTTCACTCTCATGACTATTAAAGGGGAAAAATTCTTTTACTAAACTAGGTTAAATCCCCATTCCAATTCTTTTTATCTCATGTAGTATTAATATTTATCCAATGAATTAGATGGATATAGATTTCCAAGTAATCACATAAAGAAAATCATACATATGTGTACCAGGAGATCATAAATAATTTATTATATATGAACCTTTTAAAAGAAATGGGTCCCATAAACATTTCTTCTGGCATAATTGGATGAAAAGAAATAATATTCTGAAGCATTTCATATTTTTATCATATTCAATCCCACAAAAATTGAAAATATTTGATAAAAACTTCAATATAGTATAACCCATGGGAAAGAAATGGTTTTCATAGAAATATCTTCGTTAGAATATTTTAAATAAACCATACAAAGAAAAAATTTGGATATTATCATTGGATAATATCCAAAAAAAAAACGAAACACAAAAGGTTCTTATTGTTGATGAATAGATCTTTTAAAAAAAGTGTACTATAAAATTCATGAGGAAAATGTGATTTCCATTTTGAAAGAAAATTATAAAATATAAAAATTTACCAAATAATAAAGAAATATTTTTATTTCAAAATAACATTGAAAAATTGGAAATTAAGATTCACATAATTTTATGGTAATGATGGTGGAAAATTATATTCATGTCCTATATTTTACATCAAATATTTTTTCACATTTTTAATAAAATTTTAAAATTAAATTGTTCATAAAAAACAAGAATACTCCTCTTAAACCACTTTTAAAAAATTAAAAAGTGGTTAATAATGTCTTCAAAAAATAATTTGATATATTTAAAAAATTTATTAAAAATATTTCTTGAATACATGGAAAATGAAGAAAAAGTTATTATTATTGATAAGAAAAATAATGCATGATTTCTTTAAAAAAGAATTATTATGGACTCTGATAATCTAAAAAGCATAAGATGAAAGGAAAATAATGTTTTTTCAGGAAATAAAAATAAGATACTAAATTTTACAAGATTATTGATAGATATGACATATTATTTCATCATTTTAAACATAATAGTAAGTAATCATGATAAACAATGAGATTTTAACAACAAACCATTACCACTTTTTTTCCCATTTGAATCATAATCCTTCTGAAATAAATAAATTTTTATATATATTTATATCTAATAATTTTAATTAGAATAACCATAAATTAAATTATTGTGTTTTATATATAAAACACAAAAAATACACAAGTTGTGTATATGGCTACTGTCAAACAGAATTAAAAGTGAGATGAAATTCTCTTATATAATGTGTCAAATTTATTCAAACAGGATCAATCATATTGTATAGAAAATATAGAATTATTATAAATATATAAATGAATAATAATAACATATATCACACCATATATGATTTACTTATGTCATTTTGTTACATATTTATTAACAATTATTTCTTCAAATCACGTATCTGGTAATAACTGCACTATTTTTCATGTATGTGTTGGTTTTTTATTTTATGTAATTTTAAATATTCCAAAGTTAAATAAAATATAGAATTTTAAAAATTATATAAATATGATATATATTCATTATATATTATTTTATAGTACTCTATAATTTTTATACATTGAAAATGAGGTTCATTGATCATGAAGATGATATGCCTTATCTACTGATGGACATTGTTTCCATTTTCATGATGGATTAAATAAAATAAGGTATATTTTAATTGACCTTTAATATATTATTTCTATAACATATATTTCATATATATTCATTAAATTCATACTTATCATAATCCAAGTCAAAATTAAATAACAAATGTATCACATCGGTTAGAGGAGGCGATAGTCCACACGTACGAAAGAGCGATGTTATTATGTTTAAACAGATTTTAAATTTAGAAGGTACATGTGATATTAAAATTAAATAATTATAATTATGTGATAAATATCATATATATATATATATATATATATTTCATATCTATAATTTAATCCATCAGTGAGGATGGTGATGGAAAATGAATTACATTGGTTCATGCGGTGGTAGTCCGCTGTACACACGACCAACAGTTTAATTTCTATGAGATGGAGTATGAGATAGATAAACATTATTAGATTAATATAAAAACATATAGTAATATGTTATATCATGGATTTTTTATGTTCAAATAATTAAAACATGAATAAGTATGGTAAGAGAAAATTTTAAAAAATGAAAGATATTAATTCAGACAACTAAATTATCTTAGAGAATTTCCTTTATATCTCTAATTATGTACCCTAGGGTTGGTGTTTTGTGAATAACATAGGCTATAGAAAGTGTATAAGGATTTTGGGGATGTATTTTTTCCATTTTTTGGTTATGAATAATGGATTATTTAGTGTGAATATTTGAGGGGAATAAGTTCCATTTTATAACTGAAAAATTATGACAATTTTTTAAATACCCAAAACAATTAGATAATGGGAAGTCACTCTCAAGAAATGAGCCTCATAAATTTAAAAATAAATAATTGGAGTTATGATATGTTTAATCCTCATCTCCACATCTAAAAAAGACACATTTTTTAAAAATTTAATTCCTTTAGCCTCTTCATTTACTCATTTTTACCAATTTAGTTTTCACTAAGGTAAAATGTATCATTTTATTAACTTAGTAAATTTATTTATTGTGACTAAAAATAAAATTAAAATCACTAGATAATTTTGACCCAAAAATTTTAAATATTAAATTAAATTAGTTATATAAATATCCATTGAATTTAGATATTTAATTTTAACACATGGGTTTGTAACATAAAAATTCTAATTTTACACATAACAACAATAATTCATTTATATGTTTCTTGAAATTAGTTATTGAAAAAAAATTTATTTTTACATTATTATATTAAATTAATTTTTATGATTCCAAATATCTAAGACATTTTAAAAAAATAAATCTATATAAGTATTACTATTTAATTTAATATTAAACATGTATACATGATGAAAAATTTTTTACTAATGGGAATAATTTCATAATTATAAGATGTTTTACTATAAAAAATCAACCATAAATAGATTATAATGGAAAAAATATTAGTTTCTACATAATTGAACTATTTTATCTTTTAAAAAATTATAGAATAATATATTACTTCATAAATGATTTAAATGAAAAATATGATTTTAATTAAACTAGTATTTTTTCCATCTATTATGAAAAAGAAATTTTTTGAAAACCCAAAAAATCAACATAGGATAATTTGGTCTTATTGATTCCAAAAATGATGTTAATTTTTTAAAATAAATTTTATAAAAGTTTCAAAAATTAATTTAATTATTTTTGCACAAAAATAATTTAAAATTAGTTTTTGTGGAAAATTTATTTTTGATGAATATTGAGACATTAATAAGAATTAAGAACATATTTATCAATATATTTACATTATCAAAAAGAATTTATAGATGTCATGACCCCCTCCCTCCAAAGATACCCCTCATTTGATGGAAATGGAGAAAGTGAGATAATGACCCCCTAAGTCCCACCTCTATTAGGCACCAAGTTGGTGACCAGCATAATGGTTATACAGCTCTCATAATATGTGAGACATTACCCTTTATTGTGAATCATTATCGAGAGATAATATGGTTCATCCCAAATAAACACTAAGGTATAGTCTTACATGTTCAGGGTCCAGGGACATCCTGTCCTTATTAGATAACATGTCATATGGGTAATGAGTTATAGGAGAGAACCACACCACACTTATTATAGTCCCAACCCACCACCTGTCTACCACACTCACATAACTAATTTTGAGTGTGGTAGGACTTGAAAATTGAGCTAGTTAATGTATTGAAACATCAACTGTCTCAAGATAGAGCTAGTAACAAATAGAATGGTCCCAAGGCAGAGCTAGTAACACCCAACACAATCCATGTAATCCTCTTGAAAAAATGAAATTTGTTTTACAAATGTATGGTGAACATTCAATATACACAGTAGTAAAACTTATTATTCTCAAGGACTAGTGAGAGAAGATTACTAATACCTATTTGAGAGAACATATCATAACCAAATAACACCTAAAAATCATACTAACCAGCCCAGCCTCACAAAGGAACAATAACCAAATAATTCAACTCACGTAATGTAATATAATACACCTCAATGATAGTGTAACCCACACCACATTCCCTTGATCATCTTATCATTCCAAAAAAAACATCATTATTCTCCCACCTCTTCTGAAAGCACCACATCAAAACCAGCTAGAACACACAGAGTCCTCAAAAACAAGACCACATCTTACCCATAGACACCTGGTCAAAAAACTATATCATATCCCACCCAGAGACACCTGCACCACAAACCACATCACCTCCCTCCCACAAACACACAAGCCAAAAACCACATCACATCCCACCCACAGACACCTGGACCACTACCAGATCTCATCTCACCCACATACACCTTGTCTATAGCCCACATCTCATCCTAATGACACCTAGGACAAAATAAAACATCTCATATAGAAGTAACCTTTGAATTATTGACACATCTCATACCAAACACACATGGGAATGCACAACTCACCCGCACACACTTGATCCTCACAAATCCCAAACATCTTGAAGAATCATGGGATATCCGAGCATGGTAGAGGGAGAATATAAGAGTCAGTGTACTAGAATACATGCACCCAGTGGGATGTTTGGGAAAGAATCCCTTCCCATAATGATGGGGGTTCTCGTCATGTAGTGCTCAACTAGGATGGGGTGAGTATAGTAATCACAAAGAAAACAAATCATATATATACATATATGTTACCAAATAGTTAATCCCATACTATGGGTTCAAAAATATAATATCAACTCACATTACTACCACATTTTTCGGTACCTCAAAATGCGTAGCAATAGAGAATAAGTAACAACCTTCGTTCAATTTATAACCAATTTCATTTATCCACATCATTCATTTTATTGTGTAGAATTAACCAAATTTTTCCACACAACCTATCATTATTTCATCCACTGACCACTTCTAATTGATTAGACAATCTATACAATGTCAACCAACATTTTATTATTTTCTTATTTATTCATTCAATCACAATATGGGAAACCACTAAGCACCAAACACCATTGGAATAATGGAAATAATCATTTCATATGGCGAAGAGTGTTATGAATATAGGTGTATCCATGTTAAATACTCATCATTCCATGATCTCCATGTTTAATATCCATTAATGAAATATCATATACCAATCTATAGACATGGGTGAATCTATCTTCTAGTTACTAATGTCATATCACTCATAAAAAATGATTACATCATTCTTCAAACTCATCCCGCTCAGATCATATATCAATGGAACAAACCCCCAACTCACAACCCCATCTAGTAAAACATTAATACGTAACAAGCTTAGAGCCTTGAAGAAAAACACTTCTCAACCATTCCACAATAATGAACTCTATTAACCCAAGAATCCATTAAATTTATAGTTTGATGTATCATCTACAAGCTCATACATTACACCACCCATGCCAACCCACAACACACAACCATACTCACATTCATACGACAACAAAAACAAGAGAAAACACACACATCACAACAAAGAAACTTCACATTACATTAGTACCATTCATGTAGACACAACCATCCCACACATCACATCAAAAACTATGACATGAAACATATTAAAATTTATTAAAGGGGACTCTTATCCATTTCTACTTCATTATTTAAGGGTATTATCACACAAAAAAATTCTCAAGACTCATTAGATGGATTTATGTGATTAAAAAATTTCTTTATATAAGTGTTCAATAGGAACCAAAAATAAGCAACCCATCTAGAAACAAAATAAGGGACCCCAAAAAATTTATTTTTAGCAGGGTATCAAACACGAATACGTTAAATTATCAAAATCATAATATAAAAACTATAAAGCCTGAAAATTTAATCCTCCAACCCATTTCAATATCATTTATCTACTTCTTTTCTTTTATTATACTGACTCATCCATGATCCATAGATGAAAAAAAGTAGATGCCTCCCACATGACACACAAATGAATAGAAACAATGAAAATCCTACAATATTTCACAAGAGCAGGATACTCAAAGGATCTTTGATCTCCTTTCCCATAATATATACATCAATCCGATGATGTTGCGACACCACCACAAAAAATAAACCAAATATAATCCCATTTAGAGCCATATAAGATCATCTTTAATCACATAGTATGAAGGAAAAGGTGGGATAGAGACAAAATAGGAAAAAACTATAGGAATAGAGGAATGCTACACCTTTGATTAGTGAAAGATTGCTATAGATCAATGTAGGGATTATAGAAATTACTCCTTGGTGTCAAAATCATGAAAAAATGAATAGGGTTCACCGAGTCGTTGATGGTTGATGTAGATGTTCTACAGCTCTAGGTTTCCACAACCTGAGTCGCTGGAAAGAAAATAAAATTTACAGTAATGGGGTATTACAACATGGGTATTCCCCTTTCAAGTCGAGTACTCCATCAAGATCACTTCCTACTGAAAAAACTTTCACCAATGGATATATTTTATTTTTCAAAACCCAAAAAAAATTATAGGATATGGACTACACAATAAATTTATGAAACTGAACTTCACCTTATGTAATCAACTTATATGACATGTAACCCCTATAACATATTTACTGCACCCCCGACTCTTATGAAGACTCTAAGAACCTCCTCCAAATTCCCTAGACACCCAAAATGGAAATGTAACGATCTAGTATGACCTGAAAACCTGTAATAGATACCTTTGAATTGATTCTCATCCTCAAGAATCCAAAACCAACACTATAATGAAGACGAGGTTTGAACAACCACCCAGTGAGATACCTCTGAAGAATCCTGCCACTCCTCAAGAACTACCACCAATCAAACACGATGACCCAAAACGTCCACATCCACACTACAACACTAGCACCATGTTACTGTCTCATCTTCTACACATCCCAAACCAACAACTTTTTTTTTCAACGCATGGCACCATACTGAAAATAGGAATATAGTAATTTTTTCCTCCCTTTCATGAAGATATCCGCTCGTGGTGGCACTAACTCACCCGTACAGGTTTAATGACTTTGTATTTAATGCATCTTGATTCGAAATCTATTCCAACCATTCTCAGATATCATGATTTCATCAAACATAACATAACTCACATCTTAATGCACAAGAAGATAACTCATTTCATAAAACAAGGTTCCAAAATTACATCACAAGTCACAACAGAATAAGGAAAAATTGAGAACAAAATTAGGTACTGGGAGAACATCTATGTTTCCTATTCCCATGTACTCTCCTCCTATATTCCATGCCTCCACAATAGGTGAACTAGGTGAATGGTCCGTCCACATAGCACCTTCTATTAACATTCCTGGATATCTACTTTCTAGTCCATAAATGTCATGCCATCCTCAATATCCCACTTTCCCCTGTCCATGACATGGGATTCATTATGTAGATACCGATGAAGCTTAGAGACATGAATGGAGTTGTTGATCTTATACAACTGCGGTGGAAATGAAAACAGGTATTCAGCCTCACCAACTCACCCGAACACCTCAAAGGGCCCAACAAAACTAGGCGAAGGCTTACCCATTCAGTGAATCCTATACTGCCCACGTCGAGGGGAATCCTTCAAGAACAGATGGTCCCCATACTGAATCTCCAAGGGCCTACTCTTACGATCGACATAAGAATTATTCTATTCTTAAACGGGTTTTACCCTCTGATGAACTATCTGAACTTTGACTTTTGTACTCTGCACTACCTCAGGTAAAAGAATAGTTGTCTCCCCAAACTCTATCCATCACAATGGTGAATGACACGTTCATTCATACAAAGATTAAAACAGATCCATGCCCATGGAATATTGATATCTATTATTATATGTGAACTATACCAAATGTAATTTTTCATACCAAAGATCTACCATAGTTCAAGACACATGCTCGAAACATATCATAAAACATTTGGAGTGTCTATTATGTCTTCCCATTTGTCTGAGGGTTTAATGCGTTGTTAAGCTGTAACTGGGTGAAAAAATTTGACAAAACCCTCTAGACACAGGATGTAAAAAATGTGTCCCTAACTGAGAAAATGGACCTCAAAACTCCATACAACCACACAACCTCATCCATATATATCTTTTAAATGGAATATATTGTTCCTGAATCCTTGATTTGTATGAATTGAGCCCATTTCTTCATCTGATCCATTTCTACCCAGACAGTATCATAGAATCCCTAAGATCTAGGTAACCCTATGATGAAATTCATGGAGATGTAATCCCACTTCCACTCGGAAATATTCATGAATTGTAATTAACCACTGGGAACATGGTTCTCAACCTTTACCTACAGGCAGACCAAGCATCTTAAAACAAGCACCTATATTACCCACTTCATACTCGGCAACAAAATCTGTATCGTAATGCCTCATTACATTTTAGAAATTCATAGGTGTATGACTAAATGGGAGTTATGGAACTCAAAAAGGACTCCACCAAACATCCTCCCATGAAACAAAATATGATTCTGACCATCCTATGACTATTCCTCTCAAGAATCACAATGGACAACCTGATCACACAACACCTCAACCTACAAGTCTCCCAGGTAAGTATCCTCCACCATCTACATCAAAAAAGACTACCCCATCATCTAGAACCACCAAACACTACCACAATACACTCATTCAACTATGAGAAAGGCTTCTAACTCCTCTATTTATCTACAAGTGTTCCATGACTCCTAAAAATTACCATTCCAGAACATCCTTTGCAATGTATCGACTATGTGATTCCCTTTTTCTTGAGGAGTAGAAGATCTCAAAATCATAGTCCTGAAGGAACTCAATCCAATAGTACTGTCACATATTCATATCACACTACTAAAATATATACCTAAAACGGTTGCGATATATAAATATCACAACGCGCTTCCCAATGAGGTAAATCCTCTAAAACTTTTGTGAAAGTAAGACCACATCAAGCTCCAAATAATATGTGACATATCTACATATGTGAGGATGTATATTCCTAGACCTATAATATTTTACTACCACTGCTACATCAAGATGCATCCAAATCCAAAATAGGTAGAATCCAAGAACACCTCAAGCATCACCTCAACCTAAGGAAACCAGAGAAACAGATCCCGAACCAACTTCCTCTTAAGATAGTCAAATGATGGTTGACACTGATCAATCCATAAAAAATCATGATCCTTATAGGTAAAATCTTTCAAAATGGCTATAATTCTATCCCAAACACAACATCACATCGAGGGTGTAGTGCCACACCCTCCTTGGGGAAAACAACCAAGACCTACCCACCAAATCCGGAAAACTTTAGCGTTTCATCATCCACTAATTCAACTGAAAAAACACACTATGGAGAGAGGAGGGGATCCATTATATGACTTCCCACCTGAAAGCCCTACTCACCAACAAAAACCTCATGTTAGTCATTACAATTTAAAAACATGAATCTCCATGAGATGAAGTCGATAATAGAACATATGGAATACAACCAGTCAATCAAATATATTACATATTATGAATATATCTATAGAAATATGAGATCCCTATGAATCTAAAGCGATCAAATCATTAGTCTACACCCCTAGAACACATCAAATAAGCTAGCCTTCCCTCTAATTAGCATACTCAACAACATGGTAATATTAATCCTTTGTATGTGTAGTCCAAGATTATGATATGGGGCAGATAAAAAAAGGAGTGAAATTCTCATAAATTAAACAAGGCATAATAAACTGTAATAAAAAAATAGATAATATCCATGACAATCTCATGCCCCCTTTTAACTTCTTCCTTCATTGTGTGAAATTGATAATTACCAAATCCTTTTCCACATTTATGTCATCCAAATCCACTAAACTAGGCTTGAATAACAATTTGGAAATGATATTTATGGTGAACACAAAATCCACAGAAGAAACACATCTATCTTAAGGTCATTATGAAAGGAACATACATAATATTGTTGAGAAATAATATTTTTAGGATGATTAATCATTGCTCGAAACCTAAAAGTTCCTGGTGTATGAGACCTACCACTAAAATTACCAACTCTAAAGAAAACCCTTCTGGATCCCCTTAGGTGAAAAAACTCCTCACAAGATCATTCCATCAATCAACTATACCTTATTCTGAAACTCTAGGTATGTTGTAAAAATAAATGAATAACCACATACTGAATAATAGGAAAATGATCCTACTCAAGACATCTCATGTGAGACTCCTCAAATGGAATGATATATGGGAATAAATAAAAGATATCCTTGAACTTGTTCCCCACATCCTACACTAAAATACTCTCCTATGTAAGGGAGAGTAGCTCCTTCAACTTCTCAACCTTCATGGTTGTTAAAACGAACTATGCATAGATCCCCTACTTGAGTTCAACCCCAAATCGTTTGCCTCCTTCTTATCCCTCAGGTACAGTTTCCACCACATATGTGAAACTCCTCTCATTTGAATAACTTCAAATGGAACCCAGTACTCCATCGGTGGCCAGATCGTACAAAAGATTATTTCATGCTCCTAGAGGAAAATTTATATTTAAATATCTACCACATTTCCTTCTTATATTACCAAAGCATGTGGCTGGAAATAAAGCAATGTTATCTTCCACTGTTCATCCTTTTCAACAGAATAAAATCATCGAAGATCTATAAGTACTTCATGCTAAACCACTACAGCCTCAGCCACACATAGAGAACGACCAGAAGTCATAGATGAAAATTTTAAAAAATATATGTATTATGGGGTCTATATTAAAATTTACTTCAACCCATTTAATACATATTTATTTATTCATTCCAACTTTTTAACACCAAACCATTTCAAACAAGAACACAATTCATTATGATACATGTACCTTTCATAGTGTCTCTATCCTACAAAAGGTGTAGCCTCAGTTGGTCCCTCATTAGGCTCAAATTACTTTTATAGGAACATGGGGGAAATAAAATTTGCTGTTCTAGTCAATCTTCCCTGGACTATGTAATTCCCTATGATCACATAAAACTATGTCCCCGCCAACCCATTCATCCACCACTATTCCTAACTCTAAACTCCATCCTATCTTTCAATCGTAACCTCACTCTGATACTATTCTATCATGACGCCTCCTCTAATGATACCTCTCTTGGGTTGGAAATGGAGAATGGTATATAATAACCCCCCTTGAGTCCCACCACCAGTAGGCCCTAGGTTGGAGACTAGTTCGAATGGTATATTGATCTCACAATATTGGAGGTATTACCCTTTTATTGTAAAAAGGATCATGAAATAAGATTGGTCACCCCCAAAACAACTCTATCTCATATATATATATGATGAAAAAAATCCCACATGAATGTTTTAAAAAATAACTGATGCAAATTCAATCAATTCTCATATGTAATGTTCCCAAAAAATAAATAAAAACTAGTGACTCACCAATAGTCCCAATCCCAAGTAAGTAATTCTCATCACGGTCCACATAAACCTCCTCGAAACATGAAAATTTTTATATACATAGGGTGAGCATACAAGTATACTTAATAGGAAAACCAATTGTTCTCATGAAAAATTGAGAGAAGCATACTAATTCCACTATGAGAAAAAGAGCAGAACAAAAAAGCACCCAACATGCATACTAACCATCCCAACCTCACCAAGGCACACTCACCATATTAAAAATTTCAATGAATGTAATATAATGACCATTAATAATAGGGTACCTCAGATCATTTTTCAATGATTAAATGCTATTTCCTAACAGAAAATGTCATCATGGTTCCACATCCACTGAAAGTACTATGTGACAATGCACCCACACACACCTGGGCCTCTCAAAAAACCCACATCCTGACCATAGCCATCCGAGACACAAAATACAAGTCATACAGCCCACAAAAAGATAGGCCAAAAACCATAAGAGATCCCACTCGTAGACACCTAAGCCACAAACCTCATCACATTCCCACAGAAACTTGTCCCACAACCATCATCTTATCCCACCTGTTGACACCTAGGACTCAACCCACATCTCATCCTAAAGACTCTTGGGAATTCATAACACATCTCATCCCGAATACACCTTGAAACCGTAACAAAAATATTCCTAATGTCACTTGAGAAAGAACAACTCTCTTTCACACACCCAATCCACAAAAACCACAACCCACTCAATTAATCATGGTAAATCACCACCTGGAAGAGGGATCAGGGATGTTAAGGTGGCTAGCTATCCATACTCCCACTGAGATGTTTCAAAAAGTCACCCCCATGATTTTGGGGGTGTTTGGAACATAATGATCAACTATGGTGGGGTGCATATATAAATCACATGGAAAAATAAAAGTATATACTTATATGATACAAAAAACTGAAACCCATCCTATGAGTTCATAGAAAAAAATCATCATACAATACTACCTCCTTTGCTACTACCTCTAAATTCACAACAACATAAAACAAGACACAACCCCATTTCAATTTCCATCCAAATTCATTTGAACACATCATTCATTTTATTGTTTAACATCAACCACATTTAGTAAAAAAACCAATCATTTATTCATCCATTAACCATTTCTATTCCATTAGTCATTCCATCATAAGTAATTAAACATTTTATATATCTTTTACTTATTCATTCCATCACTACATGGGAAACCACTAAGCATAAAACACCACACAAAAAAGGTAATCATAATTTTAGAAGGTGAATAGCCTTATAAATTTAGAAAACTACACATTAAAGACACCTCGTTCCACATTCTATAAGTTTAAAACCCATTCGTGGTATATCATAAATAGATCTTTAGACACATGTTAAAGCTTCTGTCATGTTATTAATGTCAAAGAACAAATACCAAACACTACTACTGTTCATAAAACTCATCCCGATCAGATCACATATTAACATAACCGACCCTTGACTCACAACCAAATCTGGTTACATATTACTGCACAACCAATTCACTTCCATACTACACAAAACATCTCGTCCATTCAACAATAAATCGGTCTTCTAAAAAAATATTACATTACATAGAAAGGTTTATGTATGGTCTAAAAGTTCATCTATAACCCCACCCAAGACAACCCACATCACACAACCACGCTCACAGACATACCACATCACATAACATAGAAAACACACACATTACAACTTAACCAATTAACATTACATCAGTCAATCACACATAGCCACAACCATGCCACACATCACATAATAGACCATGATGTAACACATTTTTAGATTCATCATATGGGACACTAATCCAATTTTACCTTATTATTTAAAGGGTTTTATCAGAAAATACAAATCTTGGGGAATCCAATCATTAGCATGATTTATATGATTAACCAAATTTCAAATGTAAGTGTTCAGAAGGAACCAAACAACATGAAACCCATTTAGTGCACAAATCCTCTCCCCCAACGGCCATTATATTGAGTGGGGGAATCAAGACCAAATAATTGACATTGTCACAATCATAATATGAATACATTAAAGTCTTGAAAATCAAATACCCCATACCACTTACAATTTGATTCAACCAACTATTTTCATTGATTATCCTTTCAAAATCATGACCTGGAGGTGAAAAAATGAAGATCCCTCCCACATGATACAAAAAATAAGAAAAATCCAACCCTAACTCTAAAATGTGTCTATAAGAAATGCACAAGAATGATCCAAACAATTGATCTTCGATCACCTCTCCTAAAAGATCTACATCAATCGGGGGATGCAGCGACGCCACCACACTAAGAAATATAGAGTAGAATCACATTTTTTTACCATGGGGGATCATCCATAATCATAGGGGAAGAAGAAACCCGGTGGGGAGAACAAACTAGAATAAACCACAAGAACAGATGAAGGATGAACCTTAGATCAATGATGGATAACTAAGAATCAATGGAGGGAAGCTAGGAATCAATCCTTGGAGTAGGAATCCTCAAAATTCTAATGAGGTGTTTCCGAATTGCCTAGGGTTGAGGGAGAGTCACTACATCCATAGGGATTACCAACCCGAGTGGTTGGAAAAACATAAAATATTATAGTAGTGGGGTATTACATGACGTGTAATCCCATTTCACTTCATGTAATGCACCATGGTTAGATTCCACTGAAAAAACCCATCACTAATCAATTTATTTTATTTCTTAAACATAAAAACATTACATACCATGTACTAGAAATAATATGACATGAAACTAAACATCACGTCATGTAACCCCTACTATAGCTTTTCTACACCCCACAACTACTACAAAAACTTTTGAAAACTCCCCAGAACACCTTCTACACCCAAAAAATACAATGTAACATACCGGGAGGACACAAAACGTTATAATAATTTTTTTTGAAAAATTATTTAATCATATTAAATCCTCTTTGAGAAGAATAAATGCTACAAAGATATTGATTAAATAATAAAATTAACAAAATATTGTGGTTTTTTGAAACTCTATGTTGCATGTAACGCATGTGATAAAAAAATTAAATTAATTTAAAAAAAAATCATAAATTTTTCAATGTTAAATTCCACTACCCTTATGATGTATTATTCCATAAAAATGAGTCACTATGATTAAAATATATAGGATACTTATTCCTCATCATATATTCATGTTTCCATGTTTCTTCAATATATTGGCAGCATTACAATAAAATATCTCTAGATGAGGGGAATTGTTTTATATAATTTTTTTTATATAATCCATAATATCAATTATTTTTTCTTCATTTAAATGATCATGATATAGTGGTATGAATTATATTTTTTTGAACATGTAAGTATAATTTATCTAATTACTCAAGATTGATACATGGAATACATTGTAGGCATGAGGGAGGTTCTGTGAAAGTGAGAAAAAATAAGTTACCATCCATACTCAATCCAAAATATCCAAAGTACCAATTTTATAAGGTCCCTATATTAATTTTTTATTTAATATAAAATTCTTCTTCCATGTATAAAATCATTGAAAAATTATCTCACCAACTTCGAAATCTAGATCATAAGGACGATTTCTAGTATATATTTTCTATCAACTCTGATAAATATTGATGTACTACTGAATGGATCTAAATTACACTACTATTTACTATACTATATTATGTCCCAATAACATTCTTTCTCCAACTTCATCCCATAATTTTTATTTTTATAGTTCATTCCATAGAGGACATCATAAAGATTATTCTTAATTCTTGAATGAAATATATTGTAGTAGTAAAATTTGGCTAGAGGATAGTGTTGAACCAAAACAACTTTGAAATCATTATAACATGATCTAAACATATCTTAGAGGTTTTGAGTGCTTCTCTTATACTAAATATTATAATGCAGATGATACACATTATGGAAACTCAATTCTATATCATGAGCTTGATGGATACATCACTATAACATCAAGGTAAACCATAGATCAAGATTAGATAAAATAGAATGTGATACTCCATAAAACGATAAAAATTTATTATTATATATTTAATAAATATGATAAATTTAAAAATATTATATGATTTTTATGATGCATTTTTAATTTTTAAGGTTATAAAATATAACCCATATTGAATTGTTCCCTTTAGATGTTTTGGGTAGTCTGATAAAAAAATCATGGTCATGTTTTCACATTTCAATTTTGGTATGAATAATGGTTGTAATATCCCCTTAGACTTTGGTCTCTCTTATTTAACTTGATGAAATACCCTGAAATGACATAATTTTTTTTTCAATATATCTCTTCATAGAAACTCACTAAAAAAACTTTCTAATATCTATACATCTTTTTTCATCCAAGATGAATAGAGATTCATGAAATATGAGTTTCCTCTAATATATCTTTCTTAAATTCTGGTATGGATGGAACATATACATGGTTCCTAATCCACATAATTTCGTTATAATCAATGTGAAAACCAATAATATTTCTCACATTCTTCTATAGGATGGTTTCTTCCTTCTACGCATCTTTTATATTCACTTGAAAATATGGATGAATCATATTTGAGAAGGATATTATTTTTCTCCTTTATTCACAATGTCATGATCCTTAGTTTAAAAATCCTTAAAAATTGGATCTTTTTTTAGGAATCATAGAGAGGTATGAATTATTATTTCAACAAAAATCATTATCCACCCAGTTTTCTTTTCGAGGGCATGAATGAATTGAGAAATCATTATCTTTAATTAGCTAAAACATCTTCTCCATAACATGTTCAACTCTTTTATTATGAATATATATTTCCATATTTTATGATCAATAAATATATCATAACCATTTATATAATGAAAATTCCTATATATATTTAATGAAACAATTACCACAACTAACTCCAAATCATGTGTTGGGTAATAATGATCAAGAACAATAAATTGTCACTAGCTATAAGCCATCAATATATCATTTTTACATAGCATGTGATATCTATAATATAATATTTGATTTATAAAAAACATAATCATTGTCACTCACACCACTTTTAATAAATAATGTGAATCTAACAAAGACATCACATTGGTCAGTGGTAGGAATTTCTCCCATATCACCCTTAAGATATGTGTTTATGTCCTCTGTCCTTACATGAATTGACCGGACAACCTTTTTATTTAGTAATACTATCTAAATATAATTCATATAACATCCCCTATAATATGAAGAAAATTCTGGAAAATCAGTTTATTAATTAATGATCATATAAAAATTGAAGGTTATTAATTCCATCAAATGTATTTGTAGTACACACTTCATAATAAATAATTCATATATTTGATATGTGTTAGAAATAACCTATCCTAATAAAACATTGCCCCATTTTTTCGTTAATCACATTTAAATCCATCACATAAAACCTCAAAATGGTGTTATAATTTGAACTTATGACGAACCATGAACTCAATACCATGATGTTATCCATAACTATTACGTTAGTATTACATAATGAAATATATTAATAAAAAATTAAGATAATTATTAGATAAATTATGGTTATTATATCAGAAAAATGATATGTAAAATTACATCTACAAAATAATTCTTGAATCCTAAAATATAAAAACATAAATCCATTCACTTCAATGGTTGGAATATCACATTTCTTCCTTGGTATATGGGATAACCCTTAGTTTTAGGAATTGACATACATAATTCTTATTTATCCCACATATAAGACCTATAATTCCTTGGAAAATCAATTTTCTATGACATAAATTTCCACATAAGAGAAAACTTCTCATTTTTTGAGATAATATTATTTGTTTTTCTTCCCACCATATTAGAATGTAGAAAGTCAAATAATCATTATTTTATATTGGTTACCACATGAATATTCATAAAATTCAATCTCTATCTTATTTAAGATGTCAAAAATATTTTTATGCACTTGTTATTAATAATATATAAAAATAATTAATAGGGTATAATCAATATAATTTCTCCCCAGTAATAGTATAATTTTGTTTCTCACAATACTAGAATTTCCCATCAAATTCAAGGTTATCATGATTACACCTAGTTTAATTAATTGACTTAAACATAAAAAATATTAGGAGAATAAATAATCATATTGGTAAACAACATAATTGTAATGAATCACTTAGATGATGTCTAAATTCTGACACCATATTTTTAATCAAAGAAAAATTGGGCTTAACCTAATACTTTAATGAAAATTATTCAAATATTTCAATATGGTTCTTATAATCTCAATTAATTAGCAAAACATTTCCCTAGGAAGCATCAAACCATGTGTAAAAAAGGATAGCTATTTTGTACCATGAAAAAATTTATTCAAATCCCTATACACCCTTCTATGAGTTATAAACACTTGGTACACGTGTTCCATATCCACATCCACATGTAGTTTCAGGATAGGGATTTAGTTTCTTGCAAACCATTCACTCTTCCGTTCTAAAAAATTTCATGATATTTTTTTAGAAAATATAATTATCATTATAGTTCTCACTAATGTTTTTTTATCACAGATTCAGTAGGATAACTAAACTAGCACTACTATCCAACTATAATGACCCAAAAATCTCAATGAAATATATTACATCATAATAGAAGATTATTCATTTCATTATAAAAACACACACATGCGGAATACAAAGGATTAGTGGATATGAAAACATCTATAAATAAACAAAATTTTCATTAGTGGATAACTTATTCACTTTCTAAATTCATCAAAACTAAAATCATTTTTTGAAAAATCATACATAAAAATTTATTTATAACCTGGTAAAAGGAAACCTAAGAAATTGAGTCCTTGGATGATCAGTATCAGTATACAGGGGAGATATAATTAATCACATAAGCTTATCATGAGTATAAAAGAATGATATCATGAATGTAACATTTCAAAAACATCCCCTACATTTCATGTACCATAATCATGAGTTGTAGAATTAAGTATGGTTGTTCATAAGACATGAATCATTATTGAATCCAAGAAAATATTCCATGAGAGAATAACAATGGTATAAGACATGGATTTTTATCATACACATAATCATAAAAAATAATTTCTTTAACTGTAGATTCATATTAGAAAAAATATCAACATGTAATGGGTTTAATTACTAAACCATTATAGTATTCTAAGATCACTCCAAAAATAATAATAGTAGAAAAATACCTTATGAAACCGGGTTCACTCCCCATTATATTTCTTTTTATCTCATAAGTTATCAATCATGAAGATAAGAATATGTGGAAGATATAGGTCGCAAACTTCAAATAATGAAAATCACACATATTGGTTCCATAAGGTCATAAAAATAATCATATTATAACCCATGAAATGAAATGTATTTCAAAAACGTTTCATCATTTCATAACCCATTTAAAAGAAACATGCTTCATTAAAATTTCATCAATTCATTATAGTTTAACCCATTTATAAGGAATGGGTTGATTAAGAATTTCATCATAATATAAATCCTCAGAATGAAATAGGATTCACAAAAATATCATCATCATAATCGTAAACATGAACCATTAATAAAATAATATGAATTTTTCCACCATACCACATCCTTAGTAAAACATATGAAACACCAATTTTTGGTGTTTTTGATGAATCTAAATTTCATAAAAATATTACTAAAACATTATTGAGGAAAATATCCTTTCCATTCTGAAATAACTTTTTTATGATATAATAATTGCCCAAAAATGAAGGGAAATATATTGATTTAAAAGAAGCACAAAAATATTTATTGTAAGATTTAAAAAAATTATTTTTTCTGAGGATATAACATTCCATTAATTTTGAGTACGCTAAAACAAACATTCTTTTTTTAATTATCAGAAAATGTATAATGTAACTTGTTAATTTTTTTTAGAATATTCCTTTTAATACATTTTTTAAAATGTAATGAATATTTGAAAATTTCTTTAAAAATAATTGATGAATAGTAAAAATTATCTTTAAAAAGTCTCTAATAAATATAGACAAGGAATATAAATGATTTTTGACCAAAGGGAGAAAATGATATCAGTTTTCCCTAAAAACATTATTTAGTAAAATTGAGTATTTAGAGATAGTTAAAATATATTAAAGCATTTTTTCATGAAAAAATAAATGAGAATAAAATACATGTGTTTCATGAGATCTATTCATGATATTTAATCTCTGAGAACATAATCATAAACAATAGTGATAAATAGTGAGATTATAACATAAAATCCTTACTACATTTATATATTTTGAATTATTAGGACCATGAAAGAAGAAAATTATATGAATATTTATATCCCATAATTTCAATGATAATAATCATAATATAAATTTATTGGTAGTATATATACACCACACAAAAGAAGAAATTGGTTTATAATGCATGTGTCCCATAAAAAAAGTGAGGCGAAAATCCCTTACCTCAAGGAATGAATTTCATCATACATATTAAAACATCCATTATAATAAATAATTGTTTATTATATAATAATTAAATATCTATAACAATATATTTCATACCATATATGATTTAATTAACTATATTACTTCTCGCGAATTAACAATTCCCTGTTAAAATCCCTTTCCACTTAATAAATGCTTAATTTTTCATATATGTTTTTGTTTGATATTTTTTTCCTTTTATGTTGATCATGGTTCGAAAACAAATAAAATTTTAACCATTATATAAATAAAATAAAGTATATATATAATTTAATTTATCAATGCCATAAATATATAATTAGTTACATCATTTATGGAGAATATAGGTCATATTTATACATAAATGTTGTTTACATTTTCATGATTGATGGAATACAAGAAAAGAAAATTTTAATTCACCATTAAATGATCTTTTTTATATCATATATACCTTATATTTTAATAAAATCTATATTTATTACCATCTATGTCAAAATTAAATGAAAAACATACCATATCTCTTTGTTGAGGCAGTGGTCCACATATAAACATGAGCGATGTTGTCATTATTCAATGGATTTGAATATTATAAGTTATATGTAATATTGTAATTATATAAGTCTAATTAAATTATAAATATCATTTATATATATATACTTTAAATTAATCTTTATATCCACCCATGATAGGTGGTTAAAGAAAAATAATTACATCACATAACGATGGGGTAGTCCCCTTACACACAATAGACAGTTTCATTTCTTATTTTATGGAAGAGGAGAAAGATATAATATTTTACACTAAAATAACAAAATATATTTATATTTTGTATAATGGTTTTATTATATTATATGTATTAAAATAATAATAAATATTGTAAGAGTAAAATTAATAATGAATGGTCTTAGGAAAGATGGTTGCCTTCAAATAGAAAAAACTCTTTTAAATAACATATTAAGGACCCTAGGGACAGTATTATGGGAATCCTAAAATATATAGAACATGGAAAAGGATGTTGGGATGATTTTATTATAGGGTTTGGTAGATAAAATGGCTTATGTGGTCTTAAGAAGTGACAGGAGGAAGTACCCTTTTATAATGGTAAAGGAGTTACATTTTTTCCAATACCGAATTATTTTCAATAATGTCATGTCACTATGATGCCATGTGCCCCAAATTTATTTAAATAATGAACCATAGGGAAAAAATGGTCTATAAATATCTCCAAATCAAAAATAAACACATTAAGAAAACATTTTTTCCCTAATCCTATAATTATACCCATTTTTTACATTTTATTTTTCAATGTGTTAACTAGTTTATTTTTATTACAAAATGTAATTTATCCTTAAATAATAAAAATAAAATAATTATTACTATATAAATTATACCCACTATTTTTAAATATGAAATTCCATTGATGGAATATATTTCATATGTCTCTAGAAAAATAATTTTAAAACATATGTTTATATCATGCAAAAGCCCATTTAGCCACAATCATAGTAAATCTTTTTTACTATTTTTTACCTTTAATTATAACAAAGTATTAAGTATAAATAATCATTAAATATTAATTATTATTTTTTAAAATAAGTTATATAAGTTTTAAAATTTAATATACTGAAGTGAATGAATTTGAATAAAATTTAAACACTTGGATACGGTGTGAATTTTTTTTAAAGAGAAAATTTTTTATTTATAAAACGTTGAAATATCTGAATTCAAAATTGATTTTATTATAATTAAATAAAAAGGATTAGTCATGACATAAATTAACTAATTTCACTTTTATATTATATTAAATTAAAATATAACATTTAAAATTATTTAAACAAAAATTTCAATTTTCAATTAAAACCAATATTTTTCACTATTGATTAAAAATATGTACTTTTCAGAAAAATAAAAAATAACCATTATATAATTTTTTACTATTGATTATAAAAGTGATATACGTTTTTAAAATAAATTTCCACAAATATCCAATATTTAATTTTATTTTATTTTCTCCAGAAATCATTAATGATATATTTTTTATGAAAAATGTATTTGATAAGAATTTAAGGAATTTCCAAAAATTAAGTAATTATTTATAAATATATATTAAGTACTTAAAAAATTAAACATAAATTTTTAAATTTTTTGACTCTTAATCATACATTTATTTTTATTGTTTAGTCTATAAAGATCATGTTTGAGTTATAATACTAATTGTATATTACTGTTGGCAAAAAATCGATGTTGTGTGTAATGATTGTTATATAAAAAATTATATTTAAATGATAAAATATATAACAAAATATTGCGGTGTTATAGTTATGAACCTCTAAAACTAAAATTAGATTGTTTTGTAAAAATATTGAAATGAATACATATTATGAAGCCTATTATCTGGAAATAATAACTCATATTTAAATTTATAATTCACTTCTCAGTGTTTTGCAATTTCCCTGATTTGATTTACATGAATGGTGGTCGAGTTGTATAATAATGGTAGTTTATGTATACCTCCATGTACAGTGGAAGCTATTATCTATATATGAAACTATACACTTATCATGATTACCATATAAAAATATTTAAAACTAGAAAACACAAAATCATCAATCAAAACATATTATAGATTTAGAGTGAAATGTTAACCCCAATAAAATATAATCCATGATATATCAAACAAAATGAATTATATATATACATCTATCAAACATAATATTTATTATATTTTTTGAGATAATAATGCACATATTATGATAAGAAATTACAAAAAATATTGTGAAATACACCACCAACCCAGTGTCTAACACCACCATGGAGTTATATATTCATCCTTAAAATGAATAGTGATCCATTCCAAACCACTGATGAAATTCACTATCTGATAACATAAATACGGTGGTTTCATGTCCAATTATGTGACAATAATTTTTAGGGTAAAAAAATCATTATGCCAAAAATATTGAGGCCCCTAAAATACACCCTCAGATACATATGCGAATATATATGAAATTAAATATATGAAGTAGTTACAATTAGAATATTAGAAATATGTTATGTATTTGTGTGTAAAATATTCCAAAATTACACTCATACTTACATTAATTATATTAATTAATATTGATTAATTTATATTTTTATAAGTTGGTCCAAAATATTTTATATTCTATGTTTAGTACTAATATTGTATATAGAACAAAATAAAGGAATTGACACAATTACATTCCCAAGAAAGAATTATATAATGGAACATGCAAATTGATATACCATAAAAAGAACCAAACAAAGGAAAAAATAAAAAATTTATCACTAATGAAAACATAGAGAGGACTCATAAAATTTTTAACCATACATAGATCATATAAATTCCCCGGATCATTTCCTTATACAAGATTAAAAATGGTGGATCTGTAGTTTTAAAATACCCTAGGATGAATATATGATTTTTTAATGAATTAAGATATATAAATCTCCTATAGAGAATATATAATTAGTTGGAGATATGACTTGGGGAAATCACCTATAGTTACTATATACCTTGTGATGTGCCTTGATCATACATAACACCTATATTTTTGAGTGACCAACTAATAATAAATAACAACGAGGGCCTCATAAAGCCCATATATAACCCATACTAAAAAAATAACCAAATAAAAACCACATTAATAGGATACATTCCATTAATAGAAGTACTCAACCTATTAAAAAGATATACCATTAAAAATAGAAAACCCATATCTCACAACTAATTATTATCATCCCTCAACCCTTATGTCAAACAATGATTAATAATAAGAAAACTAATCTTATTACTCTTAAACTATATCACTCATTCATGAGGAAACTAATAGGCACTTAGAAAATATATCGTGCATTATTATTTTTAATATCTAATCCACTAGGCACTTTTATACACATACTGTATCATCTTCCCCACAGGTGAGAAATAATTTGTTGGAAACATCATGATCTACTCATATTAGAATATTTTATGTTGAGGGACCAAATTTTATTCAAAAAGTAAGAATTAATTTTATCAAAAAAACCAAATATCCTATTACATTAAGGGCCCATTACTCAATATTATTTCTCAACACTACTATATGGATTTACATTAACCATAAGACAAATCCCACACAATTACATAATCCATAACTATAATTCAAATTCACTAACTAAAAAAATATTTATATATCCTACAGACATTAAAACCCCTTTCACATCCTAAAGTGTCTAACCTAACAAAATTATACTTAATTTCAAATTTTACATCAATTGTTCATAACTTATAAAAACACCTTACCATCATATAGTGATATGATCGTTTTGTAATTTAAACACCACCCTCTTCTGTGGGTATTGTTTATTATATATTTAATTGTTATTAAATATTGATCACACAATCTATGCCCCCTTCAGTTTTTACTATAGTCACCATGACTAAATTTTCTTTAAAAATATATCAAATTATAAAACACACACAGAATATGCTTAGATTTATAATTTTGGGACGACCAACATTTTTTTAATGTTACCCATAATGTTGTGACAATCTATATTCATCTATTACTTATTTATAATCTATTCAAACCCAATACAATCAAGTTACCAATATCATATCTCATCTATAAAGATTAATTAATTAATTAATTAACAATTTTAATTAATTTTTTAATAAAATTCAATAAAAAATTACCTACACAAAACCACACCATGTTACAATGCTAATAAATTCAAATCAAAAAATATACAGATGGTACATGTCTTCTATCTGCAACTCTATGTAAATAATTAGTAAACATTTAGTTCTTAATTTTGGACATAAAAAAAATAATCCCCAGGAAAACATAAATTGTAACCAATTGTTAAATAATAACATAGAGACATAGATTTTTCCCCATCATTAATTATTCTCTAACCCATACACCAAATGATTTTATAATGCCTGAAAAAATTATTCCATGATTTGGTGAATTTTTTTATCATTAACTAGTTGGGAAACCCTAAATTGAAAAAAATTATTCATAATAAGATAATGGAGAAGAAGAATAATATGAAGAGATAAGAGGTGAGTTATTACCTTTATTTTCTATGAAAATACAGTCCCCAATTACTCCATACCAATAGAAAAAAATGGGGGAATAAAAGTTAGATATGGGGTAAACCACCCTTAAATAAACATAAATGAATGAAAAATCCAATGAAGGGGGTTTTATAGGAGTTTTTTAAAATACATTTTCATAGTTTTTGAAAATAGTTCATTAATATCATGGTTACTTTGTAGAAATATATCACTTATCCAATAGTCATTATGTAACTTTAGTGACACTGCAATTCTTAATTTACTTTTGAAATATTTTATTGGAAAAAACATAAAAAAATTACTACTTTAGGATCCAAATGTTCAGTTTATTGTGAAAACATAGACCATACATATCATTTACAACATAAATCATAATCATTTATTTAATTCCATCTTCTCTAGCTTCTTATTGGTCTTTGAATTATCCTAATACAAGTTGTCACCTGAGAATATAAATCCAAAGGGGGTGAGCTAAAAGGCCAATAAGATGGTACATAACAAAATGACGCAAGAAAAAATTGTTTAATAAAATTAAAGATAAATATAATTTTGTCATAGGATAGTAATAATGAGAGGAAGAATTTAAAGAAGTGTCGGAATGTGTCAATGCATAAAAATGAAACATAATGTCATAGTGGTGAACTACCAAACATAATTGTTAATAAATATGGAATAATTTTCATGAATAAATCACATTAATCATGAGGTTATTCATAATACCCAATGCATTGGAGTTCTATATAATTTATGTCTCACCTCTCGCATCATAATAATTTCATAGTGCTTCATAATTCTTGGCACACCCGTCACATCATAACATTTACATTATCATGCATTCCACTTCAATCACATATATATATTGAACAAAAAACAAATCATGGAAATGAATGGGTTTAATTTAATAAATAATAAATTCATAATATTTGGGTTTGCAAATGGGAGAGGGAATAACATAGTTAATACAAGGACCATCAGCCTTGAGTGAGATGTAAAAGGTGTGTTTTTGAAAGAAGAGTTATTTAAGAAAACATATTTTTTGACATAAACATCATTATAAAACCTTTATTTACTATAAAAGTTATTATAAATATGATGTGATAATTTTAAGTGAATAACCTTATAGAAAATTGAGTGAAAAATAGAGAACCTGAAAAAAGAACGTTGGGTTCAAGAATTCTCCATCCCTTGTATGTGAACACTTTCATCACAATATTTTCCATTATAATAACCTTGGATTCATTAATTAACACCTATAGAAAGTTTAATAAATTTAATTGATTCATTATGATTTTATTAAGTTATTTTATGGTCCTTTTTATGAGTTATAGAGTTTATATTCGTTGTTCGAATGTGTTCTTTTTCAAGGTTTTCATAAATGTTTCATTTGTATACATGGATGGATATTCATGAAGATCATTGATAACCATTAATTATTTATGTTAAAAGAAATTAATTATCTTCCAAGGTTTTAAAATATCTTATAATTATTTCATTTATATACCAATTGGATGAATAATTAGTTAAAATTTAGTGATGATCGTTTTAGGTTAATTTGGGTTGTTTTCAGATCACAACAAGAATTTTTTATTTTATGATTTAGTATTATGTATAAAAGTTGTATATAGAACATAAAAGGGGTTAAAAATACATATTATCGTCTCTTTTATTCCATTTAATTGTTTTATTGACATCTTTGAAGGAGATTAGGGAAAATGGAATTGTGTCACCCATGATGTTGGTAAATTAACACATCATGTGTGACGATTGCATTTTTTTAAACCAAAATAGAGAGTGATAATTATAATGAATACTAATACATTAACATGATATAATACTATTATATCAATCATACCAAGTTTTTCATGACATTTCTATATGATAATTTGAGTATAATAGAAAAAATGAAATGAAATTTGAAAGGAAATTGAATGAAAATAATAAGAAATTACCTCTATAATATATCTTTTTTGGGGGACACATTAGGGTAATGTTTTTTATTGTTATGATACCAAATAATTCTTGATGTATGGAAGGAGATTTGGATGATATTTGAGCATAAATTGGTGTAGAAAAAAAGCTTGAAATGTGTGAGGGAACGATGTTGTGAGGGGTTGTATTTATACTGGAGGAGAGGGGCATTTTATCAATATTTCTTTCATTTGTTTTTTAATTTCAGTTAATAAATGAAATAGTGAAAATTACATGGCTAAATACATTAAATATGTAATTTGAGTTTATACCAATGTCCATTTACCTTAGGCATAAATGAAGTATGATGCAGGAATTCATTTAATTAGTAAATTTTAAAAATTATAAAATTTCCCCAGTCACTAAAAATTCATGAATTATGGGAAAAATATAAAACATCTACCCTAACCTTTTATCAAAATTTATAATAAAAAATGAAATCAATTTTATGAATATAAATTTATAAGAATTAGTAATTTAATTTTTAAATAAATTGTAATTTACATGAAAAAATATAAATTTTTAAATTAAACCTGGATTTCTATCACATTGCAAAATTAATTGAGGTCTCATATTATTAACATATTATAAAAAGTCATAAAAATTATAGTTTATGAATAAATTTTATAAAAATATTTTTTTTAATAATTAAAATATTCATTAAATATTCATCAATTACAGAAAAATCAACACTGATATAATTATATCATATTGTCATATGTAGTATGGATAAATTTTATTTATACTATCATTTGTAAGGTTCCAATTCAGAGGGCTGATATAATATTCATAAGGGTTATATAAAAATAAATAAAGGTAACTCTACAATTCATAATAGTATGTCACTATTTGAAAAAAACATATGTTTTACCTATCAGAATCCAAACAGGTTACTCAACACAACCGTGAATGTATGATTTTGAAAACTCAAATCATAGATGTGGAAAAATTATGTTTACAGGACACATCTAATTTATTTCATTATTTATAAATGACATGTAATTTAGTTTCCTAACATTATTTTATGAGGTTATACTATTTTAATTAATACAAGATGTGATAAATTTCATTTATAAAAGATTGGGTGTTTATATTCATCCTGCCAATTTAAATTTCACCCAAAAAATGTCATTTTTCATAAACTGTTGATGGATCTTCTTCTTCATCGCATCATCTGGTTACCATGTTACTTCTCTATACCTAGGATTCATCCACAAAACATTGACAAGTTGGGTTGTCTTGTTGGGTAGATTATTATATATTAGGTTCATAATCATTACTATCTGCTCCTCATAATAGAGATCATATTCCTACTATACCTCCTTTGAGTTCAATACATGCGAGGGATATGGTATATACATCCTCAAGAGTGATACATGATAAACTACTCTATATTCAATGTTAGTGAAATTTGATAATCCATGGATCCTTTGATATCCAGGATCTAAAAGGGGGAATATACCTTGCGATTAACCTCCCTTTCATTCCAAAGCACATGACTCTATTCCATGGTGATATTCGGAGGAATATTTTATCTCAAACATCAAACTCCATGCCCCTTCAACAGTTGTCAGTATAGCTCTTTTTTCGATTCTGTGAGGCTTTAATCTATTTTTAGATGACTCGAAACTTGTCTATCATCTCGTTCACAAGATCGAGTCCGAGTATATTTCTTTCTCCACCTTCATCCAAACATGTTGGCGTTCTATATCCCTTTACATATAGACCTTTTTATGTTTCCATCTGAATACTCAAGTTGATGAAATTGTTGTATGAGATCTCAACTAGTGGTAGATACTGATATGAACAACCTTTTAAATTTAATATGGATGCTCATAGCATATCTTTGAGAATCTAAATAGTCTTTTCATATTTTCCATAAATTTGGGTGTGATAGGCCATGATAAAATTCAATTCATTACTGAATACATGTTGAATAATCCCCTAGGAATTGGATGTGAAAATTAGATCATGATCAGATATAATCATGAGTGGGGCCCCATGCAGTCTAACCACATCATTCACACATATTATTGAATGTTTTTAAGTGAGAGATATTCCTGAATAGTGATAAAGTTAGAAGTGTTGGTGAGTTGATCCAGCACAATCCATATCACATTATTTCATTTTGGTGTCTTCAAGAGACCTATGATAATGTCTATTGTGATATTATACAATTTCATAGGGGTATATGAAATGGTTTCATAATATTTTTGGAGTTTTATTGCTCTACTTTAACATGATGACATATCAAGCACCATTATATATATTCTTCTATCTAATTCTTTATGTTATCCCACTAGATGTTTTCTCATAGATATCGATATATCTATGTGCTACTGGTATGTATAGTGAAAGTTGAGCAATGTGAATTGTCAAGTATCTCCTTCTTTAGACCAGGTGATTAAGGCACACAAATACACATTCCAAAAAAACACAACATCATCATCAATATGGAAATCTTGTAGCTTCCCTTTACTTTATTTAACATATTTTGTAACTATAAATGATCACTTTGTTCATATTTATTTCTCTCTTAGATAGATGGTTGAGAAATCATATGGGAATGGTAGGTTGTATTCTTTGTTGTTTTAATTTCCAAATCCATCCTTTGCATATTAATGAAGAGAGGGTCTTTCTCAAAAAGTTACATGGATATAGTAGCAGGTTCATTAATAAAAGTATAATTTTCTGCCTTATTCACCTTTACAGGTTGATAGGGATTAGTGAAACCATAGTCTTTGATTAACTCTAACCATCTCCTTCGAACCATGTTGATCTCTTTGTGTGTGAAAATACAAATTGGGTTATTGTGATCGGTATATCTATCACACTTCTCTTTATAGAGGTTGAGCCTCCAAATTTTCAAGACAAAAATCACATCTACTAGCTCCACATCATGTGTCGGTTAGTATTATTCATAGATCTTCAACTTCTATGAGGTGTAGGCTATCACATTATCATTTATCATGAGCAAAGAACCCAATCCTTTCATCGACGAATCTATTTATATCACAAATATTTCTCCATGTTTGGGTAATGTGAGTACATGTAGAAAGAGGGTCTAACGCCATGGAGCTATACCATTGTTTTATAAAAATGATGGTATAACATGATTACTATTTGTTTATATACATGGTTTTGAAAGAATGGTGGGTATAAAAAACCTATACCAACAATTTTTACTCAAATATTTGTATAAGGGGGTGAATAATTTCACCCCAACGATGCTTAACCCTCTCAGTCATTAGGCTGCAACCCTACTCCCCCTATAGCTCCCATTGCCTTCCCCCATGTTTCCCTCACCCAATGCCAATTATCCCCCTCTAGTCGAAAAATATCACCACTTCACCTCCTCCTCTGTTCAACATACATCCCCCCTTCTCATCCTCTGGTCGAGCATCACCTCCTCAGTCATGCAACCTCTCCTAGGTTGACCTTTCCCTTACCATACATGAATCCCCCAAGTTAGAGCTTGTACTTATTCTAGGTAAAGAATCCTCTCTAGTTGATCATCCTACCTAGGTTGAGGTTTTCCTCTGGTTGAGTATCCCTTCTATATTTTTCTATTTCAGGTATACTTTGACAAGGATTCCCTAATCATCTTCTTGTATGGATAACTTATTCATTGCATATTTTAAGTTTTCATTGATTAAATTTTTAATAATTTAATATTTTTATTTATTTATCTTTGAAACATTATTGATTTTGGTTTTCTCAAAACATACAAATAGTTATAAATGATTTCTTATGAGCAAGACGTCTGTAATTCGGTATTCCACTACGTCATTAAGACCATAGAGTCACACGAGATGATGTTGTTTCGGGATCATGGAGTATTTAACCACAAAATTATTCTTTCTCCATGGAGAAAATATGATAATGATTGATAAATATTGGAAATTACTTTTTCAGAGTATGATGATTCTATGATATGGAGGGAATAAAATCAACAGGATCTTGAGTGTTTCATGGATGATGATCCTATATAGTAGTTTCCAAACCATATGTAATTTGTGGTCATGTGAGTTCTTATTCAATTTATTACACATAGAATATTATTGAATTTGTATCTATAACTGATATATATGGATAGATGAGCTTATCTCCTGGATAAACATGAAAATATTATTAGGATTTTAAGAGAGTATCATGAACAAGTACAAATTCTTTTTTTAAAGTATCTAAAATTCTATAAAATTTATAGATTATAAGAGATAAAATTGGAGCTAAAAAAATAATATAAATATATAAGTATGTTATAATTTCATATAAGCAAATCCTTCTCCTAGAAAAAATATCAGGTATAATTTGAAAAGAGATAATATAAGATAATGTGTGGAGAAATATATTATAACATGAGTTGATACAAATTAATATTATGATAGGGATAATTAAAAATTAAAAATATAGGTGATAAAATATAATTTATTGATATATAATCAAGTAATGTTTGTTTAGAAATTGAGGGAAATGGAAGCAGAGGAGGGGAATTTCAATTGGGGCTTCTGAAATATTTTTAAGGGAATGTTTTCAAATATATTTTTTTAATAGGTTATTTATAATTATATTTATGTTTTACATTTCCAAATGAGGAAAATGAGAGGAAAACTATTTTTTATCAATTAATGTATTTATGGTAACATTTATTTTGTTTATTTTGTTTTTATTATTAATTTTGTAAGAATTATTTCTTTAATTATTTTATTGAAACATCTTATCATCCTCTTCCTCACAAGACCATCTAGGGTGGAGTGTTGATTTCTATTAAATACAACAACGAGAACCTTATTATAATTCCATTAAAATGGTTGTGATAGGGTTTTTATGTGTAAATATGATATTGGGCTACCTATCTAGTTGAATTAATCAACCATTACTCCACTAATGAATAAACTTTAATGTACAAAGCATGGTATTTTTCCCCCTATTGATTGTATCTAAATGAAAACCATTATAGTTATAATTATTTCCAAATCATTCTTTGTGTGTTTAATCCATCCTATTCAATTCTTATTTGATCATTATACATACTAAAAAAAGTTAGTACTTATATTTTTGATTGATTTCTTACATTTTTAAAATTTATTTTCTATGGAAATTAATTATACCCCCTAGAATATTCATGTTTTTTGGAGTTGTTACTTAGGAATGTTTGTCATATTATTTAGGACATTTAAATTTCATTATATCTTTCACTTATTTATTTATATGTTAAAATTTTATTCTAGATCTATGAGTTTGAAGTTGTAAAATTGATTCACATCACTCTAATTTTGGAAATTAAGATAAAGAAAAATTCTACTACTAACCAGAGATAAAGAGGAGTATACAAAATTAGAGGAAGATCATGAATGATACCATGCAAGGAGATCACATGGAATAAGGATCTAATATGGAGATTAAAAGAAGATATATGGGGATGAAAACACTAATATATTTTGATTAAACTTCATTAATTGGGTTTCATCCAAATATTCATGTACAACTGATCCCAATGAACAACTTTGAGATAAGTATGATGATTATAAAAATGATATGAAACAAGACATAATTCACCCAACTTCTTCATGAATACCCAAACTATCACATTTGTAGTTTTCTCAATGATTTTCATACAATATTTTTAAATAAATATTAAATTTCAATCAATTTAATTATGAATATCTTTATAGATAATGGGATATGTTTAAATACTCGGTTTAAAAGTGTCCCCATCATTGTTTAAAGTTGTGTTTTCTATTAAAAACTTTCTATAAGGATCCTTTTTAGGGTAATTTTCCAATACTATATGTTTCAAATGTATGTTCATTAATAAAAAAAAATGGAAGTGATTATTCTTTATTATATGACATGGTGAGAAATAACATCCATTGGTAAGGTGAATATAGACATACTTTATGAGTCTAGATGGGTGAAAATAATGGATGGGTTGTAGAAAAACTGGTTTCCTTGAAAAAAATGTTTGTGATGATAAATGTGCACCAACACAAAGGTTTGTATTTTAAAGATGATAGTTATATATATTGTAAACATCAAGGCAATTTCATGGGTTGGAAACCTCAACAAAACCAATGCCAATGGAACCAAATAATTAGATCATGGTTTCAAAAACAAATTCAATCTCTCTATATCCAAATGACATCATTATTGATTATATTCTTATAACATATTATTATTTCATTTATCTTTGATATATGATTTATTTCTATTTTCTCAAAAAAAATATCTATCATTTTTTTGTTTGTAGATATAAATCATAGGAAATTCACATGTAACTTAGTTCATCTTGAAGTATATAATAATATAATCTTCTACATTCTATAAATGATTTCATGGGGTAACCTATTTGTACTATATTGGAGAATATATGAAGGTCACATCTTACTAATCATAGTAATTATTATTCTAGTTTTGAGACTAAAGAATTTATTAATATAGTGTCTCTATTCATGGTTAAAATTTATTATAAGGATTTTGATTATTATAGAAAAATTAAATTTTATGATTGTATAAAGTACTATATATGATTACTTCATGAAAAGAGACTTCGTTGAAATCAATTTTATGGATGTGATTATAGGTGGAATTCATGACCCAATAACGAATCATTAAAAAATAACTCCATTAGAATAACAATAATGAAAATAAATATTAATATATTTTAAAGGATCTAAGAAAGGAATTGTATGTTAGATTCTTTCTAGATATGGGATGTTAATGTTATAATGATATATTTAATCTTTAATGACACATACCACACTATCATAGATATTGAACGTTCTTTGGCCCATTATGTTTACCGTGTTGATAATTACTTTATAAGATAGGGGTAATAATATTATCTCTGATATAATTTTTTTTGAAATTGGTGTTAAAAATAAGACACATGGAATGAAAATGTAAATTATAGTTAACTATTATGTTTTTAAATTCTAATTGTTTTACTTTTAATAGTAAATATAACTTTTTAAATTTTATTATGCTATGATATATTCTATTCGATTAGAAATTGTGTCCTCTCACAAACTATTATTATTGGGTGGGATACAAATTTAGTTTTATTTCATCTTTAATTCACTCTCTCTTGATTTCTTTGTTTGGTTATTTATAATAAGACCAGTTATTTTCAGAGATTTCCTCATTGATTTTATTTTTACAATATAATTTACATTAATGACTCTTCCCAAAGGATTATAAAAGAATAATTATCTTATGGTTTCACTATTGAACATGGAATTTTTTTAGACCAAAAGAATTATTAATTATTTATACGATTAGATGTTACACATAATACCAAGGGAGTATAAGAGTTAGAAACATATTATTTACCAAATCCATGTTATTTTAAGAGTTTATTTTAAAAAAGTACATTCATTAAACTTTTTATTCTTGTTCTAAAAATTAATATTGTTCAATGCTTATAGAATATGTTATTTTTATTATTCATTGTCTTAATAAAAACTATTATGATTTGTTTAATTTTATAATAAAACTGATTGTAATTAATTTTTTAATTATGGTTTACATTGTTTATTGGAAGATAACTTTTTTCCTCGTTATAGAATGGATAGATGATGGTTGTATCATACAGATCGGATTTCAACTGAGTTTAAAAATAATTTAAAAATTTCATAAGAATTTAGATTCAGTAATGCTTCAGATGGAGTTTGTTTACAATTTATATGCTATATTTGTGTTGGGAGAACAATGTGAAAACGAGAAGATGATTGATACATTTTAGAAAAATTTGGATTTCAAAAAAATTGTTATGTTTGGTATCACCATAGGGAGACTAGTAAATCATTTACTGTTTTTTAATTAAATGAAAAAAGTGACATAGATAAGATGATATTTGATCAGTTTGCATTTTTACATCATCTCGAGAGTAATGTTATTCTAGTGAAAGATGGTAATGATATCAGTACACATGAGAAAAATATTGAATACGACATTGAGAGATTGAAATATTTATTTGGATGATGCTAGAAATCCTATATATCTGGAATGTAATAAATGACCATTTTGGAATTTTTATTGCATTTATTCCATGAAAATACCATGTATGGAATTTCAAATACATAAATTTATTATATTCAAACATTTTCTAAGGACTTCCTTCTTTATCATGTCGATATTTCTTCAAATAAATACATGTCATGAATGCAAATTATATAGCTTGGATTTTTTACAAATAAAGGCCACACTTATCCGGAGTATTGGAGATTATTTTAAGAGGAATCATCTGATTTATATAACAATAAATAATGTGGTACATATCTAGGGATGAAAATTTTAGATGGAACACCATCTTGTGTTCCATAAAATGTTCTAAGAACATTACATTGATTCCTAGACATCAAAATCTATTCATGTGTGTGGAATTCTCAACCAATATGTGATGGAAATATTCTAGATTAATTAAAGGTAATTATTAGTTCGTTCATCCTATATATGTATTGGTATAGATGGAATTTTTTACACCACATATTGATTTTGCATCTGAGGTGCGTAATGTCGGGTTGGGTCAATCCAGAGAAGGTTTTAATCTATTTTCTCCAATAATTACTAATCACATCACATGGACATTATTTATTCATGTTTATAATATTACTACATGAAATTTTATAAAAAAACCTTTTAATTTATTGAGTAAATTGAAATCTAGACCTTCTAATCCTGGTAATGATATAAATATCCACTTGCAGCCTTTAGTAAGAGAGTTGAAAAAACATTGGCCTTTGGGTGTGAAGACATTCAATGCTTCTTCAAATAATACCTCTCAGATGTGTATAAACCTTCTATGAAACATAAATGATTTTGCTACTTAAGAAAAGATGTATGGGTGGAGAACGAACGGAATACTAGCATGTCCCATTTTTATATAAAATAAATGACTGAGAAGGATTAAATATCGTCATAGTTTCAGTTTCATGGGGCCTAAATGATTCTTTCCAATAGATCATCAATATAGGAAAAATTTTCAGTGGTTTTATAATACTTTTTGACACTGGACTACTAGATCAATGTATGTCAGGATGTGAAAATATTAATTAATTGAAAGATTTTATTTTTTTAATTCAGAAATGTCAGTTTAAATCTAAAGAGTAATAATGTTGACACTGAATCAACTTTCAATTGGAAAAGGAGAAGTATCTTTTTGAATTTCCATATTGTTTAGACAATTTTTTGCGTCATTGTTTAATTGTAATGAATATTCAGAAAAATATATGTGAAATGATTCTTGTAATTATTCTGAATATCAAGGGTATGATAAAATATGACTTTTTATCTTGTCAGTACTGTATGGATGTGGGTATTCGACTAGAAATGCATACTGTGTGCATTGATGATAAAAAATGGAATGTTACTTGTGCTTATAATGTGATGAAATCAGTATAGAAATATCAATTTATTTTACTATTGGACAATATGAATGTTTTTATGGATATTATGATAACACATCTAAACGAGTCAATAGAAGTGATTAGAAATAGAGATCCCTACAATCTCACGTTTATCACATCCTTCATTATTAATTGATTCCAATAGAAGTTCAGAATTTTCTATCCCATAATATAAGGGTGGAAGTGGTTCAGTTGTGCCATTTTTTAGAGACTGTTGTGCCAAAATGTTATCCAGGTAATTAATGATAAAAATACTGTAAGAGGTGCTATTAGTTCGCAGTGTGTTTGAAAAAAAATTGTAACCTTTTTCACAAGAATACGACATTTAACAATTCATATTACAACTGAGACACTTATTGGGGGCCAGTCTCTTTTGGTGGATGTATCCCACTAAATGAAATATGTACACAATGAATGCCTAACTTCAAAACAAGAATAATCATGAAGTTTCCATTATGAAGATTTTTCTTGCACAAAAATGTATATATTTTTGTTCATTTTTTTATAATGTGAAAAAAAGACAAAATCGATCAATTTAAAATGATGTTGAGAAATATGAGAAATTTCAACCCTTATTTCCATCTCATCTCCAAATACGAAGAATTGATGGGTCATATACATTGGTTATAATGAGCTTTGAATAGAATGATATGGCACATCACACAATCCTGTTTAAATATGGTTTGTATGGTGACTATATCATGTATGTAATTTGGGTATCTATATATTATATCATAATATGTCATTTCAAAAATACCACAATAATTTATTGTCATTTTATCCTGAGAACATAAACTAATTATAAATAGAGTTCATCGATCATTGCCTTTGAGAAGGAGAGAGGGTTTTCACAGCCAATAGTTTCCACGTTGGTTGAAATCAAAGATATAAACATTAATATAAATAAATTAATCCATAGATATCCATTTAATTGTATTACTAATATCTATTACATGTATTGAATTTTCCTTCTGAATCCTTTATCAATAATTAAGAGTGATGGATTTTGGTCCCAATACTATGGTTCATGGCTGTAAATCATTAATAATCAATGGATATGAATTTCTTACAACTAATATAGCATGGAAAATTTGAACACCACTAGATGGTGTTATGTTAACTGCTACGATGGATTGTTATTTTGGTGCATAAAATAGCCAACCTCGATATGAAGATGTGTATTATTATGGACTGGTTAAAAAAATATATTCATTGGATTATTACTCTCATGGTTGAGTCGCTATGAATAAATTTAAATTTCTTGATTCAATGAAATGATAGGGTACATTTGTTGATGATTGTTTATTCAAAGTTATTGACATGTGTTGATTCCTACATAATTATGAACCATACATTTTGGAATCAATGTAAAAAATTATTTTATTTTAATGATCATATGGGAACTAATTATGGTTTAATTAATGAAGTAATACCAATACATATTTTTCGCAATATTGGGGATGATATGTACACTATAAATTCCCCCATAAGATATGACCAAAATATTTCATTTGATAATACAAATTTTCCCATTGTGAGAGTTTATGTTGAAACTGAGGTAGTGGATGTTAATATATAGAAGCAACCCTATATATTCATAGTTAATTAATTTTACCTTTAAATGAGTTTCTCAGGTTGGTATTAATGTAAATACTTTAATTCAGCATTAGTTTGGAATAGAATTACACTTTTAGTTTTTTTGGTTCTGTTTCATTTAATTATATTTACTTCAATTTAAAAAACTATATTTCAAAAGGGGTTTTAAAAAATGTAGAACATGGTTTTAAATTATCATTACCAAAATTTGTTATGGCATTGTTTATCTTATTTTACTTCTATGTTGAATGCCTGATTTGAAAAAATTGTTTGTAAAAAATGGACTTTTCATTATTTTGCAGATTATGAAGAATACTAAAGAAGTTCACAAGAGGATATTATTTGATGTTGATCTTGATAGACACGAGCATGAGTTTCTATCAGTGAGTATAATAATTATAATATTTATATTATTTATTACATATAATTTATTGTTTATATCTTCTATTTAATGTTTTATAGATATACAACTCCAGAATTTCCTCCTACCAGCATAGGTCTTAGTAGGGATCCTCCAAAACCTAGATATAACACCCATCTTAAAAATTCCCACATTGACCTATCAGTTGACATCACATCTACCCCACATGTTCATCCTCAACATGAGTCTCTTTTTCTGTTCTAATCCATGGCCTGTTCATCAACTCATTTATCATATTCTACCCATTCCATGTTTATTAAAACTCGACCGATGTTCCAACCATTACCATATCCTTACCCATTCATGTATGTCTGGACCTACTACCCATAATCTGACATGTCTATGCCACCTCCTTTTCCTACCATAAATCATACATATATTGAGTAGATTCCTTTAGTTTCCAATACAATTCATAAAGAAAATCCATATCATACAGTGGAATAGATAATTCCTTCAGAGGCTACCGATCCAACATAATCCACGGAATCCTCACTGCTTATTCAAGATCCTACATCACGGTTTTTATTATAAATGTGTCAAATTATATCATTTCATTATTGTCCTATTGTATCATCACTTAATTATACATATTATTTCAGTTATCATATACAGTGGGATCATCTAATTGGAGACGTAATCACACTGATATATGGAAAGACTGAAATTGAGAATCATAGATTATGATATATTATAATCCTTAATATCAAATTGTAGGTGAAAATACTAGGGTGTAAAAAAAATTTATCTCCACTTTATCCAAATACAATGATAGTGTTCTTATGGAACTGGTCTCATCGAGACATATTAGTGATAACATCAAGAATAGGTAATTCTTGTAGATATGGGTAAGAAAATTTAATAACTTTATATATATATATATATTAATAAAGTATTTATTCAAAATAACATGTTCGTTGCAGATTCAGTTTTACTTTTTTAATGGTGACGATTTCAAAGATGATAACTTGCGTGATCCTAGAGAGTTCTGGAAGTCATACACACCTGAGTAACATATTGGTTGGTGGAGTAGAGTGGGTACTAATTTAGAGGGTTTACCAACATTCCCTACCTATCTATAAAGTCAATATCCAAAAATGACCAGAGAATGGAAGACTGAATAGTTTAATGTTCTACTAATCATTAATGGTGTTTATATAAAATTTATTTCTTATTATCATTATTTATTATTTTTTTAGGAAGTGTAATAGAAAAAAAATAATGATGATTGATTGAAATATCAACACACATTGAGTCACACTACAATTCTAGAGCATGAGATGATCCAGGTATATTCATGTAAATTAAAATATTGACCTCATTTATATTTTTAATTATTTAATTATTCATGGACAATTGGACCAAACCCAAGAGCACACAAATCAGTACTCAGTATAAATGACATAAATGATGAACAACCACAAAATATATTCATAAATGTTGTTTATTTGAACTATTGAGGTATTTTTATTCAATAATTGATTTCATTGATAACATGTCTTGATAAATTTATCATATATTTCACTTGGTTAGTCCATGTTTCCATAAAATATCATCTTATACTAGTAGGAGATGGCCCGTCATTTTTTTATACAAAATAATAAAAATTCCCTGAACCCCACTTCAAAAACCCCCCAATCAATTATGAGTGTCATTTACATTTATTATTTATTTCTGTGATGCAGCTTAATTGAATCTATATTTCTTTATTTATCATATATGGTTTTAATATATATGTATATGTTCATTTATCATATGTAGAAAAAAGTATTAGGCATCAAAGGATTTTTTCCTCTTGTAAAAATATTTTTATCAAGTTGAAAAAAGGATTTTAGTGAAATAAATTCACACACACAAGATAAGTGTGTGTGTTTTTTATTTATATTTCAAATATTTATTTTAAATTCATAATTTAATTTATTTTATAATTTTCGTAGTATTTTATGGAGTCCATTTATGATAATTAATTTGAAAACATAGGTCCACATTATCATTTTAGTTGGGTGTTAGGTTGGGAGCACCCGGGGAGAGTTAGACATATGTATCAAAAAAATATCACCTCCTATAGGTACTGGACCTCATTGATCTCCTCTAAATCCTCTCAGACCACTGATAAAGAAAGAAAAAATTCAAAAGAAGACGATGCAAATAAAATAGCCTTAGAAGAGTGTAAAATAAGTAACATGATGACCGAACATTTCATGAACGATGTGTGAGTTTTAAGTTATTCACAACCATCAGAGGATGGTGCTACATTTCATTCATTCATGAAATCAATGAGCTCTTTAAATTATGACACGATTAATTCCCATGAGGGTCTTAGTGGTGATGATGATGCTGCTGAAAGAGATTTTAGTGGTGAGGAGGTTTCCGATGCTGTTGCTGGTGATGCGACTACTGATGATGATTTTAATGGTGTAGATTGCGATGATGTTGTTGTTGATGATGATGATGGGAATATGGATGGGGATGCAGATAATTGCATAGGGGTTCATATTAATCCCCTCCATTTTTGACTTAGTAGATAGACTTTTACAAGTACAATAAGAATATGAACGGACTATTTGTATGAATTAGGATATACATGTATGTTTTATTTAATTTAATGGAGATGTGTGGTCTGTTTTGTGTTGGAGCTGTTTATTTTGTCTGGACAACTAGACTGCTTGTATGATGTGAATTTCATCATGAAATGATATGAATTTTGAATTATGTTTCTCTGGGGGTGTTAAATGTTAATTCTCTCAGTAATTTTACTTATTCATAAGTCAATTAATTCACCTTTAATAAGAAATTCACTATGGTTTCCCTGATGATCTACTTGAAAATAATCACATAAAAGGGCTGATATCAAGAATATGTCCATCTAGGTATTAATGAATAATAACATTACTTTCCTTACTTTTTTACATACATTTCCTCCACTTCGACCTATATCTTGTATTCAATATTTTCTTTTAATTCCACATAGTTCCGTTCCTGTATATTTTTTAAAGAAAGATGGTTTGATGATGATAATTCAAAAGATAATGGTGTCAGATTTATCATTTATTTGTTTTATGCCGCATTATATATTAATTTTATTTTATATTTTTAATAATTTTTCACATAACCCTATTGAACCCTCTTTAGGGCTTCCATAGATTTACAATGTCTTCACATGAACTCATTTTGCAGTTAAAAATGATCGATATAGAAAACTATCTCGAGGTATATTAATGAGAAATAATAGGATCACTAGAGTCAATGTTGATTTCTTCTTATCAGTAAATATATAATTCACATAATTTTACCACTTTTAAATATCCCTTCCATGCCATGACTATAGATCATTATTGCGACAAACTGGAAAAGGGAATCAATGAGATTCCCCATACGTGTCTAAGATTTACCTTCATTTTTTTTCCACAAATGGTTTTGACCACTTTTTATGTAGCACATGGTCAGAGATTTTTATATTCTCTTCAATTAAAGAAGAGTATCATATCATGTTATTTTTATGTCACTTTTCTATTTATTGGTATGTATTCATATTGATGTTATCACGTGGACAATTTTTTATACCATTACATCGTTTGGAATTAATCCATTACATAATGAAATAATATGTGATGATTTTAAATTATTGGATTCCATAAAAATTATTTCTATTTCAGGATATGGAAATGTGTGATGTGTTGTTTTAGATAATTTCCATTTATGTTTGTAATAATCTGAAACATCTATACTCTTACATGTCAATAAACATTTGAAAAAATAATAAATACACATGTACGTTTCTATAGAGTGTTGTTGTTCGGTTTTACATTTTTTTGATGTTAACAAATAGTAAAAATGTGAAACGATTATAATTTTAAATAATTTGTAAAATAGCACATCACATTATTATAGATTGTTGATGTTTATATATTTTCTAGCATATATTTTTTGTGATGGGTCAAATTTTTAGAGAATCGTAATATAAGTCTAAAAATGTAATATTTATAGGGAAATGTGGTATAGAGAAGTGTATGTATGTGTTATGTGAGTTTCCAACCCATGTGTCCCTTTGGTAATGTGTGTGAAATTTGATATTTTATCTCATATGGCGGGCCAGATTCATCTATGATCTATCCATCCCTTGATGCAAATAATTTCCTCATTTTGGTGACTCTCGATGATATTTACCACGTTTATATTTATTTTATATTTTGGTTTTTAATTATCTAGCAATTAATTATGATATATTTTTAATGATATAAGAACTCATGTCCATCATGGATAACTATAAAGAACATGAAAAGAAATTTAAATTGTTATAAGGTAAGTGGTCCCTATTTTTTATTTATTTTTATATTTTTTATCATTGTAATGATTTTTATCTGCTTCAAAAACCATCTTCTAGAAATCCATGTATGTGAAATTCAATTCCAAGTTTGATAATAAATTTTCAATGGTTGGGTCATTTTATGATGGGGATTTTAGTACATGGTTCCATCTAAAATTGATCAACATGTAATGTAATTTTTTTATGCATCCAAAATTTAAACCTAATATCATTTATTTTCTCACATAACTTATTTACCATGATTTTTGTACACATTTATTTTTCTATAAAATGATTATAAAACATTAAATTTCCCTCTTGTTCTTTTATGTCATATGTTATTTTTATCTGATTTCGAAGCTGATTAGGTAGTCTGCTAGCACTGATTGTAAAAATTTGCTTCAAGAACTTAATCAGATGTTTGAACACACACTTCTTTTGAATGATGGAGAATTAAAGATTTCACTAGAGGTTGTGGTGTGTTTTTCATTTTTTATTAGTGTTTTCTATATATGATACTTTTGGACTATTTTGAGCTTCAGTAATAGGCCCCAAAAATATACAAAAGTAAGGTAGGCTAATAAATTCCTTCACCAGGACTCTAATAATTTATTACTTGACACATCAATATATTATGTCACCTGGGAGACATAATATGATCATACATGCATCATATAGATTTATAGTTGTATTTTATATCAATGTTCTTCATGGGTCTTGTCATCTATACATTACATAATAATAATAGGTTCATTATTTAAAAATTGAAGATGCCATGTTGTAGATATCCTGAATAGATACAAAGTTGAAGTTCTGATGATCCTATTATAGTTATTCAGCATATAGTTGATGGATAGTTGGATGATGATATATCAGTTTATGGACCTCAGTATGAGGTATCTCATCCCATGAATTTCATGTAGATCTTCACCCAGTTTCAAAGAGAGTAGACCCACCCATTGAGTGTATGTTTTCCCTTCTGAGTTGGATGAGACTACTCATTGATTGATTGTACATTATGAGTTTTAGTGGCAGAGGCTTCCTATGTATTCTAGGAATCCAAATCCCTACTCTGTTGAATGAGACTACTCATAGATTGATTGTACTTTATGAGTGCTAGTGGAAGTGGCGTCCTAATATTTCTAACAATTCAAATCCCCCAATAAAAAATGAGTTACTACTGTCGATGAATCACCTTAATTATATGGTTAGGAAACCCATATATCATATGTATTATCCAACATTTAGTCTATTAAATTAGAAAAATAGTATATGTTATACATTGAAAAATCAAACTCACAATGAGTTCAGTATACCCTTTTTATTATTTAAAATTCTATTTACAGAAGAGTTTCATCTACTAAAACTAAGGATTTTATGTATTGAGAATATATTGTACTTTTAGTAGGGTAGAAAGCCTATGTACAATAATATATCTAGGATCAAGGATATCAGAAGGTACTCATTTGAAATTCCAATTGTGAAATTCATAATTTTGAGTTCATATAAAGACTTAACTTTATTATATTTAATCATTATATCTACATCATTAAAAAAATATTGGATGAATTTTTAAATTGTCTATCGAATACCTAATGAAACTCTCATCTATTTTGTAAAATGGGATAACAATAAGGGATATAAAACCAACATAGGTGTATTTTTAATATACATATGTATATGATTCATAAAACGTGAAATTAATGTAATGAAAAAAACAACACTTCCCACTCCAAACAATGCTCATCAAGCCATGGGTGAGTACTCTACCTGGTTTGACTAGTGATGGAGAGGGATTATGCACTCAGGGTTTGAATTCACCTAGATATAGAATGATGTATCACCCCTAATTACATACCATGAAACATGTTATCACCATACTAATGAAAATATAATTAATGAGACAACATTGAACCAAAAAAATAATCTAATTTTTAATTCCTAGATCAACATCCCCGAATGGTTTCATACACGGTGAGAATTATACTCCCATATAGTCATCTAAATAAACCTAAGATCTGGTGTCCATCTTCAACATATCATTCCTTTAAATTTATAGTTTACACTATCATCCTATTTTTCTCAACTACTATGGATAATGTTAAAATCCAATGGTCAATACGTCCTCATGGGACCTTTTTCATATGCACAAGAACAAAATGACATTAGCCCCATGGTGAGAAGAAATCATCATTACCCTATGGGGGAAAATAAAAATAGAATAAATCCATCATTATCCTTGATAGGGGTCATTAACACTTGTGTCCTCTTTGGTAGAACACATCGCCCCACACACTCACAATCCATACCCATTGTTTTTCGAAGGAACCATATCATGAAAATCATTCCATCATAATACCCATTACATCACGTGGAATAATTATAAATAAGAATCAAGATGCTAACCATTAAATGGTAGACCAAATATGGAATAGACCATAATTACTCACATGGGGGTACCCCTAGACATCCCATGTGAATGATGAGAATCATTATTTGTACCATTCATAATCACACACAAGGCCCTACCCTTGCCTATAAATCGTATGATGCATCAGGAAATCAATAACGGAGGAAATATCTTGGCACAACCCACCAAATACTATTAGAGATCTACACATTTAATCCTATAGTCAAATTTGACTCAATGAGGATGAGATCGAGAAACAAAATTAAAAGAACTAATATTATTATTTCCATTGATTATCACCACAACAAATAAAAAATTAGAAAAATATGATGTAGAAATCCAAATGATTATTAGGATTGCCCGTGAAAATCTCTTATAATAGATGGAACCTAGAACTAACACCTGATAGAAAAAATCCCCACTTTAGATGATATGATAGAAATGGAAAGGGGGGAATCTCAATATTCCTACTCATTGGAGTATCTAAATAAGGATACCCCATTTTAAGAAAATTAAAACACATTTATAAATCTAATTAAAATTTAAAATAAACCATCGGTACATGGTAACTGGACACTGGGTACATACTCCAAATCGACCAGTTGGTTCTTAGACCTTACATAAATAAACCCCCCATTCTATTAGTCCCACCAGATAACCGTCACGTTTCTACATAGTACCTAATGGATTATGTATAAAAGATAGAAGTCCAGACATTAGGACCATATTTCCAAATATATAACTCGGTCCTTCATTCGCCCCTATGATAGCTCAAATATACCCAATTATTCACAATATGGATGAACCTAGAACTAAAGTACCTTACACAAATACCAAATCTATCACTACCTCCCCATCATAGAACGATTCTTCCTCGAGCTATATCAGGACACAACATTGACCATCCCTATCCAAGACTCAAGTGGTCCATTCACCATACCCCTAAAACACCCTAATGATTATAGATACATATGTCCACTCTAGATCACACTATAAATAGGCCCAAAAAAATAGAATTTCAAAAATATGAACTCACCGCTATGGGATTCAATACTTGGTCACATAAAAATTAAACTATCCAATATGACGATGGGACCGTAACTGACTGTCTTTCCATGTAACAAATATATACATATCACACACATTCTCTAGTTACTAAAAATACCATTATACATAGCCACCTATCATATCAGATTCCCAAACCCTAACTAATACTTTTTCAATCCATTTATACATAACAAACACAATGTTCATGCCACTTATAAATTAGACAATTCATATGGAGAGGTTTTTTGTTATTTTTATTAATGAAATCAGAACTTTTTCTATAGTCAATAATGATAAATCATTAAAATTTTATGATTATATTTAACATTATTCATAATAACCATTAGTATAGAAAAACATTGAGGTTATTATTAAGGATTTGGGATGTTAATTTTTCATTTAATGTCTTCTAATTAGTAAGGTTATCAGCTGACCTCATTAATATAGAATCCATGATTGATTGGTTTCCACCTCATATACTGTTTATGATTCATAATTTCCTTATGATACTTGGATACTATTACAATTTTAGTGTTTAGTTATCTATTATTTCAACTCCAATGAAAAAAATCTCCCAAAAAGGGAAGACGTTAATCAATATGTATCATAGTCAAAGAGCCTTCAAGGAGTTGAACAAGAGGTAGATGTTCTATAGTTTCTATAATAAGGAGATATGTATGTAGTTTCCTTTTATTATTCATGTTATAATAATAGATTGTGGTTGGTAACTGGTTACTAACTGGTTTGTATTATGGTTTTTATTTTTCATATAGGTGAATGAATGAAGGAAGTAGGAAGTCGGACAGCTGCTGTGTTTTTGGGAGAAGAATCTATACCCAAAGTTCATTTTACAATTGGTATATTAGATATGTAGTGAAAATATATACCCATGGTTCTTTAATCTAAGGGTATTGATATATACCCTAGTATTACTTAATTCATGGGTATAGATATATAACCTCATATTACTTAAACCATGGGAATTATGTAATTTTTGGGAGATATACCCACGATTTAGTCTAAAGTTTTTGTATAGGGATATACTGATGCCTCAGTAACCCATAGTTCATGAAACTGTGGGTATAGACTATACTCGCCATATGAAACCATGGGTATAAGTGATATTTCTAGTAGTGACATCTCATTAGATCCTTGATTCTTTCCTCACATTCTTCTATCCAGACATACTTTACCCCTGTCATTGTTATAGTTACAGTGCGTCCTAATTAGGCAATACTTCTCCCAAAATATCAAAAGTTCCCAAATAATCCCTCAAAACTACTAATTTCTTGTGAAACTAGTGTGTTTTGGATATTCTGCAATCACCTTTGTTTTTTGGGGTCTATAGAATTTCCCTCACATGTGATCCCATGTCCCAAGAACATGACATTATTCATCCGAAATTCAAACTTGCTAAACATTTCATAAAACTTATCCATTCTTAATGGCTGAAGCACACGCCTTAGATGTTCTTCATTTTCCTCATTACTAATAGATTAGATAAAAATATCATCAATAAAAACTACCATAAAAACTTTTTATGTAGTGTCTAAAAACAATATTCTTTAAATCCATAAATATCACAAGGGAATTAGTAAGTGTGCTATGAATAACCATAAAATCAAAGTTCCCATACCATTTATGGATGGTAGTCTTATCAATATCATCTTTCATAAGCTTTTATATGATGATATTTAGAATGAAAATCCACATTTGAGAAGTACTGATTTCCTCATAATGGATCGAACAAGTCATCAATCCTTGGGAGAAGATACTTTTTCATTTTTGTGATCTTTCTGAGTTCCCGATAATCTATACACAACCTCATTTATCCATCCTTATTAACCATAAAGAGAAATGGTGCACCCCATGGGGATTAAATAGAGTGTATGAAACCTTTTTCCAAATTCTCTTTTAACTTATTCTTTAACTCCTCCAGTTCAATTGGATCCATCCAATTGGGACACTTTGAGATAGAAGTTTCTCTGAGTATGAGTTATATGGAGAACTCTAACTCATGACCCATGAGATGTATGGATATATATTCTAGAAATATATCACTATATTTCCTCATGATAGGAATTTCAAAAAGGTTGAAACTTTCTTTTGTCTCAACTATTTGAGTGAGGTTTGCTTCTTCACCAGGAACCAACACCCACAATGTTGAATGAATTTATAAAGAGATTCATGATATTTCTAGGATTTTTAGAAGAACATGGATGGTTTAGAATATTAACATATATTTCTTTTTCCCAACAATTTAAATGTTCTCTATATAATGTGATCCAATCCATTCCCATTATAGAAGCTAATTCCACAAAGGTATGTAGCACAAGATTTGCTCGAAGAATCTTCTCACACATGCCATTCAAAGAAGAGTATAATACGTGGGTTTCAATGGTTTTACTACTTTTTGTTTTTATAGATATCTATACATCAAATTTTTTAGGGAATCAACTATATAGTTCTAGATAACAATCATGACATAATGGAATGTGTATAACCATTATAAAATAGAATTTTTTCCATTCTTGAGTGAATAGGATGTGTACCTTGTACAACATAATTTTCATTTTCAAATTCTCCAATAGTGATGGAATAAGCCTTCCCTGGCTTGTATGGATTTGATGGCTGATGATGCTGACTAACATTGACGGTTTGAGGTTTAGTGCATTGTCTTTCATAGTACCCTTTCTGCCAACAGTTGTAGCATTGGACCATGGGTGGTGCTCTCCCATCTTCCACCACATTTTTTGACCTTCTCATGTATTTTTGACACTCCATAGCTTGGTGGACTTCTCTTCTAAACTTGATGTATTTCCCCATATTTTGAAACAATTCCTATGATGCTTCTTGACAAATTTTTGACATGTGGGTCGTTGAGTTTATTTCCACCATCCTCATTAGATCCTCTAGCTTGAAACTCTATATTCCTTTTCATATCACTATATCCATGGGACCATGATCTAAACTGCTTATCCAAATTGATATGACATCAAATGACTTCCTTATAACTCCCAAATTCCCAAATTGGAAGATCCTTTTGAATGTGTTGTTTTAATCCACTAAATTATCTATCAATATTTAAATCATTGTTTATATGAAATCATGAAGCGTAGCTTGAAAGCCTTTTGAAAATTTCATTTTAGATTGTGATTGATTCTCATTTCCTTTTCTTGTGTGCTTACATATACATCATCTCATACTAGGGGTTTCACTACTGTTCTCTAATCCTAATTCCAAAACTAACTAAAATGGGCCCCTGATACCAAATAAAGTGAACCTTATTTTCCTAAATTACTTATATGTATTTTTAATGATAAAAAAATAAAATCATTAAAAAAAATGATCCAATAGTTTAGTGTCTTGGAAAAAACCGAACAATACATAATTTTTAAAACATAAAACATAAAAATTTATTTAATTCCTACTTCTCTAGCTTCTTATGGGCCCTTGATTTGTCATTAGTACAAGTACTGTACTGAGGAAATACATAAAAATGGGTGAGTTAAAATCCTAGTAAGAGGATATACAGGAACATGAGACAATGTAACAGGGAATAATAAAAATCACTACCAACCAAACATAGGCATATAATCATAATCATGAGAGGAATCATTAAGATAAATCATGGAATGTTCCAATGCATAAAAATGAAACATCACATCTTAGAGGTATTCTACCATACATAGTTGTGAAAAATGATAACATCATATTAATGCATACTTCACTATACTAATGAGGTTCTTCAAATTACCTAATGCATTGAAGCACTATATAATTTAATGTTCACCCATCACATCATAACATTATCCATGCACTATATAATTATTGGTGAACCCATCACATCATAACATTTAAATTATCATGTATGCCACATCGAACATTTATCAATATTGAACATAAAAAAACCCATAGAAAAGAATGGGTTTCAATTCATAAAGCATAAATTCATAAACATTGGGTTACAAAATGAAATAAGGAATAACATACTTGATACGAGGACTATCAACATTGATTGAGAAGTAAATGGTGTGTTTTTGAAATAAGAGTTCTTTTGGAAAACCTTATGTTTTAAATAATTTCCCGTGAAAAAATGAATATCCTCGAAAAGGAAATATAATGATGAAGATATGAGTTTTATTGAATAAAACTATTGAAAATAGGATTAAAAATAGAACACCAGAATAAAGAAAATAGGGTTCCTGATTTCCCCTTACCTTGTATCTAAAGAATTATTTACTTTAATGTCCTATATAATCACAAAAGATTCATTAATTAAATAATAATTTATTATAGACCATACATTAAATATATATTTTAATTTGACGTTGAAGAATATTTATTACATAACAGAACAAAATCCACACCTGGACTATATAGGATTTTTGTCGATAGATACTAGGAAAAATAAACCACTAGTTCAGAAAACATCAACATTGTCTCCCATTATTTCATCATAACTGGCCTCCGTATTTCATATCTTACTTAATAACCTTATTTATGAACTAGTTAAGAGAGACATATGAAAGGGTGACCTCAAATTATCAATAAGGGTAAAAATGGAAAATATGAATCATATCATAATCATAAGAAAATAATATTCAAAATTCTTATCATTCATATAAATGATCATGACATCATGTAATGGGATAAATCATAAAATTGAAATGTAATCCCAATATCCATAACAGATAACATGAAATTTCGTGGCATACACACATACGAATAAAAAATAATTTCATTTTAGTCAAGGCCCATTGTCGAGGCCTTCAAAGTAGACAAAGTCCATTACTGAACCAAGTTTACTCCTCGTTACAACCATGTATCACTGAACCATATATAATTTTCATTCCAGTCATGTCAATCTCTTAAGATATGAATATTTACCCAATTAATTTGAGGGAGAAATATGTCCCACCAATCATACAGTGAAAGAGTTCATATGTGTTCTATAATTAATAAATAAATACACCATATCCTAACCCTTGAAATAAAAAGGTTTTTTTAAATATTATTTCATCATAATTGATATAAAAAAATGGATTTTCAAAATAAGTCACAATAAAATCATCGTAATAAAAAGTTATAAATATACCACAATTTATAGAGTTTCATCTATCATGGAAAATAATTTTAAGAAAACACTAGAAATTAATTCCTGGGGATAATATCTTTTCTTCATAAAAAAAGTTTTCCTTCCCCAAAATGACACAAAATTTTAGAAGAAATAATTTAATGTTAAAATAATATTTTAATTTTTAGGGGAAGATTAATGTAAATAAGAAATTATGAAAGTATAAAAATCCATTCATGTCGTACAGGTTAAAAACATTATTCTCCTACTTTTACCAGATTAATCAAAAGTACCTCGTACCAAAAACGAAAAAAGTTTTCATTCATACCGTGTAGTAAAAATTCACCAATGTGTATAATTATATATGGATATAATGAGTATTTTTAAATACATGTTTAGTAAAAATGGATGTGGATGATATATATACTCACAACAAATACATACTAATAAACAATCTCAGGAAAAACAATTTGAAATGATATCTCTTGCCTTAGATGCGATATGATTCGCATGTATCAGAACCACATGTATAATGAATTAAATAATTTTACTAATTTATTACAGAATAATAATCAGTTTTATTATAACAATAGTTATCATATTTTCATCTGTTTGTTAGTAACAATTCATATTTACTCGTTATTCTGGTATTGACTACTTTATGTTTTTATGCATGACTTATTGGAGAAGTTAATTTTCCACTTTTTAGGTTATAATTATATAATTTACAACATGGTATTAGTACAATATATATAATATTTTTAACTCAATTCATTTATAATATCATGCTTTAATGAATATTATGTAGAATTAATCACATCGCACGGTGGAGATGGAAGTCTTAAGTAAGCACGAGTGATGATACCGTTCCCATTATTACTGAATGGTATTGAAGTGAATTGTTTAAAGTATATCGGAATAAAAATAATTATATTTTAATCACACACACACACACATATATGTATATATATTTATTCGGTCATTATACCCATCCATGTAAGGTGGTGGTGAAAAACATATTACACCACTATGTGGAGATTATAAGTAGTACATACGCACGCATGGTGATTTCATTTTTCATAAGATAGGTAGAAGGTGGAATATGGTTATTTAATATTTATAATAACATATCGGCATATCAGTGATAATTTTTTATTATTATGTTATATTGAAACCACTAATTAATTAGAGTTATAAGATGAAATATGATTGAACAAATCGGTCGAAGATATTACCTCTTCCTCGATGTTCTTATTATAAATATCTTCTTAGAGCACTAGAGTTGGTCTTTGAAGATGACCTGAACCTCTAGAATGAAAATGGGGAAGTTTATAGGGATAAAAGTAGATTATGGCCGAGCTTCAAGGCCAACAATTAGGTTAATAGGTGTGGGAGGATGTTTGCTTTTATAATTGATTTGAGGTGTACTTTTGGAAACTCCGTAAATAATAAATATATAATAAAATAAATATCTACGCAAACACCTCAATAATAATGGAGGTGAGGTGTAATTTTAATTAACAGTTAGTTATTATATCTAATTTTAATTTTGGAACAAACATTCTAAATATTTAATGGTTATAAATATTTACTTATATGGTTTTAATTTACCATAAATGGATATTTTATGAAATTTTACATCATATAATTAAAAGTTTATTATTTTTAAATTTTTTATTATTTTTAATTTTTTTAATAAAATTATATTTTAATAATATATAAATAGTCTCATTTTGGAAAACATCAATTTATTTGACATTTAGAATTATCCACATAGAATATAAAATATAAATAAAATATCAAAAACACTAATAACATGTTAAAGTAACCTATAGAATTCTTTGATCACATTAATTTTTTCATATGGTATTTATTTTAATATTTTTTATACCATGTATTTGATTTTTCTAATAATAAAATATTGTTTACATCACTATTGTGTCATCATTAATGGTAATTATTTAGTCATTAAAAATTATAAATAAATATCTATGATATAGGTAATTCTTTTAGATTTCCAGGGACTATATATAGTTTATATTATCTCTCAGTTATCCATATATTAAAAGTAATATTCTTATATAAAAGGAGATTGTGACATTTTGTCACATTTATGAGTGTTTATTATATTCTTTTCATATACATAGTTAAGTGGCCATGAAGTGATTCCATTTAGAACAATAGATGACATGGGTCTAATTTAGTCGTCTAAAAGAATTTTCACAGTTTGTTATGTTAAATTTATAATATTATTTTTACATATAGATACCTGATTTTCCATTAACCATGGTAATAAAAATTATTACAGAGTTACTATTCATAATGCCCAAAAATAAATGTATACTATTAAAATAATTTGGACCTACTGATTATAAATATGGAGTTAATTTTTAAAAATTCAAAGTAAAAAAGTTTTAGTAATTAAATTAAAATCAATCTTATTGTTGGAATGAGAGAAAGTGGGTTTTAAAAGTAAAGTCATTGCAAAATATTGAAATGTTTTTACATATGAATTCAATTTAAAATTAATGATAATTACATATATTATATTGAATTAACAAAATATATTTTATTTATTTTTTATAACCACTCAATATTTTAATTATCCATATATATAATCTTGATGAGAAAATTTGTTTTCACTTAAAATTTAGAGTTTTTTACTATTCATCAATACTTGACTATTATTATAAAATATCATAAATTCAACCAATGTAAATTTCTATATCCTTTTTTAAAATAACTTCTTTTTATTTTCATATAAAAATTATTTATATGTCAGAATCCTAATTTTAATGGGGTTCTCTTTTTAAAGGCATGATATTACCTTTTTTTAAAAAAAATGGGGTTTTATACAAAAAATAAAGCTTTTTCACACAATATGATTAAAATATCCATAGGATGAATAAATATTTTTTATAAATTATATAACATACATATATCATTAATTTTATTACCAATAGAAATTCAACCAAAAATACAAATATCTAATTTCAATTTTTCATAAATACTTGATATTTAAGACTTCATAGTGCATTTTCATTAGTTAGTTATAATTATTATTGCTACACTAACATCTAAAATATAGTAGTAATTTAATAATAAGGGAATCTCATATAATTTTTAAACTCTCGATTGAATGAAACACAAGCTACTCGAATAATTATTATTATTCGTTGAAAATATTTCATAAAAAACATCCACATGTTACATTCAACCCACCTCAAACTGAATTTTTCCCTCAAAATTCGTCACTTGGAAACAGATAGATGAGGAACCCATTCCGTCAACATATCCCCAAGTCCCCATGTAGCTTCTTTAAATTGGTTTTTCCTCTATAAATTGTTTACCTATTGAGTGGTCCTGTTTCATAGAGTTCCTTTGATACGATCAAAAATCTATATCAGTTATTCTTCCTATGTATGATCATAATCTAGCGGTACAACATCTGTGATTAGTACTTGTGAAGGATCCGGTATGTACTTTCTCTATACAGATACATGGAACATATCATGAATTGGAGAGAGACTCGGTGGAAATTCAAATAGGTAAGCTACCTTTCCAACATGATCCATAATATGAATATTGCTGATATACCTAAGGATCATATTTGACTTCATTAAAAATATCATTACTCCCTTATAAGAAGATAATTGTAGAAACATCTTATGACCTAATTCAATCTCATAGACTTTTCTTCTGCTGTTAGCATAAATTATTTGTCGACTCTGAGATGCTCTTTTGGGTTGTTGAATAGATCTGACATTTTCTGCCATTTTATCTTCAAGATAATTTCCTAATAGATTTCATTATCCAACATCATCCTAGAAAGGTGGAGTTATTCACTTCATTCTATAGAGGGATTCATAAGGATCCGTCTGAATACTTGAGTGAAATAAATTGTAGTAAGAGAATTCCACCAATGGTATGTGTTGATCCCAAAAATATTTGAAATACATAGAGAAGGATCTGAACATGTCTTTTTAGATTTTGAATTGTCTTCTTAGACTAGATGACTTTCCAAGGATTTTAAGAAGTTCTAAAACATAACTCTATATCTCGAGCATGCTGAAGATATTTCTATAATTTCAAGGTAATCCTCAGATACTGATCAGATATAATTGAATGTGGTACTCCATGAAAATCATACCACGTCCTTTAAATATATCACGACATGCTAATCAAGACAGAAATCCTATATGGTTGCAATGAAGTGTGCCGACATCGCAAGAAAATCAATTATAACCCAGAAAGAGTTATTTCCTTTGGGTGTTTTGGGATGTCCGATGACTAAGTCCTTTGTGATGTTTTACCATTTCTATTATGGTATGGGAAATGGTTGTAAAATCACTGTAGGCTTCTGTCTCTCAACCTTAAAATATTGAAAAACCAATCATCAAGATACATATTCAATGACATATCTTTTAATTACATCCCACCAGATGTACTCTTTCAGGTCTCTATACATCTTTGTGCTTCCATGGTGAATATAGAATGAAGTACAATGAGAATCATCCAATAGATCCTTCATTAATTCTACTATGGGTGGAATAAAAACATGGTTCCTAAACCTAATTATTTCATCACAATCAAGGTTGAATTCAGGAACATATCATACTTTATTTAGTATCTCTACATCTTAATTCCATGCCTCCTTAATCATCACGCGTATATATTTTTGAACATTTATTTGATAAAGATAATATTTCACCCCTTACAATAAAATTTATAGATCTATTGTTTACAAATCTATAAATATTTGAGCTTTTGTGATCCTCATCAGGGATAATACCGAATGGTCCTTTTGACCTAATGAATTTTCCACCTTGTTTAATTTCCGTGGTTGGTGATGTATTGAACAGTCATAATTTTTAATCAAATACAACCATCTTCTTTGGAATATATTCATCTCCATTATTTGAAAATATAAATTAAAATTTAATGATCAGTATAAATATCACACCATTCTCCCTAATGAAAATTCCTTCTTATCTTTAATTCAATGATTACCTCAGCTAACTCCAAATCATGTGTTGGGTAACTTTTTTTAAGAATTGTTAATTTTCACGAGTCATAAGAGATCACCATATCTTTTTTCTGTTACAAATCATAATAGCCCCATCTTGTATGCATCACTATAGATAACAAACTTTTTTCCACTACAATGCAATGTGAGTATAGCTTCACTGGATAATATTTTTTTAGATCATTGAAATTATCTTTACATTCATCACTCCAAATGAACTAAACTCTTTTACATGTCAACTAGGTTAGTGGATTAGATAATAGTGAAAATCACAGACAACATGACGTTAATATCCATCCAAACCAAAAAAATTAATATATCATTTACCATTGTTGGTCTCAACAAAATTTTAATAACTTCTATTTTTGCTGGATCCACAGATATCCCCTCCCTTGAGATTATGTGAACCAAAAATGAAAATTTCTAAATCCAAAATACACAATTGGTAAATTTTTCATAAATCATCTCCTTTATATGGGTATATAATACAATTCATATGTGATTTTAATGTTCTTATATTTTCATTGAATAGATAAGAATATCATCAATAAAGACTACCACAAGCTAATCAAGATTGTCTCGAAAGAATCTATTCATTAGTCCCATGAGGATTGAAAATGATTTAGTAAGACCAAAAGGCATCAATAAAAATACTGTGTCCATACATTGTATGGAATTCCATCTTAGTTATATACACCTTTTGACCCTTAATTGATGGTTTTTAAAGAATAAAATTCATGGAAAATTATTAAGCTTCCTATATTTGGTCAAATTAGTCATCAATGAAGGGAAGATGATGTTAGTTCATGATAGTAATCTTATAATATTCTTGATAATAAATACATAGTATCATTTATCTATATTTATTCTTAAGAAATAGAACATGATCTGCCTAAGGTGATACACTAGGGAATATGAATACCTTATCATGATTCTCATGGAGTTTCTTCTTCAAGTCTAGAAACTCAATGGGGTACATTATATAAGGTGTCTTTGAAATAGACATATCACTCGGTATGAGATCAATAGAAAACTCTACATCATGATTTAGTGGAAGACCTAGAATCACCAAAAATGCATGCAATAGAAAATTATTAATCATGTCATTCCCCCAACCATTTGAGATAAATATCCATGATTTATAGGAATCAAGGCCCATAAGATGGAAGAAATTTCTTGTGGAAGTTAATATTCATCCTTTCATCGATTGATGATCCTATATTGATCTAGAACATGAAATGTAACATCCCTTCCTTAACAATTGATATGATATCCATATAGAGAAAGCCAATTCATTCCACGAATCACATGAAATTGCAATATATAAAGGATCAAAAGATTTTAATGAAGCACTTTCCCACAAACATCAACCAGAGAAGAATTAAAAACATTTGATTTGACCATTGTTACATTAGGAGTTGTCATAGCTAACTCAACATCTAATTATTGAGGTAATATGGTGATATCCATAGAAAATAATATTGAAATAAAAGAGTAGTTGGATCTAGAATAAAATAAAATATTTTTTACCTTAGATTGGATGGTATGTGTACCTTTCACCACTTCATTCTCATACACCATGTCTCCAATAGTGATTTAATGTGACATTCTATTATCATTTTCCTTAAGAGTTTATTGATGTAGATCAACATAAAGCACACTTGGATTATGGCATTGATTGGCATAATGCCACATTTTCTTATAGTTGTAACATAAATGTGTTAGAGGTGAATTTTGTCTAGCCTTTTCTCTGATCACATTGATAGACATCTTTCTCCCCTCACATTGGTATTCAACTTTCCAATTACCTTCTTTTCCATACATAAAACATTTAATAGTCTCTTTAATAAAATTCCCTTAATTTTTCTTTACACTCTTTGAGAATAAGGGAACCCTCATTTTAGTTTTAGTGAGGTCTCTATATTTTCCTTTGAATTAAATTTTTCTCTTCTTATCAACACATGTGACTGATGGGTTACTCCAAACTCCTTCCCAACCATGAGAGCGCATCACAATTTTTTTTATTATCTATTGAAGTCCCTTATGGATAATTCCCCTTAGAGAAATGGTTTTAATCCACTAAATAATTGATCAATTTTACTCCCAGGTTGGAGAATAATTCCATAAGCATTCCTTTCATGTCTTGTAAAATTTGATTCATATGTTCCAATATATTCATTATTCTTTTGATTGTGTTCAAGGAACTCCTTTTACATCTTTTATCAATGAATAAGTGAAAATTAGTTATTGAAAAATAATTTATTGATCACTTCTCATTCCATGGATTCAATTATATCTCTTTTTCTCATATTCTTGATAATATTCTGACATTGATCAACTTCACCTTCCAAAAAATATACTTCTAAGATTACTTTATCATGTTCAGAACACTGTAGGTCTAAAAATATCTTTTTAGTGCTAATGATCCATTGTTCAGCCACTAATGGATTAAAATACCATTTGAATGAAGGTGGTAACTTCCTCATAAAGGATTCAATAAACTTTTGTTCCCAACATTTCCCATTTGGAAGGAATGTATGATTCATAGCTTGAGAAATTAGTTTGAGCATGGCTAAAATATTTTTCATTCCATCTCCAATAACATTTGGGTTCTCAAGTGCGAAATCATTGCATTACCCTTCCCATTCACCATTATCACGATTCTTTTATGTTCCAACCATTGACTAAAACCAAAAAAGCATAGTGTGAGAAACACTAATCATAAGAGGAAGACCGCATAATCATGAATAAATTTTCAGTATAGAACAATTTAGGTTTTATCCTAAGTTATTAATTATCATTTCTAAAACACAAGTATTGTATCCTATACTTAGACATATCCTTTGGGTTTTACTAAGGCATCCTCATACTAGTTTCTAAAGGTTATCTATAAATTTTCTCTTATACCAACTACAACTCCCCATACATTACATATAGATATTTCATAAAAACTGGAGAATATTTATTACATAACATAACAAAAACCACACTAGGACCGTATAGGTTTAGTTTATTAATAATTTGAGAAATATAAACAACTAGTTAAAATAAAACCCATATTTTATCCTACTTATTTCATCATAACTTGACTCATTTTTGACATATCTTACTTAAAACCCATCTTTATGATATGGAGAAGAGAATCATATTGAAGGCTGATATCAAATGCCCAGTAAGGTTAAATAAGGCAAATACCAATCATATCATAATCAAAGGTACATAACATTTGAAAATCATATCTTATATATAAAATATTATAATATCATCTCACTAGATAAATCATAAAAGCTAAATGTAATAACAATATCCATATCATAAGACATATATTTTTTTGTAACACTCAAATATGCATAGAAAATAATTTCATATTGGTCAAGGCTCATTGTTGAGACCATCATAGCGGACAGAGTCCATTACTAAAATGAGTTCACTACTTGTTCAAGCCCCATATTACTGAACAAAATTTACATTCCATTATAGTCATGTATATATCATGAAATATGAATATTTACCCCTTAATTGGATAAAGATATAGGTACCACCAATCTCATAACTAAACAATTCTTATGTGCTCTACAAAAACATAAAAACATTTATTACAGAATATCCCATGAAATAAAATTGGTTTCATTAACATCATTCCGTCATAAGTGATATAAAATATGGATTTCATAAATAACACACAAAAAATAATAGTAATAACACATTTAAAAATAAAACCCTAATTAAAGAGTGGAAACTTAGATAAAAAATAGTTTTGAGAAAACACTTGAAATTAATCCCATAGGAAAAACACTTTCTTATTGAAAAACGTTTTCCTTCCTCAAAATGTGAAAAAATAGAATAAATAATTTCATGTGAAAATTAAATTGTAATATTTTAGTGTAAGGTTCAAGAAAAAAAGGCATTATGAAAGCGTAAAAATATTTTTGAGCCATACACGTTAAAAGGTATTCTTCTCATAATTTTTTTTCAAAAGAGTCCAAAGTACATCATACAAGAAATGGAAAAATATTCAATTCATAACATTTAGTATAAATTCACCAATGGGTAAGATTATAGAGGGATATGTAGAATATTTTGAAATAAATTTTTAGGAAAAATGGACTTGGATGATAAATAAAAACATAGTAAATACATATGAATAAAAAATCACAAAAAAGTGAGATTTGTAATGACATCCCTTACCTTTGGTCCAATTTTAATTGTATGTATCTGGAACTCCTGTATGATGACTTAAATAAGGATACTAATTTATTCTAAAATCGTAATAATTTTTTTGATAACACTAATGATCATATTCTCATCATTTTCTTAGTAACATTTCATTTTTACTCATTATTCAGGTATAAACTACTTTATGTTTTTATGCCTGTTTTTTCAAGAATGTTATTATTACTCATTTAAATTTATAGATAGATAATTTAAATCATGATATTAGTATAATATATATCATATTTACTCACGAAATTAATTTATATTATAAATTTTTAATGATTATTAAGTAGAATAAATCACATCACACCGTGGAGATGGTAAGTTGTATGTACGCACTAGTGACAACATCATTCCCATAATTATTTAATGGTATTGAATTCGATGGTTTATAGAATCTCAAAATAAAAATAATTATATATTCATAATATATATATATATATTAATTCCATAATTTTACCCATCCATGTAAGGTGGTGGTGAAAAATAGATTAAACCATGACATGGAGATGGTAAGCTGTACGTATGCATGTGTTGTTATTTCATTTCTCATAGGATGGGAACCAGGTGGAATATTGTTGTCTCATATTTAAAATAAAATATCAGTATATTAGTGATACTTATGTTATTAATTTATAATGATATTACTAATGAATATTATTGCAAAGAATAATGAATTTTGAATGAATTGGTAGAAGTGATCGCCTCTTCCTCGACATGATTCCTCCAAATCTCTTCATAGATCACTAGAGTTGTTCATTGAAAATGAACAGAATAAATTGAATGAAAATACGAAAGTTGGGATGGGAAAAGTTTAGGGGATTGTCGAGCATGAAGTCTCAAAATGAATTTAAGATGAGAGGGAGGAGGTTCCTTTTTATAATTGAGGTGGGGGGTACTTTTGGAAACTCCCTAAATAATAATTTATAATAATGTCAATCCCTACCCAAAAACATCTATAATTTCCAAATATAGAATACGGAATGAGATAGGGTTATTATCTAATCAATCAATAAATTTTGGGCATATAATTTTTTCAATTTAAACTATATCATTTTAATTGACACATAGTTATTCTATTTATCTTTAATTATAGTAATAAGAGTCGAAATATTTAATGGTTATAAATATGCAATTATATGATTTTAGTGGGACATAAATGTATATTTAATATAATTTTAGATCATATAATTATCACATTGATGTTTTTAAATATTTCTATGATTTTTAAATAAATTAATAAAATGTTGTTTTTATAAAATATTAATAGTGTCAATTTTGACAGTATTTATTTATTTGACATTAATAAATACACATAGAAGATAGATTCAAACAAAAATATTCTATAAAATAGTAAAATTTCATAGTCACCTATATAATTTGGGGATCACATTAATTATATCATATTATATTTCTTTTAATATTTTTAAATCCACTTATTTTATATTTCTATTAATAATTTTTTTACATCACTATTGTGTCACAGGTAATGGTAATTATTTAATATATAAAAATTATAAAACTATATATATGATATATGTAATTATATTATATTTCCAGATACTATCTGTAGTAAATATTATTTCATAGTTATCCTTATATTAAAATTAGTATACCTATATAAAATGAGATTGTGACATTTGGTCAAATCCATTTGTTTTTCTTGCATTCATGTAATATTTATGGTAAATGGAAATATAGTGATTCCATTTCGAAAAATATATGACAAGGGTCTACTTTAGTAATCCAATATGATTTTAACATGTGTTAAGTAAATTTTATAATATTATTTTTCCCTTTAATTACACGATTTGCAATTAACCATGGTTATACAAATAATTAACATTGTTACTATTCATAATGCCCAAAAATAAAAGTATCCTATTAAAATTATTTTGACCTACTAATTCATAATTTAGAATCAATTTTATTGAAATTAAAAAAATAGAATATGCAGTAATTAATTTAAAATCAATCATGTTGTCGGAATGAGAGAATGTGAATTTTAAATGTGAAAAAACTACAAAATATCGAAATGTTTTAATATAAAATTAAATTTAAAATTGAGGATAATGACATAAATTATATTAAATGATTAAAATATATTCTATTTATATAATAAAACCATTAAATATTATAAATTATCCTTAAAAGTTATTTCAATTAATAAATTTGTTTCACATTAAATTTAGTGTGATTTTAATATTCATCAAAACTTGAATGTCATAAAAAAATATCATAAATTCACAAAAATTAAATAATTATATCCCTCATTAAAAAATTATGTTTAGGTTTTCATATAAAAATTATTAATGTGTCAGAATCTTAATTTAAAAGGGGTTCTCCATTCAATGGAATAAGATTACCCTTTAAAAAAAAGTGGGGTTTCATACAACAAAAATGGTTTGTTCACACCCTATGATTAAAATATCCATTATATGAATACATTTTTTCAAATATTTATAATTCATATATATCATTAATTTCATCACCAATAGTAAATCAGTCAAAAATAAAAATATCTAATTTATATTTTTAATTAAAATTATTCATAATAACATATGGGTGTTACATACATAACATTTATTACATGTAATTGATTCATTATGGTTTTCTTATGTTATTTTATGGGGTTTGGGTGAGTTAGAGAGTAAAAATTCATTGTTCAAGAGTGTTATTTTTCTTAGTTTTAAAAAATGGTTCATTTGTACACATGAATTGATGATCATGTAGAACATTGATAAACATCTAGAATTGTTATTTCATGAAATTTGAACTCACATGTTGTAAATGGCCATTGGTTAGAACTCACATGACCTTTTCGGAAATGAAATGATATTATCTAATTTCATTATTCACAAAAATATCATGTAATCTAGAAAAAAATCAAAAAAATCAACCAAACTATTTTTTGACATGTAGAATTCAAAAAATGAACTTAATTTTATAAAAATAATATTATAAAAATCTGGAATTTGTTCTATAAATAAAATCATAATTTACATAAATTAAATATAAATTTTTAAATTAAAAATATTTTTATAAATCTTTGAAAACATAATTAAGGTATCATAAAATTACTATATAATTATAAGATTAAAAATAAATATTTTTTATAAATTATTCATTAAATATTCATGACTTACAAAAACAATAAAAGTAATATAATTATATAATATTTTCACATATATGATGGATAAATTTTATTTATACTATCATCGGTAAGGTTCATATTCCCTTTGATGATCTTCTATTCCTTAAGGTCATAATACCATTCATTAGGGTAACATTACTATCCAAAAGGGTATGATACTATTCAACAAAATATTATGTTTGTCCTATCATACTCCAAACAGATCACTGATCGCAACTGTGTATATTAGATTTTCAAAAATCAAATCACAGATGTGAAAAAATTATGTTTAATGTACACATATAATTTATTATTTCATTTAACCATTATGTGGCATTTTTTTCCTTATGTTATTTTATGTGATTATACTATATGAAATTACTAAAAGTATGGATAAATTGCTTTGATAAAATGTGTGTTTGTTACTGTAAAATCTTGATATTTCTAAAATTATTTATCATCAAATAATATTATTGTTTTCAATAGTTTTCAAAGAACATACATTTGAGTTCAGAAGTACCATGATATATTTTTTAAATATTATTATGTTAATATTATTATCTAGTTGTTATATTGAATGCAATGAATATTAGTAAGTACATTATGATATATAAAAACATATCCAACTCAATATAATTATATCGATTCATTCATAGGAAAAAATCATTCAATTTTTTGAAAAGATATATTATGCTTAAAAAATTTCCATCAAAATGTTTTAAATTTAATTTTATGAGATTGAATTATTATTAATTTTTGAAACTTCTAAATATTTTATTTTAATGATACAAATTGAATTTATTGAATAATCATATCAAAATTAACATATATTGAAGGAACAATGATTTTTGGTTTCAATAATGTTAAAAGTTTCAGTTCATTTTTATTTTCATTAAATTTATTATTAGTTCTATTATATTTTTAATAATTAAATTATGTTAATTTTAATTAATTTTATATTATCATTTGGTATAAAACATTTTTATATGTAAGGTAAAAATTTTCTAATTTTTTTTATGCTGGTTCTTTTTTCTATTAATTAATAAAAGTAGTCACTCTTGGTTAATTTTTTTATTAAAATTCATATATTATATAATCAATATTTTTTTTATCTTTTTTTTAATATTTTTGTTTGAATGTGATATGAAGGAATAATTATTTATGATTTAAAATGTGTTTTTCTAATAGTGAGTTTCATCACATGTTGCACGCTTATCTTAACGTTATTTTATGACACATTTAGAAATTGAATTTGATAAAATGGATTCCATATTTTTAATTAGGATGATAAAATTTTGTAAATAATCGTCTTTTATCTTTGGTGAAATTGAATATTAATCTTGATAAAATTTATCACCTCGATAAAGGGTATATCAAGTTTATCTAGGATAAAACTAAATGATTAATCCTTCTTATTTCATTCTATTTTTTATTTAATTTATTTAATTTCACCATAACACTATAGTCTCATACATTAATTTTTTAATGTATAAAATTTTAGGAAAATGTCCTATATATTATACTAATAAATAGAAGTCACAAATTATAACACTCTTAGTTTTAAATATTTTTTATCTTTAAATATTAGAAAAAAAAGAATGTTACTAATATATATATGTGTCTATTTTGAGATTAATTAAATTATTTTAATGATATAAATTTAATTTGAATGTTTATTAATTTTATAGTTGATATGAATTCTTACACAACATCGTAGGACTATTTTCTCTAATTAATCAAAAAATATAATAAATGATTTTAAATTTTTTAACCATAACATAATTTGTGTGACTTAATGTGTGAGAGGAATTAAGTAGATGAATATGAAAAATCAGTGTTATTTTAAATATTTATATTGGAATATTATCTTTGACATTGTGGATTTTATGTGAAACTTAATTAATACCTTCTAAATCAGAAATAATGATATTTTATGAAAATTATATTTTATTATATTAATTAAAAATAAATAAAATTTTCAATGAAGGCAACCTGGAAAATATATGGTTGAATATATCATTCCTTATCCATTAATAGTTTATTTACAAACATTTAGATTGAGAATCACATTAATATATTTTAATTTTTTTTATTAATTTCCAAGATTTCCTTTCCACTCAATTATAATAGGGAACCTATCCTTTAACTTCTTAATACCACATTGATCATACTAAATCCACCTAAATAATATTATTTATATTTTTGAAACCCTTATCCTCTTTTAATATTTTCCAGTACTTCCAAAATATCTATTATGGCCCAAACCCCCATGGCCCATCCCTTTTCCAAATTTCGGATCCTATGGGTGGGGCCTCGGTGGTAGGGCGTCATTTCAGTGTGTGACTGACTGATCAGTGTGTCACTGATCGGTGCAACCGATTGGTGTGTCACTGATCCGTGCGACTGATCGGTGTGTCGTCGATCGTTACGACCAATCGGTGTGTCGCCGATCAGTGCGAACGATCGATGTGTCACCAATCGGTGTGTCGCCGATCGGTGCGACCAATCAGTGTGTCACTGATCGGTACGACCGATCAGTGTGTCACCGATCGATGCGACCGATCGGTGTCACACAGCCTTGTCGAGTTTTTCTTCTACAGTTTTTCCCGTAATGCCACTTTTAAGCCTTTTTAACCTTTGGTAAGTGGTTCAAGGCCTTTTTTAGCCCTATAATCAATGTTTAAAATTCCGAAGAGTGGGGCGACCCTCAACAGACTCTTCTGTGTGTCCGTGTAACGTTTCCCCTCTGTTTATATAAAATTTTTTATAGTCACAGCTGTTACCACGTTTTCCCGATGATAGTAATTAAATAAAAAAATTAATTCAGTCGTGTGTAACCAACGAACCACATGGTGATACCACAATCCGTCCATAAAGCCTTCCAAAATTCCACACCCATGACAACCAGATCTCAACCTTATATCGCATTAGAATTTATTTTTTCCTCTTCCTCTTTTCCTCTCCTTTAATCCTGGTGTTTTTGGAGTCCCCCTTCCCGAGGCAAGTGGTGTGCCTGTGCTAAAGCTTTTCTTCTCACTCTTAGAGTCCCCGACGTTCCCCCCTGCAAGTCGTGCATCCCTCGTTCTTGGCGCGTGGTGAAGAACTTTGATCCTTGATCATCTATGTATGTATTTTCCTTCGTCTCTCTTTACTGTGTATCATGCGGTGTGGGTACGCTACTGTTTCTATGGGTATGGATGAAACCATACCTTAAAAAAGATAATAAATAGACTATTAATGAATGATGGGGTGCGTTTGAGAATTCTTCTGTACGCTTTTATAATTTATACATGTTGTGAATAGTATAGGCTATGCTCATTGAAAATCATGGCTGTTGGCGGTCTTTCCTTGCGCACTAATGAAAAATTATCTTCGGTGATAATTGAATGGACCCAACAGGGGAATTTGGTTAAATTCGTAAACTCGTCTGATTAAATGAATGTCTAGTGAACAACAAACCTTGTGTTATCACCCCGGTTAACCAAACAGAATGAATAAAACATAGTAAATGATGTTCTTGAAATTGGAATTTTCCCTACTATGTTTTGGTTGCAGGTGTGTTGTATTGTTTTATGCTTAAGGGGTGATTTAGGTGAAGATGGGATCCTCTGTTGTGACACGGTTGTTGGTTGTGAATTTGAAGCGGTGTGGGGCTGTATCTTGAAGATTGGTTTGGTTCCAGTACTTCGAGGGATCTCACTGATCCCTTTGTTGTCGTGACATTACAAGAGAACCAGGGGTGAATGCTTAAATTGTTGTTTGGCTGCTTCCCTTTCCCTAGCTTGTGTTTTTGCCTATTAGTTTCCCAGTAGTGAAGAATTTACTTAAATGGGATCACTTGGACATGAAACCAAGAATGGGATAAAAGGGGAATTGGTTTTGGGAATGAGTTGTGACTTGGCCGTGAGTGTTATGCCATCTTTTATGAATGAATATTAACAACGGTGTTATGCTTAAGTCGTCTTTGAAAACCCAAGGTTTGGATGAGTGCTTGTTACCTATACATATATCTGTAGTTTTTATGTTTCTTATTTTCACCCCACCAAAGTTGAGCACTTAGTGCCGAACACACCCATTTCATGGGGGAGTGTGTTTTTCCAAACACTCATATGAGTGGTTGGTTATTAACTCCTTTTTTCCTCCCTTTCTCGAATAGCCCAAGACTCATCAGGTAGGCTGTGACGGCCTGAGGTCCATTATTGCCCAAGATTCTTTGGGCAGGGTAGTTGTGGTGGTTGGACCAGGTTTGTGTGGGCAGGTTGTTTCCCCATAGCATTCGGGATGTGGCCCAGGTGTCTTCGGGCGTGGCAGTAGTTGTTCGGGCCCAGGTGTCTGTGAGCGTGGTTACGCGTGGTGGTGGTGGCCCAGGTGTTTGCTGGCGGGATGGCGGTTGCGGCCCAGGTGTCTGCGGGCATGATGTGTGGTTACGAACCAGGTGTGTGCGGGTGGGGTGTGGTAGTCGGACTACAGTGAGAATGACAGGATTGGTTTGAAGCATATGGTATATTCAATAACCAGTGGAAAAGTGGTGCGAGGTACCCAAATGTCGATGTGCTATTACTATACAATACTTGACAAGCATTATTTGAGGAGTGTTCCTTGGTGAGGATTGGGTGGATAGTTTTCCTTGTTAGGTGCTAGGTTTTATTTTTTTTTCACAGGGAATTATAATTCCTCCCCACTTGTGCACGAGAGTATTTGGTTTTCCCTACTGAGTATACTTGTATGCTCACCCTACGTATATAAAACCGTTTTTAGGTTTCCAGTTAGACTTCAGGGATCGTGCGGGGTCATACTAGCTCAGACGGTGGGATAGTTGCAGTTTCTGTTTTTCTTTTCTTTGATACTTTACCATTGCAGTCTCCTTGTACTTGTGGTATTTATTTTTTTTAACATTCATATGGAATGGTTTTCTTTGGCTTTCATTTTTACCCCCAGTTTTGGTGTTTTTGGGATTTACTATCTTATCTCCCGATCCCATTAAAGAAAAAGGGTTATTCCTTCCATCTTGGATGTGATTCTATACCCTTGGGGCTAGTCGCCACTCCAGTACCTACTGAAGGTGGGACTCATGGGTCATTATATCTCCTTCAACATGAAGAAGGAAGGGTCTGGCAATCCTCTGTCCCTTCTCCCATCTTGGTGAAGGTGGGTCATTACAGAATGGTATCAAAGGCAGTTTGGTTGAGAGATAGGATAGTGTCTGGAGTTAGGCATAGTGAGGATTTCATGGGAATGGTAGGGAAACAATTCTGGGTGATCTTGGTGCATGAAATTGGCCAGGGAAGACCGGCTAGGAAACAGGATTTTAGGGCCCCCATGATCCGATGAAAGGACTCGGGGCCTACCGAATGACCAAGTGACGCTACACTTATTTCAGGGTAGATACTGTAGGGAAGGTAAATGCATTATATTGAGTTTTTTTCTTGTGTTTCATGGGTATTTTGGGATCTAAAATGAATAAGAAGTCTAAGAAAATTTAAGAACAATATTATACACTACTCGGGATTAGGCATTACTTGTTTACTTTGCAGCTATGGCACCTGGGAGACGACCATGAACAATGCGTGAATTCGAGCCCCAGGAGGTTGACTTGGATGATCAATAGAGGGCTGACTGGGAGGAGGAGGATGATCCGTGGCAGGATACACTTTGAGCCTTTCAACAGAAGCCCCTCGAGAAGTTTGAGGGTAGCATCTCAGACATGGAGACAGAGATCTGGCTAGAGGAGCTGGTGACAACATTCAGCTTGATCCGGGATCCAGTGGAGTACAAGGTTCCTCTGGCTGTGAGCCAGATGTGTCGAGCAGCACCTCAGTGGTAGAAGCTTTATCTTGGGGAGAAGAGGGAGGCTAAGGTGACGTGTACTGACTTAGAGAAGAGTTCCGGGCGGAATTCCTCTCTTCCACGATGAAGGATGAGAAGAGGCAGAAACTACTCTACCTCCATAAGGGGAGTATGTTAGTGAGATAGTTGGGTATCAAGTTCAAGGATATCCTCCACTTTTCTCCAGACCTCTTTCCAGATGAGGAGTCTCGGGCGAGATGTTTGGAGGAGTCACTTCGACCTTCTCTTCAGTATGAAGTTACTCCCTTCACCCTACCAACGTACATGGAGGTCCAGAAGAAGGCTGAAGTAGTGGAGAGGATGTACACGCTGGGAGGTGTATCGCGAGAGGGAATCCAGTTGGGTTCATCGAAGGGAAAATCCATCAGTAGTAGGCCTCCAGCATTAAGGCCCTCTTGGTTTCGACCAGCAGGAAGCATGCCCCAGTAGTTCCAGTTCTGATCTCCTACCCCTCGCCCCTTTCATTCAGACCCAGTGCCGAGATGCTTCATTTGTGGAAGCCATGTGCACCTTCGGAATGAGTGCCTGGATAGAGTGCAGTACGATGGTAGTGGGTAGGATCAACACCCACCTCAGCAGGAGCAGTTCTCAGCTAGACCCTTTCCGCAGCAGCAACAGGGGAAGCGAGCTCCCGCTCCTCTGAGGGAAGGCGTCACAGGAGGAGGCCGACCCCAGGGTTCCCCTCTGGGACATCGACCAGGGCATGGTCTAGGAGGTGACTTAAATCCGAGAGGAAGAGGAACTCGATGTGGGTTGTTGCACACTGCAGAGGAAGCAGTTCCAGCAGGGCCAGAAGTCGTTCAAGGTACGATCAGCTTGTTTAGTACCCTTTCCTATGCCTTGTTTGATATAGGATCTTCACAATACTATTTTTTCACAAAGTCTGGCCCGTGCTATGAGTTTAGATGCTGAGAGACTTCCAGTGCCCTTGGTGCTGAGCACACTAGTCGGAGGTAAGACCGACTTGTTTTATGTTTTCCGATGGTGTAGACTGATGATAGGGCCACATCAGTCTATCATGGATCTTCTACTGTTGTAGATACAACCTTAAGATGTCATCCTAGGCATTGAATGGATGTTCTCCATATGTGTCGTCATTGACTAATTCTGAGTAAGGGTCGTGTTTTCAAACTTGGGTGTCTGATGTGTAACTTTCCTCGGTGGGAGGGGTTTCCTGAAAAGCATCAGGGAAGAAGAGCCCATCCATTCCTTGTTAGTTGAACTATCGGTGGAGTCAGTGGATGTAGAAATGGTGGAAGTCCCATGGATCATCAGTGTGTTTATGGACGTCTTCTCTAAGGAAGTAGCGACTCTACCCCCTCAACGTAATGTTGAGTTCGGGATAGACTTGAAACCTGGTGCCCATCCGATTTCGATGTCTCCCTACAGGATGGAACCTTCCAAGTTGTGGGAGTTGCAGATTCAGATTGATGATCCGATGAAGAAGGGTTTTGTTCCACCAAGTGCATCACCATGGGGTGCTCCAGTCTTATTCTCAATGAAGGCAGATGGTGGTATCAGGATGTGTATAGACTACCGAAGACTGAATCAGGTAACGGTCAAGAACCTTTACCCTCTACCAAGGATATACAACCTTTTCCACCTGTTAAAAGGGGAAGGGTGGTTCTCCAAGATTGACCAGTGATCGGGATATCACCAGTTGAGGGTGAAGGAAGTTGACATCTCGAAGACTACCTTTAGATGCAGATATGGGCACATTGAGTTTGTGGTCATGCCGTTCGGCGTTACGAACACTCCATCTGTGTTCATGGGGCTCATGAACTCCATCTTCCAGGAATACCTGGATCGGTTTGTAGTTGTTTTTATTGACGACATCCTAATCTACCCAAGATTAGAGGAGGATCACGCGGAGCACTTGAGAATGGTTTTAGAGGTCATCTGACAACACCAACTATATGGGAAGTTGTCAATGTGCATGTTTTGAAGGCGAGAAGTGCACTTCCTTGGGCATGTGGTGTCCAAGCATGGAATAGCTTTGGACCCATAGAAGGTCGAGGCGGTTGTTTCATGGGCAGCGCCCAAGAACTTGGCTGATGTTCATAGTTTCTTTGGTCTAGCAGGCTACTATCGGAGGATTGTGACCAACATATCCTGAGTTACGGCACCTTTGACATCCTTGACCAAGAAAGACCAGGGTTCCATGTTGAATGGGAAGTGAGAGGCAGCCTTCAACTATCTGTAGGAGAAGTTGGTAAGTTCCCCATTGCTGAGGTTTCCAGAAGAAGGGGCGACGTATGAAGTATTATGTGATTCTTCAGGACAAGGCCTCGGGTGTGTGTTGATGCAACAACAAGGTGTGACCTCTTAAGGTTCTAGTCAGTTACGTTCTGATGAGCGTAATTATTCCACTCACGACCTAGAGCTTGTGGTGGTTGTTTTTTCACTAAAGTTGTGGTGGCATTACCTCATAAGGGAGTGCATTGTGGTCTTCATGGATCACATAATCTTGAAGTATATATCTCCCAGTGGGACATGAACTTATGGTAGTGAAGGTGTATGAAGTTCTGTCAGGATAACTACTTCGAGATTTCCTACACCTCAGGAAAAGGGATTGTGGTGGACGATTCCTTGAGCAGGAAGTCGCAGAAGGATGCGGTTCGAGAGTCGGAAGATTCTTTGAAATTGATGGAGGAATTAGCTGCCTTGCACCTGGATGCGATGATGGATGGTGGTAGAGTTTTCATGTATCAGATAACAGTGTGGTCTTCTCTACTGCGGAAGGTGGAGGAGTCTTAGTGGGGAGACATAGAGAGTGATGTGATGCGTGACCGGGTTAACCATGGTGATGCTCTGGAAGGGTGGATGGAGGATGGTCATAATCAGATTCTTTTCTGAGGAAAGTTGTTTGTTCCAGAGGTGATGCACGAGAGAATTCTTGGTGTGTTCCAAAACTCACCCCTAGCAGTGCACCCAGGAGTTTCAAAAATGTACCAGGGTCTCGGGAGTCAGTTTTTGTGGCCGGGGGTAAAGTGGGCGGTGGTAGAGTTTTTGGCTAGGTGCCTAGTGTTTCAGCAGGTGAAGGTTGTACATCGTGTTTCAGGTGGTTTGTTATATCCTTTAGACATCCCCGAGTGGAAGTGGGATGACAGCTCGATGGATTTCGTCACATGGCTACCCATAGTTCAAGGAGGATGCTACGCTCTCTGGGTAGTGGTGGTCCAGTTGATGAAATCGGATCACATTCTGTCAATCAAGGTGTAGGGTGCAGTGGATGCCTTGGCACAGAGATACGTGGATGAGGTGGTGCGGTTTCATGGAGTTCTGAGGTCCATAGTCTGGGATAGGGATGCATGGTTTACCTCACGAGTCTGGAGAGGAATGAAGCATGCTTTCGGCACCCAGCTACGTCTTAGCACTACTTTCCACCCCCAGACAGATGGATAGACAGAGCACACCGTACAAACATTGGAGGACATGCTACGGGCATGTATTGTGGACTTTTGGGGATTGTGGGTGTGACACATTCCTCTGGTAGTGTTTGCCTACAATAATAGCTATCACACTAGCATTGGGATGGCTCCGTTCGATGCTTTGTACGGAAAACCATGTTGCTCACCCGTGTGCTGGACCGAGGTTGGGGAAGCAAGTGTTCTTGGACTAGAGGTGGTGCAAAGCACGATGGAGAAGGTTCATCTTATACGGGAGAGGATGAAGGCGGCTCATGACCGGAAGAATTCATATGCCGATAATTGGAGGAGACCCTTGGAGTTCAAGGTTGGGGACTACGTATTCTTGAAGGTCTCCCCTTGGTGTGGACAATGGAGATTCAGCAGGGGGAGTAATCTTTCTCCAAGGTTCATCGAACCCATCTAAGTGTTGTGGCGGCTCAGAGAAGTGGATTATCAGCTGGCTCTACCTCCGCCACTACTGAAAATAGATGACGTCTTCAATGTGTCGCAACTCCGACAGTATCTACAGGACGATTCACAGGTCCTCGACTGGGGAAAGCTAGAAATTGAGGCTGACGTGACTTTTTATCAAAGACCAGTAAGGATCGAGGATCGTGAGGAAAAGGTAATCCATGAATGGTCCATTCCTTTAGTTTGTGTGTTGTGGAGATATGGTGGGAGGGAAGAGAGTACCTGGGAATGGGAGGCACAGATGCGCGCCCAATACCCAGAGCTATTTTGAGTTTTTTTCTATTATACTTGTTTGTGATATAATTTATGGTTTTATCTAATTCTCTCGATGCTTGTTAAAATTATTGACTACAGGGAGGGGAGGACCTGATCCCTAATCAAGACTCATTATGGTGGATGCGATTAAATCCATGCAGGTGAGTCAGTGCTGCCCAAAGCGGATAGTATCTTGATATGGAGGAAGAAAGTCCCTATCCCATATGACTAGAAAACATTCCCTTTATGGTTTCATGGTTTCTTAAGGGGGAGGTGTTCCTATATGTCAAAGAAGTTCACTCCTTAGAGGTATCTTTTTGGGTGGTTGTTCGGTCCCCCTCTTTTATTCGGGTCTGGTTTTGATTGTCAAGGGCGAGAATAGTTTGATAGGTACCTGATTTAATGGCTCATTCCTTCATGGCACATCCCTTTGCCAAATTCTAGATCTTAAGGGTGGAACCTCGGTGGAAGGGAATCATTTCAGTGTGCGACCGACCGATCAGTGTGTCGCTGATCGTTGCGACCAATCGGTGTGTCCCTGATCGTGGAACTGATCGGTGTGTCGCAGATTGATGCGACCAATCGGTGTCACACAACCCTGTCGAGTTTTTCTTCTACATTTTTTCTTGTAACGCCACTTTTAATCCCTCTTAACCTTTTGGAACTGGTTCAAATCCGTTTTTATCACCATAATCAATGTTTAAAATTCCGGAGAGTGGGGCGACCCTCAACGGACCCAGCTATGTGTCCGCATATCGTTTCCCCTCTATTTATATAAATTCATTTAAAGTCATAGCCATTACCACCTTTTCACAATCAGAGTTGTTAAATTAAAAAATTAATTCAGTCATGTGTAACCAACTAACCACGTGGTGATACCACGATCCGTCCTTATAGCCGTTCAAAATTCCATATCCCATGACAACCAGATCTCAACCTTATATCGCACGGGAATTTCTTCTTCCTCTTCCACTTTTCCTCTCCTTTCTTTCTAGGGTGTTTGGATTTCCCCTTCTCGAAGAAAGTTGCGTGCCTATGCTGAAGCTTTTCTGCTCACCCTTAGAGTCCCTGAGGTTCCTCCCCTACATGCCGCGCATCCCCAGTTCTTGGCGCCTGGAGAAGAACATCGATCCTTGATCATCCAGGTAAGGATTTTCCTTCATCTCTCCATACTGTGTATCATGCGGTGTGGGTACGCTACTGTTTCTATGTGGATGGACGAAACCAGAACTTAAAAAAGATAATAAATAGACTATTTAAGAATGATGGGGTGCGTTTGACAATTCTTCTATACTCTTTTATAATTTCTATATGTTTTGAACTGTATGGGATATGCTGTCTGAAAGTCATGTCCGTTGGTGATCTTTTCTTGTGGACTAATGAACCCTTGTCTTCTGTGATAATTGAATGGCTCTAACATGGGAATTTGGTTAATTTTGTAAACTCGGCCGACTAAATGAATGTCCAGTGAACAACAAACCTTGTGTGATCACCCCGGTTAACCAAACCAAAAGATGAAAACATAGTGAACGATGTGCATGAACCTGGATGTTTCCCTACTGTGTTTTGATAGCAGGTGTGTTGTATTTTTTTTATGCTAATGGGGTGATGTGGGTGAGGATGGGATCCTATATTGTGACATGGTTGTTGGTTATGAATCTGAAGCGGTGTGGGGTTGTATCTCGAGGTTTGGTTTGGTTCCAGTACTTCGAGGGATCTCCCTAATCCCTTTGTTTTCGTGACTTTACAATAGTTCTGGGTGTGAATGCTTAAATTAATTTTTGGCTTTTTCCCTTTCCCTGGCTTGTGGTTATGCCTGTTATTGTCCATTAGTGCAGAATTTACTTAAATAGGATCACTTGAACGTTAAACTAAGAATGGGTTAAATGGGGAATTGGTTTTGGGAATGAGTTGTGACTTGGCCATGAGTATTATTCCTTCTTTTATGAATTAATTATAATGAGGGTGTTATTCTTAGGTCGACTCTGGAAAAACTAGGTTGGGATGAGTGATTGTTACCTATGAATATATCTGTAGTTTTCATGTTTCTTATTTGCGCCCCACCCAAGTTGAGAAGTTAGTTCCAAACACCACCATTTCATGGGGGATAGTGTTTTTCCCAGCACTCCTATGAGTGGCTGGTTATTTTCTCCTTTTCTTCTCCCTTTCCGGAATATACCAAGACTATTTTGGTAGGTTGTGATGGCCTGAGGTCCTTTATATCCCATGATTCTTCGGGCATGGTAGTTGTGGTGGTTAGCCTAGATGTGTGCGGGTAGCTTGTTTCCCAAGAGTCTTCGCGATGAGGCCCAGGTGTCTTCGGGCATGGAAGTAGTTGTTTTGGACCCGGTGTTTGCGGGCATGGTTACACATGGTGGTTGTGGAAAAGTTGTTTTTGGGTGGGATGGTGGTTGTGGCCCAGGTGTCTACGGGCGAGATGTGTGGTTATGACCCAGGTGTGATCGGGCAAGGTGTGGCAGTGGGTCTGCGGTGAGAATGGCGTGATTGGTTCTATGCGTAAGATGTCTTCAATAACCAGTGGGAATGTGGGGCGAGGTACCCAAAAGTTGATGTGCCATTATAATACATTACTTGATTTTCATTATTTGGGGAGTTTTCCTTGGTGAGGCTTGGGTGGATTGTTTTCCTTGTTAGATTCTTGGTTGTCTCTTTTCTCATAGGGCATTAGAATGCCTCCCCACTTGTGCACGAGAGTCTTTGGTTTTCCCTACTGAGTATAATTTTATGCTCACCCTACATATATAAAACTGCTCTCAGGTTTCTAGGTGGACTTCAGGGATCATGCGGGGCCGTAATAGGTCGGACGGTGGGATAGTTGCAGTTGCTACTTTTCTTTTCTTTGGGGCTTTACCTTTGTAGTCTCCTTGAACTTGTGGTATTTACATTTGGTAACATGCATATGGAATGGTTTTCTTTGGCTTTCCATTATACCCCCAGTTTTGGTGTTGTTGGGATTTACTATCTTATCTCTTGATCCTATTAAATAAAAAGGGTAATGCCTTCCATCTTGTGTGTGATTCTATACCCTTGGTTCTAGTTTACACTTCGGGAACAATTAAAGGCGGGTCTCAGGGTCATTATCCCTCCTTAAACTTGAAAAAGGAAGGGTCTGGCAATCTTCTGTCCCTTCTCCCATCTTGGTGAAGGCGGGTCATGACAATATCTCCATATATCCTTTATGATGATATATAAATGAGTTATTCTAAACCAGAGGTAATCACCTTTATCAATTTAATTATTTTTAATTTTTCATTTACCTAAAATATATATTTTTTATTATATATAAACAACATTAGAATTCTCATAAATATTATAATTTTATTATTATTATGATACATCTTTTATTCTCCCACTATCCAACAAATGTTATTGAAAAATACTACTCATTCATAGGCGCGGCTTAGCGTTTCTATGTGGCGATACCATTCATTTATTATCACTATATTTTATCAATGAAGAGTATAATTGGTTGAATGATTATATATAAAATTAATAACATAATTATAAATATTTAATGATAATATGTTATCTACCTTTTTACAATACAATTCTTTTGAAAATGATAACAGAAATCATGCCTTCCTCTAGACTTTTACCACCATGAAGAAATGTGATTGATTTTTCATTTATATTGTAAATGGATGGTAATAAAGATGTATTTAATGTATAAATAAGAAATATATGTTATAATAATTATTCTTTAATGGTTATTTATTATTTACTTTTCAATCATTTCATCCATTGAAAAATTGAAAACAAAGTTCTTGCGTACGTAGGTCATACTGTCTCCTTGAATAATATACATTATTTTCCTTATCAATATTTTATTAATGACTCTAAATATGTTTATAATGAATATATATGATATTTATAAAATCATTAAAATTCTCGATATGATATATCCATTATTTAAATTCGTGGTTATAAACTATGAGACACGAATATAAATGAAAAATGTAGCATATATAACCAGAAATAGTGATTCAAATAAATAAGTATTAACAAAAACATTATAAAATTTAGTAAATATTCCATATATTGTTTCATATATATATGTTTTTTGTTCATTAAAATATTTCTAATAAATCCATATTTATTATACTGGATGTTCTAATGTGTATGAAGGAAGTCGGTCAGTGTCATTTTTATTTTTGGGAGACTAAATCCAAATTCACTACTCATTTATTTTATATGTTGTATGTACTAGTAATTTGACATGATATATCATTATTGTTAATATTTGTAAAGTATAAATTAATTTTATACTTTCATGGGTCATATTATTGAATGGTAATAAAATTGGTAATTTATTTTCATCTCACTTGTATTTTTTGGAGGAACATCCCTATTCACCACTAATTTATTTTAAATGTTATATATGATAATAATTAAGGTATTATATGAATAAAATTATTAAATTTAAAGGGATTAAAAAAATAATATAATTTTATTTATTTCATGTGGCATAAGGTTAAAATGTATCAAAAGTGGTAAGGGATTTAGGTTACAATCTCATTATTTATCGAATTATTTATAGTTAAGATAAGATGATGAAATAATATGATTTATATATTGGGAGACTCGTTAAATTTATTTTTATCTAGTTATATATTTATAATAAATGTTTTATATTCACTTTCCTCACCTTATTTACTTATGTGGCCATAAATTTAATTTAAAGGAAAATTTACATTATTTCTTCCATTGGCTGAAAAATCCTTTTCATTCCATCTCAATATTTTTATAAAAACATTTAATGATTGTTTTTAAAATTGTCCAATTAATTTTAAAATTCATATTTACCTATATTATAATATTTAAAAAATGTTATAAAATTAATCTTATTGTCATTTTCTAAAAAAGTTTTTTTCATATATTAACTAAAATGTGAGAGGAATTTTTTTGTTTTATTTTATATGGAATGAATAGAATTTGAGAACATAATGACATCTAAATGTTTTTATGTTTCATTTAAAGGTTTCCATAAATCTTTTGAATGATATATTTTCCATAATATTTTTTAAATATTTATATATTAGATGTAATTCTCAAAATGGAAACGGCAGTTTCCATGGGAAATATTTCAGTGATCTTTTAGAGTAATTTTCATATATAATAACATTGTCTGATATTGTTTTCTATTTCCTGAGGATATGATACACATATAAGATCATTTTACATTCTATAAATTGTTAATTTTAATATTTATGTGGTTTTAAGGAATCCCATATATTTTTTCATGGGTTATGCTATTTTCAATTGATGTTTTGTTTATAAAACCCATTTCCTTTATATGGGTTATGATGTGTTGATATGGTGAATGTTTTTTATTTTTATGTGATAAAAATGTATGATATTAATTTATTAGGGTGGGTACATTATAATAAATGATTTTTGATAATTTAAAATTGACAATTGTGGGGATTTTATAACCAAGGACGATGGTCAAATTATAACCATGGATATGTGGGATATATATCTACCTTCATTGTATTTGATGATGATTGAGATATTTTAAGATAAACCTGATTTGAATGGGGAGTGAACCGAGTTCATTCATTGATTTTATCCACTATTTTAGTCTTTGGAGTGTCCCTTGAATGCTACGATGTTTTGGGGGAGTGAACCAATTCCACAATGATGATATAGGAAATGATCCTTTAATATTATGTAAATTATTTCATAAGCTTATTTGAAGGAAAAAACATATGTATTATGCCAATTTTGTGATCCCACGGCTCATGTTATTTTATTAATTTAGGATTCAGGCCTTATGATATATAAATATTTATTAAATCAATCAATAATATGATATAATATAGACATGATATCATTTTTGAAATGTTATCATCATGTTATCGTACCCTTGTGTTTATGTTAAGATCAAATGACCATTGATACCACTCTTTTTTATCCTTATTGAGCATCTTATCTCACCCATTCTTATTTTACAATTCCTAAGGATAAGAAGAAAGGTTACAAGTATGATATGTCAATGAAGGGTTTTTCTTAGGAAGATATTATATGCAAGGTGACGTACATATTTTCTGAACTAGTTATTTATGTGTCTGTGTTTCTATAGACACTAGACCTAAATTATTTTATAATGGATCATTATTTTTTGTAATGAATATTTATATTTTAATAAGTGATATTTATGTATGAAAAATATGTGTTTATATAGTTGGTATCAGAGAAATTCTTAGTTTTCTTTCACAAACTAGGATTATATGACTTTAGTGAGAACCCAGGGGAGAATTCTAATTATAGGTAAAATCACAACAATTATTTAATGATGCTGTATTCCTATGTTAAACCAAGGTTTAATATATAGAAATGTGGGTTTTATAATTTGTACATCCTATAAATTGTTTTTCATGATTCCTCACTCTGAATATTATTTCTCACACTATGTTTGTTGGTTTTAGTTAGTGGTTGAAACCAAAGGTATTCATGTAAATGATGAGAGACAATTTAATATTTTCCATCATGAGAATCCAACTAAATTGAGATATGGATTGTGAAAGCTTGTGATTATTAATAATAATATATCACGATATAATATTATAAGTATGAACCTTAAATTTCCCTCAAATTCTACAAAGAAGATAAGAATATTGTTCAATGAGATCTTAAGTGGTACATACTATGAAGTAAAGAAGATATAGTTTCTTATATGTTGATATTTCATGAAGAACCACTCATGAAAATGTATCAAAATAATGAAAAGATTATTTGTGTGTATAAATGAAGAGTATAGAGTAAATAATTTTCAAGGAAAATTAAAGAGCTTGATTGAAGGAAATTAGGTTCATCCAAGTGTAATATTTATAGTACAATGTGTTATGTGTGGGGAATATGGACATCATCCAAACCAATTCCCAAATCCATAGATTAACTCCTAGACTGAGGAAGAATTTTTTCTATGCCAGTACTTGAAGTGCATGGGGTAAATTAGTAATTTTTTTGTTCAGGAATAATATTGTAGAAGTATTGCTACTGATGGTATTTTAGTTATAAAAATCATGAAACAAATAAATATTGTTGAATCCCACATGAATTCATGTATGATTCTCATAATAGATATGGATACCATCATGGGTTTATGAGTTTAAGGTGATCTTATTTTCAATGTTATTGAAACTTTTGATGTTTTCAGGGATGTGATATTAATGATGTTGACGATATTTTGGGTGACTTTTTGTTTTAGAAATTTATGTGTAACATATAAATTAAATAAGAGGAATTATTTGAGGAAGATTCATTATTTCAATATTTTTATGGTATTTATAACCGTTAGGGTATAAAAGATATTTTAATTTTATGTTAATTTGTATGTTAATTCATTATATTTATGTAGATGGAATAAGAATTATATGAATATTTTTTTTAAAATGAGATTGCACATCACACTCAGTTTGGCTGTAGGTCTTAATTCTACCAATAATGTGAGATAAGGGGGAATTCCAACCACTACTATATTGGTCTTTCCAATTTTCTTGAAATGAAATTATTGATAAATATTTAGTTGTTTTGTGGAATTTGTTATTACACTATGATAAATATGGTATTGAAAAATGATTTGGAGATTATTGTTATTTCATAAGTTCAATATATAAGGAACCTAATATGATTAATTTATGTAAAATACTATGGGATTTTATTTTAGTAATTAATGAGGATTTATATTAAGAAAACATACATGATTTTATGGTGATATAGTTTGTTTATGTAAATGATTAGTATATATTGGAGATTATATGATTAGAGGATATACCTTTCTTGTATAATACATTAAGTGAAATTAATGATATATTTATATAAATTTTAAATTTACCATTAAATAATACATTATCTAATAAATCTAATCATTGGGTTTTGATATATTTTATGGAATATTTTTTATAGTTATATGTTTAGTTATTTTTCACACAATCAAAGTTGAAAATGAAGTGTTATTATAGAATCTATAGTGGTAAAAACTATATTTCTTTAGTAGATGGTTTATTTAATTATGGAATTATCAAGTTATAAAAATTATTGTATATTATAACATTTAATGATATGATTAGTAGATATATATCCTCTTTTTTACTATGAAATTAAATTTAGTTATTTGACCTTAAAAAATAACCTTTAATACTAGACATTTGGAGAAAAATAAGTGTTTTCGATGGAGGCCTATTAGTGGATTAAATAGTACTTATCAAGTAAGTACATTTCCATTTTTTTATATGGTAAAATAATTAATAAACTCTAGGAAAAATAGATTAATAAAAATTGACATGTAGAACTAAATTAGGATAAATTTATGGTCCTTTTACACCTCAAAGATTCATGGTTTTGTGGTTTCTAACATTCTCTGGACCTTATAATCTCCAATTCAATATCAATTATTGTGGTTTAGTTTTCACTTATATTTCCATAATTTTACGTACCATTACTATTATCGTTTTTTGAAACACCCTTTTTTTGGAAACCTCTATACTTACCTTTATCAGTTTTTAAGAGAAAGTTTTATTAACCCATTTTAGGATGTGTATTTTCAAGAAATGAATTTTGAAATATAAAACTATTGATTTTAAATCACATATTGAAATAAAAAATACTTAATTGATTAAATTATTTGGAATATAACACATGGGTATTTTAGAAAATATTTATTATTAAACAAGTTTATTTCATTTATAGCTTCCATAACATCCAACAGTAAGTTTAAATTAACTGTGATATATTTTTAAGATATTATTATTTTACTGTTTTAACATATCTATTAAATTATTAGTTAATAATAAGATTAACTACAATAATATATATATACAAAAAACCAAATCAATATATATTTATTTATTAATTAATAGTAAATAAGCATGCATTTTTTAGAAAAGATATATTTTTCTTAAAACATTTATTTTTTTTAAAATGTTTTTGAGTGCATTTTGTGAGATAATTTTATATTTAATTTTAAAAAAATATAAAAAAATATCCATAAAATTATTGACAATTTTAAAGTCATCCTATAAAAATTATGTTATTTTTAATTTCATGGATTTTATGAATAGATTGATTTTCTAGCTAATAGTGAAAAATAATTATTATTATTAAATACTATATTTATTGATTTATGATTGGAAAAAGTTAGATTTTTTTCTTTAAAAAATATCGAATTTTAAATTTGAACTATAAAATTATAAATAACTAAATTACATTTATGATAATAAATTAAAAGTTTGAATATGGTTCGAATATAATTTCATAGATAAAAATACATTTTTCTAGCTTTTTTTGTGTAGAATATGTTTTTATCAAAAGAAGAAAATTTAATAACTATTGGTAAAATATTATAATGAAATTTAAATAATAAATAATAAATATATTTTTAATATTAATTTAATACTTTTTTAAGAATAGGATATGACTGAACCATTTTTTGTATATAAAATGTATTTTTCTTAAAGAAGTTTTCATCATGTGTTGTGTAAGATTTGATGATTATTTCTAACACCATTAGAAATTAAATTTCAAAAACATTATTCCATATATTAAATCAGGATTTTATCATTTTAAAAATAGGCCCCTATGATTTTTTTTTCAATTGTAATATAAAATATTGTAAAATTTACCACCTTGATAAAGGGTAAATGAGGGTAATGTTGGATAAAACTAATTGAAAAGGTCCTAATTACTCATCATAATTTTTATTTAAATAAGGTACTTTTAATCATATAACATTATCAATAAATGTTATATTTTTAATAGACACGTCTATAAAAATAACTAATATAATATTTAAATCAATGAATGATGAAAAATGTATCTCATAAAGTTATAAATATCTCTTATGTGTCCACATAGGGAAAAATAAAATTGTGAATGGAAATAAGTGCCTATTTTCATATTAATAAAATTATTATAATGATATATATGAATTTATATTTTCTAGAAATTATATAACGACCATTATTTTTAGGACCCCATCAATGTAATATTTCTACTATAGATAAAACACAAAAATTAATTTACATATTTTTTAAAGGAATATTATAATTTGAGTGACCAAATTTTTTCATTGATAATATTTAATAAATAAGAAATATTATTGTTATCATAAATAATTTCATTATAATTTTATGTTTTATATAAGTTTTTTGACTCAAAATAAATAAATATTATCTAAATTGGCATTAAAGATATTTTATGAAAGTAATAATTTATTAAATTATATAGATATCATAAAATTAATAACCGAGAATAATTAAGATGATATATAATTTCAAATTTCGTCCCATACACAAATATAGGTAATTTTTAAAAACAATTATTCAAAATGCATTTAATATATTTTAATCATTTATGGATCTCAAATAGTGCCCCTCCCCTAAATTTTAAAAGATCACCCCTCCATTATCCTTTTCACACAATATTCAACATTTAATATCATCCATCATCTATTATGTAATTTTATGAGTACCCTAGAAACATAATATATATTTTTTTCCTCCTGAAATACCAACCACATAGCCCTGATGTGGATACCAAAATAATTTATTTCAAAGAAGAGGTAATCACCTTAATGAATCACATTCCATTTAATTCTTATTTTACCCCTATAAATATTTTTTATTATTTATAAAATTATATCTTCAATATCATAATAATAACTTAATGTTATTATGTTTATGAAATAATCTTTTTCAACTCACTTTTATTAATATGTGAATTGAATATATCTCTTTTGTGTACGTATGACTTACCATCTTCAGGTACCAATACAATTCATTTCTCATTACCAATTATATTGAATGGGTATTATTATATTTCTAATGTTTATTAATAATAATTTTGAAAAAATAATTCTTATTTAATTATTATATAATATCTAAATTCTTATCTTACAATGCATTAACAGATGTTATTTTCGATCTTGTTTCAGGGGAGATTACCTCCTCCTTGAAGCGATGTTATTCGTTTTTTATTTCGGTTCAACTTGGATGGAAATAATTATGGATTTAATGAATATATATTATATTTATTATATAATAATTATTTGATAACTTATATCTATTACTCAAGTTAATTTCATTCCATCTGTCAAAAAAATGATAAAAACTTTCATGCGTACATACGACCTACCATTTCCATGAACAATGTAATTCATTTTTCTATCACTATAATTTATGAATGAATACTACAATATATTTAATTAATATATATGATATTTATTTTATGATTAAATTTATTTATAAAATGTATCCCTAATTAATATACAAGGAAACAACTACTAACCAAGAACATACATAAAATATGAAGTAGATATCACATGGAACAATGATTCTACAAAATAATTGTTAACCAACATGGGATAAATAGTTAAATTAATATCATAAATGGTATTATATATTATATTTTGGTTCATTAATTCATATATAATAATTTTATATTTATTATAAATTAATTTCCAATGTATACAAAATAATTCAAATCAACTGTTTGGTATTTTTAGTGTCACTTTATTTTTTGGGATACATGGGACAAATTCACTACTAGTTTATTTTCTGTTGTTAATGTAATTCCACATTTAATTTTCATATCATGAAAATATTTATTTTAATGTTATTTAAAATTTTAATTGGATATATTATTATACATAGATGATGATTCAATAGATACCAATGTGATAAAGGATTTTCCATTCACATTTATTTCTTAGAGTCCCAATCCATATTCACCATATCTTTCTTTTATATGTTGTATATAGTACAAATAAATGTATGTCATTAATAATAATATTAAATTTATGGGAATTATATAATAAATATATTTTTTAATTTTTTCATGGATCATATTATTCAAATGTCACAAAAGTGGAATGGTCTTTTTGTTACAACCTCATTATTTATCAGGAATAGTTATGGTCAAGTCTTAATGATGAAATTTATTTATATATCAATAAATAAACTCATGAAATTTGATATAATCTTTGTATTAATTTAAAAGTATAATTTTATAATCATTTTCATTAAATTATGTACTCAATGGACCGAAATATGCTTTATGATAAATCAACTTTAGTTCACTCTTCGGTCAGAAAAAACTATTATTTCATATCCATGTTTTCTAAAAATGTTATGAAGATTATTTTTCATATCATCCTTTTATTTGTAATTTATATTTATCTAATTTTTTTATTCAGGAAAACCTATAAAACGAATATTATTATTATTTTTATATTAAGGAAATTTTCAATTTTTTTTGGAAAAATGTGAAAGGGACATTTTCATTAAAATTGTAGGGCACGAACATAATTTTCCTCCATAATTACCACTCTATGTTTTTTTCATCCCTTATTGGTTTCCAAGGTTTTTTTTCATATAATATTATTTCCATTACCTTTTGGAAATACTTGTATTTTAAAAGTTATTTTGAAAGTGGAAATGTTATTTTCATTACGAAATATTTTAGAGATCACATAGAGGAATATTCATATATGATAATAATATTTTATATTATTTATTAATTTCTAATAATTTGATCCATTTATTCTTTTCAAAAAAATTCTATATATGGTAAATGAATATTTTGATGTGTTTTTTATGAAACCCCGTTATTTTCCATGGGTTATGCTATAGTGAATTGATTAAATTTGAATGAATATCATTTTCATTAAATGGGTTATGATGTGATGATATGATGAATATTTTATAATGCTTTTGGAACACATATGTATGTTTTTCATTATGCGATAGTATTTATTTTATAACCATGTACAATGGTTGTGTTATAACCAAGGATAGTGGTGATGTTATTACTATCAATGACAATCACATTAAAAATAAGAACATTTGTGGCTTATATATAAATCCAAAAAATTGTATATAGATTGATATATTATGTGATAAATATGAATAGATTTTGAAGTGAACCTAGGGCCAACGAGCTTGAACCCAAGTGGCACTGGCTCCTACATAGAATCCAAAAGACCCAAGATCAAATCCAAGCAGTGGCGAATTTCCAAATACTGTAGCAATATTGTACTAGCAGTGGAACTATAGTAGTGGTGACACTGTAGCGGCAACGGTACTGTAGTAGTACTTTATTTACTTGGGTACTGTTGCAGTACTATTCCCCTGAGGGGCCCTTTGTGTCAATCAATGTGATTTCATGCCTTTAATTCAGGCCACTTGGCCCTGGACCATTAGGCTATCTAGTGTGTCTCCCTCTACCCAGTCAAAAAGAGGTCTTTTAATTAATAAAAAAATGATTTTTTTACCACAAGCATTTAAAAAAATGTGAAGTAAACATAGTTTAGTATGTTAGTTTATCCAATGTTATAGTACTGGGTGTGAACCTTGACTACTATAATGGTTTAGGGAGTTAAATGATTCCACTATGATAGTCTTATAAATGATCCCTCAATATGATGAAATGATTTTATATTCTTATGTGTATGGAAATATCATATATCTTAGGATATTATTATTCTCCCATGGAATATGTTCTTCGATGCCATTACTATTAATGTCTTACTAAGAGTCATAATTTATTTCATGACTCAATATTATTATATTTGACGTCTAGGGTGAGATTTCTGAAATGTTTTTATAATGTTCTCATACCCTTAAATTCATATTTTGTTTAAGTGATTATTGTTATCTACCTTTTTTACCAATTATACAAATCTAATCTCACCCTTCCATATATTTCCTTTCCCTAGGTTATGAAGAAAGGTACAAAGTATGATATTTACATAAAGGGTTCACATTTTAATGAATATTGGGGGAGACTATGTAGATCTATTTTGAAAATATACTTTATGTATCTCATTTTACAATTTCACTGGACTTATAGAATTCATGAATGAATCATTATTTTGTGAAACAAATATTCTTCTATTAATATGTACTGTCAATATATGAAATTTTTGGGTCACTAGAAATTGACCACCTAGTATAGAAATACATACTATTCAATGAATCAACAAATAGTTTTTCTTCCCCAATAATGAAACTGAGTACCTATTAGTGTCTATTGATACTTAGTAGAAACTCCTCCTCTTTATTGGAATTCAATTACATCAAATACATCCAAATTAACCAAAATTATTACAAATATTTCCATATATTATTTTTCATATCCCAAAAATAAAATAATTTTTTGAATTTAAAATTCCCCCAACTCCAAAAATATTATAGTTTAATTTCAATTAATTTTATCATTATCGAAATAAACACACTGAAATGTATTATTCAAAACTATACACCATGTGGTGTCTATTCATTGATAATCATGATCATTAATCTCCAATGAAAGAGTGCTATTACTAAGTCCCAATGTATCCATCCAAATAATATTATTCCTCTACATATAGTAATATCCTCACCACACTCACCCTAAAAGAACAATAATTATTTTCACCATCTCCAAGTCTAAGATATTAATTAAATATGTTTTCTCATAATTATTTATTCAGAATCAATTCTATTTCACTATACGTGATCATAAATGATATATATCAATTTATAAACTACTATCAAATTAATCATTATTAATTCACATAGATAATATATTTTTTATAACAACTAATATATTCTTACTAGTAAATTTACACATCATGAATACATTTTTAGAATCATGGGTTGTCCAATGAAAATCTCCAATATTTGTAGTAACTTTTTAAAACACTATTCTATACAATATTATTTTATTATTTACACATTGATTATTAATAACTGGTAACAATTTTTCATTAATGATTTATAACATAAAAATATTTAAAATTTAGTAATATTTTCATCACCCACCAATCATTAGTATTAATATTTAATATCTTCATTCATAGTAGGACCAGCCACCAATAATCACATTCTATTAGTTTCTCACTGATCCTAAATATACATCAATAGTTTTCTATCAGTTATTATTTTTCCTCATCTCCCCAGCATTAAACCGAAATCAATAACCCCTCAATTTCATGATGTACATTTTCTATTAAAATTATTTATAACAAAGTTCCGTTACACTACAAATTTATATATTTAAATAAAAAATTTATCCGCTAAATCAATAATAATTTATACCTTACCAAAATTCATTATAAGAAACATTGAATTTAATAAATTAAATTATTTCTACACATGATAATACATAAATTGGGACACCTATAAGGTTCCCCCACCATATGATTTCTTGTGTTTTTATCAAACTATTTCCCACTTCACATGAATAAAAATATCCATTGATGGCCAATACATATGATCCTAACTCAGCAAACCATTAATATCAACCCCAATCAAGATTCATTTGTATAATGATATAAATGTGTTTTATAATACCACTATCATTAATTTTTATCTCATGTCCATCAAAACTAAATATTATCAATCTATGATGCATAAAGACACATCACGTACCAATGATTAAAACATTTCATAAAAAAGTTACTCTTTTTCAATAAAAGTTGTAACCCATGAACACCCAATTCTAAATCTGTAATAGAATATTTAATTTCTTAAAAAATTCTAATATCACCTCAACTCAACCTCCCTAAGACATTACTTCACTTGAACATCATATCTATAGGGTAATTTTGTAAATGTAACTCTTTCTATATTTTTTCCTATTTCCTCTAAAAGATTCACATGCCTAATAGAAAAATGTGCTAGAATTGAAATTTAATATTTTATTCCAACATTAATCATTAAAATATAAATGATTTTTTTTATGATTACACTGGAATTTACAATAACACTAACTATTTTCTATTTTCCCCTTGTGAGCCTTAAATATAGAATTATGAAGTATCACGACATAGTTATATACATGGGAAGTAATGGAAACGGAAAACCTATTTGAAAATTATTATTATACCCCATATAAGTTCTAATCTCATTGAAATTACATTAAAAAATTAGTTACATCCTAATTGGTCATTTCTAAATGATTAAACTCTTATACCTCACAAGAACATATTCACATGTCCTTTATCTAAATCTTCATGCCACTCTATCGACATTCACATTTTATATTCCTCCAATAAATAATAATTTTAGTTCAATTGGAATCCCATTTCATAATATTCTTATTATTTTATAGCACTTTTTTTCAACTAAGGCATTTCATTTACAACAACATACATGAATTTATCACCCAATTATACAATGACTTACAATATGTCATTTTATAACCTAAAACTTCATTCAATTATATAACCACATTATATGATATGATAAAATATGCATTTCTGTAGCTAGTCATATAAAATAAAAATCACCGAGTACACCACTACCAATTATATCTCATGTCACTTCATTGCATGTACCTATTTCATTACATAGACACATACTATACCTTTTCTAATGTTAGAGGGATCAACAATGTTCTATTATTTCTACATCATTACAATTAAATCATGAACCTAAAAAAATAATTTGGACCGACATTCATATATGATAATAGGTAAAATTAAAAACTAAATCTACATATTTTCACACCAAATTTCCACCATAAAATGTAGGAACTAACAAACTCATAGAATTTCAAATCCATTTAATGATAAAAATAAATGATAAAATATTTATATACTATCCTAATATGACCCCAAAACATTCCACAATTATTTTTATTTCATCATAATATGGTTTATAATACAATTAACTAGGTCCGGATGCTTCCAATCCTACCAATATAATACCTCAAAAATAACTGATGTAGTGCAAGATTGGTGTTTATTTATAACCTTACCTATAGAACCTCATGTTACTTAATATACCAAATCAAAAGGACTCCGTTAATTCTATATATTTAATTTATATTTTAATTCATAAACCACAGTTTCCATTATTTTTTATCCTCCTTCAAGACATACTGGAAAAATGGTAGACTATATTGTGACATACCAATCCTGTAAAAGATTATACCTAAGTAATACAATAACTTTTAAACCTTCCAAGGGTTGTTAACACACTTCCTTCACATACACATAGTACCCATAATGCGATAATATAATAAAATAAAAATTAGGGTTTCTTATGACTCTAATATTTCTTATATAAATGTATTTTATAATTTAATAAAGGATTATCACAAATCAAATACAAGTTTCAAAAATAATTTCAAAAAAACAATTTAATTTAAATACATTAACTGAAAATATTTTCTAAAATCACTTTTTCCAATAGTTTAAAACAATTTTAATTTTTCCTCTTCATCATAGGATACTCTTTATGTAATAACTTTGAATGATAAAAATTTTATCCTATTACGAGTCCTTCATTTTCCATCTAGATAGATGATTCCTCCCTTCATGAACTAAATAAGGCTAATATATTGCCTACATGATGGAATTTATGATGGTCATAAAATGGATATTCCAATATAAGGATTTTTTTAATCATTTTATATCTATGCACGGAGTGTTGATAATCATAATATTTATAAATATATCATAAATAAAAATTTATATCATTCAGAAACCATATTATCCATGTCCAACTGGGTCTCACCATTCGATCCGACATTTACTATATATGATGATTAGATTGGGTTAACTTTTCACTATCCATGATTGATTTCCTCAAACAATACATCCATGTATTTTTTCTAGTAGAATGAAGTTTTTTATTTTTCCATTGGGAACTCAAGTCATTCAATAAGATAACCTCCTACGGTTATATTGATCTCTTAATTTTCATAACATGACTAGTCCTTTGTCCACTACAATCTGTATTATTCTCCAAGGACTCCCATTCCAAATCCAAAACAATTTGTTTATATATATGTATATATATTTGGAATGTTTTTTTGAGATAATGTATATTCATTGGAATTAAAACCTCTTATGTCCCCTCATATTTTTTTTGAAAGAGTATAATTTCACCCTCTTATAGGTCATATGAAAATAGAGATAGTGGAGGATACTATTGGTTGATAAAAATTCAATTATGGGGCTAGAGTTAGATACATTATACTTTACCACATTCTTTATCAATGTAGTGAGAGATGAAATAACACTTGATATTCATAGGGAATTTTTTTAACTCTTATCATGTGTGATGAATCTTTTTGGAAGGATTTGTGAATTGATTTTGAGCAGGCTTCTAGGTTTTGGTTGGTTGGCTCATTTTTGATGTATTAGTCTAATCCTCTTCCCAATTCCATGTATCAAGAACATATTTTCTTGTAATCATTTTTGGTTAGAGTGAATTAGAATAAATGATCATCACAGAGTATAGCCTATACATCATGAAATCTGGCACTACCTAGAAATGGGAAATCCTTAGATAATACCCCTTTTAATTATATGATATCATATATGAATCAGGTAGTGGAAATTCACCCATGAAGATATATAATATATAGAATAGATACTTTAGAATGAATGTAACATACTATAACATAAAAATTATCATTTTATATTTATTAGAGTCTTAATGAATATGATTATAATAAGGGGAGGGTCAATGGGGCTAATTCACCTGGGATAGTGTTTTCAAGAAACACTAATTAATTTTAAGATGAAGACAACGATATTAACCCGTAATTTGTAATTAGAGTACGGATATGGATGAATTCTTTGATGTAAAAACAGGAATGGGATAGGGGAACATAAAATATAAACACAGTTTTGTAGTATTTGTATAGGTCTTTACATGATTATAATCTTCTAACATTAGATAGAGATGTCGGTGATGTTTTTGAAGATTTTTTCTTCAAACAATCATTATAGTTGTTACCATCATATATAATTCTATTAGGCTTAGTGATCTATATAAATATTAATATATCACGTCACAAGTGAGTTATTACACATGTATAATTCTCATGATCATAGAATATAAACATAAATAGTGGGTAATCCAAGGTTTTGATATCATTTTAGGGTTTCACCACAATATTTACTCTACCACTAATCCATATAATCGGTTTTTTATATGGAACATATAATGATAGTGCATTAAATTACTATATAATATTTTATCATGATCATGGTGATATGGATAAATGAGGATTTTTTCTTTATTAATTTGGATGCTCTTTGTGTGAGATGGAAATGTCTTGTCTCTATATTGATTTAGCTAATCTAAAATATGATGTGCTCTCATTGTTCTTTGGAGGATATTTGAACACAATCTCTTATAATTTTAAAAAATAATGGGTTAGGGAGTATCTAAATGATATATATACGAGATTAATAGATTCATGAATGGAACAAATTTGATGGACGTGGTAATCACTACTAATTTTTTTCCCATGATGCAATATTCATAAATGATATGGATGTATGTGGCATCAGTTAGAAATATTTCTATCAAACATGCATGGGATGAATCAATTTAATTGTATGAATGTTACTAATATACCCACAAGATTATCTGAATACTCTATGTTGATCTTGTAGATAGGGGATATGATTTAATAAAATAGAAGAATCATATATACTATGAGATGGAATCAAAATTATTTTTTCATCAAGTGAACAGTTATTCATAAAATTAAATTGCGGATGTCCCATCCCATGTCTGAATATTAGGAAAATTGAGAAATATCTTACATGTTATTATAAGGTTGTCAGGAATGTAAAAATGTACGTTTTTATCATTGAAAAAATATCTTGTTAGATTAAACCTATAGACAGAAGAATAAAAGTGGTATAAAAATCTACAGAATTTAAGGAAATTTAAATGAAAAAATATTAGAATTAATAAATTAACCAAACATAAGAGGTTTAATATATATATAGTTACTGGGAGTTATCGTTATAGTAATGTAATCATAACAGATATAATTTCCAAGAAGGTATTATAGAAAACTAATGTATGGCTAAAGATAACATTCATATGTAGGATGGAAACGATGATTCAGGTATTGAATTAGTTATATGAATTTCTATTAGAAACATTATATGTGTTTTCTCTAGACCATTATTTGAATATTATATTTATAGAGAAGTTTTATAGTGATACTTCATTGCAAAAAAAGGCAACAGATCACGATTTCGGGAGTGCAACCATTAATTAAACATTGGATGAAATTTAATTTCATATAAATATCAAGGGTATAATTCTAGAATGTCCACCCATAACTGATGGATTTACAAGAACTGTTTTACAAATTTACATTGAAAAAAATTGTGCCAAATGTATTCTGTTATGTGAGATATTTTTTCAAGGGTGGATTTATAGAAATGATTTTGAAAGCCACTAATCTGGACCAAATTACAAAAAATCAGCACCCATATATCTTCCAAAACATTTGGATGACCTTATTTTCTATTTTCCAGATGAAATCATTGATAATATTATTAAAAATAGTTAACAATATCTTATTAATTATACATTTCATGAAGAGAAGTATAGATATATCTCCAAGATAAATATATAGTGGTAGTTGGGATAGCCTATGAAATTGTGGTTGATCTAGATCAAAATATCCATGGATATAATGTGATGATAAAATTTAACATATAGAATGAGTTTGAAAAGGTGGAGTAGATATTCATTATATTAACATTGTGGATGATTATATTTTCTAATTATTCACATGATATACTATTTTGATATTTTTCTTTGCAACAGTTGTCAATTTCTCTTTTGTGTAGGGTATTCTGATTATTCAAATTATTTTTAAGTATTCCTTAAGGGGTTCACTATATCTATATATTTCTTAATACAGTAGGATTCCTTGTAAATAAACAAAGCTACTTTTATATAAAACTAGAGAGTTAGGAGTTATGTAAGTACTACATAACAATAATCATTTAACACCTTTCATCTTCGAATGTATTTCTTGTTTTTATCATTGTGAAAAGAAATATATGATTAATTTCCTTGGAATTATCATGATATATGGAAAGTGGGGTGACCAAAATCAAAATCCTTCATTAATTTGTATTTTATCATCTAGAGAGATATATATGTATCAAGAATATTATCATACCTTTTGAATAAATTAGGTATCATTTTATCCATGCTCATGTAAGAATTTACTATTTTGAGTGGATTGACTTTAAATTGATACATGAGATAGAAATCATAAATGATAAATTTACATATTTTTTCAGAAAGATTAATGTTATAAAAAGTGTTTTTCATATATTCTTATCAATGCCCTGTCATTTCTATATGTTCCTAAATTCTCATTCTACATTTTTGAGAAGAAAATTTCATACTTATAAAGGGATAATGGTTGTAATATGTGGTTAATTTGGATAATATACAGAACATTAACACCACTAGATGAGTAGATAGGTATAAATTAAATTTTTATAGAGGAAAATGAGATTTTATATGAAGCTAAATTTATGTATTATGGTCTATATGGATCATATTTATGGGTCTGGTATAATAGTGATAAACAAGGTAATGTATGTGAGGAGGTAGCGTGGTGTAAATATTATTCAACTTCTTATATTCAGACCAAATCTAAAACTACAAATTTCTAAAGATGTAATAATAGGAGGGGGAATTTATATATGTATCAATTAAGATAGAGAGTTGGGTGGGGAAATTAACATATAGTCTATTGTATCTGGTTCCTATCATTATTTCTAGATTTGTGTTCTTATATACATCTCCCATTAATTAAGCGCATCATGAATAAAAAGTGTAACTAAAAAATAAAATTAGTTTTAAATATGCATGGGTTTGAGACAAATATTTACGTAAAACCATTGGGAACTTCTATTCCACACTATTTCAATAGAATAGAATGTTATTAAGGCTGTCATTTTGGTATCAATTAACATAGAGATATGTTTTTCCATATAAAAGGATAATCTGGATATTTATGGTTTGTAGAAATACTTTTTAACATGATATTATGAGAAATATAAGAATAATTTACCTTTACAGTAAATCTAGTTGTTATATATATTTGTAAGTACAATTTTTAGATGATCTATATCAATAAGTAATGTGGGAAAATGGGATGTAAAACTACATTCACTACATTGATGATGTTCATGTAAGATGGTTTATATTGAGATGTAATATGATTTTAGGATCCTTGGTTAGTATAATAAATATGAAAATTTGGTTCATCTATTTAAACATCCCGCGTTATGTTGGATGGCCTGGACCGGGTGTAGTGAATTGGAACACGAGGATGTTAATATACAATTAGTCGGTTCTATCCATCACGACATAAATGTTTTTGGGCCATGGGAGTGATAATAATGTTGATATCCAAGATATACTTACTCAACATTTTGGAATGGAAATATTACCAACGGGGAATCAAAAGTTTCATTTTTTGTAGAGGATGGTGGGTTTTTTAGAAGTTGGAAATTTTTTTAAAAAAATAAATCAAGGATGTGTCAATGTGAAAAAATTATATAGACACATGATGGGAAGATTATGACAAACAATGATCGAGTATCCTAGTTTTTGAAACAGAAAATGGATATTAAACGTCAATATGATATAAGATTAATGCTATCATATATAGCCTAAATCTATGTCTTGAGAAGAATATAAAACATTAATGTATCAAAAAGGATGAAGTGGTGATTGTTAAAATCATTAAAGACTAGAAAATGACCCTACGTTCAAGTAAATTTCAAAATAATGGGTCCATATTCATAGTAGAATGGGATATGACTATAATTATTTCATAGATAGAAGGCTATGTGTTAGTGGATTATCATTCCCATCATAGTATATTGACTAGTGATGTGTTGATATTTTCATCCACTAGAATCCTAAATTTTTCATGAAAATTGTTTACTAATCCAATAAAACTTGGTTTATATTTTCAAATCCTCTATTATTTAATAGATAAACTAGTTTACATTAATTTTTTGTATTTTAACTATTATAAATATTTAGAAAATTATTTTATAAAAAACTCACACACAGAAATATGGATGTCATGGGAAGTGGAATGCTATAATTAATGTCAAAAAAATTTACCAATTTCAACCATAGTATAATACTAAAAAAATATTAACATATAAATATCATGCATACATAAAAATATCCAAATTGTAGAACGTTTAACAATAACCACATTCCCAGAACCTCGGTCACTTGGACATCGCTCTAGAAGGGTTTATGATGCATGATGCTAATATCAGTATCATGTTTTATGTATTCCTATATTTTATTAATATACCGAAAAAATAATAATTCAAAATAAATATAATCATATGAAATAGCATTTTTAATGACCCAATTTTGGATTTCCAAATAATTAATCAGGTAAAATATGCAAATTACTTATGGTGTGTTTTCCAATATGCCATATGATATAATCTAGTTTTGAAAATATAATATTTAAAATGATTTGATTATACCCTGAGTATCCTAATGATAGAATTATTTTAAAAACTATAAAATACACATCATCCATAAAAAAACATTAACGTACAAAAAAATATTGTCTATATTAATATCATTATGAAAGATATATAATAATAGACATATTTTTACATGTAAATCAGTTATACATGTGCTCATTTTTCATTAATCATTTTCATAGAGTGACATAAAAAATTAAATATTTAAAATACAATTAATTTATTATTAGTTAAACCCACCATATAACAATTAAATTTCCCCTATAAGGAATCCCAAGTTCATTCTCGTCTATCTAACCATTTTCTTTAGTATAAAACATAATCAAATGGTTTTAAAACCCTTTATGATAAACATGTTTTATGTGATAAAATAACAATAGACCACCGATGGGCCCCCTAAATTTTTTAATTATATATATATATATGTTAGTGCATGATATTTTTATACATGATGTATGAACACACATCGTTCAACAAAAACTAGGATACCACAATGCTCAACATTAACTACATCATCACAATTATATGGAATCAAATATATCATATATAAAGATTTTTTTGAAGGGTATCTATTATTATACCAGTATAATCATCATTATTGTAATTTTTTAGAAGATGAATATAATTTTCATCCCTTACAAGGAATCATGTGGATAACCCTACTCACAATTATAACCAAAATTGTGTCATAGAGTATCATCTTTTTATTTTCAACCCCAAATAAAATATACAAAATACACGACATGTTTTCAACATGTATGAAGAATATATATTGGATCTATAACATTTCCATCAACTTATAAAAATATACAGTGGTCATAAAATGTTTTTTAACTATTAGATTAAAATTTTCTTTAATGAAAATTTATTTTTGGCATCCACATTACAACTAATTGAGTAACTAAATCATATTATTCTCATTAAGAGAACATGAATCACATAGATTTATTGATTCTTAATAATTACATTACATAAAACCTACAATATGAAGTATAATAATAAATTAGGAACCATTAATCCATTATATAGAGCTCTATAGAGGCACTTCCCTTAAATACACAAAAAAATGAGACTTCTAACCATTCCATGACATTTCAACTTCATTAGGTATCACCAGGGAAGAATTAATCTTATTGAAACATTATATATAGTATTCATGTGCCTTTGTTTACATAATTTTATTAATATAAGATACAAGTAATCTCATGATGTGTATAGTGATCTTAGAAAAAAAATTCTATAATAATAAAATATTCCATTAGAAATTTTAAAAAATAGGATATGAAACATTCATGTTTCCTTGATATCATGTATATAATACTTAGTTAAATATAAGTGAATAGAAAGAAAAAAATAGTGGGTGATATCTGATGCTCAGTAAGGGATATGTATAGTAGAAACTATAATGAGATAATACAGAATAATCCAAATGATTGAGTAGAAAATATATACAACTTATATACAAAAAAAACAAGAGTTTAATAATTATCCATGGAAAATGAAAACTATATTCATATTAAAATAAATAAATAATTATGAACATTCAGGATTAAGTCCTATCAACCAATATAAAACATATCATACAGTGAGGGCAACTCAACCAAGACATTATTCATAATAAATGGGTTTTTTGGAAATAAATACCCATCTAATATGGATTTCCTAATTTTTTGTAATGATACATGTTGATACATTGAGGTTCTATCTATAACCTTACACTTCCTATTCATTCGTTATATTTTTAATCATCAATAAAATTCAATCTCTAAATTTTATAAAATAAAAAATTATCCATATTGAATCATTAATAGGGAAGATCAATAATTCTTCATCATAACCCATATAATGATATGATAAGTATGGCCTCATTATTTCATATCCTTTATAACATCAATTAGGTGTGAGAATTGTCAAAAATACTATTAAATGAACACCAGACCATTTCTTGCTGGGAATAACTCTTCTATGTGAAATCACATTTAAAAATATAAAAATTTACCATTTCATAAAGAAAAAAAATATCTTAAAATAATAATGACCAAAGGTAACAGAAATATAAAAGTATTGAGTGATCAAAATGGTAAGAAATTATATTCATGCGCCATATATAAAAAATGTTCCTTTCACATTTTTGATACAATATCGAAGAATCCTTATTTAAAAATTGGAAATTAGATTCCATTTATAAAATATGAAAAAAAATTAAATAAAGGGTTAATATGATTTAAAAAATTATAATGGAAAATTAGAAACATTATTTAGACATTTTTAGAAAACATGGTTAGTTAAAGAACATGATTTTCGATAGAACAAATAAATATCATAGATTTTCCTACAAAAATTTCATCATATACGTTTAGTGAATAAGGAAAGTAAAATTAATTGAAATTATAAAATACACATAAATAAATAATAAAATAAAACACATGATTTTATTTATACATATAACATTATATTTAATCATGAGTATCTTAATAATACAAAATCGATGTAAACTATGATAATTTACCATAAATACCTTACCAATGTGTTAAATATTAAATATTAAGCCCCAAGGAAAAAACATTATATTTTTATTCTAATATATATCATAATAATAATAATAAAATTTGTTAATGGGAATCATATAACCCATATAAAAGATATAAATGGTGAATATGGCTTTTGCAACATAGAAATAAAAGTGAGATGAAAATACCTTACCTAATGTTGACTTGTCAATTATGTTATTTTAACCAAATTTATAATAATGGTTGATATATTGTACATATATATCATATAAATACAAAGGGTTATAATATCATATATTATCCCATTATAAAATTCAATTATCAATTTTTTAATATTTCATTAGGAAAACCATCATTTCCAGGTGTTAACTATTTCATTTTTCTTGTATGTTTAGATCTAGTTGTTTGGTCCATGGATATTCATCTTAAATGAACTATTTTACATGATTTTTGATAATTATATTAATATAATATATATTAATATATAAATATTTATAATCATACACTAAATATGTACTACAAAAATGAATCACATCGCTTTATGGAGATGATAATCTGTATGTACGCACGAGTGATGTTGTCATTTATAACCGGTGAGAGGGTATGCAGGTAAATGATATATTATCATAATATATAGTTTATTAATTCATAAATATATTATATACTCGTTTTTTCAATCATTGTTATAGTAAATGTAAATTATTTATGAAAAATGAATTTCATAGCTATGTGGATATTGTATGTCGTATATACACATAAGTCATGTATAAATTTTTAGTAAGATGACAATGAAATTGAAAATGGATTTCAAATAATCCTATTAATGAATCTTTATATTTAATATATTTTACTAGTTATTTTAGTTTGGTTAACAAAATTTAGAGGACTTAGACTAATAAAAACATTATGAAGAGTGAGTAAACACAATTTACTCTTCATTGGTAAAGATCCTTAGAAACCTTTTTAAAGAAACATTGAATGATATTTTATGAATAAAATATCTAATATATTATGTATATATAATTTTATAATATAATTAGTGTATGGTTTTGTTGATATTATTTTCTCTATTTGGTTTAATGAAATGTATGAAAGAGTGTGCTTTTATAATTAAGGTGAGGGGTACATTGTGAAATTGATGAAATATTATAATATAATATTTGTCTACATGCGGTAAAGTGATTATGAAATGATTTTTTTTATAAAAAAATTATTATTTTTAATTAATATATTCATATTATAAAATTTAACTATTTTAGATTCCATTTTAAACCTTATCATTTGGATTAACCCCTTAGTTAACGAATTTTATCCTAAATCATGTTAATTATTTTTCAATATTAAAGGGTTATAATTTCACATAAAAGGTCAAAATTGGATTATAAATATCCAAAATATGATATATTATATCAAATAACTAGACTATTTTCCCAATTCAATATTCTTAGTATTTTAATGAAATTTATAAAAATATTATTTTACAAAAGAATATCATTATCGTCATTTTAAACACTATTAAATTTATATGATTTTAATTTTATGAAGATAGTGATGGAATTCAAATAAAATCATCTAAAACAACACTAATATGATTAATTTATCCATTAAATATGTGAACGATAGTAATTTTTTAATATTTTATTACTTTTAGTATTTCTAAAACTATTCATTTTTCATTTATTTATTACTTGAACATATATTGTTTCAGTGTTGCGTTTGAATTTAATTTAATCAAACAATTAATAAAAAAATATAAATAAATTACCGTAATAAGTTAAATTAATTATGTTAAAAGAATTATATTTGGTCATAATAATTTTTATTCCTTGATAATATATAAATGAAATTATAAAAAGAGAGTGACATTTTAGAATTTACTTTAATTAACAAAATATGAATGTCATTGTCAATTTCAATTGAAAAAAATGAAATATAAAATAATTTTCTATAGGTTTGGTCTACTTAATTCTATATAGTAAAATAAAAGAATTTTTTGGGTTTATTCGGAGACCATATATCATGGTTTAAACTATGTTTAACTATTTTAACCTTAATAAGGTGTCAAATATTTACTTAGGTTATTATTCATAATGAGTATAACTATTTAGGTACTAGTTACCAGGGATATATCTAATAAAAATATATTTTTTCTAAATGTATCAATACTCTATCTCTATAACATTCAAAAATAAATTTTAATATACATTTCTAAGATTCAACAACATACAATTTTAAAAGAAAATGTGTTTTTTTGTATAAAAAATACCCATATCAAAATAATGAGTCTAACGATTCATATTGAATTAATTATATTATTATAAATAAAATGGATAATATAAAAATTTAATACCAAATGAAAGATGAATATTATTTTTTAAATTATAGCTTTTATTAAAATAAATTACTTTATTTGAAATAATCCCCATTTTTTACTATTCACTAAAAAATATATCATTTTTTAAAAATAAAAAAAATCCACCCTATGTTATTTTTGATATGATAATTCCAAAGTGTATTTTTATTTTATATTATAATATTTTTAATAGAGGTAAAAAAAATTTAAATTTACACACCAAATGTAATAACAACATTTTGGATGAAATATTACTTTTGATGTTTAAAATGAAATCACTAAAAATTTATTTACTATTTATTAAGAATAAAACAATAAATTTTTATTGAGATAAGAAATTATAAATATATATATTTATATTTATACACTTATTGATACCCTTATATTTAATGGATTGTTTATAATATTCACATTTAAATAATAATTTTTAATTACCATAAATTAATTCGCTTAAAGATCCATGTTTCATGTTAAATAAGTTATAAATATTTTTATTATTTTAATTTTTTTTATTTCTATTAAATTAGGCCCCATTAAATATATTAAAACCTCTAATTTTTATCAGGGGAATCAATGAAATAATATTTGAAAATACCTTTATTGAAAACCCACATTGTAATGTGGGATGATAAAAATCATTCGAAAATGGGAAGTGAGAAAGACAGAGGATCATGTAAATAACACTTAATGAAATTCTTATATATGTATAAAATTGTTGGGAAGCCAAAATATATACACGGATGAGAAAACTACTATCCAAGGACTAATGGAGTGTGAACTAGATCATTATCACGAGATTGTTAATAAGAACAAAACCTGAAATCAGTGGGGGGAGAAAACATTTTCAATGAAATAGAAATTAAGGTAAAAGGAAAAAAATATATATTTCGTGATCCTTTTCCAAAAGTTGAGGGATTAATTTACTATCCATAAAATGAACAATAAGAAAATGTTTTACTTAAATTCCTTCAATTTCATAGGCACACTTTCATCATTTGGTAATGATTTTATGAATTTATACATCATCTATTATTCTATGAAATTAATATTGATGTTTATTTATTCATAACTAAATAATGGAAAATAAAATTTCATTGAACATAAAATGAATAAACTACTGAAAATGAATTCCTTATTTATCTTAATATTTGAAAAAATATATTGGATAACACAAGTTATCTATTATATTACAGAACGTCTCATGGTGGGTCTAACACCTCGAGTTTTCTGTGAAACTATTTTTGGAATAAATTAATTTTCCTTAATTTCATGAATTTTACATTACACAATGTCCAACATTCATTATAACCAGTACCAAGATAAGATTGTGCTACACGAAACATCAACCTGGGTTGCATACCGAGAAACATCAAGTTTCTAAGATACATCATTTTATTGTTATAATTTTTAAAACAAAATATTTATAACCTATCCTTTAAAATTATAAATATGAATATTATTTAATATTTTTAAATAATATTTATACATTTTTATGAAAATAAAAAATATTGATTATAAAACATGAAATATTGTAAAAGTATTTCTAGGTTTTAAAATACTATTTTCTCAAATGAATTGATTTTTGTATCATTATGTCAAAATTAATAAAATTAATTTTATACGTCATTAAAAATTGATATTAATAAAATAAAAATCGGTTTAGAAATTATAAAATTTAAATTATCTTATGTTTAATTTTATGAATGCTTTTAGAAAACGTCATTTTCTTAATGAATCGATTTTTTTTGAATTTTTATTCAAAAAATAATTTTAATATAACATATATATTTAGTATAAATATATTTTAATTTTAATTTTAAATATTCATGTGGTTAAATTTACATTAATTAATCAAATTTATGTCATTGGAACCAATTTCTCATTGGAATGTATTATTAAAAAAAATTAATCTTTTAAATTTCATTGCTAAAAACCCTCCCTGTAGAAACACGTCTGCCATATTAATTTTAAATTAATTTTTCCACTTATTTAATTGGAATGTATAAAAATGGATACTATATTTTGAATCATAAAAATATATTATTTCATATAAGGCCAACATAAATTTTTCCCCAAAATATTTGTGATAGTGATTAAAATTAATCACTACGACTAAAAGAAAAATTAATTTAACAAAGGAATAACCATTAATCATAAGGACAAAAATTACAATGAAATATGTCAAAAATAACATTTATGTCCATATTAAGACCCTTTACTCCATTAGTTAGGATTGGGACTTTTATTGAATCCACATTTCATTGGAAAATGTTGTTTTAAATCCCTTAGAAAAAATTTATAAGAATTCCAATCCTCCAATATAAAATCTCACCCAACCTTCCCACTTATACACAAATTTAAATCCTTTTTATTGGAAATATTGTACCCAAATATCCTCCCTAAATCCCCAAATTCATCTTATAAGTCTCACTTTTGGAATAAATCCAACATAGTAATCTCTTTGGTGAAAACCAAAAAGCGTTACCAAATAAAGAGGTAACCTCCTTCCACAAGATTTTTTTTATATTATATTTAACCAAAAAATTATTATTATTACATGGTTATATAATAACATTACTATCATAAATTTACTATGATTTTTTATTATAGTTTTTCTTCCTAAACATAAACATGCATCCATTATATGGTTAAAAAAGTTATCACTCTTGTGATATGTGAACTATCCCTTCAAGAAACGATGTAGTTTGTACTTCAATTACCACCTTACATGTATGTGAATTATGATGGTCCCTTGGTTATATATATAAATATAAATATAAATATATTATATTTATTATGTATTTATGATTCTGGAATCCTTATATAGCACACACCTTCAGGCTTTCCATTTTGTGTGAAAATGATAATTTTGTTTGTGGAAGTGTGGACTACCACCTCTTCTAGGAGAAGGGATTCATTAACATTATACATACAATGTATTAATAAATATTATAGAAAAATTACATGATTTATATGAAATGATAATTCTTTTTATTTTTTTGTATTCATATATAAATATATTTCATTTGCTGTTATTATATCAATATGATAATTAAATGAAAATAGTGTTCACGCTTACGTACGACCAGCCGTCTCCACAAATGGTGTATTCCATTTTATATTAATTAATTTATTATATTATAATAAATACTAACATACTAAATATAAATTATATTTATATAATTATTTACATTCTGTAAATCATGATATATGTATGAGGACAAAAAAATAAAACATATTAAGACACAAGAGAAGATCAAAGCACATCTTACCTAAAACATATCCTTAAAATGGAAATGTTAATAAGAGGGTGATATAATACATATATGGTAGTGTATATAAGAATATAACTTTTTAAATTATGTATAATAAACTTATATTTGTTATAAAACATTTCTTTATGAGAATGATGAGAGTCAAGACATAAGGTAACAAAATTTCATCTTACTTTTTATTTTCAGAACCTACATGCCATATTCAGAACTCGATTCTTTTGTGTGGTATATATACTAACCGATGAAATTATATTTCAATAATTTAAATTATATAATAATATTAATATACATAATTGATTTCACTCATTATTTGGGATCATGATTCTATTGATAATCATGTACTAAGGGTTTTCTCATCTCACTATTATTTTCCGTGATATATAAGCCAGGTTCACCACATATATCATATATGTGGTGTGTTTACTACCCAGGTATGTATTAAATTATTATTATAATAAAATTTATGGGTATTTAAATTTAAATTTTATGAGGTTTGTTTCATGTGGTTTATACATCAAAAGATAAAAAGCAATAAATTAATTGTGTCTCTATTTTCCTTTTTTGAGACAAATGCCATGTTATGAACCTATATTCTCATAAAATATTTATATTCTGAAATATTACATGTTATATCATGAACCTATTTATTTTATAGATAATTAAATATTTATTTAATTTATTTTCTTACATGGGTTGTATAATTAAAAGTTACCAAGTCTTAAGATTTAATTGAAACAATCTCGCCATTCATCGATATTGTTTATAATTTCACTTCCATTAATTCAATATTATGGTCAATGTTTCAAGAGAAAATAGAAATTTTATTCTCCATGATTTATTTATGATAATTTAATGTATTAGTACCATTCTTCTAATCATTGGTTCATTATATAATTTTTAAAATATTTTTATTAAAATCCTCCATTATATCTTCTTTTAGTCAAAATATGTGTTCGTTCAAAACAATGTTTCCTTAAAATATTTACATAATTTGTTTTCTATTACCCTGAGATATTCAAATTAAATTATTTACCATATTTTTATTTTCTAATAAATAGTTTAAAAAGGGACATTCTTGTTGTTTTCTAATCTATAATCTTTTCAAAACTATTAAGGTGAAAAAGGAATGTGTGGAATGTTCAAACCTACAAATCATCATTAATGTAATTTCAATGAAGCATAAACTATAAGTTTTCATAGATAATTTTTATGAAATTTTTTTCTTAAAATTCTATGAACATTTTGAATTAAATGTGGCTTTCCATGAAATATTTTCTTAAAAATGTTTAATGTTTAAAAAGTGTTTTAAATTATTTTAAAATCATTCTTTATATTTGTTCAAAAGGATATTTTCTAGGAAATGATTAAAATTATTTCAAAATTTCTTCATAAATATTAAATGAAATTTAAAAAAATGGGTATCAAAATGTTCTCAATCATTATTTATACGCTTTAATATTATTTTCATTAAAATTGGTTTGAAAACATTCTCAATATTCTATTATAAGTTTTCATGGAAATGGGTTTTCAAAATATTTTCATGATATATTTATAATTTACGAATGAAATACAATTTCCAATGTTTTCAATGATTCCCTAATATGTCTTCATGTTTATTTTCATGAATATGGTATCAAAATGTTTAATGAAATTTTCAAAGAATAATTGATATTTTACTCAAGAAATATTTTTAGATTATAATTCAAAAATATTCTCCTTTTAATATGACATTCGTAGATGTTAATCCTGAATTATATTGGGAAATGATCCTAGGGTTCCAAACATATTTTATTTGAAAATATAATGTTTTTATTGAATGCTTTTTATGTAATTTTCTTCTCCATAATGATTTATATTCTTTTGAAACATAATTATTTTCATGGGTTACGTTTTCATGAAATTATTATGAAACCTATATTTTTCCATAGTTTAAACTATGATTATATTTTTATGACACCCATTTCGTTTCATGGGTTAGGATAAGATTGTTTATGATTTTTTGGCACAGTTATGTATGAATTCATTATGAGATTGTTGGGAACTAAATATCCCCCTAATGAATTTGTTTAATAATTTATATCCCATGTGTTAATGATGAGAATAAATTCAATGGACTTAATCCACTATGATATATAGGGAAATCCATTACACCATTGAAATAAGGGATAACCTGGTCCACTATGGGAAGATGAGGAAACACAATCCGATATTGGATGACGTGGAAGCCTGATCCCCTACAATTAAACATCCGTGATAGGGGGTGGTGGTGTGACACTCCCAGAATGTGTTTTCCCCATGATGTGACCTAATATGTTCAATAAATGAATATTGACTTTTAAAGAAAAAAATTACATGATTTTTTGTATTCCACTATTCTTTTTCATATTCATATGTTATGCTTTTATGGATAATTCTCTTGATTCCATTATTATGCATGCATTATGAACAAAATATATTTATTCCATGATTTATTTTTATGATCATTGATATGTAGGGTTTGATCCTTTAATGTTATGATAACATTCTAATTCCCCTATGATCATGTTTATGATTACATATCTTATTTAATTACCTTTACTGAGCATCTGAGATCACTCCTTTTTATGTTTTATTACCTCTGATATACAGATATGTACTATGAATATTTTTTCTTTAAAGGGTTCTAGTCATGGAGAACCAAGTGGTAGATATTTTATTTCACCTATGTACCATTATTTATTTCTTGAATGGTCTGTAGGGATGATTTTTTATTTTATTATGGAAAATATGGATTTTATGGGTTGAAGGAGAACCCTTATATAACCTATATACCCAAGGCACAATGCCCAACATGACTTGAAGGAAGTTACATGATTCGAAGGACAGAGGGATACTATTCCCATTAAATGACCTCTAGGCCCAAACAATAGGACATACATTCCCCAACTTCTATATCATTGTTCTCCAAGCTCCCCACCTTTCAATTTTGATTGGATAGAATTACCTCATGCAAATATGCATGGTGATTGACCCCGAATGTCCAAATCAGATAAATAGTTCTGGAAGCTGTAGTACAGAACAATATTAGCTAAATTAAAGCTATATTAAGTACAATAGTTCCTACAACATTACTACTATAATACTGCTACAATAACCCAGAAATTTACCTCCACCCGGTTTCAAACTCAGGTCTCATGGATGCCAAGAAGAATCCCTTACCACTCAGATATGGGGTCATTTGCGATGTACCAATGTTTATATATCCTTGTATCTAATGTAATTAGGATAGTAGGATATTTGGCTGTCTATTTTTATAATGTATTAATAATTACACAAAAGTGATGTAATGATAATATATGAAAATGGTGCTTGCTATAATTTTTATTAGGGAAAAATTTTAGTTATACATTGGAAACTACGACGATAAAAACCTAGTTATAAAATTAATAAAATAGATAAAGATAAAGATAGTGGTTTACTAGAAATACATCACTATTTATATACTACACATGGAATTAGTTCTAGAATGGTGGTACATAGGATTAAAAAATTAGGCATAGTGCATCAAGCCTAACATGACTGTTACAAGGATCCTGACCACAAGTATTACTACACCCCTAGTTTGACACTCTCGGGGCATATGATTTGGGAAATCACAAACTCATCAAAATGCATCATGAAGGATTTAAATAAAAATTTAGATAACAACCTAGGATAAGCCTAGGTTGTCATAGATTAAATAATGTTTCATAGTTTCAACTTCATCTAAGTGTGTTTTCATTATTATGTGATTCCTAAATATGAAAAATATTTCTTATACTGTTCTTTTTGGTTTTATACAATGGATAGAACCTGAAAGAACCATATTAGTGGTCATTGAAATAGAAAATGAAATGAATTTCATCATGATTATATAAATGTTATGGGAGCTATAATAAATGATTTCATTATATGATATCCCAAATATCTCACCTTATGAATAATACTGATCTTACAAGTGTGAAAAGGATGAAACAACATTCTATGACTCCCTAATGATGGAACACCCACCTTCTTACATTGGGTATTCTGATCCACAAATTGTTGAACACTATATCAGTACAACTGAAATGATATTTTCCATTCGCTAGGTTTTGGAAAATATAAATTTCATTCTGGCTGTTTATCGGTTAGAATATGAATTAGACTAGTTTTGGAATCTAATAAAAAATACGAGGAAGGAAGAAGAAATTGAATCCAAGTATTAAGATGAGTTAAAAAATAGATTCATTAATAATTACATTCTTCTTGTTCCTCATACAATGATGGAAAAGGTGTTCCTTGAGTTAAATCAAAAGGATAATGAATCATTTGGTACCTATGAGGAACATTTTAAAAGACTCACAATTTATTCTTATAGAATTATTATTAAATGAGAAGGTAATGTTGATAGGTGAATTAGTGGATTAAATACAATTCTCATAATGAAACTTTCCATAAGATAAATTAGTTTCTATGAATAGAATGTGTGTCGTGAAATGAATGATGAAATACAGGTTAGAGTTACATAGAAATTTCATGGGTTTAACTAGAAAAGGAATATTAAGATCAAATAAAAATATAAAAACCATGGTCAAAAAATAGGTTCCATCGTTTCTACTATAAGTGTAGGAATGATCATGAAATTAATTGTCTTATGGGTTAAAGTAAGTGTTTAAATTTTTTAAGGGAATTCCATTTGGAAATTTATTACTACATTAATGAGAAGAATGTGTCCAAAGATAAAAATGGAGAAAAAGTTACAATTAATTCCTCTCCCATAATTCAATGATTCAAGTGTATGTATGATGGTCATTATAAAAATTAGTTCCCAAACCCATGGTTTGGTAGTGGTGATCATAATCACTAACATCTTAAACTGATGAAAAAGTTGAAATACCATTTTATTACTAATTCTGATGAGGGGTGTGACAACAATGTGTTGAAAAATACACTTAACAACTACTCTAGAACTACTAATGTGTTATTTTATTCTATATCTACCCAATATTTCATGTCAAATATATATTATAATGGTATTGATATTCCACCCAAAAAATTATATGTGGAGTTATTTGTACAAATCCATAACGGTACATTGATTTCATCTCAAGTCGATGATTCTTCTTTGATTTACATTTGTAGGAATATTCTTTCAAAATATAATTTCATTATTCACTGGGATGAATTTTATATCATATTTGAAATAGAATAGCTTTCTATTCCTAATTCAGAGATAAAATTATGAGGAAAAGATTCTATATTTGATATTCCAGTTTGGCCTATGATCATTAATCAATTTGATGATAATTATAATCTTTATATGGATATTACATCATGTGTATGAGTCATAGTCCAAATTTAGAATTCGTGTTTATTTCATATGGTTAGGGATAAACTTGACATTGATGATATACTTATTGTTTAGGAGTTTATTGATGTGTTACTAGATGTGTTTCTCATACTTCTACCAAAATATGAAGTTCAGTTCTCGATATAAAACATTCTTGGTTCCACACCAATATCAAATAATTCTTATATAATTGATACAATAGTGTTGTAGCAATTGAAGGGATAACTATATGAAAAACGTGATAAGGTATTTATTCAAAAAAAAATTTCACCATGGGGTGAAACGATCCTTCTGTTGATAAATAATTATTGATAAATTATTCTCTATATTGATTATCACTAGTAGAACAATATAATGATCAAGAAAAAGTGTCTTCTTCCTTGTATTGATGAATATTCAGAACAACATAACATTCCTCAATACATTCCCAAGTCCGACCTTCATTTTGGATATCTTCAGGTGAGGGTTATGAAGGAGAGTATACCTTTTAAATCATTTTGTATCAGCTATAGAAACTATTAATATTATGTGATTCCCTTTAGTCTTACTAATTCCCCTATTATCTTCATGGATTTTGTGAACATATTCATTAGATAATATTCCTATCTGTTATTTCTAGTCTTCATCGATGATATAATTATAAAATCAATTAATAATTAAGATCCTAAAGACCACTTTATAACATTACTAGAGACCCTAAGGAAATATATGTTCAATGAAAAATTTACAATGTTTGAATTTCCGATCCAAATGGTTTCATTTTTAGATCACATAATCTTAAGAGATAGTATAACAACAGATCCACCAATGAAAGAGGAAATTGAATGTTGTTATACAAAATCCAATGTGACTAAGATTCTTAGATTATTGGTTTACATATATATTATTAAATTTTTGTTGATAATTTCTCACAAAAATAAAATCCTCTTACCAAGTGAACTCAGAAGGGTTCCATGTTATTCTAGATAGACGAATTTGAGGAAATTTTCAAAGAACTGATGAAAAGTTTAGTCAGCTATCTTATAGTTACATTAAGCATTAATTGAGATGGGTTTTTAATTTATAGTGATGAATCCATGAAGAGATTGGGATAAATTATTATGAAGTATAACATGTTCTTAAACAATGCCTCATTATAGTCAAACATTCAAAAAAAATCACGAAACTCAAGATTTTGTGTTAGCTGGTTAAATTGTTTCATTAATGATATAAGAAACTTATATCTATAATGAATTGTGTGATATATATAATGACCATAAACGTCTGAAATATATATTAACAAATAGGGAGTTAACAATGTCATAGAGAAGATAATTATCACTGATAAAGTGTTATTATAGCTCAACACATTACCACATAGGGAAAGTGATCAATTTGGACGATGCATGGAGTTTAATAGATCATTCCTGAATATCCAAGATGAGGATTGAAAAAGACCCAATATTTTTGGATTTGAAATGTATGGATATTTACATCTTTAATAAACAGTAAAATCATACCATTCTCAATATTATGATCATCCTTATATCCAAGTGAAGATCACTGAAGTGCAAAATGAAGATGTAGATCTTCAATTGAAGGACAAATATGTTTGGGAGTTTAACCATTATGAGGCTGGAATTATATTTTTAAGAAACAACGTATGTGGTCCTTATATAATGTTTTTCTATAATGAGATGATACAATAAGCTCATATCACTCCATTATCCAAACATCCTATGCTTTTAAAAATGAATATGTACTTGAAATAATACTTCTTATGGGATGGAATGAAGTGTCACATTGGTGATTTCATATATTAGTTCATGGTATTCCATCCACTTAGGGATGAAAGAAAAATGTCTAAGGATACGTTTCATCCAATACCTATACAAAAATGGAAATGGGAGAACATCACTATAGATTTAATCATCAGACTCGACAAAAAACTAAGGGATTTATTCAATATTGGTGGTATTTGATTTCTTTTCTAATTAAGCTGTAACATCCCAACACGGGTTACAGGATCTAGTGTCCTGATATGGACCACCACATGACATAAAGAAAGCCTCCCCATACACTAGAGGTCACTGACTAGCAATTAGGATCTAATATTGATAATGGGGAGACTATTCCATTTTTTATTTTATCAGTGAAATACACCGGGTGAAATCAATAAACAGAAGTGGAAGCATATATGTAACCATAGAGAAAACCTATTTCACTTGTTGACCCAAACTAGAAATAAAATATTTAAATGAAAGGGTAAACATGTTATTCCAACATGACTATAAAGTGTCTAAAATGAATAATCCAAAAGAAGGACATTGATAACTCCCATGATAGTCCTGAAACATGTCTTGTTCCCTCATCTATGCTCCATCCCAACTCAAAAATCATACTTAGGGACTTCTACAATAACATGTATTGAAAACCTAATGTATATTATGGTTACGATCGGGGAACCTGAGTAGGGTGTGAGTACAACTCAGTAGGCCACCAACAGTAGTATTTAAAACAAATATAGTCAATAACAGTTTATCCAGTTGTATACAGAATAATCTATATGTAATAATGTAAAAAATATACATTTATTCAATTTTACTTTTTTTAACCACATATCCAATTGGGTTTTTGTGGACACATGAACCACAAAACATGTTTCATCACATGCCAGAGTATGATCATTCCCCATGGGATATCAAAAATATAAATTTTCATGTTAAAATTAATTATCTAAATTTATAAATCATTTATCACATACAAAAAACATGTAAATTAGTTAAGCATGGGTAATGTGAAATATGTGTCATAACATCGAGAATCAAAATTGTGTAATACAATATTTAGAATAATGGATTCTTAGGAAAAATTGGAATGAATTCATAGTATTTTCCCTCAAAGGATCACACGATAATTTTAAAAATAAACAAAAGTTTACACTGTATTCTTCATCAATGGATCACATGGTCATTTGAAAAAAAATAAAAGAATCTCTCTCAGTCTTTCCAATTAATCCCATTGTCACACCTGAGTTATCTCATATGCTACTCCATTAAAAAATAACCTCAATGAATATCCTTTTATTTAGTCATTCAATTATTTAATTCAAAATTATTTAATTAATAATTTCCAAATGCTTAAACTAATTCAATAAATAAATAACCATAACAGACTGTTCAATTATATCATAAATTATTTGGTCACTTAATCTCCATTAATTAATTATACAATTAATTAAATACATCAATTCAATTAATTAATTGGGAAATAAATTAATCAAAACCCACATCTATTAATATATTCATTAATTAATTATCCATATAATGACAATTAATTAATTCAACAATTAATTAATATTTTCTCAACCTGACATACAATAATTAAATCACTAATTAGTTATTCAAAAATTATAATCCTATATTCGATAATTAACTCAACAATTATTTTCCCACAATTCCATAACTATTTAAAAAATTAGTTTTTCTCATAAATAGCTTTAATTAAGTCTGTTTTCATTAAATATGACAATCAAAATAATTAAATCATCAATTAATTAATCAATATCCACAAACTCAAAATTCCACAATTATATCATTCACAATTTCAATACATAATAATTAATCCCACAATTAGTATATCAATTCTCAAATATTAATATCTCATAATAAATTCATCAATTAATTATCCAATTCGATCAATTCAACATCCAAGTAATCCACATTAAAAAATTTACAAATTATTTAATTCAATTCCATCAATTGAGCCATACCAATAATGCACATTAATTATTTCATCACTTAATTAATCTAAATCATTTAATATCATTGAAAAAATAGTCTCCATTAATTAATTTTCCAATTATTTTATTTTACTCATCCAGTTGCACAATCACAATAATCCCCTATAATTAATTAACAAATTTATTGATCTATCTCATTCAATTGAACCACCACAATAATAGCTATTAATTAATTATCTAATTAATTAATCTAACTCATTAATATGATTCAACAAAAATATATACACTAATTAATTTTACAATTAATTAATCCTACTATAAAATAATAAAATTACATCTATTAAATAATTACTAAATTAATCAGTACAAATCATTTCCATTAATTAATTCCAGAATTAATTAATCTAACTTATTCATTTCTATTAATACATAAATTAATTGTTCACGTAAACTATCATTAATTACTTCACAATTAATTAATCTCTTTCAACCTCCATCAATTAATTAACTAATTAATTTCACATGCCATTTCCTATTAATTATTTCATAATTATTTAATCTCCTTCAACCGCCAGGAATTAATTCACAAATTAATTTTCTATATCAACTAGAATTAATTAATTTAAAATAAATTAATCAAATTTAATCACCTTCAATTAATACATTATAAATTTTTCTTTTTAAATACCATTAATAAAATACATTTAATTAGTCATATTCAACCATATCAATTAATACACCAATTAATTGGAAATTCTATCTCTTCGAATTAATTATGCAATTAATCAATCATGTTCCAGAATATCTATTTCACCACAATTAATTTAATAATTAATTATTCATGATCTAAAATCCTAATATTAAAAATCAATATTTTCCTTAATTAATAAATTCACCAAATTAAATAATTCTATAAATAACACAATTTCTAAACATCTAAAAGAAATTATACAATTACATAGATTTAATTGCAATCATGATTATAAGACTTGAATTTTACAGTTCTTACCTCAAGATCGGTGATGTAGAAATCTTTCCATGAAATATAACAAAATTGTGAAAAATAAATTAATAACTCATCAAATATTTCGATTTATATATCTCTCCTTTAAAGTGCATGAATAATTGAAAAAAACACTTCATCTAGGATAAAAATAAACTTCTAGATTCCTCACAACAAGAAACATATAATCTATTACCAATGGCTAAAGAAGCATATCAATAACCCAAAGAAATACCTTAAAAATCTAGGTTCGGATCTCAAACATATGATGAGGGATCACTTTTTGATCAAAGAGGACTCCCAGAAATTAACGGAGGAATACCCATTTCAAAGAGGGAGTTGCACGAAATGTTTTTATTAAAATATTTCAATACGCGAAGGATTAATGTTTCATTGAAGAGTTGTGCAGAGAAGATTTGGTCAAATATGGTGGTCCACTAAGTTTCTGAAGAAAATTAAATCATGTATGGAGGTTTACAAGATGTAGTATATGCATTTATAATTTTTTGGTCATCAAAATTACATTATTTTAATTCCCATTTCACATCGTGTAAAATTAATAACTTGTTTCTCCATTTTTGGAGTGAAATATCATCAATCCTTTAAAAAAATAATTGAAGATTAAAAATGATATAATGCAATTATACATGGGGTAATCTAATTACTCATTATGTAATCTAATAAAACATGGTGTAATATAATTACATGTGGTGTAATCTAATTTTATGACATGTTGAAATGGGGTGAAAGATAGTTTCTAGGAGGTGTAATATAATTTCATTAAATATCTTAATGACGTGAAAACCAAATATAGTTTGTATAAATTTTCTAGGTTTTTTATTAATTTAAACAAGAAATTAACTTCAAAGGTTCTGCAAAAAAATCCACATCGTGAACTTGTTCCACTATGTGTATTTGTTTTGTTTCCATAACTCACCACTTTATACTATTATAGACCTAGAAAATATAGGATCATACAATCTCCCCATCATATAACATCTTGTCTTTGAGCTATATGCCCAAGCACCTAAAAGATTCTTATTAAAAAAGATTGGGTCACTGATACCACATATCAACTTCATTATCGCATGATTCCACCGGAAACTGTACATGTTTCCACAATATATGAACGATCGGCATAATATTTCCCTGAAACACATGCTCCCTACGATCCACCGCACATATAATATTTTTCTTTAAAAGACACTTCTATTTCAAGATAAACTTCCACAATATAATTAATACGTTTCAAAACATATTTTTCCCAACAACCAGAAGAAATCTTCAAACATTGTAACATATCCTTGTTATAAAAAACAATATAAAAATTAACTACAACCACCACATAAAAGGCTCACCCATCCTTTCCCTGATTAATTTAAACATGCACCTTACAGCTTCCCAATGGAATTCTGATGCCACCAGTTCAATCACAGGTTCTATCTCAACACATCTACTATTAATATATTTATCCCCACCTTTGGAGCATTGTTAACACCACTTTCCATGAAAATAAACCAGCACATACCATGGCCCATAGTATTCATTGACCTTCGGCCCCTCCTGGGTGCTTCATCAATAAACGGTCGATGGTGTACCTTCCACCATCCATCCCCACATATACTGTTTAATATTTGTATCCATTAATGGGTCCCACATCCTACTAAACAACATTTAGTGAGCTAGGTGTAAATCCAATACATATTCAGCATACCCGGGATGGTCTCAAGGTAGAGGACATTATCATCACTAATTAAAAGTACACTAAGATGTTATTGATCAATACACCCACAATTTATCTAACACCAAGGTTAACTCACACTATAAAAACACCTTAACCTAATCAATGTATTGGGATTCATTTGAATCCATATTCTCTCCACACTAATCCAAAACAAAATGGTTCCTTACAAAACCAACAATCGAGTTAAAAAACAAGGGAACTCTCAAATCCAAACCACCCACATCATGAAACAAATAAAAAACATAAGGGATTTTCATTTAAAAAAATAAATTTTTTCAACTAGAGGTATTTACAAAAATCAATAACAACTCATTTACAAAAAACACACCACATGGCCAAAACAGAGGCGCTATCGTTAACCTTAACCATCCTACACCTAGGTCCTAGTTAACAAGGATAAACACATTCTAATAATTATATTTTTATCATTTATACCCCAATTTATTATCATATGTCATAATTATAAAATAATTATAAATTTCATTTTTGACACCACTTTCATTTCAATTTCACATGTATGGAAAACATATCAACTTCAAGTACATTCCAAAATCTTGTTTTCCCATGCGTACCAACAACGATGCAGGTCATAATATAATCCAGAGTGGCTAAGATGATGCATAGAGACTCAATAGTAACGTGATTCAGGTCTATGAGTAAATATCAAAAAATCTAAAAAAGAATAACCTCATCACACAACATGTGCATCACCCAAGGTGAAATAATATTCAACTATAACAACAAACATCAATGGTAATGATCCCACCCTAGGTAGTTTGGACCTATTCCATTCATGAAGTATCTACTCCAATTCATGTGATCATAACCAATCCCCAACTCTTCCTAGTCTCCTATCTCCCATTCCCAAATAGTAATAAAAAATAATAAGAAATGGAAATTGGATAGTTGATAAAACTTTTTAACATATCATCTCGGGTTCCATGCATTACTGCCCCATGCCAGACAACCACATGATATCAAGCATGCCCCCCTGAATGATAAAGGCTATCGACTTGCAGTGGGTGTCTAATATTGTTCATGGGGAGACTATACACACTTTTTTTATAATATAAATACATCATCATAAATAAATAAAATACAATGTGAGCAGTTATATAACCATAATCCAAAAAAATATCACAAGATGACTGAACTACAAATACAATATTTAACATAAAGGGGAACGATGATATGCCAATATAAGTGTCAAGTGTATAAAATGAAAAACAAAAAATAAGAACATTGACGAATCCCAGAAAGGTAATAAACCATTTCATGTTCCCTTATTTATTCTCAATCACAACTCATCCATCTAACTTACGGCATTTTCCCTTAACCTGTATAGAAAACAAAATGCTTATTCAGTTACCAATCATGTTGCTTGATTATAGTGTGAGTGAAACATAGTAGGCCACCATCAACAGTATCTAAAACAAATAATGTAAATAACAGTGTATTTATTTTTATATATAATAAAATAAAAATAATCAAGAAAACATTTTATATATATTCTGTTTCTCATTAGTTAACCACATATCCCCCTGGGTTTCTGTGGACACCCAAACAACAATACCTACTTTGGCTTATTCTATTGTATAATAAATACCCATGGGTTATCATAGATATTAATTTCCATGTTACCATTCATTATCAAAACAAATATGGAATTTTTAAAATACCTAAATCATGTAAATCAGTTAGGTTTGACCAATGTCCACAATGGGTTCTAGCCTCTATGGTCTAAAGTGGGTAATACTAAAGGAAGTATAAATTCATCCTAGGAAAATGGGAAACCACTCGTAGTATTTTCCCAAAAAACGGTCAAATATCCCTTAAAAAATAAATAGAACCTCACATATTCTTCTTTCATTAAGGCTCACACAATCCTTCAAAAAAACTATAAATATGCTCTCTCGTTCTTCCCTATTAATCTCATTCTCAAATCCGTATTATCTCATGTGCTACTCCATGAACAAATTACCACAACCAATATCCATTCCTCTAATAATACCATCAACAAATCATTTAATTAATTCATAAATTATTTGGCCACTTCAACAACATTAAATTATTCAAAAATTAATATACTACATCCATTCCATTAATTAAGTCACCAATAAATTTATCGAAAACCATTTCCATTAAAAAATTAAAAAATTAATTAACCATTTAAATTTAATTTATTAATTCAATAATTAATAAATCTTTTCAGATGACAAAATCCAATAATTAATTCACTAAATATATATTTCCAATTTACAAGTCAAAAATTCAATAATTAATTTTTATGAATTTTTTCACATAAATACCCTTAATTAAATTCCCAATTAATTAAGTACATCAATCCCATTAATTAATTCCTTATTTAATTAATCAGTATCCCAAAACTAAAATTCACATAACTATATCATTCATAATTTCAATACTTTATAATTTATTCAAAAATTAATTATATTTATTATCAAATATCAATATATCATAAATAATTTGACAGTTAATTATCCAATTATACTAATTCAATATCTCAATAATCAACGTTAATTAATTCACCAATTAACTAATTCAATTCATTCAATTTCACCATTTAATAATTCCCATTAAATAATTAATTAATTAATTAATCTAACTCATTCAATTGTATAAAAGAGAATCTACACTAATTAGTTTTCCAATTAATTACTGTAACTCATTCTATTACACTATCAATAAAATCCCAATTAATTTATTCACAAACTAATTAATCTAACTCATACAATTACTCCATCATAATAAAATATGATAAGTAATTTGATAATTAATTATTCTAAATCATTCAATTGTTTCAACACATCAATATCCATTAATTAAGTTTCTAATAAATTAATTCCACTCAAAAATAATAACATTTAATTAATTAATTAATTAATTAGTTAATAAAAATCATTTACATTAATTATTTCCACAATTAATTAAACTAACTCAATCCTCTCAATTAATTTCCCAATTATTTTTTCACATAAACTCTAATTAATTAATCACCAATTAATTATTCACATTAAACCACCATCAAGGAATTAACCAATTAAGTGTTCATGTCAAATCCTATTAATTAATTCACAATTAATAAATCACCTTCAACCTCTATCAATTAATTCAAAAATTAGTTTTTCAGGTCATCTCCCATTAATTAATTTTTAATTAATTTATCAAATTCAACCGCCATCAATTATTTAACTAATTAATTTTACATGTCAACTCCCATTAATTAATAAATAAAAAATTAATCTAATTCTACACTTTCAATTATTTAAATAATTAATTGGTGATTTAATATACGTTAAATTATCCTAAAATTAATTAATCATATTCAATAATCTTGATTTCATCATTATTAATTCAAAAATTAATTATTCATGATAAAAAATCCCAATATATCAATTCACCACGTTATTTAATTATTACACCAAATTGATTAATATCATCAAAAATAATTTTTCAAAACATATAATATAAATTCTACAATTACACACACATAATATAAATCATTACTATGGGAAATGAATTATATACCACCAACCTCAAGATTAGTGATGAAGGAAATTCACCAATGAATATCCCATAATTGAGTATAATCAATCAATAACTCATCAAAGAAAATGATTTAAATCAGATTCCATGAATGGGGAGAAAGTAGCGAAAAAACCCTATGTCTATAATAGAAATCGGCTTCTGTATTAATCTTAAAATGAACCAAATACTTCATGAGGAATGGGTCTAGAAGAATACTTGTAACCAGAAGGCATAGTCTAAAAATTCTATGTCAGGATAACCGAGATCCTATGTGAGAAAACTAATAGATATAAGAGGAATCCCTTAAATCAACATTTTAAGAACCATAATAAGTTGGGAGGTTCTCATAGGGTCATTAGTCAAGGATTTTAATGTGCGGAGGAGTTTCAGTCCAAGGTATAGGATGAATATGTTTTGGTACAAAATCGTGGTGTGTGGAGTGTTTGAACCAATGAATGGTGTGTGTGGAGGTTCATGCAATCCTGAATAATTTTTTTTAATTTTTTGGGTGTCAAGATTACATGATGTGAATTCCTATTTAACTTCATTTAATAATTGTTAAATATTTCCCCAATTCCCAAGTGAAAAACTATCAAAAAAATGAATAAATATTAAATGTGCCATAATCTAATTACATGTGGTGTAGTCTAATTACACATGGTGTAATCTAATTACACATGGTGTGATCTAATTTCAAGTGGTGTCATCCAATATCATGACATTTTGACGCACGATGAATGAATGTTATTGAGAGTGTAATCTACTTTCGTGTCATCTCTTCATGTGGTGAAAACCATTTAGATGTGGTGTAAATTTTTCATGTTGTCAATTAGTACATGCCACAAATTTAATTCAAAGTGTCTACACAAAAAATCCATGTCGTGAATTGGGTCCTTAATGTGTATTTATTCTACAAACAAAACTGACCACATTAACCTACTCCACCCCTAGAAATGATATGGTGTTACACTCTCCCCACCTTGTAATATATCATCCTAGATTTGTACTCCCAATCACTTGTAATATTCTAAGTTAAAAATGTTGGGACATAGACACCACCTATCCTCTACCCTCTCCCATGTTTCCTTCTTTATCTATCCATGTTTCCAGAATATATGATCAATCGACATAGTATTTAATTAAAACCCCTTTTCACCATGATCCACTACACATATCTGATTCTTTTAAAAGGACACATTAGTCTCAAGTTGATAATCCATAGTATATCCAACATGTTTCTAAAATCATTTTTCTTGACAAAGAGAAGAAACCACCCACCCTTTTCACCTATCCACATTATAAAAAAATCCTAAAATTACATATATCCTTCATCTCCAAGGCTCACCAAACAATTCCCAGAATAGTTCAAACATGCACCTTACATGATCCTCAATGGCATTCTGATGCCACAACTTCAAACACATTTTGTAGCTCCACAAAGATAATACTAATATATCTCTCCCATCCTTTGAATAACTGTTAACACCAATTGTCAAGAAACTCATCCATGAAAGCCCATGGCCCATATTATTAATCAGCCTATGGTCCCTCATGAGAACATCATCTGTAAACATTCAATTGTGTGCGTTCCACTATTAATCTCAAAATGTACCACTCATATATGCAGCCTTGAAGGGGAACCATATCCAACAAAAATAAATTTAGGTAGCTTGGCATAAATCCAGAGCATTCTCAGAATACCTCGGATGATGTCAAGGTAGTGTACGTGATCAATGTTAATTAAAAGTAAACTAAAAAGTCAACGATGAATAAAACCACAATTTCCCCATCACTGATGTTACCTCTCACTTTTGAAGCAACTTATTTGATCAAAGTTATTGGTCTTACATTCCCTACATATTCTCACCAATCTAATCCAAAACCAAATGGTCCATTACAAAATTAGAAATATATTTAGAAAACTAAGGAATTATCACTACTCAAACCACCCTCTTTATATAAGAAGTAAAAAAAATGGTTTTTTATTTCAAAACATTTCCATAGCCTACAAGAGAGATTTAACCAAAATTATAACAACACATCTCCCCAAACCCCACCATGTGATCAAATAGAGGTGATGTCACTACCCTTAACAATTCTACACCTAGGCCTTGGTTAACATAGATTAATTTTTTTTCAAAGTTCAAGAATCAATGCTTCATAATATGAGAAAACATAGTTATAAGAGTCAGAAGAAAGGAAATTTACATTTATCTCGTTGAAGTATAGTGGGAATTTCCCATGTAGTGCTAGAAAGATGAGTGACTGTATCTTCAGTGGTTATAATGTTTTCTAGGTAGTCGTAGAGTAATTTTTCATTATGATAGATAAGTATTATAATATAATTCATTGAATCCAGACTATCAAGAAATTTTATCCATTTGATGTAAGATTCCAAGTAGGTATAATCTAACCCATTCTCACTGCTTTCACAATAGTGGGTGAGTCACTTTCAAACAAAATTTTATTCCAATAATGTTGTTGAGAAACATACACTACAATGATGAAAGCCATAATTTTAGCTTCACAAGAACTATCATGTCCGCATGAGCCATGAATTCCTTTTAAGAAGTCTCCATGTTGGTCTCTAAAGGAAAATCCATAGACAAAATGTTCTGAATATCCTTTCAAAGTGTCATTCGAATTGCATTTAATCCAGTCTATGAAAGGTGTTATCTATAATATTTCAATGGTTCCTAGGGGTTTAGTGTAATTACTAGGTAATTGCAGCATCATAAGAATTAAAAATACTATCACTGAATTGTCACAATGTTCATAATGTAAATTGTTAACTTGTTGAGTATCGAACATAATATTAACTAGAGCAGCATTATGGTTGAATATAGAATTTTTATATCATCTATTATTCCCGCTCTTCCAAATGATATAAATAGTTTCAACACATGACACAAAGATGACCAAACAGACGTTTTTTGATAACTGCACAATTGAAATGTGTAGAAAAAAATCAACGATACTAGAGTCTTGCGGATGTGGGAATTCAAAAAGATCTATGGTCAGGTTCCAGAGAGAGGCAAAAGGCTTGCAAGATAGGAACAAATGATTTAAATCATCATGATGTTGATGCACAAAGCAAAAATGTTGAACAAGGATATTAAAACCCTTTGAACCTTGATTTACACATTTTAAAACTTATATTTTTATCATTTAGATACCCATTTATTCAAAAAAGTTATATATTTCATATTAAGAACCACTTTATTTTCAATGTCACAAGTATGGAAAAATAGATCAAGTTCAAAAACATACCCAAATCTTGTTTTACCATGAATCCCTACAATGATGCATGTTACAAAATAATGTTGATTTCCTTGAATTAAGTATGCAGACTCAACTCTTGAGTCATTTAGGGACATTAGTCAATCTCATCAAATCTCAAAAACAATAATTACATCATACAACAAGTGTGTCACCCAATGTGAACTAATATTCAACTATTATAGTAAAATTAGAAAAATAGTCCCACTACTGGAACTTGGGTTCTCCCCTATACATGGGGTAGCTACTCCTACGAAATAGATCATAACAAAAAAATTAATTATCATAGTCTCATGTCCACTTTTCAATAAATATTGGAAAAAATAATAATAAAAGTAAATTATACCTCTCATACGACAATTTAATGTCCTGTCCATGGTGGCACACACCTGTTACACGAGCAAGACTCCCACCAAACCACAAGTGTACCTCCATATACACATGTGGCTACAGAAAATCAGTAATGGTCTAATATTTATCATAGGGAGACTAGTCCCACTTTTTCTTCTATTATCAGAGTATTACTCTAGAAGAAATAAATAATCAATAGTGGAAGTATACATACTACCAAAGACATAACCAATGTCATAATATCACCAAAACAATAAATAAAATATTTAACAAAAGTGGAAACATTCAAGTCCAATGTACATGTCAGGTGTCAAAAATGAAAACCCTAAAAGAAGGAAACTGATGACTCAAATGTGGGTTCCATACTATGCCTGGTTATATCATCTTTTCTCCATCCCAACATAGTAGTATAGCTAGGAGAATTTTCCATTAACTGATCCAAAAAAACATAATGTCTATTCGGGTACCCATCAGGCTGCCCTAGTTGGATGTGAGTACAACTCCAGAGTCCACCCCCAACAGTATTATAAAAATCTAGTCAATATCAATGAAATTAATTTTTATAATTAATAAAATACTATTAATAATATAAAAAATTATCATTTATTAATTTTATATTTATTTAACCTTATATCCCCTAGTTTCTGTGGACACCCAAACAACAATACCTACTTTGGCCTGGGTCGGAGTCTGATCTATCACCAAGAGATATCAAAAATCAGAATTTCCATGTTACAATTCCTTACAAAAAATTAGTGGATTTTATCAAATATATAAAACATTTAAATTATTTGGGTATGAGTGATGGGAACTATGTGTTCTAACCTCAATATTCGAAATTGAGTTACACAAAATAATGCATAAATACTTCAATGAAAATATTGGAAATCTCTTACATTTTTCCCATGAAGGCTCACATGATCCTTCAAAAAACAAAAAGAAGCTCACATATTCATCTTATATGAATGCACACATGGTCCTTTGAAAAACAATAATAGATGCTCTCTCTGTCTTCCCAGTTAATCTGATTATCACACCCCAGTTATCACAAGTTCTACTTCATGACAACATAACCAAAACCATTTTCCCTTTCTCCAATCATTCCATTACTTATTTAATAATTAATTTATTAACAATGACCAAATCGATTAATTAATTCATTAATTAATTAACCATTAAAAAATTTAAATTAGTGAATTAATTAATTGGTCACTTCAACATAGTTAATTAATTCAACAATTACAGTACTACAAAACAACCATTTATTAATTCACAAATTAATTAATCCTTGTACACTTCCGTTAATTAATTTATCAACTGTTTAAACAAATAATGTCTCTCAAATAATTATACAATTAATTATTCTTTTCACAACTCAAAAACCAATAATAAAATCAACAATTAGTTATTTGAAATTTAAAATTATATAATTAGATAATTAAATAAGCAATTATTTATCCAAAAATTCCACTACTAATTCAATAATTAGTTTTTATCGTAAATACCCTTATTCAATTCCTTGATTAATTATGTACGGCATTAACATTATTTAATACATCAATTAATTAATCAATATCCAAAAACTCAAAATCCCATAATTATCTCATAAAAAATTTCAATACTTCATAATTATTTAAGCAATTATTTATATTAATTCTGAAATGTCAACATCTCATAATTAATTCATCAATTAATTATCCTATTCAATAAATTCATTATCCCAATAATCTTCATTAATTAATTAAATTAATTCATTTTCACCATCATAGTAATGATAACTAAATTATTCATAAACTAATTAATTTAACACATTCAATTTCATTGAGAAAATAATCTCCACTAATTATTGTTTCAATTAATTAATCAGACTCATTCAATTGAACCATCATAAAAGTCCATATTTATTAATTTTCCAATTAATTAATCTAACTACTTTAATTGTACCATCACCAAAGTCCCTATTAACTAATTTTCCAATTTATTAATCTAACTCATTCAAGTGTTTCAACACATTAATCTTCATAATTTATTTTCCAATTAATTAATCCAACTCAAAAATAATAACACTCCATCAATTATTTAATTCCTCAATTAATTAATCCAAATAATTTCCATTAATTAATTAATTCGTCAATTATTATTCTAATTGAATCCTTTCAATTAACTCACAAGTTAATTGTTCATTTCAACTCATATTAATTAATTTATAATTAATTATCACATTAAACCGCAACAAATTAATTCCCCCAATTAATTTTCCATGTTAAGTACGATTAATTAATTCAATATTTATTATTAAACTTAAACATCTATCAATTAATTCACCACTTAATTTTTCAGATCAAATAAAATTAAATAATACACAATTAATTAATAACATTAATGTTCCATAAATTAATTCAAAAATTAATTTTCCATGTCAACTCGCATTAGTTAATTCACCATTAATTAATCATATTTTTCAATTTCAATTAATTCACTAATTAATTATTAATTCCAACTCAATTAATTATAATATTAATTAATCATGTTCCAGAATATAACATTACTAATAATTAATTTAACAATTAATTATTCACGATCTAAAATATCTATAACCAAATTCATCATTTTACATTAATTAATTAATTCAACAAAGTAAATAATTAAAACAGGAATGTAATCACTAAACATCTAATGTCAATTCTTCAATTACATATACATAATTGCAATCAAGACTATGAGACATGAATTTAAACCACCTACCTCTATGTCATTGACAAAGAATGCTAATAAAAAAATATCTCTAAATCTAGTGTAAAAAATATAGAACTCATCAAAGAATGTGATTATGATCCAACTCCTTGAATATATGGGATTTAGTGAGAAAAACCGAATGTCTTCTATAAACATATTCTTATAGATTCATATTAATAATAACAAGATAATCAATTAGAAATGGATCTATAAGTATATTATTATCTAATAGGCATAACATAAAAAATCTAGTTCTAGATATCAATGATTTGATATGGGATAACATTCAGAACAAAGTGGACTCCCAAAAATCAACTGCAGGTGACCCGAAGAAAGGAGAGAGGTGTGTGGAGGGACTTCTGTCGACGATTATAATGTATTAAAGATTTTCTGTCCAAGTAAGAGGTGTAAAAATAACATTCAATCTAAAATCGTGGTACACAGAGTATTTATAGAAAATAATGGAATGTGTGTATGTTTACAAGATTATTGAAAGATATTTTTAATTTATGGGTTTAAAATATAAAGAACGTGAATTCCCATTTCACATATTATATGAATTGTAATCCCTTTACCCTTGTTCTCTTGTTAAATGTCTTCATACCATAAAAAATAACTAATAAATATTATATGTTGTGAAATCTAATTACTGATGGTGTAATCCAATTTCATTACTTGTTGAAACATGGTGAAATGTTGTTATAGGGGTTATAATATAATTTTGTGAAATGTATTCTTCTAGTGAGAAAAACTTACATTGGGTGTAATTATTTGATGCAGAAAATTAATTCATGCTGTGAATTAAATTCACAGGGTCTAGCCATGAAAATATACAATGTGAATTAGGTCCATAATTTGCGTTTTTTTATAGAGCCAAAACTCTTCACTTAACCCTACTGGACCACTATAAAAAATAGGATCTCAAATTATCACACATAATTACTATTAATTATGATTTTTCATTTTATTAGAATCATGTTTCATTAATTATTATTTTCCTTGAACAGATGGCTAGTCAAAATGAAAAATTACAAATCTAGAGGATTTTTTGAGATCTTGTTCGATGGATATAAATGTTTGTTGAGATCAAAAACTTCCTATAGATTAGTTTTATTACAAAAAAACTTCTACTGAATAATTTATATAGATTATTATGAGGTCCTCTATGGAATAAAATTCGGTTCTCTAATATATTACGATTAATTGGGAGAATGGAAGCCAGAGATATCTGAAGAAATGACCGAGAATGATCAATTAATTTTGTTTCATATCAATGAATAACAAACATGAAAGGAAATTTTCGTTTATAAACATTGAAGTGATCTATAATTTTAATTTGGAGAGAAGGTGTTTCAATGAATCTATCCCTGGAATAAGGTTATGAGGTTTGGGAAGAAAGGAAAACTATGACCTAGTTATATCAGTCCCTTAGAGATTATTGATTGTATAATAATGGTATCCAATTACATAGATCCTCCTAAAATATAAATTAGATCCAGGATGTGGTCCATGTATATTTCCTATGGAAGTACATTAATTTTCATTCACATGAACTAAATTTACATGTCATACCACTAGAGAAGGATCTTGCTAACTAGGAATAACCAGTTAAAATTCATGATCATATAGAGAAAGTTATAGAAAACAAGACCTCCTATATGGCCAAATATTTGTAAAGAAATAACATATTATAAGAGTATACATTGGATCTGTAGTATATTATAAGGTAGAAATATCCCCAATTTTTTGCATCAAAATGACAAATTTTGAGGTTGAAATTCATTTTAAGCAAGGAGGAATGTATCAAACTGAGTTTTTATGATCATTTTTTCAAATAAATTAATTATCAATGATGTCACATGCTGTATACAACAATATATAATAATTTCATTCTATGCTATAAAATGATAATATAGTCCTACACGCAACACCGATATGGTTTATGTTACATGCAACACTGAGTTTCTTCAAAATATCATTTTATTATTATAATTATTTAAAATCGATATTTATAACTAATCCATTTAACATAGTTTTATGTATATTAATAAATAATTTTTAAATATTATTTATAATGATTTTATATAAATAAAATATATTTATAATACAACCTATTATACTGGTAATGTCTTTATTTGTTTGAAAATACAATTTTATAAAATGAACTGTTTTTGTGTCCGAATTTGAACAATAATAATATTTAATATAGAAAATTTTATAATTTGAAATATATTAAATAAAAATAATTTTTGAATTTTGAATTTTAAAATTACATTATGGCGATATTGAGGTATTTTTATTAAGTAAATCATTTTTGGACGAATAGTGAAAAATATTTATTTTTTATTAAAAAAACATTTTTGTATTATTTATTTATATAGTTAAATTTAATTTTTATTTTGTTTTAAAGAGTAATTATATTAACAATAAATAAATTAATCCAATACAATCAATTTTAACTAATTTCAATTTGATATTGGAAAGAATATCATTCAAAAAATTTAAACATCTTTGATAAAAAACTAATTGTCGCTACACATTTGAAGTATTATTTTTAAATTAATTTTTAACACTGTTGTTATTTTAATTTGAGAAAATTTATTCCATATTGGGAATAAAAATAATTTATAATTTATAATATGTTCAACTTAATTTCAGAACAAAAATATTAGTGAATGTGAAAAAAATTATTTACATCGATTAAGAGAAAAAATATCGTAACAAAGGACTAAACATGTCCAAAATCTATTTAATGACCATGTATCTACCATATAATTTCTTTTATAATATTTCAAACAATATTGGTGCCAATAGTCAAAGGAAAAACGTTTTTGGAATTCTCTTTTGATAAATATACATGAATTTCACTCCTCATTAACTATAAAAATTCACTCACCCCTCCAACTTATCCACACCTATTAGGCCATTATTATAAAAAAATTATCCCAAATACACCCCCAAAATCCATACATTCATTCTAGAATACATCCAATGGGATTAAATCCATCCGTGTAATCCATTTGATGGTAATGAAAAGTAGTTACACAATGAAGTGGAAACATCTTTCCTCAATTAATTTGGTTATTATTTTCATTTTCCACCCCATAAAATATTTTTATTACATAATTTTATAACAATATAATAATAATACATATACTAAAATGTTTTAATTCTATATGTTTTATCCACAATTACACACAATTCCATCTAATGGGTGATAGACTTATTTTTCTTTCTTATGGTGGACTATCGCCTCATGAAACGTTGTTGTTCATTTTTCTTTTAACTCCTCCCATTTTTGGAAGTTATGATGGATATTATATATATATATATATATATAAATTATTTTTAATATTTATTTATTATTATTCTTTGTTATAAAACACTAAAAATAATTATTTACATATTGTGTAAAAATAATAAATTCATTTGAGAAAGTGTGGACTACCGCCACCTCAAAGAAATGTGAATCATTAAAAATCTACATGGAATGTATTAAGTATGATTTAAGTAAATTTATATGATATATATGGCATATTAATGATACTAGAAATATTATATATATATATATATATATTATTTATTTTATTTTATTTTTATTATTTTAATACGATATTTAAATGGACTCAATGTTCATGTGTAAATATGGCCTATCATTTCCATGAACGGTGTAATCCATTTCATATTTTTATATTTAATATATTATTAAAACAATGTATACTAAATAAATTATATAAATATAAATATAAATATATATATCATGGTTACCATTTTGGGAATCATTAAATAGTAATGTGGATGAAAAATATATCAAATTAAGACACTTGCTATGAATAAAGGGGATATTAACCAAAAAGTAACCTTAACATGGAAGTGTTAATAAGAGGTTGATATAAATACATATATGGTATTATATATATGATTTGTTTTTAACATATTCATAATAAAATTATGTTTCTTATAAAAGAGTTTTTTTATGAGTACGATGAGAGTCAAGACGATAGGAATTTGGCTTACAACATGGAGATAATGATCTACACCATGCTTAGTTGGTGACTGGTGAGATATCTGATCATCTTAGGTTCTGTTTATCACCATTTTCTTTTTGAATTTTGAATTTTTAATGGGTCATGTTGTGATTTTTTATCCCACCAGTTACCGCTGTCCCTTAAATTGGCTGCTTCGAAAATAAAATAAAAAAGGATCTTTCAGTTTAGATATATTCTATATTCACCAGTATATTTTTTTGTGTGGAAATACTATCCAATAAAATTATATATAATTAATTTCATCTATTTAATGATATTATAACAATTACTTTATGTTTCTATTTCATGGGTATCAATATTATAATGTTAGTGAAGTATTAAAGGTTTTCTCATCTCAAATTTATTTTATTTGAGATAGAATCCATGTTCACCACCTATTTCTTATATATGGTGTGTTTTATAAAAATTTATTTATTCTATTATCCTTGTATATTTATTTATGGGTATTTACATATTTTTTTGATTATATTTATTTCATGTGGTTTATGATTCAAAAGTTACATACTTGGTAAGGCATGTTTTTCTAAATTTTCCTTCTTTAAGACGCTCTCCAGGTTATTAAAATATATTTTATTACAAGGTGTATATACTAAAATTTTCAGATTTATATCATAAAAAAAATTATTTTCACGAAATATTATCCTTAATGTAATTTTATTTTCATACATGAGGTGTATAATTCAATGATACCATGTGGTAAGTGTTTATTTTTAACAATCTCATGGTTTATCAAGATTTTTTATGTCTATGACTTGATTAATAAATTTTTATGATCCATTTATTAATATAAAACATGAATTTCATACCCCTATAAATAATCATTTTTTCATTTGTTATTAAAAGTTTCCACTCATTGGTACTTAATGTAATTAAGATATTTTTTTATGGAAATCCCGCATTATTTCTCATTTATATTGAAAATATATTTTATTTAACAACTGGATACATAAAATTATTTTAAAAAATGTATTAATATTCTTCTATGATATATGAAATCAATGTTTCCCCATGGTTTTCCATTTTACAAAATTGTTTTAATTTTTATCGTCTTGTAATTTTCTTAATAAAGAACGTTTCCAAACATTTAATGTGAAAATTTATCTTACGCAAGTATAGTCTTACCCACCTCAAGATAGTAATATACTTCAAATGTCTGAAAGCATGGATATGTGATGGATCCTAGTGGGTGACTTCAACACAGTCTTGAGGCATGCTGAAAAAATAGGAAGCAATTTCTATAGAGCCTCATCTAAAGACTTCTCCTCTTGTATTGATAAGTGTAGGATGGCTGAAATACCAGTCTCAGGGGCTGATTTCACATGGAGTAGATACACTATTAATGGAAGACAAGCGAGAAGGGTGAATATGTGCCTTGTGCAAATGACTGAAGGGAATGATTTTATGAAAATATCTGGCATGACTTTATCCAGATTCCATTCTGACTATCATCCCTTACTGCTTGATCATTGTTTCAGCAACATCATATTTGATCCTTTGCCATTTAAATTTAACAATGCCTGGTTAGTCGTACCAGGATGCAGGGAAGTTGTAAAAGAGGCTTGGAAGGTTGCTGTACAGGGTAGTGCTATGCACATTTTCCTACCAAACTGAAAAATGTGAAGATCATAATAAAATAGTGGAAAAACAGTCTTTCTCCAATTTGGAAAATGACATTAAGGAGGCCAAATTTCACCTAGATAACTATCATCAAGCTAATATGCATCATGACATACCATCCCAAGAGGGGATACAGGCGGCTGCAAAACTTGATTCATTACTGGATCTTAAGGATAACATTGCTCGATATCAGTCCAATGTTATATGGTTAAAGGAAGGGGACTGAAACTCAAAATTTTTTCATTGTATTCACAATGAAAAAAAAAGTAAAGAAGTCTCTTAAGGCTCTGCGAATTTATGGAGACATTTTTACTACTGAGAATGAGATATCAAATGCTTCATCTAAAAAGAGGTGATTGATGTTGTGAAAGAATTGTTCTGTCATTCCTACATGCCTTTTGGGATGAACTCCAATTTTATTGCCCTTATTCCAAAGAAGGAAAGTGCTTTGGATATCAATGACTTCAGGCCTATTGCCATTGGATAATCGATTCCTAAAGTTATCAGTAAAGTCATTGCAGTACGGCTAGGTGATATTGCCAATCATCTTATTTATTCTAATTAGTTTGGTTTTGTTCCTGGTAGGAATATCCAGAATTACCTCTTCAATGCTTCATTGTGTGTTAATATCATGAGAAGGAAAGTCAAATATAGTAATATGGCCTTGAAGATTGACATTTCGAAGGCCTTTGACACAATAATGTGGGAATTTATTTTCAATGTTCTCAAAATTCATGGATTTTAAGGGAATTTCATTGGTTTGATCTTTGAAATTTTGAAAAGTGCTTGCCTATCGATTCTGATCAATGGATCCCCTAGGGGTTTCTTTCGATGTTCTAGAGGGGTTAGGCAGGGTGACCCTTTTTCTGGGATACTATTTTCCATTGCTGAGGATTACATGAGTGTCTTTTTGAATGATCATGTCAATAGTGGGTTATATCATAGGATGAGAGCTGGTTGGAATTGTCTTGCACCCTGTCACTTGATATATGATGATGATATCTGCTTATTCTCCAAGTATTATTGGAAAAATATCTTTTGAATCAAGAATCTCTTTTCACATTATGAGGAAGTGGCAGGTCAGGTCATTAGCTGGGGGATGTCTTTTGTTGTCTTTGGGGACGGGATTCGAACACAGAAGTAGATAAGAGTTTCTAGCAGGCTTGGTGTGAAGAGAGTTAGTTTGCCCTTTAATTATCTTGGACTGCCTCTGTTTTGGGGGAGGGTAAAAAGGGTATATCTGGAGGAGATAGGTATAAAAATCACTAATCAACTAGCTAGATGTAAGGGGATGACCATGTCCCAAGCAGTGAGAGTATATTTGGTCAACTCTGCTATCACCTCAATGTTTGTTTATTCGTTCTCATAATATAAGTGTCCCAGAACTTTATTAAAGGAGTGAAGTGGGATGATACCCAAATTTATATAGACTGGCTCTATTAATCAGAGGAAAATTGTCACGGTGGCATGGAAAGAATTTATCATGCCGATGGACATTGGTGGGATGGGGGTGAAATATGTTAGGATCTTTAATAATGATATGATTAAGAACTTTACATGGAGGCTTATAAATGGAGATAAATCCTTGGAATTCCGGACCAACAGTTTTACTCACAGGCTACATAATCATAGTAATGCATACCTTCAGTCCTCTGTGTGGACCTCTATCCGAAGTACCTATTCTCAACTCATGGCACAATCCAAATGGCTGGTTTGTATCAATTCTTCTTTGAGCTTCTCGAATACTTTATGGATTTCCTCTCCCCTTAAGGAATCCATTGATATTCCATTTTCTTGGAGGTAAATGTCTAAATGTGAAATGCAGAGGAATGATGATGTTATGGCTATTATACCTAGTAATTTTCATGTGGAAATTACAAATTATGACTATACTGATCATGACATTCTTGTTTGGAAACCTGCATTAAATGGATTTTTCTTGAGTCGTGATTTTTATAAGCTGGAATGTGGTACTACATCTACTATACCTTCATGGTTCAAAGGCATTCACAGGCCTTTTATTTTTCCAAATGACAGTTTGCTGATTTGGTGAATCTGGAAGAAAAGTTTACCGATTCAGTCTTCCCTTCAACTCACTGGTGTACACCTTGCCTCAGTGTGTCCTATCTGCTTGAGTGATGAAGAATCTGACCTTTATTTGTTTCTTGAGTGTCCTCTTGTTGCTCAATTATGGCTGTAATTACAGTCCATTTTTCACTGCTGTTTCACATTCTGTTCGGTTGATTCATTTTTCAACTCGGTGCTTCAAATAGAAGCAAGTGAGCAGTTGAAAAACCTGCTCACTGCTTCTAATATTTCAGTTTTTTCATACATCTGGAGAGCTCGCAATAGTGTGGTCTTTAATAATGGAAAGCCCATGTTTAAGGAAGCTGTATTGTTTATTCACCTAAGAATTTAGATTGCTTCAGTAAATCAATATAGAATCATGAACAATGATATTTCTGACTTTACACTGTTGAAGACTCTTGGTGTAAGTTGCAGGGGGAGGCGTCTGTGTGTGATGAAGTACATTAGATGGATCCCACCAATCCGTGATTGGTTGAAGGTCAATGTGGATGGAGTGTCCCATGGTGAACTGGGCCTGGCTGCCTGTGGTGGAGTTTTTCAGACTTCCCAGGGCTTTGTGAAAGGTTGGTACTTTCATTACATTGGGATTGGGCATGCGATTGAAGAAGAACTTTGGGTGATTATAAAAGCAATCAGGTATGCGGTTCGATATGGCTGGCGAAAGATATGGCTCGAGTCGGATTCCTCTGTTGCTGTGCAGATCCTGAAGGACCGGTCCAGGAATGTCCCATGGAGAATGCTACCTTCTTGGATAAAGTGTCTCAAGCTTGCTGAGAGGATTTGTCTTGATGTCTCACATGTATATAGAGAGGCAAATCAGTTTGCTAATGCTCTTTCTAAAAGAGAGATTATGGAGGACAGTTCCAGCTGGTCTTTTTTGTTACCCATTTATTGCAATGGACTAGTGCATGATTATAGTGCTGGTGTTGTTTATACGAGGCTTTGTAAGGCTCTAATTCTTTGAGTTTTACTCTGTTGTTTACCCTTTTTATTAATAATTTGGTGGGAGCATGATTTTCCTATCTCAAAGACTTTTTGTCTATTTTTAAAAAAACATTAATTTCATTCATTATATATTTTAAAATATTTATCATCTGATAAAATGATGTCAATGATCTCAATATTTGTGTATAATATTGGATAAAATTTTAAAATAATTTTTTTTAAAAAAATTTCAATATTTTTTATATGTATTCAACAGATATTTAAACAAATTATTTTCCAAACATTTTCAGGGTTATTTTATAATTTTTCATTAAAATTGGTTCAGAGAACATTTTCAAGATTTGGGTTTTCATTTAAAAAGAAATAGTTTTTATAATTTTTTAAAAGCATCCATTATATGATTTTATGCTTATCTTTGATAATTTTTATTTCAAAATAGTATTTTTCCTTTTCTAATTTTTAAATGACTTTTCCCAATGATGTATTTTTAAAAAAAATTTAAACGTTATTTTAAATATAATATGACATCTATTGGTGTTACTCATGCATTTTCTAGGGATTTTATCAAAGGGTTCCACTCTTATTAATTCTTTGATTGGATTTTGATTTGGATGGATTTTGTTTATGAAACCTCTTTCTATTTCAGGTGCTATTTTATTATGAAATTTGATTATTTCATCGGTTATTATTTGATGAAATAATTAAAAAATATAAAGTCTTTCCATAGGATAATATACCTTTACATATTTATGAAACCCATTTTATTTCTGGTGTTATGATATTATTGTTTATTTTTTTATGTTAATTGTATTTATGATTTAATTATGAGTTTTTAGGGACCTATATCTCACTCCAATGAATTGGGTAATGATTTTTATCTCATGAGATAATGATCAGATTCCAGTCGACAGTCTTGATCCACTATGGATGATGGGGAACCACAATACACAGTGAGAGTATAGGGAAACCTGATCCACTATAGGATTATGAAAGAAACTAATCAACTATGGGAAGATTGGGAAACTCGATCCACTATAGAAATATGGGAAAATGTGATCCCTTAGAGAGAGAGGATTGTGACTGGGGATGGTGGTGTGTCCCGCTAGTAGGTTTGGTCCCAATAAAGTTACCTCATAAGATCTAGAAATGTGTGTTGACTTATTAAAAATTATATTAGATATTTACTTTCATAACCCAAATAAATTACTTATTTCTATCACTACTAAAAAAAATTCCTTTTAACAACATCCAAATATAGCAGTGCAAGAAAAATGAGATGACAAATTATATTTTATCAACTCTAAATAAATGGCACTGAAAATGGATACCATTTCTCATTGACTTCAATTTAGCACTGATAAATGGTCCACTATATTGTTGCTTTATTTTAGTTTTTATAAATATTATCCTTTATCAGTGATTTTTTAGCATTGTTAAATTTCAAGGTGTATCATCACTTTTTTAGCACTAATAATCATCACTTTTAATAGTTCTTATCAATTTGATGCTGATAAATGGAATATATATTATTGCTTTTATAAAATCCCTGTAAAAAATGTCAATTATTTATGTAAAAAAACTCTAACCCACACTGAATCATCATGATGTTCAAATTTTCACCAACCAATTTAAAACAAAACTAACCGTCACTCAATTATCATGATTCTAAAGATCTCACAGAACTCTTCAATAGCTGGCATGACTCCACAAAGATCTATCAGATTAATCATGAATAGAATATAATGTATTTTATTTTCTACTTCTCCTATATCATTGTTTTATCTTTCTAGGTTTCAGGTTTTTTGTTTTTTCACTATTACAAACACTCTATATAATCTCTTCACTGCTGTCAATGCAAATCATCTAGAGGAAAAATAGAAATTACATTATTGAGATATAATCAGTAAAAATAATTTATTTTGAGATGAATTACCATACATAATCATTTATGTTATGTATAAAAAATATGATATATTCCAATGTATGTTCATTATGACCATGACTTACTCAAAGAAGAAATTTATTAGTTATTTAATGGCCTTGAAAAATAATTATTTTGATTACCTAACCTAATTTTCTTATAGAGGGATATATATAAAATTTTTATTATAGTCACTATTATTAAAAACATTTATCCTCCATGGATCCCACTAATTTACATATGGAATTAAATTTTATATAGTCTATTTTATTCTAAAAGATTATTTATCCCAATATCATGTAATCCACCTCTTTATAATATTTGATAAAGGATTCCCTCATCATAAATGATCCTTTATGTGGTATATAAAAAATATCACTCTAGTATCTTATTAATAGAGTTATATAATGATTTATAAATTATATCTGAATCCATTATCCTTTCGGGTCATCCACATTAGACGATCTTAATCCCAATGCACTAATAGTGAGGAAGAAAATTCATTCACTTTATTTACATGGTTAAAACCCCTATAACTTATTTTATTAATTCCACCTCTGATTAAACATTAGATGGATGGGTTGTACATATTTCATAAGAACCAACTAACATTATACATTTGATCCCATGAATATTAATAAATATTTTATAAAATTATAATGGTTTTTATATGTAACAATAATGATGCAGTGAAATTACAATAACATCACCTAGAAATATTTTATGAGCTACCCAATATAATGTGATCTATGAAACATAATAGAAATATTCATAAACATATATCTAGGGATCTAGATTTCATTTTTATGATTGGAAATAAATATTTTTTGATTATTAGGTGTTTGATGCATATAGGTACAAGACAATTATTCTCATTAATTTTAAACATTGTAATCCTCAATATGGTGGTTATGAATACTGACCATGAAATAATAATTCCCCCTATTATATGTGTCATTGGGTATTTCTAACTATATTTGTGTTAATTATATATACATATATATATAGTATTTTAATAACGATTTATATTATAATCAAAATAAATTTACATTTTCTTATAAATAGTGGAAACATATTTTCATGGCGTGTTATGATTTATTGGGTTTGTCATAATATACATGACATTAATTGATTAATTTGAGAATTTTTTTTTTCATTGATGTTATGGAAGATTACATGTCTCACCATTCTTTTGGAATTGATCTATCTAAATAAATCCATAACCCCCATTGTTCATTAATGAGTTCATATCAAAAAATCAAATAATGAAAATACAGTAATATGGGATAATAAAAAAATTATAAAACATTTACTAAGAGATATAATTAATATTGTATTTCATTGAATATTATGAGTTCATATGAGTTGTTTAGCGTTGAAACATTATCTTATTACTCAATGGGCGTCATGATGTATTTATAAATTTCAATCATAGATTGTATGAAATCTCTACTAATAGAACTGATAAACATAACTATATTGTCACAAAATATCTCTATCCCCAATAAGAAAAATTATTTTAAAATTAATATTACGAATAAATATTATTCTTGATCTTGATATAATAACCATAAGACAGAATTAAGAACAAATATTGTAGACATGAATTAAATAAAACCATAAATCTAGAGTTTAAAAACTGATTATTATGATTTTAATTGATCTTGATGACTATGATATATTTGTATTCTGGTCTTGTAGATTAATATGTGCTCCACATGATTTATTAATTTTTTTGGCTTGTGAGATAGTAATTTTCTCCAGTGATGTTCCTTTATGTTCTTTTTCAGATTGAGTCAGAAGTAGATTTTATGATTTTTTTGGGTCACTCAAAATATTCCGCCCATAAAGGTCACTATTGTTTCTAGTGGGTCTTTCCCTATTTCTGGTTATCCATAGTTATTTCCCATCATATAGGGAAATCATGTTTTATAAGAGGAAGTGATATAGATTGAGGAATTTAAGAATGACCTCAGATAGTTTGGAACTACCAAACCTATTAGAGTTTGGGTTGTTCTGGGTCATATTGGGGGTCCAACTTTGGATGAATGGATGTTGATTGGCACTGAAATGATGAAATTTGGGATGATGTGGTAATATTTTTAGTACCTATTTGTATAATGTTTTATACATAAGGAGTTGAAGATGAAGAAAAGGTAATAGAGCATTAGTATCTAGCAAGGTCAGCCAGTTGGGAAGGATTATGTTAAACACATCAAAGAACTAGTTTCCTTTGTTCATAGGTGGGTTGGCAAGGTGTATAGAAAGAATCTATTTTCATTTGGGGGACTTTATCACGTGATCTAGGAGAAATTCATCTTCACGAAGGATCTCCATTTTGAGATTTTTTTGGAGGAATCAATTTTGGATGATTTTTCGTGATAAAAGTATAAACATATTACTTTAGTTCTTGTCTCCTCTATTGGGATGCAATGTCATATAATACAGATTTTTTTAATGTATGTAATTTTCTTATTTAAATTTTATTATAAATTAATGTTTGATATGTTTATAATATAGTATTTTTCTGGTATTTTTTGTGAATTTCATTTCATTTAATTACTGTATTGTGAGATATTTTTGTTGATAACAGGTGAGTTTTTATGTGTTTTTTGTGTGTGTTTTGTTTTGTTTCTTGTATGTTTCGAGTACTAGACTATAGTGTTCTATACGAAAATATTTTATTAGAACTTTTAAAAGAGCTGATAAAGAATAAAACTATTACTTCATTAAAAGTTATGATAATGTATACATTTTGTGATGCTAAAAAGGCACTGATAAACAGAGCCTTTATCATCACTTCTAACAGCGTGGATAAAGGTCATATTTATCATTGATTTTGATAGCATTATTAAATATACCCTTTATCTACACTATTTGAGAGATGATAAATGTACCGTTTATCAGTTCTAATTGATAAATGATAAATTTCTTGGGCATTAAATGTCGCCCATGTAGTCATTTCTTTTCTATCATTGATAAAGGCCATTTCAAATGTTAAATGATTGTTTATTATTGGTGCATGTTATTATTTTTGGGTTCACATTGTCAATTCCATTGTGATTAATGTCTTATTAACTATAAATATTTTTCTCATGATTTATTTTTATGATCGTTGATGTACAGTGTATTATATTTTATTGTTATGATCACATTCTCATACCCATATGTTCATGTTTATTATTACATATCTCCCTTTTTTAACCTTCCTGAGAATATGATCTAACATGTATAATTGCAACTTTTATAAAGATATCTATTAAGTATGATGTGTCTAAGAAGGGTTCTATTTCTGAAGAACTTAATAATACCTAATGTTACTCGCATATTCACTAGTGTTTATATCTAAATGTTTGCAACGTCCCTTAGCTAATATAATCACCAGACATTTGTTTTTGTGTTGTATTAAGTATGTCAAAAAAGTGATGTATTGTTAATTTTTGAAAATAAGGGTTTTAATACGGTTGTAAAATGGATAAAAAATTTAGTTACTGATTTTTTATCCTAAGTCCACCTCAACACACCTCCAATGGTGTAGGATGCACTGAACCATAGAACTGTTCCCAATGTGGATCAAGCTATCTAATATAAATAATTATAATTCATTATTCTAAAAAACGTCATTAATTTCCACAAAATTAAAACATAATATATTTCACAAATAGTTATCCTAAAGAAAACTCAATAATATGTCTTTACAAATTAAAAATCCAAAAATCAAAAATACTTTATCAAAAATTTATCCCGAGGCAACATATATTGTCCTTTAATGTCACAGACCAATCTAGTGAATACTATATATTATATTATATTAAACCACAGTAATAACATTAATCACCAAAAATACTGAATGAGAACATATATGATTCAAATAATAATACAATTTATATTTCCCAAACAAAATATTAGTTTTTGTAATATATTCCATTAATCAAAAAATATAATAAAAATCATCAATATTGAACAAAATAATTTTTTTATCAAATCCACCTTACATTTTAAGGTTTCTAATATTATTCCATTTAATTCGTCTACGAAAATAATTCCTTGATCCAACTAACCATTATTTACTTTATATCATGTATAAATTAAATGTCACCATTCACATAAATTTTGTTTCTCAACTAATATAACTATAAAACTAAAAAACCATTCTAGGTTATTGGTACAATTAAAATTTAAAAAAAAAACAAGTAAAAACTAATTTAGACCAGTCATTAAATGATTAAGACCATTGTAATCAAAGTTTCATTGGTATAACAGTTCTAGAACATAATTCTAAAATCATAATACATAAACCTGTAAACCCTTTAACCTAAAATATTGGAAAACATAGGGTTTTCCATGGTCTAACAGTTATCTGATGGATTAGGTAACAAACTCAAATAATGCACATGCTATCCACATATATTAAATTAAAATTAAAATTTCACTATTGGATGATACTCATATCCCACCATTGAACAATTCCTTTTTTACTTTATCAACAATTTTTTTTTATTTTCCACACATAAAACTCATTCTTGGACATAGGGGAAATTTTCTAATGTTTTTTTAACTAATATAAAAATTGTAGTGAACTAAATCTTCTTTCCACCATGTTGGTCATGAAATTCAAATTTACTCTTCTTACCTGTGTTATTAAAATCACCTAAATTAAAAAAATTAATAATAAAATAAAATATTTTACTATATATGATCACAAGGTTTCTCCTTCCATCATTTATTACATTTGGTTACACATGAGGAAAATCATATCATTGTTGTTCATATTATTTGTTCACATGTTTTCTTATTGTTCCATCAATTGACTGAAAATAAATTGCATAGTAGGAAAAATAATAATTATATAATGAGAAAAAGAATCATTAAAATAATTTATAGGTTTTCTAAATTAGGTTATATTCTTTTAAACCAAATACACGTAAGGTTTAAACAGGGGAATTAATGATCATCCTTTACCCAAATCACTCATTACCAGTTGCAATGAAATTTTTGATTAACCTAAGAATATCATCATGGGGTGTCAATCTGGGTGTTCCGTAAGGTAACATTCTCTAGGGAGAATAATTATTGATGTGATACATTTCAACAAATACTTTAACGTTTATTACTCTAATATGAATTTTCTTCAAAACCATGTCCTCCTATAGTATTCTGATATGAATATATTACTAGGAAGACCTTAAAATCCATACCATAGCCAAATATATTAATGTTCTTCTATACATAGTATTATTATCAATGTAATTCATTGAGTTATTTTCCCAAATTATTGTTTCATAAATTCAATTCCCAATGATTCTATTAAAATTCCTATAATTCCAAAAATAGAATCCACAACACCAGTAGCCCATAGTTGGTGTCCACTTTTTAACCTTTTTAAAATATACATGGAATCTCACCACACATTATGAATCATCATAGAAGTCTTGGAAAACTAGATACTTGCATGAATTCCACATTACATTTATAATGTAAAAAAAATAGTTGAAGAAACATTCTTGTATCCTCAATTTGATTTATAATATTCTTATGCTCTATAAGAGGTACATATAGTGGTTACTATCATGAGTAAATATGGATTAATAATTGTTCTGTAGTGGATAAAAATATCAATTACCATTTAAGAAAAAAATAAGTTATAGAAATATTCATTGATAATATCAATATAGAATACATATTAATAGTGAAAATTGAATTCTTAATAATGGTAATTAATCAGTCTAGAAATTCCTGATCATGGTCTCTAAGCATAAATATCACAAGTCTTACTCCCATGGCCAGTCAAAAAAGATAAATATCTTAATAACTGGTCAAATATAAACCATATATTCATATAATATGGATTTTTTTGTATCATGAGACCTCTTGATTCAAAGAGGGGATATCTATAACCAATCCCCAATGATCATAAGAACGTACAATGCATTCCACATATATTTAATGATCAATAAAATTTATTCTCAAAATAAATTATGACCCAACAATAATCTGTATTTATTCAAAAATATTAATACTAAATACTTAATCATCATAATAATCTATATGAAAAATGGATATGGAATCATTTTCTCATATCCCTGGTAACATCAATATGTGTTGTCATTAATAAATATATCATTAAAATATCACTAGAAATTATTGAAAAAATACACAATTCACCAGGAAATTAAATATTAAAATATAAACATCTCCCAAATATTAATGATATTTTTTATAAATGATCCCTGAAAATTTTTAAATTAATATTCGAAAAATTGAGTAGTTACGAAAGTGGGAAATTCCATTCATATTGTGTATGTCAAACTATGGATTCCATTGTAATTTTTGTTAAAATGTAAAAACTACTTCATTATGATAATATAAAGATGATTAATTTAAATCCACTTTTAATAAAGTAAATAATAAGTAAAAATATATTCAAAAAAATTAAAATACAAAAAAAAATTATCAAAATAATTTTTAGATTACTTGGATGTGGAGGATGATGTATTTTTGACTGATGAGAGAAATAAATTCAGTTTTCTATAAAAATATTATTTTGGTATATCTAGCAAATAAATATAGGTTAATGAAAGGAAAAAAATTATTTCCCCACAATAACCAGACTAGAATAAACATCATGAGTTTATTGAATGATATATCATAAAATTTCATCATTGACAACATAATCAAAATCAATCTTGGTTTATAATGTAATTATAAAAAATAATCAATGATGATTTGGTATCTTTTGAAAGGTTTAGACATGAATAAAAATAATAATATATGGATAGGTAAATAACTATAATTTAATAATGATATTACTAAAACAAAATCACTAGTATCTATGAACCACATAAAAAAATGGGTGATTATGAGATGTTTCTTAGAGAAATAAAAGTATGAAGAGAACACGTTATATCTAGTGTGACATTCCTCGTATGTTATTTTAAAATCCTATGTAAATATATTATAAATCATTAGAAGAAAAAATTATGTACTTTTATTATTATAAATGACATTTTAACATTTTATAATCCATTTATTAATAATTCATTATTAAAATCATTGTTTCCAATTGTTAATTATTTTGTTTTTCATGTATGTTTTACCAGTGGATTTGGCCCCTACGAATTAATCACTAAAAAATATATTACTAGGTGTTAATAATTATTTAATTGTCATATATATTCTTCAAATAAATATTTATAATTACCCATTAATTATGTACAAAAAAAATAAACCACATCGGTTTGTGAAGATGGTAATCCATATGTATACAGAAACAATGTTATCATTTTTAACAAGATAAAGGATAACATGGAAATGATGTAATATAATTAATAATAAATAATTATAAATAAATATAACATATATTAATTATTTATATATTATTAACCATTGAGATAATATTTTGATGAAAAATGTATTTCACCCCTACATGGAGATGGTAGGTCATACAAACTCTTGAAAAATTTGTCCATTTTAGTAGGAAGAAAAATAAATTTAAATGATTTTTCTATAATAAAAATAAATTCATAATATATTTATGATACTAGATGAAATATTTTAGGAAGAGTACATTATATTTATATAAATTTTAATAAGAATAAAATTTGAATGAGTGGGAATTGAGGATTACATATTCTTCTATTATCTTCGTTTAAACTATTATTTTGAATCCTGATAATTGTAATTGAAGAATAATATAACATCTAATTCATTTAAATATTTTCTATAAGTTAATTAATAATGTTTTTGATGAGATTATCTGCCCAATATGGTGTAAATAAATGTGGGAATGGGTGTCTTTTTAATACTAAGGAGAGGAGAATGTTTTGAAATAGTAGAAATATTATTATTGAATATGTGTCTAAATCATGAAAAATAATTTTAAAAAGAAAAATATTAGAGTTTAGGTATTTTATGGTAATATCATATTCATAAATTCCATTTTATAAATGTTAATATATTATTTTGAACATTATCATATCTATTACCTACATGGTTAACCAATATTAACCTTAATCATGGTAATGCCTATTTAATTTTGAAAGGTTTATAATTATAATTAAAAGGTGAAAATTTAATAATATTTGGAAAATGGATAAAATTATTTATAATATTTTAACCCCTAACTTAATTAAATATTTTTAATGATTTTTAAACTTTTTATTTAATATGTTTTTTTAAATATCATTATTCACATTTTTTACCCTATTCATTTTATTAGATGTTAAATACATGATGATAATGATGGAATTATAATATAAACCATTAAGACAAAAATAATATTTAATAATTATATAAAATATAAAACACTATAATAATTATTCCATATTGTATTTCCTTTGTCAATTTTAAAATTATTTATTTTATTTCTCTATTACATGAATAAATACTAAGTTAGCATTTATTAAGCATTTAAGGTAATTATACCATTACAAAAAAATATAAATAAATTACCATATTTATTTCAAATAATGTTTTATATTCATTCATATCCTATTATTAATCCCATGTAAACAAATTAATGATATTAAGTAAAAGAGAGTGACATTTGGAAATTTTAATTACATAAAATGATATAAATGTCATTATCATTGTCAAATAGAAAAAAAATACCATGAAGTTAAATTCTATACATATTTTGTAAAATTATTTCCATAAAATTATATTAAATTATGTATTTGTAGTTTTTCAGACAATTTCTAATGGTTTTAAACCTATTTTATCAAGTTTATCCTTAAACGGTTGAAACTATTTACCATTATTAGTATTCATAATAACCCAAAAATTAAAGGGAACTATTTTCAAAATTTTAAACTCATGATTAAAAAATTATACACGTAGTTTATTATAATATATATATAATCATCAAAAATAAATTTTAATATAAATGTGTATGATGCAACAATTTTTTTAATAATTCTGTTTTAACCTTCAAAATAGTCTTACTTATAAGTCATGAATATTTCTTATGAAAATATAATTAATTAGATTATTATAATTAAAATTGTCTTGGTTTTAAATTTATACCAAATAAATAATACAATGGAAATTTTAAATTAATTTATATAATTACAATAAAGGAGAGTTCTTGAAAAATACGTATATTTCACAATACTCTAAAAAAATGAATCATTTCCAAAAATTAAAAAAAAACTAACACCAGTTTATATTGGATATTATTATTAAAAAAAAAATTTTATTTTATAAAATGATATTTTTAATGTTACTAAAAAATTATATCTTTCATTAAAAATGCAATAAATTAAATTTTAAATAAAATGAATTTTAAAGAATAAAATGACCACCCTAAAAATGTAGAGATTGTTTATTAAGAATTCATAAATAATGTTTTTATTATGAACATATAAAATATATTTCATAACATGGTTACTCATGTTCATACCCACTAAATCAATGACCATATTATAATGATAACATTTTAAAAATAATTTTTTTATAATATATCATAATTCAAATAAAACTTAGTCTTTCATGTTATAGAGATTATTCATATTATAATTCATATAAATTATTTTTCTCGGGTTTTATATTACCCAGGTGTCCTAAAATATTCTTTAAACACCTTCCACTTTATGTAAATCCAATCAAAATACTTTTCTAACCCATGTAATCGTTAGATGATTATCTCACTTAGTAAGGATAAATATAACTTAGATCATTCATTAACTATCATTTTATATCATTGTGTATTTATGTCCATTTGTAGAACCTTATATATATAATTAAAATACTGTTCTTTGAAACATATATTGGAATGAAACATCATGGTCCACTCATATTGGTCCATTTAAATCATGTATATGACACTATAAATCAAGTCATTGATTATATATATTAAATTTAATCAGCATAAATTATACAATAACCATTATACTTATTTTATTCCATGTACTCACCACAAATATGATTATTTTATCTCTATAAAACACCCCTTATTTATTATAAAAGAATTCATTTAAACTACATAATGAAATTGAAAAACTAATATTGTCATATAATGTTAACCATGATTTAAAAAAATTAAAATCCAACATAGAATCACATTAAATTACTTTTTGGAAAATTAACAGAACAATACTATTGTAATGAGATATATAATTCATTCTAAGATCATTTTGTTTCTATTAATTTTTTTATTTCATACCTTATTGGTTCTAATAGATGGAGAAAATTTTATGATACCTATTGCTTCCTTCCCCAGTCACCTTGAATCATATTCTCTCATCCATATATTATATTACATAGAATATTAACTATTTTACAATTTATAGACCACATACCTCATTATAGAGTTCACAAAAAATGTAATGTTTTTCTAAAACCGACTATGTCACATCAATCTTACTCCAAAACCTAATTGTGTCTTGATGTTAAGATATTATATCATCTGTGAGTTTTAATTTATTAGTTTGAAAAAAATATAATTACATTCCAAATTTAATTCAATGATTCATGATCTATAAAAACTCAAATAATTAATTAATTACAACAATACTAGAACCAATCGTACATGTTTGCTTTCGGATTATCTCAAACCATCCCATATAAAATATCTCTATGTTTTAAAAATTAATATATATTAAATATATAATTAAATTGAAAATTACCAATAAAAACATGCATTAGATTATTTTTACTCAAATGGGTGGTGATGGGTTGTGTTCAACCCCTTTGGTATCCCTTATCTATCACAGTAAAATACCCAATATCATATTATGGGTTTCACTATTCTTTATAAAAATACATTATGAATCCATATTCCAAATACTATAATATTTGTAGAATATAAATACAAGGAAGAAAAAGGGAAATAGTCAAAATTAAATTGACTTGAGGTGATAAAATAAACCAAAATAATCTCAAATAGAAAATATATGAGTTATGTAAATGAATGTCTGATGACATGACTCCATCGATTTTATACCATTGAAAAATAAGACAATAGAAGGAGTATTTCAATATAAATTTAAGTAAAACCTAACATTTACATATTTTTAAAAATAAAACAAACATCCAAAAAACCATTAGAAATATATCTACCGTAGGGTTATATAAGAAACTTATTCTAGATCCAAAATCTATCTAGTAGGTCATATATTGGTTCAATGTCCATTTAGAATGGCTCCAAGACTTAATGACTCTCCACCATTTACTAGATATTGCATACATTCTAATTATTAGTAGAAAAATGGTTTGAATCACGTCTTATTATCTAATTAATCCAAAAATATTCTAATAAACTAAGTATAATTTCTATATAGATATTAATTATTTTAAAAGTTTAGTATAAATCACTATTCATAAAAAAAGTTATCTAACAGAGTTTCAATATTTCTTGTCCAAATTGGACCTCCCAATAATACATTTTTTCTTATAGTTATACTTAATATTTTATGTTTCATAAATCTCAAATATCATATTATTATATACCTATAATGATTTTACATGATCATGTATAACTTAATTTATACTAAAACTCTTTTAAGAATCTTTATTATCATCATCATTGTTCAATAAGATGAAATTACCTTAAAATACTATCAGTTATTAATGATCAAATACTTCTTTAATTTCTTAATATGGATATTTCCTATATCCAATGGTATTTCAATAAAAAGTTATATTTTCAATAAGGTCTTGGATATTAGGTAATAAACAATTATGATCACTATATAAACTAAAATCCTCACCATAGAGACAATTCCTAATTATAATTTTGTTATGATCCAATTGAACAAACAAAACATATTATACTGGATAATATATATCATGAGCTGAAAACTATAAAAATAAATACATTATAACATGTGGTTATTTTATAATATTTATCCTAAATAATGATCTAAAATCACTGTTATAAATCACAATAATATCATCATGTTTAGTCTATTGGAGATAATGATATATGGGAATAATATTTTCATCATTAGAATCCATTAATAGTTAAGAAGGGATATAATTTAGAATCCACTTGAAGATTTCATCATTTTGGTATCACAAGGAGTATTTAGAAGAATTTTCATAAATTTTTAGCAATATCATCCATATACATAAACTAAATTATTGTTATATTTTCTAATTTCAATTAACGAATTACTAGAAAAAGAAAATAATATCTTTATTATAATCGATCACTCAAATAATTATTATCATGCGAAGAGTAAAAAAATAATTTTAGTGGAGTTGATATGCATTGGATAGATTAAATTAATATATTTATATAAAGATGATATATATTTCTAAAATATTGTATTATAGATGTGTCACAACCCATCCTAGCAGGGAAAAAACTGTGACTCACCAAAGCCACCTCTAATAGACCATGGGTTGGTGACTAGCATAGATTATGAATATAAAATACATGGTAGGCATATCCTATGTACGTGTAAACACGCACACATCTCTAGGACCACAAGTGGTGAAATGTAAAACATGCACTAAGGATAAAAAATGCATGCATACAACTAAACCCAACCTATAGAGTAAAACCTAAGGTAAATTGTGGAAAAGTAACTGGGATAGAATTCAATATCACCAAATGAATGAGTATTCAACTACAAAGTCCAACCTATGAACAATAATAGTTCTAGGAATACTGCTCAACACTGAAGGAACACCTCTGCCTGTAGGGATGTTCGTATTGCTCTGTTGGGTCCTAGTCTACCCAAGACTCTACCAAAAGGCATCTCATATACACAAGACATGAAACGTGTGAGTAATCCCATACATGGGTGAATATAAAAAGATACTCTTTAGGAGACCTTGAATAGCACAAATCAACAGACAAGGTAAAGCTATAATCATCTATACATGGTATATGTCAAAAGAAAATATAATAATAGGAACATCTAGATATACATGAAACCCACATGTGTGGGAAAGACCATACATGGATTGTTCATATTGAAAAAAGGTTGTAAATATATCTCTTGCGTGATGAATGACTCGCCCCATAAATGATTCAATAGAGGTATTCTGAATGATTAAATTGATCTTATTTTCAAAAGGTACATTCATAGGTTTACAGTCACATTGAGGAGTGTGAATCATATTGTTGAATTCATTGAAGACAGAGGTAATAGATTCAAATCTCCTAATCAAATCTAGAGAAGTGGGATGAGTTGTAGAGGATGGTGATTGAAATTGCCTTCCAGACATAAACATCCAATCATTATAATCATTCTTCTTCACTGATTCATCTATAAAATATTTAAATTCTCTACAAAAATAAGTGATTAACTCTTCAATGTCACCCATAGAAATAAAATTTTCTTGAACCGCAATTTGTTAAGATTGAAGTTCCTCAAACATAGTATTTAACACTATATAACTTATGATATCTTTAACGAGATTCCCTTCAATTTCATATTCTTTACTTATAGATATATTCTGTGTTTTTCAATTACTAGAACATAGATCTAGCTCTTCAGTATCTATTTCCAAAGAGTAAGATGACTGTGTGGATTAAGCGATAGTTTATCCTAATTCTATCAAAGCCTAACATGGATCTTTCTCCACCACTAATTCATATTCTCCTACATCAACTGAATTAGTATTAAATAATGAAATATTTATAGGAGAAACATTACTATCATTATGATCAATTTCTCTATATTGAACATCTACATGAGAATATTCTCTATAATTTCCAATTTAATGCCCCTACTGCTCAAGATCTTCTTCTATTATAGCTTGGTCAACATCTATGGGATCATAAATATTTATTTAAATTCATATTGTCATATAAACAATTTCCTCATCAATTCTATATTTCTATTCTTCATCTGTCCTTGGTCTCACAAAACCAACAATAAAAAACATCTCCCCCTGATCTACAACGATCAACAATTCTTGTTATTATATGATAACTAGTAGAAGATGAATATAAGATTCACTCCATAAATATTCTAATTTTATGATAGTTCTAGAATTATGAATAATTATCTGATGAAATATCTGATCAAAATAGATGTCATTTATCATTCACATATATAAAAAAAGAGTTATAGAATCCTTCCATTGGGGTAATATCCCATCATTTCAACTTTATAATGGAAAGGACTTAGATACCATATCATGTATATACTGAGGATCCGCATAACATTTTTCAAGAAAAAATACATATCATGATAAATTAAATTCTCTAGATCTTCTATCTTTAGAAATATTATAGACTAAATGAATTACAAAATGAATCACTAATCAAAATTAATATCTCTTTTCATTATTTTCAAAACATTGTTACTTCCAAAATAAGAAATAATGTATCATGTGATCCCCACCCCTGCTCTCGTTTATTTTTCAAATCCAAAAGAAACAACCCTTTATTGGGATAGGCTGAAATCATAGAAATATGAAATAAGATATAGAAAACATGTCGTCATGGATCTTATACAAAAAAAACTCTTCATTATATCCAAAACTAAAATAACCAGTTCAATAGAACTCTATCACTTAATTATAAAAAAATGGTGTATTTCTGTCACCAAAAAATAATTATAAACATTACAGCTTAAAAAATAATTTATCCTGATTTTCATTTGGTTTACCCTATAGAAATAGATTACCTTTCCCTGAATAAGTTTCTATTACTTAAACTCAAGAATAAGATCACATAGTCCAATATCATAAACTCTTTCTGAAGTTTCTATTTTTTGAAATTTTGATGTTACATGTTTTACAGTTTAGGGTTTTAGTAAATTGGAATTAGTAGCCCTCTAAAGGAATGGATGTGAAGGAGAAGGTCGGTAGACGGTATACAGTTTTATCATTCCAATTTAGAATGTATAATTTTCATTTTTATTTGAAAATAAAAATAAAAATAAATTGAAATAAAATTATTTTTTAAAATCATTAAAGTATATTTCAACAAATAAAGATTTATAAATAATTAAATATAACATATATTATTACAATAAAATGAAATAATAGATATTAAGTATAAATTAATAAACATTCATTTAAAATTTTATATTCCTAAATCCCCATTAATATATCTAAAAAAGCACTATAAAGTGGTTTAGTAAAAATATCAGTTAATTGATATTCTTTATTAAGAAATTCAAAAGAAATATCATTTTTACGAACTTGATCTATCAAAAAATTATTCTTTATATCAATATTATTAGTCCTATATATAATTATATAATTTTTTGAAATATTTATAGCACTAGAATTATCACATAAAATATGTTTACAATTAAAATTTAGTCAATACCCTGGTAGTGTATTTTTTTTCCACAATACGTTTTCACATAAAATGATAGTAGATACATATTATCTCTTATATGATGATCAGGAAAATAAGTATTCTTTCATTCATGTCCAGGATAGTAATTTTTTTTCCTAAAAAGTGATAGGTTCCTGAGGTTCTTTTTCTTTCTAATATACAACCTCAAAAATCAGAATTTGAATATGAAATTAAATTAAAATATAATGTTTTGGGGTAATGAATGGATTGAAAATAGTTCACTTTCAATATCTAAAAATTATTTTAAAAGTAGGAAGATGTGATTCTTTGTTATTTAACTGAAATATATCATATTATCATAAGAAAAACATAATGTCTGTTGTTCCAGTAGTAAGATATAATAAGATACCATTAAAACCTATATATAACTTGTTGTCAACTGGTTTCAGAAATTAATCCAAATCATGTTTTATATTATTACAAATTGGAGTTTTATAAATCATACTATTTTTATGTCCAATAATTTTAAATAAATCGATAATATATTTACATTGATTAAAAACATTTTAATAATATTTTTGATAAATATGAAATCCTAAAATATTCATTGACTCTCCAATCATACACATTTAAAATTAGGCTTTCATTACTTTTAAAAAATCATTACAATTATTTTTATCATTTTATTTAAAAATAATGACATCAATAATAATTTATACTAATAAAATATTATAACAAACAACTTTCTTAAAATTTATTGGATTTACCATTCCAAAAATAATTCAACTTTTAAAATAACTGAAACTAATCCTTCGTACCTTGATCTATACTGTTGTTTAATAACATATAGATATTTTGTATGTTTAGAAATAGAATTTGGTTTATAAATAAGTTCGAAACTAGGAGGTAGTTCAAAATAAACATCCTTTATTAAAGATTCATTTCAAAAGGATGATTTAACATCTAATATACTTTAAAATGTATATTAGATGCATAAGATAAAATGATTCTAATGGATTTTAATAAAGTTACATGGGAAAAGGACTCCTTATAATCTATTAATTCTTCCCAATTATATCCTTTAGCTATGAATATAGATTTACTACTAGTAATTATCCTTTGATCATCCTGTTTATTTATAAAGACCCATTTGGTTCCTATTATTGGGTAATGGGATAGTCATTATACTAACACTAAATCATCATTTATTAATAATTGGTTTATCACTTCTTGCATTCCTAACATCCTAATTTCATTTATAATGTATTTTTCAATATACTTATTTTATAACTGAGATAAATAAGAATAAAATTCAACTATGATTCCAACACTTATTCATGTTCTAATTCCAGTGTCTATGTATCATGTGATATTTTCTAAAGGATGGTTACATAAGGTTTTAAATAATTCTTGACTGATACATTTAGGTTTATTAGTTTCATGTTTTTCTAAAATGGGATAAATCTTATTTATATCATTTTCAAAATCCTTTTTAGGGGTTTCAAGTATCAAGTAGTCTAATGAGTTAGAAACATCATCTTTTTTACCATTCACTTTAAAAAGGCATAGTTTCATAAAACATAATAGAAAATGATTTTTAAAAAATCAATTAATTTTGTATATAACACTTTATTGGATTTAGAGTTAGCAGAATATCAAAAAATATTTCTTCATTAGCTTTTGGATTGAACTTACCATGGTTTTCCATAGAATTCATGATATATACCTTGAATACAATAACATTAAATTAATTTACATTAGGTTTTATGTTATTTTAAGTTAAAAAGTATTTCCTTTTAAAAATATGTATTATCAATACCATATTCCTGATATAGCAGTTTGTGCTTACAGATTTTTCCTAAAAATAGGTATGAAAACTATATTAATCTAGCATCTTCCTTGCCATTTAATGAATACTTATATTTCTTCTATAAACAATTCTATTTTTTGGAGGTGTTCATTGTGGAGAGAAGGTATGTTTAATACCTTGATTTAAGAAAACAATAATGAAACTCTTGAATCTCAAATTCTACACCGAGATCACATCATATTAAAATTATTTTAAAACCTTTTTCATTTTCATCAATTTGAGAAAAACATTCAAAACAATAAAAAAATCACTTTTGAGTTTTGTATAATACACCATACTAAATCGAGAATAATCATAATCTAAAATATTTAAATATAATGTACCATCAAATCTACCTACTCTATATGGTCTAAAAAACTCTATATGGATTAGTTCTAATGGGTTAGGTTTATCAATTTTGTTAAAGTATTTGAAAGATGATTTGGGTTGTTTGTTGATTTGGCATGCATCACAGAATATATCATTATCTAATTTATTACTAAGAAAATACAAAACAAACTATTTCTTAGATAATATATATAAATCATATATGTTAAAATTTCTTTGTATTCTATACCAAATTAATGAATCATTTTTCAGAGAAGATAAAAAATTCACTTTTTGTTTACACATGGATTTTAAATCAATGGTATAATCATTTTCAGTTCTTGGTGATCTAAATTGAAGAATTTTACCTCTAAATACATATAAGTAATTTTTAGATAATTAATCATAAAAACCGTCATCACAATGCTGAGAAAATCATATCTGGTTTTTAACCCATTTATATATAATACATTTTTTGTTGAGATAGTTTTTGGATCTCCAAAAATTTCAACTCTATGAATATTTTATTTTTCATTATCACCAAAAGTGACTAGACCTCCATTTATTTGAGTCAGTGTATAAAACTTTTATGAGTATCTACTCATTTGTCTATAATAAACACTATCTATATACCATATAATATTCTTGTTCTGGTGGAATGTTTCCTATATAATAATTTAAAAAATTGTTTTTTGGTAACCATATATTATTGGGTCTAGTAGTGTCGACTAGTAGTGATATGGGTATCCATATTTTTCATAATTTACCATAATTTACATCAATTTCTTAAGACATACTTGTATAAAAAAACTTTTTAGTACCAATAATTTGAGGATTTCTCAAATAACAGTTGTTAGTGGCATGAATTTTATTCCAAAATAAAAAAAAGTATCATTTTTTTAATTGGGTAAATAATTTTTTTTATAAAGTTTTGATTTTTTAACCTTCCTTCCAATACCAAATATTTTCCTTTTACAAATTTTTTTCTATCAATCTCATTCAGAACCTTTTCTTTAGTAAATATAATTGAAGTACTCATATAAGATTCTACTTCATTGTGTTATTCCTTTATCCTTTTTTCGTAATCAATATTGTTTTTTTATAAATGAGTTGAATTTTTAACATCCTCTTGGTGTTGTTTTTGTATAGTGACTATTTCACCTAAAAAACATTGTGAATATTTTTAAGTGGTTTATGTTTCCTTAATAAAGAATCATAATTCTCTCTTATAATTGAACAATAAATAAACAAATATATCAATTTGCAAACTATTAGTACTAGAATTAGAGGACTAATATGTTTGAACGTTTACTTCTACATCCATAAAACTCATATTGGCATTGAGATTTGGTGGCCCCTTCTCTGAATTATATTTTGAAGTGATACTAGAGTGTTTAGATACAATACATGTATATTTTATAACACTTTTTTCATTTATTCTCATATGTAGTATTTTTATTATATTTCTTATATTCAATTTTTTCTATCAAATTTCACATGGGGGAAATCAGGTCTAATGTGACAGATTTTTTTAATTCATTTATATATAAATCTCATGGTCATTTTTTATCATTCTAAATGGTATTTTCTAAAACCTATTTTCTTCCTGTAGAATTTGATGGACATTCGGGATAACTGATCTAGTTCCCTTTATGAATATGAGGAATATGAATTTTTTCTCAATTTTCTAATCTTGTTGGGTTTTTCTACAATGATTTTGAGATTTTATGTTCAGGGTAGTATTTTCATATTTTATTACAATATTATGATATTAAACGTCATCTTTTATTTCTTATTTTTTACATCCTTAGAGTTCTAATAAATTCCTTCATTATCAAATTGTTGATAGGAGATGACTCGAGAACTGTAGTAGATATGTCATTCTCTTTTGTGGGACGTACTATGAGTACTATTAAAACATCACTAGATGGACTTATGGGATCTACCAAGGAAGTAATATTGTTGAAAATATATGTAAACCTTCAATTAATATGTTTCATTATTTCACCATCATACCTTTTAAATGTGTTAGAATATATCACATGTCTAGCATATCTAATTTCTATAATATTAACTATTCTTTTATGATGAAAATTAATTGTTTCCACATCTATAATGTAGAAGGACATTTTGATACATGATTAAATTACTTATGACCATGCCCTCAGATAATAGAATTCACTAATTTTTAATTGATATCATACTCCGCTATTGTTTCATCTGTCAAAATATCATGTTTTTTAGGAATCATAGATGGATGGTTTATCTTTGAATAAACATTGAATTTAGGATTATTCAAATAGATGATCATTAGATATTTCAATAATCAATAATTTATTTCATTAATGTAAAGATAAATATCCATAGAAATTCCTTATTGCAGATCATCCATTGGAATCTTCTTTGCATAAACATTATTCTTTTCATCTGGAAATATCATTATCCCAAAAGATAACAGTTGATACTAATTGTTTGGTCAGAATAATAAATATTTACAAAAGAGGGGGGGGGGTAAATTTTTATTTTCAATAATCCAAGAAAATTCTAGATTTTGAATCCGTTCCTTATTTATGATGATATGAATAATTTTTTATGTGTTTTATATGATCAATGGATAAATAGAAAGATGGAACAAAACAAATTTATAGTGGTTCGGGGCACAATATACCCCAAGTCCACTCCACTTTGTGAGCATGGTGAATTTCAATAAAACGATCCTCTTATCACGAGACTGTAAAATTCAAAAATAAGTATTGGTAGTTAAAAAATTTACAACTAGGTTTAACAAAGGCTTATTGTTATTTTACAGGGAACTGATTTTATAGAGCTTAGTATAAGAAGATGATAATTAAACCACAACTGAGTATGACCAGTTTCTACTCCAATAATAAAAAGAGTTTGATTTGTTGATTGTTTGGTGTTATATTAAAAATTTTAGTAGAAAAAACATTTAATAGTTAGATCTTCTTATTAAAAAATGAATGACCAGAAGAAGTTTTAATTTTTATTTGATCCTGGTTTCAAATGATCTTCAATTTTCATATCAAAAACGTGTAGCTATAATCTTACAACAACACAAGTTTGAAATATATATTCTTCCAATGTCTTACCTATTCTACCAATAATAGAGTAAATCATTATTTACATTATAATAGTAAATTTTTTTCACAAAAATACAATTGTATATGTGAATGAGACATGTATAACTTGTATCAATTTTTTAAGAGATACCACCACCCTGATTCAAAAATAATTTGATCGTATGAATAGATTTTTTTCCAGTTAAATGAATCCAGGGAAATCACCTGAATGAATGAAAATATTAAAATCTAAATTAAACAGGGGATTAATAACTTAACTTAAGAATAGGAGTGATTTTTTTGTTGAATATGGTTCCATGAATCAATCACAACGAGCATTGAATCAACCTATAACATTATCAAAAATAGTAGAATTAACCTGAGATAAAAACATCAATTTTAAAACTCCACTGTTTAATAGGAAAATATAGGGTTGAACTGTGTAGTGTAGGGTTCCATTTAATAGCATAGGTTTTCTTTGCATAGTGTAGGGTTCCTTTTTATAGTGTAGGGTTCCTTTGTATAGCATATAGTTCCAACTTATGCATGGTTCCATAACCATACCTTCATGTGTGAGTAATGTAGGGAACAAAAGTAACGTTGGGATGATAATCCATACATTAATTCTTTCTATAATATGATTCCAAAAGTAAGGATGATTAACCATACACTCAATATCCCGAATTCAAGGTATAAACAATGTTTATAGATTCCAATGTAGGTTTGATATTCATTTCATTTTTCATCCACTGAATATAAGGTTTCCAATCCATGTGCATAATATCCATATTAAGGTTTCCAATCAATAAGTAAAATATTGAGCATAGAGTTGGGATGATGATCCATAAATTCATCAACCAAATGTAGCACTTGCATAGTGTTTTCCTAACACATATTATTTCTTTTCATTTCATCAATGACATAAATAAAAACATAAACATATTCGTGAAATATACATAATACCACATTATTAGAAAATAAAAAATGGTATTTTTGAGAAAAAAAATCATCATATAATATAGTTTATTATTGAGAAAATACATTACAAAAAGTATCATTACATAATAGATTATTTTTTTTTGGAATAATGAAATACACAATAATATGGTATATAACATTATAAGATAAATGTATTATTTTTTGAGTCATATATAATGTAGGAACCCACTAGTTCGATATAACATAGACCATTTACTATATATATTAACATAAATCATTACTATTGGTAGTCTTAATCCAAAATTATAATTTAAGGAATATAATATTAAAGAAAATTCATTTCTGCTCTGCTTATAAATACCACCCTCACAGCCCATTCTAATCACAACATATAATCCTTAAAGTTACAATCATTATACCCAATTAATCTCCAAATCCTCTCCTATGGGTCAATGTTTTTATAGTCTCATCAAAATAAAATTACAAGGACCCATAAGGGGTATCCAAAAAAGATATTTCCAAAGAGAGAGATAAACTCTAACCTAAATTTATGTTAAACATATTTTTCTTCTACCACCACCCCTATATATTCTCCATTAACCTAAAAATTGTAAAATATATTTCCAAAATATAATTACAAGTTATTTTTATGGTATAATTTTCATCTTATACCATCCAATCATTATTTTCTAAATCAAAAATGTTGGTTCCAATATTGTTAGTTCACCGCCACCAAGAAAAATGTATTTTTTGCCTCCACCACCTTCAAGTATTGTTATATAAAAAATATTTTAGTTAAATATGATTATGAAAACTATATTAAGGCTTATTTATTGTTTTAATGTTTTAATAATGCATTAATGAAATGAAATTATTTTATTTCATGACGTTCTATAAACCATTCTCATTGAACAAACCATATAATGGTAAATATTTTACAAAAATGAATCATCTATATTTGAGAACTTAAAAAAATTTGTGACAACTCAAATATAAGTATTCAAATGAATAATAAATCATTTAACATATAGAGTTATGTGCACATTTTAAATGAATTTCAATAATTATAAACATGTGACCATACCTAGTAACTACGAAATAAATACCACTGAAATAGTGAAAATAATCATTATATCCCACATAAATCATTGTAAATAAATATAATATAATTAAAGTAAAAAAAATCTTGAAAATATTTTAGTTTTAAGTAATTAACTCAATTAATTTGAATTTCTCATAAATTAAGTGAACATGAAGAATTATTCAAGAACCTTTGGTTAGGGGTCTCTCTAACCTACCCTATTTTCTTAAGAGTTATTCTTTCTCATTCTTACCTCACGTTATAACTAAAATAATCCAAGTAAATTATTATTTATTATTTATATTACATTAAAACGTATATAACATCCTTACTTCATCTTTCCCTTATAAGGATATATATGTTTTAATTATTCCCTACTCAATATATTTATTTAAGAAAACATGATTATAGGAAACTTCTCTATTTATTACCCCTATTCAATTAAAACAACATAAATTTTTTTAAAATATTTATGGTTTCTAAAAAATTATATTTTACTATGTCAAACCAATTTTTACTTCATTTATGGATTTATGGGAAATTCACTTAAATGATTTTTTACCATTTTTTCATTGAAACTCACATAAAAAGAAATATTTCCATAATTATTTGTCTAATCAATTTTATATAGTAATTTATCTATGAATTATTCTCAAATAATATTTATTTTTATTTATATTTTATTGTAAAAAAACAAATTATTCCATTCATTCAAGTAATTCATTTTGTAATTCGATTTTACTGTTTTATAACAAAATTTTTGTATACCATTTCACTCTATGGGAATTTCATCTGGTGATGATATATATATATCTAATTTCCTTTTCATAAAACAAATAATCATGTACATGTTATATTGTTTGATCTCAGATAGATCTCCAATGCATTAATAAATTTTTTTCTCTTAAAATTTTAGGTAATTGATTATGGAGAAAAGCTAAAATATTACAGGACTTAGTCAAAAAAGTGATATTATTTTTGAAGTTAACCATGACTTATTCTCAATACATGTTTTATATTTTTGTCACATTACTATGAATCCATGAACATATTATTCCATGTTTTTTATTTTATAATCCCATTTTATTATTATTGGTAATTTCCATTTATGATATAATGTTCTTCTTATAACACCTTGTGTTTTTTTGATTTTTTTTCTTAATTAATCTTTTTGATATTTTTCATTTAACATGACACTCAAAATTGGTATATATATATATATATATTAAAACACTAGGTCAAAAATTCATTTCTCATGACACCTAATTGGCTTATACTACGTGCAACACTAAAATGGTTTGTGTTGCATGCAACACTGACTAGGCATGCACTACACAAAACACTGACGTGACATGCTCTACAGGCAGCACTGACATGACATACATTACAGAAGATATATAGTATCTATGAAACATCATTTAATGATATAATTATTTGAACTTATTTGTTATAACTAATAAAATTAAGCATTGTAATATATATAGTAATAATTACATTTGAATTATTTTTTCAATTTTCTTTATAAAAATAATACATTTTGATAATGAAAATTGTTTTTTTGAAAAGTCATTATATGTTTGAAAAATTCAATTCTTTCAAATAAATTAATTTTAATGTTCATTTTCAAATAACCAAAAATTTAATGTTAGAAACATCTAGATTTTTAATTTTATAAAATAAAATACATTTTTGAATTTATAATTCAGTAATTATCTAAGGGTGAATTTTTGTACTTTTCTGAGAAACATAATTTTTTGATGATAGGTTAAAAATACTACATTTTAGATAATATCTTTCTTTTCGTTTAAATAATCATTAATGTGATATTATATTTTGAATTTTTTTAATGTTATATTATGTTAATTATAAATATATTTATATAATTTATATAATAATAGTCATTTTCACTTTGAAATTGAATATAAAAAATAACAATCTTTTGATCATTTTATGCTTTAAAACCCTGTTATTTCATTATGTCTGTGGGAATAACAATAATCATAAATTTTCTTTTTCTATAAATTTAAATTTGAAAAAACTAACATAGCCCCTTATAATTAGTTTATTATTTAGATTATAATTACATTATCTTAATTGTTGTCAAAAAATATTAGTAAAAGTGATTAAATTTAATCACAATTAATGAGGTAAAATTATGATTAATTTGGGACAAAACAATAATTTTAAGGGCCCAAATGACCTAGAAAATTGTCCAACACCCTTTAGATGGAAATATTTCGGCCAAACCTCTTCCATTCATGATTATTTTTAGTTGTTTAGGAATTTTATTTGTTATGAACATGTGTTCACTTAAAATTGTTTCATGAATTCCATGTGTGTCCTTTTTCCACCTTATAAACGGCCACCATATCTCCCTACTATTCACACCCCTCAAAGAACATAGGTTTAACCACGCCCCGCCCAATACACATATCAATATCCCTACCTTCCTCCTAGAATCTAGTCCTTGGTCATAAATCAATCCAAATTATCATTTTTGAAGAATCCAAAATAACTAACATGATTTAGAGGTTGTTTGAATGAGTACAACATGAGTCAATATACAATGTAATGTGATTTCATCTCACCTTTTCATTCCATGTGATAAATGATTTATTATAAACCTATTCTTTTTGTGTCAGATTTATACTACCCATGGATGTATTCTATGATTATTATAATTACATTTAATGGTGTTTATGTATCCATTGTCTGATCATTATTTCATGGTGTTTATGTTTCAAATGTTATCAAATATGTAAAATATTTTTTTCTTAATTTTCTTTATTTGAGGCTTATTATTAGTTAGGCATATAAATTATTTTTTGAGGTTTATGTAGTTTTATTTTTCATGTTATATCATGAAACCCCTAATTTTCAAGATATTTTAAATATTATTTAATTTACATTTCTTACATGGTGAGTATGATCCCATGTTATCATGTGATAAGATTTAACTGAAAGAATCACAACAAATTTCGAGATTGGTGATAATTATGATTTTTTAATTGAATATTACTATACATAACTTTGTAAAACTCATGAATATTAATCGACTATATTTAGTAATGATTTATCCAGGTGTTGGTACAATTTTTACAAAACATGGATCATAATATAGTTAAAAAGTGTTTTTTCATGAAGCCCTACATTACCCTCTATTTAGTATGAAATTATTGTTCCATTAAAGAAAATGTCTTCTAAAAAGGGATTACATGAATATTGTAACAATATCCTATGATCATTAAAATTAATTTTTATCTTTTTTTATTTTACCAATGTTTTTTATGGTGTATTTTTTTTGAAAAAATAATATTTTTAACCTTTTCTCAAGGTAAAAGGAATGCTATTTTTAATTTATACAACACGTATAGGTGTACATGTGGTCCATTAATTGAATATTTTAATTTCATTTTTAAAAGGATAATTTTTAAGAAAATGTTTATAACTTAATTTTCAGAGAAATTATTTTCAAAAAGTTTCAATGTTTTTTTTATATGTTTTCAACGAAATTGTTATTCAAAACATATTCTAGAATTTACTTATAAATTTTTATAGAAAAATGTGTTATTTTTTTCATATTCATTAAAACATTTATATAGAATATTGTTTTCAAAATATTTTCAATATTATTTTGTAAGTTTTAAAGTGTAAAGACCCAGAAATTTGAAGGAAATTTTTTACTTAATTCTTTGAAATTTTACAAGTCCGCGGTTTCTAAGGGTGCCTGATTCCAAGGCCCGATGTGCTCGGAATCAATTTCTGAAGTTTTTTTCATGTACGTTAAATAAACGTATGTATAGGTTCTCTATCTTTTGAACCGGTGCTTGGAATTGAAATCTGAGGGCATCGATGAACTCGCAGCACCGGTATTCCTTCAAAGGGACCTTTACTGCAGTTGCGTTTGTTTGAGAGGAGAAGTTAATTTTTATGTATTTATATTATAATAAATAAAATTTATGTACAAAATTTTGTTGTTTAAAAGTTGGTTATTTCATTCAAGGGAGAGTTAGATGTGGGGACCACACCCACATAACCTCCCATGAGAGGAGAATGTGTGGTGGGTCCCACACGAGCCCCTAACCCTTCATCTTCCCTTAAACTCCTCATTAACTCCCCTTTATTTAATTTGAAAAATCCCCTCTTTTAATGTGAACACTCCACCTCCCCTCATTTAAATTTTAAACTCTTCACCTCCTCTTAATTAATTCTAACAACTACGATTAATTAAATGCCACATTTAATTAATCTTTGAATTATGTTGAATCAATTTGAATTGCATGGAAATTCTATTAATGTTGGGTAGCTTTTATAATATTTTCATGGAAAATATTTCGCTGGAGAAACCTCTGGAGAATTAGAAGAAGGTGTTCCTCTCAAAATGAAGAACATATACTCTCTCCAATGATAAACTCATGGCCAGCGACCGTCGTCTTCTTCATTCTTCTCCCTCTACATCAAGGAAGAGGACTCTGCTCATGAAGAACATCGACTACGCTTTCTCCTCGTACATATCTCGACGTCCACAAATCGATGTCATCTTAGAATCCTCATTCCATGACATGGAAAGAGAGCATCAGAATTAAGGTAGGGGGTTTCATATAAATTTAAGTGAATGAAATTATATTCCATTTTTGGTGAATGATTTTGTTGTCTTCATCCAATTGATATCACCTAACGCAGAGGGCGCAGACCGAACGAACACGGCCTGACGATCCTTCGATGGTTCATGAATCTTTTGGCAGTGGCGACTGGAGGCGGCGACCGCACAACGGCTTCGTGAAGGAATCCATGGCCTGCAGCCGCGGGCCACTCGACAGATGAACCAAACTGGCCGGTTATAGCCGGTCGGGCAGGAGAATCGCGTCCCTCGCTCTGTGGGCCACTTTGGCAGCGAACCTGCCGACGACCTGGCAGCCGGGTTGAAGGAAGCCGCGACACCCGTAGGTGCCGCGCGAGAGAACAACGGCCTGCCCGAGCGGGCTGCTCATGCCAAGAGGACCAGCCAGCTTTGTCCGGTTAGATAGGAGGGGCGGCGCCGCTCGGTGCCGTCGGTCCGGGAAACCGGCGGGCCACGACCCCCCTTGTACCGCTCGGCCAGCCTGGCCGAGCCACGACCAGCCTGGCCGAGCCACGACCAGCCTGGCCGAGCCACGGCCAGCTGTGTACTGGGCCTTGACTCGCAGCGCCATGCTGGGCCGGGATGAGCCGCAACCATCCACGGGCTGGGCCTCACCCAGCTCGGCTGGGCTGGGACAACCCCCCTGCCGGGTCGGACCCGCCGTACCAAGGTGGGCCGCCCCGCCAGCCCACTGGGCTTGATGGGCCAGGCCCGTTTCACTAAATCATGGATAAATTTAAGATCGTGCATCCGATCGATGAGATTTATACGGCACTAGGATCCTTGTGACGATATGGTACTTATTAGTTACTCTAGGTGACTTTTTGAAGACTTTGGAAAATGTTTGGGTTTGGAACGAGCGTAATTTTAACCAGGCCCTGGAAACGGAAAAGCCAATATCTCTTAGACCGGGCATCCGATTGACGCACCTTCTGTCGCGTTGGGTTCCTTTTGATGATACGGAACATCGGGATACATAAAATCTATAATTCGTGACTGTTTATGTATTTTACACTTGGCTCACAGAGCGGTCCCTCCCGGAATCGAGCGTGCTATGTGCGGGAACCCTAGAGCTGGCTGGGACTGCGACGACTACCGTATTGGAATCCTCTGTGGGTTTGAAGATGATGAAAACTGTATTGGAATCCTCTGTGGGTTTGATAGCAATGACTAATGTACTTGTATCCTATGTGGGTCCTATAGATTGACTTATGTACTAGTATCCTGAGTGGGTCAGATAGAGTAGCTGGTCCAGTATCCTACGTGGGTCCGACAGCTTAGCTGGTCTAGTATCCTACGTGGGTCCGACAGCTTAGATGAATTAGTGACTACATCTATTCATCTCTATCTCCATAAGAAATATGTATACCTGTGTGAGCTGTGTATTGACATTCAATAATTATTATTGATGTGATTGACTTGCTTTCTTGTGTGGATTGGGTAGTTCTTGGGCTCGAGAGTTAGAGTCGAACTGTGATTGATAACATAGGTATATGTATGGGAATATACCTAATTAGGGTTCGTTGATACTCCAGGATTATATCATTCTTCTGTGTCTTATCCTTCGTGGATTAGGGGAGAACTTCGGGGGTCTCAGGGACCCTACTGAGTATCGTATACACACCCCTGCACAGGCTATGCCCGCACTACGTTGTGTTGGATGCAGACTACAGACAACACTGATCGAGGTGGAGGCTTGTGGAGCTGGATGGTACCCAGAGATGGACCACTTGGAAAGACGTACACGGAGCAGATGTCTAGAACCGAGGTGTGGAGGAAGCCATATGTACCCAACCGTCATGTAGGATTCCCAGAGTATGACTTAGTTATTGCTGTTTTATTTTACTATAGTTGTACTAGCTTTTTAGTTGTGCTGTACTTACTGTTGGGCTTGTATTTCTGGCCCCTTTCCATTCAACACTTACTTTTGTATTCAGTATTACTTAGTGATTTCTTTTATTGCGTAGTCTGTTGTGTTTCTTTAATTTTATAAAGGAAATGCCATACCATTTTATCAGTATTTATGACTTTGTGCTAGTTGTCATCCCCTGGCCTATGGAAGGTGGGATTGGGGTAGTCACGACACGGGCCCTGGGGACGTGTCATGACAAATTGGTATCAGATGAGTTGGATCTACCACATAACCAAGGAGACTAATCTATCTAACTGTGAAGAAATAGTGTTAAGATTATTGAGTGTGGTTTTAATTCTAGGGAGTCTGGTGTAGGTGTGGCGGCCAACGTATCCATACCCCAGGACCCTGACCTCTGATTTTCTGACTTAGGGAACGAAAACAATGGTTGCATGTGTGTTTCCTTTGAAAAATTATTCTTCATGATTACCTTGTGTCAGCTCTCTAGGTATACTGTTTTAACCATGGCTCACCTGTTTCTTTTCAGGATGGCTCCACAAAGGCAGTAAGATAGGGTTCTGAGTTACATACGATATGGTAGTCCACAAAGCGATGAGACCTCGGTGCAAGGCCCCATCACAGCGGAGGCACCAGCGGTACCACTACCCGCTGGGCCACTGATACTACCAGCCCCAGCAGCAGAGAGTGCACCCTGCCTGAGTGCGTTGCACGAGTTCCAGTGCCGGAGGCCGCCTACGTTCCAGGGAGAGACGGACCCACAGGCAGCTGAGGATTGGTTGGAGGCTATCATCAATGTTTTCAGATTGGTAGGGACACCATCCGACCTTATGGTGATACTTTCCACGAGTCTCATGCACACAGTAGCAGGTAGATGGTGGATCTTGATGCTCCAGGTGCCTGAAGAGGCATAATTACGTTGGACAGACTTTGAGAGTCTCTCTGACTCAAAGGTTGTTCCAGCCACCCTTCGTGCGGTGCTAATTCAGGATTTACTTCATCTGCAGTAGGGTAGCATGACAGTAGCTCAGTACTCAGCGAGGTTCACTCACCTCTCACGGTACTCCATGTACATGTTACGTGACCCATTCTCCAGGGCCTAGACCTTTGAGAACGAACTCAGACATGTGATCAGGGCTTTGATGATCTCCCTCAGTATTCCGACGTAGGAGGGAGTACTGGAGATAGCCCTTCTTGTAGAGAGTTTTATTGCTGAGCCGACACCAACTGCGAGACCCACTGCAGAACGACACATAGTGGAGTCTTCTGCAGCAGGCAGTAGACAGTTTCCGCAGAGGTCCAAGCGGACCAGGCCATCTGGTGGGCGAGCTAAGGATACAGTTTCGGTTGTGCGGGGCACACAAAACCAAGCCAGCTATACGAGGAGAAGGAAATTCTATGCATGCGGCGGGTAGGGTCACATGGCTTGGGACAGCCTGACCCGCCATGTGGACGAGCAGTAGACAGTAGAGGGACCTCCAAGGTAGAGGAGAGGTTTGACCGTGGTGGTCCGCTGGGTGCGGGCAGACAAGGTAGAGAAGCTGGTCGAGCAGCAGGTGGTAGACGACGTTTTGAGGCTCTACCACCACCACCACCATGAGGAACACCCCGACCACAGGGAGCTGGTAGGCAGGGGTTGGCTCAGCACCAGGTAGTCGAGGCCTACGGCCATGGAGAACCTGAGATGATTCGAGGTACTATCTGTGTCTACTCCACCCTTACTGTAGTAATTATAGAAACAGGTGTGAGTCATTATTTTATTTCCTATTCCTTTTTTGGATCTTGGAGATTCTTATGGAGCCGTTGGATCGATACTTATGGCTACAGACTCCTATGGGATCAAACTTGACGAATATGCACTGGTTCCGGAAATGTGAGCTTGCTCTAGGAGGCAAGAGTTTCAGTTGGGATCTTCTTGTAGCGGTGTCGATGCCTTAGGACGTCATCATGGGTATGGACCGGTTGTCTACAATCCATGCTTAGATCGACTACATTAGGCGCAAAGTGTGGTGTGTCCGCACGTATGGGACCAGTTTCACCTTCACTGGTGAGAAAAGAGCCATTGAAGAGCAGGATGGACTTACACAGAAGAGTAGGCAGCCGATCACACATCAGTTGGCTAGTTTCATCCTCAAAGCGTTTGATGTGCGGAGTCCAAGATTTTCTATTGTGGTGGATCATTATGCGGGCGTTTTTAATGAAGATGTTCTAGGACTACCTCCTTGAATAGAGGTAGACTTCTACATAGACCGATTCCCCGGGAAAACACCGATAACTACTCCAGCATATCGGATGGCTCCTGCCGAGCTTCGTGAGCTGCGGGTACAACTGGAGGACTTGTAGGTGAAGGGATTTATCTAGCCCAGTGTTTCACCATGGGAATCTATGATTTTGTTCGCCTAGAAAGCATATGGGAGCTTGTGACTGTGTGTCAACTACCATATCCTAAATCAATTGACCGTGATGAACAAGTTCCCACTACCGAGGATTGAAAACCTCTTTGTTCAGCTCAAGAGAGCACAATGGTTCTCGAAGATAGACCTTGGGTCAAACTATCACCATCTCAAAGTTTGAGATGAGGAGGTGCAGAAGACGGCCTTCATGTGTCAGTATTTCCACTATGAGTTCTTGGTTATGCCGTTCGGTGTAACCAACACTCCAGCAGTGTTCATGAGTCTCATGAACAGGATCTTCCAGCCTTACCTCGATTGATTTTCCATAGTTATCATCGACGATATACATATTTACTAGACTATGGAGGAGGAGCACGCCTACCACTTGGGGGCTGTACAGGATAAACTACGAGAGCACCAGCTTTATGGTATGCTCTCGAAGTGCCAGTTTTGGATTTGAGAGGTTCATTTCTTGGGACACATCATCTCAGATGCTGGAGTTGCAGTGGATCCAGTGAAGATCAAGTAAGTACTTGCTTGGGAGCCACTCGGGTGAGTGATAGAGGTGCGGAGTTTCCGGAGTTTGGATGGGTACTATCAGAGATTTGTGCTATACTACTCGAGATTTTCAGCACCACTTTCAACTTTGATGAAGAAGGGGAAACCCTTAGTGTGATAAGATAGATTCTAGCAGAGCTTTCAAGAGCTGAGATAGAGATTGAACAGTGCGCCAATATTGAGGCTACCTAGGGAGGGTGTTGGGTATGTAGTTTACTGTGACTCATCAGGGACCAAACTCCGGTGTGTCCCAATGTAGGGGAAAGCAGTGATCGCATATGGTTCACGATAGTTGACACAGAACGAGCAAAACTACGCTACCCATAACCTAGAGTTAGTAGCAGTTGTCTTCGCTCTGAAGATGTGGTTGCACTATCTGATGGATGAGCACTTTACACTATAATCTAAACACCAGATTCTCAGATATATATTCTCGCAGAAGGACATGAACCTAAGATAATGGCGATGGCTCGAGTTCCTCCAGGAATATGACTTTGAGATTGTCTATACTCCTGGGAAGGGGAAAGTTGTAGCTGATTCTTTTAGTAGGAGATCGAGCATTCATCTACTAGGAGTGGAGACAGAGCAGCTAGCCGCGTTGCAGATATCCTTTGTGGATATATATGGAGAAGCTTTTCTTCAGTATCCCACATTCACTCCTCCACTTCTTCAGCGAGTCAGGGAGGCACAACATGGGGAAGTTGACTGTGAGATGTGACGTGCTCATATATCCACAGGGCATGCGCCTGATGGATTTTATGAAGGAGGGGAGCATATAATCCTCTTTAGGGGATGTACTATGGTACCATTTACACTACAGGAGGAAGTTCTGAGGGAGTTTCACACTTCCCCTCTATAGGTACATCAAGGAGTGGAGAAGATGTATCAGGACCTCCGACGACAAAACTGGTGGTCGGGTATGAAGAAGGATGTAGCAGAGTTTGTATCACGATGCCTCACTTGTCAGCAAGTGAGGGTAGAGCACCAGGTACCAGCAGGCTTGGTAAAACCCTTAGAGGTTCGAGAGTGGAAGTGGGATGGGATATCCATGGATTTCGTGATGGGGATTCCACATAAATCCAGAGGTCATGACTTTATATGGGTGATCGTAGGCCGACTCACCAAGTCGGACCACTTCCTACTGATCATAGAGAAAGGTCCAGTAGAGAGCTTGGGAGGCCTCTAAGTTCAATAGAATGTATAGCTTCATAGTGTTCCATCGTCTATCATTTATGATCGAAATGATCGATTCACTTACCAGATATGGAAGGGGTTATATGAGGCTTTTGGGACGCAACTATGTCTTAGCACCACCTTCCATCCTCAGATAGATGACCAAACAGAGATGACCATTCAGATTCACAAGGACAAGCCTTTTGCATGTGTCCTTGACTTTGGTCACACCTGGGAGGATCACTTACCCTTGGTGGAGTTTGCGTACAACAACAGTTACCACTCCACCATCGGGATGGTCCCTTACGAGGCGTTGTACGACCGACCTTGAAGATATCCTCTGTGCTAGACTGGCCTAGGGGAGTCAACACTTGTAGGACCTGAGATGGTTCAGGCTACGAAAGAGAAGGCTCAGATCATCCAGGAGCGAATGATGACTACACAGAGTAGAAATAAGTCCTATACTGATTGCAAACGGAGACTACTCGAGTTCGATGTTGGTGACCAGGTCTTCTTACGAGTCTCTCCTCAATGAGGTCTACAAAGATATTTCAGGGGCGGAAAGTTATCCACACGTTTTATCAGACCTTTCCAGGTCTACAGTATAGTAGGTGAGGTGGTTTACCACCTATCCCTTCCACATTAGTTGCACCGGGTGCATGAAATCTGCCACGTATCTCTGCTGAGGAGATACGTGCACGACCCATCCCACATCGTCGAACATAGGGATCTAGACATTGATGACAGGGAGACAATCACGGAGGTCCCGGTGGAGATCAAGGATCGACAGGAGTGGGTCCTATGTGGATGGTTGATTACTCTATGCACATTCGCTGGAAGCATCAGAACCTTCAGAAGAGCACCTGGGAGCGGGAGGCTCAGATGGGTTCTCAATACCCTATATTGTTTCCCTAGTTTATGTTTTAGAATTATGGGGATGTAAAGCCCTGAGGTGGGGGTAATTTAAGGACCCAGAAATTTCAAGGAATTTTTTTTCGTAATTATTTGGAATTTTACGAGTCCACAGTTTCTGATGGTTCCTGATTCCGAGGCCCAGTGTGCCCGGAATCAATTTCTGATGTTTTTTCGGGTACGTTCAGTAAACATACGTACGAGTTTGTCTATCTTTTGAACCATTGCTCATAATCGAAATCTAAGAGAACCGATGAACTCACGGCACTGGTGTTTGCTTAAGGGGACCTTTACCACAGTTGTGTTTACTTGGGAGGAGAAGTTAATTTTTGGGGATTTATATTAAATTAAATAAAATTGTTGAACACACTTTTATTGTTTAAGAGTTGGTTATTTCCTACAAGGGGGAGTAAGAGGTACGACCCACAACCACATAACCTCCCATGAGAGGATAATGTGTAGTGGACCCCACACGATCCCCTAACCCTTCAACTTCACTTAAACTCCCCATTAACTCCCCTTCATTTAATTTGACAACTCCACTCTTTAGATGTGAACTCTACACCTCCTCTCTTTTTAATTTTAAACTCTTCACCTCCTCTTAATTAATGCCAAAACAAGGATTAATTAAATTCCACATTTAATTAATCATTGAAATCATTTGAATCTATTTGAATTGCATGGGAATTTTATTAAAGTTGGGTAGATTTTAAAATATTTTCTTGGAAAATATTTCGGTGGAGAAACCTCTGGAGAAATAGAAGAAGGTGTTCCTCTCTCAACGAAGAACATATACTATCTCCAATGAATAACTCAAGGCCTATGACCATCGTATTCTTCATTATTCTACCTCCGCCTTAAGGAAGATGACTCCGCCCACGAGGAATGCGAGCATCAGAATCAAGCAAGTGGGTTTGATATAATTTTAAGTTAACGAAATTATATTCCGTCCTTGGTGAATAATTTTATTGTCTTAGGCTAATTGATATCACCTAACGCACATGGCGCGGAACCAATGAACAAGGCCTGAAGACCCTCTGATAGTTCTTGAATAATTTGGCGGCGATGACCAGAGGCGGCGATCGCGCACCGGCCACGTGAAGGAAACCGTGGCCTGCATCTGCGGGACACTGAGAATATGAACTGAACCATCCGACTATAGTCGATCGGGCTGGAGAATAGTGGTACCTCTAACACGCCGCGCTGCCGAGAACTACATCCCAAGCACCACGGGCCGTTTCGGCGCCGAACTGGCCGGCCGCCTGCCGGCTGGGTTGAAAGAAGCTGCTGCACCCGCAGGTGCCACACGGGAAAAACGCAGCCCGCTCGTGCGGGCCACTCACTCCGGGAGGACTGGCTAACTTCAGTTGGCTGGATAGGAGGGGCAGTGCCGCTCGGCACCGCAAGTTCGTGAAACTGTGAGACCACCCCCCCCCCCACGCCCCACTTAGCCAGCCGCGGACTGGGCCACGCCACACCGGGCTAGGACGCACCCTGCCGGGCCTGGCCGGGCCACACCCCACCGGGCCGGGGTGACCCCCCTTCAGGTTCGGACCCACCGAACCAGGTTGGGCTGACCTCCCAGCCCGCTGGTCTTGACGGGCCGAACCCATTTCAGTTAAACGTGAATATCTTTAAGACCATGTGTTCGATCGATGCACTGTCTGTGGCACTAGGATCCTCGTGACGAGATGGTCCATTTACGATACTCTAAGTGAGTTTTGTACAACTTTGTTAAATGGCTGGGTTTGGAATGAGTGAAAATCCAACTGGGCCCCAAGAACAGAAAAGTCAATATCTCTCAGATCGGGCATCCGATTGACGTGCCGTCTGTCGCATTGGTTTCTTTTTTAGGAGATAGAACATTTGGATACATCAAATCTGGAATTAATTATAGTTGATGTATCGAACCATTGGACCGAGGAGAAGACCCTCTCGGAATCATGCGTGCTATGTGCGGGAACCCCAGAGCTTGATGGGACTGCAACGACTACCGTACAGGAATCCTCTGTGGGTTCGACGATGACGCCAACTGTACTGGAATCCTTTGTGGGTTCGACAGCGATGACTACTGTACATGTATACTAAGTGGGTCCAAAAGTTTTAATTCTGTGATAGTATCATGAGTGGGTCCGACATAGTAGCTGGTCTAGTATCCTACGTGGGTCTGACATCTTAGCTGGTCTAGTATCCTATGTGTGTAGGACAACATATATGAATCAGTGACTACATCTAATCATCTCTATCGCTATACAATAGATGTATAACTGTGTGACATGATTCTTGACTTTCAAAAATTATTATCGATGTGATTGTCTTGCTTTCCTGCGTGGATTGGGTTGTACTTGGGCTCGAGAGTTGGAGCTGGACTGTGATTGATAACTTAGGTATATATAAGGGAATATTCCTAAGTAGAGTTGGTTGATACTTCGTGATTGTATATTTATTCAGTGGTTTATCCTTCATGGATTTTGGGAGACCTTCAGGGGTCTCTGGGTCCCTACTAAGTATCATATACTCACCCCTGCATGAGCTATACCCACACTACATTGTGTTGGATGTAGACGACGGACAACACTGATCGAGGTGGAGGCTTGTGGAGATAGACGATACCTGGAGGAGGACCACATGGAAAGATGTACCCAGAGTGGACGACCGGACCCAAGGTGTTGAGGAGGCCATCTGTACCCACCCTCCAGGTGGGATTCTCGGAGGATGACTCAGTGGTTTCTGTTTTTCTTTACTGTAGTTGTACTAGATTTTCAGTTGTACTGTACTTACTGATGGGCTTGTATTTTCGGCACCTTTCCTTTCATCACATAATTTTGTATTCGGTATTACATAGTTATTTCTTCTATTGCGTACTCTGTTGTGTTTCTTTAATTTTATAAAGGCAATGCCTTCCCATTTTATCGGGAATTATGCCTTTGGTGCTAGTTGCCAGCCCGTGGCCTATGCAAGGCATACTTGGGGTAGTCAGGGCACTGGCCCCGAGAACAGGTCGTGACTTCAAGGAATATTTATTTCAATGATTTTTTCAGGATTATTTTTTAATTATTTAAGGAAAAGTTATTAAAACAGATTTCATTTCTCCTTTATGAGTTTTCATTGTATTTTCCGAGAAGGTAATTCTCAACTGATTTCATGTGTTAAAATGAATTTTTTTAAAAATGAAATGATATTTTTCTCATGAAATGTTACTGAAATGTATTTCAAAATTATATTTCCTTTAAGATGACATATTTTGATATTACTCATGAATTTATAAGAAATGATCTAATGGTTTAATTCATATAATTTCCTTGAATGGGTTATTCATTATTCAACGGTCTTTATGAAAACCATTTATATTTAATGGGTTATATGTTTATGTTACCCATTTCACGTTCAAGGGTTATATTCTTTTGAAACCCACTTCTTTTCATGGGTGGTGATTATGTGGAACAACTATTTTTCATGTGTAATGATATTATTAAAAGTTCACGATTCATATCCCATTTCATAGGTTACGATTTTATTATTGTTTATAATATTGTGTTACTCATATTTTTTTATGTATTGGGTTGGATTTATATCTCCTTCCAATGCATTGGGTAATTATGGATCAGTAATGAGTATTAATGTTATGTGTGAACCTAATTTCACATTCCCAATGTTATTAGTAAATGTGATTACATGATCATAATGTTATTCATGGACCTTGTTGCATGTCCATATGTTTAATTACGAACAAGATTACATGGTAACAATGTTATGATTGAACCATATTACATGTTCAAAATATTATTCATGGACCTGGTGGCATGTCTATAATTTTTTGAATGAACATGATTACATACTCAAAATATTATTCATGAACCAAATTTAATGTTCACAATGTTATAAATGAACATTTTTTCATGTCCATAAGCTTATGCGTGAACCTGATTACACTATAATAATTTTATTCATGGACATGGTTCATGTACATAATGTTAAACATGAACCAGATTAAACATAAAAAATATAATGAATGGTTAATTTTTCGAGTCCATAAGTTGATGCAGGGGCTTGATTTCATGCCCATTTCATAATGAGTGAACATGTTACTAGTTGTACATGTTCACAAAATTATTAAAATGTAAATTCAACAAATTCAAGGACTTCTTCATATGTTATGCATTCATGAATTATTATATTAATTATCTTATGATACATATCTTATGAAATTAAAATAATTATTATGATCTCTTATATAAAGTGTACGATCATTAATTATTATGCTCATGTACCATTCAATTTTTTTCAGGTTATATTTATTAATTCTTTTAATTATAATTACAGAGCATCTTACATCACCCCCATTATTCTATTTCCATTCACTTGGTTATAAAGAAAAATTTTAGGAATAAGTAATAAAGGTGCAGATCATTATTTGGTCATCAAAGATATTTCACAATGATAGACGATTTTATTTCCATGTTTCGAAATATACTAAACTATCATAGTCCTCGGGAATATATTTATGTATTTTTTTGAATATTCATCTAATGTGATGTAATATCCCTATATGATTAGCCCAGTTATCGATAGTTTTTATCATAGGAAAGTTTTAGTAATCCTTTAGAATTAAGGATGATAAAACAATATTGATATCCTTATGTATATTTCGAATGATATGTATAGGGACTTCGCTATGGATAAGTATATGGATGAGTTAACATCTAGGAAAATTTTCATCAATTTCTGGTAAAGGATATAGATATTGGGTTTTCTAGAAATAAATCCTTATATTAATACTACTAGTGGATTTTTCTTTGTCACAGATTTAACTAGGGGTAAAAACATCTACAATATGTTCTAGGCCTGACTCGGGGTAATTTGGTACATAATAATGAGCCTTACTACCCAACTGATTTGACAATACTGGGAGATATGCTTTTGGAAATAAAAAATAGTTAAAAAACCATCATGAAAGATTCAAATAGATTCTATATATGAATAAATATGGATAAATCTATTGTATCATAGATTAATGAAGTCGGATCCATGGTTTAACACTCCATAAGTAATATTTTCTGATTATATGGCATCCTAATATGATAAATGTCTCTCATGATATGCTTACTAGTTTTAGTGAATGTAGAAAACTATAAGGAAAATTGTTAACATTTAATGGTTCAAATGTGGAATTTATTGGCATTTTTATAATTTATTTCCCATGTGGAAACCATTTAATGAGAATTAGGAAGGTGGTACGGGTACTGGTAATACTTAAAAAGATAAAGAGACCACAAAAGTCAAGTGAATGTTATGTGATGATTCTTCTAGTATTATGGATACTAACCATAAAAAACATGATATGATTGAGGTTGAGATATCATATGATATGACTCATATTTCATAGTCTTTGAATGAAATATTAAGCAATATGGTGATGAATAATGATTAATGGTTTAAGAATAATGCCCGATGAATGCAGTAATTATGTTCTATAATTAAGAGAGTACACTATATGAATCATGATATATATAAGTATTTTAAATATAATTTTTCATTAAGGGTTGAACATGACATGTTGAATGGGGATTAATACATTGAATTGTGATTTAATTGAAATATGGTATTTTTTATAAGGGAAAGAATCACTTAATTAATTTCCAATGATGAGATAATTATGTTTGTATATATATGTGATAGAATTCAATTAGAAAATGAGATATAATGGAATACCATAGAATTTATTATTATAAAAGTGTTCCATTTCATCAAGGATGAATTTGAAAACATTTTTAAATTTAATTAATTTATCAAATATACCTTTGAATAATGAAACATGAATGTCCTTAAAATGGAATTGTGGCAATTCATGTTATTATCCTATTTCCAGAGAATATAAGATGAATGTATTACCATGTTTGGAATAGGAAAAGCTAGAGTTTCCTGATTATATATTAGAGATCAATGTTAAGATTATTCAATGACATTTTCTATAATTATTTTTGTTTTTTATCATTCAGAATGGTTATAATGTTAACTACTTGTGGAAATTTTATGTTAAATTTCATATGATATTAGTAAGATTGAATTGTTATCTCTTCATTTGAGTATTCATTCATATTCAATATCCTATTAAAACAACTTTATGTTGATGATAACAGAATAAAAATGGGATGGAATATAATGGATCTCATGATCTATTTGTACTTCAGAATAGAAAAATTCATCATTCATTTTAGAAAAAATGTGTAGTTGATCAACAAAAAACAAAGGGTGATGTTGTCCTAAAATCCTGAAAGTATATCAATTTAGGAAGATTATTCAACATTAGTAAATAAGATCTTCAATAAAAAACTATTTTTCTAGTACTATTGTTTCCAATGAATCAAATGGTCCCTTAGATAATGGTACATTTATGGATTTGGGATATTTAACTTTACCCTAACCAGGTTCAATATTAATGTCTATTAGAACATGATAGATATATTTCTCTTCCATGTATATGTTTTCACATACCACCTATGTTTTATGTGGAAAAATTATTTTATGTACCTTATAGTAACCTCTATATTTCACAATTTTCATTATTAATTAACATTGTTGTATTCATTTTTTACGATGTCAGTTTCTCTGGAATAAAATTTCTAGTATTAAACCTTTGGTAAACGATATGAATTTTAGGAGAGACAATAATTTAGTGGGTGGTATAATGTAACATCCCATTATTTTTTGATTTTTTTAATTAATTTCCATTTTTTGTATTTTTCATTTCACATGTAAATGGAAATAGTTATATGTATATATTTTAAAAAACTCAGTCAATCATTCTATTCACCAAGAACTAATCTAGATTATTATACAAGAAACACCGACATGCCCTATGACACATGAAACACTGACCTGGATTGAGATACACCAAACACCTACTTGGCATGTGCTACATACAACATTGATTTGGAATATGTTTCATGCAAGACCATATTTCTTTGAAAAAACATTTTTTGAAATAATAATTTAAACAAGTCAGTTATAACCCAACCATTGAAAAATATTACTATCAATATTAATATCTATTTTCCAAATATTTATATAATCATTTTATATAAATAAAAAAGAGTCGTAAGGAAAGATAAATTTTTTTGAAGGATTTATATGTTTTTTGAAATACTATTTTCTTAAATAAACTTCATTCCATGTCCTTCTACACAAAAGAAAATAAATTTACACTCATCAAGAAATTAAATTTTATAAAATAAACTTCATTTTTGATTTTATAATTATGAAATTAGATTTGGGAGAATTTTTTGGATTTTTCGGACAAACATCATGTTTTGATGAATAGTGGACTATATTTTATTTTAGTTACTGACATCCTTTTATTTAAAATAATTATTAATGTTAAATTATTCTTTAAATTTTTTTGAATGAAAAATTATGTTTATTATACATCTATTATTTAAATTTATGTCCTTATAATATATATCACGTTGAAATTGAATATAAAACCTTAATAATATTTGGATAATTTTTATATATTAAAAACCCATATTTTCCTATATGTGAGATTAGAATTATTATTAATTTTTATATTTAGGTGAATTAAATTCAAAAAAATGGACATACTCCATTGAAATTGTTATAATATTTATATTCTATTTAGATCATGTTAAATTTTGAAAATTTATATTATTGAATGTTATTTAAATTAATCACAATGATTATGTTCAAATTAATCATTATTAGGAACTAAGAAAAATATAAGGGGTTCAAATGACCTATCAAAATGTACAAAACCGATTAGATAGACATATTTATACCATAAAACATCCATTACATATATTTGTTTTTTTATGAATATTTTTACGTAAAAATATGTGTGAACCTAATGTTTTTTCAAAAATTCTATGTGACGCCTTGTACTACCCTATAAAATGAAACCACCTCTCCCTCTTCTTCACACCTATCAAACATGTTAGGTTCATCATGATCAACCAAATCCACATATCATTATCCCACCATTCCTCCAATAAGCCTATCATTGGGTATAAATCAATCTAATGAAGCCTTTTGGAAGAAACCCAAAGGAGTTACTTGATTAAGAGGTGGGTTGAGAAACTACGATGATAGTCAAGACATAAGGTAATGGGATTTCATATCACTTTCTATTTTCATGAAATACATTTTTTATTCCCCACCAATTACTTTTGTGTGGTTTGTACACTTCACGTGGATGTATTCGATGTTTCCAATAATTAAATTTATCGGTTTTTCATATTGATTTTATTCTCTTTATATCACATGGTTTAAGTTTCAAAAGTTACCATATTGTTAAAATACTTTTTTATCAATATTACACATTTGATACTCATGTTTGGTTATGAAAAAAATTATTTTTCTAGGTGTATATACACCCATTTCTCATGTTATATCATCAATATCCTTTTTTTCTTAATATTTTTTACATCATGTAATTTACTTTTCTTACCTAGAGAGTACGATCCCAAATTACCAATTGATATGATTTTATAGAAACAACCCCATCAGATTTAGAGATTTTTAAGGATTATGTTTCATTGATATAATATTATGATACATCTCTCAATTATACTCATTAAAATTATTGTACTCAAATTATTAATATATCTTCATGAATTGGTATGAATTTTACAATCTTTGGTACATAAGATAATTATTAAATCATTTTATATAAAATCCATACATTACCCTCTATATGGTCAGAAATTTACCTTTCTTCAAAACCATGTTTGAAAAAAAATCCCATGAATATTCTACAAATATCCAGTGATAATTAAATGTCATTTTACCCATTTTTACTTTTATTAATGATTTGAAAGGAATTTTCTTTTCTCTTTATTATTGGATAATTTTTTAACGTCATTACCATGAAAAAGGATTGTTCTTTTATCTCATATTATATGAATGTATTTACCTTCAACAAATACATTGAAGATATATATTCATGTTTAAAAGGTTAATTTTTATGAAAATACTTTTAAATATAATTTCAATGAAATTTATTTCAAAATGTTTTCATTTTCCTCTTTGATTTTTTCAATGAAAAATGTTTTCAACTCATTCTCAATATGTATTTATATTTTTTCAAGGAAAATTTTTTTCAGAATATATTCTTGATTAAATAATGTTTTTTCAATTTTTTTTTCAAAAAAATTTCTATAATCTTTTATATGTTTTTAGGGAAAATTGTTTTCAATTTTTTTTAAATTTTCAAGGAAAAAGGTTTTCTAAATGATTTTAATTTTCTCTATTATTTTTCACGTAATTTTATATGAAAATGATATTCAAATGGTTTTATGTATTAAAAATACTTTTTCCAAGGAATAAATGAAATTTTCCTCAGGATCTTTTTTCAAAATAAATTTCAAAACTATTTTCCATCTAAAATAACATCCATTGATATTACACATGACATTATAGGAAATGATCTATTGTTACATTCATATTATTTATTTGGAAGGGTTATGCTTTATTACATGGTTTTTATGAATCCCATTTTTATTTCATGGTTTATATGTTCATGAAACACATTTCTCTTTCATGAGTTTTATGATTTTGAAGCCTAATTATTTTCATGGGTTGTGAATAGGTGACGTACCTCTATTCCAAAAGTAATAGTATTATTAAATCTTCATGATGCCTATCACATTTCATGTGTTATAATATTATTATTGATTATAATCTTTTTAATCTCTTATATATATATATATTTTTCTTATGCCTTAGGTTGGATCCATATCTCCCTCCAATGCAATGGGTAATTATTGATGAAACATTAGTATAAATTTTATCCTTTAATAAGATTTCACATTCACAATGTTATCATGAACCTAATTACATGTTCAAAATTTTATGAATGGACCTGGTTTCATGTCCATATGTTTACTCATGAACCTGATTACATGTTCGTAATGTTATGAGTGAACATTATTACATGTTCATAATATTTTTCATAGACCTAGTTGAATGACCATATGTTTATATGTGAACATGAATATATTTTCACATAGTTATGTGTGAACATAATTTCATGTTCATAATCTTATAAATAGACCTGGTTTCATGTCCATAAGGTTTCTCATGAAACTGATTCCACATTTACAATGTTAGGCATGAACCAAGTTTCATGTCTATATGGTTATGAATAAACCTGATTACACAATCCCAATGTTATGATTGGACCTGGTCACGTGTATATAAGATGATGTGGGGTCCTATTTTCATGTCCTTAACATAATGAGTGAAAATTGTCCTACTTATACATGTTCACAATGTTATAAACAATTGTTCTTGGCACAATCCCATTTATTATTCTTATGGTACGCTTTCAAGACTTATTCTCTTAATTATCATATGATTCATGTCTTTTGAACTACCAATATTTATTGTGATCTATAATATCTATGGAATGATCATAAAATGTTATTATCATGTTTTTTTAACATTTTTCTCATGTTATAGAAAAACATTTAATTTATTTACCATTTCAGAGCATCTAAGCTCACCCTTTATTATGTTTCATTCCAAAGATAATAAATAGAGGTTTTAGGTAGAAGTAAAAAAGGTGGAGATCTTTATGGGATTTATTTAAAATAATTCAGGAGGATAGAAAATTTTGTTTCCCTATTTCCAAAGATAATAAACTATAATGGTCCTAAAACATTTTTTTAAATATACTGAATATTCATCTAAAATAATGAAATATCAATGTATGCTAAGACTGGGACTCTATACATCATTTTTCCTCCCATGATATAATTTTTTGTCATGTTTATTTATTACATGGGTTAAAATTTCATACCATTGTTTCTATATTACATAGGTAATCCTATAATAGTTTTTTAGATCATGTGGAGTTAGTAGATCATTATGAATATTAAAATAAATTTGTTTAATTTTATACTAACATTTATTTTTTTATATAAATAGTCATCTAACGACACTTTAATTTTCATACCCATTTCTAATATGGTATATATTTATGTTAAAAATCATGTTACAATATGGGTAAAGGTATTCAGTATCAGTATATGGTATTAGAGGATTGTATGTTTACATTTTTGTATTAGTATTACAAAAAATTAAAGATAACCCATTGTATAATTCTAAATATTGTAAAATATCATGAAATTTTTTAGATGTATATTCCAATTGGTTTTTGTGAAATTAAATCCCTATATTGATACTAATACTAGATAAGGGTATAGAGTAGTTGTACCAAGGTGTATTAATGAAAAATGGTGGATTGAGTTTTAAATTGATCATTAATTAGTTCATAAAAAAGGCAATGCCCCAATCCGTGGGGATATGATTTTTAAAATTAAAATTTATTTAAATAGAATTATAATGAACTTCAATTGATTGTTATGTATGAAAAATAATTGGAAAATTTTCCATCGATAATATATACTTAAACTGAGTGACTCATAAGTTAGGATATAATTTCTGTTTATAATTTATTTCTTCTATGATCTTACTTTCATTTTTTAAAAAATATTTAGTTTGTTTAATATAATACATTTATTTTACATCCATTATTAATAAATTGAATTTTTATATATATTTTAGAGTCATTTAATTAATTAAAACTCGTTTTTTATGATAATATACTATGAATGTATTAATTATTATAGAGAATAGGCTTCCATGATTCTAAATGAGAACAATTAAATCTAGAGAAAAGTGGATATTTCATATCATGAATAACATAAACGACGTATAAGAACCATTCACAATACGTCACAACTCGTGATGAAATTTTAGATGAAATTTTATGTCCTAAAAATATTACACAATGTGAATATCCGATACATGTTATGAAAGATTAAAAGGCCTCTTACAATATCAATTTCTTGTAGTGAGAAGAAGCATGTCATCATTTCCAATTATACATCGTGAGATAAGTCATTTATCATAATCCTAATAATTTATGCCAAGATTCATGACAGATTTAAAATACAAAGGAAAACAATGGATCATAATTATAACACATTATAATTTTACATGACATGTTATTTCTTGGTCATTTATTTTTTAGAATGTCTTTAATAGCACAAAACATTCCAAAAGATCATTTTTTTAATCTTCTGTAGTTTTCTCCTTTATATCGCCCCCATCCCAACTAAAGATAATTAATCTTAATATTTTTGTTAAATCCAATTGATGTTAAATTATTTACAAAAGGTCCACATATTTTTCATTTCCACTTACCGTTCAGACATCCATATTCAATTTCAATTTTGTTTTCGATAGTGGCTTTTCCCCAAATTCATGCTTATTTACATTTTGGGTTTATGATTGATTGGTTTATTTTTTAATATTTTTGTAAACTAAATAATTTATGAACCCTCGATTTCAAACTATATTATTTCAATATTTTTATTATTCTACCAAGAATATATTGAATTGTTTCATAAATATTGATTACTACCACCATGAGTAGCTAAACCACTTAGGGTAAGGGTCAAGAGTAGGGGTGTTCGAAAAAAAATTAAACTCAAAATTTTATAATGGTAACCTAATGTGTAAAAATTATTTTTTATATCAATTTTTATTCCATTATTTTAGGCAAACCTTACATTGGTATGTTTAAATGAACAAACCTAACCTGATTATAGTAGAGATGAATATGTCTATTAGCTTGTGCCACTTTCATCCTTAGATGATTGGCATTATAAATCAATGTGTTTATCTATATCCCGAAAAGGGAATATTTTACTCTTAGATATATCTATTATTTACCTATACCAAGTGGTGTTTTATGCACCAGTTCTCGTCCTAATCCATAAGAAAATTCAAAGATTGAATTGAGATTATTTTCTTTCCCCAAACCCTGAAATTGACATGGATCCCTATTTTCTATCTAAACGCAAAAAAAAACTCCATATAATTACTTAAATACCAATCTCAACCCAATTAATGAGTAATCCTACACAAATAGATTTAATACATTAGTTCTTTATATTAAATCTTTCCTCTGGGGCTTGACTCTATACCACCAATCCTCAAAATCATTATATCATGTAATGTTTGGGATAAAATTAAATTCTAATGGGACTATAGCTCACATGATTTAAATTCTTCAGGGGGGATCATTAAATTTTTGAATAGTTTTTAGGGTTTTTCAGTAGTAATATATATATTTTTCTAGAAACTACAAATACCTCACCCACCCCTTATCACTTTTAATTCATTCATTTTTTGGACACCACTTTGTCCTACTTATTTACAGCCTAGTGTAGTCATCAAGCCCCCCTAACCCATTCAATAATCATCTGCACCCAAGAACATATTACCTTCATGAATGAGTATGAAAGGTACCTTTCTTTAGACATCCATTCAGGTACAGAAGACCATGGTAATACTACAGTTCCCAACCCAATAATAATTTAATATATACCGCCCACACATCATGGAGATCAACCCCTAGAACTAGATCGCACATTATAGTTTAAAACATTCTGTCAATCAATGTAGTTTTATCTTGTATTGAGGGCCCTCTTATATAGGAACAAACATTTTAAATCAATCATGGACTCATTAGTATAATCATGATAATGGGTGAGTTCAATGAACTTTTGAGAGAAGTTCCTCAAGAGTACATCTCTAGTTTCCTAACTATCTTCAGCAGCTTAAGAAACTAGGGAGTATCATCTAATACAATCTTATTATAGGAATTATCATTCTCCTTGTGTGATAGATCCATAGATTTGATGAAGAGTCGAGATCCAAATTTGATCAAGAAAATGGACGAAATAGCCAAGAAATTTTTTCATAAATATTTTCCACCTATACTGGATAGAAAAAATTTGAATGACATCAAAAATATTTCCCAAACTAAGGATAAATAATCTAGGGGGTATTAAATAATTCACTATAAATTCCCACATCATAAACATGATGTCTGTATCTAGCTATAAACCTTCAATTAATGTCTCTAAAACTCTACTCGTGCAGTGGTAGATGCTTTTGAAAATGGTGGATTAATGTTGAATCCACCTTATGTAGATTGAGAACTGCTATAATAGGTCTCACATGATTCCAATCTAATAGAGAGTGACTATGAACCAACTCAATGCGAAATCCACATGGTTGAAGAAAAAAGTAAAATCCCCGATTTATCCAAAAGTATATAACATTATTTTTTATATAATTCCATAAAAAGACACTTGAAATAAAGTATATGATGTTAAAAGAGATATTGTGGGTTTCCAAGGATTTTTGGAATCCCATAGCACAAAAAATGGAGGAAACAAGATGGGCCGCATGGTTTGTCAAACTGAATGACACTGGGCACCTAACCATGCAACCAGTTGTAGGTCTCAAATTACATGAAAACAAATTTTTGGCACACTGTTAGTCAAACCATGAACCTTACTGTGAGAGGTTACCTAGTATAGTAGATCCTACCACATGGTGGGTGAACATTTTCGACAACCAGGCACAATCCTTGTGACCCCTTCTCGGTCGGTAAAATTATAATTTTTTCTTTAATGAAATGTTTTAAACCCATAATTATTTTCCTTATCTCTATTACTCTGGGTTTCCTCCCGATATGGTGTATAAACCCTTTTATCTTCTTACTATGGGTGCTTAACCATTGTCCATCAATAGTGATCTATATCCTTCATTACTAAATGAAACAGACTCAACTCATTACTCTCTTTTTTCCACAATCCCCTATTTAATGGTTACCTCTCCACCCATTTCTATATATTCATGGAATGGATCATTACCATATTTTGTGCGGTTTTTCTAAATCTATTGATTTCATCCGTTTTACGTTGAATGTGGCCTTACTACTAGATTCGTGGAGTACCATGCCAATGAGGTATGTAGTATACAATTTTCCCATTAATTTCATCTCTTTTTGGCATCATGCCATTGTGCTACTAGCCAGAACCATCCAGTGAAGATTTTTTATCACATATTAAATTTAATAGGATTTTAATCCATTCCCATAGAGACCATTTATTATGGTGAAACCTATCTGTGGATCTTCACCTTTCCTTTTAGCCACCCATTTAGGTGTTCCATCCTCAATAGACTAAATTCCATAAGCCATGTATTGTGTTTTACTGTGGATTTATTCTCTAAATTGATTATAGAATTTATAATAATTAATAAACTATGAATTTTGTTCCCCTTTGAAATGAATATTCTAATTATAAGTGATTATCCATTTTTAAATTCCATTTGTTTGACATTATTAATATTTCATTTTCAATATCACATTATTTTAAATTATTCCTCATGCAAGTATAGATGTCCTTATGCCCTATATTAAATTGCTTCTTAAATTTTAATTAAAGGATCACACATCATTTCATATGAAAAATTTCACTTATACTATTCATTTTTTCAATGTGTAATTTCCTTTTATAAATCTTATATAATTATTCCATAAGATAATTTATTGATTGGGAATGGTAGGATTAGTCATTCTTGGTAATTTGAGATATCAAAATGGCATTGATGAAATATGGTAAAATGCATTATAATTCCATGTGCCTATGGTTATATTTCATTATTTAGATGTTATTTTTTGTTGTTTATACCTCATGACTTGATTTCTTATATTTATGTAATATTACCCATCTATATGAATTGTTCCATAAATCTTGGATTTCACTCCCTTGCTTGATTTAATAGAAGAATTTGGTATGATATAGTTGATAAAATGGATTTAAATTATAATTTCATGAATTGATATATACCATGTTTGTGATGTGATTGGATACATGGTTCACTTGACACTAGTAGGTAGAGAACATGGGATTCATATTATAGTCTAATTGATTGAATCATGTTCTCAATGGATTACGACCCATTCCCTAGGGGAGATTCTTTGGATTTCTATGCAAGGGCTTCCCATGAGGGTTTTTATACTCCTGAGTGATACAAGATCCCTAGGTGTTCAACCATGGATGGAAACATAATAAATATGGCCACACTATTCTTTTGCTGACACTCTGTCACCTATATTTGATAACTGCGATGGGATCAGAGTTTCCATGCCTCTATTGATACTCGGGATGCCTTATTAGTCTCCCTAGATGATCTCTATGGAATTGGATTACAGTATATGTACCAATTACGATACATGGGATCCTTTGTAGATCAAATTTGATAGAAAAAAGACTCAAAAATTATATTTTACAGTATATGTACCAACAGTTCATCCCATTAATTATTTTGTTTAATACCATAAAAAATCCAATGAAATGATTTTTTGGATGTTAAAGGTGTTCATGTTGTATTTTGAGGCTCTTTTGGAGCCAAGATCACTGAAAATGTTGAAGAAAGCTAAGACCCAGAATTTTGCAAATCATGTGCCTAGGGTGCATGATCGTGCATCTAGTTGTTGGTTTGACATAGTGCGAAAACACATGGTTTGTGTATAGGTAGTCAAAAAAAATCACCTTATCATGTGAGGTTCCCAATTGAAGTAGATCCCACCACATCATTGGTTCTTGGTTTGGATAACCACGCACAGAACGTGTGACACCAGCTGCGTGGGTAAAATTATAATTTTTTTATTTAATTAATTTTTTAAAAACTAATTCTATTTCACTTCTCCCTCCCTCATAGGATTTTCTTCCAACTATGGAACACAAACCCTTCTCTTCTCCTCCCAATTGTTTTGACCTATCTCCATAAATAGTGACCCATTTCCTTATCATTTAGAAGTAAAAGACTCATCTTGGCATGCTATCTAATCCATAGCCCCCTATTTATGTGTTCATTCTCAATATTTTTTTCTATCATTATGACACATAACTTTACCCTATTTGGGAGTTCTTTTAAATAACATCATTTCATCATTTTTTGGTTGAATGAAGCCTTTCTACCAGATTTGTTGATTTTGATGACCATGAGGTTGGGCCTATACACTTTTCCCATCAATTTTAATTATTTTTGGAATTGTGTTGTTATTCCGCAACCAAAAGCTTTCCATTAAACATTTTTATTAAATATTAATTTTATTGTGATTGTTCCCATGCATGTAGTGACCATTTATAATGGTGAAACCTATCCCTGGGTCATGAAAATGCCTTTTGGACACCCCTTTGGGTGTGGCATCCTAAATGGCTTAAATGCATAAAACCATGGATTGGGTTTTACTTTATATTTATTATCTAAATTGATTAAATTATTTATAATGGGTAATGAACTATGAATTTGGTCCTCCTTGGTAATTCGTAGGATAATTATAAGTGATTTTCAATTTTTAAATTCAATTTTCATTGACATGTTTAATGATTCATTTTGAATATTATTTTCCTTGAATTTAATTGCACATGAAAATATCGAAATTCTTGTACCTTAAATTAAATATTAGATGAAAGATAAATTAAATGATTACATTTCATTCCATATACCATTTCATACTTATCATATGCCACGTTCCATGTTATAATTCCTTATAAAATGTGAATGTCATTGTTCCATAAGAAAATGGTTTGATTTTAAATAGTGAGATTTGTAGCTTGAAAATTTTAAATTCCATTGATGACATATGGTAAGTGGAATTATAATTCCAAGTCTTTATGGTTATATTTTATTTTTTGGATATTACTTCTTCTTTTTAATTCCTTAGGAAATTATTTATCATATTTAAGGCCTATTCCCTAGCCATATGAATTGTTTGAATGATCTGGGATTGCATTTATTTACATTGGTTAATGAAGGAGTGTGGCATGCTATAGTTGATTAAATGAATTTCAATTTTAAATTAATGTGTTGATATATGGATTTATTTTGATGTTCATGGATACATGTTTTAGTTGAAATAGGATGCTGGTGAAGATGGGATCCATATTGAGGACTCATGGATATACTCAATTTTTCAATGGGGTACGTCCCAATGCACTGGGGGAGATGATTTGGATCTCTATATGAGGGCAACATAGGTGTTTTATTATACACTTGAGTGAAACTAGTCCCACATGGGAGAAACTGTGGATGGAATAATTAGAAATATGCCAATGTTATGCCTTGGGTGATACTCAATCCCCTACATGTGATACATGGGATGTGATTAGAGATACTATTCCTTGAGTGATACTTTTGACGCCTTATGGGACAACACATATAGGCTCATTGGTAATTTATCACAGAAGACATTTTTGATGCGATACTTAGGATCCTCGGTTGATTGCCATGGAAAGAAATAGTACTCTGCCACAACATTTTATGGACTAATTCAATTACATTTATTTTTTTGTTTGGTTCAATTTCCTGTACTATACTTATAGCTTCTATTTATATTAGATAATTACATTGTGAAATTTCTCTCTTAATTATTATCATACTCATGTGCTAAAATTGAATAATACCCTAAGACTAAGAACAACCTTGGGGTGAGCCTTATTATGTTTCCCTATTTTTTTGGAAAATGTATAAATATTATACTTTTCACAAGAACCTCTATTAATAAATTAAACATAGGATAAAGAAGATGGTATGAGATAGGTATCCATTCAAGGACCTCTACCATGATTATATTATTTATTTATTTATTGGTCTATGAATTATTTTATCTAGAACACTATAATATATTTATATCATGAAATGTATGGTCCTAGAAACCATGGGTTTTGACTTACTATGATTATATCTCACACCCATATCGAGATTTATTAGTAGTCTAGTAGACATTGTGATCACACATATTAATAAAAGAAATAAAGCCTCTTCAAATTTTTGATTTCCTTGATTTTTTAGTATGAAGCTTTGGGGGAAGAGGATGAAGTCTATTATGGAGATGTTGTGTAGATATGTTTGGAATTTTTTAGTTTTTGATTGCATGTATTATATGTGTGTACCATTGTTATACTAAACTATCATTTTTTGTGTAAACTCAAAACATGTCATGATATTATGACATCTACTATTGTAATAATATTATGAGAGTTTTTTCTTATTGTTCTGATTATATCTTTAATTCTTTGTTATATGCTTGTATCATTATGCATATTCTACTTATTATGTATAGTTTACCAATGTGCATACTGGATCTTTAAGGGAATGATCAACCCATAGATGCATATACGACCATCTCTACTAGTTGGATACATCTAGTGTTTGGGGAGATGCTCTTGAGATCTTGTTGCCAACTAGTTGTAGGGAATAGTTCAATGGCACTATGGTCTAGGAGGATAAAAAATTCCCATATTGCTGCACAAGTTGTGTCCTTTAATATGAAGATGGTATCATTTTAGGCACCTAATGCACCACCTCCCCCTCTTTCTCATATAATGGGGTTTCAATCAAGAAAAATGCACATCTTCCCACACATATATAAGGACTTAAAGTCATGAATATTTGAATAAAAAATCATGAATTATTATTATATTTTTTATAATTTGAAAACCCAATAATACCAGTAACCACAACAATATTTCCATCAAGGCATTCTCAACTGCAACTACATAATAATCAATGTTACAACTCTAAGGGAAGCTGTAAAGAACCACTCAAGTTCCAAGGACCACCTAGCTATCCAGTTATTAATCATGTTCCAAGGACACCTCAAAAATATCGACAATAGTCATTCCTTCATTGAGTCAATCTACAATTTATTCAGGCTCTGCAAAAACCACCACAACTAGATGTAATCTATAGTAAATTTCATATAATCTATTCATAGACTTTTCAAAAAAGGGATATCCTAAGATGAACACAAAAGAAATAAAAATAAAAATCAAAGGGTTGTCAAAAAATATCCTCAACATCTTGTGGGTAATATCTCAAAGACCATCTCAGATAGATTTCTTGCTGCATTTATTATTAATACTATGATACAAAAATGAATAAGTAAAATTTATTATAATGGGGACTTTAAATGTGCCACATGTGGAGGATACGATATAATGTCTTTAGAACACAAGACACATGAAACAGTCATTGATGAATATGTAAATGAGAGACCAAATAGAATTGTTCTAGTGAAACCTATAGAATTAACACACCCCATAATATATCTAAAAATTATTGAGCTAGAGATGATGACTACATTTCACCACCATCTTACAAACCACATCTCCCCTTTCCAAAAATATTGAGAAATGTAAAGATCAAAAATAAATACATGAAAAAATTAGATTGTTAAGAAGTTTCACAACAACATCCCATTTTCTGAAGATATTTCCCAAATTCATGCATGTGTAAATATTCTCAAGAACATATATCCAATACCTGTTATATAGAATACCTAAGAGTTTTTTTCCTAAATGATGAGTGATTCACTGGTTTTCATCATAAAATTACACCAAAGATGATATATAATGGGAGATTCTCAATTTCATGAAATATATGAGAATTAAACCTGTGAATATCCATGTGTGACATAGGATATAACATTTACATTATTTCAAAGAGTTTATTCGGAAAGAATAGGCTCATGGATCTCATGCCCACTAGAGTGGTACATCAATTTGATGACTGATCAGTTTTGTACCTCGAGGGCTTCTCAATGATATTCTTCTAAAATTCATTAAATTAACTTTTCCAAAAATCAGCCCCGTTTTTAACATAGATGAAGAAGGATCCATACTTATTATCAATGGATGACCATTCCTAGCCACCTGGAAAGTTAAAATTTATGTGAACCTAATGAGACTTATATTCAGAGTTGGTGAGGAATAAGACGTCTTCAACCCAGGGAAAGTGACAAAACCAGTAGATGATTCTTTTTACTATAATGAAATCCTTATAACTAAAGAGTATATTGAATACACTATCATGGAAGATGATATTGATTAAATGTATCCAAATGAAATATAAGAGTATGAAATTGAGGGAAAAACTACATATAACCTATTACAAGTGGCATGATCCCACCTTTCACACCATTATCCATTCAACCACCAACGTTGTAGTTGAATACTCTCTCAATCACACTAACAATGTTTTTTATAGAGACTATAGATGAACTAATAGCCATAATTATATCATCACTAACTCAAATATAAGTGAAAAAGTTGATCAAATTATGAAAAAATCATAAGAATTAAATTTAATGGGGTGGGGGTGGGGGTGGATGAAATCAATGAGATCATCCTTACATTATTCTCTCATTATATTTTATTATAAGAAATAGTAAAATCAAAACACCAGCCATATAGTAAAACCACCCCAACAATGAAATACATAGTTAATAATGATGTAATAAGAAAATTTTATCTATGAATAAATTATTTAGTCTTTAATAGATAGTGGATGACTCCATTAGATGTATTTACAATGAATGGTGGATGTACAGATGAAAATATTGATGAAGATGCATTTACCTTGACTACAATGTTCACTATATGTAGAATATACATGCACAATATAAACATAAATACAAAAACATAGAAAAAAATTTCCCTTGAATTTAGTGGATCAAATATTGAAGATACTCATAGGACATGAATTATACTATTTTCTAGGATGATATTTTTGATAAAATCAAATTGTGGTTTTCCCTGCTGATTACTCAAAAATTACATTCACATTTACATTCGGTACCTCTTTCTACAGACACATTTCATTTGGTATGTTTAATGCTTTGAAAAACATCAAAAGGTGTATGACACATATATTTCACTCTGTGGTTGAGGAATTATTGGAAATTTTAATGATGGTATTTCCATTTAGGGAATATCCTTCATTTTATTCTTATGAAATATTAAACTCGTACCCCAATACTTTTAAGGGATGTTTTTAGTTTTATACTAGAAAAAATGAAAATTTATTTTGTAGGGAGGAATAGTCCTTGGACACAAAATCTACAACTATGGAATGAATTTTGATCCAGTAAAGATCAAGGTGATCAATGATTTAGCTAATTCGTCAATTGTTATGGAATAAGGAGCATTCTCATCTATTCAAGATTCTACAATTTCTTCCTGATATATTTAATCAAAATTTCACATCCTGTGACACTCCAATTATTAATGTTTTACCCTTTTAAGGTCACTTTTAATTTTAGTGGGAATTCCAATGTTTAATGGAAATCCTGATGGGTGCTCCTAGTGTCCTTACATTATATTAGATAAATACTTCGAGTTAATGTGCGGTGCAAGTGGATTACATGTAGTAACTATTTTATAATAGAGGGTTGGCCACATTATTTATCACATCTACTATTCTAGTCACAACATGAATGATTCTCAGCTAAAATTTAAAACAAAAAAATGACAAGGAATTTATCAATTCATTAAAAAAGTTTCAATCCGACTTAGTTTTTTCAAAGGTGATGGTTTAAACTGATCATGCTACCCTGAAAAATATGATAAGTAAAAAGGATTCCAAACCAATACTAATATGGTGAATCCTATTCATGGAATAATTTCACATCACTGTCAATGAATAAAGCAATGTATAATTGTGTCCTAGATCATCTATCTAGACTCCCATTCTCCTCCATTAAAAATTTGATAATCTAGACATCGATGTCGACTTCCTCAATGAAATTATTTTCAGACTAATCATAATGGTACTATCATGGGTTTAAAATTTTGAAAACTATATTAGTATAATATCCATCTACACCAACCACTATTATAGTAAATGTGGGAGATTTTCAGATGAGGCTTCACACTAATACTAGGATGAACTACTACATTTTAATCATTGTTTGAATTTCAAAATGCGTTGCTGCATAAAACAATATGAGATCCAAAGTTCATTATACATGTGTCACACATCACCAAATGGTTGGAGTCATTTCCCAGAATTAATATTAGAAATGTTTTGAATTGTGAACTATTTTTAAAACTCTTCATCAAGATGAAACAAATTTTTTCATATCTATGATCTGTTCCAAAAAACTATTACCATTAAAAATAGATATGAAATACCCCAAAACCCAATCATGGATGTTGAAAATTTTTACATGTGGGGAGTATATTTTGTTTGTATATTCACTAATTCAAAAGGAATGGTCTGTGTCCTTGTTGGAATTAGCTATGTCTCGAAATAGATAGAAGCTAAAGATATCCCTCATGACACAAAAAAGGAGGTCATGGGTTTATTAATTTTTTTTTTCAATATTCAGATTTCCATCACTAATCACTAGAGACAGGAGAGCTTATTTTACCATTAATTATGTTAGAATAATATTGGGGAAGTATAGGATCTGATACAACACATGAACTCCATACCACTCGTATACAACTAGGAAAGTTGAGATTTCAAATAGGGAAATGACTAAAATACTATAAATTACCAAGAACAATAATCTAAAAAACTATATCCTAATGTATGATGAATCAATATGCACATAGCTCAATAATTACAATAAACTCATCAATACAACCCCCTTCTGATTACAGTATTGCAATCCTTTCCATTTACTCAAAAGAACATCATCATTTTTTGTAATGGTAAATTAAGAAGTTGACTATTGATTTTCAAAATTATGGGGATGTTATGATACTACATATGGATTAACTATAAGGGATAAGAAATGATGAATATGAAAATTACATGATTAATAATGAGAAACCCCAGAAATGGCATGATCAGTGAATCGTGTGATTATTTTTTGTACCTGGGAATATGGTATTATTATTCAAATCCTAATTCAAAATGTTCTTTATAACGCATAAATCGAGATGGTATGGAACCTTCTAGGTTGTAACATTATTCCCTTATGATACCATTAAAATACATATAGTATATGATCAACTATTCAATGTCAATGGTCAAATATTAATGATATACCAACAACTATTCCATTATGGGTGTGTCATAACATTGAAATTCATCAGAGAAACACTAAGTCAAGATCATGATTTTAAACAAAGTGATCACTAGGAGTAAACCAAGGGTAGGTAAATATAAGAGAAAATATTATACATTATAATTTGGAATGCTGAGGGTGCTTAAAAATGAATGAGAACATATATAGGGCCAGAAGAGGGAAATACAAAATTACACAACATGTAATCCTCTACACGTATTGTATGGTAAAAAACATGAAATTTTAAAAATTAATGAATTAAACATCATTTAAATTATTGAATTATTTATGTAATGAAACTTGGGTTCACGATGTCTAAATCCACCCCCACTCCTAACGTTCTCCATCCCACACGACCCCCACCCTTCAATTGATCCCCCCCCCTCACCTCAACCTCACTAAAACCCCCTCCACCCTCTCTCTCTCTCAATATAATCTCCCTAATCCTCATTATCATCACCATTTTGTTTCACAAAAAAGTAAAACACAAAGATGCTGAAAACTCCCCCCACTAATCCTATATCAGAGCATGAGGAACCACCACTAGCCAAGTACCAAAGGGCTCCTTCACATCCATCAACTACGTCTTATAATTCATCCAACTACATTTTAGCCTTTACAACACCCTAGGGAACCCAAAACTCACAATCAAAATTGAATGGTACATAAGACACTAATCTCCCACATCATTATCCCTACAACACTTTTCCAACCCTATGGACTAGATTTCACATGTCCGTTTTCCAGAGAATCCCATGTAGAAAAACAAAACATTGTATTTGGTTATCCTATTATGCCTTCACCTAATCCATGAGGTCCTCCACAATATGTATCACATTAACATCACTCATATTATCAATGTTCGAGAGGATACCCTCAAGGGGTTGTTACTAGAGTTCATAGCTACTTTCAAACTAGTTTTTCATAGAATCCACATCCGAGTCGATAGAAGTCCAGATGAGCTCCCCTTCGTAGAGTTAAGAATCTGGATCTGTCTTTATTATGCCTACATCACCATATGTAAGTAATTACCAATGATTTATCTCAATACATAAAAGTATTATCCATCATGACTCTAGAAAACGATTACTCAGGACCCTTGATGTGTCCTTGATCCTCTAATTCCAAAATTGTCCCAACTCATAGGTCCCCTACTCTAAATTCTTCATACAACATTTACTCATTCCTGTTTTTCATGAACATAGCCTCACCATAGCATAATACATTTTAATATCAACATCGTTTCCATTATCATTAGTAAATCTGCTGTTAAGATGGAACATCGTTTCACATTCTACTTCTAGGTGATTTTGTAATAGACATGAGGTACGTTGATTTGTGGGGTCATCATCTCTAAAATTTTCCATCATCACGGTGTTTTTGACGCTTCCGTTCCCCTAAACTCTCTCGAACTGAAGGGGATGGTTTAATTCCTTATACATCAAATTTTGGAGTTTCTGATTATTAATGATGACATATATAATTTTCTCAGTGATGCATTGAGTGTTCTAATGGGGAACCATAAGATCATGCTACTAACCCAGTACCTACTCCTTAAACCTATGATCCCTCCCCTATTATTACCTCTAACTCACCTGTAACCTTTACAACCACCATTACATCTCCAATTCATATCCCTAATCATATCAGTTTCACTTCCCCATCCACCACTACCATAACGATCCCCAACATCCGATGATGACCTCTAGCTTCCTCAAAATGAACATTCTATGGATTCTTCAGAGGATATGTTTTCACCTAGGAATATCATTCATAACCCCAACATCAATTACTATACCTCCATCCCCATCACCCCCAACGAATTCTTAGAATCCACCTCCCAGGGGGCCTTAATCCTCCTACATTCCTCCACCCACTGCCACTACTTTCGACATGCCCCCATGATGATAATTCTATAGGCCAACACGAGTTTTGAGAAGATCAAGCCAGATGTGGTAATGTCCCAGATGCACTAACATCTTCTGAGGTGCCTTTATTCAATCCATCTATAAGATCAATGGAAACAATCAAGATTGGTACCTCACTACCACTATCTAATGAGGCATATACCAACACCACAAATCACCCTCTAACATTTTTTCCAACAACCCCTTCCTCCATTGCAGCTATTAGTCCGGTGGTCTAGCTACATGAACTCTCTATCCAGGAGAGTACTATAGATGAGAAGATTTAAGATTATGATTACTCATAGTATATCCAATCCCCACCCCTATTTTTATACTCTATCATGGGGATCATATACATTTATCATCTATATTAAAACGCACTATTGTAACATTTATCTTATTTTATACATGAGATAATACTCCCCCCCCGCTATTTCCTTTAATTTTGTTCATTTATTTATTGTATTATATTATCCTTCTTTAGGTCTTATACCTCTGATATGGTCATCGATGCACTGGTTCCATATCTAATGGACATTGATCCGTGGATGACTTAGCATCCGGATAATGTTAAGCACTATCCTGATGAGATTTCACTGGGGATCCATGCTCAACAGCGTTCAGAACCACAAAGAGCCCGAATGATATTCCTACATAACCATATTCATGCTCAGTATGATCATGAGGTGGTTAATCTTATAAAGCTCCCTTGTGAGATAAATGAAACAACCACATGCTATTTTAGGTGAGAGTTGACATCTGGTTAAATGGATGAAACTTCATGATATTGTTTTCTTTTAGTTTGACTAATGATGTCTTTATTTGATCATTACGGGTGGCAATACATAATTTATTATATTTATTTTTTATTCTTGAACACAATTTTTTTTTCTCTATTTCATTTTCATGTTTTATAGACTAATATTGACCTTCATTGTACCCTCATATATATATGATATCTTTCCTAATCATATACATTTTCTGTACCTTCACATTAAAATTCTTTTATCATGTTTAAAACATGTGGACTAATGTTTTATCTAATGATGGATTTGTGTTTCTAAACCCATTATGCATGTATTCCAATTAAAAATCATGATTCACCATTTACCCACCAGGAATGAAACTCATACTGGGAGCTCTTGATTCCCCAAACTCATTTTCTAATTTTCCATTTTATTCTATCTAAGCTATATTTATCATATCTCCCACGTGAGTATTTTTCAGATAGTGTAGACACAATCTCATTTTATGTTTGGGGGAGTTTTTCCTAATATTTACTATCAATAAACGTGCTATATTTATTTTTTCATCTATTTAGGTAAAATTTTTCATTTAAATCATGCTTTATAACAAAAAGCACAATTCACCAATTTAAATAAAAGAAAATGGTTTGTTGGAAATTGATGAAATCCATGTTTTTATCATATTTATATTTTTATAATGATTGGTAATTTTAGAAAACTAATTCAAAATATATATTATTATAATCGTTGTCGATAGAATTATTAATTTTTTTATACCATGAGTAATTTTTAGTTTATTTTGTATACTATTATTCCCAAGAGGATTATGAGCCGACAATTTTAGTTTCCTTTATGAGAACATTTCATGAGTGACCCCTGATACATTTAAACATTTTATAACATTCATTGATATCTTATCAAGGCTATAACTGAATAAATAAAATTTTCACAAAATTGGGGAAATCTCTATTGAGCCAATTTTTCATGAGACCCACCATAAATTTTTCCTTTGTTTATCCCATAGTTTCCATGAATGACTTATTTTGGATACCTCTATTATTGGTGGATTATGCCTTCTTACCATGATCCATCTTTTATGTGTAATTAGACATTGATAAAATTCATGGGGAATATTCAGCTGAAGGATACATGACTTATTAATCACGAATATATATTTTGGTACCTTACTATACATATTTTTATTATCAATTTGTTATTCTATGTATTTTATGTTTACCGTTTTCTTTGGAGAAATATTAAATGAAAAAAAAAATATATTTTGTCTTGTGTATTACGATGTTCAAATATCACAATTTACAGACTAATGAATCACTTGATGGATCATATATGTTTAGGGGATTGTTGTGAGTTTTGGGATAATAATGAATTTATAAAAATAAATATAATTAAAAGAAAAATAATGGATCATGGTACATTTTTGATTCATATGAGATACACATGAGGATCCATTTTAATCTATTTAGCACACAAATAAAATTTGACCATCGAAGAGGTGCACCACCACATGATTTGAATTTATCATGCATTATACATTATAGAAAAACATCATTTGATACTGATTTTCACATTCGAACCATCAACCCTTAGCCTCACATTCACGTGAATTATTTTTTTCTTAAGCCATCATGATTAATTTTTTATTTTTATTTATAAAGTGGAGATAATAGAACCAATGCAAGCCTATGGTAAGGAACATGCATTCAGTGTGTGATATTAACTGTAGTTACATTTTATCCTGAGTGATGAGAGAAAATTCATTTTGAGGTACATTGATTAATAAGTATATAATTTAAGATACAATATTGTGGATATAATTAAAATATGAAAAATATGAAAAAAGGAACTAATATATGAATCCTGGATGGAATTCATTACAATATTTACTATTGAGGACTGTGTTTTCTTCCTTACGCATAGTTTTTTTCATCGTAGTATAGAGTATTTTCTTGATAATTTTTGTGTCTAATCCCTATTGAGATGATTTTTTGAGGACATGAAATTTTTTCTATTTGGTGGGATTTAATATGATTAAATTGTATATGAATTTTAGTGATATTTAATTAATTATTATTCATTTATTATTTTTTAATTAACTAGGTATGTGTTGATAATTTTAGATAATTTAATTTCAATATTTCAAAGGAAAAGATGTGAAAACCAACCAGAAATGGGAATTACACATCTTGAATCCCATTTAATATGTGTAAGAATCATTCCCAACATGTTAGAAGTCATTAAGTATGTTGTCATGAAATTCAATGCCAATAAAAGATAAAAAACACGAATCTATAATACAAATCATCTAATATTCCAATTCCACTACTAGCTTATTGATCACGTCGTTAGAAGAAGATTTTTTTGAGTTATAATTACACAGATGAGATGATTCAAATCTATTAACACCAAATATTGAGGCCAATACAAACTCTAGATCCAAATCAAAATAAAAAAAAACTATGGTTTGATATTACATGACATGATATGGTTACACATCATGTAATTTCACAAATATTTATTTTTTAGAGGGATCATAACATTTCCTAAAAATCCAAAGTATCATATTTTTCACTCATTTTTCTCATTTTCCTCTCTTTTCCCTCTCCCAACTCATCTCTAAGTATTACTATTTTCATTTTTGAAGAAATAAAATTTTTATTGATTAATCTACAAGAGTTATTCATATTTTTTATTTCCTCTTACCATTATAATGTCCCTCTTCCAAGATCATTTCCTTTTGAACCCAGTTTCACCCCACATTCATGCATATTTACTCATTCAAGTAAGGGTTTGAATAGATTATTACTAAATATGATTGGGAACCACATTATTATTGAACACACAATTGAGAACAGCCACATTTAAACCATTTTATTAATTCTACAAGCATGTATTCAATTGTTTCATCGAAATTAACTATTCTCTTTATGAGCGGCTATACCACATAGTGTAATGGTTGAGTGTATGGGTTTTCTTAATATAATGAATATTAAAATCCTGAAACGAAACTCCTATGTATAGTAACTGGGTTTCATAATAATATATTATTAAATTAATTTACAAGATGATAACCATTGGAAGAATAAATAAATGAACCTGTCTTATTTAGAGCAGTTTAAACAATAACGATTCTCTTGTAACTATTTTTCCCATAGAAGATAGGCTTAATGCATCATGTTTTATAGCTATTTCTGGACCAATGTAATAGTATCCTCATTGATAGAGTTTTTTGGTTTGATCATAACCGACTAGTGTTCTATGAACTACATCGCAGCCTAATTCCTAGGACTATTCTATGTTAGGACCATGCTTATCCAGTTTACATGATCCATGAAATTGACCCTGAACCCTATAAACCTTCAGAACCATAGAACAGACATCAAAGAATTATTAAAATAAAAAACATGACTTAATTCACAATCACTTCTACATAAAGGGATTTAATTCATTGGTACCTTGTTATCTAGTCTATCCCTGTGGGTTTTATACCACAATCCACCCAACTAGGCCATTGTATAAAGTTTATTTTTGAATAAAAAAAATTATATTCTAACTGATTCCTACATGAATTAACTGATTCATGTGGGCACAAAATTTATTTTAGATAACATTAAGAAAATTAGGAATATTTCTCACAACCAATAAGACAAAAAATGTGATGATATCTCTTGTTTCCACTTTTGTATTTCCACAGATGATATTGGAATACTTCTAGTAATATTTCAAAATCCATGAACTAAGTTAAAATAGGATTTTAGGAAACATTGATGCGAAGTGTATAAATATGAAAACTATGAATGATAATACATCATTAATGGATATCTTTTCAATAAAAGTGTAATAACTTCCAATAAATTTATGGAATCTAATATATGAGATGAAAATTGAGTTTATAATGTCAGTTCTAACCTAGGTGTGACATAATGATTATTTATATCAGGTTCCTATTTGGAGGTGACAATTGGATAGATTTAAGTATAGGTTTATTAATTTAATAATGTTAAATTACTAAACAAAAACAACCCCATTTTTTCTCAAAAACAATATTGGATTGGGAGGATCTTCATTTGCAAGATGGACTACTCGAGGCGGAATTATGGAGTAGGGATGTTGTTTAACCCCATTTTTGATGTTGATTGTCCCCAGATCAAGGTGCACTAGGTTCTTTATGTCATCTTAGACTGGATTCTTTAGAGATTCATCATGGGGTGGGTATACATTGGAGATTTATTTCATGGTTTCAATATTTTTCATTTTATTTTTGTTTTATATCCCTAGTATGACTAATAAAGATCCATTAGGGGTAGTTCTATGGGTTTCAGTTATAAATAGGGGTTACGGGTGGCTCTCAAGGGATTACAATTTGGAATTCCCAATGAAATTACATGTAGTGCAGGAGTACATTCCATCTATTCTTCCCATTCAGTGAATATTAACATTGTGGAATACACTCCATATAATATGGGTACTCATCCTATAATTATCATAGTTCATGTGGATAAAGAAACAAGATGGAACACCATGTTAGTGGACATAGTCATGTACGAGTACACAACCCGAGCCTTAGTGTTCACATGGGCTCAGTACATGCACATGTATATAGGAATGGGGTAACTATTATAGCAATGGGGAGAAGGAATAGTCAATCAAGGCATGTTTTTTATTGAGGGAACGCTAAATTATTGTTGAAATGAACAACCAGACATGTATGGTTGAGGAAATTCCCAAAAGATTGGATGAGGGCACACACCAATATACATGAGGTAAACATCATGTATATTACCACATACTAGTCGAGTACCTTGATGGGACATGAACATGGTCCATATTATTGTGACACACATTGTACTATGGATACACGCCATGTACACCCATCATAGACATCTATCTTATAAATCATTATCATCCATAAATGGATGGAGTCTTGTGAGTAGCCAAAACTGAGTTGTTTTCCATGTGTGAAGCGATCAAGTCAATTTTTTTGGTATTCAATATGTGACACAAGTTGTGGTTATTTGGTTTCTTGTTAGAGTTGGAGGGACTTCTATTAGTTGACTAAGTTCCCTTATTCTATCCTTAGGTGATTAAACTGTGACAATACATCCTTAGGATATTACTATGATCTCTTTGATTGGATGATATTGAATAGAGTTGGTGTATCCCACACCTAGGCTAACGAGGGATCCTCTATCATATCAACTTCATGAGGTGGGGTTTTTGATATCATCATGAACAACACAACATGGGAGATGATCGCTTATATAATAGGTTAACTTAGTTGGGTTTTTGGCATCATTAGATATTCCATCCCTTTCATTGAATTTTATTTCAGCAGTTTTTATGGTTCCAGAAGCTATTTAATCCTATAAAAATAGGGTTTTCTATATGGGGTAAATGGAATTTTCTTGACCAACCCTACATGGGCGATGATCCCATATATAAGTGATATGATCTCTAGGGTACCAGAATGTGTTTGTGGTGTACCCAAGAAGTATGGTATGTGATCCATTATATTTTAGATGATATATTAATTGTTTCTAGTAGGGTTCAAGAATTCCATAATTAGCTATTGGTGAGATTCTCTATCTGAAAATTTAGATCTGCTATGTTTCATCTAGACATTCTACAATTCATGTCCTGATTAGTGTGTTCTCTTGGAAGTACACCATCATGTATGGAAGGGATGATCCATCAGTTTAGGGTTACTGATGAAGGACATATCTTATTCGATATCCATTATGGATGTAAGAGCTACACCTAATGAGTGAGATCTCATGGATGTGTTCCCATATAGATGTAAGTTCTCATGCATTGAGATCTCCCAGATAAACAATACCCATGATAATCAAGTAAAATCAAGTGGATGGATTTGAATTTAGGGCTTCAAGAGAAATGGATTCTAATGTGTGTATATCTATTATATTTTGGAATTCCTTGTGGTTATTTCATTTACAATGATTGACATGCCTTATAGAGATGATTTTCTTGTAATGTATAGTAGAGAAGTATTGGGGGTATATATTTATGTTCTCTATCATTTGTGTTTCCTCCTCCAACTTGTGTTCGGTCATATTGTTCATTTTCTGTTGACCCATTTTATTTTCTATTTTTTTGGGTGATATCAAGTTATTTTTATAATCACCCTTACATGGGCTTTGTCTACACATGTCACGTCTTATGCATATTAAATCCTGTTGGGGATATTCTGAGGAGCACTCATTGTAGGTCATGTTTTGAGAAGTTGATAGAAATAGGAGAATACTAGAGGATTAATTTGGTATCCTTCACAATATTTGTGATGACATGACTTTTTTCAATTTTTTGTGTGCTACAATTTTATCCATTCATGATTTCAGTACATTTTGTGTACTTTTATTTTGGGATACATGTATTCATTCATTTTTTGTATCTAATTTTTCATTATATATGATTTGTTTTACATATATTTATTTTTGTTTTCTGTACATTTACCATAGTTTATGGTCTCCCATATATGTGTTATGACTAATTGAGACTGGTCGCATGCCCCAGATATAATGGAGGAGGTCATGGAGTAGAGGCGGTTGAGCCTTATACCGAACAGGTTAGCCCTATTGTGTAGAGACCATGTTTTTTCAATGTAAGTCATCTAAATATACCTATATATAAATATATACAATTTTAGGTGATGTGATGGCATGTGATTCTGAGGTTTGGTGTTCCCATAATTAATTTTATAAAATGTTAAATATGTTTTATTTTTAGCGTGCATGGTTTCATAAATAAAATGGGATAACTCTTAAGACGGAAATTTAATTAGAAATATGAGGTCATGACAAAGTCTATAATTCATATTTTACCCTAGGCATGACATAAAATGGGTCAGCATTTGGATTTTGGACCCCTTTTTGTCTGGTGGTATGATTAGTCAGTAAAGTATTTATTAAATTAATTAATACTTTAATTTTGATATAGTGAAATGACCAATAAGATTATTTGTAGTGTGAAATCACTAGGGATAAACTCCCAAACACTATGGTAATTTCATATCTCTTCTTTCCCCCTCCTTTGGAGAATATCATCGCAAGTATAAAAATAGTGGATTTGAGTATATCGTCACACAACAAATAAAATGAAATCCTACAATCATTGGTGGGTGCATTCTTCGATGAAGAATGAACCAAAATCTAGGTAAGACATGTCAATTGGTGTTTTCTACCTTTTTTGATTAAATAAATTGATAATATCAATACTTTTTCATGGATATATTCTAATTTTTATTTTTTTCATGCAACTGGGTATAGATTAGTTCGATTATTTTCGATTCTTTTCTAACCTCTATTTCATGTTCTTGAATTCCAGCTAAGAATTCTTGGACAATAATATATAATTTATTTTAATTATACTTTCCCCTCATTTTCATCACATTCATCACATGTTGGACCCCACTATATTGGATTGACATTTCTAGGTGGTAATGATCTTGATCCAACCATTGGAATCAAAAAAATTTCATGAATAACGTGAAGATCGATAAACCTAACACTAATATGGAGTGGTTGCTGGCTATGGAGGATTCTCAAAACAATTGACAACCAAATCATTAAACCTAGAGTCTCCATGATTTGTGACATCATACAAAATCACATGAAACACAATACGATTCAATTTCTCAGTCACAGGAGGTCTGGAATTATTTATCTAATGATATATCCATGAATTTTGTCTAATGATAGGGCTAAAATTGAAGGCAAAATCAAATTTTTAGGTGACAAAATCCAATCTTATATTTATAGTGAAAAAGATTTTTCAAACCATGTATAATGATGAAAAAATGACATGATTCCCTAATATAGTGGAAGCACCTTTTATGAAAAAATATGATGAAAAAAAGACATGTAAAATTACTACAAGATGTGTACCCATTCTCTAGAAGGGAAACCTATGTGAAGTATCACATGGGTGGGAACAATGTAGATGTACATGGCTAGGTAAAAGCCGGTGTACCCAAGTACCCAAACATGGGGTCATGTATAAGGAAAAATTGTTAATATGTGAACATGGGGTTCAGTACATAGACATGGCCTACATAACATGGATTAATCTTGGTTTGTATTTACACATAATATAGTCCACCTACAAATCATGTAATACTACATGGGTTGGGAGATGTGTGATGAACAAGGACATGCCAAAAAGATGGATTGGGGCCATATGAACTGTGAGTTCTGTCACACTTTGTGTACCCCTAGTTTACAATTTAAAAAACATCATGGTTATATATATCTTAATTTTGAACATGGATTTTATCTCACAAGTAACCTGTCCGGATTGAATTTTTGAATAGAAAATACCGGTTACCTCATTTTTCAATTTCTACATATGTTGTGAAATGTTCTAGGAACAACACAGTATTAGGTGATGCCTGAAAATGATTTTGATCTGACTTGACCACCAGATTCATCTTATAGAGGGAAAACCCCATTCATCATGGGTGTGGGTCTACTGTAAATACCTTCCATGTAGAACTCTATTTTGAATAGTGCATTGGCCCTCAATGAATACCACGGAACCCAACTACGCACAAGGGTGTGTGGATTTGATTACCCAAGTATAAACCCCTAATATCAAGATTGTATGTCTTCTAAAGCTACATACCATGTAGAACCCCCTTATGTTCTGGGGTAGGGGTCCTCGACCACTAGAGTGAAACTCCCCATCAACCAGGGAACACATCCTCTAAAACTACCTCTAGAGTGGAACCCCTATTTAGATAGGGCATGTGTCCTAGACCTATATATTGGAATTCCCTATATTCTTGGGAATGGTTCCTCTACCTATATAATGGAACCCCCTATCTTTTTTGGAAAGGGTCTTCTACCTACATAGTGGAATCCCCTATCAATACTGGGAACTAGTCCTCCTGACATTAGGGTCGAACCCCCACCGACATTGGCATGGATCCTCAACGAATACATTTATTGTAAAAACCCTAACATATTCATATGAGGGTCTTTTATGGATACATACATACTGGATCCCCTTGATGTATTATAATGCAGGTCCTCTTCATCGCATTTCTTCCCACACAACTGTGACACATTGTGATGAGTCGTGATTTGATGCGGAAAAATACTTTTGGGGGATGTGTGATATGCAAAGAATTATTGATAAAATTTTGGAACTTTTGGAGACACTTCTTCATAGTCTAATATGTGAGATTGATATCCCCTTACTCCCTCATTTGTGTTTCATTTAACTGATCATATATATATTCTAATATATCAACACCATGGATTTGGTTACTCTTCTTCCAAGAGAGGTAATTAAATGTTGGGTATGCCAAGTTTTTGTGTGTGTTTGTCTTCCTATGGTTAGACAATTATACTCCCCTAATATAGGTCAAAAATAGTAAACACGTAGTTCATATACTCACCATGTTGAGGCCCTAGTGTTTGTATGAGTATACTTATACACATGGTTTTGGTTGATATGTTATCATTGACTATATATTTAATCTATCATCTTTCTATTCATGTTGTACCTCTTACTTCTCCCAATTCTTCATTATGGAAGTGAAACTAGGTATTATATACTAACCTGTGCATGGTATTTTATTACACATGTTGTCTCTTATGACCATGACAGGTTGTTCAGTGGTGCCTTTAGAGATTCTCCTGGATACTAGGTGCTTTTCACAACATACAATGGTCATATCTTTGAAATCTTTTCGGGGGATCTCTCAGTAGTTTATATTTATTGTTTTTTATGTTGGGGAATATATCAAATTGGAAATGTTTTTCTCCCCTTAACTTTTATGTTTTCACAACCATACATTCATACAATCTAGAGGTTCATGTATTCTTGGTTTACATTAATATCCATGTTGCATCTTTTACTCTTTACCTCAACACTTATTCATCAATATGGATGTCTGTGCACATATACATACTTCATAGAAAGGACATTCCATATTAATTATGACTTCAGTAATAGTCTCCACCCCCTATACTCTAGAGAAATTATTGGGATAGTTTGATATAAATCCCAAGCTTGGGTATGGTTGTCAAAAATTTGTAATAGATAATGTTCATTCATTAGGTCATTATTAATATTAGTCCCATTTAAAAGATTCAGTTGGGTTTATGGAAATAGTGACAAAGTGACTCAAGTGTGTCTCTCAGGATAGGGTTTTCAGTGATGGTGGAGGCAGTCGATGTATCCATTCACTGAGACCATGACTACGTTATTTTAGACTCGACATACAGAGAAATTTATTACAGGGTTTAATGGAACATGCGACATATAGTATTGATTCCATGATTGTACTTATTGAGTAAGATCCCCATTGTTGTGTCTGTTTATATATATATATATATATTCTTATCTGACCATCGTACATCATGAAAAAACTCATGTTTCCTCTACGATGACAGTCAATGAGGATGCCAGATCCAGATCATGATGAAGACCTGATGAGCTATTTTGAATTCGTTTAGGGTCCATTCCACAACCTCCTACTTCCATACGGGTAGGTAGTAGTACCTCCACCAGTCGAGCATTAGATTATTCTACAAGATCTGTATGAGGACATGAAAAATTATAATGTTCTCTGTGAGTTCTAGTGCCATTGGTCACTGGGGTATTGTGCTGATCCATATTCTCACACATAAGATGATTGACTAGTGTCAGCGGTTTGTATCTTCTGGCATTTTCAGACCCCGATGGATCACATTGTTTCATTGGAATCATGCCTCTTACATGGAGTAGTTGGGAACTGGTGGATCCTTTTTTAGATGTATAATGGGTCGATACTCTCATGGATAGACATCTAGTGGCTATTCCATGAGGTGTACTAACCCACAAGATTGTTCTCAATTAAGATTCATTAGCTTATAGAGAACCTAAAGGCAGAGATAATAGTGGATGAGTAAATAGTGAGGTTTAGAGACTTTACCCAGTACTCCATTAACATGATATAGAATTTATACTTCTGAGAATATAAGTTCATGTAGGGACTCCACAGAGAGTTCCCTAATAGTGTGATACCCCTTGTGCATCCCCACATATTCCGAGTGATTAAGGGAGCACTAGTTTTAGAGATATTTCTCTCTAAGGGATACTATAAATATATAGATAGTAGAGGGATATATAAGACTGATTCATCTGTAGCAGCTAGAAGATTCTAGGATCTACGATCCTGATGGAGGAGACCTCCCATTGATCAAAATTAGGCATATGGTCTTGGGAAGAAAAGATTGCTAAGAAATATCATAGATGGGTAATGATTCACTTGTAACTATGAGGTAACATGGTGGGATATTTTCTAACCATACATTACAAACAGTGCATGTAGATAACTCATGGACTAGATTTCCAGAGGCATCCCCATGATCTGTGATCTCCCATGTTAGGTCAGGGAGGCCCCATGTGAGAAATAGAAATTAGAGTAGTAGGAGGAGACAATGGTGGTTGATGGAGCTATGATATCCTTCTTCCAACAAAACCAAGATGTCCACATCAGGCTCAGGGTGTTTGTGGTCAGGGTCATGGACATCTACCATCATTGGAGGTTTATGCTCCTACATTGCATAATATGATTAGAGGTATGATATGTGATTTTATAATCTTGATTTAGTTTTAGTAGAAATTGGTTCCAGTCATTTCATTATCTCTATAATCCTAGCATGAGAGTTGGAGCTACCGGTTAAGGTTTTATCCCAGCAACTTCATCTTGACATTCCTATAGAGAATGCTTCTTCTCTATCATTTTTTCTACCGGTAGTGGTACCTATCTCTTGGCGAAGAGTGGTTTTCTTGATCCTCTTTCTCATACAAATGGAACCGTATGTGCTCGTCATGGGTACATATTGTCTCTCCATGGTCAAATCACAGATTTACTATGAATAATGACAAGTCAGAAACCTATAAACTAATGGGATGTGATTATCTTATTTTGGGGAGAGAGATCTCATGGAAGTGAAAGTGTGTTCCTCGAGTATGAGGATATGACCCATAACCCATCTGTTAGTGAATATATTTCTATTTGATGCATGATATTTAGGATTCATGGGTTTATATATTTGTGGATGATTATATAGGGGTCTTCCCAAAGGATGTTCCAGGAAAACCTCTAAGACATGAGATGGATTTTTTCATTAATATACTTCTTTGGAATACCCTGATTTCTTACGTTTTCATATAAGATAGCCCTTATCAAGCTTCAGGATCACTCGTCGTAGTTGGAGGACCTTCAATAAAAAGGTTTAATCAGACCCAATGTGTCCCCTTGGGAAGCTCAAGAGTTGTTCAAGAAAAATAAAGATGGGTGCTTATAGCTTTTCAGGTATTATCATTTCTTGAACTACTATATGATAATGAAAATTTACCCTTTAATAATTATTTATGACATCTATAACCTATTTTTAGGAGAAATATAGTTTTCAATGATCTATCTCATGTTTTTCTACCACCACTTTAGGGTTCAAGAGGCTAGTATTCCAATTTTCATATTCCGATGTTGCTACTAAAATTATAAGTTCCTAGTTATTCCCTTTGGGGTGATGAGTTCCCCTACCTTGTTTAGGTCTTTGAGGAACCATGTTTTCTAGCTGTAATTAGACCATTTTGTTGTTGTCTTCATCTATAACATACTCATCTACTGTACATTATAGTATGATCATGTTTCTCACTTGATGATGGTCCCTGATCTTCTTTGATAAACCAAATTTTGGGGAAACACTCAATGTCCCTATTCGAGATTCATGAGGCTCAATTTATAAGGAATTTCTTTTTTTCCTTGTAGTTTTTCTATGGTTCTAGTAATTATTAACACAATGATTTCATGGGATCCTATAAAGAGTGTGTTAGTGGTGTGTATCTCTCTCGGTCGGGTGGGGTGCAACATTAGGTTTGTGATAGGATTCATCAGAATAAAAACGCCTATAACCATTAGAATGTACAATATGTAGCCATTTACCGGGTCTTAGCAGTTCTAGAGGGGCATTGAAGAGTTGAGGCTAAGGCTAAAAGGTACTCCTATGTTGATAATACCAGAGGAATGTGTGAAGTTCAGAGTGTGTTGAGATGCCTCGAGAATTGGTCTCTGCTGCATATTGATGAAGTGATAGGAAATTATCACATATGGGATGATATAGTTGAGACCATTTGAACATAATGATGAAAATCATGACTTTGATCTAGAATTAATATTAATTTCCTTATGTATTCGGATGCATTACCCTCTAAGAGAGTGTATTTCTATTTGTTGAAACCAAAAGAGTATCAGGTATGTATTCACATAGAGAGACTTGAACACGAGATTACAGAGTCAATTGGCATTACTAATAGACTATGAAATTAGAATAGTTATTAATATATGAAAGGAAAACATAGAATAATATTCTCTTAGTAGGAAGTCTCATCCTCTATTTGTGCTGCAGGATTTAGAGTAGTTGGCCTCCTTTCAGCTGACAATAGTGGAACAAGAGTGTACTTATGTTATGTAGTCAATGGTGTTGACTCATACTCTTCTAGAGAAGGTGAGAGAGTACCATATGGGAGACACTGAATGTCAGGTATTATGTTATTGGATATATATTAGGGACTCAATGTATGCATATTATGAGTTAGGGAATCAAATCATCCAATTTCATGGGAAAATATTTCTTTGAGTCACAATACTGGTGGATGTGATATTAGATTTCCAAAATTCCCACCTATATGTAAATACCAACATAGGTAAGATGTAAAAACACATTAAACAAAAAATTTCGTGGTTTTGAATGAAAAAATGCATACCAGAGCTCATATCTCGGTTCCTCAGTTATCATTAGTTGATGGATGAGAACCAATATCTGGTAGGTTTGTTGGTTCACCTTGAGATCCTAGAGTGGAAACAATATAGAATAACCATTGAAATTGTGATAGGGATTCAACACATAGGGTAGATCCATGACTCCATTTGGGTTACATTTGACCAACTCAGGATGTCAGAAAACATCCGTATAATATGAGAGAAGAGTTTGTGGAGTTTTTTGGGAATTTGTACACACAAGAGATTGTTCTCCTTCATGGTGTTCCCTCGACGACTCTCCCTAACGGTGATGCGTAGTTTATGTAATGATTGTGGAGGGAAATATTAGAGTAATTTAGGACCAAAATGAAAATGAGTTCAACATTTCACCTTGATACCAAAGAACATATAAGATCCACTATCATGTTTTTGGGGTATATGATGAGGGCTTTCATTTTAGAAATCATTATGATTTAGAAGAATCACCTTCCCATGGTAGAGTTTTCATAAAAAAAATCTACCATTGTACCATAATCATGGAACCTTTTGATTCCATGTACGAGAGAACCTGTAGGTCGCCCATGTGTTTGGCAGAGATCAGTGGGACATATTTTTTGTTCCCAAAGATGGTGCAGGTGATGGAAAAGAAATTCCATGTCATCATTGAGAGGATGAGGGAAACACATTGGAGAAACAAATCCTACATATATCAAAGTTATAGACCCTTGTAGTTTGTGAAGTTATATGACATTTACCTAAGAGTCTCCACATTATAAGAATTATGGATGATTGGTTAGGGAGGAAATAATTCCCTGGGGACCATCGATTCATTTGAGATCATGAAGAGGGTTGGCATTGTTTCATACCGCCTTTCCCTACTCACAAATCAATAGTGGGTACATAATTTCCTTTACATGTCTTAGTAGAGGAGTTACATGCATGACCATATGCACATCTTCAACTAAGGAATTCCAACCATCGTAGATGGGGCCACTCTATTGAAGCACACGGTAAAGATCTATGATTGATAGGAGACATCCATTTATTGAGTAACCGTCCACCTGGTAATCTTTCTATGAAAACTAAAAAATGCATAAGTGAGCTCCTGGAAGAACGAGATCCATGTCTGGGCTTAGTATCCTAATTTCATTTTATTAGGTTTTCTTTTTTAGGGATGTACATTTTGAATCATGGAATGGTGTAGAGAGATTTTTTGCATCGTGAAAAATTCAAATATTTCTGTATTTATTTATAGAACTTGGTCGAGATAAATCCTAAAATTATGAGGCATAATGTAAAAAAAATTAATTTTATAACAATATTAAAAATATTATATATTATATAAGAATGGGTTCATAAAGAAAACGTAATAAATCATAAAATAGTGATCAGATAAAACAATTGATTCCACGAATGAGTTTGGAATGTCGTGGTTTCCCTCAAAACAACATAAATTTAGGAAGAATGGGGAATTCATACTCCATGATCATTGGTGTTATGAAAAAAGAGTTAATTAATTGTTAATTTTATTAAAATATTTCCTTTCTATGCAGTGAAATGGTCTATAAGATTATTTATAGGGTGAATTCTCTATAGATAGCTGTATAACCTATAAGAAAATTGTAGATCTCTTCCTTATACTTCCATTGGCGAATCTCATATGACTATGATGAAAATTATTATATGATAACATAACGACACATCGAACAAACTTAAAAAATTCTATCACTGGTGGTGGTTTTATTTGATGGAGAATGGTCCAAAATACAAGGAGGACTCATGAATTAGTGTTTTATGCCCTTTAGATTAAATGGATTTAGATTATCGATCCTTTTTTTGATATGTGCCAATTACACCCTTTTCATACACACAATTACTAAATAATTTTATTTCTTTGCAATTATTTTGTAACCCTGATGGCCCTTTTTTAGTCATTATACTAGAATGATTGTATAACATCGTATAAAACATTTTTATTATTATTTACCCTTCTATTTATATGTTTTTATCACTAATTGGATCCCATGGTTTGAGTTCGACAACGCTGGGACTTTCCAAGCCTGATCAGGAACTTGGAATTAGAACCATTTAGTAAATAAGGAGTGCATTGACAAAATTAGTTAGAATATCGAGTGGTTTTGGGATATAGAGGATCATTTTAGATATTGTTGTTTTATTAATTGAAGTTAGAGGTGTCAGTATGCGAATTAACATATGTGATCTCATGAAACTCAATTTTATTCGAGTTTCTATCCATAAGATGTCTAGTATCCATAGGCTAATTATTGATCCTTGATTTTTGACCAAGGATAAGGCTAAAATTGAAGGCAAATACCATGTTTTTGATGTTGAAATCCGATATGATATTTATTAAGAAACCAAAATACATGCAGTTTACAATGATGAACACATGGTGTGTATCCCCTCAGTGGCGGTGGTTTTGTTTTGGAAAAAATATAACGACATAACAGTGTTTGGCCCTCCTACAGGTCGTTTACCACTTCATCAAAAGAAAATCCCATGTGTTTTATCACACAGGTGGGAAACCATGTCAAAGTATATGGAAAGTTATAAAGCCGTGTACCCAAGTTCATAAACACGATGTCGTGTACATGGAAATGTTTTTAGTATATAGAACTAGGGTTTTTTACACAGACATGGAAAATATGACACATATCAGTCCTGGTTATTCTAGACACACAATGTATTACTTTGAAACAACATATAATACTACATGTGATGAGTTTCAAGTGTCATCCAGGACAAAATACAAGAGGTGAAGTATCACCACATGCTATGTGTTCCCTATCACACTCTATTTACCCCTTATTTCCTTTTAAAAAAATTTCAAGGTTCCATATCTCTTTATATTTAAGTCGGATTTAGGCCCATCAGTAGCCTATCACAAGTTTTTTTCTATGTAAAACTAATTGGTTCCGTCAGTTATGGATATTAAGATACGATATGAAATTGTATGGGTAAAAAAATCAGGAAGATGATTATCAATGATGGATGTTATTAGTCGAGATCACCATATGATTCTTATATAGTAGAACCCCAATCATCATGGGTAGTGGTCCTCTACAACTACCTTCTAAGTGTAACCCTAACATAGGGTTGGGTGTGGTTTGTTTTTTACTAGTGGAACCCTCCTCTCACAATAGAGTATGATTCATCATGAAATAAAGTAGACCACACCCCCCCGTAATGAACAAGGGTGTGGGTCCTCTATAGCTACCTACCGAGTGGAACGCCCCTCACGTACTAGGGAACTGGTCCTCAACCACAATATTCCAACCCCCACTAACAAGGGTGAATTTTCTCTACAAATTCTTCCCTTATGGAAGCCCCCATTAAAGAGGGCAAGGGTCTTGGATGTATTTATTTGAACCGCCCCAATTAACATGGTCGTGGGTTCTCTACCTACCAAGTGGAACCCCCAATCAGCATAGGGCACAAGTCCTCAAGACACATGAGTGGAACCTCCCATAATAATGGGTTTAAGTCCTATACAAATTAAAATAGAGTATAACAACAAAAAATATTAGTGCATGGGTCCTCTAAATATACACAAATAGATGAACCACCTAACATTTTAGTATTCTGGTCTTCTACATCACGTTTTCTCCCACTCGACTATGAAGCACAATTATGGGGCATTGTTTGACATGGATTGTTTATTTTTGAAAGATATTTTTGAGGATTTTCATCAATGATGGAATTTTAGAACTAATATAGTTTCTTTTTCCTAGGACGAGTTGTGAGATAGATATCCCATTACTCACTCATTTGTTTTTATTTTGATTTGGCATATATATATTGTTATGTATCCACACATTGGATTTGGAAACTCTCTTTCTAGGATTGGTAATGACACACATGGTTTTCCATGTGATTTCAATTTTTTTTATTCTCATTGTTAGATGAGTCTACACACTAGCTATAGGTGGTGAAGACTCAAACTGTAGCTCATCTACTCATCATTTTTATCCACTTTTATTCGAAATAGGTTACTTATATTATTTTTCTGGGTTGACTAGTTTCTTTGACTATATATTTCATCTACTTTGATTCAATTCCAATTTTATCCCTTATTGGACACCCTTAATATTTTACTCTGACCTACTATTTATGTATAAACTCACCCCTATATGGGATTTTCTTATATATGTTGTGTCTTCTATGGATGATGGATAGGTTGGTGGTGTCATCATTCAATCTTAGTGATACTGGATGCTTTCTACTGTGTACAGTGGTTGTAGATTAGTGATCTCATGTAGGGCTATATCAGTAGTTTAGTTTTATGTGTTTTTTAGGTTGAAAGATATTTCCCATTGTTTTTTTATTTTCCCCCTTTACATTTTAGGTTTCACTACCATTCCATCATTATTTCTTTAGGTTTATCCATTCTTTGTTTTATTTATAGATGTGTTATATCTCTTACTCAGTGCCTCTGTAATTTTTCATCGAGATGGATATGTGTGTGAATATTGGTAATTAGAAAATTTAATTCCCATGTAATCTATGCATTCAACGCTGGTCAACACCCCTAGCCTATTTTGGTGGGCTTGGGGTAGTTGCGACCATGCAATGGATTAGGTCGAGTCATAAGACAATGGTTCATGTCGTTATAGATTTGTATCAATGGAGTTACTTCCTTAGAACGTGAGTAACTTATCTAGCTGTGATCATTGTTTGGGTTTAATGGAAACAATGCATAAATGTTTCAAGAGAAGATTTCAGTACAAGGAAAATGGTTTTTGTTCTTTGAAAGATGTACCAATTCACTAGGACTCTGATAACTTGATTATTGAATTTTATCATGTAGACATTGTATTCATGGAATCCTTGTTACATTAATCCTATAGGAATGTGTTTGGGTTTCCTTGTCCTCTATTATTCAACTTGCCTAATATAATCATTTACCATGTAACATCATGAGTATATTCCACGATTCCTCCATGATAAAAGATATAAAAGCATCAACAGTAGGATTATGATAACATTCCACCCTTTGATGAGGATTAGGTGCATAGATATTAAAAAGAGGTTTTATCTACAGGTGGTATGTCCATAGATCCACTACCAATTGAGTAGCAGGTTGTGCTACAATTTCCAGCTGATGAGGAACATAAGCTAAGTTCACTACATGGGTTTCAAAGGAAGTGACCACTTATTTATGCGGGTGAGATGGACCCCAAGTAGCTGAAGAATGTATTGTGGCAGTCACACATGTTTCCCCCTTGTGAGGACACCTCTTGATCAGATGGTGGTCAAAGATTCTTATGGAAGTCTTATCCAAGCTATAAAAGATATTGGTGACCTAGACACACGATGAGATGAAACTCACTAAGAATGAATTTGAGTTTCTCATCAGGGAATATTTTTATCCATCCATGTTCCGTTCGGTGCAATTCTATGAGATTTTAGAACTTTTTTCATGTAATAAAGTCATTGTTTGAGTATGTAGGGAGCTTTATTGACAATTCAAGGTACTCTTTGGATATGGTTCAACATCCATTTTTCTAAGAACAACCCTTTTAAAAGGGCATATAGTATGATATTATGAATTTAATGACATCATTTTCAATTCCTAATTTTTCTTGGGTGCTCGATATGGCCCTATTTGTGGAGAGATTTTTAGATGACATGGCTCAAAATTTAATTTCCAAACACAAAAGGGATGATATATACATAGTTGGTATTTGACAATAAGATTTGGTATATAGTCATATAAGCCACTTACCGAGACTATCCCAGGATGGAGGGTCTGCAAAGAATGTATCCTAGGATGGATCTAGTCTACTAAGGGAAATGTGTTGTTTCTCTTGTGATGGACATAAAAATATCATGTAATATTGTTCAACACCACATGTTGTTGATAAGGTAATGGTCTATGGGCATCCCTGGAACATACATTGACTAGATAATAGTGTTCCTCATGATGGAGATTGTGGTGGAGGAGTATGAAGTGTAGAATGAGGGAAATTTGGTGCCATTTATGGCCTCCACCACCCCCATGTTGTCTACACCAGGCACTGAGAGAAGAATTCTAGGGCGAGTATAGTTTTAGTCTATATAGGCCAATGGCCTGGAGTATTAGAGGAGTATTTGGGGTATGATTTTTAGGCTTATTTACTTTTTCAGTAGTATTGATAGATACATGTTTGAGGTATCCATTTCCTTACACATATTTCTTGATTCATTTACACAGTGATATGTGGTGTTAGAATAGCCCAGTGATGGTAATTTTTGACATGGATTCAAACTCCTAATAAAGAGGTATACATCCTCCATCAAAATGAATTTATGGTATGTGATACAAATCTTTGTTCATGATTCAGTTCCACCCAAATTATATAATGTCCATGAAAGATATATGATTTACTTTTATTTTTTTGTTCGGGGTAGTCATTGTTTAGGTATCATATCACGACTTGGATATGGAAGATATAGGCAAGGGGAAAAGGATGATCTTTAATATGATGGGGATTTTGTCATGGAGGCTCGAGTGTGGTTCAATGTAAGACATGTGTATGTGATACCAATGTTTCTGTTCTCATAGAATCATGAGCCGGTTTTCTCAGAGTGTATCCCATGATTAATTTTTATCTTTACCAGTGGATAGTTTTTTATTGACCCTTATACTTGGAAGGACACATAGAGAGGATTGGATGTCATGCACTATGATATGTTGTGTGACCTAACTATGGTGGAGAAATATCCTTGCATAAAACCTTATAGTATAAGCACTAAGTGGACCTATGTTTCATTCCAATATATGGTTTTATTGTCAATCATTTATGTTTATATGGTTTTTGATAGTTAGTTTTGATGTTTTTCTAACATGTGGGATAGTTTTCTTTCTTTTTAGAGAGATTATTCGAAGGTAAGGAAAAAATCATATGTGGGAAGATACAAATAACTTTTATCTAATTGATTATATGACTCGTGGATCAGTAGTGTTATGATATTATTGATTCCTTTTGTATTGGTGGAGTTCATGATGTATATCTGAGGATTCTCTAGGCTTACCTCCTCTCTGAGGGATAGACTACTTCATAGACTAGATCTTTGAGACTACAAAAATGTATTTATCATCATATTAGTTGACTCGCTTAGAGATTTATGAGCTATGTTCTAGTAGGATATTTGCAGACATAAGTCAACATAAGACTCATTGTGTATACTTTGGAATCCATATGATATTAAACTTTGAGGTGGATGTGATATTGGATAACTACTTCTAATCCTTTTTGTTTTAGTTCATGATATCCCTTATGTGGTCAAGGTTAGAGATACACATGAGAAAAATGAGGATAATGCGATAAGTCTCTATTTGATAGTGGTTAATCCTCAAATATTTAGTGAGGATGGGATGCATAACTAGAGATTATAGTCTTGATGGAAAACATGGATGGATATCAACTCGACATGTTATTTATGTGTTTTCCAAATATGTGGAGTAAATGGACCATCAGAGGATTAATGATGACATCTGTCAAACTTAATGACATGTTGTTGATGATTTTAGATCCACCAACAAAACAAACTAGATAGGGGTGGGTCTGTTAACAAGATAGAAGCATTCATGTTTTTGAGAAATGATTTGGGATTTCATGTTGGTGTGGTGATTTTGTTTCTCCACCATTGGGGTACCACTATTTGAGGTCATGTTCAGGAGGCATTGTTGGTCACTGTGGTAAAAGTTATATCTTGTTGGTGACATAGTTTGTTGTCATAGAGTCAAGGATAATAATTGATGATATGGGTGTAGATGTTCCATGGGAGGATGAAGACTACATGATTACCTTAGTATCTTCATTTGGATAGAGATATGGTGTACCACTAGAATCTTCTGTCAAAGTTGGAGTGGTTTCATGGTGTTTTCAACCTCTGATTTTAATAATACATTTTAAGGTTTTGTTCAATGATGTAACCCTTGTATTTTCTGGATGGTAGGTTTGAGGGGCCTTTTTAGGGACTTGAGGGAGTTTATGATTTTACTATAGAGTACCCATCATGGTGTTTTGTTTTCACTTGGTGTATTTTTGTAGTCATCATATGAACACTATAGAGAGACCAATTTTGAGAAAGAAAAAATATAGAGCTTAGTATTGCCCCTTGTTCCCATGGTTTCACATTTTTAGAAAAAAATAAACAATTCATTGAGGGTGTTAAAACACTATTTACTCCCTGTAAGATATTGTAACATGTATTGGATGCATTTGAATCCTAGTGAGGAGTTAGCGTTCGATTATGAGGCTCATAGAGACATGGTGAGGTGATGTTAAAAATACAAAAAAAATATTATCATGAACAATTTTTTTATTAAAAGTGGAATAAATTCTAATTGAGTTATCGAATCCAAAACATGAGAATACTGTTGAGTTTTATAATGTGGGTTTTACCATAGGTGTGACATAATGTTTGTCATTGTTGGGCACCCAGTAAGAAGTGATCATTGGAAGGGTGTTAAATTTTTTTTATTTATATGGTAACAAAAAATAATAAACAAACCCACATTGTAATAACACATTAAAAATGAGAGGGAGGATTTCCATTTGAGCGATGAACATAAATTGACGCAAAAGATGAATGTAGGTTCCAAGAAACCCTGTTTTGGGTACCTTTCATCACCAAATCAATGATAATTATGTTCTAGGAAACCTTTTGAATCATAATGTTTTAAAATTTCACCATGAGGTAGGTATATTTATGATATTTACTTCTTGATCCCCATTTATAGGTTTTTTAAGGCCTTAAAACCATATTATTGTTGATATATATACCATGGGGGTAGAAACGTGGGTATCAGGTGGTAATCAGGGGTTTTGGTTGGATCATAAGGGATTCACATTCAATTTTTTTGAAATCATGGTGTACAGTGATATAAAATATTTTATGTGTTTTTATCATTTAGTGAAAATGATCTTTGGGTGCTGCATGTCATGTATTACTGGTAAAACCCATGTAGTTATTTTAGGACATGTGTTTAAAGACATTCGTAGGCACACAATGTAAGGGGACATGGATATTTGTCAGTGCATAGCCACAACCCCTTAGGAGTACATAGAGAAATGTACCTGGAATGGATTATGTGAATTTGGTGCTGAACATAGGGACAAGCATTGGACAAAACAATGTATCTAGATAGCTATGACATTATGTATACTAAAGGTATATTCCATAAGGGGTGACATGGATAATTGCGTGTGTATGTAAAATGAAATGGTAACGATATTAGATGAGGTCAGTCATCATGTGACAAGAAGTACACAGCGTGCATATTTCCAAATACAAGGTTAGTTCCATGAAGGTAAATGAATAGGTAATATTATATAAACACATGTTCTATATAGTGGGATTACACTATGTACCCCCTCTGATAATTCTCCTTCATCCATATACATATTTAGGACTTGTATAATTTCCCTTGAGTAGCCTACAATGAGTTTTTTCCACATGGGATTTGATGGTGGCCATGGTTTTGAAATACGATATGTGACATGATATGAGGTTAGTGGATTAGTTTTTAGATTTTAATGGGTAAATTATAGTTGAGTGAGTTCCCTTAGTATATCCATATGAGGTTATGTTATGGCATTAAGTCTTCTGCACTAGATTATTATCACCTATAAAAGAGGAAATCAGATATAGTTAGAGTATTCCTCTGGGAGGCCAGGGAAAGATCCCCTGTCGTATCATCTTCCCTAGGTGGGGATCTAGGTATTTTCAGGACCAAAAATACATGAGGAATGATATCATATCTAGTATGATATCCCAATTGGGTTTTTGGTATTATATAGTATATGATCCCATATTTAGTAGGCATGTTTTGTAGGGTTTGTGGTAACTTATTCTATATGATACCTTACTATGACTTTTCGACCAGATGGGGTTCATGGAATCATAAAGACCAAAAATACCTGGTTAGTTATCCCCTATCTGAGTGATATGATATCAGAGGTAGTATATTTAGTTTGTGGTGTCCCCCATCAATCCTTTGTGTGTTCCCCTATATGTGATATGAGATCTTTAGTGTTTCTAGTAGGGTTATAGGTTTCCCCCATCTGGGATTGGGGAGAAACCATATCTGAGTATCGAGATCCACTGAGTGTTAGTGTGACATTATATGTGGATATTCTCGATGTCCTTGTTCTATTGGATATACTCAATCAAGGATGATGGGTATGTCCCATCTGTTTAGGGTACCTGTTAAGTGAGATATCTAAATAGAGTTCAATCATTAATGATGAATCTATATGTGATGAGTGAGATATATAGAAGAAGTTTTATCATTTATGGAAGGGATCATTGAGAGAAATAACCTAGATGCGCATTTCCTATGAGCCTTGAAAAAATAAGGTGGCTAGTATTGAGGGTGTGACCTCTTAAAACATGGAGTTTGAGATAAGTATTTCTATGATATTATGAATGTCCTTATGGTGATTTCATGTATCATTATTATCATACTATGTAGAGATGATCTAAATTGTCATGTAAGAAAAGGAGTGGAAGAGATAGAGTTTCATATTCTCTCACATATGGGTTTCCTCCCCATAATTATGATTCTTCATATAGTTTTATTTTAGTTTCTCCCTCTTATTTTTGATTTTTGGTGGGCTACTGGGTATTTTTATACACACACCTATATGGGATATTTCCAATGATGTCTTGTTATATGAATATGTCATTCCTTTCATTGGATTTTTATTAGGACACAGATTAGGGGGAAATTTATGAAATAGATATTCCAAGGTGTGTACTGATGGTTTAATTTGGGAGAAGTCCCCTCCATTTGAGTAAGTTATACTCTTTTTTAGGGATTTTATATTGACCTTTCATAATTTTAGAACATTTACTATACTCTAATTATAGGATAGATTTATGAATTAATTTCTAGTATCAATTGTTTTATTATCACTGTATTGTAGTATGGAGATGTATGTGTGCACATGAATTCATTTACCATTTGTTGGGGCCACCCATGTGGGTGCCATGACTACATAGTGCTAGACTCTTCCCCATAACCTATCGAAGTATATCATTAAAGAGTGGTGTGTCAGTCATCCATTGGCTCAGTAGGACCTGGTGGATATGGTCAACACAACCCTAATGAGATGCCTAAATATATGGTAGTGGGAGATTAGAACCACATCGATGTCTTAGCTCTGCATAATATTATTATGAATAATAACATGAATCATGTGGAGCAACTTCCTTCTCCTAATAATGGAAAAAATTTAAGTAATTTTCTATTATGTGATAAAGACCTCCAACTGTTACAGTTTCATTTAAATTCTTCTTCATTGAAAAATGGGATAGATTTATTGAAATAATATTATTTTTCCACTATTTTGTAGATAATTTTAATTTTTTTAGATACCTTATCACATATAGGGGTATATGATCTATGGTGGACACTGATCATGAATAGGAAGTCTAAAGATGAAATCGATTCCTTGGAATGAGAAGCATTCATGAAAACATTTTTGAATTAATATTTTTCAGGATCTCTTTAAAATATATTATAGGGGGGTCTTCTTACTATTGTAAAATGAATATCTGTCTATTATGGATTCTATATATAACATGGAAATGTTTTTATGGTAGACCTCTATATTTTTTCACAACACATAATGTATATTTGACAACATATTTAATAAAATAAATTCATGTCTATGAAAACCATATATGATTTCATAATTATAAAAATACAATGATATAATCACTTGTGACCATAATTTTGACATAATTATTTTAAAATATAATTGTTCTCTTGGGTTTTGAGATACAAAACGTAAAATTGACATTAATTTATTAGGATCACTAGATAAATCTAATTGAGGAAAGGCATTTTAACTACTCACATATTAAATGAGTGGGAAGCATCATCCCAAAAACTATATCATGAGAACTGAATGATTTTTAATGTAAGAAACAATGGGTATCAAGCTAATAAATTTAGAATATAGAATAAAAAAACAACTGATCTGATTGATGCAAATAATTTTCAAATATACAAAAAATAATTTTTATGATATGTTAACTACATGAAAAATGTAAATTGTGGAATAAAAAGTCTAAACCTATCGGTGGATATGAAAATATCTTAAAAAATCCGATATCTCCTAGTGAGAATGGAATAGAATATGATATCACTAATACTGAGATGAATCCCGACAATGATGTGGTGATTAGTGCACAAGATATTCATTCAGGAATTGAACAAATACATTTCAATTCTATTTCTATATAATCTTTCATATCATGGATGTTTATTTGACCAATTTAATCACAACCTCAAAACATGGGTGTTCATAATTCTATTAGAAAAATAATGTCAAAATTTGTTTCAACATATATATATATAACTCCACCTGAGTCAATATTATTGATGGAAATTCCTAAAAATTATTTGATACTTAATTTAGTGATTGTTTTTGAAATATAATTCATGAAATTTCAATATTTATATAATGAAAAAATGAACAATCCTGAAAGAGAGGCCACTATTCACATCTTCAGTCATCCTTTAATTTGTTTCAAGTGTAAGGAGATTGGTGAGTCTTATTTGAATATTCATCTCATATGATTATTTTATATTATTATGTGAATGAATATCAATATAAAATAAATTTTAAAAATTATATATTAATTCTTGCAGACATTCCCATTGAGAGGTATTAAACGAATGTATTTCATTACGAGTTTCATTTTCTTCCTTTTAACTGGGAGGTTGAGTTCTTAATAAAAATTATACCTCTATATCTTCCCATATAAAGTAATCTATATATATTTTCCACCATTTGATTGGAGGAACTAAATTAGTAGTTATAAGTGAATATGTACACGAGAATTATACGATTGATTACTTCATCCTGGGGTCTGTTGATCCTATTAATTAAGAAAATGGATTTGTTAATGTTACTCTACATTGATTTTCCTTAACTCAAAAATATCAAAATAAAGAAACAGTACCTCCTTCCATGGATTGTAGACTGTTATAATCAATTTCACATGGCCTAGTACTTCTCAATTGTCCACCTTCGATTATAGTATCAACAATTAATGTTGATAAGGATGATATTTCCAAGACTTTCTTTGGAACAATTTATATATATTAGGAGTTCATAATTATTCCCTCCAGACTCTCTAGTGCTCCATAAATATTTATGAATTTAATGAAAATTATATTTATATATTTACACAAACAATTTGTTGTAGTATTTATAAATAATATTTGGATATTGTCCAAATGAATAGAGTAGTATGATGGGAATTTGGATACTGTGCTGAAGACATTACGAGAGGTGAAGAAAAATGCAATGTATATTAAATTTAATTTATAGATGGGGGATTCATAATTCTTTTTGTATATTATCATTAGAATGTGGATATATATTTACCCTTCAACGAAAAAGGAAATTGATGAATTTACAAGACCGAAATATATAAAAAAGTTCTATAATTAACCTATACAATATGTGTATTACAAATGATATGTGAGACAATTCTGATAATTTTCAAACCTTCATACCTTGATAACTTATAAGGGAGTATATCATTCATGAAAAATTAATTTCAAGATATCATTTGGTATTTTGAAAATTGCTTTATCACTACTACTATCCTCATTATACCCTAATATGGGGAACACAACACTATATACTTTGATTCATAATAGAATAGCTCAGTTTTTGAACTAATAAAAATTGATAATTTGAGAGACAATGAATCATGTATGTTTAATGATCATGAGATGAACAACCCACAAAATTATCTTCAGTTGAATAAAGTGATCATCATATTAGGGATTTGGAAGCACCATCTTTATAGAGAAAATTGTAAAATATATAAGGATTATATGATTTGAAAATATTTTTTCACATAGAAGTAAATTAATATTCTCCAATGGAGATGGTTAGAGTTAATCAAGTATTGTAACTATTATATCCCTTACCATCAATATATAGTCAATAAAATGGTATATCCTATATGTAGTAAGAATATAGAATCCTTATAAATTATGAAAATTGAGAGGGTTCTAATATTCATTACAATGAAACATATGGAGGTGGGGATAAAAAACTAGGGAAATTCATCATACCTTCCTCAAAATACTTCTCAAATATACCTTCTATTGAAGAAAATAGATTCTCAAAGAGACTATGGTGAAATTTATTTTAAAGAAGAACCTATAAGAAGAGTGAAATTCTCTGAGATAAAAATAAAAAAATATGTATTTATAAGATTTAGGCCACAAGTATAACTACTATCAAATAATGATTTAATGAAAGGGTTATTCGTTATTGAATATGATAAACTCTGTCAATCCAAAAAGGTATAATGAATATTTATTGGGATATCGAAGATAATTATTTCTATGAAAATAGGATTCATGATATCAAAATATATTATTTAATTTACATGTCATGTTTTTAGGTGATGTTGAAGTTGAAAAAAGATAATTTGTTGATGAAACTATAACCCATACTTACATGGAAATGTGAAAATATACCTTTAATCATTGAAACTGGTCTATGGGGGGAATACAGACAAAATAATGCTATATCGATTGTGGTGGATCATATTATAATGAATACTAAAATCAATGAAATTTTAAGGGACTTATCACTGGATCAACTGGGAATTATATACATTCGAGAAATTATAAGAATGCTTGGAACTCCACTATCAATATTATATGATTGAGATAAAATATTTACCATTATGTTATGTATAATTCTCCATAACTATCAAAACACTAATTTGAAATTTAGTGTTACTTATCATTCTAAAATAATTTCAAATATGAGTTGACTATATAGTCAATAAATGACATTTTGATTGAATGTTCAATGGATATAAAAGGAGGAATGGTTTAATATTACTATTTGGTTGATTTGTAATACAATAATATATTTAATAAAAGCATAAAAATTGCTCCATATGAATACATTTATGTGAATAGATTCACAACACTTTAATCATTGGATGAAGTAAGAGAATGCATGATATTGGGATATGAAATAGTCAAGTAAATGGCCAAGAATGTCATTACCATTAATTATCACATTAGGGATTTTTATTGATGAAATAAGTGCTATTATAAAATTTGTCATTATGTCCTGGATTTTTTGGTTTATGATAATGTGTTTTTTTCTAATATATCTATGGAATAGATTCACGATATTTTTAAAATAAATTCATTCTATGAAATTGGTAAATTATCGCCATTGAGATTTTTGATCACATAAAATTCATGACTTATCAAATAGAACCCCACCATACCTATATCTTGTATATGAAATATTAAAATTATCTATAATGAATAATTATAGGCTAGATATATCACATTGTTCATTATTCTAAGGTGTAATATTTTTAATATTATACCTCTTATTCTGAGTAGCATGTAAATATCTAGGACCATAGAGATAATGTTATATGAAATAAGAATCGCACATAGTGAATCTACTATGATGAAACCAGATGAAAGAGGATGTGACACTAGATCCAGATGAAGTTATAACATAGAATTACCCTCAACTGGTTTATAGTTGTTAGGAAAAAATCCAAGGGGAAAATCTTTTAATAGGGAATAATATAAGGGCATGATATTTTATCAATTGATATTATAATTCTTATAAATATGTAATATTTATAAATGAAATAAAAAGAACATGTAACACCTAATGAAATTAATAAAATATTATTATATAAATTTTAAAAAAATATATATAATAATAAAGGCATTGGAAAATTAAAATATCACAGGGGTGAAAAAATTGATGATAACAAAACTATAGTTTTAAAATTTGGATATACTCAATAACCCAAAAATTACCCCACTATGTATCAATACTATATAAATGATGAATTATATAATTAATTGAATATTAATATTGAAAATGAATATATATATAACGTTTAGATAAAATATATTTTAATGAAGAATTAATAAAATATGAAATATTTATAAAACATTGGGAAATCATATGACTATTACAAATCTGACAATTTGAAAAGTAATTTGACAGCTGGAATAGAAACATGACTATATGTAATAGAAAAATAACTATTATAATCGTTTCCTCACTTATGTAAGTTTACAATAATATTTCTAAAATAATATAAATTTAAAATATGGTATATTTATATCATGACAAAAGTATATAATGCTTTAAAAAAATATGTCTCATAATCTTATAAAACATATATGAATCATTTTAATTTTGATAACAAATGTAATTTTTTAAGAGAAATTTTATTTCATAAAATTAGTTTATGAATTGATATTATGTTTTATTATAATGGTAATATAATCTAATGAGACCTTGTGTAGTTATTCCATGGGATAGAAATGTAATCATAATATTCAGATTGTTATATTTCAAAAAATTTGGATTTAATTTATGAAGAATCACTATCATATTTATAATTTTTTTTAATATTTTTCCATTTTTTTGAATATAAAAATTGATAATTAGTTATGATTAATTTTCTATTTTTTTGTAACAAAATATAATTTTTGGTGAATAGTGAAAACCATAAAATGTGGTCATTGAAATTATAAGATAAATACTAGATTTTTTGAGTCATGTATGATCTAGAAGCCCAAAATTTATCTTCAAAAGTACCATTTAATTTATATAGTCAATATAATATATAGGATTTATTATCATGAGAAAATATTATAAAATATTTAATATAATATTCAAATACACCCCTCCCCACAACTTATCCTCAAAACATTTACGCATTGGATCTTTCAAAATTTTTACCCAATTCCATTATAAATTTTCTCCCTCATTAATTATTTATTTTGGTTTAATCCAAATAATATTCTTAGAAGCGTCATGGGGTATAATAAATAGAAAAAACTAAAGGGAGAGGTAATGCCAAAACAATATTTCATTTCATTTATTCTTTTTAAACCACCCAATATATTTTCCATCTATCTAAACATTATAACATAAATATAATTATTATCCTGAAAGTTTATTATTATGGTGGGATATCAAATTCTTATCATACCTTCAATAGATTAAAAAATTATTACATTTTTAGAACACAGTTCATTAACCACATCCAGGAATAATGTACTTTGTTTTTCTCCACCATTTTCAACAGTGTTTATAAAAACAATTTTATAGAGAAATGTGATTTTAATTTGTATATTATTACATATTTCATCATTTTTAAAATTTTATTAATAATTTCAAAAAATAGAAATAATCAAGACTATGGCGGCCAGTGAAAAAACCTAAACGAACTAACCATATAACAATATCGTTCTAATAAAGAAATAATCACCATGAAGGGTCATAAAAGGATTTTTGACACTATAAAAATCTAAATAAAGATATTAATATTATTTAAATTAATTTATAGATGTATATGGACATTTTATAAGGTAATTTATAATTATACACAACTGATCCGACAATGGAACCATGAAACAAACACACCTAACATAGTGGAATTTTTCTATATATCTCTATAAAATGGTTAAAAATGAACATAATATATGTATAGTTAATAAAATATTAATGGAAAATAATTTATATTAGAAATATAATTAATTTTATTTGATTATATAGGATGTTATGTTAATGTGAAAATGATTCTTAAACCAATGGTAAGGAATCTCTTTTTACGACCCTATATTCATTGGGGTTATGATTTCTCTCTCATACGTCACATTCTCAGTTTATTTCTCATATTTACTTCTTTAATATTATGTATATATTTACAATCAATATTGAAATAGATAAAATAATCTTTATTTTATGGGGTTATATATGTTTTAGCGCTTCCCTTGTCTATTTCAATAATTATGCAAAAATGATTAATAAAAACATCATTGTTTCATAACCCAATTAATGTACCATTTCATAAAGTGTTTTAAAGCACCCATGGTTTCTAAAATTTTACATTGTATTATGAAAAAAATTTATAGTTTTTTTCATTTATGTAAACTATTATGACCTTACTGTCATTAATAGATATTAACTATTATTTCATAAAACCAACTAGAAAAATGAATATTTCGAAAATTATTTCTCCACTCCATTATATATCTTCAATTATCCGAGTATAACATAAATATCCTATTCCACATTATTTATATATTAATGAAAATGATGTTTTTTCCTTAATTCTATTAATTTATTATGAAATTCAATTTTACTATTGTATAATGCTAGATTATTTATCAAATTTATTTCTGTTGGTATTTCTTCAGTTAATGGTATATGTTTGATATAAATTTATAGAAAACATAAAAATGAACATTTGATGATATATGTGACTATATAGAACACTAATCAATTTGGAAATAATTTTTCCAATGATATTCAAGGAATGTGATTATAAATTACACATAATCCAACATGGGAATATTTCAACCATATGATATTGTCTTAGAACTAATACTTAACATATTCTTATGAAATTATTTTATAATTTTTTCCACGTTAATATTTTTTCATGAACTTATGATTTCAAATAATTTATGTTATTTTCCCATATGATTATACATGAGAGCTTTCATCTATGATTTCATATTCTTTTTTTTTGATAGTTATGTTATGAATTATTATCATGTTCATACTATTATTGTGATTTTTAGATATCACATTTTTTTTATTTAATAAGTTATACTTTTTAGTATTAGATTCTAAAATAGAGTAAAAATATCATTATAGAGAATAAAATTAATTATTTTATTTTAGTTTCACTTTGATATTATTTATACATGGTCTGCCAAAGGAAATTATCCTTTCAATCCTCTATTTATATTTGATGGATAATTTTTTAATTATCATATAACAATATTTCTAAAAGTTTTCAGTTAATATATACAATATCATTATACTTATTCTTATAAATCATTTATTTTTTTATTAATATAATTGATTTCTATTTTTCATATCATGAATAATAGTCTACTCTCATGTGAATAAGGGGATAAATAATTAAATTATTTATATGTGGAAGTAGAATTCATTACTGTACATACAGTGCATTTATTTACTACTAAATTATTCTATAATTATACTATTTAATTGTAGTTAAATATTTGCGTTGGTGATAGTTCCTTGTATCCCATATTTCTAATGTGTTATTGTTTTATTTGAAAATAATTCTCCACATCCCATTACTTTAGTTTATTATGTAACTAGAAGATAAGTGAGCACTAGTGTTCAATTAACAATCGTTAAGGGTTGTATTGGTAGAATTACACATGGTATAGGTGGTTGCCTCTCCTAAAATTCTATGGCATCGTGACACTGTTCAGATGAATGTTTCCTATTATTCTTGGTGTGCAAAATTTTTTTAAAGAAATTTTAGTTATGTGTGAGGTGTGGTGGAAATAATATAATTATATTTGGAATTTCTTAATTTGTTCATTGAAGGATGAATTTAGTGAATCATTTATCTTATTTCCTTTCATATGAGTAATGTAACTGGTATATTTCAATCATAAACTATATTTTTATTATCACATCAATTTTTTATTATTTTCCCTACTCTTACACCAAATTTTTTAATGTTTTCTGATTTCTTGTAAATTTATTCCACAAAATACAAAAAATATATGTTTTTTAAGTTCCAATAATTTAGACATAATCATAATTTAAATTTTAAAATATTATGAGAGTATCAAAAAGAATTATAGAAGTAGTTTTTATAGAAAAATCCTCTCATCAATTTGGTGAAATAATTAATATGTTTTTCTTTTTTAAATTCTTTATTTTGGACATTAAAAAATAATTAAAAAAAAAGTATCAGAAATTAAACTCGTACGTTTGGTTAGGGAAATTTTTTAGTGATTTACATTAATAGTCATGGATATTTCACTCTCAGTATTGAATGTAACCGAAAAGGGGTTCCTAACATAGAAAAGGATAATGTTTTTAATTTTAATTAACTTATTTCTATTTTAATAATGTTGAATTGAGATCTCATTTATCCATTGGTATTCACGAGGATTTGGCAAAAAGATGGAATCCTTGGTTGATTTTTTATTATATAAATGTCAACATGATTGGTAGTTAAAAATAAATTATGAAACTATTTATGAACATTTAAGGGTAGATGATTAATAACTATTAGACAAGGAACCTATACTAAAGCCTCCAAAAATTTAATTACTATGTTCTCATTATAATAAAGGTGGTAGTATTTTTTTACATATTATTATAGGTACATGATAAAATTATGTAGAATCTTCTTATAGTAATTCTATGCACCAATACCTTACAAAATATTTGATGAAGATATTTTTGTGGTATAAACTAAGGAAACACCACCCACATATTGGGTAAGGATAAATCATTAGAATTGACATGTCACATATTTAAAATTACACCACTACATGCGATGGGTAACCCTTATGTATCTTATTTTTTGATTTTTTCATCCTTGTTATTTTTTCAATATTTTTTCCATTATTTTTTTAATAATTCTATGATGGTTGTCCTTGAATAATATCATTTGAACCTATAAATTCATATTTTTTCAATCCATGAATACCTATCAGGTTATATGATTATTTTCAATTTTATATTTTCAACCCAATTAAAATAACCACTCCACAAAAATCAGGATTAAAATAAAAATATGGGTTGTATGTATATTATAAATGGGGATTTCAATATCATACTTTTGGGAGACTATGATTTTAAAATACTATACAATGAGAAATATTCCCATATATATAGTTTTCTATACCTTTTTTTACATATCATTACATTTTCACAAATTTGAAATAATATAGAATGTTTCACAACGTAGAACATATTCTATGGAAATATTCAAAATATTATAAGTTTTTATCTTCTTAAATTGTTATTAGAAATTTATATAATTAAAATTAATTTTTTTATAAAATATCCATGTCATATTAATACTTTTACCACCATTTGGATTATATTTTCATATAATTAATGGTGTAATTAAAGGGGAAGTATGAGACAAATTACATCTTACCAACCTCATGTGTTTTAATGAAGGAATATCATATTAATTAAATAGTGGGGGAAGTCATTCATTGAAATCATTTTTTGATTTTGTTATATTTTTTGGATAATGCAAATGTATTGCATCTATTTTAAGTGGAAAATAATTTAATATATTTCATGAAATTTAGTTTTCCCGTTTTTTCTCAAAAAAATAGAAAATATAATATATATATATATATATATATATGATATGATATGTTCAGGAATAAAAAAATAAACCATTCATATAGAAATTTCGTAAACAAATGAATGAAAACTCTTTAGTCGTTATATTTAAAAATGAAATTTTGAAAATCAACCCATTTATTTTCCTCCAACATGTTACTTATAATATAAATTAATTTTAAAATACCACTATATGTTAACATAAAAGATATCATTATTTCAATTTGATTGAAATACCTATTTGTCCACTATGAATATGTGGGATTCATTTAGTTGGAAAACATCAATAGTATTCATGAAACCAATATTATCTAGAAGAAGTATCCAAGGAACATATGTTCTTCTAGAATTCAATTTTTTCATAGTAATGATTGAGTCTGAATGAATAAAAATGTGTTAATAACTAAAATAATAATAATATTTAATAGAAAAAATAATAGACCATAATTAGACAACATAAGAAATACTAAATTAAATAGTGATCTAGAAACAACACTTAACAAACCCTCTGTATGTGTGGAACACGACACCACATCTCAAGGGATCCAATTGGACAATGGAAACTCCATAAACATTCACTAGGGTGTAGTTTGGGATATTTGGTATCTGTCAGATGAAATTCATCCCTGGTGGTTTCTTATCTCTCCCCAAAACACCAAGATGATAATGGATACTATGGTTAGAATTTATTTTTTTGTAGTGACAATTTTAATTTATTATATTTAAACCACATCATTATGAATCATGATGACCCAAAAATTTGTGTAAGCCCTCTGATTTTTGAGAAAATCCCATTATTTTTGTTTTATAAGAAAGAACATATCGATGTTTGGGACACTAAAAGTAAATTATATAATATCTCACTAATCAGAACACAAATAATAGAGATCATTAACTTATTGAATCCATTTCCAAGATAAAACATTCAAACAATAATTTCATGCACATTGTTCTATAATATTCTCACAAAGTAGAGGTGAATGAAATGTGAGATGAGGTTTTTTGAATCACTATAATAGATTGAGTAGGATCGAGTAATTACTAAACTAGTTCATTAAATAAATTCATTGAAAGGAATTATATTTATACAAAACATAAAAATTATTTGAAATAGTTATGTATCAGTGAATGGAATAGAGAAATTTTTAATCCACCATTGTATATTTTAATCACTTTTACATTTTAACATGTAACTCATCTTCGGTCTGAATACACTGATTAATGATGGAATCATGATCAAAGTGTAATTTTCAATATACCTATAATTTAGACTATCTATTGTATTTTTCAAGTGTATTATTACAATACAACATCTCTAAATCTAGTTGAACCCCAAAATTGATCACTATTATAGTTTTTTTCATTATAACCACCACCTCTTTCAGGATATTTTTCAATTCATGTGTCACGACCCATCCCTCGAGGTCCGTGCCGTGACTACCCCAAGCCCGCCTTCCATAGGCCAGGGGTTGGAGACTTGCACCAAATGCCAAATAACCTAAAATTGGGAAGGAATTTCCTTTATAACCTGTAAACACACAAAACATAGCATAATACGGAAACAAAACTCTAAGTAAAACATTATAACAAAAGTGTGTTGAAAGTAGAAGGGTCCTAAATTACAAGCCCATCTCTAAAGTACAAGAAACTTAATGTACAACTGAAGAAAACAAAAACTACCATTGGGTTGTCCTATGAGGTTTCCTACCTAAAGGGTAGGTACAAATCACTTACTCAACAGTCTAGGTCCATCCGTCTCCTCCGTGTTCTGTCATGCCATATGGTCCACCTCTGGGTACCGTCCGATCCTGGTACTCTCAGCCTCATTCAGTGCTGCCCGTCATTTCCATCCAACACAATGAGGTGCAGGCATAGCTCGTGTAGGGGTGAGTATAACGATACTCAGTAGGGACCCCAAGACCCTCAAGGTCTCACAAATTCCAACAAGGATAAACCAAAAAGTATGAAATCAATAGATAAACCCACTTTGGTATATGCCCATACATATACCTGTGTTATCAAGTAATCCATCTCAATCATGTGAAAAACACAAATGTTACTGATTCAGCTAAAACTAGGATTTATTCAAGGGGTAAAACATTTCGAACCCTCAGATGCTGGAGAACTCCTCCTCTATCAAGTACAGTAGGCATGTCGTCATAACCAGGTGCTTCCCTCTAACCTTGAATTGCTGAGGTACTTCTCCTATTGAGTACTGTGGGTCTGTTGCGTCACACAGAGGTTCTCCCCAACATAGGTCTGCCACCACAACCAGGCGCTCCCCCGCATAGACTACAGAGGTACTCCTCTTGTCATGTATCATGGGTTTGCCACCATAACTAGGCGCTCCACCACTGTGGGTCTGCCGCCACAACTAGGGGCTCCCCACCGGGCCATATGCGTCACTCCAAGTCGATCGGTCAACACTCGTCAAGTCTCAGCTAGCTACTAGGTTCCCGCACAAATGTTTGCTCATCTCCAGAAGATCCTCTACACAATATACTTCTAGATGATCCAACCACCATGAAGTCCCTAGAATATGTATCCTGAAGTTCTTCCATGCCATAGGGGTATCAATGAAACTGACAGCGTGTCAATCGGACGCCCGGTCTGTGAGTTATTCACCTTTTAGTCCTGAGAGCCCTGTTGGATTCGTCCACAATCAAACCTAACCATATCTCAACTATACCCCAAACTCAATTATGGTATACTAAGAGGTACCTTTATGCTCCAATATTACCTGCTCCGCTGACAGTTCATCAAATGGACGTCTGGTGCCGAAGATATGGCCAAAATAAAGTGAATGTGTCGTAATTGGCCCGGGTCCGGTCTGACCTGGTCTGACCGACCCGACAAGTTTGGAGAGCTAGGCCATTGGTTTTGGCACCACCCACTGGGCCCAAACCAGTGGTCTGAGAGGTTTCATGGAGGACCAATAGGGTGCAGATCGGCCGTGAGGGCGCGGACCGGCCACAGTTCAGCTAGGAGGGAGCCATAGGGGCGCGGGCCGGTTTGGCCGAAGTGCCCTGAGGGGTGTGAGAGGCCGACACGGCCGGGGCGACACGTGGGCGCGGTTCTCTCAAGGGATCGGGAGGACGGATCGTCTGGGAGGCTTGGGGTGGTACGACCAATGGTGGCGTGGGGCGCACGGAGCCACAGGGTACACGGGGGGTGCGGACGGTGGAGTCGTTGGGTGCGCAGAGGCCGGGGGCCGGTTCAGGTGGGGAGAGACATGGCTCGGCCAGTTCAGCATGGGTGGTGCGGCCTGCGGGTAGCACGGTTTGGCCCAGTAGGTGGTGCGGTCAGTGGGCGGGGCATCCGGGGTGGCTCAGAAGCCAGCGGACGGAGTGGTTCTGCACAGGGTGCCGGAGCGTCGTGGGGGCGACACATGTTGTGGAGCCCACGGGTAGCGCGGTCGTTGCCTTCGTCACCTTCGCCGTCTTTCCACCTTATCTCCATTCTGAAGAACGTCACAATCAAGAAAAATGGAGTGGTTAGGAAATGTTTATTGGGCTCACACCCTCCGAGTTTTGGGTGGTAGCAAGTGGTTCAATTCTATCTTAAATTTTGAAGAATTATCAGGAAAAGAAGATGAAAGAAAAATAAATCAAAGACCCCACATTTTCTATCAAAATTAAATCCCAACCTGTACGGAAAATCATCCACAATTATTATTTGTTTTAGATTAGAAGAATTAATAGAATAATATCATATTCCAATAAAACATCTACCATGATCGTTGTTCGTCGACAGAGTCGTGGGGAAGAAGACAGAGTTGTCATCGTTCATCACGTCTTCCACATGCTTCTAATCTAAGAACATGATTCTGTTCATTGACGATGATGATAAGGGAAGGTCAGTCATCGATTACATCCCACGTCGATTGCCTCCGCAAGGCGCTTCTGAGGAAGAAGTCGAAGACGCTCCTCGCCGGCGTTCTTCATGGAGGATGTTCTTCTTTGGAGATATATCTCACTATGTCCTCCTCTCCCATGTTCCACCAAGATGAGTATGCCATTCCAAAATAATAGATTATGTTTATCTATTATTTAATAGTTGGCACAAAATTCAAAAAGGTTTAAAAATAATTAATTGATGTGCTCAATTATTTAATGGGGAGGACTTAGAACATTAATGACAAGTGCATTGGTAGAAATAATTATGTTGAAGAGTTCAAGAGGACCCCCCTCATTAATGAGGGGAGTTGAGAGGTTTTCCACAATTAAAAATGGTGGTTTAGTCTTGGGTGGTCCCCACGTCCGTAACCTATCTCAAGAGGTTAGGTTTGGGTGGGCCCCAACATCATAACCTCTCATGAGAGGTTATGGTTGAGTGGTCCCCACACTTCAACTCCCACAAGGTGGTTTAGTTTTTCTGTACCCCACCTCCAACTTCCACATGGTGTATCAAAAATAAAATATAGTGTAGTTCATTTTATTTTATTATTTTCCATGAAAAATCCAAAAAACATACTTTTATTCTCGACCCTCTTTCGTTGAGGTGAAAGTATCTTTAAGTGAATACCGGTGCTGTGAGTTCAACTGTGCCTGAAGATTTCAATTCCGAACACTGGTTCAAATGTTATAAAAACCCGCTCGACAAGTCACTTAACGTACCAGAACAAAAAATCAAAAATTTATTCTGGGCACACCGGGCCTCAGAATCACGTGCCGTCAATTTTCTAGGACTCATAAACTTCGCATTTATTTAAAAAACAATTACATGGAAAATATGGGACTTTAAGTATTTTATTTTAATATTTTCAATGAAAAAAACATAAAATATATTTTATTTTGGACCCACTACCATCGTGGTGAAAGAATCTTAAAGAGAATATCGGCGCTCCGAGTTCAACAGTTCCCTCAAATTTCAATTCTGAGCACCAGTTCAAAAGTTATAAAACCTACTCGCGCTTTCCCTGAACGTACACCAAAAAAATTCAGAAATTTATTACAGGCACATAGGGCCTCAAAATCACATGCCATAATTTTTTTTGGACTAATAAAATTCCCATTTAATTTACAAAATTACATAGAAATTCTGGGTATTTACAACATGGGGTTGTCGAACTGTTAATACATTATTCCATAAGGACTTGAAACTTCCTGAAGGACATATAACAACCAAAAAATATAATTTAAAATAATATCATGTTGTTATATAAAGTTAATTTGGAAACCCAAAATTAAGCATAGAAACAAACAATACATTTATAAATAAATTGAATCATCATGAACTAAAAAAATATCCATGTTATATTATTTATAATTGTTTTATTAAATTTATGTTGGTCTTTTATCTAAAAGACACCAATATCAATATGTTTTTTGAACTCCTTTAGGGAAAAAAATTCCATATTCTTCTAATGGACATATCTAGTTCCTATAAAATTAATAATAATTACTTAAATATTTTTTATAAGGATTCATGGCCTCTTATAGATGGAAAAAGTGGAAAAACCATGATGTGATCATAGATAAAATATAGATGATTCACGCTACCTAAGATATTCTCTTACCATTCCATTTCTCAATATGAGAATTGATCCTACTATAAATATTTTTATGATAACAGCTACTAACCTTCACAAAATAACATAGTTAAACCAAAGAAGGTGAAATGAAAAGAATTTTTCATAACCTCATGGTAATTAGTAGTCTTGCATTGCTTATAGATTTTAATCCCTTTCCCAAAAACTATTCATGAATTTTCATAGTAGATAGATTGTACTATGTATTCATAATAATCACAAAAAATAGATAAAATCACATGAAAAGTGATATTGGGTGCCTGCTAAAATAGAAAAGTTTCATCAACATAGAAAAGATGCGAAGGATCAACATGATGTTTTTCATCCTATACCTTTTTGAAAATTATGATCTGGGTGAGATGAACAAGGGATATACATTTTTTATTCATACACATTAGTAAAATGAGATCCATTGTGAGGGTCTACATGTATAACTCCAAATTTTTATCAAATTTATCCCCCTATAATCCATTAATTAGAATCAAAATCTTGTAACTCTTAATAATTATATTAATCATGATAAGGAAATTATTATAAAATCCATACCCCTTTTTAACATAAATATGAATCTTAAATTAATAGTACCATTTCCATTGAAATTTCAACCATTATAGAAAAATTCCCATTCCATGCCCTCTTGTGGAGATCATTAATCCATGATTTTTCAGCAAATAAGAATGTTTGTATTCTCCTTCTAGATAAAAAATAAAATATGTTTTGAGTAATTAAACTCTATTCAATTTACCAATCATAGAAGAAAAAATATTCATTATTGTATTTGGAATGATTTTACCAATATCTAGTGGTGTGAAATATTAAATATTTACATAATGTTACTTATTTGGAATCAATGAAATGAATTGTGAGTTCACCTAATAAATAATTGAGGTAGAATAGAAGAAATCCAAAATTGATTTTTGATTTTCATTATGAAAAATATATAATAATAACATTGGTATTTTATTATTGAATCAGTTTAGACTGGAAAATCATTCCATATTTAATGAACATAAGGAATATTAGATTTTCTCCACTAATAGGGCCATCATCAAATGAAAAATATGATTTTCATCAATATAGTAAGGTATAATATTAATCATCTAAGTGATGCTTTCATGCCCATCATCATTGAATAGATTATGAAAATAATTGAAATTGTCACTAATAATATCATCTTTTGATGTTATAAGGCCATCATCCACTCTAATGGAATTAGTTCATTACGTAAAACTATTCTTTTTATGATGTCAGTAATAGAATAATGATTTTTAGTATATTGAATCCATCTAACATTATATTGGTCTTGGGAATTCACATCCATATGATCCAACTGATCCCCCAATATATAATTCATTAATAGTTCATCATTAGATTTGTTATCTTTCCTCTTCTTAGATAAGTGGATGGAGGTTGACCCCATTTAATACAATATAATATCATCATCTATTTTGGAGAAAGAGGTTATAATCCATAATTTTCTTGTCCTTTATCCTTCTAATGTTTTCCAGCAACAACGTTAAGAGAGGTTCCATTAATTTACTCTCTCCAAACATCCTTAATAGTATTATTGGATCTAGGGAAAATGAAACATGCATTTTTGAACTAAAAATGAAATGAATATTATCTAAAATAAAGAATTTTGATATCTACTACAGTCTTATTATGACTATAATTGAATATAGAGAGGGTGAATATATAAATTTCTTTTTTTGGTCAATGAAAATACATGTGAAATAAACAAATATCAATTACACTTTTTACCTACAATTTATAGTAATCCATTCCCATATAAAATCATCCCAATATAATGATATTTAAATAAAGTTATAATCAGCAATACACGAGTCAGTCTCATTAACAGTAATATTTGTGATGTTTTATCTACGTTTCTATTTTGGTTTGAGTATTGTATTATAGTAATAAATAAAGATCTAACTCATACTCCATTGAGGAGATGTCATTCCAAGTTTATACTTGTTCACCCTTCTCTTTATACATGTGAAAGAATCATATATGAAAGTGAAATAATTTTAGAACACATTTTTTAGAATATAAATAAAAACATATTAATTACTAACACAGAACAATATATTTTTAGGCTTGGGCAGCATAAGACACAGATAGTCACAACTAAACGTTAGAACATGATATCACCCTCTAGGGAGTTGCCAAATATCGCATAATTTAAGGCCTTGTGATAATAATTGTTCATCTTGAGATCATATATCTCAACTGGTAATGGAATATTGGATTCTATACAATTCTTATGGTCTACGATAGTGGGATAACATCCCATCAATAAGAAATTCCAGAACATGACTTTTAATTTAACTTGTTTTTTACTTATATTTATTGGAGGAAATATCATTCCCTGATTTATCTTAAATCATAGGAATCTGAAATACTTTTATATACTTTTATTAAAAGGAAATCATTTTGTTGTAGTCATTGAATTCATTCCCATAATGATTAAATATGGATGACGTAGACATGGTCCTCCTAAAATTCACCACCTCCAGCCCTATCTTATTTATATTGCTATAGATCATCATTAATTTATCATAATCAATTGAATGATTTAAATTATAGTTTTGGGTAGATAACAATACATTGACAATAAAAAACATGGAGGAAAAATATTCCCAAGGACCCTGTTAAAATAACTAATCATATCAATCTCTATTTTAAAGTCCATCCAAATTGGATTACAAATTGTAAGGTAATGATCCCATGTAATCCATGTATTCTAGATGACCCAAATAAAGTAATATATTTTCACCAAGACCTCTGAAAAAGAATAATTGTTATCATATGTTTTGAAATGAGGATCCCACTCCTAGTCTATATGAAATCCTGGCACTATATCTCTAGATCCAAAACCCCATTCTCTTCACTTCAGCATGTTATAAGGAAAGATAATGTGATGAAAATATTCTAATAGAGATCAATATCTAGTCATAGAATCCCAATATAAAGGTAACCCTTTTGAATAAACCATATATGATCCATGGGTTCTTATTTGGTGTTAGGATATTCATAAAATGATTGAGTGATTATGGATTACTAATATTTCCCCAAAAGCATCTGTATTCACTATGTATGATAAGTAAATCCTTTGTTTATTTAATATATTGCATCAAATCTGCAATGGAAAATGATAATGACACCATATATTATGTTATTTCATTTTCTACGACTTCTTGTTTCATTACACAACAACTTTTTCATTGGGGGAACAATCTAACTGACCCAAATGTTTAAATCATGGGGTATTATATCCAATCATCGGCAATAGTTCCTCACTAACTTGATTCTTATTTTACTGGCCCGCAAAATTAAAGAAAAATATATATATATATATTTGTGTGTGTCTGTGTCTGTGTGTGTGTGTGAATAAGAATAGTGAAGTTATTTTTTTCCATTAACTGCGATTAATAATGGATTCATGAAAATTAACACCAATAAAAAGATAATTTATTTTCATTTATCATTAATTTGTTTTATAATTTTCACCCTTTTATCCTTCAAAATGAATAAAAAATGTTAAAAACATTGAGATAATAGAATGAATAAATCAATTTAAATAGTTTGTATTTTTTTGTTAATATGAATTAAATGTTACTTTTGAGTTTGGTAAGGAATTATAATGGATCTGACCCTAGAATCCAATAGTTGGTTCTTATAGTATTAAATTAGTACAAGATAAAAGTTATCACACTATCATTATTCAATCAGTTTAGTATTTTTGAAAAAATATACATATAAATGAATTATATATTACAATGGAAACTAAAAACATTACAAAAAAAATAATTCATCCTTGAAAATATTTTAAATACATCTTATTTATATATTAGGGGAAGGAAAAAAAATAATTATGATCTGAAATGCTAAGTATGGATTATATATAATAGATATAATCATGCATAAATATGTTGTAATCAATAAAACATAGTGTATAATCAAAACACATTCGACTTTGTTGAAAACATTTATTCCATTAAAATAAATGTATTACATGAAATTTTTTTTCAAATGGATTGTGGAAGCTAAACACTCAATAAAGTAATTAATTAAATCTTGACATTGATGAACTATCCATCAAAATCTTGACTCTGTATTTAGAAACCATACTATTTAAGCTTCTCGACCAATACATCATTATAAATAAATAGGTATGTGTAACAAATAGCCAAATAATGTTGATATCTATTTAATCACATCATTCCTATTAATGTATCATGCAGATATCTATAATAGTGTTTCAACCATCACATTTATATCCTTTGAATTCTCTATATATGGAATGATAAACAAAATTCATTTTACAAAATTCCTTGTAAATCATCATTAATCCATATTAAATCTATAATATGAAATAATTAATTGTCAATAAAATAAATTCTTTAAACAAAATCCCAAAATTGATACCATATATTGAAATAGTAAATTTTTCAAACATCTTCATGGTAGTGGAAATGATCAATGAATCATAAAATATTTCCATTAAGCTGAAAAAAATTTCTATATAAATTTGACCATTAATTCATTAGTGACCACAATGTGATAAATTGTAAAAGGATGAAAGAAGAACATAGATTCATAAATTTTTTTGTTTTTATAGCATCAAAAATCCTTGTTTAAATAAAAATGAAAATGGAGTGAAAAATTAAAAATTATTTTTTTACCATTGTGTAAAAATGGTGATATAATTCAGTTAATTTTTTTAATTCCATGAATAAAATAATAAAATATTCATTTAATTTTAATAATTAACAAAAAAAATTTGAAGATCCATTAATACATATAGTGTAATATAAATATCTATTTACAACCATGGTTTTAGTAAAATACATTCCAACCTTATACATAAAAAATCATTTTTCCACACATTAATATCATATAAAAAATACCCTTTATAAAAATTTCATTTCAAAAATACATATTAAACAATTGTAAATATAGTTTATGTTATTTTATACTTGATTTTTTAAATATTGAATGTAGTTCTAAAAATATCATTCTTAAAACATTATGAATAATATGAACATAGTGAAAAAAAAATTCCAACTAAGAAAAAGAGATAATGTTGGTAACCCTTGTATTTAACATAATTGATAATTATTGATCCAATAAGTAATGATATGTGAAAAATGTACAAAAATATCTAGAGTAATTAATAATATAACAGTTTTACTATATTATTATCAGCATTTTTTTCCATGGAAAATATATACATAATAAATCCTAAAAAAATTGATAGTTATATAAATCCTTTAGATCATTAGTAACTTATGAATCGAAAAACTATAAAAGAGTAAAAAACGAATCAAAACATTAAATTATAATATTCATTTGGAATTAATGATATAATTTTTCGTTGTACAATTATATACAACATATAAATTAAATTCGGTTCAAAATATAAACATGCCTCGTTTAAGTGGAAGCGAGACAATATTACACACACCTTATGTCTCCACTTAGTTATAATTGTCTGATCATCCACAATAAAAAATTATGAATTTATAAAATAATTTTAAATGAAAACGTTTCATATATATTCCATTTTATGGTCATTTGATAATAATTTTTAATCCATTCATTGATTAGTTTTTCCTTATGTCCACAAATTATAATTATTCGATCAAATTATCTAGTATTACATCTGTATAACGACTTTTGATAAAGGTGATATGAAATGTTTCCATCACGTGTAGAATAATTATATTTGTATGAATATATATCATATTTATAATATAAAAATTTATAATTATACATGCATGGTTGTAGTAGATAAATAAATTGCATCGATATGTGGAGGTGGTAGTCCAGAAACACCCACAAGTGTCATTATCGTATTCCAACGTCTGAAAGGATAATAAAGTGGAAGATATATTATTTTCATAGAATAATAATAATTTCATAAATTTCAGATATATTAAGAATTTTAATTTTTACAAACCTTTAAGAAAAATGTTTATGAAATAAAAATTAAACTAATATATAGAGATGATATGTCATATGTAAGAACATAAAATTTTTCATCATTCATATGATAGAAATGAGGTCGAAAATACTAATAAAATTTTAAATCCAATATATTTGTATGTTGAATATACTAGATTTATAATAATTATATTTATAAAATATATTTATAGGAAGTAAATGAATAAATAAAATTGGAATGATTTGGTTTAAATGATTACCTATACTTTGTGAGACCTCCATTAGGTTACATCTTAAGCCATCATGGATGCTATTATGGTGATACAAGATCCTATAGGTCATGGTTAATAATATTGGGATTTTATTTTGGGATGTATTGGTTGATGTAAGTGGATTAAGGCGTGTTATGAATATAGGAAAACATGATCAATTTTATAAAGGTGTGATTGTCACTCTCGTAATTAATCAATGATTAAAAATATTAAATTGTTTAATTGATTGTCGTGTAGGAGATAGGAACCCAAACTAAGTATTTAATATGTTAATGGGTAGAAAAATATTCAACTAAACACATTTATGTATTTTGTGAAGATATTTAATGTTCATTCTCATAGTGAATGAAATTTGAATGACATTTAACTTTAACCCCAATTTCAAAATTTTATACCATGATAAATTATTTATGCTAAAAATATAATATACCTCTAATTTATTAAAATTTATGATTAATTTAACGAATAAATTTTATCTTATTATGTTTTTATAGTGATTATAAATTACTTCTAATTAAATAATAAATATATGAAAAAGGTTTTTAAGGAAATATATGATTTAATCGTATGAATCATTTTTCATTGAAATGCAATAAAAAGTTGAATGGAGTGAATTTTTTCCAATAAATATAGAAAGTTATTTATACATTAATTCATGATAAATATGAATTCCACATTCCAAACATAACATTAAACGAAAAAAATTGTTTTTAATTTAACAAAAATATAACTTATGTTCAAAAAATTAATATTTTGTTCTTATATTCAAAAAAACATTTTAATATATATTATTTTACTCCATAGACACATATTTGGTGGATCATAATATTATAAAATATTTTATTTCATCATTAAATCATATTAATTTCATAAAATTGTAATTTTATTTAGGAGAAAAGTTTTTCTATATTCAAAAAAAATCCATTATTAATAAAAATTCTATAAAATACCCCTATGGATTATTTTATAAAGATAATTTTGAGAGTAAAATTTAAAATGTGGTCTAATATAATTATAATATCCCTAAAAATTAAATAAAACCTTTTTTTTGCAAAAAACATTGTTTTCGAAGTATAATCTTAAATTATTCTCATTGAATTCATTATAACAATAATATCCTAGTACAAAATTTATATAAATAATACATTAAATCAATATTTAAATAATAATTCTTATAATATTCACTCAAACTAATTTCCAAATGACTTAATTTCCTGGAAATTTTCTTCATAAATAACTTACATTGGTACATCTATAATAATTCTTCTATAATAATTCTCCTCTAGACCCTTTTTCATGATATCTAACATATTTGAATATTCATCATAACAATAGTATTTAAAATCATAAACAAGTGGTGGGAAGAAATTTTTATTAAAGGATATGAATATCATAATATGAAAGAAAATATGAAGAAGATATAAGTATAAAAAGAAATGATCAAAAATCGTATATGTTAAACATAAAACATGATTGATCTAGATAAGAGCACTAAAATATCACTAATGAAATATTAATATTATGGACTAGATCAGAACACATATGAATAGTCATATATCATGTGATAATGACATAAATGTTTATAATAATATAAATAAATATTTTATAATAATGAAAACATGGTATTTTAGTGAAATGAAATGAAACATGAAAATTGAGCATAATTTGATGAAAAAATTGAGGTGTGTAAAATTCATAGGAATATATAAATATAAAACATTCTAAAAAAAATTAATTTAAAAAAACATATGTATACGGAATTTATAGCACCATATATACACAATTTCCCTTCTTCATTTTTTGAAAAAAAATGAAATTCCCACATAATATTTTGTTAACCGAAGAAAATTCCCATACTTCACGTTGAAGAAAGAAATCACAAAATTCATGTAAATAAAAAAACACCCCACAAATAATTTAATAAAAAATAAAATAAAATTACCACTTTACTTTTTTAAAAAGAAATATTCCCACACATCACATTCATTATGAAAAAAATGGTAATGATTTATGTTGTGAAAAAAGAAACTCACATTTATCATCATTTTCTCATGAGATATAAATCCCTATCCAATTAATTGGAAGGTAATGTATGTACCTAAAAATCATCAACCATACAAATGACTCCATTTTAAAAAATTAATCAAAAAAATTTATTAGTGGTCTCATATAAAGACATGGGATTTCATGGATCATTCAATAATCGAAAAAAGTGAACATAATAAATCATTAAATATCAAAGTTGTAATTTTAAAAAATAAATGATATAAAAATAACATATAAATGGTTATCAAAACATCACATCATGAATAATATTCCATGGATATTATATATTAGTGAAAATTAAATTTTTATAAATAACCCTTCATTTATTTAAGTAAATATTACATGAAAATGTTTTTTCTAAGGGGAAAGAGAAGATTTTTGAAAAAAAAATATTTCTAATAAATGGTCCCTGAAAATACATAAGGTTTCAAAAGATATAAGTGAAAATAATTAGAAAACATTAATTTAAAAAATAATATTTAATAATGCATGATTGAAGATGATATATTGTTTTAAAAAATCTAATGTAAAATATATAGAACACAATAACGTTTTAAAAATAATATTTAATTATTGAATCTTGAAGATGACATAATTTTTTACAGAAGATTAGTGGTAATTAATAATCCTTTGGGTTGTTTCTATGACATGTTTTGTACTTTTTCCCCTTATATTACGTTATTAATGTTTTTTAAATAGCTATGGAAAATTAACTTTTTTCATTAATAATTTTTTTCTTATGTTGAAATCAAGGAGGAGGAGGAATATTTACTTAACTACATTATTAATCATTTCTTAAGTTAGATTATGAAAATTTGTTCAAAACATTCATAATATCATGAATAATATAATTTACCAAGTTAAAATTATAGTATTTCATATAAATAGAGAATGGTAAAATATTTTTACAATATATCTAGTTCTAAATGTAGATAACAATATAAAGAAAATCACATTTGTGTATATTGATGGATATTTTAAATAAGTATTAAAATTAAGTTGAATGAGGTTATAAGATTATGGGTTTTTATTGTACATTGATTGTAATTTTTTTAAAATTATATAAAATTATTAAGGAGAGGAAGTCATATTTTGAGTAGTTATATAGTAGTCTAGATGAAGTACAATAAGAAGATAAATGGATAGTTCTGATGGTATGAATATACAGTTGAATGAATTCCATGGGGATTGAAGTAAAACAATCATAATGGGTAGAGCGTGGTGGTTATTACTAGACATAGGTCTTCAAAATGTTCTCTATACTGAGGTTGTTAAAATATCAAGATGTCCAAATAAGGAAAACCCCAAATCCATGAGGAGTTTAATGTTCAAGTTGTGGTGTAATATTGAAAATGATACAATAGAAAAATAAAGGAAGTAATGAGAAGATGTGAAACTGTTATGTGAATGAAATAATTTGAGGTTGATGAAATATAATAGAAAATAAATTACTTGAGTGAAATTTATAGAGTATGATTTATTTTTTATATAGACAAGTTTTATTAAGATAAATTGAATAAGTATAGTGAAACATGATATTTTATGTTCAAATTCATGAATGAGACTAATTTATCGAGGTACCAGTTCAAGTTTAGTAGATGAAAAAGAATCAGTAAAAAAATAATGACATGATTTAATATATGAATTATAGTTGTTGTACTGAACTACATTTCTCAATCTAATAAAAATATGTAGAATATGAAATGGTTGGGTGCACTGGATAGAATCATTAAAACACTTTAGTTATTGTAGATTGTACATGAGTAAATTAGTAAAAGTGTAGTTAAAAAGAATATTTTTGTAAATTAATTTAATCAAATATTCCAAAACATGTTTCTATATAATAATTACACACCACTTCAAATATAATTACTTTAATATCCTTAAATTTTAAAATAAAACAATATTTTAGATAAAATACATGATAAACTACATCTAACTTCATCGAAAAAATAAAAAATATTATTTAATATGGTATTTATCTCTAAGACATTATATTGGAGAATAGGAAGAGATAACCTATATTTTGTTTACACTCTTTTATAATATAATTTGACATTCATGTAATATATTTATTATGAAAAAAAGAAAAAAAATCCCTTTCTATACAAAAAATATATATTTTTCTAAAAAACAATTTACATCTTTTTAATGGATGAATTATATTGAATAATGCTTTTTGAAGCTTTTATAATGTTTTTTCATATTTTTTTATGAAATATAAATATCAAAATTTACTTTGGTTTAGTTTTTCTTATTTTTCAGGAAAGTTTCATTTTATGATGAATAGTAAAAAATACACCATTTTAATTGGACATAAAATTTTCAACTAAATAATTTATACTTATAAATTATATTAAAAAATGTTTTTAATGTAAAATTATATTAATAATACATCTATTAATTCAATTATGTTCATTGTAATATTTTTAATATTGAATATTGATATAAAAATAGTTCAAACATTTGAAAATTTCCACTTCAAAAACCTATTTTATCACCCCTTCATTAGGATTATTTTAAATTAATTTTATCCAATTATATTTTCAGAATACTAAAAATTGGATTCAATATTTTTAATTATACCATCCAAATTTTTTTAATATGTCCCTTTTTTCCAATATGAATACTAACTTGGGTATCTTTTGTTACCATTGTTATCGGTAAATTGGGTAATTAAGGGTAATAATAATTTTATAAATAAACTAAAATTACCCTAATGATTTAAAAAAATTATTTCATGTGTATTTTTCATCCATAATCATTAAATTATTAGTTATTTGACTATTGTTTTCCTTTTTATGAGATTATATACTTTATAATATTTTATTCAATGAAAACCCAAACTTATCATTATATTTTCTTTAATAAGTGAAATATTTTTATTATGAGGTTATATATAGGATATGTTAAACAATAAATTTTATTTTGAAACATAAAATTATTATACTCTTCTTGGTGTTTTTAATTTTTTGGGAAGAAATAATTACTTTAATGGATTGCACAATGATGGTATAATAATTTTTTAATTAATGGAAATATCAAAAAAATGATATTAAAATTTTAATATAAATATAATTTCGGATACTAAATGTCATCAAAGAAATTTATTGATTAATTTTAAAATTTTGGGATGTATTATAATAGTTTTTTCAAATATATCTATTTTATTATTATTTTAAAAATTGAAAGTAATGATGAGTATCAAAATTAACATTAATGATAATATAAATTAATTATATTTTATTAAATGATATAATTTTTTTAAAAAATAGTTTTTAGAATAATAATTTGGGTAATGTTGGAAATTATATAAATTGATTATTTAAGGGTATTTTTTAATTTTTTTGTCACTATATTTACCTTCAAAAAAGAAAAACACATGTTGTCATGGTATGAATTAGAAAGGTTAAATGAGGGTTTAAAAAAATAAGTTTATAACCATGACAAAAAAATTACCAAAACATTATTTGATGATTTCTATTAAACAATTATAACATTATTATTTAATTGGAGTTATTTAATGGACACTTTTTCCTAAAAATTAGTTATATATTATTTAAATATAGTATAGTTACAAAATTTCACACTCGTTGTATTTAATGTCTTTTATGTTTCCACATTGAAAAAAGATATGAATGAAAATAATTTTCTATTTTAATTTAAATGAAATTATTTTCATTAAAAATTTAATATTTAATATTTATAAATAATATAATCACTTTAATGGATTCTACAATGATAAAACAATATTTATTTAATTAAATGAATAATTAAATATTGAATATTAAAAATATTTATTTTGGAATTTTTATTATTATTTAATATTTAAAATTAATTTATATGCCATTATGATATATTAGATATGTTTTATTTCATTATATTTTATTTACCAATTCTTTTGTGATGTATTTAAAGTCAAAGAAATGAATAGTATTAATGTTGACAAAAATGACATTTCATGAAGATAATATTTTATTAAATTAATTAAAATCTATAATATTTATAAATACGTACAGTGAGATAATATATTTTATATAATTTCATATTATATTCATTTATAAAATTTTTTGATGTCCTAGGATCTATAGTTACCTATTTATGTTTTAATATTTTAATAAATTCCAAGAGTACCCCTCCTATCTCTTATAAAAGGGTTCATTTTATTCTATTTTATTTTCACCTAAAATCCTATTTATTTTGAAAAATTTATATGAAAATACATTCTTATAATCTCTCCATAAATTCTAGACATATTATTTTATTAATAATAACACCCTTAAATATCATAATGTGTTATGAAAACAAGATTGTCCCAAGAAGAGGTATCATTTTTAATCAATAGTTTCTGTATTATTTAATCTTGAACATCACTAAAATATTATCCAAACAAGATAAAAAATCTAAATCCTATATACTAAATATACTGAGATGTTATTATTATTTATGCATCACCTGTGTCTATCTTTTTTTCCTTCAAATTGGAAAATAATTACTTTTTTATGTGTACTATAGACTACCGCATCACGAACCGATGTAATTTGACATCCATAACCATCACAAAAGACTAGATATTATGATGAAATTACGGATTATAAATGATATTTATTATTTATTTATTATTATTAAAAAATAATTAAAATTCTACCATTGTTCCTTTCTATACACAAGAAAAATGAAAATGGTGTTCATGCGTAAGCGGGAATTATCACCTCTACGAAGCGATGCGATTTATTTTTCATAACCACATAATATGTCTTATATATATAAGTATACCTGGTGAATTAATATTATATATAAAAATTATATTATTATAAATTTTAACGGATAAAATGTTAGTTACCTTCTATCCCCAATGAACATTGAAAAATGAAATTTTTACACATGCATATGTGAACACTATCATCTCTATTATTTTAATGTAGATAATTTTTAATGTCCCTATGTAATGGATGGATTCGAAATTAATATATATATATATATAAATTATAAATATTTAATAAGTATTATTCTGTAGGTTTTTTTAATAATGACTAATTTGACTATAAATATCAAACCAATGTCATTTTGGACTCCAATTACCAATATCAACAAAATGTCTAAAATGAACCTAAATATTTAAGATAATTTTATTACTTGGTAATAATATATATAAACAGAATAAAAAAAATACAAATTTTATGAAAATATAAATATTTAATTTTATTTTATTATTTCGGATGATAATGAACAAGCGTGATGATTTTGACTCAAGATAAGGGTTTGTCTTATCCCACTTTTCTTTCTATAATATATATTAAATATTCATAACATATTTTTAATTTGTTGAAGATATACATCCCATTAATTAATTGTATGATTCTTATCGATACATTTATGGGGACAAACATATCCATTTTTGGATCTACATTTTTATGCTGTGGTGGAGGGTGGGGGGGGGGGGGTTACAAATTCAATGATTCTAAATTAGTAATGGATTTTTTTTTCACAAATTGAATTTTTGAGACATATACAATGTAATGATTTAATATTCTCGTATGAGGTTTATATTCATCACCTTTTCAATTTAAATTACTTAATGGGGTTTATAGTATCGATTTTCGTTAATTGGTAAGTGTTTCATGTTATAATCTCATCGTTTTTCATTATTTTTTGTGATTAAGCCTCTGGCATTTAAATATTATAATCCTACCAAAAATAATTTATATTTATGTTATTATCCTAAATTTATTTCATTTGAATAAATTTTTTCTTTAATTTTATTATCTTTATTTACTCAAGAGATCAGAAGTATTTTTTTTATGAAAAAATATATTTTTAGTTGAAAACATTTTTCTCCCAAAACCATTTTTTCTAAAAATGTTTTAAAAAGAGTTTATCAATGATAAATGAGAATTTTCCTCATGAAATGTTTTAAATAATTTTTTAAAAAATAATTCATATTTATTCAATGTTTTAAAAAAATTATTTTCATAATGTTTTACGTTATAAAAATTATTTTCTAAATGGATAATGATATTTTACTAAAAATGTTTTTAATAATATTTTAGTTATATTATTGTTATTCGAAGTAAAGACTTGGTTTTTATTATCCTATAACATGGATATTTTTTATTGATATCATCCTCATCATGTTCTAAATGTGTTAATATCTCTACAATGAGATTGTTAAGGATCCCAATTCTTTTCCATGGGTTAATCATGTATCAATGAGATTGTTATAGTGCCCATTTCTTCCATAGGGTTATTATGTTATGAAATGGTTATTGGGTTTTCCAATGATTTTTTTATGAAATTAAATGTTTTAAGTGTTGTTATTTTAAATAGGTACTTATGAATTTTACGGGTTGTTCCATGATGTACCAATGATGGGAAGCTCTATGATAAAATAGTGACTAGTGGTTACTTGATAAACAAATGACTGGTGGTTCCGTGATATACCTACAATACATTGGGTATGGAATTTGAGTCTTTGGTTATTCAATTTGTATGAATAATTGTAAGAAAAAAAATAAAATGATGTTTCATGTTAGAAAAACCATTTATTTATGATTTCTCTAGGTTTCTAAAGTTTCTCATGACAAATATTGATATCACATTACTCAATATTATTGATTCTGATATATGATGGCTTCCCCATGTTTTCATATTTGATGAACGAAATATATATGGGTATGCGTTCTTTTATGATTTACACATGCACTTTGATTATGTCATTATATCCTTATGCACTCTTATGATCATTGAATAAATTCATTAGTTAATTCTTATCGTTAACATTACTAAGAATTCGATCTCACCCATACTATGTTTCCTTTTCAATAGTTTATAATGAATGATATCGAAGGATTTATGTCTATAAATGATTTTATAAGGACGAAATGAAGACATAATGTTAAATAATAAAATATATCTTCCGTGGGATAAAATATCATTTATAGTCACATGAATAGTATTTATATGTGTCATTACTAACTCAATAAAACTCTAAACATAATAGGACATCTGGGATAAAATTAATAAATATTCCATTTGATGTTATAAGGTTAAATGATCAAAAACTGGTCACAAATATTGGCATCATAGCTTGAAATGAAATGCTTAGGATTTCAGTGTATGTTCTAGGATTCCAAGACAATTGTCCTTTATAGTATGTCTCAAATCTTAGATTAGAAAAAAATTTAGATTAGGATGTTTTCATGGGGGGTTATCTAAAGTTTTAGTGATAACATCACAATTTTTATAATTTTGTTTTTGATCATAAGTTCAATGTCTTAAAACCCTTTTTTAGGCATCATGTTATAAAATTTAAGGGAGAGTAATAATATTTATTGAGACATTTATTTATTGGGTAATTACGGGTAAATAATTGTTAGGAAAATATGTCTTATATATAACCATGATATTGAAAAATGATTATATAATTAATTTATTAATATTATTTCAGAATAGGTTAATTATTTTTGTATTCCTATAAGATTAACTTATATAGAATATTTTGAGTAATAAATTTTTAATTTTCTTTCAAATTCAAATATGATATTATTTTATTCTTATTGTGATTATGATTATTTATACAAAAGATTAATGTATCATTAGTAATATCAGCCTATTACAATTTATTATTGGAATTCATGAGTAATTTATATTATTTAAAGAATTTATATGGGAAGACTATGTGATCAAATATTTCTAAATATTTGGTTTCAATATTCTTCAAAAAATTTTATATTAATTTTATGTTTAACTATGTATTTAATGATCTATGTTTATTTTTGGGTTTTACTTTTGAATTTTAAAAATTAATTTAGTTTTTCATCATATAAAGGTTTATTATTATTTTTTTATTATTTTATTTTATTCTAATGATTTAAATTTTGGTTAATTCAGAAATATTGTATGAATGTATTTTTTAAGTAGTTTGTTTTATTGATCCATAGATGTTTATTTTAATTGTTCACGCATTAAAGAATCAACTCTAATACTCATAATTTAGAGAAAAATATGAGTTCATGATTAAAAATTATTAAATGTTGAAATTATAATTGTCTAATATGTATTTTTTATTATTTTCATAGTCTAGTTAGTAAAATAATTCATCAATTCTATGAAAAGTGTCTTGATACAAAATAGATTTTGTTTAATTTTCATAATATGAGATCAATGACATTTTAACCCATCACAGATTTATGGTTTTGTGATGGTTTCATTTCCCAAGATCATGATCTCCAAAACAATCCATTTTTCAGTTAGGGATAGCTTTCTATTTCATGATCAATTTTTCATACATGAAAACCTAGTATGTATTTCTTCATGTGACTATCCTACATCCATTTCTTTCAGTTATAGTAGATGTTTTAACAATCATTTCCCAATGTGTGATTTCAATAAAGTTTTTTAAAAAGTAAAATCTGTATTAACCAATCCCAAAATCAAATTATATGGGTTAAATTCATTATTAGTATAGAATGATAAATCTCTAGATTTTAAAAGGAAACACTATGTTAGATAGAAAACAAGACATTCCACATCAGGCCGAAACAAAAACTAAATATTTTTATTTTATATGACAGTTACTGCATAGTAAATATATTTCGTGGATATGAATAAAAAATGTTTATTATGATTACACATTTATAAAATGTTTTCACATACATAAAATATATATATTAGGAATAAAATATGAATAAATACAATTTTGGGCAGAAAATATTTTTCTCAAAAATAGTAGATATACCACCTTTCAATCATAGAATTATATGAAGTATTTTATTTGAAAAATATATAAAATATTTATGAAATACTAAAATTTATTTGTGATACTATAATATAAAAATATACTTTGGTTGATTATTTGTTACATTTCATAGAAGATTCATTTTTTGTGGAAAATAAAAATATTGCATTTTAATTGAAGAATGAATTTTCAAATGAATAATTTCTAATGAGAAATTTAATTTTGATATTATTTTAATATAAAATATGAAAAATATATATGATATTTATTCAATTGAGTTGATTGGAAGCAAATTTTTATTGAATATTGATATAAAAACATTTCAATTTTTGGAATGTTTTCACTTTAAACTCTTGTTTTCTCACCCCATCTACATGATTAATTTTAAAATAATTATATCCATTCATTTTTTTGAATTATTATAAATGAAATAACTATTTTTAATCACATGGATCAAATATTTTAAATATTTATATTGTATTTTATTCCAATATTTATTGCAAATTTTGTAATTTTTGTTATTACGGTTATGGCTAAATCAGGTAATATAGGATAAATATAATTTTATGAATATTATAAAATTTCCCAAACACTTGGACCAATTTTATTTATTCAGTTTATTTTATCCATAATCCTTTTTGTACATATTATTTTATCATTAATGTCCTTTTTTATGATACTTATAACCATTATAATATTTTCTTCATGAAAAAGTCTTACATGTCATACTCTTATTTATAACAATAAAATATTTTTAATATGATGTTATCTAGGGGTTTTGTTCGACTATGAATGCATTTTTAAATTTTAAAATTTTTATATTCATCGTGGTGATTTAATTTTAATTTGTATGGAGGGGATATTTATTTTAATGTATTGCAAATTATGATGAATTGTTTAATTAATGGAAAAATATTATAAATGAACATACATATATTAAAATAAATATAATTTTAAATAATTAATTTTCGACAAAAAATTAACAATTTGAATTTACATTTTGGGTATGTAAAAAAAATAAATGTCTTGTTGATTTGAAATTTTTTAATGAAAATGTGAGGAATAGTATCCAAATTGACATTAATCATATTTTAAAAAAAGAACATTTTATTAAATGATATAAATACTTTGAGAACTTGAAATTATACCATATAATTAGGATAAGGGATAAAATGAAATAAATTGTTCATTTAGGAGTAGTTTTTCATTTTATAGTGACCATATTGACCTTTAAATAGAAACAACACATGTTGTCACTGTATGATTAAAGTGGTTAAATAAGTGTTAAAATAAAAAGTTAAGGGTATAACCCTACCCTAAACATGTAAAAATAATTTTATGAATATAATTATAACCTATCATCTAATTATGTAATTGGGGTTATTTAAAAGACACTTTTCCACAAAAATAACATATATATTATTTAAATAAATGATAATTACAAAATATCTTTATCATTGTATTTAATATATTTTATGTGTAAAATTTTCGAAAAATAAGATTTGAATAAAACTAAATTTATATTTTGATATTAATGAAATTATTTTTTTTATATAAGTTTATATTATATTTATTACCTTAATTTCTTCTATAATACTAAAAAAATTTATTTAATTTGGAGAAAATTAAAATTGATTATTTTAAAAATATTTATTTTGAAATATTTTTGAATAATTAATATTTTTAGAGAACTATATAGATGTATATGACATTATATATATGTTTCAAAGCATTATATTCTAATTAATTCTTTATATGGAATTATTTAAGGTCATAGAAATGAATAGTATTAAATTTGACAATAATCATATTCTATGAATATAATATATTTTTTAAAGTAATTAAAAACATAAAAATATTAAATAAAGACAATGGGAAATTATATCGTCAAAATAAAAATAAAATATTAATTTATAGACCATTTTTAAGTCCTCTTATATGTAATAGTATATTAATTTATTAATATTTTGAGTAATATTAAGAGGGCCCCTCCTCTCTCTTATTAAAGGTCATATCATATTCCCATTAATTAATAATTAAATACATATTTGGTTCAGAAAATATCATCCAAAATAATTTAATACAGTTTATAACAACATTATAGTGCTCTTAGGTAAGGTTTAATAACACCTATAGTGGTCATAAGGTGTTGAGAAAAAGAGACTGTCATAAGAAGTTGATTCATTTTAAATCTAGTGTGTATAATTTATTTCTTCTTCCAGTTAATTTAAATATTTTTCATCCATTAAAAAATAATTACTCGTGTATAATATACCAATTTTTTTTATTTTTCATTACCCATATACATATCCTTTTCCATCAAATGGGAAATGAATTAATCATCATTTTGTACGGAAGACTACCGATTAGAAATCTGAGAAAATTTATTTTCTATCATCATCTATAATGATTGGATATAATTTTTTAATTAATTTTTTATATGATATTAATTATATAATTATAATTATGAAGAGATAATATTTCATTTAAATTATTACATATTTATACACATTAAAATGAAAACGGAATTTTTGCGTACGTGTATATTGTCACCTCCCTAAATGGATGTGCTTCAGTTTTCATCACCACATCACATCAATGATATATAGAAGTATATTTAATGAAGTAATAGGAAATTTATGAAATAATTATAATTTTTTAATGATAAAATTATACTTACCTTATTTCTAAAATAATAATTGAAAAATAAAAATGTTACTCCATAGTACATACAACCTACCATCTCTATGATTGTAATGTAGTTCATTTTTAATACCCATATGTAATTTATAGTTATAAAAGTTTAATTTATATCTTAAAATTAAATATATTTCCTAAATATTAATCAATATATTATGCAATAATTCCCACATTGAATAATTACATATTACCAAATTCATTTTGTAATCCTGTAACAAATATTGAAAAAAATAATACATGAACATAAATAAATAATTATTTTTTAAGAAATTGAAATAAGTGACATAAAATTTTTAATAAAATTTAAATATTTTGTAATGATATTAAATAATTAATAATTGTTTATTATTCATGAATATAATGATCATTCATGATGAATCAGACTAAGGGAAATGGTTGTTCTCATCTCACATTTTTCTGGGAAATATATGCCATATTCACAACATAATTTTTAATTTTTGGTGTATATAATGACCCTGAATTTTTATTATTTTTATTATAAATACATTTATGTAGTTATATATATAAATTTTAGGATCTCTCTTTTAGGAGTGTTTATGTATTAAAAGATACAAGATCAATAAGGTATTTTTGTCACAATGTGCCTTCTTAGAGACATATGATGAGTTATTCTTATATATTCATTTATGTAGGGTATATTGATAGAATTTTTTGTGTAATATTATGAATTTATTTACTAACTTGATTTTTATTTTTATTTTTGAAATTATTTTAGGTTATTTATGGTTTTAATGTTTTTTTATATGTAAGTGTTTCATGTTAAAATCTCATCATTTATGAGGATTATTTGTGATTAATCCTCTATTTATGAAATATTATAATCATTATATAATAAATTTTTAGTGATTTTAATCTATTTTTAGGTCAATAGAATTCATTGGTTTCTTTATTTACCACTCTATATCACGACCTGTCAACTATGCCCCTTGTCCTGACTACCCCTAGCACACCCTCTATAGGCCAAGGGTTGGTGACTAGAACCTGAAAGGAATATATCTAAAATTGGAAGGCATTGCCTAAAAACATATGAACACACAGACAAAACGCACATTAAAAAAGTAAAATGCAATGAAAGAAAAATGATATAACCTCAACTAAACCCCCCCACTGAGTGTAAAAGTATGTACTAAAAGTAAATGGGCCTGTATACAAGCCATATCAGAAAGAAGGTACAACATAAAGATAAAAACAACTCATGAGATTGTATTCCAAGGATCCTACCGGAAAGGTAGGTATATCTCATCTCTGTGGATCTCCATATCCACTACTCATCTCAGTACACTATCTAGTCATGGATCCCAAGTCTTGGTCTATTCATCTAGTCCTTTGCACCAAAAACAACAAGGTGTGAGCGATGCCTGTGTAGGGTTGAGTATAAAAATACCCAGCAAGGACCCAGATACCCCCTAAGGTTTCCAAGATTCCAAAAAAGAAAAAACACAAAGCATGATCCCAATCAAAAATCACTAGTAATGACTCTGCTCAAACTAGGTATACAAGATAAAGAACAAAAATAAAGATGATTAGTCATAATGCTAGATCATATTACTCTGTCAAGAGGATTTTTCTGTTGAACCACTTAAGGTCACATGGTGCTGACCCCTAGAGGATTTCTAGGTGTTGTCCCGTGGAGGTTCTCTACGTGCTGACCAATGAAAGATCACTAATTACTGAACCAATGAGTATCATTATTCCTTCAGCACAACAAATCCAACAACTATATTTTCGTACTATGAATGCATGATTCTAAGAGGATCCACTTATCAATCCATTAGTCTTACCTCAACCACCACTAAGTCCCGCAAATAAATAACCTAATAATCCGCCACATCATAAGGGTTACAACGCAAGAGACAAAACGTCAATCAGATGAACAATCTATACATTGTAGAAATTTTTGTGTTAGGGGAAGGGTTGGATTCAAGTCTGATCCAACCCTTCGGTACTCCTACATTATCTAAAAACCATGTAGAGTATCTCAAAAGGACCACCTCTTCCAATGTGTTTCAGTTCCATGAACATTTCATTAAACAGTCGTTTGGTTCAGGAGATATTCCCCTTTAAGAGAAACATGGCCTATATGAGTCCGGGTCCTATTCTGACCTGGGCCGACAGGGCTGGGCTGTGGGTTAGGGCCGACCCACCCGGCTGGGCATGACTATCTAGGCCGTTGGACCAACCCAACCCGCTGGTTGGGCACGGTCTTCCACCTGGGTGCGGCCCACTAGCTGGGTATGGGGGTTGGCTCCCCTCGCAAACAGACTAAATCTATTTGGATCTTTAATTAGCAGAGCCAATTGGCGCTACTCCACAAAGCCGATCCACATGGACCAGTCAATTGTGGGACTCAAGGGGCGCAGTTCCACCCTCCGACGCAGCTTGGAGCTGCGAACCTCCTCTATGGCATGCCTCCATCAGTCAATGTAGCCAACATTGGTCAACCTCCCTTGTACACCACAACACCTTCAGGCACTGCCACAACTTTACGGTTGGTGAGGGCTATCTTCCACGTCCTCCGATCACTAGCACCACCACACTGGCGGAGCTTCCGCAAGCCTCCAGTAATGCTCTAGAGGTCCGTTTTCTTTTCTGACTACACCTATGGGAATCTTGGGACGCTGGAATTACTCTGTGGCTCTCAGTTTTATATTTATTCATTATTGGTCGGCCACCCATGAATAATGAAACCAAAGCACAAATGGAGGAGGTTCTTGTCCTTGGTCGGTTCAGCACGCACACTCTGTGTTAGCTTTATAACAAGGGGAGAGTTCAAACATGATCAAGAGAATATGAATTCCAGAAACTCTAAAAAATAAATCATTAAAATACCATACATGAAATTCATTAGAAGATAATATGAATGAGTGATATGAACCTGCATTCGAAGGTGTTCTTCATCGCCCGTCGTTGTCCGGTTTGAATCCTCAAATTGTCATCAATGCTCTATTCTTCGTTGGTGGAAGATGTCACAGGAACTTCGTTGTAGTTTCCTCTCATGAGTGACCAAAAATCACGCATATTCCTTCTTTAAAAAAGTGAATAATCTCCTTTGGTTTTTTTAATATTAATATTCATTAATTAACCTTAATTAATTAGTCAATTAATCACACAATTTTTTTCATTACAGAAACAACAAAATGAGAGGTTCATAACATAAAAAGTCTTATATTTAATGTCTGAAGTTGCAATATTCTCCAACCACTGCCTCTCAACGGTTGAAAATAAAATAAAATAAAAATTATTTATTTTTTATTATGTTACGTTATTTCAAAATATCCTACATTTATCTTTTCCATATAATTTTTTCCGATCAATGTTATACTTCACTTAAGAGAATATCAGTACTCTAATTCTAATGGGGTCCTCAGATTTTTAAACTGAGCACCGGTTCAAAAGATAAAACTTAACACTCCTACGTTTATTGAATGTACATTAAAATATGTTCAAATATTCGTTTTGGGCCCTCCCTGCCTTGGAATCGTGTTTTGTCAATTTTCACAGACTCGTAGTAATTCAATTTAATTTAATAAAAATTACATGGAATATTTGGGTATTTACATTCTCCCCAATATAAGGATTTTCATCCCCGAAAGCTAAAAATAAAGCAAGAGAAACAAATGGGGGTACTGAGCATGTATCTAAGCCTCTTGTACCCATGTCCTTTCTTGGAGGTTTCCGTGCTGCCGCAAAACATACAATAGAAGTATCGACTATACATGAAGGACCTGGTCCTATCAATAATCTATTTTTATATGGAACTCTGTGAATATTTCCCCATTGTCAATATCCATCTCGCCCTAGTCGATAACATGTGATTGATCATGCATGTACCTCTTTAGCTACGACACATGAAAAAACATATGAACCTAGGGAATCTACAGTGGAAGAGCTAGGGTGTACACCACCTCACCTACTTTTCTAGGATATGGAAAGGTCTGATAAACCATGAAGATAGCTTTCCGCCCCTGCCAAATCTCTACAATCCTCATCGACGTGAGACTCGTATGAAGACATGTTATCACTCCATGAACTCCAAGGGGATTCGTCTCTTATCACAATAAGACTTATACTAGATCTGTATAGTCTTCAGCCACTCCTGGATGATCTGTACCTTCTTAGTTGTATCCCATATAGACTCTGGACACATAAGTACGGACTCCCCTAGTTTTGTACATCATAGAGGTAAACTGCATGGTCTCCTGTACAAGGCCTCATACATCTCCATGACGATGGCGGAGTGATAAATTTGGTATGTGAACTCCACCAGTGGTTGTTGGTCCTCCAAAATGTGGCCAAAATCAAGGACACAAGAACGAAGCATGCCCTTAAGTGTCTAACTTGTTCACTATGTCAGACAATCTGTCTAAGAATGAAAGGTGGTTCTCTAGTGTAGCTGAGTACCAAATGACTCTTATAATACCTTCCACAATTGGGACGTAAAACGAGCATCATGATCTGAGACTATCGTCTATGGATACCCATGAAGCTGTACTGTTTATTGTATATAGAGGCATCCCATTACCTCTACTGATCCTTGCTCTTAGATGGGTAAGATGTCGGCCAACTTCGTGAGTCGGTCAATGAACACATAGATGGAATCATTTCCCCTAGACGTATGCTATATTCCTTACATGAATTTCATGTTGATTCTATCCCACTCCCACTATTGAACCCTAAGTGACTGATTCAAGCCTTCTGGAACGTGGTGCTCTGCCTTCCCTTGATGACATGTGAGGCATCGTGAAATGAACTCACCCACTGCTTTCATTATCCTCGACCACCAATACTGATGGCAGAGGTCCTGTTACATCCTTGTCACACCAAGATGTACTACCAAAGGGGGTGTGTGGAACTCCATCAACACCCACTCTCGTAGCATCACCGGTACCATGGGATGTCCTATGAAAAGGATCATGTGCTCCCCACATTCATAAAATCCATCAGGGTCCCATCCTGAGGATATCTGAGAACGTTGGGCCCTGCATTAAATAACCCCCAATTGTGTGTCCCATACTCTCTAAAGGAGTGGGGGTGACATTAATTGACTGAAGTTATGTTTCTCTATTTCAATTTATGAAGGATATTTGTATCATGGATAGCTTCTCTATCGCCCCACATAGAAACTATAACCCAAACCTCCTACTAAGTGTGTCTGCCACCACGTTCCCCTTCACAGGAGTGTATACTATCTCAAGGTCAGAGTCCTAGAGAAACTCCATCCATCGCCATTGTATCAGTTTCAGGAACTTTTTTGAGAAGATATACCTGAGACACTTATTATTAGAGTAGAAAGTAAAACTTTCACCCATCAAGTAGTGTTGTCACATCTTCACGAAAAATACCATAGGTTCAAACTCTAGTACATGGGTAGCATAGTTCATCTCGTGTAGGCTCGTATTTCGTGAGCCATAGGTGATAACATCTCTCCCCTGCATTAGGAAACATCCTAGTCTGGTCCCTTATGCGTCGTAGTAGACTACATACCAAAAACCCTTTTATGGTATCCTCAAGATGGGGGCACTCTTTAGTCTTCGCCTCAGATCTGATAAACTTTTATGGAAAATATATGTCCATAAGAATGGTTTTACAGTTTTGTAAATGGTTATAATGGTGATGCTACTCTGGAAATGTAAGGTAAAAATCTCTGTTAGTACCCATCCAACCCCATGAAACTCCTCACCTTAGTCACACTCTTGGTTTGATCCCAGGAAAGCACTGCCTTTATCTTCACTGGATCCACCACGACTACAACCTTTAAGAATACGTGTCCTAGAAAGTGGACCTCTCGTATCCATAACATGCACTTCGAGAGCATACCATAATGCTAGTGATCTCATAGTGTATCCAAGAATATCATTATATGACTGTCATTCTCCTCCTCCGACGCTGAGTACACCAAGATGTCGTCAATGAATACCACCAAAATGAAATTGAGATAAGGGTGGAAGATCCTGTTCATGAGTCCCATGAATAGATATGGGGAATTTTTTACACCGAAATGCATCACCATGAACTCATAGTGGCCATAACGACATATAATGGACACCTTTAGAATTTCATCTTTCAGCACCCTGAGCTTATGAAAGTTTTATCTTAGGTATATCATAAAAAACCATCGAGCTCCCTTCCACTAAAAGAAGAGTTCATCAATCCTCAGGAGTGGATACTTGTTCTTCACAGTCACTTCATTCAAATGATGATAGTGTATAAAAAGTCTCAAACTTTCATCTGCCTTCTCAGCTATCAAAATTAGGGATTCCCATGGAGAAACACTAGGCCTTATGAACGCCTTAAATTGCAGGATCTCTAGCTATACCCTAATCTCATGAAGCTCTACAGGAGACATCTGATATGCTAGTGTAGAATTCAGTGCCATCCTAGGTACAGTTGATGTAGAATTCTACCTTTTTATAAGGAGGTAGTCCAGGAACATCATCAGGAAATACATCAGGATACTGGTCCACCACTACCAGATAACTCAAACTCCTATCGTCAACTACTCCAATAGTGAGGCTAGCCAACTGATGAGTGGTCGGTTGCACCCTTCTCTGAGAAAGTCCATCTTGAGCTGGAAAGGATCCCTTCCTAACAGTGATGGAAATACTAGTTCTATCCATATCGCCACACCGCACTTTGGGCCTCAAACAGTCGATCGAAGCATGGACCATGGTTAAATAGTCCATACATAAGATGAAATCGTAAGGCCTAAAAACTAATAAAAGGAAATTTCAGTCATGTCTGTCACCTCCTAGAGTATGATTACACTACTAACACCAATGAATAATCATTGAATCCTCTTTAATAGGAGTCTCTAATCATATGGATCTATCCAATGGCTCTATTGAGATCTCCATGTAATGAATAAGAGTCGTGAAAATAAAATTGTGACTAGAACATGAATCAATATGAAACGAAGCTAGGGTGGAGTAGATAGAGATCGTATCTTGAATCATCTATGGATCATCGCGGTTATAGGCCCCAGCTTCAAAAAGTTTTGCTCGTCTATGTCTACCTAATCCCAGAGGTCGGGGTGGACCACTTGGAGGTTATGGTGGTATAACTGAAACTATCACCCACCACTTGCTACATGACCTTCTCCTCTGCCACATCCACTGCCCTACGAACCTCATCGCTCAAATCACTTCATCTACCTCGGGGTTTCCTCGACTATCTGATGGTCTTCGACATCTAGAAGTCAGACAGTCGCGGGCTGTGTTCCCCTGTCTACCACAAGAGTAGTAGACTTTAGTCCTCATATGACCCTCCTTTTCCTCGAAAGCACTGAACCTCTGACCCTACATCTTGGAGTAGTCCCCAGAAAAAATTTGGCCTACCTAGACCTCTTCTTAATCTGCCTACTACAAACTGTAGATGACTCAGCTACCTGTTGTTTGGTGGGGGATCTCACCGTTGGTTCCTTCTCAACTTGAAATATTTCCACCAATAGCACCCTCTCAACTACTCCATCCTTTATCTTGATATTTAGTGATATCATCGATGATCTGATCACCCGTTGGAGACCCTTCTTGAAGGTGTGATCCATGAATAAATGGTCATGTACCATGTTGATGGAGTAGTAAGAGGGGTCAATTAATCTCACTAAGTATTGTGCCACCATCAGGCTACTCTACTATAAGTGTAGTAGTTCCGGAGTACACACTGAGCGTAGAGTTTCTAAAACAATATACACCCTGAAGAGGCACTTGATGTCCAACTAGGTGAGGGTCTCCTCATCATGAAACTAGAGAATCATGCTCTATCATCACCCTACTGTGCCCTGGTAGAGACTAGCAGCTAGGATCATCATATGGTCTGCTGGTGTCTCATCTAGGTGGAAAACTAATGCCACATCCTCTTTCCAGTTCTCATCTCCCAGCGGAGTAGTCTCCCCCTGAAACCATAGAGGCCACTGTCTCTGGAACTCGTGCAATGTGCTCAATCGGTATGCATGGTCTACTGGTGGGGCATCTAGAAACTATTTCCCTAAGGGTGGTGGTGCTACTAGTACCTCTCCCCCATGGGAAATTGAATATCTACCCAAATCAACCTTCCATAGTCCAAGCATTGGTAGCTAGAACATGAAAGGCATATCCAAAAAATGAGAATTCATTACCTCAATATTTATACACACACAGACATGGAGAATTGTACAAATGTAAATCATAATGAAAGAATAAATATACAACCACAAATAAAAACCACCCATGAGTGTAAAAGTATGAATTAAATGTAAAGGGCCTAGTATACAAACCTACCTGGATTGAAAGTACAATAAAGATGGAAAAATAGCTCCTGAGATCGTCTAACAAGGATCCTACCTGATGTGTAGTTACAACATTTCTCTACGGCTTTCCATTCCAATTGGTCTCCTCTGTTCACCTTCTAGTCCGATCTCCCATGACATGGTCAATGATTCCTGTCGTCCCCACTAGAAAAAACATGGTATGTTCGAATCCCGTATAAGGGTGAGTATAACAATACACACTATGAAACTTAAGACCCCTAAAGGTCACCCCGAATTTCTCAAAGAAAAAAAAATCATGACATAAATAACAAATCTCATGTAAATACTCAACTAAAACCAGGAATACAACTTAATGAATAAGAATAATGATTATTAGTCATAAAACTATATCATCTTAATCGGTTGAGAGGATTTTTCTATTAAACCACTCAAGGTCGCTAGGTACAGACCCATAAAGGATAGCTAGGTGATGACCAATAGAGGATCACTAGGTGATGAACCATATATGATTTCTACTTGATATCCCAAAATGTATCACAATGTGCGGTCGCATATAGGAAAGCTAGGTTTTGACCCTTGAGGATTTCTAGGTGTTGACTCGTGGAGTATTTCTACATGCTGACCCACGAAGGATCCCTATATGATGACCTACAGAGGATTGCTATATACTAAAATATGGATAATCAATAGGTACTCACCCACGGAGGATCGTTAGGTGTATACCCACAGAGGATATCTATTCCTTCATCACATCACAACCAGCCACTGGATTCCCACACTAAGCATGCCTAATTCTGGGAGGATCCGATTCTAAAGCCATTGGTCCTAAATCAACTTCTATAAAGGCCCATGAATATGAATCCCAATGAAACTCCATGTCATAGGGGTTAAAATGAAAAAGATGAAGAGTCAATCAGCCACCTAGTCTTTATGTTATAGTCTTTTTAGAACCAAGGGATTAGTTGGAATCAAGTGCAATCAACCCAGATATTCTACAATATTATCCAAAAATCATTTGAAGTATCTCAAAATGAATCTCTCATCCTATGGATTATAGTGATGTAGACAATTCGTCAAACATGAATCTGGTTTGAGAGATATTCCCCTTTTAGTGAAACTGGGCCTAAATGGGTTCAGGTCCGGTCTGAACCGGTCATACTGACCTGACCTGAAGGGGCTGGGTTGTGGGCTCAGGCCACAGGCAATGAGCCCGGCCTAGCCTACCCTATTCGGCATGGCCTACCAGGCCAATAGACCAACCCGGATCATTGGCTGGGTGCAGACCACCAACTAGCCATGGGGGTCGACTCCCCTCCCAAACAGACTAAAATCTGTTTGAATCTTCAATCACTGGTGCTTATTGGTGCCCCTCCATATCGACAGTCTACATCGACCAATCCTTTGGGGGACCCGTGGGAACACGGGTACCCACTCTACCATGGATTGAAGATTCTACCCTTATTTGTGGTGCATTGACTTCAATTATCATGGTCGATATTAGCCGACTGCCCTTATCCGCCGTGGTGCCTTTGGGTGACACCAACTCTTTACAGCTGGTGAGAGATGGCTTCCACCTTCTCCGGTCGTTAGCGCTGCCACATCGACAGACCATCTGCGGGCCTTTGGTGAAGCACTGGAGGTCCGTTTTCTTTTTCAACTACACCTACTAGCTTCTCAGGATGCTGCCATCATTGCATGGCTCCCGGTTTGGCCTTTCTGCCATACTGTTTGCCTGCCCAAAAATAATGGAACCAAATCCCAAATGAAGGAGGGTGCAGACCTTGTTTGGTTTTTCGTGTTCCCTCCGCGTTAGAATTATAACATTGGGGAGTTCAAACCTCATCATGTGAAGATGAATTCATCAAGATTTTTGAAATAAATAATTATAATCCTCTTCCTTGAATTCGTTGGAAGATGCAATGGATGGGGGAGATGAACCAACATTAGAAGGTGTTTGTCATCGCCCGTCGTTGTCTAGTTCAAATCCTCCAATAGTTGTCTATGCTCTGTTCTACGGTGGTGGAAGATGTCATTTTAACTTATTTAATGGTCTCTTTTACGAGTACCAATAACACATTCCAAATATTTGATTAAATATGTAAATACTCTCATACATTGTATTTAATATTATGATTCATTAACTAACTGTTATTAATTAGTAAATTAAACACACGAGTGTTTTTTTTACAAAACCAATGAAAAAAGTCGTTCAAGATATTAAAAGTTGCTTATTTATTGTCTCAACCTCCACTGTGGTCCCAGCACCTTTGCTCAACGGTTTTAAAATAGAAAAATAAAACAACCTTTAGTTATTTTATTTCAAATGATTTTAAATTTAACTTTTCCTTACATCCTTTTCCAAAAAAAAGTTATGCTCCCCTTAAGATAATATCAGGTTTGAGAATCCAATGGTGTCATTTGATTTTTAGTCCAAGCAATAGATCAAAAGTTAGAAATTTATGCCTGTATGTTTACTAAACGCACCTTAAGATGTGTTAAAAATTTCATTTGAGGCTCTTTGGGACTCAGAATCAAGAGCCTTAAATTTTTCCATACTTGTACTAATTAAATTTAATTAAAAAAATTATGTGGGATTTTTATGTCTTCACATTTATGTACTAAAGAGTTTATAATAATATTTTTATAAAAAATCATCTTTTTGGATGAAAACTCATTTTCATCCCAAACCATATTATATAAAATTGTTAAAAATAATGTTTTAAGGAGATTTTCTCAGTGCCAAAATGATTGATTTTATTAATTTATTTTTTAAATTATTTTTCAGATCTACATTTATATGTTTCCAATGTTATTTTAAAATAATATTTTTTTCGTAATGTTTTATGTTTAAAAATGTGTTTTTAAAAATGAAAAGGAATCTTTCATCCAAAATGATTTTAGTATATTTAAAGGGTATTTATATTTGTTACTGAAAACAAACCATATTTTTTCTTATCCTCCAGAGGGGATATTTGGTATTGATAGCATAATCAACCTATTTTGTATTGATTAATATTGTTTCAAATATATTTATATGGAACCCACATCTCTTAAATGGGTTAATAATGCTTCAATCATATTTTTATTTAACTAATTTCTTTTCCATGGAATAATCATGTAATGAAATTGTTATTTGTTTTTAAAATTATTTTATTCTGAAATTAAAGCTTTTATATAATATGATTTGTTATTGGTACATTGGAATTTGATGGGCGGTTCTATGACATAAAATTGATGAGTGGTTCCAGGATAAAAAAATAAAGGGTGGTTACAAGATAAAATGATTATGCTGGGACCATGATATCCCAATGATAGAATGCTTATAGAAGTCATGAAAATAGTTATTTTTTAGTAGTGATTATAATATTTAAATGAAAATTATTGACTACGTTATAAACACATTTTACTTAGGATTTATGTGGGTTTATAGTGTTTCTCATAATTATGATTCAAATCACATGGCCCATGATTAATTATTTTGATGCTTTTTTCCATTTCCATGTTTTAATATTTGATGATATATGTATTTATGGGTATTTTTTCCATTAATATTCAATCATCAACATTGATTATGTGATCATACACTTATGCACCCTTAGTCTCATTAATGACATTAAAGTGTTAATTCATATGTTTACCCTTAATAAGAATATGATATAACCCTTATAATATTTAATTTACACATGTATATAAATAATGAGGTTTAATTATTTATGATTATAACATATTTCAAAAGGAATAAGCTTATAACCTAATGTGAAATAAGAGAAGCTGGGTTAATTGGGAGAAATGAACACTTAATTTTTTGTGAATTATTTATGTAGAGTTTTTACAAATTATATGACTCTTTAATCCTATCAAATCATATAGTTTATAAGTAATACATTATTTATTTTTTAATTTTTTAATTTTCAGATGAAAAATTTGGGTCACAAATAGAATCATTATAGCCATAAATGAAAATTTTAGGATATCGGCACAGGATCTGGGAGTGTCAGTCCTAGGTCTATTAAATTTAAGGACATGATGTGACACTGTTGTATTATGATTTTTTATATTTGTTGGAAAAATATTATTAATTAATATTACTATCAAGTGATATTTAATGAAACATAATGAACATTATAGAAGTGTTGATATGTTTCTAGTGAAATTAATTTTTGTGGTATGCAATAAAATATTTTTGTTGCACTTGAAAATGATTTTTTGTTCCGTCTTTATCATTTTTTCACATAAATATAAGGAGAATTTTCTTCTGTAAAAACTAAAAATTTTCACAAATAAAAATATCTAAAACACTAGAAATATAGGTGTATAGTGAGTTTCCAACTGATAAACCATTCTTGTTGTATGAATAATACCAGACAATGATTATAGATAGAATATCATATAGTGTTTTTGATTAGCGTCATCAAAGAGTAGTATGGATCAAATTATACTAGGAATGAATATATATCAAATGTACGAGATAGAGTAATGGATACACAGTGATGCAAAATGGTTTATTTATTTTAGATACCTGTAAAAGAAGAAGAACAACCACATGAGGTTCAACAGATGAGGTTCACTAGATAAAGTTGTAGCGCAATGTATATACCATTAAAAAGATGAAAATATCAAATGGATTTTTTATAGATAATGATTTACGGAGTTATAAATAAATTTTTTTCTCATTTTTCTTGGCTTAGATTCCAATAAATATTTTTTTAACATTTTTGTTTTAGTATAATATTTTTTACCCAGAGATATAATGGGTCTAGTGAGAGTTGAACCATGTGATATTAAATTATAATAAATAAGGAATTTCAATAGACTAATCGGAGTATCCATGGAAAGGATATAATCACCCACATATGGGGAAACCCATGTAAATATTTGGTGCCTTTCAATACATTCCAATCATTAATTTCTTGTGAGAATTTTTTATAAGGTATATTTGGATAAAACTATAACAAAGTGAATTGTTTAATTTCAATGTGAAAAGAAATTATAAAAGATTTCTAAATATTTATTTCCCTCCCCCTTCACAGTGGTTCTAAATATCCTTAAGAACATAAATTAATATTAGTGAGAAGGAACACCTATCATATCCTTATCATAGAAAATTTCATTTCAATTAATAATGGAGTTATTCAACCCACTTTTGAAAAAAAATCTTGGTTAAGAAAATAAAATAAAACCATATCTTATATCTCCTAAAATTTATGTAATTGATTTTTTTCACAATTTGGATTCTACCCATTGGTAAATATGATCTTATGAAATTCACAAAAAAAATTAAATATTAAAGAAGATGGAAATACTATAAATTACAATCATTTTCTCTTGATCAAAAAATATTTTTTTGAAGGTGGATGGTCTTAGAATAGCTAAATAATATCGAAAAAATTGAAAAGTATATTTAATGTAAAAAATAAAAGTGAATGAATAAAGGATATAAATCTATTTATTCATGATCATTGATATCAAAATGTTAGATACTGGTAATATTGATGCATTATTTACTAGAGATAATTATGTGTTTTACAAAATTACATCATTTTGAGATGTTTGGGTATATTATACCATTATTTTGAATCTCATAAAAAACATTAAAGATAAGTTTGATTCTAAAATATACTCTTTAGAAGATATTTATGATTTATCTATTGATTAATTAAGAATTGTAGTTATAATGATTGAGATAATGAAATATCTCGCATTAAAAATTAATATCATGGAGGAAATTGATTTTAAACATATGGAAAAACTGAAAATCCATGATGAAAAAGAAAATATTATTGGATTTAGTTATTCAAATAGTGGGGAAGATGATGCTATTTAAAATGGTATAATCACAACCCACAATCCTATATACTTATTCAAAGTAATATATAATTTTAATGGAAAAATACAGGTTATTATATTTAGTGTGTATATATAATAAATTTTGTTAAAAATTCTACAATGTTGGATAGAGAGGAATATAATTATGATTCAGAAAAAACTCTGTGGTAAACGTGGAAAAATACCTTCAAGGATGATAATAAATTCACTTGAACAAATAATTATTTCCTTAGTTTTAATAAAACAAGTAATATGATATTGAAATTTGAGTACTAAACTCCTGATAACAATAAAAACCCAAATTTATATCAATGAAATTTACATTCTTATGTTAATTTAATATAGTATGAATCATATTAAACCATATATAGAACACAATAAAACCACGATAAATGATTAATAAAATAAATTATAGGTATTTCTAGTCATTATGCATCATATACCGATGAAATGATAACATTCCCTTAGGAATAATAACACAACCATTAGGATTATTAAATCATCTTAATGAGTGATATCCTCAACCATGAATTTATAAATAAAATTTAGGCATATCATAAGTAAATGTATTATATAATTATATCATAGTAAAAATATGTGAATATTTTTATAATTAATATTTAATTGTTATTATTTTTAAAAGTCATAAATATTTTATTTAAAAAAATATATAATAAAATTATTTAAAAGAAAATTAATTTTTATAAATTTTCATAATAAATCAATATTTTTTGAATTAATATTTTAGGATAATTTTACGTAAACTTTGTTAATTTTAGAAACTCTCATAAAATCAGTTTTAAATTTAAATGTTTATTTTTCAAGTAAATAATGATTTTATTTAAATATTATGTATCACATATTTAGAAATTATTTACATAAAATGGAGATAAATTATTAATTTTTCACATAAAAAAAACTTTATGGTGAATTATTTTGATTTTTTTGAAATACTTAAATTTTTAGTGAATATTAAAATATGGTAATTTATAGTATAAATACATTATTTGAAATATACAATATTTCTTGATTCATGGTTGATGTAATAAACCACTAATAGAAATACATTTCAATTAATACTGTATTTATTCCATCTAATTTAAACTATTTGTTTTCTAATGATAAATAATCAAATAATGAATATGATATTTGAAAATCACCCCACTCCTCCACTATAAAAACAATCCCTCACTTCATCTTATCCTCACACCTATATGCCTTGTATAATGTAAAAAATATGCCCAAAACATCTTCTATAGTCTCTTCCAACATCCAGGATCTCTTAGACATTTCAAAATACTAAATCCCAATCCATTATAGGGCTCTCAAGGAGGATATTTTAAGAGGTAAACCCTTTTTTTTATTTAATATCATTTCAATTTATTTTATTTTATTATTCTCTCCTCACATACTCTTACCAGATGATCATGATAACTATATTATAATATAAATAGTGGAATGATATCATGTTAATGGTTGATCCATCACCAATCTCCAAACTCTCTCTTTTATTTAGGAAAAAACATTATCGTCTAGGATATAACGATTTATGACTTCCATGGATGAAAAACATTCATTCATAAATTTATCCTTACCAGATGGTTGGAAATATATTTTCATGGATAAACCAGATAATAAAATATTTATTATATTTTATTTAAGGTTAAGAAAATATATAATATACATTGTATTAAATAATTGAACAAAACTAGTTGGTTGTCATAAAAAACTGCTAACATTAAGCTAAATAGTTATCATTAATATGTTATCTAATTATTCAACTTAATTTATGGAAACAAAAAAATATATAATTCCAATTAGAATTAATTTTTTTCATTAATAACATGAAAATAAAATTTCAGGAAGGTATACCAATTAAACATTAACACTATTACTTGTAATCAATAGAAAAAATAATGAAATCGTGGAAACAAACACATAAAAAGACAAAATTCAATCTTATACCGTAAAAAAAGGACATAAATGAACTGAAGAAAATTTTATTTAATCTTATATAATAATAAATATATCAAAATAAATTATTAAATGGATTTAATTTGATTATATAGGGTGTTATTGTCTTGTGAAGAGCACATTTAGATAGAAGGTATGGGTTTTCTACCCAAATATCCATTTTTTTCCAGGTTACTATTTTTGTCTAATTAAACAAATTATATTATTAATTATTCTTATTTAATACTCTAAAATTATTTTTTATATATTAATATGTGTACCATTCAGAATCCTTCTATATTTGACAGGTTTTTACATGTTCTAAATGGTTATATTTAAAGATATTCAAAATAAACAAGCCCATCTCAAGGAAACTTCTCAAAATCTTATCTATTTTCAAGGGAACTATATAATCTGTTTTTAGAAACCAATATATTTCTAAAATAACTATGTTTATTATTAAAAAACTATCTTAGTTCACTTTTAGTTTCATAAAAATATTTTTTTAAATGAAATCTTCATTTCAATGTAAAAGAGTATTTATATCAAGACTTACACGATGATTTTAAAAGAGTATTTCAATATATTTCATCACACTTGTTGATTATTATATTAAATTGGTATTGATAATTTAGGATATCATATTCAATATTTTATTGAATTTTTTATTATTATTTTTACTCTGGATGTGCTAATACAATTCAAAATATTACCGTAAATTGTTAGTGTTATTGTTTACTGGTTGGGGAATGTTGTTTACATTTCATATGTCAGTTTTTATATAAATGTATATGTTGATTTCGTTTCTACCATTTCATATGAGCAATAAATTGGACTTATTATGTGACAGGTGGACCCTAATCTATCCACTCGATGCGCCGTTAGGTCTCATGTGACAAACTAGCCAGGGTCTTTAGCCATTATGTATAGTGTATTAGTTGTGGCCTTGATGGTTTGATTATGATGTCTTGAATTATGAATTCTATAATGATGAAACATGTAATTGATATTCCATGTGATTATTTGACTAGAATTGCATCCATGGTTATGTTTTATTATGGAATTATTTATTCATCATTTATTTTTACCATATTATTCTCATGATTATGATTTAATGGAATGTGTAATTTTATAAATTCACCATTCCATATTAATTATGATTATTCTATATTACATACCATTACTGAGAATATTATCTCACAACTTTCTGATGATTTATTTTTTCCTATGACATAGAGAATTGTATTATGAATGGGTTGCAAGGATAATATTGATTTTTACCTAATGTTGGTATGTGGTATTTAATTTCATGCTTTAATGTAAATCATACGTATGTACCTTGTTTTCAAATTATAATAAACTATATATTCAATCGGGACATAACTTCTTACTTTACATTCCAATGTAATATAATAAGTCACTTGCTATCGAAAATTGGGATCAGTGTCTTTATAATAACTATACACCGTAAGATGAAAATATGAATAAGATTATAAATTTATATGAAAACATTTAGAAGAAGGAACACTCTTTAACCAATGTTGAAGAAGAAGGAATATAAAACAATATAGAATAACACTTTATTTTGAAATTATGGGATAACTTATAGGAATAAATAAATAAATGACATATTAAGATGAATTAATATGGTGTGAATATAAATATGGGAAAGGAATAACTTCTAAAAAATATCATTATTATATTAAATAAATTAAGAACAATAAACATGTTTTTTAGAAATAAATGAAGGGGGAAGATCTCAAAAACAAACATTATGTTAAGGAATATAAGGTTTTTAAAACTCATTAAATATTTCATGTAGTTTATTGTAACTTAATGACATGTATGAAAATAGACACCATGAATTAGAGGTTAAAGATTATTATTTGCAAACTACTAAGAAAAGTCTTCTTATGAATCAGGTTACATCATTACACACTAAATATAAAATGTATGTTGATCACACTAACCATTTTAGTTTTAGAAATACCGTTGGGAAGACATAATTTTTTAAAGGTAGTAAAAAAACTATCAAATCACTAAAAGTTAAAAATAACCATTGGAAGTAAAATTTCTTAACCAATGGAGTTTCTAGTAGAAAAATGTATGTTAAACCTGAACAAACATATTTCCTTGAAAATGATTCTTAATCATTTGAAGATAAATATTGTATTTATATTTTTGGTTCATGATATTTATGGATCCAAATCATATAATTTTGAACACAACATGAGTTTCCCATGATTTAAGCTTATGTTTATGTTGATACATGATAGATGAAAAGAATGTAACCTTCATATATCAAGGGGTGAAAATAAAAATAATTAGATGTTAAAAAGTTCATAATTCCAAAATGTTTTTATAGTCCAGATGATATTTTTGGAAGATTTAACTAACTTTTTAAAATTTATAATGAAGGTATTGTATGACTTTTGGGATATGATTAATATTATTGGAATGAAACGGTTTCCAGAAAGAATAATTTTAAAGAAAGTTTATTTGTTTTTGAGATAGTTCTATGTGAAATCAAAATGAACAAACTAAGGATTCATGATAGTGGATGATCATTTCACCTGACTACTGATATAATGAATAATAAAGAGGTGGAAAAGCATAAAATATATATTGTCACATTTGGAAATGATATTTTTATAAAAATAAAAGGAATAAGATTATATGATATTGTATATTAGATAATAAAAAATCCGATATTTTTTATAATGATGGCCTAAGAACAAATTTTATTGTGATAGTTCACATTTTGTTGATGGTAAGGATGAAATCATTATAAAATATTATTATATAACAATAATTTTGGATGATTGTATATTTATCACTAATGGAGAATGAACTAGATGAAATATATATCATATTGATAATATTTTTAACATAAAATAAATAAGTATTGGGGATAAATATAATCTGTGTGTTGGGGTATTTGCATATTGACAATAATTGTATATGAAATGTAAAAAATATTAATGTTATAAGAAACATACAAAAATTGAGTAGGAATGGTTATGAAATTTATATATCTTACATAAAATGAAGTACAATAAGTATAGGCTATAGGAATGTAATAATCAAATACACTAGCCCCATAAACTAATACACATTGATCACTATAGGACAATGAGATATCAATCAAAAAAATATTTGTAATTTAATAATTCTATTGATGATTTGAATTAGGTAACCAATATAATTTATATAAATTATAGATCATTATATAATGATATTATTAGATATTTTATAAATGATTTTGATAGTAAAACGGGTGATTATATACCTAAATTAATAACTAAATATGTAATAGATGATGCATGAATTAATAATGAATCTTATATAACAAAAAATTTAAAAAAAATCAATATAGTTCTCTATAAACTCTATAAAAATAGAGTGTTTTAATGGAAAAATAATTTTTTTTGTGGGAATGGGAAGATTAATTAATGAAAAGTAAATGATTTCTATGTTTTTCTAGATATAATATATTTGTAGTGTTCAGCATGTATTAAAAAAATTTGTACGAAATACATAATTAAATTCTATGATATAGGGAATAAAAAAATACCATCAATGAAACATGTATTTCTCTTTGAGAGTCAACAAATAATAATAAATAAACATTTTGTACCCTATAATGATTTATGAAAACTATAGGGAAGAAATTTTAATCGAATATTGATATAATAAAAGATGTAATCAATGTCGGAAAAAAAATCAATAAAATTACCTGATTATTAAGGTATTAGATTTATTAAAAATATATCCTCCTAAAATAATATGGTAGAAAATGTTATTAAAGAAAAATTAAATTCATTATATGATGAGAAATATGAAAATATGAATTAATCCATAATTCATACAAGTGTAGCATGACGAATCAAGTGATGAATTAGTGAGAAGAGAAGAATATAAATAAAATTTTCTGGTCAACACTAACATGTGGTATATAACAACATTAGTTGAAATCATACACCTCTATTTCAGACTGGACGGAAGTTGATGTTAGAGAATAAAAAATAAATTACCTCATATGTGGAACCACCTTCATTTGTATAGTTAATGAACATAAATAATTTGTATATGCAATGAATGAATTGTTAGATGAGATTGAAAAAAATAATGCATGGAATCATTTTCCATGACCAGCAAGAAAGTTTTCTATAGGAAAAAATTGTGAGTTGAAGAAAACAAAACTCAGAAAACATGGGAAAATATCAAGAAACAGACAACTACATGTTTGAAATTATTAATCAGACAAGTTTGATATTAATTTTAATGAATCATTTTCCCTTTATTTGATATAAGAATGTATAATATATAATTTTTTCAATTTCATATAAAATATAATATTTTTAAAAAGGTTGTCAATGGATATCTAGCAATTTATATTATATAGAAATAAGTTTATATTGAACTTATTATCGAATTTATCCATGAATATGATAGAACCAAATTATTCTAGTTGAAATAAAATAGTACGCATTAAAATAAGCTCTATATTCTTGGTAATTTGATAATTATATTCTTATAAAATTATTGACCTCTTCTAATGGTAATTTTGATATTATCTTTAATAATAAAAGGATTAGAAAATGTAATACTAATTTCATATTTTATGTTTACGATATAATTTATTCATGAGACATGGATAAATATTGTATAAGGTTTTTTGAACAAATTAATAAAAAATAATTTAATTCCAGTACAATGAGAATGTAATTTATTTAATGGATTACAATATCAATATATTTAAATTTATATTTTTATATAATAAGATAAATGTAACACTGAATTTTTTAGATGTTTGGAATTGGAAAATAAAAAATATTATTTTATGCCTATATCAGTTGTTGTATATTTAAGTAAAGAAGATGCAGGGAAATGTGTGAATTATAAATAAATTTAAAGGATTCTTGAATGTTTACTATATATTAATACATCATGGAATATGATTTTTTATGATATAACATTTTATGTGAGATATCAATGTGATACTAAGTAATTACACATGAAAATAACTAAAAGAATACCCAGGTATGTAAAAATATCATCATACTATGTTTTTTAGAAGAAATAGTCACATGATTTTTTGGTACATTGATGTTGATTGGGATGGAGGTTGTAATGAAATATAATCAATGTCAAGAGAATATTTTTCATGTATAATGTTGTGTGATATGGCATGGTATGAAAAAGTGTTTGGTTATTTTGAGTACAACATAATAATAATATGTTTCCAATACCCATGCTTGAATGAAAATGGATTAGATAAATGTTCAATAAGAAGATTTGATATTTGATGTTCATAAACAATTAAATATTATATGTAATAAAAAATTTTCTATTTATCATTCAAAAAAAATTACATTATTAAATATTAGGAAATATTTATATTAAATATAATCTCATATAATAGAACAATGTTGGTTGAGATTCTATAATTGAGTAAATTTACGCAATGAATCGAACAAATCATATTATAAAAAAGATGTTCTAGGGGAAAGATTTTTGGAATTGTGATTTCAAGTCTATGTTATGCCTCCAAAAATTATTTCCTAATTTTTGAAAGGGTATCCCACATGATCCATTGGATTATTTTTTCAATGGGGGAGAAAAATATACTATTTATAACGAAAATATTTTGTGAATCCAAATCTCGACTTATCATAAAAACTAAGAGGGAAATCACATGAGGTGCAATTATTCTTATCATAAAGAAAATATGTATTTTCAATACGGGATGTAATTACAAAAGAAATCATTATCCTATAGTGTGGTTTGAGGAAATTTTGTATGTTAAGAGTTGTTATTTAATAAATGGATTAAAAAATATGAATCATTAATAATTTGAGTTGATATGAATTTTATTCCAATGTTTTTGGAAAATCTAATACAGGATATTGAAGTTCCTTTGGGATATTTTAAAAACATGTGATGTATTTTTTTCAAATATTTTTTTGTTGTGAATTGTTCTGTTAAAATTTATAAGAATGGTTTCTTAATACCCTAGAAACAATAATCTAATGTGGATCCTACTGAAATAATGGTTGTATTCCATGACTATTCTAAGAAAAAGTATCTATAATAGTTGATTCTATGATGTTTAAAAAGTTTCTAATATTATCAATATTATTAATATCTATGTTGAAGTTTTATGTTTCGATTCAATTATTGAAAACTGAATCTTTTTCAACAAACATAGATTACTAGATGAGGTGCATTATATGGATGCGTGAAAATTACTAAGTGGAAGAATTCATAATCCAACATTTTATATAGTTTGAAATCTATGTAATCTAATTAAGATCACTAGGAAATTTTTATTAGATAAAGAATAAGTAATACAACATTTTTGGTGAGAGAATTTCAAAAATGTAATTCAATATACCCAAGTTGTTCTTAAAAGTATTTGGATATTACAATGTTCTATCTCTTCTGTATGTTATTATTTTACGAATTTCAATGGTTTATAGAAGAATAAATACATAATGATTTTATTGTTCAATTAATGATAAGAATTGACGCTAAAAACTAGATAAAGTATTTAATTTTTAATAAGATTTGCATCAATTCTGTTAAAAATGTATTTATAATTTTAAACAATTTTATAGTATATTAATTTATCATGTGAAACAGATATATGAATATGTAGTTTCATATAGATAGTTTTTATGATGTTAAAATTAATTATTTTATATTATATATTGATTGATGTTTGCAGTCAGAAGGGAATAATGTTATGATGAAATCTTATCACAACCATTAGAATAAATATCAAAAAACCATGTAGTAAACTGACAAAATTTTCAGATAAGACATTCAAGTATGTGTTTTGAAATCCATGAAACATATTATTTTTATACTGAGGAATTTTCCACTGACTAAAAACACAACAACACATCAATTGAAGAATATTAAAAAATAAATAATTTAACAAGAGTTTATTTCAATAGAATGTTTTTAAAATTTCATCAAACACATAGTCATGTGTAGTAATTTATTTTATTTGGAAATAATGTAAAATATAAAAAAATCATGAGGTGCATTCATAGTGGTTTTTTAGATAAAGTTAGATTGTAGCATTTGAAACTTTACTAGATGAATAAATTAGGTTTGATGGTTTGTGGATGATGTTTCGGTGTGTTGTAAAGAAAATTTTATATCACTATTCAAATCAAGAAGTTCTATAATAAAACATTAGTAATTTAATATAGTTAGTGTAATCCTTCCCCTAATAATATAAGAATATTCTAGAAAAATTATAATCAAGTTGTATTCCCTTATTTTTAATAATTTATTTCCATTGAATTGGGCGATTAACCATGAAAATTATGTTGTCACCCACAATGGGGGAGATAATTTTAAATATTATATAAATCACTTTACTTTGTTAATATTTCATTCATGTTATATTTTTTGTATAAAACAGATATTGATAAAACCTTAGCATGTTTGTAGGGATTAATTTTATTTTCAAAATTTTTTAAAAGGTCACCATTGATTTAACTGCAATTCATATTATTCTCATGAACCAATGGAACATAAAATATAATTTTAAAAATTTTACATTTAAAAATAATTCTTAATAACAGATAAATTAAAATAATATATAGTTTATAAAAATAAAATGTAAACTGGATAAAAAACAGTTTTTTTGAACAGATGTAAAAACATGTATGGTTTTTATAAAACATAGTTGAAATCAAATATAATTAAAATGATATAGAATATTCTATTTTAAAATAAATAATTTCGAATAAAAGGATCAATGAATATTTTTTTATTACTACTAGTTAAATGATATTATTGGTGGGTTGAAAAAACATTAAAACCAAAGAATAATATCTTTGAATAAATGTAACATCATAAAAAACATTTTTCCGACATAATAGTATAGTCATGTATTAAGGAATTGGCATGAAAGTTTATTTTTCTAGTGGTGTTTTTTTGGAAATGAAACATGAATTAATCATAGGTTATAATATTTAAGATATTAAAAATTATAATTCCTGAAATGTTATTATGACCCAATGAAACAAATTGAGTCACAAAAAATAATTACAACCAAAACCTAATTTGAATACTAAAGTGAAATTGAACATTTAATATACTGATAAATAAGATAATCACGATAAAAAAAATTAAAAGGTTTTGGTATGCACAAAATAAAAATATACACATAGTATATAACATAAACATGTTCGAGGAAAAGAAATTAAGAGACAAGCACTTACATTGTTTCCTTGTATAATTGATCACACTCTAACCTCCTATTAAAAAACATATCTAAATTTCCATTGGATGAATCAAATAGAATATTTTTTCCATTTATAATCAATATTTTAATTTTTTTTAATTAATTAGTAATATAATTTTACAAAAATTGGTTGTTATTAACTCTAATAGTTTTGTATATGTTTAATAATAATTATAAAAATTCCCATAATTTGATACCAAGTTGAATAATACAATATAATTTAATATTGAATAAATTTTATTTTTTATTGGTTTCATTTTTTCTTAATTAATTCTTTCGGTGTTTTGTTTTCATAATGTTAAAAAAAATAAACACTTATTATGGTGACTTTAGGGAAAAATTGATACAGTAATAATAATTTATATAATAGATATCAAATATCATATTAATCATGAAGTTCTTGGTATATTATAATTCTGTTATTTTTCTTGTTTTTATTGTCATAAAAAACTTATTTTAATTATTTTTTCATCTAGGTTTTTATGTTAAACAAAATGTTAACACACTTTTACTAATTTTGTGAGTATAATTAAATATTAAATTTTTGACATAATTAAATTACCAATGAGGTGTAATTTAATTATGTAAAACATTACATGAGGGTTATCTAGTCATTATTTTTTTCTGTAAAAATTAAATATCTAGTTGAAAATTGAATAAATTATTATTCAAAGAGGGGCAGTCCACATGCTCACATGATATCCATTTAACTGTCTTTATAAGTGGATAAATATGTATGAATAAGGGATAAAAAAATATGGAAATAACATATCAGAATAATAATGTTTCTAAATTTATCATATTATTATGGTAACAAAGTTTAGGATTAATAAAAGATATTAGGAAGGTGAAAATACTCTTATTGGAGAGTTGATTTTTTCATAGAATATTCCTTGAAATTGAAGTGATTATGTTAAGAATGAGTGTCCATATGATTACTTTTCGAGTATAGATTTATGTGGAGTAAACATGTAATATTTCAACACATTAATTCATTTTGGAGCTGTGTTCTTGAAATGATGTCATTGACTCCATTTTATAAATGAAAAAAATTTTACTTTTGGAAATACCATTTATATTCTTTAATTATATGACTATATTCCATGGGAAATGGAACCAAATATTAGAAATAATGGAATTTGGTTCATGTTTAGGTTAATATATTCATATAAAATTGATTATTTACATGTTTTATACAATATATTTGAGTTATTAGGATTTTGATTTTAAATTGTACTATATTAATTATAAAACAGGTAACTAATTCTTAACTAGGTGATTTTTTTGTTTTATTAAGAAATATAACATAACCCATATAACCAAATTTTGGTTGGATATATATAATTTTAACACCTTTATAATATAACTCAATTTCTATATATTTTTAAGTTATCTTTTAAATTATAATAAATAATATGTAGTAAAACTATTTTAGTCAAAAAATAACATTTAGACCATTATAGAATCTTAATTTTATGTAGTATATATTAAAAAATAAATGATATTTCTATTATTTAATTTATTTTTTTATACATCATATTATTTTAATTAATTATATTATAATTTAATTTATTATATTTTAATTCCATGATATCAATAGTAAAACAGTTTCAAAATAATTATTTCCCCATTATCCTGACAATTAGTATTTATTCCTAATAAATTAATGTTTATACAAAAAAAATTGGACATATTACATTTTATTAAAATTATAATATTGAATATATGAATCATTTTATAAAACAAAATTTCTATTTTTAGAAAAATTAATAACATTTTTAGTGCTTGTATCACGTAAAAACCCCATTTTTCTTTATTTATTTTTTTTTTACTTTTTTCGAAATACCAATTTATCATAACTATCGAATAAATTTTGCACTTATTAAAATCAGTTAACAATATTTATTATTATTAAAATATTATTTGTTTAACAATAAAATAAATCTAAAACTATATTTCATGTTTTATAACATTAATTACACAATAGAGTCCAATTTTTTTTTCCATTAAATAAATACATAAGTTTTCAAAATACAAAGAATGGGTTTATAAATTAAATATTATAATTTTAAAATTATTTATTATAATATATATTATATGAATTTATATGAAATACTTCTAAAAATATAGGTCAAATATATTTCGAGATAATAGAAAAAAGTTTATTTTAACTTTCCACAAAAAAAGAATTTTTTTAGATGAATTCAAAAGCATAAATCCTATGAAATAATTTTGGTTATTAATTAAATAATATATTTTAATTTTTAAAATTAATAATATAATTTTTTTTTATTTTTTTAATGAAAATATGTCTTATAATGTATTAAAATTTTATTGACAATTTCCATTTCCATATTAACTCCTAATAAATATTTGCATTCAAAAGGGAATAATAACTAATGGGTAATAATATAATTGTTTATTATAGCTTTATTAATAAAAATTTATTAATCTATTCTGGATTGTTCATATTGAATACAACATGTGATGCATGTTATAGAACATTTTATGTTTCATAAAGGATTAAACATGTCATGTTTTTACATTCTACCTCCCTTAATTAAATAAAATCTACACAATGTAACTATCATTTACTACTGGAAGAAGTAAATAATTACGTAATAACCTCAAAATATATTTTCTACTAGGAAATAAAACACATAATCCTTGATAGGTCAACAAAATTATTCATCCCAAACATATGTTTTTTGGATTTCATGTGGTCATACCTTTCACTATTTCATTTTCACTATCTTGTTTCAAACCAAATAATAACATAAAAATTGATAATTCAAAAATTTACAATTTATTTGAATATGAGTGATAAATAATTTTTTTCATCACCAATATCAACTTCATTTCAACTCATGATACTTTAATTTCAGCTATGTTAAACATGGTTAATATTATAATTAGCTTGGTTCAGCCAACATCCCCATATATTGTGATATCTTAAATTTATTATCCTAATTCTCTAATGTAACTGTGAAATAAGTATGTAAAATTTGTTCATGACAACTACATTATAGCCTCTTAGAGTTTTAAACTAGATTATTTGTAAGGGACCATTCACCGTGCACTAGAATGATAGCAATGATATGCTTAACCCACTATTTTATAGGAAATTTCTAAAAGATGCAACTATTAGAAAACCACATCAACTTTTAGTATCTAGATAAATACTGTTTTATTGGATAATAGAATAATATCATCAATAAAAAAATATAATTGTGTTATTCTAAAAATTAGTATCTCATTCGGAATATCCATATTGATTTCACCAAAGCTCTCAGAAATAATATTTAATTTAACTAAAATGATCTCCAAGAAAATAAATTAATGTTAAAAATAAGTAAGATAATATCCTATTTTACTTTACCCAATAATTTAAATTAACTACAGATTCCCAAGCTTTATTAACATTAATTTATACTTTAATAATTTATTTAAATAGTACATCTCATAACAATCACTCAAACCGATGGCCGAATGGATTTTTTCACAGACATTAGATATAGAAACATCTTATTTTTCTGAACCTATGAAATTTTTTTCATAATTATTTTAATCTATAATATTTTAATGATAAATAACATTATATAATGTACTTCATAACCTCATGATATTAAATCATAAGAATGGGATGTGATGATATGATTAATGTGGGAAAAAATATCATAACATGGATAAAAAATGAAGAATAAATAAATATCATAAAAAATGATCAAAAACCATATATCAATACCATAAAATTTTTTATAGTAATATAATATCTTAAAAATATCATTATTAAATAATAAAATATTTGACATGGAATAATAAACGTTTCAACAGTCATATAACATGTGATAAGGATGTAGATGTGAATAATAATTCTAAAAACAAGTCATAATCATAAAAACACATAGTTTTATAGAAATGAAATGATTTATGAAAATTCTTCATATCATTATGAAAAACATGAAAGTGTGGAAAAATAATTGGAATAATGAAATTTATTTCTTCATATTATAATGAATTATTGAAAAAAATAAACTTATGGAAATTATATCATTATGAAGAAAAAAATTCCCGCACATCCTATTGTAAAAGATAACTACCACATGTCATGATTTGGAAACAAATACCCCAACTCATTATGTTTTGAGCAATGCAAATTTATATTCTTCATGATTTGAATACAAAGAAATCCCTTGAATCGTATTTTGAATATATAAATTCCACACGGTTAATGTTGGGAACAACATATATTATCATGATTAACATCATTTTTAATTGAGATGAAAATAATTAACCAATGAATTATTAGGTGTTATGTGAACTACCCTTCATCATCGATAAAAAATCCATTTAATAAAAATTCATTCATATAAATATCTTAATTTACCAATTGAAGTAAAATGTGTTTCTTAAACCATTAAATAAAATCAATTAACACGAACTTCCAAAATCATAGAATATTAAAATACCCATATTTTGATAGAAATAATTACATAATGACATGTAAATGGTTTTAAAAAAACTTTATATAAAATATAAACCACAAAGAGAAAATATAAATGAAATTATTAATGTTTTTACAACACAATACAAAAAATTAATGAAGAAATTACTGTTAATTTTATTTTTGAAAATGGAATGAAATGACTTTAAAACCCATATTCTAATTAATTTATCCTTGAAAATACATATTACTTCATAAATAAGATGTAAAAATATATCAAAAAAAATTAATTTTAAAATATGTTTAATTATTATACTTGAAAAATGAAAAACATTTAAATAAATGGAAGAAAAAATAATTTAATAATTTTTTATTTTAAATTTACTCATTAACAATAGAAACCTAAAAATGACATAATGTTTTACAAACTATAAGTGAAAATACAATGAAAAAATTAATTTATAAAAATAATCCATAATAATTTAATTTTAAAAAAGTGATGTAAATATTATCATAATAAAATTTAGAGTTTATAAAAGAACATTTTACTTAAAAAATTTGTGAATATATTTTAATCATTTTGAAATTCATTATTAAAACCCCACACATTTAAAAATATTCTGAGTCCATTAATTTATAAATTAATAAAATATAACAATAGTACCATTCAATAGAGAATATAATTTTATTTTCCACTGTGAAAGGAGAAAATTTATCAGAATAGAAAACTTTTCCCCAAAATAAAATGACACTAAAACAAATAGGAATTATTAATAAGGAAAACTAATTTTGAAGAAATAAAATAATCATGAAGGATGAATAATTTGTTTTGAAAATTGATTTATAAATTTTGTTGAATATAAAACATAAAATCATCATATTGTATAACTGATCAATAAAAAAATATTATAGTTTATGAAAATTGTTTAAAACCCAAGTATCATATTTGAGTCACAAAAACAACTCACAACCTTTTTATCTTTTTAATGAAAATACTATGAGAAATATAAAATAAAATAAAAAATTCAATATCAAGAAATAAAATACATTAATGATATAAAAATTACAATTAGTTTTTGTGTACACCATAATAATGTAGACATGATGTATAACATAAATATATATCTGTGAAAATCAATTATGAAATTATCACTTAACATATTGGCTTGCTTTGTGGATCAAATTCCAACATCATGTTGAAATAACTAACAAAATATCATATTAAAAAAACAAATATTACCCTTTTATAATCCTTATTGTTATATTTTATCCGGATTTCATTAGTTAGGTATAAGTTATTACAACCAAAAGTAGTTAATAACCATAACATTTTTACACATCATTAATAATTTTAATATCATCTCTTATAATTTAATCTAATGATAAATATTTATTAATAATTTAGGATTATATAATATATAGATTAATTTTTATTAAAAATGATATTATTTCATTATATATGTGTTTTAGTTACTTAATTTTAAATCTGAATTGATAATGGCATATTTCAGTGAGTATAAAGACCGAAAATGAAAATTTAATAAAAATAAATATGCATTATAAAATTAACTGAAAATAATATTCCTAACATGAAACCATTATTATATTATAATATTATTATTTGTCATATTCTCATAGGCATCCATAATCAGAATTTAATACATTATTCATGAATGTGGTTAAATTGTCCAAATGTGGAACACAGGTTAACCCATTTAGTGGGTTTGTTTAAGGATATGTTTCTATTAAAATAATATCCTTATGTAAAAATATTTTGGATAATATTTGGATTTATATATTATTATGAACAATTATTTTTTAGTATTGGATGAAAAATTAAAATCTTAAAGAAAAACAAAAAATTTATTCATAATAGAGGCGGTAGACTGTACAAACCCATAATTCACCATGTTTTGTTATTCTAATTTTATGAATAAGAATAATTAAGAGTTTTTAATTTAATATAACGAAATATATACACAGAAATGATATATAGTGAACAAATTATTATAAGTTAATGATATTAGAAAGAGGTAGATTAAGAACAAAGACATATGATGGAGTCAATTATTATGTTTGAGAGTTTATTTTTCTTCAATAAAATTACACATTATTCAAGGGATTGGAATAAATATCAGTGTATAGGAGATTTTTTTTACCTTATGGGGTTCTATAATTATTTAAATAGAATCGTTTTATAAGGAATTCAAATAAGCAGTTTTTTTGATGTGTGTATTTAAACCCCATTTTTATGAGAGGAAGAGTCAACATTTTGAAACACCATATATGTTTTAACAATTCCTCAAAAATATTCCATATTAATGGATCCAATATTTTGAAATAATTTATTTGGTGGAACTTTTTGGTTGATAAATTATCATACAAATTATTCCTCAAATGTTTTAATCTTGTCATATGATTATTAAAATTAAGTGTTTATATTTTTCCATTTTATTTTAAAATTTTTAAATTGGTTTTTAACTAAGTTATTATATTTTTTACTTCCCACATGTTTATTAGTTAGATTGTTTTATTCTTCACCACACTCTATAATTATTATAAATATCAATAATTATTGATCTATCATAACTTCATCATTATAAAATTCCTTAATTAAAAAGTCATGAGGATCCTGATTTTATTCTCCATTTCATGATAATATTTATTAGAATTTAATTTCATCAAGTAAGATGAAATATATTTCAATATGATTCCCCAAATCAGGAAAACATTTACTAAATCTTTTGAAAATTACTCATCAATGACATGTCCCTGACCAGATTATCAAAATAGTTAATTTTTCAAAATTACTAGAAATCACTTTGAATATCCATCTTTAAACTATAAAATGATATTAATGAAATTAAGATTATTTTTCAAATATATAATTTAAAAAAAAACACAATAAATAAAATTAATAATACACCCAGTAAATAGTGGTAAATTGATAAGAGTGATCCATCAAAAATCAATATAAAAAAATTATAATTATATTAGAATGGACTATAGTGGAAAGACCATATATCTATTTGTAAAGGAGTCCCCATGTAGACACATAATATTTTATTTTTATATCGATATATAATCTATAACAAACATATAAATTAAATATGTTATAATGGGGGTTATAAAATTAAATTTTATATACATACATATATATATATACATATATCTATGACTTCAAAATATAATGAAGAAAAAAACACACAATGATGTTAAAGAGGTATATTTTTAGAAATATGGAGTTCACATTGATATTATAGTTGTTTACAGAAAACAAACCCTTTATATTCTATCTAAGGATGAGATAGACTCCATGACATTAAACCCAACCATTTGAATTTTTATTACACCATAATGATCCTCGATATTCAAGATAATACTTTTAATAAATTTAATTAGGAATCACATTTGATAACTATTGTTATCAAAGTCATGCTCCATTATATAAATGAATCTAATGACATATAGAATGATTATAAATAGATAATATAGAATCAAAAAATATGTATTAATAGGGTTATATAAGAACATAATAGATTTAAAAAATATTTAAATTTACATAGAAGATATTTTTTACAATTTATATGATTTTGACTACATCATTCTCTACTACATTGCTTTGAATATGTACTGATGATTATATTCAACTTGCAAGGAAATATAAATTATCACTGGGTTATAATATCTGAAAATTAGAGGTAAGGGGAAAAAATATCAAATAATGTTTATTGAAATTATAAAAAAAAAATTTATAACTAAATCACACTCCCATTTTATTTTAAAATCTATAACTCTTTTGAAATGGAGTAAAGAGAACTATTACGAAGGGACATGGTTGGGTAAATTTTCCTCAAACATTTTTGATATAAATAGTCACACATCATGTCCCTATTAAATTAAATATTCTTGTAAATTGATATTATTTGAAAATAAGAATTCTTCTATGACATATTTTTAAATCAATGAAATTTAATTTTTGTTGGCTTCATATAGAAAATGATATGACCATCTTACTGAAATATTTTTTTTGGACATCTAATCCCTCAAAATTAAAAACTCCATAGTTTCTAATGATTTATTTTATGAATTTGTGTTGACTTTAGAATATATATAGTTAATTAACTTCTTTTTTGACATCAAATTTATTATCAATCAAAATTAAAACTCAACTTGTGTTGTATAATGTGTGATATGGATCCTCCATTCAATTTTAAAAATACAATACATATATTTAGATGACTAAGATATATGATATATTTAAGAAAAATATATTTTATTCATGTTAAGAAATGTTTTGATGAAATTAATAAAATATAATTTTGAGTCAGTGTACAATGGAATTTCATTATTTTTAAACATTTATTAATTAATATGTAAGAAATAAAATACTGATAAATAATAAGTATGGATCTAAATTGATCCTTGATATTAAAATATAATAAAAATTTCAAAATTAATTGTATAATATTAATACTACCCATAAAATTATAAAATTCATGTGGTTTAATGTATTAATCAATAAAATAATATGTAACAAAATAATGGCATCATCAATTGTCTAACATGTATTATATTATTGGATTACTTGCACTCAAATGTATTTCATTAATATTATTAAATGGTAGTACCATGAAATATGTTATATTATATTATAATATATTAGAATCCATGTGTTTGATATCCTTTGTAGAATATCAAATTTCACTAGTTTTAAATAATAATTTGTGGTTAACATAGTTAATCAAGAGAATACCGGTTTCATTAGAATCAATATTTCTCACTCTTCTGCACTTATAAATTATTTATAAAAATAATTTTTCTAAATTTACTAATATTGGATTTAAAAAAATGTAATATATAAAAAACACTTGATAGAAAATTTGTTTGATCGATTAATGGGAATTTTTTTTAAACGTAAATCGTGTTGGGAAATCATATTTTAATTATGTAATAAAGAGATATACCCAAAATATAATTTCGAAGCCATTATATTATCTATAATAATTTTATTATGTAAAAAGAGACTTTAAATAATCAATTAGTCAACACATGAATAACAATCTATATTTTCCTTAGGTATATGGATTTTATTAAAAAACATTGTTGGCAACATTCAAATATACTACAAATTAAAAGAGGATCATTAAGACAATTTACTGATTATTTGGTGAATATTACTTGAGTATGGTACCATTTATTTATATTCAAACTCTTATTTTTGGATTAACAAGGTGAAATGAATTGATTATGATGAGTTATATAATGTAATTTTCCTTAATCAAGAGAATTTAAATAAATTATATCTTTCAAAACAACTATGAATGTTAACAAAACATAAATTTCCATTGTACTGTTCATGATTCATGGTGACTTTATTAGTATTTATAAAAGATTCTTTATAATTTATTGACATATTTCAAAAGGGGGATTAGTTTAGATAGATTCGTTATGTTATAAATTTGTGGATGTGATGAAATAAAGTCGTATTATTGAAATATTATTAGTATTTCCTATGAAAATGTATATTTATAATATTTTATGTGATACAAATCGATAATGATTTGGATCATAGTTAATGAAATGATATAACTTATTGGATTATGTTTCATTAAAATTGATAAAATATAAAGAGATAATTCATGGTGATTAATTTAATCTGGTTGTGGAAGTATGTGAATTGAAATACTAGTGGAAAATAGATTTGTTGTCCTTTATTCAAATCATAATACTTTTAATCCATTTTATTAAAGAGGGATCCTAATGTATCATTTTATTGTTTATTTAATATTATCTAGAAATAATATTTGGGATTTATTTTCATTCCAATTAGTGTAAGTCTATTTGTAAATATTTTGAGTTATAAATCAAAATATCATATAAATAACATAGTGCACAATTATTTGAAACTAATTAGAATTATAAAAATTATATTAATAAATTAAATTAATAAATTAAATTAATAGAAGAAAATATATATAATTTCTCATTTAATTACAACAATAATAAAATATATAGTAAAGTTGATTCTAACTAAATATAATGTTTTTATAGAATAATAAATGAAATACAATGTTCTGGGGAGATAATCAATGCTTGAGTGAATACAAACAATATATCTCTTTGTTATAGAAAATTTATAATTGTTCTTCATTAAATAAGACAAGAAGTAATGTGGAATATTCATTTGTCATCTTTTTTGTACTCTCTTAGTATAATAATATTACTTGATTATTTAAAATGTAATATTTTTTATCCATGAATGGGGATGGAATTGGGAAAGTTTTATCTCAATTAATATAATTCAACATGTGAAAGTGAAACAACATTTTCCTCTTAGAATGTTTCAACAACTTCCAATATTTTTGTGGAAATGTGAAGAATTTTCCATAAAAGTTATCATTGGTTGTTGATTCTCCTAGAATTGAGGACTCTATTTATGTAATTATGAAAATATATATTATTTTCTCTCACTTTTTATCAATCCATGACAAGATTCCCACTAAAAAAATTAATGAAATTATAAATGAAGATCCTATAAAAATTGAATGGGATTCCTAATTATGTGATTATAGATTTGGACCCTCATTTTAAGTTTCAATAATAAAATGTTTTAACAAAAAACATTAAGTGATAATTAAAATTGATAATTTCTATGATTTCCAAAATATATTTTCCATTATATTGGTGGATCAATGTTTTAGATTTCATGTTTATATATTTCATTGTAGATTACAAAAAATAAATCGATGATAATCATTCCAATGTGTAGTTTTTATTAAATAATATCTATGAAGAATAAATTTAAATGGATCCCCTTAGATAATAATATGGGAGATATTTTCTATTTTACAGTTATGTTTTAAAATGATATTTATTTGGATCTATATTGGGTTTAAAGACCATAGATTATGATAATTTGTTATTGAAATAGTTGGAGACTACATATGAGAAAAAATTATTGTTTTTTTATAATCATTAAATAAAACATTAATTTAATGTTGTTAATTATTATTTTTATATATTTTCACAATGATTGGAATATTTTCTGCATGAATCTTTTTATATCACAAATAATTTAAATAATTTTCTTTATAAAACAACCTTGTTTTTTAAAGATTTTTCCCATGTAAAATAATTATATAATGAAAGAAATTATTTTACTCTTTTATTGTACTAAAATATTATGTAAAATAAAAATTCATACATTATAAGATATATAAAGAATGAGAAAACTGAAAAGAAAATATTTTTTTATATAGTAAAATAATGATTTAATCCTCTTGAATTTCAAAATAAATGTTATTATAAATAATATTCTGTTTTTAGTTTTGATAAATTTATTATTTTGAATCCATCACAAATTTTTCATTTTTGTGTGTATTTGTTTTTATACATTCTAATGATAAAACATGTGACCTAAATTTTTATTTATTTCTTATCTTTAGGTGTAAGTTTTTTTATACATGATATATAAGGATCATCTGAAATTAAAAATCTAATCCTTCATTGTAAAAAAATTTTAATCACTTATTGGGGATTTTATTTTTATATAATAAAAAAATGGACATTCAAAACATTGAACAATAAAAATAATGAAACTCACATTATAATAATATTTTTATCCTATACATGTGTGAAAATGGGAACATAAGAATATAAGATATGTTCGCATAAAACGATTATCCAATTGAGTAAAAAATATAATTCAACCCCTCATAAGTCATCCCATTTCAAGTAAAAAAATTATGGGAAGTATGAATCCAATCTAGGATGAAGAACCAAGCATCAAAAAGGTGGATGTGTTGAATAATATAACATTTGGATGACAGGTATAGTTTTATCTTAGGGAAGGAAAACAAAGTGGATTTACAGGGAGAAAACTATAATTAACTAGTCACTAATCTCATGTAAAAATTAATGATAGGTGAAAAATTATTTTAATTATAGAGAATCCTTACACCATTGTGAAAAATAAATTTGGGATGTGTACACTAAAGAACATGTAACATTATTTAAACATAGGAAGTACACATCATATTCTTAGTATGTCATAATAGTCCTTCCTTATAAAAAATATCTTGGAATGATTTTAATATAACCTTTATATTAGAACACAACTAAAACATTGATTAATAACCAATGAAAAGATTGTGGTACATGAAAGAACATTACTGGTGATCGTTGGAGTGGTTTTTACAATATGAGGAACATATATTGTACACCCAAATAAGAAAAAAATAAAAAATTCTATATTTTTTCTTAATTGAGAAAGAGATATGGGATGATTCCATCTTTAATATATTAATTACAAATAATTATCATATTATTATGGGGTTATTTTGCATAAATAACCACTAAAATATACGATCCATAATCTTATATATGTCATGAAACCCCCACTATCGACAATAAATTATACGGACTCCATCACATTCAATTTGATGGATTCATGATGTTCCCATGTGTTATTTAAAAAAACCTTCCACTGATATATTGAAATTTTTTCTGAACACCTCCATTAGGACTTGTATTAGAGTAGTGCATGATTTTATCATATTTTTTTGTAGTTAATAATTTTTTAATAACTTTTTATTTTAAATCATTATTCATTTTATTTTTTAATTATAATTTTTCAATCACAAATATTGTGAAACATCCCTGAAAATTGAGAAATAACCTTCATTTGAGCTAATAATAGTATGATAACAATGATATATCATATATTTCATGATATAATTATTTTATTTAAGATTTTATTTCCATAGAGAGGATTAGTTGATTAGAAAGAATATGAGGAATGTGATAATATTATTTTATCATTCCAATTTTTTATTATTATTTAGTTTTTCAACATAATTACTCTATTAGACTATGTAATTTATTTCTCATGAGATTGGGAGATATTGTAATTATTTAAAAAAATCATGAGCGTGTTACAAAAATTATGGGTCATTGGATTGTGTTATATTATCATAAGATGTAGTTTTCATATGATTATGAGGTGGTGAATTCATGAGAAATTAAACCTTTTAGGGCATTCAACATAATTATTTAGTAAATATATGTATGGGATTAATTTGTATATGTTTGTGTACCATCTATGATTTACAATAAGATATAATAAAGTCTGAATATATATTAACTATTTGGTTAATGAATCCATGTATATGAATTGATTAAAATTATTCAATATAAAAAAATAATGATTATGATAAATTGATTCGATTTCATGAGTACATCATACTTTTATTCTGACACTCTTGGATTCTTTTACTCGATTTTTCATTTATTTTTTTAATAAATAATATATCATTATAAAATTTATTTTAAATAAGAACAATAAAATAGTATGTAAAAAATAAAAGATCATTTCATCGAGTTCCATATCCTATATTAAAAACCCATGTCATAAATTATGATATACAATTTTAATTAAAACTTAAATAGATAAGTTTTCATGAAATTATCACACCATTAATTTTATTAATTTTACTGTTTTATATCATAATTTTCCCTGGTCATTGACTTCTTCAAATATTATAATTTCTTTTTTGTAAATTTATCAATGTTAAAATATATATTTCAATTTTAGTAATCTTTCATAAAATTTTACATAATATAGAAAAATATTATATATTTAAATGATGCGGGAATATGATTATAATTATATGGATGGAATATTTTAAATGTTAAATAATGACCTTAGATAAGAAATTAATGGCTAATTCCTGAAAGATTATGAAAAGGTATTTAAGGAATTATTTTTTTATTATTATTTTTATTATGTTGTTATGGTAAATGAAAGTGTGGATCCACCAATATTAGAATATTTTATAACAATATTTTATTACTTGGTACTGTATATAAATGATTTAATTCCACCATATCATATATATTTATCATACATTTGTTTCATATAAATAATATAATTTGAGTAACAACAATAATGTAATCACCTAAAGGGGGATATTTCCATTTATAATTCATCTTAATTTAACAATAATTTATTTAAAAAATATAATATATAATTTTTTTACATTAATAAAAAAACGTTCCATTCTGTATAATTTAATAAAGATTAATAAAACCCAACTATGTTGAATTAAGTGTTGGGATTTCTATAAGTAACCACTTTTGATGTTTTAAAACAATTGCCTACCAAACAACACTATGATTATAAATTTGTGGTGGATAAAATCATTAGAGATAAGGCTTAGATTTTCTTCCCTCCAATTATACATATAAATTCTTATCTAATTCTAAGGAATGGGTCCCTATTTATTTAATTTGGGGTTCCACACTCAGAACACTCACTTAAGGGTGTGTGTAGAACACACATGTTGTCATTTACCATCTTATTAGAAATATCCAACTTTTGATTGGGAATCATAAAAAAATACTAAATATATTAAATATAAATAAAGAACCACATAAAGGAGGACTGAAGATATTTTTTTCCTTCTATTTTTATGTGAAATTTTGAATAATGTCACTTCTAGTTTTTTTCAATGTTATAGGTTTTGATTATAAATAGTGGTAATGGGAATGAACATTTAATCCGTCTAAATAAATATGTTGAATTTTACCTATATAATTATTTTTATTATCTAATACTTTATTTTTATATGATTTAATGTGGAATAAATATATATATTTATGGGGGTGGGAATTAAAGTGTTTGGTTAGTTTTTCAAGGCTGTTTTTGGAGAAAAGTTTCTTGTTTTTTTTATTTTTTCCTTATTATTTATGTTTTTAATAAAAAAAATTAAATTAATTTTCATTAAATATTATATATATATGTTTATTTTTCTATTTATTAATGTATTTTTGAATAATATGTATTCAAATGATATTTGATATTGAATATTTTTTCATTTACTTTTATTTTCAATCATTTAGTTGAGTTTTTTTTATTATTTTTAATCCCATGTACATGATGACTGACCCATATTATAGTTCCATTCATGAGTGGTATTGTAAAACATTCCAAAATCTTACTCCTATAACCCCATACAACTAGAGATAAATATGTATTTTATTGTGGAAACTAAGACTTATTATTTTTATTTTCTGAATAATTAATGTTCATAATTTATTTTAATAAAATTGGAATATTTTTTGAATAAAAAAAATCTTCAATAAGAAATTCCCAATATATTAATACTTTATTCCTTTAAGTATAATTAAGGGACTTACATAATCAAGGAATATTTCATGAAAATATCCCATTCTAATAAATTTTTATAAATAAAATTTCATATTTATTCAATTTTAAATTATGAGGGATGGACTTTAATGTCTATTCATTCATTTACTTCTAAATATTGAGCTACTAATAGAATATTAACATTCTAAAATAGATATATAATAATTCTTAGAAATAAAAAAGGACATTGGAAACTCTAAATCCATATATTAATTTTTAAGTGGATCTAAAATCATTTATGAATTCAATTAATAACATTCATCGACAACCCAAGAACATGGGTATTCTAAAAACCAATAGCTCTAATGATAAGCACTACAAGACATATCACCAAGGTAGGAAATTTCACATGTCATTTTGGGGAAATTTCTATCATTCTATGAAATTCCTAAAACCTTGGGAATATTTAAAATGGATATAAGAATTCCTATGTAAGACATACAACCACATTCATGGTTTACTATAGATAAATATGATGATATAGGGCCACTAGTAGAATTTATCTTACTATTAGGTTAAAAAATTGAAAATTACCTCCATGGGTATGGTACATATGGAAATCCACCCAACCTACTAAAAATATTGTTCATGTTCATTTTGTTACATATATAATATAATGGTAAATTTCATGAGTTTTTGAAATGCACTTCATACGGAGAACTACATCCATTGGATCAATTTCTCATGGAATTATGTTTCTCCATTTCGGGGCCATACTCCATCAAACCAAATCTCTAAAATATTACACTAATAATTCTTATATAATAATTATAATGATTATTATATAATAATATAAATATATATAATGAAAAAAATGATTCATTGATTTTCTACATGTTATATGCCAATATCAAACACATCAACAGTTTGAAACATAATAATTTTTAATATCTGCTATATATCTCCATTGGAAAGTACAATGAGGATAATCTACTAATATTTCAATGGGATTTCTAATTGTGGCCAATATTAAATTGGAAAATATTGGAGTTATTTTTATGGTCACACCAACAATCATGTGTAATGTGGTGGTGGTTTGATCATGAAACCACTATCATGACTAGTGGCTATATTCATTGGATTTAAAATACAAACAGAAGTAGTGTTGGATGTCATAGTCTTAAAAAATTAAAGAAATACTTAAATGCATATTCATTAAAAATTTGAACCCTATGGAGATACGTATGTATGTGGTATATGTCCATGATAATATGACCTACAGATATGGTTCCACATGTTGTTGTTGTCATGTATTTTAGTTATTTGTGAATGCTATAATGTTGTATTTATTTTTGAAAATATAAATTAAATGGTCATCATTAAAATTCCATATATAAGAAATTTTCTTTCAATTTTTATTTTAATATATATATATATATGTGTGTGTGTGTGCGTGTGCGTAAATTAAAAAATAATAATTAATGAATATATAAAAAAGTTAAAAAAACATATATAAAAATGGAGAATGATGATGGAATTTAATTCATTCTAATAAATTTTAATACTATTTCACAAAAATTATTAAAAAATTTACTAAATGGGAGACTCATTTATATGGTAAATTTGATGAACAATTATCCATGGATTTAAAAGAAACATTTTGCAATTTATTAAAGAACACTGAAATAAATATTAGGGAATTTTATTTAAAACCACTTTCCACCAATATAAATGATAAAAATACATCATCATTGAATAAATTATCATCATCCTAGAGTGCGGGGAAAATATAATTTTTATTTGATTACCCTGATACATACATTTTCTATGTTAGATCATAACACAATATTTGAATTTTGTAAACATTATGTTGGAATGCATTTTTATGTGTGGTAGATTGGTATTAGGTCCTGGATGAATAATTTACATTCAAATAATTTTCTAATGACCTGTCCCCTGGGGATCATTCCGTGACAACCCCATTCACGCCTTCCATAGACCAAGGTCTGGTGATTAGCTACCAAAAGGCATATCCAAAAAAAAGTGAAGGCATGTCCATTAAACCTGTATACACACTCCCAACAAAATCCCAACACACTAAAAGGGGGAAACTATAATACCACTAAAAAATATATGTTCATGTTAAAGTGAATGTAAGTGGGAAATAATATAAACCCAACAAGGAACTGAAAACAATAATGTACAAAGGGAATCATTGATGGCCATCCATGGAAAAACCCTCCTACTCATGAGTGAAGTTAAGCTACCTGCAGCTGAATTAGTATGTCATGCTCGCTAGGTCCAACTGGGACCCACCTGATCCAAGGCCACTAAGTCCATTATTATAGAATCCTTCAGTCCCATCCCCCTGAGCAACTATGTCGAATCATAGATCATCTTCCTCAGACACAACACGAGTTTGTTAAGCCCAAGTAGGGATCAGTATTCCAATACTCATTAGGTACCCTAAGACCCTCGATGGTCTCTTAAACAACCACAAAGAAAAATACCATAGAGTTAATACCACCATGAAATATCTCAAACACAATTCATAAAACAAAAGTTTCAGCTCACACATGATATAACGTATGTACAGAAGTAAATATTATAAGTCGTAATGATAAATCATCTTATTCTATCAAGAGGCTCTACTATTGACCCATGCAAGGTCGCTAGAAGATGACCCAACGAGGATTTCTAGTAGTAGACCCATAAAGTATTGTTATGTGCTAACCCAAAGAGGATCTCTAGGTGCCGAAAAATGAGAATTGGAAGGTGATGACCCACAGAGGGTCGCTAGCTGCTAACCCACATAGGATCTCTAGGTGATGACCCACAAAGGATCCCTAGGTGCTTACCCATAGAGGATCACTATTATTTGATCACATCACAGCCAGTGACTGGATCCCCACTCTTAGAATTCTTGATTTCTAGAGGATCCACTCCTAAAGCCATTATCTATACCTCAACATCCAAAAATTCACACATAGATACAACCTAAAGGATCATCTCATCACTAGCGTTATAATGCTATAGATGATGCATCGATCAAATTCTAGGTCTGTATGTTATAGGTTATTTAGTCAAATGGTCCTAGTTGGATTTACTTTGTTCCAACATGGTCACACTCAAACTTCTTGAAAACTCAAGTGTATTATATCATAAGGACCACCCCAAAATAGCTTTCTCAAAGCCACTGATAGTGCGTCAAAAGAACATGCGGTCTGAGAGATACATGTGTTTTAGTAAACATTGGATAGTTACATCTCGGTATGGATCAATTAGACGAACGTGATCTGAACCAGTTTGGGATGGGGACAGTCTGGTCTATCCTAGCTAGTGGGATGGGCCCAATGGGCCTTACTGGACCAGCCCCAGTTTAGCTGAGTCTCCGGCCCAATAGGCACGGGTCTGACCCGGACCTCCCATCGAAGATCGGTCATGCGGTGCAGCCGGTGTGGTGTCGTCCATCTAGGACATGACAACTGTGCCGTGTCTAGATCCCACAAGCACCATGGATGCAGATGCTCCTACAGCCGCGGTCGACAGACCGTGGATCACCAGCTGCATGGACGACCTAGAAGAAGGCCGCCACTACACACGATGCCCAGCTCATGCTGCAACTCATGTCATTGTGGTTGGTTGGTTGTGGCCTCATGCCATGGTGACGCGCCGATAGTCAGGTCAGTATATTTCTCAGCTGACCACTAGACGGGTCTCGATGGTCCATTATTCACGACACCTGCACTAATGACATCTTGGAAAAATCCACTTCACCATAAAGGTCCAAATATATTCTTTATGCCCCTTAGGAGAATCCATTCACAAAGACTGCACCCGTGGAGGGGTCTGGGACATTGTTTATGTCAGCCAACACCCTCATCATTAGAAGTTTTAAAATCTGGGGATGCTCGAGGGATATGTTCAATCATATCATGTACTGATGAAACCCGGATAGATAAATCCCCAAAAATATTTACCCTCCCCCATAAATGAATGTATCATGGGTTAAACTGGTCATGGGTTGATCTGCATTCGATGTTTATATAAATGAACGGGGATGAAAATAAAATTCAATCAACCCCTAACTCATTGACATTCGATGTCGAGGAATTCATCCATAAGGCTTCAAGATGTCGATGTCACTTATGGATCTAGTATTTTTGGCACGTCAAAGATGATGAAGTCACTATGGAATTATTCTTTCTTTTTGGGGAAGAAAAATATTGGTAGTTCATCATAGAATTCCCACAATTTAATTATCCTTTCTCCATAATTTTGTTTTAATAAAAATAATCAAGTAGTAGAGTTTCTCTTACGCTGTGATGTTGATTCCTTACACTATTTCATTTTGGAAAAGACATAATTTTTATGCTAACATTATTTCATTATTGCGCTATGTGATATTAATCATCATCATTAATATGCCTTGTCTCTACCTAGTCACTACACCACAACATCGTCATCCACCACCCAATGGTGAGAAAAGAAATAAAATAATTCTTCTTAATTAATTTATTATTTTTCTCAAGATGTCCAAAAAATAACCTTTCCACACTACCATTTCCAACCGAAGATAAGTCATTTTTATGTGAATCCCAGCATTCCACGTTCAATTGTTCCTTGAATTTCAAATCTGATCAATGGTTAAAAAGATAGAAAAATCCGCTCACACGTTTATGGAACGTAGCTTAATAAAAATTCAAAAATCATTATCATTGACTTTTACACATGATGGCCAAGGATTGGATCTACCTAATGGTAAAAATACCTTTTGAGCTCAATGGTACTCTCTAATTTTCAATCAATGTTATATTTTAGAAGTTAAAAGGATTTGACAATAAAATAATTTTTACATAATTATTTTTTTATGGCCAAAAACAAAATTCCACCATTGGACCATGCTGGACAATGTTTGGGTCCGACTAAAGAAAGCATACCCTCATGAGCTTAGCAACATTCTCAAATTTCTAATATGAGTCATCATTCGCGAGTTATAATTGTTTGAAAAAAAATATTCTATTATTTTATTTACATTTATTCCATTGTCAGGTTTTCTCCATGGGGGGTTGCGCTGATAAATCGTAAGTCGTGCCTATGGTGAACCCACCATCCCAAACACTACAATGCCCTTGGATTTCATATATGGGAAACTAATTAAGAGCTATATTTATTTTTTTAGGAAAAATTCTCAAACACAGTATTTAAAGCTTCACATATTTATACAGATCATTTCAGGGACTCAGAGCTTCTAAATCACATGCCGTCAAAGCATGCAGTCTAAGAAATATATTTAATTGAAAAAGTAACATTGAATTTCCTAGATATCATATGCTCACCACCTTAGGTATTTACATCCCCAAAAGACAAAACAAAACTAAGAAATCAGATGGGGGTACTAAGTAAGAATCTATGTCACCCACTCCAATGTGTTCTTTTGGTGATTCATGTGCTGCCACTATTCTCGTACCAGAGAAATTGATCGCCTACATAGGTCACACTCTTTCCAATCCACTATCTCCACTGGTAACTCTGAAAATTTCTCCCCATCATCAATGTCCAGCTCACCCCAGTCGATGAAATTCGATGGATCATGCACATATATTTTCATCTATGATGCGTTGAAGACAATACGCACCCGAGGCATCTATGTGGGAAGAGTTAGGTGGTACTCCCCTTCGACAACTTTGCTCAGGATCTGAAAAGGTCTGATGAATCTACTTGAAAAATTTTCACCTTGGAAAAATCTCAACAATATTTATATGGGTGAGACCTGGTGGAATACGTGGTCTCCCTCCTCAAACTCCATGGATCTCTGTCTACTGTCCTCATAAGACTTCTGTCTACTCTATGTAGTCTGCATCTACTCCTAAATGATCTGCCCCTTCTCCGTGGTAGGCCATACCAACTCTGGACCCATGAGTACTGACTCCCCTGGGACTGTCTAGAATAGTGGTGATCTGCATGGATTCCCATACAATGCCTAAAACGTCGCCATGCTAATGGTAGTGTGATAACTATTTTTTTTTATGAAAGATCCCAAAATGGTAGGTGGTTCTTTTATATGAAACCTACATCAAGGATCACCCATATAGAATCGTGCAGCTTGATGTTCCTAGTAACCATTCCATGAAGTCCATGGAGATACAATTCTACTACCATTTCCATACCTTTAGTGGCAGTTCTAAGCCTGTTGGGACTTGAATCTTGGGATTTTATTGGTGACTAAAGAGGCATCATGAAACGAAGTCTTCCACCACCCTCTTCATCCCTGGCCACCAATACTAATGTTGGAGGTCATGATACATTTTCACCACTCCATGAGGTACCACCGAAGGGGACGTATGGGACTCTCTCAAAACCTCCTCCTATAACTCCACTTGTACTACAATGTGTACTTTAAGAATGATTATGTGCTCCCCACCTATCAAAAATCCATCAGGATCATTTCCCAAGGAAAACGGATCACATCAGGCCTCATAGTCAATATCCTACAATTATGCCTCTCCGAATCACTGTAAGAGGGGGGAATGATAGTCCCTGATTGAAGGTAAGATTCTCCATAATAATCCATGAAGGATATCTACATTATGGTAGTTTTACATTTACCTCACTCAAAAATAGAAAACTAGGCATCCTGATGAGAACGTCTTCCACCATATCCCACTCCCAAGATTATATACAATCTAAAAGTCACATTCCAGGAGGAAATCCAACCATATTCATTTTATCAACTACTAAAAATTCTATTGGAAACATTCCGTCCACACGAAATTATACCCCTTTTAACATGTTGAGGCCAATCGATCTTTCAGATGTGGGTGCTCCTTCTCCATGACCACTAGGTTAAAGGGTCGATAATCCACACCTATCCTCGAACATGGGGACTTACTAAGAAATTAATCTACAAGTCCCCCACCTATGCCCCTGACTCGCAAATCACTACGAAAGAACTCAGATATCTTGATAATGATATCAGTGCCATCTTGGGGTGTAGAGTGATACAGAAGTCCCTTTACCATTGTGGAGGTAAATCTAAGAAACAACTTTTGAAAGGACGTTCTGGCACTTTGCCACTTTGAATTAGGAAACGAAAAATTAAAACATCCTCATCCATGAGGGTAAGGCTATTCGAATCAAGAGTGATTGGATGCACCATTCTATGCATGATATTTCCTCATGCTATCCATGATTCCTTTTTCACCAACAATGGAATACCCCATTCCAACACTGCAGATATATGACATTATTTTTTCCAAAAATTGTCAATCTGATCATGAACTGTGGATAACAAGTCCATACCCAGACTAATGTCGTCAGGCCTCAACACAACCACCATGATGTTCCCACTGAAACTCTCACCTCAAGGGTAATATAACACTATGGAAATAACTGTTATTGTTGAGTCTCCTACCATATGATTCTCCAGACACAAGGATCACGTCAACAGTTTAACTAGAAACTATTTGTGTTGAATAATATTTGTGATAAAAGGGAATGGTGATTACCTATTTCTATTAATATGAAAACTATTAGAAGAAACCGATTATTCACGGAATCATTCCTTGAACCCTTGGGTCATACTCCTTGACCTCATGCAGCTACTCTCTTACCCTACCCACTTGCTCCCTTAGCTTAGTGGGGACCACATTGGGGTGGTGGTTGTAACATGCCAAACTATATATAACCCTATGCTACTCTCCTAGAACATATTCCACATCCATTGGCCTAAAAATTTATCTATCGCTATCTCATCCTCTTCCCAAAACATTTTATATGTCCATGTCTCCTAGACTAACAACAATTTCATACTTTCCACCACTAATATTCCCTGGTTGTATCTACTCCTCCAAAGAACATTCAACCAAAAAGTTTATCTATAGTAACATAACATAAGTAGGAATGCATAGAAGATTAGTACTTGCTTGAATTTCCCTAAACACATCTTGTACGGAGGTTGGAATCTTGCAGCACCGGTCATATCATATTCATTGAGTACCAAGAATTGTCAGTATTCCTTGATTAATACCCAGCTACTGACATGTCATCTTGCCGAAGCTATAAAAGTTCATGGGAACACATACCCATTATCTTTTTAATGGGAACAGACACCATCCCTGAGAATGCTTCTCATGCTCTATCCCTAGAAAATTCACCTCAACATAAGATAGGGGTAATCTAAACCCTATCATCACCCTACTAAGCCACATAGAGGGATCACTGTCAAGAACTCCATATGACCTAATGGTGACCTGGCTAGATGGACTCTCGGCCACCACCTCAAGCCAATCCTTGGACACCTATGAGTTGGGATCACCTCGGAACCTGAGGGGTATATGCTGCTTAAACTCCGGAAAAGAAGTGAGCATACATGTTTCCTCTACCGGTATTGCTGGTTGTAACTACTGACCAATGGAAAATAGTATTGTTGGGACACCGTCTGAAGGTACCATATCGGGAAAAAATCCCAATACTAATGCACCATCACTATATGGACCATCAACATGGTCACATGTTGGGATCTGTGCTAGCTATCTACAGGGAGTTATTTTCAAAGAGAATCTAGATGAACCACATTCTGTATGTTATACCTGGTGAGCTGACTCAAAAGAGATCAAGAGAAAAAAATTTATAAAACACATGAAACCAATGTTTTTGTATACCATGTAAACAAATAGAGATAAGGGTATTGGTTTATAGTTTTTTTGGCTTCCACACCAACACTGGACTCCCCAGACTGAAATCCATACTGGAGACCCTTAACACTATTTCCCCCAACAAAAATACAAACTCTTACATCATTTGGTATAACCGACCACCCATTGCTAACAATTTTTCAAGACCCGTCCCCTCGGGGCCATGTTGTGACTAATTCATACCCTCTTTCCATAGGCTAGGGGATGGTGACTAGAACCAGAAAGGGATATCATAAAAAGGGAAGGTATTTCATTTATACGTCTACACACACACACTCCCAACGCAATCTCAACACACTGAGTGGGGGAAAACGTATACCACTAAAACAAAGGTGAGTGAATGTGCAAGTGAAATTAAGTTGTCCAAAATAGAAACCCAACAAGGAGTTGAAAATAGAAATGTACAAAAGTAAACACTGATGGTCATCCATGAAAAACCCCACAAGGTCATGAGAGTAGTAAAGATACTAGATGATGAAGTATTATGTCATGATTTCCCGGTCTTATTGTGACCCAAATGATCCTAGGACACCAATTACATCACTGTATCATCCGTCAGTGCTGCCCCCTGAGATCCTCTGTCAAATTGTCGATTGTCTGCACCAGACTCAAAACGTGTGAGTGAAGACCATGTAAGGGTGAGTATAGAAATACACACTAGAGACTCTGATATCTCAAAAGGTCTCTCAATAATTCAAAAAAAAAAACAGCACAATGAAAATACAATAGAGGTAATACCACTAAGATAGATCTCAAATAGATATCATAAATTAAAAGGCATAGATCACACCTGGTAAAAAATAAGTATAGAAGTAAATATGGTTAGCCGTAAAGATAGATCGTCTTATTTTGTCGAGAGGCTCTGCGGGTGAGCCACAAGTGGTCGCTAGATGCTGACCCACTGAGGATTGGTAGGTGCTGACACATAGAATATTATTAGGGGATAACCCACATAGGATCTCTAGGTGATGACCCACAAAGAATCAATAGGTTCTAACCCACATAGGATTTATAGGTTCGGACCCACAGAGGGTCACTAGGTGCTGACCCACATTGGATTGCTACTATTTCTTCACATCAAACTGAGCCACTAGATTCCGGCATATTGAAAACATGATTTCCAGAGGATTCTCAAATCAATCCATTTGCCACAACTCAACTTCTAGGAATCCCCACATAGAGTAACTCTAAAGTACCATATCATCATAAGGGTCCTAATGAAATATACGGTGCGTCGATCAGAGGCCCCGTCAATAAGTTATTAGATTTTTAGTAAAAAGGGGATGGTTGGATTCGAGTCCGATCCAAAACATCCATACTCAATATTCATCCGAATCAAAAGAAGAGTATAACAAAAGGATCACATCGTTGCAAGGGAACCAACTCCACTAACAGTTTGTCAAACAGACATGAGGTCGGAGAAATATTTGCATTTTAGTAAAGATGGGGCCGGTTGTTTCTGGGCCCTTTCCGAACCGGTCGAACTGACCTGATCAACCTTTCCAAGGTTCCTTGATACCCTGATTCAATTAGAAGGACTCGACCTGAACTAGTTTAGGTTGGGGTTTGTCAGGTCTAGACTGCCGAGTGGGCTAGGACAAATGGGCCTCTCTGGACCCGACCCGGTTTGGATGAGGGTCCAGCCTGCCGGGTCGCACGGTGACAAGGCTTCGTCTTGGCTGGCCCGAAGTTTGAGGGTTTCACACAACGGGAATGGGTTTGGAAAACTTGGCATGTGTCCAACCTAACAACGTGTGTGCGGCCCTGCCAGCTGGCTGGGCTATTGCCCACCCACTGAAGACCATTTGTGCGGTGCGGCCAGTATGGTGTGGGTCCAGCTGATACACGGCAGCCACGCCGTGTTCGGACCTCGATGGCCCAGTGGTCGATGGACCATGGCTCGCCAACTGCTCGGACAGCCCAGATGAGGTTCATCCCTCCGCAAAGTGCCCACCTGGCACTACTAATCCCCATACAGTGGCCAATTGGCCCTTACCTCCTACATCCATGATGCACTGATGCATGTACCCCCTCCCTCTTCCCACAACCGCTAGCTCGGGCCGCTGTTGTCTGGTGCCATTGCCAACATGTAGCCAGATTTCTTGGTAGATCACCGGATGCCATCCAGTGGTTTGTTCTTCATGCCGCTTGTTCCAACAGCCTCCAGAAAAGTAATTTTTACTTTGAAGGTCCCAATAATTTTTCTAACACTACAGACTATCAATTCAGGAAGATCACACTATCATAGGGGTTTGGTCCATTGTTTGTGTTGGCATGTGCCCTCCGAGTTAGATGTTTTAAAATCTAGGGAGGATCAAGGGAGATGTTCAATAATATCATGTAGTTTTGAAAATTCAATAGATAAATCCCCAAATATATTTACCCACATTCATAAATGTACGAATCACAAATCAACATGTTTGTGGGTCGATCAATATTTTTCATTTCTAGAAAATAATGGGGAAGAACCTAAAATTTAAATAACCCATACCACGTTGAAATACAATGTTGAAGAATTCAAACTTGAGGTTTCAAGATGTTGACATCTCTTCCAGCTTCGTTATTCAATGGCACATCAATGAGATTATGTCTCTTCAGCATTCCTCATTCATCGTTGAAGAGGGAAACTATCAGTGGTTCTTCAATGAATTCCCATCATTTAATATCCTATTCTCTCACGTGTTGGTTTAATAAAAAGAATAATGTCACGATTTTAATATTATTCTTAATTTATTGATTCGTTATGTTGTGTGATGGGTTCCATTAATGAGATTAATTTATGTGCCTCATTGCTGCCAGGCCGCTGTACCGCAGCGTTGTCATCTTCCAACCAATGATGAAAAAATAAAAAAATTATTTCTTTTAAATACTTTTATTATTTTTCATGAAATGTCCAGAATATAAGATTTCCTCCCAGTCCTTGTCGGCCGATGTTAAGTCATTTCTATGGAAATCCCCGCATTCTGAGTTCAACGGTGCCCTCAGATTTTCGATTCAAGAACCGGTTTAATATATAGAAAAACCCTCATGCACATTTAATGAACGTACCTTAAAAAAGGTTCAAAAAAATTAACATTCACTTTCGAACTGTGCTGGATGAGGTTAGGCTCCTCCTAGGGGGAACATTCCCTCACAAGCCTAATGGAACACTTAAATTTTCAATCCAAGATACAATTTAAATGTTTCATGGTTTTTGTAAAAAAATAATTGTTACATAGTAATATTATTTATGGCCAAAAACTATATTCCACTATTGTACCACACTAGCCGATGTTAGGATCTACCTAATGAAAGAATTCCCATACTAGCTCAGAGGTGGTCTCAGATTTTTAATATGAGTTATTGTTTGTGAGTTATAATAATATGAAAAAAAGTTATTTTTTTAATTATTTTATTTACGGTTATTCCAATTTTGGGATTTCATACAAGGTGGCTACGCTGACTAAACATAAGTCATGCCTAGGGTAAATCCATCATGCCAAACGGAATGGTGCCCTAGGATTCGGATTCGGAAACCCATTTATGTGTTGTTCTAATATTTTAGTAAAACTACTCTCACCCAATATTTAAAGCTTAACATGTTTTGACAGATCAATCTATGCACTCTGTTACTCTTAATCCTGTTTCATCAAAGCATACAGTCTCGAAATAATTCCATGTAATTTAAAAAATTACACTGAAATTCCATGAAATTTCAAATTTTAATTATATGAGAGAAAATATATGGGAATTTAATTTCATAAATAACTGATGTTGAATTTTATTATGAAAAGAAACTATTATTTCCACTCCACTTTAATTGGGCGGTGATTTTGATATGGATATATGGTAATTACCTATGTGATAAATTGTTATATTTTGTACAGGGATATAATTCCAAAAAAAATTAATATTTTTCATCCACATTTTTATGTAACCCCCAAGAATTTTCTAATAAATATTAATGTTTTACATATTTATTATTTATTAGATCTTTGCATCTTATTTCAAATAATTGGTAAATATGGATTTCTTTTTTTCATATAATTATTTGGTATTATAATGACAATGCACATATTTCTAAAATATATTTATAATTATTTTTTGGAAGAATGTTTTTATATGTGAGAGAATGGGATATCCTATGATTGAAATGAAAATATTATATACTTAATTTGGATCAAATAAAGACATTGGTCAACGATTTATTCATACAAAGAAATAAACAATACATGTGCTAGAAAAATTTCTCTAATATTATAAACAATGTTGAATTGTAAGACACATGATACCATCTTAATTGTAAAATTAATTTCCCACATAAGTATAATAATGGAAACATGATCTATGTTGATATATAATATTAATAGGGGATGAATCATTAGTAAAAAATTATTCTAATGAATAAAAAATCATCCCAAAACCATTTAGAATTCCCTATGAATGGTGAATTAACAACATGCAAGAGGATCAGACATGGCTGGAGGTAGCCTCCAAAAATTGGGTAACCCACATTAAACCTTCATAATTTCATATATAAGTAGGCTACCCGTTTTGGGTTATAGGGGAATAAATGTATATAAATATTCATAAAATTCCAAAACTCTTCAAGGATAGGTAAAACAAGATAGAGATAAAAAGTATACCATAAAACATATTGAGTAATTGATGTAGGAGAAATAAATTATTGAGAATGGAAAATTATTTACATAAAGGAAACATCTGTCATCTTTTCTACCCAACATATATCACTTCTTCACTTCTGTACAACCAAAAATGCATGAAGCACCACCTCGATGCCTAATCCCACATGAAAATTCTTCTAATAACCTATATATGTCTTGTTATTTTTCATATAAAATTTTGATCATCAATGGTTTTTATTGTATTGATCGTCACAATAATTTTCAGTCATAAAGTTATCAATGAATGTCATCATAAAAAATTCCTTATTTATAGAGTAATTATAAATAGTTGATATAATAATATTTTATATTTATATTTTATGGATAAAATTTTTTTATATAGATTAAATAAATAATTATTATAATATTTAATTCATTTTAAAAATTATAGATTTATATAGGAAATAATAAAAATTGTCTTAAAATTGCCAAATTCATGATGATGGCGATTTCCAATGACATTTGGCGGGTCAACGACTGATTTGGGAGCATCAACATGAAGATTCAAACTAATTAATAGTTGAATCTTATGGAAACACACAATTCATGTCATAAATAAATATATTCTGATGTTAAATACATATGATATGTGAGGAGTAGGAATAAAGGTATGATAAAAAATAAATTGGTGAAAAGTCACATGTTTCATGACATGACAGAAATGATCACATTGTCATAATACAAAAAACAACCAATTAATATTTTAGGGTATATATAAAATCCATAAATAGATTATCCCCAGAATAATAATTTCATAAAATCACCTTTAACAGTGTAAAACCATTTCACATGACCTATAAATGAATGGGATAATGAAATTAATACAAGAGATCCCTTTGAATACCATATTATAACCCATGTAGAACCAAAACACATTTATGATGAATTTATGGTGCTCATGGTTTAATATTATGTTCAAAAACTTCAGGCCTATGGTTAATGGAAAAAGGATTGGTTCCTATTTATTAGAAACTCAACTGTGGAATATGGTTACTGCAGCTTTAGGATTTCATTTATATTTTTTTTAATTTCATTCCTTCCCATGTAATTTCAATTCATAAATTATTAAAGTTTTTCTATTATATATAATTCAAAATATAATACCATTATATATATATATAAATTCCATCCTATATCATGATCTATATCAATTTTCAATGGATGGTGACAAACTCTAGGTTTGGGTTTGGGGAGGTTTCACAAATTTATTAATTATTTCACATAAAATTATTTTTACTTGAATCATGTTTTAAGTGAAAGAGAATGATGTGAACATGTGTGATGGTCATCCACAATAGAATGGATCTAAAATTAATACCTTTTATTTGATTCATTTATTTTCCCTTCCTCCACTCATGTAAAATATTCATATAGAAAAATTTTGTATTATTAAAGGGATGAAATGACATATGGTGGAGCCCAATATTTTATGAATTTCACTCTTGGTATGGTTGTTATATTAAATGGATATTTTCAGAGGTGTGAATTTTTATAAAAAAATAGGTTTCCTAGGCATGATAAAATTCCACAATCTGTAAATTAAATTAAATAAATCCATTATTGTTGTTTTATAAATTAATTTTTAAAATTATAATCAATCAAAACTTAAATAATCAAATAACTCATTTAGCCAAACTCTTTGACAAATAATATTCTCCCCTAACATCTTCCAATTGAATCTTCATTTTAATATATATTATAATTTTAATTTAAAATTATATTTTGGAAAAAGCTGAAATCTCTTTACTGTTGTATATCAAATAAAAACAAAAAATCTGTATTATTGGAGAATTGATAATTAGTGACTGAATGACTATAAATACATGTACGTGGAATGAACCTAATTATTCCCTTTATTGTATCATAGAAAAAATAATATCTTGTACCACCCTATGATAAGTGTATCAATGGTTCTAGGCTTACCCAGATGATTTACATTAATAAAAAATTAACTAAATGAGGATTATAGAGTGAATTAAAAATATATAAAACTGAGATAAAAAATAAAAAATCATGAATTCATATATAAAATCCCAATATTTTCCATAATACATATGGATTATATACCATTATCATCATTGGAATATAGATATTATCTTTCAATCTATAAAAACATTCCCCCTCCTCCACCAAATAAAATGGTTAATGAAAGATCTGATCCATAATTCGTTGATATACCATTAGTGTTTTTTTGTTTTCTAATGTTCTAATTATTTTTAATGCTATTATACTAATTATTAAATCTTTTTTTCTTCTAAATAATGTCTTTTTCTCAAGTATATATGATAATATGGAACTAACACATTGCTTGGTTGTTCAAACGGGATTAATAACAGTAGATTTTTAGTTCAATGATTTATTTATTGAGTTTGTGTAATTATTTTCAAAGAAGTTATATATGTGAGTGTAATGTTATATGAGTAAAAAATAATAATTATAAACCCATTTTTTCTGTTTCCTTTATTTTGAAACTCATAACCTCCAATTATTATTCTATATATGATATTGTTTTAGTAATATTTTGTGATTTTTTAATTTTATTTGTTTATAATCCATGTGTTTTTGGGTGCATGATTGTTTTGGGGTTAATATATTATTCTTTATTAATATAGAATTTATTTTACTGAGTAGTTATTTGTTTATGTTAACTTCAGCTATTTGGGTAATTATCATGATTAATTAACAAAATAATGTGATTCATTTTGTTTTGTTATGATTATGTTTGTTTCCGCATGTATAAGACAAAAATAAAATGGGGGTTAAAGAAGTACTTATTTAGATATTGTTTTCACGAATTATAAATGATTAGAATTAAATTATATTAAAAACTATTATAATATGAACAATATAATCATTCTTGAGTCCGTAGAATATTTTTTCTAATACATATTCTTTTATCCTTTTTTATTTTTATTCAATTTTTTCCCTTGTATTTTATTTGATATAATAATAAAATAAACAAATTTAAAAATGAGAAATCAATGAGAAATAATTGAGATACATGTTGATAGAATACAAAGGTCAGAAAATATGAATAAAAGTCTATAACCATTATACATTACATAATCATTAGTTTTAATTCAAGTATTAATTTACATAAATTTGATGACTTTTTAAATTTTTTTTTATATAATTAGGTCACTACTCATTAAAAAAATCCATAAAATAAAAAACTGGAACTTCCAATAATTATCCATTTTTCACCATATAAAAAATTTAAAATAAAAAAATATCACTTTACATGAAAAATCTTCAAGACATTCAACATGACATCTTTATTTCCCTTACACATCCCTAATCTCTAGGGGACAACTATAAAAACATGCGATGAGAACAAAAAGCTCAATAATAGATTTAAATCTAATGAAAATTGTTAGTACGATGAATAAAAAGGAAAATCACATAATGTTGACCAGTTCCTTTAATGTTTGTTGATTTAATGAAAAAAAATATTAACATGAAAATCACAAAAACATTTTTCTCAAATAATTCAATTAAAAACATTAAGAATCAATAAAAAACCAATTTTGGTAACTTATTTCACCATATTCATAAAACCAATTAGAAAACCATCATATTGGAACGAATATATAACTGAATTCTAATATAATAATCACCCAATATATTGGAGAGATATAATTGGTCTCACCCATTGTAAAGTTATATCATGCTCACCTATGAGATATAATTGGGCACAACCCTGTGTATATGCTATTTTGTGATTGTTTGTGAACTATAATGGGGACCAACCCTTCATATCATCTATATCAATCTCATTTCTTTTATTTAATGCTCAGGTGCCGTATGAGGAGTTGAACAGTTTTATTCTTTCACATTCATCATATTACCATTGAATGAACTCATATATAAAAAACATTATAACATTTAATTCCCTATTATTTAAATATACCATTTTATATACTAGAATACTCAAAAGTAGGTAAATTGGGTAATTTATTTATGAATATATCAATAAATAAATTTTTGAGGAAAATAAGTTTCCCATTATCAAAACATTTATATTATTTTAAAAAAAATGTTGTCAACATATATATAAAGTAATTTTCTTTGAAAATAAACCGGTAATATTTTAAAGGAATATTCAAATAATTAAGGTATCATGAAATCAAGAAATTTCATTCATGGATGATAAGTTTAAAAACATTGGTATTGTCTTTTAAAAAAACATTAAAAAAGAATTTTTCAAAAATACTCCCTTAAAAATATAATATTATTTCAAGTAACAATTAATATAACAAATTTATTATGTGTATAAGATGTAAATAAATATAAAAAAAATTGGAAATAAAATAAAATATATTCCATGTTAATTTTATACACAATCATAGATTGACATAAAAAATAAATTAGAAATTTAATCCAATAAATGAAAATTAAGTTAAAAATTCCACTACCTTATGTCAGTAATAGTTCCTCACATTTAATTATTGTATGAAATAATAAAATTACATTAATTAATTACATATTTCATAAACAATTTAAGTTGAATTTTATTTATTATAATTTTTATCTACATTTTTGGAAATTTAAATGATTTATAATGGTCAAAATCAATGTTCTATGAGCATTCTTTTCATGGTTGATTAACTTGTGTATATTAATGGATGATATTTTCAAATGAGAATGTTAATATAAAAGTGAAATTATAATATATTAATGAACTTCCATAAGTGTAAATTTTTAATATATCGTTTTTCTTTCATACACAAGTATGATTCATTTGATTATATGTTAATGACAATTTCTTAGTTTATTATGGTGGTTTTTTGACCATAATGAGTATATTTTATTTTATATAATATCATTACTATATATTATGTACATATGTCAAAAAAAGTAATATATACTCATTATATTCTTAATTAACCGTAATAATAATTATTTGACTAGCCTTGAAGGCAATAATGGAAAATGAAAACTCATTATCCCCGGAGATGGTTAACTGCTATAAGTTAGACAACATTATTGGTTTCATTGAATAAGAGGATATGCTAATATGGATTTATATAAGAGTTTAAATTAGTAATATAAAATTATATTATATACATGATACTATAGTTGTTATGAATTAATAGGTAAATGTTTTTAATATGAGGTTGAGGAAGATAAGAAATTAAGAGAGGCGGTTTAACAATGCCACCTCTTGAATATCAACTCATCAAAGGATCCCTTAAAGAACATGGATTTGTAATTTTAGTGATAGTAGTACATATATAATGTTTATAGGAAAGTATATAATATAATTTTTTAGATTATATTTGAACTAGAATTCTCATGGGGGTGAAATGAATTGTTTCAAAGGGATTCCCTTTAATAATTTAGGTGAGGGGAACATTCAGAATTTGAACAAATATTAAAATATATTAAATATATTGTAGATAAAAATAATTCAAAATATCCCTTAAATACAAAATGTATTTAATTTTGGACCAGATATTACCCCCATGTAATTGATTAATGTTTTTATGATTTCTTAATAATTTAATAAATTATTTTATTTTTGAAATATCATTAATTTCAAATATGATAATATTCATTATTATAACATTAAAAATATATAATAAAGATTAAAATTCAATGAAATTATTTTATAATATCCTATAGATGGTATAGTTATCCACATAATTCGTTTATCACCTTTATTTAGTCAAATTAGTTTTATGTTAATATTTTTAAAATCTTTTATTTTTTCTATTAATTTAATCATTATTCCATAATTATTCTGTATCCCTTAAAGGTAAATATGTATTCCTAATAAATTATATTAAATTAAAAAAATTAAGATAAATATATTTTGTTTCCAGATACTTGTTATTATTTTTATACATAGAGCCTAGATGAACAGATATTAAAAATGGTATACTTAGTAAAAAACATAGTGTGAGAAGTTTGACATTTAATTTAATAATACACTATAAGGGATGTAATGTAAAATGAATGACTGTATAAGGCCATAAATTTGACCCATGGATTATTTTTTTCAAAATAACTCATCCAATAAAAATTACACAAGTGGTTGGGTAATTGAATAATCTTTATAATATTATTTTTTCTTATAATTACCCAATTTACCATTATCTGTTGTAATAAAAATTACTAAGTTTAAAATTTTTATTGTCCAAAAATTAAAGGAATATTTTTAATAATTCTTAAAAAACTGATTCTAAAATTGGATTCCATTTTTCCAAATTCTTAACAGAGATGTTACAAAATGTATTTTAGAATAATATCCAAAAAACTAACCCAAAAACATTTTACCCCTCGAAAAATGCCTCTTTTATAATATAAAATGCCTCTATAATAAATTATAGTATAAAAACCATTAAAACCATAATTGGATTATTATAATTCATAATTAACTAAATTAAATTTGAAAATTTGAAAATCTGGATTTTACCATATAAATAATATAAATTTTTAAATTAAAACAACTATTATTCATTATTCACTAAAAAATTAAACTTCTCAAACAATTATCAAAATTTCACCATAGAAATATTTTGATATTATGATTTCAAAAATTAATTTCATTTTATAAAATTAATTTTCTATAATTTATATTAAATATTTGTATTATTTTTCATAAAATGAAATAAATATATATATTTTTGAGGATATATGTTTTTTATGAATAAAATGGATTTACTAAAAATATAATAGAATGATTTTACTAAAAATTGAGTACTTATTTAAAAGCCATTCATTATTATATTATCATTTAGTATGACTATAATATAGTTCATAATGTCATTGATATTTTCTATTCTTTCTAATTTATTTTCTTAGTTATAATGGTCATATTTAAATAATTGGTTTTTATTATTTTATTAAAATTGATGTGACATATCTTGTATGATATCGAACATAATCATTATTTCAATAACATATGATGGTTTAAATGTATGAAATTTAGGATTAAAATTTATAATGAATAGACATCATAAAAAACATCAACCATCAATGAAACATAATTTTATTATATTTTTAAAAAATATTAAATGTAATGACCAGACATATTGACCAATGTACGAATAATTATTATTTTTATTTTTTTATAACAAAAATTGTCCTAATGAAGTTTGTTAATCATGATAATAACGTCACAGGAGCATCTGTGAATCTTTTGGGGCCAGAAGCTCTGAAAAGGGGAATATAGAGAGGGTCACAAGGTTTTTTTATAACCCTGTGACCCAGGCACACAACCATGCAGCTGCTATAGTAGGGATCTATATAATATTTTCACATATGGTCATGTCATGCATAGATACTATTCAATGTTCCCTTAATGGTAGCTGCCTACGCATGGATTGGAAAACTGTGCACATAAAACACGCAATACCATTTTTGAGGGAAAATGACAATTTTCCCCTCCCTTCTTTGAGTTCCAATTTTCTGTTTTTCCTCACCTCTAGAGGACATAGCCTCACCCTTCCTCCCAGATGTTTCTAAAAATACTCCTCTTTGGATGTTTTATACTTGTCTGTCTAAAAACCAATTCTCAGTCTGGGAGAAACCTTGGATAGGCCATGGTAAGAAAACACTGCAAGCTTTTCCTTACTCACTAAATTTCACCATCAGTTGCACTATTTAGATAAAATATATTTCACCCAATTATTAGGTAATTGGAATTAAACACAAATATAATCCAATATTACTAGAATATGAAGTCAATATCCAGAAATTTGTCATCTAAAACCTTATGGTCAGCTCCCACTAGGTTTCCTTTTGATTCTTGATTGTTTCTTTTTTTATTATGTCGTGTAATGATGAAAGCTTTTCCTAACTCAACTCTTGTGTTGATTCCTTAATTAATAAATGACCTTATAAACTTTATATAAATTAATTGGATTTTTATTAGTGTTTTAGAGATAAACCATTCTTTGTATGGACACCCAAGGAGTGTGACACCCAAATTGGTAATTTTATGCCAATTTCCCAAAATGTCTAACTATGGATTCTAGGCCTTGAATTGGTTTTAAATTTAATGTTCTATTGTCCCATTTTTATTTGTAATGTTCCATGGTTCCTTAAATTTTTTCCATACATCAAATAATTTGAATTATTTTGACATTTCTATTATTATGAAATAAAATGTGAATGTGTGGATGTGATGTATTCATACCCCATTCCACATATGAAATATATGGGTGGGTGGATTTTTTAAACCACTCCATGCATATCCTCTATGTATATATGGGTTGGGGGCATTCTTACCCCATGCTAGTTATAACCTCTATATAGAGGGACATAATTCTTACCTCACGCCAATATCTTGTTTAGATGGGATGAATTCTTACCCCATATCAGTATGATCAATGGGTGGGAGGAATTCTTAACCCATGCCAAATATGGTTTATTTATTTATGGATGAGATCCATTCTCACCTAGTTCTATTAAGAATATATATATATATCTAGTGACTTATTCAGGCATTCTAGTATTGAGTTGATGTAGGTAGACCCACAAGGTGTCCTTTGTGAACCTGAGTGGGAGGTAAATTATTAATTCAGTATTTGATTATTTTCCTACTATTAGCTGAATCATTTCTACTTATGTGTGACACATGGTTTACAAGTTGTAATGATCTAAACATTTACTAAAGAAAATAATTCATAATCTGATTAAATTTATTATTATGTAAAATGGTTATATAAAACGTATTCACTTATTTGATTTTATGTTTTTGGATTTTAATATATCATAAATAAATTTTACCATTTATTATATAGTCATTGAATAGTGATCACATCATTAATATAAATATTTGTCTTTAACAAATCCAATTTACCTAGATAAAGGTATAAAGGACCTCATCTAGAAGAATTTCTCTGTATGAATCCCATTTATTAGAGTTCAGGGTCAATGGTCATTTCTCTTGACCAATCCCAATCCATGCTTCAACACATTAAGCTTGAATTGAATATCCCATTCGATAAGTGGAAGTTAATAGATATTACCAGCCGAGCGATGTTATCAGATCCACCACAATAGTATTTCACCAGTGCACACCTTACCCTTACGTCTTATGAAGGTGTTATAAGGGATTATTTAACAAGATACTAGCACTATGATTATGTACATTATTTTTTATATAATAAATAATATACATTCATTATATTATTGTTTATTTCTAAATTGATTTAAAGAAGAAATAATATTTCTAGTTAATATTTAATTAAGAAATCTATTTTAATGAATTAATGGATTTGTTAATTAAATAATAATTTAATAAAATATTCTTACTAAATTACTTTTTATATAAATTATTGTATAATTTTTATGATTACAAATTTAATTTTTATTATCGTTTGAAATATTTTTTTTGTCAAAAATAATTTATTCTCAATAAATATCCGTTTATATTGGTAAAAGTACAAATTCACATATTTAAAAAATTATTAAATAGAATGATTATTATTTTTAGAATCTGTATGTCGAAATTATCCAATGGTTAATTTTTCTTCATTTTCTAAGACAGTCGAATTTTTGGGTAAAACTTAAATACAGCTTAAATATATAATGTGTTTCATAACACAATAATGATCCAATACTGACATTATAAAAATAAAATATATGGGATTTTCGGAGAGAATATGTTTTAACTTTAAAATAATATGATTTTTGGTTTGTTTGATTTATTTCATAGAGCCTTGATGGACCCTCCAAGGCTTATAATACATTTTATCATTTTAAAATGCTTTATTAGAGAGTGTGACTCACGTCCACCTAAGGAAGCATAATATTTTAATGTGTTCGGCCATTTTCCATATACAATAATGATTTCTACTCCACTTTGGAAAAGAACATGGGAAAAACCTTGGTATGGATTGATGTATTGACTAGATTAATGTGTGGTGTCCAAAACAAAAATAATAAAGAATTCTCAATCTTTTCCAATATAATACAACTCAATCTCACACTCCTATTCAATAAAACCATTTTGAGTAAGACCAAACCCTAACCTAGTATCTTTAGAAGCATCACAATGTGCTCAAGCTCCCATTAAGGCCTAATGGAGCCTCTCCCAAGCCTTTGGAATCACACTTCCAAATAAGAGATTTCATCCTATCTCATTTTTGTTCAAATTTTTATATTGTTATGACCTATTATTTTCAATTATAAATTTTTGGATTATAACATAACACCTTATCTATACTACCCTACTTATTCTTAAATGATCATAGATTCCTTTCCCTCTCTTTAATTCCTCCCATGTACACAAATTACCATTTCAAAATTCCATAAGGGATTTGTCTCTCCTAATTAACATTCATGAAATTAATTTATATTATGAATATAATTTCCAATACATATATTGGGAAATGTATTAATATTACCCTATTAGTGTCCATTTCATGTAAATATGATTATACACACATTTCTCTCACATCAAGCATTTTTATGAATTCTTATGTCACACTGTTATGCTGCAGATTGTTCCACACGGTTTTCGAAACCAATGTAATTATGTTGGGAATACCATGCCCATTTATCTATCATGGGTATTAACCTGTACTCATATTTACTTATTTATTATATAATTTGATATATTGTTTCCACATTCCATTATAAATAATTATGATTAATGATTCCATTTTGTGTGGTCCATGTGGCGTACTTATGAATGAAATGAAATGATTTGGAAGGGTGCGCCCAGATAAACATCAATTAATTGGGTAATGATTAGTATAATTATACATTAAGTGAAATTAGGGGTTACTCATTCTAATTAAAATGGAATGGTGTTTTATTCAATATTCAAGTGTAATGAGCCTTGTTTCACACTAGTATCATGTTAAATGTTGTTCCCACATTTTCATGTTATGATAATTAGGCTATATCATGCCTTTATGTTATTGTTTTCCTTGTGCTCCATTGACATGCCTATTTCATAACATGCATTATATTCATCATTTTATTCTTTTTTAAATCTTTTACAAGGCTATATACCTCGCCCTTTTCTTAGGTATGTCCTCAGGTTATCCCCTGAAATGAAAAGTACGAATGAATAATTCCATTTAAAAGAAGTTTTCCATAAAGATTTTGGGTTTTATATTCTAAGTGGTTATATAATGTTCATAATTCCCCAAGAAACTATACCTATATATCCTTAGAGTTGTCTTAGTTTCATGTTTATGTAATAAATCATGTTTAAGTGTGTAATAAAGAGAAGGATTTTCATAGTTGTGATCAGATGATAAGTCTAGTTATTTTTTGGATTATGAATCGGAAACCCTAATGAAATCGATAGGGATAAGACTAAGTACAATAAAATCATACCCAAAATTTTTGTGAGAATTGATTATGTTGTTTATCAAGAAAATGCATCATTGTCTATATACAAGCAGGTAGAGGCATCTATGGAACATATGTATCTATGGGTAGAACCCGAAACACCGCTTTGTGCTAACATTAAATGAGAACTGGTGAACGACAATGGGAACTACTGCACTCTTGGTTACGACACATTGGGGAGATATTCTTTGGTAAATTAAAAAGAATACTATGAATCATTAGTAATGGAATTTAACAAATTTACCCTAAGAATATTTGTTAAGATGTGTATCATGTTTAACATAGATAAGTTAAGTAAATGAATGTAATTTATAAGTTACCCCTTTTGTCATTAGATTCACATTTATGTGTTACCCATTACATTTCTTTTATTCCATCCAATGGTGATTACTAGGAGGACATGAGCTGTCATCTAATTTAAAGATCAATGTGATGATTATTCTTATGAGATTCCATATCCAATGGGATCTGGAATCAAAAACATTATCACGACAATATCTCAATTAACTCATGTTTTGAGTATAAATAAGTGACCAAAGGAATGGTAAACCCACCTCAGGAATGTAATGGCCCGGACCTCTCTGGCCCATTCCTTTGTCAAAAAGAAGGCGATGAAGTGTTTTGGAGGGTAAAATGGACTTTTCGCACACCTTCCAGAATTTTGAAACTACACGCTGTGTAGTTTGAGTACACGTCGTGTACCCCCATTTCCGAGTATACCCCGTGTTGCGGGTCGTGTCCTCGCCATGTGAAGTAAATGGGTAAACGCCGTGTAGTGTAACTATATGCCTTGTACCACCTTGCTGGGTATACCCCGTGTTGAAGGCCATGTCCTTACTGTGTGAAATAATGGGTGCACGTCATGTGTCCAGTACTGCACGCCATGTAGTCCTTCCCCGCGTACGCGTTACCAGTCAACGGGCGTGTGCCGTGTTGGAGCCGTGTCCTTGCCGTGTGAAATAAATGGGTACACTCCGTGTGTCCAAACTACACACCGTGTAGTCCCACCCCGCGTATGCGTTACCCTCAAATCGTGTTATGACCAGTCAACAGCCACCGAGCTGTGTTAGAAGTCGCGTGGAGGCCGTATGAAATAACTGAGTACACGCCGTGTACTATAAAGTACACATCGTGTACTTTTTCTTTTCTCGCCTATAAAAGGAGGGTTCCCCTCCTCCTTTCAACTCACCCTTCTCCTCCCTTTTCCTCTGAGCAGAGTTCTCCCTAGAGACTCGAAGGCTCTTTCTTCTATAACTTCTTCGTCCGAGCTCTGATTTACGATCTGTCAGTGGCCACGAGATCGTAACGATGAGGCGGAACTTTTGAGCTTGGATCCGTAGTCTTTCCTTCAGCCTTTCCTTTCTGACTTCCACCCGAGGAGGTTTTGCTGGGACTCGACGGAAGTGACGGACGCCGACGAACGTCTTCTAATGTTGACCCGGGGGAGTGTTGTGATCAGAACCTTTTGAGGTAGGAATCTTACCTTCTTCTCTCTAATTTGTGCGTCATGTGGGGTGGGTATCCTATTATTTTCATGATAAACTATTGAACCATTTAATAAAGATAACAACCGGTTAATGAATGGGTTTTGGACGTTTTTGATTGCTGTTATCTTTATATACAGGGATGTTATGTTGTGAATAGGTTTATGCCTACTAATAATCACAGTCGTTGGGGGCCTTTTCTTGCGCAATTAAATTTTTCCCTATCTTTCTAGACCGTTTTTGTGGATGGAACCTTGTGGAATGTGGAATTTGGTTAATCAGTAAAAGTTGTCTAATTAAAATCGGGAACCCTTGTGTGATCACCCTAGTTGAACAAAATGGAATAATGAACATGTGGGAGTTGGCTTGTATACGTGGCATGTGATGGGGGGTTTTGTGTGTTGTTGTGGATCGGGTGAGAAGCGGGGCTACGGTTGACTTGGTCGTTGGTTGGTGTGAATGTTATGTTGGTGATGGGAAATGGGGCTGCGATAAGTGGTCTTAAAGGGATAATGATGTACGGGTTTCGGTGAGATTGTGGTTATGGTGGTCGGCAGCGGGGCTGTAGGGATGGGCTTGAATGTGAATGGACAATGGGTTGTAAATAATAAATAAAAGAGGAAGAGTTAAAGAATGGTGGGGTGTGGTAATGAAATAGGATTAATAATCAATGGGGTTGGTTGATTGATAAGAAGGGCTTGGTTGTGTTGTTTGTGTTCTCCTAACTTGTTTTGTGGATGGCAGGTATACGTTTTACGAACGATCGATGTGTTTGGTTGTGGATAGTTCCCCAGATGTAAGGAACTAAATAAAATGATTCTGCTGAAACGTAGAACCCTAAATGGGGTTGGTGTTGTTTGTTGCACGCATGCTTTGTAGTAGCAGTGCCGAGGCACATGCTCAGTTTCTCTGTTTAGAAGCCATAGGTAGGGCTGTGTGTTTGGTATACACATATATATATCTGTATCATTTGTGTTTTATCGCACCCCACCCATGTTGAGAACTTATTGTCGAACACTCCCATTTCATGGTAGAGGGTGTTTTTCCCTTAGTTACTAGCTCCTTCCTGCTCCTTCTCCCCTAGGCTGTGATGGATTGAGGCAAATTTACAACTAAGACTCTTCGGGTAGGTTACGATTGGGATGGCTTTAGCCCAAGACTCTTCGGACAGGTTCTACTGTTTCCCAAGAATCTTCGGAATGAGGAACATGTGTGTGCGGGTGGGATACGTGGTTTTGAGGCCCAGGTGTGTGCGGGCAGGATGCGTGGTTGTGAGGCCCAGGTGTGTGCGGGTAGGGAGAGTGTGGCAGCGTCAGGACGTTCTCCGTTAGGAAGAGAAACTAACCAATGGGAAATGGTGCAGGGTACCTAATACTCTTGTTATTATATACTACAACCTGTTGTGATTTTGTTTTTGGTGAGTGTGGCTGGTGAGGTTGGGTGGATAGAATTCCTTGCTAGGTTTCCTCTGTTGTTCTCACGGGACATTAGGATGTCTCCGCACTTGTGCACGAGAGCTTTAGGTTTCCCTACTGAGTATACTTATATGCTCACCCTATGTTTACTTTCAGGTTTCCAGGAGGACTACCAGGGCCGTGCGGGACCCTACTAGTCGGAAAGTTGGAGTTGTTGCAGTTGATGTTCTCTTGTTTTCATTTGGTATTGTACTTTGAGCTTTCTTGTACATGAACCTTGTTATAAAATTGGTTGAACATGCATGTGGGTTTGGTTTGGGATTATTTATATACACTTGATCTTTTCATATTGGTGGATGACTTGTCTTATATCCCAATCCTAAATAAATAAAAAGGGTAATGCCTCACATATTTGTGAAAACTCATACCCTTGGTGCTAGTCACCACCCCGGGGCATACTAGAGGCGGGAATCGGGGGGTCATTATCTCCCTTTCACCATTGCCAGCTCAGGAGGGGCTTCTTTGGGGGGAGGGGGTCATGAAAGAATGGTATCAGAGGTTATGGTTGAGAGGTAGGATGGAGTTTGGAGTTAGGCATAGTGAGGATTTCATGGGATGGTAGGGAAATAGTGTTAGTTAATCTTGGTGCGTGACATTGGCCAGGGAAGACTGGCTAGGACAAGGGATTTTAGGGCCCCCGTGATCCGATCCAAGGACTCTGAGTCTACCTAATGACCAAGTGATACTACATTGATTACAGGGTAGAGACCCTAGGGAAGGTACATGCATCATCATGATTGTGTTTTACTTGATTTGGGTGTTCTGGGAAAGAAATTGAAATAAAATGATAAAATAAAACCTTGAGTATTTCCTTACTAGTTGGGCTTAGGCGATCCTTGTTTACCGTACAACTATGGCACCTGGACGTCATCCCCAGGTGGCTCAGACAGCCAAGGCCCAGCAGATTCAGGCAGTCGATCAGCTAAGGATTGACCGAGAGGAGGAAGATAGCCAGTGGCAGAAGACTCTCCGTTCATTCCAGAGGTAGACCCACAATAAGTACGAAGGTAGTACTTTAGATACGGAGACGGAGGGGTGGCTGGAGGAGCTAGGGATCGCTTTTTCCCTGATCCATGCTCCTGGGGAGTACTGGGTTCCCCTAGCAGTCAGTCAGCTGAGAGGCGCTGCACGACAGTGGTGTACACTCTACCTCGGAGAGAGGATATAGGAATAGGTTCCTTGGGCTGACTTTGAGAAGGAATTCCGAGAGAAATTCTTTTCTTCCATGATCAAGGAGGAGAAGCGGTAGGATTTACTCTCTCTTCAACAGGGGAGTATGTCAGTACGAGAACTGGGGATCAAGTTCAAGGATCTCCTGCGCTTTGCTCTGGATCTCTTTCCGGATGAGGAGTCTCGTGCAAGACTTTTGGAGGAGGTGCTTCGTTCTTCGCTCCAGTATGTTGTCACCCCCTTCACCCTTCCGACGTACTTGGCTGTATAGAAGAAGGCATAGGTTTTAGAGAGGATGCACTCTCTATGAGGTGAACCACGTGAGGGGATCCATCTAGGCTCGTCGAACGTGAAATAATTCAGTAGCAGGTCTCCTGCGACGGGACCTTCCAGGTTCAGGCCAGTGGGGAGAAGGCCCCAACAGTTCCTGTTCAGATCTTCGGGTCCTCATCCCTTTTTCACGATACCAGGACAGAATTGTTTTTCTTGTAGATGTTTCGGGCATGTTTAGAGTCGGTGCCTGACCCTATCACAGTACGGTGGAGGTGGGCAGGTTCCGCGCCCACCTCAGCAGCACCAGTTTCTAGCGAGGCCCTTCCAGCAGCAGAAGGTCCATGCTCCTTCGAGGGTAGACTTTGCCGGAGGAGGCCGACCTCAGGGTGCTCCTTAGGGACCACGACCAGGGCGTGGTCGGGGAGGTGGACTACATCAGAGAGGCAGAGGAGCTAGGCATGGATAGTTGCACGCAGAAGAGTTGACAGCTCTGGCAGGACCAGAGGTGGTGCAATGTATGATTTGTTTATTCAGCACTCTTGTTTCTTCTTTGATCGATTCGGGATCTTCGCACACTTTCGTTGCACCTGGTCTAGCCCATGCTTTGGGACTAGACATAGAGATACTTTCCGTACCACTGGTACTGAGTACACTAGTTGGAGGCCAAACCAGCGTATCTTGTGTTTTCCTGGGATGTGGGCTAATTTTGGGACCACATCGATCTAGTGGGGACCTTCTTCTATTACAGATGCAGCCATACGATGTCATCCTAGGCATCGACTAGTTGTTTTCTGTTAGTGTTGTTATCGACTGCTTCCGGAGAAGAGTTGTGTTCTCCGAAGTGGTTGGGCAGCGCGTATCTTTTGTCGGAGAGAGGAGCTATCAGGTGGGAAGCCGACATGTGAAGCCTCATCTTTCCTTGTTAGGTGTTTTATCAGTGGTCCAGCTGATACAGATATGATGGATGTCCCGGAGGTTGTTGGGGAGTTCCTCGATGTTTTTCCTGAGTAGTTTGTGACTCTACCCCCCCCCCCCCCCCGACATGACGTTGAGTTCAGGATAGACTTACAGCCTGGTGCCTGCCCAATTTCGATGGACACTTATCGGATGACACCTTCGGAGTTGCGGGAGTTGCGGATTCAGATTAATGATCTGATGGAGAAAGGTTTTGTTCAACCCAGCGTATCTCCATGGGGTGCTCCGATTTTTTTCATGAAGATGGTAGATGGTGGTCTCAGGCTATGAATAGACTCTCGAAGGTTGAACCAGGTAACATTCAATAATCGTTACCCCCTTCCAAGGATAGATGATCTCTTCGACCAACTAAGGGGAGTATGTTGGTTTTCCAAGATTGATCTACGATATGGATATCATCAGCCAAGGGTAAAGGACAGTGACATCAAAAAGACGGCTTTCAGGTGCAGGAATGGGCACTTCTAGTTTTTAGTGATGCCATTTGGAGTTACGAATGCACAGGCTGTGTTCATGGGACTTATAAACATTGTCTTCCAAGTGTTTCTGGACCAGTTCGTCGTTGTGTTTATCGATGACATCTTGTTCTACTCAAGATCGGAGGAGGAGCATGTTGATCATCTCGGGGCAGTCTTGGAAGTCCATCGACACCACCAACTTTACGGTAAATTGTCGAAGTGTAAGTTCTTGACACAAGAATTACACATCCTTGGGCACATGGTGTCTCAGCATGGAGTGTCAGTGGACCCGTCAATGGTGGAGGCAGTTGTTTCTTGGGAAGCACCCAAGAGCGTGGCAGAAGTTCGTAGTTTCCTGGGGTTAGCAGGTTACTATCGGAGGTTCGTTTCGGACTTCTCTCGAGTTGCTTCTCTATTGACAGCTTTGACAAGGAAGAACCAGGTCTTCCTATGGAGCGAGCAGTGCTGGAAATCTTTCGACTACCTGAAGGAGAAGCTGGTCAGTGCTCCCGTAATCAAGTTTCTAGAGGAATGGTTCTTGTATCAGGTGTTTTGTGATGCTTTTGGCCTTAGTCTAGGGTGTGTGCTGATGCAGAAGAAGGGGTGATCTGTTATGGGTCTAGGCAGTTACACCCTCACGAGCGTAACTATGCCACCCATAACCTAGAGCTTGCAGCAGTAGTGTTTGCGCTGAAGTTGTGGTGACATTACCTCTTTGGGGAGCGCTTTGTGGTCATCTCAGATCACAAGACCCTGTGTTATCCCTTCTTCCAGCGTGACCTGAACTTATGGCAGTGGAGATGGGTCGAGTTTCTCCAATTATATCACTTTGAGATCTCTTACACTGAAGGTAATGGGAACGTTTTTGCTGATTCCCTGAACAGGAAGTCACATCAGGAAGTAGTTCAGTAATCCACTAATGCTTGGAAACTGATGGTAGAGTTGGCCGGCTTGCACTTGGATGCAAGGGTAGAAGGTGTTAGAGGCTATTTGTTTCAGATGACGGTGAATTACTCCTTTTTGCAGCAGGTGGAAGAGTCTCACTGGGGGGACTCTGAGGCGGAAGTGATGCGGGATCATGTCGATCAGGGAAACGCTCTAGAGGGATGATTCGAGGATAGCTGACATCAGATGCATTTACATGGAAGGTTGTTTGTTCCGGGGAAAATGTGTGAGGGAGTTCTCTGTGAGTTCCATAGCTCAGCCTTGGCGGTACATCCAAGAGTTTCGAAAATGTACCGAGGCCTGAGGGAACAATTTTGGTGGCGCGGGGAGAAACGGGCAGTGGCGGAGTTTGTGGCTAAATGCCTAGTATGTCATAAAGTGAAGGTTGAACACTGTGTTCCTAGTGGTTTGTTGCATCCTTTAGATATCCTCAAGTGAAAGTGGGATGACATCTCAATGGACTTTGTCACAGGACTACCTAGAGCTCAGGGTGGTTATGATGCTATCTGGGTAGTGGTGGATCAACTGACAAAATCTGTTTACTTCTTAGCAATTAAGGAGTCAGGCCTGGTGAGTACCTTGGCACAGAGGTACATAGATGAGGTGGTGCGTTGTCATGGAGTTCCAAAGAATATCATATTAGATCGGGATACTCGGTTTACCTCACGAGTCTGGAGGGGGTTACAATATATTATTGGCACCCAGCTACGCCTTATCACTGCTTTCCACCCCCAAACCGATGGGCAGACAGAGTGGACTATCCAGACATCGGAGGACATGCTGCGAGCATGCGTTCTGGATTTCGGAGGATAATGGGTACGAAACTTGCCTTTAGTAGAGTTCGCCTATAACAACATCTTCCACTCTATTATTGGCATAACACCATTCGAGGGTTTGTATGTAAGGCCATTTCATTCACCCATTAGCTGGGCAGAGGTTTCTGAGATAGGTGCGCTTGGGCCAGAGGTAGTGTAGAGCACCACAGAGAAAGTCCAGCTTGTATGTGAGAGGATGAAAGCTGCTCAGGACTGATAGAAGTCTTATGCTGATCGTCGGAGGAGGCCCTTGGAGTTCGAGGTGGGAGATCATGTGTTCTTGAATGTTTCCCCTTGACGGGGGCAGCAGAGGTTTGGGAAAGGGAGGAAGCTCTCACCTAGGTTCATAATACCTTTTGAGGTGTTGAGGCGAGTCGGCGAGGTGGCATATCATCTGGCCCTACCACCTCAGTTGGAGAAGGTTCATGACGTCTTCCATGTCTCCTAGCTTCGTCGGTACTTGCATGATGACTCTCAAATTATCGACTGGGGAGAGTTAGATATGAGAGATGACGCGATCTTTGAGGAACGACTAGTCAAAATCGAGGATCGTAAAGATAAGGTGCTCCGTGGACGAACCATTCCCTTGGTTTGTGTGTTGTGGAGGCATAGCGTCCTCGAGGAGAGCACTTGGGAGTGGGAGACCCAGATGCACGAGTACCTAGAGTTGTTTTGACATGTGTTTTCCCTTGTTCTTATGAGCATTATGTTGATGCTATACTTTGTACTTTTTATATAGAGAATTCTTGGCTTGTCGGTTGTGAGACCTTTTGTTTCCTTGTTCCCCGGTAATGTGTAACATGTGCAGATGTGTGGGAAATGGAAAAACCTGACCCTTAATCGAGACAAATTAATGAGAATGTGATTGAACCTACGCGGTCGAGTCAGTGCCGCCTACAGAGGATAATATCTCGACATAGGAGAAGGAATTTTACAAACCCACATGTTCGGGCAGTGTGTTGGTTGTGTGGTGTTGGGGGAAGTGCAAGTTGAAAAATCCTAATGTGTGAAAGTGGGAAGACCCGATTCATAATCGAGACGCATTAATGAGGATGCGATTAAACCCATGCAGGTGAGTCAGTGCCTCCTAAAGCAGATACTATCTCAACATAGGAGAAGGAATACCTAACACATATGATTATGGTTGTTGGTTGGGTTCCTGTTATAACGAGAACCCTAAGAGGTATCTTGTTGGGTTCCTCTGGGTTGGTTTTTGAATTCTCAGGGATGAGAATGTTTTAAGAGGTATCTGATGTAATGTCCCGGACCTCTCCGACCTATTACTTTTTCAAAAAGAAGTCCACGAACTGTTCTGGAGGGTAAAATGGAATTTTCCCACACCTTCCAGAATTTTGAAACTACAAGCCGTGTAGTTCGAGTACACGCCGTGTACCCCCCCCCCCATTTCGGGTATACCCTGTGTTGCAGGTCGTGTCCTCTCCATGTTACGTAAATGAGTACACGCCATGTAGTGTAACTACTCGCCGTGTACCACCTTTCCGGGTATAACCCATGTTGAAGGCCGTGTCCTTGCTGTGTGAAATAATGGGTGCACGTCGTGTGTCCAGTACTGCACGCTGTGTAGTCCTTCCCCGAGTACGCAGTACCAGTAAACAGACGTGTACCGTGTTGAATCCATGTCCTTTCTATGTGAAATAAATGGGTACACACAATGTGTCTGAACTACACGTCGTGTAGTCCCTCCCCGCGTAAGTGTTACCCACAAACCGTGTGTTGACCAGTCAACAGCCGCGAAGCCGTGTTGGATGCCGTGTGGAGGTCGTGTGAAATAACCGTGTACACTCCATGTACTATATTGTACACGCTGTGTAATTTTTATTTTCTCACCTATAAAAGGAGGGGTCCCCTCCTGCTTTCAAATCACCCCTCTTCACCCTTTTCCTCAGAGCAGAGTTCTCCCAAGAGAATCAAAGGCTCTTTCTTCCATAACTTCTTCGTCTGAGCTCTGATTTACGATCCGTCAGCGGACACGGGATCATAACGATGAGGTGTAACTTCTGAGCTTAGATCTATTGTCTTTCCTTCAGCCTTTCCTTTCCAACTTCCACTCGAGGAGGTTTTTACGGGACTCGACGGAAGTGACGGACGCCGACAGACGTCTTCTAATGTTGATCAGGGGGAGAGTTGTGATCAAAACCTGTTGAGGTAGGGTTCTTACCTTCATCTCTCTGATTTGTGCATCATGAGGGGTGGGTATCCGCTTGTTTTCATGAGAAACAGTTGAACCATTAAATGAATATAATTACTTGTTAATGAATGGGGTTGGGAAGTCTGTGATTATTGTTATCTTTATATCCGGTGATGTTATGTTGTGAATAGGCTTATACCTACTGAAAATCACGGTCATTGGGGGCCTTTTCTTGCGCAATTAAATGTTTCCCTATCTTTCCAGACCATTTTTGTGGATGGATCCTTGTGGAATGTGGAATTTGGTTAATCACGTAAAGTTGGATAATTAAAATCGTGATCCCCTGTATGATCACCCCGGTTGAAAAAAATGGAATAATGAACATGTGGGTGTTGGCTTGGATATGTGGAATGTGATGGGTGTGTTTTGTGGGTTTTTGTGGATTGGGTGAGCAGTGAGTCTACGGTTGACTTGTTTGTGGGTTTGTGTGAATGTTATATCGGTGACGGGCAGTGGGGCTGCGATAAGTGGTATTAAATGGATAATAATGTAAGGGATTCGGTGTGATTGTGGTTATGGTGGTCGGCAGTGGGGCTGCAGGGATGGGATTGAATGTGAATGGACTATGGGTTGTAAATAATAAATAAAATTAGAAGAGTTAATGAATGGTGGGGCATGGTAATGAAACATGATTAATAATCAATGGGTTTGGTTGGTCGATAAGAAGGGCTTGGTTGTGTTGCTTGTGTTTTCCTAATGTGATTTTTGGATGGCAGGGATACGTTTTATGAACGATCGATGTGGTTGGTTGTGGATAGTTTCCCAGTAGTTAAGAAACTAAATAAACTGATTCTGCTAAAATGTAAAAACCTAAATGGGGTTGGGGTTGTTTGTTGTACGCATGCTTCATATTAGCAGTTCTGAGGTATGTGCTCAGTTTCTCTCTTTAAAATCCATAGGTTGGGCAGTGTGTTTGGTATACACACACACACACACACAGATATATATATATATATATATATATATCTGTATCTTTTTTCTTTTATCTCACCCCACCCATGTTGAGCACTTAGTGCCGAACACTCCCATTTCTTGGGAGAGGGTGTTTTTCCCTTAGTTACTAGCACCTTCCTGCTCCTTCTCCCCTAGGCTGTGATGGATTGAGGTGACTTTACACCTAAGAATCTTCGTGTAGGTTTCGATTGGGGTGCCTTTATACCAAGACTCTTCGAGCAGGTTCTAATGTTTTCCAAGAATCTTCGGGATGAGGCCCAGGTGTGTCCGGGCTGGATACGTGGTTGTGAGGCCCAAGTGTGTGCGGGCGGGATACATGGTTGTGAGGCCCAGGTGTGTGTGGGCGGGATACGTGGTTGTGAGGCCCAGGTGTGTGAGGGTCGGATACGTGGTTGTGAGGCCCAGGTGTGTGCAGGCGGGGAGAGTGCAGCAGTTTTAGGACATTCTCCATTAGGAAGAGCAACTAACCAAAGGGAAATGGTGTGGGGTACCCAATACTCTTGTTCTTATATAATACTACCAGTTGTGATTGTGTTTTTGGTGAGTGTGGCTGGTGAGGTTGGGTGGATATAATTCCTTTCTATGATTCCTTTGTTGTTCTCACGGGACATTAGGATGTCTAGCCACTTGTGCACGAGACCTTTAGGTTTCCATACTGAGTATACTTGTTCGCTCACCCAACGTTTACTTTACATCTTCTAGGAGGACTACCAGGGCCGTGCGGGACCCTACTAGTCGGACAGTTGGAGTTGTTGTAGTTGATGTTCTCTTGTTTTCTTTTGGTATTATACTTTGATCTTTCTTGTACTTGAACCTTGTTATAAAATTGGTTAAACATGCATGTGGGCTTGGTTTGGGTTTATTTATATACACTTGTTCTTTTCCTGTTGGTGGTTGACTTGTCATATTTCCCGATCCTAAATAAATACAAATGGTAATGCCTCCCATATTTGTGAAAACTCATAACCTTGGTGCTAGTCGCCACCCCGGGGCCTACTGGAGGCGGGACTCGGGGATCATTATCTCCCTTTCACCATTTCCAGCTCAAGAGGGGCATCATTGTTGGGAGGGGGTCGTGACATGGAATGAACTAGAAACAATTGAGAGATTCATGAGAAAATGGACTCCCAATTTTAATGGATCTGATGATCCCTCAATCAGAACAATAGAACAACTCTATTGAGAGTATCTTCCAAATATTTTAATGTTATGAATAAGTGGAGATACTTCTGGTTGGATATCATATGAAGGGTGATGGTGATCGATGGTGGAAATTGATCAAAAGGATGAATCTTGTGGATGATATAGATATGTCGGAATGGAAGGATTTCCAAAAAATGTTTTTCGATATATATTTTCTTTGCACCCTATATCTTAAGATGGATTGGGACTTCCATTCCCACTTGTAAAAAAAGATGACTAATCCATTAGAGTATATGAGGAAAACCTCATAGGGCTTGCATGGTATGCTTCAAGCATTGTTGTTACCCCCAGTTTAAGGATGACTACTTCTTTAGTTGGATAATACCTTTCCTATAAAAATCCCTAGCGATCCGTGACATTTAGAGCTCTGTGGAAATTGTTAGATGTACCCACAAAGTGAAAATGGAGATCAGAAAATCTCATATGTATCATTGGAATAGGAACCATAAGGTGGAAATTAATTATGTCAGTCTGATGGATAAATACAATGGTGTAATGAAATTTCAGCACCCCACATTCCAAAAGGTGCATACAAAAGAATAGAAAAAATTGCCTGAAAGGGACAAGGAAATTCATTAGGTGTGGAAGAAAAGGGCACTTGACTATTAAATGCTGACAAGAAAACTATATATCTTGCGAAAGAGTGGATTAATGCTCTGGTTGACCCTCAACACATTGTTCATTTCTTCAATTACAATGTACCAGTGCACTTTTCAAACCAGTTCCTTATTCTAATGGATTTCTAAGGCAACCGATAACATCCAAGGTAGCAAAGGTGATCTTTTTTATCAATTTCACCAAAGAGAACCCTAATAACGTAGTGGTGACATGTATTCTAGTTATTCATTCATGAATAGTGAATGTACTTTATGATTCTGGTTCTACACATTTTTAAATACTACAAAATTTTAGTAGAAAAATACCAACACAACCAAAAATAATGGATGTAAAGATGTCGGTGAGAAAAAAAAGGGGAAATAATTTCATTCCATGAATATAACTCCCCCCATCAAATTTTGTAGTTTTAACTTCCCGTAGATACTCATCATACTCCATGTAGTGGAATTTGATTAAATTCTTGACATGTATTTTCATTCCCCATATAGATCCAACATAAATTGATGTGGGATGGAAATCACTTTCCATATGCAGAATCAACCCCCTATTCTATACAAGTGCAATGAGGATGATGAATCTTCCTTAGCACCATCATCTCAAGCATAGATATTTCTGCACTATGAGAATGCTCATCATTCTCAGATGATTGAATCTAAGGAAGGATCCATCCTTCAAGACATGCCTATGGTAATGGAATTCCCTGAAGTGATTACATAAGAATTTTTTGGTCTTCCTAATAGAAGAGATTTATAATTGTCAATTGATCTTATACCTGGGGTGTTTCTAATATCCAATAGTCCATATAAAATGGTTGTTGTGGGTCTTGAGGAGCTAAAAAAAAATCTACAGGAAAATCCAGATTAAGGGTTTATACACCCATGGGCTTCACCATGGGGTGCACAAGTCATCTTTTTCAAGAAAAGGATGTGTTCATGACCATCTTCATTGAATATCATAATCTCAACAAAATCATGATAATGAAAAAGTTTACTCGGCCCAAATCAATTTCTTGATCGATCAGCTATATAGAGCACAATACTTCCCTAAGGAGGATTTTTGGTTGGGATATTACCATGTAAGGGTGAAGAAGAAAGATATCCCCAAGACTTCTCTTCTTACAATGTACATGCCCTATTAATTCATAGTAATTACTTTTAGAATAACTAATTCTCTAACAATCATCATTGACTTGATAAATATAGTATTTAGTGATTTCCTTGAGAAATTTGTGGTATTATTTATAGAATATATTCTAATATACTCCAAATCCATAGATGAGCTAGAGGAGCATCAAAGCACTGTAGTACAGACCTTTTGAAAAGAGAATCTCTATGAGAAGTACCGCATGTGTGAGTTTTGGTTGAGGGAAATTCATTATTGTTTCATATCATCACAAGATACAGGATATCTATGGATCCCTTCAATACAACATCTATATAGGGATGTCCATGGCCACCATCGGGGCAGATATCAGTAGCTTCATGTGGTTAGCTGGAAAGTATCCCTGATTTGTGGATAAAATTCTGAATGATTGTAAAACCATCCTAATAAGATAACATAGATGGGAGTTATGTTTTTATAGAGTGATTAACGTGAGGAGATATTCATGTAGTTGAAATTAGGCATATCACTGTGCTCCTTCTCACTGTACCCACACATGGAGAACTTTTTATGGAATTTATTGATACTTTAATGAGTGGAATGGGATATTTGTTGATGAAAAATGAAGATTAAATTTCTTATTCTTGAAGGGAATTTAAATTTCATGAGTAAAACTATCCAACACATCATCTAGAGTGGGAATCATTAATATTCTCTTTAAAAATTTGGTGAAATTGCCTCTTTGGGGAGAAGTCTGAAATATAAATGGATCACAAAATCCTAAAGTATATATTCAAACAAAATTTGTTAAACATTCAGCATGGAATATGGTTATAGATGATCAAATTCTATGACTTCTAAATCCATTAAAACTGTGGGAATGATAACAATGTGGATGATGTTGCATGTAAAAGGACCGAATGATTCTATAAATGATCAGAATTGAAAAGGATCTAATCATAGAAGATTTGATGAAGATGAAAATGGTAATCATAAATAAGGGATCACCACCAATCCTTTCACAAATCATTTCTCAGCCATCTATTTTAGAATGGTTAAATGGTGCTCAAAAGGATGATGTTGGAATTTAGAAGAAAGTAAAAACTATCAAAAAAGGGAAATCATTAGAGTTTAATGTAAATGAAGAAGGAATTGTGAGATATGGGACAATACTATATGTTCTATCAAATTTTGAGTTAATGAAATAACATATGGAAAGTGCACATAGTTCTGATTTCTCCCTTCAATCGGGAAACTAAATGTATTGAGATCTCTGAGAGCATTATTGGTTTGATAACATGAAGAAGGATATCGCCGAGTATACATCAATGTGTCTACTATGTCAGATTGGGATGGTTGAGAGGCATAAGTATAAGGGGATGATTCAAATATTACCCATACAAACATGTAAATGGTATAACATCACCATGGAATTAGTCACCAGGATTCTGAAGACATTCAATGGAAACAATCTAATCTAGGTCATTGTGGATCATCTTACAATGAAAACACAAATTATTTCAATTATAAAGTATTTCTAATTATATCAACATGAATAGATATATATTAGATATTTGGTAAGGCTGAATGGAGTACCACTATGTATTTTATTCGATCAAGATCCACGATTAACTTCTACATTCTGTAAGAGTCTTCAACATGCACCAAATACTGATATGAACTTTAGTATGACTTATCATAATAAAACTGATGGCCAATCTGAGTGGAATATCCAAACATATGAGGACATATTGAGAGCATTCTTAATGGACTTCAAAGAAAGAGGTGTTCAACGTCTTCATTTTTTGAGATCTCTTACAATAACTGTTTCTACACAAGCATCCAAATGACTCCTTATGAATCCCTTTATGGGATGTGGTGAAGAACACCAGCATGTTGATCTGATGCTAGGGAGAGAAAACTCCTAGGTCCAGAAATGGTTGATGAAATGGTGGATATGGTTAATACCAACCATCATCTCATTAAAATTGCTCAGAGTCGACAAAAGCATTATGCTGATAATCATTGAGAAGACCAAGAGTTTGATGTTAGAGACATGGTATTTCACTCATTTCTCTGTTGATGAGATATATGATATTTGGGAATAAGGGAAATCTTAGTCCAAGGTACATCAGCCCTTTTGAGATCCTTGATGGCATTGGAGTAGTGGCCTCTCGAATATCTCTCCCACCGAACCTATCTCAAGAACATGATATATTCCATGTATCACTCTTGAGGAAGTAAATACCCGACCCATCACTTGTACATAATCCAAAGGTGGTACCATTGAATAATGACCTATCCTATGAAAAGAATCTGGTGAAGAAATTATATTGTAGAGAAAACATTCTATGAAATAAGACAATTGTCCTAATCTTGGTGTTGTGGTGAAACCAGAAGTTTGAAGAAGCAACATGGGAATCAGAGGAAGTGATAAATCAGAGTTACCCTCATCTTTTTAAGGGTGGTAAAGAGAAATCTGAAGGGAAAATTTTCATTAGAAGGGGAGATTTTAATGACACAAATTTCACTATTGAAAATTACTCTTGATATAATTAAATAAATTATTATGTAAAATGGTTATATAAAACTTATGCACTTCATTGATTTTTGGTTTATATATTTTAAAATAACATTTTAAATTCATATAATTTCAAATATTATTATTGAACAATGATCTAATAATTATTATAAATATAAGCCGTTAAAAATCCAATTTACTCAAACAAAGGTAGTGATGGACTCATCAAGTATAATTTCTCAATATGAATCACATTTTTCGATGCTCAAAAAGGAGTTGGTGTCACTAAGCTTCACTCTTGATCAAGACCAAAACAAGCTTCAGCACATTAATCTTGAAAGTAATAACCTACAGTAGAAGTAGATATTAATAAAGATTACCACTAGAGAGATTTATCTGAGCCACCCCAAGAGTCTTTCACCATCTCACACCTTACCATTATGTATTATCCAGGTGTTATAATGGGTTATGTGACAAGAAAAAAGAATTGTGATTATGTTAATTATTTTTGTATATAATAAATAATATACATTCATTTTATTATTATTACTTTGTAAATTATTTTTAAAGAACAAATAATATTTTTTAGTTAATATACAATTAATAATTATATTTTTATTATCTAATATATTTTGTAAAAAAATAATATTTTAAGAAAATATTATTAATAACTTACTTTTTATATATATTATTGTATAATTCTTATGAATACAATTCCAATTTTTAATAATGGCTGAAAGCTATTTTTGTCAAAACCTATAATTTTTTTATACATGTCAGTTCTTATTTTAATAGTAAAAATTTACATATTAATAAAATTAATTAGATAATATGAATATTATTTTTTATGTTGGAATGATGAAATTATCCAGTGGTGATTGTTTCATAAATTTCTGAGGCAGTCAAAATTTTGGGTAAAAATTAAATAACATTTAAATATATAATGTGTTTTATGACATAATAATGACCCAATAGTGATGTAATAAAATACTATATATGGTATTTTCGACCAATAAATGTTTTATGATAAAAACAATGTGACTTTAGGTATTTATTTATTTTGTTCTCTATGCCTTAGAGGACCCCCGAGGACTTATAAATCATTTTAACATTTTAAAATGATTTTCTAGAGAGTGTGACTCACCTACCCATATATAAGAGCCTAATATTTTAATATTTTCTGCCAGTGGACATATAAAAAAAATTTCCACTCCACTTTCAAAAAACCTATGGAGAAAAACCATGGTATGGATTGTAGTTTTGATTTGTATAATGTGTGGTGTCCAAAACATAAATAATAATAAATTCCCTATCATTTCAAATATAAACCTACTCAATATACCAATCCTTTTATTTCAAAATTTTTTTATCCTGAACAAACCTTCCCTCCTCTCTCTATAATCCTCCCATGGTTCCCCATGCTCCCAATATTCCCCTCTCAAGCCTCTCCCAATCCTTTGAGATCACACATCCATGTAATGGATTTCTTCCCTTCTCATATTTTCCAAATTTAATTATGTTGTTATCATCTTTTATTTTCAACAAAACATTAATGTTTATGATTTTATGACCACCTATATACATCCCAACATATGTTTTAATGATGATAGAAAACTTTCCCTCTCATTAATTCCTCTCGTGTACACCTGTTACCATGCTGAAATATAGTATGATATTTCTCTATCTTGATTTACCTTCAGGAAATTCCCTTATATTATGTATCTAAATTTAATTACATATGTTTTCAAATTTATCTATATTACCCCATTACTATCCATTTCATGTAAATATGATGATATAACCTTTCTCAATCGTCAAACATTTTTATAAATTCTTATGTCACGTCTTTATGCTGCTGATTTTGCACCATTGATTTTCCAAGACAATGTATTAATGGAGTGAAGACCATGATCATTTCTCTATCAAAGGTATTAAACTATATTCACATATACATATCGATTATATAGTATAACGTAATTATTCCACATTATATTATCGTGGAATAAATTATTATGTTGAATGATTACATGTTGTATGATCCATGGGGAACACTAATGCATGAAATTCAATGATTGAGAAGGGTGCACACTGATAGTGCTCCAATGCGTTGGTTAAAGATTAGTATCATGATACATCACATGCAATGATGTTTTACTAATTCAAAATCAAGTGAAATGAGGTTTTACTCATGCTCCATGTGCAATACTCATTATCTCAATCTATTATCATGTTAATTGTTGTTTCCATATTTCCATGTTATTATAATCATGATATTTCATACCTTAATGTTCATGTTTCTCTTGTTCTCCATTGATATTCCTATTTCCTATCATGTAATATATACTTCATGTTATTCCTTGTTTACTCATTTACTGGGAAATATATCTCACCCTTTTCTTATGCATGTTCTGTGGTTATCCCATGCAATTCTAAGTACGAAAGAATGTTGTCATATAAATGATGTTTTCAATAAATATGTTGTGTTTTATGTTGAATGTTGTTATGTAATATTCCTAATTTCCCAATACAATCAACCTATCTATCCTTACAGTTGTCTTAAGTTCATGATTATGTAATAAATCATTTTTATGTGTATAATAAATAACAGGGATGTTATACATGTATATACTGTTGTTTGTGGAATGATGAGATTTATCTCACACCTTCCCGAACCACCATTGGAACATGATAAGACTATTTTCTTGAATGTATGTATTATGGAATGCAATAATCCTCTAGATGTTTAATATTTTTCTTAAATGGATTATTGGAGCATAGGATTGAGTTTAGGCTCGAGATGTTGTGGATTAGCTTTTGGCCTTCGTTAAATTTTATTCTTCAATATTTGTATACATGCTTATTATTTTATGTTCCCATTTTATACTGATATTCCATGCATTCATATCTATTTTAGAAACTACCTATGAGGTTTTATTTATACTATTCAGACCTTAAATATATTCTTCATCAATCTATATGTTTATGATTCCTATATTGTTTATTGTTTTTACTTCTGATGTGTACTGTGACATGTGGGCTATCGTGTCCCCAATGATTTACCTTCAAACTCCCACTGCTAGTCAGTGGTCCCCAGTTTAAGGGGGCACTCAATATGAGTGATGTGTCTAACCAGGCTCAGGGCATATGTTATCTCTTAGCTGGTTCTGGGATGTGACAACATGGTATTAGAGTATTTTCATTCGGGATTTACGATATAGAAAAAATAGATTTTAAATTAGGAATTATTTGGACTTGGTCAAAAGCTGTTAGTGTGATTCTTGAACTAATGTATTTGGAATAGACCATGTTCTTTAAAATATTGATGTTATTTATTCTACAATTACGGTTAATATCATTTCACCATTTGTTGGTTCACATGTTTGGTGATGTCATTGATATTGATGATATTTGAATTGGGATTTCATTTTTGAACCCAATGAAATGAGGGTTATGTGTTAGGATATGCATCATGATAGGGATAATGTAAATTAGCCATCCATTTTTTCATTTAATGTTTAAATTTTATTTCAGAATAACATGTCTCATGTAGTTTTGCTTTGTTACATATATAAAAATTTTCTAAAAAAATTCTGTATGATTTGGATCACTCTATAATGTGAGTTTAGTGGCTACCCCTCTTTGATTAATAAGGTGCATGTGAACATATTGATCAGAAAATGGAATTCCGTCTAGATCAACCTTATAATGAATCATATAATGACAAGTATAGGAAAAATTTAAATGAATATGACATCCAAGTGTGCATCATCTTTTGACTCATAAGAGTTATACACCCATATGGTCTAGAAAATGACATATCAATGCGTTTTTCTTGTTGAAATGACTTATAACTAGAGAAAAACCTTTTTAAGATTCCGAACATAGAAATTTGACCTGAACCCGACATGGGTAGTGGGTGTTTCTATATTATTATAGCCTATTAAGATCTATTTATACATATAGTCTTAGATATTGAAGTAGGAAGAGTTACATGATCTTTTTTATAAGAAGAGCATAGTACAAGTCCACGATTCTTGAATTCTATCCACTAAAAGGCATAAATATATTCTGAGATTTTTTTTGGAATTATAGAATTATTGATCCATGAATCCCATGAGACATTCTCCCTTAAGGTAGTGAAGAGAATGCTCCAGAGGTGGTGTCCCTTGAGCCGCTAGTTGTTCACCCCATTGAGGAACATGTGCTTCTCTTATACCGGAGATGGGTGCTAACACCTAGTTTTGTTATGGATTCGTATGTATGAGGTAATATATTCAAGGGAGATTGCAACCTCACCAAGAATTTCAGAGTTGACTCGTGAGTTTCAGCTACCAAATCCTCCTACCCTCCACAGGGGATGACAGATCACTCAATACAGAGTCTTGGATCGAGGTGATCCTTTCTATATTTGAGCACCTAGAGAGGCATCTAGTGTGGATATTCAAAAAATCTTCTTATATGATACTTGAATCAACCATGAGGTGGTGGACTATAATAACCTAAGTTGTCCAGTATAGAGAGATAGCTCATGCTGACCTCCAACATATCTTCAATACTAATTCATTCCCTAGACTCTGAGGGAAGACATTGCTAGAGATATCATGAATCTACCGAAGGTGGCCTTGTTAGTAATGGATTACTCATCACGTTCCATTGATCGATAACATTTCTACCATTCATTATATTATATTGATTTGATGGCAAATAGGTGATTCGAGGATGGGCTTTGTGACACTATTTGGTCGAAAGTCAATGATATTAGAATGAAAAATATTTCATAAATCATTAATCATGTCCTTATCACATAATAGAATTTGATAGATGCTGAGAATGCAAGCTAGGGAGATTCGTCACCTATTGGTTTTGGTGGAATATTTTCAGGTTGAATGTAATTTTTCTGAGAGTATCATGGGAGTAGCGGTGGTCAGGATCCTTTTATAGTTGGTTCTCATATATGTAACTAGTGAAAAGAACTTGTGCATTTCAGGATCCTATGTATGTGGAATACAGTAGTGTGTAGTGGTTGTGGTAGGATGGACCATCTCTATCAATTCTACATATCATTCCCTCAAGTTCCTTGTGAGTAAGGATATACACCTACTTGTCAATCCGAAGTGGGGTTAGGAGGTTCAAGGAAGAGAGGCAATTGGAATACCATTGTTCGATCAGGTCATGGTGGTAGTTGAAGTAGTGGAAACCATGATAATAACTCACAACGTCATCATAGTGGGCCTACTGAAGGATGTCAGGCCATGAATTAGGGTTGTGGTATATGCATGTTACATGTAATCCAGCCTATGCTATAGGATGAGAGAATCATACCATCTACTGTACGAGTTAATATTATGGTATCCTCCACTTTAGTATCTCTATTTTTGATACTGGTTCGTTTCATACATTCATAAATGAGGATATCCCTAGTAGTTTGGGACATAATGTTGAGTACAATAATGGTGTTATGACACTATATAAATCCTTAGGTATCTCTTCAGAGGGTGTTTTCATCAATCATAATTGAACCCTTGAGATAGGTAGTTGCCTTTTTGGATGGAACATATATATTCCCGACATAAAAGATTTTGTTGTAATTTTTGGGTTTGTTTGGAATGTTCCAAATAGATCCCACTTTTACATATATCATCGGAGGGCTCCGTTTATGTCACAGGAGGTCATTACATACATAAAAAATGGAGAATGTGATGTTTGTGCAACATGAGAAAGAACTAAGCAGCTGAGGCAGGGTAGTGTTACGACATAGGTTTCTAGTATTTACCTTGATGACTGGGGGTTGAAATCAATTTTTTATCTACAATAGTGAAGTGTTTTAGAGTCATTTATCTTAAGTAATTCAATATTCTACCACTAGTGATAGAGGAAGACTTTACTATTTAGCTTCTACCAGGAGAAGAACCAATGACAATTCATTCGTATCTGATTTAATCTATGGATATTTTTATGCTCAATAACTAGTTTGAGGATCTAGAGACAAATGGTTTTATATATAGTAGCACTTCACTTTGGGGTTCACCTAACGTCATTTTAGAAACTGTGGATGGTACCCTTTGGCATTGTGTGGATTAGTGTTAGTTAAATAAGTTGAAAATCAATAATCAATATCATTTTACATGAATAGATGAACTATTGATCAACATCCGGGAGAGAAGTTTTTTTCCAAAATACATCTGAGGTTGAACTATTATCAGGTGCGTTTCAAGGATTCATACATGCATCACACAACTTTCCAGAGCTGTATGGTCGCTACAAGTACCTGGTTATGTGGTATGGACTCATGAACACACATGTTGTATTCATGGATCTTATGAATCATGTCTTCCACCCATAACTGGATTCATTTGTGGTTTTATTCATTGATGATATCTTAATGTATTCTCACTCTATACATGGACATGATAGCCATCTTGAGATCATGTTGAATATGATGATATAACATCAACATTGTGCTATTCTTAGTAATTTCCAATTTTGGAATGATAATGTTCATTTCATGGGTTATATTATCTCAAAGATAGGTGTTTCAGTTGACCTATAAAATGTGAAGGTTGTGGTATCATTAGAATATCTAAACAACATCTTTGATATTTTGAGTTTCCTAGGGAATGTCAGATACTAATGACGCTTCATTCAATATTTCTCACACCATACAATTCCACTTACATGATTTAAGAAGAAGGGTGTGAAATTTAAATGGTCATATGTTTGTGAAGCTGCCATTAAGAAGATGAATTGAAGACTATCTTCAGCACATATATTGATTCTTCTAAAGACATACAATACTTATATTGTCTATTTTGACACATCAGGTATCGATATTGGAAGGGTTATGATGCAGAATTAGTGAGTCATTGTATATGTTTCTCATTAGTTGAGTCCACGTGATGGGAAATGCCCAACACGCATCTTTGAGTTCACAGTTTTTGGTTAGGACTTAAACTTTTGGAGACATTATTTAGTGCAAGATCATTTTTTGGGTTCACATTCCAAAAAAAGCCTCAAATAAATCTTCACTCAGTTGGAAATGAATCTTAGGTTGTGTAGGTGGGTTGAGAAACTGAAATCATTTGATTTAAAACATTCCTAGAATGTAAATAAATGGAATTCAGTAGCTTATTATCTCAGCTGAAAGACTCAGATGGAGGAAGTTACAGGGTCCAATGATGATTGGAAGCTTATGGACTTATTATCAGAGATGTAGATTGAGGTTCAAGAGGACCATGATCATAATATTATCTTTGACATAGTGGTGAAATCTACACTTCTAGAATGAGTTATGTTGAGATAGCTATCTGATCTTAAAGGCCTTGTCCTATGAGAACATGTTTCTTATGATGATACATATTCTAGTTTTATAGTCAATGTGGATGATACTCTTCTATTATGATGGTGTATATGGGTCCCAATTGACATCAGAGAGGTTTTGACGATATATTTCCATGCATTGGCCAGGGCAGTTTAACCTAGTGTCACAAAAATGTATTGAGATCTATGACATCAACAATGGTGGCCTTGTATGAAGTGTGATATTTTCGGATTCATCAATCTATGTTCCATTTGTCAACATGTGAAAGAAAAATTTCATCATTATTCTGGGATTCTTTAATCATTATACATTTCTATGTGGAAATCTTGGGATCTTTCAATGGATTTCATGACTAGTTTACCCAGATCACCCAATGGAAATTATGAAGTGGGGTTTGTCATTGACGGTCTAAAGAAGGGTGCACACTTCTTGCCTATGTTAGAGACCTTTTTCACAGATTAGATGGGATGACTATATTTTAATGATGTGGTATGTCTTCAAGGAGTACCTCGTTCTATTATTTTTGATATAGATGACCATTTCACACCATGGTTTAGGTAGGGGTTGTAGAAGGACTATGGTACACTGGTACTTTTGGGGACAACCTATCACCCTTAGAACGATAGAAATATGGATCATCCAATATAGGTGCTTGAGGATATGATCCATGCAAGTGTTCTTGACTTTGGGAGATTTTGGAAGAAACATATCCCTTTCGTTTAGTTCTCCTATAACATTATATTTCAGGCTACCATCAAGATGGATTCTTATGAAGCCATGTATTGTATGCCTTGTCTCTTTCCTCTGTGTTTGTTAGAGGCAGAGTAAGCAATTGTGCTTGGGCCTTATGTCATGCTAGAGACATTAAAAAATTTCTAGTAGATCAGGAAGTGCATGTTCATAGATCAGTCTAGATAGTAGTCTTAAGCCAATAGACGTTATGAAACCCTTGAGTTCAAGGACATAAACCTTTTTTTCATTAATGTATCTCCAATGATGGGGCATATAAGTATTAAAATGCATATTAAGCTATCACTGAGATTCATTGGCCCCATTGAGGTTGTGAATCAGATTAGAGAACTGGATTACTAGTTTGCACATCCTAGGAGATACCTGTCTATGGATGATGCTTTTTAGGTATCTCAGTATGGATGATGTTTTCCAAACCCATCCCACATCTTCCAACATGATGAGGTTGAGATCGATATGGATCTTTCCATTGAGGATTATCTAGTTTATATTTTTGATCGGAGAGTAAAGACACTATAACACATGTCTATTCCTATTGTACAAGTTCTATAGCAGCATAACCAGGAATATGATAAGAACTGGGAGTGGGAATCTAATATATGATCTCATTGGATAGAACTCATTATTGATAGGACATATTTACACTTACAAGGGAAACACATTAACAAGTTTCTATAAGGTGGGGAGTTTGTAACAACCCAAATCATTGAACAAAGTATATATCATTTTTTTATAATTATATAACATAAATGGTCCTAATGAAGTATTATAATCATAAATAGAATTTCACAGGAGCATCTACGACACTTTTTGAACTTAGAGCTCTGAAAAAGGGAATGAGGATTTGGCTGAAAGGTTTTTTTTTCAACCGCACGACCTAGGATCACGGCTTTTCAGTTTCGGTATTAGGGATAAACATGGTATATTAATGGTTAGTGAAACTATATATAGAGAATATGTGATGTTACTAGTATAGAAGTAGAGTACACATAGTCTTCTAACAGTTTGAAAAACTGTGCATCCCATTTTTTGAGGCAAATAACACTTTTGTCCATCCCTTTATTAAGATTGAATTTTATCTCTTTTCCTCCCTTTCAGAAGATACAGACTCCATCTACCTCCCATAGGATTCCAAAATCTCATTCTCCTTGTGTTCTTTCTACTCATCCATCAGAGGACTGATTCTCGATTTGAGAGATGCAATGGATATACAATTTTAATCCAAACTCTACAGGTTCCTCCTTCCTTACTAAATTTTTCTATCTCTTGTACTATTTATATGTAGTTTCATTCACCATATTTTCATGTAATTTGAATGGAAATTGGATGTACTTCAATTTTCTATCAATATGAGGTTGATATCTAGTCAGGAATCATCAACGTCCCAAAGGAAGCTGGTCACTTAGTTTTTCATTTGAGTTTTTGACGTTTTGTATTTATCTCATTGGGTTGTGAGCTGTCCTTTTTCAAGATCCTCTTTTATATTGATTAATTCAAATATAAATGATCCTAGATCCATTATATATGTGAATTGGATTTTTATTGAGTGTTTAGAGATCACCATTACATTTTAGGAACACCCAAGGGTGCTCCATCCATTTTGGCCATTTTATCCCAATTTCCTAAAATGCCTAATATTGGTTTGAAGTTCACGTTATTATTTTTAATTGAATTGGAAATTAACCATTGATTATTTAGAGTGTACAATGGAGCATAAATTGTACTTATATCATTTAATTAATGAAGTTTTCAAATGGTTATGTTTTTATTTGACTTCAACATTTAGACAATGACTCCTTGACATGAAATGGATATTCCATGTCAAGAAAATTTTACGGATGGCTTTGTAGGTTGGCTTGGATGAGTTGGCCTAAAAATTTAAAATTATTTGGATCAAATAGTACAGTTTAAATGGATGTAATAGTTTTCCATTTTCATAATATGTTATTAAAGGCATTTCATAATAGTTTTTCTTGTTTACATTGAAATGATGTTTGAAGATTTGTCTTATATTATATAATGTGAATTCTTGTGACATTTATATTCTTGTAAAATACAATGTGATTTTATGGATATGAGGCATTCATAGCCCATTAAACGTATGAAATGTGAGGATGGGATCCATGTTTACCCCATGCCATGGAGATCCTCTATTTATATATGGGTAGGAGGCATTCTTACCCCATTCAGATTATATACTCTGTATGGATGGGATTCATTCTTACCCCATATAATCTTGTATGTATGAGAGGAATTCTTAACCCATTATTGTATCTTATATGGGTGAGAGGATTTCAAAATCTATGTTGGATATGATATATTTATATGTTTGAAGGAGAATCATTCTCACCTTATTCTAGTGATAACCTATATATATATATTCCTAGTGTCTTATTCAGACATTCTGGCATTGAGCTGAGGCAGTTAGACCTGCTAGGTGTCCTTTGGGAACCTGAGAAGGGGGTAAGTTATATATTTATCATTTCATTACAATACTAATATTATGTATACCTTATTTACAAACAAGAACCACTTGGATTGCACATAGACATTGTCGGTGGAGGCATACTGATATTTATCTCCCCCCTCACTCGGGCCGTCTTTGTCACCCTAAAAGACTTATTGTTTGAATGTATGGATAGGGTAAAACACCACTTGACTAGCTGTTGACTCTATTTCTTAGTCGTAGCATAGGAGTAAAGGACCAGGCTTAGGCTCCTAATGTTATGGAGAAGCTTTTGGATTTTGTTCTATATGTTACTTCTGTATTAGTATGCCTACTTATTGTTTTCGATTCCCATTTTGAACTGGCATGTCATGCATGCATAACTGTATTAGACACTACCTATGAGGATTTTTTTATACTGTTATGGCTTTTACTATTTAATCCATATTCTTGAATGTTTATATTTATGATATTATATGTTTTTGATAAAATTTTTTGTACTCTTACTTGGGGGAATAATATCCCTGCTGATTTTCCATTACACACTACTGCTAGTAGGTTGTCCCTATCTTAAGGGGAGACACGCAAGGGGTTGTGTGACCAACTGATCTTTGGGAACAAGATATATTGAATCTAGGTTCTGTAGGACACATAAAACATCATGTATATAGAAAATCAATATTATTTAAGTAATCATCCTTTAAAACACCCATTAATATTATACGTCCAACTAAAACTCATGAAAGATTTAAAAAATTATATAAATATGAAAAAATAAAGAGATGATGGAATGAGGGGACTTAATTTAGATATTTATATATGGTTATATATAAAAATATAAATACTTAATATAATATTCATATATCCATTGGATGTAATGGTGTTGGATATATTGTCATTTTATATAAGGATACATGGTATACATTTAAAAAATATGTATCTATAATCTTGTGTAATTATGATATTGATGTAAACAATGTGTTATATATAAGAAATTTAATTTTAAATTAATATGTAATAAATTATTATTTCATAATATATTGTAAAAATAATTCAGTCCTAAAAATATAAATGACTTTTAAAAAATTATTTTTTCATAAAATAAAATAACCATGAAATTAGATCTAAAATTATTCAAAAATTATTTTAAATATATATTAATAAATAAATTAAAATTCACCTAATTTTTAATAATTATATTTAAATAATAATTTATTATTCATAAATAAAATAAAAACTTCCAAAAAAATGTTTTTTAATGTGTTAAGAATATTTATTTTAATATGTATTTTACTCAAATGTAGACATAAAATTAAAAAATGATTTAATTTTTAAATTATTTGGTTTAAATAATGTAATAATTCCAATTTAACTTTTTGTAAAAAATCCAATTATATACGTAAATATAATTTACCGTAATCAAGGTAAACCTGACATAAATGGTTATGGTAAGGTATATAGTTATAAAAATTACTAAAATAATGAAATATTAGGATTAAATTTTTCATTGCCGATATCCATCAATTTTTCACCAGGAATGATTTTCGTTGTAAAATATTAATAATTAAATAATAATTAAGCAGTGATTGAAAATATGTTACTCATGGCCGATAATAAATAGGATCATCCATCACCCACATCAAGAAGAACCATTACTGTTTTCCTCTCCAATATATAACCAAATTCCTTCCCTAAAATAATGTGAACCACTTTCAATCTGCTAATATTATGTAGGATATCCAAATCAATAAGTACCAAATATTTTCCAAATATTCCTCAAGTTTCTATGTGGGATGTAATAACATCGCTTGTATATTTTCAATTTTTATTCTTATCATTCATATTAGAAATAATTATTACATATTTGATGTTTTGTAAATAATATATTAATTATTTTATTATAAAAATATTATTATAATATAAAAATAAAATCAATAATTAAATTATAATATTATAATTATTGGGAAGGATTGACCACATCTATGATTGATTCTATTATAATTTCATTATTAATTATAATTAATACCTAAATTGGAATATATAGTATTGATTATTTATTTATGATGTAAATATAATACTGTAATGGTAATATATATTTATATATATACTCACTAACAAAATTAATTATTTGTCCATTATTAAAAAAATTATAGTTCTAAATCATTCATTAGAAATATTAAATGTATAATCATTGAAATTACAATGGGATATTAGAAATTTATAACAAACATTCATATATTTTTAATGAAAATTCTAGTGGTAGTAAACACATGATTAATGAAAAATTGAGATAACTATCGTACTGAAGAAAACATGGAATAAACAAATAATTAATAATCAATGGATAATATTTACTGTAAAGATTTAAAATATTGGAATGAAAAATTACAACTAAATGATACTACGAAATAAAAATATAAACATGAATTTGATAATTATTTTTATTTGAACTGAATTGATTAAATATGGAGTTATAGCACGTTTTAGAATGTATGATTCAATGGTTTGAATTTTAAATCACAATTCATTTTCATTAGAACATATTTAATATTATCAAAATATTTCCCTTATTTTAAATATATATACTAAATTACTTTCATCATTTTTCATAATATAATTTTGAATCATATGATATAAAATTTGATTTTATGTTCTCTCATTCATTGAATTATTATTCATACATTATCAATGGAGTAAGCGTTTTTCTGAAATAAATCTCCCTTCAAGAATTTATATTATTTGACAGTTTTATATTAGGATTTATATGTTCTAAAAATAAAAAAGTAACAATTAATTTTATATTTCTATCTAGGAAATTTTGATTTTATTTTCAATACTACAAATTTGTTTCATTAATACATATATCATATAAAAGGAAACATGCACACATTTTTTTAGTATTTTTCTTCGATGTCCATATTTATTCATTTGAAAAAATGTTTTTTCTTATTCTTAATGTGTAAAATTTATTCACCTAAATAAAATTTATATTGTTATTTATCTATATTTATGTAGAATTTATATAACCCTTTTATCAATGTTGGTTACAATGAAAATATAAAAAACCTTTTATGATGAATTTATTTCATTATTCATTATTTCTTTTTATATGGATCAATTACTATATATTGGACAATTATATGTGTGGGGATTGGTATCTAACAATTTTAATGTGTTATTATTTTAGAAAAAAACCCTCTCAAGAAGATATAGTGAAACAAATCTATTGAAATACCAACACATGTGTACAACCATAGGGCCACCCTAACATACATGGTTATCAGCTCAACAAGAGAAGATAATATATGGAATGAAATGGAAAAAATCTTTATCCTTGTGATCTAATAAAAAAATAGTATGGTTTATAGTGATCAGGGTACATTCAACACATGCATTTCATTATCATCCAATAATAGTGTATGTTCATATATAATAAATATTGTGAAAATAATGAATTTCAATAATCTAATGGATGTTCACTATTGGGGTTTAACACCACATTACTATTCTAGTAACATTACTCACACTAGCACATATACAAGTCTATTCTTCGTATTCTATAATATAATGCATTGTAGCGAGCTATGAAAACATCATACTTCAACCAATATTTTTTATACTTCTTCCCAGGATACATTTCAATATATCATATACCAAATAATGATCTATAACTACTTTAAATTATATCATACAACTTCAATCACATTCCTCTCTTTAACATTATTCAATATTCGTAGTGAAACATTAATCAATCATTTATAATTTTAATGATTTTTTGAAATTCAATGGTCCCAATAACATCTACTATAATCTCAAAATTTAAAATTATATATATTTGTTTCATTTAAAAAATTACCCATTCATGATTTTCTAATGTTCAATATAATAAAAACACCCTAAATATACTAAAACCATCCTATATTTTCAATAATAACAATATAAATATCATGAACCCATCTATTTATGTCAACCAAAGAAACATGTATCAGAAATAGCTCCATAAAAATAATATATTTTTATATTTTTATATCAAAATCTTCCTGATAAATATACCATGGATACAGGTGTGGATCATTTCCATTATAGAACATATTTCATTATTAAAATATATATGTCAAGATCCAATTATATAAACTGATATATTATCTCAATGATATGAAATTACTATCCTTGAATCATTCACATACAAGTTGAATGTATCATAGGTATCCAATTCATATATTCCATTCTTCACATGCACATTTCATAGGCAGAAAATTCTCATTCATGGAAAATTTGTATACTAGAACCATTTCCGTTTGATGATCCATTAACAACTGTAACCAATCCAACATCATGACCATTTTTCCCATGTGAAAAAATTGTATATTCAATAAATCATATTGCTTCCTAAGAAAATAAATATTAGAAATCACCTATCAAACATTTATTTCATGAAAATTATATTCTATATTTATTCAAATATTAATAAAGGAATTCATATAAACATATTTCCCTAAATGTTAAAACATGAACATGAATTTGGAAACATACATTTATGGTTCTTTACTTAAAAAAAAACTATAATTCAAATATTACATCATCTACCATAGTATTTCAATCAATATAACATCCAAAAAATAATTTTTAATAACCATTATATCCATTATCATGAAATTTAAATTTTATAAGTTCACCATACATTGAATTGTCAAAAGTAATAACTATTCATTCAATAGATATGATTTATGTGTGGATAAAAAAATACAACAACCTAATAATTAAAATATAATATTCATATAATAATGTATATATAGATACCCATAGCATGACGTACATGGATGTTACATTACTTTTTCAGAATACATAATATATAACAAAAATAGACACCCAAGGGTCGTAATAGTTTAGTGTCTTTGGAAACTCGTGACATAATCATTTAATCATGGGGAAAGATCATCAATATCTCTCTTATAGATCTTCCAGTTTTTTTTCCTACCTAAAATCATTCTTTATATCCTGGGGAAAAGAAAACATATAATGGGTGAGATAAAATTCTCAGTAAGGGTAAGCATGGAGAAAATAAAACAAACCACATAAATTTGAAAATAAAAACATGAACATAAAGTTTAAAATCAAGATCTTTAGTTGTGAGGAAAATATCATAAAGGAACATTAATCATGATAAAATATCATTGGAATAAAACATGTAATTTTAGAAAACCATTAAGCACATGATATGATTTCTATAGTATCCAAATAATTGCTGCCAAGACCATTATAGTGGACAAAGACCATTATTGAATTGAGTTCCCTCCTCATTATAGGCATGTATCACTGAACCCAATTAACTTTCCATTCTAGTCATGTCTATCTCATGAGATATAAATCATTACCCAATGCATTGGAGGGAGATATAGGTCACACCCATCTCATAAAGAAATAATTCTTTCGTGTGCCACAAAATCATAAATCAAACATCATAGCATAACCCATGTAATAGAATGGGATTCTTAAACATCATTTCATCATAAAATAATCCATATTATAAAAAATGAATATCATTTCATCATATGAAAAATAAAAACATGTAAATAATAGAGACATAATGCTTGAAACATAATCATACTAATTAATTTCTTCTTAGATGGAATATAGTTTGGAGAAACCACTTGAAATGAATTCTTGAGGAAAATAACCTTTCTTCTTGAAAAACATTTTCTTTTCAAAAATTCAAATTCAATTTTAAAAGAAAAGGATTTTGTTGAAAATAATCATGCAATCATGTACAGGAATAATCATTGAAATAGGTTTTTAGGAAAACATAAAAATCCATTCACGCCATATAATTTAAAAAAACATTCTTCTCATAATTTTATCGGAAAAGTCAAAGACTACATTATATGGTAACAGAAGGAAATATTCCTTCCATACAATGTGGTAAAAATTAAACATTGGATAAAAATGAATTTAAACATAAATGGAAGAATATTGAACATTTTATGAAATCATTTTTATAAAACATTGACATGAATGATAAATGTAACCCAATTAAATACTTACGTATATGGAATCTCGGGTGAAAAAGAGATTTGAAATTTTTTCCCTCACTTTATTCCCCATTTCATCCATATGGGTCTGAGACTCATGTATAATGGGTTTAAACATGTTATTATCTTGTAATAGATTCATAATAATATTTATTATATCATATATGATTCACTTATGACTTTATATTAACCGTTCATTTGTCAATGCCATGTTAAAGCAGTGTTTTGGATAAAATCGTTTCATTTATCGTACGTGTTTAGACTTGTTGTTCTTGATAATATTATAACTTATATCATGATTTACATACTTAATAAATTTAAATAATGATTTATATATAATATATATTCAGTATATATATATATAATAGATAGATAATTGAAATGGAATACACCGTTCATGGAGAGGGTAAGCCGTACGTACGTATGAACGTAATTTTCCATTATTATTGACTTGAATGGAAGTAAGTAGATGAAATATACATAAAAATAAATCCAGTAGATTTATTATTCTATATATATCATTATTATTAATTATATATACTTTATAATCATTCTTGAAGGGTTAACATGGAGAATGAATCTCATTGCGTCATGGAGACGGTAATCCATGCGTACGCACGAGCGATGATATCATTCCCATAATAACTGAATGGAATTGGAGTGGATGATATAATATCTCATAACATTTATGGTGTTATAATAATCATATATAGTTATTATTCACACCATTTTACCCATCCAAGTAAGGTGGTGATAGAAAAACATATGACACCACGGCGTGAAGACAGTATTCCGTACGTACGCACGAGCGGTGATTTTGTATTTCGTAGGATGGATAGAAGGTGAAATAGGGTTGTTTAATATTTATAATAACATATAAGTATATATTTAATACTGATGTTATTACATTATAATGAAACAACTAAAGAAGAGTATGTAGAAGAAGAATGAAACTTGAAAGAATCGGTAGAAGATATTACCTATTTTTCAATGTGCCTCTTCTAAACATCCTCTTAGGGAACTAGAGTTGGTCTTTTTAGAAGCCTAGAACCTATATGATATAACTAGATCAGTTTATAAGAGAAATTTTCAAAGTTTGGCCAAGCTTGAAGGATCAAAGTTGTGTAAAAGGGAGAGGGATGAGGTGCCCTTTTATAAGGGAGGAGAGGGGCATCTTATGAAAAACTTAAAATATTATTTTATAATAAATTCATATTTGGTTTATAATGGATCCAAAATGAATAATTTCTAGTATAGGGTGGGATTGGTTGAAATACTCTCAAAAAATAGGTTTTATACAATTATAGGTTATCATTTTAACCTTATCATTTAGATTTAACTCTAAGTTAAATAATTTAACTTTTTACAGTGTCTTCTTATATTCTTACAATATATGGTTAATAAACATAATATAAACTACCAATCGAACACCAATTGGTTCATTAATGTCATATATATTATTATTTAAGTCTTTTGACCGAACCTTAGATTTTTTTGAAAAGAATATCAATTAATAATTTAATATTTGTTTTAAAAACACTTTTATGTCAATTTTTACAGTATTTGGTATTTTATGTTTAATAAATTGATAACTACATTATTAATTCAGAAAAATTCATCTAACCAACCCTAATATAATATATTAACATCTAAAATTTGTGTGATTCATAAAAAGTCTCAAATTACATTTATTTGGATATTTATAAAAACAATTATGTTAATTTATCATTAATAAAGTAATTACGGCATCATCATTGTGTCATAAATAAATTAAATTATTTACTATCGAAATTTTTTAAATATAATATCAATATGTAGTATACATTTTGAACTTTCTAATGAATATTTATAGACGAATTTATTTTATGTATACCCTAACATTCAAAATGTTTTAGTCATTAAACATTGATTTTAACTCTTTTAACTCTACTTTGAATTAAATAATAATAAATTTCCTAATCTAATCCAAGTGGACCTAAATGGTCATATTTTATTAATAAGGTTGTTTTTGGTCGAATTACAGTAATACAATGGAATTAGGACATGTGTTAGAGTAATAATAATATCAATTTTACCCTTAATTACCCTATTTACTTGTAGTCGTGGTAAATAAAAGTAAAAAAGTTACTATTCACCAAAAATTATTTTTATCTTATTGAACCACATTTTACTCCATGATATTAACCGTGTCTCTCAGATTTTCAAAATTCAGATAACAGAAGCTGTAAATTTATGTTTTATGTAAATTTGCAAATTCTCCAAGGAGGTGGGTAAAAGATGGTGAAAAGTTAAATAAAATTTTTATATATCTAAAATTATTATAAAATGACTCCAATGAATTACATTAAACTTATATAGTTATTATATATCAATTTTGACATAAAAATAAATTTACATAAAATGAATAATTATGTAAATAAAAATTCGGTTTTAAAATATAACTCAGTGTTTTTCACTATTCATAAAAAATTGATTGTTTTTTGAAAAATACCAAAAATTCATCCTATGATAATTTCGATATTCCAAATCCAAAAATGAAGTCCATTTTGAAAGATAAATTTTAAAAAAATTCACAAATTGGGTATTAATATTCATAATGGCTTGTTTATATAATATTTTAATAACATATCGTTGTTTAGTGAAATCTGGTATTGCGTACTACACACGCTATCAAGGAAGGTAGCGATTGCATATAATGCATGCCATGTCAGGGCTGCGTGTAGTGAATGATCCCTTTGGTTTTGCGTATAATATAATCAAAACTTATTTCATATATAAATTAAATAGAATCTTTACATAATGTTCCGTAGAATAATTTCCACAAAACAAACTTGAAATTGTGTATAACATGAGCCAAGAATAGTGTTGCATATACATCAAGCTAATACGGTGTTGTGTATAGTACAAGATAATCTTGGTGAAGCATACAAAAAAATACATAAAAAAATTAAAATGATTAATTCTCTTAAAATCTCAGGGTGTTACATTATACCTACTTAAAATGAATTTCGCCATCGAAATTCATCGGGGTTATAAATGGTTTTCTACTGGAAGGTGTTTCTCATAGAAACCCATGTTGTAAAAAGGAATACTAAATCATCCATTTAAAAAGGAACATTAGAAACATAAAGAATACCCATGGTAACTTATCACTGGGTTTCCACATAGGAGAATATAGGTGAAAAAATGGATATGGAAGAGAAATCTAACCATCATGTTCTGATAGAGAGTGGTAGAGAACATGTCTATAAAAAATCCTACAATCACAATGCCTAAAATTTGTGATGATATAATGTACCATCTAATTCATTAGATATGAGGGTACTAGGACAACTTTTTTTTTCAAAATCATTTCGCTAATGTTGAAAAGTTTTAATTAGAAGAAATACTTACTTGTTTTTGGTACAATATCATCATTGGTCGTTCCATGAACAATTTTCACTACATATCATAAACAAATGATGTTGAATTTGTCATTCTTGAAGTGTTAGCAGATCATGTGATAGAATGACGGGTCATTCCATCTATATTAAACAAAAAGGTTAGTAGATGTTATCAAATATACATAAGTCCATCAATGGTGAGGTTAATCGTATATGATTCCAAAAATGGACTTATACTTCATCTATCATACCGCTTAAAAAAGTAAAACTAGTTTCTACTTACCATGGAATTCCTGTAGGCCAGAGGTAGGTGATAAAGCCCTGTCGCACTTCGGTTGTGGGTTTGATTGCAGCAACCTTGCCAGACGTGACGGGTTGTCGCCCATCCTGCAGGTTGACCTTTAGGTAAAACTATACTATTATAGGAATCTATAAACAATGTTTTAGTCTTAAAAAATACTATCTAAAGTCCGAATTAATCCATTCCAACCATTAGGCTTATCAAATATACTTCTGTCCAATATCATATTATAATAAAAATTATTACTAGAAAGGTCATCTACCAAGCATGTGAATACCATCATTTATCTCCCATATATCATAAGATATATCTTGTTTGTTACATTCCAAATATTTGAACACCTTAATCGTGTATTCTAATGAAAAATGAATACCCATTAAACATTAGTGAAAACATGATTACTATCAAAAGTTAACTCACTCCACATACCAAAATCCCAAAATTTATATATACTCAAACCATGATATGAATTTGTCCTTATATCAGTCATGAGGTCATTAATACTATCATACATTTCATTATCTATTTATCCCTTCATTATGCACATATAATCTTGTTTCCAAAAATATTTGAATAACCTTTCATGTCTACCGGTACCATTCAACATATACTTTCAAATACTTTAGAAAAAACAATAGTTTCTGAATCCTAAGATGTTTCTTTATTCCATAGTACCATTAAAATACATATAAAACATAACTCTTGATAAGCATACAATCATTCCACTACCTTCATAAACCATTGGCCAAGCTTCAACACTTCGTTCATCTCATATATCTTTTTAGTGTATTCATCATAATCAACATAAATACTACCCATCCGACCATGCTGATTCTATTCCTGATATTTTCCCATAGAGCATTGGTTTGCATAATGTCCGTACATTCAAAATTTAATACATTTAACCGTTGTTGATGTCTTAGGAAAACCATTATCCTTGTACATGGTGTTAAATGAACCTTTTCCTCTGCAATTACTAACATTGTGTCCTAATTTTCCACACCCAAAGCATCTTCCAGTTCCTTTGAAACATTCTCTCTGATTCCTCTTTCCACATGATTTACATGATAAAAATTGAACTTTCTTTCCTCTATGATCATCATGAAACACCATCTTTCTCTTATTAGTCGAGTGAGGAATCCTACCAATGTTGATATTATTGATCATATTATGAGATTGCTGATTAGGTATAATAATGATGATTCACCTTCCAAATCCCATTTCATTAGGTTTCTCATGACGAATATCATTTCATTGTCCATCATATCCTCCATAATCATGAATCATCCTATTTACAGCCAATTTTTCTAAAACCCAAATAGAATAGTGTGAGTGAAAAAAATCATTCTATGAAAGTGATATTATAAATAGATATTACCGTCAATATCTATCATCTTAGGTTTAATTATACGATCGTTACCGTAATTCTAGGACTACAACCTATACTTATACTTAACCTTAGGGACATCCCTAGAAATACCTTAGAAATATCTCCAGGGATATCAGTAAAGTTTTCACATCCTAGTTTCCAAAGGTTGACTAAACCATTACTCTGATACCAACTGTAGAGACCCATTTCTTGACATACATGGATGTTACATTACTTTTCTAGAATACGTAATACATAACAAAAAAATACACACAAGGACTATAATAGTTTAGTGTCTTTGGAAACTCAGGACATAATCTTCTAATCATGGTGAAAGATCTTCAACATCTCCCAAAAAGATCTTCCACTATTGTTTTCTGACCTAAAACAATTCTATATATCCTGGGGAAAAGAAAATATATAAAGGGTGATCTCAAATGCTCGGTAACGGTAATCATGGAGAAAATAAAACAAACCATACACATTTGAACATAAACACATGAACATAAACACATGAACATAAAGGTTAAAATTAAGATCTTGAGTTGTGAAATAAATCATGGAGTACGTAAGGAATAGATAATAAAGGAACATTAATCATGATAAAATTGAATGGGAATAAAATATGTTATTGTTGAAAACCATTAAGAACATTATATGATTTCCATAGTATCCAAGGAATTGCTGCAAAGACCATCATAGTGGACAATGTCCCTTAATGTATCGAGTTCACTTCTCTTTCATGTCCTCTATAACTGAACCAGATTAACATGTCATTCCAGCCATGTCTATCTCATGATATATAAATCTATACACAATTCATTAGAGGTAGATATAGATCCCACCCATCTCATAATGAAATCATTCTTTCATGTGCCAAAAAATATTAAATCATACATCGTAGCATAACCCATGTAATACAATGAGATTCTTAAACATCATGCCATCATAACATAATCTTTATAAAAAAATAATATCAATTCATCATAATAAAAATAAAAACATGTAAATAAAAGAGACATTATATTTGAACCATAATCATACTAAATAATGTTATCTTAGATGGAAAATAGTTTTGACAAAACACTCGAAATGAATTCTGGAGGAAAATATCCTTTCTTCTCCAAAATCATTTTCATTTCACAAAATGCAATTCAATTTTAAAAGAAAATGATTTTTTTTAAAATAATCCTGAAATATTGTAGTATAAGATTCATTGAAATAAGTTTTTATGAAACCGTAAAAATCTATTCACGTCGTATAAGTTAAAAAAACATTCTTCTCGTAATTTTGTCAGAAAAGTCAAAAGGTACCTTATATGGTAACCAAACGAAATATTACATCCATACAATGTGGTAAAAAGTAAAAAAGGGTAAAAATTAATTCAAACATACATTGATGAATAGTAAACATTTTATGATAAAATTTTAGAAAACATGGACATGGATAATAAACATGACCCCGATAAATATTACATTTTAGCAATCTCAGATGAAAATGAGATTTGCAAAATTATCCCTTACCTTATGTACAATTTCTTCTGTATGTGTTTGTGACTCCTGTATAGTGGGTTAAAAAATATTATAATCTTGTAATAGAATCATAATAATATTTATGAAATCATATATGATTCACTTATGACTTTATATTAACCGTTCATTTGTCAATTTCATGTTAAAGCAGTGTTTCGGGTAAAATCGTTTCATTTATCATACATGTTTGGACTTGTTGTTCTCGATATTATTATAAATTATATCATGATTTACGAACTTCTAGAATGTAAATAATAAATTATATATAATATATTTTCAGTATATATATATAAATATAATATATAGATAAATTAAATGAAATACACTGTTCATGGAGACGGTAGGCCGTACGTACTCATGAATGTTGTTTTCCTTTACATATTGAATTGAATGGAAATAAGTAGATGAAATATAAATATATAAATAAATCCAGTATCTTTATTATTTCATATATTTCATTATTATTCATTATATATACTTTATACTCATTCTTGAATGGTTATCATGGAAAACGAATCTCATCGCGTCGTGGAGACGGTAATCCGTGCGTACGCACGAGCGATGATATCGTTACCATAATTACTGAATGGAATTAGAGTGGATGATATAATATATCAAAACATGTATCATGTTATAATAATCATATTTAGTTATTATTTACACAATTATACCCATCCATGTAAGGTGGTGGTATAAAAACATATTACACCACAGCGTGGAGACAGTATTCCGTATGTACGCACACGCTGTGATTTTGTTTTTTTAGGATAGATAGAAGGTGAAATAGTGTTGTTTCATTTTTATAATAACATATCAGTAAATATGTAATACCTATGTTATTACTTTATAATTAAAAAAGTAAATAAGAATAATTATAAGAAGAATGAAACTTGAAAGAATCGGTAGAAGAGATTACCTCTTCTTCGACGTGCCTCTATAAAACTTCCTCTTAGGGAACTAGAGTTGGTGTTTTGAGAAGACCAGAACCTCTATGATATAACTAGAGAGGTTGATAAGATAAATTGAAAGAGTTTTTCCATGCGTGAAGGCTAAGAATTTTGTACAGAGTAGAGGAAGGAGGTTCCCTTTTATAAGGGAGGAGAGGTGCACCGTAGAAAAAACTTAAAAATATTATTTTATAATAAATTCATATTCGGTTTATAATGGATCCAAAATAGATAATTTCTATTATATGGTGTGATTGGTTGAAAGTATCTCAACAAATAGGTTTTATACATGTATAGGTTACCATTTTAACCTTATCATTTAGATTTAACTCTAAGTTAAATAATTTAACTTTTACACCGTCTTCTTGTATTCTTACACAATATGGTTAATAAACAAACTATAAACTGCCAATAGAACAAAAATTGGTTCATTAATGTCATATATATTATTATATATGTTTTTTGGCTGAACCTTATATTTTTTAGAATAGAATATAAATTAATAATTTAATATTTGTTTGAAAAACTCTTTTATGGAAATTATAAAACTATTTGGTATTTTGTTTTTCCTAAATTCATAACAGCATTATTTGTAACACACCAGGTAAATAAAGAATATGAAATTTTTATATTTATCCATATTTGTGAATAAAATATTAATATGACTTTAAAGGGGACGCTATTCTCGATGGCGTACCCAACACGCAACAACGAGTTTCTTGGGAATCTTACATTGCACTCTAACAATAAAATAATATTATTTTAAATGGTAGTTAACATGTAGCCGTTGTATTTGCGGGAATGGATAGAAATAACTAAAATATTATTATAAATGTTTTTAAATGTTTTTACATTTATCCAATAAAAGATAAAGGCTAAAAATATGGAAAGAATTTGATTTTAGGCGTATATGCCCTGGTTTTCACTAAAGGGTCACTTATCGCCTTTTGATGGAGAACCGTCATTAAATATAGTTTTTTTCACTCTTATACATTCAATTGGACCAAATAAAACTCTTCTTAAGAATTGGGACATCAAAATTTACTTTGTGTAAATTTTTGGTTTCTTTCCGATAAAGTTCATTTTTTTAAATGAATAGTGTAAAATGTTTTATTTTAATTCTAAACCTCTTTTTAATATAATTTATTTATATGATTATATTTTATTTTTAATTGGTTTTAAAGTGAAATTAGAATATATTTTTACCGTTAAATCCAATAGTGGTCGTTGGAATTAATTTCAGTTTGAAATCAGACTTAAACCAGTGTCAATCTTTTGATACTTATTGTTTCATAAAAACACGCTATTTGATCTGACAGTGGGAATTAATTATTAAATTTATTAACGTGACTTATATATTATGAATTTAATAAAATATACATCATTTTTGAATTCGGAATATCAAATATAGCTTAGGTTGAATTTTTGGTAATTTTCTGAAAAACTCCAATTTTTGATGAATAGTGAAACCACTAAGTGGAAATCAAGCAAACTCATTTTTCAGTTAGATGAAAGTTTACCACTAATGTGTATTGAATTTTGAAAATCCGACATACATGGTTGTCATTAGAATGTAAAATGTGGTTCAATGGGATGAAAATAATTTTTTGGTGAATAGTAACTTTTTTTCATTAATCGCGATTAGAGGTAATTAGTGTAATTTAAGGTAAAAATGATATTATAAAAATATGAAAACACCATGACACTTTTCCTATCCCTATTGGATGAGTCATGGCCGACCAGGAAAACCCATGGGTCAACTTTGGGACCCCATGGAGCCACTTTGGTTGGAAAATGACATTAATATATATTTATTTAATTTTAAAATTAAATTGACACAAACATGAGTTGTTTTACTAAAACAGTTTTTAAGTGGGGTTAAACAAGTCCAAATTTTGACTATAAATATTAATTAGAAATCTAAAAAGATTTTCTACATCATAGTATTTTTTTTATATTTTTTAGATATTAAATAAATTAATTTAATTACGACATCATGACGATGCAACGATGACCTCATTAATGAACAGTTTAAATAAAATGCAACGATAATATAAAATCTAAGATCTACACTTGTCCAAAAAATATTGTATGGGAATATTGCGAAGCCTTATCATCTTATATTCGAAATATATCTATGTGGGACCTTATAAATTCGAAAAACATTTGAAAATAAAATAATAGTTTCATGATTTCCAAAAGTGCCCCTCCTCTCCTCTTATAAAAGGCCCCCACCTCGACCTCATTTCACACACTCCTCAAGCCTTGGGCTCGGCCATACCCTTCCCATTTACTCTCTCCACATCCCTCTCCTCATCCTAGAGGATTCCCTTTGGGCAGAAGCCTTTAAAAAGAAGCTTTTAGGCTCAAATCAAAAGGAGTTACACTTTTAAAGGTAATTCATTCTCTCATGTTCATTTGTTTTATTTTGCTTCTCCGACCCCCTAAACTCTTTTTATTTACATCTTTTGTAACAACACCAGTATATTCAATATACTAGGATGTTTTTATATGATTTATTCGAGCTAAACTCTCACACAAATAAATCAAATGGTTAAAGAACATACGGTTTCCATGGATGGCGAAATTCTGCCTCCCGAAACGATGATTGTTCAAAATTCATATAACACCTTCAAAGGTGGCCATTTAGATGAAACTATATTTATATATGATATATAATATGTTTATGTTTTACTTAAGCTTATGTATTTTCATTTGATTCTTACCTTTATGGTTTTCATTGTGGGAAAACACGATAATTTCATTTTAGGAAGTGCGGACTACCGCCCCCTCAAAGTGATTTGATTCGTTAATGCCATACGTGGGACGTATAAATGATGGATTTAAAGTTATTATATATGATGTTATACTGAAATTATAATATACCTCTATATAATTATTGTTTCTTTCCATTAAATTATGAGATAGAAATGAAAGTAGCGTTCATGCGTACGTATGGCTTACCGTCTCCATGAACGGTGCATTTCATTTCTTACCTCTAAATGATTATGTAATATTATAAATACATGTATATGCCGGATATATATGATATATATGATATAAAAATCATGAATATCATTCTGGATATAATGAACATTTGACCGCACAAACAACATGTAATTGTAAGAAGTCCATTTTCGACTAAAGAACCAAATATTGAAAGAACAAACATTATTAACATAAATGATTACATAATATTTATAACATTGAAATAAGTGATATAAAAGGAATAATGAACTTTAATAAGGTTCATAAGAAAGTAGAAATTAACTCAAGTTTATTATTCGGGAGATTAAAGAACGGTCGGGTCAAGTCAGATACGAGGTAAGGGATCCTACACATCTCTTTCTTTTTAAGTACACTCTTTTATGTCATTCCTTTAAAGCTAATATTTCTTTTTATTGGGATGTTATTTTATATTACTCCCACTGTAATTATTATGTTCATATGATGAGAGACCCTATTTCCTCTCATCAATCCATTTTGGAAGTTTTAAGTGGCGCCGTTAGGCTGCCGAGTTTTCGTAAGGGATTTGTCATCTCACTTTTATTCCTGTGAGATTTATGCTAAATTTGCCACAATTTCATTTGAGTGGTTTATTTACTGCCAATTATTACACTCCTTTTGTAATATAATTCTATTTATGGGTATTTAAATATTAATTTTATGACACTTCTTCAATGGGGTGTACTTTTTGAAAGTTACCCATGTCGGTAATGGAACCTTTCACCCTCCTCATTTTAAAAGACTTCGTTTGTAATGTATTTTAATTCACATACTATTATGTTGGGATATGTTCTTCTATATCCTGATTGATGTAAATTTTATGTCCAAGTGATGAGATTCCCTTTTTATCTCTCATCAACTCATTTTCTGAATTTTTGAAGTGACACCGTTAGGCTGTCGAATTTTACCAAGGGAACGTTTTAACCCAATTTCAATTTCTCTGGGTTCAACATGTAGTTATTGAATATGGCATCCTTTGAATATGTGTGAATGACCTTTTATTGTTTTACACTTAAGATCCAATTATATTGGGTGTATTTATATTTGTCACACATAATTTTGATATTGATATATCCTTAATTTAAGGATACCTTCCTTATAAGGTATTTCATCACATTTTACATCCCTATTGAGTCTTCATTGTTGTTATGCACTAATTCACTCTTATATGGTGTATATACTATCCTTTGGAATATTATATCATGAATCCATTTATTCTCATGATATTATAAAGATCTGATTAAATGTTATTCCTCAATTATTGTATTCAAGTGTCTCTAATTTTGGTAAAAACCCTTTGACCAAAATATCGCTTTAAATGTTTTAATGACTTGTTCTTATTAATATCCATGTTTTCAAAATGGATTTAAGGATTTATTTATATGGATATTAATGGTTTAAAATGTTAAAAGCTTCATGGTGGTATGTGACCCTTTGATTCAAAATTATCCTTATTAAATGTTTTAAATGGTTTTGGAAATGGTTTCTTTTTGTATGGATTCATTATTTCAAAATACTAAAATGTAATATTGTGATTGAAATGTGGAAATGTTTTGTTTCCTTCATGCATGTTTTATGTGATACGTTTATATTATGGTTCTTGGGCATTTTTATGAAAACGGGTGGTTCCGTGATAAACTAAGGGCAGGTGAGCCCGATATAGCTCTCCAATGCATTGGGTAACGCGAAGGAGTGAAATGTTAAGGTTTCTCCGAAGAGATTTAGGGAATATACTATGATGGGTAATCCAAACGTAACCACGAGGGTTACTCCCTATGTAATAATGTTATGAATTCCTCAAGTTACCTTTATGTCTTATGATTTCTATGATTTATTCATGGTTTGATGAGTTATGTTAAAGTGCCTTTGTTTTATGGGTAAAGTATGATTTCATTCTTATGTATATATGAACTCATGTTTCCTTTCCATATTTTTTATAACCCTTACTGAGCTTTTTATGCTCATCCCATGTTTTTGAAATGTTTTTCACAGGTCAAGGGAAAGGTTCATGATGTGATGATAGTGTCAAGGATGGGATCAAGAAATGTCAATCTGTCCAAAAACAAGGAACTAGACATGAATCTTTTGTTCAAGAGTTTTTATTTTGTGAAAAAAATGGAAGCTGAGTAGATGTGTCTACTTTGTAATCTTTGAGATGTAATAATTATGTCCTAATTCTCTAAAACTCTAAACCTAAAAAGATCCTCAACATGTAATCTTGTGATAACTCAAGATTATGTAAGGTTTTAGGTTGGGGCCTTATAGTTGGTATCAGAGGTCGGTTTAGATAACTTTAGAGGTTAGGGTATTCTCTAAGCACAAGTGACATTACCATAATGGTTAGGATTTCAGAAAGAGTCCTAGATTTAGATAAATTGAATGAGTAAGTGTATCTTATTTTTTACCTTCCTCATTAGTACATGATGTTTTTGTTGATATACTCACACTAACATTTTTGTTTTATGTGAATGGATGGATCTAGCAGGCACCAAAGAGACAACAGGTTTGAAGGAAACTGTGGTGGTTCTCTTACTAAGATACTAGATAAAATGGAGGATTCAATGAGGAAACTCGTGGTTTTCCTAAACCAAATATCAAGGAGTCATGATCAACCACTTGAAACTTGGTATGTTCTGTAATGCATCATGTACGAGATGACCAATCGATGTGGAAGTTTAGTTAATAATTATAAAGGTAACCATTATAGTTTATATGATCCTTACTTTTGAGGTAATTATGGGTTATTATATGATATGTTGGAAAATGAAAGGCATGAGATAAACATGAGGTTAAAATATGTAATGATCATTTTTTATGATTTTATCCCTTTTTGGGGAATGATTTGAGAATTATATAGTTTTGGAAAAAGGAAAACATGCAGACCGTGTGACTACCCGTCGCATCGGACAAAGCTACGGGAATCGAACCCACAACCAAAGTGCGACTGGTATTTATCGTTTACCACTGGACTACGTGAAGTCCCTGGTTAGTTTGACTGATTCTTTCTAGTTATATGATTTTATGAATTAAGAGTAAGTTTATTTTGTGTTATTTATGAAAATGATTAACCTATCATGGAGGATATGTGATTAGGATAATTACATTTTAATACGAGACTTTAGGAGCAACTGATGTTGTTTAGAGATAAATGTTACGATTTAACTTGGAAGACTATGTGACTAAATCCTTCAAATATTTGGGTTTTAATCTTATATTGGTTTACATTGAAGAATTTTATGGACAAATTGTTTATCGGATGATCCTTGTTGAACTTTGGGTTTTGTTTGACATATTTTGGAGATTAAGAATAAATTTTCTTTATATAAAGGGTTATCCTTTTCTGGATTATCTGACCTTGTACTAACCTTTTTGGTTTTGGTTATTGTTAAGGTCTAAATATATAGGAAGTATATAGTTCTCTTTTGTGGATTAGGTGATTCTCTAGAAGTTGATTATAGTACTCTTAATGCGAACAAGTCTTCCTAAATACTCGTCGTTTGGGGAAAATATGAGTTTGTGTAAGGAATCTTATAATAGTTGAAATTCCACATGATAAGTGATTATGTTTCCTTATGAATAAATTCCTCAACAAAAATTAAAGTAAAACAAAAATTTTGTTTATTAACTTTTCCTACAGGGGAATCAAATACCGTTTAATCCATCACAAGTTTGTGATTTTTTTATGGTTAACTTTCTCCTAGACATGTTTACTATCACTCTCCCTCAGAACATGAACCTTTGTTTTTTCTTCCATGTCCATGTTTTCTTACATGTAATCCTAATATGGGTTAACTCGGGTGACCTTTGTACTCATCCTTATTTCTTTTAAAGTGATTGATTTATTAACTCTTGTTTCGATGTGGGATTTTCAATGAAGTTTCTGAGCCCAATTTTAAAATTGCGAGGACGCAATTCCTAAAAGGGGGGAAGGATGTAACACCCCAGGTAAATAAAGAATATGACATTTTTATACTTATCCATATTTGTGAATAAAATATTAATATGACTTTAAAGGGGACGCTATGCTCGATGGCGTACCCCACACGCAACAACGAGTTTCTTGGGAATCTTACGTTGTACTCTAATAATAAAATATTATTATTTTAAATGGTAGTTTACATGGAGCTGTTGTGTTGGAGGGAATGTATAGAAATAACTAAAATATGATTATAAATGATTATAAATGTTTTTACATTTATCTAATAAACGATAAAGGCTAAAAATATGGAAAGAATTCAATTTTAGGCATATATGCCCTGATTTTCACTAAAGGGTCACTTATCGCCTTTTGATGGAGAACCGTCATTAAATATAGTTTTTTTCACTCTTATACATTCAATTGGATCAAATAAAACTCTTCTTAAGAATTGGGACATCAAAATTTACTTTGTGTAATTTTTTGGTATCTTTCCGATAAAGTTCATTTTTTTAAATGAATAGTGTAAAATGTTGTATTTTAATTCAAAACCTCTTTTTAATCTAATTTATTTATATGATTAGATTATCTTTTTAATTGGTTTTAAAGTGAAATTATAATATATTTTTACCGTTAAATCCAATAGTGGTCGTTGGAATTAATTTCACTTTGACATCAGACTTAAACCAGTGTCAATCTTTTGATACTTATTGTTTCATAAAAACACGCTATTTGATCTGACAGCGGGAATTAATTATTAAATTAATTAATGTGACTTATATATTATGAATTTTATGAAATAGAAATCATTTTTGAATTCGGAATATCAAATATATCTTGGGTTGAATTTTTGGTAATTTTCTGAAAAACTCCAATTTTTGATGAATAGTGAAACCACTAAATGGTAATCAAACAAACTGATTTTTCAGTTAAATGAAAGTTTACCACTAATGTGTATTGAATTTTGAAAATCCGACATACATGGTTGTAATTAGTATGTAAAATGTGGTTCAATGGGATGAAAATAATTTTTTGGTGAATAGTAACTTTTTTTCATTAATCACGATGAGAGGTAATTTGTGTAATTTATGGTAAAAATGATATTATAAAAATATGAAAACACCATGAAACTTGTCCTATCCCTATTGGATGAGTCATGGACGACCAAGAAAACCCATGGGTCAACTTGGGGACCCCATGGAGCCACTTTGGTTGGAAAATGACATTAATATATATTTATTTAATGTTAAAATTAAATTGACACAAACATGAGTTGTTTTACTAAAACAGTTTTTAAGAGGGGTTACACAAGTCCAAATTTTGACTATAAATATTCATTAGAAATATAAAACGATTTCCTACATCATAGTAGTTTTTTATAATTTTTAGATATTAAATAAATTAATTTAATTACGATATCATGATGATGCAACGATGACTTCATTAATGAACAGTTTAAATAAAATGAAACGATTATATAAAATCTAAGACCTACACTTGGAAAAAAACTATTGGATGGGAATATTTCAAAGCCTTATCATCTTATCTTAGAAATATATCAGTGTGGGACCTTAGAAATTCAAAAAACTTTTGAAAATAAAATAATAGTTTCATGATTTCCAAAAGTGCCCCTCCTCTCCTCTTATAAAAGGCCCCCACCTCTACCTCATTTCACACACTCCTCAAGCCTTTGGCTCGGCCATACCCTGCCCATTTACCCTCTCCACATCCCTCTCCTCATCCTAGATGATTCCCTTTGGGCAGAATCATTTCAAAGGAAGCCTTTATGCTCAAATCAAAAGGAGTTACACTTTTGAAGGTAATTCATTCTCTCATGTTCATTTGTTTTATTTTTCTTCTCCAACCCCCTAAACTATTTTTATTTACTTATTTTGTAACAACAACAGTATCTTCAATATACTAGGATGTTGTTATAATATTTATTCGAGATACACTCTCACACAACTATATCAAATGGTTAAAGAACATATGGTTTCCGTGGATGGCGAAATTCTGCCTCCCGAAACGATGATTGTTCAACACTCATTTAACACCTTAAAAGGTGGATATTTAGATGAAACTATATTTATATATGATATATAATATGTTTATGTTTTACTTAATCTTCTGTATTTTCATTTTTTTCATACCTTTATGGTTTCCATTGTGGGTAAACACGATAATTTCATTTTAGGAAGTGCGGACTACCGCCCCCTCAAAGTGATTTGATTCGTTAATGACATACATGGGACGTATAAAGGATGGATTTAAATTTATTATATATGATGCTATAATGGAATTATAATATACCTCTATATCATTATTGTTTCTTTCCTTTAAAGTATGAGATAGAAATGAAAGTAGGGTTCATGCGTACGTACGGCTTACCGTCTCCATGAACGGTGCATTTCATTTCTTTCCTCTACATGATTATGTAATATTATAAATACATGTATATGATGGATATATATGATATATATGATATCCAAATCATGAATATCATTCTGGATATAATGAACCTTTGACCACACAAACAACATGTAATTGTAAGAAGTCCATTTTCGACTAAAGAACCAAATATTGAAAGAACAAACATTATTAACTTAAATGATTACATAATGTTTATAACATTGAAATAAGTGATATAAAAGGAATAATGAACTTTAATAAGGTTCATAGGAAAGTAGAAATTAACTCAAGTTTATTATTCGGGAGATTAAAGAACGGTCGGGTCAAGTCGGATACGAGGTAAGGGATCCTACACCTCTCTTTCTTTTTAAGTACACTCTTTTATGTCATTACATTTAATCTCATCTTTCTTATGATTGGGATGTTATTTTATATTACTCCCACTGTAATTATTATTTTCATATGATGAGAGACCCTATTTCCTCTCATCAATCCATTTTGGAAGTTTTAAGTGGCGCCATTAGGCTGCCGAGTTTTCGTAAGGTATTTTTCATCTCACTTTTCTTCCTGTGAGATTTATGCTACATTTGCCACAATTTCATTTGAGTGGTTTATGTACTGCCCATTATTAAACTCCTTTTGTAATATAATTCCATTTATGGGTATTTAAATATTCATTTTATGACACTTCTTCAATGGGGTGTACTTTTCGAATGTTACCTAAGTCGGTAATGGAACCTTTCGCCCTTCTCATTTTAAAAGACTTCGTTTGTTATGTATTTTAATTCACATACTATTCTGTTGGGATATGTTATTCTATATCCTGATTGATGTAAATTTTATGTCCATGTGATGATATTCCCTTTTTATATCTCATCAACTAATTTTCTGAATTTTTGAAGTGACGCTGTTAGGCTGTCGAATTTTACCAAGGGAACGTTTTAACCCAATTTTGATTTCTTTGGGTTCAACATGTAGTTATTGAATATGTCATCCTTTGAATATGTGTGAATGACCTTTTATTGTTTTACACTTAATATCCAATTATATTGGGTGTATTTATATTTGTGACACATAATTTTGATATTGATTTATCCTTAATTTAAGGATACCTTCCTTATAAGGGATTTCATCACATTTTACATCCCTATTGAGACTTCATTGTTGTTATGCTCCAATTCACTCTTATATGGTGTATATACTATCCTTTGGAATATTATATCATGAATACATTTATTCTCATGATATTATAAAGTTTTGATTAAATGTTATTCCTCAATTATTGTATTCAAGTGTCTCTAATTTTGGTAAAAACCCTTTGACCAAAATATTGCTTTAAATGTTATAATGACTTGTTCTTATTAATATCCATGTTTTCAAAATGGTTTTAAGGATTTATTTATATGGATATTAATGGTTTAAAATTTTAAAAGCTTCAAGGTGGTATGGGACACTTTGATTCAAAATTATCCTTATTAAATGTTTTAAATGGTTTTGGAAATGGTTTCTTTTTGTATGGATTCATTATTTCAAAATACTAAAATGTAATATTGTGATTGAAATGTGGAAATGTTTTGTTTACTTTATGCAGGTTTTATGTGATGCGTTTATGTTATGGTTCTTGGGCATGGTTATGAAAACAGGTGGTTCTGTGATAAACTAAGGGCAGGTGAGCCCGATATAGCACTCTAATGCATTGGGTAACGTGAAGGAGTGAAACGTTAAGGTTTTTCCAAAGAGATTTAGGGAATATAATGTGATGGGTATTCCAAACGTAACCAAGAGGGTTACTCCCTACGTAAGAATGTTATGAATGCCTCAAGTTACCTTTATGTCTTATGATTTCTATGATTTATTCATGGTTTTATGAGGTATGTTAAAGTGCCTTTGTTTTATGGGTAAAGTATGATTTCATTCTTATGTATATATGAACTCATGTTTCCTTTCCATATTTTTTATAACCCTTACTGAGATTTTTATTCTCATCCCATGTTTTTTAAATTTTTTTCACAGGTCAAGGGAAAGGTACATGATGTGATGATAGTGTCAAGGATGGGATCAAGAAATGTCAAGCTGTCCAAAAACAAGGAACTCGATATGACTCTTTTGTTCAAGAGTTTTTATTTTGTGAAAAAAATGGAAGCTGAGTAGATGTGTCTACTTTGTAATCTTTGAGATGTAATAATTATGTCCTAATTCTCTAAAACTCTAAACCTGAAAAGATCCTCAACGTGTAATCTTTTGATAACTCAAGATTATGTAAGGTTTAAGGCTGGACCCTTATATTATTAATTCGAAAAAATTAATCTCACCAACTCTAATATGTTATATTAACCTATTAAATTAGTGTAATTCATTAAAATTCTCATATTACATTTATTTGGGTACTTATAATATAAAATATGTTAATTTTTCATTTATAAGGTAATTACTGCATCATCATTATGTCATAAATAAATTAAATTATTTAATGTATAAAAATTATAAATAATATATCATTATGTTGGAAATATTTTTATCTTTCTAATTAATATTTATAGTCGAATTTATCGTATGTATAACCCTATATTCAAAATGTTTTAGTCATTATACTTTCATTTTAACTCTTTTAATTTTTATTTGAATTAAATAATAATAAATGTCCTCATCTAATCCAAGTGGACCTAAATGGTCATATTTTATTCCTAAGGGTTTTTGGTCGAATTAAACATATCAAATATAATTAGGACATGTTATAGTGTAATAATAACATCATTTTTACCCTTAATTACCATATTTACTTTTAACTGTGGTAAATAAAATTAAAAAGTTACTATTCACCAAAAATTATTTGTATCTTATTAAACCACATTTTACTCTTTCATATTAACCGTTTGTCTCAGATTTTCAAAATTCAGCTCCTAGAAGTGGTAAAATTTTGTTTTATGTAAATTTTCAAATTATCCTAGGAGGTGGGTAAAAGATGGTGAAAAGATAAATAAAATTTTTATATATCTAAAATTATTATAAAATGACTCCAATGAATTAAATTGAGATTATATATGTATTATATATCATCTTTTACATAAAATAAATTTAAATTAAATAAATAATTATGTAAATAAAAATTCGGTTTTAAACTATAACACAATGTTTTTCACTATTCATCAAAAATTGAATGTTTTCATAAAAATACTAAAAATTCACCCTTGGCTAATTTAGATATTATGAATCAATAAATGAAGTCCATTTTCAATGATAAAATTTATAAAATTTAAAAAAGTGGGAATTACTATTCATCGGGGCTAGTTTATATAATATTTTAATAAAATATCTTTTTTAGTGAAACCCGGTATTGCGTACGACACACGCTATCGAGGAAGTTGGTGATTGCGTGTCATGTATGCCATGTCAGGGCTGCGTGTAGTGCAAGCACCCTTTAGTGTTGCTTATAACATAATCAAAACTTATTTTATTTATACATTAAACAAAATCAATACTTAATGTTGTGTAGAATAATTTCCACAAAACGAACTTGAAATTGTGTATAGCACAAGATAAGAATAGTTTTGATTATACAATAAGCTAATACGGTATTGTGTATAGTACAAGAAAATCTTGGTGAAGCGTACAACAAAAGAATCAAATAAATTAAAAAGTATAATTGTCATAAAATCTTCGGGTGTTACACTATAAATCCTATAAGCATAATTTCAATCCTCTTGGTCTCAAAATACCCTCGTTTGATTCTATTATCAACCAAGAAATATAAATTATTAATTCTCTAAAATGGAATTAATAGTTTTCTTATTTAATATTTAAATGATTATGTGATCACATATTATCATAATAAATAAGATTCATTTAAAAATAATTTTTTTTCTCTAATGGAATGAAAAAAAATGATTCATAAAATATATCTCTTTACCTCTTCATAACTAATATATTCTGTAACCAGTAATTGATGAAGACTTCACCCATACAAAAAATAAATTTAATATATTTCACATAGGTCAATCATTCTATCACAAAACTCATGTTGAAATAAAATATTATCCACTTTCAAAACACTCTATCATTATATAGAATACCTGAATATGTTATGCACAGATTAGTGGATGCATCTCTAAATTTTCATCCCTTAAACAATTTAATTAGGAATCATGAAGAATGAGATTTATGATTTCATATTTCCAATACCATTGAAAACCCATCCAATGAAATTAAGAGAGAGGGTATATAAATAACATATCTTTTCCTAGAATATAATGTGTTTGGAAAACCATTTTCATCCTTAGTGTCTCAAATTAAGCCTTTAGACATTGTTTTTTCAAAATATCAACCTCCAAATCCTTCAAAAGAATAAACTCTAGATTTAGTTCATTTTTCAAAATTATCTTTGATAATGATATATGTATTATAAATCTACTTTAATATAAATATTTCATCATGTCCTTTGTGTGATTTATGGAACATGTATTACCAAAACCCTTGAAAAATGGTAACTTCACCTCAATAAAAAATTCCTCATTCATTGTATTCATGGAAAATAAATATGTTGTACCTTGAGTGAAAGAAATACTATTTTTATAAAATTTTGAGAGTAAATAGAGTTTCCTTCTATGTAATCAAACTCCAACATCATTCTACCATAATGAAAACTCCACCAATTATGGATATTCAATAATTAAAAAAACCCACCCAATCTACATTTTTATAGATAAAAATATTAAACATTCCCTTCTTTTAATATTTTATCCCATATATTATAGTGCACATATTGTATATGTGAATTATATTTACAACCAAATAATGTGACATTTATGTGATTTTAATAAGATGAAATTATAGGTAACTAAATAAAAATCGTATGGACTTGTGGTTGATCAATATAGAAGGTCTCCAATAAATATCATATACTAATTAAGATCAACATCCCGTCCATATTTACCCAATTTAGCTTTGTTCCCCCTTATGTATTGGTGGAAATATGTTTAGAATATTCAATGTTATATTTTTTTGTGGTTCCTCTGCTTATTTTTATTTCTTAATGAAAATTTTATCATTCACATTATAGATTATCAAAAAGATAAAATACCTCATTTCTCATAGATTATACTTTAAAATAAACATATTTCTCATTTTATGAAACTCTTTATACACTTCTTCATTATTCCCTAAAAATGTGATATCATCAATATAAATAGTCAAAATGAGGGACACCAATTGATTTTCATTTTTTATAGGTTTTTTACACTAATTATTTCATAAATTCATGATACATCCTGAAATAGTTCATCTTGTAATACATTTATCTAATGTATTTCATCAACCCATCTAAAGAATTATTGAACATATAAACATTGATCTATTCATTTCATATAATGAAAATGATTGTTTTACATATATCAACATCTTCATCTATCTATTCAATGAGAAACAAAAACTGTAAATCCATTTTTTTAATCATATATTTACATTGTGTTAAAATAGAAAATAATTACTATTCTGGTTCCAAATACTACAATTTGTGAAATGGGATCATCAGTATTCATACCTTTATCTTATTAGAACCCCTTATAAACTATCCAATTCTTGGTTTATACCATTTCACCTTTTATATTATCCATTTATAAAAAATACATGTTCTTCTAATATCGTTACTATTTTAATGATTGTGTTGTAGATCTAATTTCTTATTTTTCTCAATAAAATACCAGTGTTCATTCATGAATTTAATAGAATCCCCTTTCTCTAATACCTCATCAATATAAATTTTTTAAACCTGTTAAATCAGTTGGTTATGTGAATGGGTCGACAATTTTATTGTGTTATGAACTTATTTTTATTTATACATAATGATTTTTCTATACCTATAAAATATTTCTCATAAATTTAACGGATATATGAGTTTATAATTCATCACATAAAATTGGTTACTCGTCCTCTAATCCTTGGACAAAATTAGTACATTCATCTTTACTAATTATTTCTTCAAATTTCTTAATATGAACTATTTTAGTTATCCCTTATACAAATTATCTTATGAAATTATCCAATTTGAATTTTACAATGATTCTCATATGATTAATCGATGATTCATCTAGTATCCTTATTGTACCATCAACATTCTTTTTCATTTTGAGTGCATACAAGGAATATACCATCAAAATTAATTTTGATAAAACATCCCAATATTCTCACCATTTGATATTGTAATGTACCAGATACCAAAAACCATCATATACATCAATCATGTGATATTGTTATAATAAATCTCACATGATATCATGGTATAACTTTTCTGGTATAAGAAAATATTTTGGAATGTGGACTCATTTTCCAACAGGTGGTCTCTAAATTAACATGGATGCAATATATTAAAATAATATCTTTTGATATTTTCATAAAATATTTTATTATATATTTAAAAAGAACCATTTTGGAGGTGTATAAGGGGAAATATTCTCATAAAATTAATAAAGGTTCTCAAGATAACTTTTGAAACATAAAATTATCAAACTCAACACTATTATCAACATGAGTCTTCTTTATATAGTAGATGAAATACTTTTTTTCTATTATCCTAAAATATTTCATCATTTTTACATCCTCTATGTTTGGTTTTAAAAACATAATACAATTAATACATATGAAATTTTATATAAAGGAAACCATATAATTATATACATTATTTTATTTTTTTCTAATGGGACTATGTATTTCATAATAAATAATCTTTATGGGATGATAATTATGTATCTTAACTTTTCTATATGTTATATTTTAAATTTACCATTGATGGGGACTGTAAAAACAATAATTATATACATTATTTTATTTCATTCTCATGAGACCATAAATATTGTTCATATTTATCATGATCATATATCTAAGACTTCAATTTTGTAATTTATTTTCTTCCTTTATACACAGATAATATGTATTATGTGCTTCTATAATAATGAACAACTTTCCAATCATTTTCTATAATATTTCCACAACTTCACAATGAAAAATTATTTTAACAATAAATCCACTGATTCATTAGATAACCTTTTTTCCACTTTCATAATTCTATGAATCTCTCAACAGATTATGTATTAATCCATCAATAAATATAGAACATTAAATTTTCAAATTTTCTTTTCTAATTTTAGAATATCTAATTTATGTGACTTTGAGAGTCTCTTCATTTCAAAAATAAAATTTACCTAATTTTTAGTATCTCACATTTAAAAAATCTTTATATCACCTATAAAATGTTAATAACACCCATTTTAAAATACCCATGATCATTCTCCTCTTCTGTTCATGAGAGTAGTTTCAATATTTAAGGGGTTTTTCCCATTTTCGACCATATATTGAATTATGTGAAATTATTTAAACATTTACATAATATAGAATGATAAAATGAGAAATAATTTTCTATAATAATGGGCTGATAACATATTTCAAAAACTATTTACAGTGGTGGAAATATATTTTCATTTTATGACAGAATTGTTTTAGTTTCTTTTTAGTATTTCAACTTTTTTAGATGAATATCCCTTAGACTCTAGTTCCCACAGTATTATGATTCAATACAATGTTTATTATAGAACCAAACCATCAATTTTTAGGTGAAAATACTCCCATAATAAAGGAGAATCCATAAAATTCATATATACCTTTTAATACAAAATCTTTTCTAGTACTATAAAGTAGTGTTATATCAACCCTTTAACCATAAATAATTGTTAATACAAGTGGAAAAATAATGGAATCACAAAATATCATTACTAATATAAGAATACATTTCCACATTATCATTATCTATATTTTTTTAGTTTTTAAATCAAAATTTTATTCTATTGAAACCAAAAAAAATCATATTATCTTGTATTCTTTATAAATATGTTCTAATTGACATCATTTTTATTCACATAAATCATAGTACGGTTATTAAATATTATAAGAATATATGAAAATGGTTATTTATGATATCCATGAGCTTTATATATTGTATAGAAGATTATAATTTCTGGAATGAATTTTGGAAACCTAATTTATCACATTCACATTCAACAAGATTGTATTAAATAAGCTGAAATTAATTCTCATTATTAAATAATTTTTCAACCAAATTTCATTGAAGAGTATCATATTAATAAATAAATTTCATAAAATCATAAATCCCGTTTAATATCATGTAATTTTCATTATGTAATAATTATTTATTTTATATATATTGATCTTATTTACCCATCATATGTTTTCTTTGTCATGAATTTTAACTTAAAAATGAATGATTCAAACTATCACATATGGATAAAATCAATTTGACTTTTTAGTATCTGTCTTTAGAGTTGATTCATTAATCACTAGTAAAAAACTAATGATTCACCATATAATAACTATATTTTCAACATGTTTATCCCATTATTTTTTAACTTCTAATTTATCTTCACTATCATAAAAAACATCATGTTTTAAAAAAAATTACATTTTAATATATAGTGTTTTTATTATTCATCCTTGAATTTTTTTAATAATTTTTAATTAAAAAAGTTGGACAATAATTAATTGAACATATTAGTCAGCACATCACCTGAATTATAATAATGGGATCCATTCTAAGAAATAATTTTTTAATTTTTTTTCATATTTAGTGACATTGAGGTGGATTTCATGATAATACCATCCCTTATAATTTATATTATAACACATTATCATCTCATATTTAGGTAAATTACATAGAAAATGATCATGTGAGATGTTTATTGGAACATTATATTTTAATTGTTATCTATCAGCATTATTTATGATATTTTTAATTGTTAGTATCTCCTTTTTATAAATTTAGACATAAATGTTTTCATAATATTTCCATATAGTGATTTAAATATAATTTACCCTTTTAAGAAAACCCTCCAATTCAATCATCACGTATGATTTTAAGATCATTATATTAAAATTTCCAAACATTTTACTTTTATGTATTCACTTTTTGATCCCGTCAAAATTTATATTTATCTTATACAAAATTCTTTTTGATAATCAATTTAAATTAACCATATTTAATTCACTTTTTAATAGAGTTTAAATTATAGAATATCTATCATGTTCATCATTCCTTAGATTCTAATTATTGAATATTTTTTGGGAAAATCATATATATGTGAATTAAAACCAAATCAGATAACTTATATAACATCAAATCCATTGGATAAAAGATATGTTATAACTTTTCATTCTAGATATGAAAGTTATTATGATCAAAGAAAGGGAATCCATCACTATTAATTGAGTTTTGAAAAAATATTTTAGTTTTATTTATCATAAAACATCGATCATCATAGTTTCATTGAAGGGTTTTTGTCATTAATAGATGTTTTAATGTATATTTTGGGTTTAAATGACCACTGAGTGGTGAATGATTCATTGATCAACCCTTTTTGGTTTTTCTTATTTTAAAACAATCTTTCAATTCAATTAGATAAAAATTAATCTGTTAAAAACCTAGATGAACACTAATAGAAACACCATAACTTAAAAATTCAATTCAAATTATGAGTTGATAGAATTTTTAATGATCTGCAAAAAAAATCGAGATAATCATGTATACATGAAAACAATCAATCTGTTTTGTTATAGGTTTCATATATTCATTGGTAACAATGAACTATTTTCATTTATCATATCATGTGGTACTTATAAATATTAAATGATAGTATTGATTTTTGTGAAATCATTATTACATTTTTCAATAGGATTCAACACAACATCAGAATGATACTTGTATTCATTTCACATAAACTGTCATAAGTTGGTTCATTATAATCATTAAACTAGTTTTGATTGTTAATATATTTTTATCATGGGTAATTAATGTATCATTTTATTAACCATACCCATCAAAATAATTTTTACCTGTCTGGGATGGTTTACTGAATAATATATAGAATTATATAAATATCCATCAAGGGAAACTATGGAAATTTAAACTATATTGATATTGGATAATATTATGAAAATTTCTATATTTATTAGGTAATTTAATTTCAATGGTAATACCTAAAATTCTACTTTTACACAAACCATCAGTATTCAAAATTACCATACTAAGATCATAATTGACTTCAAGATCCTGAATTATTAATAAAATATATATGAAATTATATTAAGTAATAATTAATAACTCTAAAACATATATTATTGTACCAAAAATGATATATAAATTTTTAACGTTGAATATATACACATTAATCAATTAAACAATTAAGAAAATGAAATAGATAAATAAATAATCTAATAATATTCAATGATGAAAATAAAAAAAAGTATATGTTGGAAATTTTTTATTGTAAATATTTTTTAAAAAAATTATAGAAATAAATATGATCATAAACATGGTTATTATGATAGTATCTTCTCTTCTATAGGTTCTTAGATAAAATTTAGCAAATCCAATTTTTAAGGTAATTGGAATTTCATGAATCAATATATTGTTATGATTCATGATGATTCCATTTTTACTATGGATGTTAATAAATGGTATCCTTTATTTATTATATTTTCTTTCCCACTTTATTTACCAATAATTATAATTATGATCCACTTTATTTATAGAATTTTATGATGTTAATAATACTTTTCATTCATTATAAGTGATATATTTTCCATTCATTTACACATTAATTTATCCATATAATGTGTACATTTATTAGTTTGAAATCTAAATATGTTTTATTCATTATAATTTTTTTTATAATTTCTCATTACATTTTTTAAAAATGTTTATTTATTACAATAATTATCCTATGAGTTACAATATTGTAATTTTCAAAATATTATGAAGGTTTTACCAATCAAGGTCATATATTATGGTTTCACTCCAAATTCAACATATAAACCCATTTTTTCAGTGATCCATTTATTTGATATATTTTAATGTTTTCTTTAAAATGGATTGTATGTTACCCACTTGAAAATTATTTATAGTTCATAATTCCTTCTTCTTATGTCAATACTATGAAATTTTTTCTAAAAAAACTTTTTATAGTTTCAAATTAAATTTAATATATAAATATATTACTTCAATGTATATATATATTAAGTATCTCCTTTTTATAGACATGATTAAATTCATAATTTTATATAGAAATATGGTACTAATCGTTGAACTTGATATTTCATGGTATTTGATTCTATTTGGAAATAATGTGAAACCCATTTTCACCATACAGGATTTCATTACATGTTTAGTGAATGATATCATATGTAAAAAATATGAGTGTAAGACGGGTTTTGGTATTTTATATAACCATCCAATGATTTATAAAGATGATTACATCTCATGGTACTACTATAAAAGGATTCAATTATGTTTTCACACCACGAATTATTATGATAAGTGACTGAGGAGAGATTGAGGATGAGTACTAAATCACAAAAAATAGGTTCCATTGGATTTGATTATACTGTTATTCCAGGTTACAAAATAATTACATGTCATTACATGTTAATGTTAATATTCCTATGATTATTATCAATTGACCGTGTATTGTATTATAATATTCTTTCATGATACATGATTTCAAATTTGGGATTATATTTCCTTCTATCATGACTTATGATCATAATTTATTATTAAATTATATTTTTTTATAATATACTTCTACCCTATTCTTATTTTTTCATTTTCTTGTATCCTAACCATTTACTAAATAATTGAAGAATTTTTTTATTAACTGAGTGTTTGGATCAATAATTTCTTATATATCCATTCCTTATGTTATAAAGATGTTTATATCTTATGAAAAGTCATGAAAATAATATAGAGTTGCTCAATTATGGAGAATACATCAAAATAATTATAAAATAAGTTTCATAGATTGTTATTATAAAAGATTCTAAACCATCTCCCTTTTAATATTGTGTGTTTATTTTTTAGTTTTATTTATTTATTTATGGAAATCATATAAAATAAATAAATGATTCTTTTAGGTCATCTAAAATTTTATCATGTTATTTTATTAAATAATCATTATTTAGAACTGATCACTAGAGAGTTAGCCTATGGATCCTTGGTTGGAATTAGATTACGGTTTGTTATCTCGTGGATTTTATTATTATTTTAGGGATTACTTTTTGATGACATTATGGATAACGTTGGGGGTATGTCCACATATATGATAAAATAAAAGATTTTTTTTTCGAGTACATGGGTTTCCATGAAAGTGATTTTCTCTCAGGACATAAGCATATGGATGTTATTATATAATAGATGCATGTAGGTTCAATTTCCCTAAAAATTAAAACTGAGTATTAAATCAATTTTTAATCGGTGCATGTTGAGTGGGCCAAAAACATTACACCTCACAAAACACACTAAGAAGATATGATTTAGTAAATCACCTTCTATTAAAGAAACATAATGATGTATTTTAGAATATATTTATAGTGTTATTAGAGAATATAATAGAAAAATAATCATGTCCAACTTACATTTAATTGGAGGAGTTATATGTCAATATAATTATTTCATAGTTGAATTGAAAGTAAAATTTTTTGAAATGAAGGCCACATAAGAAGATGATATTTATCGTTTATTTAACCAATTTATATTTTCATGTACCATTATTATATTTCATGGTAAAAAAAATTAGTTTTAGTACATTGTAGGATATTAGATCATGTAAATGATGTAAAAAAAGTATGTCTTTAGAAATTTCAAGGTTATATAACCTAGAACTAAATTACAATAGGAACACATGTTTATGAGGGATAAGAATATAACCACATTCATTTTATGAATGGGTTGTGAGGTCTTAACAAGGTTATTGTGCTTGGTATCCAATCATAATTTTTTTATATGGTTATTTCTTTTTATACCCTTAATTCTTTCAATTTGTATGAATTCATTAAAATTTTGTGAACATAATTTATTTAAGATCGATGCAAAATGGAACACTCTAAGATTTATGTATATATTTTCATTTTTTATATAATATATTTATTTTCATACTTAATATGAAAATAAATCCTAATTTTAATAGAGAAACACATTATTAAAATAATTCAATATAATGTGAATCATCCACAAAAAAGTTACAATAAAAAAATCAGTTAAATAAAATAATGATAAAATGATTTTCTATAAGAAATATAATTTCCTTAAATTTTGTTATTGGTTTTAATGGATTATATAGGTGTTTATAAAATTTAATTATTATATAATAAATAAATAATAGAATGTAATTAAAACTAGATAACATTAAAATTGAACCATTCAATAAAATATATACTTTTATTGATGTATAACCTAATAAATTAATTTTATAAATTATAAAAGTTAATTCCAATTGTAAATAATATTTTAAACTAATATATTAATTTCCATTGATATGTAAATAAATTTGGAATTTTGAATAACTAAATGATTATCTTTTTTATTAAATGACTTTTAAACATTAATATTTAATTTTTTAAAATATATATTTTTATTTTTAAAATAATTATTTGATGAAGGGAACATTTTTTTTGGATTAAACATCAAAAAATATCATTATTTGAATTTTTAATATTTTCCAGAAAAAATTGATTATTTTGTGAAGTGTGAAAAATACAATTTTGACTATTAAAAAATGTATGTTTATCATAATTGTTTTATGAATAATATATATTTATCGTGTGAAATAATTCATTTATAAAAAATATTTTGAATTGTTAAATCCTATTTTTTCATTTTAAAATCTATTTAATATTTTATGAAAAATAAAAAACAATTTGAAATCATTTTCTTAATTATTTTATTACGTATTATATTTTATAGTAGAATTATTTGTAATCCATATAATCAATATTTGTTATAATAATCATATTAATGTCACGTATATAAAAAGCATTAATAATTTTATCCAAAATATTATTTTTATACATTGAATAATATTTTTCTAAAAGTAGTTATTACGGATTAAATATTCTAATGATAAAATTATTTTTTCATAAAATAAAAATTTTATTTGAAAAATTGGGTTTTTATTTAGAATAATTAGTGCTAAAATATATTAGAATTCCCATTTTAATTTTTTTAATTAAAAATAAATTATTTAGTTAAAAATTACCTAACACATGATGCAAATAGTAAAAGTGAATATTGTAAGTTTAATAGAGTTAAATGATGTGAAAAACATATGATAAATTATATTGGATGAGTTTTTATAAAACATAAACATTCCAAAATAATTTATTTTCATTAGTTTGTTCATTTTCACCCTGTATATTGTCATTCAAATTATATTATTTAAAAAAATTCCTTTTAGCTCAATTATAAAAGGATCTGAAATACGCCCAATTTACCATCTCAATATAAATTATTTTATCATTCAAAATAATCCTTTAGTATCCCATAATCTCTCTCACCACTTCGATGAATTTGGGTTCTTTTTAAAACCCTATGCTACGAAGCCTGATGGTTCTACCCACAGGAGAGTATTCCATGGTCGGGGTATTATTCTCAATAGAGAACATTTTATTAATTTTATTGTTTTCCCTATCAATCCTATTAAATCCATTAAATAATTATAAAGTTAATATTAATAATATACTGATATTTCTTTATACTCATGTAATATCAATTTTATAGATTCCTCCAAAACCATTCCAAAAATGATGACATCAACTTCCGTATGTCGGAACTATAACCTCTATGAAGGATCAATATTTTTCATTAATCCATTATGCACCTAGTTATCAAACAAAATATAAATAATTACATACATATATATATATATATATATTTAATGAATTTTAATTGATAAAACAATCCTAATATTCCTCGTGATATGATGGAAATGAATGTCTCACCAGAGAGTATGTGTATACTACTCCCTCAAAAAAGTGAATGTATTTTATTTTCACTCTAATTATTTAATATTAATCCAAATTATTTATAACAATATTCATAACTTTAAGAACATAGAAAAAAATATCATTATAATTCATTAATAGATATTCTATTATAAATTAATTAGTTTCTTAAAAATACTCCCCCATAGGTCATAAATAGTTGTTGTTTCGGTTGTTTTAACAAAAACATGAAATATAGTATAAATTTATATAACGTATATCTATAGAAAAACTAAATAGATGGGATTTTGGAAATAAATATTTATATAATGATAAAAAATTTCTATACTAGTAATGGTGATACCTATCTTGTTTATAATATACAACCCCTTATTCAGGAAAATTACCAAAACAAACTCATCACCAAATTCATCATCAAATATCATAACAACTATAATTAGAATGTTAAATTTGAACAAAATAATTCATTATAAAAATAATTCATGTAAATATAATGATCTTGTAATGATAAATGTTGAATATGATAACAAAAATGTAAACTTCCAATACAAAACATATATATAAAAATCAATTCTAATAAGTTATGAAAATTTAAATAAAATATAAATAACAAGTATATTGTTAATATATAATTATTAAGGAATATCAAAAATTGGTTTACGTTTGAATAATGTTATGAAATGAGAGCTTAATATATGCATTATTGTTATACATGTAGTTATATAACTTTTAGCTATTGTAGATTAATCATATTGGGTTTTTCATGGATTTTTTTTCATGAAGCATATTGATTAATTTTGACCATCGATATTACTATATGGTTTTTATTTTATTATTAAAAATCCTTACCCACAATTTTATTTAAATTAAATTAATGAACATTTTTCTCCAATGATGTCTATGATTTTTAAAATATTTTCAATTACTTATAAATGAGTTCATTTTCCTCAATTTCTATATTTTCATTCCATTAATGTTCTTATTTCTCAATATGAAATCAATGTTTTTTTATTGATACTCTAACTTCTCTATACATATTTTCCAATGTTACATATTGAAATCTCATTAAAATTTCTATTTCAATAATTCTATTTCAAATTTTTAAAAAGGATATCTCTTTAATGTTAAAGTTTTATATTCCCCTCCGCATTTCCTATAGAATTCCGTTTTGTTTTTGAACTATCTATTTTTTTATTTTTAAAGTGGTGTTATGAAATAGTATTCATTTCCCACCATATCAAAATTATTTTTCTATCATTTTTTATTTTGAAAATATAATGAAATTTTCTCTTAAACATTTTTATTTTATCTACAGTAACATATATATGATTTAATTAAAATTAAAATAGTTCTTTTGTGTCACCTTTTAAATTCTTTTATGAAACACTCATTAAGGGTTTATCTAAGTTGTGTATCAATTGATTAGATGTTGATAACATGTTATGAGAATCCATATCAAATTTTTATAGAACCCATCTTGATTCTACATGAATTAAGGATATATTTAATGGTTTAAAACTTTTGGAACACAAATATATGAAAGTTTTTGTTTTGGAACCTTAATATCCCAGTAATGAATTATTTAATATTTAATATCTAATGTTTTACAAATATATGGGTGAAATTATGTTTTACAAGAATGTGTGAGTATATATATTAAATCATGATGGAGTGAGTATGAGTAGCGACTCCTGACAGTGATTTCCACTATGATCATTTCTAGGAAAAGTTCTTTAATTTTATATTTTTTTAATTCATATTTTCATTTAATATTCTGATGATTTAACTATATGGAATATATATTAACTAAAACTATTAAAAGATACAAAATTTTTATTCATATTAGATTATATGTTACACTATAATGACTTATGGGAAACTCCTATTGTTCTCTTTACTTTTAAATTATATTTTTCACCCCAAATAATTTTTTCTCAAATTCATAGAATCTATCATTTTCTTACATGTTCATAATTTTTTTCATTACTGATAATTTAGGATCACCCCATTATTATTATTCCATTATTAGGTTTATTAAAAGGTTTATAACATATGAATGATTATAATAAATTCTACAGTGGTTTAATTATTGATAAAAAATCATATGTATCATAAATTATGTTTCTTATATGGATTATCTTCAATGTATCTCATCCTTACCTTCATGAAATCAAGTATTTTTTTATTGTATGTACTGTTTGAATTATGGAAATAATATAAAATAGTTATAATAACATATTTGAATATCTTATTTTGTATTGAATCTATGATTTAAATAATGTATTTCCCCTATCCATGGAGTTTTGTTTTGGTATTCCTCGACACGCTTCGAGAAAACTATCGAGGACAGTCAATAACTCATGACTATGATAGAAATGAAATATTATAGAAATTAAAACTATGTTTTATCTCTTCAAAGGGGTTTAAGAACAACTGTCTCTAATGGGATGTTATAAGTCATGCCGAGGCTGACTCTTTACTATTGAAAACATCTATATAACATTTCTCTAGGAACTAATACTTTTTGATCTACTCCCAAATATGATAGTATGATTTTATATCAGCAGTGATCCAATTTGAGCCTATATCAGATAAATAATATCTTCTTTCAAAAATATGAAAATGAATTTTAAAAGTATGAATACAGTAACATAGTTCATGGTCTAAGGAAATAGATCAACTATGAAATTTATATCTCAACCTCTATATCTGGAAGTAGGTATCATGTCTAATGAAAGATGTTCTGGAATCAATTTCCTTAAAACCTAAATTTGGAAGATAACTATATAAGATAAATAATCTCTAACCAACATAATACCATGGTTTTCTAATAATGAAACTCATCTTAAAATTGATCACATAAATTCTCTTATGAAACCTAAACTAGCTGGGATCAATAGAGAATAAAAATAAATACCTATGAAAATAGATTCAAAAAATATTAAAGGATAATGTAATCAAATTATCCTTCTTTTAATAGATAAAACTAACAGAGTTATCCACCTCAACAAACCATTTTGTTGTATCTAGAAGAAAACCCATCATATTTTGATGGACATTGTAATTGAGAACATAAGAATTTTCCACTAGAAATAATCTCATAAACATCAAATCTATTTTGATCTTACGTTGAATCCCTATTTACAACACCAAAATGATTTTTATTAGGACATCTACCTGGATATGTCCCTGTAAATTTTAAAATTAATAATAATTTATAAACACGATATATATAATCCACATTATTATTTATGTATGATACATATAAAATATTATTCTCCAAACATGTTAATAACATGAATCATCAATCATGAATAATGATCAAAACCAATACTCTACCATTCATCTTGAAACATTAACATATCATTTTTACTAAATATAAAATCCTTGAGTCAGATCATAGGGGAACCTAGTCTCATGTGTCAAATATAGTATACCATCCTTACATCATATAATATCGATAATTACTAATCACTACCAACAGAATAATTAAAACATTATAGGTTCTTATCTTGTAGATCCAAACTATCTCTCAAAAAAAAATATAATGCCAAATTGTTATGAGTTAACCACACTTCTACTACCTCAGGACCCATTATAAAGACCTAATTTACACTTAAATACCAGATCCAATTGTCCATGAGTTGGGTACTAACTATTAGGGTATTAGATATTTACAAATTAAGGATATTATGAAAATTAATCATTAAAAAAGATAAATAATATATCAGTAAATTCCATAATATAGGAAATACACTGTTAATTCATTTAATTTCAATCATATAAAGGTAAAATGGGTAAATAACTTGGGATAACCATAGATTAGTTACTCATAAAAATTATTAATCCATGAAAAATCCTCAACTGTCCAGTAAGGCCAATGATGATCACTAACTCCCACATGGAATATATGGAAATATATATATATATATATATATATGTGTGTGTGTGTGTAAGTGGGGAGGGGTATGTGTTTGGGAAAGGGAGTGAGAGAAAATACTAGTATTCAATATTGGATCATCCTTAAAACATATCCTGAAAATGGAATTAATGAACATCTCTAACATGATCCAATTTTGAAACATATATGTATATCAATTGAATCTTTTTAATGGAAAATAAAAACAAATTCATAAGATAGTGAATTAGATTTTGGTATGTGGTTTTGGATTCATATTTTAACAACCCAAACTTTTATGAATGAAATTACTTTTTTATTTAATTAAATTTCTTATAGATATATAAATCACCAAAAATAATTTTTTTTATTATATTAAATTTTATTTAAAGGATTGTCATATATCTTTACTATTGATAATATAGTCATTGAATAGTGATCACATGATATGTATAAATATAGGGTTTTAATGAATCCTTTGGCATATAAAAAAGATGTCGTGTCCTCAACTTTTCAGATTATACCATATGAAGACCATCTATCAGATCATCCAAGGGAGATATTATTTTTTGTATTTTCCAAATATTAAGATATAAATGAGATACAAAAACTTATTCTTGAGAGAAAACGTTACTGGAGAAGTTCATGTTCATCGAGATCACAACCCAAACCATGTCCATTGAATGACCACATGAAAGCCTCACCCTCATGCACCTTACTCATAATGTGTATTCTGGTCTAAAAAAGAGATAGGTATCAAGACACTAGTATTATGAATATTTACATTATTTAGGTATATAATATTGAAAATATTTTCATTGAATTATTTTTTCATTATAAATGATTTTTAAAGAACAACGTTCATTTTTCATTGATATTCTACTTCAATTATGAAATATATTTTTCTGAATTGATGAATTTTTGAAATAAATAAAATATTGATAAAATATTTTTATGAAAATAAATTTTTAAATATAATTGATCATATTATTTTTCAATGATGTCAAATATAATTTTTATTAATATTTGAAAATGGTTAAAAAAAACATGGCATTTTAAATAACTTACAATTATTTAAAAGTGAATATTCTTATATTTAGAAAATTATTTAGATAAAATTATTATCATTTTTGGAATCCTGATGTCAAAATTATCCAATGGTTAATTTTTAATAATTTTGTGATATAGTAAATTTTTTTCTTAAAAATTAAAAACCATATAAATATACTCTGTGATTTATGATATCATAAAATCACAATAGTGATGTAATAAATACAATAAATTTTATACTCAGAAAATATATTTTTTCCTTCAAAATAATATGATTTTATGTTTATTTGATTTATTTTATGAAGCCATGGTGAATCCTCAAAGAGTTATAAAATATTTTATTATTTTATTATAATTTCATTAAATGTGTGACTATTCTACACATAATCAAGAAAAATATTTTTTTTAACTTCAGCCACTAAAAATATACAAAAATTTATTCCACTCCCCTTTGGTAGAATCAATGGGAAAATATCATTGGATATTTTTTGGTTTTGATTTTTTTTATGTAGTGTCCAAAAACAAAATAATAATTAAATCCCCCAACATCCCTATACTATCCTACATAAGATCCCATTTTTCTCCCCTAAAATTACTTTTAGAATGAAAAATATCTTACCTCCACTCCCTAGTGTCTTAAAAAGGCTCCCCAATCTGTCAAGAGGCCACTTCCAAGCCTTTAGAGTCACACATTTAAGTAATGTATTTCTCTCTTATCAGGTCCATTCACGTGGTTCTTTTATATTATGGTTCTAAAATACCATTTCAATATAATTAGATATGATTTTCTATGATCGCATTAATATAAATTTAATGTATTCATGATGTGAAATTCATTTAAATATCATTAACACCCCTATAATCATTTATGTACACCCGTTACTATGAAAATATTCTATTAGGGATTCTCTCTATCCTATTTTTTTCAAGCGCTTCAATTATGTTATTCCCTTTGGATTTCCATTTTCATAAGTTGGGATAAGTATTAACCTATCCCCCCTAAATATCCATTTTATTTCTAAATTTAGGGATCCCATTTCACTCTCATTTATCCCTCTTAAGAACCTTATGTACACCCATTACTATGCTGAAATTATGTTAGGAATCACCCTCCCTCTTTTTTTATCAAGAATTCATTTTATGTTATATATTATAATTTAGATTTTCATATGTTTTGATATGTTGTAAAACATACATATTACTTTTTATTTTATTTATAATTTATGGGATACCCCTTTTTCTCTAATCAACCTATTTTATGAATTTCTATATGATGTCATTATGCTGCCAAAATTACACAATGGTGTTCCATGTCAAAAATAATCTTGTAGTAAATAACATACCCAATCATCTATCTAGAGTATTCCTCTTTTTACATATATAATTGATGAATGGGTACTTACAGTTTATATTCTATATTCCTTTATCGTGGAATAAATTAGTATGTGGAATGAATCTATGTTATATGATCTATGTGGCACACTTAAGTAGGAGAATGAAATGATTATGAAGGGTGTTCCCTGATAGCACTCCAATTCATTGGGTAATGGTTAGTATCATGTTATGTCATGTTGGGATATGGGATTTAACTGATTCCTTTTTGGTAATTTTTCTAACATAGGGTCTTGGAATATTTTTCCATTATCTATTAATGATGAATTTTATTATGTTGTTACTACATTTTCAATGTTTGGCTATGTCATTCTTTTTTATTCCTGTTCATTAAGACTTATAGATATTCATTATCTAACATGTATAATTAACCTCATGTTTTTTTATTACCTTATTGGGATTTATATCTCACCCCTTTCATGGGAATTTCCTCATGTTATCCCATGAAATGCTAAGTATAGAGGAATATTTTGGTCTTGTCTAATATGTTTTCAACAAATACATTGCTTTTAATGTTCTAATTTGGCATGTGACATACCAAATTTTCCAAATAAACTAGAGCTATTGGTATTTTGAGTTTTTTTATGATCAATTTATGTAACAAATAATTTTTAAAAATTAAATTAATAGTATGGTTGTTATAGTTGGTATCATAGTATAAGAATTAGTTATTATTGGGATTTAGATTATAAAACGCTAGTGAAAACCTTTTGGGGTAAAACTATGCATATGAAAACATCCCTAAATTCTCTTGAGTATATAGAAAGGGGTTTATAAAAATAAATAAATCATTGTCTGGATTCTATAAGGGGACATGGTTATAGAATATATTTTCCTAGGTGTAAAACACAAACACGGTGTTCTGGGCCTAACTCAAGGAATCCCTATATATTACAATTGGTCTTACTGCATAAGTAGTTTGACACTCCCTGGGAAAATGTTTTGGGAAATTCATAAACTCTTTTGAAACTATTATTAATGGAACAAATTAAATGATCCCCTTAGAATATATATTAGTAATTAGATCATTTATAACAGAAACTGATTCTCAGAAACTCATACGTTATCGGGACAAATCAAATTTATATGTTATCTCTTTAATGACATTGGATTCCTCTTTTAGTGTTTAATAGTAAAAAATTACTCATCCTTAGGTCTATAATGGATAATGTCAAACCATGATTTAAAAGTTAATTGTAGCGTTATCATCTATAGTTCAACGAATTTCTTTGTATCATGAATGATTAATAGAACTATTTAAACTCGAACAAAAATCCTGGAGGTGGAGATGTTGGAGAAAATGAGAAATGGAGAAATTATAACATCCCATCTATATAACTCATCCCCTTTCGCAATTTTTTAACTTAACATCCTTGTGAACCATTTCATAATTCCCTTGGTGTAATTTTATGTAATTTTTTACATGGATTTTCATTCCCTTTATATGGCCAACATAAATTTTCTTGTGATTGAAATCATTCTCTTTATGGAGATTCGTCCCCAAATTCTATACAAGAGAATGGGGGATGATGAATCTAGTTTAGCATCGTCATCTTAATCATGGATATTATTTACCTTTGAGAAAGAGTATCTAACATAAATGATTGATTCTAATTATGGGATGACTCTCAGAGACATGGATTTTTTAAAGAATTTTATGATGTATTTCCCAATAAATTGGATAGTCTTTCATTGGGTATAAAGGTTGAATTTTTTATCAAACAATTTCCTGGGGCATTTTCAATATTAAAGACTCCATATATAATGTTGGTTGGGGAAGTTAAAGATCTAAAGAAACTACTATAACAGAATAAGTATAATTTTTTTATACTCCCAAGTGCTTCACCATGGGGTGAAACAACCCTCTCTATCAAAAATAATGATGGTTCGATGTGACTTTGCATTGATTATTGTGAGCTCAACAAAATCATGATAAAGAATATGTATCCTTTTCTATAAATTTATGAATTTATTAATCATCTACTTTGAGAACAATACTTATCCAAGGTTGATATGTGAGAAGGATATTACCAATGTGGGGGGAAGATGGTGGATATATGCAAGACTATATTTTGTAAATGGTACGAGCATTATGGGTTCATAGTGATTCCACTCAGACTCACTAATTCCCTATAAAATAATATGGCACATTATGAATATAGTATTTAATGATTTCATACACAAATTTTTGGTAGTATTTATAAATGATATTCAAATATACTCCAAAATCAAGGATAAGCATTAAGAGAATTTGAGAACAATGACAAAGTCATTGGTAATGGCGAAGATCATTGAAAAGTACAAAAAATGAGAGTTCTAATTTAAAAATGTCTCATTCATAGGAAATAACATCATAATAAATGGGATTTATGTGGATCCATAGAATAAAAAAACAATTTTAGGATTTCCAAATACAATATATATAATAGATATTCGTAGTTTCCTTCGGTTGGGTGGATATTATTGCTGATTTTTGAGAAATTTTTCATGATATTCAAACCCTTTTAAAAAGATGACACTGAAGGTAGTCAAAGTTTCTTAGAATGATAAATGTGAAAAAATATTCATGGATTTGAAAATGAGACTTATCTTTAACCTTTTTCTTATACTACACACAAGTGGAATGATTTTCACCAAGTTTATTGATGATTCAAAGAATGTATATGGAAGTCTGCCGATAAAAAATTAAAAATTCATTTCTTATAATTCAAGGAAGATTAATATTCCTGATAAAAACAATCCCACACATGATATAGAGTTTTCAACTATGATCCTTTCATTTAAAATATGACATCATTCTATCATTGTGGTGAATTTTAAAATTTATTTGGATCACAAAAGTCTCAAATATAAATTCACATAGAAATAATTAAATAAGCACCAACGAAGATGGTAAGATATCATAAATGATTATAAATTATCAATAGAATACCATCCTAGGAATGAGAACAAGGTAGTGGATGATTTAAGAATAAAGGATCCAATAATGATATCATTAATGAGAATTGATAAGGATATAATCTTTTAAGATATGAATAAGATGAACATTGGAATCATATAGAAAGGAACATCTTTAATACTTTTATAAATGATCACTCAACAATCTATTTTATAATGGTTAAAGGATGATCCCAATGATGATGTTGGGATTTATAAGAGACTGGAAGCTATCAGAAAAGGGGAATCCTCATAGTTCAATATTAATGAAGAACGAGTTATATATTTTGGTCAAGATAGTGTGTTTCATCCAATCCAGTGTTAAATAAGGAATGGTTGGAAGATGTACCTATTTTTTCATTCTATATTCTACTAGGAAACACAATGACGAATCATGATCTGTGAAAAAATTATTGGTGGGATAACATTAAGAAGGATATCACTGATTATACATCACTGTTCCTAATATGTTTTCAGGTGAAGGATGAAAAAAAGACATCTAAGGGGATAATGAAACCATTACCAATACCAACATGAAAATAGGAAACAATCACCATAGACCATGTCACTGGACATCTAATGACTTCTAAGCGAAATAATTATATCTGGGTAATTGTTGATCATATCACACATACAGGACACATCCTTGAGATTCTAGGTGATTTATCACTAGATCAATTGGAACTGATATAAGTTAGAGTAATGATAAGGCAGAATGGAGAACCGCTATTGATTATGTACAATAGATATCCACTATTCACCTATTTGTTTTGGAATAGTCTCCAACATGCCTTAAACACTAATATGAACTTAATTACATCTTATCACACTAAAACTGATGGGAAATAAGAGTGGATGATCAAAATAGTAGAGGATATGTTGAGGTCCTACTAATTTTACATCAAAGTAGAATGGGAACAACATCATCCTTTTATGGAGTTCTCTCACAACAATGATTTCCACATGATCATACTAATGGATCCCTAGAAATACCTTTATGGGAAGAGGTACGGAACATTGAATTTTTTAGATGATGTTGTATAATAATAAAATATTGGTCATGAAATGGTCTACTAAATAGTGTAGAAGGGTATGACCATTCAGTAGAAGATCAAATCATCTCGAAGTTGAAAGAAGATCAATTTCAACAATCATCAAAGTGAACTAGAATTTTATGTTGGAGGCATTATATTCCTCTATACATCTTTATGGAAATGAGTGATGTGATTTTAGTAGATGTGAAATCTTATTCAAAGTATCATTAAAACTTTTAGGATCCTTGATCTCATTGGAGTATTGGAATATCTACTAGTAATCTCACCGAACATGTCTCAAGTACTTGATGTATTCCATGTATCCCACTTATGAAAGTACATACCAGGTCCATCACATGTAGTAACTCTAGAGGTTGTGCCATTATAGAATGGAATTTCTTATGAAGAGAAGTCGGTGAGAATATTAGATCATTGAGAAAATGTTCTACAAAATAAGACAATGACCCTTGTCAAAGTGTTGTAGAGAAGCCAAAATTTTTAAGATGAAATGTGGGAACTAGATGAGGTTATAAAGCATAGTTACCCTCATCTTTTTTATTGTGGGAAACTGAAATTTCAATGGAGTAATTTCTAAAGGGGGGAATATTATACTGGGATGACCTTTTTAGAATAAAATTCCATTTCATGATTTAATTAAATGTCTTATGGATATAAAAAACAAATGAAATTATTTTTTTATTATGTCCAATTGGATTAAAATTACCTTTATGTATCATTACCATTGATAATATAATAGTTGAATAGTGATCATGTAACTAGAATAAATATAGGGTTTTAATATATCATTTTGGCATATATAATTGATGCGAGGTCCTCAACTAGTAGGATCATACTCTATAAAGCCCATCTATAAGAGATTCTAAGGGAGATATAATTTTTGGTATATTCCCTAGACAAAGACCAATCTCATATCCAAAAACATAATCATGAGAGAACCCATTTATAGAAGAAGTTCAAAATCATCGAGATCATGGTCCAAACTATGTTCTCGGAATGACCCAATAAAATCCCAAACTATTCAAACCTTACTCTTAGTGAATAAGTTGGTGTAATAAGGGGATTTGTATCAATACCATAGAATATTAAATTTTTACATTACATTTATATAGAATATAGAATATATTTTCATCTTATTTTTTATACTTTGTTAATGTGTTTAATGTACAAATAGTATTTTTGGTTAATATTACAATTAAATTAAATATATATTTTTATGAATTATTAGATTTTATGGAAAATAAAATATTAATAAAAATATTATTATAAAATTAGTTTTTTTAATAAAAATGATCCCATATTTTTTATGATGTCAAATATAATTAATATTAGGATTTAAAAACTGTTATTGAAAAAAAAACATCATTTTTATAAAATGTATGTTTTAATTTTAAAAGAAAAAATTAACATATTAAGAAAATTGTTCTGATACAATGTAGATCACTGTTGGAATATTTGAATAGAAAATATCCAATGGTGATTGGTTCCTAATTTTCTTATATAGTTTTTTCATAATAATTAAATGCCATATAAATATGCACTGTGTTCTATGACATCATAATAGCCTAATAGTGATGTAATAAATAATATAAAATGTATAATAGAAAAAATATATGTTTTTTACTTTATGATAATGTTTATTTGAGTTTATTTTATTTTTTCTATAATTCCTTAGTGAATCCTCAATGTCTGATGAAATTTTTAAAATTTTGAAATCATTTATTTGAAAGTGTGACTAATATCAACATATGCAAGGGAAGTATTATCTAATATTCATACATTACCATTATAAAATAATTTATTCAAATACAATATTTTCACAAACCATGGTAAAAATCCATTGAATGGTATGTGGTTTTGAATATTTTATTATGTAGATTACGAAACCAACATAATAATGAAATACCCCTCCTTTCCTATATGAACCCACCCAAGATACAATTTATCTACACTAAAACTCCTTAAGGAATTTACAAAAAATGTCCTATACTCCTTAAAAATCTTCCAAGGCATCCCAAGCTCTCAAGAGGTCCCTATTTGGCCATTGGAGTCACACAATCATGTATAGGATATCTCTCTTCTCGTTTCCATTCAAGAAATTTTTTATATTATGCTTCTTAAATTACATTTTCATGTAGTGATATATAATGCTCCAAGACCCCATTACTATCCATTGGATGTATAAATGATCATATCATAATTTCACTTTCATTAATCAACCTATAATATTTTTTGTTCACTCGTTAATATGCCAAAATTTCGTAGGGGGTTCTGTCTCCACTTTTTATTAAGAGCTTCATTTATGATACTCCTTTTTGATTTATATTATCTAATATTGGGATACATTAGTACTAATCCATTATACTTTAAATTTTATTTTTGAACAATTGGTTTCCCTTTCAATCTCATTTATCCCTCTTAAGAACCCTTCTATACACCCATTAATATGCCAAAATTCTGTAAGGAATCTTCCACCCTCCTTTTTTAATCAATCATTAATTTTATTTTACGTCATCTAATTTCTTGTTTTCCTATGTTGTACTATGATCTAAAATATCCCTATAACTATAAATCTCATTTCAAAATGATGGGAGACTCAGTTCTCTCTCATCAATTGATTTTATGAATTTCATTGTGAAGTTGTTATGCTGTTTAAAGTTTGACCATGATGTTCCATGAAAAAAACATCATGTAGTGAATATCATTCAAATTAATTTATCAAGGTTTTTCATCTTTATAAACATAAACATGTTTAATGGGGACATAAATTTAGTGATTCCACATTCCATTATTGTGGATTAAATAATTATGATGAATAAATCCATGTTATATGATCTATGGTCCCAACTTATTCATGGTAATAAAATGATTATGAAGGGTGTTCCCTAATAGTTCCTTAATGCATTGGATAATAGTCAGTATAATGATACATCATGTTGGGATATAGGATTTACCAGATTTTTTTATGGTAATTAGTCCACCATGGGGTCTTGGTGGATTTATCCTAGACCTATTTTTGATATAGTGTTTTACGTTACTTCTACATTTTCTATGTTATGAGTATCATGCTATATAAATACTTATGCTTCATTTTCCATTATTCCATGTTAATATTCATAGTCTAACATGTATTATAATCCTCATGTTTTTCTATTTTTATTCCCTTACTAGGCATTATATCTCACCACATTCTTATGTATGTCCCTAGGTTATCCCATGTACGAAGGAATGTTTTGGTCATGTCAAAAAAGATTTCATTAAATATGTTTCTTTTCATTTTTCAAGTTGATACATAATGTAACAAATTTACTAAAGAGACTAGACCTCTTGATCAGTTGAGTTATGTTAATTTCACTTTTATGTACTAAATCATGTTTAAAAATCAAATAATGTGAAAATTTGTTATATATATAACCCTAATAGGGGGAATTATTACATACTCCGTGACTCTTTTAGATATTTATGTCATGTTACTGAATCATTCATTTTACTAGTATTATTTCTGGTTAACACCGTGTAAAAAAAATTTCAAAACCATGAATCAATATAGACATATTTAAATAACATAACATATTTATATTAACATTAATTGGTGATTATATAATTTTTTACGTTTTGTTGTTGAACCCTTTGAAATTTATCGTGACACAAGTGAGGTTGAATATGTTTTGGGGAAGTGATCAGGAAACAATGATGAAATTTTTATGTAACCCTATGAAGGAAATTGGAATACATATAGTTTCGTATAGTCTTACTCGATACATTGTACCGTTTATGTCCAATTGAAAAGAACCATTTTGGGGCCTCTTTTGTTGGTTCACCTAATACCAAGTGATGTGGATTTTAATGAAATCCCTTTATGAAAAAAAACTATTTATTTTAAGGACATGAATGTAAATCCTTTTTTATATTCCTATTAAAGGTATGATTTTAGTTTGATATATCCATGTTAAATGAAATAATAAACTCTTTTGTTTTGTTTGAAATGTTTTAGAGTAAATAATAAGAACAATAATAGTATTTTAAAAAAATTTGGTGTTAATTTATGCTCAATAGTTTAATGTTTGAAAAAGAGAATATTAGGGGATGTTTTCCATTTAGAGAATACGAATCATTGAGTATGTATTACATGAAAGGAATATAGCCCAATTTTGGACAATTTATTTCTAGTAATAATTCCCAATGAGAATGTAGGACACTTAAGAATATATCCTAATAAGCAAGGAGGAATTTATCAGAATATAGAATATTTAAAAATGTTAAATAATAAGGAATATGGACCATAGATGATGGACAAAACAACGTTAATACGACACATTTATCTCGGATAAATCATAAATAGTATGTCCGTTTGAGAAAAAAATACTGAAAGTGAAACCAATCAATTTTAATTCAATTTCTCACATAGAATATAGAAAATTTAGTTTGAGTGAGGGATAACACATATAATAAGTACCTAGACTTATCTATAAGGATGAAAGATACATGTTAGGTTAACCCATACAAAATTTAGAAATTTATAATCTATTTAGTTACTGAGAAAATAATGTTATTTTGGTTTACATGTAGTAGGTGTACAATAAAATGCCTTTGGATCATTAAGTGAAATAAATATTTCAATTCATTTCTAAGATCAATTGGATGTGGTGTATGTGATAGAAAATATGAAAATAATATTCTTGGGGAGTTATCACCAGTATCATAATTACAGGTTCCCTTGTAATCAATGAAATAAATGATCATGATTGCACTTTTTGTTGTATCTTTTGTGGAGGATTTCCATGTCATATACTTTATCAATGGAAGACAATATCAATTTAGAAAATATTGATCTATGTATACCATTACTGAATTTATAAAGGTAATGGGGGAGACCTCGGAAGGCAAGTACATTGATTGATGACTGGGGTGAACGAAACACCCATGTTAAATACTAGAGTAAGCATAGTTCCTTAGTTTATATCGTTGAAAAGGGTCTTCAATTATGGGCCCTAGGTTAACATGGAACATTAATATAAGGGTAATATTATGTAGTGTTATTATATTTTTATAGGCTATAGTTTCAATTTTTATGGATTTTTGGGAAATTTTTCAACCTTATTTTACTATAGTGTATTGTTTAATACTTGTGTGAGTCTAAGGCATAGTGTCTCCGAAATAAAAGGGTAGAAATATGTGTTTCTATTATGTTAGTTTCAGGATAATGGTAATAAAAAACAGGTAACTACGGTTTGGATGGAGATTATGAAACCCTTTTATTTGATACATTGTACTTAGTGGGAACATTTGTCTCTTTTAAATATTTCATGGGAAGGTATTTTACGTGGGTCTATAGTATAATGTGATCAATTTGACTGTTGTCAGATATAAGGAGTCATCATTAATAATTAAAAAATTGTAATTTTATATAAAGAAGTATTTTTCTTACTTCACTGTGACCTTTTGGGTTTTGTGTTTATGAGAATTATGTCATCACAACGACATAAATAAATATTACATCACAAATTAGATATTTCTACTTAGTTTCCAATATATCGAAAAAATGAAAACATTTAGATATAAAAAGTTTTATTTTCTTATAATACCATAAAAAATTTCATATTCACCTAATCCTTGTCCCCAATCATAATTTTTTTTATTATTTTGGTAGTGCAAGGATGAAATAAAAGGATTTTGAATTGTAAAGAACATAGGAGGGGAGGTTTCCCTTAATTAGTGCAGTATGGGGAGATTTTTAAATTTCATAATGTTTTAATTTGATATAAATTAATTTCCCAAAATAAAACCTTCACACAAATATAATTAATATATATAATTATTATGGGACAAACAATAATCATGTAATAATAATTGTATAAGTAAAAAATAACTTTTTACTCTTATGTCATTGTTTTAAATTGGGCTAATCCTTTTTTATATTTTCCATGGTAACCATGTTTTTTAACTTTTGGTGTTATTGTTGATATTAAATAAAATTGATCTATAATTGGAATATAAATTATTTTTATTAAATCATAATCCACTTAGATAGAGATATGATTTGTAGAAATTGTTAATCAACAAATAATTTTTTTATGAAAAAATTTACATCAATTTTGACCTATTCATTTTTTACATCTAAACAAACATGAAAAAGTGGAATTCATAAATAATATATTAAAAACTCCATATTAAATTTTATTATTTTAAAAATTATTCTGACAAAATTACCAATTCTTATTACATTATTTATAATATTTTAAGAATAATTTATTTTATTTTAGTTTTAATTTAATATATGATGTGTTAGTGTTGCATAAAAATTTATAATAATTATATTATACATAATAATTAATAATTATTTATAACGATAATAAAATATTTTCATTGCAAATTTTCATCTTGTACCAAACATAATATGTTTTTTTCTTCTTATAATAAATTTTAATTTTTAAAAGCAAGAAAGTGAAAAAATTTACGTTATCTTTTACTCAAATATTATAAAGATCCAAAATTAAATCCAAATTATAAAATATAATATATCTAAATATATAATGTTTATAGACTAAAAATACTAACCAATGATATAATTAATATTTTAGAGTCATTTTTTATCATTATCAAATTTTTATAATCCATTATTACTTCATTTTCCATTTATGTGGGAAAAATTATTTATTGTGGTTATAATTCCCTAAGAATTAAAATAAAAGATAAATTTTTAAATAATTTAGACAAAATGATTATAAAAACTAAATTTATATTTATATATTCAATTACTAGAATTAATATAATTTAATTTAAAATTAATCACACAAGACGTGATAAAAAAGAGAATTTTTTGGAAAATACATTTTTAAAGAAAAAATTGTTTTTCATTATTTTTTTGACGATGAAAATTCATTATATTAATTAAAATTAATATATATATATATATATATATATAAATTTAACTTATATTATTATACATTATGTGTAGTTTTAACTAATTCAAATTGAAAAACATTAAGCACATAAAAATAGTTTTCAAAAAATTTGTATTAAACATAAATAGAGATTAATAAACAATCACAAAAATTATTGATATAAATGAAATAAATAATATTATAAAAAATAAAATTTAACTTATTTATCTTTATGAAAAAGAAAAAATACCATGGGACTTTTATATTATCGTATATAATGAAATAAAATGAAATGTTTACAAAAGTTAGTTTTTTTACTATTCATTGAAAATCACTTTTTAAAAAATATATAAATATTTCTTAAAAATATAGTTTTTATATTATAATTCTGAAATACTTATCCCATTTAAAGAATACCATTTACATGATTGGTATAAAATAAATATATTCTCACATACAAAAATCAATAAAAAACATTTTTGAATGAATCTAATTTTTGAATCAAAAAATGACATTACCAAAAATTGAATTATTATTTCATATCTATTATGAAATTAAATTTTATTGATGTGGATAATTATAAATATTTAATAATATAGTTATTCATATTCATAATTTCCAATTAAATGGATGATTTATAATGGCCATATTAAGTTAATAATATTTAGTGGTTCGTTTAATCTTAGTCCGGTATGTAATATAAGCCATTGAACAATATTTTTTTAAATATGGGGATGTTATATTTTCCCCCATTGAATAATATTCCTTTTAATTATAAAATGGGGTCATTAAACACATTTTTTACATCTAAAAACATCGTTGTTGAAATCCCATCTCATAGAATGGGTTAACAAATCATTTTCTTGAAATGAGTGAAAAAGAAATATGTTGGCCTTTAAATAACTAGGTTTGAAAATATGTAAATATTAGTGGGAATTGATAATATGGATGTGGAAAAAACCAATTATTCTCAAATTATTATGGAATATAACTAATATCATTTATCATAAGAAATTTAATGCCTAAATAAATATTAATGACCAAAAAACAATAAACCTGTGAGGTTTGTAAAATAGTATTGATTCATTGAAAATAAAGGGAATAGTATAACATTTTTGTTTCATGTACCATTTTCTAGAGTTTAAAAAATTACTTTCCATCTATATTAAACACATAAATAAATATTCATACATGATATATATAATTTCATCCTTTATTCATTTTCCACCACAATCAAATGTTTTTTCCTAAATATTGAACATTGAAGAAGATATTTTTATTCATAAAATATATTACATAATCTAAAATAGATATAATGATCTTACATATATGTTTAATAATTAACTAATGAAAGCATTTATCCAATGATAAGATAATTCTACATGTGAAAGAACTTTTATTTAATGAAACAATACATTAATGATTAAAATTATATATTTATACCCAAATATAATGATAAATAATTCATTTATAATCAACTGTAAAATTATGCTAAATACAATGAAGTATTATTTAAATCCAAATATTATATATATATTTTATATCATTTTCATCAATGATAAATTATAACTGTTACCTGCAAATAAATTCAATCACTCTTAATATCATACACCACAAATGTATATTCCATAGTTATATAATATCCATGATATTCTACTAAATTTCATAAATTCACTAAATCTCCATAAGGGTAAATTAATTTAATATTTGTTTTGAAGGATGATTTCCATTTTTAAAATATTCTAAAATGTTCCCAAAAATAATGAACTACATCAAAAATAAAAGTATTTAAATAGTAAAAAACCACTTCTTAATAAAATGGTTATTTATCATATGTTACTAAATGGGAATAACCCTCTTGTACCTCCACATTAATTTTCATACAAACCTTATAGGTTATAAAAAAAATTAAAAATTTTCCCAAAACGTTAATATAATTATCCCAAAAATAATAATTCATGTTAAACGTAAGTATTAAATATACCTCAACCCTATAAAACATCTCCCAAATGCCATTAATCAATTTAAAATACCATCATATAAAAAATATAGAGGTGTTTATAATATTTCTAAAATATTATCAACCATTAAATTGTAACATCATGATAGTATCCATAAATCTTATGACTACCTCACATGTATGAATATGGATCTCTTATGTTATCTAAACCCTCCTCTCATGCAAACTATATTAACCCCTCCATAAAAACTAAAATCATGAGTTTTATGTTATGAATTCATTTTGTTATATCTAGTTTTTTTATGTTAATAGTTTTATATAATTAGTCTATTTACCCTAAATAAAAACTATCACATACAATGTGGAAGCATTCACATAATATCCATGATTTATATGAAATGAAACATTTATGATTTTTTTTTCATTGAATATATTCACAATATTCATCTTCAACTCATCCTTTTCCCCACTCATCCTAAAAACCATGTGAACATATTATTGAAACATGTGATGAGAAAACAAATATCATAAATAGAAATAAAAATAAATCAATAAACTAGTGAGTTCATGAATACTTATACAAGATTTCTAAATTTAAAAATTAAAATTTGTCTACAATTATTTATTTTACGTCCTATGAAATCATATTTTCTTCTCAAAGAATTTCACAAAAAATTTCATAAGAAATATTAAAGGTAAAATAAAATTTATAAGGTATCATTTTCAATAATTAAAATAATTATTAAAACATTTTTTAAAACATAACAATCATTTCAACCTTATGATGAAAAATTTACTTTTTATAGAATATAAGCGTATTTTTAATCATCTGGTAGAATAAAAAAAGAACATTTTATTTTAATATCATAGAAACATATGGATTTTTTTTAAAAAAACAACACAATCATATGTCATATCTATCTTCTAAGATAACTTCATATGATGGAAAGAGGCCCGCAAAAGACTATGTTCACTCCCTAATCACTTAAAAAATGTCTACAAGGGCAAAAACATTTCATAATTTGATAGAGAATAATCTAGGAGAACATATTATAATTTTTTTATGATTATGTTTTCTACAAAAGTAAATAAATCATAATGAATAAACCTAAGAAATACCAATTGAATGTAATTTTTTTCTTAATCATTCTTCAAATCATTATCAAATGGTATTTCTTAATGAAGTAAATTAACCAGTGAAAATAAGGTATGTATTACCCCAAAATATAATTGGTAGTGGGTAATTTATATATTTATGACATATATATATATTGTTGTATATAATAAATTAGAATTCCATAAAAAATAGAGACATAATGAATTAGAGGGGGAATGGTCGTAGCCTGATTAGAATGGATGGTTTAGAGAGATCCTTTACACATATATGAAATATACTTCATGGTATCATAATATCGAATCCATGTAATCTTTTTTTCAGAAAATACAGAGAACAAAGGTAAGGAAGGACTTTATTTAAAAAATAATAATTTTATAGGAATGAAAATATCAAATATGGGTTGTTTCCATTAGAAAATACATTGATGTCAAATAGTTAAAAATAAAACATTCATATTCATTTATATAAATAAATTTAATAATTTCTTTGTAAAATATATAAAAATATTAAATTTTTAGAGCTATTAATGAAATTAAATATAGATATAAAATTTCTTTTAAAATTTATTTATGTTAATATAAAAACATAAATAAAATAATTTTTTGAAAATGGACATATAAGAGATATATTTATAAAATAAATCATTAAAATAATTTAAATATGTTTTTTAATGTAATGCTCCGTAAAATAAAACCACAAAAATATTAATTTCTAAAAAACATGTTAATGAATGTAAACTATTATTTAAATTTACTTTATCATCCATTTGATAGTATGTAAAAAATATTGAAATAATTAAATGAACATCAACATAGAAATAATAGAGTTTGATGGGATAAACTAAATGATTATTCTTTGAAAATGCCCCATAAATTTAGTTAAAATAAATACACACACTCTTTATCATCATAAATAAAAATCCGGAATGAATTATATAATTTTAAAATAAATCATTTACATGTTTATCAAACCTTATATTTTATATATTTACAAGTTATATTCAATTAAATATTAATTTATGTTCATGTCGGATGTTTTGATGATTTTTAGATCAATTATCCAAAATGCCTTTTTAGGTGTTAATTATTACATCATACATATAATAATAATCATGATTTATTAATTTGTATAAATAAATTAAATTTTTGTAAATCATCATGAAATATGTTTATTATAATGAATTAAATTACCATCATAGAGACTATATGACATATGTACACATGAGAAACATTTTATTTTCTCAATGATCATTAAAATTTAATTAAAGTACTATTTTATCATTTTAAAATTATCATTATTTTATAAAAATAAAATAATTTTTTCTTATACACTCATATATAGTATCTACGTGACATAGTTATGAAAAAACGAATTACTTCACTTCGTGGAGCTTGTTATCCACATGAATGCAACAACTATTTTTTAATTTTCTAAATATATTAAAGGGTATGAAAATATATGATATATTATATTTTACCAATGATAAACATTTAATAGATATCATAAATATATATATACATATCCACCTTAAATGTATCATCATAATCATTTTTGAGAGGTGGTGATTGAAAATGTGTTGTATTGGATACTGATGCAGTAGCCTATCGTACACACAAACGATGGTATTATTTTTTCTTTTAATGGAAGAGGAGATACATCTAGAATATTAAATTTAAATAATCAAACATCATTATATTAGAGATAATTATTTTATTTTATATTTATTTATGAATAATATTTTATGGAATATGGGGAATAGATAAAACAAAAAACACCTCAATAAGAATAATAACACAAATTTAGGCAACATCAATAAGTATAAAAAACAATCCATCCAAGTAGGGCTTTATAATAAACAAGTGGCTACTAAGAAGTGGTATGTGAATTAATGAATGTTTTTAAGTTTTTATTTTACATACAAATTGTCTTTTAATGTCTAATAAAAGATGAGATGAGGTGTCCTTTTATAAGTGAGGGAAATGGTACTTTTTGAATTTCTTAATGAATTAAATTAGTATTAATTAATTTTCATGAAAAAATTATCAAAAATTATATAATTAGAATATATCAATGGTATGGTTTGATATTTCATATTATAATTTATTATTTATAAGTATACAATATGTTTTTACCCTTATATATTTATTTTATCTCTCATTAACCTACTTAATAAATTATTGTCGTAAAAATGTATTTAATGTTTATTGGTCAATATACTTACTATAAAAAAGAAATTGGTCCCTAAATGAACAATATATGACATTTTTAAACAAATGAAAAAACACATGGATCAAGATAATATTTTTATTAATTCTTAATCATTTAATAAAATGGTCTAAATTATAAAATAAAATTATTTTAATTTTTCAAACTATTCATGTAGTATGACATTTAAGATAAAATGGAAAAAATGTAATTTGAGTATAAGACATGATAATCATTATAATATGATATTATTTTTTCTATAATATTTATGGAAAATAATAATTAATTCATGTTATATTAATTTAAATATTTTTATAATCATATATTATTTTTATTAATTGAATAATAGTTTTTTCATTGTTGCATAAGAATTTAGCATAATTATTTAATAACTAATATATATATATATATATTAATGATAAAAATAAACTATTATATTTTAGATAACCATTTTTTACTGAACATTTATTTTCTTTATCATTGTCACAAAACATTTAATGAAAAGAAAGAAAAAGTGACATTTTGACATTATCTTTTACAAAACTACTATAAAGATAGAAATCATAATAAAATTAAAAAATAAATTATATAAAACAGAAGGATGATTATAGATGAACTAGACTAGTAATATTAATTGTAAAAAATATTTATGGTTATATTTTAACACTTATTATATTATTTATTACCATAATAAACTATTTTAACCTTACCATTATTGTAAATTTTTTTAGGATACTATCTATACTGATAACAAATTAATTGGATATAATTAAATATAAATATAACACCTTAATAAAAATATATAATTCATTTTTAAAGATTTAATTTAAAGAAGTGGTATAAGTTAATTAAATATTAAACTATAAAATCAGATGAAATGTAGTTTTTTTAGAAAATTCATTTTTAACGGAAAATATTATTTTTTGTAATTATATGCATAGTAATATTCAAATTTTCATTTCATATTAATATATATAACAAATATATATATTCTATATTTATATAAATTATTTTTTGTTATAAATAATTAGAAATGAAAACATTATGGACATAAAAACAGTCTTTAGGATAAGTTTTTTTATATATAAAGATAAATTTATACCAAAAGAAAAAAATTACTATTTAAATAAAATTAGTTATATTAATATATATATAATTCTTCATATATAAATTTAATGGAAAATAAAAAATATAATGGTACTTTAATGGTACATGATTTATTTAAAATAAATCATTATTTTACCAAAATTAGTATTTTTCCTATTTAAAGAAAAAAATGTTCATAAATAAAAAATTTTGATATGAAAATATAAACAATTATACCATTTTTATAACTTCCCATTTCTATAAGTTTCATTAAATTATTATTTTGTACTCTCCCAAAAATCAATAACATTTATTTCTGAAGTAAATATTTTATTGAAATTAAAAATTACTTTACCAAAAATTAAATGCTTATTTCCTAAGAATTAATCAGTGATTTTTTATTGAGTTTGTTTTTTTATATATTTCATATTGTTATTCATATTAATACACACAAATTAAACGGTTGTGTTATAATAATCATTTTCAAATAATAATATTTCATGGTTATATTATACTTGGTGTTTCATATTTTATATTCTATCAAACAATGTTTTGTTTTATCTAAGAATATCATGGTGTTAAAAATGTATCATATTTGTGTGGGAAACCATATTTATTTTCATCCATATATTTTTCACAAGGATTCACTAAAACATGGTAGGTAATGTTTAGTCATGTGTTTCTAATATATCATTTCTTATTTATAAAAAGGTTTTTAAAATAATGACTATCAAGTCATTTAATATAAAAATGGTACTATAGGTTATGATACTATTTGTATGACTTACTGTCATGCCATATTTATTTTGGGTGTTTGATGTAAAGAAAATCGGAGAGATATATTGTTAAACTAAGAAATTTTCATTAAGAAGATGAATGTGTATAATAAAATCATAGTAAAATGAGAGACGCATGATTCAGCCCAAATATAGATAATAGACCATAGTGAATCCAACATTTTAAATACACATGGATATATAGGTGTGGGAAAAAATACAATGAAAATTACTATAGTTTATAGACATAGACATATAGATGATTTCATGTACCATGCGCCTTATTATAAATTATATCCACCCTATAAAACTCATCATCCATTTGAGAAAAAGAGAACCAATAAAAAACCCTTAGAATTAGATCTCTTTATCATGAAGTATCTGTAATATTGGAGACCATATTAATATTTCTGGAACAATATATCAAATTATGGTTTATCTACTCTGATATGTAGTTTTCTTTCTGTAGTAGATGGTACCGAGGTAATGATGCGTAGTAGAACCTTGACATTGGTTACATATCCTTTATAAAGAGTGAGGTTATACTCCTTTATTCACATAATTTTAACCAATGAGAACATGAATATCTACACTATCATATTATTTAAGTCACTCTCTTATCATATGATGACAGACCTATTAATTATATCTAATACTTTAGCACATCAACATAGATTTTGTTCTTATAAAACCATATATTCAATGGCGAAAGATATTAGTATAAGGGGGATAAGTTATTTGACATAAGAGAAACTATTGGAGAGAGTCCCTCACTAAATTCATTATGTATTTCAAGAAACCAATTAAAAACATTGTGCTCTATGGAAAGTTATTGTCACAAACCAGCCCGGGTCAACCCGGAACCCGTCACCTGAGCCGGTCCGCGGCAAGTCCCGAGGGGCGTTCCCAATCCCCCCGGGATGGAAACTAGTGCTGGGCATAGAAAAATTTAATCGTTGGGAATGATTTTAGCCCGAACAGCACCTGGATCAAAAGAAGAAGCAAACTAGTCAAAAGAACAACACTAGAAACAAAGAAACGAAAACTATACGACAACATACCTCCACGTGACCTCATGAGTCACCACCCAACTGAAAACCAACCTCGCTCCAACACTGAGAGACTAAACCAGGAAAACCCTATACTCAAAGGAACCTGCAACTGAAAATATGAAAGATAGGCATGCGTACAAAAGGTACTCAGTAGGTGAGCCCAAAAACAAGTCCCAAAGCACTTCCAGTAAATAAAGAATCTACAAATTCCATGTTTGAACTACAATGTACTAAAGTAAGATTTCACAATGTTTCACCTAAAAATAAAAACATGAGACATTACCCTTAATGTTTTTCAAAGGTTTAATTTCTTTTCATTGGTTCCAAATTCATTCTAAAAGAGAAAGAAGTGTTACATTTTCAAATTTTACACAAAGAGAATAATGCATTTACATTTGAAAACCATTTTCACAAAGCATAATAGTATAAGATGTAAAGAACAACTGAAAGTAAACAAGTAGGGAAAACTCAAGTAACCATGGGTGGTCCTAAACATCCCTAGAAAACCCCTGGATGTACTCGGGTTCAGACTACCTACCGACATGGTACTCCATAGTAAATAACCAATTGGACGCCCTAATAGCCAACCAGTGGCACGCCCCACAAGGCCTTACCTACCAAGGGGGGACTAACCAGTCTAATCAGGGTTATCTAGCAACCGTCACTCGATTCTCTAAAAGACTCCTAGGAACCCACAGTAGTTTTAATAATACTGTGTAAGTGGGAGGCCCTCACACGCGTGACTCATCTCACCGCACTTTCCATCCCCTTACACGGACACTACTACATGACAACCCTCTAAGGGAAGTCCCTCTGTAGAGATGCCCCATAAGTACGTATATATATATGCAGTCAATTCAAAATCAATAAAGTTCCAAACGGGCCGCCACATCAATTACATTTAGACCATTTAGTACCAAAGCGTTTCCAAAAGATATGACACAAACCATCATGTTGAAAACCAGAAAAACATAATTTGAAATTCATTTAAGGAAAACCAAACCACCACTGAAAAGTTTCAAAAATCCAATTTAAAGGCCAAATAGGCATTTCTTATATCCAAGTTTTTCACAAAAATAACCACTTTCCATAAATGATACACCCACCATTTCACACAAACCAATCATTTCAAAACACTATTCAATAAGTCTTTCACATTTCATTAAGTACCCATTTAGCAACATCACAAGAAAGTCACACAATTAAATCCATGAAAAAATTTCAGTGCGATGCAGGAAGAAAACGGTTTTCAATTTAAACAAGTCACGACTCTAGCAATAGATATCCAGTGCTACTATAATTTATTGAAAAATAATGAAATGACAAGGAATAAATAAATTTATAAATTTATAAGCAAGTGCAGTGGGAGACCTACCTTGAATTTCAGATAGTTTTTGATGACACGACACGCCTCACACTTGCGCACTAGAAAACACAAGCGGGAAAATTCGATAACGCGAAAATACCTCACGACACACTACAACAAGAGTAGAATGACTAAAACACGTAAACACCGATTCAAAATAGTTCAAAATAAAGAGAATGCAAAAGACAACGTATATATATATATAAATTTTTATATATATGTATATATAAACGTTGATATAAAATAATTTATGTAAGAAACAAAGAAAACCTCACCTCGATTCTCCAACCGAACTCGACAACGCAAAACAACTCGCTCAGGTGCATACGCGCACACAAGATGAAAACCTCAGCGTTGCGGAATTATTCCACCAACGTGCTGCAACAACACCACACAACCCAAACAGCCAAACACGATATAAAAATAAAATAAATAGTAAATAAATAAAACGACAAAAAACTTACCTTGCCATAGAGACGTGCTCGACACACGGGGTCATGCGCCAGTCAAAAGAGGCGGCTAACACTTGCAGGGACACCGTCAGGGGTCGCGCACCGATTACCGGGTGCGCCGCGGGCCGTCGCAAGGAGGAGGTGGCTAGTCAGGCCGCAGAAATCCGGTATGTGGCTGGAAGAAGGTACGGCGGAGCCGACCAGAGCACCGAAAAGGGTCGGGGGATGCTGACAGGGCAGTACCGGAGTGGAGCGGGGTGCCAGAATGGCTGGGGAACACAGACGGGGAGGCCGGAGGCCGCTGGCCAGAGCGGGGGATCACCGGAGAGTGCGGCCAGTGGGAGCGGGGTCGCCGGAGGTGTGGCACGCTGGAACAAGGCCGAAGGGAGCCGGGCTGGACGAAGGGGGAAGCTTCCGGAGGGGCTCGTCTAAAGGGGAAGGTCCGCCGGACAGGTCGCTGGACCGGAGGGTCGCCACCGGACAGGGGGGGGGTGCCAGACATGAGGTCGCCGGACAGGGGGTGTCGCCACTGGGACAGGGGGGTCGAATGCGGCAGAGGCAGGGGTTTACGGGAGTGGGCACCGAACGCTGACGCGGGAGCAGGAGGGGCATTCAGGAGCGGGGTCGGCGCTGGTGGTCGCACAAGGCAGGGAGCGGTTACGGTCGCCGGAGGTGGTGTCAGGAGGTCGCGTGGAGGCCGGGTTCAGCGGTGGTCCGGGGGTGCTGCGCGAGGGAACGACGCCGGAGGGAGGGGAGGCCAACGGTCAGGCTGGCGGAGGAGGCAGGGGCAAGGTGGCTTGATGCCGGGGCCGGGACGGAGCGAGGGGCCACCCGGGTGTGCTGGTGCGCAGAGGGAGGGAGAAAGGGAGAGGGAGAGTACGGGGAAGGGGAGGGGGTGCGGCGGCTGGGTAGAGGGTAGGGTTTTGGTAATATTTATATATATATATACATATATAATAACAACAACATAATTAAAATAATAATAATGATAATAATAATATTATTATTATTAAAAATAATAACATAGAACAAGTAAATAAATAAAAATCAAACCTTAATAATAAAAATAAAACATCATAGAAATAAAACTTTATGAAAATAATAATAATAATAGGAATAATTAGAAAATTATAATAATAATTATTTTTAATCAAAAATTTAGAATATTAAAACCATTTGAAAATTAACGGGCGCGCGCGCGTGCGCACACACACACACACACATAGACATATATACATGTATTTAAACATATACAAACATATATATATACACATAAAAACATGTACACTTCTATATAAACGTATATAAACATATATATATATACATATATATATACACACACATATATATACATATATATATATATACACATATATAAACATGTATGTAGACATATATACAATAAACAAAAATAACTTCAAAAATTACAACAACAATTTAAAAAGTCATAATAATAAAATATCAACATAAAAATTTAATATTTAAAACGTCGGGTGGACACACGGTTACCCAGGCCAAACACACGGTCACCGCTAATGATGCGGTAACCGCGCACCGATGCGAAACCTGCCAACATAATTAAACATTGAAAAAAATTAAACCGGGACCATGAAAGAAGTGAAAATAAGGACATCTACGGTCGGGGTATGACAGTTTTCCAAGTTGTCTTTATGTTTGTCTCACTACATTATGAATATTTGTCCATTTTTCCCATTAAACAAATAATTATGTGATTATTGATAAAAAAACATTTTTCTACAATTTATAAATAGTTCAAGACGTGTAGGTTTCCACAACATTGACTTAGTAATCCAATAGTTCGAGAATGGTTATACGAGTGAGTGTATGCCCCCACAGTTTTTTATTTAATATGTTATGAAAAAAATATCACCAGAACATTGACTATTCATATTTCTATCAATTTTATTATTATTGTCTTAAGAAAGAAAGAAATTTTATAATACTTCATTAAAATATTCCAAAAATATGGTTCATGTGGTAAAATAATCTTGGCAACACCAATATACCTTTAATAGGGGAATATATCAATGAGTGGGAGGTCACCGTTAAAAATATAATGCATCACACCAATTTTGCCCATAAAAATGGTATTTGTATAATAGATCCATAGATATAGTTTTACTCGACAATATTCTTACAATTACTGATATACCAAATGTAATTCTTGTTTAATGATTGGGACTATGGTCTTAGAGGTATTTTTAAACCCAAGTGGTAGTGGGAAAACTAGGTTACGCTAATATTGTTATCTTTGATGATATATTTAATGAAACATTTATCTAATAAAGTGTTTTGATTTCATTGAAGATATGTATAGGAACACCAAACTCCTTAATGAGATTCCCAGCCAATGAAATCACATAAAAATACATTTAGCCAAATCCATGGATATTTTTTTTTGACAAATACATCATTATTGGGGAACTCATCATTAGATTAATTCAGGATTAATTCATAACTGAAAACTACAGATGATAGATCTTCAATTAATGTATGATGTGGATCAAGAGTTATTTAGATCATCCATCATGTCTGGGGGTAAGGATCCCCACCAACAATTTAACATTACATTAAATTCATGTTTTGAAATCATTTATTTTTAATAGGTGATGAGAAAACATCAAGAAACAAAATAGGACACACATATATTCAAAAAATGAATATCCGAGTAATGTAATAGAGAGTTTTAAAGAGATCCATATGAGAACATGGTTATGATTTCTACCCATTGATCCTTCTATAGAAAGATATATCATGGTTCATTACCTTCTAGTTTATTGGGTACCTAATTTCTATGTTTTTCTCATACAATAGATTATAGAACACAACCTTTCAACTAGGACCCTAGTTGGTATAGGAGACGATTTGTGTCCTAAAAGATCATGATCTGTCTAATATCCTCCATTTAATTCTATATATGAATAGATGGAATTGAAAATTGTATATCTTTTTTCCATTTAATGATATATTAGGTTGAATGGTTTTATATTTCATCATGTTCAAGCTTATTGAGGATGTGAAGACCCATGAAATTAGATTTACGTTGTTGATGTCACACATATCTTGTACAAGTATGTTATCATTAATGTGTGATAATAAATTTAATCTTTTTAATCCAAAATCAATTAGAAAAATAGTTACATATATTGATCCTCCCACCAATACATTCATATATTAAAGTAGTTGTGACTATAAAGAAATGTAATACATTATTTTCATGAGTGGCTATATTATAGTGTCTCTAGTAGGTTGTGATATAATTTTAGAATCATATATATTGTATTTATTTTCATGTAAATTTTTTTTTTGAAAAACCATGTATTGATTCTTTATAGGTACATTATAATTTATGATCAACCAATTAATGCATGAAACTTATTAACCGTGATGGATTGGGAGGATACTCAACTAGAAATTATGATTTATTCGCCTTATTAGTTCATTAGGTAGATAAAAAAATATTTATGAGAATGTATGTCATCATATCCCCTAAAGATATTGTAAAATAGTGTTCTTAGAGTTCTATATTCCTTAGTTTACGAAAAAATAAAAGGAAAACTTGAAATTCCATTATGAATATGAAAAATTGGAAATTAACAAGGAATTAAAATCATTATCTCATAAAATTTTATGATTTGAATCTTATTGAATATTCAAAAATTATGATTTTAGTGAAGTGATGGTTTAACTCGTAATTTTAGAGAAATGTATAGATATAAAATTAGTGGTTTAAGATTCATAAAAATGAAATTAAATAAGATTCTTCTTCCCAAAGATTTTACACTTCCTATGCATACTTATACACTAATTTAATGAGTTTTTTAATGTGGAATCAAGTAAATTATAAAAATATATACTTGTGGACTACCCAGAAAATAGGAATCTGTATCAAAAATCATCAAAACATTAGACAATCTATAGACCATGATTTAATGGTGAATTCAAATGAATCATGATTGAATGTCAAAGTGCTTGAGATACTGATATAAAAAAAAGATAAAATATATCATTCCCTTGGTTGGGGAATGGTGTATTTGGTCAATTCTCCACTGAATGGAAAATTAGTTTCATTTTCATTGTTGAATGGGGTGAATATTTCATCATAGAGGATGTAATATTACATCATACATTATAGAGATAATCCATATTAGTTATACCACTTCATAAAATATTTATATTTCTTTTTGATGAAGAGAATAGGGGTATCACATATAGATATAGATTCTCCTAACTAATCCATGGTTGGAATTCAAGAAAATTGTGAAATTGGATTTACATCTTCTTAATAACAGTCCATGTCACCATGATATAGGGTTATCAAGGATATAGTGGAGGTGGATATATATTATACCTTCCCACCATTGTGACTATTTCACACATTAATGAGGAAGAATACACTTCAATAAATGATAATAAATCTATAGAACACTGAGATATTAACATATTAAAATTTTTAGGTGGTATATGTTAATTTTTATATTTACCCTTGTTATCGTCCTTATGTGTGTCTGTGTTTATAATTTTTACATTATGTATTTATAATAGTATCACATTTTTCATTATGGTCCCCCAATATGAAATTAAAATTGTAAATTAATTGTTAAATATAGATTAAATACCACATTATACATCAGATTCATAAGAACCTATTGTGGGAAATCATCAACAACACCACCCCCATTAATCCCGAATATTACCAGGTTGGATGGGCCAAAATATTAACACTATGTGTGTTAGATTTCTTTTATATTAGTTGAATAACTTCTATATTCATGAAATAGATTATATAACTTTCTAAAAACATAATTATTATTGAGAATACAATATCATAATTGGAAATACACTATTTATTAATAGACATTTAAAATATCATGGAATTTTAATGGTGCATGTTTCACTCTGTATTCTAGTTTAAATGATATCCTATATTGGCATTGTAATTTAGACATACAACTCAAACAACATCTACTTTAAAAATATATATATGTAACCATTCTAATTGGTGACCAGAGATATCTTGGTTATTCTAGTCCAATATTTATAAGATTTGTAATTACAAAGGATTGATACTCTTTAACCTATTCAATGAATAACTTGTTGGTCTAGTAGTTGGTTTGACTCATCCAAACATACCTACAACACATGGTGGTAAGGAATCCACCATGGTGGGTGATAGGTTCCCAGTACATATTAAAGGAATTTGAATGGTTTGAGTTTCACTCCTTATTCATGTAAAATTGATATCCTATAATAACATCGTTATTTAGACATACAACTCAAGAAACATCACCTTTTGAAAATATCTTAGTGCAACCATTCCAATTGGTGACCCATGTTATCTTGGTTATTCTGAAAAAATAATTAAAATAATGGGAATTATATAGGATTAATACACGTTACCATTTTAAAGGCATACATCATTGGTCTAATAGTTTGTATGCCTCATACAAACATACCTACTACACATAGTGGTAAATAATCCACCATGGTGGAGGATTAAGAACCACCACCTAATCAAGTAATGGAACAAATAATGTATGAATATAAGACACCAAATTATGGAAAAATAACGTTGAATAAGGTCTCCCATATTGAAAAAAAGGATGTTATAACTAGTGAAGAAGCCTATGGTGGACTTCCAAAAGACACATCAATTATTTAAGAAGAAAATTATTAACAAAGAGTATATTAATACTTATAAAACATTTTATTAAGATTGGAATAATTTTTTTGATGTATTAATACCTACACTCACCTGGGATACTTTCAATTATTGTTGTGGAGATTTAAAAGGTAGATTATATCCAAAAAATATGACTACCAAAGTGAAAAGAAATTATTTCTATTGGGTCAATGGCCTTATATCATGATGAATAGATGTTATCTCTATGTCACCTAGTTTTACAAAATATGTTAGTCATTGTGACTAATTCTATATTACATAATTAATTGATTAATTCTAACGCACCCCATGATTACGAGAATGATAATATATTAATAATCATAACAAAAAAACCTCGATCGAGGATCTAAAAATGAAATTGGATAGCCTCTACTAAATGTTAAAAATACTAGGATATGATGTTTTTTACAATAAATATTCCCACACTATCATAAAGTCTTTCATCCTTAAGAGTGATTTGGGTGATTTAATCTAATTATATTTATGATGAATTCATTTTGAAACTTGTTTTTCAACCTAAAATGTTATAAAAAATCATGAAAACTACCACTGTTGAGAGTATAGAGGGAGAAATGGCACTTACCCAATGACATGTCATGTCTATTAGAGAATAAACTTTGTTAATATTTTGGTATCAAAGAGGAATGTAGCAGAACATTAAGCAATTATTAATGACCCTTATGGTGGGGAGGTAGATGATGTTGTAATAGGGGAAAATTTATACATGAAAGAACCAGAACGAGTTGATCTTCACATTGATCAGAATCATATTTAAATTTTTGTGTGTTCTTTCAATACCATGTGAAAAGTAGTTTCATATGTTCACATTCATGCTAAAGATACAGAACCATGAATGGTTTACTAATTAGATCATGCTCAATTGTATCTTTTCTATAATACACAAAAATTACCCATATGAAATGATACTAAATAGGCTAAGGATTGTTTCCAAATGATTGATTTTTTATATATTTTTTAAAGTCCTGATACTAATAATGTGAAATGTGTTGCCCTAAATAATGAGGGACATAATAAGATAATGTTGGATTCAATGGTGACTATAAGTATACAAGAGCTCTTGTAGAGTAAGGATATTAGAGTTCTTTTAACCGATTTTTTCTATCCAGAATCAATGGTCTTAACAAAGTCCCTAGAGTTTCTTAGCCATCAGTAGTGTGACTGTATAGTAACCCAATGTAAATTATTTTACCAATATTATTATGTTTTATCCTTATGTGAATAGTACTAAAAAATTTATGTCTTGATGATTTGTGATGGTTTTTAGATCTATAATCTAATATAAGATTTTCATGAAGAAGATCACTTTTTATGTATACGTAGTAAATAGTTCTATTGTAGATGAGATTCCACAGAATGGGAAGTCATGGTTTTTGAGATTTACTATTTATCCTATTAAAATTTTGTTTTAGTTAATGTAAATGAAATAGAGATCATGATGAGTAACATAGTGATTCTAGACAACGTGCATTATCCATACCATCTATAGTTCCTAGTAGAGGCTCAATGACCAATTTAAAATATAGAATGTGGGATTTTGAAATTTATTTCCAGGGAGGAATCCATGATTTTTGGTTCATGTGGATTCTTAGGCGACCTGCAGAATATGTTTTTACAAGTTATTTGATTCATGCAATGGAATAAGCTCAAATGCTCCAAAAATTAATATGTTTGAAGTATATTCTTCAATAACTACCATGTTTTAGCCACATTAATAGAAATACTATTTTCGAGGTAGTAGAAGATTTTTTTGAGTAAATTGATATGGTCCAATAAAAAAGGTACATTCACTATATCGTAATCCTTAGTGAATTTTTTATTTGATATTGGGGCATCTCACTGGATCAAAAAATCTATTATTGAAATTTTTTAATCCTAATTATGTATGTTTTCCCTTACCTGATGCATATTACTATTCCTTTTATAATTAATATTGAACATGGTATCTGATCATCATTATGGGTTTTTTATTTATCATATATTGAGCCCACATAGAATTATTTGGTTCTCTACATGTTAACTTATGAAATCATTTTCAGGATAGACTAGTTTATTTTTCCCAAGAATTGGATATACCATTAGCATTAGTGGTTCACTATTAGTATTCTTAATGCGGTGTACCTTATTTGTCATGCACAATGGAACGTTTTCTCACATAGAGTTAAAAAACATTCTCTAGAGTTATATAGGGAAATATCATTATTTTATTTTATCTGCAGCCCAAATAATTTGTGGCAACATCCCTACATTTGTTTCTGAGTTTTATGATGTGTTTCCATATAACTTTTTTGTTTCCACCGATAAGGGATATAAACTTATTTACAGATTTAGTATCGGTTACCCAACCATTATCAACTACATTATACAAGATGGAACCAACTCAAGTAACTGTTTTAAATATAACGTGGGATAAAATTTTCATTAATGTATTTACACACATAGGTGTGACACTATGGCTCATTACATCTCTTTTTTAAAAAAACTTATTGGACACTTCACATTATTGTTTATTACTAAAAAATAAACCATGTTATGGTGAAGAAGAAATATATTTTTCCTTATATATATATATATATATCTTTATTAATTTAATGGTAATAAGTACAACTTGAAGAATAGTATTTGGGTTGTTCATCACCTATTTAGTATCAATGAATCTAACATACAAAAGACTGAATTTTTGAGTATGAATATCCATAAAGACTATTGTGTTATTATTATATATACAACCAATTATCCAATATTTTCTTAATTAATGAATATAATATTCTAGGATCATATTAATTTATTCATTGTGGTTTTGAGATTGAAGTTTTTGTTCACTAGAAAACTGAAGAACACCACATGCATAATTTGAGAGAAATTATGGAATTTTTTATTAAAAAAATAAATTTTTACAATAAGTCAAAATATGATTTAGGGATTAGAAAGGTGGCATTCTTGGGAAATGTGGTCTCCAATCATGGTATTTTAGTGGATTCTGATTAGTTAAATGCATTTATTATATGGGAGAAACCACATAATGTTTTTTTATTTTTGTTCATCATGGGAATAATATTTTATAACTTAAAATTCATTAAATAATTATCACAAGTGGAATCTATGATGACTTCCCTCTCTGGGAATGGAGTGATATTCATTTGGTACATGAAATGCCAGAATTATTTTGATGAGATAAAAAATATTTTGATATATTCTCTTATATTTACTCTCCTAGAGGATGTTTATGGATATGTGGAATTTTGTGACACATAAGGTTCAGTTTTTAGTTGCATCCACACACATGGTGATTTGATAATATAATATGGTTCCACAAATAAAAAATAAAAATCTGAAAAACTATATGAATAATGATATCAAAATCCTTATTTTGATGCATGATCTTTTGAGTTTGAATAATTACCATTTTGATAAATGCTTTCAGTCATTCTTGAAAAAAAATACCAAGTACTTGTTCTCATAAAAAGAGTTGAAAATTCAACATAGGTTTTTGGTAGAGTACTGGTTTTCCTTGTATTTCAACATTTGTTATACCTCTATAAGAGAAATATCATTTTTAATTTAGTGAGTAGGTCAATTCCAACCCATGCTATGAAAAAATATTTTGATGTGTTTAATTTTATGGATCTATTATATTAATTACATTTTTTTGTTTAGGAGGATGTGAAAAATATTGTTCAAAAGAACACTCATATGAAATACTATATTCTCAATATGATACTATAAGAGAATAATGTCAAGGATGCATTCCATGGTATTAGGTGAACTCTTAATGGTGGATATTTCATTATTGAGTGGGTTTTTTAGGGTGTCCTTTATTTTCGAAATGTTTATCTTTTTCCTTTAACTGTGATGAATGTTATGGTGGGGGATTTCCAAAATTCCCATTGGGAATTTCACCATGGAACAAAAAAAATGTTCTATGATATGATTTTATGTTTTTAGAGCATATTTATGAGTCTAGAGATCATTAAATTTGTTTATCATTAGTATACTTTCCAACATTTCCATGTTAAACACCAAAATCAATTGGTTTTTCACAATTACATTCATGCTTTGATGTAGATATTGGATGGTATTTATATGTATTTTAACTTGGTTTGACATTTGGCGCTAAAAAAATATTGTGATATGTGTTATGTTGATCGATTAGTTAAATGAGATGAATTTATTCCAATTTATGATACAACCAATGTTAAGTACCATCAAAGCCTGTATGTGTAGATTATTTTTATATTGCAGAGAGTTCCATCAATCATAGTCTCTAATAGGGATCCCCAATATACTTTTATTTTTTATGGTTTCCTTTAAAATGAAATTGGAAATAGAGTTAGTTTGAGTATGTAATATCATCTTTAGATTGATGGGATGACAGAATGAGAGAGATTTATACATATATATATATCTTGGAAGATATTCTATATTATTTCATTCTTGACCTTGGTGGTTCATAGGATAGAAATATGGGAATGGTTTAGAGTTATTGTAACAATGATTACAATTACTAAATTAGGATCGAATATGTTCAGTATTTGTATGGTTCATAATTTAAATCTTAATTATTTTGATATATAATATAGAATTTTAATTGGTTAGTCCATGATTGGTCCCAGAATCGACCACAATGATTCATTTGATTCATAATATAACTTTAATAATATAGAACCTGTATAAATCCAATGATATTCATAAATTTTTACGTTTAGAGTTTAATTTTGGTGCAGGGTTATTTTATAGAGTTTTACCATAGTTTGGTAACACATCTTGGGAAACAGAAAAACCATGCACTAAAGATTGTGGTACCTTTTGGGATTTTTGTGTAGTATGATAATGTAGCTTACCATTTATCCATACCACCATAGTTTACATTGATCCATAAAATGATGGACATATCATAGCTAATAATGTCTCTTTACGACCCTTATCTTATACTAATATGGGAATACATTGATGTTAACCCTAATTTATATACGACTAAGCATATAGTTAGGAATGTTGATTATGAGGAAATGGTTCTTCATGGGATTTCAATAGAATTATTATTTATACTATAAAATTATAAATATTCTTATTTTGAAACATGGGAGTGTGATTCACTAATGAGTGGGCAGTGTCCCCATCCCATGGAGCTTGAATCATCTTGAGAGGATTTCATGGGATATAAAGTGTTTATGGGAGGGAGGTTAAAACGTCTCATTAAAATATTAAATTGAATTAATAAACCATGACTTAATTATATTATTATTGTGGAAGTCCTCATGTTTTTTCATTTTATTTATGCAAAATGTTTTGGTTTTGGGGATTTCATTATTGGATCATGGTAAGGGATAATTTATATTTTAGTGAAAAAACCTATGTGCCCTATATTGATATGATGGATAATATTGAATGTTTTTTTTCAAATATACAATTACCACTTCGAAACAAACACTCTTATACAATGAGATTTCATATGTTTTTCATATAGATAAACTATACATCTGTCCAACACTTAGACCCATCCTAATGGCTGCTATGGACAAATGGTTGGTGCATAATTAGTTCAGACTATACATCATGGCGTGGAAAACTATATGTATAGTTTTTAATTACCAAATAATTATTTATAAATTCAAGAAAACCATATTTTGGATTAATAATCATAAAATTAAATTTCATCACATTTTGATAATTGGTTCTCTTCTTATATAGTTATCCAAATAAACCTTTCTCTAAAACCTAGATTGTGATATGAAACCTTAATATGAATGATTAATAAATAATTTAATGGATAGAATATTTTGTTAGATTATTCATAATTCTAGGTATCATTCCTTAATCTCTTTCACCTTCATTCTTTTTGAGCATTTCCCATTACAGGTGTTGATTATATAATGTGATAAATGGTTTGTGGTTCTATAAGGATTTACCTATAATTGAAACTTCAATATTATTGATTGATTGAAAATTATTTTTTAAATTATTTAGAAAGAATAACTTTTTTACTTTTAGGTTTTATTTAATAAGGTCATGAATATTGTTTAAAACAACAAACATCAATATAACTACAATTATTGGTTAAATTTTGAGATAAATTATGGATTAAATTGATAATTTATTTGATTAAATGATTATAAATCTATTCTAGAGAAAATAAACTTAATATTAATGATGATTTGTAATGGAATTAATTTTATAATAAATGAATTGGTTTTGAAATTGGAATGGCATCTTGAACTATAAATTGGGGAAAAAATTGTAAATGATGAATTTATTTTGAAATGATTTAATTTCATAAAAATAAATTATTTATTGATTGGTCGATTAAAGGATATGTGATCCCAATTAATTAATATAAAAATAGGTAAATAAAACTATTAATATTAATCCCTAGCTGTTAATTAATTATGAAAACACAAAATAAACCACGTTTTGAAATATTAACCATGATCGGTCCACTAATGGGATGTTGATTGATTATCTCGATGGATTGATCCTTAGAGATTGTTTTTACATACATGAAAGATAATGATGATTGATAACAATTAGTATATTATAGCTTGAAATAATGTGAAAAAATTGATGATAATCATGGTGATTCATTTTGTTTGAATTGATTACATAGTCCATTTTTTATAGATTTATTTTATTCATTCTAGTTCATTTATATAAATATTTTATATAATCTATTAAAATTATCAAGATTGTATTTATGTTAAATTATTTCATTTATTTGAATGATATTGTTAGAAATGTGTAAATTTATAGACATTTCTTTTTTATTTTAAATGAAAGTCTAAATGGTTTAACTGTTATTTAATTTATTTTGGGACTACTAGTGAGATCCAACTCTACTTTGTCCTGACACCCTACATTTTCCCTTAGGCATTTGATGATCTTGATATTCAGATATATGGAAATAGAACACACTACTTATTAGTGGTATTAAAGCTTGATCTATGGGAATTTTTAGTAATGATAGTCATTAGTGGAGTTATAGTTACATTCTATATGGGTTATGAGAGAAATGGTCCTAATAGATCTTGCAATGTCGTTTATATAAAGTTTTACCTTGGGATATTTGTTTTTTGATATTACTTTTCCCCTTGAGAAGTGTTTGGCACAAAAACAATGTAATGTTTTTCTTCCACTATTATATCATATCATTTTGGAAAAACTATTCACATTATATTTTTATATGTTTCCAGGTACTTCATTCCTATGAATAGGGACCCGGAATGACCTTCAGGCTATATTAAGAATAGTTTTATTATTAATATACATGGTCATCTGGGCAGGTTTATGAAAATGATATTTGAAATTGAATTTTCTATATAAATAATATTTTTAATATAAATAAAAAAATTCAAAATATATTATGAATTCATCTTATTTTCCAAAAAAATAGAAAAATACATTAAATTAACTAAACCCTTCATGTTTATTTTATTAGGAAACCAACTATTGGTTATTTTAATATTGGTCAATTTTGATCAACCGCCTTAGACTATCTCATTAGGACGTGTCGTTATTCTAAATTTCAGAAAACATTGAATACCCATGTAATTTAATCGGAATTAAAAATTTTACATTGCAATTAAATCATTTAAATTTATAAAATATTGGATTTACCTCATAAAAGTTACTTATAAGTGCTTATAAGGTTGACTATTACATGAAATAACCTCAGAAATCAATGATTGAAAACTAAATTTTTAATTTAATAATAAGATGATAGTATGTTTAAAATTAAATGGAGAATTTAGAATCAAGAATATTAAGAAGAATCATTAGGTCAATTTACATTGGTGCATATAAATTTTTGAAAAATGAAAATATAATATATATTATTATGATATTCCCAAAATAAGTTCTTTTTTAATCTGGATAAAATATGATATTTTCTCAAATGTTGAATCGTATTATTTATTTAATAAAAACAATATATTGAAAATAATAATTGGGAAACAAAAATTCTTTTTTTGGTAAGGATATAAATAAATATATACAATAATGTAACATTAAGGTTTTTGGGAATAAAATTATTTTAAAAATATGTTCCCCAAAATAAGAAAGTGAACAACAAATTTCTATGGTAAAGGGATAATTTTTCATGAAAATTGAAAATCACAAACCCATATATGTATAGATGATAAAAATAAAATTCAAATGAAATATATAATTTTATCTAAAGATAACAATTAATATAATTTATTTTGAATGGTGCATAAATTCCTTAATTTTATCACCATATTTAATTTTAATAAATATAATGTAGAAAATGATGTTATTAAGATTTTTATGATATGTAAAGGAAATATAATGGATTTATATAGGTATATAGTTTTTTCAATAAAATATCTCTCATGGGATCCAATGTTCTTGGTATGATAGAGAGAATGATTAAGATTCATCCAATAAGAAAATGATAATTTTTATTATATAAATTAAAAAAAAATAACTACATAATTATTCGAAAAATATTAATAATTAAAATTGAAAATTAAAAGAGAAAATATTATATCAAAATAAAATATTTATGTAATTACCATATCAAATAATGTTTCTTAAAAAACATGAATTATAGAGGAATTTATAAGTTTAATAAAAGTAAAATCATTTTTGTGTTGAAAAATAATTTTAAGGTTATCTTTTGATGACATAGTTGTTGTTCTTGAACCAATGGACTAAATACATATATTTAATGGTACAATATATATTATTGTATATATAAGATATATTTAGAGTCAAGGTGGAAAATTAATTTAAATATGAAAAAAGAAGAGTTGGTTCATTGGAAATTATAATCAATAAACCTTTTTCATATCTTTGCGTGATATGATGAAAATTTGATCAACAAAGAATCATAAATATCTATATATTTTTATTCTTCCCTAATGATAAATAAACATAAATAATTTTTTAATAATTTTAAGAATATTTTAGGAAAAAAGTGTCTAATAATTAATGTATAATTGGGCATCAAATATTAGCACACAAAAAATTTAATAAGAAGAATTCATGTGCATATAATTTTATATTTCTTTATTTGATGCAAAAAATTGGTAATTTTTTTTGACCTCTATGAAATTATAATTTGATCAAAATTTTGAAATTTTTTTCTAATATTAATATTTTGGGATATATCTTTTCTTCAAGGTTAATAAATTATTATCAATATAATAGTGAGAGTATCTAATGCCACGTTTAATGGAAAAAAATAAGTAATTTATTCAATATAATAATTTTTCATCTTAATAAAAATAATTTGAGAAAACATATTAAAAAATATTTTCTTCAATGAATTTAGAGTTTAAAAATGTATATAATCAAAACATGATAATCATTTAAATATGAAATATATATTCACATATATAAAGGATATAATACTCATTATTGAATACGAAATTTTTTTTAAATAATTTCTGTCCCATGATATAGAATTCATATAAATCATATTTGTATTTTATAACAAGTATAAATTAATTTATTAAAAACATGTTTTGTATTTATCTTAAGAAAATATCTATAATTTTACATATTTAATAGTAAAAACACATAGGTTACGAACAAAATATTTTATTCTATATATAAATTTAGATATAGTAGTGTTAGAGAGTTTTAAAAAAATTAGTTTCAATGGATGTTTAAAATCATTGAATCAATCATTAGGTAAATTCACCATAAACACTATTGAAATTATTTTTAATAAATAAAAGGACATTTCTTGATGGTATATTTTTTAAAAAATATATTCTATATAATGTTCCTTAGGGTAATTTTTGAGACTTTAATTTCAAAATTTTACCATGTTGGTAATCACTTATTGTTAAATAAATATTCCTGAATGACAGCATATGCTAACATTTCTCGAAATAATAACAACCTAAAAAAATTCATCATTCTGAATTTATTTCATAGGTAAAGGTATTTATAATAATATATGAAAAATTTCATGAAATAGAGTATGAATAAATAAATCATGATAATAAAATTGATGAATTTTTTAATATTAAGACAAAATATTGATACAGTTGGTCAATAATATTGATGACATATTCATTGGGGACTCAATAGGTTGTTTATGAAAAAATAATATTGACTATGACATTGATGAAATTATATCCTAATATTTTTGAAAAAATGATACATTTTTGTAAATAATCTTATAATGTAGTATTATTTTGAATTTAAGGGCAAATATAATTGAATATATTCCAAATATTTTCTAAAATTAAGGTTGTTTAGGGCCATGTAATTTTAGTTCATTCCAACACGGCCTTATAGACATTTAATGGGCTTCATTTCCCCTTGGCCTACGGTCCATGTATTGAATAAATATGGAATTATGGGTATGTTATCCCTAGTGTGGTAATGTCTTGCCTTTCTGGCTTGTGTGTGTGGTGTATGTGTGTTTAATGTAAATGCACCCCAAAGAACCTAATATATAGCATTATATTATTTTAAATATATGAAATGAGGTTTGAATATGTCTAGAGGAATCTTAATATGTTCTATCCTATATAATAGAAATCATGGCATAATGCTTAAAATATAACACTATGAAGTGTAAGGCCTCACTGTAAAGAAAACACCAAAAAATTATATATGTCAATATTTTAGTATGTTTATAAGATTACATAGTTATAGTTGAAACATAGAAAATGTTGGATATGATTAAGTATAAATATTTTTGTGGATAATGGGCAACATATCACATTGAAGTTAATCCATATCTTATCAAGTGTTTATATACGAGTGATGTCCATGAAATTTATTTGATTTTAGGTCTCTAGTCCATTGTATTATTGTGCTGTGGTTACATAAGAATATTATTAATGATGATATTGGGTTTATTGGACATGATTCAATATATGTTAGAGCCTTATTTGGCTAATTCATTTATTTTTTAGAAAACAAGATAGTTCTATCATCCAGATGTTTCCCTCAATAAGACACCATCAACTAAATGTTTATATTATTTTGTAATTTAAAATAATTATTAAGAATAATAGGATATATATTATGAGTAATTTATATGTATTATTAGGAAATTTATGGACAATTTTCCATCATAAATTATGGAAAATAATTAATGTCTTTAGTTCTGTGGAAGTCATATATTATATTATAAAAGTTAGAGAAAAATGTTTAATTATAAAAAGAAGAACATAATGAGGGGTGTTGTGGTGAAGGAAAAATGTATGGTTATTTATATTTTATATTTAAATAAATTAAATAAATATTAGGAATTAAAGGAATTCATTTTTCTACAATGATCATATTTCTATAATGATTATAGCATAATATTCGATTCATTGTTCAAGGATGATCATTACTGTAACTTTTATATAAATGATATTTTTGACTAAGGATATTTTTATGTTATCAAAAAAATATTAGGATTATAACAAATAAGGATAATTAATCTACCCTAAAATTGAATACACATGAACAATTACTATACAAAATTTTGTTGAAGCAACACATCGTTGAGTGAGTTATTCTTTAACCCATCCCAATTCTAGTGAACAAAAAAATAATTCAATATTTTTTTTATGATTTTTCTATTCCATAATCAAAATAATAATGTGATGATTTTTTATATATAATAATAAAAACATAAATAAATTTTAATTAAGATTATCATTCTTTCAATCATTCCTACAATTCTGGGTATCATCCCTTTGTTGGACAAATAGTGACAACATAAAATTAATATGATGAATAATATTCAAACTCCACTAAATAAAATGAATAATAATATAACCATAAATTAAATTAATGAATAAAAAATGGAATGAGTTTTTAAAATAATATTATTATTGAGTGTGAGTTTGTGGAAAAATACACAATAATTATAAGAACATGTCAATTTTCATTAATTTTTTAGGAAAATCTAAAATAAAATGAATATTTACCCGAGAAAATTAAAATATTTATGTGATATGAAAAAATAGTAAAATTAAATTAATAATAATAATACAAGGAATATTATTATAGTACTAAATGATAAATATATTATAATAAAAAATTATTTTCCTTGTAGAAAACTCAATAATATATATACTTTTTCTCTAAATAAAAATCATATTGATTTAAAGTGGTATTAAAAGGTTAAAAGAAAGTAAAATTTATGTTAAAGTTTCTCCCATTTAATGATTGTAGACAATAAAAATTATATTTAAAAATTTATTCCAATTAATTTCTAATATTTTCCAAATTTATTTTTTTAATAATTTTAATTTTTTTTATCATGATGTGGTAATTTCTATTTAAAAATTGAGATCATTTATACAAGATGATGATTAAATAATTATTGGAAAATTGTAAATGTATCAATGTATATTAAAATAGTCACTTAAATATTGGAATAATGTTTATCATTTATACGTGATAATTTTGATCTTCAAGAATTTGATAGTGGAATATATCTTATATGTCATGTTAACTAAAACTAAACCACTCCCTATGCATTCTTATGGTGCTTAATGAATATTTTATAGAGAAGAATATTTTATTGTGAAATTAGTTCTTCAATTGAATAACAAATTTGAGATATCAATATTTCAAAAAAAAAATAATTTGATAATATATTTTTCATATTGTAATAATTTGGATTGAGTCTTATGAATTTTATGATTGGGACATTGAATAATGGATTTTTGTAATATATTTAAATAATTATTAAATAATGATATAAATTTAAACTATATATTGATAAAATTTTATTGAAATTTTATTAATGGAAATAATTATACAATTTATATTGAAATTATAATATATTTAAAATCATTATACACATATATTTTCTATCAAATTATAATATGTATATGATTTCTAAGAAATCATAGTGAATCGAATCATTTGGTTGAAACGATAATCATCAAGTTTGACGAATTAACACATGAATATTGTATTGTTTCTATAATATATTTATTATTATAGATAACTGGATATATAAATATATAATTTATAGGTAATATTTTTTACTAAAATTCTACTATTTGGGGTATTTTTGTAATTAATAAGATGTGTTTCAAGGAATAGTTAGAATTAATCATCTATGGATTTGGGTACAAAATTTAATAACATTGAATTACCATCATAAGATTGAAAAATAAATTGTTTTTAAAGAAATGAATCAAATACATGGGAGACGATATTGAATATATACTAGTGACAATGTGTCACAATCGATTTTCAATAAATATCACAAAATTTCAATCTTCCATTCCCTTATACCTCAATAATTTTCATTATTTACTTTTTATCAACCTTATTGTTTCATAAGATTGATATGTTATATTAAAATTTATTGATTCCTTATCAATAGGATTTTCTTCCACAAAATATGGACAATAGGAGGAATCTAATCACTAACTAGCATGGTGTCCCTCACCAACATTGACTCATGGTTATATTTTATTATAATTATATCGCAAGATGGTGTTCATTTTACTTGTTTTCATAGAGATTTATTCCTCATAAGAATATCACATTATAGTGAATATATTATTATTTCTGTTAATGAGGTGTCCATGCTGTGTTACTATTATAGGTTATTGTTTTTTTATGATGAGGATTGTTTTTTAGGAATTATGTTCTTTTCTTTTCCCATTGTTCTGGTCTGTTTGGTATTTGGGTACCTATTCCTTCCATGTTCTATTATATTTCCAAAAATTATTCTTTATGATTATTTTCTATTTTTTTGTACGATTTAATTTATTTTAATAGATTTCTTTAAATTTCATCTATTTTGTATATGTAAACACATGATTTTTTATGAATTGAATTGTCTTTTAAAATAAATAAATTCTTTATCATTAAATTTACTCATATAATACACATGCACTACTTTAGTTATTCTTTACATATTATATTCTATCATATTTAAAATACCCAATTAATCCTAACCAGTTTTAATATATCCTTTTTACAATGACCATAAATATTAATATATTAAGGGTTATTAATAGTCTAATTAACACATATAGAAGAGGCAGTAGACCTGACCAGTAGGATATTACCCAATGATCCCCATTTAGAGAATATTATAAGGGAGATAAAAAGCCTAATATTTACACTTAATCATAATCAGGTTATTAATCGATATCTAAAACATGATTGAAACCATTTACTAGAGAAGTTAGAGGTCATCAATATCAGTTCCCAATCCATTTTCACAGATCCACCACCAGAGAATCTAATCATCACACACTATATCATAGGTAATTCGATGTTGTAATAATGTTATATGAATCTAGACCCCAATATTATGTTTTTTATTTTTTATTTTTTATAATATTAAAATTATTTTCATCAGTTTTTTATATAAGTTTTTAAATGTTTAAATAGTGAGATTGATAAAAATTATATTTTGATATTATGAAATAATTTTTTTTAAAATATATTGGATCAATATATATAAAGTAATTTTTTTGAAGTTAACGATTTTTTAAACAATGGATATTTTAGTAAAATATTATTTTTATGTATTATTAATTAAATATGAATTATGATTAATTTTTACATTTTCAAATGTAAATTTTATAATGGTGACAAAACTATTATTGTCAAAATGTATTATTTGTCAATTAGTTGGGATTTTTGATTTAAAAGTTCAAATTATCATATTTATAAAATTATTTTCAAATAATAAATATTAATTATTAAATTATATTTTCCCAATTATTAGAAGATTCATTTTTCATAATTTTCCAAGATAGTTTAATTTTTTGGTAAAAATTATATATGACTTAAATACAGAACTTATATTTTGACAATGTAATGAATAATAAGTGTTGTAATATAACCCATTAAATCAATACATGATGGAAACTATACATTTCCTTTAAAATAATTTCTATTTGAAGTTTTTTGAATAATTTTATAAACCCCTAATGAATCCACCTAATCATATAAAATATTTTATGGTTTAGAAATAAATTCTACAAAAAATGACTCACTTCCACATATCCAATGAAAATTTTAATATGCTGGTTTTATTAAAACAAAAATATAAAAACCCCTCGTATTGGAAAAAATAATTGTAAAAACCATGGGAAGGATTGGGGTTTAGATTACATTATCATATAGATTCCAAAACTTATGATTGGAAATTAATAAAAAATAATCCTCTATTTTCTATATAAAACCACACAAAATCTATTTATTCTACACATAAAAACATTGAACATGAATTTTATCTTAATTAACATGACTATTGTTATCCCACAGTTTCCTCAAATACATAATGAATTTATCCCAATCTTTTATAAGCATCATCTCTTGGTAAGGGATCCTCCCTTTCTCCCCTAAATAAAAGAAGCATCATTATTCCATGCATTTTTCATTCTAATTTTTCTAGTTAGAAAATGTTTTATATGTCCCCCATGATGTAATTATCATTACCAAGTAATGATATATCGATTTGTCTCTCGTTCATCCCTTATATAATGTTTTTTGATCAGCCTTTATTCATCGAATATTATCTTTCCATTTCCCGAGCCAATGATTTGTATAGTGAATACCGATCTCCATTAAAAAAATACATTCAACATGTTGTACCAATACTAATTTTACATGTTTATTAAATGTACGTAACCCAAAAACTTTACACATGGGGTTATTATTGAATAAATATATCCTTATCCTGTATGATCTTTGTTTTATAGTTATGAATGCACATGATATAAAAGTGATGGGTGGTCTCAGAATTATATATCCCTTTAAGGAATTGGGTAATGTTTTTATCTCATGAGATTCCACCTATGGGGTATAAGAGGTTATCATAATAAAAATATGTTATGTTTCCTTGTATGTTATCCTTGACTTATATTTCGGATTTCATGTTTTATGGTGTTTATGCATTTCTATATTTCTTTTATGTTATCATGTTTTTATCGATCCTATTTATTCAAGTTTATGTTTATAACTACACATATATTACCTTGATATTTTTATTGGATCTCATGTACCGTGTTAACTCATACTATTATATGATTATACAATTACATAGCTTGATATATCAGCCATTATTTTGTATATCTTCAGGTTATCCTATGTAGTTTTAGAAGAATTGTGGTGTTTTGGGAGAATGTTAAAGAGTATATCCATAATGTCATTGTATTTATCTGTAAATATGAAATTTAATGAAAAACTATTTACCAAACACAGAAAGATTCATGATATTAAGGTATTTTATAATGTTTAATATTAATTATTCTTGATATAAAGTGTATTAAGGATATGGTTTATCATAATTTTCATTATATAGAAGCATAGTTATTTTTTGGGTGAGGAATAGAAAAATAAATGGAAATTATTTTATATAATATCAAACATATGAAAAAATCCATATTTTTTAAAAATTATATATTATGTGGTTTCAATGAAAATAATTTTTTTGGATGTTACAATTCGATGTGAAACTAGAACATATGTACCTAAGGTAAATAAACATGAATATGTTTCATTGTGGATGAATTGATTGTCACATAATGCCTAAAAACAATCATTTTTTTACTCTTTGTTAGAATCTCCATGTGGATATTATTAGGCATATTCATATGATCTAAATGATCATTATTCATGTTTGAAAATTCATATACTATTTTACATAAAGAAATTTATCATTGATACCATAGATTGAAATAATTAAATTCATTCATTGATGAATATATTTCATTTGTGAGGTATACATTTACTGTTAACAGTTTCCCATTTATATATTTATACATAAAAAATTCCCATGCATAATGTTCCCTTTACTTCTAGTGAATGTTCATATACAAGTAGAAACGATTAAATACTTTATTTGAGGTACAAAATTATGATGACCCAAATGAGATTACCAAAATTATGGGAGATTAAATAAAAAACATCATTAAAATATATAATCAATTGATTATGTTTTTCACATAAACCTGAATAAAGAGTAGGTCCCAAATACTCCTACAAATGAACAACATTCAACTATGAACATTATGCGATAATGTCCTATAAATTTTAGTGAATCTTATGATACCTTTATCACGGTGAAAATTATGAACTCCATCGAAAATATATTATTCATTCTTCAATGATCTTTGAATTACATGGTCATAATTTATATTTATAATTTGGATGGAAAATATGATTAATTTTGGATTATGGTTATAAATATGATTTTTAAGAATAATATAAAATGTATAGAATTTAGGGAATTTTATAAAATTTGATTCAGAAAATATTTTCCACACACTCTTTGAATAAAAATTGAGGGGGTTTTCCTTTGGCTCAACAAAAAATGATGATGAATTCATAGAGGAATGTGAGGTAATAATTATAAAAATTTCATTTTAAATATTTGTAGTAATCATTTCCTAAAAATTTAAGGTTGACCATTAATTTTCTGGGGTAAATATGAATCTATGAAGAGCAATGGATATTTATGTCATAGAAAAATTTGTATATATTGTTTTATGTTCCCTCAAAGACAAAATGGTGATTTGTGAATCTAAACTATCTCTTGGGACCGATGAAAATAAATGGGTATTGATTTTAATTCTGGTGGTGTGATGGGAAATTCAATAGTGGTAATGAATTCAATCATCAAACATGTCAATAGTATTGGAAAAATAATTCTTGAAATTTAATGATGGGGATAATGAACTGATTTAGGTTGGAAAATAAAGGGATCCTAACTAGAATTTTTTGATGGAATAAACCCACTAATATAATAGAATAAATGAATTTTTCTATTAACCCTCTGCATGTCATCTATCATTTCAAAACTAAATAATATGAGCACTATTTGAATTCATTACCTAATCCAAGGGTTGTTAATGATAACCATTGCAAAGAACTTCCATGTCTTAGAGATAAAGGGGTATCATATCCCATGACAACTATTGAGTTGGATTACATCAATAATGTTGTGATAGCTATACTAGTTATTTATTCAAGGACAGACAATATACTATTTGATTTTGGTTCTATGAATTCATTTATATCGTACTAGTATATAATATCTATTAAAACTCCAATTCCAAAAATGGGATTCAGCTATCAATAAATATGGAATTTGGTCCAATTATTTAATCCCATGTTTTTAACTCATCCTAGATCTAACTTTTTTGTACTTAATTTCATAGATAACTTTTTGTTATTTACATTTTTGGAGGATAAATTTACTATAAAAACATGTGATACTACCCCTACTGTAATTTAATTCTATTTTGAAAATGGATTTGATTTTATTGTACCGATCCAATATAAATATTTTAAATAAAATAATCACCCTCAATATCTCAATTCACCTTCAGATTATTTAAATTTTCACGAAAGATAAGGGATATACTTTTATACCAACATCTCAATAATGGATATTAAATCGTTATATGAAATATTATATATCCTAAATTAATTATAATAATAATAATATCATATTTGATCACATTCCAATTAAAAGGTTTTTAGTGATGTATTTGTTGATGAATTTCCATGTTTTCTTCCTACCCATTAGTTTGAGTTCTTAATCATGCTCATAACGGGAGATTTTTCAATATATTGGAATCCTTATAGATTCAATTTTTTTAAAAATTAATATATAATGAAAAAAATAAAGGAGAATATAGAAAAAGGGTTTAGACACCCATGTGATTCACAATGAGTTTTGTTGGTCCTATTCATTTGGAATCATGATGGCGCAATTCACTTATTACATGATTATTGTGAGATCAACTAGATCATAATGAATATCAAGTATCCTCTATGATTGATAAATTATTATTTCTCTCTACTTCATGGATAGAAATACTAATCTATTGTGGATCTTTAGTTGGGATATTATCACGTAAAGGTGAAGAAGGTTGATATCCCCCTGAATAATTTTCAAAAATGTTACAGGCAGTATAAGTAAATATTTATTCCATTTTGAATCAATAAATCTCTGGAAATCGATATAGACAAATTAAATATAGAATTTAATGATTTCATTGATGATGATATAGAAGTATTTATATATTTTGTTCTTATCTACACCAAAATAAATGACAAAAGTGACAAGAATTTAAACATTTTACTAGAAACCATGAAGAAGGAAATGTTATATGAAATGTATGGTAAATGTGAGTTTTGGATAGAGAATTAAACTGTCCTGGGGAATGTTATAAAAATGATATTTGTGGATTAGAATAAAGTAGGAATTGGAATGATGGATTAGAACAATATATTTGACTGAAATATGTGTTTTCCCTTGATTAATAGGTCCCTATGATAAAATTTTTAGAAAAATATTATTATTTTCAGGGAAACTAACTGATATTAATTGAAATGGTTTCATGTATCAATGTATTGATTAATGACAAGAAATCATTAAAGAGATTAAGAATAGGTTAATTACTACCTAGTCCCTAATTTACCTAATAGTGGGGAAGGATTTATGATATTAAGTGATGAATATAAAAATGGAATAGGTGGTGTACTAAAGAAATTTGAAAAAATGACATCCTATATAACCCTCCAATTAAATATCCATGTGAAAAACAACCCAATACATGATCTAGAATTTTTATCATGGATCCCTATATTGATGATTTGGCAACATTATCTCTATGAGAAATAGTTTTACAAATATACGAATCTTAAAACACTCAAGTATACATTAACACAAAAGGATAATAATATGAACCAATTAAGGTAGTTATAGCTTGTAAAGGATTATGAATTTTCAATACATTAATATCATATTAAAGATGAAAAACTGACAGATTCCCAGAGTATAAATGATCATGAATCCTTACCAATGATGGGGATTATAAGAGATCCAATCATCTATGATATTCTTTGGATGTACATGGGAATCATAAAATTATCATCACCATTATTATATAAAATAATTAAAAGAACATACATTATAGATAGGATCTTGGAGTCCCAAAAAGATAATGAATTTATATAGAAGAGGGTGGTGAATATTCTACAGTTTCAGTTAGCTAAAGCATAAGTTATAAGGTATTGAAACTAGATTTGTGTCCCATCATAACTATAATGGAAGATGAAACTTGTTGATAATGCACATATCTAATCCTCCTCAATACATCATGGAATAAAACTGATTAATGATTATTTGAATAAAAATTCCATTTTATAACATTAAGAGGATGATTACACAGTTTGTATCTCGATACCTTATATGAAAAAATGTCACGGAGGTACGAAAAATGTCTATGAGTGTGACCCAACAATTTCAAATAAATGATATTAATTTGAATATATGACCATGGATTTAATTACATGAATTCCTAGGACAACTATAGGAAAGAAAAAACACTTGGGTGGTAGTCTATCCCCTTACAATGTCATAATAATTCATTTATATCAAGGAATATTACTCTCTTGATGAAATCTCCATGATACACATAAGGGAAATGGTATGAATTCATGGAGATCCGCTCTCTATTATATTTTATCGAGATTCATGGTTTACCTAAAGGACTAGTAGAAACTATAAACATGCATTGGATACAGAACAACGATTTATAACATATTACCATCCTAATAAGGATGTATAGTTTGAATGTAATATTAAAACTATGTATGATATTTTTATACCATGTTTATTAATTTTCCATGGATTTTTGCATCAACACCTTAACCTAGTGGAGTTCTTATAAAAATGTTTCCATTTTATAATATTAATGGAATCACATGAGGCCTTTATGTGAAAAGAGGTTAGACTCCACCATTATGGGAAGAACATGGAATGTGGAAGGTAATGTGACCTAATATTATCCATGAGATGGAAAATAATGTTTAAACCATTCTGTATCGCAAAAAATATTAAAAAAGTCAACAAAAAACTAAAAAGACAATCATTAATGAGACTTAGATTTTGAGGTCATCATTAAAGTGTTCCTTCAAATACTACCATTGAATAATGTCCTGTGGTTTGGTAGAATGGGAAATCTTAGTCATAAATACATGGGCCACTTTTCAATCATTGATCTCATTAGAGTAGTGGTCCATCATATGGTAGTCCCACCTATCCACTCTTAAGTACATGATGTGCTCAATGTATATTTCATAAATAAGTTCATACCCAACCCCTCAATTGTATTGAATAATAGGGTGGTAACATTATAGAATGATCATTCATATGAAGAGTATCTGCTGAAGATATTAGATCATATAGACAAGGCTACAAAAAAATAATAAAACTCTTCTGGTCAAATCACTATAGTAAAACTATATGATCAAGGAGGAAATATGGGATGTCGAAGATGCGATGAAATAGAAGTACCATCATATGTTTTAATGTATAAAATGATAATATTGAAGGATAAAACTTTAAATACAGAAAATGTATCGAACAAAACATATATAAATGATATTCTATTTTTGAATAAATTAGTTCTATATATTTTAATCTCGTTTTATAAAACACATGAACTATTTATTATAATTTGGATAAATTTAATCTAATTTATTTAAAAGTAAAATTTTCATTATAACCTATGAGATTATTTCTATTGTATAGTGACTATTATTTGTTTATTAATGTTCATGATAATTTACAATTGATATCGCTGGAAGATGAAATGGCCATCACTAGTAGGGTCATACCCTATGAAGCCCAGATATCAAATACTACTTGGGAGATAGAATGCATATGATTTTCAATTTACCAATACAATGATGAGTTTCAATTACTATAACATGAGAATAACCATTTATGATATAATTTATTGCACATCAAGATCACAATGAAATCATTTTTTACCAAACCACTCCATAAAAATATCACCACTGAAGACCTTACACATAGGGTATTGAATATTGTAATAAAGGGATATTCATATATAACCTAATTGAATTTATTTTTATATTTTATTTTTAATAAAAAATATATAATAATCTTCCCCTTTTAATAATAACTATTAATTGTTAAAATAATGAGTTGATAAAATTTAGATTTTGATACGATGAAATTAAAAATCTATTTTTGGTAAATATAATGATTCAATTAAGAAACTAGTATTGATGAATTTTGTTGTTTTATAAATTATATTTTCTAATAAAATATAATTATTATATAATATTTATTAAATATAATAGATAATATATATTTTTTAAGTCAAATGTAGTTGTTATATGGGTCACACAACTATTTCTACAAAAAACTATTATTTTTATGTCAATAGTTATTTGCATTTAAATGTTTAAATTATTATATTATGATAACATATTTGAATAAATAAATAATATTTTTTAAATAAGTATGTTGATATATATAATAGTTATTTTTTATAATTTTCTGAAGAAGTAATTTTTTTGAAAAATGTAATATGGTATAAATACATGGTATGTATTATGTCATCATAATGTCCCAAAAGTGTGGAATTATGATCATTAAAATGTATCCAATAAAAAAATACAGTTTAATATAATGTTTTTTAGAAGTAATTTAATTGATTTTATAAACCCCTAATAAATCCTACAAAACATATATTAAATTTTTTTATTTTAAAATTAGTTTATTATAAACATGTTTCCCATCCATATCACCATAAAAATTATTTTAATTTGTTTTGTTCTTATTCTTAAAAAATATTTAATATCACATATATTTAGACGAAATCATTAGAATAATGTGTGTGATGGTTTGTGTGGTTGATTTCATTATCATATAGCACCCAAAACAAATGTTTAAAAACTAATCAAGGGTTATCCTATCTTATTATATATAAACCCATCTGAGCACCCATTCAACATCACTGAAAAATATAAATCATTAAATTAGAAAAAATTTCCCTCATTATAGAATTCCCATGATCCATTAATTAGTAACTAATTTCATCCAATTATTTTAAATGAATCATTTGAATATAGGGGTTACTCTCTTTCCCCAATTTTTTCAATAACCTTCATTATTTCATGCATTTTTTTTAAAAATTTCATGTTGTGATATGTTATTATCCATCCTTCTTTCATTAATTATCATTATATTGTAATGGGAGACCCACTTATCTCTCACTCACCACATATAATATCATTTATGCACACCTACTGTGTTTTCAAAATGATCCAGTCATTTTCCATGCCAAAAATTTATGTAGTGAGTAACCATATACATATCATCTCAAAGTTATTCACATAAATTAATCCATTCCTAAATTATTTGGGATTTAAATGTATGGAACCCTCACACACTAATCACGTGGTTAAAATTGATGATTTTCATTTTTATGTTGTATCATTTATGTGGTACAGTTATGAATGTAACTAATGTAAAAGTGATGGGTGGGACCAGAATTATATTATCCACAAGGAATTGGGAAATGTTTTATACCATGATTTTCTATGTATGGTGAAGGAGAGTTTATTCTATGCACACTATTTAATGTTGTATTGGTGGTTAGACGTTATTTTTATGATGTCATGTTTTATGTTGTTTCCACATCCTTATCTTTCCATTATGATATAATTTTATATAATTAATAATTATTTAATATTATGTTTCTATCCCCTATATCTTTACTTTGATATGACTCTTTTTTCAGATTTACTATTTTACATCATTATATCCATTTATTATTCCTCTATTGTAATTTATTTATCACCGCATTTTTTTGTCTTTACCGAGGTTATCATGAAGAGTTCTAGAAGAACTATATAATTTTATGTGAATTTAAATGAATTTTTGAATAATTTCATCATAATACTATTGTAATTTAATATGGTATATACTCAATTTCTCAAATAAACATGGCTTTATGATATTATTGAATTGAATAATATTTACCTTTATTTAAAAATAAAGAAATAATGTCTATTAATGATAATTTTAGTAATAATAATAATATTAGGAATGTTTTCTAGATATATATAATTCAATACAAGTAGTTTTAATCTAGTATAGAGATATCCTTGGTTCTTATTTTGTGGTTCTTCTTTTGATGAAATTTCAATGTAACTGCCATGAACCTTCACTCTCAGATCTGCTGCTAAAAATACATGATTTAATTCTATCGCTTTAACACTGATAAATATAAAATAATTATATCTATCCAGAACATAAAAAATCAATAAGAACTGTTGTATCACTTACATAACCATTTCCTTTTAATTCTTACTGTTTTATAGAATTTGAAAAACGCTTGACAACTAGGGTAATTAAATAACTATATCATAATGAACAACATATTCTCCCACTATACAAATAATTTCATATTTCTTGTTAAGTATTCAAAATCTCCTATAACATTTCAAACAAAATTAAAGAATTTTGAAAACAAATAATTAGGTTTTTTATTTTTAACCCGGGCAATATGAAACTTAATAATAGTGAGATTAAATAACAAATAAGGGTAAACATTATAATTAAAAATTATTTTCACCTATGATAATAATATTAGCATAATTTTATGATGAAATAATCAAATCACATCAGAATAAAATTAGATAATTAATTTCATTAAATACTAGGACAATCAATCATAAAATGTGGCATAATGTTTTATTATGGGAAAATAGTAATAATAATGAATAATAATGAGTTGTTTGATGTCATCATTGATCAAAGAAAACTGTAATAACCCATATAAAAAATATAGAAAACATCTTTGTACCTTGGGAATTCATCATCATAGAACCCTTAAATAATTATTACAAACACAATAACCACAATGAAACTTCTAATATAATTTTTTTAAAATTAATCATTACCTAATGCATTGGATCTCAATATGGATGCACCCATCATAAATGATATATTGTGCCAACCCATGAGCATTATTTGTTATAATCCAATTTATAATATTTATCAGGATTAATAATGATCTATAATAGCTCTCATGAAATATTAAATAATTTTCATGGACCATATCATGAGTTAGACCCCAAAAATCCGATTTAAAATAATGTGGAAAAGAATTTGGATATCAAAATAAAATTTTATTTTAAAATTCCATTTTCAAAACAAAAATATCATATATCTTTATAATTAGGTTTTTGTTTATTGAAAAAACGGAATCCTATAAAATAATAATATCATCAAATGAGGGTTATAAGAGATGAAAATTTTATTTTTATTATATCAGTTAAAATATAATAGTAATTTCATAACATATTTAATCAAAAAAAAATGTTACCATAAAAATATGTTTTGAAAAATAATAATTATTTTATAGAAATAATAAAGATAGTATAATTACAAAATATTTCATGGGGATACTAAAAATAACCCATAGTTGTAGGAATTTATAAATTAAAATTTAATGAAAATATTATTAAAAATAATTTATATAAAATATCATTTTAACTATGAAAATCAGTTTAAAAAACAAAAATATTTACAAAATATTTTGAATTTTTTTTGAAAATATCATTTAAAAAATATATAATGGAAACATAAACGAAAATAATGTTTATGATGGGATGAAAACAAATTAATTATGTAGATGTCAAATATAAATATTATTTTCATACATTTTTCAAAACGAGTGAAATGTGAACCATTTGGAAAATTGTTAATAAATTTCATTTTTAATATATTTTTAATGAAGTAAAAAATATCATTTAAAATATCTATAGGTAATCATTTTTTAAAAAAAATAACAAGTTTGAAATGCATATTTAATACATGGATGAGGAAGATTTATATTCTTTATCTTTACGAATATACAAGATCAAAATCACTTAAAACTGACTTTATTTATGTTTCATTAATAAATAATGGATTAAATGAAAATTAAAAATGAATGAAAGATTCAAAATTTGTGGATACTAACATATATTTGGTTGAATAAAATAATATCATAATCTTTATCCCAATTTAATGTTGAACATAACAAGTCCTAAAAAGAATCGAGATTTTAACATAACGTATTGGACACTATGATAACACATATGTCATATGACTCGTTAACAAATAATGTTAAATTAATCATTAAATAAAACTATGATAATGAGATAAATAATATAATATTTCAATGGGTAACTATATGAACCTAATAATATTTTTTCATTGCATAACATCAATATATGTCCCAATGAAAAGGAGTTCGTGACAAATAACCCCTACAAATAACATTTAATTAAATTGAGAATTAATAAATTGAGGGATTATGTGTAATTTTTTTTAATATAAAAAAATTGGTAATATATAATATATTATTTTTAAATATCAATTGGTACATGTTAATGGTATAACAATTTCAATGAAGAAGTGTTATACCCCAACTAAAGAAAATTGATTTAAAAAAACCTTTTCCACTTGGTAAATATAATTTCAAATCAACATAAAAGAAATAATTCAAAATAAAACATTAAATATCATGGTGTTTTAAGGATTCATGATATAATTGTTATAATGTGAAATATATTGGTAATATAATGGATAATAGATTCATAACAATAACATATTCCTTATTTAATTTAAATTGGGATGAAATACCTTACCTTATATCCATTCATATTATTCATTTTCACAGATACCAATATAGTATACTCATATAAATAATTTTATTTACTTATAAATATTTCTGGATAAATAAATTTTACTTCAACAATTTTTTCATTTATATTATTGAATCATTTAATTAAATAATCAGTTAAATCTACATTGGGTGTTATGAAGATATTAAGTGTATATTTTCAAAATGAAATTAGATAGACGTTTAGGGGTAAAAGGTTAATCATTACATTAAATCTAGAATAATAATCATGAAATAATTATAATTTCTTTAAATAATTTGTTCCTTTTAATCCATCCAAAAAATATGTTTATGCGGAATGAACTGTTTTACATTCATGTCGAAGATAGTACGCACTTACAAATGTAAAACATTTACATTTTTAACGATCATTATGGAATGAAGTCATATATTATTAAATATTTCATGAATTGTAATAGTATAGTAAATATTATAATTTTTTATATATACTAATATATATCATTGATTTTAGGTGATATAGAAAAATAAATCACATTTCTTTGTGGGTGTGTTAATCCACAAACATACATGAATGATGTCATATTTTTTCAGATAATGAAATAGTGTGAAATTAAGTGATTGATTATTTTTAATTGTAATATATTTATATATAACATAAATATATTATATATTTATTAATTATATAATTCTATAAATCCATAATAGGTGATTGTGGAAAATGAATTATGTTGGTCCAGGAGTCGATAGTTTGTCTTACCCCCGAACGATAGATTCCTTTCAAATTGAATGGAGGTTGTAGTTAAAAATAAATGTTATATTAACATAATAACATATTAGATAAAGAAGTAAACATTCATGGTTATATAATCATTGATAAGAATTATTTTAGAGAGATAGATGGGGAAATAGATTAGAAATAATTGTTTATGAATGTTTCGAAATCTGTAAGAAACCCCCAATTCTTTACTCCTTATGACCACTAATGTTGGTAATCATTCATAACTAAGGACTCCAAAATATGGGTAGGGAAAATAAGAAGTTATATTTTATTTTATTTTCTCAAACAAATGGGGATTTGATAATGAATAAATGAGAAGACAATTTGACTTCTTATAAGAGACATGAGTGGGGCTCTTGGATGTTTTAAAAATATTTAAATAACATAAATTATTATTGATGTAAAAATATATTTAAAATAATAATATATGAATATAAATGAGGATAGTGAAAAATAATCTCATACAACAATAATTATACATGTTTAGACATTTTTGTTCCTTTATCATTGGGTTTTAACCCCATCTTTAACCCTTTCATATTTATCATGAAAGCAATGGGTTTTACTCATTAAGAGTACGTATAAGAAAAAAAAATTATCTAAAAAAGACACATAGATGGGCCTTGTATAATATTTATAACCATATTATTATAAATTTTAGGAATAATTTTTCTCATACTTTTATATCATTTAATAAATGATTAATAATTATATACATTAGAAATGACAATTTATTAAACTATTATTTACATTGAATTTAAAAACATAAAGATGATAAATATAATTTTAATTTCATTATCATACCCATAACCAATTATTTTAATCTTTAAAATTTACTTATCAGATTTATTATCTCAAATTATATTACTTTTAATAATTTTAAAATCACTTATTTTATTTTTCCATTAAATTCATAATTTCTACGTCAGCTTTGTGTTGGAATTTATGTTAATTATTTATTCACGAAAAAATATAAATAAAGTAACCATTTAAATTGAAATAAAGTATCCTTATAAAAAATTCTTATATGTAAACATATTTTATATTTATCCGTAATGTAAAAAATATTATATTAATCAAAAACCAAGAGTGTTAACATGTTTACTTTTCATTAAAAGAAATATTATAAAGGTCATAATCATATCCAAATGGATGAAAAAGGCCATATTACTGAATACTGTATGATAATGGATGAAATAATCTTATACAATTACATTAAAGAATGTGTTAAATTAATTTTATAGTTATATCATATAATTTTTAAACCTTAATTACTTGATTAACCAATTACCGATGGAACCAAATATTATAATGGTTACTATTAAAAAGTCCAAAAATAAAATGTAATTATTTACAATGATTAAAACACATGATTCTAAATATGTATCTAATTTTTTAAAACTAAAAAGATATAATTAGCATAATATATTTTAAAAATATGTCAGAAACATTAGATTAAAATATTTTTTTTAAAAAAATGTTTTAAATTTATAATGTTATTATGATAAATTCATGAATAAAATTAATTTGAAAAACAAATTGGATTTTTTAAAATAAAAATATTCAAATGAAATTTAAAAATAATTCAAAATGTTGATTTAAATTTGTAAAAATTTAAAGGAAAATTCTTTTTTCAATAAAAATAGTAAATTTGAATATTCATTGAAATGTAAAATTTTTCAAAAATATAAAAACAATCATCAAAGGATAATTATTATATTATAATTTAAAAAATAATATTTATATCCTAAAATGAAATTGGTATTAATTAGAAATATTAATCATAATATTTACTCAATGAGATCAATAAAAATAACTTATGATGAAAAATTATTTTGACTTATTAAAATGACATTACTAAAACATTACTGGTAATTTACTAAGAATTAATCAATTTTTTATTAATTATAATAATTATATAAATTTTAAAAATTATGTAATCATGTTGATACCAATAAATCTGAAATCTATGTTATAATATTCAAATTTTAATAATAATACTTTATTGATTGATTTTGATTAGTTTTGTTTATTTTTTATGCTATCAAAAATATGTGTAATTTTAAAATATGGTGATAATATAATCTCACTCCATTTAAGAAATTCGATCCTTGAAACTTTAAAATATAACTCATTTACCATTGGTTGATATTTTAAAATAACTTTTTTGAAATCCAACTTCATTAAAAGTGTTTATAAATCATCAAAGTTAAAATAGTGAAAGGGAGGTATGAATGTAATATTGAATATTAGATACTAGGTTTCCAAATGGGAAAAAATTAGAGTTATTTTTTTATTATTAGAAAGTATGAATAAAATAATTTCTATATAATGTTGGAGTGTTATAAATATCATTGTTTACAATAAATTTAATGATCATGAAATAGTCAACGATTAAAAATCAGTAAACCAAATATGTAGGAATAAGAACATTGTTTAATCCAAAATGATGAAAATAGGATTATCATTTTCCATGATCCTTTTTATAATGATAAGGATTTAATTTAGTATCTAAAATAATAATATATTGAAATATATTTACTTTAAATGTATAATTTCTCTGTTTAATCAATTTCTACAACAATATCATGTATTTTTTAAATAATGTGTATTCTATATGAATTGATTTTTTTATAAACTACTAAACTAAAATCCTAAAGAATAAAATAATAAAAAATAAAATATAAACCTTTAATAATGAATTCATACATTAATCAGAACTAGCTTTTTTATTTGGTAATAAAATTAAAAAATAATTAAACCATTATATAATGATATAATATCTTAATATATAAATATAAATAGGAATATTAATAGTTCAAAAAAAATAATAGCATAAATTATAGTCCATAAATTTCATCAATATATTCATAAAAATTATTAAAACCCAAAAATCAGAATTATTTTAACACATTGTCATCCGAATAAATTTTACATTTATCTCTAAATACCATTATTCACATAAAAATTCATATACCCAAAAAAGAATGTTCCTAAATCCAATAATGTCAAAAATATGATATTTATTTCAATAAATAACCTAGATCAATATAAATACATAGAAAGATAATTTATGATTCCAAAATTTTATTCCACCAAGAATCATAAAATATTTTTTATTGTTAAATATAAGGATTATATATTCCTCATCCTATTAAAATTCCATACGAAATATCCTTAGTCACCATAAAATTCCATAACATGAAACCAAAATTGGGGTGTCTATGAAAATCAAATTATAATTAACCATAAAATTATAATCCCTAGTGTTATGAATGACGGTAACGATAACTTCACATGAAAACATCCTATTATCCATGGCTATCTAAACCCTACAATGATACAAACTATAACAGCCATGAAATTCCACTCCTAGAACCAATGCTAAAAAATTACATTTATTTTTTGATTCCAATAAATGTGATGAAATTTTATCATCAAAAACATAAAACAAAAAAAAAGAAAACATTATATCATTGAAAATCCCAATAAACTTTTAGGTTAATTTTTTTTAGATAAATATGAAAAAATCATAGCAATAATGATTCCAAAAAAAATATTTCATAAAGATAATTTTCATTCCCCACTATTACCAATATTTTTATATTTCAAATTACATCTTCAAATTATTGAATAAAATTATTATCAGAATAATCAATTATAATAATAAATAATTTGGCATCATTCTTCAAATTATAATGAAAATGAATAAAACATTATTGAGATGAGTTTCGCAGTATGGGTAAACACAATCAATAACTAATTAATGTAATAAGTGAGAGTAATATGGGAATAAGAGTATAATGATATAATAATGGATCAATATTATAATATAAGAGAATTCATATTAATCAACAAATATATCAATAATAGTGAATGATGGAATAAGTAATTACAATAGGACAAGAGTCATAAGGATCAATAATAATAAAAAATGTTGTGTAATCAATAATCAAAGGAATAATTTATAACACATAGATCAAATAAAAAAAATTGTTTGTACATAGGGATATCATCATCAAAGAACCCAAACAAAAACCTTTAATTTGGAATATCCTTATCAACTACTTCCAATATAATTCTTTGGAGAACATAATAATTGCACAATAAATAAGATTAATATCTCTTTCCACCCATCATAGAAGCTATATTAGGATCACTAGTGAGAAACAATAGATATAAACTCTTTTAATTAGTCATATTGGGATAACTAATGAGAAATAATTGTTATAAAACCTTTTTAAACAACTTCTAAGGAACATATAATGAATAAATCCCTTGAATACACATTTAATGATTTCTAAATGATTAATTTTTTTATATAAAAATACCCATTTAAATTATAACACCAATTTTAAAAAATAAATCACCCTGAATGAGAGGATGATGGGTTTTATTTAAATAAAAAATTATTTATTATAATTTTATAAAACAAATATATTGATTTTATGATTTCGGGAAACATCATTTTCACTATATACATTAGAATAAGTAATTCCTTATATGCATCAAATATCACAAGGAAATGAAATAAGTTATTTGAAAATAAATTTTATACAACAATAACCCATACAGGGAAATAATGAGGATGATAACATTTTAAAAACATCCCCTACTAATAGTAATTAACATCAACGGTTTTTGGTGTTGATGAATCTAAATTCCATTGAAGGTTAATTTAAAGCATTCAAAAGGAATGATTATTTTTTCATAATTAAAATCACATTTAAAAACGAAATATTAACATTATTTTTTGAAAAAAAATTCTTAGAAAAAACCCTAAAAACATATAATTTTTTTATTAATTATATTTAGATCATTAAAATTGGATACCCATTCATGTTATAGATGTTGATAATAAAAATTACTTTCAATCATTTTAGAAAAGTTTTAAAAAATGACCAATTTGAATAAATGTTATGAAATTTACGTTTTTAAACCATTAAATATTTGAAAAAAGATTATGAAAAATAAAATTAGGAAATTACTTTTTTATAAATAATTTTTTTATATCATTTCACAAAAAAAATCGCCATGGAAGCAATATATTCATGATATAAAAGAATACACAGGATCAATTTCAAATAAACACAACCTTCTTGATGATTCATTAAAAATTATGGGAGTAAAAAGAAATTAAACATGTAAAAAAATTCATAATTATTATAGAATAAAAGATATGTGGTTCAAGAAAATAATGTCATATTATTTCCTCTAATGTAACCTTACACATAAAAAAGCTAAAAAATAATGCATACTGGAACATAAATACTTTACCACTTTAATAAATTTTCAGTTATAATCTCCATGACATAATAATGTGGAACGGATCATTAAATATCATTAATAAAAAGATATTCATAATATATCATTTCAAATTGGAGGAATGTGAGCTTTATAAAAAATTTAGGTGCAAAACATCAGCATATGTCCCAATGAATTATAATTTGAGATGAACCAACTGTACAAAGATTATATCATTGAATTGATAATTAATAAATTGAGGGACTATGTGTATCAACATTAAATCCAAAAAAATAAAATGTTCTTCAAGAATAATAAAATTTATAGTCATGTTCACATATAATCAAATCATAATAAATTCCCTAGATATGAATAAAAACTCAACAGAAGAAAATTGAGTTAATAAACTATATATTAGTCAGTAACATTCATGTCAAATCCAATTTAAGATAATAATTCACATTATAAGAAATAATATCATTAATTGTGAATGATAAATGACATAAAATGTGTAAAGGTAAATATATATACTTTATAATAAAATTAGGTTGATAATAATAAAGGGTTCTTCAATTAAATTAAATTATTATGAAATATAGTACCTCTAGTCGAAGCATTCTATATATTTTCTTCAATACCTGAATAATTTAATCATATCAATAATTTTATTTATTAAAAATTTTCCTTTTTTAGACTCTTATAATTAATTTATTTCATTCATTTATTATAGATTCATATTTTTTTACTAAATCATTTAACTTCTAATCATATGTTTGGAGGACATTTGGTTCCCAAAATCGATGTGACTTCAGTATGTTCACCATGATCAGAGGGGTCATTGTTCCATAATATTCAATGTATTAGTAATGACATAATTAAAATTTATATACATAAAATATAATATTATATACAATAATTAAATATGTTTATGAAAATTGAAATATGATACTAGTATAGAGAAAATAATCCATATATATACACATGAATAAAATTTTCATTTTTCAACGATCATTGTGGAAATATTTTTTTATCATTAAATCATTATAGAAATATCATAATATAATAAATATTTTATTATATTTTAATGTACACTTATGTATATAATCTATTTAATGTGGTCATGAAAAATGTATCACATCGCTTCCTGGAGGCGTGATTCCACATGTACACAAGAACAATGTCACCAATTTTTAGTGAATAAAAAGATAATAAAGTAAAAGATATATTTTTCTTTAATATTTTTAAATATATCATAAATATCATATATAAAAATTAATTCCAAAAATATATCCATTAAATGGAGAGAGTTATGTAAAACTAATTACATCATGCTATGATGCGGTAGTCCTATTTAGACATGAATAATGGATTCCATTCCCATTTGATAGAGGTTGGATATTTATATCTTTTAATAAATTAAAATAATAATATCTTACTAAATTTTTGATACATATTTTTTTATTATCATTTTTAATGAATTTTTTGTGGATGTATAATTTGAAATAAAATAGAATTTCCCTGTGAAGAATGGTCATTATTTTCCATAAAACCTCTCGTATATAATGTATTAAGGGCACTAAGGAAAGTATTAATCATTAAATATATTTTTCTAGAATGTGTGAAGGAATGTCAGTAAGGTATTTGGATAGAAATTGGTTTAAAATGTGGTTTTTGTTTGAATAAATGTTATGAAGAGATTCTCTTTTATATGAGTGTTCTTGGGAACACATGAAATTTAATTAAATATTAAATTAATATGAATCATGTTTTATTCAAAAAATTACTCAAAAATGATATTATATAATGATAATATGATTATGGGTGTAAATAATCTCCTATAAAATTTGACACCATGGACTATGTTTTAACACTTATCTTTTTGTATTAACGTGTCGTAGACACATTTCACACTAATCTCCCCAACAAATATTTTACTATTTTATGGAAAATATAGTTTTAATAAATGGATACAATTAAAATAAATGGAAAATTATTGATATACTAAACAATATAAAAATATGTTGGTCCATTTGTAAGAAACCAGATCATTTTTCCCGGTATGTTTTCCTTTTCTGGTTGTTTTTTGGGAAAAAGAAGAAATTATGGAAATCATCCAAGTACATGTCGTGTACTTTTTGAGTACACTCTATGTACTTCTTAGCCACTGGCAGTCGGGTGTTGGCTGTGTAGTGGCCATGAACACGGCCATGTAGGGGTGTTCTGAGGCTGCTTAAAGCGGAGTATGGAAATAGTAAGTACACATTGTGTACATCAAAAGTTCACACCGTGTACTTTCTTTTTTTCATTAAACGTAATGGGATCGCAGTGGTGAGTTCTTCCTTCACCCAGAGCACCGTTTTACAATTATTCCTCTTTTCCAAGTTATCATGGGTTAAAAAAATTATACATTTTCGTATATCTATTAAGATATAAGGAGAATCAAGAATTATGGTTCATGTATATCGATCTCTTAAACCTGAGGTAGGTGGTTTGTGCCTTTCTGTTGAAATTCTTTGAGTATTTTGTGTGAATTCCACCAATACCCTTGAACGGGGTATTGTGTGTGTACCGTTTAGCCCTATTGTTTGAATGATTTTCTTGTATTCCTGAGTAGAGGTTATTGTTTGTAAATAGGGTAATTTTTCTGTGCGTTGGATGTATTACCCATACATGTTTTTCCTGTTTATGACTGTTTGTTCTAGTTTTTCCTGTTAGGCTTTTTCCCGTTGTCATGCCTAGTTTGTAGGATTGTGTGACTGTTTTATACTATGTTGATATTCTTTATAATGCTAGGAATGTAATTCTTGTGGTTTACATTAGGCAATATGCGTGCTATTCATGATTGACTTACATAGGGCCGTGAGAACCTAGTGTAGTAGACCATAGGGAGGATGGACGTATGGGCATCTCCAGAGTGTCTTTATAATTTTATGATATGAGACCACTTGGGAAATTGATTTTGAGTGCTTCCTCAGAGTGTATGTAAATACGTGACGTGGGACAAATGGGGAATATATGTTGATTGCTTCCCGAGAATGCCTTTAGTACGATGCGAAACTATAGAGGGAATTGAATGTGAGTGCTTCCCAGAGAGTCTGTACATTAGCTGAACTAGAGGGTTGAGACTGTTTTTGCCTCCCATAGGGTTTTTAATACATGTTTGTTGAACTAGAGGGGTTAGGATGTGAGAACTAATCATTGTTTTACATGTCGTTTCTATATTCTTGTTTATTTTCTTACCTGTTGTGACTTAAATGCTTGAAATTGTGGACTGTTTACTGTTGAGTACTTTCCTGCATGCTATTTTTCTGTACATTTACCTACCATATAATCAATTAATGTTAGGCACAGATATTATAGAGACCCATAGCTTGACGTACATAGACATTACATTACTTTTGCAGAATATTTAATACATAACAAAAACAAACACCAAAGGACCATAATAGTATAGTGTCTTTGGAAACAGGGAACATAATCTTTTAATCTTGGTGAAATAACTTCAACATATCCCATAATGATCTTCTATTTTTTTACCTAAAACCCTTTTCTATATCCTAGAGAAATGAAAACATATAAAGGGTGATCTCAAATGCTTAGTAACGTTAAGCATGGAGAAAATAAAACAAACCATATACATTTGAACTTCAAAACATGAACATAAATTTTAAACATCAAAATCCAGAGTTGTGAAATAAATCTTGGTAGTACATAAGGAATAGATCATAAAGGAACATCAATCATGATAAAATAGCATGGGATTAAAACATTTAATTGTGGAAAACCATTAAGCACATAATATTTTTTCTATAGTAGCCAGGGCATTGCTGCTAAGACCATCTTTGTGGACAAAGTCCCTTTCTGAATCGAGTTCACTCCTCGTTCCAGTACTGTATCACTGAACTGGATTCACTTACCATTCCAGCCATGTCTATCTCATGAGATATAAATCATTATCAAATTCATTTGATGGAGATATAGGTCCCACCGATCTCATAATGAAATCATTACTATGTGTGCCACAACATAAACACAAATCATTCATCATAACCCAAAGAATATAATAGGTTTCATAAGCATCATCCCATCGTATCATAATCCATATAAAACAAATGTATATCAGTTTAAATTAATAAGGCTTTATGAATCCTTAAAAATCTATTCATACCGTATAAGTTAAAAAAATTCTTCTCATACTTTTTTCGAAAAGGTCAAAAAAGTACCTCGTAACATAAACAAAAGAAATATTCCTTACATACCACGTAGTAAAAGTAAAAAATGGGTAAAAAGGACTTTATACATCCATGAAACCAATTTTTGAAAGCAGGGCCATGGATGATAAATATAACCCTAGTAAATATTTACGAATAAAAAATCTCGAATAAAAATGAGATTGGAAAATTTATCCCTTACCTTAGGTCAGCTATGATTCATATGTATCCGAACCTCCCATATAATTATTTAAATAATATCATTTACTTATTATAGAATCACATTCATTTTTATGATATCATATATGGTTCACTTATGACTTTATATAACCCATTATTTTTAAAATCCATGTTAAAGCAGCGTTTTGGGTAAAATCGTTTTATTTGTCGTACGTGGTTGGACATGTTGTTCATGATATTATTATTACTTATATCATGATCTACTTACTTCCAAAATGTAAATAATGATTTGTATATCATATATATTCAGTATATATATAAATATAATATATAGATTATTGAAATGAAATACACCGTTCATGGAGACAGTAAGTTGTACGTACGCATGAATGTTGTTTTCCTTTATTTATGGACATGAATGTAAGTAAGTAGATGATATATATATATATACATAAATAAAGTAGCTTAATTATGTCATTTATTTCATTATTATTCATTATATATACTTTATAATCATTCATTAATGGTTAACATGGAGAATGAATCTCGTCATGTCGTGGAGATGGTAATCCATACGTACGCACGAGTGATGATATCATTCCCATAATTATTGAATGGAATTGGAGTGGATGAAATAATATCTCATAATCAGTATGATTTTATAATGACCATATATATTTATTCATTACACCATTATACCCATCCAAGTAAGGTGGTAGTGGAAAAATAGATTACACCACATCATGGAGACGATATTTCTTACATACGCACGCACAATGATTTCATTTTCCGTAGGATGGATAAAAGATGAAATGGGGTTGTTTAAAATTTATAATAAAATATCATTATATTTCTTATACTTATGTTTTTTACTTTATAATGAAACAACTAAAGAAGAATAATTTGAAGAAGAACGAAATATGAAAGAATTGGTTGAAGAGATTACCTCTTCTTCGACGCACCTCTTTTAAGAATCCAATTAAGGAACTAGAGTTGGTCTTTTGGGGAGACCATAACCTCTAAGATGTTTCTAGGGATGTTTATAAGTGAAAAGGTCTGGGTGTTTCCAATAATTAAGGTGCAAAATTGTGTAAAGATAAGAGGGAGGAGGTTCCCTTTTATAAGGGAGGAGAGGGGTACTTTATGAAACAACTTAAAATATTATATTATAATAAAGTCATATTTGGTTAATAATGGCTCCAATGTGACTTATTTCTAAGATTAAGCGGAGATGGTTTTAACTACTCTCATCCAATAGGTTTTAGTCAAGTTTAGGTTACTATTTTAACCTTATCATTTAAATTTTACTCTAAGTTAAATAATTTAACTTTTACTGTCTCTTCTTGTTTTCATACACTATATGGTTAATAAACTGACTATAACAAGAAAAAAGAACCCCAAGTGTCCCATTATTAATTTATATAACCTTATCTATGTCATTTGGCGGAACATTATTTTTTTAGAAATAGAATAACAATTAATAATATAATATTTGTTTTAAAAACTATTTTCTGTCAATTTTGACACTATTTGGTAATTGATTTTTGTGAGAATAATAACATCATGATTAGTTCAAACAATGTTAATTTAATCAATACTAAAATTTCATATTAACCTACAAATTTAGTGTAATTTATAAAAAGTCTCAAATTACTTTTATTTGGGTATTTATAACATTAATTATGTTAATATTTCTTTAATATGGTAATTACTGTATCATCATTGTTTCATAAATAAATTAACTTATTTAACGTCTAAAATTAATAAATAAAACACAATTATGTGGGAAATATTTTTATATTTCTCATGAATATTTATAGTCGAATTTATATTATAAATAACCTTATATTAAAAAAAATTATTTATTAAAATTTGATTTTAACTATTTAAACTATTCATTAACTAAAATAATAATAAATGTAATAATCTAATCCAAGTGGACATAATGGGTAATATTTTATTCCTATGGTTTTTTTGGTCGAAATACACTTATCCAATAGAATTAGGACATGTGTTAGGGTAATAATAATATCATTTTTACCCTTAATTACACCATTTACTGTTAACAGTGGTAATTAAAAGTAAAAATATACGATTCAAAAAATAATATTTTATCTTATTGAACCACATTTTACTCCTTGAAATTAACTATGTCTCTTGAATTTTCGAAATTCCACTCACAGAAGCATTAAAATTAAGTTTTATATAAATTTTCAAATTCTCCTACGAGGTGGGTAAAAGACGGTGAAAAGTTCAATAAAATTTTTATATATCTAAATTTATTATAAAATGACTACAATGAATTACATTGAACTTATATAGGTATTATTTATAAATTTTTACCTAAAATAAATTTAAATAAAATAACTATTAATTTAAATAAAGAGTCGTTTTTTAAATAGTAACCCAGTGTTTTGACTATTCATCAAAAATTGAATGTTTTTAGAAAGATACCAAAAATTAACCATCGGCTAATTTCGATATTCGGAATCCAAAAAAGAAGCAAATTTTGAAAGATAAAGTTTATAAAATTTCAGAAAGTGGGAATTAATATTCATAATGGCTAGTTAATAATAATATTATAATAATATCTCATTTAGTGAAACTCGGTATTGTGTACTACAGACGCTATCGAAGAAGGTATTTATTACGTGTAATGAAGCCAAGTTAGGGCTATGAGTAGTAAAAGCTCCATTTGGTGTTACGTATAACATAATAAAAACTTATTACATTTATACATTCAATAGAATCTATACATAATGTTGCGTAGAATAATTTACCCAAAACAAACTTGAAATTGTGTATATAACACGAGCCAAGAATAGTGTTGCGTATACTAATAGCTAATACGGTGTTGCGTATAATACATTCTAATATTGTTATAGTGTATAATAGAAGACATCAAAGGAATTAATATATCTCCTAAAATCTTGGGGTGTTACATTCTACCCCCCTTAAAATTAATTTCTCCCTCGAAATTCGTCGGGGTTATAAGTGGTTTATTACGTGAGAGTTTCTTTCCTAGAAACCCACATCGTAAAAGGAATACTAAAACATCATTTTAAAAAAAATTAATGTTAGAAACAAAACGGATACCCAAAGTAATTCATCACTTGGGTTCCCACATAGGTGAACATAGGTGAAATTGTGGATATGGAAGAGAAATCTAACTGTTATGTTCTGATGGATAGTGGTAGAGAATAGGGCTATGAAAAAGCCAACAATCACAAAGCCATAAATTTGTGATGATCTAAGGGACCATCTGATTCATCTGATATGAGAGAACTAGGACAACATTTTTGGTTTTCAATATCATTTCCCAAATGTTGAATAAATTTTTAATTAAAAGAAATACAAACTTGATTTTGGTACAATCTCAACGTTTCTCGTGCCTCAAACAATTTCCACTTCACCTCATAAAGAAATGAAGTTGAATTTGCCTTTCGTGAATTTTAGCAGATCATCCGATAGAATGATAGGTCATTCCATATGTCTCAAACATAAGTTAGAGAAAGTTATATACATAAGTCCATATATGGTGAGAATAATTTGATATGGTTCCAAAATTGTCTTGTACTTCATCTATAATCATGCTTAATAAAATAATACTAGTTTAAACTAACCCTGGACTTCCTGTAGGCTAGTGGTAGGCAATAAAGACCCGTCACACATCAGTTGTGGGTTCGATTCCTGCATCCTTGTCCGACATGATGGGTTGTCGTCCATCCTACGGGTTTTCGTTTTTCTAAAACTACATTATTATAACCTTCCATCAATAATATCAAAAAAAATTCTAGACTTAAAAAATTATAAAATTATGTTCAACATAATCCATTCCAATATTTAGGCATATCCAAAATACTTTTTTCTAATCTCATATTATAGTGAAAAAGAATACCATAGAGTTCATATAACAAGCATGTGAATACCATCATTTATCCCCCATATATCATAAGATATTACTTGTTGATCACATTCGAAACATGTGAATACCGTAATCATGTATTCTTACCAATGATCCTTAATGAAAACATGAATGTTGTCAAACGTTAAGTCTCTCGACATACCAAAATCCAAAAAATTTCCCCATACTCAAACCATGATATAACTTTTTCCTTATAAAAGTCTTGAACTCATATAATTTTTTTTCATTATCCCTTTATTATGCGCATATCATCTTCTTTCCAAAAATATTTCAATCACTTTTCATGGTTACCGGTACTATATAATTATTGAAATCCAATACATAGATATTCCAAAATTCCACGATACCATAAATGATATTGCACGATACTATTTTGAAATCCCATTATATAAACACTTAATCATTCCATGAAATTATTTTCATACTCAACATCACAAATAGTGATCGCATGTGACTTACCTTTATCATTTTCCTTAGGAGGTTTCTCATGTCAATCATAATTAACCCTTGGATTAGGGAATTGATTAGCATAAAGCCCCATTTTCTTGCACTTGAAGCATTGAAGTGTTGGTGGAGTGTTCTCTATAGTGTTTTCTCTATTCACGTCATTAGAAATCTTTTTTCCTTTACTTTGGCACTTAGCTGCTCGATGACCTTCTTTTCCACACTTGAAACATTTTCTAGTACCTTTAGACAATCTCCACCATGATTCTTTCCCCACTTTCAGCATAAAGAAACATTCAACTTCTTTTCACCATGGTTCTGAGATTTTTCCTTGAACTCCATCTTTTGTTTCTTTTCAAACCCATGAGATGGGTATATAGTACTAAATTCTAGTTCTACCTTGATAGAACAACACAAGATTTCTTCATTGCTACTAAAGTCTCTTATAGCTAATTCCCTTCGAAGACTTGGTTTTAAGCCACTGAAGAATTGATAAGATTTTCTATCAGGTTGGATGATAAAGCCATATGTTTACCTTGAAAGCCATGTAAAATTTTCTTCATACATACCAACATATTCATAATCCTTTTTCTTAATCTAATGGAATACCTTTTCCATCGTTGTTCGAAGAATACAAGGGAAGTACTTATTGCAAAACAAGTTCTTGAACTCATCACATTCCGTTGATTTAATTTCATCTTGGGGCCTTGTATTCTTAAGTAGAGTCCACCACTGGTCTGCTTCACATTATAAACGGTAAACCACTAAAATTACTTTTTCATGTTTTGAACAGTGAATTATGGAAAATATCTTTTCAATGGTACTGATCCATTGTTCAGCAACAAGTGGACCAGAATACCCATTGAAAGAAGGTGGATGTTACCTCTTGAAGGACTCAATATAATATTGTCCCCTTATCTGCTCATTTGGAAGTCCAGAATGATTCATATCTTGTGTAAGTATATAAATACGATTCTTCATTCCATCTCACATAATGTTGGTTTGTTTAGGAGGACAATCATTGCATCGTCCATTACATGGATCAACACGGTTCCTTTGGGTTCCAGCCATTGTCTAAAACCCAAAAAGAATAGTATGAGAGGCAACAATAATTCTAGGTAAAACAATATAATAAAGGGGGAGTACCTTAAATATCTAACATATTAGGTTTAATTCTCATATCTTTACCATAATTCTAGGACTATAACCTATACTTATACTTAACCTTAGGGACATCCCTAAACATACCTTAGAAATATATCTAGGGATCTCACTAAAGTTTTTAAATCCTAGTTTACAAAGGTTAACTAAATCATTCCTCCGATACCAACTGTTGAGACCCATCGCTTGACGAACATAGACATTACATTACTTTTGAAGAATACTTAATACATAACAAAAACAGACACCAAATGACCGTAATAGTTTTGGGTCTTTGGAAACTTGGAACATAATCTTCTAATCATGGTGAAAGATCTTCAACATATCCGATAAATATCTATCTTTTTTTACCCAAAACCTTTCTTTATAGCATGGGGAAAAGAAAACATATAAAGGGTGAGCTCAAATGCTCAGTACAGATAAGCATGGAGAAAATAAAACAATCTATATACATTTGAATTTCAAAACATGAACATAATGTTTAAACATCAAAATCTTGAGTTTTAAAATAAATCTTTGAAGTACGTAAGGAATAGATCATAAAGGAACATCAATCATGATACAATAGCATGCGAATAAAACATATAATTGTGGTAAAACATTAAGCACATGATCTGATTTCCATAGTAGTCAAGGAATTTCATCCAAGACCATCTTAGTAGACAAAGTCCCTTTCTGAATTGAGTTCACTCCTCATTCCAGTCCTGTATCACTGAACTAGATTAACATACCGTTCTAGACATGTCTATCACATGAGATATAAATCATTACCCAATGAATTGGAGGGAGATATAGGTCCCACCCATCTTGTAAGGAAATCATTTTCACGTGTTCCACAACATAAATATATATCATTCATCATAACCCAAAGAATAAAATGGGTTTCTTAAACATCATCCCAAGATAACATAATACATATAAAACAAATGTATGTCATTTCATCATAAGAAAAGTGAAATTATTTAAATCATAGAGACATTATACATGAATCATACACATACGAAAAAATGTCATCTTATATGTAAAATGGTTTTTATAAAACACTTGAAATGAATTCTTGAGGAAAATATCCTTTCTTCTTCAAAATTATTTTATTTTCGAAAAATGACATTAAATTTGAAAAGAAAAGTATTTTATTGAAAATATTCATGAAATATTGTAGAGTATGATTTTTAAAAATAAGGCATTATGAAACTGTAAAAATCTATTCATGACGTATAAGTTAAAAAAAATCATCTCGTCCTTTTGTCAGAAAAGTCAAAACTGTAACTCGTAACATAGTCAAAAGAATTATTCCTTAAATACCATGTAGTAAATGTAAAAAATGGGTAAAAAATAATTTAAACATATATGAAAACATTTTTAGAGAACATGGACACAGATGATAAATATAACCCTAGTAAATACATACGAATAAACAATCTCGGATAAAAACAAGATTAGAAAAGTTATCCCTTACCTTAGGTCTGATATGCTTCATACGTATCCAAAACTCCTGTATAAAGATTTAAATAATTTCATTTACTTATTACAGAAACATATTCATTATTATGTTATCATATATGGTTCACTTATGACTTTATATTACCCTTTCATTTGTAACTTCCATGTTAAAGCCGCGTTTTGGGTAAAATCGTTTTATTTGTCGTACGTGTTTGGACTTGTTCTTCTTGATATTATTATTACTTATATCAGGATTTACATACTTCCAGAATTTAAATAATTATTTATATATCATATATATTCATTATATATATATATAATAGATAGATGAATGAAATGAAATACACCGTTCATGGAGATGGTAAGCTGTATGTACACATGAACGTTGTTTTCCTTTCCTTATTGACTTGAATGGAAGTAAGTAGATGACATATATATATATATACATAAATAATGTAGATTAATAATGTCATATAATTCATTATTATTCATTATATATACTTTATAATAATCATTTAATGGTTAACATGGAGAATGAATCTCATCGCGTCGTGGAGACGGTAATCCGTACGTACACACGAGCGATGATATCATTCCCATAATTATTGAATGGAATTGGAGTGGATGATATAATATCTCAGAATCAGTATGATATTATAATAACCATATATAGTTATTCTTCACACCATTAAATTTATCCAATAAAGGCGGTAGTGAAAAAACAGATTATACCACGGCGTGGAGACGGTATTCCGTACGTACGCACAGGCAGTGATTTTGTTTTCCGTAAGATGGATAGAATATGAAATTGGGTTGTTTAATATTTATAATAACATATAAGTATATTATTTATACTTATGTTATTAATTTATAATGTATCAACTAACGAAGAAGAAGTTGAAGAATAAAGAAACTTGAATGAATCGGTAGAAGTGATTACCTCTTCTTCGACGCACCTCTTTTAAGCTTCCTCTTAAGTCACTAGAGTTGGTCTTTTGAGGAGATAAGAACCTATATAATGTTTCTAGGGAAGTTTATAAGGGAAAATTAAAGGTTTTTTTGAATCATGAAGGCTCAAAATTGTGTACTGAGAAGATGGAGGAGGTTCCCTTTTATAAGGGAGGAGAGGGGCACTTTGGGAAAAAACTTAAAATATTATATTATAATAAAGTCATATTCAGTTAAAAATGGCTGAAAAGTTACTTATTATGAAGATAAAGTGGTGATGAGTATAATTCCTCTCAACCAATAGGTTTATACAATTTTAGATTACTATTTTATCCTTATCATTTATATTTTACTCTATGTTAAATAATTTAACTTTTACCATGTCTTCTTGTTTTCTTACACTATACGTGTAATAAACTTACTATAACAGTCCAAAAGAACCCCAAGTGGGTCATTATAAATATATATATCCTTATCTATGACATTTGGCCAAACACTAGATTTTTATTAATATAATAACAATTAAAAATATAATAATTGTTTTAAAAACTATTTTATGTCAATTTTGACACCATTTGGTAATTGATTTTTGTGAAACTTATAACAGCATGATTAGTTCGAAAATTGTTAATTTAATCAATAATAACATGTCATATTAACCCAAAAAATTAGTATAATTTATAAAGCGTCTCAAATTATATATATTTGGGTATTTATAACATCAATTATGTTAATATTTCATTAATATTTTAACTACTGCATCATCATTGTGTCATAAATAAATTAAATTATATAATGTATAAAAATTATAAATAAAATAAAATTATGTAGAAATATTTTTATCTTTATAATTAATATTTATAGTCTAATTTATCTTATTAATAACCCTATATTAAAAATGTTTCAGTTATTAAACATTGATTTTAACTATTTTAACACATCTTTAACTAAAATAATAATAAATGTCCTAATCTAATCAAAGTGGACCTAAAGGTTAATATTTTATTCCTAAGGTTGTTTTTGGTCTAAATAAACTTATCAAATATAATTAGGACATGTGCTAGGGTAATAATAATAACATTTTACCCTTAATTACACTATTTACTTTTAACCATGGTAGATAAAAATAAAAATTTAATATTCCCCAAAAATTATATTATCTTATTGAACCAAATTTTACTCCTTGATATAAACCATGTCTCTCATATTTTTGAAATTCCACTCACAGAAGCAGTAAAATTATGTTTTATGTAAATTTTCAAATTCTCCTTGGAGGCTAAAGACGGTGAAAAGTTCAATAAAATTTTTATATATCAAAAATTATTATAAAATGACTCCAATTAATTACATTGAACTTATATAGGTATTATGTATCAATTTTTTCCTAAAATATATTTAAATAAAATAAATAATTATTTAAATAAAGATTCTGTTTTTAAATAGTAACCCAGGGTTTTCACTATTAATCAATATTTGAAAGTTTTCAGAAAAACACCAAAAATTCACCCTGGGATAATTTCGATATTACGAATCCAAAAATTATGTCCATTTTGAAAGATAAAATTTATAAAATTTCATAAAGTGGGTATTACTATTCATAACAGCAATTCCATAATAATGTCATAATAATATCTCGTTTAGTGAAACTCAGTACTACGTACTACACACACTTTCCGAGAAGGTATTGATTGCGTGTAATTCAAGCCAAGTCAAGGTTGTGAGTAGTGAAAGCTCCGTTCGGTGTTTCATATAACATATTCAAAACTTATTTCATTTATACATTAAACAAAATATATACTTAATTTTTCATAGAATAATTTCCACAAAACGAACATGAAATTGTGTGTAACACGAGCCAGGAATAGTGTTGAGTATACTACTGGCTAATACGATGTTGCTTATAATACAAGCTAATCTTGGTGCAGTTTATAATAGAAGACATCCAAGAAAATAATATATCTCATAAAATCTCAGGGCGTTACAGATCTTGTGGTTGTTTCCTACTGGGATTTAGTTTCACACCCTATTTGACCCATTATTTTTGGCCCAAAAAGATTATATTGTTGCAGGTATAGACAATGGAAAGCGCCCTTCTACTTCAAGTGCTTGACTTGCTATGGAGCTGGAGAGCATGGGACCAAGATATGGCTTGCAATTCTAAAGAGTTTATCTGATTTCTTTTTCACTTTGGATTAGCATTGTTGTATTCCAGTATTGTCACTTGTTTGGCTTTTTTCCATGACTTATGTATCATGAATAATTTATATATGTGATACTTTTGTTTAATCTTTTAGTCTTCTATTGTTTACTCAAGTATGGATGTTTACTGCTACTGCTATTTCTTTTGTTGGTCTACCATTGTGTATTCTTTCAATGAGGGAATAGTTTCCCCACCATCAATCCTAATGCCCTCGCTGCTAGTTGGCAGCCTCTAGCATTTGGGGAAATTCTCTTGAGGCCAAGTCACCAACCAGGTATGGGGCGCCTCTGGGTGGCTTCTAGAACCGGGATGTTACAAAGTGGTATCAGAGGGATTCTATTCACTTGACTTACTGTTTGAAGCATATAGTCAGGGATAGAATGGAATAGGTACTTTGTAATAAGTTGTGCTTGTGAGTAGCTATACCACGTACAGTGAAAATCCATACTACCTCATTTATTTAAATTTTACTAGTTTGCAATTTTATAGTTGATTTGATTTCACCGTTGAGTGATTCACATGTTTTGTGATGTTACCTTTATTGTTATTGTGGTTCTAATTCTGTTGTGACCCGATGAGATGAGGGTGTGCCATCTCAGGCATTATATAGGCACTTTTTATAAATCACATGCCATGCATTCTTGACATGCCATCTAGGATGAATTTTCTATTGCATGTTGTTGTGATAGATGTTGTGTAGAATATGCATACTGTTGTGATATATTCCTTCATAGAAATTCCTGCTATTTGATAGATAATTATGTGTAAGGTTTTGTTTGAATGAGTGCCATGTGTTGGTTATTGAGGTGTTATGGGCCCTCATGGACTGTAATTTAGTGAATAATTTCCATGTTTTCTTGTTTATAACATGTATAATATGACAAACATTGATTTGCGAGGAGTATGGGCCCTCATGGATCAGAATTTGGCACTTTAAATTGTTGTTTCAGTGTTTTATGGGTCTCAGAGTAGTTTTTGAGGATTACTGTGTGGAAAAACCCAGAATACATGCCGTGTAATGTTATGTACATGCCCTGTGTTCGTTTTTTATAGAAGAAACGATTTTCTTAAGTACACGCCGTGTACTTTATATACACACAGTGTAGTTTCTGACCATGTCGTTGGCCATGTGGGTAGAGACATGGGATGGGAAATGTCTGGTGGAAACACTTCATGTACGCATTTAATACACCATGATATATAATACTAGGAACTCGGTCGTGTATCTAAGAACATGGGTATGTGGAGTCTCTTGTTGTACTCACTATGTCTACCTTGAACATGCCGTGTAGTCAGACCTAGGTACCCAGCCATGTCACGAACAACATGATTTTGTGTTATCCTTTAATGTAGATGACGTGTCTGTCCGGAACATTCAATGAATCTTGATTTGTATATCTGAACGTGTCACTAACAACATGGTCCAGTTGAAGCTTTCCCAATACACTCCATGTCTACCATGAACATGTTGTGTAGTCTTGTCTTAGGAGAGCCATGTGGCTTAATCGTGTATAAGGACCCAGGCAGGGGAAGAGGATTCAAGTACATGTTGTGTGTTTTGAGAACACATCGTGTGTTTGGGGTGTTACATGACCTATTAAAGCAGAAGTACACACCCATGTGAATGACTTAAGGGAAAAACCGTGTAGGAAAAGTACACACGGTGTAGTCTGGTTTTTCAAATTAGGAATTATTTTCTTCATCTGTTCCTTTCTTGTCCTTCTAGTTTTTAATTTTTGATAGTCTTGAATAAATGGTGTGTGTTTGAACTTGTAGATTCATGCCACCGAGACGTCCTCCGGTCGTCCGCCAGTTGTAGGGTTGTGATTAGATTCTAGATATGGATGACCGAGGACTTCCTACAGAACCTCAAGTTTTTCTAGCCATGGAACCAGCAGTGATACTAGTTATACGAACTGATGAAAAGTTTTGTGAATTCTTTATAATGATGATGTATAACTTACAATGAGCACCTCCTCCTACCTCCTCTATGGTATACTTGACGCGAATTTTCCAGTAGCAACATCCTCCCACCTTCTTAGGGGAAGGGGGACCTCAGGCTGCAAAGTCATGGCTAGAAGCATGCTGTCTATCATTTAGCATCTGGAGACACCTCTAGAAAGGTAGTTCAATCTATCTAACTACATGTTACGAGACTCTTCCAAAAGGTGGTGGTACGTGATCTCACAGGAGGGTCATCAGCAGGTTATGGGCTAAGAGGAGATACATCCGCGTTTTCCAGTCTATATCAGGATGACCCGTGGACATCACAGTTAGAATTGCCTCCAATGGTGGATCATTTTAGGGATGTCTTTCCAGATGAATTTGCATTTTTTATTCCATAGCGTGAGTTAGAATTCACTATTGAGATCATGCCAGGATTGGCACCGGTTTCCATTCCTCATTATAGGATGGCTACACCTAAGTTACAAGAGCTCAAGAAGAAGTTGGAGGAGTTGCACGCAAAGGGTTTCATCCGACCCAGTACGTCTTCTTGGGGTTCACCTATCTAGTTTGCGATGAAAGAAGACGTTACCCTTTGACCTTTTATGGATTATCAGAATCTGAACAAGTTGACGATCAAGAACCGGTATCCCTTACTGAGGATTGATGATCTATTTGATCAGCTTCGAGGATCCCGGGTGTTCTGAGAGATTTACATGAGGTCCGGTTATCATCAGTTGCACGTTAAACTATCAGATATACCTTTTCTAGCCTTCCAGAGGATATATGGTCTATATGAGTACACAGTTATTCCATTCGGTCTCACGAATGCACCCGTAGTTTTCATGGAATTGATGAACCGAGTGTTCCATCCATACTTGGATTCGTTCGTAGTGGTCTTCGTGGATGATATCGTGGTGTACTCTCACACTCGACATGACCATTCCACACATCTTGAGATCATTTTGAGTACATTGAGGGAGCATCAGTTATATACTAATCTCTCAAAATGCTGCTTTTGGATAGATCGAATTCACTTCTTCGGTCATGTTATTTCAAAGAAAGGAGTTTCAGTAGACCTAGAGAATGTGAGAGCTGTAGTTTCCTGGGAGCATCCGAAGATCGTATTTGAGGTGAGAAGTTTTCTAGTGGTGGATGGATACTACATACGTTTTATACAATATGTTTCATGATTTGTAGCACCACTAACAGGTCTGACCAAGAAGGGTGAGATGTTCTTATGGTCAGATTCTTGTGAGACTGCCTTTCACGAGATGAATGGGAGGTTGACTTCAGCACCGATAGTAATCTTGCCACAACCGGGAAACAGCTATACTGTTTTTTGTGATGCTTCAGGTATCAGTCTGGGAGTTGTTCCTATGTAGTGTGATGGAGTCATTGTGTACGGGTCTCGGCAGTTGAGGTCACATGAGAGGAACTACCCGATGCACGATCTAGAGTTGGAAACTGTTTTTCATGCCTTACGCTGTTGGAAAAATTATCTTCTGGGAGAGAATTCTATGGTTATCACCGAACACAAATGTCTCAAGTACATATTCACTCAGTGTGATTTGAAGATAAGATAGTATAGGTGTGTGGAATACATATAGTCCTTCAACAATGAGCTTTCTTATACTCCTGGGAAGGGCAACATAGTGACTGACACATTGAGTAGGAGGACTCGGATACATGCAGTTCGGGAGGCTAGCAGTGAGTGGCAGCTTATGGATCTGTTCTCTGTGATGCATTTTGATGTTCACGATAGAAAGGGGCTGAAATTTCTATATTCTTTAGATTTTATCTCTATCATTCTTGATCAAGTACGAATGTGGCAACTATCAGATTCTGAAGGCCTAGACCTATGGGAAAGCATGTCAGGAGAGGACCCTATTCTTGGTGGACTATAAGTGAGGATGCGATCTTTCATTTCCAGGGACGCGTATGGGTGCCAGCAGATATACGCGAGGAGATGATGCAGGAAGTTCATTCATCAGTTTGGGATGTTCATCCTGGAGTCACCAAGATGTATCGTGATATACATTGTCTGTATTAGAGTCTAGGTATGAAGAGGGATGTTGTTGGTTTCGTCATGAGATGTTCCAATTGTCAGTTGGTGAAGGTAGAGCATCAGTAACCAGCATGTATTCTGCAGTAGTTTCCAATTTCAGAGAGGAATTGGAATGATGTCATAATGGAAATCGTGAATGGGTTGCTGAGGTTGCCTCAAGGTAATAACACAGTTTGGGTTTTCATCGACATGCTTATGAAGGTTTCTCATTTTGTGCCGATCAAGGAGGCCTTAAGTGTTAATGAAATGGGGCAGTTATACATCCAAGAGATTTTACATCTTCAGGGAGTTCCACACTCCATTTTTTCAGATAGGGATACACGTTTGACATCTTGGGTCTGGTAGGGGCTTCATAATGCTTTGTGTACATAGTTACTTTTGAGTATAGCATACCACCCCCAGACTGATGGCCAGTCCGAGCGTACGATTCAAGTGTTGTAGGACATGATCCGAGCATGCATTCTGGACATTAGAGTTTCTTGGGAGAAGCATATACCCCTGGTGGACCTCTCCTATAACAATAGTTTTCCGAAATCTATTTAGAGGGAACCTTATGTGGCATTGTATGGTTAGCCATGCTGATCACCTTTATGTGGCTGGAGGTAGGAGAGGAAGCTTTGATGGGACCTTGCCTTTTTCAGGAAACATCAGAGCTGATAGAGTTGATTCGGAAGAGGATGGCTATTGCAGAATATCGACAGAAGTTATATGATGATGAGAGGAGACAACCTCTGAAGTTTGAGGTCGGGGATTAGGTTTTCATACATGTCACACCGAGGTTGGTGCATATAATGATCAAAGGTAGCATAATATTTCACCAAGGTATGTCGAGCTGTTTGAGGTGTTGAAGAGAGTGGGTCTGGTTGCCTATTAGTTGCAGTTACCTCAGAGGTACCCGTCTATGCATGAAGTATTCCACGTTTCTCAGCTCCAGAATTAGTTTTCAGACCCGTCTCATGCTTTCCAACATGAGGAAGTCGAAATGGAGGTGGATGCATCTTTCAAGGAGCTTCCTATCCGAACTGTCGATCAGAGTATGAAGGTTCTATGTGGGTGTTCTGTTCCTCTTGTAAGATTTCTAATGCAGCACGGATGGGTGCAAGACGAGACTTGGGAGAGGGAGGCCAACGTATGATCACATTGGGCGGAGTTGTTCGGGGATTCTTCTTCTATGCCACGCTAGTGAAATTCGGGGATGAATTTCATTAAGGGTGAAGTTTGTAAGAACCCAGATCTTATTTTCAGGTATGTTTTTCCTTTTTATGTTATTTTGCGAAAAAGAGTAAATTATGAAAAAATTTAAAGTACACGTCATGTAATTTATGAGTACAAACCGTGTACTTCTTTTCCACAAGCAGACGGGTGCTGACCGTGTAGCGTCCATGCACACAGCAGTGTGGGGGTGTACGGAGGCCACTGAAAGTGGAGTACAGAAACAGTAAGTACACGGTGTGTACAACAAAAGTAAACTCATTGTACTTTCTTTTTTTTCATTAAATGCACTGGGGTCGCGTCTAACGGACATAACACACTTCTTTTAGGTCACGTTTGTATGAGAGTTCCGAGCAGCCATAGATCTTCGATGATCCCCCGAGCCTCCTTCTATCCTCCGATTTGAGCACCATTGATTCGGTCGGAATCATAGTCGTGATTTCTTCCTTCTTCCAAAGCATCATTTTCTAATTCCTCCTCTTTTCCAAGTTATAATGGCTTTAATGTTTTATAATTTTTCCAAGATCTATGATGTTTTAAAGAGATTCAAGTGTTGTGGTTCTAGTATATCGATCTCTTAAACACGAGGAAGGTGTTTTTCGCCATTGTGTTGAATGTATTTGATTATTTTGTGTGAATTCCAACAATATCCTTGAACGAGGTATTGAGTGTTTATCATTTAGCCCTATTATTTGACTGTATTTCTTGTATGCCTGATTAGAGGTCATTGTTTTTAAATAGGGTAATTTTTTGTTCTTTGGATGTATTTCCTATGCTTGTTTTTCCTATTTATGCCCATTTGGTATAGATTTTCCTGTTAGGATTTTTCTTCTTGTCATGCCTAGTTTGTAGGATAGTCTGACCATTTTTCTATTACGATAATATTCCATAGAATTCTATCCAAGTAGTTCTTGAAGTTTACTTGATGCGATACGCGTGCTATATATGATTGAATTACACAAGTCTAGGATAACCTAGTATAGTTGACCAATGGGAGGATGGACGTAAGGGCTTGTCCAGAGTTTCTTCATAATTTTATGATGAGAGATCACATGGGAAATTGACGTTGAGTGCTTCCTCAGAGTGTCTGTAGTTCCTCGACGTGGTCCACATGGGGAATAGACATTGATTTCTTCCCTAGAGAGCCTTTAGTATGATATGAGACTATATGGGTAATTGATGGTGAGATCTCCCCCAGAGATTCTATACTTTAGCTGAACTAGAGGGGTGAGACTATGTGTGCCTTCCAGAGGGTTTCTAGTACTTGTTGGTTGATCTAGAGGGGTTAGGCTGTGAGAACATCCCAGAGGGTTACCTGTTGTTTCTACGTGCTTCTTTATTTTCTTACCTATTGTGACTTAAATTCATGAAACTGTGGATTGTTTTCTATTGAGTACTTAATGGTTTGGTGTTTTTCTATTCTTTTACCTGCCGTATATTCACTTACTATTAGGCATAGATTTTGTGGTGGTTTCCTACTGGGATTTATTCTCACTACCTATTTGGGCCATGCTTTTGGGCCCAAACAGATTATGTTGTTGTAGTTATATGCAAGGGAAAGCGCCCTTCTACTTCAGGTACATGACTTGCTATGGAGCTGGAGAACATGGGACCAAGATATGGCTTTTGATGCTGAGGAGTTTATCTGCTTTCCTTTGCACTTTCATTTGGCACTATTGTATTCCAGCATTGTGACTTATTTGGCTACTTCTCTAGACACATGTATCATGCACCATTTATATATGAGCTCCATTTGTTTACACTTTTAGTCTTTTGATTTTTACTCTTGTATGGATGTTTTGTACTACCGTTATTTATTTTGTTTATCTTCCCTTGTGTACTCTGCTAATGAGGGCATAGTTTCCCCACTATCACACCCAAGGCCTTCACTACTAGTCAGCAACCTCTGGAGTTTGGCGAAAGGTGAATGAGGCCATGTGACCAACTAGGTATGGGCTGTCTCTGGGTGGCTTCCAGAACCAGGATGTTACACCATTATAATATTTTTATGAATTTATGTTGTTGAATAAAATATTAATTATTATTAAATATCCTACATTTAAATTTTTAAAACTATTTATTTCGTTTTATTTAATAACATCAATAAATGAAATGAAATAGATAAATAATATTTATTTATACAACTAAACTATTATATATATATATATTTAATTTATCCCATTAATTATTTAAAAAATTATTACCTTTAATATTATTTCTATCATTTTTTTGAATTTTCTATTATCTTAATAATATACCCAAAATCAAAGTTTAAGCATTGAATATAATAATATCTTAACTAAAAATAAAAAATAAATTGTCAGGATAAATATAAATCATTTATATTTCAAATCAATATTTTTAACCAAAAATATATTCTATTTACTCTAATGTTAAAATTTTTATATTTATTTAAAATAAATGGGTCATTTTTTACTCTCATTTTTATGAAATATAATAAACAATATAATAACATAAAAAATTAAAAAAAGTAAAAATAAAATAGTATAAAATGATTATGGAATACATGGAGTCAAACAATAAAATTAAGAAATGTGATATGGAGATTTTATAGACCTTATCATATTATTTTTACATTTAATTTCCATATCAACCGATTAATGTAGAAAAAATAATAATTATGGAAAGTATTAATATTAACCAAATATTAAAGGAATATATTTAAAAAAATAATTAATTCCAAATATGTTATGTATTTTATAAAATTTAATAAAAATTAACAATATAATTCAAAATCAAACATTAAAAATGTGATGAAAAATAGTTTTTCCAAAAATTATACATTTTATGTATAAAATTTTTATAGAAAAATAATGTATAATGTTATGTTTTGAAATTTTATTATTTTAAATCTAATGGAATTAAGTAAATTTCAAAATGATTCTAAACTATAATTTTACATTGTAAATTATTTAATATAAAATACATATTTCAATAAAAATATATATTATTCACCGTTGACTGAAAAAACAATGGTTTATGAAAATGAAATTTAGATTAAGATTTTTCTGATTTTCTAATGTCAATAAATATATTTATTTCATACTTTATATTTATAATATTTCCAAAAATTAATTCTATTATTCAATAATAAAATAAAGAAAAAACATTTTTTAATAAAATGTATTTTTATATATTAAAATTATTTTATTAAAAACTCATTCATTATTTTTTAATAATTAATAACCACTTTTGTATTCATAAGAAATTTTATATAATTTCTAAATCTAATTTAATTTTATTTACTCCTAGCAATTTAATTTTGAGGTTATAATGTTTATATTTAAATAATATTATTTTTATTTTTGGTTACAGTCTATGTTTCATATATTATTTTATATCAATTAGTCATAATTTTTAAATCATGGGATATTAGAGTTCTCACTTTTATAGGTCTAGTCTTAGACATTGGTTATAGTGATACTAACATTCCCCCTTTTTAGTATTTATTAAAGATTATTTATGATTATAATCATATGATAATGGATTGGAATTGTTGATAATATTCATTATTCAAGGTGTATAGCTTGATGGTACGAGAGTACAAGGATTTATCAGATGTAAAGCCTCAATGTTGTTTAGTTATAGTTGAAAATGATATATTGGGGATCTCTTAGATTATGTAGAATTATCTTAATTATGCACTAGAATATCCACTCATGTTGTATACAAGTAAGTCAATGTGATCTGACATTGTTATTTATTTATGAACTTGCGTATTTGTATTTGATTTTTTTTACTTTTAATTATCCATTGTGGTTTTCAATGATTTTATTTCTATTTGTAGACCCAATGATTTTTTTTGTATAGGTTCCCTTTTTACACACAAAAGTGGACCCTTATATGAAAAACCTAATAAATTTATTTGAGATACATCTATCTTACAAAAGGGTTAGAAATAAGTTATATATTAAAGGTAATGAAAATAAAAAAAATTATACTTAGATTGAAATATTTCTAGATATAATATCTTTCCGCGTTTATTTTTTTGTGTGTTTTTGAGACGCTATTTAAATGTTTTATTATTTATAATCGTTTTTATCGGGATTAATTTGATGGAAAGAGAAGAAATTGATTTACATGTTTCTTTAAATTAATTATATTTATAATTCCTCATGGGAATTTTTATTAGGAATAATATATTTATTTTTTGTTCAATTCTATTTAATGATGAATAATTCATAAATAAAATAGTTTTTTGATTAAATGTGAAAATTCAAATTATATGTAATAGTTTTTACACATTATAAGATTAAATGTTGATTAAAAATAAATATTGTTCACATAAGCTACATAACTATGAATCTAAAAAGGTTTCATAAAATTACTATGATTTTTTAAGGATTAATGTTTAAAAATTAAAGGGGACATAATGGTTTATTAAATGGGAATGGATTTTCACATAGTGAATGTATATTTATAGAGGAATAATAATGTTTCAATGAAAGGTAAAAGACTTATATAATTATTTATCTATGTAAATGAGTTTCATAGTAATCAATTAATGAGGCTTAAATGAAATTAAGATGTATATTTATATTATTAAATTGATGTTATCAAAAATTTCATAATGGTGATAAATATGATACCTATCATTGAGAATATATTTTTAGTATACATAAAATGGATTTATTTAAAAAAAGAAATATTTTCCCCTATAATTTATCATTTATTTTTTTCTGGTTACATTATGTAGTTATAATTATATAAAAAGGATTTATTAATTATATAAAATTACCCGATAATCAACGAGATAATTGGTTTTAGTGGAAATAGTTTATTACCAATCACTTATCATGTTATTTTTTCTATATTTCCAAGATATAATTATTTTTTCTAGAATCATTACCATGTAGGTTACGTCCATGATGAAAAATAATTCTAATAATATAATTATTATGATGCGATTCAACCATTGTATTGATTTTTTAGAAAATATAGATTATAAAATATAGATTAATATATCACATGAGTTATATCTTTGATTTTTTTGAGAATATCCACCAAAAAATTTCTCAGATAATGAATTAATATGGTTGTAATTTATAGAATAACAATCATCCATTAAAATATAATGTGTCAAAGAATAAAATATAGAATTTTTCTATATTTACATAATGACTTTACTTATCATATTCAAAAGTCATAACTCTAATAAAATCTATAATATATAAATTTTTATATTTTCATTTCCAATATTCTGTAATACTTTCACTACATAAGAATAAATGTCATAATTTTTAATCATTATTTATTTGTAAATAAAAGTTATAAAATAGAATAATTTTTGGTTCTTAATTTCCTAATTTTTATATTCATTTTCATTCCAAAAAAAGCCCGTATATTTTTATACTATAGATATTGCGTAGGTGAATATTATCAAGGAATATCAGTTGTTTTTTGTTCTATGGGAGTATTATTTAAGGATTTAACATGTTGTATATGTTGGAATGAATATATCATATATCAAGATATGCCTTTCTAAGGAAATGATAATCCATAGGTAGAGAAAATTCCATGACACTTGATACTTCTAAAGAATATATGATTAACTGTATGATATTCATAATTACCCAAATGATATGAGATTGATCTTAATAACACCCATGGGTCATCTTCAATAGAAGAGTAGTCACTTCTCATAATAGTTATGTTGCAACTATGATAGAAATATTGTATAATATTTACTTCCATTTGTGAGAGTATTCATTATAGTCTCCCTAAACGGTTTCACTTGAAGTATTACTTACTTTGACAAGGATTCTACCCTATATTAATAAATTCCCTTATAAATTTAAAACAATGGTATTAAATTCATGACTAATCTGCAACATAAGAGTAATTCCATGGGAATTTTCCAAACAACTTCTCTCACACCAAATGTCATCGACCGTGACTGAAGCAGAAAACATGGGACGGTCAGTAATATTTTTTCAAACATGAATATTGTATGTGGTGACTTAAATACTACCATATGAAATCATTATATCTCCTTAAAAATAAGATTATATGTAATACGGCCAATGAATAGTTTCAATGTCTATATTGTCTTTTATGATATGGCGTATTATTAATAATTATTTGAACAAAACAATATTTTTTTTTCTTTAATAATCTACAATAAATACGATACATTATAATTACTATGTAAAATAATGGTGAAACATCTATTTTAGTATCATGTTGTTATATTCTTTACTAAATAAGTTCTCAAATATATTGATTTATTGTCTGTGACCCAAAATATCAACATCACTAATTTATTCCACTACCAATGAATTTTAAAAAATTAAATTATTATGATTCAAATATATAGTATGATATTTAATATCATAATTGGATCTTCACTAAACCATGCTCTGTAGTCACCTCAAAATCACATTTTTAGGAAAACCAGTGCATTGGGATTAGTAATCATTCTTTATTAAAAACTAAAAACTATTATGAGGATCCATGATAGAAATTACATCATTTAAAAATATATGTGGAATATAGGGATCCCTATCTTATAATAATCCAACCCCATATCCAATTTGGATATAAGAATTTTGTAATAATACTATGAATAATGCACAATGATTTCCTCTATATAAATTGAATCAATAAATAAATTTTATTTTATCTAGGTTAGGAATCAAATGTGAATGAATGTTCCAAAATTTTTCCAAAAGATCTCATCTATGACATGTTGTTATCCACGTGGATCAAACACTTTTATTGTGTATAGAACTATGTATCCTATTTATACAAAATCATTCCCCACTTATTATATATGTTAATCATTGATATTTTTATTGTTTTATATTATTTTTGAATATCAAATTTATTTTATTTGTTTTTAATAAGTTATAGTAAATTTATTCATCATTCCTTTTATTTTATGTGTTTTTTGGGGTTTTCCCCTTCTGTAGGGAAAATATAAATTTATTCACAATAGATGTATAACTAAGGTTCACACAATGGATACTATCATTGATTTTTAATATTATCTATTATATTTTATTATATTTTAATCATTATAATATTTGAATAATGATTTAAAGAGTTGGGTACGTGAACATATCTCTTCATCGTTATTGGTATCCTATGATCATTCACTTTTTTAGAAATAATAAAATCTTTATATGTATCTTGATTATGGTTTGTTGTTTAAATATCATTATGATTTTTACATGGTGTCGTAATAGCCTAGGGATGTTATTGGATGAAGCTATTATTTGAGGATATCTTTATTTTAGTACTAAAAGTGGATGTTTTTTTATGTATTTATTGTAGTTTTCTAATGAATTAATCATTCACATACAAGTTAAAAGGGGTATTTTTCTTCCATGCAGGGACATACACAATGAGTTGGACTAAAGAAATTATTTATGATGAAGTGATATTATTCGTTGGAATTTTCCCCAAGGGTTTATTTTTTCTTTAAAACAAATTTTTTATTCTTTTCTTTTTTCCTCTTTTATTATAAATCACATTACAAATTTTTCAAATATTTTATAAATTAATAATTCAATAAACCTAAATAAGTGATCAAAATAAAATGAAAAAAATTATTTAGTGAGTTTCTTTAAAGAAAACATACTATACCCAATTAGTTATAACGCGGGATTAAAATTATTTATTACAATTGCTAAAATATATTTATATATAATATGGTATTATTGTGGGGAAGCTATGATGCTCATTTAATTTATAATGTTCATTTTTAAAATTTATTGGTTTCTTTTGTTGCCTTCATTTAATTTTTCTGCATTAAATTTTCAATCTATTTTGGGATATAATTTATTCACAACACATTAATTTATACTAGATCAAAAATATAATTATTTGTTTAAGGACTTTAATATGATAATTGATGATATTAGAGATTCACTGTTGAATGAAAAATTTATTACCAACCAGTTTTCCCCATAAGATCTCGAGGGATTATTTCAATAGTAATAATACACTACTAGAAAGATGATCTTTCTCAACACTTCTATACCAACAGTTTGTAAAAACTGTTGGTATAGCTACCATTTCCCAACGGTTCACCAAAACCATTGGGAAAGCCATAGATTTCCCCACCTTTCCCAATGGTTTGCCAAACCGTTGGGAAAGGGTCACTCTTTCCAAACGATTTATGCTAAACCATTGGGAAAGTGTGTGTTTTGAGCCTCTTTCCCAACGGTTCACCAAAACCGTTGGGAAAGGGTTTGTTTTGAGCCTTTTTCCCAACGGTTCACCAAAACCGTCGGGAAAGAGTGACCTTTCCCAATGGTTCACCAAAACCGTTGGGGAAAAACACCCAAAAATCCAACCTTCGGCCTAAAAAAACTCAACCCACCCCTAACCTATCCCAAAGGTTTTAAAAAATGTTGGGATAGGTTCTTTAATTTTTTTCCAGATCTACTAACCGAGAACATTATATAAATCAAAATTTTAAATAATTATGATAATACATATATATATTTATGAAATTATGTTTACAAAAGTGATGTTAGATTAGTGGTTAAGTCGTTCGATTATAAACGAGGGGTCCTGGGATCAAATCCCAGTGGATGTTTTATTTTTGGAATTTATATACCAACGGTTCCATTACTGTTGGTATAGATTTCAGATTACCTATACCAACGATTTCCAAAACCGTTGGTATAGGTCTATACCAACGGTTTTTGGAAAACCGTTGGTATAGACCTATCCCAACGGCTTACTTGGCTACGGTTCTCCAAACCGTTAGTATAGGCTATACCAACAGTTTGGAGGCCTATACCAACGGTTCCAAACTGTTGGTAAAGGTTAGTTTTCCAGTAGTGATATGATAAATAATTAGTCTATATAAAGTATATTTAGATAGATGATATTATAAAATTGAACAATTTTTATATTTAATCAACATTCCCCAATTACATTAATAAAAATACAAACTAATAACGATTGAATTGATAATTATAGTCTATTTATTATTATTTATAGTAATATTTTATAAGAATCAATCAGTGAAGGTAAAACTGAAATACCTGATGGAAATTATGGAGAAAAATATTTATTAATGAACCAATCAAATTTTATTACAACAATAATAACAATAAAAATAATATTCAATGTCTTTTTCTCATAAGTACATAATTTATGAGAATAATCATATGAAAATAATTATCTCCCATACAATTCCATTGTTTTTACAAATTCACAATTAAGAGAATAAGAGATGAATGGTGATTCATTAGAGGGGGATAGAAGATCCCTCAAGTAATTTTATTATTTTTTATATAATTAATCATAACACTAAAACTCCTTATTATGATAATTTATATGTAAATCTATTGTAGTATACCCTTCACGGTGTAGAAGAAAATAAAATGTATCTTGTGGGTTTTATAATATGATTGGGTTCCAATTTAACTATCCTAGAGTTATTTTCTTAATGAAAAATCATACAGAGAAAACCAATCTGATATAATTTGGACATGACCCTTCCCCTGGGGCCTGTGTCGTGGCAACCCCATGCCCACCATTCATTGACCATCGGTTGGCGACTAGCACCGAAAATCCATAACCCAAAAAGGGAAATCATTTCCATTAATCTTGTACAAACACAGACTATGGACACACTATATACATGTAAAACTAAATGAAAAATGGAATATATAACCACTACTAAAAACCACCATAGATAGTAAAATTAAGTACTGAATGTAAAGGGGCCAGTATTGAAGTCCAATTTGAAAGATGGTAAAACCTAAATGGAATAAAACATGCTCTAGAGGCCGTCCACTAAGGATCCTACCTGAATGGAAGGTACAACTCATCGTCTTTTATCACTGCCGCTCACCACATCAGTCAATAACCTCCATGCACCGTTTATCCCTTGATCCTCATTTTTCAATCAATTTGAGTGTGGTCTGCACAAGACATAATAAGGTGTTGGCGAAGCCCATGTAGGGGTGAGTATAAAAATACTAACTAGGGACCCCGAGACCCTCAGAGGTCTCTCAAAATTCCACAAAAGAAAAACCACAAATCACGATTTCAATCACCAAAAACAATGTAATGATAGCTCACACCAACTATACAAATCAGCGTATAAGATTAATGTTGACAAGTCTTCACCTAGATCATTTTATTCTATTTAGTGGTTCTAATGCTGATCTAAGAAGGAATTCTCAACTGGCCATCCACTCAGGTTCACTCTACTGTCAATCCCCACTGGGTCCCTCTACTTTCGATCCACATAGTGTCACACTACTATTGATCAACACATGGTCTCTCTACTATCGATCCACACAAGTTTGCACTATTGGTGATATACATAGTGACATAGTACTACCGATCCACACATGTTATCTCTACTGTCGATCCACGAAGGGTCTCTATCATACTGATTCACAGATGGTCACTCTTCACATGACATCCAACCACAGGATTTGTGCAACTGGTGTGGTTATATTCCCGAGAAACCACCCCCCAAGCAACTAGAAATATTTCAACTACTGAAAATTTATATGAAGATGATGCATGAAGGACCTAATTTTCATAAGGGTTGTAATGTGACAGATGGCATGTCAATCGGACGTCCGGTCAGTAAGATATTGGCTAAATGGTAAATATGATCGGGTTATATTCAAATCCTATCCAACTATTTTGTACTCCAATTTCTTCTAAAACTCATATAGAGTATCCTAAAAGGACCACCTCATCGTGAGGGTCCTCATGTCACTGACAGTGCGTCAATCAAACACCCGATTTGTGAGGTACACCCAATTATCGAAACAATATCAAACACGTCTGAGTCAGGTAGGTGCTTAGTAAGGCTAGTGGGTCTGGTCTGATTGGAGGACGTGGACCGGATGGTGGGTCCATCCTAGCCGTTGGTTCCAGCCCACCTATAAAACCCACCCACATGAATGTGGGACGGTTGCTGGATGCATCGACCAAATATGGTGTGGCCGGTTCGGCCAGCTAGCGGCGCCAGCGGGGCAATGACCCTTCTTCAAAAATAGCCAGCTGGAGCCGACTATTGGTCTAGATGAGGAGCCCAAGATGGAATCCCCTCTCCCAACATGGTGTGATGGTTCCATAGCATTCCACCCATCGCGACTCCTCCCGCTGCGGCGCCTGTGGGCGCTGCTCCTCCATAAGGCTGGCTCGTCCGACCACCATGCCAATGTTTGCTACAACATGCCATTGTAGATGATTTTTTGGTCTATTTTCATTCCCGTATGTGGCTATTGGCCTCCTGGGTCACTTCCTTCACTTCGGGGATCCTAAATTTATCTTTCATCCTCGTTGCCTGGTATCACACAATAGATGAACATAAACCTAGAATGGTGGTGGTGTTTATGCACAGTTCGTAAATTCCAACACCCATTACATTATTATTCTAAAATGGGGTGATAAAAATAATCAATTATAAACAAAAAAGGAGATATGGATCAACACGTTAGTCTGTTGGTCCATGATCATTGTATTTTCCAAGAAACAAATTAGAAGAAACATTAAACTTGTGAACCCCCTCCCTGGATTTTGTGGAATTCGTTGCAGATGATCGAATGAATCCACGTTCGAAGTCATTCATCGTTGTTGATCAATCCCCAGATCAATTCCCCAAATGGTCATTATTCTTAAACCATTCTTTATTTGATATGAATTTTATCAGTTCTTTATCAGAGGATCCTCCTGTGGGTTGTCAATTGCCAGGACAATGGTTTGATTAAATAAAAGAAACTGCACCATGATGCGTTCATTAATATTGTTTATTAATGAACCCCAATTAATGTAACATTAATCCCATGAGCATTTTGGTTACACAATGAGAGGATCGAGTAATTAAATGACCCGCATGTAATGGACAATGTTAGACAGCGGTCCCACCCACCAACGCTGAACTCTTGAAGATAAATAAAATAACTCAATGAGTTATTTTATAAAAAAATTTTCTGAAAAGACCAAAAAATTATCTTTTTCGTTCGATCCATACTGGTCAATGTTATGAATCACCTAATAGAATCTTTGAACTGTGAATTCAATCGTGCCCTCATATTTTCAATCCATGCACTAATTCGAATGATAGATATTCCCGTTCACATTTTTACTGAACATACCTAATGAAATGATCAAAATTTAGTTTCAGGCTCTCCAAGCCATGGAATCACATGTCTTCAATTCTCACAGTCGCATAAAAATTCCATACAATTAATAAAATTATATATAATTTTCAAGTCTTTACATTATCCCCACCTTAGGGATTTACATCACTATAATCCACAACAATGGATATAGAAACAAATGTGGAAACGGAACATGAATATAAGCCTCCTACTCCCATTTTCTCTCTTCATGGTTCTCATGCTACCACCAAACTCACACTAGAGGAATAGACCACCCCCATAAGACCATCAACTATCGATCCTCTATCACTACTGAGAACTCCATGAATGTCGCCCATTCATCAATGTCTATATCATCCTAGTTGATGATGTGAAGGGATAATTCTTGTATGTCCTCAACTGTGACACATGGAAATCATTATGCTCCTAGTGCATCTGTGGGGGAAGATCATAGTATTAAGACACCTCGAAAACTCTTCTTAAGATCTAGAAAGGTCCGATGAACCATAGATACAGCTTGCAACCCCATCCAAATCTATTCAATTCTCATCGGGGTGAGACTCGAAGGAAAACATTACCTCCCTCCTCAAACTCCAAGGGTCTCCACCTTCTGTAGGAATAAAAATTATGCCTGCTACGTGTAGTCTTCTTCTGCTCCTAGATGACCTAATACATCTCATTGGAAGCTCATACCATCCTTGGACACATAACAATAGACTCCCATGGGACAGTCCAACATAGTGGTGATCTACAAGGTCACTAGTACATGGCCTCATATGGTCTCATGCCAATGGAAGAGTGATAACAGTTGTCGTATGAGAACTCCACCAGTGGCATGTGATCCTCTCAACTATGGGAAAATCAAGGAAGAAATCATGAATCATGTCCTCATGTGTCTTTATTGTTCGCTCTATCTTACCATCTCTTTGAGGATGAAAGGCGGTGCTCAAGCGAAGCCAAGCCCCAAAAACCTCATGTATTCCCTTCCATAATAATGATGTAAAATGAGTGTCGTGAATCGAAACGATCATCGATGGTATTCCTTGAATCCATACTATCTCCGGGATGTAGAGGAATCTCAATCCCTCTATTGATATTTTCTCTCTGATGGGTAGAAAATGGGCCAACATAGTGATTCAATCAATGATCACCCAAATAGATTCATGGAACATGGAGGTGCTTCGTAACTGAGTCACGATGTCCTTGGAGATACCATACAACTTCCATTCTAGTACCTCTAGTGGATGATCCAAGCCTTCATGAGCCAAATGAAAGGCTTTCATTTGATGACAAGTGATGCATCATGAAATGAACTCTACCATATCCTTCATCATCCCATGCCATGAGTATTCAAGCCAGTGGTATTGTTAAATCGTTGCCACTCCATGATGAACCACCAAAAGGGATGTGTGGTACTACCTCAAAACCTCCTATAGAAATGTATCTGGTACCATGGTGCATCCTATAAAAAGGAAGACGTGCTCTCCACCTATCAAAAATCCTTCAAGACACTGTTTTGACAATATCTGATTATGTTGGACCTCGTAGTTAGCGTTTCTAAGCTATGCCTCCCGAACTCGCTGAAGGAGTGTGGGAATTACAATAATTGTCTAGAGGTAAGCATTTCTGTAACTATCCATGAAGTATATCTGCAACGCGTCTAGATGTTATGTCGCCACACTCAGCAATTGTAGTCCATACCTCCTACTGAGTGCATCTAATACTACACATCCCTTCCAACGAGTGTATACTATCTTAATGTCACAGTCCTTGAGAATCATCAACCATCACTACTTTCTCAGGTTTATGTCCTTATGTGATAAGATACTCATGAGAATCTTGTGCTCGGATTATCCAGAAAACAATTCTCTCATCAAGTAGTTCCATAAAATATTCAATGAAAATAATATTTTTGGTAACTCCAGTTTATGGGTCGCGTTTCTCTAATCATGTTGCCTTAGATTTCATGATCCATAGGCATTCATCACTCTCTCCTACATCAAAACACATCCCAGTCTGGTCCTTGATGTGTCGTAGTAGACTACATACCCAACACCCTCATCTGGTACCCTTGGGATGGGGGCACTCTTCAGTCTATACCTCAACTCCTAGAATCATTGGTGGCATATCTTTGTCCATAAAAAGTGTTGCCTCTTCATTTTCAAAACTAACAAGGGTGATGAATCTCTAAAAATTCAGGTTCAAATCTCATATAGAACACAGCCAACCCCTAAAAACTCCTCTCATAGGTCAAAGTCCTAATAGGATCCTCAACATGCACTGCCTCTATCATCACTGGATGCAATCCAACTACAGTCTTCGAGATAACATTCCACAAAAATTGGACTTCATGTATCCAAAAGAGGCACTTCATGATCATTCTATAAAACTAGTGTTGAAGAAGGGAATCTAGAACAAATTTCAGATGTGAGGCGTGCCCCTCCTCTCGCATAGAGTATACCATGATTTCGTTAATGAATACCACCATGAAGTGGTTATGGTAAGGATAGAAAATCTTGATAATGACTTCCATGAACAATTCCGGAGAGTTTTTTATGTCGAAAGGAATCTCTAGGAACTCGTAGTGCCCATAATGGTATCTGAAGGATGACCGCAGTATGTCCTCATCCCATACATTGAGATGATGAAATCCTGATCTGAGGCCTATCATTGAAAAACACCATTCACCATTAATGTGGTCGAAGAGATCATCAATCATCGGTATAGGATGCAAGTTCTTCACAATCATCTGGTCTCGGTGCCAATAGTCCACACAATACCTTAAACTCCCATCTTCCTTCTTGGTGATCAAAACTAGGGCTACCCTTGGGGAAAATATATTCCATACGATATCATTCATATATAAGTCCCCCAACTATACCATTAACCCTCAAAGATCCACATGAGAATTCTGATATGCGGGAGAAGATATTTGTGTCATCATGGGGTACATGTCAATGTATAATTCTATATCTCTACAAGGAGGTAGTCTAAGCACATCTTCCAGGAAGAGATCCGCAAACTCATCCATCACTACAGGAATGCTCTAAGTCCACTTGTTCATTAAACTAAGGGTGAGGCTACCAAATTGATGAGTGATCGGCTACACCCTTCCCTTGGAAAGTGCATCCCATGATTCAAAGGATTTCTTCACACTAGTGAAAGAAAAACGTCGACCCATCCTCACAGACACACCACACTTTGCACCTAAATAATTCAATATGAAGATGGACTATGGATAGCCATTCCATATCCAATATATTTTCATAAGTCCTCGACAATTATTCTAGGAGATCCCAGCAAAATCTCTCACCTCCTAGTGTAATCCCACACTACCTACACTAGTTTGTAATCTTCAAATTCAATCTCGTAAGAGTCTCTAAACGTAAGGATTGAGGAAATAGATCCATCAGAATCTACGAACTCTGAATGAGAGTCATTGTAATGAAGGATTGATTGTAAATTTTGTCTATAATAACTGCAGATAGGGTGGAGTAGACACATATCAAACCTTAAATCATCTCTGGACTATCATAGTCATAGGCCTCTACCACCAGAAGCTGAGCTTGTCCTTGTCCACCAACTTTATAGGGTTGGGGTGGACCACATGGGGGTAATGGCGTTAATAACTCAAACCTTCGTCCACCACCTATTTCATGAAATTCTCCTCTTCAACGTCTTCCGCCCTACATACCTCTAGTTTTGATACTCTACCACAATCTTAGTTGATCTTAAATTGTATTTTGATCATCAGTACAACAGGACAGGTAGCCCCAAGCTATGTGGCCCTGCCCGCCGCATGAGAACGACAATATTTCCCTCTACTAAACTCCTTTTACTTGTGAGCTACAAACCTCTGACCCTGCTTCATGGGGTCGTCCTACGAATGGTCTGTCCAAATTACACATTTTCATCATCTTCCAACTGCCTACTACAGATGACTCAGCTGCCTATCATCATGTGGTGGCTCTTAACGTCGGTTCCTACTCAGCTAGGTATCCCTCCACTAATAGTACTCTCTCAAGAACTCCACCCAATATCAGGATGTTGAGTTATATCATCTACACTCTTATCTCCAATCGAAGACCCTTCTGAAATGTTCAGGCCCTGAAGAAAGGGTCTCGTACCATGTCGGTAGAGTAGAGAGAGAGGTCATTGAATCTCACCGAGTACTGGGCCACAATTAGGCCTCCATGAAATATGTGTAGTAGCTCCAGAATAAGCACAGAGATTAGTTTTTCTACTATGAAATCCGTGTTAAAGAGGATCTCAAAGTCCCACCAAGAATGAGTCATCTCATTGTGCATCTGGAGCTTCATGTACAACCATTTTACTATTGTTACCTTAAAGAGACTAGAAAATAGGATCACAATATGGTCTGCTGGTGTCTCGACCAAATTTAATACTTGTGCCCTAGCCTCTAGCCAATCCTCAGCTACCTGTGGACCAGTCTCACCTCGAAACCATGGAGGCCTCTGTCTTTGGAACACATGAAATGTACTTAGTCTTCATGCACGGTCTTGAGGTGGTGTGGGTGGAAAATTCTATCTGATGGATGATGGTGATACTTGTGAACCACCCTTATCTTCTATCACTGTAAGAGGGACCGACACTGACACCTCATTGATCAGTGGGACATCATCATGATATCTCACTGGAATCCAAGCTTTCTATCTATGTGACATAATCCTCTAAAGAAAACTATGCACCATGATCTTTATGATATACCTAGTGAGCTGACTCAAATTTTTTTTTTCAAAACACATGAAAACTGTGTTTTTGTATACTGAGTTGAAAATCATAATTCAGGGTCCTGTTATATGGATATGACAAATACCTCACCAACAATGGACTCCCCGAACTGTATTCTGAACTCAAGACACTAAACAGTATTGCTTTATTGAAAACAAAACCTATTATTTCTAGAAGAACCGAACACCCTTTAATACCACTATGTCAGGAACCATCCCAAGGGGCCAATGTTTTGACTACCCCATGACCGCCTTCCATAAGCATGGGGTTGGCGACTATCATGGGAAAGGCATAACCCAAAAAGGGAAGGCATTTACTTTAATCTTGTACACGCACATACCTGGTACACACTACATATAAGTTAAAAAAAATGTATAAAGGGAAACTAAAACAAATACTAAAACCCAACAATTAGAGTAAAAGAATGTATTGAAACCAACAATCTATGTATACAATCCCAACTAGAAATATGATATATAAAAAAGGAAAAAAATATTCTATGGAGGTAGTCCACCAAGGATCCTACCTGATGGGTAGGTACAACTCGTCGTCTTCCATCACTTCCACTCACCAAATCTATTAATCACCTGCGAACACCTTGTAGCAATGGCTCCTTGAGTCTCAATCAAATTGTATTTTGTTTGCAGAAGACACAACAAGGTGCGGGCGATGCCAGTGTAGGGGTGAGTATAAAAATACTCATTAGAGACCCTGAGACACCCGAAGACCTCATAGAATTCCACAATTGAAAAACCAAAAAGCTTTATCTCAATCACATATCACTATGTAATAGATAGCTCACACTTGGTATAGAACATTGATAACATGATTAAAGATGATTAGTTTTCATCTAGATCATTTTATTCGGTTGAGAGATTATGTTTTTGATCCACGAATTGTCACTGAACTGATGTTCCACATAGGGTCTCTCTACTGTCGATCCACATAGGGTCTATCTACTGTTGATCCACACTCAGTCGCACTACTTTCGATCTGCATAGGGTCACTTTACTATCGATCCACACAGGGTCACACTACTGTCGATCCACACATGGTCTCTCTATTATCGATCGACAGAAGGATTCACTACAATTGATCCACACATGGTCCCACTCTTTCCAATACAAAAATGGTTTCTCATATGTTGATCCATGAAGGGTCACTCTCATACTTATCCATAGAGGGTCACTCTTCACTTGAAATAAAACCACATGATTTATACACTTGGTGTGCTTGAGTTCCCAAGAAACTAATCCACATGAAACTGTTCATATTTCAACCACCATGAAGTCAAATTTAGATGTAACCTGAAGGGAATCCTTATCATAAGGGTTCCAATGAGACTAATGGCGCTTCAATTAGATGCATGGTCTGTAAGTAACAGGAAAAAGGTAAATAGGGCCCAGTTGGATTCGAGTCTGATCAAACTCGGTCATACTCCAACATCTACCAAAACTCAAGTGGATTATCTTATAAGTACTTTATCATCTATAGGGTCCTCACATCGCTAACGACACATCAACTGGACACTTAGTTTGTGAGATACACCCAATTTAGTGAAAAGAGACCAGATGGGTTTGGGTCTGCTAGGGGTCTGGCCAGGTTAGCAGACCCAGCCCGGACGGTGGGTCTAGCCTGCCTTGAAAACCCATCCTACATGAATGGGGTCCAGTTTCTTGATGCACAGATAGGATGTGGTGCATATGGTTCGACATTTTGGCTGTGTCATTGGGGTGCCACCCCTCCTTTTGAAACGACTAGCAGGATTCAGCCATTAGTCCAGCCGAATGACTCAGGCAGGACCCTCCTCTCCCCGTGGGGCATGACGACGCCACACCATTACACCCATTGCGGCCCAGCTGGCCGCAGCTCCTACTACTGTTGCACCTATGTGCACCACTACTCTATGTGGCCGGATCATCCGACCACCTCCACCTCATCGGTGGTGCCCCGTTGGCAGTTTCTTCTATGGGCCACCAGATATGCTCCTGTTGTCAGTTTTATTTATAGTTTGTTCCTATGAGCCTACCAAGTAGCCCTATTTTCTGAGAGGCTCTTAAATTATTCTTGTTGCTTGTTTTCTGGTCACGCAAAAATAATACACATAAAACAAGAACGACATTGGTCCAAGAACTGTTCATATTGTCTCGGACCCTCTGTATTAGTGTCCTAATATAGGGTGATAAAAATCATCAATCAGAATGAAAAATTCCCCAAATTAATACCCCACAACAACCACCAGTAAGAGAAAATGATACTTAGATCAACCCATTAGTTGGTTGGCCTACTTTCATTTTATATTCCAAAAACTTAATGAAAGGAATCATTAAACACGTAAACCCCCTACCTGGATTCTATGGAATCCATTATGGATTATGGAAGGAATTAATGTTCGAATTCATTCATCATTGTTCGTATATCCCTGAAACGATTACCCCAAAGGTCTTCATTCATCCACCATTATTCGTTGGAGATGAAATTCATCAATGTTTCATCATAGGTTCTTTCTATGGGATTTCAATTCCCATGCCAAAGGTTTGATTAGATAAAAGAAGCTACACCACATTGTGTTCATTAACATGGTTTAATAATGAACCAAAATCAAAGAACCATTAATCCCATGAGAATTGTAGTTACACAATGATAAGATCATTTCATTAAATGTTCCTCATTTAATGACCAATGATACATAATGGTCTCACCAACCAATTATTAATGGATGATGAAAAATAAAATAACTAAAAGAGTTATTTTATTAATTTTTTCCAAAAAGGACAAAAAATTATCTTTTTCATCAACAAGGGTCGATGGGGTGTTAATAACCACCAAAAGTTATCACAATCTCCTCTATGTTCATAGTGATCATTCACAATATTTTGGTGCATCCTATTCCTTAATTTTCAATTTTCTAAATGGGATGAACTTTTTTACAAAAGGGAAACAATAACATTTTCGGAAAATCAAGGATCTTTTATGGGGGTTTCAAATATGAATTTGAATAAACTATACTTATACAAACACATATCCATGAAATCACTATTCAGTTCTTCAATTCTAGAATAATTATAGGGTGTTATGTGATAACCATTGAAAAGTATATGAATCTTCCACATGCGATCCAATTGTGAAGTAATAATTTAGTGTAATATTATTTTACATTTATTTTGATCATATTAGTACCACTCCAGCTATGTGACCAAACCATAGGGTAGTACCATCTCTTAATACTATTGAGAGATGTTATTCTTTTGGGTTGTTTATCCCTTTATTGTTATCATGTGAACATAATATTTGGTTGTTTGTTCCATCCAAATATTTTTATGGGTAAACCATATATAATTTTGGTTCTCTAAATGGTTTTCTAAATTATTTTTGAAATTATAATTTATTTATGGATATTAATATTCAACTAAACCATGATAAAAGAAGGGTTTTAACTGTATTTTTCTAACAAATATCTTTTTTCAAAGCATTTTGATATAGTTTGAAAATTTTGTTTTGAAAGGGTTATTTTATATTGAAAAGGGTGTTTCAAAATTTTATCATGAAATGAGATAATCAATTTGGATATGATTTAACACATGCCACACATGTAACACATTGTACAATATTTGGGGTTTTAGTATTGAGACATTTCCGTTGACATAATATGGGGGTTCAAATATTGTGATATCCCACTATTCAGAGATTATAGATTCATATGAGCTAGGTACATGAACTTGAATATATAAGGGATTTCCTTTAAAAGGTGTCTATATATCACGATATTATTGATTCATTATCTTTGGAGACATTATTTACAAACAATATTTGATTGTTTTTTGTGTTATTAGTGACAAAGCTATCCAAGAGCAATGTTATCCAAATGGAGCTCTTAATTTTGATTTTAAATGGATTTAATGGATTTTATTGGAAATATGAATCATCATTCAATAAAATTAAATGGTGAATTTTAATTTTTTTGATAATTTATACTATGTAGATTATTTTTTACGAACTATGGAAGTGAGAATTATTTTTTCATATTTTTGACAAAAATATTAAAACATATATAACATTCCATATATTTATTATATTGATGATATTAGGATTATTTGATTAACACTTATTATGGAGAATCAATGTCAGATCCTATAGATATATATAATCTGACACCCTTTACATTACATTAGGGTTTTTTGTTCAATGTTTTGTATGGGCCAGGAAAGGGCATGGAATCACAGCGGTGCAGTTCAAAAGGACCGAGATGAAAATATAACATAATCTTTGGTTTTAGTTATGAATTAAATTGCATTCACATGGTACATATTTTCAGTATTAGAGTTTAAGTTAATTAATTCATAACTAAATCATAACAAAACCATATAATACAAAGTGGAATCCTATGATTAGTATCCATTTCTACCATAGTATAAAACAATTAAAATATAGCTTGCATAAAAACATGAAAACCATGGAAATGTTTTATGTTTATATCAATGATATTTATACTAATTAAATAAACAATTTTCACATGTGAAACAGACACTTTATCTCAAAATAAAGTCCTCAAACTCCATAGAAAGAATATAAAAACAACATTTGGAATCATAGATCATCACATTCATATGCTGTTTTAAATCCATGCCAGATATAAATGGTATGACAACCCTGATTTCTATTACAACTTAAACATGCTTTATTACATATAAATTCACTTGATACAACAAAGAAAATCAAGAGGTTTAGTGTCTTTGGGTCTTAGGATCATTACATAAAAACTTTAAACATGAAATACAACATCTTTATTGAAAACTTCATTTACATGACCACTACATTCCTTCGTACTTAGCATTGCATGGGATAACCTGAGGACATGCATAAGAAAAGGGTGAGCTATAAAGCCCCGTAAGGGAGTACACAATGAATAAAATGAGGAGTTCAATAAATGTTAGGAAATAGTAATATCAATAGAGCATAGGAGTAACATGAACATAAAGGCATGATAAATCATGGTAATCATAACATGGAAATGTGGCAACAACACTTAACATTGAATTAGCATGAGCCAAGGCTCACAACACATGGAGCATGAGTAAACCCTCATTGCACTTGAAGCACGAGTAAACCCTCGTTGCACTTGAATTAGCATGAGTCAACACTCATTGCACATGACGTATCATGATACTATACTTTACCCAATGCGTTGGAGCACTATAAGGGCGCACACTTCTTAATCATTTCATTTCATGCATAAGTGTGCCACATGGATCATAAAACATGGATTCATAAAACATAATCATTTATTCCACGATAAAGGAATGTGGAATTCATAAATGAAACATTATAATCAATAAGTAAATGTTCATAAAGGTGAATACCCTTGATGGAGAAATGGGCATGGTATTCACTACACAATGATACTGGCTTAGAAAATCGGTGTGATTTCAGCAGCGTAACGGCGTGACATAAGAATTCATAAAAATGGTTGATGAGAGATAAAGGGGTTCCTCATAATATTTACATGTAATGGACAGTATGGAGTTCATATAGATACATGTCCCAACAATTGAAAAGGAATTTAGATTCATGATACAAAAGTATTGCTTGAATATAAAAGAGGAGAAAAAAAGTTCCTTTCCGAATTTCGGCATAGTAACGGGTGTAATGGGAGGCATTTAGTGAGAGAGAAAGGGGTCTCCCATCATTCAAAAAATAAGAGGGAAGTATGGGGGAGGTTCAAAACAATAACCCAACATTCATAATTGAAATTAAAAGGGCAATACATCTTAAAGAAAATTGACAAAAATGAGAAAGGAAGAAAAAACCCTTACTTGGAAGTGTGCTTCCAAAGGCTAGATAGAGGCTTGTGAGAGGCTTCTTGGGAGCTTGGGGAACCTTGAGAGGATTCTAGAGAGAGTAGGGCAGAGGTTGGACGAACTCCAAGGGCTTTTAGTGAGGAGGAAGTGGGATATTGGGTGGGTTTATATAGGAAAGGTGAGGGAATTCTTTATTATTTATGTTTGGGACCCCTTATATTAAAATAATCCAAACCACAAACAATACCATGGTATTTGCCCATGGTTTCTGGAAAAGGAAAGAGGAATACAGTATTTTACAAGGCCAAGGTCCGAACGTATTAAAAAATTAGGGTTTCTTTTGTCGAGGTGACTCACACTCCAATGGAAATTAATTTAAAAAGGCAAAGTGTTGAATAAGTCTTGAGGGCTCCATTAATGCTTTGAAAAGTAAGTCAAAAAAACCCAAAACCTCATTATTTTAATGATAAAACACATATTGGCCGAAAATAAGGATTATGGTATTTTATTACATCACCATTGGGTCATTATGATGTCATAAAACACATTATATATTTAAATGGTATTTAATTTTTACCCAAAAATTTGACTGTCTCAGAAAATTATGAAAAATTCACCGTTGGATAATTTAGGCGTCCTGATTCCAAAAATAATATTTATTTTATCTAAATAATTTTCTAAATATGTGAATTTTCACTTTTAAAATATAAACCGACATTTATAAAAAATTCACGGGTTTTGACAGAAATGGCTTTCAAACCTTAATAAAAATTTTAATTGCATTCATAAAATTATAAGATCATTTATATTTAATAAAAATTAATTTAATATTAATAATAATATTTTATTAAAATATTATTTAATTCAAAAATCCTTTAATTTAATAAAATATAATTCTTAATTAAATAACAACTAAAAACACCATTTGTACTTTAAAAACTAATTACAATGTATCAGAAATGACTAGATATTATATTCATTATTATAAAAAAAATAATGTACATGAACATGGTGCTACTTATTTGTTACATAACCCCTTAAAATAGCCGCATAAGACCTAAGGGTAAGGTGTGCGATGATGACAGACTCTTGGGGCGGCTCAGATAACATCGCTCGAGTGGTAATCTCTATCAACTTCCACTTTTCCCGTAGACGGTCCCGATCAAGCTTGACATAATGAAGCTTAGCTTGGGCTTGGTCAAGGGAGAAGCTCAATGATGCCACCTCCTTTCCGAGATCCAACAAATGGGCTTCGTAAGGGGAAATTCTACTGGATGAGGCCATCGCTTCCTTTGTCTGAGTAGAAATGGGTTCGTTAAAGCCTTATATTTATACTACTCAGATGATCACTGTTCAAAGGCTATAAAAGTAACGGTCACAAATATTAACGTAAAACTAAAGACGTTGACATCTTATAAAAACATTTTTCATAAAGAAACATTTAACTGGATCAAGAGGGATTTTCCATTAATGAAACTTTGGGTCATTACAATATTCCCCCCTTAAGAAATTCCGCCCTCAAAATTTTCCTTTTCCCACACTAAAACAAATGTGGGTAACTCAGCTTCATCAAATCCTCCGACTCCCAAGTTGCTTCTTCAAACTTGTGGTTTCCCCACAACACCTTGACGAGGGGCATTGTCTTATTTCGTAGAACTTTTTCTCTGCGATCTAAGATCTTCACTCGTTGCTCCTCATAAGAAAGATCGTCTTCCAATTGTACCACCTCGGAAGAGAGTACATGTGAAGGGTCCGATATGTACTTCCTTAAGAGGGTTACATGAATGACATCATGCACATTGGCCATAGTTGGTGGAAGTGCTAGTCGATAGGCCACAGCCCCAACATGATCAAGAATCTCGAAGGGGCCAATGTACCTTGGACTTAACTTCCCTTTCTTTCCAAACCTCACGACCTTCTTCCACAGAGATATGCGTAAAAACACCATGTCTCTGACTTTAAACTCAAGGTCTCGTCGACAATTATCTGCATAACTCTTCTGTCGACTTTGGGCTGCCTTGATATGTTGCTGAATGGTTTTCACCTTATCCACCATTTCTTCGACCATTTCTGGTCCAAGCAGCTTACGTTCACTGACCTCATCCCATCATGCCGGTGTTCTACACCTTTTCCCATACAAGGCTTCATATGGTGCCATTTGGATGCTCGAGTGGAAACTATTATTATAAGAGAACTCAACCAGAGGAAGATGTTGATCCAATCCTCCTTTAAAGTCCATTGAGCATGCTATCAACATATCCTCAAGTGTTTGGATAGTCCGCTTGGATTGGCCATCAGTTTGAGGATGATAGGTCATACTGAAGTTCAGTTCAGTATTCAGAGCTTGTTGAAGACTCTTCCAAAACATAGAGGTGAATCTTGGATCTCGGTCAGAAACAATCGATAGTGGTACTCCATGCATCCGTACCACATCCCTGATATATATCCGTGCCAGTTGATCCAAGGAGAAATCCTCTCGAATAGCAATGAAGTGTGCAGTCTTTGTAAGACGATCCACAACAACCCAGATTGCATTGTTGCCTTTGGATGTCCTTGGAAGTCCAGTGACAAAGTCCATGGTGATTTTCTCCCATTTCCATTCTGTTATAGGCAATGGTTGCATCATACCCTTAGACTTCTGCCTCTCTTCCTTCACTTGCTGACACACCAGGCACTTTGATGTATATTCAGAGATCTCCTTCTTTATATTATCCCACCAAATGTTTTCTTTGAGATCTCGATACATCTTTGTGCTCCCTAGGTGAATAGAGAAATTTGAACTATGTGCATCATCCAAAAGTTCCTTCTTCAGCTCCGAACATGATGGAACACATAGTCTTTTCCCAAACCGCACAATTCCTTCTTCATTAACATTAAACTCTGAGGATTTTCCCTTTTTGATAGCTTCTACTTTTTCTTGGATTCTCGCATCATCCTTTTGAGAATCCTTTAACCTTTCCAAAAGAGATGGTTGAGCAATCATTTGTGAAAGGATTGATGATTTTCCCTTCTTTATGAATCCCACATCCATCTTCATTAAGTCTAAGAACATTGTATCCTTCTCAATTCTCATCATTGATAGAATCGCTTGATCCTTTCTACTTAGAGCATTTGCCAACTTCTTCGTTTTCCCAGGGTGGTAATGTATTGAATATTCATAATCCTTGATGAGCTCTATCCATCTTCTCTGGCACATATTAAGCTATTTCTGTGTGAATATATATTTAAGACTCTTGTGGTCAGTATATATCTCACATTTCTCTCCATAGAGATAATGACACCAGATTTTCAAGGCAAAGATCACCGCCGCCAACTCCAGATCATGCGTTGCATAGTTTCGCTCATGGATTTTCAACTTCCTTGAGGCATAGGATATCACTTTATCATTTTCATCAGCACACATCCTAATACCTTCTTCGAAGAATCACTGAATACCACAAAAAGCTTCCCACTTGTGGGTAAAGTGAGCACGGTTGTAGTGATAAGCCTCCTTTTCAACTACTTGAATCTTTCTTCGCATTCATCACTCCAAGAAAACCTTACTCCATTTCAAGTTATCTTGGTAAGAGGGTTGGACAATTTTAATAAATTTCTCACAAATCGTCGATAATATCAAGCTAACCCCAAGAAGCTACGGATATTAGTTACCGATGTTGGCCTCGGTCATCCCTCAATTGCAACTGTTTTGGAGGGGTCCACAGATATCCCATTGCTTGTGATGATATGGCCCAAGAATGATACCTCCTTCAACCAGAACTCACAGTTGTTGTACTTGGCATAGAGCTTCTACTTGCGTAAAGTCTCCAGTACAGTTCTTAAATGCTCCTCATGGTCCTCCTCGGTTTTGGAGTATATTATAATATCATCTATAAAGACTACCACAAATTTGTCTAGGTAATCTCTAAAGACTCTATTCATCAAGTCCATGAATATTTCTGGAGAATTGGTGAGTCCGAAAGGCATTACTATGAATTCATAGTGCCCGTACCTTGTACGAAAAGCAGTCTTGGGGATATCTTCCTTCTTCACCCTTACCTGATAATATCCCAACTGCAAGTCCACCTTGGAGAAGTATTGGGCTCCACGCAGCTGATCAAACAAGTCATCGATTCTTGGGGGAGGATACTTGTTCTTTATCGTGATTTTGTTAACTTCACGATAATCGATGCAAAGCCGCATTAACCCATCCTTCTTCTTGATGAAGAGGGATGGTGCACACCATGGTGATGCACTTGGATGTATAAACCCTTTATCCAGATTCTCCTGTAGTTGTTTCTTTAGCTCTTCAATCTCAACAACAGCCATTCTATATGGAGTCTTGGATATCGGTAGCGCCCCAGGTATAAGTTCAATTGAGAACTCAACATCTCTTCTTGGAGGAAGACTAGGAAGTTCCTCTGGAAATACTTCAGCGAATTCCCTCACAATAGGCATTTATTCAAGGGTGGTTTCTTCCTTGGACTCAATCATCTGAGCCAGATATGCATGCTCATAAGGCAGTAATATCCATGCTTGAGATGATGGTGCTAAAGGAGATTCATCTTCCTCCTGACACTTGTAAAGAATCAGGAGTCGATTCTCCATATGGAGTGTGATTTCCCTCTCCCGACAATTTATGTTGGCTCTATATAAGGAAAGCCAATCCATGCCAAGATTTGCATCAAATTCCACAAAAGGGAGTATGATGAGGTTCTCTGGGAAATTCAATCCACAGATTATAACAAGGGAGGACTTATACTCATGGGATGCAATGATTTCCCCTTTTTCCGTACTCACCGACATCTTTACTTCCATGATTTGTGGTGGTGCAGGGATTGTTCTACTAAAATTTTGAGATATAAAAGAATGCGTAGAACCTGAATCAAAAAGTAAGTTCTCTATTCTTGAATGAATAACTAGCGTACCTCTCACCACTTCATTTTCGGGGTTCACTTCGGCAGAAGTGATGGAAAAAGTTCTTCCTTGCTGTCTTGGAGGTTTCTGGTTGCCTCCGATAACCCTTGGATTAGGGCAATGATTTCCAAAATGACCCGGTTCTTTGCATTTGTAGCATTGAACAATGCCTTGAGGTTTGAACGGAGTGTTCCTCTCCTCTGTCGCAGCCGTAGGTCCTTCTTGCTGACAGTTAACAGCTAGGTGCCCTTCTCTTCCACACCTAAAGAATTTTCTTGTCCCCCTAGGGAAATTTCTAGGGTGCTTCTTTCCACACTTTTGGCAAGTGGGGTGCTGGAACATTTTAGCACCGTTGGATTTATCCATCGGACCACCAGCATTGAAGTCCAGCTTACGCTTCTTGTCCCAATGATACCCCTGTGATTCTCCGATCTCCATTTCAACCTTGAGGGCACATCGAACAATTTCCTCATAGCTTTCGAAGTCACGGATCGCTAATGCTTTCCGCAAGCTAGGCTTCAGCCCACCAAAGAAGCGGTCAACCTTGCATTCGTGGGTAACGAAAAAGCCGGAAGCGTATCGTGTAAGCCTTGTGAAGTTTTCCTCGTACACTCCCACAGATTCTTCATCATTCTTCTTGAGGGAAAGGAAGTCCCTTTCCATCTTAAGACGGAGGGTGTGCGGAAAATATGTATCGAAAAACATCTTCCGGAATTCCTTCCATTCCAAAGCCTCGATCTCCTCCTTAGGCTTCGTATTTTTGATCAACTTCCACCATTGATCAGCTTCACCCTCCATACGATAAGCCTCCAGGAGAACCTTCTCTTGTTCAGAACATTGAAGGATAGAGAAGATCTTTTCCATGGAGTTGATCCATTGCCCAGCGATCGTGGGATCAGATGATCCACTAAATGTAGGATGCCTTTGTCTCATGAAGCTCTCGATAGCGACTTGTTCTTTCTTAGTGGGGTTGAACGTTCCTATTGACCCGTGTTTCTATTCAAAACTTGAGTTAGCTGAGAGAGAAGCATTACAAAGTTCACGATTCCCGCTCACATTGGATTGGGCATCTCATTAGTACAATCATCACACTGATCTTCACAACGGTTGTTAGCCTGAGTTCTCCTATTACCGGCCATTGGCTGGAATAAAAGGAAAGTTAGGGGTAACACATAAAGGGTAATACAAAGACAAAAGTTGATGACTTATAAATAAACATTAATCTCATTAACTCATGAGTCTATAGGATCCAATCCAGGCTTTTCATGATCTTCCTTCTAACATATATTCATAGGGGAATTTTTCCCTTAATAAGGGTTCATACTATGATTGTGAATTTATCAAAACATATCCCCTGGGAGTGTCGTAACCAAGAGTGCATCAAGGCCTGTTTTCATGCACCAGTTCCCGTTCGAGTCTAGCCCAAAGCTGTGTTTTCAGGTTTTACCCCTAGGATACATCTGAGCCAGAGCCGCCTCTACCTGCTCGTATCTAGATAGGGATGTATTTTTTTGATAAACCATTTACTTAGTATTTACCAAAACATAGGGATGTTTTTATTATACTTAGTCTTGTATCTAAGGCTTTACTAGGGTTTCCTAATCCCAAAAATAACTAAACCTATCCTTTGATACCAACTATGACATCCCTGCTTTCTATTACAACATAAACATGCTTTATTACATATAACTTCACTTGATACAACAAAGAAGATCGAGAGGTTTAGTGTCTTTGGGGAATAGGATCATTACATAAAAACTTTAAACCTGAAATACAACATCTTTATTGAAAACTTCCTTTACATGACCACTACATTCCTTCGTACTTAGCATTGCATGGGATAACCTGAGGACATGCATAAGAAAAGGGTGATCTATAAAGCCCAGTAAGGGAGTACACAATGAATAACATGAGGAGTTCAATACATGTTAGGAAATAGGAATATCAATAGATCATAGGAGTAACATGAACATAAAGTCATGATAAAGCATGATAATCATAACATGGAAATGTGGCAACAACACTTAACATTAAATTAGCATGAGCCAAGGCTCATTGCACATGGAGCATGAGTAAACCCTCATTGCACTTGAAGCATGAGTAAACCCTCATTGCACTTGAATTATCATGAGTCAACACTCATTTCACATGACATATCATGATACTATACTTTACCCAATTCATTTGAGCGCTATAAGGGCGCACCCTTCTTAAACATTTAATTTCATGCATAAGTGTGCCACATGGATCATAAAACATGGATTCATAAAACATAATCATTTATTCCACGATAAAGGAATGTGGAATTAATACATGAATCTTTATAATCAATAAGTAAATGTGCATAAAGGTGAAAACCCTTGATGGAGAAATGGGCATGGTATTCACTACACAATGATACTGGCTTAGAAAATCGGTGTGATTTCGGCAGCGTAACGGCGTGACATAAGAATTCATAAAAATGGTTGATGAGAGAGAAAGGGGTTCCTCATCATATTTACATGTCATGTATAGTAAGGAGGTCATATATATACATGTCCCAATATTTGAAAAGTAATTTATATTCATGATACAAAAGTATTTCTTGAATATAAAAGAGGAGAAAACAAGTTTCTTTCGGAATTTCGGCATAGTAACGGGTGTACATGGGAGGCATTTAATGAGAGAGAAAGGGGTATCTCATAATTAAATCAATAAGAGGGCAGTATGGGGGAGGTTCGAAACCATACCCCAACATTCATAATTGAAATTAAAAGGTCAATACAACTTAAAGAAAATTGACAAAAATGGGAAAGGAAGAAAAAACCCTTACTTGGAAGTGTGCTTCCAAAGGCTAGAGAGAGGCTTGTGAGAGGATATTTGGGAGCTTGGGGCCCCTTGAGAGGATTATAGAGAGAGTAGGGCAGAGGTTGGACGAACTCCAAGGGCTTTGAGTGAGGATGAAGTGGGAGCTTGGGTGGGTTTATATAGGAAAGGTGAGGGAATTATTTATTATTTAGGTTTGGGACCCCTTATATTAAAATAATCCAAACCACAAACCATCTCATGGTATTTGCCCATGGTTTTTCGAAAAGGAAAGAGGAAAACAATATTTTACAAGGACAAGGTCCGAACTTAATTAAAAATTAGGGTTTCTTATGTGGAGGTGAGTTACACTCCCATGGAAATTAATTTAAAAAGGCAAAGTGTAGAATAAGTCTTTAGGGCTCCATTAATGCTTTGAAAAGTAAGTCAAATAGACCCAAATCCTCATTATTTTAATGATAAAACACATATTGGCCGAACATAAGGATTATGGTATTTTATTACATCACCATTGGGTCATTATGATGTCATAAAACACATTATATATTTAAATGGTATTTAATTTTTACCCAAAAATTTGACTGTCTCAAAAAATTATGAAAAATTCACCGTTGGATAATTTCGACCTCTTGATTCAAAAAATAATATTTATTTTATCTAAATAATTTTCTAAATATGTGAATTTTCACTTTTAAAATATAAACTGACATTTATAAAAAATTCACGGGTTTTGACAGAAATGGCTTTCAAACCTTAAAAAAAAATTTAATTGCATTCATAAAATTACAAGATCATTTATATTTAATAAAAATTAATTTAATATTAATAATAATATTTTATTAAAATATTATTTAATTCGAAAATACTTTAATTTAATAAAATATAATTCTTAATTAAATAAGAACTAAAAACACCATTTTTACTTTAAAAACTAATTACAATGTATCAAAAATGACTATAAATTATATTCATTATTATATACAAAAATAATGTACATGAACATGGTGCTACTTATTTGTTACATAACCCCTTAAAATATCCACATAAGACCTAAGGGTAAGGTGTGTGATGGTGACAGACTCTTGGGGCGGCTCGGATAACATCGCTCGAGTGGTAGTCTCTATCAACTTCCACTTTTCCTATAGACGGTCCCGTTCAAACTTGACATAATGAAGCTCAGCTTGGGCTTGGTCAAGGGCGAAGCCCAAAGACGCCACCTCTTTTCCGAGCTCCGACAAATGGGCTCTATAAGGGGAAATTCTACTGGATGAGGCCATCTCTTCCTTTGTCTGAGTCGAAATGGGTTCGTTAAAGCCTTATATTTATACTACTCAGATGATCACTGTTCAACGACTATAAAAGTAACGGTCACAAATCTTAACGTAAAACTAAAGAATTTGACATCTTATAAAAACATTTTTCATAAAGAAACATTTTACTGGATCAAGAGGTATTTTCCATTAATGAAACTTTGGGTCGTTACAAATGGAGCCTAGTTAAATCCACATAATTAACCTTTTGGAAACTCCCTATATTATTTTAAAGATAAAGAGCATTAATCAATGAACTGGAGATATATAATGAGGTTCTACCATTATAAAAGCTATGTCAGGAACAATCATTATTCATTAGCTATAATGGGGAACAACCCTTTGTATAAAATATACTAGGATAACTCTCGTGAAATAATGTCAATCAATCAATCATATAATTTGTATCATTCTCACACACTTTTTATATAAATATCATGTTTCATATCATGAATAAAAAATTTTAGTCCTTTACATTATTACCATAAATACCATTGATTGTTTTGAAACCATAAAAAAACCAATTCTGATATTAAAAAAAATCTTTTTAAACTATTTTTTCAATAGTAACATGACTCAAAGAAAAGATAAAATCGTTTTTTATTTGAATAAAACAAGAATACTTATAATGTAATTCAAACATAACATAATACTATATCGTTTGGATAATTCTTTTTCAATGATTATTTTAAAATATAAAATTCCATTTTTTGGTTGTATGGATATTAAAACATTTCCTACTAAGAATAATTTTTTAAAAAATAAATAAAGACATAAATTATCTTTTATTAAACTATCAAGTTTGTATAATTTAATTTATAATTACATTATATTATAGGAAAAATGATGAAATAATATATTTTGAAGGAAAAAAATATATGATTTTTATTAATGAAAACCCCATTACCAAATTTGAAATATTAGAATTATAAACCCCATAATAAAATAAATTATAATAAATATTATATATCATAAGTATTGAGGAATTGAGGATATAACTAATCAAAGGGTCTATAAATACACATCATTAAATACTATAGGTGCATAACATGAAAATATTTACAAACAAAAGGATATCAAGACAACGACCCTTAATTTCTGTTTAATTAGCCACGTTGGTCCATTATATAACTGAATAATATAATTTTGTTAATTATTTAAACAATTAATATAATTGTTAATTTTTATTATTCATTTTATTTAACTTATTACCGTTTCATTTTTTATTACATTATCAATTAAGTTTATATTGGATATTTCAATGATATTTGGATTATGTGTGAAAATGACTACGGTAGATTAACTATTTGTCAAAGAGGTACTTATTTTAACATTATAAATGTAATAATAATTATAATGAAATAAATATTACATTTACACCACAATTATACATTAAAAAACTCAAATTATATTGATGAAAAATAAATTATGTTACGATTATGGAAACAATAGGTCATATATATGCCTGAGTAACATTAACATTTTTCTAAAATCATTATGGAAAATATATGAGTAATAATTTTTATTTTCATAATTAATATTACATAATACAAAAAATATTAGTTTTTTTAAATATACTTATATATATCATTATTGTGATTCGGTGATGTATAATCAATCACATCTCTTTATAAAGGTAGTAGTTCAAAAGTCCACAAACGACATTATCATTTATAGTTTAAGAAATAAAATGATACATTACCCTTTCATAATGATTAATATTTTATGAAAGTAATTATTATATAATTTTTATCATATATATTCATTAAATTTATCCATATTAATTTACATATAAGGTGTTAGGGAAAAATTAATTGAATAGCTTCCTCAGGCTGTAGTCTGCTGTATACATGAGTGATGTTATCGTATTCAACCACAAAAATGAACATAAGAATTTATTTCTGAGATTATATATAAAAAATTGTAAATATATAAAAAATATAATATATATATATATATATATATTTTAAATATTTCCTTATACAAATCTTTGAGTGTCGATGATGCGAAAAAATGTCATTGGTTTGTGGAACAGTAGTCCTCTATACACAAATGATGACTTTGTATCCCTTTTGGGGGAATTGGATATAGATTTATGTTATGTAATTAACATAATAACATATAATTGTATGTTTTATACATTTTTAACTATTTAATTTTAATTTAATAATATTATAATGAAGAGAAAAAATAAATAAAACAAAGATGTTTTATTAAGAAATATACTTATTCTGTAAGAATACTCCTTATGTAAGAACCTATGAATTCATAGTATTGAATTGTTATCAAAATAATGCTTCTAGTATATGGTTTTAGAAATAATTAGTTAAATTATGCATGTATTCTCAATACAAAAAATGACTTGGAGGTGTGAATATGATATGGGAGGGGGTGGTCTTCTATAAGTGCGGTGAGTTACACACTTGTAATTTTTAAAATTAAGGTGTACCCATGTTTTAAACATGAATAAAGAATAAAACATTGGCCATTATTGAATCATATACCTCATAAGGTATATAAATATCAATTAAATATATTTATATTAGTTTTTAGTTCATTTTAAAACAGTTGATTTTAGTTTAACCCCTCGGTAAATCAGTATTTATCATAACCGTGGTAATTAATTTTTAAATTTTTTACTATTCATCATAATAAACAAATTATGTTGAACTTCCAGAAATAATATAAAATTTTCAAATCCAAATATGTATTATATTTTAGAAAATTCATTTCCCACATGTTGAAAATTTTAATTTTAATTTATACTTTCTTATTTGATGAAAAATGTTTGTTTCGTGAAGTGTATTTTTCAAGGAAAATATGATTATATAATATCCCAATGATTAATAATATTTATTGTTTTAAGACAAATTAATATTTATTGAATTATAATATAATATATTGATTTAGAAATTTCCAAATTATGGATTTTTATACTTATTTAAAATGGTGAGAAATTTATGAACTTTGGAACAGTTTCAAGGAAAATCAAATTTTTTACGATAAAAACCAACTCATTTTAAAATAGAATAACACAGTTGATTCAAATAAAATTAGGTGTTTAAAATATAAATATTTAATATTTACGTCACATCAAATAATATTTAAAACATATTTATACTTCTACATTATTTAATTTATTAAAAATATATGACTTTAAAGAAAAATTAATTTTCAGTATTCACTAAAAAATCAATATTTTCAGGAAAATATAAAAAATTAAAGTTATATTAATATTGATATTAATTATTAATAAATGTAATAAATTTTTGAAAATAAATTTTCTAAACATTAAAAATCACAAATTATTTTATAACTTCACAAACATCGATAAAAATCATTTTTGAAGAAATCCTCATGTCATTGAATAAAATAACATTACATAATATTGATTAATTATTTACTCATAATTTATCAATAATTTAAATATATATTGAAATTCATATATATATATATATATGAATTTTATAAAATATTTATTACTATTCATACAGTCACTTTTAATGACTTGTTTATAGGGGTTATATTTATCGCTTATTGTTTGAGCTTGTTGTTTAATATGGAATACGCCATCAAATATTGATTTAATTTAGAAAATATAGAGGGAGTTACATACTCCCCACAACAATAAATTGTTTCCTCAAAACATAAAAATTATATTGGTAATCAAAGGTTTGATATTTGATAATATTTTTTTTCATAAACCCAGATCATGAAAGGTTTTAATAAAACTACCCATTTCTTAGAGAGAATATGTAAATCAAAGGTAATACAGAATAACACATAACTAGGTTTCAAATTATTATTATATACATAGGAATTTAATATTTGGACATGGATGGTAATAATAATTTCCTGGCAATTATAAAGAGTTATATATATCATTGATGAAAATAATGTGAATGATCAATTGATCATTAAGGATCTCAAAAACCATAAATATGGAATGAGAAAAAAATACCATTTCATTCAACATAAATCATAATAATATGTTATAATTTTAATTTTTATGATATTTTGGTTATACTTCAAGAATTAATTTACAATACTAAGAATGTTCATAATGAAATAAACATACATTTATAATAGAATTTCCTCAATTAATCAATTTACACCAAAACATTAAATTTTCCCCAAAAATGTGTATCCCACATGAAATATTCAAGAATGTATTAGTGAAATATAGTTATAAAGGAAAAATAATATCCAAAAGTATAATATTATATTCCTCATATAATTAATTATTAACTACATGAAAATTTTTGCCCATATGTTAATATGTTTCCCAAAAAATATTGTGATCCTCTTCAAAATGATCATTAATCACCAAATAACAAAATCAAATTTTAATCCAATAGTTTTCTATATAATAAATAATATTTTTCTTAAGATGATTTAATAATCTTCATTAAAACTATTTTATTTAAAAAAAATTCATACGACCCAGTACACATCATAGGATAATGGTAGGCATTTCACCCTTATAAACCATTGGTGCTGGGTTCCAGGCCCACTATCATACATGTTATGAATGCTTGTCACTAACCCTGAAGTTGACATTTTTCTAAAAATTTCAACCTTATAAATTTCCCAAAATATGATGAACATCCTTAAAAATAACTATAATCATTTATTGTTATATTAACACTAATGGCTATCAATACATTAAAAACCATGTCCAAAAAAGTAAATGAATTGTTCACCTTTAATGAATTACATGCATATATATATATGATCCCAAAAATAATCTCCCAAAATTTCATTATTCAATTTATGATCTCTTCAATTAAAACCTCACATGTATTGTCTATTAGTTTTAACTTATGATTAAACTTTAAAAAATAATGATATCTATAGAGTATTCACCATATCCTAAGATATCTCAATATAAGATTTTGTGGGAGTAAATGATTTTCCCATACCTTTCAATTTTTAATCTCGTAGATTTTCACTAGAATAAAGAATCCTCGGGTATAAATTATCATAATGACCTAAATCATTAGAGATAAAACATCCCACCATTTTTTATATATCTGTTAGATCTTTCTATTTTTGTTATAGAATCTTTTCATTATAGTCACAAACCCTGTGACCAAACATACCACATCGATAACACATTTAATATCCTAAATAAAATTCACTGAATTTTGTTTACCACAATTGGATGATGTTTAGGGGTTTATGGTTAGTTTATTTTCTATTTCCTACTACCATTAACATTACTTAATTTTGTTCCCATGACACAAATATCATGACCCGTCCCCTGAGGCCCATGTCGTGACTACCACAAGCCTCCCTTCCATAGGCCAGGGGCTGGCTACTAGCACCAAAAAGGCTAATCCCTAAAACTGGGAAGGCATTGCCTTTATAACCTGTAAACTCACACAACCAAGAACGCAACAATATAAGCGCACAAGGTAAGATGTATAGTAAAAATATTGTGTATAGTATGTAAACTGTATAATGCAACCCGCGGCTGGGATGGCCCCTTGTGGTGGGGTCCGCCCTAGCCACCAACCAGGAGGAGAGGCTCTTTCCCCATAGGCTGCCCGAATGGTCCAATGAACTATTCAGCTAGGTCTGGGGTTGGGTTAGCTTGCTGTACCCGCTCAGATCCCTCTTGGCATGACGCGACTGACCGAAATGGTCTGACCTCTTTCTAGCGGTGCGGCTGCACGCCGCTGGTCCATCATAGTTGGTTAGATTCTAGTTGCCCTATGACCTCCGTCGCAGCCTAGCGGCCGCTATATCAAGCTTTGGTAGTGTGGATGCACTCTACAACTTTTCCACGTGGCCAGCCGGATACCGGACGCTACACTGCTCTGGCACGGCCGACGGGCAACAACATCATGCTCAACTAGCGGCGTAGATGTGCGCCACCCTCTCTTCAGGAAGCCGGCCAGCATGCCATCACTGTTATCCCACCGTCGCGGCCAACAGGCCGTGACCTCATTTACTAATGGCGGCACGGATGTGCGCCACCCTAGTACTACATGGTCAGCTGGGTGTCGGAATCCACCTTCCCCTATGGCGGCCGATGGGCCACGGTCTCCCTCGGCGGCACAGTTGTGCCCCCGCTGTCAGCGTAGCACATGATGAAAATGATAATATGGAAAGATTGTGTAGGGATCACACCGTGTTCGTCTGGCCAGCACCCACCATGTTAAGTTTTTAGTAGGAGGTTCAGGAGAATTGAATCAATGTGAAACCAATGAGACAATAATAAAAAAACCCTACCTCGTTCATTAGAGACGACATGAGGAAGAATATGATATCGATGAAGGGGACAACAACATCCATCTCTCTCGCAACACTATCCAAAGTCACTTCCTTGTTCATTTATCAAAAGTAGTTATTCGTTGGAGGATCTTTTTTGTAGGGGAATTTTACTAAAAATTTTCACTAAGATCTCCATTTTCCATGATTTTCCCCAAACACAAGAAATGTGTGGAGCCACATAATAAATATTATTAAATTAAATCAATTAAGTTGGATCATTAAATTGGGGAAGAAACCAAGAGTCACTTCCAATTAAAAGTGGAGTTTGGGTGGTCCCCACCCACAAGAATTTAAATGGGAGGTTTCAAATAAAAATAAATGTTATTGTTTTATTTTTATGATATTTCTTTTAATAGTCACACAAAAATCCAAAAAACTAACTTCCACCATCGACCAACTTCAGTCGAGGTCATGTTCTACTTAAGAAAATAGCAGCACTACGAGATCAACAATGTCCAATTCTGAGTACCATTTCCAATGTTATATAACACCGCTCACAGGTTTCCAAAACGTACCTAAATTTAAGATCATAAATTCATTTCACGCACAACGGTACTCGGAATCTCACACCATCATTTTTCATGAACATATATTACTTTTATATAATTAAAAAAATGAACAAGAAAATACAGGGCATTACATTCTCCCCACCTCAGGGATTTGCTTCCCCAAAGCCACAACAAAAACTAGGGAAACAAGTGGGGGTACAGAGCTTGAATCTGATCCTCCCACTCCCATGCACTCTCCGGAAGGTTCCTGTGCTACAAGCGTATGTGCACCATCGGTATTGATCACCCATGTAGGAGACTGTCATGTCGATCCTTAATCTATAATAGAACATCCAAAATCGTCGCCCCATCTTCGATGTCTAGCTCACCCCAGTAATTTATCTGCGTGGGATAATGCAAAAACTTACTCAGCTAATATATGTGGAAAACATCAAGCACCCAGTGCAACTGATGGGAAAGAGCTAATCGGTATGCCACCTCGCCTACTCTACTGAGTGCCTAAAAGGGTCTAATGAACTTCGGAGATAACTTGTCGTCCCAGCCAATTCTCCGCAAACCTCATCAAGGTGGCCCATGTAGAAAGACATGATCACCATCCTCGAACTCCAGAGGTCTATATCTCCTATAAGAATAGGAATTATACCCACTCTATGTAGTCTTCATCCACTCCTGGAAGATAATTACCTTATCCATGGTATCTCGTACCATCTCTTGTCCCATGAGTGTTGACTCCCTTGGGACTGTCCAACATAGAGGTGATCTGCAAGGATGACTGTACAATGCCCCAAATGGTGTCATACTGATAGTGGAGGGATAATTGTTGTTGTATGTGAACTCTACCTAGGGAATGTGATCCTCCCAGCTATGACAGAAATCAAGAAATAAAGTATGCAACATGTCTGAGATGGTCTAAATGGTCCACTCTGTCTGACCATCTGTCGAAGGAGGGAAGGTGGTGCTTAACTAAAATTGTGTCCCAAAAACCTCCTACAACCCCTTCAATAGCCGAGAAGTAAAATTTTCATCACGATCCGAGATGATCATCGAGGGGAATCCATGAAGCCGCACAACTTTTTACAAGTAGAGGTGTCTGAAGCCATCTATTGAACCCTACTCTCTGATAGGTAAGAAGTGGGACAACGTGGTGAGTCAGTCAATGATCACACAGATAGAATCATTTCCCATAGACATGTGTGGAAGTTATATCATAATGTCTATGGAAATTCCATCCCACTTCAACACTTGTACATCCATCATCTGAGCTAATCCCACTGGGACATGATGTTATGCCTTCACATACTGACAAGTGATGCACCATAAGAAAAACTCTACTACTGATCTTTCATTCCCGGCCACTTGTGCTGACGCCGAAGGTCCTGGTATGTCTTCTCCAATCTTGGATGTACTACTACAGGATATGTAAGAAACACTCTCAACACATCATCCCACAATGCCTCCTGTACCATAGTACATCCTTTGAAGAGGATTGCGTGCTCCCCACCTTCAGAAAATCCACCAGGTGCCTGTCCTATGGATAGCTGGGCACGTTGAGCCTCACCATCAGTTTCCCCAAGCCATTCCTCCCTGACTTGATGAAGTAAAGTGGAGTTACTATCAACGACTGAAGATAATCTGATCCATCTGTATCCACATAGGATGTCCGAAAAGCGGCTAACATCTATGTCACCACAATCAAAAACTATATACCAGATCTCTTGCTGAGTGCATCAGCTACTACGATCCCCTTCCCAGGAGTATAAACTATCTCGAACTCATAGTACATGATGAAATCAAGCCAAAGTTGTTGTCTCGGGTTTAGGTCCTTTTGAGATAAGATATACCTAAGACACTTGTGATCATAGTAGACTATTAAACATCCACCCATCAAGTAATGTCGCCACATATTTAAGGCAAAGACCACTGCTTCCAACTCATGGTCATGGGTAGTGTAGTTCTGCTCATTATGTATTAGGTGTCGAGAAACATATGTGATCACTGCTCGTTCTTGTATCAGGAAACATCCGAGCCTAGTCCCTGATGTGTCACAGTAGACTACGTACCCAAGGCACTCCTCTAGTAGCCTCCATATGGAGGCAATCATCAGTCTCTTCCTTAGCTCCTGGAAACTCCACTGGAAACTCTCCGACCACACAAAGGGTTTCCCATTCTTTTTCAATGCCGATAAGGGTGCCACAACTATGGAAAAGTCAGGCACAAACCTCTAGTAGTAACTGACCAAACCAAGGGAACTATACACCTCCATCACACTCCTTGGTGACTCCCAATTAATTACTACCTCGGTCATAGTTAGAACCACCGTAACTCCAAACTATGAGATAACGTTTCCCAGAATGTGGACCTATCATATAAATAAATTACACTTCGAGATATTACAATAATTCTGGTTCTCTTTGAGTGTGTCCAGAACTATTTGCAGATGATAGGCACACTCCTCCTCTGTCGCTGAGTATATTAGGATGTTGTCGATGAAGACTACCACAATGCAATCGAGGTATGGCTAAAATATTCTATTCATGAGTTCCATGAACACAGTTGGGGAATTTTTCATGCCGAATGACATAACCTAGAGTTCATAGTGGACATAAAAACATATGATGGATGACTTCTACAAATCATCATCTCGTACCCGGAGCTGGTGGAAGCCAGATCTGAGTTCTATCTTTGAAAACCATTGTTCCCCCATCAGTTGATCATAGATATTATCAATCATCATATGTGGGTACTTGTTCTTTACGGTGATGTGATTCATGCACAGATAGTCCACAAAGAGTTTAAAAGCCACATCTACCTTCTTGGTGAACAAAATCGTGGCTGCCCAAGGCGAAACGCTGGGCCTAATTGACCCCTTGCACTATATGTCTTCTAGCTATACTCACAGCTCTCGATGCTATAGGAGAGCCATCCGATATGCTGGTGTAGATATCAGTGTCATCTTGGGGTACAAGTCGATATAAAAGACCACCTATCTATAAAGAGTTCGACCTAGAACTTCATCACGGAAAACATCAACATATTGATCCACCACTGTAGGATAGCTCTAAATCTCAATATCAACCGCTCTGAGGATTAGTCTAGCCAACTGATTTGTGATCGGTGGAACCCACCTCTGGGTAAGTTCATTATATACATCAAAGGTTCCATTCTAGCCGATGTAGGAAAACATGGTCTCATCCATGCAGTTATTCCATACACTGTGCCAAATACAGTCAATATGAACATGGACTTTGGATATCCAGTCCATCCCCATGATGACGTTGTAAGGTATCGACGCCACTACTAGAAGATACCATCTGAATCTATCACCTCATGTAGTATGCTCAATCTTCCAAAACTAGTGTGTATTCATCGAATCCACTGCGGTAGAAGCCTCTAACCATAAAGATAGAGCCAATGTCTCTACCAGTATCTCTGAGATCCAAATGGGGGTCTTGGCAATAAAATAATGAATGCCACCTATTTCTATAAATACTGCATCTAAGGTGGAGTAGACATAGATTTTAACTTGTATCATATCCAGAGCACCGTGATCATATGTCTCAGCTTCCTGGAGCAGATCTTGTCCACGTACACCATCTCTCTATGGTCATGGTAGACCACATAGAGGTGGTGGTTGTTGAACCTCAAATCTCTTCCCACCGCCTACTGCACGGCCAACTCCTTTTCCACATCCTTGTAATGCCTGTGGACATTCACAATCAAATCTTCACCTTTTACCATGTGGTCCATCGACCGTATGCTGGTCATCCGAATGGCGGGTCGGGCAGTCGCGAGCCATGTGACCCTACCCACCGCATGAGTAACACTGTCTTCTCTTCCCCTGTCCAACTCTGTCTTGAGAGCCCCTACAACTGACCATACAAACTGTGATCATCCACCTGCAGGTCTAGTTCTCTTGGACCTCTGTGTCATCTGTTTGATTCTAGAAGCATATGACTCTACTACATGACGTCTGGTGGTGGGACTCTCTGTTTGGTAACTGCTTATAAGGGATTATCTACACAAAGAGTGTTCGATCTAACACCCCTACCTACATCGGGATGCTAAGAGAAATAATAGAAACTATAATCCTTAGTCTCAGCCCCTTCTCGAAGTTCTAGGCCCTAAAGAAAAGGGCCTCCACAATGTCAGTGGAATAGTGTGAGTGGCCAGTGAACCTCGATAAATACTGAGCCATGATCATGCTTCTCTACTGCAAGTGGTGAATATCATGTATTCTCACTGAGCATAAGGTTGCTGGGATGAACTCTTCCTTGAAAAGGCTCTCAATGTCCTCCCAGATGAGAGTGACCTCATTGTGAACCTGAAGAATCAGTCTCCACCATCTTCCCACTACTACCTGAAGAAGACCGGTGGCAAGAACCTACATGAGACCATGTGGTGTCCCTACCAGTCGAAAAAACTCAAATGACGGCATCCATCCAGTACTCAGCTGCATGTGGATAGATCTCTCTCTAGAACCTCAGTTTCCTATACCACTGAACCTCATTCAATTAAATCAATCGGCGTTCACCCTATGCTATTGGGGATGGGGCATCGGCTTCCCATTGGGTTGTGCTGCTGCTGGTACACCACTGGTTGGTACAACTACCGTATGGGGGCCCTGCATAGAAGCCTTGTCACTCGGTGGGCTGTCATCGCGTAATCTACCTTGAACCCTAGTTGGATATCTACGTGGAGGAATCCTGAAAGAAAAAGGTGTGCCACAGTCAATAAGTTATACCTGGTGAGCTGACACAAAGAGATCACAAAGAAAACTCTTCAAGCTATCATTGTTTTCATGCACAATGTCGGAAGACAAATGTTAGTGTCCTAGTGTTTGGATACGTCGGATTCCACATCAACGCTGGATTCCCCAAACTGGAAACCACACTCATCACACTTAAAACTATTGCCAAACAGTAAAGATTAGAGTTCAAGTTCTTCGGTAGAACTGACTTCTCTAATACCAATTTGTCACAACCCATCCCCTAGGGCCCATTTCGTGACTACCTGAAGTGCACCTTCCATGGGTAGGGGCTGGCGACTAGCATTGGAAAAGGAATATCCCTAAACCATCTAAGGAATTTCCTTTAAAACTTATATACTCACACAACCAAGCACACAACAAGATTAGAGCGCTAGTTAAATTTTATAGTAAAAAGAGTGTGTACAGTATGTAAAGGGGGGCCGGAATACAAGCCCAACAAAAAAGTACAAGAAAAACTCGAATGTACAAGTAAAACTGAAGACAAATCATGTGAACACCTGCCATGGATCCTACATGAAGTGTATGAATAGCTATCGAACATTTGTCTCTACTGTAATCATCATGTAAGGTCCACCTCTGAGCCACCTCAAGTCATAGTACCCTCATTCTCTATCAGAATTTTCCGTCGTTTGCACAAGACACAACAAGGTGAAGGTGTAACCCGTGCAAGGGTGAGTATAAAAAAACTCAGTAGGGACCCCGAGACCACTGATGGTATCTCAAAATCCACAAAGGATAAACCAAAAAGCTGGGAAACAACAGTCAACCCAACATAGGTATATTCTCATACATATACCTGAGCTATCAAATATACCCATCTCATTCATGTTGAAACACAAGGCCCAAAACCTTAGCAAAAAGCTCAATTGTTCCACGAACAATAGAATGAAATGAATGTAAAACCCCAAAGGTAAGTACCAAAAAGGTAATGCCTCAAAGAATAATACCACAAAGTTATCACCATAATGGTAAGTACGAAAAAGGTAACTCCACAAAAAAGAATACCACAAAGGCTTCACCATACAGAAGTGTACCACAAAGGTACAGACTCATATCATACCATGTATAACATAATTATGGAAGTATGGATTATTAGCTATATTACAAGATAATCATACTTCATCAGGAATCTTTTCTGTTGACCCACACATGATTGAAGATGACCAACACAGGATCGGGAGACGACCCACAAAGGATCAAAGATGACCCACACATGATCTCAAGATGACCCACACGGGATCTGGAGATGACACACACATGATACGGAGATGACACACACATGATATAGAGATTACCCACACATGATCTAGAGATAACCCACACTGGATCTGTATATGGTGACCCACATAGGATCGCTGAGTGCTGACCCACACAGGATCCAATGATAACCCACATAGGATCTGAAGACCCCCCAAGTACAGCCTGCCACAGGGTTCTCGAACTAATCAAGATTTATTTCTGAAGATTCCTCTCCTCAATCCATCATTATATACTTCAACTACAACAATTTCCCACAAAAAATTATCCAAATGGTCCCCCTTGTCATATGGAACCCAACGCAATAGAAGATGCGTCAATCGGACTCCCGGTCTGTAAGTTATTAACCATTTAGTTCTGAGGGCCCAGATGGATTATTGTTCTATCTAACCCGAATGTACACTAACATTATTCAAAATTGAAGCAAATTATAACAAAAAGGACCCTCTAGAACTAAGTATTCTAGTTCCATAGACATTACGTCAATCGGATGCCTGATTTTCATGATATGGCCAAAATGGTGTATCTTGGTCTGGTTGTGCCCAGGTCCGGTCTGACCGGGTCAGACCGACTCGGCCCTACCCAGGAAGGGCGGAACATACGCGGTATCGATGGGCCAGGCCGCAGAGGGCCGAAGCAACTATGTGCGACTCGACTCGTGCTTAGCATGTCCTTTTGGGCGAGGCCTAATTGCGCGACCCTTTGGGCGGCGCGCGGTGCAGCCCATGGCTGTGGTTTTCCCTTATGGTGGGGCCCACCCAAGATACCACCAGGGAGGGGAGCCCCCCTAGGTCACTTGAATGGTCCAATGGACCGGTCAGCGAGGTGGAGTGGTGGGTTGGCATGCGGGGCCTGCTCAGGTCCCGCTTGGCATGACACGCCCAACCGAAATTGCAGGCCCAACTTTTAGCGGTGCTGCCGCACGCCGCTACTCCACTATGGTCGGTTGGATGTCGGCTGCCCTCTGACCACTACCACGGCCAAGCGGTCATGGTTCATAGGTCCAGTGGCATGGATGGGCGCTACTGCTCCACCACGTGACTGGCAGGATTTCGGCCGCCACCCTGCCCCACCGCGACATACGTGTCACGGCCTCCTGCTCAATCGGCGGTGCGAACACGCACCTCTCTACCTCTGCACAACCTGTTGGCTTTCTGGACGCTGTTCTCCCACCACCATGGCTTATGATCTATAGCCTTCTACAATACCATTGTCACAGACGCGTTCCGCCCTGGTTCCACGTGGTCAGCCAAGTGTCGACTGCCACCTTCCTTTGTCGTGGCCGACATGCTGTGGTCTCCTTCGGCGGCACTGTTGTGACACCGCCGTTATCACGGCCCACGATGAACAAGATAATAAGGAAGGATTGCGAAGGGATCGGGCCATGTTCGATTGGGTCACACCCTCCATGTTAAGTTGGCAACAGGTGGTTTTCGAAAATTGAATCATCGTAAAACCACGAAAACAATAATAAAAAAACCCTACCTCATCCTTTGGAGATGGTGTAAGGAAAGAGATGAAGTCAACGAAGGGGACACCAATGTCTGTCACTCCCGCAACATGCTCCAATTTCAGTTCTTCGTTCTTTTTTCAGATTTCATTCTTCGTTGGAGGATCTCCTTTGTTAGAGAATTTTCATCCAAGCTCTCCCCAAGCTCTCTCATTGCCAATGTTTCCCCCAAACTCAAGAAAGGTGAGGATAAACTAATTTATGTTAAGTAAATTAAATAAATTAAGTTAGCTCACTAAATTGGAGAAGAAATCAATAGTCACCTCCGATTAAAATACGAGTTTGGGTTGTCCCCACCAATAAGAATTCAAATGGGAGGTTTCAAATAAGAATAAAAGATATTGTTATTTTGTTATTTTTCAATTAACTCTCCCACAAAAATCCAAAAAACAAACATCCACCCTCGTCTAACTGCAGTAGGGTTGAAGGTCTTCTTACGAGAATATCAATGCTACGACATCAATGGTATCATCAGACATCAATTCTATGTACTGGTTCAAAAGTTTCAAAATGACGCTCGTGCTTTTACTAAAAGTACCCTAAAAATTCTCAAAAAATCATTCTGGACACACCGGGCCTTGTAATCTTGCGTCTTAAATTTTCACGATCTCATAATATTCCCATATAATAAAAAAATTACATAAAAAATTCTGGGGCTTTACAACATAAGTGTTAGGAAATTGAAAATGAAATTTTTCATCACAATAAACAACTTTCTTAAAACATATAATTATCATGAATCTAAATCAGATCATAAATATGGTTCCAATCCTGAGTAAAACTAAATTATTTAAATATAAATTTCTAATATAAATTCCAACACATAACCGACAAATCTTATAACATAATATTCTTACAAGGCCAATCAGTCTTTATGAAAAAAAATTCAATCCAAAGAATTTTTTAAATATCATATCATGGGAAATCAAAGTGAAAATTATATCAAATAAGATATTATTAAATCTTTCAGATTCAATGGAATTATGATAATATTTCATTATTGAATTATTAAAAAAATATCACCATCAATCAACATCACCATAAAAAATATAAATGGAAAGGATTACTGTTTTATGTTCTAAACATTTCATGAAATAAATTATTTTCTCTAGGGAATTGATACATCTTTCAGATATCACAGGTGTTGATGACACTTTTAATGATGTAGTATTTGGTTTCATGAAACACTCTATTATAGACATGTTACTTAATGGATTATCAGGTTTCTATCTATCATGGATACCACCACCATTTATAGCTTATGTCTACTGATCCATCATTATTAAAAACAATTCTATTCCAATTCAAACAATTTTGGGGTACTAATTTGGATTAATATTTTCAACTATGTGCCGTATATCTATATCTACCATATTTATTTTCTATAAAACCATTTCATATGTACATAATATAGTCAAATAAACTTATTAATTGAAAAATGATATATCATTTCGTCTTAAACATAATGTAAAATATCATAAGGTAATTATTTTAAAATTATCTTAGACATTTATATTATCTAAAAGAAACTTTGATATAAAAAATAATTTCCTAGAATTAAATGAAAAATAATACTTAATTTTAATTACAAATAAATATTCTATAACATTGATGTTCTTTGCCAGTTTACATTTAAATATAATTAGCTCATAACTCAAACATAACAAAACTATAAAATTAAAATTGGAGACACCGAATTTTAACCCATTTCTGATAATATAAAACATCTAAAATAAATAATAATCTACTTTCATGAAAAATATTTTCGACATTCAAAATTACTTCCTCATTTCCTATACTCATTACTAAAACCTGACAAAAAATTTTAATAGATGGGATGATCCCAAAAAAGAATAATTTTATCAGTACAATGATAAACATGAAAACTAATGAAATGTTTTAATTATATTTCATTGTTCATTGAATGAAATATATATATATTTATGAGATGAAAAAAATTCAATCCAAGAAAATTATTAAATCCCATATAAGGAAAATATTTTCCTTTTTTGGTAACATAGAGCATCACATTCATAACCTTTTTTAATCCCATGTGAGAAGTATCTAGATCCCAATTTAATCCATATAAGAAACCCTTTGGTAACAACATCATTAATTTCTTTTATGAAATCAAATATTACCTAATGAATAACTTTTATATAATCTACATCCGGATCATCCATTTTTTATGAGATTCAATAGGGATTAACCCTTTGTTTAAGAAATTTCTGGCTCACCCATGATCTATATTGGGAGTCCACTTACTGAATAAGATGTATTTAGATCATAAATTATTCATTTAATGCTAAATCAAAATATAATTAAAATCTGTTTTTGTCCATTTTAATTCCAAACCCTTTAAAAAACACTTTTGAACCAATCTGAAAAAAATTAGATATCAAAATACTCTCTTCTTTTAAAAACCCATTTTAATTCCAAAATTACCAAAAAATGGAAATAGGGGGATCGATGAATAAAAAATGAAAGCTTGTAAATAATTTTTTTTCAAATAATCATTATTTTTGTAGAAATGTTGTTGTCATCTTAAACATTTAAATAGAAAATTATATTTTTTTCATTTGTAAACAATTTCAAACATTATGTACAAATATTCATTTTTCAATAATAATGAAACAATGAAAAAAATTCATTTATAAAACTCTAATGTTAATATAATTTAATTATTTAAACAATTTATAAAAATAGACATTTTTGAAAAATGGAGTTTCTATGAAAACATTAAAAGATGATTTTTTTAAAAGAAATGTTCCTTACAGCTTTGGAAATATCTGAATTAGAAGAAGCATGAAAGAATAAATTTAAAAAATTTTGTTATATATAATGATAGTATTGGAATTGATTATATAAAATGAAAAATGATATATATATAATCCTAAAAAAATAATATATTATCATAAAATGAAAATATGCCTCAAAAAGTGATGTTGATATGAAGAGACTTAGCAATGGTTTTATTTTTCATATTTATCCATTATATTCCTAAATAATAAAATTTTTCTAATTATTTACATGATAATGATACATAATAATTTTTATTATTCATTTTATTTCAATTATGACCACGTCATATAAAATTACAGAACAAATTATGTTTAATTGGATGTTTTGAAAATATTTGGATTTTTTATTGTAATGAATTCAGTTGGATTAGTATTGCTCTAAAGGGTCAATTTTTTAATATTACCAGAATTATAATACTAAATGAATCATCATATTTATAAATAAATTATAGTTATAAAAATTATCATGAAATATGGGTTTGAAAATTGATCTACATGATGATCATTGTGATAGTAGGTCATATGTATGCAAGACTAACATTTCCATTTTCAAAGATCATTATAGAGATGTGATATGTAATATTTTATCCTTATAGAATGATAATATTATAATATATATCATATTATATCATTAAATATTCTTATATATATTGTTTTTGTTATGTGGTGATGAAAATAATAATCAAATTGCTTTGTGGAGCTCGTAGTCCATACATCCTGGAATGGAGTTATCATATTTTAGTTTCAGAAATAAAATTATATATTATCTTCTAATATATATATATAACAGTAACATCTATTTTTTTTAATTTATTTCTCCTATTTCCATTAAATCTATCTATATTACCTTCAATGAAACTCATAAGAGAAAATTGAATCACATAGCTTCGCAAGGCTTCGTAAGGAAGTTGTCTATTATAGAAACAAGAAACGTTTTCATATCTTCCATGAAATGGAAATAAAGAAGGTAAAAATGTTATCATACCCCTAAAATAATAAATAGGTTATAACTACCACATATAAAGTTTAAATTAATAATTATACAATCCCTGAGAGTCAATAATGGAATATGATTGACATCATTTCCCAAGGCGGTAGTCCACCATGCGCATGAATAATGATTTTATATCTCTTTTAATGAAAGAGAGGATTGATATAGGTTATTAAATTATACTAATTATATATCAGTATATGGTAGATAATTATTTATTATCTAATTAAAATTTTAAAATATTTTAAGGAGATATAAGAGGGAATAAAATACAGATGTTCGGTTATACACAATTCATCTTCTTTGGGAAAACACATTAGGTAAGAACCAAAACCCATCATAGGATGGAATTAAAATCAATATAATAGTTATATTATGTTTTTAGGGAATTAAGTAATAAATTTTTTCATGAAATGATAAATAGTGGATTTATGCGTTGAATAGGAGATGATAAGTGTTTGAATTTCATAAGTGATATGAGTGGAACACTTATAATTTTCGAACATAAAAATGTGTAACCTTGTTTTTCCCACACTAAAAACCAAAAAAATGTTTAATTATGTATATTTATACATTATAATGAATAAATATTTCCATGAAATATATTTCATACCCATCCAAATATCATTTTATACTTTATATTTTTATTTTAACCCCTAGTAAATCTTTTTTTACCTAAAAAATGGTAATTAATTTTTAATACTTTCACGATTATTTATTGTAAAAATTAATTTGATATTAATTGATAATAAAAATTATTACTATTAAATATATAGAATATATTTTACTAAATTCAATTAAAAAATATATTATATTTTAATTTAAAATTAAACCCACAGACGCGGTAAAAAGAGTTTGGATTCATAATGCCTATTTATCTGAAAAAATATAATTTTATTATTATTAATATGAATAATAATGATAATTTTATGCATATAATTTAATATTTATTTACATATAATATATAAATTTCATTTAAAAAATTCATCATTATGGATTTTATAACTAATTATTATCAAGACACATTTTTTATGTAAATTGAGACATGAATTGGTTACCTAATTCATGTACAATGAATTTTATTAAAAATAAAAAAGGACCAGTACAAACGTGAGGTGTGACAAGCTCAAACCATCATGGAATCGAAGGAAATAAAAACATGAGAGACATAAAAACAATTTAAACAAAACAATACTATCTAAAAAAACTTCCAAAACCCTGGATAAATCCGATTATCAAGACATATTACACTCTTTAAAATAGTTTTTTTAAACTAATATTTAAAACAAAAAACAATCATACAATTATATACAATAAAAAATTGATTCAAAAGTAATAATATGGATAAAATAAATACTTAAGACTCATTTTAATTTAAATAACATTCAAAAAAAATTGGTATTTTAATATACATTAGTTATTAAAAAGAAATGACATTGTTTAGAGAAATATTTATTTTCACTATTCCTCATGAAATCAATTTTTTTTAATTTACAAAAAAATAACATTAATTATATCTTTATTTTTTTTTGAAAAAATGAAAATAATTTTTTTAATTATGTTTTATATATTTTAAAAATACTAATTATAATATTTCCTCACAAAAATAAAAAAAATCAAATTTAAAAAACTTATTTCTAAAGAATAAAATTACATTTATTAATGTTGGTGGATTATTTATTAAAAACTTATAAATTATTCATGTTGAGTAATAAATTCATATAAATATATATCATAAATTACTTAATATTATTTATCCCCACCAAATTAATTTCTTAGTAATGTTTAATATATATTTTACATTATGTTTATGCTAGGTGTTGTGTGTCGAATATACTATCGAACATAATTTTCTAATCTAAAATATTAGGGTGTTACATGGAAATGTTTGAAATTTTAAGGGTAAGTGTTACTAATGTTGGAAAAATGAGTTGTTTTCCTCATATCACATGGATTACCTGCTATTTGTTGAGATACATTGGATTTGTTCCCAGAGGTGTAGTTAAGTTTTTCTTACTACCATGGTTGTATTTATACCATTTTTATTTATTAGGCTATTGAATATATCATTCCATATTATAATAACCAATATTTTTTCCATGTATCATGTTTCCTGTTGGGGAAATCATCCCTTATAGTCATTTTTAGGTTTCTATGGTTCTTGTAACCAATCCATTGTGATTGATAATTCCATTCACATCATTCCACAGTTTTGATTGAATCCTAGACATATGGATTATATGTCTCTAGAAATGACAATTCAATATCATATGAGGTATAACAACAACTGTAATATTCTATAGATATTTGAATACAAGATATAGGGTTTTCAATACATAAATGGTACTCTATGAACAAGTCTCCAACTAGTTCTCATCATAAATAATATTAAGTTACAATGATATGTGTGTTGTGTACCAAATTTGATGGGTGTTGACCTTAATCTTAGTTATAACATACATTATTACGGTATAAACTATTATTGTTTTATTATATATTCATTGCCTTCTATTTTTTATATAGAAACAATCCTTTGAATCATTATCCAAGGATTCCTTAGAAGGGTGCTACGGGAAAGGCTTCCTGAAGGAATCCTCTTCCTAATAAGAGTCTCCCAGTTATTATCATATGGGTAGAAAATATCAAGAAGACAATAGTACCACTGGTATAAAACTAAGATGTTGAGGCATAACAAGGATCTAGAGGAGACAATGATCAAGAAAAAGGGATCATAGAATGGAATAACCTATTTTTGGGGGTATTTATTTTTCTCCTCATGTTGAAAATATATGGAAAAAATAAATTTAGTCTTTCATTTCATAGAGAAAATTGAATTTTTCATGTCGAATTACATTACTATTATTATTTATGGTCCTCGCAAGATGTTATGGGACTCTTTCATTTTGTTTAATCAACATGTGGGATTCGAGTGGAAATATATCATGATTTTTATATTCTAATAGTTTCATTAAGAATCATTGATGATAGAAAATTTATTTTAGTTCCAATATTCTTATAAGAGAAAGGGTTTTGTGGGAGAGTACGATAGCAATTTTGATAAGTTGGTTCTTCTTGCTCATTAGGTGGGGTTGAATTATACGATGAAGATATAGAAATACCTAAAAGTATTTAGCTATTATATCATATAATTTTTATAAAGTTTGAAGCTCATTACCTATACGTAATTGGTCTATAATGATTTGATGGTTGATACTGATATTGTAGGAATGAAATGCATGTTTAGGTATATCATCCCTCATAGTTCTAGTTCTAGTTGTACACATTGGAAGAAGATTATGTGTAATATTATTTGAAAGGTTTGTGTTTTTATTTCATAGCATTGGGATTCCACTACTCCATCAGTATCATCTAGAACGTAACCATGGAATTTATACTAGTTTCAAAATGTATGGAACACTCTATGATTTTCCCCTAAATTTTGAAGAACCACACTGCATGTGCTAACAGATTTCATATACATAATTTATGTAGGTAACATTCTACACATCCATGTATTTAATAATCAATGTCTTTAATGGGAACTATGTTACATTCATATCCTTCAATATTATTAGTTCTACAGGCACAAACCAATAAAATGAACCATCTTTATACATGAGAGGTGGTTCTAGTAAAATTTTATGTTGTCTAGCTATAAGGATATATTCTCTTTTTATTTCATCTTATATATTAAATAATTTTAAAAAGACAGGTACACATAATTTTTTATATATTTCAATTTTTTGTTTGTTTTTAGTCATCTTAAAGTGCTTATATCAATTACTATGGAGTTTTCACTGAATTTATTAAACTGTAATGTGGGGATAATTCCATTAATATTTTGTCCTCTTTTGATATATGGTATAAATGATTATCATTTTTTGGTTTCCAAACTAGATCATTTCATATTAATACTTTTTTGGAATTTTTTTCTTCTCACCAATGGAAAATGATTTTTATCATTATATTTCATAATTATTTAAGACCAATGGGATCTCCCAAGAGTGTCATGTAGAGTGGTAGATGATCTATTCTCATGACATTTATTTTCATATTAAACCTTGGATTCTATGTTGTGTTGTTGAAATTGAGTATGATGATATTTATTCAAATCCCAATATTCCCTTTATTATTTATGAAATCTCTATGGTTTTCCAATACATCATCTCTATTGATCATCCATAGAGGGATGTTGAGTTCTCCACCGATCTAGTTTGGGTACTAAGATTATTTCAAATAACTATTACTATAAGTAACCTTTTGAGTTATAAAAGATAACAATATATTATGAATAACTATTAAATGATGTATTTTTCTCCCTAATGTTTTACTATTGGTGGACCCGTTCTCTTTTTTAATAAGGAGGATGGTTAATAGCATATGTGGGTATAGTATAACAAAAAAAACCTGGTAATGGTTAAGAATAAGAATAATTTTCCACATATGGATGACCTATTTGATTTATTAATGGGGTAATTGTTGTTTTTACGATTTTATTTTTTTAGGATATCATCAAATTTGGAGTTATAATGTGTCAAATATCATCTATTCTGATTTCTAGAAAAGCTATTCCCATTTTGAATATATTGTATTTCCTTTCGTACTTACCAATGTTTTGGTAGTGTATAAGGAATTAATAATCCAAATATTCCACATGTATATCAATATATTAATTATTATATTCATGAAATATTTCCTGGATTTTTTCACATCTGAATTTTATCATGAGATAAATTAGAATTTGGTTTTGGGAACCATGTGAAGTTATTTTCTTTATTTAATGATATAGAAAATATTTTTATTATTGGAGAGGTGATGTTCATGGGAAATTTTATTCTGAAACATATTTAATACTTTGATGTTAAATAATGATGATTTTTTCATGGTAATAAAAATATAATTTATTTCATATTAGAATCCTCTATGATCTTGCAATACATTTTCAATAACTCATTAAGGACTATTCAAAGCTGCAGCCACCATTAACTAATCCTTCCAATAAATGGGTGAAATAATTTGGATATAATTAATTAAATTATTCATATGAGGGGCTAAAATGGTTTCTAACATTGGTTCCTATATTGATCTTGTCGGAACATGGTATCAGTTTTGAGGTTTATTGTGATCTTTTTAGTGTTTGTCTTTGAAGTGTGATTATAAAGGATGATCATGTGGTGGCATATATTTCTAATCATTTTCGGCCGCATAATATGAAATACTCCAATATTGATTTTGATTGTTCCAATATTATTCATGAGATTATGTATTGGTTACTCAAACCATTTCATAAATGCTCATTATCTTTTCAAATAATAAGTGCTTGAGTTACATATTTTCTGTAATTGACCTAATTTTTAGGATGAGTTGATGTATATATTACAATTATAATTTATACTTTGTAATTTGAAAAACCATGGGGATGGGAATGTCATGTATGATTCCTTCAGAAGTAAATTCCATTCCGAGAATACCCTGGATGTGAAGTAGGAGTGGAACCTTATAAGTGGTTTCCCTTAGTTGCATATTGTTGTTCATGAGAATAATTTATGTATACTTTTGAATTCTCATTGGTTTACATAATATCTACATAAATATATTTATATGGATGAGTAGTAGAATATATATTTTGGGGCAATCGTGGAATCCTTATATGGTTTTGACACTGTTCCATGTTTGTCTCTCCCTCACAATAGAATTATATTCCACATGAATATATTTATGATAAATTTTAATATTAGGAAATCTATTTTTCATTATTATCATATATCTTCATGGTTCACTGACACCATTACTAAAATGATCAATTATGAAATGAGATAGAGTTTCTAGTGTTTGGGTTTGAAGAATAACAATATTGGTTAAGGGTCCCATTGTTACACCTACTTTTATATTAAGGTGGAGTACTTGAGGTCTTCTAGTATGCTTTATCCTCTTCAGGTGTCAATATTGAAATTGGATATAGTTTCCATGGAAATTATTTTTATATTATCATGGATTTCCCAATAATGGGATACTATATTTGTAGTGATTGATTATATTATTTAATCCTATAGTTTTATTAAAATTTGGGATGCCATTAATGTGGTTCATCTTGGTATCTCATATGTTTATTGAATTTTGATGTTTCTCTGGGACCCCACTTCCATTATCTCTAATAGGTATCCTTGTTTACATAAGCATTTTATAAAATTCAATCTGAGGAGGTGGGGGAACATGTTAAATTAAGTACAACATACCATCTATAAAAAGAGTTTAATATTCTAATAATGGATTAATCACACCATGTATGTATCATGGATTTAAATGGTTCTTAAAATAACTATCTGGGGTTGATTAAGCTCTATTGTAATTAAAGATACCATTTATAGTCTTTAATTCCTCCCTTAGATGATTTTTATGTTCTCTGATTCATTTCACAAGACTTTTTGATAGATGAGGTAGAGTCCTCTCTCATATGACTATGTATCATTCCATATATGTCAGTAGTGGTCCAAGATATACATCAAATCAATGACATAAATTAGAGTCGATAGAAATATTATATCCATCATAAATTCTTCCCAATGTAGTCTTCCATTAGATTCCAAAACATTTTAAAAATATCTCTATTTTTTCATCATTTTTGAATTCAGAATCATTGGTAGTTACCTATAAAATATGTCTGACCATTTGAGTTCCATTATTGGATTGGATAAGTTGTTTATCCATTGGTTTTAGGAGCTCAATTAATATGAATCCATCATTTTATTGACAAATATCTGCTCAAGAAGCATGACATTGATACTTCGGGTGTTCTGAATTGGGATGAAGTTGAGTTTGTCCAAGATTTATCAGTCATGGAACAACTAATCGAGATATTACACTCTCGGGTAAATACTTTAAATAAAAGGTATATTAAATTGGACAATGTTTTATAGAGTCTTACATCATTATTTCTTGAGACATGGAAGCATGTGTCATTAGTTTTAAAAAAATATCCTCAACTCTTCACATATTATATTTCTTATACAAGACATATGAGGGATTTAGTGTGCTATAGTGGGGAGATTATAACCATATAAATCTAGGAATATTCATTTTTTGATCTATGGGAATGTTCATTCTGATTTAAATATGTTTTTTGATGTATATATGGATTTAAAAGTGTATTGGGGATTTTCTATTGAAAAACATATTGCACTATGAGGTGCTTTATGATGTTTAACCCATGAGTTACTAGTTTGTGCCACGACTTGGGACATTTCACCCACAGTAGGGTGGTTTTAGAGTGTTACTCCTTTAGGTTCACCATGGATGACACAATCAATAAGCTCCGACATTGGAATATTGAATGTCATGGATAAGTCCAAACTAATAGGGAATAAGTTCTTGGGCGTATTGGTAGAGTATGTTGGGTGGCATGGTGATGTGCCACCAAGGCCACCACATGTTCCATGTGAAATGATTATACCATGGTTCCAAATGTTTTATAATATTATAATGACACAATTGGTCACCCATTTGATTTTATACTGTTTTAATTATATATGGAAAATCACGAAACATGTAGGGGTCTATTACATCTGTTTTTTAATATTTTTTCCTATAATCGAGTTTAAATCCAATAATTTATTTTATCAACAGATTTGTAAAATTTATATAGTGTTAATAGATGACCCTTCTTTAATCATTACATCATCTATAGGTGATATGATTCTGTTATAATGCTTCAATCGTAGAAATATTTCAACAGATTTTATTCATCCAATTCAATTTAAAACCGTGTAATGGAACCAGATTTTATCATCATAATATTATTTTATCGATATCCCTTATTATTATTGGTTATGCATATCTTTGTTGACGTCCCTCACTCTCACGTAGAAGTAGGTGGATCTATCTCTAGGATATGATTGGTGAAACATATTTTCTACTATATTTTTAATGGATTTCCAATGATTTTTGGTGTCATACATAATGATTCGATATGTTTGATTACATGTATTTTTATGAAAAATGGTTTATCTTATGTTATTATAAAATAAGTATTATTTTCAGTGAATTTTTAAATTATTTGAAAATATGGTTTTCAATGTATGAGTGTAGATAGAAAAGGGAATTTGGAAGTTTTTTTATTAATTGTAATATCTTATTTTTAAATGAATTAACATATAAGTCATCCACGAACATTGGGTACATTAGGTGGATTTAGTATCGAGCCTTTTCCATCGGCAATGTATGGTGGTTACATTCTAGGGTTGTCCTCCATTCCTAAAATATATATTCATTGGATCAAGGAACATGATTTGAAACCGAAATAGGGTACACATTATAGGGTGTTCCTCTATCCCAATATCATATATTCGTTGGATTATGGGATATTATGTGTGAAATACTATTGATTATTTATTGGGGTACATGTGACCTAACTCTCTGATACCTTTGTTATCCATGGTTTTATCTCTATTGTTCTAGACATGGATTTGTTTGTATTTTTTTTAGTAAATGTAAAATGGATTATTTGAAATGTGATTTGAAACATTCTTATCATAATTTTGAATAATAACAATGAAAAGGGGGATAATTTAACAATTATTTTGATAAGACTGTGAAAAATAACGTTTCATGAAATGTTATTGTTCTATGAAGATCCTAGTATATAAAATATCTATACGGGTTAGCCTAGTCGGTTCAAGACTGTATATTTAGCAATAAACGAAGATCTATTCCATTTTCATATTTATTTTACAAATTCCCTTTTTAAATAGAATTATGAAAAAATATAATAATATTAGGTTTTTATAACCAATGAGGTAGGGATTAAATAATGTAAATCTTGATGAATAAAAATAGGTTTTATTTTTAGGTACAATTTTTTTGGTACCAACATAAATAATGTCAACATTTTTCATGGAATTAAATGATGTAGAATAAGATAAGTGTGTTTCTATGTCGACATGTTTTCAAAATTTTATAATGTGTTTCTTCATAGATTTATTATTATTATTTTGACATATAGAATAAAGTGACAAAATGATCCAATATTCCATTTTTATATTCATTTATATTTTTAAATATCATAATTTTTTTGAAATCATTGAAATTAAATGTTTTTTTGTCTTAATTTTTTCATTTTTATATACTTGAACATATATGAGTAATGTGGATACGAATGCTCAATGCATTAACTGACTAAAAACAATTTTCCCGTTCTGGAGAGAATTTATAAACCTTATTGAATATACACTTTATTTTCTCCTATTTTCATGATATTATCATGAAATGCTGAAAAACTATAACTTTCCTTCAGTTTTGTTTGTGGTTATATGAAACAAGTCTTTTATGTATGATTGGAGACACTAACCAAATTAAAGAGATAATAAAATCAATTTTAATTGAAACCATTACATTTAATCTCCTTTATTTTTAAGTAACCATGGATTTATTAATATGTAAGACACATTACAAGCCTAAACATCCACAAATTTCTATATACATTTTAATATCATGATATATTTCTAACTGATTGCAAATGGGAAGTAATGATCAAGGTAATTAATTATAAGATAATGTTTTTTTAAAGATTGTGTTAGTTGAATTTACATTTTGTTATGTGTATGTTTTATAAAATCTAAATCTATATATTATAATAATTGATTCCTCCTATATCAAAATAATGAAAGAAATATATATTTTAAATAACGTGATATAAATGTATGAAAATAATATTATAGAGATAACATGATATATTTTTCAATGGAAATTATTTTTGTTTGTTGATAACCTTGTGATCAAGGGGGATATGATTTATTTGAGAGATGTTTTGGAGGAAATGAGTGAGATACTTCTATACAATGAAACATTCTGATATTTTTAGATGAATTATTCTGTGGAGATTAAAAATCATAATTCTTCATCTATGATTTTAAAATCTAAAACATATCAACCCTTGAATCCCATAATAACTTATTATACTCCATCATGAGCAGTATACTCTAGTTTTTATTGAGGAACTAGGATCATTGAAAGAATATTAATAAATAGATAAACTAAATAATTTGAATAACTATATTTAATATATTCCTAGAGAGATGAGGGAAAATTAAATGACAGGTTTGTCACTAGTTTTATAGGTGGGTATAAAAAGGATAAAATAAAGAGTAGGAGTATATGAGGTATAGAGTATGAATTATAATATATTAATGGCGAATATTATTTTTTCATGAATTATTCTTTTCCTACCAAATTATTTATTATGTTATAAGTTATATAAATGAGAGTTTTCACTAGATATCATTATCATTTCATAGAAGTGTAGTGGGATGAGAATTGGATAATGATAAAATAAAAAAATCAATTTTAAATTTAATTTCTCATAAAATAATGTCATACTATTTATCTATTTAAGGTAAAATGTCACATATTTTACAATTTTTTAGTTTTCAAATTTAATTAATAAATTGACTTTTTTTTTAATTTGTAATGATTTAATTAATATTATGATTTAAATTCAATTTTTTACGCCTAATAATTTTTTTTTTCAGGTTTGGATACTAGAACATTCTAAATTAATTCAATGTATCAAACTAAAAAATGTAGGATTACTAATTGAATTTATATTCCATATATAATGTCATTATTAAATAATATGATAGGACAATAATTTTTTATGTAAATTAATATCATAAGGATCAATAATTATATATCACCTCCCATTCCTAAAACTAGTGCTAATGATGAATGGAGTCACATTATTTTATTCTTAACACCCCCGTTGATATGTATCATATAAACATAACACCTATAGGTGTCTTTTTATGGAAAATAATACTAAATAATAGTTGTTGTCTGAGATAAAAATTGAATAGTCAGCATGTCACTAAAAATGATATCAGTAATATGGGTGAACTATTTCATAATAATAACCATATGTAGAGATATTTTTATTAATGTAACTTCTCCTAATATAAATTTTGTTTTAATAACATCCATGGATGTGTAAAATTTTATAGATAACCACTATAGAATAATAATTGTTTAATATTTATTTCATGGGACTCTACCATATAATATTATTTCAACACACATGTCATTGTCCTGGATAGAAATATAAATCTAATGATGATGATCCATATTTTATGACATGTGAAAATAAAAGTTTTTGATATAAAATATGAACATATCAAATCATTAATTTAATTTCCTAGATTGACTCATTTTATGAATGGAGGTAATATTAATTCATACATCATCTTTTAGGTTATATTCTTTAATTTCAATTAAAATAAAGGAACCAAGAATGGTTTAAATTAAAATATATCATTGTTATGACACAATATCTCTGGTGATGATAATAATCAGAAAATACTTATCATAACATGAAATATGATGATTTAAGCATGACTTATAATCAAAAAATTTGATTTGTATCCTAAAACCTATGATATTTTCATCTTTGATCCATAAAACTAAACAAAATAACATATTATTTATGTAAAAACATAACCCAAATTTATGATATCCTAACTCAATTTACCTATAACCTTGGTCTACAATCACAAGAAAAATATTGAAAAAGACTATATTCAGTTTTGGGTATCTCTACGGAGGCTTTGTTTAATAGACAAGACCACTACGAAGATAATTGAAATCCATGGAATCCATCCACATTCAATGAGGATCCCATTAATACATACCATACAATAATGTAAATACATATTCCTTTTACCAACCTAAATATGAAAATACATAAATAATTATTCCAAAAAACAATCATCCTAGAAAAATTCAAGATAATTAGACCGTGGGTTGATCATATTAATTAAATAAAATAGAAAAAATTATTTAGAAAGGTATTATGTGATCTCATATAGTGACATATATTTCTCATGTAATTTTACAATACCATTTTTTAGACTACAAAACTGCATTAAAACATTCCAAAAAAATAGTATTTTTTTATATGGAAAATTAATTTCAGACAATATGATTACATTTGACATTTAAAACATTATTTAAGTCAATCATTAATGTATTCCAAAAAAATATATATTCTCAATACTATATGTACTCACCAAGGGTCATACATCAATGAACGTATGATCTAAAATCCATCAAATGGGATAGATAATAGGAAAAAACCTTACAAATTAATAAATGTAGGTACATTGTTGAGTGTCATAATCATCATATCATTAGAATAAAATGATAATTATTAGAATATGGGAAAAATTTAATAGGTCCATGGAATATGGAACATCACTAATAATGAATAATCCTAATATTATGAAAATATTTAGTATCACAATCACGCATATCATATATGTATAAATCTTCAATAACTAAAATGTAATCTAATATAGAATCATATTATTAAAAAATCATAATCCCCTGAGATATATCAAATTACATAATTAATTTGATATATATATAATTATTTTTTTATTGGTCACATCAAAATAGGATTAAAATAGTACATTATAAAATCAATTTATATTGTACATAAATCATAATGATTTTATGAACACATGAGAAAAATTGTCCTCATGGTGATTTCATAAAGCATTTTTCAAATAATATACAAGGGGGTTCCCCAGAAAAGAATAGAAATGATTATTTTTGTAAGAGAAGTATTAATTTTAAAATTAATGATTATATTGTGTTAAGAAAATAAAAATTAACATAAAAAAATTAAATATTATTTATTGGAAAAAATAGATGTATCTTAGAATTAATTCCATCGTTTTAGAAACCAACTTACACAAAAAATAATAAAAGGTGATATAATTTCAAATAAATATAGATGTTATCCTTAAAATAATTGGGTTGAAAACATATAAGAATAAAAGATAAACTAAAAATAGTTATTATGGTTTAAAGTCCCCTTATAATATATTATTAGAATTTATTAGCCATAAATCATTTAAATTTAAATTAATATCTTTTTAAATAAATATAAATTGAAAATAATAAAATGAATATGGTATTCAGACGATAAAATACCTAATAATCATTTGAATTAATATTAGTTATATATAAGTTATCCAAGTAGAATGATGAAAAGATAATCCAAATATAATCATTGAATAGTATGACATAGTCATTGATATTTTGAATCACATATAAATTGTTATGTAAATACCCCAAAATTATCAAAAATAAAATGATTATTCGAATTCATGTAAAAATTAAAATCAATGAATTGTATGAAATATTAAATAAATAATTGTAATCACATGAGAATAACTAAGACTAAATAAATATGAATATTACAAAAATGCCAAAATATGATTGTGTTCTTAGAGATTCATTGAATCTTACCGCATTTCTACATAATAAAAACCACGAGATGTTTTTAAAGGAGTACACTAGAATATATAATAACATCAAACCCTTACTCGCAAATCGTATGATAAAAAAATTTCCATTTATATATTTGATACCAAAAGTCATCGCCCAATTTAAAAAAATAAAAAATTCAACATCATTAAAAAATATTGGATCAATTATATTAACAACAGATCGTTACTTAAAAATAATTATGGAATTATCTATTTTATGATTCAATGTAGTCAATAGTTTTGATTATTTGAAGAAAAATTCGTGTGTTAAGTGTAAATTTTTTTAAAAAATCTAATATTTGAAAAGTTATTTAAGAGTGAAATATATGAAAAAATATATATGAAATTTCCTCGATAAAACTGTCTAAAAGATAGAAAATGGTTAGAGAAAATATAATTTAGAAAATAATTTTTTTAGAGAAAAAATTTGAGAAATAATATAAATACCATGGAGGAAGAGTTTGTTTATACGTCATTAAAATCATATAAACAATATTTTTAAATGAATCATAATTATTGATTTTTTTTAAAAAAACCCATTTGATGGAATGAATCAAATATGAAGTATCAAATTTCAGGAGTATAAAAAGATTTTTACGTTATATTTCATGAGTTATTATATATACCATATATTAAATATATGTAAATAAATAAAGAAATATCTCAAAGGAAGATATTTCAGATGAGAACCCCCCAAAATCTAGGCAATGAATAAATCACAATCCATTTAGTGAAGTAAAATTTCCTTAATAATAACCAACAATATCTAAGAAATATTATGCGAAAAATAATCATGTGTTGTAAAGTACAATATATAATATAAATAATGTTTCATCCATTTAATTGTGTGTTAAACTAATTTTATTGAGACAATGAAATACTTTTCCACTTTTATAACATTTCAATTGGCATCTCACGAAAGAGATAAATTCCAAGAATCCTTAAAAAAATTCAAGTAATGAGACATGATATAATATATCAAAAGGAACTATATATACCATAAAAATTAAAAAGGTTGATGTTATAATAAATGTCTTAATGACATAATATTGAGACAAATAATCCTTATAATGACCATAATGTTGATGTTATAATGAATCAATGATGTGATTATCTATAAAAATTGAAAACCAAAAAAAGAAAAAATTGAAAGAAAAATAATCTAATTAGAGATCATTTAATATATAATATAGTTATAACATGGTAAATTACATTTATTTATAATATATATACTATAAATTGACATTGGAAACCCCATACCTCAAGACTATAATGCTATGTACAGAAATTAAATTTTAATATAACAAAATTATATGATGTGTTTACAAATTTTAGAAAATTCCCCTTGTTCATTTATTATCACTAATAAATTTATTTTATTTATTAAAATTTCATATTAAATTAAATATTCGATTAAGTTAATATTAGGTGTTTTATGCATGTTTTGTTCATAAATACAAAATGTCTATGGTATGATGATTATGATCAAAATGGTTACTATTACATCATCACAAGAATAATAATAATGGAATAATTATCCTTATTATAACTAAAATAATTATTTGGAGCTAACCACGAATGGTGGATGTAAAAAAAGAATTGCATCACTTTGTGGAGGTTGTATTACAAAAATACAAATGAGAGAAATTATAAAATGATAAAATTTTGAATATTTAGTTGTTATGCAATATATTATAATTCCATTATAATAATCCTGGAATGAATGTCATATTAATTTATTAAATAATTCATAATAAACTTCCTTTTGGGGTTTTGGGAAAAAATGACACGCAATGCTTCTCACAGGTTGTAGTCCGCACATAAGCAGGAAAAATGATTTTATTTAACATAGGATTGAAAAGTTGATGAATTGTATTATTTTATTCAAATAATAATATCTAATTATATTTCAGATAATTTTTTAACTTAATTTTTTTTATATAATTTAATGGGATAAAAATAGTTGTAAAATAAAAGATATTTGTTCAAATGATTACCTCATCTTAGAGAGACATTTTATAGATTTTTTATATAGACCCCAGTATTGAAATTTTGAATTCCGAAGATCCTATAAAACATGTATATGGGTTTTGAAAAGTAATTTGCCTATATTTTATCAGATATGTCGTAGAAGGTGGTGGGGAGAAGAGGGGGTAGTTGATACCCTTTTATATGTGCTGGGAGGGGAACCCTTGTATTTTCATAATGAATTGAAATAGTATAAATTAATTTTTTGGAAAATGTGGAAAAAATTGATATAATAAGAATATAGAAATATTTTGAGTCTAAATAATCTCATAACTTAAAACATACACTAGTTTATGTTATTTAATCTCCATTCTCATTTTCGTTTAAACCATGATAACCTTTTTTATGAAATTTTTTTATTAATGATTTGTACTTTATAGGAGTATATAAGTTACTATAAAAGAACAATTTACCCATGAATTGACATTTATTGATATGATATACCATATCCCACCAAATTACATAGTGAAAATGTTTTTATGACTTCTAAATAATTAAATAAAAAATTATTTAATATAATATAACAATATGTTTCTTCTCAATATAATTCACATATTTAGAATTTAATAACATAAATATAGTAATTAATTTAGAAAAAATAATTTAAAAAAATAATTTTTTATATTTACTAAACAATATCTGGAAACCAATAAATCATATATATTATATTTTTTAATATTTTTTTAAATTATTTTCTTAGGTTTTTAAATTCTATGAACAAAAAATATGCATGAATTCTCAAGATATTAAGGTTAATATTATATCACTAAAAATTTAAAATAATTACCATGAAAAAAATAATTAAAATTGTAATTAATCATTTAGAACTAAATCTAAACAATTTTTAACCCTCTGACAAAATATTATAGAGTTCAATATAATGGGAGCAACATTTTGTTTTTATCCATTCTATAAAATTATAGTATGGTCATCATCAATAGAAAGTAGATATATATTTCCCCATTTTCTATACTATATGTTTTTTAGAAACATAATAATAAAAGGAAATATATATATGTGTGTGTGTGTGTGTTTTTGTGTGTGTTTGTTTTAGGGAGATTGTTAAGAATAATATCATCATTTTAATAATGTTCTACATGTTTACCCTTACAAAGTTCATAGTTATTTACTACAGTTACAATTCAATGTGACCAAAAAAATGAGGCCTATTTCACTAAATTAGACACAATGATTAAAAATGTAACACATTTTATAAAACAAAATAAATATAAATTTAATAAATAAATTTTAAAAGAAACATGAATACCATGATGAAAAATGGTATTCTAGAAAAAAATATTTTTAACTATACAAATTTTTTTATACAAAACATAATTTTAATATGGATTCTAATCAAAAAATTGATTTATATTTAATCAAATTTAAGTAATTTTATTTTAATATCATTTTATAAAATATAATCTTTATGAATTATAAAATAAAATGTAGTTTTCTTTAAAATTTGAATTTTTCATTATTCATTAAAAAAAATCTTTTTTAGTATTGTTGTAAAATGAATTATATGACATTTTTTTTTATTTTTTAAAAATTACTATAAATTTTATCTAAAAAACATTCTAAAAAAATTGTTGTTTATTATAGTCACTACCCAACCAAAAATATAAAAATCATTTTTAAAAAGAATAACTTTTTGAAAAAAAACGAAATTACTGAAAATTGAGATGATATTTCATTAGAATTTTTCCATAAATCATTTACTCTATCAAATATATTATTCATTTAAAATATCAAGGAATTATATTTTATCCTATTCTAATATATTTAAACATTGTAATTTAATATTTAAACATGGAAATAAATGGTTTTATATTTCAAAAAATATTTGTTTAAAAACCAACATTTAGAAAAAGATTAACAAATTATTATATGAATAGGGGAAGTATAACCAATAAATTAATCTCAAATAACACATAATATGTTTCCAAGATAAGCATGTTATCTTTGGAATGAGAAAATATTAAAACGTAATAGAAAATTAATTTCTAAATAATGATAGGGTGATAAAGAACATTGATCAGAAGAAAATGAAAGATCAAAAGAAGGTAAATGAACAAATAACCATAAATAAATATAGGTTTACTAGAATATATTTTCATTATAAATGATGGAAAAAAATAAAAAAATTATTTTATGATCCTTTTCATAGATATGTGTAATAGCATTACCATCATGACTAAAACGTAATGAAATAAACATAATTTTTTTACAAATCCATAAAAGAAATATTATTCTTTGATAACAAGTTTCATTCAGTTTCCACTGATATCTAATCATTTAAATGATGATTATTTATGATGAATAAATAATATTCCTAAATAATAAAATTATAATATATCAAAAAATATAGGAAATGATAAAATAAATTTACTAATAATGTAATAGTTCGAATAAGGTATAAAAATACACAAAATTAATAAACCATCATATAATTATATAATACATTTAAATAAATAACATCCATAATAACACCAAAGGTTCAACTTATATCATTCCATAAATATGTAAACATACATTAAAAATAGCCTCATCAACCTTGATATTAAATAATTTTTAACCAATGTGGCTATCTCATACATTTGATCTTACCTCCCCAAAAATGAAATTTATTTTTACTCAAATAATCATTCATAATTAAAATAATTGGTTCATATTTATCAAGTATATATAAAATCTACCAAATTCTCATTAAACACCTAAAAATTCATCACTTTAAACCTCAAAATTTTTTCCATGTCATTGAACATATCATCAAGCATAAAAATTAAAAAACATAATTTTAACCATTACTATTAATTTATATTCACATAAAAACCTTCTAATATTTAAATCTATCATATCCTTTCTATGATATCAACTATAATAAACATAATTCTATACATTCATAGTTTGTGATAGAAAAAAATATTCATACATTTATAGTTTTGTACATTATTCATGACCCAAAATTTTTCAAATAAATAAAACAACATCATTTGTAATTATTGTAACACTTTCATACCAAAAAAATATACATTTAGGGATTCAGAGATTGTTAAAAACTATTACTTTTTAATATACATTTATTAATATTATAATTTTCCTCTAATCCCTTATTCAACATTTTATCTTCTACATCTCAACGAAAATTCTTCAAAAATGAAATCATTATAAAAATATTTCATTTAACATCATTTGTTATAATATAATGAAATTTTAAACATTATAATGATGCGATCAATTGATCAATATGATTAATCCTAAGAATTAATAATCTTAAAATTTGGAATTATATAAGGTTAAATATATGAGGAAAAAATCGTAGTGAATTATTATTAAATAAGATAAATAAAAATAATAAAACTTATATCATAAATCCTAATACATGTAATAAATATTCAATAGATTGAAAGAGTCATATAAGTCATTAATCACGATCGATGGTAGAAAAAAACATGAAAATATTATCTTAAAACTCATATAATGAATTGGAAAACTGTAAAGGTACAATGCAATATCAACAATTCATCATAGAATCACAAAACATGATAATTATCATATCTCTTCAGAGTAACATATAACTAGTTAAATTTTTCATCACATTAGAGTAACAATAAATTAGTTAACTCTATCATCTATTAGGATTTATATAATTCATTGATATCATTATAGTAGTATACAACCAAAAAAAATATTATAATTTCCCTACTAATTGAAGTAACACAACAAAAACACTAATCAAAATATTTAACAGTGTCCCTATAGGGTTTCTGTTCACTCCCCAACCCCATTGTATTCAATGTTTTTTAATTACATAATTATGAAAATAAAAACATGGATGCTTTTATTTCATGAAAACAATCCTGGATTAATTTACCACTGGAAAAGAAATGGATTTCCCAACAATTTCTTCAATACATAATAATAAAAAATTCAGAGAAATGAAGTGAATGGTATCATAATATCATATCTCCAATAAAGAATAAGAACGCATTTATTATTTTTACATTGATGAATATATATTATAATGATTACATAAATATTTCTTAGAAAAAATTTGAAAACACTCTTTTCATTTGGTACATTTAAAAAATAAAAACTTAACCAAAATTTGGAAAATGATTTTCATCAAAAATAGAAATGGAAATTACTACAGGATTATTCAATTCAAATAATAGTTATGTTAGTGATAAAATTAATTTATATAAATGGTTTTGTTGATAATAATTGTTTCGAAATATATTAAATAGATTTACTATTGACCCTGCCATAAATTAATAAGATAAATCCACTTTAAAGCCATTTAAATTATGGTCAAATATCATTGAAAAAAATATAAATTAACTTATTATGGAAAAGTATATTCTTGGAATAGTATAAATATAATGTTTAAATTGTTTTTATAAAATCCCATAAAACCATTATTACAATATTTTTAATGAACATCCATTTATGACCTTCTATATTTGAAACCCATTTAAAAAGAATAACCTTAAAAGAAACATATAATTACATGAGTATATTAAAATTAATGATAATATATTTAATTATTTTTTATATAAACTATTTAATTGAATATATTTTCATCAATGAAGACATTTATCAATGAGGTAATATTGATATGAGAACCCCTTGAATCATGGTTAATGATTCAATCAAAAAGTCTCTAAATGAAGTAACAGAATATGAATCAATGAAAATCATAATTTACAATAATGAATACTTGGAAACACATTTATGGGTCATATTTACAAAAAATAAAATAAATTAGGGTGAATCACATGAAATATGTCTCTATTAATTGATTTTGATACCATTTAATCCAAGGAAACAATTGTTATATTTGAAACAATTTCCGAGGAAAAATAAATAATAGTAGGATTTTAAATATCATAATATAATGTTTATTAAAAATATAGTATCACAATAAGATGAATATAATAAATATAAATATATTTAACCTTATATTAAAAGACATGTCTCAAGGAAACAATAATGAGATGAATAGTCCTTAAAAAGATAGTATCAATGATGTTTGAATTAATCAATTATGTGATTATGTTATAATATTATATAATTGTAAAAATGAATAAATAAAAAATAATATAACAAAAAGTAATTTGACATATAATTTTCGTTTAACATGGTAAATAATGTATAATCATAACCTAATTAATTGAAGTTATGTTTAGAAACGCCTTACAAACAGTCTATAATAGAAATGTGTGCTCATTAAATTTTCTAAATAATAAATTTTTATTCATTAATATCAAGTTTGATTATTTTGTAAATTGTAATACCATTAGATTTAAAATAAAATAAAATATTTGTTTTAATTAATTATTTTTGTACTTAATCTGTTATGTCCACAATGGTTGTTTTGAGTAAGTTAAATTCATAATTGAAAAAATAACTGTCATAGTTTTATATTTTTCAATTGGGTAACTACTATATTATCTATATGTTAAAGATCATCACATAATTAGAATTTTTATACCTAAAAAACGACAATGTAAACCCCCTTTTAATGGATTAATTCAAAACACAAATGACATTACTTTATATAGGTATTATTCCACATGTTTGCATGAGTGACATTATTATTTTTAATGGGTGGATGTGGAAATGATTTGTAATATATTATTGGCCATAATCATAATAATATCATTATAAGTATAAATATTTATTATATCCATCATAATAAAAATTCTTTTAAGGTGGTGATGAATGACTAATCACATCACTTTCTGGTCATGGGAGTCCGCACATTTTAATGAATGATTATTTTTTACAACATTGGATGGAAAAAGAGAAGAATACAGTTGTTCCATTATAATAATGATATATAAATATATGATTAATATTTGATTCATTTCCTTATTAATGTATTGAATGTATTTTTGAATAAAAAATATGTAAAATTGAATATATCAGTTAAAATGATAACCTTATCTTCAAGTGAACTCCATTAAATTTATTCTATAAACATCGAGGATGGTATTTTTAAGATAATCGAACATATATGACATGAAAATTTATGTTTGTTACAGGTTTTGGTATGTATTAGTCTATATAATAATCTCATAGTAGTGTAAATAATGGAGGAGGGGTGGTTCCCTTTTATAAGTTAGGGTAGGGTTGTCCTTGGAATTATATAATGTAATAAAATAATATATTTTTTCTTGAAAAATAGTCAAAAAAATCATAATTTAATATATAAGATGATTATAATTTAAAATAATATCATCAAAAAAACTAATAAAAGTATACACATTTCTTTCACCCATATCTATTATATTTATCCCCCATTTATCCCTTTTGATGTTTATAGTGGTACCAATTATTATTAATATATAAGTGTCAAGAAAGGTAAAAAAAATAAAAAATGACCCTTAAGTATAAAATGATATATATGATCTAAAATAATCCATTCACACGAATGAATAAATGTTTTTTAATTCTAAATCGTTAAATAAAATATTATCTATCATAATAAATCATTAAATACATTTTATATAATTATTACACAGATTTATTGTAATGAAATAAATATAGTAATTGTATTTTATTATAAACTATTAAAAATCACTAAAATGTAATGTTTTTAACAAAATATTTTCAATAAAGAAATTTTTAAATTTTGATTACCTTTACTATTTTGAATAATATTTTACACGACATTTCTATTATAGAAACAAGCATTTTATCGGTATTTCATATGCATATAAGGTAATTATACCTTAACTAAAAATTAAATATAAATTTCCATGATAAAAAATCCATCCAAAATTTCAAATGACCATTTAAAAAAGAAAATATACAAAATATCAGCCATTTGACATTAATATCAGTATAATTTTCAAATAAGCATAAAAAGATGATTAATTTGGTTATAATTATTTATTTTAAATATGAATTTTATAGTTTATATCATGGTAATTATTATTTTATTTATTTTCTTAGTCATTAATGAACATTAATTATTATGGATCATCAAAACAACATTTATTAAATTAATAGAATGTTAAATGAAAATAATTCATATATTTTTAATTTTCTTTAATTTGTATAAATTTTTATCTTACACTACTCTATTTGATAAATATAACATATTACGGATGTGTGAAATGTAATAGCCTGACTATAGATGCTCCAAGATTGTGCCGTATATTATAAAATTAGCCTGATTATAATGAATCAAATCCAAATGGAGTAATTAGTTTTGCTATTTTTAAAAACCATATAATATAAGAGATAACCATTTTATATTTGGAAAATAAAATAAAACATATTTCATATAAAAGAAAAGAAAACTGTATCCTTGAAAATCATTCCATGAGTTAGTCTTCATATCCTGGGGAAATGAAAAAAAGGTTGCAATCTTATTCTCTATATGTGTAAATGTAAAATCGAGTAAATAAATAATTAATGAGAATAATGAATATGTAATAGAAAATGATTGAAAACATGTTCCATTTAAACAACTGGATATAGAATAATCAATATGAAAAGATAAAAATTGTAACACATGAGATTAAATATATAATATGAGAATGAAATGAATTAATTGATTGTCTCAAATAAAAAACCTCATGGACATATAAAAATTGAATTTCTATGAAGGTAATGATTGATTATTGGATTCCATGATTCATAGGTACATTATTCCTTTACTATTAAGATATATTGTCAAGGCAGTTTAAACTACTCTAATTTGTCCAACTGATTCCCCTCATGAGAACCTATCAATGGATAAATGTGATATCTTTTACCTGGACCCCACCATATCAAATAATTTTAATGAATTGCTTATATATAAACTATTAAATTAATTAAAAAATTAACATTCCTTTAATTAAATATCAATATTGAATAAAAAATCATGATTTATCAATAATTTCTTAGTTAATAAATTAAAATTCATATAAACATCCATTGTAAAAATTGAATAAGAATTATGAAATAATCATATCCATATTATAGTAATATGTGTATTTAATAAAAATATAATTCATGATGATAAATTATTACAATAATTTGATTTTTCAAGTTAATTTATAAAATCCCAAAAAATGTGAGATTTCAAAATATCTATTACTTGTTGGTAATTATAAAAAAACCACATGGATGAGATAATTCACATTAAATCCTAAAATAACATGACTATAAGTGGAATAATGATATAATATATCAAAAATTCCATGATATACACTACACAAAATATGTAATTGGTAAATATGACATTTATCTAACATATCTAAAAACAGTGATTAAAAAATATACCCTTACACTAACTTTCATTTGAATGATCATTAACCACATGTATAATAATTTTTAGTATTCTATTAACATTTTAAATTTCCATATGAACATCTATTATTTCATATATTATCCCATAATAATATATTATTACCTATTTTATGATATTTGTTTGTTATTTTCATTATTTTCGGCTGTAAATTCCCTTGTTTTCGAAGTATGTCTCAGTTTTATATTTTTCATATCTATTAAATAGATCATGAATTAATCATATAAATAATATAAATAATTATTTAAATATAATTTATATTCATTATATATCTATATTGTGTAATCTATAATATTTTGATATAGGAAATAAAATGCATTGTTCTTGGAGACAGTACGGAGTACGTACGCATGAACGCAACTTTGATTACATTATCATACATAAAACGTAGGTGATATATATATATATATTATAATTATGTTATAATATTTATTATATATATATATATCACATATTTTTGTTAAAGCCATATTGTATAAATTCCATGTATCGTGTTAAAGAATCACATCGCTTTGAGGAGGTGGTGGTCCACACATCTACAAATTATGTTATCATATTCTCAAAAGATGGAAATCATGAAGGTATGTTATATAAATGAATTAAAAATAATAAATATGTTATAAATAATATAAATATAATTCATAAACTATAAATACTTCATTATTTCCGAATATTAAAGGTCGTAAATTAAATAATGAACGAAATCGGTTTACGGGCTGATAGTCGGATGTCGACACGAATGATGATTGTGTTCCAATTTGATAGATGTGTGTGAAATTTTAGGTCCAATAATTACCATAACAAAATCTTATTATAATTTTGATACTGATGTTTTTATATAATCATTATATAAAATGTATTTAAGGAATGGATAATTAAATAAAACAAAATATGATCATTGATGAATGTCACTCCATTTCCAGGTAACTCATTTTGTATTATACCTAAATACATCATTTTTCCTTTATAATCAATGTGATGAGTAGAAGATGAGGGTAGATGTGTTGGGATATTATTTTTATATGGTTTTGACAAGGTAATCTATTCTTAAGGGTGTGATAAAGGAACACATGCATTATTTTTTATGTCGGAGGCAGAATGGAATTCTTGACAATAGGAAAACTGAAACACAAATGGGATGTATCCCTTCCATAATGTGATTCATAAAAGGAAAAATAATGTTTTAAAGGTTATTTATGTTCCATATAAATCTTTAACAGAAACAAATATGTGGATTTTTATAATTTTGTTCCTTAGCTTTGATGTTTCCCAAATTTTACCATTTTGGTTTTTATTAATGTAACTACTTTTTAAAACTATGTAATTTAATCATTAATTATAAATTAATGTTATATTTTTTATAAAATATATTTCCAATTAATTTTAAATATGATACAAAATTTAAAAAATGAATATCTAATATATCTTTGAAATTTATTTTAAAACAAGAGCATATAAGATAGAAAAACACTACTTAAACCTGAATCGGGAAAATAATGTTTTTACTATCGATGGGTCAATATGTTAATTATAAAAGATCAATTAGTCCATAAATAGAGAAAATATTAGTTTTATTAATATTTTAATATCAGTTTTCAGAGTATAAGATTTTTATTAAATTATAAATATTTTAAAACTAGGATTTAATATAAAATAACATTAATATCAATTTTCAAATTATTTAAATAATTTAAATTAAAAAATATAAATTTAAATTAATAAAATAAAATATATAAAAATAAAATATATTTAAATTTACATCTTAATCTAAAAAAATTATGTAACATAATAATTCATTCTATTTTATTCCCATTTATTATTTTTAATATCAATTATTTTATTTTATAAGTAATAAAATAATCATTACATTGATGTTTCTTCTACATTTATATTTCTAAATTATATGTAAAAAATAATGATAAATTCATAAGATAAAAATAAATATCATTTATTTTAAAATGATATGTATAATATAAATTTTTATTATTTTTACATACCTAAGTGTTAAATAAAAGTTAAAGGCAATGAAGGTTCTTTTTGTTTTCTTTTTTCCATACATAAAAATAATATTGGTCACAATCATTGAATACTATCCAAAAAACACATAACATTATAAGTAATAGGGGATATTAATGAAATATGGTCATGCCATGGATTTTATACAAGTTTATAGGTCATTTTACCTCTTATGATTACATCATAACCAATAAGAAATCAAATATTTACCTTAATCATCATGATGAATTTTAATTACCATGACTAATATTTTTAGTCAAAAATTAGGTTTATATTATTAGACAATAAATATTTTAATGATTAAAAATATTTATATCTATTTATAAATTCAATTCAGATAAGTGTATAAATTAAATTTAAATCTAATCCTATATACGCGGCATGAAATTAATGTTTTTTTAAAGTTAAAATGATCATTAATACGTTAAGATTTTATATATAATTATGTATATAAATTATTCCAATGACATGAAATGGATTAATTTATATATAATTGATTTATTTTTACCTTAAAAAAAATATAATATATGATAAAAAATTATTAATTATTAAATCAGAAGACAATTTTCAATTATAATGCATTATTTTTAACTATTCACCAAAAAATGAGTCTTTGCTGAAAAATACCAAAAATTCCCCCAAACAAAATTTTGATAATCTTACATAAAAAATAATTTATTTTATGGAAAATATAATTTATAAATATTTCACATTTATTTATATGATAGGTGTTCCATTTAAATGTGGCACGACTACATATAGAAAAATATATCTCTTTATGTGTAAAAATAGATCAATTATTACCATATTTCTATCAAACATATTTGACAAATGTAAAATAATTTTATTGAATAAATTTAAAATATTAAATATATCATATTTTATCAATATAGTACATTCCCTAATATTTATAATTTTGTATGATTTTTCAGTTAATCATGGTGTTGCATGTAGTGAAAGCTTAACTTGGTGTTGCATATAAAGAAAACTAGTAACAAAAATAAATTTATTATAAATGGAAAAAAATTTAAAATCTTGGTGTTGATAAATTCTACCAACATTATGTAAATTTCATCATCTTAATTCAAAATTTATCTCAGTAATAGAGGGATTAATATTTTAAAATACTAATGTGGAAAACACACATTTTCACATATATAATAAAATTATACTCTTTATAAGATAGATAGTGATGTATGAAGTTCACATAACTAGGATCCCAACTAGGAGAAGATACGTGGGAAATGAATAAATTTATATGAAAAGAAAAAATAAATGAATATGATAAATTTTCATAAGAAATAAAGTGATCAATAGAAAGTTATGGGCCTAAAAACCATAAATTTATGATGTCCCAAATGACCATTTGACTCATCATATGAGAACATAAAATGATAAATTTTTTATTTTTTTGTAAATTTCCTAGAGTGAAATAATAATTTCACTCTATGATAATATATCTAAATATAAATAAATTTCATAGTTCTATTTTCTATGCATAATCTTATACCTTAGTTGTTCCTTAAACTATTTCTACATTATCTATTACCAAATGTTGCATCATTTGGTGAATTAAAACATTAACATCTGAAACCTCATAAACATATCAACTAAAACCATTTACTAAATGGTTTAATATTCCAAAATATTCTGGTCCAACACTTCAAATGGAAGTTCACTAATTTTCAAAATTGACAATATCAAACCACATTTTGTTTCTCTCTATTATAACATTCCAAAAAAGTGAATAACCTCAACATGTTTCCTCTTGTATTTTGTAATAAATTGAATTTCCATATATAAATATTTAATGAATTCATGATTATGCATAATTTAAGTAAAACATGGATTATTGTATATATTCCTTAAAAACATAAATGTTTTATAATCCATGAATGATGAAACCACTTTTTTCAACAAACCATTAATCTATTACATGGAATTCAGTACTATCCAATTTATATTATACAAATAAACAATATATTTATTCCATAATCATCATCTCATTATCAAAATATATTAATGTTTCTCTTTACCTCAACCACATGTTTTATATGAAATACATCTTTTCAATGAATTATTTTTATTGGCTATTGATACAATTCAACACGTACTTTCATAAAAGTTAAAAAATATTATTGTACTATTATCCTTATATATTCAATAATTTATATAACTAGTGCATAATTGATACAATAGTAAAATTAAATAATTATTGAATATAAAAATAAGTACATTAATCATTCATTTACATCTATCATAATAGATGAATAGTGACCAAGATGTGTTATCCTCTTTCGGGGAATATTATTTGACGCTTGAGACATTGATTTACAAAGTGTACCATATCCTTCATGTTAAATATTTATACATTGATACCCTTTTTATTATATATATGATCACAATCATGGTGAAATTTCCCCCAACACCTATAGAAAAAATACCAATTATATTATGAAAGTACCAGTGTGTTTCTTTCCAACATTATCACATGTGGGAATATAATTAATTCTCATTTTACATTCATCAATATTTATATATACCATTTTTTTCATTACCATTCATTTCAAATGTCTTAGAGAATCCATTCCCTGTCAAATTAGAAAAAGATATTACGTCATCATATAGTTATTATTCTTGAGATATTATTTCCCGATGAAATATTAGCTCAAGGACGTAAAAGATATTATCCTTCTTACTTTTTAGATATTTTTCATTAGTGAGGTTCTCATTCCATATACTAGGATCCATATCAAAATTTCTATGTACGATATATTTAGTCATACAGTTATGGATCAAATTGGATAGTCTAAAAACAAATTAAATACATATAGTAATTTGATAAATATATACATATGTAATATCCTAATCATAAAAATGGTTTATTAGTAAGGTTCTTATATAATTATAATCAAAGATTATCTTAGGGTTATTTTCCCTATGTTACATTTTCATTAATCTAGTTTCCTAAGTTTATACTGAAATAATTTTATATAAATAGTTATAACCCAACCCCATAATCTCAAATATGATTCGTTGTTTTATTATATAGGTATTATTACAAGGTGTAAAATTCTAGGGGATGGATGTATTTGTCTATTATAGAATACCAGATCACATACATGATAGCCATTTTATATTAGGAAATTAAAATAAAAAATTATAAATCAAAAACAATAGTAAAATAAACCATTGAAACTCATTAAATGAATTCATCATCATATAATGGGGAATAATAAAAATAAGTTTTATCTAAAATTATTTGTATGAGTAAGAATATAGTGGAATAAATCCTTAATAAATTAGAAAAATATATATGTAAAGGTTAATTAATGAACACACTTTTGATTTAAATAACAATATAGTGAATAATAAATACGGAATGTTTAATAATAGAAAAACATGTAATTTAATCAATAAAATGATAATGAATTGTGTCTATAAATAATGTAAAATAAAATATCTCATATAAATTAATAAATGAATTGTAATGGTGGAAATTAAGGATTATTGGATGCAATTTCTCCATGATACATGATACCTATACCGTCAATATCTACTATCAAAACTAGTTAGACTTCCCTGAATTGGCCAAATAATTCGTCTCATCAGAACCTATATATAAATTGAGGGGAAATCTTTAATTGGGTCCCACCCCATTCATAACTATTAAAATAATTCACCATACATCAAATAATCAATTAATTTTTTAAAAAATAATCCATATCATGAAATATAACTTTTGAGTAAATAATACATATTTCACAATAGTTCCCCAGTCAGTCAAATACATTTATAAGAAAAAATGAACGTAAAATGAATTAATTTTTATAAAATATACATAAAAATTAACAATAATGATTATATTTAATATAAAATTATTTTCCAATGGAAATTTATGACAATAAATTGATTGTTTCAAGATAATGTTAAAAAACACTAAAGAATGTGAGATTTGAAAATAACATTTAATAGTTTCTAATTATAAAATTAAAACCCATTGGATTGGTTAATTAAATGTAAAAAATTAAATACCGTTAGTATAATAGTATTAATTATATAATATATCAAAAGATTCATAATCTATACAACAAAAAATAAGAAAGTGTTGAATATGACATTTATCTCACAAATATAAATAGTTAGATGAAAACCCCTAAACATAAAATCTATTTTAGTTGAATGATAACTATTTTATTGGATAATGGTTTGAATAATGTGATTATCATATAATATAACCATATTTATTTTTATGATATCATATATTATCATCTTATAACATATTATTACATGTTTGTTAATAGACTTTCGTTATTTTCATTGTTTCAGCTATTAATCACCTTGTTTTTTGAGAATATATCATTCTTTCATAATCATTAATATTATTAGATAATGATTTATTCATATCTATAATTTAATACATGATTTAAATATTATATATTCATTATATATGTATTTATATTATTCCATAATATTTGGATATTTCAAATGAAATGCACCGTTGTTGGGGACAATAGGTCTTATGTACATATGAACTCTATTTCCATTTCACTTTCATGCATAAAATATTACTGATATATATTATCATTTTTGAATCATATTTATGATATATAAATCATATATTTTTATTAAATCCATCATTCATAAAATCCATGAACAACGTAAAAGAATCACATCGCTTTGAGGAGCCGGTAGTCCACACGTCCACACACGATGTTACCAAATTCCCAAAAATAATAAACATGAAGATATGAGTTATAAAATAATTCCAATATATTAAAAAGATTATAAATTATATATATCATTTATATAATATTTTTTCATCATTTTTAGAGCTTTTAGAGGTGGTAAATGGAAGAACTACTAACATCGATTCTTGGGGCGGTAGTCCTCCATACGGAGAAACAATAACAATGTATCCCATTTAATGGATGTGTGTGACCGTGTTGGTAGAACTATTCTAATAAAAACATCTCAGTTAATAGAATATATTATGGTTATTATATGATCATGGTATAAAAGGAATTTCACGGCTATATAAGTAAATGAAACAATAGAAGATTGTTGAAAATTGTATCCTATTTTTCCGGTAACTCATTTTGGTTGATACGTAAATACTTTGATGTTTTTTATTCTATCATAATTTAGGTTTCTAGGATTAGGGATTGAATTTTGCTAATTTTTTGGATAGGGGATTGATGAGGCAATTTGGTAGGACATGTATGATGAAGGGGATGACTAAATACCTTTTTCATAGTAGAGGAGGAGTGATATTATTATAAATACTAAAAGATGAGAAATATTGGGTTGGTCTCTCCCAAAAATCATGTTCTTAAAAAACTGAAAAAAATAAATTATTTATTGTGAATTAAATTTTATCCAAACCACCACCATATAAAAATATATTCATTTTTATAATTTGGATCCCTAACTTCTATGTTTCCCTACTTTTACCATTTGGATTTTATTATGATTACAAGTTTTATATCCTACATAAATTAATCATTAATACCTAATTAAATAGATATTTTTACGTAAATATATATCCAATTAATTATAAATATCATATATATATAATTTAAAAACTAAAAATATCATATGTGTTACGGATTTTTTTAATATAAGTGCATGCAATGTAAAAAATCACTAATTTAAAATGAACCGTGCTAAAAATGTTTTTATAATTTTGGGGTCAAAATGTTCATTAAAAATGAAATTTTTTCCATGAATATATCATATTTTATATATATTATTATTCACAAAAAAATTGGAAGAATATATTAATTTTATAAATTTTAAATTATTATGTGAAATGTTATTTATTATAATTATATATTAGTGTCATAACTTCATTTTTTATTATTATCCAAAAATAATTTTTAAGGAAAAAGTGACAAAACCCAATATAAAAATATAAAATTTAATGAAAAAAGTAATATTTTCATTTTTATCCTTAAGAAGTCTCCAGGAAATATATGTTATCGATGTTTCTGGATCAACCTTTATAAGGTCTTCAAATAGACGTACAAGTTTGTCCCATGTTTACATGTATTTCTTTTTGGTTGATTTTCACCACATTGAAACCTCATACTAGAATATGATTCATCTTTTCAATTAAATCCCTTTGTTCCCTTTTATATTATACCCTAATGATCCTTTACATATTTTTATTAACATCTTCTGTTGAAGCATTGATAACAAGAGATTCCACCATTTTTTCCCAGGAATGTAGTAGTAGCTCCAATGGATTCTCTTCATTCATGAATATATTTTATTTCATTCATGATTGCATCAGCCACATCATCTATAGACTCTACTCAAGAATCATTTCCATTTATTTTTTGAACTCTTTCCCTCACTTGGACGATCACATTCTGGGAAAAAACGTCTCCATTGGTGAAGGAAGATATGACTAATCCTTTCATCATTTCTTACCACCATTCTCACCATTCCTCCTCATCAGACATTATATGTCACAACCATAATATTCATGAGCACTGAATCCTGAATATAGTATAGAAGATTCATCAACAAAATCATCCATTAGATTACCCAACTCCTCATTGATATGTTATTTCAATAAACCACCTGGACATTCCCTTCATTCTCCATGCACTTAGAAGAGTTACACATCATAATAGATGGCTACACACTTCTCAGGATTGACCTGTTCACTAGAAATGGATCATCCTGGGGACCATCACATCCATTTTTATCAAGTACTATAAGCGCAAACTCTATATAAGAAGATTCATTTGGTCCCTTTGGGACCTCCTCAGTGATCATTCGAATTTCGACACCGGGATTAGAACCATCAACAGGGGACAAAAATACTGAAATAGGGAGATTAGCCAAACCAGATTCCACATTACCTAGAGGAAATTGTAGGATTGGTGTCGGAATAACCAATTCTCTCCTCAAGCATTTAACAACATCAGAAATTATGGGATTGTTCTCTAAAAATCACAATGAACAACCTTCTCTAGAACTACTTCAGAGCCAACATTCCTCTTCCCAGCCGAACCATATTCAATTACCAAGGAATCCTTCACAACCACACTAGATCTAGGGATAGTCTCCACAAAGTAGTTACATGATGATTCAACATTCTATGTGATCTTTTCACAATCCTCCATGGCCAGTATATGGATACCCATGTCTAATGAAGCAGAACAATGGTCTGTTCAAGAGACCCCCATTGATCAGTTCCTAAAACATGAGTTATCATGGATGAGATTATTTTAGTACAAACATAATAGGACCCAAGATTCATTAACCACATTTTGACACCATCGATGCTTACCTTCATTCCATATATCCATATAATCAAACTTCTTATTTGAGTTGTCAACTTCAACAAAGATTCTATGATAAAACGGTGGTTTATGTCATTCATTCATTGGTATGAGCATATTAATCTACCAAAATGATTTCCATCCAATCAAAAAATTGATTGATTCTGAAAGGGTAGGTGAATTCCAATGATTGAGATCCAAATTTCTGAGATAGGTGGGACCATTTTTAGGTGAAAATCGAATGACCACCGAAAAGGAAAGAAATGAAAATATATGGTAATTTGAGGATTATTTTCCCAAACATAGAAAAGATTCTATATAGAAGTGAAGTGAATCAGGAGGTGTCTCGAGTTAAGGATCCGAACATTCACTCATTCCAAAATCTTCAACTGGTTGGAGATAAATCTATCGAATATATCAAATATGGGACGTCTCATATCAAAGAGAATGTCTAATGAAAGATTCTTCATCACAGAGGTGCTTCTATAATCTAATAATGATATCAAATCCACTAGGATTCCATCAACTAGAGATTGAACTTTAAGGATTATGTGAATTTATGGGAGAATAAGTATAGTGGAAGGATCCGTGAATGACTTGGAAGTCGAGGGGTGATGGGGTGAGGGAGGGGGAGGGAGAATCCCCCCCCCCCCTTAGGAAGGAGTGACCGAGGTGGGGAGGCACCGAAGTGGCCATCACATAGGGAGTCAAGAGGTGGTGATACGAGAGCCCAGTCATGCCTCAACTTAAATAGTAATTATAATTAATTCCATTTTTTAAACTGTTTAATTAATTTAAATTAAAAAAAATCAATGGAATGATAGAGTTAATATGTATTTAGTTTAAATTTATTTATGAGAAAATATTAATCTATATATATAATGTAACACAATAATTCATTCAATTTTCTGTAACATTGATATTTTTAGTATCATTTATTAAATTTATTACAAACTAAATAATCACTACATTGGAATTTCTTCAACATTTTATGTAACTAATTTATCTCTATAATTTAATGAAAACAATATTATTTTAAAATTAACATATTTATATTTAAATAGGATATGTATAACCCAAAACAAGATGTTTTTTCTATATCTTATGTTTTTAAAAATGGTAATGGTATGTAAGGACACTTTTTTGTATTTTCACTTACAAAAATTATCATGTAGGTCAATTTCTTATAAGGAAGAAGAAGGGACAAAAATCTAACAAGGACCATAGAAGATTCATCTTGACTAAAGGGAAGAAAAGAAAAGGGCATAAGGATTACATGTTCCTTCTGATACCAATGGATACTATAATAGGAAAAAAAAATTAAATCTAAGGTGTTGGAGTGCATGCCTATATCTGTTGTTAATATCAAGGGTAACCCTGATGTAGTGAAGCCAGATTTTGGTGAAACTAGTTTGGAAAAACCAGGTTTGGAGGAGACCAGTAATAGAAAATCCCTGGGAATGCTTATGCACTCGGAGGAAGAAATGGTGGAGGAGTTTTTCACTATCAATGAAACACAAGAAGAGGCTGACCAAACGATTGGAAGGGGGATTTGTGTTGTTACTAATAGTGAGCAGGATTCTTAGATTGACAATCAAGACCTTATACTAAAAGGGGGTTCAATAAATGGAATATAAGTAAGGAGGAGTACATCCAAATGTAAGGTAAGATGGATGATCTCTTTGAATTCATTATCAACGATGGTCCAAATACACTTGTGCACTCTCTCATTGGAAATTATTTATGGAGGAACTCTATAATTGCCTCAAGTTCTGTTTCAATGATTTTTTGATTTCTTATGAGGTATGTCCTCCTGGTTGAGCATATGTGGTTTCTCACTTTTTCTTAAATGTGTTTTCTAATAAAAATATAATTTTCATTCAGTATAAAAATTATTAAAATGACTTAAATTGGATAAATAGATGTATAATTGATCTATTGTGACATTAAAACCTTTTTTAAATCTAATTTATCATTATTAGTTACATAATGATAAAGGATGTTCTCAACATGAATGTATCATTTTTCAATATTCATCATAAAATGAAACATCTTAGAAAAGAACAAAATATTCACCCTAAAATAATTTTGAAATTATTAATTAAAAAATTATTATTATTTTGAAAAAAAATCAACAATGGTCAAAACATAGTTTCAAAATTAGTACACCATTAAAGGTCATCAAAACGGCCGATAAAAAATAATTTTTTTTCATATATAAAACATGAATTTTTATTATAATATATCAATAAAATAATTTTGATGAACTCAAAAAATATATTATAGAATGTATTTATAATTTTAAATATATCTTAATGTTTGGGGATATTGTTTTTTCTACCCTTAGTGCCCCATATTCCATAATCTAATCTTAGTGTTTCGTGTTGTGCATGATTAACATGGTGTTACGTATAACCAAAGATAACATAAAATTAAATTTATTATGAATATAAAAAATTTCAAAGACATGGGGTGTTACATGAAATATTTGTATTTTAATTCAATAAATATATTTACTATTTTATGGTCAATGAATATGAATATTCCCAAAAATTACTTAAATGAAATTTTGGAATAAAAAATAATTTATTCAATAATTTATAATTCATAGAAATAAAATAATTGGACAAGAGATTAGTATATGGTGTCAAATATCAACAATGGTCCCTTTTGGGTATCATTTCATTTTATTGTATCATTCATGGTAACCAAATATGGGAACTATTTCAATTTGGGCTCACTTGGTTATAAAAAATAATTTATATTAATTTAATAAATTATTTAATTCATAATGTTCCCCTCTACTCAAATATATAATGGAACATGTCCTCAAATCCTCCTGACAGATTTTATGGTTTTTATCATATACATTACCAAAAATAATACCTTAATATATTCTTTCAACACGTCCAAGATCATCATTTCATTCAAAAATATTATCCCTTGAATGTTTAGTCTACAATCCAAAGGTGGGTTTTCAATGAAGAAGTTTAATTATCGACTTGGATTTAAAAGTTGATTTCCCCTTACACCTCCTCTAAACCCATCGTCTACATTAAAATGTAATGTCTTTAAAATACCTAGTATAATGATTATTTATTATCATGATGGAACCATCATTATCTATAATGACTCATATTTTCCATTTATTATTTTTGGATATTATATGGATTATTTTCAAGGCCAAGTGCTATGAGAGTGTGCGATTACAAGTCCTTTTATGTCCAAAATAAATATTTGTAATATATTACATATAAAAGCAAAACATGTTTTAAAAAACATTGAAATATGTCCTTAAAGGGTGCATAGATCCTCATTCTAAGGACATTGTTGAGTTCAGAACACGGGTTTTACTCAAGGTGTGGCATAAACACTATCAGTGTGAGATTCTTTTGATAAATTTACAACTATAGTGAAATTAATAAAACAAATTAATTAATGGATTTATTTTATTTTTTATCAGCAATGACACCAGATCCTTAATTAAATATTCTGCAATTTATTTTGTCTTATGTTTGGCCTCTAAACCCTAGGATCTTATATGCTATTGGAGTGCAAAATTCTTTAGGAACACTGAATTATTTGGTCCGGATCATGGATTGTCTCACTGAATGAGTTCATGGATATCAGCAATATTGGAAACACAATTGTTCCTCATCAATTACAGGTCAGAAATCCAGGTAGTATGTTTTATTATTTATTTTCCATTGTGTTATTTAATAGTACATGAACATGAATCAATTATACGAACAGAATTGATACATAAATTATTAGTGGAATTAAATTTATGAAATTGTTTTAATTATTTGTTTTTATTTATCCCACTTAATTTTCGTCTTCCACAAAAATTAATAGAGTACAAAAAATATTCATTTTTTCATTATGTTTTAAATATTATGGTTTTCTCCACAATTTCATTGTTCTATCATCATTGGTATTTTTTACCAATGGTTGGTCCAATTCCCAGTTTATATTCATTTCTTGACCGCTCATCATCATACTTTATCAAAACCATGGTTATGGAATGTAATTTTAATGACCCGTACCTCAGATCCCATGCCGTGACAACCCCAATACCACCTTCTATAGGACAGGGGCTGGAATCCAGCACTAAAGGTGTATTCCCCAAAAACAGGGAAGGCATTGCCTCTATATCCTATAAAAACACACGAACAAGCACACTGTAAGATACGAACACAAGTAAACTTAATAGTAAAAAGTGTGTGTACAGTAAGTAAAAGGGGACAGAATACATGCCCAACAAGAATGTACAAGAATGATGGAATGTACAAGTATGTTGAAACAACTCCCGTGAACACCTTACAAGGATCCTACCTAAAGGGTAGGTAAAGCTCTCGAACGGCCATCTCGGAGGTACGCCTCATCTAAGGACCACATCCAAACTACCTCCAGTCTTGGTACTCTCATCCTCATTCACCGCTGTCTATCGTCAACACGAAACACAACAAGTTACGGGTGTATCCCGTGCAGGGGTGAGTATATTGATACTTAGTAGGGACCCCGAGACACTCCAAGGTCTCACAGAATCCACAAAAGGTAAACCAAAATTCATGGAAACAACTATCAACCCTACTATGGTATATTCCCATACATATACCTACGTTATCATGTATACCCATATCATTCATCAGTAAATACAAGTTCCAACTCATTAGATCAAAGCTCAACTATTCCACGAAGGAAAGAATACCATTATAGTAACACAACAATGGTATGTACCACAAATGTAATGCCACATAAGAAGAATACCACAGAGGTATATCCACAAAGGAAAGTACCACATAGGTTCGCCACGCAGAAAAATACCACCATGGTATCACCATGAAGGAAAGTACTAGAAAGGTACGCCACATAGAAGAATACCACAATGGTATAACCACGAATGAATGTACCACACAGGTATGCCACACAGAAGAATACCACCAAGGTATCCCCACGAAGTAATGTACCACACAGGTACACCACACAGATGAATACCACCTAGGTTTCACCATGAAGGAAAGTACCACACATGTACGCCATACATAAGAATACCACAAAGGAATCACCATGAAGGTAAATACCAAACTGGTACGCCTCATAGAATAATACCACAAAGTTATCACCAATAAGTAATGTACCACACAGTTACGCCACACAGAATAAAACAACAAAGGTATCACCACGAAGGTATGTACCACATAGGTACTCCACACAGAAGAATACCTCTAAGGTATCCCCATGACTGAAATTACCACACAGGTATTACAAATAGAAGAATACCACTATGGTTTCACCACAAAGGTAATGACACAGCTCACACCAAGTATAACATAGGTTCGATAGTAAAGATGATTAGATGTAACTATTGAATGAAATTTCTCTGTTAAGAGGTAGACCCACATAGGATCCTATAGTAGTAATATGTGGAATCATAGAGCAGATCCATGTTGGAACCTCATGAACTGTCCCACAAATGATCCCAAAGCACATACCCACATTGGATCCCTTTCTCATGTTACAACCAGTGATAGGGTTCCCGCACTAAGCTCGTTTGATTCCGGGAGGGTCCTATTATCAAGCCACAGGTCGATACTACAAATGCCATGAAGTCCCAGGAAAAAAGTAACCCAAAGGAACTCCACATAATAAGGGTCTCAACGCAATAGATGGTGCATTAATCAGATGCTCGGCCTATAAGTTATTGGCCTTTTAGTCCCGAGTGTATGGTTGGATTTGTGGTCGATCCAACCCTTCTGTACCTCAATTTTATATAATACTCAAGTGGGGTATACCAAAAGGACTGTCTCGATCTAGGGTTTCTATTTTTTCGATGGTTCTTCAAACAGATGCATGTAGCTCATGATAAGGCTGAAAGAATGAAAATAGACGAAGTTGGTTTGGGTCCGGTCTGACCCGGTCGGACCGACCCAACAGGGTCAGTGGTGTGGCGGATCACCTTGGCTGGTCGGACGACCAACCTCCTTCTTCGTGCAATTTAGTCATGTTCCATTCCTTGCCTCCTAGCCGTGGCAAAAGGTGAAAGCTCGTTTGTGATGGGCGGTGCGGACGCCCCCCCCCCCCCCGGCCGTCGCCCTTGCTCTGCCGCAGCCAACGGGCCGCAGCTCTTCTCTGATAGCGTGGTAACACCGCCGCCTTCATCTCAGCCAGTCGGAGTGTCGTCCGCCCCTATTGAGTCCCACCAGTGCTAAACTCCGACACCGTTTTCCATTCTCCACCATTGCAAAGATCGCATCAAAACCACATAGGTTGTGTGGAGGTCGTTCCATGTTCATTTGGCCCACACCCCCCGCATTAGAACGGTAGAAAGAATCTTTTTTATTCTTGAATTATGAATAATCTCAAGAATGGGGTAAGGGTTATACAACTAATAAACACTACAACATACCCCACAATATCCTCTCCTAAAGAAGAAGGAATCACGAGTCAAACTGTTAGTCTGTTGATCATGCTATTCATATAACTTCAAGAACATGGATGAGGAAATAAAAACCACCGAAAGGAAAATAATCCCCTATATCATGTTCATTGGAGAGCGTCTGCGTTTGAGGAAGTGTCGGCATTCGTCATCCCCCGTAACTAGGCTCATATGATGTCACTCATTCCTCAATCTCTGGTTCGGGTTTTCAGTGTTAGTTGTCACCTCCTGTTGGTACTGGCTCCGTCCTCCAAGGATTTCTAGTCACTGGATTTTTTCAGCACTTCGTTTCTTTGTGAATCAGTGCCAACACCTCTCTCCAATCCCCATATAAATAGAATAGAGGAAGAGTGTTCATTTTTCATGGGATTAATGGAGGCCCATAAATTAGGAACCTTCTTAATTCCCAAATGATGTAGTTACTTAGAATTTAATGGTCAATCCATTTATTGGATTGACACGTCACTAGTACAACTGTACCGATCGTCCATCGGAGGATAAAAATAAAAATAAAATAATAAAGTTATTATATTTATTCTACTAAAAATATCTAAAAACTAACTTTATCTCTGGACCTAAAAAATTCAAATCGAAGCTCTCCTTAAGTGAATATTGACACTTCGAGTTCAATGGTGCCCTCAGATTTCAACTCTGATCACCGGTTCAAATGTTATATAACGCCGCTCACGAGTTTACAGGACATACCAAAACAATTTGGAAAAATTATAAGAGTCACCCTTGACCTACGCCAGTCATGTTTAGGCTCTACCTAAGTGAAACACACACCAACGAACCCAAAAATACTCTCGTATTCTCAATCTGAGTTACCATTTATATGTTATGAATATTACAATAGAATAATTGTCACTTAATTATTTTATTTACGACCAAAAACTATCTTTTAATGGTTGCCCATGCCAACTAATGTTAGTATTTATCTATAGAGATAATACACTCACAAGTTCAGCAGTGGTCATAGATTTTCAATCTGAGTTACCTTTTGTGATTTATAAGCATTTGATAAATAAAATAATTTATTTAATTATTTTATTCACAATTTTTCATGGTGGGTTTTCTCAATGGATGTTCGCACCAACTAAATTGAATTCACGCCTATGGTAAACCCACAATCATGAATGCAATGGTTCCCTCATATTTTTGATCTGATCTACCATTTAAGAGTTATTCCACTTTTTCTGGAAAATTACTTACGCGTGCTAATTAATACTTAACCAAACTTCGACGGATCATTTTGGGAACTCTGGGCATCGGAATCCCCCGCAGTCAGATTTAGATGTCTCGAAATAATTCCATATATTAAAAAATGTTATAATAAAATTTATGTGACATTACATTGTCCCGAACATAGGGATTTACGTCCCCAAAATCCAAAATAAAGTATAAACAACAAAAAAATTGCAATGAGAAAGAATATGAACCTCCTTCTCCAATGTTCTCTCCCAGAGGTTCCTGTGCTTCCAGCATACACGCACCAAAGGTATCGACCGCCCATGAAGGACCTGCTTGTGTCGATCCGCAGTCTCCACTAGAACCTCCAAAAACGACCCCCCATCGACTAAGTCCAGCTTGATGTGTTCGATGATGTGAGATGAGTCATGCATGTATCCCCTAAGCTAAGATACATGGAAGATGTCTCACGCCCTCCCAAAATGTTGTGGAAGAGCCAAGGGGTATGCTACCGAGCCTATCCTCTGATGTATTAGAAAACAAACGATAAAACTCAATGATAACTTTTCCCCTCGGCCAAATCTCTATAGTACCCATTGAAGAGAGACTCGCAATAATACATGGTCCCCCTCCTGGAATTACATTGGTCTCTATATCCTTTCAACATAAGACTTATACCAACTCTTTGCATTCTTCACTTACTAACAAGAGAGACATCGTGATACAAAATCTGCCACTACATTCATCCTATCTAGCCACCAGTATTGATGCCGCATGTCCGGGTACATCTTCACCACACCAGGATGTACTGCAAGAGGGGACGTATTGATCTACCTCAACATCTCCTCCCGAAGCACCACTAGTACCATGGAATGTCCTCTGAAGAAGACGAAATGCTCCCCACCATCAGAAAATCCATCAGGTGCCTGCCGTGAGGTTATTTGATCATGTCGATCCTCTAAGTCAATGACCCCAAGTTGCACCTCCCCAACTTGTTGAAGGAGTGGGGGAGTGACAGTCATAGACTAGAGTTAAGAAGCTTTATCACTATCCATGAAGAATATCTGCAGCGCAACTTGTTACTCTGACGCCTCACTCAGCAGCTGTAGTCCATACCTCCTTCTGATTGTGTCTGTTACCACGTTCCCCATCCAAGGAGTATAGACTATCTCAAAGTCCTAGTCCTGGAGGAACACTAGCCACTCCTGTTAGGAACTGAAATCACAAAACATCTGATTCCACGAGGGTGAGGCTGGCCAACTCTATAGTAATATTCCATACCTTCTTATGCCAGAGTTTATCATGTTCTATATGGGTTTCCATTATCACCGTTCAAAAAAAACCCCCATTACAAATTTGTAGATAAACCACATCCTTTTTTCCTAATACATTCAATCTGGGTATGAACTATGGATGTCTAGTACCCAACCAAACTAACATAATAAGGAATCAAAGATGACAAAAAAAGGTTTCCACTAAAACTCTTGCCTCAAGGGTCAGATCACACCATTGGCGTAAGTGTGATTATCGATTATCCTTCCACGGGTATCTCCAGATGTGAGGTACAAGTCAACGGTTTAACCGGAAACTATAGGTCTTGAGAAACATTCGTGGATGGAAGGAATGATTGATGTCTATTTATATTGGTACAACAGCTAATAGTAGACACAAACCATACCTCGAATCATTCATAGATCCCTTGGGTCACATTCCTTGACTGTATTCAGCTACTCTCTTCCCCTGCCCTCTAGTTCCCTGAGCATGGTGGGGACCACAATGGGGGTGGGGGGTTGTTGTAAAATGTCAAAATTTACACCACTACATGATGCTCCCCTATCTCTTCTTCCACATCTGTAGCCCTGTATATTCATTTTTCCCTGACACTTACTATACTTTAAATAATTTTACACACCCATGTCTCTAAGACTGGCACAAGTCTTCTATTATCCCTCTACTAATATTCATTGGTTTTATCCTCTCATCCAAAGAACATTCATTCCCAAAGGTACTCTCTAGCACCCCAAAATAAGTATGAATGCATAGAGAAATAGGGATATCTTGGGCATCCTTAGGAACACTTCCCTCGATAGTTCGTGCCCCAAAGTAGTGATCACATTGTATTAATCTAGTACCAGGAATGATCGGTACACCATGATGAATACACTATTACAGAAGTGTCGTCCTACCAAAGCTGTAGAAGCACTATACAACTCTCAACCACCTCTTCAATCTAGTCCTCAGCCGCCTCTGAGTCGGTCTCACCTTGGAACCTGAGTGGTATTTGATGATGAATCACACATAAGGCACCAATCCTATATGTGTCCTCTAATAGTACCACCGTTTGTAACTACTGACCAACAGGTAATTATATAGTTGACACACTACTCGAAGGTACTATCTAGGGTAATGATCCATATACTGAAGCCTCATCACTATACACACCATCATCATGGTCACTCACTGAAAGATACTAGTAGCTAAGATCACCATCTTCTCTACCGATGTCTCCATGTGGCCGAAAACTCTAGAAACTGCCTCTAACTAGCCCTCAGCTGCATGAGAATCTGTCTTTGCTCGAATCCTTAGAGGCCTCTACCACTGGAACTCGTGCAACGTGCTCAGTCAGTGTGCACTGTCTTCCAGTGTGGAAGGTGGTAACTATTTCCCAATGGGTGGTGCTGTTTCTGGTACACCACAAAAAGTTGCCAACATGGAAAGAGGGCACTACACCGGAGCCTCGTCACTCAATGGGTCTTCATCGTTTACTCTCTCGGGAATCCTAACTAACTATCTACGCAGCAGCATCCTGAAAAGGATTCGCTTCACCATTGTCATTATTTTATACTTGGTGATCTGACTCAAGAAAAAACAAGCAAACATTTCAAAACACACACACAATCAGTGTTTTCAGCACTATGTTAGAAATAAGAAGTCAGGGTCCATGTGTATGGATACATCGGCCACCACACCAACCTTGGATTCCCTAAACTGATATCCACATGCAATACACTTAAAAATATTACCGTTAAAAAGATCAGCGTCCAAACATCTATGGTGGAACTGACTCCTCTGATGCTAATTTTTCATGACCCATCCCCCGGGACCCATGCCGTGACCACCCCAAGCCCTCTTTCCCTAGGCCAGGGGCTGGAGACTAGCATTGAAATGTATATTCCCCAAAAATCAAAAAGTAATTTCCATTATATCATGTAAAAACACATGGCCATCTACAAAACAAAATAATAACACTAGTTAACTAAATAGTCAAAAGAGTATGTTCAGTAAGTAAAATGGGACATAATACAAGACCAACTAGAAAGTACAAGAAAACTGGAAAGTACAATTAAAAAGAAACAACTCATATGAACACACACCAAGGATCCTTCCTGAAGGGTAGGTGCAACTCTCGAATGGCCATCTCTGTGGTAGGCCTCATCTAATGTCCACCTCCAAGATACCTCACGTCTTGGTACTATCGTCCTCATTAAGCGATGTTCGTCGTCTACACCAAACACAACAAGGTGCAGGCATAGCACGTGTAGGGGTGAGTATAACGATACACAGTAGGGACCCCATGACCCTCAAAGGTCTCAAAAAATCCACAAAGGATAAACCTCAAATCTGGAATACAACTTTCATCCCTAATTAGGTATATTCCCATACATATACTTATGTTATCAAGTATACCCATCTAATTCAAGAGGAAACACAAGGCCCAAATCATTATCTTGAAGCTCAAATATTACACGAAGGAAAGAATACCACCAAGGTAACACCAAAAAGGTATGTACCACAAAGGTAACGCCTTATAGAAGAATACCACAAAAGTATCACCACGATGGAACGTACCACACATTTTCACCAAACAGAAGAATACTATCATGGTATCACCACAAAATAAAATACCCCATAGGTACACCACATAGAATAATACCACAAAAGGTATTACCACGAAGATAAGTACCACACATGTACGCCACACAGAAGAATACCACCAAGGTATCACCACGAAGGAAAGTACCACACATGTATACCACACATAATAATACCACCAAGGTTTCACAACAAATGAAATTACCACACAGGTAACCCAAAAAGAAGAATACAACAACGGTATCACCACAAAGGAAACTATCACACAAGTACACCACATAGAAGAATTCCACAACGGTATCACTATGAATGAAAGTACCACACATCTACGCCACGTAAAAGAATACCAAAAATGTTTCACCACAAAGGTAAGTACCACACATGTATGCCACATCGAAGAATACCACAATGGTATCACCAAAAAGAAATGTACCACATAGGTACGCCACACAGAAGAATACAAAAAAGGTATTACCGTGAAGGTAAGAAATAATCTCACACCATGTAAAACATAGTTATGGTAGTTAGGAGGATTAGTTGTAACTAATAAATCATCTTACTCTATTAAGAGGCAGACCCACATAGGATCTTAAATCATGGGACCCACATAAGAACATAAATCATCAGACCCACATAGAATCCTAGTACATCATCAGACCCACAGATGATCCTTGTACAACAGACCCACACAGGATCCTAGAGTAGTCCCACATGGATTCCTATAGCAGATCCATGTGGGATCCTCAAGCATAGAACCACGAAAGATCCCAAATCACATACCCACATAGGATCCCTTTCTCATGTTACAACCAGCCATAGGGTTCCCACACTAAGCTCTCTTGATTCCAGGAGGATCCGCTCCTCAATCCACAAATCGATACTCCCACTGATATGAAGTCCCACAAAGAAGTATCCCAAAGGACCACCATGTAATAGGGGTCTCAGAACAAATATCGATGCATCAATAAGACACCCAGTCTGTAAGTTATTGGACTTTTAGTCCCGAGGTCCCGGTTGGATTTGTGGCCAATATGACACGTCCATACCTCGAAATTATTCAAAACTCAAGGGGGATATACCAAAAGGACTGTCTCCATCCAAGAATTCGGGTACCATAGACAGTTTGTCGAATAGATGCCCATAGGTCATGATATGGCCGAAAGGATGAAAAGGGTCAATGTTGGTCATCGTCTGGTCTGACCCGACCTTGGACGACCTAACCTGGTTTGGGACGACCCGGCCTGACCAGGGTCCAGACCCAGGTCTGACCCGACCCTCTAGGTTTGTCCCTGGGTCCGACCCCGTCCACTGGGTCCGGCCCAGCCCTTCTGCGCGGCTTGACCCACAGTTCGGTGGCCCACAGTACGGCAGCCCACCGTGTCTAGCAGGACGTCCTGCCCACTTCTCCGCGTGGAACATCCGTGCACCAAGACTTCTCCGACAGCTGAAGTAATTCCAACCATGCCATGACATACCACCGTAGAAAAAGACTGAGGCTATTCCCCGCTGGGCGGTGTGAACGTGTGCCACAACCCCTTTGCGCAACCTGTGGCGGTCGACTGCAACCCTTGCTCTGCCGCGGCCGATGGGCCACCACTCTTCTCTGGCGGTGCGGTCGCGCTGACGCCTTCATCACATATGGCCAATGTGAGAGACATCACTCTCGAGTCCCATCGGTGCCAAATGCCATAACCATTCTCTTTTCTCCTCCATCGCGTAGATCGCATCGAAACCACATAGGTTGGGGAGAGGTCGAGCCATGTTCGTTTGGCCTGCACCCTCAGCATTAGAATGGTAGTAGGTGGATTTTTTATTCTTTAATTATGAAGAATGATAAAACTGGGGTAAGGTGTATACAAATAATAAACCATACAAGATACACCGCAACATCTTCCCATAAAGACGAAGGAATCGCGGGTAAACCCATTAGTCAAATGATCATTTTTTTCATATAAATACAAGAACAAGGAAGAAGAAGTCCAAAATGACCAAAAAAAATAATCCCCTACCTCATGTTCATTGGAAAGCATCCACGTTTGAGGAAGTTTAAGTGATTTCCATCCCCATCAACTAGCCTCCAACGACGTCACTCATTCATCAATCTTCTGTTTGGGGTATCAGTGTCACTCGTCACCTCCCGCTGGTACCGACTCCGTTCTCCAAGGATTTGATGTCACTGCATTTTGTCAGCACTTCGTTGTTGGACGAAGAAGTTCCAACACCTCTCCAAAAACTCCATATAAATATAAGAGGGGAAGGGTGTGCAATGTTTGTGGGATTAATGGAGGCCCATTAATTAAGAACATTCCTAAATCCCCAACATTGCAGTTGCCTAGGATTTGAACGGTCAAGCCATTTATTGGCTGGACACATCGCCAATCCCACCTTACCACTAGTCTATTGGAGTATTAGAATAAATATAAAATAATAATGTTATTTTATTAATTCTATTAAAATGTTCCAAAAACTAACTATTTTTCAGACCTACCATAGTGGAAGTGATGGTCTCCATAAACAAATATCGGCATTGTGAATTCAATGGTTCCCTTGAATTTCAATTCCAAGCACTAGTTCAAAACATATATAACACCGCTCGTGTGTTTACAGAATGTACCTGAATTTTTTTTGGAAAAATTATAATAGTCACCCTTTACCCATGCCAGTCGAGGATAGGCTCGAACTAAGTGGAACACACCCCAACAAACCCAACAAAACTCTTTGATATTCAATTAGAGTTATTGTTTAGATGTTATGAATTTTACAATTAAATAATTTTCACTTAATTATTTTATTTACATCAAAAAAATAAATATTAGTAGTGTCCCATGTTTAATAATGTTATTATCTTCCTAAAGAGGGAATACAATAAATATGTAAGCAGTTTTATTATATTTTCAATCTGAGTTTCCATTATTGAGTTATAAACATTTAAAAATAAAAAAAAAGTATTTAATTATTTTATTCACGATTATTCCATTATTGGGTTTTCTCATAAGAGGCTCAAGTTGACTAAACATAAGTCATGCCTGGCGTTATCCAGCAATCTTGAATGCAACAATTCCCTCATATTTCTGATCTGAGTTATAGTTTAACAGTTATTCCACATTTTTTGGAAAACTATGCACACACTCTAATTAAAACCTAACCAAACATTGATGGATCATTCCGAGCACTTTGGGCCTCAGAACCGTGCATCGTCAGCTTTTGTAGTCTCGATATAATTCTATAAAATTAATAAAAAATTATACATAATTTCTAGGATATTACAATAATAATGATTATGGATCAAGAATCCATGAAAAAGATGGATGGATCGAGGGAGAATGAGGCAGAATAAAGTGTTTTTCATTTTTCCTGAAAAAACCCACGACACAACTAAGAATTGTGATAATTGATGATTCCCATGTAGGTACAAAGTACATATCTATTATGTATGACTACGTGAGGATTGTATGAACGTAGATATATGGTTTCTAGTGGGATTAGTGGCTCTAGAAACATGATGTATGAATCATAATAGAACCTGGGTATCTAGAAAATCTCAAACTACACAATGTTAATTTTAGGATTATGTGTTGTGTGAAGAACTATGTGAATCATCTAGTGTTTTGGGACAATGTTAAGGGTCACATGGTGTTTGAACCCAATAAAATGTGATGTAACCCTATATGAGGCTCGGTATGTACCATAGATGGTACATATACATGGGTAAGAGTACACAACCATTAGAACATTAGGTTCTCATACACAGACAAGACCACCTATACAAGAGTTAGTATAAAAGAATAGTAGTTCATTAACATGGATTACATACATCTGTTGGGTTTCAGGTTTCTATACACATTATTTTATTTATCCACACATTTTTTATGTTGATAATTATTTGTCGTGTGAGTCCTTACCAGATCGGCAGACCTAGAGGTACCCAGAAACATCGTGTACCCATATTCATGAGAATTTATAGGTCTTCATTTCATTGAATTGGATCAGAATTTGTGGATTTTGTTCCATGGATCATTTACATAAGGGTAAAGTGCAAGATTAAATATGCATCATTTATTTTTATCCCCAATAGAGGTTGAGTCTCATTTATGGTTCTTGTGTCCCTCTGTGAGAATGGAGTGCTATCATCTATCATCATTGATTACATAGTTGGGTTTTTGAATCTAAATGTCCACCCATAAAAGGAAGCTGAACCTCTATAAATATATCTATATAGATATAGTTTGTGGTATAATTTTAATATGATATCATAAATAGTAGGTTAATCTAGATTGGGTACATAGTGTCACCAAGATGTTCTGGGAATGACACCATATCTGAGTTTTAGGGTCACCATAGACCAGTGAACCTTCTTTGGTAGGTCACAATAATAAATATCTCTTCTCCGAGTATCGATAGTGATATTAGGCCATGGATTGGGTTCTACTATAATGAGCATTACATCACGCATAATCGCATGGATGGTGTTTGGTAATGATCCGCTGATGTTGTGGGGTATTTATGAAGTATATCTGGGTATTTCCCATATAAATTTATTATTATGACTTGTATTGAGATGAATATACCCAGTTCTATAGGAATAGTGTTTTGGGGTTCCTAATCGGTATTTTTATAATCACCCATGCATGGACTATTCCTGGATGTGTCTTATGTTATAAAGAAGATGCGTCATTTGATGGTGTTTTAGGATTAAAGGGGCTGCATGGAGTGTATATGGATATTGATAGAAATAGGGGTTTACCTAGAGCTTATATTTGACTTCAGCCTTCTCCCTTGGAGTAGGTTGGACTCATGATAGTTTTTGGTAGGGATGGTATTTGGCCAATTTTTCTACATTCATTATATTATATTCATACATTATTATGTTATCATAGATGTTTGAATACATTGGTTTCAGTTATATTTAATTATAAATTTTTATGGGATTTGACATGTGTGTGTGTGTGTGTACAAGTACATTGGGAGAATATTTTCCATTTATGAGATATTCCTACTCTTTGTTGGTCCCCATCCTATGGAATATTGGGGGTAATCTTGCGGTAGTCATGAATTAGACATCAAAGGTTCAGGTCGTTATAAAGTGGTCTCATATTAGTAGTCACTTCCTTTATACTGTAGTTGGTGAGTTTGGATTTGGGAAACCATCTTCATTGTTTTTAGTTCATATTTCAAGCTACAGAAATCCGGTGTTGGTGTGACGGTCGATGAATCCATACAATGGGACTCTAATAAAATACCTTTTTTACATGGTATATGTTGATATTAGTTATATGGAAATCAATTGTATGGGAATCATATAGTAATGGGTTTTGTTTTCAATGTCCTTATTGAGTGAGTTCCCAAGATATAACTTTTTATTTTTGGTATAGCATGTTATATTATGGGATTCCTACACACATATATCTATATAGAATTCCCCTTTCGGATATTTAGGATGATCTTCCTAGTTATGAGGCTCTGGTATTGGAGTATGTACCAATGATAACACCATTAGGAGGTTTACCAGCTAATCCACCACCCATTGAGCAGTAGCTTGTGTTGGCTGTACCAGTTGAGAATTCCCATAGGCAAAGTGTGTTGAATGCGATTTAGTGGAATTTACCTCCCTGGATTCAAGGTGATCCAAACATCTATGTGGTTTTTGAAGGAATAGGGTCTATCACCCTTGTTTTCATCCTTGTGAAGACTCCAGCAGATCAGATGGAATTCTTTATTGTGATTATTCTTTAAGGATCCTCTAGGAAATTGTGGCATATAGTGACTCGGTCACATGATGAGACTGCTCCCTCCTTTATATATATTGATATTCACTTAATATATGATTTATATCCAAAAACGTTGTGATCATTTCTCATATAGGGGCTCAGGAATATATAGTAGTTATTTTCAACCGTGGTAGAGTACTCAGTGAGGATTACTGATCTCTTGTATTACTCCTTGGATATGGGGTGAGACAGTTTCATCATATTTTAGACACTTGAGTGGGGATTAAATTAAAACATAAATACTTCAATTTTATCCATTTTATTTCTCACCTATGTATGGGTTCTTGAGAGATCCTTGGTAGTGGAGATTTTTTTGGAAGATAAAACACCAACAATGGGTGCTAATAACGGGGAACCAATAGATGAGATAGTCATGGTAGGAAATAGATGACATTAACGAGGATCCAAAAATGTATTATTCTATAGGATAAAATATTAGGACATAGGTTCAATGGTAATGAAATATTTGGGTGGATTGAATTTTCTTTGGGAGAGTTAGGGTTTCTCCTATGGCGACCGAGAACATCTGGCATCAGATTGTCCCACCCATAACATACCTAATTGTGAGATGGTCGACGAGAAAATGATATATAGACAGTGCTAGGACCATGATATTTTGAAGGGACAAGGACATGTTAGTGGTGATTATAAGGAATTAGTTGGTGGTTGGTGAACAACCTATTGACACCACCACACCTAGGTGGTCGGTACTAGGATCACAGTTCTAGTTAATATGGATGAGGATAGTTGTACACTATTGTGGAATTTGAATCTAAGGCTTTAGAGATTCTATGAGGCATGATCCATGTATTTCTACTTTATCTGATTTATTAATAGATGATTATTTGATTCACTGGTTTGATCTTCTATGGTTTGATACCTAGAGATTATTCTTGATCCATTGGCTTGACCCTTACAGTTGGAGACCCCGAAAAAGGTGAATCAGAGATTGTTCACTCGTATAGATAGTGAAATTTGAAGCTTGAATGTGATATTATTGTGTGGTATATCATTCTAGAAGGAATGAAGATATATTATGTAATCTTATGTATGGATTGACTCTCCAATGTTAATGCCAAAATTAACTATTTATTGTCGAGGATGCATCGTGACATTAGTGATGGGGAGAGGTTTTCAGTACAGGGTGAGAAGGAAACCTTGGAAGAGCAAGATGAGATCTATCATATGATAGTACAACCAATTAACCATATATGGACAATAATGAATTTGGATTTTTGGTTTCTTTGGGATATTAGTTTCTCACGTTGGTGTAGGTGTGTGAAGATGTATTTATTGAGGATGTATAATGTTTACCTCCATGAAGAGAGAAATAATTCTTCACCAACATTGTTCCCTAGATGACAGAAATATCTATATAATCATATCAAGTTGATATCATAGAGATTATAGAGCCAGGGGTATAAGGTGGTCTTGTATGAGAATGTATTTTTGAGACTCAGTGTTTCCCCCATGCCAGCCCTAGTGTTCTTCATCAAGAAGAAAGATGATAGATTATGGTTAAGTGTGGATTAACATCACTTGAATCATGTGACCATAAAGAATAACATCCCACTATTGAGGATTGAAAACCTATTTGAATAATTGATAGGGTTGGGATAGGTATTGAATATTATATCATATTAGGCTATCACCAGTGGTGAATAATGGATGGGGATATTCCGAAGATGTTGATCATATGTCTCTGTGGTCACAATGAGTTCTTCTTGATTCAATTTTTTATGAAAGATCCCCCAGTAGTGTTCAAGGGACTCATGAACAAGTTTTTTCGGCATTTCCAAGACTGGGCCATGGTGGTATTCATCGATGATAACCTAGTTCATATGGTTTCCAGGGAAGAGCACACATGACAGTTGAGGATGGTCTTGACCAGACTCCGAGAGAACCATCATTATGTGAATCACTTGAATTTCTATCTTTGGATTAAAGAGGTCCACATTTTGGGAAACATTATCTCATAGGATGGAGTATAAGTGGACATAACAAAGGTTGAGGTATTAATTTCTTAGGGGCCACCCATGAATGATACCATTTTTAGGATTTTCCATGGGATAGTAGGGTACTATAATAGTTTTTATCCAATTTCAATATATTGGAAGCACATTGGTCATATTTGACAAGAAATTTGAATCATTTCATGTGGAATTTTTTTCCCTTAGTGCTTTCAGGAGTTTATACATAGTTTGAATATCACTCTCATCATGATATTTCCATAAGAGGGTGTTGAGTGTGTAGTGATCTATGATTAATCTGGGAGCAGACATGGTTGTGTTATGATGTAGAGGGTGTAGGTTATTGCCTATGGTTAATGTCAGTTGAGACCACTTGAGATGAACTATGATACCCATGTTCTTGAGTTAGTAGTGTCAGTATTCAATCTAAATATGTGGTAACACTACCTGATGGGAAAGCGGTTTGTCATTTAATTTGACCACAAAAGCATCATGTATATATTATCACAAAAGAATCTTAACTTGAGAAAATTGAAATTAATAGAGTTCCTCCAAGACAATGACTTTGAGATTTTCTATACTATTATTAAGGGGATTGTGTTGGTAGATTATCCCTTTAAGAGATCATATTCTCAATTCCAAGTATAGGAGTTAGAGCAGTTAACCAAGTTGTATTTGTCTAAATTGGAAAAGGATGGTTCTCCATATCATTATTCGATGGCTTCTACCCCACTTCATTTATAGTGTGTCAGTGTTATTCAACCTGATGATACAAAATATGTACCTTTATTTCTCATATAACCACAAGGTGTGATTTTTAAGGATATTCTAAAGGTGGAGGCTTGTAATACTTTATATATAAAAGATGTTGGCAACATTGATGTTGTAAGAGGAGGTGATGTAAGAGGTTAATATATGTCATTTTTTGGTAAATAATAGTTTGGAAATGATCTACCATGACCGCTGCCATTAGTTTTTATCGATGGGAAGAATGAAGGGAGTTGTGGAGTTTTATTCTCAATGCATAACATATCATAAGATGATGGAAGAGAACCACATTCCATCGAGTTTAGCTGAACCCCTTCAAGTGCCATCTTAGAATTAGGATGGGATTTCCATAGAATTAATGATTATAACATAATGTATATCTAGGAGACGGGATTACATATAGATTTTCGTAGACCAAATCACCCTGTTGGACTACATAATAGTTATTACAGAGTAGAATTTAATAGAAATATTAGGATAACACAAAATGAAAGATATTCTCCGACTCCATGCAGTTACCTCAAATGAAATCTATGGATATGATTCTCACTTCACATATTGGTTATTTTGCGGATTATTAGGCACCTTTTTGTGACTTAGTTACACTTGATTATAGTGTTTTTCCCTTGAAAGACTGCCAGATTTGAGAGGACCATTCAAATCATTGAAGACATTTTTAAGTATTCCATATTGGACATTTTCCATCATGGGAAGGATCACCTACACTTATTAGGGTTTTCATAAATATATAGTAACCATTCCACCATAATTATGGAAATATTCAAGGCATTATATGTGAGACCCAACATGTAACTTAATTATTGTATGGATCCAGGTGTGTCAGTACTCATGGGTTTGAAGCTGGTGTGATCTATTAATAAGAGGGTGAAGATCATCCAGAAGTGGACAAGGACTCCATAGAGTCGTCAAAATTATCATGCAGTCCATACATATACAAACATGTTTTAGAGGGGGAAAATGTTTTATTAAGGGTTACACCTTGATTTAGATTTAATAGAATTTTCCATAATGGAATTTTAGCATAGAGATTCATTGTTCCCATATATATACAACATAGATTTAGAGAGGTGGAGTACCACTTAACTATTTTAACATAGTTATTTTGGGTACACGATGTCTTCTACATGACACAACTGAGGATGTGTGTGCATGATTCATCACATGTTGTCGAATGGAGGATATATAAATAGATGATAGAGCTAACTTCATAGAATACCCTGTAAAGATAATGAATTTTATAGAGAATTTGTCATGGGTTAACAATTCACCTTATATTTGTCTGGTGGTGGCACATAATGCTTCGAGAGAGCACATGGGAGTGGGAGAACCTGTTGTGTTCCCAATACATGCATCTTTATTAGTAGTTTTTTTATTTTTTGAATTAAAATATCAAAGGTGGGGAGGATATAATGACTAATATTTTCCATTCCTTATTTTTGGATTATATCTGTATTATTTTTTAAGACCTCTTATTGAGACTGAATGACATTTCGAGGCCTAATAATCCTATATTAAATGGTTGAAATATATTAAATATATCAAATTGATGGCCAGAACAATTTTTAGGAAAAAGTGAAATAAATATTTATTGAGGTCTATGATAAAAAATCAAAGGTAACTATTTAGTTTTGAATGTGGATTTTACCCTATGTGTTACTTAATTTTTTTTAGTATGAGCCATTTATTAAAATGTTATCATAGGTGTGAATTTAGTAAAATAAATTAATAAAAGAATATATTTATTTTATTTTACGCAATAACGAACACCATATTATAATATGAATCAATGGATTTTTCCTCACGGTTGTCTACAAAACCTTGTAGAACTATAATCCTTTTGAAAATGGAATTCTTGGAAAAAATTAATAGATCAGGACCAAATCATGGATCATTTCACCAATATTATTTTTGGATCTCATCAGTGACAGTAAAATAATTGTTCTTCATCAAAAAATGATCCAAAATCCTATTAGGAGGTTTGATTATGTGTTTTCTATCCCGTTATTTAATCCATGGAAATAAAAAAAATCCACAAGAATAATTGATATATGCATCTTCTATATAATTAAATTCATGTAATTGTTTAGTAGTTTATTTTGATTTATACATTTTTATTTATGTTATTTTATAGTAAGGAATCTGTGTTAGGTAAACAAAAACCATGGTTCACTACATAGGTATTTTGGATTATGGGTTTCTATCCTATTTGTCTATTCGATCATCGTTGGTATTTCTTTTGGCCAATGGTTTTTTCAATAATGTGTTTTTATTTATTTTTTAACTGTTCATAGTCACAACAAATAAAAAATGTTGGTACACCACATGATTGAAGTTTTAGTTTGAAAATCAATAATTTTGATGTATGGATAAATGAGGAACGACTAAGAATTAGGTTTTATTAAATATTTCCATGTGGCACATGATTCAGCTACTGATGGTGAGAACAAATGATTCCTTAGTAGAATCAAATCATGGATTTCAAATCTCTAGTATTGTGAGACATAAGTCAACCCCAAATCTAATTTTTCTTGTAAGGTTGTTTTCTTTAGTGATGTGGAAGATGATGTGGAAAATATCCATGATTTCTTATAAATTCTAAGCAACATGAAATATATTTTGGGATTTATTGTCGTATGAGCCCCTCTCTCTAGAGGATAGTGTTTATGGATGAGGAAAAGGTTCACATTAAATGTGTACCCTATCACATGACATGTGACCCCTCTGTGTGGTTCAGTTTTTACCTCCTAGAGTACATAAAATCATGAACGAATACATGGGTACTTGTACTCCTTGTGATCAAACACGAACATGACCACTTGTAGTCAGGTTATTTCATGGGAATGGCAGTACACAGACACATCTAGGTGACATGCTTATGGTTTCATGTGTCCATACATGTTTTTGACATCCTTTACACAACGTGTATGTTGATACTTACATTCACTGTAAGGGTTTAACACATTGGAAAACTTTTGGATAGATATACACACTTTCTACCCCAAGGACACACCATGTACCTCCTATCAAGAGTGGTTATTATATTTTTTTTCTTATTTTGGACCAATATTGATTGAGTGTTTTCCTTCGGTCCTTTACCTCAAGGGTATAATGTCAAATTACATCCACATCCTAGGATTGTGATTTCCACTATATGGAGATTCATAGATATAGTTTTGAGGTTCCTCAATGAGACTGGAATGTGACCTTCATCCATATTTGTTCCCTATTTGGAGTTTTTCTAATCAATTTGGCCTCCAGAATAGGATTTTGATCCTCCATAGAGAAGGAAATATCAATATTTCTTATGGAATAGTTTTCATATGATTTCTTATGTAGCGGGTTGATCTAGATTGGGTTTGTGGTGCCCATAGTGGTTATGGGAATGAACCTCTTTCTAAGTATCTGGGTCTCCTATATCAATAAGGTTTCAAGGGTGGGGCCGAATTATCTTGACAACTTCATTGAGTTTCTCTAGTGATAAAGTGTCTCATTTAGTATTTTCTTCTACAACTATCATTTACTTGAGAAGAATCATATGGTTGGTATTTAGTTATGACCTCATAGTGGCGTGGTGTATTTTCTAGGAATATATGGGTGCTTCTATTACGCATAAATTTCTATATCTTTTGTTGAGATAACTATAATTGGTGATTCATGTTTTTTGTTTTCTTGTTTTCATACATTACAATTTTATATTGACCCATTCATGGAATTTTCTATTATATGTCATGTCATTTCTAGAATAATTCCCTTTTGGTGTTGTCATAGGTGGATAAGGAGTAGGTAGGTCATAGCTGGATCTTGAAAGACTGAGGTGTTTATGGTGATATTTAATTTCAATTTATTCGTCTCCATTAGAAAACAGTATAATATTTATATCGTATGGTTGGTAATGTATATGGAAGTCATTATGATTTCAATAAATTACTATCATTTTCTATTATGGAATCTAAGAAGAATTCATTCTTTGGTTATTTTTTTTAACATTTCATCATTTTTTGGTCATAGAGATTTGTGTGTGGGTATTGGTACTTTTGGATAATGAATAAAATATTTGGGATATTCCTACTCAACACTGTCTCAAGCCCCTAGACTATTGGAGGAGGATTTAGGGTAATCACGGGTCGACCCTCAGTGGGTCAGCATAAGACATTATATTACCTTTTTTATATATAAATTGAATAAATCACTTGAGAATATGTACAACTTACCATCTCCGTGTAGATGTATAATTATTAATTCATCCCCACATTACATGAATGGTTATAATAAAGGATATAATAAATATATTATTTAAAATATTAGTGCGGTTATATAATGGTGATTAATTATTCACCTTTATTTCAATCTATCCATCAAAAAAATGAATCATAGTTCATGCGTACGTATGGAATACTATCCCATGAATAGTTTAATTCATTTTTTCTATCACTAAATTCTACTGGATGACTTAATATATTTATAAAAAAATATATATTATATTTATATAATGTTTATCAATTTGGAGAAGATTGAACCGACATAATATTATAAAGACCAAAATTAAAAAACAATGAATTATCAGAAAACTGAATTAATTAACAACTATAAATGATTCTCTCTATAAATAATTATTAAAAACATGGAATTTAAATTCAATAAGTAGATAGTATATGATATTATAACTGTGAAAAATAATTCCGCAAATATTTCTAGAAAATTGTATTTTATGATCTATGATGATAGAGTGATTTTGAAGCATATGGAACTTGAAGTAAGTGATTTATGTAGAAATGTAATTATTAATCTATATTTTTTATTATTATGTTAATGATAATGGAATTTTATGAATTATCACTCATGAAACTCATGAATTTATTATTCAGTTTTTATTTCTAAATGTTATATTATTTCCTTTAACATTCCATGTCACAACCCGTCCACCGGGGCCCATGCCCTGACTAACCCCAAGCCTGCCTTCCATGGGATAGGGGCTAGCGACTAGCACCAAAGGCATATTCCATAAAACTGGGAAGGCATTGCCTTTATAACCTGTAAGAACACGTAATCAAGCACACAATAAGATAGTAACACAAGTAAACTGAACTGTAAATAGAGTGAGTGCAATAAGTAAAAGAGGGAAAGAATAAAATCCCAACTGGAAAGTAAAAGTGGAACTGTGATACAATACAAATAAAGAAAAGGAAGAGATAACTACTGGATCGTCCTTCGAGGTTCCTACCTGAAGGGTTGGTACGGATAACCACCTCAGCACTCCACGTCCACCCACCTCTTCTACGTACCGACACATTGTATGGTCCACCTCCATGTACAATCCAGTCCTGGTACTCTTATCCTCAGTCAGTGATGTCCGTCATCTACATCAAACACAACAAGGTGCGGGAATAGCCTGTGCAAGGGTGTGTATAACAATACACAGTATGGACCCTGAGACCCTCTAGGTCTCACAAAATCTAACAAGGATAAAACAAAAATTATGAAATCAATAGATAACCATACATAGGTATATGCCCATACATATACCTATGTTATTAATTAATCCATCACAATCGTGAGGAAAACACAGATGATATGACTCATCTCACACACAGACTTACTCTAGGGGTAGTAACAAGTTACATTTCGAGTCACAACGTCGAACGCTTCAGCTATGGGAGAACTCCTCCTCTGTCGAGTACAGTGGGCATGTCACATCACATAGAGGCGCTTACCACTAACCTTGGACTGCTGTGTCACTCCACCTATTGAGTACCATTGGCCTGCCACATCACACAAAAGTGCTCCCCACCCTGGGTATGTCGCCTCACTGAGAGGCACTCTCCCTCGTGGACTGCTGAGGTACTGCACCTATCGAGTATTGTGGGTCTACCATGTCACCAATGTTCTACCCACCATGGGTCTGCCGATTCACCATGGCCCTCCCCACTTGGCCCGTCGAGTTACTGAGAGTCAAAATAGTCAGCAGCCGTCAAGTCTCAGCCATTCATAGGGTTCTGTACGTATCGTGTTTGGGGAAACCACTTCCCAAGTCACGGTTAAATAATCCAACTGCCGCAAAGTCCCATGAAGATGTATCTCAAATGTTTTCCACGTCATACGGGTCCAACGTAATAGAAGGCACGTCAATCAGACGCCTGGTCTATGATTTATTATCCTTTTATTCCCTAGGGGCCCGGTGGGAATCATGCTTGATCCAACATAACTGTTCCCTATATCAAACCAAAAAACAGTGGGGTGTACTCAAAAGTAAAGAATCTTTCCACGATTTCCATCACCATTGACAGTTCTTCAAATAGTCATCTCGTGCCAATGTTATGCCCAAAAGAAAGAAAATGGGTCGTAGTGGGCCTGGGTCCACTCTGACACGGTCAGACTGACTATGTTTGGGTCGAACCGGCTCGACCCATTAGTTCTGGCCTGGCTCACTGGTTCATGTTTGGCACACCAGGTCTAGCCCGGCAAGCCTCTAGGTTGCCACAAGGGCGGCTCGGCCAAGGGGTACCACATGGGCGTTGACCGGCCGCGTGTACTGTGAGGGTGCAGACTGGCCGTGAGGGCGCGGACCGGTCGTGGGCTGTGGACCTTCCACGATGGTGGAAGACCAGTAGTGAGGGCGGAGGACATTTCATGAGGGTGCGGACTGGCCATGAGGAAACTAACCATCCATGAGGGCATGGACCAACCGTGAGGGTGGCTGACTAGACACGAGGGAGCAGACTAGCCGCAAGGGCGGCATATGGGCCACGAGGGCGTAGACTGGCCATGAGGGCGAGGATATGCCAGGGTTCGGTGGTCTAGAAGGAGGTAGACAGACCGACCATGGGGCGGCGGACAATGGCGGTGACTCGGAGGATGGCAGCAGCAGCTTTACGGATTGCAGCGGCGGCTCGGCGGAGAGCGGCGGCGGCGGTGGCGGACGGCGGAGCTATGAGTGGCGAAGCCGTGGGGAGCGGAGGTCGCAAGGCGGCGCTGGCCAAGGGGCGGTGGTGTTGTTCTGCTGCCATCAACACATTAAACTCCACAAATCATCAAAAGATTTGCGGAGGGGACGGGCCGTGTCTGTTTGGCCCGTACCCTTCGCATTAGGGTTCTAGAAAATGACTCAACATAAATAAGATTGAAGAAAGGCAAACCCTCCAGCAATGATTGTTCCCAACCCATAAAAGAAAATCATCCACATTCTTTGTTTTTTTAATAGAACATGGGAATATAATCACACACAAATTAAACCCCTACCTCTGGTTTTTCGTTGATGTTAGCAAGAAAAGGAAGTATGTACATCAATTCGTTGTAGATGAAGACGTCCCAAGTCGGAAAAAGTTTCAAGGAGAAAGATCGATGTCAAGGTTGACGTTCTTCATTGGCCAGGGGTTCTTCTTTGGTGGAGCGTTCTTCGTGGATGGATGTGTTCTTCATTGGAGAGCTTTCTCCCACCAAGTTCTCCCTCTCCTTTTCCAATGAATGTTCTCAAATGAAAAACCCACCAAAATAAAAAGTGTTTCGCCAATTTTAATTGTCGGCACAATTTCAAATTAGCTAAATTAATTAACTAAGTTGGAACAATATAATGTGGTGTGTTGTATTAATTTAATGTGGAGGAAGCTCAAGATACTCCTCCATATTAATGGGGGAGTTGAAAAGTTTCTCCCTCATTAAGAGGGGTGTTCATGAAGTTTAGGACTCAGGTGGTCCCCACCACTAAAACCACTCAATGGAGGTTAGGCTCGGGTGGTCTCCACCACCATAACCTCTCATAGGAGGTTAAGGATTGGTTGTCCCTACTACAGAATTCCACATGGAGTGGTTAAAACAAATAAAATAAAATGTGTGTGTTTAATTTTATTTTATTATTTCTACAAAAAACCCAAAAATTATCTTTCACCCTCAACCAACTGTCTCAAAGGTGAAAGTCTCCATAAGCGAATTCCAGCACTGTGAGTTCAACGGTGCCCTCATATTTAAATTCGGAGCACCAATTCAAAAGTTAGAAAAACACGCTCTCTACATTAATGATCATACATGAAGAAGAGTTCAGAAATTCATTCCAGACACTGTGGGTCTCAGAATCATGGGCCATCAATTTTTGCGGGCTTTTCAAATCCCCATTTATTTAAAAAAAATTACATAGATTTTATAGGTCTTTACATTCTCCCCACCTCAGCCTATAGTCCCCATAATCCACAACTCAAAACTTTTTAAACAAGTTGGGACAATGAGCACACATCTGAGAGTACCGCTCCCATTTTCTCTCGTGGAGGTTCATGTGCTACCAGTGAACACACAACAGAGTTATCGACCACCCACGAAGGACCCACTCTTGTCGATCCTCAATCTCTTCTAGAACCTCCGTAAAAGTCTCCCCATCGTCGACATCCATCTCACCATGGTCGATTATGTGAGAAGTTTCGTGCATTTATCTCCTCAGCTGGGACCCGTGGAAGACGTTGCGCAGCCGGTGCATCTGAGGTAGAAGAGATAACTGGTATACCACCTCTCCAACACTAATGAGGACCTGAAAAGGTCTGATGAATCTCGTAGATAACTTGACAACTTGGCCAAATATCCATAGACATTGTTGGGGTGAGACCCGTTGAAATATGTGGTCGCTATACTCAAACTACATATGTCTACGTCTCCTGTCGGTATACAACTTCTACTAACCTTTTGTAGTCTTAATTTGATTCTGGATGATCTACACCTTATATGTGGAAGCCTGTACCATCTCTGGTCCCAGTAGTTCAGACTCCACTAGGTTAGTCTAGCACAAAGGTGAACTAAAAGGTCCCCCGTACAATGCCTCAAAAGTTCTCATCCCAATGGTATAGTGATAGTTGTTGTTGTATGAAAAAACCACCAATGGTATGTGATCCTCACAGATACGACCGAAGTCGATGAAACAAGCACGCAGAATGTCCTCGAGGGACTGAATGGTCCGCTATGTCTGTCCATCCTTCTGAGGATGGAGGGTGGTGCTCAAATTAAGCTGCATCCCAAAAGCCTCATCAACCCCTTACATAGTCGGGAAGTAAAACATGTATCATGATCAGAGACAATATCTGAGGGTACTCCCTATGACTGCACAATCTTCTGCACATAGAGGCATCTCAGGCTCTCTACTGGACCATGCTCTCTAATCGGTAGGAAGTGGGCTGACTTGGTGAGTCAGTCGACGATAACCAAAATCGAGTCATGCCACTTGGATGTACGTGGAAGTCCTATCACGAATTCCATGGATAACCCATCCCATTTCTACTCCGGGACCTCTAATGAAAGAACCATGCATTCTGGTACCTGATACTCCTCCTTTACTTGTTAACATGTGAGGCACCGAGAGACAAACTTTTCTACTGATTTCTTCATTCCCGGCCACCAGTGCTGTCGTCGGTGATCCTGGTACATCATCGCCACTCCGGGATGTACCGCTAGAGGGGATGTGTGGAACTCCCTCCACACTTCCTCCTAAAGTGACACTGGAACCATGATATGTCCTCTGAAGAAGATGATGTGCTCCCCACCTTCAGAAAATTCACAATGTGCATGTCATGTGGATATCTGTTCACGTCGTGCCTCGTTGTTAGCATCCCCACGTTTCACCTCCCTAACTCTCTGAGTATGTGGGAAAGTGACTGTTAGAGACTGTAGAAAAGCTAATCTGTCTCTATCAGTAAAAGAAATCTACAAAGTGGCTAGCTGCTCCATCGCCTCTCCTAGTAGTTGTATACCAGACCTCCTACTGAGTTCATCTGCTAAAACATTTCCCTTTCCCAGGAGTATAGAATATCTCATAGTCATAGTCCTGGAGGAACTCAAGCCAATGTCACTATCTTAGGTTCAGGTCCATCTGAGAGAATATATACCATATAATCTTGTTATCAGAGTACACTATAAAATGATCACCCGTCATGTAATGTCACCACATCCTCATGGCGAAGAACACTACTGCTAACTCCAGGTCATGGTAGCGTAGTTCTGATCATTTTGTCTCATTTGTCGAGTATCATATGAGATCATTGGTCACTCTTTAATCAGGACACATCTTAGTATGGTACCTAATGCGTCGTAGTAAAATACGTACACTAAGTCCTCCTCTGGAAGCCTCATGATGGGGGAACTAGTCAACCTCTGCCTCAGCTCCTAAAAACTCTACTGGCATCTGATCGACCACACGAAGGGTTGACCTTCTTTGTCAATGCATATAATGGTGCTGAAATTCTAGAGAAATTTCTCACAAACCACTGGTAGTATCTAGGAAAACCATGGAATCTTGGTACCTTTGTCACACTCCTTGGTGGATCCCAAGCAAGTACCACCTCAATCATCGCTGGATCCACTGCAACCCCAGCCTCCGTAATGACATGTCCTAGGAAGTAAACCTCTGAGATCTAGAACTGGAACTATGAGAGCTTACCATAAAGCTGGTGCTCTTGGATTGTGTCTAGTACTACCTGCAAATGATAGGCATGCTCCTCCTCAGTCGTCAAGTAGATCAGAATGTCGTCGATGAAGACCACTACAATAAAATCATGGCATCGCTGAAAGATCTTCTTCAGAAGTCCTATGAACACTTCTAGAGTGTTGGTCATGCCGAATGGTATAACCGTGAACTCATAATGGCCATACTGACATCTGAAAGCCGTATTCTACACATCTTCGTCTCACACTCTCTGTTGGTGATAGCATGATCTGAGGTCTATCTTTGAGAACCACTGTGCTCACTTCAGATGATCAAAGAGGTCGTCAATCCTTGATAGTGGGTACTTGTTCTTCATGACCACCTATTTTAGGCATCGGTAGTCGACACATAGTATCAAGATCCCATCTGGCTTCTTGGAGAACAAAATCGGGGATGCCCTAGGTGAAACACTGAGCCCGATGAATCCCATACACAATAATTTCTCTAGCTATACCCACATCTCATGAATCTATGTGAGAGCCATCTAATATGCTGGTCTAGATATCGGTGACATACTGGGGTAAAAGTCTATGTAAAAGTCTACCTCTCTGCAAAGAGGTAGACCCAAAACATCATCAAGGAAAACATCCACGTACTGGTCCACCACTACCGGATAGTTTGGAATCTCCACATCAACAGTTCTGAGGGTATGTCTAGCTAATTTATGACTGATTAGTGGAACTCTCTTCCAGGGTATGTCCATCATGTGCTGTAAAGGCTCCCATCTCACCGGTGAGGGTAAAAATGGTCCCATCAGTGCATACACACCTCACATTATTCCTAATACAATCAATATGAGCATGAACTCTAGACAACCCGTCCATACCCAAGATTACTTCGTAAGGCCTCTACGTCACTACTAGGAGATCCCAACTGAAGCTCTCCCCTTCAAGAGTATGCTCACACTTCCGGCATGAGTGTGTTATCATTGAATACTCTCCAATAGGAGTCTCTAGTCATAAGGATCGAGCGAAAGGCTCCATGAGAATCTCGGAGCTCCGAATGAGGGCAGTGGTAATGAACAAATGACTGGAACCTATGTCAATATATACTACAACTAAGGTTGTGTAGACACAGATCGTACATAGAACCATCTCTGGAGAATCGTGATTATAGGCCTCAGCTACCTTGAGTTGAGCTCTCTCCTGTCCACCTGCTACCTATGGTCGGGGTGGACCTCCTGGTGGTGGTGGTAGTAACATCTCAAATCGTCGCCCACTGCCAGCTACATGAACTACTCCCCTAACATGTCCGCCTGCTCGCTGCATACTTCCCCGATTGAACCTAGGTCTCTACATGGGTGGTCCTTCGAACGTCTATTGATCATCCATAAGATGGGTCAGATAGTCATGAGCCATGTGACCCTGCCCGCCGCATGTGAAACACTACCCGCTCCTGGTATAACTGGATCTTCCTCGGGTGCTCTGCACAATAGATTCTGATTCATTATTTCGTCCACTAGTAGTTCTAGTTCTCTTGGACCACTGTGACGACTGTCTTCTACCAACTGCAGAAGACTCTGTTACAAGATGACTAGTAGTGGGTCTGTTTGCTGGTGACTACTCAACAATGAAATTCTCCACCAAGAGGGATCTCACTAAAAAACCCTCCTACGTTGGGATGCTGTGTGAGATCATCGAAGCCCAGATCTCTCGCCTCATCCCCTTATTGATGATCTGGTCCCTGAAGAACGGGTCATGAACCATATCTATAGAGTAGTGTGAGTGGTCCATGAAACTAGCTGAATGTTGAGCTATAATCATGATTCCTTGTTGCAGATGAAGAATCTCCTATAAGCGCACTGCATGAAGAGTCGCTGGAAAAAACACTAACTGAAATAGGCTCTCGAAGTCCTCTCAGAGAAGCGTCACCTCGTCGTGAACCTGGAGCATCAAGCTCCACCATCTTGATGTTGCTTCCTATAGAAGGTTGGCAACAAGGATCACCATGAGACCGACCGGTGACCCAATGAGTCGGAAGACCCTCATGATATCCTCCAACCAATCCTCAGCCACCTATGGGTCCATTTCTCCCATGAACCTCGGTGGCCTCGGGCGTTGGAACATGTGCAATGTTCTCAAGAGGTGTGGACTATCTGCTGGTGGGTCTAGTGGCATCGATGGCCCAACACGGAATTTTATCCCTGATGCCTCTACTGGAAAAGGGCCCTGCACCGAGGCATCATCGCTCGGTGGGATATCAGTGCGTACATCTCTCGGAACCCTAGTCGGTTGTCTGTGTGGAGGAACACTAAAAGGAAACATGTGAACCATGTTTAAAAATTTATACTTGTTGAGCTGAAAGTTATACCTGGTGAGCTATCTCAATTGATCATAAAGAAATCATTTGATCACACACAAGAAATCAATGTTCTCGTGCACTGGGTAGGAAATTAGAAGTCAGGGTCTAGGTGTATGGATATGTCGCCCGCCGCACCAAAACTGGACACCCTGAACAGAAAATTGCATTCATTAATCTTTACACTATTGTTTCACAGAAAAGATCAGTGTCCTAGTTCTGCAGTAGAACCGACTCCTCTGATATCAATTTTTCATGACCAATCCCTCGGGGTCCTTGAAGTGACTGACCCCACGCCCTCCATCAATGGGATAGTTGATGGAGACTATCACTAAAGTTGTAATCCCTAAAAATGTGTATACATTTCCTTTATAACATGTAAGAACACGTAACCAAGCACAGAACAATATTGGAACACAAATACAATGAACTGTATATAGAGTGAGTTCCGTAAGTAAAAAGGGGCCAGTATACAAGCCCAACTGGAAAGTACAAGTACAACTGTGATAAAATACAACTGATGAAAATGAAGAGACATCTACTAGATCGTCCTATGAAGTTCCTACCTGAAGGGTAGGTACAGATCACCTCTTCAGAACTCCCTGTCCACTTGTCTCCTCTGTGTACTGACACGCCGTATGGTCCACCTCTAGGTACTGTCTAGTCCTGGTACTCCCAGCCTCAGTCAGCATTGTCCATCATCTGTATCCAGCAAAACACGGTGTGGGCATAGCCCGTGCAGGGGTGAGTATAACGATACTTAGTAGGGACCCTGAGACCCTCTAGGATTCACAAAATCCAGAAAGGATAAAACAAAATGTATGAAATCAATAGTAAACCTTACTTAGGTATATAACCATACATATAACTATGTTATCATGTAATCCATCTCAATAATGAGGAAATCAAAGAGGTTCTGACTCATCTAACACCAGGATTTACTCTAGGGGTAGTAATAAGTAATATTTCATGTTACTTTTTCGAACACCTCAGCTGCTAGAAACTCCTCCTCTGTCGAGTACAGTGGGCCTGCGATGTCACATAGATGTGCTTCCCACTATCCTTGGACTGCTGAGGTACTCCTCCTGTTGAGTACCATGGTTCTGCAGCGTCACACAGAGGCGCTCCCCACCGTGATTCTGTCGCGTCACACTGTGTCACTCCCCCTCATGGAATGCTAAGGTACTCCTCCCGTCGAGTACCATGGGTCTGTCGTGTCATCAAGGAGATCCCCTCAGTTGGTATACCGCGTAAACTAGGTGATCCCCACTAGGCCAGTCCAGTCACTCTAAGTCGAAACATTCAGCAGTCGTAATGTCTCAGCCAGTCGCAGGGTTCCATACGTATCGTGCTTAGGGAAACCGCTTCTGAAGCCACAGATAAATACTCCAACTACCATGAATTCCAATGATGAATTACTTGAAAGGTACAAAAATTCATAGGGGTCCCAACTTAACAGACGACACATCAATCGGATGCCCGATCTGTGAGTTATTAGACTTTTAGTCCCGGGGGCCCGTTTGGATTTGTTCTCGATCCAAACTGATTATTCCCCATTTCAAACAAAAACACAGTGGGGTATACTCAAAGGGACCGAATCATTCCAAGCTTCCCAGTTCCGCTAACTCTTCATCAAACAGATGTCTAGTGCCAATGTTATGGCCAAAAGAATGTAAATGAGTCATAGTGGGCCCAGGTCTGGTTCGACCCAGTCTTACCGACCCGACACACAGTGCGGCCCAGACTGTTGGGTCTGGTCCGACCCGCTAGGTCTAGTATAGAAGGCCGTGAGCATTCCGCAAGGGCGGCTCGGACGAGGGGTACTGTGAGGTCGTGTTATGGTTGTGGGTACTTCAAGGGTGTGGACAGGCCGCGAGGGCGTGGACCGGCCACGAAGATGGTGGACCAGCTGCGAGGGCACGAACCAGCCGCAAGGGCGGAGGACCGGTCACGAGGGGGAGGACTAGACTTGAGGGCGCAGACAAGAAGTGAGGGCACACACCGTCTGCGGGTCGGTGTTACATCTGCGAGTAAGTGGTCCGTCCATGGGGCGGCGGTCCAGCCGCAGGTAGGTGGACTGGCCGCGGCGTCGACGGACGACTATGGTGACTCAACGGACGGTGGCGGGGGCTCGTCAGAGGGTGGCAGCTTGGCGGATGGGGGCTGCGGTGGACGATGGATCTGCGAGGGGTAGAGCTGCGGTGCACAGAAGTCGTGAGGCGGCGGGGGCCGCGGGGCAGGGTCGTTGCGTCGTCGCCTTCACTGCATTCAACTCCACAAATCATCACAAGATTTGCAGAGGGGTCGGGCCATGTTTGTCTGGCCCGTACCTTCCGTGTTAGGGTGGTAGCGAACAACTCCACATAAACAAGAATGAAGTACTCCAAACCCTCCAACAATGATTTTTCCCAACACCCAAAAGATAATAATCCACATACTTAGTTTTAAGAAAATGAAGAACATTGGAATATAATCAGACAAAAATTAAACACCTACCTCGGGTTGTTCATTGACGTTGGCATGATAAGGAAGAATGGATTTCGATTCATTGTAGATGAAGACATCCCATGTCATAAAAAGTCCCGAGGAAGAAGCTAGAAGTCGAGGTCAGCATTCTTCATTGGAAAAGTGTTCTTTGTTGGCAGAGCATTCTTCGTGGAAGAACACATTCTTCGTTGGAGAGATTTCTCCCACCAAGAGCTCTCTCTCCTTTTCCAACTAATTTTTTCAAAAGAAAAACCCACCAAAATAAAATGTGTTTCCCCAATTTTAATTGTTGGCACAAATTCAAAGTAGCTATATTAATTAACTAAGATGGCACAATTTAATTTGGTACGTTGGCATAATTTAATGTGGGGGGTGCTCAAGAGGCCCCTCCAAATTAATAAGGGAGTTGAGAGGTTTCTCCCTCATTAAGCAAGGTGTTCTAGAGGTATAGGCCTCGGGTGGTCCCCACCACCATATCCTCCCATGGGAGGTTAGGCATGGGTGGTCCCCACCCTCATAACCACTAAATGGAAGTTATATATTGGTGGTCCCCAATACCAACTTCAACATGGAGTGGGTACAATAAATAAAATAAAATGTGTGTGCTTTATTTTAATGTATTATTTGCACTAAAAACCCAAAAAGTTATCTTTCACCCTTGACCAACTGTCGTCGAGGTGAAAGTCACCTTAAGCGAATACCAGTGTTGTGAGTTCAATGGTGCCCTCAGATTTCAATTTCGAATATGGTTCAAAAGCTAGAAAATCCTACACACACGTTTACTAAACGTACCTGAAAAAAAGTTCATAAATTCATTTTGGGAACTCGGGGCCTCGAAATCACATGCCTTCAATTTTTACAAACTCATAAAATTCCCATTTATTTAAAAAAAATCATTTAATTTTAGTGCCTTTACATTCCACAAATTATGAATTCAAGATACCAAAATATTATTTTTTGTAAGAAATTGACATTATTTATCTCTTCAGTTGAATCTTTTTCATCTATGTCAATGTTTTTTATAAATTTTTTATGAATGATTATATGATTTTATTATAATTTAATGTAATTTTAACGCATGATTATCTGTTCAAAAAATGGTTCAAAATTAATCTTCTTCTAATTTTATTAATGATTTACATTGTACTTTTTACTAAAAATTTGAGTTGAATTATTATTTCAATGTACAAAGCCTGAATGAATTTTCCACTATCAAGACAAGTAAATTAATTAAAATTAACACAAAAAATTTCAAATGTTATTTTATAATGAAATATTTTCCATAATATTTTGGGAAATTTTTATTTTGTCCTTTAATAATATTAGTGTATAAAATTATATTTTTCTCATGAAATATTCCACAAATCATTTCAATAATTTTCCCATCTAATACAAGAAATTTGTATGTCACATTTATTTACTCAAAATATGATCAAATGATACTATAAACATTCATTCTCGGAATTTTCAATGATTTTTATTTTACTCTTATTATATGAAACCTAGTTCATTCAGTGTGGTTAATTATATTGTGGGACATATTTTATTTCCACTAGTGAAATAATTTTTTTTAATAAAACCCATTTACTTTTCATGTGTTATGATATGATGAATGAATTATGATCTTATGGAACACATATATATGATTTTTAATATGTTATGTCTTGTCGTATGATTTTATAGATTCCTAATTAATTGGCTATAGATATACCCCACCTAATATAATAATGACTGGAAGGTGGAGTTATCCCAGTTTAGTAAGGGGAACAATTCTATATAGATGTCTTGGTAGTGAACCTCAATTATGGATATGTACGATATAAGAGGGAGATAAATACACTATGATTTTATTGGATTTATTTAGGAAATTATTTTCTGTGTTTATTTGTATGCCACAAAATTATATCTTATGTTAAATTTATTCTATCATGGTAATGTTTTTTAATTTTTTACGATTCCTCCGGTATGAACATCCATTATTTATTACATTAATAGATATTATAATATATTATATATTAGTTATGGTTTTAATATGGAAATATCATAATTTCCACAATTATGCTCGTGTTATGTTTATTTGATCCATGATATTCCCCTTTTACCAATACTATGAATTTTATCTCACACATTATTAATTTACCTTTCCACGTGTTATGATGAAAGGTTTTCAATAGTTTATATCTTATTTTATCACTATGTGTGATGTTAATTATGTGATATTTTGAATATATATCATGATATATAAATATTTTGTATCTAGTCACGAATGAAAAGAAATCATTATGGTCCCCATGAATGTATTTTTAAAATGTAATGAATATTAGTTTACGTTGTCGTAATATCAAAAAATTTAAATTTTGGTTGCTTTATTTTGTATTATATGGAATTTTTAATAAATTATTTTCCATTTAGAGTAGAAAATGTTTGTGATAACCATAGAGATATGTCTAAATAGTTGATAACATTTTAATGTTTTTTAAAGGAATAGATTATTTGGTTTTCCAAGAAATATATCAATGTATGGATAGTAAAAGGGGATGAGGTTTTGATAAAGATGAATCTATTTGTAACCAACATGGAATGAGTTTTTCTTGTATATCATGGCCATCATTATGATTCATGTTGATTGTTACCTATATGCACAAATGGTTTTGAACCTCCAGGTTATATTTTTGGGTAAATTCACATTTTCATTATGAACCATTATGAATTATTTGAATAGATGATGTTCAAGGATGTCATATGTTATACCTATTGTGATATATATTGAAGAAATATAATATATGGAGGATTTTGGGGAGCTCTCAGTAGAGACCTTTGTAGCCTTTAGGGTTCCTTATCTTCGAATACGCTCGAGGTGATGAAAACCCCTATTTCTCTCTCATCATGGCAGGTTTCATTTCAGGCTGGGAATGAGAGAAATCCTACGTGGACACCAGAAAATTTACAAAGAACGACAAAACTATTTTGACTGGAAAATACAAGCCAATCTCTTTCCTTGAAGCCCTCAAAAGAAATTATCTGTGCACAGATACCTCAATGAATTCCTCGTTCACCAAGAAATTGGACGATGGTCGATTCACGGTGGAAGCAGATCCAGAGGCGCTGCAGCAACAATCAAATATCTGCAAGTACTCAGTCATGGGTCATATTTTGTATTTGAAGGGTGAAAAACCATGGTCAATCATGGAGCTCAAACCGAGGATCTCACATATTTGGGGATTCAGTGATTGGAAGCTCATGCCTAATGGATGCGGTTATTTTCATATTCTATTAAGCTCGCAGTATGAATTCAACTGCGTCTAGAAGCTCAGTAATGTTTAGCTGAAACTGGGGCTGCTCCGCCTCTCTGAATTTGATTTCTCCTTCAACCCGCATACTCACAGGAACACAACGGTGATAATCTGGGCGAGAATTGATGGGTTGAATTTATTTTTTTGGCATTCCAAAATTTTGAACGGTATAACCTCTAGTATTGGAACCCCGCTAAAAATTGATAATCCGAATTTGAATGATGATATTGTGATTTATGAGTGGGTGATGGTGGAGATCAACCTGGAGCAGAAGTTGCCATATGTTGTTGCTTTCAGTGTGAATGACTATAAAACAGTGGTCCGTTTAGAGAATGAGCGTCGTCCACCATTCTGCGAGTTGTGCAAGATTATCGGCCATTCTTTGATGAATTCTCGCATGATGAAGAATCAGGTGAAAAGCCAGGAGGACCAGTTGAAGGATGATGAATGGATTCATGTTCGGAAGAAGAAAAAATAACTGGTTTCTTCCTCCTCTAAGAATGATGTGCCCGTGAAAAAAGATGAAAAATGGGTAAAGAAATTACCTCAACAGGGAGAATCCTCCGGTGCTAAATGGTCTAATATTGTAGAGGAGGAGAAATCTATTAGTGTTGAGGTGAGTATTATGGATGAGATCAAATAGATGGTGCGGGGAATACTTAAATAGTTGCAAGATGCTTCGGAATACCTCGCTTCATGTCATCACTCTTCCTCGGGTGAGGACCTACAGGCAGAGTTTCGTAAGAATACTCCTAATGATACAGGTACCCACAACATGGGTGATGCTGCAGGTAATTACCCAAACACTTATACCTGTGTTCCTATGGATTTTACAAAGGCAATGGGTTCTCAATCCACTAACATGGTTATTGACCCCCCTGGTGGCTCTCATTCCCATCCTGGCAAGCCTGATTTGAGTTTAAAAATTCCCTCTATGGACATGAACTCTAATATTAAACCTGAAAAACTTAATTGTGACACTTCGGATCAGGTTCTGTCTACTAGTGGTATATCTATCATTTACAAGGTTCTAGTCTCAAATGAATCAACAATGGCTGTGGGTTATATGGCCACTATGATTGTCTCTACATGAACATATGATTCTTCTGAACCTTCTTCTCTACCTTCAAGAGATTTTCCAACGACACCACATGTGTCTGCAATTCCAAATTTTCTGTTACATCTACTAAGATTAAGCAGGTTTAGAAACCTAGCCAAACCTCCTCACAGGAACCCATAAGGTCAGAAAGGAAAAAGGGCTTGGGTAATTCAAAAAAGGGAGTTCTATGTCACGGGCCGAGCATCTCAGCACAACAGTTCGCCCGTGCGGCACCTCAGCCCCCTCCAAGGCGGGCGGGGTTCATCCGTCCAGCTCTTCATATGTGAGGTTCACTGGTTTTGTCCTGCCATGGACTCATCAGGAGAGTGGCCCCAACTCCCAACCAGTGGTGTCAAGGTTGACACGCACCATCCTCCTCTTTGTCGGGGCGACTCCCATCTCTTAGATAGGGACTAACCAGTTGAACCGCAGCTTTGATGTTTTTGCTGGTGTGGGACAGGACCCCCATGACTGGTTCGTGACATTCTCCCACCACCATTCCATGCACGCCCTCGTACATGCCGGATCGTGTCCTTTTGTGTGTCCACGACTGCTTCTAACTAACCGATTACCAAGAATGGCCTCAGGGGAAGCTCCTTCCTTGTCGTTGGCATCAATGGCCCACCCACTCTATGGGTCACAAACCACCCTGGTCCACCCTCTCTCCCAGGGTTGAAAACCACCAACACGAGACCCAACCTTCATAGTGGAGTCTCTGCCTCGTACATCTCGCAAGCGCAACCTTCTACATCGTGTCATCTCTGCATGACACCCGGGGACTCCTCTCCCACCACCAAGGTCCGTCCGGATGAATTCTGCAACACCACGAGGCACATTCCCTCTGATACCACTTGTCATGGGCCGAGCGTCTCAACACAGCAGTTCGCCCGTGCGGCACCCCAGCCCCCTCCAAGACGGGCGGGGTTCATCCATCCAGCTCTTCATATGTGAGGTTCACTGGTTTCTTCCTGCCATGGACTTATCAGGAGAGTGACCCCAACTCCCAACCAGTGGTGTCAAGGTTGACACGCACCATCCTCCTCTTTTTCGGGGCGACTCCCATTTCTTAGATAGTGACTAACCAGTTGAACCACAACTTTGATGTTCTTGCTGGTGTGGGACAGGACCCCCATTATTTGGTCGTGACATCTAACTCCAAACACAGGTTTAAATGAATGTTTTATTTTGGAACTGTCAGGGTATAGCAAACTCTGTCACTTTTATTGTGATTAATATATTTCTTATGAATAATATACCAAAATTATTTTCTATTGTTGAGTCTAAATCAATTTCTCTTGGAAATATTTTCATTTGTTCTCGTTTGGCTATAATTTCCTTGTTTCTTGAATGGATGGAATTTCAATTGAAACCCTTTTGATTTTTTATCATTCTTCCTTGCAATCTGTTAATGTTGTTAATGTTTCAGAACAAATGCTTACTTGATATTTTTCTACTGATGGTGTTCATGCCTATTTCACTATGGTTTATGCTAAGAATAGATATCAAGAGGGAAGATCCGTTTGGCATGACCTTATTTCTCTCTCTAGAGCTATTCAGGGTCCCTGGTTTTTGATCGGTGATTTCAATGCAATACTCTCTCCGAGTGAAAAAATTGGACCATCTCATTATTCTATCTCCTTTAAAGAATACGAAGCTTCTGTTTAGAACGGCGATCTTATAGACATAAATCTCACTAGTGCTAAGTATACTTGGTATAGAAATTGTCTCAATAGAGTTGTGGAAAAAAAACATGAAACGAATTTCATTAATCATGCTTCCCTTGATAAGTGGGAATCCTTATCTAGTATTACCTTGCCCAAGATCAATTCTGACCATCACCCCATTCTCATCACTTTTTACACAACGGGTTTTGAATTTCCTATTCCTTTAAAATTTAATAGTGCTTGGGCTGAGGATCCTGAATGTTCTAACATGATTAATGATTTTCGGTCCGGCATGAGTCATCAAAATGATGCTATTTCTTGTATTATTAAATTAAAACTCCTTAAACTATGTCTCAAGGGATGGTGTATCTCTAAAAAAAATAGCTTGACAAAGGACATCTCCTCTATTGAGAATGACCTCATTCGTATTCAAAGCTCTAACACCTGCTCTTATTTCTCTCTTGATCCTCATGCTGAAATTACTACATCCTTGAAGCCCAAATCCCTCTTGAATGTCAAAGATAACATACGTAAACAAATTTTCTAAACCAAATGGCTTTATGATGGATACAAGAATACCATGTTCTACAATTCCCTTCAAAAATCACAAACATTTATAGGACACTTTCCTTTCTTAGAGTTAATGATACCCTTCTTGAATCTGAGGATTCCATTTCTATTCATGTTGATGATTATTTTAATAATTTGTTTAATGGTCCAAATATTTTCAAATACCTTCTTCCTAACATCATACCAAACAGGTTTATGGCGGATGACAATGAACATCTCTTAAGAATTCCACTGGATCATGGAATCAAGGACACTGTTTTTATCATCATCCAAGATAGCGCCCTGAGTCCTGATGGCTTTAATAATGGTTTTTTTCAACACTTCTGGTAAATCATTCATCCAGATGTTTAAAATCTGGCCAAATCATTTTTTTCCAGTGGTGCTCTCCCACATGGGATAAATGCTCAATTTCTTACTCTTATTCCAAAGGTGGAAAATTCTGCGAAGATTCAACTTTTCCGACCTATTTCCATCATTAACAACATTTATAAAATTATCTCCAATATCATTTCCTACAGACTCTATTCAATATGCGATAAAATTTTTTCTTGAAACCAATTTGGCTTCATTAATGGTAGATCTATTCAAGACTGTATCTGCCTTGCTTCGGAATGCACTAATATGCTGAATAAGGTCTCTAGGGGAGGTATTGTTGCTATTAAACTAGACATTAGGATGGAATTTGAAACTATGGATTGGGGTTTCATCTTAGAGGTTCTCAAAAGCTATGGGTTCAATGATTTTTTAACTGATAGGATACAATCATTATTTAACTCGACCTTCATTTCTATATTGGTCAATGGGGCTCCCAAAGTTTACTTTAAATGCACTAAAGGGGTAAGGCTAGTTGATCCTCTTTATGCTATCCTTTTCTCCATTGTTGAGGACTATTTAAGTATAATTCTCATGACCATTGTGAATAAAATCAAGATCAACCCCTTTTAGGCCACATGTAATTTAAATGTTCCTATGCATCTTTTATTTGATGATGATATTATTTTGTTCTTAAAAGGTGATATAAGGAACATAAAGAACCTCAAAAGTGCTCTGCCTCATTATGAGTTTGTTTCAGGACAAGCTATATGATGGAGAAAATATTTTGTGTTCTTGGGGAAGAATTTAGCCACCAACAGAAAGAATAAAATCATTAATTAATTAGGTTTCAAGGGGGCTCATTCCCCTTCACTTATCATGGTGTTCATATTTTTTAGGGAAGACCCAAATATACCTACTTTCATAGCATTGTCGACAAAATTACCAATCAACTTTCGACCTAGAAGGGTAAATCTCTCTCTATGGCTGGTAGAATTTGTCTTATTAAATCAACTATTGTTTCCAAAATGGTCTATTCGATGATGGTTTACAATTGGCCTGCTAGTATTCTTAAGAAAAGCAGCACTTACATAATTTTTTTGGACTGGTAGTATGATTGAAAGAAATCTTGTGACCAGTCCTTGGAGAACTAGTTGTAAACCTCTTGACAAGGTTGGTCCCGGTATCAAAAATCATATGTTTTTTAACGAATATTTCTAGTCTACGATGAATTGGAAGCTAATTCATAGAAACACTGATTCCTCTGCCTTTCTCAATAAAAGATTCATTACCAAACATAAAAAAGGTAATATGTGCTACATCAGGTCCTCCATTTAGCCATACATTTGAAAATACTACATTAACAACATTAACAACTCTAGATGGATGGTTAGCGCTAACACTTCAATGAACATATCGTTGGATAACTGGACAAGTGTCCCCTTAATCAACATTCTGACTTCCAACGCTCCCCTTGGCACCACCAACTCCACTATTAAGGATGTCGTTAACTCCCATGACATCACCCTTCCTAATAATATTAGTTATATCATTTACAATTATCCTTTGTCCATCACTGAGGATTTTCTCATTTGGGAGCCTGCTTTTAATGGATTCTATGATTCAAAAAGCTTCTATAAAAACAATTTCAGTAATTTTGATTCTAGCCTTAGCTGGTTGAAATATTTCAACAAACCGTGGATCAAGCCCTCCAGATTTACTCTTATTTGGAGTATGTCTCATAATAGTGTCCCCACTAATGTGTGCCTTCAATATTTTGGGATCCCTATTTTCTCTAGATGTCATCTATGTAACCAACACTGTAAAGATGCTAATCATTTATTTTTGTCTTATGCTTCAATTTCAGCTCTTTGGAATTATACTCTTGACATTTTTGGTTGCAGATGGTTTCTTATTTATGGAATAAACTCTCAATTACAGCTTTGTGTTAATTGGGACTCCTTGTTTAAAATTAAAAACCTTTTTCTGGATGTGGTGGTGGAACTCCTGCTTGTGATCTGGAATGATAAGAATAATTTTGTTCATAATAATTGATCATTCAGTCTCAATGTAGGTAAAACACGTATTCTTATTTTCATCAAGGATGTTGCCTCTATTCATAAATCTCATTGTGACAACATTTTTGGTGACTTTGAGATCCTTCGCCATATTAGGATTGCGGGATCTTACAGCCAGCCTCAGTGCACCTTTGATGTTTTCTGGAAATCTCTTCTTCCTGGATGGATCAATGTCAATGTCGATGGGGCCTTGAGAGGAAATCCGGGTCTAACAGGTTGTGGTGACATCTTTAGAGACTATCTTGGTAGGTGGAACGATTGTTTTTTCGGTGGATGTGGTACGACTTCGGCTCTAGGGGCGGAAATGATGGGAGTTATTCATGCGGTTGATTTTTCCAATTAAAAAGGTTGGAATAATATATGGATTGAAAGTGACTCAACCACGTTTATCCAAGCTATATGGAAGGTGGAAGTGCACCTCGCATGGACACTCACCTCTAGATGGATGAATTGTCTTTCCTCACTCACGGATCTCATCTTCATTTCCACACATGCTTCCTGTAAAGTGAACAGGGCTACTGATAGCCTTGTCAACAACGGTGCTAATCAGGATATTACCTGGATGGATGACATGCCCGGTAATTTGCTCCTATTTTTTAATAAGGAATGTAATAAGATTCCGTCATTTAGACTTTGGTAACTCCTTTTCATTCTTGAAAAATAAATTATTCCTTTGTCTTTGAATGAGTCACCACCTTTTTAAAAAAATAAAATATATATATATTGAAAATATGGTCTCTTGATTTAGACAAACTACTTATGAATTTTCATGATTTTATGGTTTCCCACTATGATTATTTTTTTTCACACTATGGTTTTTGGTTTTATTAAATGGATTGAAATTGAAGGATCTATGTTGATGCTGAATCGAGAAAACAATTAAGTAATTTTCCTCCTCAGTAGATAAACGTTATAAGAGAGTAAATTCAAAACCCCATTCTAGTCAAACACATCATTTTCAAGACATTAGTCATTATGAGATTCCAAATGAAGAGATGAGAAGACAACATTATACTCATTCATTCATTATTCTATATAATAATTTTATTAGTTAGAATAAATATCCTTTAGTTGATGAGAAATGGATTTTACCAATAAAAAAATTATTTTCTATTCTCAAATTCTTGGATCGTGAAGAAAAATTAACTTGTATTTTTATCATCATTATGGTGAAGTTGATCAATGGTGACCCTTACCAAGAACATGTGGAAATGTATAGAAAATGACTCCATGGTGGGTGATTTTTTGAAGAACATATTTATCAATTATTACATTCCTTGTATTATTCATCAAAAAATAGAGAAGTAATTTTTTCAGCAAGAGCATAAGGATGATAAATGTATTATTACATATGTGAAAAAATAAACATGACATGGGATGTATTTTTCTAGTATAATCATTGATCATGAAAGTAATATTTTTTTTATTTATTATATTTAAATCCATTCAATAAAGGGTGTAATAAACAATAAAATAAAATATCTATGATTTTATAGTTTTTTTTATATCAAGGTGGATATACATATTGATGTTACCTAAAAATATTATGGTTTTTATAAGAAAAAAATGGGATTCAATGTAAATTATTTATAATAATTGGTAAATAAGATGTGATTTACATTATCATCTAATTTCGGAAGGAAACAATGATGAAATTATTTTAATGGGACTCATAAAATTAATAAATTTATAACAGAATTCAATCTAATAATAATAATCCAATGTTATAAAAAAAAATTTAGATAGTGATAGAGATAAATCCACATAAAATGAATGATATGCACTTCTTTGATTCAAATTCAAAAAGTATGTGCATTTTGGAATCTGTTCTCAGAAATTATGTTTAATGAGGAAGTTTGATTTCATCAATCTATTAATCTAATTGATAAATGGAAATATCATATTATAACTATTGTTAATGTGTTGTATGATAAAAAATTAGAAAAAGGTATACTTACCATGCACTCAAGAAATACTAATGTCTTATTTGATGCTTGATCTACCCACTCAATTGTATTATGAGAATTAGATAATGGAATAAAAATACCAAATTAAGTATTTGATGGCTAATTTGTAGTAAAAATCCATTTTGATATGACGATCTTTTCTTTTTTGTGTAATTTATCTCTGATTGATGTTTGTGGTAATGTGCTTCCAAAAAATCTAATTATAAACATCTATTTAAATATTTTTATATCATTGGAATGGATTGGGTTTTCTTAGAAAAATCCCACACTAATTTCCCAGTAAGAGAATCTATGATTGATATTCCAAACCAAACTATGATCATAAATCTATGTGATGATAAATATGAAATTATTTTAGAATTTTAATACATTATGTGTGTATTGATTCATATTCACTAGTTTTATATATCTTAGATGATTGGGTTGAAAATCAACATCGTATATACACCACTTTTTTGGGATTTTGTTGATATATTTTTTCAATGAATTTCCTAGCATTGCACCAAATAATTAGGTTTAGTTTTCAATATATCTTATTCCTAAGGCTACACATATTTCAAAGACAATATGTAAAAGGTCTCCAAATTATTGGAATGAAATTAATAAGAAACTCAAATAAAATATTTAAAAGTGATTCATTCAATCAAATGATTCATCATGGAGTTCACATATTAATTTTATTAATAAGAAGCATAGTTAAATGTGACTATGTAATGAATAACTAGAACCGAACAAGATCACAGTCAATAATATGTTTCATGTACATCATATTAATGATTTTGTTGACTAATTATGAAATATTAAATATTTTTCCAATATATTATTCGATTTAGAAGGTATTAAGTGGGGTTAAAATGTGTTGAAATAACCAATTAATCTTTATATGTGAGGTATGGAAACAATAAATTTATAGTGTTTCTATTGTATATTAAAAATTCAACTTCTTTTTAATGGATTAAATGAATATAGTCATTAGTTATAGACATTATTAGTTATTGTTTGTATTTATATATAAAATTGAGATATATTCTACGAATAATTAACACATTGAAGATCAATTGTGGAATACACCGATGTCATTAATGAGGGATAAATTTTATTAAAAGTTTACCATGTGATAATTTTGTATAGAAAGGTATAAATTTATTAATATATTATCATGTAAATAAATATTGTTGGATTAATTAAATACAAATGATAAAAATCATTTGTGTGAAGCATCCAATGTAAATGATATCCATAATTTTTTTGTTTTGATAAATAATATAAGAACATCATAATCAATTTCTCATAATTATTTATCCACTCACCATATTATCTCAAAATGTATCCATGTTCTATTAGATATATAAATGTGATGAAACAATCATTGGACTAATTAATTTTTCAATCATTAAATATATGGATACACTACCCTACATTGGGACTAGTTTAGGAACTTTGGTTGTGCATTGAATGTGGAATTTGGATGTGTCCCCATGTAGAAATATACAGTGATAGCATATGTATCATGCCAAATGAATTCACATGATAAAAATTACCCAACCCATGATTAAGATTTAGCTTCAGTAATTTCTACATTAATTATATAAAGATATTGTATTTATGGAAAATGATGTTAAATATATACTAATTCCTAGAATTTAAGGTATATATTGACATATAAATAGATGAATATGTTCTGGATAATATTTTTAATGTTCATTAAATATTATGATTAATCAATAAATCATCATAATATAAATGCGAATAAGGTTGGTGTTGTGCTTAGTCAAAAAGAACACATTATTATATCTGTGATGGGGATAGTAAAGGATCTGATACTTATAAATTCATAATGGATGTATATAAAAATACATATAGAAGAATAAAAATATTATACTTAAGAAAGGCGTTTTCAACTATATATTATTGTGAATATTAAAAAGGGGCAAAAACAGGATATATTATTTTAAAATATGTTGAGAAATGTTCTTCATTTCAACCATGATTATGAGGGAATGTTAAAGTTTAGTAATATTGTATGTGTACCATCATTAAGATAATTAAAGATGGTGTTTCATTATAAAGAAAATAATTATTCATTCTCTATTAATCTTGGAGGTTTGAATATGTATTGATTACTGAAAGAGTATTTCCAGTGGGATAACATGAAGATATATATGTAAAATTTTTTATATAGGTTAATTGTAAATTATAAATGTTATGAAATTGAGACAATATACAAAAATCATGATGAAACATTCTCTCATAAAATATTATAAATGGGTGAAATCCCCATGGATTTTTGTTAGTATCCCTAAAAAAATTATATAACATAATGTTATTGGAGATATAGTTAATCACCTTATGATGTAAGAATACTTCATTGATATCATGTAATATTTATCTCTTGGTAATCCTTAAACAATATACATTATGGGAGAGGAAATGTTGAAAGGGGTAAAAAATTCTCATGTATTTTGTTAGGAATAATGGTTTACATTGAAGTTTTATTATAGTATTTGGAATGTTCTTGATAGAGAGATTAGTTTCAACACATTATATTTTACTCATAATGATTTTCATCCTAAGATATCAATTCAATATCATTTACTCAAGAATTTCTATGGATCCTTTTAAAGGAATTTATATATAGATGTTTAGAAATATAATATTATGGGGTGACTATAAGGATAAATATTGGAACCTGAGTTATATATGTAAATATACGAGTATGTTCGGACCAATCATCAGTACATCATTGTAGCATATAGTCGACCAAAAAATATGTCGACAATACTCAGTGAAATTTGGAATTTTATGATAGTGATAACATATTTCTATGAATATCACCATGGAATAAGGTAATGAGATTCAATAAAATGGATGTCTGAGCTCTTGAAATATTTTCCCATTAAAAATTCTTGATCAAGAAGGACAGGTAGTTTATCACTTGGAACGTCAACTGAGTCTCCATCATGTTCATCATGTGATCCATGTGCTACTACTAAAAAAATACATACCGTTCCCTTCATGTGTAGCAAATTCATTTGTAGTTCCAATTGATTATTATATTTTCTATAATGAAAACTTCAATATATATTTTTTCATATTGAAATAGTGTGACAAAATAAGATTACTCAAATGGTTAAAGATCTCTGGATGAATCAGAAATTTGAAAAATAATAATTGTAACATATAGATGTAATGAAATAGATATTCCCTCCTTTTTTATCCTAATAACTTAATTGTGAGGGATAATTTTTATGGGGGGTTTATTATACAACACCTAGATATACTATGATATAATTTACTTTAAATATATATAATTTGTTTTAATTCTTCTGATACACATAATCCCTTGTCAAAATGAATTATAATATACTATACCAATATGACTAAACCAATAAATTAGTGTAGTGAGTACGATCCAAATAATTATTAAAATTCTGTATAATTATTCTAGATAAATTAAATATATTTACAAACTTGATTTCACTTTTTATTAATGACTTTATATCCATCACAATTATATTTTTCCACAAAATAAAATTTTATTTTTCAAAACATAACATAATTAAATTTTTAAAATTTATAATTTTTTTAATATAAAATACAATTTTTTAATAACTATGTAATTATTATCTTGATGTTAAATTTTGATAATTTTTATAAAAATCATAATTTCCGTAAATAAAGAAAAATATAGTTTTTTCTAAAAACATTCATTTAATTTCTACCTTTGAAAATTTTTAGTTTATTTAAAAATGATTTCAATGTACCATTAACCCATTTATACTATTAATAATACTGTAAAATTAATTGGAATAAATATTAACTTTTTTTTATAATTTTTATTCTTACGAAATTTGTTTTTAGAAAAATAAAATTTCAATGAGTTTTTCTAGATTAATTTTAAAGTAATTTATTTAATAACTATAAAATGAATTGGATAAAAAATTACATTTTTGTAATCATATGGTTTATTTTTTCTAAATTGTTCCCTTTTATATTTGGCCATTAGAAATGATAATATTTTTACATACTTTTCACCTCAATATAGGTTAAACTGGTAAAGCATAGTTAAATATTGGGAACAAGGATTTAAAATCTCTCTAACACAGACAGTAATACGTTTTTATGGGAGTATTTGGGGGATTTATATGAATTTATATTATATAATTACACATGGTTCCATTTATATTTGATTTTAATCTTTATATTTTTTAGAAAATAAATAAATACAAAATGTCAATCAGTTCACATTAATATCTCTAATATTTTATCATATGGATAAAAAGTTGTCATATTGCATTATAAATATTTAGATTAAATATGGATTAATTTTTTTCTTGGTAACTTATTTTTAATTATATTTATTATAAAATTTCTTGGAATAATTATGCAACAATGACACAATATCATTACAAATTAATAGCAAAATTAAAAAATGGTTTTAAATATATTTATAGTAAAATTTGGTTGAATTAATTTGTTAAATTAAATTTTTAGGTAAATATTAAATATTATGTTTGTTTGATAGGTTTAAATTAAAATCAAATAACTATTTTAATTAATTTACATGTAATAAATTTAAGTAGTTCCAAATATGACATTAATTATAATTTATTATCAACACTATTTCATTAAATTGTTATAAATTAGAAATAAAATACATCCTCAAGACATGTTCATGGGTTATGGTTCAAAATATCAACCATGGTTTATTTATGGGACAATTTTTCTTTTATGGTAATATTAATGACCCATAAATGGTTGAGGACAGTAATATTAAGGAAATTATCGAAATTGTTAAAAAGGGTAAAAAACAATGAGATTGTGGTGAATAGATCAAATTATATTTTATAAATATTATTAAATGAGCGGATATATATATTTATCCTCATACTATATTAAAGAATATGAAATTTTGAGTATTTTGATTATATAAATTAATTTATATTAATTTTATATTTTAAATAATTCAATGAGTGAACCTTCTATCACTTATCAACGAGATCCTCATATCATGCATTCCTCGCCAATTTAAGATTTATAGCTCATCCAATCGATGCTATAATATATTATTATATTCACTCAACAATACAAATAGTTTCTAGTCATTTAAATGAAAATTATTTCTTTGTTTAAGGTGTATTGTAAATGATGGTTGGTTAATAAGGGGGTATAATTCTTTTCCAAGAATTTTAAATCTTAATTATTTTTATTTCTTCTCTTAAAATATTTTATAAATTATAAACTAATTAATTATATTTTATTGATATAATGTATTGTTATTATTATGATTTAACAATGGGGACCCAAATTTTCTACGCATTTTATTACCTAATTCTTAATCAGAAATATCCATTAATACATCAAAGAGATAGTAAAGGCCTAGTTTCATTAGAATACTAGGATATTAACACATAAAACATGTAATCCACTATTTATATTCCATTTGGAGATCCTAATAACCATTTGATCTCATAAATATAAAATGCATATCCTTGGGAATAAATAAAGAATGGGGAGGCTAAAGATCATATTAAAAAAATAAACAAGATAAGGAATCATGACTTCAGAGTCTGTGATATAACCAGTTATAATAAAAGAAAAGGAACCTGAGGAATCACACTTGAGACTAACTTAAAGAGCATCATACAATAAGATCATGAAATTATAGTGATTTTTTGGAAACATATTAAATTATATAAAAATTAATCCAAGAAACCTTCCATGAATACATCTAATGGGGGACAGATTCACAAAATATATTATGGTCACTCCCTAATCCCATGCATACATCTGATGATATTAAAACATTACCCATGGAATTGGAGCTCTATCACGATGGAACCACCATAAAATATTCGTGATCTATTCATTTATTAGAATTAAAATAAATTTTAAAGTATAACATAATAATTAATCATGGAAATAATATGTTATTCATAATATTTCTTCACAACATATTCAATGGAAATTTCATAGTGAAGGAATTTGTGAACTGATCATAAGGGTAGTATTACAATATAAAATTAAGAGGCAATAAACTTGTTATATATGTGAGAGACACATATATAATAATTTAGAATAAATCCATGTAATAAATGGTTGTTTATTTTATGGAAATAATTTAAAAAAACATTATTTTTGAAAATTACATTTCCACTTCGAGTGACATCCAAGGTTTTTAAATTAGATGGAAAATTATTTTTAATGATGAATTTGAACATTTATAGACAAAAAATTATTTTTCATTTTTTAAAAAATATTTAAAATCTAAAAAATTCTAAACCATTAATGATTTTTTTGTAAGAAACTTTTTAACATAAAATGTAATATTCAAAACATTTAGTTGTCATGCAGTCATGACATTTCCATTCAAGTCAAACAGATTAAAAAATATTACATTAATATTTTTATAAGAAAATATAAACGGTAAATTTTTCATAATATTGTAAAAAAATTCCATTTCAATTATATTTTTAAAAATAAAATTAATGGTAAAATCTATTTTAAACAAACATATATATATATTTTTTATTTTTATAAAACATGCATTTGGAAGAATAATGTTTTTCGAATGAATAGAGAAATGATTATAGATTTTCAAAATATAATTTCTATATAATTTTAACTATAAAAGAGGGTAAAATTTATTAATTACATTAAAACATAATTAATAACAATCGTATACAAAAAAAATGTGTATATTAGAAAATAATCATATAATTTCCTAAAAATAAAATTCTACCATAAGAAATCCTGATAAAAATGGGACTCAAACATAAACTCTTAATGATTTAAAATATTATAAAGAATGACATTCCATGAATGATATAGATTAATTGAAACATAAAATCTCATATGGTATGAATGATTCATGATATAATTTTTAAAACATCATTTATAATAAAATTAGAAAGAAATTAGGTTCATAAAAGAATATATGTATCAAAAAATAAATTTTGAGATGAAATCCTTTTAATTGTCATACCATTGAAGTGAGAGTTAATAAATTGGGTTATAGTGTTTGAAAAAACATAAAACTACATATATATAATTATAAATTCAAACTAAATTAATCTCCATTCCTTTAATATAATATTCGGGAATAATATAATCAATGTTGAAGTTGTATAAACCAATGGAAATAAATTTAGTTAAGAATCCCCCTTACTCATTATTCCATTTAGTGGATAGGTCAATAACCAAAATTATAGTTCTTTTTTAAATTTAATTACCTTATATAATATTAATATATTTATTTATTAAATCATATATGATTCTTTTATAGAATATTATTACCTCATTTTCAATAATCTATCATTGTCTATATTGTTTTTTATGTAAATTGCATGATATCTCATTATGGTTTATTTTAAAAGTTATATATATTGAAAATAGGTTAAATTCTCATCATCTAACATAAAAAATATAACTTTTACATTATATACAACCTTATAATAATTATGAAATTTTTTACATGGATGATGACTCATATCGCTTAATAGATATGGTATGTCATACATATGCACAAGAGACATCATCATTTCCATAATGGGTGAACGGAAAAAGAAGTGGAATTTAAATTAATTTTATAGAATTAGTATATAGTTATATATACCACATATATTCATTTAATTTATCCATTGTTACCATCCATGTAAATAGTTATTGAAAAATGCAACACATCATGTCGTGAGGCTGTATTCTACTTTACACTCAATCAATGTTATAAAATCCTCCATAGAATCGAATAAAAGAAAGAAGATAGTTATAGATTTATAATAAAGTAATAAATATCATATATAAACATTAGATACGCCATTATAATATTGTTTAGTAGTATAACATTATCTTTTATGATTGTCATTTACTGTCATATAATCTATCTAAAATGGCGTTCTTCTTTCATAATCAGAGTGTGTAATATTCTACCCCCTTAAATAAATTACACCATCATAATTTAATCTTTATCTCATTAATTAAGGGTTTAAACATTTTAATATGTTTTTTGTGGAACAAAATAATAAAAATGGTTAGTAAAACTTCCACAAGATAATATATAAAATGATTAATGATTTTCTAATAAAAATTATTTGATTTAAATGTCGGAGAACATTGGTGGGAAATGAATACACAATCATGGAAGAGAATACTAACACCCAAGGATTAATAGAGTCTGATATAGTTAACTGATCGGAAGATAGTGAATGATGAATACAATTCCAAGAATCACAACACCATTAATCTTTAATGAACTAAAAGAACATATATTCATTATATAAGAAGGTAAATGGGTAATATTTTTGTTCGACGATCCTTTTTATTGAGTTAAGGGATTATTTTTATATACAAAATAAAGGACACGAGATGATATACATAGTTTATAGAAATTTATTTCATACAAAAAAAATTCATTCATTACACTCCAATAAATTCTACAAATATCAATTAAACTCAGTAAATTAATAAACAATATAATGTTTAATTCCTGAAGCACTAAAAATATCATTAAAAAAATAATTAGATCCATAAAATAGTAAAAATTTATTCCTCATATAATTATTAAAACCAAAATGGCTAGAAAAATGTATGAATATATTAATCACTAAAATTAAACAATAAAACCAATGTATTTACATAGATAAAGACTTAAATTAATAACCATATACCCAAAATAACATAATATAATTCAAAATGGAATTTTGATTTAACCTATAAGGTTATGTCAAATGATTTCAACATAAATATAAATAAATAAGATAATTCATCCCAAATAATCCCTTTCATTAAACCATTATTTTATATACACTTTAACCCAGTAAAATATCCCCCAATTTATCATTAGTCACATAAAAAACTAATCACATGATCTTTACGTTTTTTCCAAAATCAATATAATATTTTACCTTGAAACAATATAATTAAAAAACTTTGATATATTAACCTATACGTCACATAGGAATATCAGAAAAAGTGACCCCTTATGACCCTTTAGATTTTGGTTCTAGCCTTATAAACTTTCTGAACATGATGGGTTTTTACATGACGTACAATTTTTTCATTTACTAAACATTATAAAAACACATGTGCTAGTAATTTAAATAATTCACCAAGAACCAAGAACATTCAAAATATTTTCATGATCATCATAAAAAAAAAATTTAGTCAACAAAATGTTTTTTATCCACTATGGTGTTTTATAAATCACATTATTTTCTATAAAATCAAATAATTAACTCAAAATTAAAAACATCTATATGATTATATTTTCCTCAATTTTGTTCTTTTCCAAAGAGTATCCATTTTATATTAAATAAAAATTATAAGCCAGAAAAAATATTCATTATAGTATGTAATAAAAAAAATTTATACAATAATAATTATATATATATATTATGATTCACATAGTAATATAGATTTATTATATAAAGATTTCAATAATTCTACTTCATTATTAAACAATTGACATGGATTCATCATATTATCCCTTAATACCACCTTACATTCATAATTAATTTATATTGGTTTCATCATAAATAGATAAAAAAGTACTAAATAAACCTTTTTGATCAAATTATTGAGCTTCATCCATAGGAAATCGATTTTCCAAATAGACGTTCAATCAACAATTAAAACATTTAACTATATATGATAACATTTAGAAACCGTTATTCTAATCCATTTCATTAATAATTATTTTTATTTCACTCATAAATTTCATAGATCATTCTATTATTATACAAACATAAAACATATTCTTGTTCTATTGACTACTTCTTCCCACATTATAAACTTATAAGAAATTGAATATTCTTTCTTCCACAGTCTCTTCTACCTGAAATCTCAGTGAATGATCTCCTTATATTTTCTGATGATTCGAAGGATTGGTTAATGAATAATATTTAAATCATATATCGTGATAATTGACAATACATTCTAAAAATATCCTTTACTACAGTAATTTTCAGATTTGGTTTCTTATCCACAAATGTTATATCAAATTCAATGTTAACATAGTTTCTTACAGGTCCTTCCATTGATATATTCAACAACAACATCAATTTTTAGTATATTGACAGTGATGTAATTTCCCAGGATCTACTATCTCTATACATCATCATGTTCCTAGAGTATTTTTCTATACATATTCTCATGCTTAGAGTTATCCTTATGGTTTTCAATAATGTATTTTGAACCGAGATTCCAAAGGATTAATAAATATTTCATATGATAAAAAATATTGAAACCCAAGTAATTGAAAAATTTTATGAAATGATTCTAGAAACTAAATATCCATTAAAAAAACTATCATAAGGTCCAATTATCATTGTAAGACAAGGTACTGAATACATAAAACAAGGAATCATTATCATATTTCCTATGTAAAGCCTTTAATATCCATTTCATATCTTTAATATATATGGGATGACCAAGGGAATATATAAATAATGGGGGAGATAAAAATACTAGAATGTGAATAAACATGGAAAGGAAACCTAATATGTAAGTCAGAGGTAAAACATGTTATCAATAAATTGAATAAAATATGAATAGCCATTACGAATAATAACATAAAGAACAAGGTATTATAAGAACATTGAAGCATATAAAATGTGGAAGTAATATATAACATGAAATAAAGATGAGTCATTGACATATACCAAGATAACCTCACATGGTTGAAATATTCCACTAATGAATTTGGTTTAACCATGTTTCCAATACATGATGTCACTGAGGGATAAAATATTACCAAATTAATTAGAGCACTATCATGGTGTACCCATCATAACAGGTTCATGATCTGTCTAAATGGAAAAAGATAAATGGATAATAATCCATGTCATATGATCTATCCATTGTATGAAAAGGAGTTTTATTATATTGCTACGTTTTATATTCAAATGAAATTTTTAATGAATGAGTTTGATAAATTATAATAAGGAATATATTACCTTGTCAATAGAGGGGGGAATAAACTAGGTATATATGTGGGAGAGATATACACACAATTTATTGTAAATACATAACTTTAATGGTTATTTTTATTGATAAAAATATATTAAAAACAATTCTTTAGGATAATAAACATTTAAGATTGATTGACAACTATGATGTAGTAAGATAAATAAAATGGTTTTCAAAGATCACAATAATCATTTTAGGAAGAAATGAACCTTTTAAATTTTATAAAAGTTATTTAATATGTAAATCCTTTTCAAATGTAAAATATTTTTTAAAATATACCTTCTAAAACTTAATAACATTGATTTAAATGATTGAGTGTTCAATATGGCGGAAGAGTTCCATTCATCATGAATATGTTAAAAAATGAGGATTCTATAAACATTTTTTTAATTAAAGTCAAAAAGAACATTTTTAATAAAAATATACAATATTTAATTTAGTTATTTAAGAAATACTTTTAGGGGGGAAATTTAATTTTAAAAATAAAAGAAATATGTTCGAAAACATTTTTAGAAAACATGGATTCGAATAAAGAATGATTTTACAACAAATAGACAAATAAAACCATATTATCCTAAAACATATAACTAATTTTGAGTACCAAAGAGATATAAATTGTAATATTACCTTAATATTGAATTAATAATAAGAGGATAACAAAATTATATGTTTTTTAGAAATGTATTAAATAATTTACTACAATGGTAATTCAACCATAAGAAATACCCATTCAAATGGTAGGGAAACATATACCATTACTAAATTGGTGTATTTTGAATAATAAATTAGAAAAAAATTGATGTAGATTACCTATAACCTTAAATATGAGGATTTTGTAAGGGTTTATGAAAAATTAAGTAAATGGGATGTATTCAAGAAATTTAGAAAAAAATAGGTGAATAAAATAACATGAGTCTCGGAGAAATTAATTTTTGATATACTACTTGTAATGTTAGTAACATTGAAGTGATAGTTAATAAATAAGTGATTATGTGTAAAATATTTATATACACATAGAGAAATTTGTAAATACAAAATATATTAATCATATGTAATTTTAATCATAACACTGGAATAATATAAACAATGACATAGATGTATAACCCAATGATTAGAAATTGAGTTAAGAAATAGATTACCTAAAATTAAACTTTTGTTGAGAACCATTAAACCCACTTTATTGTTGTTTAAAACATTTTTCTGACTTATACAAAAATTAAATTATTTTTAAGTCATATAATAATATTTTATTAAAATTTATAACCTATTCATTAACAATCATCCATTATCACTATTTTTTTCTTTTAATTACCTTGTTTTCTTCAGCACATTTCATCATGAATTATCCAAATGTTTAACCCAAATTTTATTTCCATCATATCCATAATTATATTAATTTTATAAATATAAATTATTTTCATTTTATATATCTTTATAGTCATTAATAAATTTTGATCATTGGTATTGAATCCCATTTTATTATGTAGAAGGTGGGATGTACGTTTTCATAAGATACATTATCATTTCTATAACGGGTGAAAGTGTTATGAAGTTTAATTTATATTAATTTTATAGAATAAAAATCATGTTATATTTATCATATATTTTCCTTATATATCCATTATTACCATCTATGTGATGTGTTTGTGAGAAATGAATTTGATCACTTCATGAGGCTGTAGTCTTCCATACACATGAATGGAATTATAACATTCTATATTGAATGAAATGTAAGAAGGTGTATATGATATATTACATAGATATGGATAATTATATCATAAATGTAAAATATATAAAATATATGTAATATTATATCCATCTATGAGAAGTAATTATTTGACAAAATTATGCCAATTGGTATGGTGTTTTTCCACCATACACAAGATCAATTCTTCCATTCCACATTTTAGGAAGGATGGTATGGTTGATGGACATGAAATTAAAATAATGACATATCAATATATGTAATATACTTGTGAAACTATATCATCATGATTTATTTTGAAATTTTTTTTTGGAGGAGAAATGTAATAAAACTCTTTTTGAGGTTTGGAATGGAGAGGAGATTGGTGGTTTTATATATGCGTGGAAATGGAAAAACTATGATTCTTCAAAAAGATAGAATTATACCCTTATTTTTTCTATGACACACAGGTTAAAAGAATACCATTATATAATAGTAAAATACATAATGATGAAATATGACTATAAAATAGGAATTAGACCATTTTCTTGTACCATCTCTACCTGGTATCCACTAAAATAGTGCTCTGAGATTGCATACCACAACTGTATTTTAATAACAGAACTTCATTACCCATAGTGTAACATTATGAATAAATAAACTGAATGTAAACATTATATAATAAAATTAATCTGTTGTAATGGCTTGAACAACCATGTCATCCATATAAATGTGATCCCCAATTATTTGAATAACAGTTATAAAATAAATAATTGAAAATTAAATACAAAATGAAATCATTCCAACATAGGGCCACAACACATACCTGATCTTCTATACCCTATAATTCTTCTCTAGCATGACCAATCGACTCCACATGATCATCCCTCTCAGTAATGGTATCTGGGTCATTGAACTGATCTATCATGCATCTGTGATCAACTCAAACTTATATTGAATTCCTGAATGCACACTGAGATGGACATACATGGGGTGATAAAAAAATATCAGTAAGCCACCCCAACAATGTTCCTAAAAACTCCACACATAATTGCATTATGATGTAATATTCGCATTCTAGATGATACTAAAATATTTAAATAATACATATAAACAACCATTGATCCATAGGTCCAAGACTATTATCGATAGTACCTATTTTGGAAATTGCTAGAATTATCTATGAGCATGTCTCAAGGATCTTGCCACCTAAACAACGTGTGGGCATAATTCCCATGGTAGCCACATACATTCCTCACAAAAAACAAACTCATACTGGATAGAAGTTTCATCTTGGATACTAATACAAGTAATCCCATACCACATCCTCATCACCCAATATTGTCTCATACATGGAACACTGTAACACATTTCGAGATAGTATAAAATGTAATACCATGCCCTTACCCACAGTCTAACATATATCTCATGAATCATAAACAATAATTCCAAGATACTCAGTCCAAAACCATAAACAAATATAGAATTAATCATGCATGGTTCATCAATCTTCTATATAAAGAATGTATGTCGAGCGTCAGTCCACTATCCATCCATGCCGGTATATCGTCAATGCCTAAGGACTCAGTCAGGTTCACTTTCAGTGATGTATAATATCAATGTATATAGCCTCAGTCTTATACCGTCCAATGTAATACATATTTTTCCTAGAAAATCATTATAGAAAACATCAATATATATATATATATATCATCCGTGGGTCCCAAAGAATAAATCATCACCAAATAATAGGAAGTAGAGTATGAGTCCAACATCATTTTTACCCTTGAATGCAATAATAGAATAGAGCCTCAGTTTAGTTTAGTTTTTATGAAGTATACGATCAATGTCTAGAACCTAATTCAAACACCATCTTAATATTAAGTATCCTATTACTATAATTGTAGTCTAGCACTAGACCACAAACATGTGACATCACATCATTATACTCATCAATATAAAACAATTTTATTGGATCCTTAGTCAATCACAGAAACAGTAAACATCCTACTAGTGCCGATAAAGCCCCTTAGTCTGAAAATAATAAATAAAGTTATCAAGGACCATAATCATATATCAAATTTTCTACTCTCTCAACCATCATAGACCTTAAAATATTTAGATTATAGAATGTGAAAACCCCAATAGAATCTAATCATCCTCATAGGAAATAACCAAAACTCTACATCCGTGTCCAAGTGAAGACCTAAAATGGTATGGATACATGTTCATAAAATCTTCCAACATCTCATCCCATCGGTTCAGAAATCATCCTTCTCCCATGGGACCCAAAAAACCAACTACCTGTCACATGTACCAGCTTAACGTCATCATATAAATCATTACCACATGTAGCCATCTATAACCCCATATAAACAAATTCAGCCATAATTGGATCGTCAGAACTAACACTCAATTAGAGGTATCCCTTCAAAATCCCTGACAACATTCAAAACACTCATTCAATGGAATTTAATAAGAAACATTCTCACACATACCCTAATGGAATCCAACCAATCCTTGATCCACAACATTCCAATAAGGCAACACAAAATCACTCATTCCTCTTGGGTGTTATCAACATCAAACCATGTCATCCAATGATCACATAACCAAAAACCATCCCACCAACTCAAATCAACTACATAATGACACTCGACCATAACCACCACCCTTTGGTGTTAAAAAATACCTAAAGGCTCAATCCACCCTAAACCTCAGACATAGGATCTAAATCTCCACTTCCACAACCTCAATAGACTAGTCAATATTTGTTGGGAGAAACTAAGACATTCCTAGATATACTTATAAAATCCTATATTCTTGGACATATCTATGATCCCTCATGAAAAACATTATGATATGATCATTCCAGACCAAACATTAATCTCATAACACCCACCCAAGTCTCTTTGCTCACAACACATCCCACTGGAAGACTCTAAATCCAATCCTTATTTAAATCCTCTAACTAATTTATCATTGTCCATCAAACCATCTATATGACCTAAACATGTTGAACGGATTCCAACAGTGTGATCTACATAGAAAAAACACTTGAAATGGACTACTCCCAGGCCCATATCTGACTTCTATGGCACAAAACCCCCAAAACCTACTAGATGGAAAAATACCCGGCATATAAATTCATGTACATGGAATGTACTATAAAATATCCACCAAGACATGCACAATTATAGGCCCGTATTATATTGGGTTCTTCCTTTGCACTATTACATGTTGTGTACCAAAAGTGCACTGTCTGTAATTTTCAATCATCTACCTACAATGTAATTTTTCACATGGCATAACACATGGCCATGTAAAACTACACAAAATGTTAATAAGATATAATGAGGGTACTTATGAAAATTATATCTCACCCAAATGGGATGAACAGATGTCATGTATTTATAGATCCTCACATCATTTCATTGGGGTTTTCGAATGGGAAACCCCTAAAACCACTTGAAAACATTATTTCCCTGAAAAATACCATGTCGACCCCCATTGCGTCCCTTGGAATACATTTTTTTCTATATGTCATAGAAAAAATATATGGGCATATAGGAATATAACTAAACACTTATAAATCCTCATGGCATAAGAGCTGACACTTTGGGATCAAATCCACTCTTGGAAGCTGTTGCACCTCAATCAGGTTCTGATATACCCCATCGATGAGGCCTGGTAAAATCTCCTCCCACTTCTCCATATGTTATGATCATTACATTATGTGAAAATCCCCTATCCCTCCTTCCACGTGTGGAACCCCAAGGGGTATCCTTTAATTATTTTAATTAATTAGTTAATTAATTAATTAATTTCTTATTTTATTATCTGTCCCACATCCCAGAACTCGAGGTGACTTTTTACCCTACCATAGAAAACCCCCATTATGGAAAAAACCAGAGTCAGAATCTCAATATGATACTCCATTGAAATGATAAATCCACCAGAAACCACATGACCAATTAAATATTTAATTCATAAAAATTTAAATATTCCCCCAAAACTCCAATTGCTCGAAACTCTCCAAAATTCATATCCCTAGGAAAACAACCTATTAAGAAGACAATGGAGTGGTTATAAAAATTATTTCATACTATCTTCTAAGAAAAATTTAAAATTTAACCCTCCTGATATCACAAATAAATTAAATTTCATCACAAATTTCCTAATCCCACGAACTCAGGTATTTACATCCTCCACACAGTAGACATTTTCATCCTCGAGAAGTACTGGTGGTATTCAAAACCACAACCTATCAATCCTTTATACTCAAATAAAGATTAAATCATTGAATTCTACTCAGATATTCCAACTATGTTCCTCTATAATACACTAATGATAGTGCATAAAAACACCACAAGGACAAAAACCCACATTCCACCATCATCAAACCATTAGGATAGTGCATAAATACACCTTAATATCCTGATATGTCGTTTCATATTTAAAAACATTTTGTTAATCTTATGGTGCTCCCCTCCAAATAAATATCATTTCTATTTCCTTCCATCAAGAAATATTTTCCACAACCAACTACCGAAGCGCATCCAACCCTCATTACTAGACATGGCCATCTCACTCTGAGTAGTGAAACAAAACAAAACATTATTATTTAATTTTATTTTCACCCAAGTAAAAAACTAATAGAATTGATCATTATATGATCCATCATAGGGACCCCTGCAATAGTAATCTCATTGTAGAAGCCCCCATATATGGCTTCACATACACTTTTCCATGAGAAAAACCTATAAGTAGCTACATTGTCAATCTAAGAACATATCTCTATATTTTGGCTAGAGTCTAGTCCACTCCTAGCATATTGAATATGAGGTCAAAATATTGGATAAGATCATCTCCAAACTGTGAGTATAACAAGATTTCATCAATGCATACCACCACAACATCACTAATTTAAGAACATTATAGATCTATCAAATGGGCTTGAGTCACCATTACCAAAAATCTATCATCACACAAATAATGAATTTTACCCCATTCACAACTTCCTTCCCAAATCAAGCACCACAGATGTACACCCCTATAGAGTCTAATAAACTATCCAAATGATATTTCGCATTAAAATAAATTTCACCTCCATTATTACGCTATCATAGAACCATCACATGCCCTGGTGTAACCCATCCACTAGACCTACTTCGAATCCAGCAAGTCACACCTCATGAAAATTGATCTCATAAGACTAAACCATGAAACCAATGAACTTATCGTGATCCTAATCCAACACAAATCCATGAGTCTCAAATCGGATGTACAAATTTTTCCAATGATTGGAACCTGAAAAAACAAAACCCCTCTTGAAAAAAAACCACAAGGTAGTAACATTAACACCAAATTTAACCATCCAAATATCAAAAGGCATCCAACAAGACCAAAACACAATCCCAACTACATTCTCCATGCACCATTATCACTACCCCAAAAATACCCATATATTCCTCACAGACCTAAAGGCACGAAATACTCAGTAGACCCATCTAACATGAAACCCTAGAAATCTTAAAAGCCATGACTCCGTCCTTTTATGTCAAATCGTGAATGAAACTAGGATATCCCACCTACCCCTCCAAAGAAATTCTCATTTCAAGTCACTAGGATTAACAACCATGATCTACTAAATCTCACAAATAAAAACAACTCACGGGGATCAACACGCACCCATCTCATCATCACAAAAAAATCACAATGATAACAATCCTCCTCTTGGGTCTTGAACCATAATAGAAATGTATACCTACCCAATACCCACAATAAGGGAAACTATACTCGTTGAGCATCTTATCATTAGAATTCTTCCCTGAGGGCCCAAAAAAAAACTGAAACACAATTATCTACAAGGGGTCTGAAACCCTACACATATAAAAATATTACTCACATGTTTTACTGCACCAACCATGAATGAGATCCACACCAAATTTCTTTTTGACAAGAATATCACCATGGATACATCCAACACACCATAAGAAAAAAAGCCATAAAATCCCACACTAGAAGGCCTATAACTAGTGGATCATACAATCTTATCATGACTCGTGAGATGAATTTTACTTATGTCAGAAAATAGTCAAATAAAACTCACATAATTCCTTCCAATGGTACATTAGCTTGAAATACATCATAGAATATCTAGTCCAAAATATAATATTCAACTCTCTAAAAGAAAATTATATAAAAATGTGACATCACAAATCCAAACTATCATTCCCAGTCCCTAGTAACATGGAATTCCTACTGAAGCATGTGTTCCTGAAACTCCATCCATGAATCCATCACAAGATCCAAGTAATTATAATATATAATATACAAAAATCCCAAATAGTTAAATAATGAGAAAGTAACTCATTTGGTATAACTTTTTAACATCCCATCCTAGTAGCCACTAAATAAGTTTTCCAAACTCTTTACCGACAAGACCCCAAGCATGTCTCTTTATTTTATAAGGGATACCAACTAGTAGTTTGGGTATAAATTGAATTTGCGAGGATACTATACCCCCATATTAGAGTAAAAAACCGAAAATCAATAAACAAACATTATATGCAACAGAGTGGGGGGAATTAGAAATTATGTAAAGATAAAACGTCTGTAATAAAATGATAATGTAATAATGGACTGAACTTCAATTTCATACATAGAAAATTGATCACCCATAATGTTGATCAAAAATATATTATAAATTATGTAATGTAAATACAATTAAACCTACTACCAACCCTAGGACACAAAGCATACCCTGTCTCAAGAACCATGTAATACTGCTCCATCCTAGCTAGTCGACTCCCCATGAGCATCCAACCCAACCATGAACATTGGGGCCTCAATCCAATAAATCATGTATTAATGATAAACATTATTGTATAAAAAGGTATGTACACAATAAGATATACATGTTTAATGGGTCAGAAATAAATCTCTGTTGGCCACTCCTAATGGTCAACATATAAACTTCTTCCATAAGCACACAGTCAGGAAATATGATCATCCAAGATAGAAAAAAACCAAATATCAAATATAAAATGAAAAAATAATTGACTCATTTGTTGGATTCCTCAATCAACCATGCCTACATCGACCATTTCCAGAATATCTCTACGAAAATATCAAGGACCGAGCCACCCGAACAACCTACTGGCTTCATACCTATGGCATCAAAAAATACACATGAAAAATCTGGGGACCCATCCTATGATAGTACTATCATCCATGATGCTAATATAATCCATCACGTACAACTTCCTCATGACCCAAAATTATGTCATACATGGAACCTCAATACATTTTTGTAGTTACTTCATAAGTACTAGTAAGCCTAAACCCTCAGTATGACATATGTATCATGTATCTTAACAATGATTTCTAGAGACTTAGTCCAAAACCATTGTTATATATAAAATTAATGAAACCAATATCATTATTCGGACATTTTAACCATGGTTTTTGAGTATCAGTCCACCATCCATCCCATCTTGTATACCATCAATGCCCAAATCCTTAGTCTAACACACTATCCATGATGTATACTATCAGTATCTAGAGACTTAATATGAATCCATCTATACAATATAAATCCTTTTCATGGAACCTCAATCCAACAAAAATTGATATATATAACATTGATGGAGCTCAAATCCTCTTTATAGAGTATACACAAGGAGAAGAAGATGCAGTCTAACATCATTTTTCACTTTACATTCAATGATTGATAATATCCTATGTCTGTGAACTACACATAAAGTATACTAAAAATATCTATAGCCTTAGTCTCAGACTATATAATTAGTATAAATCCTGATCTCAACACATCATTCAGTCACCAAACTAGTTATATGGGATGTCACTTCACTATACTTGTAAATATCAAATAATATGCCTAAATCCTTTTCCCAATACTCCACCCATTAACATCTTATGGGTACATATAGAGATCCTCTATCTAATAATCATAATCGGGTATATCTAGGACCATACTCATGGATCCTCTATCAGACTCTCTCATCCATCATATCCCTTACAAATAAATCATATTATAGAACGTAGAAATCCCAATGGAATTTCAACAACCCAACATGAAATAACCAGAAATAAGCATCTTAATCCAAGTGAAAACATGATAAGAGTTGGTTACACGACAATCATTACCTATATTATCTCATCCCACTGACTATTATATCAATATTGTCTCAATCAATACAAAAAACCAACTATATGACACACACCCACTCTGGGTTACCTTATCAATTGTGCCAACACTTGTCCTACAGTAACCTCACAAATAAATAGAAGAATCCCTCCTTAAATCCATAGAACTGGAACTCACGAAGGGATCCTCCCAAAAAGTCCTAGATAAAAACCTACTCATAGGAAAACTCCTTATACATTTTACATACTCTAGTGGCCCTCAATGGAATCCAATAGATCCTCTATCAACAATAAGAAAACAAAGTAATCTAAAACCACTCTAGCCTCATAGAAATTCATAGCATAAAACCACAACATCCAATGATAAATGAACCAAAAAACATCCCACCATAGTAATCCTAAATATTACATAAGACTCAACAAAACTCCATAATGACACTTATCTATAACCATCATCCACCATGATCCTCACACATAGGATCTAATCATCAGCTCCTCAAAATTTGAGTCACTACTCCAAATACATAGAGAAAACCCAAGAAACTCTTAGAGATACTACTCAAATACCATATTTTGGGATTAATACTTGAAACGTCAAGAAAAGCAGTGTGACACACTTGGGCCAGACCAAACACCAAGCTCACAACCCTCACCTGAGTCTCCAAGATAAAAAACCTACCATTAAAGAATTATAAATCCAAACCTAAAGGAAATAATCCAACTAAAAATTCATGGTCTAAAACACAATAAAAATGAACTCTACATGGAAAAAGTATCCTAGTATTGTGATCCGAATGAAAAAACGCACAAAATGGACTACTCACAATCCCAAATATGACTTCTAGGGTAAAAACACTATAAAACATCAAGATAGAAATAGTAAATGGCTTCTACTTTGAACTATCGACCTGAACATGTAATTTTACATTAATAGAGTAGCATGGGTTCTACCTCTGTACTACTACATAGATTTTACCTGAAGTACATGTGGTCTACTTTCTAGACATCATCTATATGTGTTCCTTTTCACATGGCCCAGATCATGGAAATATATTACTACACCCCACATACTTATGAGATGTACATATTTAAAAAATTTGAAGAACACATGGTGTTTGTTGAAATAACCACATGATGGGTAGCAAAGGTTTCCAAAGAAAAAACTCATTCAAACCCCTTAAAACCCTAGTTTTCATCCAAATAAGCCCAGATTAACCCTTATGTGGTACTTTGGAACCATTATATGGCTATAAGTTAAGAAAAAATAGTTTATGGGAATTATTGAATAAAACCACAAACATGTCATAACTTGTGGCATAAACTCTCATGCTATGGGTTGAAATATTCTCTCAAAAGATGATGCACCTCAATCTGGTTCTGATCTATGACAATGATGATGTCTAGCTACATCTCTACCTCGATCTCTTCTGGGACCATCCATAATGCTTATAGAGAACCCCCTTCCACACATTCCCTCTATGGGACCCCCAAATCAGTTGTGGATTTATTATTTAATTTAATTTAATTTAATTAATTGATTAATTAATTAATTTTCCATTTTTTTATCTATGTCGAGTCTCATAACCCAATGTCAGTTGATACCCTACATACGAAACCCCCATTCCAGAAACAACTATAGAGTCCGAATCACAATCATATTATCCATTAAAAAGATACATCACTTGACACTACCTTGATAAATAAATATTTAATTAAATAAATTATAAAATATTACACCAAACACCAATATTCTTGGAAGTCTGCAAAATTATTATCCTATGGTAAACACCCTGTTCTGGGACCAAAAGAGTGGTTAAAAAAAGTATATGAGATCATATTCTAGAGAAAATGACCATTATACCGCTTATGAGAAAGTGAGAAAAAAACTAATTATCTTATCTAACTTCAATATACCACAAACATGGGTCTTTATATTTTGATGCATTTTAACCCTTACATTTCTAAGTTTGAATAAGGGATAACCCCATTTCAACTATAGTGATGGTAAATCATTTTAGTATTTTCTAAATTTAGTATGGTGAAAAATCATGTTGTCTGTATTATGTATTTTAAAATATTATGATTTCAAATATGTAATTTCATTTTAGAAATTAAATAAATTTAATTGATATTTTTTTAAAATTAATCATTTATAAATTTGAATGAAATTATTTTTTAATGAAAACAAGAACATATAAGATTGTTTATTCAATATTACATTTATTCTAATGAGATATTTTATTCAAATTTTAATTAATTGTAATAATTTTACATTAATTATTTTAATAAAATTTACTTAATTAAATATTATAAACACAAAGGAAAATTTCAATAACAACAAGTATTTTTAATTATTCATTAAAAAATAAATATTTTATAAAAAATATAAAATAAATTAAGAAAAGGTAACTTAGAGTTATCGATTTTAAAAATGAATTTTAGGTTTCAAAATAATTTTTTAGTATGTGGTAAAAAATTGTTTTAAAATATGTGTTCCAAACATGACTAAACCTCCTTTTTGGAAAATACTGTTTTTAGAGAACACATATTTCAATATAAAATTATTGTTATTTTATTTTTAATATATAGAAAACCATTCAAAACATATTTTATACATGTGTAAAACATATGCCATATAATTTAGTTAGGTTTATTAATAACCTCATGTGTAACAGCTAGGTAATTATGACCATGATTATATTATAATATGTAAATAGATTATCAAATTTTGTTTAAACACAGTTTTGCATGCATCATAATATTTTAAAGATAATTAAGTTAAATAAAATAAAATTTATCATAAATTATTGTGGTATTGTCCTATCTTATTTCCATGATATTTCATTTCATATATGCTATCCAACGTGGTTTTCTCTATAAAAATTGTGGGGTGTTATATGCACAATAATTTTCACCTTCATTTCACCGTATTGAATGAGAAAACATTTCTTCAGTGTATATAATAATTACTATATCCATAAAAGCAGTGTAATTATATTTTCATCACTAGTTTACATGGATTTTTATAATGACTAATTTTATAAAAATATAAATTTTGAAATTATTATTGTTTGATAATGATGAATAATAATTCACATTTCATTCATAAAAAATAGATACAACATTCATCAGTATGTATATCCTACTATATCAAAGAACCATGTAATTAATTTTTATATTTATACCACATATAGAAAACTATACATATATATGTAATTAAAATATATGATATTTATATCTTGGATAAATTTTTAGATATGATAGATCTATGTTCTATGTAAAAGTATAAGAACTATAGTACTAAAAAAATTAAAAATGAAATAGTAAACACCAAGAAAAAATGAATATAATAATGAATTTTTGATAAATAGGGGTTAATAATATTTGAGTGGATTATATATTATATTAAAATTACCATCATTTTTCATTAAGAAGGTACAATAATTATAAATATTTAGTAATTGAGGGTAGAGTTCTATTGATCATCGTGTAATTTGAGGTAAGGGATTTTCAATACAATCTTATTAATTATTACGAATGTTTATGATAATGTTTCAAATAATGAAATTTTAGGACATATATTTTAATAATCCCTTAAATTTTCTAGGAAATAGATTATTTTTATTGATAAAATTTTTCCGATAAATTTTAATCACATTACTATTTTTTGTGATAAAAATAATTTTTTTTTTTGAAAAGAGAATTTGTTTTTGAATTCGATAAAAAAACATTTTAATCCATATAAAAATTATAAGAAAAGGATAAAATTTTGTTTTATATCCAATTATGTTTGTATAAGTAATTTTTTCACATTATTGAAATTTTAATGAATTTATTAATATAAATCATAATGTTATTTTTTGAGTGACATTCTTATTATTTTTAAACTTAATTGATCAGTGAATCTGTGTTTTAACATACACGGAATGAAAAAACTTTCCCTCCCCCATGACTGATCAATTATATGAAAATGACTTTAATTTTTCAAAAGGTTATTTTCAAATGAATATTTTCCATTAATATTTGTGTTTTTTTATATTTTAAACAATTAATTTCATAGAAAAATGAATTTTTTCCATAAGAAATTTTCTTTTATTAATTTAAGGGTATTTTTTGACTATTATATCACCCTTTTATTCTACTAATACTTTACATGGGAGGTCATAAAATGAAACCATAAAATTTAATTTTTTATATATCTTATGATGATTATATAATGAAGATTATAGAAAACCCATTTCATTCCCATATAGAAATTACATTATGAAACCTATTTATCTTCCACGGATTGTGATATGATGAAATAATGAAATTTTTATGAATCCCATTTAATTTTATTAGCTTATGATATGATAACTATTTTATGAAATTATCAGAGAATAAAATATTATTTCCATTATGTCATGGGATGTACCAGCATTATATAAACCACCAATGCATTGTGTAAATATGGATATATATTTAAATAATAATGAGTGGAATAAAGAGTGATCTCAGTTCAACAATTGATATTTTACACTATTATTGTATTGGGAGTGAACATTAACTATGTATATGATAGCTTTGGGAGAGAACCCAATCCATTATTATCTCCATATAAGTGATCCTTGAAAATTAAGGAAAATATTTTCTATAAACATTTAAATTCAAAAAACATATGTTTTATAACATTATTATTGTCTTATGATATTGTTCTATGATTAATTTTATATTCATGTCCTATAAAATATTATTCCTTATTATAGGAAACATTTTTGTGATCTATGATATACAGGGTTTGATTATAATTTTTTTATCATGTTTCCATACCATTATGTCTATTTTTTTCTAATGTAATCATTGATATCTCTTTAATTTACTCTTGTTGAGAATGTGAGCTCAAGAATTCTAATATCACCTTTCCCAAAGCTATGAACAATAGTTTTTTGTAGGGTATATATATAAAGATAACTACAATGAATAATTTTTCGGTGCATTTTCAGATATTTGAAGAAATAATTTTATTGCGCATCTACATTCTGAAACCACTAATCCATTATGGTCCTCTGGAGTGTATTTGTGAAATATAATGAATTTTCATATATAAAGATTTTATATCATCATATGAATAGTATGGGTTTCTATATTAATATTTTGTCTCACACTACAAATTATTTTTTAGTAATGGGCCTGATTAGGTATGAATCATGTTAACAATGTTCACTAACATGGATGTTTAAATGAGGAATAAATATAGATATAAGTTGTACCATTTTTTTTTGGTACTTCTAATCATGGTATCTAAATATATGATTACAAACATATATATAGGTGAGTTTAAAAAAACACCAAATAAGGGAAAAACAATTTCCTATTAATTATCACGTGATATAGACCATTACGTATTTTCCTGAATGTGGAAATAATCACACATTGGGGATGTCTCAATGGAACATGAAAATGATTAATGTGGGGAAAAAGGTGTAATATTGTATGTTTATAAGGAAAAATATAATCCTTTGTAATGATATTGATAAAAATAATGGTTTCCATATGGAATAATCTATAATTGTATGTTTAAAATCTAGGATATATGCGAATTATTTAAAATCGATTTCCAAGATTGAATTATCAATATGGTCATCACTAAGGTTGTATGAGTAGTGTATTGGAATTTGATGATTAATAGAAAACTATGAAATATGAAAAGAATGAGTTAATTTATTATTATTAATTATCATAAAAGTAAAGAAACGATACAATTGAGGTCGATAAATCATAATTTATCATTCTTATTTCATATTTCATATAAGGAAAATTAATGAATATTATGAATAACCCATGATAATATTTAAAAAGGAAGTAGAATAAATGAAGGTATTATTTAAAATAATTTATCAATAATTTTATTGTAATAGTTGGTAAATGGTATTATATTTATAATAACTATGCTATATATAATGATTTTTATTCTACTTTTTTCTAATATGGATTTTCAAAACTATTTTGAATGACACATATATCCTAGAGAAGTGATTTTGTGTTAAAGTAATATTTTTTGAAAACACATGATTAAGGGATAAATAACCATTTATATATGATATTTGTATAGATTAAAAAAATTTGGGCTAAATATATGATTAATGATGATAACTAAAAGTTGATATAATTGGGGAATATTAATTTGATTAGTGATTTATGTGACATGTTATTCAATACAATTTTTAATTCTATTTTGGAATTATAAAATATATTTGGCAGTATTGATTTTTATTATTGAAAAACTGATAGAGTTAATTATTGGTTGTATATATTTTTTAATTGATGTTTTATACTGATTAGGTTTTTTAATTTTATAGGATAATATTTTATCATGTTCTCGAAATTTATTTTATGTTACCTTAGGAGACGATTTTAGTCGTTTTCGGATAAATATAAAATTGGATCATGGAAAAAAATATTTCTTTATATAATTTGTATTTTCTATGTTATGAATTTGATCAGACATATTTTTGTGTATTTTTATTTTATCTTTTATGGTGTGGTTTAAGATAAAATTTGGGTGTTATTAATGAGGTTTTAAAAAATAATGTTTCATTTCATCATATTTAGATTTTTCTATATAATATAAACATTTCTAACCATTTTGGATTTTCTAAATATCTGTTGATATAAGAAATATCATATCATTATTTTTTGGATCATATAAAAATTTAAATGTTAATTTTAAAGCATCATGAAAAAAAATTAATATTGTTTATTTATTTAATAGAGTAAGAGATGAGATATATATAGAAATTAATTGAACCATAACAAACTAAATAATTATTCCAACAAAATTGAATTAAAGGAGGTAAAAATATTTTCAATGGTTCCCAATATTTATAGTCAAATAATACATTAACTTTAGAAAAATGATCATGAAATGAAAGTATTTCCCTTTTACCTATATTAATTAGGAATTTATGGTCTACCTTATCCATTAATAATGTATGGATGTGTGGTAACAATCTTCTTAATTATCATGTTTTATGTCAATTATTATTATTCCTAGGATTTTATTTTTTTAAACAATGTTAATATCTTCACTAATTTTAATTACATTCTTATCTAGGAACCCAATTTTGTGTTATACCTAGTAACATTTTCGTTTCCCAATGACCATTTTCAAATGGTGTCTTTTATTTGTATATACGATGCAGGATTTGAACAATTGTATTGTATAGAAATTATCGTTTATTATTTAGATAAACTTATGGGGATGAAATTTATTTATTCGGTGATAATGTAAAAAAATAATAGTTTATTTTAAAATAATACTATGAATTATATCATTCTTAACATAAAAAATTGATCTTTAAGTGAACTGAAATACATAATAAAATTAGTGTTATATAAATGCTACCATTATACCCTAGCCAATAAATTTATGCTATATAAAAAAATAATAACATTATGAAACTAAATTATTAACATTTTTGTTAATTTAATTGTTTTGATTAATGAATAATAAATATATTCTATTTTTTTTTATAAAAGTGTCTTTTTGTCTCAAAAAACATTTCAAAGAAAAAAATGATTATGTTTCATTTTATGAATGAAAAATATAAATAATTTATACAATTTTTTAAAATTTTGTTTTATTAATCTTGTATCGTTATTTATATATACATTAGAGTGTTATATAATGTTTATTTTTGTTGGATTTTATTGAAAATATTTAATTTTATGTGAATTGAAAAAATAGTATTTTTTAAAAAATACAATTTTATTTAATTAAATAAAATATTATAAAATAAGAATTATGTTCATCATTTTATAATAATGTAACATTTGAATAAATTAATTATATGAAACTAATTTAGCATATACTAATTGAATTTGTACATGATTATGATATAGTTTTTTATATATTATAAAATAAAAATTTATCAAAAAATTATTTTTAGGTGCACAATGTGTTTTTATCTTAATAAATACAATTATTATCAATTTATTAATAGTTATAAGTAATGTAATATATTGTGTATTCAAATATACATTTTAATAATATTTTTTTTAAAATTTTATATGTTATGTAATTGATGTAAATATAGTTTTATGCTTAAAAATGCATTTGTCCATATATATAATTTCACTATGTTTGTCCCAGATTCTTAAGATTAAAATATTTAAAATTTAAAATTTAACTATATTTAAATATATTCCAAATTTAAAATTAGTATACATAAAATATTATAATTGCATTTACATACATTATAGTCACTATTAATAAATGAATAGTAGAAAAATAATATGGTTAAGGTTAAAGATGATCTTCCATTGTGTAACATTAGGAGATATAGATTGGAATAAAAAATAATAATGTATAGATTTATATTTTTTAATCATATATTTTAATAAAGGGATTTTTTTTATAATTTCACATTAATGTGGCCTTATATTATTTTAATCTATTATCTAATTACATATGTATCCCTTCCCTTTATTACAAAATGGAACATATTCCCCTCCATCATTAATAAGATTTGGAGCTTATTTATCATAAATAATATTATCCAAGACTATAAAATGTTACCTAAAATTATCTTTAATCCACTTGTGTTTTCGTAAGACCAATCATTCAAGGTTTATATTGTAAACCAAAGGTTGTCTATTAAAGAAACTGTATATATCATAACCAAACACTTTAATTTTTTTTCTTCCACCATTTCCAAAACAATGATATCTAATATAAAATTATTATTATATATTAGAAAATATTATTATGTTATATTATGATTATGGAACTAACATTTCCTAAATCCATTTATTCTAGTGTGAAAAGAAATTATACCTTATTTGTAGGTGTGGAATATAGCCTCCACATAACGATATGATTAATATTCCATAACCACTATTCATGGTTGGTTATTATGATTCATTAAATATTTATAAATATATTTATTAAATAATTATTCTTATATAATTACGAGAATTTATTTATATTCTTCCCATACTTTTAATTGAATAAGAATAACTCGCTCGTGCATATTTTTGGATCACAACCACCATAATGTGATGGGATTCATTTTTAATTTTTGATTTACATGGATTTGAAATAGAATATATTTAAAGATTATATATTCTTTTTAAGATATAATTATTATTATTTAAAGGTTAATTATCATGTAACATTCATTTTTTTAATCATTCAAAATTTTTAATCAGCATTCATGTGTATGTACAATTTACCTGCTCCCTGAATAGGTGTAATTAATTTTTCCTGAAAACATTATAAAAATATATTCAAAATATCATATATTTATCATATATGGTAATTATTATTATATTTGTATTTATTTCATTATTAATCCCTTATCAATGTTCAATGACTAAAACTACCAAATCAAAATATACATGAGAAATGAATAGTTAACACTCGAACTGAAAACTTGACAATAAAATTTTTAATAAATGAAAATATAAATTTTATAATTATATCATATATGAAATGTTAATTATGATTATTATTTTTTTAAATAATTATAAAAAATCAATATTTATAATAATGGTCTATTGATCAATTACGAATCATGTGAGACATATGGTAAGGTTTTTTCATCTCGACAATGTAAGGTTGAGATATATTTGTCTTTTTTCCCAAATTTACATTTATGAGGTGTAAATAATTCCAAATTGATAATTTATATCAAATATTCATATTAATACATTTTATTTAATTTCATAATATAAACCACATGTTCTATAAGTCATTCATTTGAATGTTACAAATATGGCAAGGGTCTATAATATCAAATTGTCTTCATTGGGAGATATATAATGTTTTTCAGCAAACATACTTTATGAGTTAATTATTCTTCTACTATTATATATTTTACCTTCAATAAACTTATTTTTATTGTATTTAATGTTTCAAGTGATACTAATTTTATCTTCAGACTTATCAATCCAAATAATTCCAAATAATTAAATGATTTATGCAGAAATCTCACTTTTATTCCCGTTTTTGGGTGTGTACATTTATGATGATGAAATTCAACTATCTGTATCACCTTAATAGTATATATTTTCTTTTACTCATTTTTTTTGAGTAGGGATTAAAATTTTTTAGTCTCATTATGTACTCAAATGATAAAAAAGGGAACAAATTATTTATCCCATCAGAAGGTAACAGATTTATTCAAAATAAAATCAATTAATTTATATAATGTTTTTAATATTTCAAAATTATTTTATGATGTCATATTATACATTAATATTTTTATATTTTGTTTTATAATGCGAATTTCCAATTTTTACGAGATGAGTAACTTTTTTCCTATGGTGTGAATGAAATAAATTTTTAATGTATTCCATAAGAATGGGTTTTACTACTTCCATGTCTACTATTTTCTAGAAAGAATAACTTATATTATTTCATTTATATTTTAAATAATTATTATTTACATAAAATATTCTACATTTTTATATTTTTATGAGTCTATTTCAAAATGAAAATTGGGATTTATAATGAAATTTTTCATTGATCATTAAAAGATGATTTAGTTTATAACAGTATCCAATGATTGTTATTATAATTTACAGGTGATATGATAAAAGGATTACATATTTATTCCTTCACTTGATGTTTTATGATTATGATGATGATGTTTTGATGAAAATTTTTCACATTTCCATGAGTTATCATAGGATGAAATGAATAAAATTTTCATGATTATATTGAATACATATGAATAGATTATGGTAATGTGATAGATCGTTTATTTATATACATAAAAACAATTTTTTACTTATTAATGTTGTATGATATTTAGAGGTAATCAATATATTGTTCAAATCCCAAACATCGGTAGTTGGGAGGTTATCTCATGCCCAAAATAGGACACAAAATTGGTTATCCCAAGGCTAAATATTGTAAAAATGTGGTTATACCAATCCAAACATAGAGTGAATTTATTAATAGTTATACATGTCATAATATTTCAATGATTGTAACTATTAGACACATTTTATTCTACTCTAGTAGACATGGTATTTTTCTAATATTTTGATCGCATGGATAATAATCTATGATTCTTCAATTATTCTTGTCTTCTGATCTATCAAATCCTTATTGGGGTTTTTATTTTCTAAATTGTTTGGCTATGATTTATAAATCTAAAGATCATGTTCTCATACACTAATTTCCGTAATATAGTTTTATATGATTAATGGTTATAATCTCTCATGTTTTCCCTTACTGAGCATCTGAGGGTACTAATTATTTTGTTATATTTTCCCCCTGATATGATGAATTTTCTTATGTATGATATGTTAGTGAGGGGTTCTAATTTTGAATAACATAGCAGGGGATGCTGTATATTTTTTGTACCATTTTTTATATATATCTAATTTTATAGAGACATTGTACCATAATGACTATATCATACGTTATAATGATATATAGTGAATGAAAATTATAATTGATGTAATAATTCTGTTTTTAAATCATGTGTAACTATAATAAAAAAAATATAATTTATAATAACAAATTTAAAAAATATATTCATATATATACCCTAATATAAAATCATTTATAATTATTAACTCTATGTATATTTACATGTTATTATCTATCATCAATATTATAAGTGAGTAATATTGATAAATTTGAAGTACATTAATAATAATGATGTTGTTATTTTCACATGTACCAAATTTAATTAGTCCAAGATAATGTATTGTACTGGAATAGATGTTTTTTAGTCATTTTTTTGTAACGTCATGTATCCAGGTGCTGGACAAGTGTTCCCTATGAACGGTTGGTCACATGACCTAAAGTGTATCTCCACAAATTATAGAGGTTTCCGACTTGCAATGAGGGACACAGTTTGATAATGGGGAAACTGTGCAATCATTGGTAGATTATATATAGAGGACATCATATAGTAAACAATAGTTTTATCGGTAATAAAAAACAAAACTAAATATTAGAAGACTGAAAGTAAATCCTATTAAAGAAACAATTTATATATGTATACTTCATGGAATATGTATCTATGAAAAAATCCAAAAAAGTATCAATGATGGAAAGAAATATAGAAACAAAATTACAAGAGAAACAGAATACTCTAGCCACATTTCAATCATCAGCTTGGTCCCATGCTCTCCAGCTCCAAAAGTAATCAAGTATCGGATGAAGAAGGGTGTTGTCCCTTATCTTCACATGTATGAATTTGATCTGTTTGGGTCCAAACCCTAACCCAAACAGGGTGTGAGATGAATCCTAGTGTCAAAACACCAAAATATATGTGCATAACTGTCAGTGAATATATATAGCAGGTAATATGTGGAAATGAAGCAATAAACATAGATGCACACAAAATTAACCAAAATCCTATAGTTTTAAATTACATTCATTCACATTTATTATTCAATGCATTGAATCATGTAAACCATTGGGTCTGGCCTACGCTTTGTATCCCCATTGATCATAACAAAACATATGTCCCAGAAGACCATCATACCAATCATATAATACCATGTCCAAGCATGTGCTTTGGCTGGGTAGAATTGTAACAAAAATAAAATTATTCAATCACAACCCTTTGGAAATGTTCTCATAGTCTAATCCACCATATTCTAACATAAAAAAAATTATTTAATAAAAATCCTCTTTGATTATCTCACGATCTAACCCCTTTATTCCAACATAGCACTAATAATTTACAAATGGGCACTAGGGAAATAGTCACGGTAAATTCCCCTTGGTTAAAACAACATCAATATGTTATAAATAGACACCTGGGCGGCTCTCACGGTCTAAATCCCTGGGTCGATGAACACATAATAACTCTCATAGTAAATACCTTATGTCAACATAACAGTATACCATACATAAATGAACCTACCGAAAGAAGCTCTTTGATTCAACTTCTCATTGGTCAAAAATTCACAATGCAAATCATAGGCATCCCATATAATCCAAGACTCCAACGTAAAAAAAGGAATGGGAAATAGGATTACATAATAGGCAACCTATATTAAATGACCATAAATAATCCAATAAAGGAAATGCACCCATAGGGTGTCCCATAAACCAGATATCTAACATTACACATAAAAAACCACCCTTAATTAATAAACATACTATAATATGAAATAAAAAGATTTAAATTCCAAATCAATCAATTCCCAAAACATGGGTATGTGGCACTTTAAGCATATATAATCCAATGAAGAACAAAAAAAGGCACTAACCATGTACCTTGATTTCACAAGATCGATATAGTTGAACGTCTTCCTTGAATTGGCATGGAGCATTACAAAAAGGTGAAAAACACCCATAATTGAATAACCTATGAGAGAAGATGAATCGGGATGAAATGTTATTGGTGAATTGAAAACTCATCGGTGGGATTCCAACGCACCTAACGATGTATCAATCAGAGCTCAGATATTGAAATGTGGGTTTGATCTTCGTTTGTAATTTCCAAGTGTTATTGTACGATATACAAGAAGAAAATTCAGTTCTTGACATGAGACACGACCTCACTCTGATTTACAAAAAAAATTAAAATTACATGATATGTTCATTAAATATACATGCAGTGTAGTAGACTTAACCATCTCTCGAATAATCTGATCTTCCAGGTCACTACATGGTCATGTAATCATCCATTACATGGCTAGTAGGTGGTTGTATGCAACACTGGGTACACAATGTGTACATAAAAAACACATCTCTTACTTTTCCCTAAAAAACAACCTGAAATCAAGATCCATACTAGAAATGACGATCTGGTTTATTACAAACATATTCCTATAGAGAAACGTGTCCCCAGATATCCCTTCCAAGTGTGGTGGAGAAGAATCTACAAACAACTCTGTCCACTGTGATCTTACATCGTCCTCCCTCTCCCATGACTTATCCAATACTCACCCATGTTTCCATAGCCCCCATACCAGATAAATAGACTGGACATAGGGAACCATCATGTTGTGATCCAAAATCAGAATACGGCGCTTCTTGATAGATGCACCCACCTATAAATAAACCTCCTCCTATAAAAAACATAATATGTGTATGAGAAATAACTTTGTAGATGAGAAACATGAAAGGAGTATTTCCTAGACCAGTACCTTTGTGGTAACTACAACCGATAGGAAACCAACATGAATATATCTAAAAATCAAAATGGACCAATGTATCATGGTGAGAGATTATCCACAATCATAGTACTCATGTGTCCCAACCATGGTATGACACGTAAGAAAACATGATCTCTGACCTCAAACTCTAGAGGTCATCTCGGTTGATCGGCATGAGATTTCTGGCAATACTGTGTAGTAGCCATCCTCTTTTGAATAAACTCCACCTACTCAGTGGTCTCCTAGACAAGACGGGGTCCCAGCATAGCTACCTCACCTGCCTCAATCCAACATAGGTTATATCTGTATGTCTTATAATAAAAATCCTCATTGGGTTCCATCTTAAACATTTAATGAAAATATTCTTATAAAAAATCACCACCAGGGGTATGTGTGTCTCCCAAGAGTCCCATAAATCCTTGAATAATTATTGAAGCATGTCCTCCATAATCTGAATCATTTTCACATACTGGACATCTCTCTAGGTATCGTATATTGTACTCAAAGTACTTTTGTACCCAAATCCCTTTGTATTCCTATCTAGACATGAGTAGTATTCTATGAATCCATTTCTAAAATGATGGAGTGTGGAACCCCATGAAAATGGAAAATCTCTCAGATGTATAAATTTCCCTGATCATCAACACTAGAGGTTTCATTTATCAGTAAGAAATGTGAAACCTTTCTCAGTCTATCAGAAACTACCCATACTACATCATTTCATCAGATCGAACAAGGTAAACTCATCATGAAATCCACCATGAAATCAATCCAACTCCACTCAGTAATGGGTAACGTATATAATAGTCCTTCTAGTCACCGATGATCTACCATAACCCATTGACAGTTGGAAGATCCCAAACCAAAACTAGTAATATCCCTCTTCATTCTTATCCACCAATACTAATTATATAGATCATGATATGTATTGGTGACACCAGGATGACCAACCCATAACGAGGCATAAAAATCTCGCTACAAAAATTCACATATTTCTTATGAAACCCATACTCACCCCTGAAAAAGAAAATCTTCATCCCCACCTATGGTCCACCAAGGAGTAGGGTCCTCACCTAACTCCCTCTCCCATGGGACTATGCCTTCAGAATCAGATAGCCACCTCTTTCACACTCAATACATTAGTTTAGATGTAAATGTTATTAAAGAATGAAATGTCTAACCCTGTATTTCATGCACCACCAAATGAATCTCATAGAACAGATCAATAAGCTTCCACTCACTAGTCTCCTCATGAACTGCATGAATATGAGTTCTCCTTTTCAACACATCAACCACTATTATTCCTTTTCTAGGCATATAGGGAAGCTCAATGTCAAAGGACTGATGGTAATCATCCCACCTCTAAGTCTCAAATTAATATCTTGTTGAGTAAATATATACTTGAATATTTTATGGTCAGTGTATAACAAAAAATTCGCACCTAAAATATAACATCTCCAATAATTTAAAGCATGCACAACTAGAGATAACTCGAGAGCATACATTTTGTAATACCTCTTATATGGCCTCAACTATCGATACATGTATCCAATGAATCCTTCCCCCAACATAATCGCATCTATTATCCGGATACTTGACGCATTAGAGTAAATGGTGTACCTCTTTCCCGGGTATTGAAAAATAAGTATCGGTGCTGAATTCAATCTCCCATTAATATTTTGAATGGTTAAATTTAAGGAATAAATCCACAAGTACATTGTTCCCAATTTATTTAGGACCATCAGTGGTGCTTCTGAGTTTGAAAAGTCTTGTACAAAACATCTGTAGAAACCAACCATCCACAAAAAACTCTATAACTCAAAGAGGTTCATCGGTTTCTCCCTAGAAACGACTGCTCTCAATTACTCTAGGACTACTAATACTCCAGTCTTTGAGATTACATCTCCCATGAAATTAATCTTGTCCATCCAGAAGTGACATTTTCAGAGCTTATCATACAATTGATACTCTCCCAGTTTACTCAACATAATCTCATGATGAATGAAGTTGTTAGGTATACTATGAGATTACACAAATATATCATCCATTGAGACTACAATAAATGAATCCATGTTTAGATGGAACACCTAGTGCATCACTACCATGGAAAATTCTGGTGTGTTCATGAGACCGAACATCATAACCAAAAACTCATATAGATATTTCCTACTTTGAAAGGATATAATAGGTATATATGATGGTATAATACACAGGTGATGATAACCAGATCTCACATAAATATTTGAGAACATCCAGGCTCTGCAAAACTGATCAAAGAGATCATAAATCCTCGTTAAGGGATATCAGTTCTTGACTATTAACTAGTTCATATTTTGATAATATACACACAGTCTGATGGAACTATCTAGTTTCTTCGCCAAGAGTAGAGGAGAACCCCTGGGGAATTACTGGATTGAATTAAATCTTTTAACTAAAACTCCTCAAACTACTTGTTCAACTCCTGTAACTCTAGTGTAGGAATCTTATAAGGAGGAATAGACAATGGCTCCACTCCATGAACTAGATCAACAGATAAATATATAACACTTTTTGGAGGTAAACCTGGAAATTAATTGGGAAATAAATCTCTAAAATGACCCACTACAAGAGGAAATTCCATCTGTGAAGTCCACGATTAATCTAGATATAAACTACAAATATGGGCTATGATTCCTCTCATCCCATGATGCTCGTGTCTAGATATACTCATCTGGACATCCAATTCTACCTTGGGTAGAAAATACCATCCCTCTAGTGAGGTGAAACTCACCCTGCGACGATAGTATATTACAATCGACTAAAATAAGAACAACGAGTATATTTTGAGAATGACATCGAAACTGATCATATCAACTGCATAGAGGCCCCATTAGTAGTGACACCCACTAACCTATGGTTGGAACTCTATGCACTAACATACACTAGGAATCCTAATACCCAAGATAGTGGCGTGTTTCATAACATTATCAGAAGTAATGATGTAGAGTCCAAGCCTCTCCACAACAGCAACAAATATAAAACTATGGGAATCCCCTCTATTGAAAAGAGAAGAATCTAAAACAGAGGCAACTAAAATTGTAACTTTAACAATATAGGGTATGAGATCCTTCTCTTGCTGGGTATATTCCATCACAAAAGTCATACCTGTACCGCTTCCCAAAAACACACCTATCCACCTTGAAATGGTCCACTAAGCTGTTGCTGAGAACCTATTGTCTGGAAACAACGGTCGTGACCACCTAATCAGCCCGAAAAACTCCAAATTATCCAAAAGATGATATACTGGTGGTCTTTCTCCTGAATATGGTGTCATAATAGATACCCTCTCCCTCTAATAGTGATTTCATGCTACTAATATTCTTGATTTAGTGCATACAATTGCATGAACTGCTCTTAACTAGGTACTTTGGGAAATGTGGTGTCGTGTGCCCACTCTTCCTACACTGGTAGAACACCACTTTGCTACCAGAATAATCATACTGTGAACGATCTCTACGGTGCTTTTTGATATCAGTCAAAAGAGTATCAACCAAGTATACTGAACCAACCAAATTTAAACTCCTTACTCCCTCAGTTTTCACTCGGTAATTAGTGCCTTATTTACTATAGCAGTCACCAATGTTAGCATGAAAAAATTCACATGCGATTATATGTTGTACCAGATTCCATCCTCAAATCACCTAGCAAGTGATAAATCATCCCTTATTAGAATTGGTGTGAAGAGCTGAATCTCTGTAAAGTGAGAGGATTAATCCATCACTGAATGAGAGCCCTAGTTCAAAAGTATGAGCTCTCGACCTCAGTCAGCCCTCAATGTCTTGAGGTAGATGTAATCATAGAATTTACTATGTAACTCTTCCCAAGACATACCTCGATGATGTCCTTCTTTTGTGATAACATCCCAGCATCAATTATAGGAATAACATATCAAGTATTTCATGAGCTTCACCCTCCTCTATGGGGGAGTCTCTAGATGCTCAAATATAGAAAACACAACCTTCAACCATGCCTCTATATCTTGTAGTCCTTAATTCCTTGATAGAGTGGGAATATGATGCTTCTAGAACACCATTTTCAACTCTTCCATAGTTGGGGTAGGATGTGGTGCTCCCATAAACTTCTGCACATTCCTCATAAATACTTAATTGTACTATGCATCATCTACAACATCTGGTATAACAACTAGTTCCCAGACAGGCACAATAGTATGATCATCTAACATTACTAGGTCTACCATTTATGGTTCCTGGTCATCGCCCTATACATGTCATAAAATTGGAGGACGTCTATGTGGAATGACTCAGCATGGTCAAGAATACACGTTTTTTGAAGAGTAAAAGAACTAAAACATAGATGTTAAATTATGGAATAGGTAAGGAAAGCATTCAGGTTTTTCCAAAGGAGTGTTACAAAATGTGTAATACACCCACATTATGTGTTTCCTCTATCCTTAACATGTGTGTCTACATCAACCAATGAGGTCGTGTAACACCTCATACACATAGCATGTTCCTCACGAGACACAACGTGTAATTGAATATCCCATCTTTCCTAATTTCTTCTACTCAGATAGAACTACACAGTTCTCTACTAGTGTAATTCTACATGCCATGTACACTCTATACCGGACATGTACCATGTATACTCCATCCTCCCATGTCATTAGTCACACTTCCTGATACACGAGAAATTACTACACGGCGTGTATAAGATAGACATGGTGTGTAAAACCCATGTTTCATCCACATGTTCCTTTAGTCACACATCCGGATGGCCTTTTATCACATGGTGTGTACTTACAATACATGGCGTGTTCTACACAACTATTTTCAACCCTGTGTCTCTACTCACTCAGTTAGTCACATGGTCAATAACTATAGGGCATGTAAATATGGTACATAATGTGTACATAAGAAAAGTTTTTTCATCCAGAATAAATGAACATATGGCATGTGTTCTTAACATCACATGCCGTGTTGTCTGGGTTTCCCGAGAGTAACCCTCTGAAACATCTATGGAACCCTAAAAAACTTAAAATTTTGAAAAATTCCAACCTTGTTCCGATCTGTGAGATCCCATAACCCCCACGAATAATTGATTTTCATTCTTATTCATATCATTTAATGAAAAAAATCAATTAAAGTTCAAACATTATCCACCAAAATCCAATCCATGCAGGCCTATAACACCTCAACAACCATATCTTGGAATCCATCCAAATGAAACATTAAATATACCTATACCTTATCAAAATAAAAGGTCTTTCAATAATGACATCTATCACCACAACATGCATATCTATCACCACATCTATCACAGCAACATGAAATCAATAATGCAAAGTAAATGGAATGACCAAATTGCATGACATGTGATCTCTAGTAAGTCCATATATGATGCATGATATGAAATAAACTCATCACATTGGATTTTAATAGAAATGGAACCACAATGATATCATTTACAATAGAACAAAACAAGTGTGTATCTCAGAAGTGAAATCAAATCAACAGTATAAATTGCAAAACCATAAAAACTGCAATATTCGAGGTAACATGGCTTTTTAGTGTACATGGGTTTGCTACTCCTGATGAATGTTTATCCCCAAAAACATATTCCTTCCTATCCCAGTCTATAAGATCTAAATAGTTAAGAATATCCGAAAAGAACCTGCTCTAATATCACTTTGTAACATCCTTCATTTTGGTGTCACCCAAAGGTGCCTCATACACGGTTGGTAACATGGCCTCAAAAAAATTTACCCAAATTCCAGAGGCATCAGACTAGCAGTGAGGGACAAAGTATAATAATGGGGAAACTATTCCCTCATTGGTATAGTATAAACCAAGGATATCAAATAGTAAACTATATAAGAAGTAATAATACTAAACATTAATAGATAACAGAAGACTGAAAGAAAATTCAACCGAAGCCATGATATATATATATATATTATGCATGGAATATGTATCTATGAAAATATACATACAGGTCACAATGTAAAATGAAATAAATAAACCAAATTACAAAAGAAATAGTAAACTCTAGCTTCATCACAAGCCTCAGCTTGGTTTCATGCCCTCTAGCTACAACAACAATCAAGTACCTAATGAAGAAAGGTGCTTTCCTATTTATACTCCTGGAACCATATAATCATTTAGTGGGGTGGTTGTTTTCCATACACATAAACAATATTATTTCCCTTTAGATGGATGTCTGTGTGATTTTTGGTCAAACCCATAGAATAATAAAATACTTGTTTATCGAGGATAATTTTTTTGTTATAAAAGCATGTAATAATGAAACTAGTGGGTTGGAGAAGGAACATAAAAAATTAGTTTGAGAGATGGTGTTTCCTCTTAATCAGGTAAGTCATTTTGGTTTTTGAAAAAAAGGCATCCATAGATGTATTTATTCAAAATTAGAGGATTATATGTGTAAAGGAGTTATATTGGTATGTGTATTGGACATATGTCATCAGAACACAAGAGTAATGAGTGGTGTCAAGAAGAGGGATATTTGGGGGCATTTTATGAGGAATGTAATGGACTCACTTGGATTTCTTTAAAACAAGTCAGGTGTACACATGTTCTGACCTAAATAAAGTCATTCCAAGCCTAATAAAATCAATAAATGATGTTTAATGGTGGAATTCTGTCAAAAATATAAATTTTAGACATGTATCTAGGTCATTAGGTCATATAATATTAAGGGTTTTCTCTTTATTATGCCTAATTTGACCTTAATCATTATGATTAATTCTAATCACATTCAAAAATCTATTTGTTAAAAATTAAAATTCTATAAATAGAAAATAAATATTATCATGATTAAAATTTTGTTTTCCCATTTTTTAAATTCAATTCATTGAAGTGGAAGAATTATTATTAATGTTAATCTTATAGACATAATGAAATTATAGGTTTTAAAAGTAGAAAAACATTCAAACGTTTCTTATGTTTTTAAATTTAATTTAAAAGTGAATTTTTTTATTAATTCTTAAATTGAATTAATAGATTTATAATTTTCTAATTTTACCTTTAAAATAATTTAAATTATAATTTGACATTAGTAATTATTTAAAATAAAATTTAGTTATAAAATGAAATGCATAATTTTCACTATTGATCAAGAAAATGAAGATTCACAAAAAAATAAAAAAACCATGGTGTTAGTATCATAAATCTATATTCAATATAATAATTTTATTTTATAAAATTCAATTTCAATAAATGACTAAAATTATTTTTTCTGATCATCACAAAAGGATATGAGAAACAGTTCATTCGAAAAAATAGTATATTTAACTATATAAAGACCACACAAGAAAAGTAAAATTTTTCATAATAGAAATGTTTTATAAAATATAAAACCATTATAAATATATTTAAAAATTATTTATTTCTATTCATATAATTTTGTTTTAATGGCTAGTTTATAACTAACATATTTTAAAATATAAAACCATAAAATGAGGTTTCATAGAAACTCATTATTGCGTGTACTGTATTCCAATTTAGTGTTGAATGTAATATAAGGTCCATATTGTGTAAATAAGTTCACTTTGTGGACATTATTAATTGAAACTTATTAATTAGTTATATTTACCGAAATGGAAGGGTAAATCATTTAAAAAGGGTAAAAATATTATAATAATATAATCCTACAGTAAAACATGTAATAATCCAATGGGATGAGATATAACCAACAAATAAAACTATTTGGATGAAAATTATATCTTTTTAAGACACATGGGTGTGATTATGAAGCTTATAACTTTTAATTTGAAGTAAAAGATAATATGATATTAACATATATCTTCTTACTAAAACAATTTTAATATGGGTTTATATAAGTGATATATTTGAATATAAATATTCAATAAAAATATTAATATATTTCTTACATAATAGTATTTTATTTATTATTTTTTGACATTAAATAATTAAATTTATTTTTGACACATTTATGATGTAGTGATTGCTTTATTAATAAAGGAACCAAATAAACGATTATGTAAATATTAAAAATAATATTATTTGACATTATTTATGCCATCCAATTTTTTAAAGGAGAATATTACATGATATAAGAATATTAAATTGGTTTTTATGTTATCTATATGTTCAATTTCATTATATATCAACATAATTAATATTGAAAAATTAGAATAACATATGTTTTATAAATTAGTTATTTATTAAATTGTTTAAAAATAAAAAAATATTTTAAAACTACAAGGTTCATATGATAAGGACATGATGTTAATTATGATTAAAATTATGGGAAATTGACCCCATATAAGTGAAATTAATATCCTCTTAACAATTAAAATGTTGTTATTATAGTTAAAATTAAAAGAGAATTATTAACGGTAAACCGAATGGATAAGGATTAATTTAAAATCAAATCATGACTAAAAATAATTGGATGCTAGTGTTTATAACTATCCTCATATTATCTTTTATATATATCAATTTGGATCCATTTTATTTAAAAATTTAATTAATACTTATTTAATAATTTAAGAGCTTCCAAGGGTGTCATTTCCCTCTCCTTTTAAAAGGTACCCTCTGTTCTCTAATAATAAAAATTCATGAACCCTTTGGTTCATCCAATACAAGAAAAAAACTCTTAGATAATTACATTACCTCGTCAAAGAATCAAAACATATAGAATTAGTCCTTCCAAATAATCCTTTTGGAATAACCAAAAAAAGTGACATGATTAAGAGGCAATGCCTTCACTCATGCTTTTTTGTTTCATTTCCATTATCCACTACCTAAACTCTTCTTTTTATATGTGAAGGACCCGACCCCATTTTCCCGGATCTTGTGCATTATTTTATTACATTGGCATATAACAAAGGAATATGTATGACAAAGGACAATGAAGGTTAATATCATTTGGAAACTAGATACATATATATGTTCCACATTATATCAAAAAGGAAAAAACAACACAAATTTATTCAATTAGAAACAAACAAGACTCTTAGTTAATCCTTACAAGTTATTCATATTTTACTACTTCATAACCTGGGAAAATGATACATAAGAATGGGGTGATCTCAAAGGCTCAGTAAGGGTAATAAATATAGCAGATGATAGCATAACCTTAAGAAATGGTGAATAATTTCAAATAAATTCCTTTATTAAAAAATTTGAACACATTATGGTAGGGATATGCGTAGAGTAAATAATTCCCTAATAAAACATAATCACATGTATTCTACTAGTCAAATAACCACATAAAAATTCAATTACTAGAATATTAATGAGCTATGTGCATATGCTATAAATTCTAGAACATTTTTCATGGCCTTATCCAAGAAGAATAATGATGATTTAGGCCTTGGACAAAATCAATATATCACAATGGGAGATTCCTTGGCCAATTCCACTTCTATTTTTCTAATAAGACCTACTAATGCATTGAGGGGAAAAAAGGGGGGCCCACCCATCATATAATAATTCCAATGCATTCCTTATATGAGTAGGGATAAACATAAACAACGTATATATTCTTATTGAATTGTCTTATGAAATGTAACTAAATTTCCCCAATCATTAAATATAAAACACCAACCATTACCTATAATATGGTTAATGGTTTTTCAATAAATCATTCCCAATAGAGGTAGTAATAAAATATTAAATAAAATATGGTAGATGAAATCATAAATGATTAAAACCAATAATATATAATAATTAAAAATAGTGTTGAATCAGATGAAAATTCTCTTATAAAATCATTAAGCAATTCTTTAGATAAATACTATATTATTTTGAAAAGTAGATTTCTTTTGGAATTTTTTTTATAAATTCAGAAGTGAAGAAAGATAATATTTTCAAAAAAATGAGTTATTTTATAATGAAAATTGAATCCAAAAAATATTATAGAGTTCCCTTGAAAATAGGTAAGAATTTGAGAAGTTCCCTTGAATCGGGCTTGTAATTTGGAAACAATTTTGAAAGTTCATTTTAAAATGTGTAGCTATCCAAAACATATAAAAGGGTTATGGTCGGTAAACATACATATATTACTCACACAAAATTTATGAGGATTAAATAACAACACATGTGAATTTCATTGAGGTAATTAGACAATTATTGTAACCCAAATTAAAATGGATGTTGTGGTAGAAAAACCCATACCTAAAATCCAAACATGTTCCGCTCATGGAATTAAGCTCATGGAAAATGAAAATATAATTATTAATTACCTATTTCAGAACATATTAGACATGTATTTAGTTTATCATAATTCTATTTAGTTTATTTATTTCGTTATTTATTGTTGTTATGTTGAATTTTATTGTTCCGCAGTGTTGGTTTTTGTTATTCTCATAATTGATACACTTTTTTTAAGTATTGGATTTCATGTGGAATGGATGTAAATATCCATAATTGAAATTAAATATTATTTATGATCATAAAGAATTCATAATGGACATTTCTATTATTTTGTTAAATGAAATGAGAGTGAATTATTATATAGAACATTAATGATAATTGTATCAGTTAATTTGTGGGTTTTGATTACAACAGACTAATTTTTCATTATAACCTAACACCATTTGATGACAAGAATGGTTTCATGAACATAATTGAGAACGATAATAGAAATCGAAATCCCATCATACTTGAATGTTGTAAATTGACACATCTCAGATGGTGTTCTTGCTACTAGTATAAAACAATGTAAAAGGAAGAGATGATGATATCTTATTCCACAATCATTAAAACATTCAAGTACATGAATTTTACTAGAGTAATCACAACATTTTGATAAAGATAGTAATAATATGAAAATAAAACAAATGATCTTTAAAAGAAAGACAATGAATTAAAAAGAGGAATTTACATCTTGAAACAAACTTCCTTGAGAGCCTCCTTAAGGGAGAGATTTTGTGTATTATTATGAGAACAAGGCTTTGTGGATGTGTTGGGAGGTTATTTGGATATAATTTAGTGTAGGAACAATGCTTGACAGGAGTTATGAGAATAGGGAGTGACAGGGGTTGTTATAGTGGATGGGAGAGGGGATTTCTAAATTTTAAATTCATTAATTTATTATTTCTCTAAAACAGAAGGAATATTAATTATTCTATGACCAAAAATAGTAATTTTATCTTGTAAGTCCGAATAAATTGGGTTTACATCAGAAGAACATGATACATGACTCAATAATTAGTATATTTAGCTTGTTTTGTAAATTATGGCATTTCACTATTCATAAAAAAGTCATGTATTTTAGAAAAATACCAAAATTCACCCTAACAATTTTCAAGGTGTAAAATCTAGAAATGAAGTCCAATTTTCAAAAAATAGTTCATATATATGTTTAATATAATATTTAATTTAAATAATAATTTATTCTAAAAACAACATCTTTAAAACTTTTATTTACTTATTCCAAAGCATAGGTATACCGTAATTTCACATGAATATTATTTATCTTCTATCATATATAAGATACCTATCCATTAGGGTATACCACTATTCAAAACGGTATGTAACTATTCATTTTGGTAGGATACATTTCAACAAAAATATATATTTTTTCTTATCTAACTCCAAATAACTCACTTATCGCAATTGTGTAGGTCAGAGTTTCGAAATTCATATCACAGATGTGATAAAATTATTTTTTTAAGGGTCAGATAACACTTAGTAGTTTATTATATAGTAATTTCATGTGATTAAGACATGTTTATAAGAAATGAATTTCCATTTAGAAATATTGTTTTGACACAATATGTTTACATAAAAACACATGTATCAAAAATAAACTTGGATGATGTTATGTTATGTTTTTTATATACTCTTTCTCACACCTCCATTTAATGGTCAATAGACATACTGTTTCTGTGTATGGTGTACTATTGCCTCATGAAGCAATGATTATTCATCATTCCCCTACCATCTCTCATGGTGTCCATAATAATGGAAAATATATTTACATATTATATTTATTATATTTATATTTCATCTATGCTTATTTTATTTTATTTATAACTTTCCTTTTTTTCTTTCCATGTTTTGTAAATGTCAAATTTTCGTGTGAGAATGTTTGGAAAACCACCCCCTCAAAAAGATATGAGTCATTACTGCCATACGTGAAATATATAAAGGATGATTTTATTAAAAATATGATGAATATATAAAATTAATATAATAATGGTATTGTAATATACATTTATATAATTAAATTTTTATTATTTTAATATGAAAAGTAATGAAAGTTGCATTCATGCATACGTACGACCTACCATCTACATGAATGTGGAATTTAATTTCTTATCATGAAATGTTATATATTATTATAAAATCATATATACTTGATATATATGATATTTAAATCATTAATACTATTTTGGTGATTATGTCCTTTTGAACGCATGGTCATTTTGCATAAAAATAATATCATTTTTGACTCATGTACCGAATTTTAACCAAATGTCTGATATAAATGTAAATAGATATGTAATTTTTATAACAAGGTAAAAAGTGAAATAAAAGGAAAAATAAACATGAAAAATATTTTTATGAAATTACTAATTAACGTATTTTTATTATTCTGTAAAATAATTAACGTACGCGACATGCCTGACTCAAAGTAAGAGACTTTATCTCAATCGGATTTCAATGAGGCAAAATTTTATATTATACATCACATTATTCAACATAGTGTATAATAAAACCCCTTGAATATTAATTTCATTCTATTATTTTAAAATGAAATCCTTTTCTACAAACTGTTTAACTAAATTTCAAAAACGAATGTTTTTTAACTTACACGGTGACAACTTTTTTTCACCATTATAACCATTATTAAATATTTTGATTCCTCTACATGTTGTAATGTTTTTAAAATTAAAATAAACACATTATAACCTTTTCCTTTATATTGTTATTGAAAACGGTTTTGATAAAGGATTTTTTATGTCAATATCATGAAATGATATCTTGTGACTGCACTATGGAAATGTTATTTTACCATTATTCTCATTTCATGTGTTGTGATTATATTATAGTTCTTGGGAATTATTATTTATTTAGGTGGTTCCATGAGAAACTAAGGATGGGTGATACCTTGATAGATCTCCAATGCATTGGGAATGATTTAGAGGAAAACAATATAGTTTCTACTAATAGATTCATGTAATATATTTTGATGGTTATTCCAGATTAATCCATGAACATTACTCCCAATATAGCTGTGAAATCTACAATGTAATTACGATAAGGATTACATAAGTTACATTTATGATTTATAATATCTAATTTTTTTTACGAATACTATGATTTCAAGAGGTATGATAATATTTTAATTTATTATTGGTGAAAATTATAATTTTTTGAAACTGTTTTCATTGATTTAAAATATTCATGGAATAATGGTTTTATTCTATATTTTATAATAACTATTGATATTTTTAGTCCCTTTCCATGTTTTCGAAATTATTTCCAGAAAGTAAAATGTTGTGAATGTGAATGGAATAAGTCAAACTAATTTTATCAAGAAAATAAATCATTTTTATTTTCTAAAAGAATTATATTGTGGAAGAAATTGATATTGTTTTTTTGTGTCCACATGGTATAAATTTGAGTTTTTATGTAATATATATGGTATAATTATCTAAAAATAAAAACCTGAAATGATTGTCAATGTTAATTACTATCAAAACTGAGGATTATGAAGTGTTTAAGTTTGGGGTTTTATAGTTGTTATCACATGTCGATTTAGATAACATTTGAGGATATGATGTTATTGGGGTGTAGGTTAAGGATCCCATATAACCATGAAGGTTATTATCACTTGAATACTTTCGAAAGGGTTATAGTAAATAATATTTATGGGATAACAACATAATTACATGAGATATAAGGATGTTGATGGATTATAGTATTATTAAAAATTGTCATCTTTACCCTATATACGTTTATCATTTTAATAATTCATTTCACGTTTCAATGATGATTATTTTCATCAGATTATGGATCATATTTCAAGATAGAAGGAAAGAGATCGAACACAACTGTCTTATCCCTCCTCGATGATTTGGTCATCACAATTATGGAAAACATATATATGTGAATGAGTTTGACTGCTTCATGAGAGCTCGAATCACCTAAATGAAATTTTTTGAGTATTCTAACACATACTTATTTATAAAATTATTTTATGGGTCATGGTATGTTATTAATATGATTTCAAGATCTGAAGATGTGAAACTATATCAAAAATGGATATTACCAATGTAGTGTAAATTTTTTCTTTTTAAAAGAAGGTCAACATACTGAATGAGAAAGGGGACATCAAGAAGAACATGATATCCAGTTTCAAGGTATGATTTATTTTCTTATCCTTATTTAATGAAAAATCATTGTATTGATATTTGTAAAAAATGAGAATATTTTATTTTCAAGAATGATGTTTTTAAAATAAGGTGTCAATTTATAGTTAATGGATTATGAAGAATATTTAATGATTAAAAATTCAACATATAATGGATTCAAGAGTTATGATAGATTGTGGGATGATGAAATGTTTAAATGAATTAGTGATCCTTTGAGGATAAGACTAATTTTTTAATAATTATTATATTATGTGTATCCATGGAGTTTGTTTTTTGAAAATGTTTTTTAAGGAAAATTTATCTTTTCTTTTTTGGACACAATTATTATGTAATGGATAACCATTATATGATCATTGATTTTGATTTAATTATGGGATATTACAATTTTGGATGTAAAATTAAGGAAATGAGATAATTGTTTTTGATTAAAATATGATATGGATATTTTTTATTATTTTAACTAATTTGTGGAATGATATATGACTTATATATACTTATAAAAAGACAACCCGCATGAAGGGTGAAAACTGGTCATATCAGATAAGGCTATGGGATTGAACCCACGATTAAAATGTGACAAGCCCACATCGCCTACGACTAGCTAATGCAATGTTCCTTGTTAGTAAGAATTTTTATTTATTGTTAAACAATTTTTTGAAAATAGATGAAGGGGATTTTTGGATCTTACGATTTATCAAATGGATATCCACCGTATTGGAAAATGATTTGCAGATTATGTGATAAATGTTATTTTTATAGATATTAAATATTATTGGAATATTATATGATTAAGATAATAGAATACTATTGGAATTTAAATTAGGAGTAATGGGTAAATTAAATTTTTTATGAATCTATGAATTTAATTGTGGAATTTTGTGAATTTGGATTTTTATAGAATTGATTAACATATTTTGATGAAAATTTAATTAGGTTAATTAAATTATTGTATGGAAAATTAAGAGAGGTTGAATTTATTTGGTCATTAATGATAAAATTTATCTTAGAAAACTACATGATCAAATCCTTCTCAATTTTTGGATTCAATCTTATTTTGGATTATTTTGAATAATTTTAATGATAAATATTTTTTTAATGGAAATTCTTCAACATTGGATATTACTTTTTAGTTTTGGAGATTAAAAGTATTTTTTTCATCATACACTGGTTTATTCTATTGGGGAAATTATATGATCTAGTAATATTTTTTGGGTTTTGGTTAATTTTTAATTATAGGATAAATAGTTAGTTATATTTTTGGGATAATTTTAGTATTTTATAATTTGATTATAGTGTTTCAAGCATGAAATATTCATCATAAATACTCATCGTTTGGAGAAAAAATTAGTTGGTAGTGGAAATGGATTAAAAGATGAATCTATATAGTTCAAGTAAGTGTATTTACTTATGTCATTATTATTTTTAGAAAAATAAATCCACATATTTATTAAAATCTTCTTAAAAAATGTTATTTAGTTACTTTTTATACTACATAGTCAAGGACCATTTATCAAATGAACAATTAATTGTTTTGATTGTTAACGGTTTCGTGAAAATGATTTATATCACTCTCCATAAAAATATGATAGTTAATATCTCCTCCATATCCATGTTTTTCAACATTGAATCCAAGTGTGTGTTATCACAGGTGTCCTTCATACTTCACATTATTTAATTTGAATTGGATGTTTTATTGACACTTTTTCTAATGTCATATTTCAATAACGGTATTCTGAAAATTCATACCTTAGTTACTGACCCTAAAATAAAATTGCGATGACACAATTTCCAAAATGGGGAAAATTTTACATTCATGGTAATTATAGAGTAATACTTCTTCATATCTATTAATATTTATGAATTAGATATTAATTTTATTTTAAAGGGGATATTATGTGTGATAGTGTACCTAAGACACAACAATGGGTTTCTCTAAAATTTTATGTTTCACACAATACTGAGTTATACCAAAAAATAATATATTATTATTATTAATTTAATTGGTATTTAACATCTAGTTTATGATTTGGTTGGAATGATCTAAAATAAATATACTATTTATACACATGTTTATTAAATATTATTACTTCTATCAAATAAATTATTAAGGCCTAAAATGAGAATAAATCCGATTATAAAAATAAAATTCTCAAATATTTTTTTAATGTTAGTTTTACTGAATTTTAATGGATAACCAATTATAAATATAGTTTTTGACAATTTTATATGTTATATTAGGTAAAATAAAAATATTTTTTATAAATTGGACATAAAATTTTAAATAGGTTGAATTTTGTTTTTTTTGTTGAAAAAAAATTATTTTTAATTAATAGTGGAAATACAGTATTTTAATTTAAAACAGACTCTTCATATAATTATATTATATAGTTATATTATCCTTTTAATTTGATTTAAATTGAAATTGGATTAATATTTTGACATTTATTCCATTGATGGTAATTAGAGGTACTTTAAAAATGTAATTTTATATAAAAACATGGGTATAATATTATGGATTTTACTTTTCAAAAATCAATTCCCTCGTTTGGAAAAGTAGAATTAATTTTATATTTATTCCTATAACCTCTATTTTTGAATTTAAAAAAATTGATTACATTTTTTGAATCATAAGGTCCCAACTTTTTAAGTATTTCGATTTCATTTTCGGGCATGTTGAATATTAACTTTAGTAATTATTTTTATTTACCATAGTTAAAGGTTAAATAAGTTAAATAATGGTAAAAAAACTTTATGATATTATAAATCTACCCTAAAACACTTCGTAATAACATTTTATGGGATATGGTCTACTATTAAAACCCTTGGGAGAAATATTTTACCTTTGGAAGCCACATGGGTGTGATTTTGACACTAATAATTTGTCATTCAATGTAAAATATAATATATTTTAATCACATATATTCTTATTAAAACAATCATAGTATAGGGTTAAATAAAAAATATCTTTGAATATTAATCGTAAATATAAAAATAATAATTCCTACGTCATGTCATTTTATTTATTATTTTTATATATTTAAAATATAAATTTAATTATGACACAATGATGATGTCGTGATTGCTTTACTAATGAAGGTTTAAAATAAATGACATTATAACTATTAAAATAAATAAAATAGTTAATAATTTATGTTGTTCATGATTTTTATAGGTGAATAAGACATGTTATAAGACTATTCAATGGTTTTTTTGAATTTATCTCTCTGTTTAGATTTTTATTAAATTAAATAAAATGAATAGTGTAAAAATTGACATAATTGGTGTTTTATAAAATTATTATTAAATTAAATTGATTAAAAATACAAACAATATTTTAAACTAAAAAAGAGAGTATGAAATATTTTAAAAGTTCATTTTTTGTCCAATTATAGGTTATTTTCTCCATAAAAGTTCAATAAAATAACATCTCAATTATTAAATTTTTTTTCCACAATTAAAATTAGAAGAGAAAAATTAAGGGTAAATTAAAAATGTATGTTTAAAAATAAAATCCATAAATGTATAAAATTTTCGAGATGAGAATTTTTCATAATATAATCATATTATCTTTGATATATCTCATGATGGATCAATTTTAATTAAAAATAATTTATATTAATTTAATAATTTAAGAGTTTCCATGGGTTCCCCTTCCCTCTCCTATAATATGGTACCCCATCATATTTAATAATCACACTTCAAGAACAATTTTGATTGGCCATTACATAACCAAATCACTTCTTCTAATCCTTAACCTCATCCTAGAAGCCTCCTGTAACACCCCAAGATTTTATGAAAAATATTCTCTTTAATTTCATTAATGTCTTGTGTTGTACGCTATACCAAAAGAAGCTTTCACAACATGCATCCTTGACTTTCCTTTCATTACACGCAATCATGACCTTCCTCGATAGCGTGTGTAGTACGCAATACCGAGTTTCACTAAACAACGATATGCTAATAAAATATTATCAAAACTAGCCGTTATGAATAGTAATAACCACATTTTAAAATTTTAGAAATTTTATCTATCAAAATGGACTTCATTTTTGGATTCGGAGTATCGAATTTAGCCTAAGGTGAAATTTTGGTACTTTTCGGATAACTTTCATATTCTGATGAATAGTGAAAATTACTAAATTTTAATTAAAAAAAACTTTTTTAATCAAAATAATTAATAGTGATAAATTATTAATTTGAGTGGTTTTAAAATATATTTATAATATATTTTTACAATTTAATAAAATGTTGGTCATTGGATGTAATTCTACATTTAAACCAGACATAAACAAGTGTCAATCTTTTGATAGTTATTATCTATTAAGAACAGGCTATTTGTTTTGACAACGGGAATTAATTTTTAAATTAATCAATACAACTGATAGGTTTTGAATTTGGTAAAATAGACATCATTTTTCAGTTCATAATATCAAATATAGCTTAGGCTTACTTTTTGGTATTTTTCTGAAAACTTTCATTTTTTGATGAATAGTGAAACCACTAAGTGTTAGTTAAAATTTTTTTTTGTTCATAAAACATAATTTTACCGCTTCTATGAGTGGAATTTCAAAAATCCGAGAGACACGGTTGATGTTAGTATGTAAAATGTGGTTCAATGAGATGAAAATAATTTTTGGTGAATAGTAACTTTTTACTTTTTTTACCACGGTTAAAAGTAAATAGGGAAATTAAGGGTAAAAATGTTATTATTATTACCCTAACACATGTCCTAATTCTATTAGATAAGTGAAATTCGACCAAAAACCACCTTAGGAATAAAATATGATCTTTTAGGCCCACTTGGATTAGATTAGGACATTTATTATTAATTTATTTAAAGAAGGGTTAAAATAGTTAAAATCAAAGTTTAATAAATAAATCATTTTTAATATAGGGTTATACATAATATAAATTCGACTATAAATACTCATTAGAAAGTTAATGAGATTTCTTACATAATGGTATTTTATTTGTAATTTTTAGACATTAAATAATTTAATTTATTTATGACACAAAGATGATGTAGTGATTATCTTATTAATGAAATATTGACATAATTGATGATATAAATAACCAAATAAATGTAATTTGAGACTTTTTATGAATTCCACCAATTTTCTAGATTAATATGACATGTTAGTATTGATTTAATTAACTTTTTTCGAACTAATCATTCTGTTATGATTTTCAAAAAAATCAATTACTAAATAGTGTCAAAATTGACATAAAATAGTTTTTAAAACAAATATTATATTATTAATTTTTATTTTATTCCTAAAAATCAGAGGTTCTGCCAAATGACTTACATAAGGTTATATATATTAATAATAAACAACTTGGGGTTCGTTTGACTTGATATAGTATGTTTATTAACCTTATAGTGTAAGAAAACAAGAAGACACAGTAAAAGTTAAATTATCTAACTTAAAGTTAAATCTAAATGATAAGGTTAAAATTGATACCTAAACTTGTCTAAATTCTATTGGATGAGAGGATTTCTACCCATCCCCACCTTAGCTTCGAAATAAATCAATTTGGAGCTATTTAAAACCGAATTTGACTTAATAATAAAATAATAGTTTTAGTTATTCCAAAGGTACCCCTTTCCTCCCTTATAAAAGGGAACCTCCTCCCCCTCTTCCTGACACCACTTTTAGCCTTCAAGCTCAGCCAACCCCTAAAACATTCTCTTCTCCACTTCCATATCAACATCATAGTGGTTCTGGTCTTCCTCAAAGACCAATTTTAGTGCCCTAAAATGAGATCTCAAAGAGGTGCTTCAAAGAAGAGATAATGTCTGTTACCGATTCGTTCAAATTTATTTCTTCTTCCACTTCTTATTCTTAGTTTTTTTCATTATGAAGTAATAACATCATTATCACTCATATACTGATGTTATTATAAGTATGAAACAACCCTATTTCACCATCTATCCATCCTACGGAAAACGAAATCACCGCGCGTGCATACATACGGAATACCGTCTCCACGCCGTGGTGTAATCTATTTTCCACCACCACCTTACTTGGATGGGTATAACGGTGTACATAATAACTATATATGATTATTTTAATGTGATATTGATTCTGAAATAGTATTCATACACTTCAATACAATTCCACGTTCTTGAGAATGATATCATCGCTCGTGCGTACGTACAGACTACCGTCTCCACGACGCGATGAGATTCAATCTCCATGTTAACCATTCATGAATGATTATAAAGTATATATAATAAGTAATCATGAAATATATGTTGTAATAATGATACTGGATTTATGTGTATATATATGTATGTCATCTACTTAGTTCCATTCAACTTAATAAGGAAACGAAAACAGCGTTCATGCGTACGTACGGTCTACTGTCTCCATGAACGGTGTATTTCTTTCCATTTACTGATTTATTATATATATGTATATTCTGAATATATATTATATATAAATCATGTTTTATATTCTGGAATTAAGAAATTACGATCTATGTAATCATATGAATAATTACAATTCAAAACACGGACGACAAATGAAACAATTTTACCCAAAATGCTCTTTAACATGGAATTTACAAAAGAACGGGTAATATAAAGTCATAAGTGAACCATATATGATATCATTGTTGGGTCGGAGAGTGATGGCAAGAGGGGGGGTGAATTGCCTTTTAAAAAATAATTAACAATTTAAAAACAAAGTTAAAGCGCAGCGGAAATAAAAGAGGCAAGACACAAAACTTGATAACAGAGTTCAGCTTAAACCAAATCCTACGTCTCCGCTCCCAACTCAACCGTTGAGAGATTTACTACCGCTTGCTTTTTAATGGTTTTAGCAAGAAACCCACTAGACTTTAATGTATTCTAGAACCTATTACATCTTGATTTTAATGGTTGAGAAAGAACCCACTAGCCTTCTTACAGGTGAAGGGTAGTTCACCTATAACTCAAGCCTTTTAAAGGGAAGTCTTGACTAACCTCTTCACACCTTGAAGGTGGTGTGAAAAACCCAAACAAAAGGAAGATGAGAGAAAGAGGGGTTTGTAGGCACAAACCCAAATTGATGCTCAAAATAATAAAACAAGAAAAACCGTAATGTGGAGAAGTCTTGGGCGCCAATGGATTGATTGGAGTTGATGAAGGGCGCTCCCAACCTTCTATGGTGATGCTCCTTGGATGTGGAAATGGGTTGGAGAAATTGAGGTTCCTTGGAGGAATGCGCCGGTGGTTCTCCAAGTGATCGAAAAATGTTCCCGTGGGCTACCGTTGGCTTTGTTATTATTCCGCTTGGCTTGGTTATAGTTCCACACTTGTTCCGGGGCTTCCTAGTCCTTTATTTATAGAGGGGGAACCCTCATATGGCCTTTGGGGGTCTTCGGAGCTGTTGGAGAGGCCTTCGGAGCCGTTGGGAGTCGAGTGGACAAGTCTTGTCAAAGCCCAACGGCTAGTTTGACTGGCTCCACCGGCTGACCGGTACAGATCCACCGGTTGGCCGGTGCTTGGAAAAAGGAGAGGCCTTCTGCCCAGGCACCACTGGCTGGCTGGTGAGGAGGCCACCGGTTGGCCAGTGGTGAGATAGTAGGTGTCCCTTCTGTCTGGGTTCCACCGGCTGGCCGGTGATGGGACACCGGTTGGCCGGTGGTCGGGACAGAGGGGATGCCTTCTGTCAAGATTCCACCGGCTGGCCGGTGGTCATCCACCGGTTGGCCGGTGGACTGAAATCAGTCCACTTTTGCCTTCTGGCTTTCTTGGCCCTATTCCATGGCAACCTGAAATCATGCCTATCATCCAAAAACACTTAAAACAAGATTAGATAAATAAGAGAGTGATTGTGATCATGAAAATAAAACCATGAGGGGTACGAGAGGTACAAAAATCTCCCCCTATTTTGATGATCACAATCACCAAAACAAGCAATGTAAAAGACTGAAATGAAAGGCATGATTTAAAAGATAAATTGAAAAGTAAAGCAAAGCATGAGAGAAAGATTTCTCCCCCAATCAACCAAGAATTTCTCCCCCTTTGTGATTATCAAAATAGCACAGGGCATAAAACTTGATTTAGGGAAAGGTTGAAAAACAAGATAGATTTTTTAAACCAATTGAATTTTTTGAGATTTGAATTGAAAGATTTGAATTGAAAGTTTTAAATTGAAGGTTTTGAATTGAAAGTTTTGAATATAAAGCAAAAAGGCTTAAACGATCCTAACTCCCCCCTAAATAAAAACAACAAATCACCGGGGAGAGGATTTTAGAACCGAGACAAATTTTGGTCTGGTGAGACTCGCTAAAAGGGATTTTTCAATCCAAACTTTTCTAGTGGCGGGTCTTCTCCTATGAAATTAATCTCTAAAGGAATTGGTTTTGGGAATTCCATACCGGTCATTTTTGCAGTCGCACTCGTAAATTAAGTGCCCGATCTTTTTGCAATAGTTGCAAAATTTATATTGGGAGCTCCCCCTTACAAAAATAGTAGGAGCATGGGAAGAGGAAGCATTCTTGGAATAGCCAAGCCCTTTGGTGGTTCTGGATATGCATTGGGAACCAAGGAGCTTCGAAAGGTTATGTTCACCTTCGGTGAACTTAGCTAGGGATTCCCTTAAATCCTTGACTGTTAATTCCATAGAATCAACATCGGGAAGGTTTTGGATCTTGAGGGACAACTCCTCCTTTTCTTTGAGAAGTTGTTCCTTTTCGGAAGAAAGTTTTTTGAAATTCTTTTTTAAAGAAATAAATTTGGAATAAAGTTCGTGACAACCTTCCTCCAATTGATCTCTAGCATATTGGACATCCTCATAAGATAAATGATTGAAATAATTTGAAGAACTAGAGGATGAGGAGTCGGAAGAGGATACCTCATGAAATTCCATTAGGCATTTTTTACCGTTGTCACTTGAGGAGAAGGAGGAGGAGGATATGGAGCTATCACTGCATGTGGCCTTGAATGCCTTCTTCTTTTCCTTTTTCTTGGCCTTTTTCTTGTTGAGTGGAAAATCGGGCTTGAAATGGCCTTTCTTGCCACACCCGTAACATGTTACCTCCGGCTCGGATTTTTCGTTGGGTTGAGCCTTGCGGGATTTCTTCTTTTTGTTCTTATTCATGAATTTGTGAATCTTGCGGGCAAGGTTCTCCATTTCTAAATCGCCACTTGAAGAGGAAGACGATGAGGATGAGGAGCTTTCTTCTTTTTGAACTTTGAAGGCGATGTTCTTTGGAGTTGATATGAGTTTTCCTTCCTTTTCAGCTTGCCTCTTCATGGTGATCTCATAGGTCATGAGGGATCCGACGAGCTCTTCGACCGTCATTTTCATGAAATCTTTTGCTTCTTGAATTACCGTGACTTTCGGTGCCCATGAGCTTGGTAGGATCCAAAGGATCATTTTGACCATCATTTCTGCAGACACATCATCACCAAGGGACTTTCTCCCATTGCAAACATCAGTAAAACGTGTAAACATTTCAGTTATATTTTCAGATGGATGCATGGTAAAAGACTCAAAATCTTGACGGTACATATCCAATCGAGTATCCTTGACTTTGTTGGTCCCCTCATGGGTAACCTCAAAAAGTTTCCAGATATCATGAGATGAAGTGCATGTGGAAACTCGATTGAATTCATTACGATCACGGCCGCAATGAAGAGCGTTCATGGCTTTTCCATCAAGCTCCAAATTTTTAATATCGGCTTGAGTCCATTTGGATTCATTGGGAGAAGAAAGAGAATAACCATGAATGACAATTTTATAAATAGGATAACCTATACTTCTAAGAAAAGTGGTCATGCGGGTTTTCCAATAAGTATAGTCGGTTCCATCAAAGAATGGAGCACGACCCAAAGAATAGCCTTCGGGGGCGAAAGAAGTTGAATCCATCACAAAGGATCTTGAATTTGAAACCGGTTAGGGTATTACTCAAATTTTGCCTCTGATACCAAATTTTGGGTCGGAGAGTGATGGAAAGAGGGGGGGTGAATTGCCTTTTAAAAAATAATTAACAATTTAAAAACAAAGTTAAAGCTCAGTGGAAATAAAAGAGGCAAGACACAAAACATGATAATGTAGTTCGGCTTAAACCAAAGCCTACGTCTCCGCTCCCAAGTCAACCGTTGAGAGATTTACTACCGCTTGCTTTTTAATGGTTTTAGCAAGAAACCCACTAGACTTTAAGGTAGTCTAGAACCTATTACAGCTTGCTTTTAATGGTTGAGCAAGAACCCACTAGCCTTCTTACAGGTGAAGGCTAGCTCACCTATGACTCAAGCCTTTTAAAGGGAATGCTAGAGTAACCTCTTCACACCTTGAAGGTGGTGTGATAACCCAAACAAAAGGAAGATGAAAGAAAGAGGGGTTTGTAGGCACAAACCCAAATTGATGCTCAAAATAATAAAACAAGAAAAACCGTAATGTGGAGAAGTCTTGGGGGCCAATGGATTGATTGGAGTTGATGAAGAGTGCTCCCAAGATTCTATGGTGATGCTCCTTGGATGTGGAAATGGGTTGGAGCAGTTGAGGTTCCTTGGAGGAATGCGCCGGTGGTTCGCCATGCGATCGAAAAATGTTCCCGTGGGCTACCGTTGGCTTTGTTATTATTCCGCTTGGATTGGTTATAGTTCCACAATTGTTCCGAGGCTTCCTAGTCCTTTATTTATAGAGGGGGAACCCTCATATGGCCTTTGGGGGTCTTCGGAGCCGTTGGAGAGGCCTTTGGAGCCGTTGGGAGTCAAGCGGACAAGTCTGGTCAAAGCCCAACGACTAGTTTGACTGGCTCCACCGGCTGCCCGATACATATCCACCGGTTGGCCGGTGCTTGGAAAAAGGATAGGCCTTCTGCCCAGGCACCACCGGCTGTCCGGTGAGGAGGCCACCGGTTGGCCGGTGGTGAGACAGTAGGTGTCCCTTCTGTCTGGGTTCCACCGGCTGGCCGGTGATGGGACACCGGTTGGCCGGTGGTCTGGACAGAGGGGATGCCTTCTGTCAAGATTCCACCGGCTGGCCGGTGGTCATCCACCGGTCGGCCGGTGGACTGAAATCAGTCCACTTTTGCCTTCTGGCTTTCTTGGCAGAATTCCTTGGCAACCTGAAATCATGCCTATCATCCAAAAACACTTAAAACAAGATTAGATAAATAAGCGAGTGATTGTGATCATGAAAATAAAACCACGAGGGGTACGAGAGGTACAACAATCATAACAATTTTTATGATTATGGAATAAGTCAATGACATTATTTAAATCATTATACAGGAGGTTCAGACACTTACGAAGCAAATCAGACCTAAGGTAAGGGATAATTTTTCAAATCTCATTTTTATCCGAGATTGCTTATTCGTAAGTATTTACTGGGGTGTATTTTATCATCCACATCTATGTTTCCTCAATATGTAATATTATTTCCATCCACCTAAAATTTTTTAAATGCAATTTTACCCTTCGGTGTGTTTTTAGTAAAAAATATGAATGGAATCTTTTGTCGTTTTTCGTACGAGGTACTTTTGGAATTTTCTGACAAAAGTACGAGAAGAATGTTTCTTTTAACTTATACGACATGAATGTATTTTTAAAACATTATTTCCAAGAAGCTTCCTTTACAAGTTTTCAAGTTTATTTATAAACAACTTCTTTTAGTTTATAATTGAATGACATATTAATAAAGGAAAAGTGTTTTTGAAATAGAAAGGATATTTTCCGCAATAATGGAGTTCAAGTGTTTTATCAAAATTATTTTCCATCTAAGATAATAAAGGGTTTTGTTTTAATCCCTATTATTACATTTATTTGATTATGTTGTGATGGGATTTTTTTATGAATTCCTTTATCATATATGAATTGTCTTATGATGTCACGATGTTTAAGATTCCCATTTTTATTACATGGGTTATACAATGATGTATGATAAATGATTTTGTGGCACACATAAGAATGGTTTAACTATGAGATGGGTGGGACCAATATCTCCCTCCAATGCATTGGGTAACGATTTTATATATCATGAGATAGACATGGCTGGAATGGTAGGTTATAAAGGTTCAGTGAAACAGGACTGAAACGAGGAGTGAACTTGGTTCAGAAAGGGACTTTGTCCACTAAGATTGTCTGGGCAATGAGTCTTGAATAATAAGAAATTATTCTCTATGATTATGTGTGTTTGCCACAAAGTTTCATGTTTTAAGTTATGATTATTGGGATTTCATTTCACTACTATGACTTATCCCATGTTATGATATTATGATCTCTTTTGCAGGTTAAGATTTCCAAAATGTTATGTTCTTATGAATATGAAGTGATTGATTTTTCTTTTGTTTACCCTTACTGAGCATTTGAGCTCACCCTTTTATGTTTTCTTTTCCCCAGGATATAAAGAATGGTTTTAGGTAAGAAATAAAGGGAAGATCTTTATGGGAGATGTTGAAGATCTTTCACCATGATTAGAAGATTACGTTCCGAGTTTCCAAAGACACTAAACTATTACGGTACGTGTGTGTTTGTTTGTTTTATGTAATATGTATTCCGAAAAAGTAATGTAATGTCCTTGTATGTTAAGCTTCGGGTCTCTACAGTTGGTATTAGAGGAAAATTTTAGTCAACCTCTGGAAACTAGGATGCGAAAACGTTAGTGATATCCCTAGAGATATTTCTAAGGTATGTCTAGGGATGTACATAAGGATAATTATACATATAGGATATAGTCCTAGAACTATGGTAACGATATTAGATTAAACAAAAGATGTTAGATATTGAAGTTAATCCCCCTTTAATATGATTTTTGCCTCTCACACTATTATTATTGGGTTTTAGAAAATGGCTGGAAACAAGATGATTCACGATAATGGAGGATATGATGGACAATGGAATGATATTCTTCATGAGCAACCAAATGAAATGGGATTTGGAGGTCCAAACATCATTATTATGCTGAATCAGTAATCTCATAATATGATCAATAAAGTAAAATTTGGTATGTTTCCTGACTTGGCTAATAAGAGAGTGATGGAGTTTCATGATGTTCATAGAGGAAAGAAAGGTCAATTTCCCCTATGTAAATCATGTGGGATGAGGCATCAAGGAGAATGTTTCAAAGGAACTGGAAGATGCTTTGGGTGTGGAAAAGAAAGACACAAATCCAGTAAGTGCAAAGTGAAAGGTTCAGTTAACAATAGGGATGAGGATAATGGTATTTCTACGACATCAATAATTGTTAAATGTTTTAAATGTAGATTGTACGGGCATTATGAAAACCAATTCCCTAATGGAAAGTCTCATGAAGAGAATCAGTATGGTCATATCGGTAGTATTTATGTTGATGATGTTGAAGAGACTACAAATGATATGTGATATGAAAGAATTGTTGAAGCTCGATCAATGGTTTAAGAATGTAGTGGAATTATTACATGTTTTTGATGTGTAATGTTGTATAAGTAATCTCATGGTACTATGGAATAAAGAGACATCTAAGGATTGTTACACTGTTGTGTTTCCTTAAGTTTTGAAAGTATGTGATGAATGGTACCAGTATTTTTGGAATGTAGATGATATGCACATAATGAAGAGATAAGGAGAAAATTAAATGTTTTATAGTATTCATGAGCTCATGACTGGTATAAGGAGAAAGTTATACCATGGTTTGAGTATATAGAATTTTTGGATTTTGGTATGTGGAAAGAGTTAAGTTTTGAAAGCATTCATGTTTTCACTAAGGTTTAATGGGTATTCATTTTTCAAGAGAATACATGATTACGGTATTCGCATGATTGGAATGTGACCAACAAGATAATGGGGGATAAATGATGGTTGGTTGATGAAATTTCAAGTAATCATTTTCATTATACTATGATCTTGGACCGAAGTATTTTAGATAATCCAAAAGATTTGAATGGATTATGTTGGACATAAGTTAGGATAGAACTTTTTTTCGATATTATTGATGGGATGTTATAGTAATATAGCTTTAGAAAAAGGACAACCTACAGGACAGACGACAACCCATCGCGTCAGACAAGGCTGTTGGAATCAAACCCACAACCGAAGTGCGACTGGCCTTTATCGCCTACCACTAGCCTACATGAAGTCCCTGGTTAGTAGAAACTAGTTTTATTTTATTACGCGGTATGATATATGAAGTATAGGTTCATTTTTGGAATCGTATACGATTAACCTCACCATAGATGAACTTATGTATATTTGATAACTTTTGCTAACCTTTTGTTTGAAAGAGATGGAATGACCCATCATTCTATCACATGATCTATTAACACTTCATGAATAAAAAATTCAACATCATTTCTTTTAGAAATGAATTGGAAATTTTTTAAAGCACGAACACCAGTAAGATTGAACCAAAATAAAGTAATAATTTATTCTAAATCAAATTCTTCAACTTTAGGGAAATGATTTTGAAAACCAAGAATGTTGTCCTAGTGCTCTTATATCCGATGATTCAAATGGTACCTTAGATCATCACAAATTTATGACTTTGTGATTTTTGGCTATTTCATAGCCATCTTCTCTACCACTCTCCATTAGAACTTGATGGTTAGATTTTTCTTCCATATCCTTATTTTCACCTAAGTTCTCCTACGTGGAAACCCAGTGATGAGTTAATTTGGGTAACCATTACATTTAATACTTTAGTTTATAAATCCAAGTTTGGATATTCCTTTTTTCTATGTGGGTTTCAATTAAAAAATCTTTCGATTAGTAAACCATTTATAACCCCGACAAATTTCGAGGGCGAAATTCATTTTAAGGGGGGTAGAATGTAACACCCTGAGATTTTATGAAAAATATTCTTTTGAATTTCAATAATGTCTTGTGTTGTACGCTACACCAAAATAAGCTTACACAAAACACATCCTTGACTTGCCTTGCATTACACGCAGTCACGACCTTCCTCGATAGCGTGTTTAGTACGCAATACCGAGTTTCACTAAACAACGATAAAATATTAAAATATTATTAAAACTAGCCGTTATGAATAGTAATAACCACCTTTTAAAATTTTAGAAATTTTATCTCTCAATATGGACTTCATTTTTGGATTCGGAGTATCTAATTTAGCCTAAGGTGAAATTTTGGTACATTTCGGATAACTTTCATATTCTGATGAATAGTGAAAATTACTAAATTTTAATTAAAAACAACTTTTTTAATCGAAATAATTAATAGTGATAAATTATTAATCTGAGTGGTTTTAAATTATATTTAGAATATATTTTTACAATTTAATAAAATGTTGGTCATTGGATGTAATTCTACATTTAAACCAGACATAAACAAGTGTCAATCTTTTGATAGTTATTATCTCTTAAGAACACGCTATTTGTTTTGACTACGAGAATTAATTTTTAAATTAATTAATGCAACTAATATGTTTCTAATTTGGTAAAATAGACATCATTTTGGAGTTCATAATATCGAATATAGATTAGGCCTAATCTTTGGTATTTTTCTGGAAACTTTCATTTTTTGATGAATAGTGAAACCCCTAAGTGGTAGTTAAAAAAAATGAATTTTTCATAAAACATAATTTTACCACAAATGTGAGTGGAATTTCAAAAATCTGAGAGACATGGTTGATGTTAGTAAGTAAAATGTGGTTCAATGAGATGATAATAATTTTTGATGAATAGTAACTGTTTACTTTTTTTTACCACGATTAAAAGTAAATAGGTTAATTAAGGGTACAAATGTTATTATTATTACCCTAAAACATGTCCTAATTCTATTGGATAAGTTTAATTCGACCAAAAACAATCTTAGGAAAAAAATATAATCATTTAGGCCCACTTGGATTAGATTAGGACATTTATTATTAATTTATTTAAAGAAGGGTTAAAATAGTTAAAATCAATGTTTAATAAATAAATCATTTTTAATATAGGGTTATACATAAGATAAATTCGACTATAAATACTCATTATAAAGATAAAAATATTTCCTACGTAATGGTATTTTATTTTTAATTTTTATACATTAAATAATTTAATTTATTTATGACACATGGATGATCCAGTAATTATCTTATTAATGAAATATTAACATAATTGTTTTTATAAATACCCAAATAAATGTAATTTGAGACTTTTTATGAATTCCAATAATTTTATATGTTAATATGACATGTTAATATTGATTTAATTAACTTTGTTCGAACTAATCATTCTGTTATGATTTTCAAAAAAATCAATTACTAAATAGTGTCAAAATTGACATAAAATAGTTTTTAAAACAAATATTATATTATTAATTGTTATTTTATTATTAAAAATCTACGATTCGGCCAAATCACTTAGATAAGGTTATATATATTAATAATAAACATCTTGGGGTTCGTTTGGCTTGATATAGAATGTTTATTAACCTTATAGTGTAGGAAAACAAGAAGACATGGTAAAAGTTAAATTATCTAACTTAAAGATAAATATAAATGATAAGGTTAAAATTGATACCTAAACATGTCTAAATTATATTGTATGAGAGGTGTTAGACCCATCCCCACATTATATTCGAAATAAATCAATTTGGAGCTATTTAAAACCGAATTTGACTTTATAATAAAATATTAGTTTTAGTTATTCCAAAGGTACCCCTCTCCTCCCTTATAAAAGGGCACCTCCTCCCCCTCTTCCTCACACCACATTGAGCCTTCAAGCTCGGCCGAACCGTGCCAAATTCTCATCTACACTTCCATAGCATCATCCTAGAGGTTCTGGTCTTCCTCAAAGACCAATTTTAGTGACCTAAAAATAGATCTCAAAGAGGTGCTTCAAAGAAGAGGTAATGTCTGTTACCGATTCTTTCAACTTTATTTCTTCTTCCACTTATTCTTCTTAGGTTGTTTCATTATGAAGTAATAACATAAGTATCAATAATATACTGATATGTCATTATAAGTATGAAACAAACCTATTTCACCATCTATCCATCCTACGAAAAACGAAATCACCGCGCGTGCGTACGTACGGAATACCGTCTCCACGCCGTGGTGTAATCTATTTTCCACCACCACCTTACTTGGATGGGTATAATGGTGTACATAATAACTATATATGATTATTGTAAAGTGATATTGATATTGAAATAGTATACATACACTTCAATATAATACCATGAGCATGAGAACGATATCATCGCTCATACGTACGTACAGACTACCGTCTCCACGACGCGATGAGATTCATTCTCCACGTTAACCATTCATGAATGATTATAAAGTATATATAATAAGTAATCATGAGATATATGACCTAATTGTGATACTATATTTATGTGTATATATATGTATTTCATCTACTTAATGCCATTCAACTCTATAAGGAAACAAAAACAGCGTTAATGCGTACGTAGGGCCTACCGTCTCCATGAACGGTGTATTTCATTCCATTTACTAATTTATTATATATATGTATATTCTGAATAAATATTATATATAAATCATGTTTTATATTCTGTAATTAAGTAATTATGATCTATGTAATCATATGAATAATTACAAGTCAAAACACAGACGACAAATGAAACAATTTTACCCAAAACGCTCTTTAACATTGAATTTACAAAAGAACGGGTAATATAAAGTCATAAGTGAACCATATATGATATAATAACAATGAGTATGATTCTGTAATAAGTCAATGACATTATTTAAATCATTATACAGGAGGTTCGGACACTTACGAAGAAAATCAGACCTAAGGTAAGGGAGAATTTTTCAAATCTCATTTTTATCTGAGATTTCTTATTCGTAAGTATTTACTGGGGTGTATTTTATCATCCACATCTATGTTTCCTCAATATGTAATATTATTTCCATCCACCTACAATTTTTTAAATCCATTTTTACCCTTCGGTGAGTTTTTAGTACAAGATATGAAAGGAATCTTTTGTCGTTTTTCGTATGAGGTACTTTTTGACTTTTCCGACAAAAGTACGAGAAGAATGTTTCTTTTAACTTATACGACATGAATGGATTTTTAAAACATTATTTCCAAGAAGCTTCCTTTATAAGTTTTCAATTTTATTGTTAATCAAATTCTTTTAGTTTATAATTTTATGACTTATTAAGAAAGGAAAAGTGTTTTTGAAATAGAAGGGATATTTTCCTCAAGAATGGAGTTCAAGTGTTTTATCAAAATTATTTTCCATCTAAGATAATAAAGGGTTCTGTTTTTATCCCTATTATTACATTGATTTGATTATGTTGTGATGGTATTTTTTTATGAATTCCTTTATCTTATATGAATTTTTTTATGATGTCACGATGTTTAAGATTCCCATTTTTATTACATGGGTTATGCAATGATGTATAATTTATGATTTTGTGGCACACATAAGAATGGTTTCATTATGAGATGGGTGGGACCTATATCTCCCTCCAATTCATTGGGTAAAGATTTTATATCTCATGAGACAGACATGGCTGGAACGGTAGGTTATATCGGTTTAGTGAAACAAGACTCAAACAAGGAGTGAACTCGGTTCAAAAAGGGACTTTGTCCACTAAGATAGTCTTGGAAATGAGTCTTGACTAATAAGAAATGTTTCTCTATGATTATTTGTGTATTACACAAAGTTTTAGGTTTTAAGTTATGATTATTGGGATTTCATTTCACTACTATGATTTATCCCATGTTATGATATTATGATCTCTTTTGCAGGTTAAGATTTCCAAAATGTTATGTTCTTATGAATATGATGTGATTTATTTTTATTTTTTTACCCTTACTGAGAATTTGATCTCACCCTTTTATGTTTTCTTTTCCCCGGGATATAAATAAAGGTTTTAGGTAAGAAAAAAAGGGAAGATCTTTATGGGAGATGTTGAAGATCTTTCACCATGATTAGAAGATTACGTTCCGAGTTTCCAAAGACACTAAACTATTACGGTCCTTGTGTGTGTGTTTTTTTATGTAATAAGTATTCCACAAATGTAAAGTAATGTCCTTGTATGTTAAGCTTCGAGTCTCTACAGTTGGTATCAGGGGAAAAGTTTAGTCAACCTTTGGAAACTAGGATGCGAAAACGTTAGTGAGATCCCTAGAGATATTTCTAAGGTATGTCTAGGGATGTCCCTAAGGATAAGTATACGTATAGTATATAGTCCTAGAACTATGGTAATGATATTATATTAAACCAAAGATGTTAGATATTGAAGTTACTGCCCTTTATTATGATTTTTTCCTCTCACACTATTATTTTTGGGTTTTAGAAAATGGCTGGAAACAAGATGATTCACGATAATGGAGGATATGATGGACAATGTAATGATATTCTTCATGAGCAACCAAATGAAATGGGATTTGGAGGTCCAAACATCATTATTATTCCAAATCAACAATCTCATAATATGATCAATAAAGTAAAATTTGTTAAGTTTCCTGACTTGTCTAATAAGAGAAAGATTGATTTTCATGATGATCATAGAGGAAAGAAAGTTCAGTTTCCCCTATGTAAATCTTGTGGGAAGAGGCATCAAGGAGAATGTTTCAAAGGAACTGGAAGATGATTTGTGTGTGGAAAAGAAAGACACAAATCCAGTAAGTGCAATGGAAAAGGTTTAGTTAACACCAGGGATGAGGATAACGGTATTGCTACGACATCAACAATGGTTAAATGTTTTAAATGTAGAATGTACGAGCATTATGAAAACCAATTCCCTAAGGGAAAGTCTCATGAAGAGAATTTGTATGGTCGTATGGGTAGTATTTATGTTGATGATGATGAAGAGACTACAAATGATATGTGAGATGAAAGAATTGTTGAAGCTTGATCAATGGTTTTAGAATGTAGTGGAATGATTACATGTTTATCAAGTGTAATGTTGTATAAGTAATCTCATGGTACTATGGAATAAAGAGACATCTAAGGAATGTTACACTATTGTCATTCCTAAAGTATTGAAAGTATGTGATGCATGGTACTAGTATTTTTGGAAATTAGATGATATTCTCATAATGAAGGGATAAGGAGAAAATTAAATGTTTGATAGTATTCATGAGCTCATGACTGGTACAAGGAGAAGGTTATATCATGGTTTGAGTATATAGAATTTTTGGATTTTGGTATGTGGAAAGAGTTAACTTTTGAAAGCATTCATGTTTTCACTAACGTTTAATGGGTATTCATTTTTCAAGAGAATACATGATTACGGTATTCACATGATTGGAATGTGAACAACAAGATAATGGGGGATAAATGATGGTTGGTTGATGACATTTCAAGTAATCATTTTCTTTATACTATGAGCTTGGACTGAAGTATTTTAGATAAGCCTAAAGATTGGAATGGATTATGTTGGACATAAGTTAGGATATAACTTTTTTTCGATATTATTGATGGGATTTTATAGTAATATAACTATAGAAAAAGGACAACCTGCAGGATGGGCGATAACCCATCGCGTCGGACAAGGCTGTGGGAATCAAACCCACAACCGAAGTGCGACTGGCCATTATCGCCTACCAATGGCCTACAGGAAGTCCCTGGTTAGTAGAAACTAGTTTTCTTTTATTACGTGGTATGATATATGAAGTATAGGTTCATTCTTGGAATCGTATACGATTAACCTCACCATAGATGAACTTTTGTATATTTGATAACTTTTGCTAACCTTTTGTTTGAAATAGATGGAATGACCCATCAATCTATCACATGATCTATTAACACTTCATGAATAACAAATTCAACTTCATTTAATTAAGAGATGAATTGGAAATTGTTCAAAGCACGAACAACAGTAAGATTGTACCAAAATAAAGTAAGTATTTATTCTAATTCAAATTCTTCAACTTTAGGGAAATGATTTTAAAAACCAAGAATGTTGTCCTAGATCTCTTATATCCGATGAATCAAATGGTACCATAGATCATAAAAAATTTATGGCTTTGTGATTTTTGGCTATTTCATAGCCATGTTCTCTACCACTCTCCATCAGAACTTGATGGTTATATTTTTCTTCCATATCCATATTTTCACCTATGTTCTCCTACGTGGAAACCCAGTGATGAGTTAATTTGGGTAACCGTTACATTTAATACTATAGTTTTTAAAGACAAGTTTGGGTATTCCTTTTTACGATGTGGGTTTCTATTAAACAAAATTTCGAGTAGTAAACCATTTATAACCCCGACGAATTTCGATGGCGAAATTCATTCTAAGGGGGGTAGAATGTAACACCCCGAGATTTTATGAAAAAAATTCTTTTTAATTTCATTAATGTCTTGTGTTGTACGCTACACTAAAAGAATCTTTCACAACATGCATCCTTGACTTGCCTTGCATTACAAGAAATCACGAACTTCCTTGATAGCGTGTGTAGTACGCAATACCGAGTTTCACTAAACAATGATATGCTATTAAAATATTATGAAAACTAACCGTTATGAATAGTAATAACCACCTTTTAAAATTTTAGAAAATTTATCTCTCGAAATGGACATCATTTTTGGATTCGGAGTACCGAATTTAGCCTAAGGTGAAATTTGGGTACTTTTCGGATAACTTTCATATTCTGATGAATAGTGAAAATTACTAAATTTTAATTAAAAACAACTTTTTTAATAGAAATAATTAATAGTGATAAATTAACAATTTGAGTGGTTTTAAAGTATATTAAAATATATTTTTACAATTTAATACAATTTTGGTCATTGGATGTAATTCTACATTTAAACCAGACATGAACAAGTGTCAATCTTTTGATAGTTATTATCTCTTAAGAACACGCTATTTGTTTTGAAAACGGGAATTAATTTTTAAATTAATTAATGATACTGATATGTTTTGAATTTGGTAAAATAGACATCATTTTTGAGTTCATAATATCAAATATATCTTAGGCCAAATTTGTGGAATTTTTCTGGAAACTTTCATTTTTTGATGAATAGTGAAACCACTAAGTGGTAGTTAAAAAAATGAATTTTTCATAAAACATAATTTTACCGCTTCTGCGAGTGGAATTTGAAAAATCTGAGAGACATGGTTGATGTTAGTAAGTAAAATTTGGTTCAATTAGATGAAAATAATTTTTGGTGAATATTAACTTTTTACTTTTTTTTACCACGATTAAAAGTAAATAGGGTAATTAAGGGTACAAATTTTATTATTATTACCCTAAAACATGTCCTAATTCTATTGGATATGTTTAATTTGACCAAAAAAAACCTTAGGAATAAAATATGATCATTTAGGCCCACTTGGATTAGATTAGGACATTTATTATTAATTTATTTAAAGAAGGGTTAAAATAGTTAAAATCAATGTTTAATAAATAAATAATTTTTAATATAGGGTTATACATAAGATAAATTAGACTATAAATACTCATTATAAATATAAAAATATTTCCTACATAATGGTATTTTATTTGTAATTTTAGACATTAAATAATTTAATATATTTATGACACAAGGATGATGCAGTAATTATCTTATTAATGAAATATTGACATAAGTGATGTTATAAATACCCAAATAAATGTAATTTGAGACTTTTTATGAATTCCACTAATTTTATATGTTATTATGACATGTTAGTATTTATTTAAGTAACTTTTTTCGAACTAATAATTCTTTTATGAGTTTCACAAAAATCAATTACTAAATAGTGTCAAAATTGACATAAAATAGTTTTTAAAACAAATATTATATTATTAATTGTTATTTTAGTCCTAAAAATATATGGTTCGGAAACATGACCTATATAAGGTTATATATATTAATAATAAACAACTTTGGGTTCGTTTGGATTGATATAGTATGTTTATTAACCTTATAGTTTAAGAAAACAAGAAGACATGGTAAAAGATAAATTATCTAACTTAAAGTTAAATCAATATGATAAGGTTAAAATTGATACCTAAACTTGTCTAAATTATATTGGATGAGAGGATTTCGACCCGTACCCCTTAGCTTCTAAATAAATCAATTTGGAGCTATTTAAAACCGAATTTGACTATATAATAAAATATTAGTTTTAGTTATTCCAAAGGTACCCCTCTCCTCCCTTATAAAAGGGCACCTCGTCCCCCTATTCCTCACACCAATTTGAGCCTTCATGCATGGCCGAACCCTGCCAAATTCTATTCTCCACTTCCATAGAAACATCCTAGAGGTTATGGTATTCCTCAATGACCAATTTTAGTGCCCTAAAAAGAGATCTCAAAAAGTTGCTTCAAAGAAGAGGTAATGTCTGTTACCGATTCTTTCAAATTTATTTATTATTCCACATATTCTTCTTAGGTTGTTTCATTATGAAGTAATAAAATCAGTATCAATAATATACTGATATGTTATTATAAGTATGAAACAACCCTATTTCACCATCTATCCATCCTACAGAAAACGAAATCACCGCGCGTGCATACATACGGAATACCGTCTCCACGCCGTGGTGTAATCTATTTTCCACCACCACCTTACTTGGATGGGTATAATGGTGTATATAATAACTATATATGATTATTGTAAAGTGACATTGATTCTGAAATTGTATACATACACTTCAATACAATTCCACGATCCTGAGAACGATATCATCGCTCGTGCATACGTACGGACTACCGCCTCCACGACGCGATGAGATTCATTCTCCACGTTAACCATTCATGAATGATTACAAAGTATATATAATAAGTAATCATGAAATATATTACATAATAATGATACTGTATTTAGGTGTATATATATGTATTTCATCTACATAATTCCATTCAACTCAATAAGGAAATGAAAACAGCGTTCATGCTTACGTACGACCTACCGTCTCCATGAATGATGTATTTCTTTCCATTTACTGATTTATTATATATATGTATATTATGAATATATATTATATGTAAATCATTTTTTATATTCAGTAATTAAGTAATTATGATCTAAGTAATCATATGAATAATTACAAGTCAAAACACGGACGACAAATGAAACAATTTTACCCAAAATACTCTTTAACATGGAATTTACAAAAGAACGGGTAATATAAAGTCATAATTGAACCATATATGATATCATAACAATGATTATGATTCTGGAATAAGTCAATGACATTATTTAAATCATTATATAGGAGGTTCGGACACTTACGAAGCAAATCGGACCTAAGGTAAGGGATAATTTTTCAAATCTCATTTTTATCCGAGATTGCTTATTCGTAAGTATTTACTAGGGTGTATTTTATCATACACATATGTGTTTCCTCAATATGTAATATTATTTCCATCCACCTACAATTTTTTAAATGAAATTTTACCCTTCGGTGTGTTTTTAGTAAAAGATATGAAAGGAATCTTTTGTCGTTTTTCGTACGAGGTACTTTTTGACTTTTCCTACAAAAGTACGAGAAGAATGATTCTTTTAACTTACACGGCATGAATGGATTTTTAAAACATTATTTCCAAGAAGATTCCTTTACAAGTTTTCTGGTTTATTTTTAATCAACTTCTTTTAGTTTATAATTGTATGACATATTAATAAAGGAAACGTGTTTTTGAAATAGAAATGATATTTTCCTCAAGAATGGAGTTCAAGTGTTTTATCAAAATTATTTTCCATCTAATATAATAAAGGGTTGTGTTTTTATCCATATTATTACATTTATTTTATTATGTTGTGATGGGATTGTTTTTATGAATTCCTTTATCTTATATGAATTGTTTTATGATGTCACGATGTTTAAGATTCCCATTTTTATTACATGGGTTATGCAATGATGTATGATTTATGATTTTGTGGAACACATAAGAATGGTTTCATTATGAGATGGGTGGGACCTATATCTCCCTCCAATGCATTGGGAAAAGATTTTATATCTCATGAGAGAGACATGGCTGGAACGGTAGGTTATACCTGTTCAGTGAAACAGGACTGAAATGAGGAGTGAACTCGGTTCAGAAAGGGACTTTGTCCACTAAGATAGTATTGGAAATGAGTCTTGACTAATAAGAAATGATTCTCTATGATTATGTGTGTATGACACAATGTTTCATTTTTTAAGTTATGATTATTGGGATTTAATTTAACTACTATGATTTATCCCATGTTATGATATTATGATCTCTTTTGCAGGTTAAGATTTCCAAAATGTTATGTTCTTATGAATATGATGTGATTGATTTTTCTTTTATTTACCCTTAATGAGAATTTGAGCTCAACCTTTTATGTTTTCTTTTCCCCAAGATATAAAGAAAGGTTTTAGGTAAGAAAAAAAGGGATGATCTTTATTGGAGATGTTGAAGATCTTTCACCATGATTAGAAGATTACATTATAAGTTTCCAAAGACACTAAAATATTATGGTCCTTGTGTGTGTGTTTTTGTTATATAATAAGTATTCTGAAAAAGTAATGTAATGTCCTTGTACGTTCAGCTTCGGGTCCCTATAGTTGGTATCAGAGGAAAAGTTTAGTCAACCTTTGGAATCTAGGATGTGAAAACGTTAGTGAGATCCCTAGAGATATTTCTATGGTATGTCTAGGGATGTCCCTAAGGATAGGTATACGTATAGGATATAGTCATAGAACTATGGTAACGATATTAGATTAAACAAAAGATGTTAGATATTGAAGTTACTCCCCCTTTATTATGATTTTTGCCTCTAACACTATTATTTTTGGGTTTTAGAAAATGGATGGAAACAAGATGATTCATGATAATGGAGGATATGATGGACAATGGAATGATATTCTTCATGATCAACCAAATGAAATGGTATATGGAGGTCCAAACATCATTATTATGCCGAATTAGCAATCTCATAATATGATCAATAAAGTAAAATTTGGTAAGTTTCTTGACTTGGCTAATAAGAGAAAGATGGAGTTTCATGATGATCATAGAGGAAAGAAAGTTCAATTTCCCCTATGTAAATCATGTGGGAAGAGGCATAAAGGAGAATGTTTCAAAGGAACTGGAAGATGCTTTGGGTGTGGAAAAGAAAGACACAAAGATAGTAAGTGCAAAGTAAATGGTTCAGTTAACACCAGGGATGAGGATAATGGTACTGCTACGACATCAACAATGGTTAAATGTTTTAAATGTAGAATGTACGGGCATTATGCAAACCAATGCCCTAAGGGAAAGTCTCATGAAGAGAATCAGTATGGTCGTATGGGTAGTATTTATGTTGATGATGATGAAGAGACTACAAATGATATGTGAGATGAAAGAATTCTTGAAGCTCGATCAATTGTTTAAGAATGTGTTGAAATGATTACATGTTTATCAAGTGTAATGTTGTATAAGTTATCTCATGGTACTATGGAATAAAGAGACATCTAAGGATTATTACACTTTTGTCTTACCTTATGTTTTGAAAGTATGTGATGAATGGTACCAGTATTTTTGGAAAGTAGATGATATGTGCATAATGAAGGGATAAGGAGAAAATTAAATGTTTGATAGTATTCATGAGCTCATGACTGGTATAAGGAGAATGTTATATCATGGTTTGAGTATATATAATTTTTGGATTTTTGTATGTGGAAAGAGTTAACTTTTGAAAGCATTCATGTTTTCACTATGGTTTAATGTGTATTCATTTTTCAAGAGAATACATGATTATGGTATTCACATGATTGGAACGTGACCAACAAAATAATGGGGGATAAATGATGGTTGGTTGATGACATTTCATGTAATCATTTTCTTTATACTATGAGCTTGGACCGAAGTATTTTAGATAAGCCTAAATATTGGAATGGATTATGTTGGACATAAGTTAGGATATAACTTTTTTTCGATATTATTGATGGGATTTTATAGTAATATAGCTTTGGAAAATGGACAACCTCCAGGACGGGCGAAAACCCATCACGTCAGACCAGGCTATGGGAATCGAACCCACAACCGAAGTGCGACTGTCCTTTATCGCCAAACATTGGCCTACAGGAAGTCCCTGGTTAGTAGAAACTAGTATTATTTTATTACGCGGTATGATATATGAAGTATAGGTTCATTCTTGGAATCGTATACGATTAACCTCACCATAGATGAACTTATGTATATTTGATAACTTTTGCTAACCTTTTGTTTGAAACAGATGGAATGGCCCATCATTCTATCACATGATCTATTAACACTTCATGAATAACAAATTAAACTTCATTTCTTTAAGAGATGAATTGGATATTGTTCAAAGCACTAACAACAATATGATTGTACCAAAATAAAGTACGTATTTATTCTAATTCAAATTCTACAACTTTAGGGAAATGATTTTGAAAACCAAGAATGTTGTCCTAGTGATCTTATATCCGATGAATAAAATGGTACCTTAGATCATCACAAATTTATGGCTTTGTGATTTTTGGCTATTTCATAGCCATATTCTCTACCACTCTCTATCAAAACATGATGGTTATATTTTTCTTCCATATTCATATTTTCACCTATGTTCTCCTACGTGGAAACCCAGTGATGAGTTAATTTGGGTAACCATTACATTTAATAATTTAGTTTTTAAATCCAAGTTTGGGTATTCCTTTTTATGATGTGTGTTTCTATTAAACAAACTTTCGAGTATTAAACCATTTACAACCCCGATGAATTTCGAGGGCGAAATTCATTTTAAGGGGGGTAGAATGTAACACCCCGAGATTTTATGAAAATTATTCTTTTTAATTTCATTAATGTCTTTTGTTGTACACTACACCAAAAGAAGCTTTCACAACATGCATCCTTGACTTGCCTTCCATTACATGCAATCATGACCTTCCTCGATAGCGTGTGTAGTACGCAATACCGAGGTTCACTAAACAACAATATGCTATTAAAATATTATTAAAACTAGCCGTTATGATTAGTAATAACCACCTTTTAAAATTTTAGAAATTTTATCTCTAAAAATGGACTTCATTTTTGGATTTGGAGTATCGAATTTAGCCTAAGGTGAAATTTTCGTACTTTTCGGATAACTTTCATATTCTGATGAATAGTGAAAATTACTAAATTTTAATTAAAAACAACTTTTTTAATCGAAATAATTAATAGTGAAAAATTATTAATTTGAGTGGTTTTAAAGTATATTTAGAATATATTTTTACAATTTAATACAATGTTGGTCATTGGATGTAATTCTACATTTAAACCAGATATAAACAAGTGTTAATCTTTTGATAGTTATTATCTCTTAAGAACATGCTATTTGTTTTGACAACGGAAATTAATTTTTAAATGAATTAATGCAACTGAAATGTTTTGAATTTGGTAAAATAGACATCATTTTTGAGTTCATAATATCAAATATAGATTAGGCCTAATTTTTGGTATTTTTCTGGAAACTTTCATTTTTTGATGAATAGTGAAACCACTAAGTGGTAGTTAAAAAATGAATTTTTCATAAAACATAATTTTACCGCTTCGGTGAGTGAAATTTCAACAATCCGAGAGACACGGTTGATGTTAGTAAGTAAAATGTGGTTCAATGAGATGAAAATAATTTTTGGTGAATAGTAACTTTTTACTTTTTTTACCACAATTAAAAGTAAATAGGTTAATTAAGGGTAAAATTGTTATTATTATTACCCTAAAACATGTCCTAATTCTATTGTATAAGTTTAATTCGACCAAAAACAACCTTGGGAATAAAATATGATCATTTAGGCCCACTTGGATTAGATTAGGACATTTATTATTAATTTATTTAAAGAAGGGTGAAAATAGTTAAAGTCAATGTTTAATAAATAAATCATTTTTAATATAGGGTTATACATAATATAAATTCGACTATAAATACTCATTAGAAATATAAAAAGATTTCCTACATAATGGTATTTTATTATTAATTTTTAGACATTAAATAATTTAATTTATTTATGACACAATGACGATGCAGTAATTATCTTATTAATGAAATATCGACATAATTGATGTTATAAATACCCAAATAAATGTAATTTGAGACTTTTTATGAATTCCACTAATTTTATATGTTAATATGACCTGTTAGTATTGATTTAATTAACGTTTTTAGAACTAATCATTCTGTTATGATTTTCACAAAAATCAATTACTAAATAGTGTCAAAATTGACATAAAATAGTTTTTAAAACAAATATTATATTATTAATTGTTATTTTATTCATAAAAATATAAGGTTCGACCAAATTACTTAGCTAATGTTATATATATTAATAAAAAACAACTTGGGGTTTGTTTGACTTGATATAGTATGTTTATTATCCTTATAGTGTAAGAAAACAAGAAGACACGGTAAAGGTTAAATTATCTAACTTAAAGATAAATCTAAATGATAAGGTTAAAATTGATACCTAAACTTGTCTAAATTCTATTTGATGATAGGATTTATACCCATACCCACCTTATCTTCGATATAAATCTATTTGGGGCTATTTAAAACCGAATTTGACTTTATAATAAAATATTAGTTTTAGTTATTCCAATGGTACCCCTTTCCTCCCTTATAAAAGGGAACCTCCTCCCCCTCTTCCTCACACCACTTTGAGCCTTCAAGCTCATCCAAACCCTGCCAAATTCTCTTCTCCACTTCCATATCAACATTCTAGAGGTTTTAGTCTTCCTAAAAGACCAATTATAGTGCCCTAAAAAGAGATCTCAAAGAGGTGCTTCAAAGAAGAGGTAATGTCTGTTACCGATTCTTTCAACTTTATTTTTACTTCCACTTATTATTATTAGGTTGTTTCATTATGAAGTAATAACATCAGTATCAATCATATACTTATATGTTATTATATGTATGAAACAACCCTATTTCACCATCTATCCATCCTACGGAAAACAAAATCACCGCGCGTGTGTCCGTACGGAATACTGTCTCCACGCCGTGGTGTAATCTATTTTCCACCACCACCGTACTTGGATGGGTATAATGGTGTACATAATAACTATATATGATTATTGTAAAGTGATATTGATTCTGAAATAGTTTACATACACTTAAATACAATTCCACGATCATGAGAATGATATCATCGCTCGTGCGTACGTACGGACTACCGTCTCCACGACGCGATAAGATTCATTCCACACGTTAACCATTCACGAATGATTATAAAGTATATATAATAAGTAATCATGAATTTTTTTTAAATAATAATGATACTGTATTTATGTGTATATATATGTATGTTATCTACCTAATTCCATTCAACTCAATAAGGAAACGAAAACAACGTTCATGCGTACGTATGACCTACCGTCTCCATGAACGGTGTATTTCTTTCCATTTACTAATTTATTAGATATATGTATATTCTGAATATATATTATATATGAATAATGTTTTATATTCTGTAATTTAGTAATTATGATCTATGTAATCATATGAATAATTAAAAGTCAAAACACGGACGACAAATGAAACAATTTTACCCAAAACGCTCTTTATCATGGAATTTACAAAAGAACGGGTAATATAAAGTCCTAAGTGAACCATATATGATATCATAACAATGATTATGATTTTGGAATAAGTCAATGACATTAAGTAAATCATTATACAGGAGGTTCAGACACTTGCGAAGCAAATCGGACCTAAGGTAAGGGATAATTTTTCAAATCTCATTTTTATCCGAGATTGCTTATTCGTAAGTATTTACTGGGGTGTATTTTATCATCCACATCTATGGTTCCTCAATATGTAATATTATTTCCATCCACCAACAATTTTTTAAATCCAATTTTACCCTTCGGTGAGTTTTTAGTAAAATATATGAAATGAATCTTTTGTCGTTTTTCGAACGAGGTACTTTTTGACTTTTCTGACAAAAGTATGAGAAGAGTGCTTCATTTAACTTATACGGCATGAATGGATTTTTAAAACATTATTTCCAAGAAGCGTCCTTTACAAGTTTTCATGTTTATTTTTAATCAACTTATTTTAGTTTATAATTGTATGACATGTTATGAAAGGAAAAGTGTTTTTGAAATAGAAAGGATATTTTTCTCAAGAATGGAGTTCAAGTGTTTTATCAAAATTATTTTCCATATAAGATAATAAAGGGTTCTGTTTTTATCCCTATTATTACATTGATTTGATTATTTTGTTATGGGATTGTTTTTATGAATTCCTTTATCTTATATGAATTGTTTTATGATGTCACGATGCTTAAGATTCCCATTTTTATTACATGGGTTATGCAATGATATATGATTTCTGATTTTGTGGCACACATAATAATGGTTTCATTATGAGATGGGTGGGACCTATATATCCCTACAATGCATTGGGTAAAGATTTTATATCTCATGAGATAGACATGGAAAGAACGATAGGTTATATCGGTTCATTGAAATAGGACTAAAACGAGGTGTGAACTCGGTTCAGAAAGGGACTTTGTCCACTAAGATAGTCGTGGAAATGAGTCTTGACTAATAAGAAATGATTCTCTATGATTATGTGTGTATGAAACAAAGTTTCTTGTTTTAAGTTATGATTATTGGGATTTCATTTCACTACTATGATTTATCCCATGTTATGAGATTATGATCTCTTTTGCAGGTTAAGATTTCCAAAATGTTATGTTCTTATGAATATGATGTGATTGATTTTTATTTTGTTTACCCTTACTGAGCATTTGAGCTCATCCCTTTATGTTTTCATTTCCCCAGGATATAAAGAAAGGTTTTAGGTAAGAAAAAAAGGGAAGATCTTTATGGGAGATGTTGAAGATCTTTCACCATGATTAGAAGATTACGTTCCGAGTTTCCAAAGACACTAAACTATTACGGTCCTTGTGTGTGTGTTTTTGTTATGTAATATGTATTCCGAAAAAGTAATTTAATGTCCTTGTATGTTAAGCTTCAGGTCTCTACACCTCCCTTATGGAATAATTCCACCTAAACTAAAACTTTTGGTATAATCCAAATGAAGTTACCCATTGAAGAGGTAACACGTTCTCTCCTTATTTTAAGTTTAATATGCATCCTACCATACATAAATCTACTTATTATATGATTATATAACAACTAAATCATCTTATTTATACTAAGGTTTTGTTATGATAATTTTTTTATTGAAACAAAAAAACCAACTCCATTTAATGGGAGATGAACATAATGATTATGTGTACTGTGAACTATTGTCTCACAAAATGATGATTGTTCAATTTTATCCTACCAAATATCATGGTGGAAATCATGATGAAACCATTTTTATGTATGATATATATATAATATTTATATATTATATATGTTTATATAGTTTTTATTTATAATATACCATTATTCTTTCCATTTTGTGTAAATATGATAATTTCGGTTGAGGATGTGTGGAGTACCACACCCTTAAAGCCATATAACTTTTTCCATTTATACGTGGAACATATAAAGGATATATTTATTAAAAATAATATACATATATGAAATTAATATAATAATGGTTTATAACATACATATATATCATTTAATTACTATTCTTTTAATATGAAAATGAAATGAACGCAGTGTTCATGTGAATGTATGGCCAACCGTCTCCATAAACTGTTTATTTGATTTCTTATCTAAAAATATTATGGATTATTATAAACAGACATATATTATATATATATATGATATTTAAATCATGAATTATATTTTTGTGATGAGGTACTTTTCACTTCATGGAGAATTTAAATCAAAACAAGTACACTTTTGAATCACATAACGAATATAGACAAAACATATAATATGATCTTAAATATTTATATAATTTTTATAACAAGGTAATAAGTGTTATAAAAAGAACAATAAACTTGAAAAAGTTTCTTAAGAAATAATAAAATATCTTATGTTTGTTTTTCACTAAAATAATGAATGTACGAGACATGTCAGACTCAAAGTATGAGAAATCTTAAGTCAATCAATCTTCATTGCGTGAAATATCCATGTCATTCATTTTGATTTTTCGACAATACCTGTGAATAATCTATGATGTTTTTACATTTAATATCCACTTATATTATGTTTATTTATATTTTTCACACATAATTATTTCATGGATTTATTGATAATCTTATGATAGGATCTTTGTAAATGATTTAGTCTCTATTTCCTATCATTGATGAATTTCTTAATAATGTACACAGTTATAGTTTTCAAATGCATATATATAGAGAAAATGAAGTTTAATATACATAATTTATGAATACTAATGATATTTATTGTTTTCATAAATCAATTATTTCATTTTGAATAATATTTAAACTCCCAAAGTGGTATTGCATACGTTGAACATATAAATATTTAATTATCTAATCTATTTCATCATGATATAAATTTACATATTTATTTATATGGATAAATTGATTATAAATGATATTTTATTCTTAACTATAATTTCTTTCAATTTTTTAGATGGAATAGTTTTATACCAAGTGTTTTACATTCGTTACAATAAGTATCAAAGGAATGTTTTTGATTTTTATGTATACATTGACAACGTATTCTCTGTCAATGTAACAGTTATTTTATATATGGAATCCTCTATAATCCATAGTTTTTTTAGATGGAAAATAAATCCCATATTCCCTTATTAGGTGTTTTTATTTTGATAATAGTTTTTAATTTAGATTTACTACTTCAATATCTTTAAATTATTTCTTGTGATTGTAAATGAAATTTTATGAACGAAATATTGATAATCAGAATCTTTTATGTGATATGATCATATAATCGTACATGGAAAATTATGGGTCATTATGTTATGATCCAAAGATGTTTTGTTACAGTATAAACCAAATATGTGTAGTTTTATGATAATCCAAGGACAGATGGTTACATTTTAAACTCCAATGCATTTGTTGTCGAAGTAGTTCGCATGGCTATTACATTTAGTGGTATTTTTGGAAGCCAATCGTATCGTTATTCAATTTAAGAATTTTTATTTCATAAGTTACCATTATCTTTTATATGTTGAATTCTATGAGTTTTAATGTAATAATTTTATTACAAAATGGGTAAGTTGTGAGATTATATTAAGTGAATTTTAATTACTGCATCATAAAATGTATTACGTTATGAAGGGTAAACAATGAGCCTATATTCAATAAATTGTAATTACTACATATTAAAGGGTTATTTTTTTAATCCTATGAGACATATATCAAATTAATATTATAGTGGTCTCATAATATAAATTTATATCATTTAATTTTTACTCTTTTAGTATGTAAAATAAATGAAAGTAGTGTTTATGCGTATATACGTCCTACTGTCTCCATTAATGGTGCATTTAATTTCATGCATCCAAATATTTTGGATTATTATACATACATATATAATGGATATTTATTTTATTTTAATCATGAATAATACTCTAGAGATGATGGAATTATGACCACATGGATAATTTATATCAAAATAAGTTCAAATTTGAATGATTTCCAAATATCTAAAAAATTGTCCAATATGAACATAAAAAAGTTAAGAAATTTTCATATCATTTTAATAAGTGATATAAAAGTAATAATAAACATGAAATAGGATCTAATGTAATTATAATTTTTTTTATTACTTAGGAAAACAAAGAACGTTCGAGGCGTGTTAGACTCAAGGTAAAGGACATTGTCTCAATATCATTTAATTGAGGCATAATTTGATGTTATAAACCACATTCATTTATACAGGGTATAAAAAACCCCTTTTACTTTTAATTTTATTCCATGGTTTCCAAAATGAATACTTTTCTACCCATAATTTTAAAAATGATAATATAGAAAATTTAATTAATGTATGTGGCGACTACGACTTATTCTGCCACCATAACCATTATTTGATATTTGGATTCCCCTTCATGCCGTAATTTTTTAACAATAAAACTAAATAACATATTTAATTTTTACGTATTTTCGTAATTAAAATTGTTTTGATAGAAGATTTATTATGTCAATATCTTGAAATTATCTCTTTTTACTACAATGTGGGAATATTATTTTCCATATATTATTGATTTAATTGTTATGATTATGTTATGGATATTGGTAATTCTTTATGTATATGAGTGGTTCTATAAGAAATTAAGGGAATGTGATACTGTGATAGATCTATAATGAATTAGGTAATGAGACAGAGTTAAACGTTTCAGTTTATCCTAAGATATTTACGGAATATACTTTGATGGGTATTCCAATCGTAACAATGATGGTTACTCAAAATGTAGTAGTGAAAGATACACTGAAAGTGTGATATGGATTCCACATGTTACCTTTATGATTTATTATTTCTTTGAATATTTTTTAGAATATTATGACTTCACAAGGTATATTAAAATGATTATGTTTTATTAGTGAAAATAATAATAATGTAAAAAAATTCATGGGATTAAAATATTCATGGGCAAATGGTTTTATTCATTATTTAACATTTAATATGGTTATTTTTATACTAATCCTTGGTTTTTGAAATGTTTTGAATAGGTTATAGTGATAGTTAGGTCATTGGAATAATTAATGATTAATTTTATCAAGAAAATAAATTTTGTGTATTTTTAAAAAATTTTATATTGTAGGATGAAATGGATAATATTTTAGTTGTATTAGATTTGTAGAAATTTGACTATTTATGGAATTGTTATAGAATACTTTTCTATAAATATAAACCTAAAAATAATCTCAATTGGAATTCTTAACTTACATAAATATTTTATAATGATTATGATTTCGTCCTTATAGTTGGTATAAACGGTCTGTTTAGATTACTTTAGATTATAAGATGTTATCTGGGTGTAGGCTAAAGATCCCATATATCCAAAATGGTTCTTATAAAATAATAACATTTAGATTATTATGGAAAATTAGGTTGATTTGATATAAACATAAAAAAACAAGATATAATAAGTATTGTGTATTAGAGTATTATAAAATTATTTCTGTTATATTTAACCAATATTGGATTATTATTTTAATAATTCATTTCATGTTTATGTGATGATTCTTTTAATGATATTAAGGATCAATTTTCACGATGGAAAGAAAGAGATATTTAGAAATCATTTCATCCATCCCTGATGATTTGATCATATAAAATATGGAAAAATAATGTTGGAATAATTTTTAGAGCTTCTTGAGTATTTTAATCACATATATGATTTTTTTGTTATCCAACACATAATCATTTCTTAAAACATTTATGGGTCATGGTATATTTTTTAATATGATTTTTTAATCTAAAATTTTATGACACTATCAAAAATTTAAATTATATAAGTTGAGTGAATGTTATTGTTTATGAAAGATTGACAACATGTAAGGAGATAAAGTGAACATTAAAAAGATCATGATATATGGATTAAGGGTTTCATTTATTTTATTATCCATAATGAATGAAACATCACTATATATATCCTTATAAATTATGACGATATTTTCTCAACATGAATGTTGTTTTAATAATCAAAGTGTTAATTCATAGTAAATTTATTATGAAAAACTATAAATCATTAAGTTTTCTACTTATAAGGGATACAAGAGTTATTTTAGATTGTAGGATGATGACTTATTTAAATGTATAAATTCTATTTTGATTATGGGATTACATTGGTTGAATTTTTATATTATACGTTGCCCATAAGTTTTTTATATGAAAATTTTATTTGAGGAAGAATTATATTTTTTAGGAAATAATTATAAATTAATGGATACCATTTATATGATCTTTAATTTTGACATATTTTTCGGATATTTCATTTTGGGATGAAAAATTAAGTACATGTGAAAAAATTGGGATTAAAATATGTTATAGTTAATTTGGAATATTTTTTCTCATATTGGGAATGATATATTAATTATATTGTTCTAGAAAAAATACAACCCAATGGATGGGTGACAGCCCATCCCATTGGTCAAGGCCCTAGGAATAAAACCAAAATCAATATGCAACAAGGGTTTATCACCTACCACTATCAAACATAAAGTACCTAGTCAGTAATTATTTTTTTAGTCAAACTATTTTATGAAATAAGATGAATTTGATTATGGGAAATTATATTTTATCAAATGGATATCCTTTGTATTAGAAAATTATTTTTGGATTAAGTGATAGATTATATATTTAATGATGTTCACAATTTTTTGAAATTTATATGATTATGATAAATAGATTACTATAGGATTATAATATATGAGTAATAGAGGAATTAAATTATGGAATAATATATTATTTTCATTGTAGAATTTTTGTAATTGGGTTATTTATGGAATTGATTAAACTATCATAGATAAAATATAATTTGGTTAATTACTTTTTTGTTTGATACATTAAGAGTGGTTGATGTTATTTCGAGATAAATGTTAAAAATTTTATTGGAAAACTACCAGATGAAATCCTTTTGAAATTAGGGTTTCAATATTATTTTGGATTATTTTGAAGAATTTTAATGATAATTTATTATTGGATGGTCATTTTTGAACCTTGGATATAACTGCTGAATTTTATATATTAAATTTTTTTTTCCTTTATGTGATAGTTTATTCTTTTGGGGGAAATATGAGATATTTTACAAACTATTTGTTTTGGATAATTTTTAATGGTAGGATAAAATATATAGTTAACTTTTTCTAGATGATATGATTTTTTATAATTTGAGTACTATTGTTCAAGGATGAAAATTTCATCTTAAATACTCATCGTTTGGAGAAAAAAGATGATTTTTTTGGGGAAAATGCATTAACGGATCAAACTCTACATGTAAATTAAGTATATTTCCATATGATTGTATTCATAGTAGAGAAAGAATTCCGCAACATTATGAAAATTATTTCAAAAAAACTATTTATTTTTTCTAATAAGATGTCAAAGAAAATTCAACCAATCACATGGTTATGGTTTTGATTTTTAAAAATTTCAGGACAATGTAATCTACCACTTTCCATCAGAACATGATAGTTTAGCTTTCTTTAATATCAATTTTTTCCAACACAAATCCTAGTATATGATATATTAGAAGACCTATACACATCTTGTTCATTATTTTAAAGTTTAGGTTTCAATGACTCTTTTTCAGATGTGGTATTTTAATTAATTTAAATTAAAAATTCATTCCATAATTTCTGAACCCAAATTAGAATTGATAGGATGTTATTTCTGAAAGGGGGGAGAATGATACGTCCTAGGTAATTATATAATATAACATTTCTATATCAATTAATATCTATAAATTTGAAATTAATTTTTATTTAAAGGGGATATTATATGTGATAGCCTACCCAACACTCAATAATGGGTTTCTATGAAATTTTATGTTTCCCAAAAGTCTAAGTTGTATAGAAAAAAATACAGTATTATTAATATTATTTTAAAAGTTAGTTAACACCAAGCCATTATATTATAGGGATTGAATGTAAATAACTATATTATGTTTATACATGTTTATTTATAGTTTTTACATTAATCTAATAAATTTTAGAGGCGTAAAATCAGAATAAATCCAATTTTATGTATAATGTTCTCTAATATTTGTTTTAAAAGGTAGTTTTAAACCCTTTAACGGATAACTATTTCAAAATGATTTTTTTTGAAAATATTATATATTATATTTTAAAATGTAATAATCATATTTATAAGTGAGATGACAATGTTTAATTTGGTTTACTTTTGGTATTTTTAGCTAAAATTCATTTTTCAATAAATAGTAAAAAATACAACATTTTAATACAGAACTATATTTTTATATGACTTTTAATATAGATAAATTATCCTTTTAATTAGTTTTAATGAGTAATTGTATATAAATTTTATCATTTAATCCAGTTCTGGTCAATGGAGGTAAATTCACATTCAATTTTGATATAAATACATGTCAATCTTTTGATGGTTTTTTACTTTTAAATTATATGTTCTCCCATTTTGAAAATGGGAATTAGTTCAAAATTAATTAATATAACATATATTTTTTTAATTTAGAAAAAAAATTCCATATTTGTAATTATAAGGCCTAAATTATATTAACATGTCCATTTTATTTTAGGACATATTGAATAGTGACTTTAGTAATTATTTGTACATCCAATGAGTAAAGGGTAAATTAAGAAAATAAGGATAAAAATAATAATATAATAATATAAAACCACTATAATACTTGACCTAATTATTTTTCATGGGATATGGTCAACCAGGAATACCCTTGGGAAAACATTTTACCTTTGGTAGCCACTTGGGGGTGATTATGACACTGATACCATATAATTTAAAGTAAAGGACAATATTATTTAAACATATATCTTCATACTAATTCTTTTTGACATCAGTGTAAATAAGTGATATATTCAAATATAAATAGTAATTACAATGATAAAAATCTTTCGTGCATCATTTTGTTTTATTTTTAATTTTTAGACATTAAATAATTAAATTTATTTTGGACACAATGATGACGCAGTGATAACTTTTTTAATGAAGGAATAAAATAAATGGTAATAATAATATTAAAATAAATATTTTATTACATAATTTATGACATAAATGATTTTCATAGTATAATAAGTCATGATATAAGACTGTTTAATGGTTATTTTTGATGTTATCACCCAATCTATATTTTATTAAAGTTCAATAAAACGAATAGTGAACAAATTGAAAAAATTGATGATTTTTAAATATAGTAAATTATAAAGTTATTGGAAAATACTAATAATATTTTAAAATAAAAAACAACCAATGATAATATATTAATAATCATCGAATATTAAATTATTGGAAATTTACTTTATTTAAGTAAAATTAATAGCCCTTTAATAATTAAAATGTTAATACCACAACTAAAATTAAAAGAGAATAATTAAGGGTAAACAGAAATGATAATGTTAAAAAGAAATTGAATACATGTATAAATTTTTTGTATGATATTATTTCAAACAATAATCACCTTATATTAAACATATGCCATTTTCGATCAATTTTAATTTGAAAATTATTTTATATAAATATAATAATTTAAGACGTTCTAAGGGTTTATCTTCTATCTTATATAAAAAGGTACCCTCTCATATCTAATAATAACACATCAAGAACCCTTTGGTTCCTCTAAGACCTTCTCAAGCCACATCATAGAATCCCTACACTCATCCTATAATCCTCCCTTAGGGATGACAACCTCCCAAAAAATCCATTTGTTGTAAACCAATATAAGTGACCCGATTAAGAGGTAACACCTTCTCTCATGTTTTTTAGATTCATTTTCATTCTCTACTACGTAAACACTTATTATTATATGATTAACTAACACAACCAGTTTCCCAAATTTACTAGTATTATGTTACTATAATGATCTAATCTAAACATACACACAAATCCATTTAATGGTAAATGACCAGATTGTTTTTGTGTACGGTGAACTACTACCTCAAAAAATGATTATTGTTAAATTTTCCACTACCACCTCTCATGGTTACCATTAAAATTGAAAAAATTGTTACATATGATAAATATCATATTCATATTTACTCTATGATTCTATAATTTGTATTTATAAAATACCTTTAAAATTTATATGTTCTGTAAATTAGATAAATTCGTTTGAGGAAGTGTGGACTACTACCCACTCAATGCGATATGAATCATTCCTAGTATACATAGAAAGTATAAAGGATGGATTTATTATAACTATGAATCATATATGAAATTAATTTAATATTTTAATTATTATATATATTTATCTTAAAACTATTATTTTTTCAATATGGAAATGAAATGAATATATTGTTCATGCGTACGTATGACCTGTCGTCTACATGAATGATGCATTTTATTTATTTATCCACATTTTATGAATTATTGTAAATATATATATAATTGTTATATATGATATTTAAATCATTAATACTATTCTATAGATGGTTTAATTGTTAACACATGGATAATTTGGATCAATAAAAGTTCATTTTTTGAATCATGTGTTGAATATCAACGAAACTTTCTTTATAAACATAAAAAATTGTGTATTTTTAAAAAATGATAACAATTGATATAAAATGTACAATAAACATGAAAAATGTTCCCATGTATGTATAAATTAACCAATTTTAATTATTCAAGAAAAAATAGAATTTACGAGCCAATTCAGACACAAGGTAAGGAAAATAATAAGACAATCTCTATTCATTGAGTTGAATAACGATGCCATGTGTTATGTTTTCCCAAGAATATATGTGAATTAACTATGATTTTTTATAAAAATAATATCCCCTTATATTTGGTGTATTTATATTTTTGATGCATAATTATGTACTTTATTTATCCTTAATCTAATTAAACGATATATGAAAATGTTTCAATCTCAATATCCTTTCATGGAAGAATTTCTTGATAATATACACCTATACTATTTAATAAGGTTTATATATAACCACTATTACAATTCGTATCCATATTTTATATATAATATATATATATATATATATTAATTTTATAAATGAATTAATTCACGGAGAATAAGATTTAAACATTCAAAGTGGTTTTAGATACCTTGAATTTATAATGATTTAATTATCTAATATTTTTATTAATGATATAAATTTAGAAAATTATTTATATATATATAAAAGGATTATACATGAAATTTTATGTCAATATATAATTTCATTCACTGATTTTTGAATAAATCTTTTTATATGAAGCATTATTCATTAATAACAAAATTATAAACTATTTGTTTTTGTTTTTAATGTATACAAAGAAAAAGTCTTCTACGCTGCTATAAAAGTTAATTTATACATGTCTTTATCTATAACCATTGGTGTTTTTAAGTGGAAAATAAATCCTTTATTCCCTTTTTGAGTGTGTTAATATTGATAATGTTTATAAAATTTCATTGAATATTTCAACATATTTATATAATTTCTTATGATTTAAAATGAAATATTACAAATTAAATGATTATAATAGTAATATTTTATGTTATATTATCAAATAATGTTACATGGAAAAAATTTGGGTGGTTACATACTAATAAAATATGGGTGGTAACGTGATAAACCAAAGATGAGTGGTTCTATGATAAAACAAGGATGAGTGGTTACATTATAGCATCCAATGAATTGGTTATAGAAGTTGGTTGTATGGGTATTAGATTAAGTGTTTTGTGTGCATGTCAACTATATAATTACTCTATTTATGTATGATTATGTCCCACGAAACCTTTATATGTTAAATATTGATTCCAATGTGTTTTAACGTAATCTTTTGATTACAAAAAGGGTATGGAATTAGCATATATTTAATAAAGTGTAATTACTACAAAAATGATTATTTTATTATCTCTATGAGAAATTTATAAAATTTATATTATACTAGTTTTAAAATATTCATTTATATCATTTAATTCTTTTTATATTAATATGACAACGAAATGAAATTAGTGTTCATCTGTACATATGTCCTACATCTCTGAGAATGGTGAATTTCATTTTTTATCACCATTTACTATGGATTTTTATAAATACATATATACTAGATATATATGATATTTAAATCATGAATACCACTCTACATATTATGGAATTTTTACTACATCGATATTTCACATCAAAACATGCTCATTTTTTACTTAAGAAACAAATATCGAAAAATTTCTTATATAAACTAAAATATTTATATAATTTTTATAACATGTTAATAAGTTATATAAAATGAATAATAAACATTAATGAAGATCTCATGAAATTATAAATTATCGTAATTTTATTATTTAGGAAAATAACAAATGTCGGAGACAAGTCGAACTCAATGTAAGGGGCTTCATCTCAATATCTATTCATTGAGTCATAATTTGATATTATAAACAACTTTATTTTATATAGTGTAAAATATACCACTTTTAATTTTAATTTCAATCAATGTTTTCAAAAGAAATCTTTTTCAAAAAATTATTTTACTAAATAACAATAAGGAATGTTTTTTAACATACACCACAACAAAGACTATTTATACCACCATAAACCTTATATGATATTTAGATTCCTTTATAATATGAAATTAATTAATAAGATAAATAAATTAAATATACACTTTTCATGTATTTTGGTATTGAAAATGGTTTTTATTTAGGATTGATTATGTCGATATATTCACATGTTCTCTTGTTATTGCAATGTCAGAATGTTATTTTCCCATTTTGATTGAAATATGTGTTATGATTATGTTATGGATCGTGTTAATTGTTTATGTATATGGATGGTTCCATGAAAAAAGGATGGCGTGTGAGACAACGATTTACCTCCAATTCATTGGGTAATTAGACGGAGGTAAATGATAAGGTTTATCCTCTGATATTTCAGGAATACACACTTATGGGTATTCGATACGTAACCATCAAGGTTACTCCCTATGTAGCTCTGAATGCTACAATTTAATTATTATATGGACTCCCCATAGTACCTTTATGATTTATGATTTCTATGTTGTTTTCTAAGAGATATATTATTTCATGAGGTATGTTAAAAATTATATGTTTTATGGGTGAAAATTATGATTTTGTGAAAATGTTTTCATTGTTTTAAAATATCAAAGGACTAATGGTTTTATTCCTTATTTTATATTCCTTAATAATCTTTTTATGCTCATCCCATGTTTTTCAAATTATTTCCATATGGTAATAATATGGTTAAGATAATGGAATATGTCAAGAAAAATTTTATCGAGATAAGAAATCAAGAATATTTTTAGAAGGATTCATAATGTGGAAGAAATGATTACTAGTTTAGTTGTATTCACTTTGTTTAAATATGAGTTTTTATGTTATATTTATAGAATAATTTGATAAAAACTATACCTTAAAATATCCTTAATTTGAATTATTAACTTAACTGAATATTATTTGATTTTTATGGTTGTGTCCTTATAGTTTGTATCGATGGATAGTTTAGATTAATTTAGAGGATAAGATATTTTCTTAGTTTCGGTTAAGGATCTAATATATCCAAGATGGTTATCATCACATAACATATTTTTTAGTGTTAAAGTAAATTAGGATGATTGGTTAAAACAAATACAATGATGATATAATGTTGTTGATGGATTATATATTACAAAACAAATTATGTTATCTTTACCCTATAGAGTATTCTTATTTTTTATAATTCCTTTCATGTTTCATTGATGATTATTTTCAGAATATTAACAATTATTTTTCAAGTTGTAAGGGAAGAGATCCCTCCTCGATTATGTGATCATCACTGATTTGGAAAAATCAAATTCTAATTATTTTAAAAGCTTCTTGAGTATTTGAATCAACTACAAGAATTTTGTTGAGTTATCCAACACATACTCATTTCTAAAATAATTTCCTGTATCATAGTAACTCTTTAAATTGATTTCGAGATCTAAACATGTCTAACATTATCAAGAAGTTAAATTAGAAAAGTGGAGTGAACGTTTACTTTCTGAATGCAGGACCAAATGTCGAAGGGGAAAGGGAACATTAAAAAGATCATGATATATATATTTGAGGTATATTTTATTTTCTTATCCATAATAAATGATACATAATTCAATTGGTATTTATAAATATTTAAGATATTTTATCTACAAGAATGATGTTTTAACAAAGATGGTGAAAATTCATAGTTAATGTATTATGAATAATGATGAATTATTAAGAAGTCTATATATATGGAATTTAACAGTTATGGTAGATTTTATGATTATGACATGTTTAAAAGTATTGATACTATTTTGATGATAGGATTACATTGGAATAATATTTATATATTATGTCACCAAGAGGTTTTTTATATGATTTTTTTGTCGAATAATTATCTTGTATATTTTGGGAATAATTATTATATAATGGATAACCTTTATATGAAATATGATCTAGATTTAATTTTGGGATATTTAATTTTCGTATGAAAAATAATGGAAATTAGATACAATTGGAGAATAAAATATATTATGGTTTTTATTGACGATTATATCTCATTTTGGGAATGATATATGAATTATATAGTTTTAAAAAATGAAAACCCCAAGGAAGGGTGAAAAACTGTCACATCAGACAATGCCAAGGGATCCAACCAACAGCTGAAATGCATTATGGGTTTATCTCCTACCAATATCCTACGTAAAGTCCCTAGTTAGTATGATTTTAACCTTTTTGTTAAAATAGTTTCTGAAACAAGATGAATATTATTTTGGAAAATTAGTATTTATCAATTAGATATCCATGTTATTATTAAATAATTTTAGGATTAAGTGATAAATATAATTTTTGATGATATTCAATACTTTGGGAAAGAAAATATGAGTAATAAAAATATCAAAATATGGGATCTTTTTGAAGAGTATTGGTTGAATTATATAATGGAAGAATCTATGATATTAATTATGGAATTTTGTTAGTTAGTTTAATTAGTGATGTTATTAACCTATATTTGAGAAATATTTATTAGGTTAATTAATTTTTGGAATGATAAATTAATAGAGGTTGATGTAATTTTTATATAAATTTCAAAATATATCTTGGAAAACTACGTGATCAAATCCTTCTAAATATTGGGTTTCCATCTTATTTTGAATTAATTTCAGGATTGATATGGAAAATTATTTATTGAATGGTGTGTGTTGGACATTGAATATTACTGTTAAATTTTCGAGATTAAAATTATTTTTTCATCAAACAATTTTATATTTTTTTAAGGAATTATTCAATATTGTATGCATCATTTTGGTTTTGTTTAATGTTTAATGTTAAGAGATATAGATAGTTATCCTTTTATTGATGATATGAGTTTTTTAAAAGTTTATTATTGTGATGTAGTCATGAAACAATCATCATAAATACTCATCATTTTGATAAAAAAAGATGACATTATTGTGGAAATTGATCATGGGATTAAACTCAACATGTCAATTAAGTATATTTCTTTATAGTGTTATTTTATGTATTAAAATAATATCTCAACATAATGAAAATGATCTCAAAATGAAAATATGTTTTGTTTACTTTTCCTACTACGAAGACAATGACCATTTAACCAATCACAAATTTATGGTTATGATTGTTAACGTTTTCCTCACAATGGTTTATATCAATGTCCATTATAATATGATAGTAAGATTTTCATACATATCTATGTTTTACTCCATGAAATCGTTGTATATGTTATCAGAAGTGATCTTCGTACATCCCATTATGAAATTTCATGATGAGGGTTTATGTACTCTCTATCCAATGTGGTATTTCAATAATGGTATTTTGAAAATTATTACCGTATTTACTGACCCTGAATTAAAATTTCAAGGATGAAATTTATAAAAGGGGGGAGAATGTTACATCCCATTTTATTATAGAATAAAGAATATTCATATCTATTATTATTTATGATTTATATATTATATTTGTATAAAGAGGACACTATGTGATATAACATACTAAACACAAAACAATTGGTTTCTACAATATCTTTTATTTCACACAAGGATGAGTTAGACTGAAAAATAAAATAATATTACCATTGTTAATTTAAATGGTAGTTTACACCCAGTCATTGTATTGAAAGGAACAAAAAAAATAACAATATTATGATTATACATATTTATTAAATATTTTTACTTTCATCTAATTAATTTTAGTGGCGTAAAATGAGAATAAATACAAATTTAAGTATAAAATAATCTAATAATTTTTTAAATGTTGTTTTATGGCCTTTTGATGGTTAACCAATTTTAAATGTAGTTTATGAAAATTTTATATATTCATTTTTAAAAAAATAAAAGTCGTATTTATAAGTGGGACATCAAAACTAACGTTGTTTGAATTTTGGTATTTGCCTACAGCAATTCATCTTTTTAATAAATAATGAAAACACTGCATTTTAATTTAAGCCCGCCATTTTGACTAATTTTTTTATATAGATATATTGTCATTTTATTTTATTTATAGTGAAATTGGATTAAATATTTAACATTTTATTCAATTTTTTTCATCGGGTTTAATTTCACATTGAAATTTGATATAATCCAATGCTAACATTGTGATGGTTTTTAATTTTTTTAAAAAGGTTCTCTAATTTGGAAATGGGGATTAATTTTAAATTAATTAATAAAAATTACGTATTTTGATATTATAAAAATTGATTCAATATTTGGATTAAGAAGTTCCACATTCTGTAAATAGGTCCATTTTATTTTTTCACATTTCGAATAGTAACTTTAGAATTTTTTTTATTTTCCACTGTTAAAGGTTAAATCAGTTAAATAAGAGTAAAAATATTTTTATAATAGTTTAAAACTACCATATCACTTGTCCTAATCATATAATATGAGATATGGGAAACCCCTAAACCATTGGGATGAAATTTTTTCCTTCGAATGACTCTTGGGTTGGCTTATGAGACTGATAACTTTTAATTTAATGTAACAGTGAAAATTTTATTATCATATATCTTCTTACTAAACCAATTTAAATATGGGGTTATTTAACTAATATTTCAGACTATAAAGAGTAATTAGAAAGCTAAAAATCATTCTGAAATCATTTTATATTATTTATATTTTTTCAAAATTATATAATTAAATTTAATTATGGCATAATGAAGATGGAGTGATTGTTTTATTAATGATGGAATCAAATAATTGATATTATAAATATTAAAATATATATTTTATCAAATAATTTATGTTATCCAGGATTTTTCGTGGTGAATATGACATGTTATAACACTATGAAATGGTTTTTTAAGATATCTATCTGTTTGGATTCTTTTTAAAAAAAAATTTAAAATGAATAGTGTAAAAATTGACATAATTGACATTCAATAAAATTAAAAATTTATTAAATTTATAAAAAATACAAAAAATATTTTAAAATGAACAATTTTACTATGATAAAGTATAAAAGTTCATTATGAGTACAATTATGGGAAATTTACTCCATATATGTAAATTTTATATCATGTAAAAAATTAATAATTTGTTACCAAAAGTAAAATTGAAAGAGAATAATTAAGGGTAAATCGAAAAGATATATCTACAAAAAAATCATTACATATCTAAAAACAGGTTGTATGAGTGTATTTATAACTATAATCATCTTATAATAGACATATCTCAGGTTAGATATATTTTAATTAAAAAATTAATTTATATTAATATAATAATTTATGAGTTTCCAGGGATTCTCTTTCCCTCTCCTATAAAAGGTAATCATTTTTCTCTAATACTCACACATAAAGAACACATTTTTTAGAAAATACCTTACCACACCATTTCCTGGAATCCCTCCCATAATAATAAAATCTTCCCTTAGAAAATAAACCCTCCCAAATAAGCCTTTTTCTATTAACCAAAAAAACATACCTTATTAAGAGGAAACATATTCTCTCATGATTTTTAGTTTCATTTGAATTATAAACACCCTAAATTCTTCTTAATATATGATTACGTAATAAAAAAAGTATATTTTATATACTATAAGGTTCTTATGATAGTTTTACAATCTAAACTTACACACAACCCCATTTAATGGGTAATGACCATATTGTTTCTATATATGGTGAAATATTGACTATCGAAATGATGATTATATAATTTAATTCTACCACCATAAATGGTGTCCATTATAATAGAAACTATTTTTATATATAATATATATCATATTATATTTTCCCCATGATTCTATAATTTTTCTTTGTAACATATCTTTATGTTGTCCATGTTCTGTAAATATGAGAATTTAGTTTGAGGAAGTCTGGAATACTACACCCACAAAGTAATATGACTTGTTCTCGCTATACCTGGAAGTTAAAAAGGATATAATTATAAATAAAATGAGACATATATGAGATTGATATATTACTGGTGTTATAATATAAATTTATATCATTTATATGTTATTTTGTTAATATTAAAAATAAATCAATGTAGTGTTCATGCATACGTATGACCTATAGTCTCCATGAACATTGAATTTTATTTTTAATCAAAATTATTATGGATTATTTTAAATATATATATATTATAAATATAATATTTAAATCATTAATAATTCTTTGGATATGATGGACAATTGACAATATAGACAATTTACAAGAAATCAAATTCATTTGTGACTCACATACCGAATATCGACAAAATGTGTGATATGCACATAAATAGTTATGTATTGTTTAAAAAAGGTAAAAATTGATATAAAAGGAATAAAAACCATAATAAATTTTAAACCACGATGAAATTAACTTATTTTTATTATTCAGGAATATAAAGAACGTACGAGACAAGTTAGACTCAATGTATTGGAAATCTAAACTCAATATCCAATCAATGAGTTAAATATCCATGCCATTTTTTCTCATGAATATATGTGAATGTACAACAATTATTTTACACTATATATAAACTTCTGTTGGGTTTATTTATATTTTTTTCCAATAAAAATGTCATTAATTAATCCTTAATCTAATTATATGATAGTTGTAAAGTATTTCGTCTAAATCTCCTTTCATTGAAGAATTACTTGATAATAAAAACCTTTTTATTTTATAAGGTGTATATTTATACATTATTATATTTTGTATCCATATTTTATCTAAAATAGTGATATTTTATTTTTATGGTAAATGTATTAATTTTTATACAATAATATTAAAAGGTCCAAAGTGGTATGGAAAACCATGAACGTTTGATGAATTATTTATTTAAACTTTTTCATTATGATAGTAATTTACATATTTATTTATATGGATATAAAATTATTGTACATAACATTTTAATTATATTATAATTTCATTCAATTCTTTTAGAATTAATATTTTTTATATGAAGAGTTTTACTTTTTTTTAAAAAATCATAAAAATGAATGTTTTTAACGTATATGGTGAAAATTCCTTCTCCACCGCTGTAAGAGTTCACTAATAATAGGATTCCTCTATAAAAATTAGTATTTTTAACGGAAAAATAAATCCCTTATTTTCTTTTTAGTGTTTTTTTATTGAAAATTGTCTTGATATTAGATTAAATATATCAATATCATTAAATAAATTATTATGATTGAAAATAAAATTTTATAAATGAAATGTTGATAATTGAAATTTTTTATGTGATATGATTATATAATGATACATGACAAAAGTCAGGTGGTTACATGATAAATTGTGTATGGGTGGATACATAATAAACTATTTATGGGATGTTGTATGAAAATAAAATGATGGGTTTTTACATTATAACCACCAATGCATTGGGTATGGAAGTAGGCCATATGGATATTCCATTTAGTGATATGTCTGGAATTCAACAATATAGTTATTCCATTTAAGTATGATTATGTACCATGTTTCCTTAATCTGTTATATATTGATTTATATGTGTTTTAAGGTAATATTCTGATTATAAAAAGGGAAATAAATGAGCTTATTTTCAATGATGTTTTGTTACTACTTCCTAAAAGTGAAAATTATTACATTATGAAGGGTAATGAAAGATCTTAAATTCAAAGAAGTGTAATTACTACATATTAAAGTAATATTATATTAAAAATATGTTACATATATGAAATTAATATAATAATGGTTTATAATATACAATTATATCATATAATTATCATTCATTTAATATGATAAAGAACTGAATGTAATGTTCATGCCTACGCATGACCAACCATCTCCATGAATTGTGCATTTAATTTAATATCTCCAAATATTATGGATTTATATAAATACATATGTACAATAAACATATTATATTTAAATCTTTAATACTATTCTGGTGATGATGGAATTCCAAACACATGGAAAATTTACATCAAAACTTGTTCATTATTGACTTAGGTACTGAATATCTGCAAAACATCCTATATGAACATAAATAGATATGTCATTTTTATAACATGGTAATAGGTTATATAAAATAAATAATAAACATTAAATAGTTTATCAATCAATTATAATTTAACCAAAGTTATTATTCTGAATAAAATAATGTTCGAGACAAATCGGACTTAAGCCAAGTGAGTTCGTCTTAATCAACATTCATTAAGGAATAATTTAATACTATAAACCACTTTCATTTATATGGTCTATAATAAACCCATATTTATATTAATTTGATTCAACATTTTTCAGAAGGAATCATTATCTACAAGGTTTTTTACCTAATAAATAAATAATTTTTTTAACCTATGCGGTGACAGCGACTTTTTTCGTCTCCATAAACGTTATTTGATATTTTTATTCCTCTAAAAGACATAATTTTTTTAAAAGAAAAATAAATATCTTATACCCTTTTCAAGTATTTTTTTATTGAAAATGGTATAAAAAAAGATTTAGTAGGTCAATATCTTGAAATGGTCTCTTCCGACTAAAATGTGGAAATTTTATTTCCCATTTAGGTTTGTTTTATGTGTTATTATTAGGTTATGATTCTTGTCATTAATTATGTATACAAAAGCATCCAAGAAAAACCGAGGGCGGGAGATCCTATTATAGCTCCCCAATGCATTGGGTAAATAAGATGAGGTAAACATTAATGTGTTATATAATATATTTATGCAATATACTATGACTAGTATTCCAATTGTTACCATAAAGGTTACTCACTATGTTGTTTTTAAGTCTATAATGTAAGTATAATATGGATACCACAAGTAATGTTTTATTTTTTAAGATTTAAAATAAAATTTTCATTAATCTTGTGATTTCATGGGGTATTTTGACGTGTTTTTTATTTTGTTGGTGAGAAGTATGATTTTGTGAAAATGTTTTCATGGTTTTAAAATATTATTTCACTAATTATTTTAATACTTTTTTTTGTATTCATTACTCATTTTTATCCTCATATCATGTTTTCATGAAATTTTATTCACATGGTATAATGATGGATAAGAGAATTTAATAAGTCAAGAATAATTTTATCAAGAAACTAAACCATTTTTATTTTTTAAAACGTTTTATATTATTAAATAAATTAAAACTTTTTAGTTATATCCACATTGTATAAATTTGTGTTTTATGTAATGGTTATGGAATAATTACCTAAAAATATAAACCTAAAAAAGATCTTGAATCTATATTATTGACATAACATAATATAATTTACCATTTAAGGTTGGGGCCTTATAGTTTCTATCAATATTCTTTTTCAATAACATTAGTTGTTACGATATTATATGGGCAAAGGTTTAGGATTCCATTTAACCAAGAGTATTATTATCGCATGAAAACATTTGGAGGGTTATGGTAAATTAGGTTGATTGGATAAAAACTAAACATTAGATATATAAGGTAGTTGATGGATTAGATTATTATAAAAAATTTATATTTTCTCTTTAGAGGATTATTGTTTTAATAATTCATTTCATGTTTAGGTGATGATTACTTTCAGCATATTAAGGATCATTTTTCAATATGGAATGAATGAGATATTTCTCAAAATTCTAATCCCTTACCAATTATTTGAATAGATATATTATGGAAAAATTCATGTTTAAATGATTATAAGAACTTCATGACTATTCAAAACACCTGTAATAAATTATTTGTGTTATCCCACAAAAACTCATTTTAAAAAAATGAAATTTAGGTCATGGTATATTTTTAATATTATTTCATGATCTAAAATTTTCCAACTCAATCATGAAGTGTAATTTTAGAAGTGTAATGAAAAATTACTTTTTGAAAGTAAGAAAACATGCTAAAATAGAAATGTAACATCAAGAAGATCGTGATATCAAGATTCGATATGTTAGTTATTTTCTTATCCATATTGACTGAAACCCCATTGTATTGATATTTATAAATTATGATAATATTTGATCTCCAAGAATAATGTTCTAAGAAATAAGGTGTTAATGCATAATTTTTGGGTTAGTTAGAACAATTAATGATTAAAAATTCTATATATTAGGGGTTTAAGAGTTATGGAAGATTGTAGGATGGTGAAATGATTAAAATTATTAACTATCTTTTTATGATGGGATTAATTAGGATGAATTTTTGATGTATTTGTAACTCATAAGTTTGTTTTATGAAATGTTTTTCGATTAATTATTTAATATTCTATTGTGGAATCCTTTTTATTGTATTGGTAAAGTATTATATGATCTTTGATTTTGAGGGAATTATAGGACAATAAAATTTTGGATATAAAATTAAGGATATGAGATAAACATTGGGATTAAAATATATTCTGGTTATTTTTGAATATTTCATTTATTATTGGGAATGATGTATGAATTATATAGTTTTAGAAAAAGGGAAACTCGTTGGAATGGTGACAATCTCTCACCTTATATAAGGTCGTGGGATCGAACCCACAACTGAAGTGAGATAAGGCTTTATGGCCAACAACTGTCCTACATGATGTCCCTAGTTAGTATGTACTTTTATTTTTAGTTAAACATGTTTATAGAATAAGATAAAGTTGAATTTGGGAACATACATTTTATCACAAGGATATCCATTGTATTTAAAAATGATTCAAGGATAAGTGATAAATGATTTGTTTTACGATATTAAATATTTAGGGAACATTATATGATTATGATAGAAAACATACTATGGGATTTTAATTGAGGATTAATGGTTGGGTTATATTATGGAATAATTTATGACTTTAATTATGGACTTATGGGAATTAGGTTATTTATGTATGTTATTATCCAATCATGGTGAAAATGAGATTATTTTAATTACTATATGGTATGATTCATTAAGACTTGCTGATGTGATTTAGAGATAAATGATAATATTTATATTTCAAAAATATGTGATCAAATCCTTTTGAATTTTATGATTCAATATTAGGTTGGATTATTATAAAAATTTTAATATAAATTATTTATTGAATGGTATTTGTTTAACTTTTCATATTAATGATGAATTTTGGTTATTAAATCTATTTTTTACTCATACAATTGCTTTCTCTTTCTAGGAAATTATCTGATCTTTTACTAACTATTTTTATTATGGTTAGTGGGTAATGGTAGGATAAATAGATTGTTAACCTTTTTTGGATGATATGAGATTTCATATATTTATTATAGTGCAACATGAATGTAAAATTTATATTAATTACGCATCATTTGGAGAAAAATAATATTATATGATAAAAATGTATTATGTAACGAAAATCAACAGGTAAGGTAGGAATATTTCCTAATGTTATTATTCCTTATATAAAAAAATTCCTCCACATTCATAAAATAAATTTTTTTATATTAAATTATCTACTAGGAATTCAATGATTATAAAATAAATCACAAATTTAGGATTTTTATTTTTAGAATTTTCTGAATAATGTTTTCTATTACTCTCTATCAGAACCTGAAGGTTATTTTTTTCCATATCCATGTTTTCCTAATTGAAATCCTATTATCTGTCATCATAGTTGACCTTAATAAATCCCCTTATATATTTTCAATAGGATTTTATATTGAATATTTTTACGATGTGGTATATCAATAATGTTATTTCGAAAATTCATACCTTAGTTACCGACCCTGAATTAAAATTGCAAGTGCGTAATTTTCAAAAGTGGGGAGAATGTAATATCCAAAGTAATTACAGAAAAAGAAAATTATATATTTGTTAATATTTATGAATTAGATATTAATTTTAGTTTAAAGGGGATTATATGTGTGATATCATACCTCAAACACAATAATGGGTTTCTCCAAAATCATACGTTGCACACAAGATTTTGTTATACCGAAAAATAATACAATATTATTATTATTATTTGAAAAGGTGTTTAAAGAATACCCATTTTCTTATGGGGAAGAAAATAAACTATCTATATTATGTTTAAACATTCTTATTAATTTATTTTTTCATTTATCCAATAAATTTTAGATGCTTAAAATGACATAAAACCAATTTTAATCATAATATTCTCAAATATATTTATTAAAATGTAGTTTTACCACCATTTGATGGAGAACTTTTTTTAAATATAGAATTTGAAAATTTTATATTATATATTTGAAAAAATAATTGAATTTTTTGTAATAGAGAGACAAAAATTTATTTTGGTTGAATTTTGGAATTTTTATAATAAAATTAAATTTTCATGAATAGTAAAAAAACATCATTTTAACTCAAAAATTCATTTTCATGTAATTATTTAGTTTTATTTTTCATTTAATTGGTATTAAATTGAAAATTGATTAATATTTTATAATTTAATACAATTTTTCCCATTATATGTATCTTCACAAAGACATTGGAAATAAACACATGTTAATCTTTTAATAGTATGTACTTTTAAAAACCAGTTATCTATTTTTGACGAGGAAAATTAAATTTAAATTAATTACTGAAACATATTTGTTTAGAATTTGGAAAATGGACACCATATTTGAATCAAAATGTACAAATTATGTAAAAATTTCCATTTTATTTTTTGACATGTTGAATTATAATATATATTATTATTTAAATTTACCACAGTTAAAGGGGAAATTAGGTGAATAAGGGTAAAAATAAAATTATAATAACATATAACTACCTGTAAACATGTCCTAATCCAATTGAATAATGAATATTTGGCCTTTTATGTTTACTTTGGAGTGATTATGTCACTTATAATATTTAATTTATCTAAAAGGAAAATATTTTATAAACATATATCTTCTTACTAAAAATAAATAAATATGTTGATATATAAGTGCTATATTATATTATATATATTCATTATAATGATAAAAATATTTCCTAAATCATGTTAATTTATTTATAATTTTTATAAATTAAATAATTTAATTTAAATATTACACAATTATGAAGTACTTATTTCTTTATTAATAAAGGAATCAAATAAATGATATTATCAATATTAAAATAAATACTCTATGAAATAATATATCCCATAAAATATTTTTATATGTTCGTATGAAATTTTATAAGACTATAGCTTTTATTTTTTAGATGTTATCCCTCTTTTTAGATATTATTTAAATTCAATATAATGAATAGTGTAAAAATTTACATAATTAATGTTTTATAAAAATATTAAATTATAAAATTATTTAAATATAATAAAAATAAATTTAAATAAAAAACTAACTACAAAAATGTCTAAAATATTTTATATTTCCCATTTTGTGAAATATAACACATATAATTAAAATTATTAGCCTCTTAATAATTAAATGTTTTTTTTACCATAATTTAAATTAAAAGAGAAAATTTAAGGGTATACAAAAAACATAAATTTAAAAATAAAATATATACCTCTATAAGTATTGTTGGGTGATAGGATTTAGAACTATACTCATCTTATCTATGATATATATCTTGTTTTATGAATTTTAAATAATTAAATTATATTAATTTAATAATTTATGAATTTCCAAGGCTTCCCCTTCCCTCTCTTATAAAAAGTACTCTCTCTTCCCTAATATTAACACTTCAAAAACCATTTTGTTCATAATAAAACCTACATAAAACTATTATTATAATCCAACCCATAAAACTATAACCCTCTCATAGTACATAAATACTCCCTGGGATTCTATATAGTATAATCCAAAATAAGTTACACAATTAAGAGTTAACACTTTCTCTAATACTTTTTAGTATCATTTTCATTTTCCACTACCTAATATGTTTTTTATATGATAACATAACAACAAAAGTGTCCTAAATATACAATAATTTTTTATGTTATGTATTATATCAACACTTACACACACCTCCATTTAATGGGTAATGATCGTACTATTCATATATAAGGTGAACTGCCTCAAGAAATGAATATTGTTCAATTTTTCCATAAAACACTAATGGTGGCCATTATAATGGAATATATTTTTACATATTATATATATTATATTTTTATTTTATGTATTATTATTTATTTTTTATTTATGAAATTCATTTATGCTTTTCTTGTGGTGAAAGTACAATAATTTCATTTGCAGAAGTGTGGACTAACTCCCCATTAAAGTGATATAACTTGTTCCAAAAATACATGGAACACATAAAATATTTTTTGATTAAAAATATGATAACTATATAAAATTAATATAATAATGGTTTTATTATAAAAATTTATATCATTTAATTATTATTCTTTTAATAAGAAAAATAAATGAAATTATTGTTCATGCATACGTATGTCCTACTGTCTCCATGAAAGATGAATTTCATTTCTTATTTCAAAATATTATGGATTATTATAAATACATATATTCTACATATATATGATATGGAAATCATTAATACTATTCTCGATATAATGGAATTTTTACCACATTGACAATTTATATCAAAACAAATTCAATTTTGAGTCAAGTACAAAATATCGACAAAACATATGATATGAACATAAGCAATTATTTATTTTTTATAAAATATTAATAAGTGATATAAAAGAAATAATAATCATGAAAAAATTTCTAATGTAATTATAAATTAACTTATATTTATTTTTCAGGAAAATAAAGAACGTACGATGCAAGTCTGGATCAAGATAAGGGAAATCTTAACTCAATCTCTATTCATTGAGTGAACTATCTATTTCATTGGTTTTGTTTTCCCAAAAATATGTGTGGATGACCACATATTTCTTACTCTGAATATCCAATGATATTAGATGTATTAATATTTATAATAAAAAATTATGTAATTGATTTATCCTTAATCTAGTTATACGATTATTGTGAAGGATGTCATCTCAATCTCCGTTCAATAGGGAATTTCATGATAATATATAGATTTTTTATTTTACAAGGTGTACATATATCCCTATGAAGTTTCATATCCATATTTTATCTATAATATTGATATTTATAGTTTTGGTAAATCTATTAAATATTGGTGAATATGATTTAAATGATCAATGTGGTATGAGATACTATGATTATTTAATTATTTAATTATCTAATCTTTTTCATCCTGATTTTAATTTACATATTTAATTATATAGATATTAAAATATTATACCTATAATTTAATTTCTATATATAATTTCATTCATTTTTTTATGAAGTAATATTTTGATTTGAATCATTTTACTTTATTTACAAAAATAACCAGAGGAATGTTTTTTTTAAATGTATATGGCGACAACATCTTCTCTACTACCATAATAGTTCATTGATACTTGAATTCACCTATAAAAAATAGGTTTTTTTTAATGAAAAATAAATCCATTATTCAACTTTTGGTTATTTTGTAATTGAAATTTTTTTAGGTATATTTATTAATTCAATATCATTAAATTTTTCCATATGGTTTTAAATAAAATCTTTTGAATGAAATATTGATAATTGAAATATTTAATTTGATATGTTTATATAACGTTATGTGAACAAAGGAGTACGGTTACGAGGTAAACCAAAGATAATTGGTCATGTGATAAAACAAATATGGGTGCTTCTGTGACGATCTATTTGATGGGTGGTTTTGTTATAACCTCTAATGAACTAGTTCTGGAAGTTAGCTGTATGGATATTCCATTTAGTGATATGTATTGTAGTAGAATGTTTGGTTTCTCCATTTAAATTTAATTATTTCCAAATTTAACATTATATTTTATATATCGGTTTCTTTCTGTTTTAATGAAATAATTTGATTATAAAAAGGGTAATCAATGAGCTTATAATTAGTGAAGTGTAATTATTTATTCTTAATATTGGAATTTATTACATTATGATTTATAAGAAATGATCATATTTTCAGTGAAGTTTAATTACTTCTTTTTAAAGGATTATTTTATTAAAACATTGATACATATATGAAATTAATATAATAATGGTGTTAAAATTTTCATTTATATCATTTAAATATCATTATTTTAATATAACAATGAAATCAAAGTAATGTTTATAAATACATAAGACCTATTGTCTCCATGAATGGGAAAATTAATTTCCTATCTACAAATATTATGGATTATCATAAATATATATATATCTTGGATATATATATTATAATTAAATTATGAATACTATTAAAGAGATTATAGAATTTTAACAATATAGACAATTTACATCAAAAGTTTTTAATTTTTACTCAAGTATTGAATATCAACAAAATAACCAATATGATCTTCAATAGTTATCAAATTTTTAGAAAATGGTAATAATTGATATAAAATGGATAATAATCATCAAAAAGGTTCATAAAAAATATAAATTAATATATTTTTATTATTCGTCAAAATTAAAGAACGTACAAGACATGTCAGATGTAAGGTTAGGGACTTCTTCCCAATCTACTTTTGTTGAGGAATAATTTGATAATATATACCAATTTCTTTTATATAGAGTTTTATAAAACCACTTTACATTTATTTTTATTCAATGGTTTTCAAAAGGAATCTTTTTCTATAAATAATTTTTCTAAATGAAAAAAGGACTGTTTTATTAATGTACATGACAACAACAACTTTTTCCACTATCGTAACCATTATTGGTTATTTGAATTCTTCTACATACTATAATGGTTTTTTTTAAAAATATTATATAACCTTTTTATGTATTTTTGTATGAAAAATGGTTTTGAAAAAGGAGTAATTTTTTCAATATCATTAAATTATCTCGGTGATTGCAATGTGGAAATGTTATTTTCCATATATGTTTGTTTTTATGTGTTTTGTTTATGTTATGGTTATCTGGTGTTATTTATGTATATGGGTTGTTATGTGATAAATTGAGTGAGTTTGATCCCATGATTTCAGTTTAATTCATTGAGTAATGATACAGAGATAAACATTAAGGTTTCTCCTAATATATTTATAGAATATACTGTGATGGGTAATCTAAACTAAACCATGGAGGGTACTACCAATGTAGATGTGAAACCTACTATGTAATTATGAAATAGATTAAAAAAATTACCTTTATGAAAGATTATTTCTACATTTTTTTGGAATATTATGATTTCATGAGGTATGATAAAAATTTAATTTTTTACTGTTGAAATGTATGATATTGTGAACAAGTTTTCATGGGTTTAAAATATTGATGGACTAACAGTTTTATTACTTATTTTATATTCCATATTTAATTTTTATGGTCATCTTAGCTTTTGGATATGTTTTACATAGGGTATAAGAATGGATATGAGAAATTAATAAATAAAGAATAATTTTATCAGGAAAATAAATCATTTTTAAATGATTTAAATTGTTTAATAAATGGATATTGTTTTAGTTGTAAAGAGTTTGTATAAATATGAGCTTTCATGTAATAGTTATGGATTAATTCACTAAAACTATAAACATTAATAGATCCTCAATGGGATTTTTTTAATCATCTGAATAATGTGTAATGTATTGGGTAGGAGACTTATAGTTTGTATAAAAGGTCAGTTAATATAACTACAGATGTTATGATATTATATGGGTGTAGGTTATAGATCCCACATAACCAAGAGGGTTATAATAAAATGAAAAAATTTTAGGTGTATAGTAAAATAATATTATTGGAAAATAACTAATGAATGATGATATAAGGGGGTTGATGGATTAGAGTATTATAAAAAAAGTAATATTTAAACCCTATAATGAATTATTATTTTAGTAATTAATTTCATGTTTATGTGATTATTCATTTCAGCCAATTAAGGTTCATTAGTTAATGTTCATGGAAATAGATCTTGAAAACACTTATTATCCCTCCACGGTGATTTTATCATCACTATTATGGATAAATATTATTTTAATTATTTTGATACCTTCTTTAGTTTTTTAATTACCTATATGAAATTGTTTGTGTTATCCAAACCATACTCATTTATAAAACATTTTTATGAGACAAGAGATTTTTCCATATGATTTGAATATCACAAATATTCCAAATCTATAAATAACTAAATGTACAGAAGTGGGGGTGACAATTTACTTTTTGAAAGTAGAATAACCTTCAGAAATAGATTGGGAACATCTAGAAGATCATGATATCTGGATTCAATGTATGATTTATTTTCCTATCTATAATCAATGAATCAGCTTTGGCTTAATATTTATACAGGATGAGGATATATTATCTACAAGAATTATTTTTTATGAAATAAGGTGGAAATGCATAGTAAATATAATTTTATTCATGATGAATGATTAAGAATTTTACATATAATGTATTCATGAGTTATAAATGTTTTTAAAATGATGAAATGTCTATAATATTAATGTTCTTTTGATGATGGGATTAAATTAGAAGAATTTTTATAGTATGTGTGACTCAAATATTTATTATAAGGAAAACTTATTCGAGGAAAAATTATCTAGTATTATGTGGAAACAATTATAATTCAATGTATGACCTTTATATGATCTTTTATTTTGAGGTCCTTTTTGGATATTAGTTTTTGCGATATAATATTAATGACATGAGATAAACATTAAGCTTAAAATATTTTATGGTTATTATAATTGATTTTATCACATTTTGGGAATGATATATGAAATATATAGCTTTAATAAAGGGACAACCTGAAGGAAGGGTTACAACCCTTCACATCATACAAGTTCGTTGGATCGAACCCACTACAGAAATTCGACGAGGCTTTTTCTACTCCGTGTAGCCAAAGTAAATTACCTGGTAATTAAGTCTTTTAATTTTTAGTTAAAATAGTTTATGGAATAGGATGATGATTATTTTGGGAACATATATTTTATCAAGTGAATATCCTTGGTATTGAAAAATGATATGGGGATTAAGTATCCAATGTTAGTTTTGAAGATATTCACTATTTTGGGAACATTATCTTATTATGATAAATAGAATAATATGGGTTTTTAGTTAAGGATTAATGGATGAAATATTTTATGGATGAAACTATGATTTTAATTATAGACTCATGGGAATTATTTTTTATGGAATTGAGTAAAATATTTTAGAGAAAATGTGATGAGGTAAAAAACGTTTTCCTATGATACAATAAGACTGGTTGATGATATTTGGATACATATTTTAAAATTTATCTTAGAAAAGCAATTGATCAAATACTTATGAATTTTGGGTTTAAATATTAGTTAATATTATTTTGATAAAATTTTAGGAAAATTATTTTTGGAATGGTATTTATTGAACTTTGGATATTACTGTTGAATTTTGGAGTTCAAATTCTCTTTTTCATCATACAATGGTTTCTCATTTTGGCGGAATTGTCTAATATGGTACCAAATATATTGGTATTAGTTATTGTTTAATATAAGGAGAAATAGATACCTAAAATTTTGTAGATTATTTGAGTCTTTATAAGTTGATTACAGTGTTTCAAGAGTGATAAAATAATCATAAATACTCATTATTTGGGGAAAAATATGAGCTTGTTGTAGAAACGGAATAAGGTATGACACACTAAATGTCAATTATGTTTATTTACTTACATTATTATCAGAAGTAGTAAAATAATTCCTCTAATTTATGAAAAGGATAATAACAAACGTCTTATTTTTACTTTTCCTAATATGAAGTCAAAGTCTATTTAATGAATCACAAATTTATTGTTTCGATTGATAAATATTTCAATAACATGTTTTCTATCACTCTTTGTGAGAACATAAAAGATAATTTCTCTTCCAAATCTATGTTTTCCTACTTTTAAACTTAGTATGTGTAATCTAAAGGGACCTTCATACTCCCATTAATTTATTTTAATGTGGATGTTTTATTGATTTTTTTTTCTTATGTGGTATTTCAATAAATGAATTTTGAAAATTCATACCTTAGTTACCGACCCTAAGTTAAAAATGCAAGGATGCAATTTCCCAAGGGGGATAATGTAACATCCCAGGTAATTATAGAATTAAAATTTTCCATATCTATTAATTTTTTTGAATTACATATTAATTTACCTTAAAAGAGATATTATGTGTGATAGCATACCCGACACATAACAGTGGGTTTCCCCGAAATCTTACATTCCACACAAGACTGAGTCATACAAAAAATAATACAATATTATTATTATTATTTAAATGGTCGTTAACTCATATATTTTGTATTCAAGGGAGTTAAAAATCAATATTCTGTTTACACATGTTAATTAAATGATTTTTTATGTCATCATATAAATTTTAGAGGGGTAAATTGATAATAAATCCAATTTTAAGCATTAAAATACTATAATAATTTTATTAAAGATAGTTTTTCCACCTTTTCATGGAGAACCATTTTTTAATATAGGTTTTTAAAATTTCATACATTATATTTCAAAAAAATAAATACCTTATTTATATAAGGGACATTAAAAATAACATTACTCAAAATGTGGAATTTTCAACTAAAAAACAATTTTAATGAATAGTGAAAAATATTCCATTTTCATTCAAAACATCCATTTTTTATATTGTTATATTGTCTTTTTAATTCATCATAAAGGTTAATTGGAATAATATTTTAACATATATTCTTTTTTTCATTGTATGTAATTTCATATTGAAATTTGATATAAACACATGTCAATATTTGGATGGTTTTTTCTTTTAAAAACTCATTATCAAATTTGGAAAACATGAATTAATAATAAATTAATTAATAAAATTTATTAGTTTGGAATTTTGAATACTAGATTCCATATTTGGAATCATAATGTCCAAATTATGTAAATAGGTTTCTTTTATTTTTTGACACGTTGAATAGTAACTTTAGTAATTATTTTTATTAACCACGATTAACGGGAAATCAGGTAAATAAGAGTAAAATTACTATTATAATAATATATAACTACCATAACGCATGTACTAATGCTATTAGATGAGAGATGGATGACTAGTAAAACCCTTGGGATGACAATTTGGCATTTACAAGCCATATGAGTGTCATTGTGAAACGTATAACATTTTATTTAAAGTAAAAAAATTATGTTATAAACATATATATTCTTCTAAATCAATTTTAATATGTTTATGTAAGTTATATAATTCAAATAAAATATAAATTATAAATATATAAAAAAGTTCCTACATTATTTTATTTTTATACTTTATAAATTAAATAATTAAATTTAATTACAACACATGATGATGTACTGATTGCATTATTAATGAATGATTCAAATAAATGATATTATAAATATTAAAATAAATTTAATGTGAAATACGTGATCAATGATTTTTCTAGATGCATATGACATGTTATAGGACTATTAAATGGTTTTCTGTGAGGTTATATCTTTATTTAGAATTTATCTAAATTAAATAAAATGATCCATGTAAATATTTACATAATTGTTTTTCTATAAAAATAGTTATTTATTAAGTTATTTAAAAATACTAAAAAACTTTAAAAATAATAAATTGACAATGTTATGGTCTAAAATTACATTTTGTTTCTAATTATGGTTAATTTACCCCATATAAGTAAAATTAATATCTTCTTAATAATTAAAATTTTGTAACTACTATTAGAATTAAATAATATTAATTAAGGGTAAACTCAAAAGATCATTTTAAAAAAAATTAAATACATGACATAAACTTATTGTATGAGAGGATTCGTAACTATACTAATGTTATCCTAAACATATCTGATTTTAGATCCATTTTAATTAAATAATTAATTTTTATTAATTTAATAATTTAATATTTTCCAAGGGTGCTCCTTCCCTCTCCAATGAACTTGTAACCTATCATATACAATTATCACATATCAAGAACCTTTTAGATTGTCAAACACCATCACAAACTTCTTCTAGAAATCCCTACCTAATCTTAGACGAAACCCTTAGGGAATAAATCCCCTCAAGGAAACCTTTTGTTGTAATCCAAAATAAGATACCCGATTATGATGTAATTATTTCTCTCATGCTGTTTAGTTTAATTTCTATTTTCAAGTAAATGAAATCTCATTATTATATGACTATTTAACACCAAAAGTATCCTAAATATTCTAGGATATTTTTATGATATTGTTTCAATATACACTTACACACACCTCGATTTAATGGGTAACAGACATCAATTTCTGTGTACGGTGAACTACTATCTCTCGAAAGGATGATTGTTCAATTTAACCCAACCACCTCTCATGGTGGCCATAATAATGGAAAATATTTTTAATATTATGTATATTATATTTATATTTTCTATATTATTCAATAAATTTTATTTAGAACAAACCTTTATGCTTTCCATGTTGTGGAAATACGATAATTTCATTTGAGGGAGTGTAGACAACCGCCCCTCAAAGTGATATGAATCATTCCCGCAATAAATGAAATGTATAAAGGATTTTATTATTAAAAATATGATACAAATATTAAATTAATATAACAATGGTATTATATTATAAATTTATATCATTTAGTTATTTTTCTTTAAATATGACAAATAAATGAAAGCAGCATGCATGGGTATGTACGACCTACCGTCTCCATGAAAAATGAATTTCATTTCTTATGTCCAAATCATATGGATTGTAATAAATAAATATATACTCGATATATATGATATTTAAATCATGATTTCTAATCTGGAGATGATTTAATTTTACCACATGGACAATTTACATCAAAACATGTTCATTTTGGAATCGAGTATCGAATGTCAACAAAATGACTGATATGAACATAAAGAGTTCTGTATTTTTTATATCATGATAATAAGTGATATAAAAAAATATTAAATAAAAAAAAATTCACACAAAATTATTAATTAATATACGTTTATTATTTTATAAAATAATAATATACGAGACAAGTCAAACTCTATGTGTGGGAAATCATATCTCAATCTTGGTTCATTGAGTTAAATATACTTGTCATTGGTTTTGTTTTTTCATAAATATGTGTGAATGACATATGATTTATTAAAAAATAATATTTACAAATATTGGGTTTATTAATATTTGTCACAAATAATTATGTCATTTATTTATCCTTAATCTAATGATGAGACATTTGTCAAGGATTTTGTCTCAATATCCTTTCATTGAGACACTTCCTTATAATGTATACCATTATTATTTTATATGGGGTATTTATAGAGACTTTTATATTTAAAATAAATATTTTACCTATAATAATGATATTTATTTTTTCAGTAAATTAAATATTTTCATGGAGAAAAATATTGAAATTTTCTATGTGGAATAGGACACCTTGAACGTTTAAATATTTAATTATTAAATCTGTTTCATCATGATATTAATTTTAATATTTAGTTATATAAATATAAAAATATTATGAAGGAATTTTTTTCAATATATACTTTCATTCTAATACTCAATAATGAATATTTTTATATGATGCATTTTACTTTCATTACCAAATGATGAAATGGATGTTTTTTGTTTTTAACATAATCGATGATAACATCTTCTCTACCACTGTAAATGTTATTTGATACAAGTATTCACCTATAATACTAAATTTTTTAAATAGAAAATAGATCCTTTATTCCATTTTTTTGTTTTTTGATATTCAAAATGGTTATCAAAGATGATTTACTGTATGAATATCATTAACTTATTTCTTATTTTTGAAATTGAAATTTTGTGAATAAAACCATGATAATTGAAATATATTACAGGATATGATTATTTATTTTTACTTTGTCAATGAAGGTAGGATACATGGTAAACCAAATATGGGTGGTTATCTGATTAACCAATTATAGGTGGTTTCGTGAAAAACCAATGATGCATGGATGTGTTATAACCTCCAATACAAAGGGTGTGGAAGTCAGCCATATGACTATTCCATACAATGATATGTGTGGATGTCGGCCGTATAGTTATACAATATATGTATGATTATTTTCCAATTTATAATCATTTGTTATATAATTATTTATATGGGTTTTGGGTAATATTTTTATTACAAAAATGGTATTCAATGAGCTTACATTCAGTGTAGTGTAATTACTACTTAATAAGGGTGAAATGTATTAATTTTTAAAGGTTATTCAATGAGATTAAATTTAGTTATGTGTAATTAATAATTTTTAATGTATAATATTATTAAAACTATGAGATATTAATGAAATTAATATAATACTTTTATTATAATATACATTTATATCATTTAATTATGGTTCATTTTATTTTGACATGAAATGAATGTAGTGTTAATGCGTACATATGGCTTACCATCTCCAAGAACCGTGCATTTAATTTCTTATCTACCAATATTATGGATTACTCTAAAAATATATATATTGGATATATATGACATTTAAATCATGAATACTATTCTGGAGGTAATGTAATTTTGACCACATTGACAATTTACATCAAAACAAGTTCATTTATTAATGAAGTACCGAATATCGACAAAATATCTAATTTGAACTTTAGTTGCTATGTAATTTTTATAACAAGGTAATGTGTGATCTAAAACAAATAATACAATTTCATTAGGACTTCTACCAAGTTGAAAGTAACCTATGTTTATTATTTAGGAGAATAATGAATGTACGAGAGAAGTCATACTCAAGGTAATGGACATCGTCTCAATCTCCAATCAATGTGGAATAATTTTATATTATACATCAAATTCGTTTATAAGGATTATAATAAAACCATTTTTGTTTTCAATTAATTAATATAATTTCAAAATGAATCTTTTTCCTCCTAATAATTTTTTAAAATGAAAAGAAGGAACGTTTTTTCTACATTTGCGGTGATAACGACATTTTCCAACACCATAACCTTTATTTGGTATTTGGAATCCTATACAAGTAATAATTTCGTAAAAAAAAATAAATACGTTCATTTTTAGTTATTTAATATTGTCTTCATAAATTATTTATTTGGTTAATATATTGAAATTATTTTTTGGCGATTTCATGATGGAAATTTTATTTTCATGTTATTATTTTATTATATGTTTGGATTATGTTATGGTTCATGGGCATTGTTTATGTATATGGTTGGTTCTATGAGAAACTGATGGAGGTTGATCCTGTTATAGCTCTATTATGAATTGGGTTACAAGATGGAGTAAAATGTTAATGATTCTCCAGGGAGATTTTCAAAATATATTTTGATAGGTATTCCAATCTTTTCCATAAAGGTTACTCTATATATAATTGTGAAAGATATAATGTAAGTATTATAGGGATTAAATAAGTAACATTTATGGTTTTTTTCTAATAGGTTTTTCATAAATCTTAGAATTTCATGGGTTATTTTAAAAAAAAATTCTGTTTTATGTGTTAAAAGTATTATTTTGGGAAAATGTTTTCATAATATTAAAATATTATTAGAGTAACAGTTTTATTCCTTATTTTATAATCCATAGTTAGATTTTTATGCTCATCCAATGATTTTGAAATTATATCCATATGATGTAAGGATGGGGAAGAGAAAGGATGAATCATGGATAATTTTAACAATAAAATAAATCATGTTTATTTTTTAAAATTATTATAATATAAAAGAAATGGATTCCATTTTAGTGCTATACACTTTGTATAAATTTGTGTTTCTATGTAATAGTTATGACATATTTCAATAAAAATATAATCTTGAATATATCACCATAGTAAAATCATTATGTTACTAAATTTTGTATAATTTTTATGGTTGTGGCCTTTTAATCCCACCAATAGATACCCAGACATGGCAGAAATAATCTTCACCACCTCCCAATAGAAGCTTTCCTTTTTCTTCATCTAAATAAATATCATGATCTACACACTATTGAAGGAGTAAACATGGTGCGATATAGCATAGTCAATAGGATACTACCTAGGTGTTCTATACAAAATTTCTATATAATAATCTAAACATACTCAATATTAAATAAAATAAGGAATATAAATTTGTTAAATTATTATAATATCATGTTCTTGGTAAAATATTTCCCCTTTACGCATAGTTCTAATTAATCCAGTTAAAATCATTTCAAATCATATCATATATATGAATGTAGTTTAAATAATGTACAACATTTCATATAAAATAAAAATCATTTCAAAAAAATCATAGGTATAATCACACCATGTATTTCAAAAGGGAAGTCTAACTAGAACACTCAAACCAAAGAATAGAAAATCACATGTATCAGGATCCTAGAAATATACTTCAAATCCAAGAAGAGGAGTAACCCACCCTAATGTGAACCATCCTATAATATCTACCAGGTACCTATAATAATATTAATATGTAGAATAAGAACAACCCATTAGTTGTCCCAATTATATAGTCAACAGACTAGGACTATTACTACACCTTCCACAAATAAACACAAGGCGTCCCATGTTCCATGTTCTCCAAAACATTTAATAAAACTATAAATTGAAAACCATTTTATAAATCAATTATCTAGTTCATTTAAAATAAAAATTTATTTTTCCGAATAGGGGGAAACAATGTATACATAAAAATATTTTTTTCAAATAAAATTTAGAAAATCTGTCACACCATTCTATTTATGAAAAAAATCATCTAAACCAGATATATCGTATTTCATCCAAAATAGGATAGAGATTGGAATACCTAACATAATTAGCCACACATGCATCCAATAGAAATACACTAACAAGGATGGTACAAAAAAGGGAACTATGTAGGCCTTGTAATTGATTCCTTAATTATCCTTTGAAAACAGCAAGAGAAAATTTCAGTGTGGAAGATAAAACAACACATACCTCAAATACCCCACATGAGGAACCACATCTAACATGAGGGTTAGCCTTTACTAAATTATTTCCCCGTATGTTTAAAAAGGATCATGAAGCACATCACTATAATTTTAATACTTCTTAAAATCCTTCCCATTAGCGCATCCATGAAAAATAGTAATGAATAAGATGAATGGTAACTTAAATTGGATGATTCACCACAAATAACATGAAGATCAATCTCTTAATGATATGATCTAGATGAAGCTAAGGTACTAAAAATAACATGGTATAGAACCTATGTTTCATGGAAGAGTAAACCCTACTTGATGAATAAAAATACATAAGATGAAATTAAATTTATAACATACAAGGATGAAAAAATTATAGCACAAACCATCATTTACTATGTGAGAACCCCTCTACATATGCATTTCAAAAAACATGTCACCTTGGGACAAAAACCGTATATTATTATTTTATATTGTAGAACGAGGTCTTTTGAAGTTAAAAAATATTTCTTAAAGATTAATTCTCATTATTAAAATATTCTTATTATTTTAATATATTTCACTCATTAATCTAAGAAAAAAATATAACCCATAAGTGTTCTCAGAAATATAAGATGTTCCTAGAAATATTACCCACCAAGATTCAGAAATAAATCTCAAATAAAAATTCCAGTTCCCTCTAATGATTTTGGTCAAATTTATTCCTAGACAACATTTATACAAAAAACCATAAATCCTCAAACATTTGACCATTTTAACAATAAAATTACCTATATTGTCCAAAGGAATGAAGCATAATGAAAAATTATTGAAAGATAAAATGTTCTTATAATAATGAAATATGATGTTACAAACACCCCCACTATAAAAATTTACATCCTAGTAATTCATGTGCAATAATGGTGGTCTGGATATAAGGGAGGCCAATAGTCCCTCACTAATGCTTCATGATCCCATGTCTCATGAGAATTTTCTTTAGGTCTCCATAACACACTAAGAACTATGATAAAATTTACTTTCAAGACATTACCTTAATAACCAATAATTTCAACTAGATTTTCTATAATAGAAATTTCTAGCTCTAACATAATATCCTCTAAACACTAAATATGAGAGGGATTAATGTTTCATTTCAAGAGAAAATATATTTTGAAAACATCATGAAAAACATTCAATATATATCATAATGACTATGGATATCAAACATTCTGACATAAATTAGTAGCCTTAAACATTCTAATATATCTTTGTGCCACTATTTCATGTTTCATAATATGATGGTGAATAAATTGAGGAAAAAATATCAAGAAAACATATTCACAAATATAGAACTCCATACGATGAAATCGATGATCACTATATGATTTGTGATGACTCTGAGCTATAAATAGAGAAAAAATCATATCCCCAATCATCACTGATTTCTCTTAAAATAGAATTCATCTCAAATGATTGGGCTCAACCAACATTACATAAAAAAGAATATAACATCAATGGGAACCATACATATCCTAAAATAGAGATATTCAGATTGAAGAATGATATTTTTTAATACAAACACTCATCCATTCAAAGATGGATATCCCAATATCCACTAAAATCTAATACATAGGATTATGTAATATCCCCCATGAACTCTATAGTATGGTTTTTTACACTATCTCTCTTTGGATGATACTTTATAAAAAACCAAAACTGAAACCCCATTGTCTCATGGAGACACCTCCAAAACCATGAGGTAAATCATGGATCCATATATGAAACAATTATAGAAGAAATCCAATGTAACCATATGATCCTCTACACAAAGATTATTCCTAAATGAAAACCTTCTTTGGTGTTTCTTATCGTAAGGAAATGATATTATTTCATCAAATAGTCAAACACCAAACAAATGAAATTTTAATGTCATCAAGTGCAAGGTAACAAAAAAAATTATATGGAGTCCGCATCCAATTTCTAAACCAAAATCAGATGTGTCTCTACAAAACCAGCTGGATTTAGATTCTCAACCTTTATCGGTTGGACAGTGTAAATGTGTGAAAAAACTCTAATATTTAATGCTTCAAAGACATCAACCAAAATAATGTTATCATTTATTATATACAAAAATGTAGTTCTTATATGAGAATAATATATACAATTTTTATAATAAGTAATTATATTGTTATAAATAGATACACAATTGATAAACTAATCCCAATAGAGGATAATACCATATGATGATAGAGACTAATCAAACAGGGTCTCCCTACAAAATAAGGTATCTCAAATTCCACTAAACTAACCATCTGACTATTGGCCCTCAATTTTATTATCTAGTATAGATGATGATAAATGAACACTATTCATGTACATGACTGAAACATACTCTGGAGTATCCATATGTATCTAGTTGATGATTCCATTAATGTATTACTCTTCATTCGATTTCAAAAAAACTTTTTATGCTACATTCTTTCAAATTGTATTTCAGGTGACATTACATTGAACTAGGGTGTAGAAAAGGTTAATGTGTAATGTATGAATGTATTCCATAAAATGACAATATCTAATATTAATTTCCTTCAGAGAAAATATATATCTTCAAACTATATGGTTAGAAAAGAAGTTTAAACTCTCCCTAAAGCGATAGTTCTGCCTATATTTATGTGTATGCATAACTACAGTTTGCTCTAAATCATGAATGGGATAATTCACCTCATGTGGTTGAACATTATAAGTGATATATTCTTTTCCATTATCATAGTTCATAATCATTAAACCTATAATAACACTGGAAGCATCAAATAACACCATAAAACCTTTACAATTTATAGTTAACATCTTGATGGGATCCATTGTGAAAATTTATTTTATATAATTGAATGAAGACTGAAAATTTACATCTCTGGTCAATTTCACCCATTTTATATTAACAGATATCAATAGAGATGTAAAATTTTAGAAATATTTGTAGAACCATCGATGGTATCTATAAATTCCATGGAATCTTCAAATGTCAATGTTTTTATATGGATCCTCCCATGAAAACAAATCATTCTCCATCACAAATACCATATCATATGAGATGATCAGTAGTCACATGTCCTAAGTGTGTCACATCTTGGATCAATAAATTTCATTTAGAAATCATTCCATAAAAAATGAAACTTCTTAGGATTTCCAAACCAAACACATATAGTCTGTGTGCTCAAGCTCTTCTCTAAAATAAAATTAAATATCATCCACGAACACTATTAACAAAATTCAACATACTATTTCGAATTTTACTTCATCAGTGAAACAAAAAACAATATGACAATTAGTCTCACTAAAATTCATCATACGATATTCATAATGGCCATACCTACTCCAGAAATCTATCTTCATTATATTATTCTCCTAAACTATTACTTGATGGTATCCAAACATGTGATCAATGAATACCAAATTTCACCATTAATTGATCAAAAAAATCATCTAATATGATAAAATGATTCTTAATATTAATCATAACCTAGTTTATCCTTTGATAGACTATGCATAACTGAATTTATCTATCTTCTTTCTTTGAAAAGATAATTAGGGATAGAGAATGTGATACAATATGGAATGAAAAAACATTTTCCATTTGGTCATGAAACTAAAATTTTATATATTTTAACTCACTCTATTGAGGAATATTGGACACTTCATCTTTTTAAATGACATTAATTTCTGGAAAAAACCTAAGAAAACTAGAAATAGATGAAATATAAGTGTGAACATTTTACAACATAAGACAAAAACTCTTGAGGTCTAGGAGGAATGATCCTACAAAACCACACGTTTTTTCCCACACTCCAAAAATCATATGATATATCACATAAAAAATATTTAACAAGTCATATTGATGATAAAAATATATTCTCATGATGTCCTATAATAAAATTAATCATAGTGATGACATCGAACATATCTAGATGAATAAAAATTTAATTATATACTAACTCTGCATTTTCTATCGATAACGAACAATAAGGAAACATAAACACCTACTCATTATCCTTCCCCAGAGGTATTTGTAACTATATAATAGGGCACATGAGATCTATTATATGTTTATAAATAAAAAAACCATCATAACAAAAATTTATTGAGTAGAAATGGTACTGATAGAAAAGTCTCTACAAATGGCATAATACTGATGGTATGTCTCACTGTTATTGGACCTGTGTCGACCTCCATTGGAAACTAATCCACTTCTTGAATTTATATAACTCTTAATACCTATTGATGGATCCATATTATCATTGATTAATCATACTATTCCATAATGACCATTATTGTTGACAATACAAAAAAATAAATAGTATTGTACATCACATGATGGATCCTTTGAAAATTGATTTATCTCCCATAACCATTTCACATGACTGTATGAGAAGAATAAGAACATCAGGTGTTCCAAAATAGTTATAAATGATTGAAAGTCCTAGGAACACCACTTGATGTAATTGAATGTGAAAAGGAGGCATGATGATGATAACTACATCCACCACATCTGTTATGATCATGTCACTTCCCCTTCTTACCATGTGTTCCATTGAAGCTACAACTACATGGAAACGATATTCCAGAAGATCCAAACTTTCCTATCATATTCAAATATTCTATCATTTACCTTTTTTATATCTATATATATGTAGAAAGATTCATCATTAATTCAAATGATTTAATTTCTTGTCACAAACGATGAAATTAATTCAAAGAATTCAACATGTTATGATTTACTACCTGTGGATCAAAATTAACTAGCTTCACGAACCAATTATAGTATGTAAACCCTGTTCACTCACCCAACATAAGAGAGAGAAACTATAACAAATTTTACAGCATTATGGAATCTATGAAGAAAATATTGAACAACAGGGTATTAAAAACCTTCTATTTTAAGTAGGTATTATTATCTTGATGTATCATGGACTTCCCCAATCTCTAGTTCAAATACTTAATTATGATCTCCACACACATCACCTTGACATCCTTATGATTATTTAGGAATTATAATATCTATTAAATATTGTCTAGTCAACCCATCTCCTCTTGGGGAACATTCTCATCATTAAATGATGGCATATTCTTATGTAATGACAATCAATATAAATTCATTTATCTACATTCTCCTTTATGCTTGTCAACAACTGTGTTATAGACATCTAGTAAATTATATTTAGTTGAATAAATAAATAATATTATATCCTTGATATTATTCTAATATAAATGTAAATTCCCCTGAAAATTATCCATTCCACCCTCTTTTAGAACCCATGGAAGACATCATAGAGGCATATAAATGAACCCCTGAAATCGAAAAAAAAGATCATATGAAAAGAAAAATCCTAGTTCAAATAAAAAACCATTAACAAATCTAAAATTGAGATAATGAATTCAAAATAGGAGACAGACAAACTAACATCCCATTGAGACATGAGTCTCATCATGGAAACCACTGGATATACACTCACCAAAACATACCACTCATGTCCTAACGATCATATCTCATCTCTACATTCATCCCAAAGTTTGAAAAACCTCTTTTGTTTCAAAATTGTGAGGAATTGACTGAGATTAACTCACAAAGTGGTACCCAACCAGACCAATCACTTACCCGGAGGGTGTTCAGGGTCTCTACGAGGCGAAGACTAGCATTGGGGAAGAAAAAACAAAAATAGGAAATTATTCCAAAAAATATAATAAAACAACATGGAATAATTACAAATATAAATATATATATATAGGTAAATAGTAGAAAAGAAATGTGAGACATATATTCCATAACTTAATTAAGATTTAAGAAATGATAAAACTCGAACACAGCTAGACCAACTCCAAGGTATGATTCCATTAGTAATGGAAAAAAATTTATAAAAAATCAACCCATTGTGTTAGAATAGGAAGACTCCCACCATCTCACCAATAACTACCTAGACAAAGAATATATAAACCTCACTGCCTCACTACAATCTAGGAATTTTCTAGTATCGAATCAAATAACTTTGTCTATAAACTACTGAAATGGTTCATAGTGTCTACTATAATAGTATGATTCGCAACCCACCTAGGTGTTACATATAATGTATCTTTATAATGATCATAACATTCCTATATTAAATAGAAATTAGGGATTATAATTATTTTAATGTTTTTACATCCAAAGCTTGGTAAAAAAATTAATTTTCTCTATATTTCTAAATAATATATGTACGAAATTGGTAATTAATATAACATATATCAAATAATTTCAATTTAGTTATCATGTGTAATATCTAATCAAAAATAGTACAAATTAAAAGCATACGTAACATCACACAAATGATCACTATAGTCTTGGATATCTAGACCACTTGTACCCAATCATATAAAATCACTTTCATAAACCCCTAAACATATGAACAAAACATTAATAGTAGTGGAATGAACCCAATGGTGAACCATCTAAAAGTATTTATCAATTCTTGACAACACGATGACTAGGGATTAGAGTAATAACCTATGAATGGACCCCTAAATGTTTCAATAGATGAGGCCTATTACCACACCTTCCACCTATGTATAAAAGGATTCCTAGGTGCTACAAATTCCAAAAAATTTCATGAAAACACTACATTGAAATTATTTTTGATAAATCTATTTCACAATGTAAATAAAATAAAATAATATTTCAAATTAAAATTTACAAAATCAACTATTTTCAAAAACCCCTTTCCAGACACACACACAAATCATTCAATCAATCGTTCAATTATATATATATTCCAAATAAATATCAATTAAGTATCATCCAATATAAGATATATAATAATCCACCTACTATATCTTAGGTGTCACCATCTCACAATGGAAAAATAACATCAAGGATGGAATTCAAAGAAAACCATCTAGGCCCTAGTATTGATTCCATTACCATAAAATAAATAAAATATGAAAAATAGTTGGTGGAGAAGATAAAACAATAAATAATTCAATAAACAAGAATTTTGCTCCCCAACCAACATTATGGTCATAAATCGGGAGAATATCCCACCAGATATCTTGAATTAATCCAGATGAAAAACACTACATGGTCGACATATTTTAAAACTAAGCATAACGACATAGCTATTATCAATGAAAATGAAAAGGAAGAATGGTTTCTTACCACGATAGAAGAATCGTATCCACCATATGGATTTAGTGTTGAGGTATGTAAAATAAATTTATTTTATAAATAATGAATTTTCTATATTTATGTTTTATTTTGTTGTAAAATTATTTCATTTCATGCTCTTGGTGACACATATACATAATAAATTAATCTTAAAGTGTACGATTGTCTTGCAGATAGTACCAAACAAAAATTCCATTTTACCTCTTAAAATATTATCATGCTCCCCTACATTGATTTTGGTCAAAATTTATACCTAGAATCCATTATTTAAAACAAGAGTGCAAACTCGAATATTATGTCAACTATCCCATAAAACGATCTCCATTATTGAAATTCACAAAACATACCCAATCAAATGAAGATATTTATCACCATAAAATAATAAAATAAGGACATTGTCTTTCATACCATATGTGGAACATAACACCAAGGTTAGAGGAAAATGCTTAATCTAGAGACATTGTGAAATATTTATTTCTATATAAATTAAATCTATTAAATAGTTTGGATTTTAAATAACAATGAGTTTATATTCAGTTATATTGAATAATGTGGCTATCTCCAATTACACACAATAACTTTTTTAGCTTATGATACACAAAACAATGATTTTTAATGAAGCATGACATGATATTAATATATTATAATTTAATATGATAGTTATAACCATGCTGTTGGAATGAAATGTATGAATAAGATTAAATAAATATGAAAATATATAGTCTATATATTTTAATTTCTTATTTATTGATTATAAATAATATAATAATTATTTAAAACAAAAATAATTGTTTTCTAAAAAAAATATTTTCCTAAAAGACGTAATAAACACTTTTTATGCATATAACATAAATATACTTTTTATAATTTCAAAGATTATTTTATAAAAAAATGCTCCTGAATTCAGAATACAAAATTTTTCTAAGTATGAATTTTTGGGATATTTCTGAAAGGTTTCATTTTAAAAAAAATAGTGAAACATAATAAAATACTATTAAAAACAACATTTTATTTTAAAATTTTTATAATGTTATTATATATTTTAAATTATTTTTAAATATAAATTAATTAAATTATATATCAATTAATATTGTTTATTTCATTTTAATAATCATCATATTGAATTTTCAAATAATAACATTGTAAACATTTGAATACATTTTATTTAAGAACTCTGTTTATAGATATTGTTGTGGGATTAATTTTAGATTAAACATTTCTAAAACATTAAATTGAACTTGGGAAAATGGATTCCCTATTTTAAATTTCGATAAAATTATATTTTCTATAAGGAATGAATATATTTTTATGAAAATGAATAGTTACAACCTGTCACAATTATTTACTATGGTTAAGAAACAATTTATTTACCAGGTGTTTAATCTATGAAGAAAATTATAAAGTGAGATTATAATTTTAAATACCAATTTAATTGATATATTTCAACCTATTATCTTTTATGATCTATAATGCACATTTTGGATGTTAGTTTCATTTTTTAACCATGGTTATTATTGAATCTTGTCAAAAAAATTACAAGTGTTCCACCCACCTCACATATAAAAGGCATGCCCATATCCTCTATTATTCAAACATTAAATACACATTTACATAAGCTATTCCATAAACAAATAAAATCAGTAATTATCTACCCTCATCATATAATCCTTATTTTGGGTATCACGGTATCCTAAGAAGGCTTTAGTGTAAGGAAAAGCAAGATATCTGAAGATGAGGTAACGTTATTCAGTGTGATCTTTTATTTTATATCATTCTCCACCTCTATAAATTACTATTAAACAATTCCTATATAATAAAATAAGTATATTACATATAATGGGACGTTTTTATGAAAATTTTATGACCTAAAACCACATTCAGTTCTATCAAATGGGTTATAATTTAATCAATCGTGTTTACACAGGACTACATATTCATGAACTGATATCATTTTTTTCAATTACCATCATTCAAAGATGAGTATGATGATACATATAATGTAAAAATATGATATATATAACTTAAATATTCCTAAATATTCATTATAATATATATATACATTATATTATATAGGGTATTTGATAATCTCCCCCAGTGTACGATGAACTACCACTTCAGGAAATGATTTAATTAATTTTTCACAAACACTTTGCAGGGAATGTAATTTGGTAAAATTTCCTGATTATATGTTATATAAATGAAAAAAATAATGATATTCATGACAAATTTATAAATTCCTGAAGAAAATATAGGTCATTTTTTTTCTTTCCATTTCAGTAAATAAAGATGATAACATTGTTCGTGTATGTGTAGACTATTTCCTTCACGAAGCGATGTGACACTCTTTTCAACACCACACCAAATGCAAGATGTATATATATATATAATATATAATAATCATTGTTTTTATCATTATTTAATTATAATATATTAATTAACTTTTTCCATAATGATCATTGAAAAAGAGATGTTTTACTCAATTGTATATATGACCAACCGTCACCATGATCGTAATGTACTACATTTTTCATAACCATATTTCATGTTTAATTTTAAAAGTAAAATTAATATAAATATATGATAATTATTTCCTGATCTTTTTATATAATATATCTATATAATATCTACAAGAACATTATAATTCATAATGAAACACATAGGAGAAAACAAGGCAATTTACCCCCATACTAACGAAAATAATGAATGATTATTAATGAATTGGTGATAAGATGTTAAAAAAGGTTCATCAATGATATAATAATTACTAATATAATAATTTTATAATTTAGTAACAATTTTAAAATTTCTATATAAGAGGTTAAATAATTTTCAATCCAAAGGGAGTGTGAGGTAAGTGATTTTATCCCAATTTTCATTCCATTAATAACGATTTTCTATTATGCACCGTTTAACTTTTATGTAGTTCATATACTATCTCATTGACATGTAATATACTGAATAATTGAAAATTCATTGTATTTTGCATTTCAATTTTAATTATTATATCTAATGGGATTTGACTTGAAAATTACCAATTGGATAATTTAATTGAACAATATTATGTTCTATTCTGATTGTTATCTTTCTCTTGAAAAAATTATTGAAATAGTGGGCTACCTAGATCCATATATACAATAATTTTGATTATCACATCACTCGTAGAGTTATATATACATGATTTAAACTTACCATTGTAGTGTATATATTTCTACATCAACTATATAATGGTAATTTCCATATATTATTTATGTATCAAAGGGTTATAGGATATATGAAGCAATAATGTTATCCTTGAGATACTATGAAATTAATCTTAATAAAATATTTAATGTTCAAGATAATTCTTAATAAATTAAAAATAAGTTGTTTTATTATCAGGAATTTGGGGTTTTAATCATTGAGAGTCTTCATGATGTTTTCACATGGTGTTCTCTAGTTGTGACATCATAAGGACAAACCCAAAAAAAGTAACATAACATGATTGGGGGGTCATTGGTTATTCTTTTATATAGACACGTGTAATTGTATAATGAATTGAGATTATTAAAAATGTGTGTTATTAGATATCAAACTCTGATGTAATGAAAAACAACCATGATAATGAAATCATTGTGACATTGAATATGGTGGGTGCGTCATTAGTGGTAGGACACTGGTTGAATTGGTAGGAAAGGATTTGTTGCTTCCAAATAAAGGAAGTTATATACATTGGGCCTGGTTGATAAGGATTATAGTGCCTTGATGAATCCATGTTCATGGTATTCCATGGGAAATCTATCCAGTTACATAAAAAATTAATAAATCATGAATGGTCGATGACATGGGTGTACATCCTAATTTATGAGATATTAAAGAAAAACATTGTATATCCCATAGTGAATATTTATTTTTTAGTTTTTGATAATGTGATATCATTATCTCTTTAGGGATCATCATTAGTCACTAGATCATACTTTATATATGTTAATAGTTTTCACTACTATCGAGATTAGGGGCTAGATTGTCACACAAAACAAAATATTAAATAATATTCCCTATTTAGTGGAATATGTACATGGGACAGGGTAGACCCCACTGTTGGGGTCCGTATTTTTTCCAAATATTTATAATAAAAAATGATTTAAATAAATTAATATTATTCATGTTATGAATAATTGTTATTGAATTTATTTATTAGATTAATTTTCAAGTATTAAAGTAAATTCATGAGAAATATTATTTGGATGAAAATTAGTTTAAAATATTTGTGGTTCATTTAATATATATGGAAGTAATGAGTTGAGCTAGAGGCTCATTTATTATCATGTAATTTATTTTTTATATTACACAAAATGAATAATAATTTTTATAAATAATTTCATTAATCATAATAAGTCATTTATATAGTGTTGATTATTCAGGGGGATGAGGAGTCGATATCTGAAAATTTCTTGACACCCTACAAATAAAATAATAGAGGGTCACACCAATTAGTATTTAATTCTTACTTATTTATTCTTCTTTATCCCTTGTTATAAAAAAGAGTCTCTGGATCTAATATTTCATAATGTTATACCTATCATGCATCGCAAGTAGGGTGATGTGGTGATCATTGAAGCATCCCGGAATCATTATAACTCTGCACCAGAACATGGATTTCAATGATTTTTTCTCTTTCAATTTTTTTAATACCATGTGGACGATCTAGAAAAAATCAGATTCAAAATTTTTTAGTAGCAAATTCATTTGATGAAAATATGTGAAATATAGATTTGAATCTATGTAGGTATCTTTGGTTTTACTTTCTCTACTTATATTTCCCCACCTGAAGATACTTTGACTAATAATTGGAATCTTTTCACCGACAATGGTGAACTCAAGTCATTCGTTGGAGTAAAAATTTAGAATCCAATCATTAAAGACGTTTGTTGCCTGCCTGGTAACATTAATTTGTATCAAGTGAAAATGTGAAAACATTAAGCCTTTAAAAAAATTTAATTTTCAATAAATTAATAATGCAGGTTTTATGTCGATATCAACATAATAAACAACAGTTTAATCCAATATAGGATGGCCATGTTATGGGAATTAAAAAAATTTAATATGGATTGAGAAGCGGTTGAACCATGTCTTCTAGAAAGGCTTAGTTGACTGGAATAGTTTATTCAATTAGACCAAGATTAAAAATGGAATATTATTATTTTATATTTTAATAATAATATTATTAAACAATTATAGTCATAGGTGTATAATTACAAAAATTAAAAAAACAATTTTATAATAAAGGGGTTGTGGCATATCAAGACCCTTCTAACAAGATGAGAAGAAAAAAGAATATGTTCTTCTAAGATTTTTTTTCTTATACTACTGGACCCCCTTAGTCCCCTCCTAGATCGATTGGTGACCCCCCCAGTCCTGTCGCACTCCACATCGGACCAGAGTGGTGAGCATAGCCACTCTAACTCCCCCAGAACCAGTGACCACTCTAACTTCCACACCCCTCTATTGAGATCCACTAATTCCCCCACACTCATTTTCCCTCTTATCTCATGATATTACATCTCCAACACTAAACCCATCCACTATTAATATATACATCCCACTCAAGTGTTGGCCCTTTGTTCGGTGTGACCACCCAGCCCGTCGGTACACCACAACACCACCCTAGAAACCACTACTATTCATCTCCCTCCCAATCGATCACTAAAGTATTCCATTGATTATACCCCCTCTGGCCGCATACCAACACAACATTGCACCTACATTGAACAGTCCTTCTCCCCATGGAATCCTCTCCTACAGTGTCCCTTGTTTCCCTTGAGAAACTGGAATCCAACTGAAACCACAAGCAAGGATGGGTGAGCTGAGAACCTACAGAATCCCCTTATTACCAGCAGAATCTGCAAACCACCACTATTCAAGTGAGAATACACCATCCTATTTAGCATTACATTCCCCATAATGACCATTATTTTCCCACAAATGTATAGGTAACCCTTTCCTTGGGCTTAATCATCCTGAAATTTGTATTGGCATGTCTTCCCAAAATGGAATTGGACTGGCCGATCCTTTTTGGTACAAAACACCCCATTATAGGATATATAGGTCCTAGAAAGGGCCTATGCAGGTTCGGTCCTACCCGCACATGTCCTTCATAAGTTTTTTGGGGGATGGTTATTTGCAATATAATAATAAAAATTAACTATATTAATGAATTAAATTTTTGTTTAAAATTATATTAATTAAATATTAATTTTGTATTCAAAAACTATTTTTATTAATTATAAAGTTAAAGTAAATTGATTTTTGGTTTTAAAATTAAACAAATTAATGTGAAATAATAATGAAAATTAGTGAATTTAAAAATTTGAATGATTTTTATTTCAGTTTAACACATGTAGAAATTTTTAATGCATGTTATGTTTATTAATACATTTAGATTATTATGTGAGCTAAAATCATAATACACTAATAATGAACCATGGATTGAGAAAATTATTTTTGGTTAATTTTTATTTATTTATCAAATTATTTAATGGTTTGGGAAAAATAATTTAACTAATTGGATTTCAATGAATCATCTATGATTCATTAAATGTATACGGTCATCCGAGTGAAATTATCAGATTTTTATTCAATACTCATGAGACCTTCTTGAAAGACTGTGAGTATTGTTTTATAATTATGAAACAAGAAGAGAAATCCTTTGCACCAAGCTATGGTCATGAACTAGTCAATAGTTTGATGCATTGAAAGGGTGAGCACTCCAACTTTTGGCAGAAGCCAGACAACCCAATAAATACCCGTAGTGTCTAGGATTGTCCATTATTCAATCCATTGATCACCCATTAGTGTTAACTCATGATCATGTCATAATTTTATTATTATCACGGCTCATTATTTTTTAATTTATATTTTACATGTGATCAAAAATAAAAAACATTGGGAATTCATAGATAAAATTAATATTTGATGTGATGAATATATTCTATTTCATGGTCAGTAGTGAGTGCAATCACATAGTACATTACTGAAAGTTAGAAAATGTTCTCTTTCATCACATAAAAAATTAGAATCCTCAATGAAATATTAAGTCATAATTTCCAAACATCATTCGACTTTGAAATAAACCTGTTGTTTGGGGAGTTTTTAATACCATAGGTGAGGGTGTCTCTTACTGTTAGGGAGTTCTTATGAGATTAGTGGGTTCACATAATTAACATGGTGGTAACTATTAACCGTAACTAAAATTATATATTTTTAGAGGAAATCATTGAATTAATCGTGTTATGGTTTTTGAATTTGGAATATTACTCAACATATCACAGCACTACAAGTTAATGTAGTTTTCCAGTCAAACACCATCATTCAAAAATATGATTAATGGAATTTCAATAACATGTATACTATGAGAGGAGGTTTAAGGATCCTTTCAACTATAATAATGAAGAGAAAGTGTATTCTAATTCTAGAATAAAGGATTCCTTGAATTCAATAAAATAGAGGGATTTATTTAATGATTTAAATAATCAATCAATATGAATAAATAAATAGTCAATATTAAAGGAAGTATTTTTCTAAAATTTTATTTTTTTAAAAATTACATGTTATACAAAATTAAATACTACGCTAGATAATGAACAATTTATATGTCCAAAAAAACACTAATTTAAGGTGTTAGTGTCCCCAATACCTATTAATTAACCTCACAAAGCATGTGTGTAAAAATTTATTATAGGAAACACTTGTATAGCCCATATTAAAGTTATGTATTCATGCGTTCATAAATGTATAATGTTAATTGTGGTCACTGCATAATGATATTAATGATATATCATTTAGTCTCATCTCTACAAATATGGTGAGGAGAAATTTGGGAAATATATGATTAAGGTGTTGCATACACTAGACTTGGGTAAATTAAAATATGTATAAATATCTTCCAATAGATACCGATCTCATAATATTCTCACCTATTCACAACAGGGTCATTTTAGGTGACAAAATGAAAACTATTTAGTAAACACTTAATTTCGATTTATATGTGGTTCTACAACTGATTAAGAATATAAATGACAAATTAATCTATAAATATTATGGAAAAAATTGAATGAATTGGTGAAAAGTCCAATTACATGTAATGTCAAAATCACATTGACAATTTCCTTCAATTAAAGATGTTTTAATAGTATCATATTTTCTTTTCAAATCATTATATAAAACTATGGATGTTTGATGGATATAAACTGAATTGAATGGGAAAGTACCAGCTTCTTCACTTAAAATATTCTTCAATGAAATTATTCAATTTTACTTCTGGGGTATTTAATATAGTATGTCAATAACATATGTGTATTGAAATACAGTAAACATGTATGGAAACATTAATTAATGTTTTATTTCTTCTCTAAGTATATGATAAATAGTAATTCTTTGGTCATTAGTGATAAGTATATAACTTATATATTTCCATGTTAATGATATATGTAGAACTATTGTTGAGAATAACCAAATTTTTTATCTCAGGTGTCCTTTGGACACAATGAAACATTATTCAGGTTTCAATAATTAATTTTATTAGTAATATTTTATACTTAATCAATAGTTCAGTGATTCTTTAATCATAGAAAATAACTATTGAATATAAAATTTTAGACATGAATACGTAGTTGTGGAAACATTATTCATTATCAAGTAGAACTAAATATGTTTTTCATGTATATAGCCAATAATATATTTTTTATCAGTATAGATTAACACCTTTCATATTATTTACATCATTAGTTTGGAAAAATATTCTTTTAGAAATAATGGTATGCCGCAAAGAATTCAAAACTAGTCCTACTAGAGAAAAATGAAATATTCATATGGTAATCTAGAGATATATATACTTCATAAGATTACTTGATGTAATTAAGGAATTATATAGTTTTGTTTTTCATGGTAAGAATATGTGAATTTATTTGGGATGAAATTCCAAAAAATATCTTGAACAATAAATCATTGAACTATATATTCTAGTGTGGAGTAATTCCTAAATGTACATGACCTTATCTACATGAAGAAATTGATGTTAATGATGATTATCAATGAAGAAGTATTACACGTCATCATTGATGATCAAACTTTATTGAGGAAAGATTTCTAAATGGCATGTTTATACATTAGATTTATGATTTAAGGAGTATCAAAGTTTCAACCTATAGAAAATTTCATTATATTTTATAATTTTCTTCACAAATAATGTAAATATGGCATATCTAAAAGAAATATATTACTACTGATGGATATCGTTATAGTAGTATTTTTATTTAAATCCATTACGTCATAACTACATGTGTTTGGATGCAATGAAATTATTAGGACATAAACTATCTTACATCAAAATAAAACAAATCACGCATCAACTGTAATTATCTAAATTGTTTCTTAGGATATTATATTAATCTATGTGATATAATAGTTGTATTAAATTGATAGACAACATTTTTATATAAGATTTAACCTATCAAATAGTGATAGTGAGATAAATATTGACATTGAATTATTCAATACCATAAATTCTCATATTGGTGGCATAAGAATGAGTTCTTTAATAGATGAGGAAGATGAATGTTCTAAAGACATATACTCTGTAGGTACGTTAAAACCATGGTAATTCATTGGAATTTCCCATGATCAGTGATACATTATTCATTATGAATAATAATTCCTACAGTTAAATAATATATTTAAATTAGTTGAGATGGAAAATATCAATTAAAATTCAATAATGGATTCAATGTATCCAACTAGGAAGGGGATTATAATTTTGAATAAAATAATGGGTATTAAAAATATAATAGTCATGGATGGAGAAAGTAAATCACTAATAAGGCTCGTTTGTTTGGAACAAGTCGATATTCCCAAATACATTAGAATTTTACTTATTATAGTTAATTTCTATGATCATATTATATAGAATTAGATTTCATGACCACCGATGGTGGAGGTGTCTATATGAAGAATCCAGAAGGAGATGGTCATGTCATAGAATTATAATATTGGTTTAATGTTACTAAAATCGAGTGTATGATATAATTAAATCAAAATATCATAAAATTTTCAATTGTAATTAATGTTTTCTAAGTGTATGTTATAGGTTCATGGGAGAACAATTGTCTTCCTAGTGAAATATTTTTGGAAACATATGGAAAACAAAAATTGGTCTTATAATTATTTATGACAATGGATACAAGTAATTATCTATTGATTGACTTAATCTAGAAACCTACTTTTAGGGAACATAATCTATTGAGGTTAACATAAAGGATGATCGAACCTAGTAATTTTTACTTATAGTGACATGGTATTGAAAAATATGAGTTTGAACACTTCAAGATAATAATTTTTACCAACGTAAAATTTCATGTATCTCTCCAGATTGGCATGTCCATGAAATGGGAGGAGATTAACATGGATAGTTTAATAATATTACATTTCTGATGCACTAATCATGTATGACATGATATTTAAAAGAATTGATATTTCTATTATATACATTATAGTATACAAATATCAGTTATATCCAGGAATAATGTATCTTAATCAGTCAGAACTACTTATTGGTACTTCTGATTGTACAAAAAATATGAACCTGGTATGTGGTGAATAATGGATAATATTTTTTTAGTGTTAATAAATCTGTATTACTTAGATCCATGTGATCAACTATCATAGTTATGAAAAGGCATTAAGATAGTTAAGGTCATTGAAGCTAGAGGTAGCCATATCAAAAAATACTGGGTACAATGAATCTTATGGGGAATCAAAGAAGTAGTTATTATAAAAAAAATTCTTTCATGTTTTTGGAATCACAAAAAGTAAGTAACTCATTATAATTATGTAACTTATGATATAATTATTAGTAGGGATTTCATGTTATCATAGTGGAAAATAGGGATATAGTAGAGGATAAAATCTCTGGAGAAGTTTTACTCAAGGAGATGAGGGAACAAATATTAGAATAACCACAAACCATAATCCTGGAAGACCCAACTACTAACGTCGTGACATAGAATAAAACATAATTTTTCTCCAATGAGAGAGAAAAAGTTTCATTAGCATGTTGGATCTAGTGCAAGTGGGAGTGTTGAAATAGTTGGATCCATATACCCAACTATACCCTAATTTTGATTACCATATCTTATGTATAGTTAGATATACATGATTTAAACTTACCATTATAGTGATGATATATGTAGGTCAACTATATAATGGTAATTTTCATAGATTAATTGTCCCATCAAATGGTTATAACTATTCTATGTATATAATAAGAAACTAGATATACTATGAAATCAATCATAATTTTTTTTCCACAGTCTAGATACATCTTACTGACTAGACATAGTAGATATGTGACTATAAGGTTATGGGGGATCATATGAATTGATAATTATTTAATTCAGTTCTTTGTTTGTGATCTATATTAGTGAGATAATGTTGATAGAGCATCCAATTAGAACACCAAATGTTTTAGTTTTTTTGGGTTGTTCCTATCAACAATCACATGTATTGTTCCCCTGATGTGATATTATTACCAATGTGTTCCATTTGATAACATAATTTTCTTCAGGTAAAATAATTAAAATCAAATTGTAGGTATGTAGCTTGTTTTGGGTGCCCCATTAGTGGTATAACATTAAATGAATAGTCAAGAATGTATTTTTCACTCCCATGTTAACAAATTAATATATCTCAGGCCTAGATGACCAAGATGATGTTAAAATGATAAATCTAGGGACAAGGTACTCCAAGGTAAATCTATCATGTTGGATCCAAAATAATAAATAATTAAGGGTTTATGAAAATGGTGTGTGATATGCATTATGAGATTTTGAAAACAAATATATTATATTACGTACAACCATTTTGTAGGATTGATATTGTTATTTTGGCTAACCTTGTCATATTAGGGGACATGATGGGTTACTAGATCCCTCTCCTAGGATGTGAATAGTATTCAAAACTATCAAGATAATAGAATTTGGGGTCATACACAATAAAAAATTCAAGAATCATACGTATTCAATGGAATATTCTTGTTAAAAATGGTGGGTCCATTCAAGGGTGTTCGTGTTTTGTCCCAAAATATATGGTCACCAATGAAATATTTTTTTATTAATATAGTTTAGAATAATTGGAATTGAATTTATTTATTAATGTTATTTATAAGTATTAATGTATATACATTAAAAATATTATTTGGAAACATATTGATTTAACATATTCAAGGATAATTTGATATTTGTGGGAATGAATATTCAAGTTAAGAATTATATTAATATCTTGTAAAATATTTATTGTATTACAAGATGATGATAATAATATTTATGACTCCTTACAATAGTCATAATATGTTGTTTATTTAAATTTAATTATTTGGTGGTTGGGGAGGCAATACTGGATAATATCCCAACAACCTATAAATAATAGATGAGATGCTCAAACAAATTATTATTCACTACATCTATCTCTCTTCCTCTCTCTCACCCAAGATCAAGAGATTGAGGATTTGGATCCATATTATTTTACTGAGATCCCTCTTATATATCAAAGAAAGGAAATTTTGGTGATAATTGGAGCATCTAATGAATTATTATAACTACCCACTAGCAACTAGATGTTGATGATTAGATCTGATTAATATTTATAAATAATGAGAGGATGATCTTGAGTAATTTTTATTATGATTTCTTGAGAGCTGATCTCTAATGATGAGAACACGGCCGTCACAGTTTTAGATCAAACCTGGGTTTTCTTGTTTTATTTTTGTATATAAAATTCATTATATAATGAACCTAGGAATAAAACCATGTAGAAATTCACCAATAAAGACGCAATCATCATTTTTTTGGAGAAATATTTTAAACCCTCATGTTACGGGGATTCTATTGCGTGCTTGATGCCTTAAAATATCACATTATTGTAACCATTTTTTGTTGGATGTTATATTTCCCTTAAATATCCATATTCATTCAGGATGGATATGATTATTTCATAAACTGAATACAATTTTTACTTACCATTTTTAAATTGATTCAAATATTATGGACTGGGAAAATATTGATAAATTTGTAAACTTTACTGAATATAGATATTTTATGTTAAGATGTGTCTATTCATGAATTAAATTGATTATTAAATTAGTTTCAAATACTATAGACCTATAGTGATGGGTGGTGCATGACATTATTTATTCTCATGATGCATCAGTATGACTAATTAGAAAAATAAAAAAACTAGACTACTTTTCACCTATAATACAAACCATCTTTTAAAAGTCATGAAGGCTGTGATATGATGTTCTTAAGACCTGAAAACAAATAATTACTCATTTTAATCATTAAAAATTCACTTGTTATAATCCATGATATTTTCTCATTGATATTATATATAGATTCATTTCATCATCATTTTATTTACAAAATGGCTTCTGTTTTCAATTATTTTCCAATCTATATTGATTATTCCTTATCCTGTTATGAAATTATGTTAATTTATTAAATGGATTGTGTTTTTAGATATTCACCATTCCACTTATTATTCTTGATAATTATCTAAATGTAATTTATATTCAAATATGAATCATACCATATTTTTCATTCATTAATGTTTATACTTTATTTTTCATGATATATTCCATTGTGCATAACAGTTACAATTTTTTTTCTCAACCTTATTTTTGTCATTTCATAAGAATCATTGAATTGTATTTTATTCAATATGAAAGGATATTTTGGATTTTATAATGTTATTCTATAATAAAATCATATTATAATTTATGACTTCAAATGTTATTTTTGAAACATATATTTCTCTAGATTACTAATACTACTATACTATTATATCATTCATGGAATGATTCCTTGTATCTTATAAAATTTATTAATTTATGAACAACATCATGCTACTGGGTTTGGCTTCACTACAGTTGGTATTAGATAAGGTTTTTAGAAAACATGACAATTATATTTTGGAAAACATATAATAGGGAATATCACCATATGAAAAAAATTGAGGAGAAGTATTTAATAACATCCTAATGTTTTGGTAACGTAAAAATTGTGGGTGTTTTATACAAATACATTCCATAATGTATAATAAAAATATATGTGTTTCTAGAACAAATGTTCCTATGGGTAATTACTACAAAATGTTTATATTAGGCATGTCCTAATCGTCACGTTGTGCATGAGAACATGCCTTACTACACACCCAATTTGACTCTCATAGGGGATATTATTAAGAGAATTCAAAAATTATTTACAAAACATTATGAAGGATTTTAAGAAGATATATCTTGAAATAATCCATGTTTATGATTTTTATATTTCATATGAGAGAATTTTTTTAACTTATATTAAGTATTTCAAATGATTTAGTTTTACAAATTATGTTTCAAAATGATATGATCTAATCTAGTGTATTATATAATTTTGAAATTGAATATAGAAGAAATAATAAGCACAATAATAATAACCATATTGCAAAGGGTATGATTCATCATTTCGTTGATGGTATTAAAACATTATTTAAGAGAGATCTACTATACCAATCATTCCCTCCATGTGATGACATTGTATCATGTTCTACAAATATTTTGAAATAATTATCTATTTATTTTGGCTTCCATGGGAATAAAGTGGAAAAGAGGTCTATGTGAATAATTTGTATAATGGGTTGAATAGTTTTACTACATGTGATAAATGTGGATGGAAACACCATGGCACATTATTGAAGGGAATGACTATTTGATAAAATTTTAGAGATAAATATCCCATTAATTGTGATTTCATGGGATATAAAAAATTTAAACAATTATAGTGCGTCAGCACTTTGTAAATAGGGCTTCCCGCTATTTGCCTGCTTGAGTCACTCCCAGCTAAGGCAACCTGCATTCCAGATCCCCGTGAAGGGGTAGGCCTTTCTCCTTCACCCCATGTGCCCGACTCGTTCGAGGAGGCTCTTTGCAGATCGGTGCGTTATGTTCATCCTCCTTGCTTCCCGAATGTAAGCGTCCCAGATCCGAAGATTTCTCATGATGTTGGTGGTATCTACCTGGTGTTCCCTTCCTCTGTCTTTTTCGTGGTGGATGCTTGGTTAAAGTGGACTCTTGTGGCCCATTTTGGATCAGAGAATCCCTCTTTAGTGGCCATAAAATGCGTCATTATCTCTTGGGGAATCCTCTCTGCAGTTCAGATCCCAGATTCTCATAGGAATTCCTTATGCCTTGTTATGTCCTCAGAAGAAGATTTTTTACAAGTCTGGTGTAGGGATCCTCGTGTTTTTGGCCAATGGATTTTCAGTTTTCCTCGCTGGTCTTGGGATGTGCACAGGGGCAAGGAAAATTTGATGGTTGCAGTCTGGATCCATCTTCTTGGACTCCCTCTTCATTTCCAGAATGTGGGCTTCCTCAGAGTGATTGGAGATGCTCTTGGGGGGTTTCTGTGATCTGATGTCATATCTTCTAGTGGTGAGGATTTCTCTACGGCTCGTTTATGTGTGTAAATGGGCACTTCTATCCTCTCTCCGGACAAGATAGAGCTCTGTATATAGGATAGAACCTACTGGAACAAGGAGATCCCATACCCTGTTTTTCCCCGGTTTTGTTCCCATTGCTTGTTTCATGGTCATTCTATTTAGTTGTGTCGAAAACAGTGAAAAGGATAATGGGGTCGGCCATCTAAGATTTCGTCCCTCAGGAACAAGGTGTTGGATCTTCCTCGCCACTCCCCTCCAGAGGTTCTGCAGAGGAAATCCTTAGATTATATTGGTGGCCCAATACAGGATCCTTATCCCAGTGGTTTGGATACGACACTGTCCTCGGGCACTGATCATGAGGGTGATGTGGTTTTGTGTAAGGATCTAGTACCCTTTATTCCTAAAGATGGTCTTTCCCCTCAGGATGGTATTTGCTTCGTGTCTACCGGTCTCTTCTCAAATCCACTACTTAGTATGTAATTGGAAGAGTGTCTGCAGGGGTTAAGACCCTACCATTTGGGTCTCCAAGCGATGTCGCCCCAACTCTCTATATCACCCTGCGGTTTTCTTATAGAATCAAGGGATCTTTCGATTGAGTATCAGTTTCTTTGTAATGGTTTCTCTATGGTCACCCCCAAATTCCTTGGTCAGAAGTTGCAGTTGGTAGATCAAGCTTCTATTCCCATGGCTCCAGATGATACAACCCTGTCTAATCCCTAGGTTTGAGATAGGCCCAAATCCTTCCCAGTTGGCCCTAGATCCTTGTACGGTATGAAAGTGTTTAACTATGAGGGAGTTTGTACTCTCTCAAAAGAATGGAGTTGCAAGGAGATCCCACTCTCTTATTTCAAGCTGGCTACTAGTTCTGGGGCCAAATCCAGAGCCCTTTCCTTCCAATGGATCCTATCTTAATCTGGAATGCCCGCAGTCTTAGTTCCCATGTTAAAACTAATTCCATTTCCTCTATATCAATAGAACATAAGGCTTCAATTTTCTCTATTATTTAACACAAGCAGAACCCTACAAGAATTAAAGAGTTCACATGGAAGATCATGAGGCATGGCTGCTTGTAAGATGATCCAACTAACAAACATATCTGGATATCTTTGAACAAGAACACCTCTGTTGATATGGTTCATACTGGGGATCAATTTATCACCACTAAGGTTTGTATAGAAGATATCAACTTCTTCATGACTGTTGTTTATGGGAGCTATGACCCTCATCAATGGCCTAAGCTATGGAGTGAGCTAAATGATTTTCTCCCGAGAAACATACCTTGGTTTGTTGGAGGGGACTTCAATATTGTTTCCAATCCATAGGAGAGGAAAGGACGAGGACCTTTTCAGAGAATAACCAGTAGAGAGTTCACACAGATCATGGATGGGAAAGGTCTTATGGACCTGGGATACTCAGGTGACTGTTTTACCTAGTGTAACAAACAAAGTGGATCACATCGTTTGTAGAGCCGCCTGGATTGGTGTTTGGCCATCTTGGAATCTATTTCGAAGTTCTCTAACACTATGGTGAGTCATTTGGTCTGTGGAATCTGTGATCACTCCCCCCTTTTGGTTTAAATATTAGATGGGCATGATTATCGAGAGAGAGTTCATTTTCTCTAATAGTGGGTTAGCAAACCTAGTTATCCGGAGCTCGTTGGTCATCTTTGGAACTCTCTGGGCCAAGGCAGCTTATGTATTTCCATTCATAATAAACTGAGGCATCTCAATACTCTTCTCTAGTCGTGGGAGAAAGATATACCTTGGGTCGACAGTGAGATTGATGGTGCAGTGTAGGAGGTTGAAATTCTTAAAGCGCGGTTTGAAGAATTGTGGGATGACCACACCTTTGAGGAACTTTCTAACAGGATGTAAATTCATACTAAAATGCTCCTATCCCAGGATTGAAATTCCAGGAAATTTAAAGAATTAAATGGTTCAGGGATTGTGATAAAATCACATTATTTTTTCATGCATGTATTAAAGAGAGAAAGAGACCTATTATGCCCACTATTCTTTTGTAAGATGGATCTTATACGGATGACAGAGATGTGGTGGGGGGTATGGATCACTCCTATTTCAAGGTCCTTTTGGTTGGTCCCAATACTCATATGCCCAATGGTTACTCAGGAAGGGACAATGGGTTTTTTGAGATTATTTCAAATTGTGTCTCTGACCGGGGAAATGAGAGGTTGAGTTCAATTCCGGATGAAAAGGAGATCTACCCAGTAATGATGAACCATCACCCAGATAGCGTCCCAGGACCAGATGGTTTTCCGGGCTCCTTCTATAGTGGCTCATTGGTAGTCATTACGGAGGATATCATTTCACCTATTTAGGATTTTTTCAGGGGAGGTATCTTGTTGCGGGTTGCTTGTTCCACCACTATGGTCAATATTCCAAAAAAGAGGATCCCTTCTTCAATTATGAAATATAGAGCTTTGAGTATGTGTAATTTCCCATATAAATTCCTCGTGAGTGTCATTAATGCAAGGCAGTATATTCATCTTTCACGGTGGATTTCCATGGATCATCATGGATTTGTGAGGGGCTGGTCTATCCAAGGTGCTATCGCCCTTGAACATGATATGATAAGAGATATTAACTTTATAAATCGGGGTTCAAATGTGGCTCTCAAATTAGATATTAATAAAGCCTATGATCGTGTGGAGTGCGGCTTCTTCAATAAGTTACTAGCTAACATGGGCTTTTCTACCTGGAATATTGTCCTTCTATTTAGATGTCTTATCTCTCTGTGGATGGCGGTTTTTTTCTTGGGGAAGTCTTATGACTTCTTCAAGTCTAGTCATGGAATCCGTCAAGGGGACCCCTTGTCCCCCCTCATTTTCATCCTCACTCAGGAGGTCTTGAGAAAGATCATCTATAGGAGAATCAACAATAGAGATATTTTGGGATATCAGAGGAGTATGAGGACTACGCCCATTTCTCACCTTATGTTTGAATATGATACTATTGTGTTTATTAATTCTTGAAAAAAAGTCTATCTATCAGTTGAACATGATTATGGAGGAGTGCTGCCACTTGAGTGGATAACTTATCAACAGAGAGAGAGGCTTCTTCTTTATCTCCAACAAATGTTTTTCCAGACAGATTTCTGTTATTCAAAACAATCATGCCATGCAAAAAGGTTGTTTTCACATGCAATATCTTGTGGCTCCAATTCCCCCTAGAAGACTTCAGATTCGGGACATTGATTTCCTTATTAACAAGATCAAGGACCGCATACACAACTGAAAATATAGGTACATATCTTTTGGTGGCCGTATTTCTCTTATTAATAGTGTGCTGTTAGCTAATCCATTTCATGCTCTCTATGTGTTCATGCCTCTTAAAGGTGTCATCAATAGCATTGACAATCTTCTTGCTGGGTTCATTTGGGATCCTCTGGCTGAAAGGAAAATTAAATGGGATGCCTAGAGAAGAGTGGCTAGTAATTCTTGGGAATGTGGTATTAATGTTCGATGTTTAGATGACACCCTCAGAAGCATACAAGATAAACTATCTTGGGATTTTTTGAATTAGAGTACGCTTTGGGGGAAACAATGAACCCTATGTTTCTTCCATCAGTCCTCGATGGTGGGACACAGCTCTTCTCTTTGGCCGAACATGCTGCTCCTCATTTCTGAACTTATTGGTCACTTGCAATGGATTATCGGAAGGTGCGGGATTTACTTTTGGCACAACATCTGGGCGGGGATGGTGCTTGGATTACCTGGATTTCCTTCTCCCACTATCACATTTAGGGAAGCAAGTTCACACCTGACATTCATTAAAGCGGTGTTGGAGGAGGAACAACATTAACTCTTCAACCTTATTGTTTTATTGATGGACCCAGACAGATGTGTGTTTTCTCCTTCCTCAATGGGGATCTTTTCTGCTCGTTATTTCCGTCGCTCGTGGGGAACGTCAGAGGCTCAGGATACTTGGAATGATGATCAGTGGCATAAGGTGGCTCCCTCCAAATTTAGTTTCCTATTATGGAGAATCAGGAACCGCGATATTCCCTCATATGAAAACATAAAAAAATGTGGAATCTCTCTTGTTTATTTTTGTGCATGCTGAACAGTCTACAAAGTGGAAATGGTGGAGCACCTCTTTTTCTCTGGGGATTAGTTCAATGCAGTATGGAGTTATTATAGAGACTTTACCAGAATTTGTGATCCTATCCTGGTGGAACTTTCGTTCTTTAACAAGTGGTTTCATGGTTAGGGAGCCAGAGGGACGGAAAAGACAGTACGACCTTTCATTCTCCTTTCTGGGTGTTGGTCCATATGTAAAGCCAGGAATAACCTCAAGCACGAGGGGATACGGTATACGGGTAAGTCTCTCATCACCAGGTCGAAAAATATACTCATTCATATGGATCGTATTCTCTCTAATTAGAGGGATGCTCCATCCTTCAGCTGGATGTTTTCTAGTCCTCATGTTGTCCAACAGAGAGCTAGTTTTGACAGAGGTCTCTGGGATAGATGGAGTCCCCCTATCAGGGGTTTTAAACTCAATACTGACGGGTCCTGATCTGTGGGAGTTTTGCATGGGGATGGGGTTGTCCAGGATTCGCAGGGATCGGTCGTCATTTCCTTCTCCTCCTATTTAGGACATGGCTCCTCTCTTCAGGCCGAAGCCAAGGCCATGGTCACAGGTATCATCCTTTGTCACCAGAAGGGATTAGATTTAGCTGAAGTTGAAACAGATTCAAAAAATCTGCATGATGCTTTGAACGATATCTGCTCTACCACATGGTCTATTATCTATATTATGAGAAAGTGAAAAGGTATTCTCTCCAGTGATACCAAAATAAGCCACACCTGGCGCGATGGTAACCAATTGATATATCATCTTACTTCTATGGAAGTCCTTGGTCACGATCCAGTTTTCATGCATTACATTTACACTTTGAAGCCTGAAGGGGTTAACCTGATCCAAGGGTATTCCCTTGGCTTGCATCATTTTAGACCTCCTTAGGCTGCTCTGTTTTATTTATTTGTTTTTTCGTTTCTCCTTCTTAATAAAAAAAGTAACTTGGAATGGAATATATCTCAAATAGAGAAATTGATCAAAATATATAGTATTATATTACTACAAATGAAGTGGAATGATAAATGTTCTTGGGTTTGGATTCAATAGTTAGGTCATATGTGTATTTTATAAATTATTTCCTAGTTATAAGAATTGGTAAATATATATTTATTTTAAGGAAAAACATTTAATACAGGTTTTAAAACCATGTGTTGAACGACATTGTAGAATATTGAAAATTATTAAGTGTCACATTGAAATTTTTTGAATACACATTATTGAGGAATAGATAATACAAAATATATTCTGGATACTAGAATGATGATTTTAGGATAATTATGTGATTGATATTGGAAATGTAAATTTCATAGTACTAATTACAATGGAACTGATTAATAAAATGACAAAAAAGTGGTTTATTATTGATAGTGTTTACACGACTATAGAATTTATGTAATGTATCCAATAATTTATGGTTTGCTTAATGAATATTGTAGAAATCGTATTTTTAATAAGGTTTGTAGTAATTTAGGTAATTACCATATTTCGATAGAATACATGATTTAGGAATTCACATGATTGGTATGTGATGATTAATATATACTTCATATTGTTTTGGTAATTAATAGTATGTAAATTTTTGAAAATGGATGAACTTATATATAAATTTTTTTATTTTGATATTTTTAAATTGATATAATGTTAACAATTTATGAAATTGTTTAAGTAGAATTCTTGAAGAGTTTTTAAAGTTTAATGTATAACTTCACAATATGAAAACTTGTTTATATTGTATAACTTATTATTAACATATTGGTTTTTGAAGATAGTAGGAGATAGATGAAAAAACAGTTCACTAACATGTAGATATCACAATACATTAAAAATTAATTTTATTGATTTTGGCATAAAAATTCATTTTTGGATAGTCATTTCATGGATTAAAAGATTATTTGGAAATTGATCAAAGCATAACAAAATGTTGTAATTGTTTGTAAAAACTAGAAACATATTGAGTAAGTAAATTTCTTTATAATCATAGATAGTAAAACAATTCATCAAATTTTGAAAAGGATATTTAGACAAAAAATTAATCTTATTACAATCATATTATATGAATCACACTATCTTTCAAGTACTCCAAAATTTATTATTTTGAAGTCATTATCTTTCAATTTATATTTCACTTTCCAAAGATTAATGATCTCAATCACTCTATCAAATTATTAATTTTTTCATCATCATAAATTTTTTTAATTTCCCACCAATGTTTTCTTTCTTGTAAACCATGTTTTTTGTTACCCATAAGACTATTGTACTTCCATTTATAACTTATTTAAAGGATATTTTATTACCCATTTTATGTTGGGGATTATTCAAAAATAGAATTTCTATATTTAAAATCTCTTATTAATTAGATAAAGTTTGAATTATGAGGATAAAATTTATTTATGGTGGGGTGAATTTATCTAGCCAAATTTATGAAATAAAATCATTGTATCAAATAGTGTATATGAAACAAAACTATAGAAATAAAAAAATATAAAACCATGATATATTACAATATTTTTTAAAATTTAATTCAATATCTTTATTATATTCCATTACACATACCAATGATTTTACCTTGTGTTACATGCATCACTGAGATTATCTTCTTTTAAATGAAACAGTGAGTATAGCTAATGTTACACGAAACATAGAGTTTAAATTAAACGTGACATATTATTAAAAAAATTATATAATTTTATAATTATTACATAGATATTAAAAGTGAGCATATTAAAAGGATAAAATAAATTATCAAAATATTTGATTTAAAAAGTTTCAATAGTTATTTATTTATTATAAATAAAATAAAAATAATTTAAAATAAAAATAAAATTTTTCTAAAATTGTTTTCTAAATGATGGATTAGTTTCTCTTTGCGTGGATAATTTAAAAATAATTTTCAAACCATTCATAAAATTTATTCGGAAAAATAAATTTTTTTTTAATCCAGAATACCAAAGTTATCTTAGTTTTAATTTTATATACCTTTATGAAAAGTTTCTTCTATTTATGAATAAAATCAATAATGAATTTTAATTGAAAACATCCTTTTCGTTTAAATTATCTATAACGACAATTTTTTTTAAAAAAATTATTTTAATGTAAATATAGTTAAATTATATATCAATTAATCAAATTTAGATCATGGTAATCATTTTAAAATTTAATTTTGATTTAAAAATGTAACTTTTGAATATATTGTATTTTAAAACACCCCTTTATTGAACATCTGTGGGATTCATTTTTAAATAATTTTTTTGAATTATATGAATTGAATTTTGAAAAATGGATACTTTATTTGGAATTATATTAATTAATAATATATAAAAATTTGAACATAATTTTTGAAAAAAATTACTAGTGAATGAAGAAAAAAAGTAATTTCCAGGGTTAAAGTAAAAAATTTGATTTTTCGTTGGTTAAATTGAGAATGTAAGGGTTAAAATGATCTATGGACATTTAAAACACGAATTTTATCGACAAAATGAGACATAATATATTATAATATATATAATGGAACATTTCAGAATCCTTTGTATGAATAAAATGTCTGTATGATTTAATCATTGAAGAAAAATAACAACTGTGCCCCTCACATCACTTATAAAAGGCCAACGATCCTCCCTTTTATAACACCTTAAAACCATATTTTATGTCAATAATCCACAAAATAAATTACCAAATTACATCCAATCATACTATAATCCATTTATTCGGTATATATCCATATTATCACGACATTAGTGCATTTTTAAGGCAGATACCTTAGGAAGAGTTATCACTATTCAATGAGTGATTTTATTTTATTATAATATTCACCTATTTCATTTTATATTAAATTTTTTTCTATTGTATCCTAATTATATTTCATAGACTGGTATGATTTAGTTATATGAGAATTACTAAAAACCATATCCTTTTCCATCTAATGGGTCATCAAATCATTATTTTTTGTATGTCAGACTTCCAACTCGCGAATAGATGTCCTTTGTTTTTCAAATACAACATTTCATGTTTGGGTATGAAAATGAATATAAAGTATTAAAATTATATTTATGAAATAATTATACCTATGTATTCATTTTATCAGATATTTTTTTAATTTCCATTCCCTTGGGGATACTATCAAATTACATGTTTTTACGAAAGACCACTACCTCCTGAAGTAATGAGATTTTTTTCCCAGACGCATTAAGTGGAATGTAATAATAAAAAAGTTAAAAATTTAATGTGATATTAATGACATAATTATGATATTAATTACATATTAGTAATTTTTGAATAGAAATTTATATCATCTCCTTTATTGTCTTTTTCAATATATTAATGGTGATTAAATCATTTTATTATGTGTGGACCACCACATTCACAACATGATGTGACACTCCTTTCATACCCACACCCAATAGATGATATATATTTGTTATGAAATGATATATATTATTGTATAATCATCATGAAATGATAATTTGGAACATTAATTCTTTCCAAAATGATCATTGTAAAATGTAGACATCAGGCATGAAAACATACGACATGTGGTCTCCATGATTGTAATGTACATAATTTTTCATAACATTCTTTCATGATTAGTTTTAAATGTAACTTTATTTAAAAATATGTTAATTATTTCATTATTATTATTCTATAGATTATATAAATATTTAATATGTAAATGAACATGTTATTTCATGATGAATCGTTCTTGATAAAACCAAGATTTTATCACCTAAAGAAACAAAAATAATGAAATATTATAAATGAATGGGTGATAGGATGTTATAAAAGTACCATATATAATATTATAAGCATTAATATGGTTTTTTATAATTTAATAACATGTATAATTCCACTATAAAGTTGGTTTAAAAATCATTAATATATTACAAGAGTGAATTATGAGATTTCATCTAAATTGACATTCCATTGTATATTATATATTATTATACACCAATTCACTTTTTGGGTGTATATATTTACCATATAAAAAGTAATATTTTAATTAATTCATAAATAATGGTATTTATTTTTTCAATTTGAATTATTTTATCCAAGTATATTAGACTTGATAATTATCAACTGGTAAAGGTTATTAAACAATCTATATTTATTTTGTGGTTGTTACAATTCATTTAAAACAATCACTTTGTTGTAATAACTTTCATTTGAAATAAAACTTAAATTAAATATATAGATTATTTAATTATGGATTTTATTATTTCATAAACCATATATCATTTTTACATATGGTGTTTAAATTGTATGTTTTTGAATGATTGGGTAAATATTTATAAATCCCAAACCATTACCCTATAGAGATATTTGATGATAATGAATATTAATGAATTAATTAAATAGAATATTTTATATATTATGAATGATCATGAAAATATATTATTGGTGGGGAAGGGATTATATATCCCCATGATTCATCAGTAGGTATCTTGAAAAAAAATCAGTCAACTAGTTTTAAACCAATTTTTCTATAGTTTAATCAATCTTATAATACATCTTGATTGTAGAGGAATCATGTGCATATGAAAAGATGTTAAATAATTATGAATTCACTTTATTATGAATGCTTTCATTATTATCTATGATATTTTCAAATTTATATCATTTCTAGATGCATTTCATTCTCATTTTATTAATGAACTAGAATGCATTTTCAATTATTTATCATGCCAAGTTGATGATTCCTTGTCAAGTTATGATATTATATAAATTAATTTAATGAAATATGTTTTTTTATTAACCATTTCATTTATTATTCAATACAATAATAGAAATTAAATTTGTGTACTGATATTTACCATAAATAATTTTCATTCTTTGTTTTTACAATTTATTTATTCCTTATAGCATCTGATATACTTAACCCTTATTGAAAATTTGAGCTCATCGTTATTTTTTTACATAATTTTGAATCTATGAAGTGTATTTTTGTTTATAGTTAAGGACATTAAAAATATAAAAAATTTATTCTCATATTTAATTTTGTAGTAATTTTTTATTCATATTTAATATGGGAATCATGTGTATATATAGTTTACCAAGACTAATAATCAATTAGGAACATAGGGATATGATTCCATGTATCATATAAAAATGTATTAAAGTAGGAATTGGTTAATTAATTTTGGGGTTAGGTTCCAAAAAATTTATTCTCTAATCACCTTTAATAAATTAATTTTTTATTAAAATTATGAAATATTTAATCCTTATTATTAAATTTCATATAGGATACCAGAAACATATATCACTCTTACATAAAATTATTTAACTATAAATCATTTACAATACCAATGATAATTATGGATTAACCTTAAAAAATTCATACATATCCTTTAGAACTCTATTTTATTTTTTAAAAAAATATATAACTTGATTTTATATTATATTAAATTTTTCAATCATTATAAATAATTTGATCAATGTTTTTTAAATTTTCAATGAATTTATAATTTCCTCTACAATGTTATTTATGACCTTCAGGATGTATTCAAGTTTAATTAATTAGTTTCTAATAATAAATTTATGGTTTCTAAAAATAACAAGGATATTTTATAATTATACCTCATTGAATCAAACAGAACCAGTTATATATGACAGAATATTAAATCCAACAAATCATATTTCCATCATTCAATAATTAATTTAAAGATATATAGGTAAAAAAATTACTCTAGAAAACACCCTTTGATTGACCTTATCTCTATCATGTTTAAACAAATATAATAACCAAATTATTATAAAATGTTATAATACTACCCTTTTTAGTATAATTTGAACATTAATCCTTTAATAATATTTTTTCTACCAAAGTATAGAACAATTTTTTTCATTTATGTAGTTTAAAATTTATTTTTTCTACAAAACTATTATATTTAATCCAATAAAAATTCATAGTATCAATATCATTAATTATTCTGTAAGATTATGTAATATTTTTTTTAGAATATTGATTCCCTCTACAAAACAGATCATCATTGATAAGAAAATTACCTTAATTTAATTTAAAAACATAGAAAATTTTCTTATGAATAATAATAGAAATATTGAATTAATAATTTTAATCATTTAAATATTATAAAGAAACTACATCTTGTTTTCCATGATAAAATGATCACCTCCTTTTATATCAATATTTAAAAATGTTAGTCTTCTTAACATAAGGGAAATTATATTTTATTATATTATAATGAATTATTCTTTATCAGATATAATTTTATCATGATTGGAATCACCATTATCCCTTTTCACAGATCTTATTTTGTTGCTGAAAATAATTTCTTATTGGAATGATTATTTCTCTTTCGGGTCATGCATTTCTTGAGAATTTTTTTATATCCATCACTAAGTTCTTTAGAATATTCAATGTCATTATTACTTCGACAGATTTTTTATAAATGTATAACTATACTGTTACCAATGAAATTCAAATGGAGATTCTCATTTTTACATTTCCATTACTACATTGAATGTCAATGAAATTAAATACATGATATTAACACCATATTTATTTCCCTTTTCTCACAAAATACAAATAGATATATATTCTACCATCCCCATTGACATTAATTTTCTAACATTTATGAGATACATTTCATATATCCCATTTTCAAAATAGTTAGGGCTTTATAATGTTACAGTTAGTAATTATGTTATGTTATTTATCTATAAGATGTTCATTCAAGTCATTATCACTATGGTTATAAACATTTGAGTCAAATTTATCAAAAATTAATATATTAATTAACTATGGAAATATCACATTAATAGATCCATTAATTATAATTCTTACATTAATATTTTTTCTCACTATAATTTATATTTGATTAACTATCATTAAATGTTCTTCATAAATATATTTAATATTTTATCATATATACATTGTAGTCTTATAATAAATGAATAATAAGATCAATTTAAAAATAAATAAAATTAAATTTCACGCACTACCATTCATCTCTATATTGTTATTAACTTTAGTTTTTATAGATTCAAATTTCCCTTTATGAATATTAACTTATGTAATATAATGTTTTACTTGTAAATCATGGGATAAAATATACGAATACCACCAATAATTTTATTGTAATAATTATTTACATGATTTCTATTTTATTTCATTAATAATATTAAATTGAATATACAAACCATAAAAATTGATGTGTAAAATAACTATCATACCCACCCCATAAAAATCTACATAGCGAATATAATTCTTTGATTTTACATGATGTAAAAAATTACAGTATGATACTACTATTTAGGAAAGAATAAGTGGATTAAGATCGTAAAAACCATATTGAAAACACCTGATATATATTTAAAATGTTTGAAATTATTTTGTTTTCTCTCTACATAATACTTGTAATATTATGAATCATGGAAAAAAGCATAGAAAACCTAGTAATGATTTAATCTATCAAAAAATATTTCTATCTGACCTACATATAAAAAATAATAATTAAATTAGGCTAGTGAATATAAGTATGATGGTTTTTATCGTTTATATATTAATATGAATGGTGATCCATGGTATGTTTTAAATATTTCTGAATACCCAGTTTTGTTTTAACTATTGAACAAAATAATTACCTTCTTTTTAAAATAGATGGTTTCTCATTGAAATGATATTTTATATTTTTATTCCCATGACAACCTATATTAATCCTCTTGAAAATACTCATAATGATTCTATATATATATATATATATATATATTTTAATAAATTATCTTATTTTATGAAAATTTATCCTTGAACAAATTAACAAGAAATTATTTATGTATATAACAGAGTATAAAGATTGAACGAACAACCAGAAACCATATTATTTTAGAAAATTATATATAATGGTGTTCACAATAAATTAATCACCATCATTAAATTCAACAATGAAATATAAAATAGTACATTATTCACATTCCTTCATATACAAAAATTCATTAACTAGAAATTTATATTTGTTATCAAGAATTTCACTTAAATGGATATTTGATTTATTTTCTTATGAATCATTTTTTTATAAAATCATTTTTGATAATATTGTTGAATACTCCATAAAATAGATGAATTGAATTTTTTTTTTATTTTGTATATTTCGTAATTTTTTCTTTACATGCATGTTGTTTTAAAAAATATGTTGCACTTATTTAAATATAAGATTCATTAAAAATTTCCATATCATAAAAATATAATATTTTAACCTCTACTACTTGCAATTGATTATCAATCAAACTAATATTCAAATAAAATTTGTTTCATAAAATATCTAAATAATTAAAATAATATCAAAAAAGTTTATTACATCATTTATTAAGTTGTCTATAATTTTTTATTCATCTATTAATATTTCATTGAGTACAAAAGATGTTTTTATTTCAAAAAAATGGTCATCATTATCTATGTATTATTATTAATATATAGCATAATATCCTTGAGAATTATTCAAGAAATTATTCATAATTTTAAAAATAATTCTATACATTATTAAAACTTTATAGTTTAATCATTTTTAATTATACCAATTTTTTATTAATTAGATATTTTTTTAAAACATTATACAATTTTTTTTTCTTGTGTAACATAGAAATTTTCTTCCTGGTCACACTCATATATGTCCATGAATTTTATTTTGAAAAAAGATTAATTTATACATATTGAGGAATCACACGCTATGTCTACAAATTACTTTATTATGATGGATATCTTATAACACACAGTCAATTACACTATCTATCATGAAAATATAGTTCTTTGACAAAACGAGAATAATAATGGGTTTTCATCCTTCCATGATTGTGAATATATGTTATTCTTGATATCCACGAATATTCATCATTCATTTTATTATTTTCGTGAAATATTAATAATTTATGCAACTCATCATATCCATTTTTTTTAAATATCTTTGGTTCTTAAAATTCAAAGTATTTTTAATCTCTACCATAGGTTCTCATGGGCCCTTTTGAATGATATATTCAGGACCTAATGTTCATTATATTAAATTAAATTTAAATATTTATAAAGTATCATCATCACTAAAATAAAAAAAATTCTATAATAGATTATTTTACCAACATGACAATACAATGATATATATATGATACTATTAAAATATGTCTAATTTCAATTATATTTTCCATATTTTTATGCTCATGAATTTATTAATATTCAATATCATTACTCTCTTCAAAAATAATTGATATACGTTACAAAACCCTAATACTATTATCATCACAGATTTTATTTTTTTAAATTAACTTGTATTATTATTGAATATGAATCATATAAATCACCATTGATGTGATATACCAAATCACATTAATAATTTAAATAATTATACAAAATTTCCATATTAAAATCATAATAATATATTTATAAATAAACAATGATGATACTGATGATATGATATAATTAGTGATTATATGAATAAATAAAATGGTTTTCCTTCCATATAAAGTATTCTTTCCCTAAAAATGTATTTTTTCTCATAATCATTGGTACTCTTCTTTCTACATGTAAAACCATTTGGATATATTGCAAAATACTGTGTGAAATGAAAACCTTGGTAAGGGATTTTTATAAATTATACATGATGATAATTGATAATTTGAGGTGTTGTGATATCAATGATCTCATCATCTCATAATAACATATAATAAATAATATAAATATAATGATTAAATCAATCCATAATTTTGAAAAAATAAGGAAAAACAATTGTTCATAAAGAATAAGTCTGGATATAATACAATTATGTTATGTCACATTATAGTAGGTTAACTATTCAATAATAATGAAAATTATGTTGATATGTATAATAATTAACCAATTATTAATTAATGTTTAATTATTTTGACGTTGAAATAATAATTTTATATAAAAAAATATATTTTCCATAATGAATAACAAATGAATCCACAAATAACTCATCATTGAATTGAATAACATGGAACCATGAAAAATGATTATGTTATATATAAACATCATAAAGAATAAGATATTAGTAGATCAAAAGAGAAGCTCATAAGCCCATATTAAGTTATGTAATAGATAATGTAAATTTAGTAGAAAGAATAAATAATTTTTAAATTATATAAACTTTAATAGTATTGGAATAGTGAATATGAAAGATAACTAAATAAATAGATTATACTAAATAGCATTCCCCATGTCTTGACTCATGTGCGATTCACTAATAACAACCTGTAGTACAAAACATTATAAATAAATAATTTAATTGATAAAAATTATTAATTATTGTGTCCTTTATATTTTAAAACAGATACATTTTCAATGATAAAAACATTTTTAAATTTTTAAATTGTTTTATATTATACATTTTTATTTTCGTATTTATGTTGGTAATATATCATGTTAGATTTCATGAAAATTGGGTTGGTATACTATTGAAAATTTATATACAGTAATGACTCCTAGAGTGATTCTTAAATGTGATAATATAAATTCCTAGGGATGTAAGATGTACTGAGTAATGGTGTGCTTCACACACTAATATGATCAGATAAAGGGAGAGGGCCATCTATTTTTTTTGAACATTATGTGAAAAATATTTTATCTCAATGATCAGTTCCTTTATTTTTAATTTTTTTTGATCAAATTATTAATCAATTTTGTGGCTGGTTGATTTCGAAAGGATATTCCGCTATTATTCAGTAAATATAACCCAATGCATGACCATTTGGGTCCCATACATTGAAAATTAAGTTATCATACATTAAATAATAGAATCTATCACTGTTTTTGTGATATGATGTCATGGATGAGTTAACTCATATGTTATATTCATTTCATAGTCTGGTTTACTAGAAAGTAGTCCCATGTATGTTCTAGATATTATTTCCCAATATTCATTGTTTATATCATATTTTTCATTTGTGCATGATTAATTATGAATCTATTATTGATCCCTAATATGTGGACATTTACATGTATTTGGTATTTAGTCTTGAATCTATCCCTTAAATGTATCAACATTAAATTAATTCATATGATGTTTAGTCCCACCAAAATACCCGGTGGTTATCATTTTTAATACAGTTTTGTGTTCTATGTACCTAATTTTTTGAACATGTATTATACATAGAACATGAGTATCCTTTAAATGATTTTTTATAAAATGTTTTCAAACTCATATAGTGTGATTTACCATATCACATAATTTGTTATTTAATTGGGAGACATTATAGGTTGCTTGGGTTATGTAATTAATTGTGTGCATGTGTTGTGGATTATTATGACATGATGTCAATCCATAATTCATGTTTATAATGAAAAATTGAAATAATTTATTTCAATGAGATGAAAAATATATTAAATATTGGTTCTAAATTACATGAACATTATTTTAACAAGCTATTTATTGTTAATTGTTTGGAATGACATAGAAAATCCTTATATATTTGGATTATTATGAACCATTTATATTTCCTTGGAAATTATCCTTGGATTTGGATGATAACTAATTCATTTGAATTCCTTCTGCATGTTTCATAGATTTTTATCATAACTAATGGTTTGGAATTACTTGGTCATGGTATTTGGATTTATATTATGACTATTGGTTTTGAATTCCATGAATGTACACTATGGATTTGGATGTTCCTCTATATATGATATGATTAGGGACATCACTCATAGGAAATATTAGATATGGTATATACTAGGTGTATCTATGGGACTAGAGGATGGATGGTGATTTTTTATTTATAGTCTACCATAATTTTATTTTTCACATCCTCATACATAATATACTCAGAAATATATTTTTTATACATCATTGTTGGTGGCTTGCTAAATCGTACTCACATCCATCTTGGCCCATCCTCGGTAATTGACTAGACATTATGATCATAGGATGGGGCATTGGGATGAATCATATGGACAATGAATAATTTGTTCATATTGGATAAATAAGGATAGATTTAGACCGATCTATGACACCATATCATATTTGGGTGCAGTTTCCTACTGTAGTTTATGGTTATATTTTTATATCAGTTTATATTTATTTTTGGATGTATAACATGATAGACCTATATATAATTTTTTTAATTAACAAGGGTTGTGATTATTTATTTTAAAAATCTATGATATTAGTTAATTGAATTATCTGGATGATTTCCACAGTCATTATTTTCATTTCTATTACACTAATATATGTTATTATAGTCTCACATCTATGAGTCCTTAGATTATAGTTTTATTCGATTGTATCTCATATACGGGGATCTTCCCTTAATGAATCATAGACCCACCTACCATGAAACAAATTAGTTGTCTCCAATCATGGGATGTCACAACCTATTCTAAAAGACTTTACAAACATTTTAACTATATGGGTATGGTATATAGGAGACAATGTGCTGTTAAAATATTTTTGTGGAACATTTTCATTTGATTATATAATTCACATATTGGGAAATTATATATTTTCATGGATGAGATTTTTTTTATTTCAGATTTTTACAACTGAACTTTTTTACCTTGACTTATATAACGGTTTTATTATTTTTTTAATATACATGATTTTATATCTTGTCCAGTATGAAAAATGTGCATGTATACATGAATAATGTCATGAATTTGTGATGCAAATGCCATTTATGATATTTCAAGTGATTTATTAAATTTTTTTTTCAAAATATGTCCAGCTAGATAATATTTCAGAAATATAAATTATAGTGTTTTCCAATTAAGGGTTACCTTGAAATATCAGATAACTAATATTCTATGTAGTGAAAAGTGTACTATATAATCACCAATTTTGATTATTATGTTGAATCTTAAAATTAGTCTACAAATTACAACTTATAAAGATTTTTCCTCTATGATATGTAATTGATGTTTCATTTATATAATCCATAATTATGATAACTGAAGATAAATTAAAATTAACACTTTTGATGAAATGGATCCTTTGAATATGTGATGGAAAAAAACATATATATAGTGTTTACATAGTGTATGTTTTGATGTGATAATCAAATTTTAAATGTTATAATATTTGAGTTATATGGGATTTAGAGAAGAATATTGTTTTATACTATTTATACCATTAATTTAATTATGAAGAAATGAATTGTGGTAGTGACATTATATGAGGTCAGTGTTTGTATTATAAAAAATTCCTCCAACACGGGGTCAAGAAAAGTGTTATGAGGGAGGTGATAAACATTACACAGAGTGGTTTGTGCTAGATCCTCTTATATTATTGGTTTTAGTTCTAGTTGTTTTGATTTAGGAGATACGGTTGTGTGTTCTTTAGATAATTGAGGGAGACTTTTTATAATGTTTGATAGTGATGTTCAATCTTACCATGAATTCTATATTTTATTATCTATCATTGTTCATTTGATAGGGTAATCCTCATGAGGTTGGGTTCTAGGAAGAGTCTATATATATTATCCTTTATGAAATTTAGACACCCCTATATAGGAATATAATTCTCACTACATATACGCTACTAGACCCAATATTGCACTAGATGGATGTCAATGATGATGAAGATAAATATACTATAATTACCATTTTTGACTTTCAATCGACGTTCTTCAAACACTTTATTCCCTAGAAACCATGGGCCTACTAGGATGGGGATTTCATGCACATTGAAAGGGGATGTATGTATGTAATGTGTTACAAATCTTTTTGTGTGTGTTATAATCAGTTTTCTATGATGCTGATAGGAGACAATGTAACAATAGAAATGAACATTCAAGGATGGAATCATGCATTTAATATAATATCATGTGAATGCATTTAGACTATGGATCAATTCATAAGAAGTGAATTGAGATACATTATCTGTGGATAAATTTAGTGAAACCCATGATTATTATTAGATGTATTAAGTGAGAGGGAAAACATGTTGGTCAAAAAATTGGTATAAAGAATCATTTTAATGGTACCCTATAGGGAATCAATGGTGAAGGAAGATATGGTGGAAATCCAATATCACCTATCCGTAGATCAATATGGTTTCAACATTCTTTAATGATTAACCAAAAATTATTCATAGTTTGAGTTGAAACCATTTCAGTGTTTATCTTCTAATAGTATTTGTAATAAACTTATATTTTTCATTTTCACTCATTGGATGCATGGAATAAGTTAATATCATTAGAATCAATTTTCGTTAAAAAGATCATATGTTCTTCAATAGGTGGGAAGTATTGTTATACATACCATTTTGGTTTGGGTATTTGATTCGATTCTGAATGGATGGAATAAAAATTCCATAATGGTGGCACAATATTGTGGAATTAGTAAGGTACAGAGGGTCTAGGTACATTCGAGCTACATATTGTTCAACATACTCCAATTAATTACAATTTTTTACCTTCTTCTATCTGAGGTAATTTTTTGGTGTTATATATAATATATTAGCATTCCATAATATATTGACATTATTTTATATAATCATATTTTACTATAGTTGTAGAGACCCTAAGATTGACGTACATGGACAACAAATTACTTTTGCAGAATACTTAATACATAACAAAATTCAAAACTCAAGGACCGTAATAGTTTAGTGTCTTTGGAAACTCGGAACGTAATCTTCTAATCGTGGTGAATGATCTTCAACATCTCCCATAAAGATCTTCCCCTTATGTTTTCTTACCTAAAACCTTTCTTTATATCCTGGGGAAAAGAAAGCATATAAAGGGTGAGTTCAAATGATCAGTAAGGGTAAGCATGGATAAAATAAAACAAACCATATACATTTGAACTTAAAAACATGAACACAATGTTTAAACATCAAGATCATGAGCAATGAAATAAAACATGGCAATACGTAAGGCATAGATCATAAAGAAACATTAATCCTGATAAAATAGAATGGGAAAAAAACTTGTAATTGTGGCAACCATTAAGCACATGATATGATTTACATAGTAGCCACGACATTGCTACCAAGACCATCTTAGTGGACAAAGTCCCTTTCTGAATCGAGTTCACTCCTCGTTCTAGTCCTGTATTACTGAACTGGTTTAACTTGTCGTTCCATCCATGTCTATTTCATGAGATATAAATCTTTACCCAATGCATTTGAGGGAGATATAGGTCCCACCCATCTCATAATGAAATCATTCTTACTTGTGCCACAAAATAAACTTGAAACATTCCTCATAACCCAATAAATAAAATGGGTTTCATAAACATCAACCCATCATCACATAATCCATATAAAACAAATGGATATATCAACATAAGAAAAGTGAAACCATGTAAATCATAGGGACATTATACCTGAAACATACACATATAAAATAATTTCATCTTAGATGGAAAAATTGTTTTGATAAAACACTTGAAATGAATTTTTATGGAAAATATCATTTCTTTTTCAAAATCAATTTCTTGTCACAAAACGTCATGCAATTTTAAAAGAAAGAGATTTTTTTGAAAATAGTCCTGAAATATTTTGGAGGAATCTTCATGAAAATAAGGATTTATAGAACCGTAAAAATCATTTCATGCCGTATATGTTAAAAAAACATTCTCCTCGTACTTTTGAAGGAAAAGTCAAAAAGTACATTGTAGGGTAAATAAATGAAATATTCCTTCCATACAATGGGGTAAAAGTCAGAATGGGTAAATAAGAATTTAAAAATACATGAATACACTTTTATAAAACATGGGCTTGGTTGATATCAATAACCCCAGTAAATACTTACGAATAAGAAATCTGAGATAAAAATGATATTTGAAAAATTATACCTTACCTTAGGTCCGATATGCTTTGTACGTATCCAAACCTCCTGTATAATGATTTAAATAATGTCCCTGACTTATTACAGAATCATATTCATTATTATGATATCATATATGGTTCACTTATGACTTTATATTACCCATTATTTTGTAAAATAATGTTAAAGTACCATTTTGGGTAAAATCATCTTATTTATCGTACGTGTTCGGACTTGTTGTTCTTGATGTTATTATTAATTATATCATTATTTACTTACATCCAAAATTTAAATCATGATTTATATATCATATAAATTAATAATATATCCAGCATATACAAGAATTTATAATAGTACATAACATATGGAGCTAAGAAATGAAACGCACCGTTCATGGAGACGGTAAGCCGTACGTACGCATGAACGCTACTTTAATTTCTATTTATTATTTTAATTGAAATAAAACATAATTATACATAGGTATATTATAATTCCAGTATAATATCATATATAATATCATTAACCACATCCTTTATACATCCCACATAAGGTATTAACGAATCACATCACTTTGAGGGGGCGGTAGTCCGCACTTCCTCAAATGAGATTATCGTATTTACCAACTATGGAAACCGTAAAGGATTGATATAATGGGAAGTAAAGAAGAATAAGGAAATGATAAACATAATATATATTATATATAAATATTGTGCCATCATAATGGCCACCATGAGAGGCGGTAGGAGAAAATCGAACAATCATCGTTTCGTGAGGTGTTTGTTTTCCATGACATAAACATTATGTTCTTCATCCATTAGATTGAGGTGTGTGTAAGTGTAGTTAGAATAATTCTCATAAAAACATCCTAGTATATTTAGGATATTTGTGTTGTTACAAAATAAAGTATTAAAAGAGTTTAGGGGTTGGAGATGTAGAATAAAAGAAAACAACTTAAGAGAAACGGTTACCTTTAATTTTGGTAACTTCCTTTGGTTTGAACCAAATGGGCTTCTTGGAGAGTCTTCTGCCTAAGGTAATGCTTCAAGGGTGAGTAGAGGGATGTAGGGAGCTTAGTTGGTCAGAGTTTGGGCGAGCCAAAAGGCTTCAGAGGTGTGAGTAATGGCATAGAAGTGGCATCCTTTTATAACGGAGAGGAGAGGCTCTTTAGGAAAGTGTGAAAACATTATTTTATTATAAACTTATCTTCGGTTTGAAGAGGTCCAAAACAAATTAATTTGGAATATAAGAAGACTCATATTCGAAATAAAATCATGCAATTAGAATTGTACAGGTTTTGGATGATATTTTAATCATTATAATCTTATTTATTTAAATCATGTATTAATGAGGTAAAAACTACATCATTATTGGGTCATAAATAATTTAATTCATTTGATGTCTAAAAATAATGAAAAAATACCATGATGTATGGAATATTTTTATATTTACAAATAATATTTATAGTCGAAAATATAACTTATATAACCCCTTATAAAAATTAATTACTAAAATATTTTTTTAAAGTCAATTTTGTCTTTACATTAAATTAATTAATCCAAATTGTCATTTTCACTACCAAGTGGCTCATTGGGGTCCCAAAATCGTCCCAATGATGCCCATGGTTGGAAACTAATCATCTAATAAGTTTAGGTCAAGTTTCAAGGTAATTTTGAATTATTATAATATTCTTTTAACCTTGAATTACCCTATTTACCTTTAACCGCAATAAATAAAAATTATCGTAGTTACTATTCATAACTCCCAAAAATAAAAAGTAGCTTATTAGCATAATTTGGACCCACTAATTTTGAATATGGAATCCATTTTTCCAAATTCAATACAAAAAAGTTGCAGAAATTAAATTAAAATTAATCCCGTTGTCGAAAGAAAACGGGTTTCTGTTTAAAACATTGCAAAAGATTGATTTGATTTAACCTAAGAATTCAAGGAAAAATAAATTCTAATGAAATACATTATATTAAATGGTAAAAATATATTCTATTTATACTTTAAACCCATTAAATATTATAATTTAACCATAAAAATTATTACGATGAAAAAAGTTGTTTTTAATTAAAATATATCGTGTTTTTACTATTTATTAAAATATGAAAGTTATCAGAATAATATGAAAATTTTATCCAAAGAGAATTTTTATATCTTGATTCCAAAGAAGAATTTTATTTTTTCAAATTGAACTTATAAAAATGTCAAAAACTATATTTAATGTGGGTGTGCCATCAAAAGGCGGCAAAACTGTTTTGTTTTTTGAAAAATACTTATTTTACCCGAAAAAATTATTTTGTTCGCATACCATGTTCTAGAAAATGTGTAAGATGAATAATAATTTTATAAAATTAAAAATTTAGTTAATACTATTCATAATGGCTAGTTCATAATAATATTATAATAATATATCATTGCTTAGTAAAACCCGGTATTGCGTACAAAACACGCGATCGAGGAAGGTCGTGATTGCATGTAATGAAAGCCAAGTCAGGGTTGCGTGTAGTGAAAGACTCAATTGTTGTTGCATATAACAAAATAAATTGAATATATATATATATACTAAATTTTGCGTAGAATAACTACTATCACACCAACACGAAATTGTGTGTAACACGATCCAAGATTAGTGTTGCGTATACTGCACGCTAAAACGGTGTTGCATATAGCGCAAGATAATCTTGGTGTAGCGTACAATAGAAGATATGAAAGAAATTAAAAAGAATATATCTTATAAAATCACAGGTTGTTACATTCTACCCCCCTTAAAATGAATTTCTCCCTCGAAATTCGTTGGGGTTATAAATCATTTACTATTCATAGAAACCCACATCGTAAAAAGGAAAACTAAAACTTCATTTTAAATAGTGAAGTATGAAACATATTGTCTAACCAAATCAACTCATCATTGGGTTTCCACGTAACACAACATAGCTAAAAATATGGATATGGAAGAAAAATCTAACTATCAAGTTCTGATGGAGAGTGGTAGAGAACATGGCAATGAAAAAGCCATAAATCACAAAGCCATAAATTTGTGATGATCTAAGGTACCATCTGATTAATCGGATATAAGAGCACTAGGAAAAAAATTTTGGTTTTGAAGATCATTTCCCTAAACTTGATGAATTAAATGAAATACTTACATGATTTTGGTACAATCTCACTGTTGTTCGTGAATTGAACAATTTCCACTTCATATCATAAATAAATGAAGTTGAATTTGTTATTCGTGAAGCATTAGAAGATCATGGGATAGAATGATGGGTCATTCCATCTGTTTCAAACAAAAGGATAGAAAAAGTTATAAGTCCATCTTATGGTGAGATTAGTTGTATATGGTTCCAAAAATGGACTTATACTTTATTTATCATACCTCTTAATAAAATAAAACTACTTTCCACTCAGGGACTTCCTGTAGGCCAATGGTAGGTGATAAAGTCCTATTGCACTTCAGTTGTGGGTTCGATTCCGACAGCCTTGTCTAATGTGATGGGTTGTCACCCGTCCTGCAGGTTGTCCTTTTTCTAAAATTACATTACTATAACATCCCATCAATAATATCTAAAAAAGTTCTATCCTTAAACAATACTAACTTATGTCCAACATAATCCATTCCAATCTATAGACTTATCTAAAATAATTTGGTCCAAGCTCATAGTTTAAGAAAATGATTACTTAAAATGTCACATAACAATCACATGAATGCCATCATTTATCCCCCATATATCCTAAGATATATCTTGTTGGTCAAATTACAAACATGTGAATACCTTGATCATGTATTCTCTTGAACAATGAATACCTATTGAACCTTAGTGAAAACATGAATGTAGTTAAAACCTAACACATTCCACATACCAAAATTCTCAAAATTCTATATACTCAAACAATGATATCACTTAGCCCGTATATCAATCATGAGCTCATGAATATTGTCAAACACTTCATTTTCTCCTTATCCCTTCATTATGTGTATATCATCTTCTTTCCAAAAATATCTCAATCACTTTCCATGGTTACCGATGCCATATTCTTATGGAAAACCAAAATGGACAAATATATAGGTATTCCAATATACCATAAAAGTACCTCAATGACATTATTTTTGAATACCAATACACAAACACATCAAACCATCCTCTTAAATGATTGTCATGGAATAAGTCCTTCCTTGATTTAGATGTAACCTCTTAGGTCAGGGCATTGTGTTGGGTAATACCCATGTTCTCCACAGATAAGACATTGAACTCCATAACAGTCTATCACTCTATGACCCTTTTCTCCAAACAGATAACATTTGTCCCTCCATTTGAGGTATTCCTCAAGGTTCTTCTTCCCTTATTTACAATTCTCAATCTTACTTTCATTATGATACTCACTATACAAACATGCATAAAATTCCATCTTCCTCTTATTTGATGACATAGGAATACCACTAAATTTCACTTTGTTAATCATATATCGCAATGACGGATTCGGCATAATCAAAATATCTTTCTCATTAGGCATTATGCCATTTCATTGCTCAAAGTCACCAATTTTTCCATTGGATTCAATGTTAACCGAATTCTTTCTGGTTCCCTCCATTGACTAAAACATAAAAATAATTCTGTGAGAGGCAAAAATCATCCTAGGAAAAACAACATAGTAAAGGGGGAGTACCCACAATGTCTAACATCTTAGGTTAAATTCTACGATCGTTACCGTAGTTCTAGGACTATATCCTATACGTATACTTATCCTTAGGGACATCCCTACGCATACCATAAAAATATCTCTAGGGATCTCACTAACGTTTTCGCATCCTAGTTTCCAAAGGTTGACTAAACCTTTCCTTTTATACCAACTGTAGAGGCCCGAAGCTTGATGTACATGTACAACAAATTACTTTTGCAGAATAGTTAATACATAACAAAATTCAAAACTCAAGGACCGTAATAGTTTAGTGTCTTTGGAAACTCAAAACATAATCTTCTAATCTTGGTGAAAGATCTTCAACCTCTCCCATAAAGATCTTCCCCTTATGTTGTCTTACCTAAAACCTTTATTTATATCCTAGGGAAAATAAAACATTTAAAGGGTGAGATCAAATTCTCATTAAGGGTAAGCATGGATAAAATAAAACAAACGATATACATTTGAACTTAAAAACATTAACACAATTTTTAAACATCAAGATCGTGAGCAATGAAATAAAACATGGTAATGCGTAATGCATAAATCATAAAGAAACACTAATCCTGATAAAATATCATGGGAATAAAACTTTTAATTGTGGAAACCATTAATCCCATGATATTATTTCCATAGTATCCAAGGCATTGCTACTAAGACCATCTTAGTGGACAGAGTCCCTTTCTGAATCGAGTTAACTCCTCATTCCAGTCCTGTATTACTGAACAGTTTTAACTTGCCTTTCTAGCTATGTCTATCTCATGAGATATAAATCATTACACAATGCATTTGAGGGAGATAAAGGTCCCACCCATCTCATAATGAAATCATTCTTACTTGTGCCACAAAATAAAAGCGAAACATTCATCATAACCCAAAGAATAAAATGGGTTTCATAAACATCATCCCATCATCACATAATCCATATAAAACAAATGGATATATAAACATAAGAAAAGTGAAACCATGCAAATCATAGGTAAATTATACTTGAAACATACACATATAAAATAATGTCACTTTAGATGGAAAAATGGTTTTGATAAAACACTTGAAATGAATTCTTGAGGAAAATTTCCATTCTTCTTCAAAATCAATTTCTTTTCACTAAACGTCATGCAATTTTAAAAGAAAGAGATTTTTTTGAAAATAGTAATGAAATATTTTGGAGGAATATTCATGAAAATAAGGCCTTATAAAACCATAAAAAATCCTTTCATTCCGTATAAGTTGAAAAAACATTCTCCACGTAGTTTTGACGGAAAAGTAAAAAAGTACATTGTAGAGTAAATAAAAGAATGATTCCTTACATACCATGGGGTAAAAATCAGAATAGGTAAAAAATAATTTAAACATACATGAATACACTTTTATAAAACAAGGACACGGTTGATAGCAATAACCCCTGTAAATACTTACGAATAAGCAATCTCAGATAAAAATGAGATTTGCAAAATTATCCCTTACCTTAGGTCTGATATGCTTTGTACGTATCCAGACCTCCTGTATAATGATTTAAATAATGTCACTGACTTATTAAAGAATTATATTCATTTTTATTATATCATATATGGTTCACTTATGACTTTATATTACCCATTCCTTTGTAAATTAATGTTAAAGTAGCATTTTTGGTAAAATCATCTTATTTATCGTACGTGTTTGGACTTGTTGTTATTGATGTTATTATTACTTATATCATGATTTTCTTACTTCCAAAAAGTAAATCATGATTTATATATCATATAAATTCATAATATATCGAGAATATACAATCATTTACAATAGTACATAACATATGGAGGTATGAAATGAAACGCACCGTTCATGGAGACGGTAAGTCGTACGTACGCATGAACGCTACATTCATTTATATTTATTATTTTAATGGAAATAAAACAAAATTATACCTAGTTATATTATAATTCAAGTATAATATCATATATAATATCATTAACCACATCCTTTATACATCCCACATAAGTTATTAACGAATCACATCACTTTGAGGGGGCGGTAGTCCGCACTTCCTCAAATTTGATTATTGTATTTACCGACTATGGAAACCATAAAGGATTGATATAATTGGGAAGTAAATAAGCATAAGGAAATAATAAACATAATATATATTATATATAATTACAGCTCCATCATAATGGCCACCATGAGAGACGGTAAGAGAAAATCGAACAATCATCGTTTCGTGAGGCGTTAGTTTACCATCACAGAAACATTATGTTCTTCGTCCATTAAGTGGAGGTGTGTGTAAGGATAGTTCGGATACTTCTCATAAAAATATCCTAGTATATTTAGGATATTGGTGTTGTTAAAAAATAAAGGATTAAAAAGAGTTTAGGGGATGAAGAAGTTGAATAAAATAAAACAACTTAAGAGAAACTGTTATCTTAAATTTTGGTTACTTCCTTTGGTTTGAACCAAAAGGACTTCTTGGAGAGTCTTCTACATAATGTAAGTCTTTGAGGGTGAGTATAGGGATGTAGGGATCTTAGTTAGGAAGAGTTTGGACGAGACAAAAGGCTTGAGAGGTGTGAGGAATTGCATAGAAGTGGTCTCCTTTTATAAGGGAGAGGAGGGACTCTTTAGGAAAGTGTGGAAACATTATTTTATTATAAACTTATCTTCGGTTTCAAGAGGTTCAAAACACATTAATGTCGAAGATATGATGACTCATATTCGAAATAAAATCCTAAAATTTTAATTTGACAGGTTTTGGATGATATTTTAATCATTATAATCTTATTTATTTAAATCATTTATTAATGAGCTAAACACCACATCATTATTGTGTCATAAATAATTTAATTCATTTGATGTCTAAAAATTATGAAAACAATACCATGATGTAGGGAATATTTTTATATTTCCAAATAATATATATATTAGAAAATATAACTTATATAACCCCTTATAAAAATTAATTACTAAAAGATTTTTGTTAAAGTCAATTTTGTCTTTACATTAAATTAATTAATACAAATTGTCATATTCACTACCAAGTGGCTCATTGGGGTACCAAAATCGGCCCAAGTATGCCCATGGTCTGACACTACTTATCCAATAAGGTTAGGACAAGTGTCAAGGTAATTTTGAATTATTATAATATTCTTTATCCTTGAATTACCCTATTTACCTTTAACTGTAGTAAATAAAAATTACCGTAGTTACTATTCATAATGCCCAAAAATAAAAAGTATCTTATTAATATAATTTGGACCCACTGATTAAAAATATGGAATCCATTTTTCCAAATTCAATATACAAAATTTTCAGAAATTAAACTAAAATTAATCCCGTTGTCGAAAGAGAACGGGTTTTTGTTTAAAACGTTGCAAAAGATTGAATTGATTTAACCTACGAATTCAAGGTAAAATATATGATAATGAAATAAATTATATTAAATGGTAAAAATATATTCTATTTATACTTTAAAACCATTAAATAATATAATTTAACCATAAAAATTATTACGATGATAAAGTTGTTTGTAATTAAAATATAGCGTGTTTTTACTATTCAATAAAATATGAAAGTTATCAGAATAATATGAAAATTTTATCCAAAGTAAATTTTTATATACTGATACCAAATAAGAATTTTATTTTTTCAAATTGAACTTATAAACATATCAAAAACTAGATTTAATGTGGGTGCGCCATCAAAAGGAGGAAAAACTGTATTTTTTGAAAAATATTTATTTTACCCGAAAAAATTATTTTATTCACATACCATGTTCTAGAAAATGTGTAAGATGAATAATAATGTTATAAAATTCAAATTTTAGTTAATACTATTTATAACGGCTAGTTTATAGTAATATTATAATAATATATCATTGTTTAGTAAAACCCAGTATTGTGTACAACACACGCTATAGAGGAAGGTCACGATTGCGTGTAATGAAAGCCAAGTCAGGGTTGCGTGTAGTGCAAGACTCATTTTTTGTTGCGTATAACAAAATACATTGAATATATATATATATACTCAATGATGCATAGAATAACAACTATCAAACCAACACGAAATTGTGTGTAACACGATCCAAGATTAGTGTTGCGTATACTGTACGCTAAAACGGTGTTGCGTATAGCGCAAGATAATCTTGGTGTAGCGTACACCAGAAGATATGAAAGAAATTAAAAATAATATATCTTATAAAATATCGGGATGTTATAATGGTTTTGGATTTATCCATAAAAAGAATATATATATATATATAGTATGATATCTATCAACATATACGTAGGGGTGTGATGAGAGGTTGTTTGTATTTGTTTTTAATCTGTTTTTGACATTGGTGACAATTATATTAATATGGTATATCATTTTCTTGGACATATCAATATTGGATATTATCCTTAGAATGGATTGTCTAGTGATGTACTCAATCATGGTCAATTATCATGTTCTGTATTGTCTTTCACATCCTCTATTTATTGTTTGCTACATTAATTCAGAATTTTTTCATATTCAGATGTATCTTATCGGACCGAATCAATGATGGGTAGCAAATATCACCACCTAGGAAGCTAGTGTTATATTAAATAACCATTAAATGCTGCAAGGAAATATTACTCATATTTATGACCAGTTCAAAGATATATTTCCTAATTATTTATATATATTTTGACACAAGTGTGTGGTGGAATTTTCCAATGAATCATGTTGGGTTCAAATCATATTTATAGAATTACATATTTGTTGCCTCCTATGGATAAATGAGTGATTATTTAATTGTTATAGGACCTATATCTCGAGGGATTCATTTATATATAATTATCTCCTTTTAATTATATAGTATGTTTTCCTAGATGGAATATGTTTCCTTATGGTTATATAAAGAGTATTGAAATCCTAACACAGTGAAGATTTAAAACCAATTTTCACATCCATATATTAATGAATTATTAGATTAAATTTTCCGAGATTGAGTATTCTGTATGAAACATTTGGAATTATGCTATCACATATTAAGGGATATTTATTGGAAATACCTCATGCTATGTTTATGAATATTTTTTAATATGCTTACAATGAAATTTCATACGATATGATGAACATCAACATTGTGTTTATGGATTTAATGATTCCAATTTATTACACTATATAGAATCCCTTTTTATGTTGTTTTTAATTATAAAATTCTCAAATAATCCATTCTATGTAAGGATCATTGTTGGAACCTATTGATTATTTTAATTATATATATAGAGAGGTTCCTCTTTGTTTTTATTGTTATATTATACCTTTTGATGGATGATGTACACCTCCTTGAAAATATAAAAAATGAGTTTGGAGTGTCTTTAATCCTTGATATGATTAATGAATTTGTTTCATGTGAGTATTAGTAGAACAATATTGATATATGTAATTTTTGAGCACATATGGATAATAAAAAAATTCTTGTATTGTATATCCATTTTGGAATAAGCAATAAATGATCTTTACAAAAATGGGTTCAGGTTTATATATTCTGATGCATATAAGAGAAAATTATTAAGATCTGAAGTTTATATTTACCACATCATTGACACTAATATAAGTTAATCATGACAGGGAGTACTCAATTAATTATGGTACATCATGTTTAAGCTACAATTAAATATCGATAATTTTCAAACATGTGGTTTTGTGTTGGTCTTGGTAGTTGTAACACCAAGATATTTTTTAAAAAAATAATAAAATAATTTTCATTTTTTAAGTGGCTTGTGTTGCACAAAATCGTGATTTTAAATGAACTGTGACATTCCCATAGTATAATATTCACATCACAGACAATACGTTAGGTATGAGGGAATAATAATAATTAAATTATGAAAATACATTGTAAAATCTTTGGCTATCAATTAATTATGAAAATTATAAATTATAAATTTTAATTTATTAGTGAATTACTATTGGTTATGAAAATAATGATAGATATATTTTATATACTTATTAAAATATATTTTTTATTCATCAAATGGATATTTTAATCATAGGGTGTGAATAAACTGTATTTGTATTATAAAAACCTACATTTTTTAAATTAAAGGTACTCTCAAGCATTTGAATGACAAACCCATTTTGAATTACGATTTTTACACATTAATAATTTTTTTATGACAAAAGAAACGTTTTATTTTAAATAGGTATGTATAAATTTACTTTTATTGAATTTATGAAATTTTTTAACAATGTTCATGTTTTGATGAAAAGTAAAAAACACAAAAAATATATAGAAAAAAACATTTTTCATCTAGATAATTTATATAGATAATTTAGAATATTGAACGGTTTTAATTTATAAATAGAATATATTTTTATCATTAAATATAATTTATGTAATTATTATTAATTTTACTTTGATTTCATATGTAAAATCATTTCAAACATTTGCAATGTTTTAATTTTAATAAAAACCTATTCTCATATTCTGACAATAGGGTTGAATTAAATTAATTTCTACAACTTCTCTCTTTTGAATTTTTAAAAATTGATTTCATATTTGGAATCATTAGGTATAAATTAGGTTAATAGATTTCTATTATTTTTAGGTATTATGAATACTAACTTGGGTAATTGTTTTTATTACTATGGTTAAAGGTAAATTTGATTATTACAGTTGAAAATATTATTATAACATTACCATAAACGTATTGAAAATCACATTGGATGAAAAAATTTATCCATTATAATCTATTGTTCTAAATTTAGACACTTTATGGCCACATACTAATTAATATACCACAACATTAATGAAAACTAATTAATGTGGAAAAATCTCACAATCACATTTTATATAAGTACATTAATTTTAATATATAGAATACTAAAAGATAACATCAAATATATATAGTCTCTCAAAATATAATGAAATTAACTACATTATAGAAATTTATTTATATGTTTTAGTGATTATATAATTAACCTTAATGATGACACAATTTTGATGAAAAAATTATTTTATTAATATCAATATCAAATAAATGGTTAAAAAATATTAAAAAATATCATAAAAACATATTCATGTGTGCCATGAATTTTGAAGCTGAATATGACATGTTAAGAGTTTATTTAATATTTTGTATCTAATTTATGTACTATGAGGATTTTTTATAAATTAAAATAATTGGATAGTGTCAAAATTGACACTATTGATATTTTATGAAAAACATTTTATAATAATATTTAATAACAATAAAAAATTTAAAAATTACATAATGATAATTAAAATATCTAAAATTTCATTAAATATATATTTTTGGTAAATTAACACCATATATGTAAATATTTATAACCATTAAATATTTAGAGTTTTGATACCAAAATTAAAATTAAATAGAATAACTAAGTGTTAATTAAAAATATATGGTTTAAATTGAAACAAAAACTTTTCCAAAATTAATTATTTGGGGAGATTAAAAACCTATCTTATGTAATTAAAAAAATTGGGATAATTTGCTTTTTTTTGGGTAGTTTTTTAATTATATATTATTTTATATAGAGTTTCCAAAATTACCCCTCACATTATTTATAAATGGGAACCTCCTCTCTCACCTATTCACTTTATTTGAGGCTTCAAAACCGTCCATACCCTGCCCATATGCCTTCTCAACATTCCTATTTTCATTCCAAAATTTTTTCTCATCTTCGAATATGATCTCTAGTTGTCTAAGAAGAGATATAGAGGAAACATGTCAAGGAAGAGGAAATTTATTCAATAAATTCCTTCAAAATTTGTTCTTCTTATACTTCATCTTCTTTAGTCGTTTCATTATAATATAATCAAATATATATCACTAAAAAACTGATATGTTATTATATATACTAATCATCCATATTTCACCATCTATACATCCAATTAAAAACAAAATCACCGCGTGTGTGTACGTATGACTTACCATCTCCACGCCGTGGTGTTATTTGTTTTTCACCACCACCATACATTAAATGGAATAATGATGTAAATAATAACTATATTTGATTATCATTAAATCTTGTTAATTTCTATATATCAAATACCATCTACTTCAATACCACTCAATAATTTTGGGGAAGATATCATCGATCGTGCGTTCATACGACCTACCATCTCCACAATGCGAAATGATTCATTCTACCAGATCTTCATTGTTCCATGATTATATATATTAATTTAATGAATAAATATGATATATATTATTATAATATCATTCTATAAGTGATTTTATAAAAGTCTAATAAGTGGAACATGAACTTATCCAAAAAATCATGAAAAAGAGTATAAAAGAGTCAATATTTGAATAATGAGTGTCAACGAAATGTTACTAAAAATGGATTGTAATATAATCATTTATGATATCATAAAAAAAATTATTATTCTACATTATTCAAATATCATTATTTAAATCATGATATGGGATTTTAGGATACATACAATTCGTATCATACCAAAGGTGAGAGGTAACGTTCCTATTATCAATTTTATCCGATGTTTTTTATTCATAAGTATTTATTAGGGGTATATCTATCATCCATGTTTATGTTTCCTAAATATGGATCTAAAAATATTTATTAAATCCCATTATAATTATACCCATTGGTTAATATTTATGAAAAGGTATGAATGAAATCTTTTTTCATTTTCATTATGAGGTACTTTTTACTTTTTTGAAAAAAGTATGAGAAGAATGGTATTTTTAACTTGTACCGACAAAATGGATTTTTACGATATCATAATTCCTAATTTCCATGTATCTTCCCCTAAAATATTAAAATTATATTTTACATTAAATTATTTCTTCTTAAATTTTGTAGCATTTTGAGGTAGGAAAACGCTTTTGAAGTTAAAAGAATAATTTCCTAAGAAAAAAATTCCAAGTGTTTCCTAAAAATTATTTTCCATATCAGATGAAACACTTTAAATAGGGTTATATTTATAAACATGAAATTAATTTAATTTTAATGTTTTTTATTTTTTACATATTTTTTTTATATCAATTATGATGGAATGACGTTTAAGAAACCAACTTTATTTCACGGGTTAGGCTATGGTGAATGCTTTTATGTTTTTTGGGTCTCAGATAAGAATTGTTTCATTATAAGGGGGGTTGTACCAATATTTATCCCATATAAATTTGTTAATGATTAATATATCATGAGATAGACCTTACTAGAATGAAATTTAAATCTATTTTAGTAATACATGGTGGGAAAGAGGAGTGAACTGGGTTCAGTAATGGACTTTTTCCGTAATGATTGTCACGAAAATGGTCCTTGAATAATATGAAATGATTTTAAATTATTTTATGTATATGACGCAAAATTTTATGTCTTCTGTAATGTATATTTGGATTAAATTTATCTTTTATGATTTATCCCATGAAATGATATTATGATCATTCATACACATGATAATATTTTCAAATGTTTTGTTTTCATGATTTTGATATGGTTGATATTTCTATTGTTAACCCATATTGAGCATTTAAGATCACCCTTTAATATGTTTCAATTACCCAATTCATGGGGAAGGGTATGAAGTAAGATATGTCAAAAAGGATTATAGTTATAAAGTAATAAGCAGGTAATAATGTTGTTGTCTTATGAACCATTTGTTTATGTTTTCAACTTTCTAGAGACACTAAACCTATATAGTTCTTACATGGTGTTTGTTATGTTATGTAATAAGTATTTGTTAATGTTGATGTAATATCTATTGGAAAATTATGGGGTGATATAGTTGGTAATAAAAGGAAGGTATAGTTTACCATTGAAAACTACAATGAGAAATCCATATATGAACTATAAGGATATGTCAAAGTATATGATACAATCCCAGTGTTTTATAAATGACCATAATTACCTAGGATAAAACCTAAAATGTCTTAAATTGAAATTTTATTATTGATTATTTTTTTTCATGTTATTATTAGTTTTTCTCTCACTAGTTTTCTTGGTTTTATTCAATGGATGTGACCCGAATGATTCACGTTAATGATGAATGTGACATGAAATGAAATGATAATACCCTAAGAAACCAAATGATATAAGATATGGAATGAAAAATCATGTATCCATGGTCATACATAATTTTCATGCTATCATCCAGGAAAGTCTTCCAATTGAGTAAAGGGGGGAAAACATTATGTTGAATAAGTTATGAGGCAGTGACCACCTTCATTCAGCGGGTCTTCTGATCCATTAGTGGAAGAAAAATGGATTAGTACCAAAGAAAAGATATTTTATGTTCTAAATTGTTTTGAACATTATAATGTAATCTTAGCCATATATCATTTGGAAGTTCAAGGTGATCGATGCTGTATTCATATAAAAAATATGAAAAAAATAGATGAAATTGATTCCATGAAATGGGATGAGTTCAATATCTTATTTTTCAACTAGTACATTCCCTATATTGTTGAAAAAATATTGAGAAGGAGTTCATTGAACATAATGAAAATGATGATGATTCAGTTGGTACCTAAAAATAATATATTACAAGACATTAATGGTAGGCTTCTAGTATTATTATTCAACCTAAGAGTAAAATTGATTGATTATTTAGTGTCTTAAAACAATGTCTCTAATGGGTATTAGATATAATGGAATTTAATAGATATAAAAAAATTCTCGATGTTCTCCTAAGGTTATTATGGAAAATTTAGCAGCCCATTAGTCATTTGGGTTTGATAAGAAGAGAAAACAAATTCAATGTGAAATCAGAAGATCACCCTAAAAATAAGTTGAGTTTTAACTTATGTTCAATGTGTATAAAGAAACGTTTGGGGAGTTGTCTTAAATAGACTTATAAATGTTTTACGCATGGAATAGAAGGTAATCGGAAAGTTTAATTACAATGTGATGGAAAAAATATGTATAATAATGTGAATAGAGAAAAGGATACATTGAATGATCCTTTTACACTTCAATGCTACAAGTACAAGGAAATGGGGCATTATTCCATCAGTGCCCTAATCCAGGGGTTATTGAGGATGGTCGAATTCGACAAACTCTTATTGATAATGAAAAATTAAAGTTACATGAAATAATTATCGGTGAAGTAGAGAACGATAATTAATTACTGAAAGGTTCAAAAAACATCTAATCAAAAGGATAAAATGTTTTCTATTATTCTGGATCCACCCACTCTTTTATTTCTGAAGAATTTTCTATGATTATTTTCATATTACCAGAAAAATTATATGTTTAGTTAGATGTGTGAACTCCCAATGGTGCAACAGTCGCATCAAATGTTTATAATTCTTACCTGGTTGAAATTTTTGGGATTGTTCTTAGGAAAATCATGTGATCCTTTTTATAGTGGACTTTTATGTGATTCTTGGAAAGGATTGTCTATCTCAACAAGGATCTGATAAAAATTTCCATGGAATGGAAGTCACATTTCATATTCCAAATCAGTCTATGTTAATATAATGATGAAAAGATGAATATAACCTTCTAGTATAAATTTATTCCATATTATGAGTGTAAATTCCTATAAATGAAGTTTATTTATATAAAATGTTTGGGGAGAATATCAGGATTAAGAATACACTCATTGTATAGATGTTTGATGTTGTCTTTCTCGAGGAATTTCCTGACCTTCCACCAAATTGTGAATGTGATTTTTTTAATAGAACTCATATGAGGTGGTATGCCCATTTCAAAGATAATTTATTGAATATCCCAACTTCAGTTTCAAAAATTGACGAAGAGAATCCATGAGAATCTTGATAATAGATTCACATTCTCTAGTGTGTCACCTTGGTGAGAACCTATTATATTTGTTAAGAAGATATAAGGATCAATGAGACTTTGCATTGGTTAACAAGAACATAACAATATCACTATCAATAAAAAATATTTTCTTCCCCACATTGATGACTTATTTGACCAACTACAAAGAGCTCAATACTTTTCCAAGATTTATATTCATTTCGAATATAATCAAATAATGGTAAAAAAAATAGGTTATACTAATGATGACATTCCATACTAGGTATAGACTCTATAAATTTATAGTGATTCCTTTTGGTCATACTAATTCCCCTACTATATTCATGTATATAATGAATATAGTCTTTAGAGAATACTTTGATCTGTTTGTTGTAGCCTTTATTGATTATATTCTTGTATATTATAAGATAAAAGAAGTATATGAAGTAAACTTTATAATTTTACTAATGACCTTGATAAAGGTGGGTCATTATGCCAAATATAAAAATAGTGAATTTTGGATTCAAAATGATTATTTTTGGGTCAAAGAATTTCAACAGAAGAGATATATATGGATCCAATAAAAATAAAGGTTATTGAAATATTGTTGAGACACACGACTGTAAATCATATTTGATATTTTCTTGGGTTTTATAGATATTATTGATGATTTTTGAATGATTTTTCATGATTATCTAATCCACTCAAAATTTTGACTTAGAAAGGAGTTCTGTTGGTTTTGATGGAGGAATGTGAAGAGAATTTTAATGAACATAAAATATGGTTAACCAGTGCACCTATGATCACACTACCTTTTATTAGAGAATGTTTTTTGATCTATAGTGATGCATCCAAGAAGGGGTTGTGGTGTGTTGTCATGAAAAATGTCACGTTGATATCATGTGCCTCATGACAGATAAATATCCATGAGAAAAATAATAGAACATATAATTTTGAGTTAGTTGGGGCAATATTTTTATTAATTCCATTGATCTATTATCATTTTGGTGATATGTGTGAAATAAATACTGATCATAAAATTTCAATGTATTTTTTCACAAAAACTGTGATGAATATGCGACAAGGAAGATGGATGGAGTCCATTAATGATTATGACTTCTCAATACATTATAACCCTTATAAATAAAGCAATGTAGAATATTTATTTTGTAGACAAGACCATGCTATCCCATCCATAATGTGGATCACCAATGATCCAATATTTGTGAATTTACAATGGAAGGATCTTGAAATTTTAATGTAAGGGGAAAATATTATCTTTCTAAATTGAATATTCAACCATCAATATATGTAAAGATTATGAACGTGAATAATAAAGAAAAAGAGCTACAAAAGAAGTTGAGAAATTTTCATGAATTCTTCCTCGATTGTTATGAAATAATAAGATTCAACAATTGAGTTTCTATTAAACCCATACTAGAATCAAACGAAGAATATATTCGATTAGGATCTTAATTCATCATTATATATTCACCCAAGAAGAAGAAATATGCAAAAGGACATGAAAGAGTACTTAAGGTGGGATTGAATGAAATGATATGCCACTAAATATATCTCTCAATTATGGGTTTTTCAGCAAGTTATGGTTGAGATACATAAGTCTAATGGGATGTTACAACTATTAGAAATAACGTAATAGTAATGGGAAAAATCACTACGGAATTTTTCATCAGACATCCCAAAACATCCAAAGGAAATAATTCTATATGGGATATAGTTGATCCTAATATGAAGTTGGAAAACATATTTTCTATTAGAGAGGAATTACCACTTGATCATATTTCCATGATATATATAATGGAAGTAGAAATATTTCATGGAGTACCACATTACATTATATCTTATTGGGATATGATTTTTATGTTGATGTTATGGTGAAGTTTTCAGTATGCTCTAGATATAGAGTAATGTTCCTGCACTTCTTATCATCCAAAGATAGACACTCAATTTTAGAGGAAAATTCTATCTCTAGATGGAATGTTCAGATATTTCCTTATGGATTTAAAATTTCGTTGATATCAACACCAAAAATTGGTGGAATTTTATTAAAATAAAATTATTCACTCCAGTATTTAGATGTATCATTATGAAGCACTATATGGAATGAAGTACAAAACTCCAAAATCTTGGAATGAGGTTGGGGAATGAAAACTATTCAGAAAAGATCTTGTTGGTGAAAGAAAAAAAGGTTAGTTTTATTCAACCACACATAATAAAATATTATAGAAGACAAAATGTTATCATGATAACTGAAGAAAATACCACGATTTTAATGTTAGTGGTAAGGTGTTTTTAAAAATATATCTGTGGATGAGAGTAATAAGATTTGGAAATAAGGGGATTCTAATCACAAGGTTTATTTAACATTTGAAAATTCTATATCATGTTAGGAAGGTAGATTTTCGATTGGCACTTCCACTGAATCTCTCTCAATTTCATGATTTGTTCCATGTATCTATCATGATAATATGAATACCCAATCCATCACATGTACTACGATTTGTTGTTATACTGTTGGAGAATGTGCTTTCTTATGAATAATTAATGATTGAGATTCTGGATCATAGATAAAAAGTTCTACGATATAGGAACACTCACCTGGATAATGTTATATAGAGGAAACACAAATTTTATAAAGCTACATGGAAATATGAGGATATTAGTAGGGGAAGGTATCCTTATATGTTTGTTTCAAAGAGATTAATTTCCATGGGAAAATTATTTTTAATGTGGGTATAATGTATCTTCCGGATGTTTTTTTATAAAAAAAATCATTAAATATTTTTTTTCTTCATGTAAATCTTCTTCCATGAAATTTTTAGTTTAACCGAACCGTTAGACTCAAATTTTATAAAACTACTGTTATGTCATAATTTTTAGGTTAAAAGTAATAATTATAACAAACTTATGAAAATGAATTGTTAATTCTTTGGCTATCAATATTTCATGAAACATATAAATTAGATATTTTTATTTTTGATTGAATTACTATTGGAAATGAAATTAATGATATATATATGATATATACATAATATAATATATATTTTATTCATCTAAGTAATATTTCAATAATAGTGTGTTATTAAACCTTATTTATTGTATAAAAACATGCTTTATTAAAAAATAGGTAATCTTATGATTTTGAATGGAAAAACCTTTTTATATTATAGTTTTGACACATTAATTAGTTTTATATGAAATCAATGACACGTTATTTTAACGTGGTATATAATAAATTAATTTTATTGAATTGAATATATTTTCTATTAACTTTCATGTTTTGATTAATATTAATAGCACACTAAACATTAAGTGAAAAAAACTTTTTCCACTGAGATAATGTTAATGGATAAATAATAATATTGAATGGTTTTAATGTGTAAATATAATATATTATTTTATTCAATATAGTGTATATAATTAACATTGATTTTATATTGAATTCATATGTAAAATCATTTCGATCTTTTGCATTGTTTTAACTTGTAAAAAATAGTTCCCTTATTCAAAAAATGGGATTGATTTAAAATTTATTACTAAGAATTATATGTCATTAACTATTAAAAATGGACTCCATATTTGGAATCAGTATGAAAAAATTATTTTAAAAGGATACATTTATTTTTTATGAATTATGAATTTTAACATCAGTAATTATTTGTATTAACATGGTTATTGGAAAATTGGTCTATTAAAGGTAAAAATAATATTATAAAATTAACCTAACACCTTAAAATATTCTATTGACTAACTAAATTAGAGCCTTATAGTCTAAATTTCTATATGAAATCACTTGAAGGCCACTTACTAATGAATATGACATTAATGTAATAAAAACTAATGAATGTGACAAAATGGTGCAATATCATTTTATATAAGTATATTAATTTTAATATAAGGTTAAATATGAGATAATTTGGACTATAGGTAGTCTATGGAAATATAAAATAATTATATACATCATAGAAATTTATTTAGAATTTTTAGAGATTAAATAATAATCATTAATGAATGACATAATAATGATGTAAAAATTATTTTATTAATAAAAATATCAAAAAAATTGTTTAAAAATATTATGATAAATATCCTATGAAATTAATAATGTTATCCAAGAATTTTGTAGATGACTATGACATGTTAAGAGTTTATTTAATATTTTGGTTCGAATTTATCTTTTGTGTGTATTTTGTTAAAGTTAAATTATTGAATTGAGTCAAAATTGACACTTTATCTTTTATAGACAAACATTTTATTAAAATATTTTAAAATCATAAAATTATTTAATAATTAAAAATTTGTAATTATAATATGTAAAATATCATAAAATATTCATTTATGGTTAATTAAAACCATATACGAAAATACTTATAATTTTTAAATATTTAAAATGTTATTACCACAATTAAAATAAAATAGAATTGTGAAGTTTAAATTAAAATGACATGGATCAAATTGAAAAAATAACCCATAGAAAAATTATTTGATGATGATATTACAAATCTATGACATCTCATCTTAGAAATTATTGCAATTTGGACGTTTTTGGGTAGGTTTTTATTTTATTATAAATTATTACTTATGGAGTTTCCAATAGTACCCCTCATCTCAATTATAAAAGGGAACCTCCTCTCTCACTGCATAACATCATTGAGAGACTTCAGGATCGGCCATCCCATACCATGTTTTTTCTAAACTTCCCTGATTTCATTCTAGAGGTTTTTTTCATCTTTATAGACAAACTCTAGTGCTCTATGAAGAGATTTAGAGGAAGCACTTCAAGGAAGTGGTAGTCTCCTCCACTGATTCCTTCAACCATATTTCTTCTTCTAAATAATCTTCATTAGTTGTTTAATTATAAATTAATGACATCCGTATCAATCATATATGGATATCTTATCATAATTATTAAATAACCATATTTCTCATATTTCCCTTCCTACGAAAAATAAAATCACAGCGTTTGCATACGTATGACATACAGTCTCCACACCCTGGTGTAATCTATTTTTACCACCACCATAATTGGAAGGTTATAATGATAGGAAGAATAACTATATATGATTATTATAAAATGATACTAATTCTTAAATATCGTGCTCCATACACCTTAAAACCACTCAATAATTTTGTGAATGATAGCATCACTTGTGCATAGTACGACCTACTGTCTCCATGATGCAATGTGATTTATTCTATATGATCATCATTAAAAAAACATTATATACATTAATTGTATGAATAAATATGATATATATAGTTATAATGTTATTTTGTAAATTAGTTAACTTAAATCTAATAAGTTTAACCTGAACTTATCAAACAAATATTTCATATGACCATAAAGAAGTCAATATCCCAATAACAAGTGACAATGAAATGTTACAAATAAGAGAATGATAATATAATAATATATGATATCATAAAACAATTAATGATTTGGGAGTATGTCAATAACAATATTTAAATCATTTTACAGGAGCTTCAGATACATATGAATCATATCAGACCTAAGGTTAGGGATAAATTTACAAATCTTATTTTTATACGAGATGGTTTATTCTTAAGAATTTATTGAGGGAATATTTGTCATCTATGTCCATGATTCCAAAATAAGTATGAAATTTTTTCATTGTATCTATCAATACTTTTACCCATTAGTGAATTTTTACTAAACCATAGGAATTGAACTTTCATTCGGTATGAGGTACTTCTTAATTTTTCTGAAAAAGTATGAGAAGAATGTTTTTTAACATGTACATAATGAATAGATTTTTATGCTATAATAATTCCTTATTTTCTTTAATAATACCCTATAATCATACAAGGTAAATTTCAGAAAAAATTATTTCTTTAAAAATTGTGTGTGATTTTGATGATGGATATTTTTTTTGAATAAGAAGGTATATTTTCATCAGGAAATATTTTCAGGTGTTTTATAAAAATTATTTTCCGTATCACATGAAACCATTTAAATATGGTTACATTTATAACCCAATTATTACTATGATTTTATTGGGTGTTGTTGAATAAATCCATTTGTTTTATATCAATTATGATGGAATAATGTTTAAGAAAGACATTTTATTTCATGGGTAATTCTATGGAGAATGTTTTTATTTTTTTGTGAAACATGTAAAAAATTTCATTGTGAGATGGGTGGAACCTATATATCCCTCCAATGAATTGGGTAATGTTTTATATCTCACGAGGTAGACATGACTACAATATCATGTAAATACAGTTCAGTAATACAAGGATTGTACAAGGAGTGAGCTCGGTTCGGTAATGGACATTGTCCACTATGATGGTCTCGATAATGTGCCTTGACTAATATTAAATGATTTACTTTTATTATGTGTGTATGGCACAAAATTTCATGTCTTATGTTATGCCTATTTTGATTACATTTTAATTTTATGATTTATCCCATGAAATTATATTTTTAACTTTTATATGTAGGATAATATTTTCCAATGTTATGTTTTTATGATTATGATATGATTTATATATCCCTTGTTTAACCACACTGAGCATTTCAGCAAACCTTTTCATAAGATTCTATTCACCATGTCCTGAAAAAGGGTATTAGATAATTTATTTCAAAAATCAATCTAGTTATGTGGAAATAAGTGGGAGACAATGTGGATGTTTTGTAAACTAGTTGTTTATGTTCCCAATTTCTAAATATTCTAAACCTATACGGTCTTGGTATGGGTTTTTATGTTATGTAATAAATATTTTTCAATTTTGAAGTAATATATATCTATAAATTAAGATCTGTTATAGTATATGAGGATGAATGACTTATATTAACTTACAACTTACAATTATCCAGATCTAGATGTTCATTATATAATATTTTGTTGGAATTACCTGCTGTGTGAGTGGTTTTTTATTTATATGAATCATAAAAGAATAATATATATCATATAATTATAAGATCTAAACCATTGAAAAAAGGTGCATCATAAATCTACAATTTTTTTATTTCTAGGTTTTTTATTCAAATATAAAGGAACATTTTTCATAGATTACCCGATCTAGATGATATAGAACCTGGTGTTCCAGGAGACCAGTTGTGTGTGGACATTAATTACACTGTTTATTGATATTAATTTGGATTCTCAGGAGTTCCATGGTCATGAAAATATTCACCTGTATCTACTTATCTTTATATTTTATATATAATAATGAGGTGGAAACTACTTGATCCAGATTACTTCTCCCTACTAGATTGTAAACAAAGTAGGTATCCAACACCATATTTGAATCCATACGATAATTAAATTATATATATTTACTATTATGTGTCGGTTACGTTGGGAATTTTTTATGATTTGATAAGGAATTTATCAAATATAGTCATACACAACAATATGATGATGAAATTCTATGACAATAACCAATAGTATTAGTGGATGAGGATGACTAAGGATGTATCTTTTTTCATTAGGTGATTTACCTTATAGATTATGAAGGAAGATCATTAGTGGCATGTAACCCTTTTAAAATCATTACCAATTAATTATTTGAGATGGGTAAATAAAATATAGAATTTTATTAGGGGGTTTTAATAAACTCTTGAGTTAATGACATTTTTTGGGTTATCATGTATTTTCAAATAATGGTAAATTATTTTTTTTCTAGTTTGGTTGGTATTTCTAGTGGTGAGGTTTAGAAAAAACAATTTGTTTGGGATACTATAATTAAATAAGACCCCATAGATTATTTATTTGGATCAATAGACTCTTTCATAATCATTTTTTTGGTTGGGATTTCTTAATGTTCTTGGTATATATGTGTATTAATACACTACCTTTTATCTACGAGTAGTTGGATTTTCCAAGTGAACTATTCATAATCCAATTCACATGTTGAGATAATGAATTCCTTATTTTTTTGAAACATGCCAGTAAAACATTGATTTACGGGAATTTCGTACAATAATATCAATTATACATCGATTCCAATTATAATTTATTTGGATTTATATGGTATATATTTTTTATCACCTTTATATTGGTTGGAGGTTGGTGAGACTATGTTGATCAGAAAAAGTCACATTTTGGATACCTTAGATCAAGTTCATCTGATTCATAAGTGTATTTAAAAAACCCATATTAGTAATAGTTCATTTGTTTATTCCCAAGGTGGACCTCTTGGGTTTTTGGAGGGTGAATGGTTTTTTATGTGTGTATCACCATTGTTAGAACGTAAGAGCAAGAAAAGTCATGGGACATTAACAACAAGGTATATATATTTGAATTTGGTAATTTAGAAGATCTTTAAAATAGAATAATAGATACCTATAAAACATTGTTTTAGTGTTATTCATGCTTTTTCCTTATATTTTTGTGTCAAATGTAAAATCGAATTCCATATATTATGATCTAAAATAATGATATTGATCTTGAGGGATGAGAATATTCATAAGAGAACCCATTTCATATAGTGGATTATAACGAGAAGACTCACAAGGAAATAATAGTTCATCTAGACATTATATTTTGGAGTCATGTACATATCTAGTAATATTCATTTGAATGAGAGTCATATATTCTATTTCTATAGGTTGAGTTATTCTATGTGGAGACCAAGTGTGGTTTTGAAATGAATCTTGTTGAGAAACTCTTATATGTGGGGGTGGTTTGTAAAATAGTAATATTTTTCATTGTTTTAATGCATGTAAATTATAATGATGTTAATATATTTTTACATTTAATTAGTGTATTAAGGGAGAGAAATTTATTGGGTGCCGTTTTAGAATAATCAGGAAGCACTACAATATGGAATTAGAATACAAAAGTCTTTCATGGTTTTATTAATTATAATCATGATGAAAATTAATGGGGAAATATAATTCATGGTTTTATTGTAATTTTTATTCAATAAAATGACCAGGTGTAATGGGAAGAGAAATTATCATGATTGGGTCATATCATGAACTGCATGGTCACACTGTGTACCATGACAAGATTTTCTTTTTCTTTTTATTTATTAATTAAAAAATTAGTTTTGGGTGTGATCGAAATTAAAAGGGTTTATAACATGTCTAGTATATGAACCTCTCAACACAACACATTGGGTTTCGTCACATAAAAGTGTGTTTCCCCTCATTTATGGATGGAATTAACTGTTGATTAATTTGATAGGCTGATAAAGAAGAAATTACCCATGCATTCACTTTCTTTTATAGTTTATTTCTCTATAAATTTTCACCACGGTGGTTTTTTCTTTTATGAAACATATTTATTATTCCCATGTGACTTATTCTTTGTAATTTTTTAAGCTCAAACAATGGAATAATAGTCGATGAGTAGACATATATGAGTATCAGGTAGGTGGTCTTGAAGTTATCCCCTAAGGGTTTCATGATTGATTTAATTTTTATGATGTTTTTTCATGCCGATGAAATAAAACGTTGATATAAAATACAATTATTTGATTTTTAGCCCATATTGAGTAAAAGTAACCTCTCAATGCATCATTATAGCCTATTATTGTGCTCCAACCAGAATTTTTTGTACCACATAATGAGGGTTAAACCATTCAAAGTAAGTGAGATATTAATTAGATTATCCTTGTGAATCTATGGGATATGTAATTGCTTGTGTGCTCAATTTCATGAGCCCTCATATGTGATATCAGTTCGAATATTCATGTTGGACTTGAAAGACCTAAAATAAATGAAATGATAAACACATTAAGTATTTGTTTTTATTTACTTACACCGAATCCTAGGATTTTTATTGTGTTTGGTAGATCATAAATCCCTGAACATTATATTTGGATTTATACTATCACTAATGGATCAGAATTCATTAGACATGCGCCTTGAATTTATATCATACCTATTTGTTCAGAATGAATTAGATATTCCCATTGGACATAGACTATAACTAATGGTTGGGATTTAATCATACAATCTCTATTAATTATAATTAATACTATTGGTTTGTAATTCCTCGAATACAGTATTTGGATTTTTTATTAACATTATGGTCACAAATATTAAATACATATGGATTGGGAAGAATCAATTATAGAAAACCATGGGTTTCATCATGGATCATATAGATTATTTATTGTTTATTAATTTTTATTTTGACTATATTTTATATACATATCAGAATAAAATATGTACTCATATTTTATATGTTTTATATCACATTGGTGGTGTCCTACATAGTCATAATCACACCTCGCTCAGGCTGTTATTTGTACTTGATAGGAATTTGTGGTCTAGGATGTGATAAGATCAATAGGTCAATGGATGGTACATAATTCTGATATATAATATACATAATGGGATATTTTTAATGTCTTAGACCACTCTAGTCCATTACTTTGCTGAAATCTAGTATTGGAGGTGTTTTGGGAGGCCAAGGCGATAGATTCCAAACACTTTTCCAAATATCTAATATTGTGAACAATGTTTCTTGAATGTTTTTATTTCATTTTCCAAATATAAAAAATTGTTTTGTGAACACTGTTTCTAGAATAGAGTCATTTCCTTTGCCAAATTTCCCAAACAATGTCATAAATAGTGTATATAGAACAGTGTTCATTTCATTACTAAACTTATGGAATGGTGTCATGAACTATATTTCTGAAATTATGTCATTTCTGTTTCAAAATTTCTAGAAGTGTTTCCTGAATAGTTTTTCAACAATTGTGTCATTTACTTTTCCAAACTTCCAAAATATTTTCATGAACATTTTTTCAATAATGTTGTCATTTCATTTTCCAAATGTCCACTTTTTCACAGATTCATTTAGTTTCCCCCCTTTGAAATTTCCATTGAAAAAAATAATTCAAGGCCTTATTTTACGGATATAAGGATGATTCAAATATCATTACTCCTATGATAATTTTCTTACTGGTGGGGTATCCTTTACTTGTTCAATCCTATTGGTTTATTGTAATCCTTTTTTATAGAAAATATAAAATGTATCTAACCAAAAACTCTATTTTGGTCATTATAAGGCTGAGATACCCCTAACATTGTTCATCCTTATTTTTCATCCCCTATCATGACAATCCTAGACCATTCATTTCTATATGAGATGGTAAATCAAACATTAAACATTGGATTTCTTCCCCTCAGAGTTTTTCTTACTCCTTATGCACACCCTATGTTTTGGTGCAAAGGGGAAGTGTCATTCAATATTCTATAATCTATGTTATTCCATTGTTATTCAGGGTTCATAGATTTGATTCCTCATATTACACCATTACATGTGATGTCATGTGATCTCTATGTTTCTAATGGTTCTTTCTTGGGTGTTGGATACGGATTTTGTTCTATGAGATCCCTTGGGGAATGAAGTCATTGCAGGAGAAATGATCACGATCCTTTGTGTTATCCCATTCTCCAGAAATGAATGTTTGAAACCTTTTCAGGTAGGGTATCCAAATATTCTCTATTATGTACGTTCAATAGTATAGTTACCATGTTTTATCCCAGTGGATCACAATAGAATTGATATAAAAAATATTTGAATCCGATAAAAATAATTAGTATTGAGTGTATGTTGTTGCCTCTTATTTTTCTAGATATTTTAATATCTGTTCTTATCTTGTTTGGAATTTTTTCCTTGATGTAAATTATTGAAGAACATAAATCTAGGATTAATTGTAAATTTATTTTCCAAAGATAAATAGACTTGTAAATGAATCATGTTGTTGTTTTAATTTGATGATAATCAATTTGATGATGAAAGCATGTTTAATTAATTTGTGATTTCTATGGTATATTTCAATTTCTATTTCCAATAGTTGGAACCTACTAATAATAAATTGGTTAAGTAAATATATATTAATCATATCTTTGTTGATAATGGATTATTCCGAGTAGGGTTCAAAGATACCCTCTTACTTGTAAAGTCCAATTGCATCATGCTTAAGAGTCGTGAGTGATCATTCTGTGTGAAGGCTGAATTCCATGATTGGGGATAATAGGTTATTTTCTTGTTGATTCCCAATGCATGTTATTTGATGTTAGATGAGAATGATTTAATGGTATGTCTGGAAGGGAGGCCTTGTGGTTTTTGTAGTAATTTATTCCTAGAGTTGTGATATACATCAGTTTTTTCATATGGATGTCAGGGAGGACACTAGGGATGCTAGAATGGGTTGAATATTGGCATTCACATTGATGTAGATTTTGCGAGGCTTGTTTGTTTATCTTCATTACATTCACCATTTCTTGAGGTATCTATTATTGCTTACCCCCTCCCAAATAGGTGAATACACATAGGGTATGCCATGTGCTTTCTGTGTTTAGCTTCATTAGGGTGGATGGGCATGTGCTCCTATTATAGGTGGTAAAGACTAAATGGGTGGCTCATAGAATCACCATGTTGAGCCCCCTATTTTTGGTAGATTAGAATTTCAATTCTATAATTCATATATTTATGGAAATGAGTTAATGATATTAATAAATGTTTGAATAAATGATGTTGAACCCCTGGTGATGGATCTTGCTCTGATGCAATGATGTAGCTACTTCTGAGGAGCTGTGGAATATGTGTTTTTATCCCATAGGGAATGTGAATTAATTTTAGTGCTAATTTAATTTAATGTGGAAATAATAATGGTTGATTAATAGTTCAACAATTCAGTAATGTAATGTGAAACTGAATAAAGTGAAATGATAATTTAATAAGGATATTTAAATGGTGGTATGATTATAAGATATCAAGTCTTAGTAGTGGATATTGGGTGTCTAGGAGGAATTATCTTTAGTTAAGTCTAAGATTAGGTTATATCCATAGTGTCCTTATGAACTACAGTATATTCTGTAATTATTTGGTTACTATTTTCTACTCCACCCTATCGGTTTGGGTAACTAACACCTAGAGGATTCTGAGCCATGTGGGTCATTTTTTCTAACATTTTATTTGGAGGATGGATGGTTGTATACCCCCTTTAGCCACGCTCTCTTCTCTTGGTAGTTACGTGTGATGGTATGCATGATAGTTAGTTTTTCCCGTATAGGTGTGTTGGGGGGGGGGGTGATGTATTGTGGTTATTCACACTCATATATTCTTAATATAGTTTCTTATGTACTACTATAGGTGTAATGTGAATATGATGTTATGGATTGAGGATCCTTAATCACTGTATATTCTATAATGGATTTACGTATAGTACATTATAATGAAACACATTATCCGAAATTTGGTGGCTCCCAAAAACTACCTGGATACATTGGGTTGTGATGATGGTGAGGTGCTTCTTCAAGGTGTCTACGAGAAATCCTTTTTATTGCATTAGGTTCATTTTGTGGTGCTCACCCAAGTGTCTTCAGGCTGTCCTTTTTGGAGATAGATTCATATGACGTGGGACATTGGGGAAAAGTAGGAAACTGATGGGGAAGTGGTAGAAGGGTACCATTGATATTATTTAATATATTATATTCTCTTTTATGATATAATTGATGATTGTAGCTATAGTGAGGTTGGGATATTAGTGTACATGTTTAGGTGATGAGTTATATTCACTTTTTGATTCCCTATTCTTTAGCATGTTTCCTTTACATTTCCATGAAAGGATCTAAGAAGTATCTTAAGGAGTGTACTGTTATACTCATCAAATTACATATAAATAATTTTTTGGTCACTTTGAGATGGATATAGGTCAGACTGGTTACTACTAGTATGGGATTCATTGGAGCTATTCCATCTTTGTGGTTGGGGTTGTTTAACTTTTTTTTGGAACATACAGTTTTCCATTTCAGTTGTATTAGTTCTTGCATGAAATTTCATATGTGTACTTCTGTTTCTTTTTATGTTGTATTATGAGATACAGTTGGTTGGTGTATGTCTTATCTCTCTCTTTCACATGTCCTCTCATATAGGGTAATTCATCCCATCTATGAGTTTGTAGCACACATGGTGCTTGTTGCAATTTTGGGACCTACTGGAGGCAGGACACTGGTGTGACTTTTTCCCTTATCACATTGTCTTCTTTAGAGGGGTTCACATTGTGGGAGGGTTTATGATAGAAGGGTATCAGATCTCTAGATGAGTGATATGATGGATTTTGTAGTTAGGCCCATGTGAGGTTTCATGTGTTGGTAGGGAAAATGTGTTATCTATGTTTATCAAGCACTATGAACCCTGGATGCTGGAAGATAAATAAGTATTTAGGGCCCCTTTGGTCCACTGCATGGAAATTTATGATCATAGTGGATACAAAATGAGGAGATACTAGTTGTTGGGTGGATACCTTGGAAAGGATCATGCATTACACTTTTGTGAAACTGTGTTTGAATTGGTATAACCTAGGATAGGATAACATAAAATAAATAAAATAACCAAAATAATTTAATTAATTTTAAGTCATCCATATTCTTGGTTGAAGAGATCTAACTATTTTCCCTTTTGTAGGTATAGCTCTATGTCAACAACCTCACCAGGTTCCTGCAGAAGATTCCCAACTGGCTGCGCCAGTAGATCTCTATAGGGTAGAGGTTGTTGGTGGTGGCAAATAGAGGATGTCACTATGATAGATTCAGAACCAAAGACTATAGGAATATGAGGATTCAATTTTAGAAACAGTCACTGAAGACTGTTTGGAGGATTTTGAGTAGCTTTCAGCTCAATCCGTGCTCGGATGGAGCAGTCGATGTCCTTGTATTTTACTATTCTTTATGGAGAATCAATGTAGTTGTGGTTCTTTTTCCTTAGTGATTGCAATGTGTCAAAAATATCATCAGAGATGTTCTGAGAGAAGACCAGATCAATGTTTCATTCATCGACTGTGAATGTGACTGTGAATGTGTCATGTCGCCAAGAGATGCATTCCCTTCGATAGGGGAGATCTAATGGGCGAGAGTACTACATATATTTAATAAACATTCTATGATATGATTCGGACCAATTTTCAAATGTGGAGGCTTGGGAGAGGCATTTAGAGGAGAATTTTCATCAAGGGATCAATTTCCAGGTCACCCCGTTTATGATGATGACATGTTTTGAGGTGATGGAGAGGTTATAGGTTATTGAGAGGATGTTAGACTGAACCATATCATCATAATAGGTGTGTCATCGGGATTTATCATGAAGTAGAGTTTTATTTTGTTGTATTGAGTTTTTAGGACTGATGAGTTTCCAATCACTGAGGGTTTTTTGTATCCCTCAACATCTTGTTTCTCTAGGGGTGGCGGTTAATATGCCTATTCCTTGGGATTATATAATTTTTCAATCTTATGGAGACAAAGGTCATCAGCAGCGTGGGTACCCGACCATTTAGAGTAGTCCGCATGAGTCATTTGTTCCTTTTCATGTTCCACTAGTAAGACATTTACCACCAAGACAGAAGATGCATGTTTCACCAGTTTTGGATTAGCAGAGAGACGATGGCGTAGGAAGAGAAAATATTAGTTACAATCCCCATCCATAGAGTGATGAGTGTGGCTATGGAGGGGGTCACCATCTAGGTTAAAGTGGCCCTGGATCAGGTTGTGTCCAGATTCGTGTTTTAGTGCTTCCAGAGATAGGCGAGTGAGACATTGTTCAAGGTAACATTTTTATGTTTTCTACTTGGGTTTAGGCCCTTTTTGATTCAGGGGAGATTCAATCCTTAATAAGACTTTCCCTTATCTATCATTTTGGACATGAGGTTAAGAGGATTCCAGTTCTCTTATAATTAACTACACCAATTAAATGTCGAGTTATCTTTTTTGATGCGTGTAGAGACTATGAGCTAGTGCTGGGGAAGCACCTCTCTTGGGTAGATTTCATACAATTATGAATACAACCATATGATACCATCCTATGCATGGATTGGTTTTATTTGGTGAATTATATTATGTACTTCTTCCAAACACAAGAGGTATTATTCGATGCTGATAGAGAGCTGCCATTGTTTGTTGGGGTGAGGTACCCTTAGACGAGTCAGAGGCATCTTCCTTCAATGTAATCCATGAAGTTTATACTATTGGTGAGTTCATCTGAGGATTAGAAATCATTGTTTCCTAGGTTCAATGAAGATTTCCCTAATGTCTTTCTAGAACAGGTTGTAGAGTTACCCCCTTGATGGGAGATCAAGTTCGGTATTGAACTACACCCAATTTTTTCTACTCTCTTGATATATCTATATAATAAGTCAGCTTCCTTGTTTGGAGAGGAACATATATAGATCGATGGTCTATTGTAGTGTGGTTTTGTTCAGAAATGTGTTTCACTATGGGGTTCACTAGATTTGATCATGAATAAGGATGATGAATGTTTGCAGTTGTGTGTAAATTATTTTTGCTTGAATAAACTCATAGTGATGAACTGATATCCTATTCTACAGATTGATGATTTGTTCGATCAACTGAAGGGTTAAAGATGGATTTATAAGATCAATTTTAGATAAGATATTATTAAATATGTGTGGGGGATGATGATATTATAAAAACTGCTTTCGGTTGTCCTCATGTGAATTACAAGTTAATGGTGATGTCATTTGGTGTGATGAATGCTCTAGCCATATTCATGGGGTTGATGAAAGCTATGTTCTGTGAGTTCCTAGATACATTTTTTGTGTGGTCTTCATTGACTACACCCTTGTGTATTCCACAAATGAGTAGAAGCAAGCATATCATCTACATTTTCATTTGGGAGTTCTTCATCAACAACATCTATTTGGAATGTTGTTAAAGTGTAGGCTTTTTCTTCTAGAAGTTGTTTTCCTATGGAATATAGTATCCGAGTAAGGAGTACCTGTGGATCCCTATATAATAGTAGTTTCTCTGTTGTGGGAACCCCCATGAGGTCATAAGTTTCATTGGTCTCAAAGATGATTACAGGATGGTCATAGACGATTTCAATCGGGTTGCAACTCCTATGGAAACATTGACTAGGAAGGATCATGATTTTTTTGGACTAATTAGTGTCAGTCAAATTTTTATTAAATTAATGAGATGTCAGTCAGTTCACTGGTTCACGTTCTGCCAACATAGAGAGTAGTGTTTGATGTTTTCTACAATGCCTCATGTCTATGTTTGGGCTATATTCTGATGCATTATATATCATTAGTTTCTTATGATTATCATTAGATGCATCGCTAGAAATATAATTATGCCCCATGATCTTTAGTTAGATGTAGTGTTGTGTTCCGTGAATTTTTGGAGATATTACCTCATCAATGAGCACATTGTGGTTTTTACTAATCATAGGAGCCTATGGTATGTTTTCTCCCTGTGTGACTTTAACATGTACCCGTGTTGGTGGATGGAGTTTGATGTGATGACCATTAAGTCACATATTAATGTTGTGAGTCAATCAGGTGATTCCTAGAGGGTAATTAAAAAATGATCCATATTAAATATAAATATTTTTTAAGTTTGTGGAAATGATCTTTTTTAGATGATGGTGATATCATATCTTGTTCAACATGTAGAGGAGACCCAGTTGATGGACCTTGATGTTGAATTCTAGAAAGGCCGAGTTGTTTGTAGTGAGGCCCTTAAAGACTGGTATAAGGATGAACAAAACAGGATGTTGTTTCAAGGAAAGATTTTTTTTATTTTTATTATGAGAGAGATGGTTATTAGGGAGTTCCAATGTTCATCTTTAGTGGTATAACCTATTTTGAAAAATATGTATTGGGATTTGAGGAGTTAATTTTGGTTTCCGAGGTTGAAGAGTGCAGTTTTAGATTTTGGGTCTCGAGGTTTGGTTTTCCAAAAGGTGATGGCCAAGCACTGTCTTACCAATGGTTTTCTTCAGATGTTATATATCCATTAAAGGATTTAGTAGGAAATCTCAATTGACATATAGACCTATTTTCCTCTATTTCAAGGAGTTTATGATGTTATATGGTTGGTAGGGGATCGTTTGATGAAATTAACAACGTAATAGTAATCATTGAGTTGAGTTGTGTAGAGGTTATTTCAAGGAAGCATATAGGGGATTTGATGAGTCTTGTTGGAGTCTTGAGGATGATCATTTTCAATTATGGTCCTATTTTTACATCTAGTTTTCAGAGAGATCTGTAGGATTCTATTGGATATGATTTATTCCGTATCAATTCTTTTCATCCATATACAAATAGTCAAAAAGAGTGGACATCCATACCATTGATGACATGTTGTGATTGTGTGTTCTGGATTTTGGATGTTCTTGGATGAGGCACCATCCCATAGTAGTTTTTTTTCAATAATATTTTTCACACCACAATCATTATGGAACCATTTGAAGCCTTCTATGGATGACCATTCCATTCTCTATTGTGCTGGACTAGTGTCGAAGAGTCAATAATTATCTATCCATAACTAGTACAGGATATGACAGAGATGGTTAAGGTGATTCATGAGATGATGGATGTAGTGTGGGATCATCATTTTTCCAATGATAATCATTGTATGAGACCTCTGTAGTTTGGAAATGGGGATCAAAAGTTACAAAAGGTGACTCCCTATCATGGGAATGGATGTTTTGATCATGAGAGTATGCTTTCTCCCCGGTTTATTGGGAAATTCTAGGTGTTGTCTGATGTTGGAGTTATGCAATATCGGGTAGAACTCCCCCTATATATTAATAGGATGCATGTGGTTTTTTATATTTTATGGATCCATCATTATATTCATGATGACTCTCACTACATCGATTCGGGAAAGATCGATGTTGAAGATGATTCGACCTTCGAGGAGTGACCTGTAATGATCTAATACAATGTGGATAATGTGTTAAGTGGGTATATTATTCCCTGGGATCATGTCTTATGGTGGCATACTAGTGTGGAGGAGTGTTCTTGAGAATGTGTGTTATAGATATGTTCTCAGTACTCAGAGTTGTTTGAGGATTATCTATTTTACTCTAATGATGTTTGTTAATGGTAACATAACATTTTTGATTGTGAGATCACTACCTTTTTTATCTTGTTTTGGTCTTCTCTATTTTGAGAGGAATCTCCCTAGGGAGAGTGTTTAAGAGTTTGAGTTTTTTTGAGGTTTCAAGTGTTTTTTTGAAGTGGTTGAGTTTCTTTTCATTGTACGAGTCTTGAGAGGTATCTTGAAGGGTGGATGCTCGGAACCCATTTTCTATCTTGGTTGGTTTAATATTCTTGAGGAATATAATGTTTTGAGAGATATATGATGTTATTTCCATGAGCAATGTGGTCCATTACATTGCTGAAATCTAGTATTATCGGTGTTCTGGGAGGTCATGGTGACTTATTCCAAACACTTTTCCAAATTTTTAGTTCTGTGATTAGTGTTTTCAAAAGGGATTCATTTCCATTTAAAAATTTCTATAATGGTGTCATTTCCTTTTCCAAATTTTCATATTGGTGTCATGAACCATTTTTCAAGAATAGTGTCATTTCCATTTCCAATTTTCCATAATGTTTTCATGAACAGTGTTTCTAGATTGGTGTCATTTTCCATTTATATATTTCTAGAATGATTTCATCAATACTGATTCTGGATTGGTTTCATTTCATTTTACCAATTCCAATAATAGTATCAAGAATAGTGTTTCTAGAACAGTGTCATTTCCTTTTCCAAATATCAAAAATCATATTTTTAATAGTGTTTATATAAGAAAGTCATTTCCTTTTTCAAATGTCCATTTTCTCTAGTTCCTATTGTTTCACCCCTTTGACATTTTATTTGACATAAAATTTATTCAAATCCTTGTTTAATTGGATTTATGGTCTATTCAAATCTCATAACTCCTATATTAATTATCTTAATGATGGAGAATCCTTTTCTTGGTGAAACAATGTGGTTTAATGTGACTCTATTTTAATAAAAAATCACAAACATATCTAAATAACTTCTTTGTTTATATCATTCTGAGTTTAAGTTACCATTCACCATATACTTCCTTATTTATTTTCACCAAGATTTAGTAGCGCAGAACATTATTTCTCATATGATTCATGCAATTAATCTTTAATCCTTGGATTGTTTCCCCATGGAGTTTCTCATATAGAATATGTGCAACCCCTATTTTGGTGCAACTGGGAAATATCGATCAGCCTTCGATAAAGTATATTATACAATTTCTCGTCGAGGTTCGTAGATACGTTTCCTCTCATTTCTCATATTCATGCGATGGTATGTGATCTCTAGGTTTCTAATGGATCAGTTTTGGGTGTTGGATGATGTAATTATTACATGATATCATTGGGTGAATGTAATTATTGTAAGAGATGTGATCATGCTATGTTGTGTTGGCCCATTCTCCTATAATGAACATTTGAATATGTTTGAGGTAGTGGATTTTCGGATTATCTATTATTTACATGCAGTGGTAAATTTCACATGTTTTAGAAAAATGAATCATATTGGAATTGACATAACAAATATTTTAATCAAATGAAATGAATTAGTATCGATCATATATAGCCGCCTCTTGTTTTTATAGATAATGTGATATATATGATATTATTGTTCAATATGTCTTCCTTGATGGAAATTTTCAACGAAATTAATGTTGGGGTTTATTGTAAAATAATTTGCCATAGATAAAGAGGCATGTAATTGAATCAAGTTTTTGTTTTAATTTTATGATAATCAAATTTATCTAGTAATCTTGTTTAATTAATTCACGATTACTCTAGTCTCTTACAGGTTAGTTCTCCCATAGTTGTAACCTACTAATAATAGATCGGTTAAATCAAGATGGATTAAATAACTAGTTGTTGATAAAGGATAATTCTTGGTAGGGTTTTGAGTTTCCCTCTTACTTGTAAAGGCCAAGAGCCTAATGCTTTGGAGTAGGCAATGCTCATTATGGGTAAAGGATAAATTCCTTGACTTGGTCCAAGAGCCCAATTTCTTGTTTTTTCCCACTACTTGTGATTTTTTGTGAACCTGAAATGATGTTGTGTAATATGGGTAATAGTGGCCCAGTACTTGTGTTTGTAGTTGACTAATATAGTGGAGAGATACATCAGTTTATGCATATGGATATTAGGGAGGACATTGGGGATGATGGGAAGGGTTGAAGCAGGGATTACCTGTAGATGTGATTGTTTTGAGTATTTTTATATATTTTTCATTCCTCACTTAATTTGGTGGTAAGTGTTTCTTAAACTCCTTCCAAAAGTGGTGATGACACATGGGGAACACCATGTATTTTCCATGTTTATCTTATCGAGGGTGGATGGACCTACACTCCTACAATATGTATCGTGGACTCGACGAGTGATTTTTCTACTAACCATGTTATGATACTTATGTCTAGAAGCATTGAATTTCTTTTCTATAAATCTTTTAATCATGTAAAAGTGTTAATTATTTTAAAAAATCATTTAATATGTGATGTTGAAAATTTGTGGTTGGATCGTGGTGGGATGCAATGTTGTGATTACTTTTGAGGATATGTGGAATCGGTGTGGTTATGCCTGTAGGGCATTGTACTTATTTGAAATGATATTTTAATGTAATTTGGTAATTTTAATAGTTTATTAATGGGTAAGGAATTAATTAATTTCAATAGAAAATAGTTAAATTGGATGAGATGATTAAATAATTATCTTTAAATGGTTTTAGTATTATAGTATATCTAGCCTTATCAGTGGCAGTCAGGGGTCAACAGATGGTAGATATATTTGATTCTAACACTAGGTTATGTCCATAGTGTGGTTGTGGGATATAGTATATTATCTAATATTTGTATATCTATACGCTACACCAACCTGTCAGTTTGGAAAATTTAAATCCCAAGGTTTATGATCCCTTTGGGGGTGTTTTCCCCAACTTCCTAGTGGATGGATGGATGGTTGAATACCCCTTATGGCCATACCATCTTCACTGGCTAGTTACTTATGCTAGTATGAACATCAGTTAGTTTTCTACATATATGTGTGTAGAGGTCTGTGATGGATTGTATTTATTCACTAACATATATTTTGTATATTTTATCCTATGGACTACTATAGGTGTAATGTGTATAGGTTCTCATGGCTTGAGGATCCTTACTGGTTGTATGGGATGTAATGCCTTGAGGTATAATACCTAATGTATTATACACATTATTTGAGTTATAGTAGATCCCAAAAAATAATTGGTTGCCTTGTATTGTGAGGATGGTGTGTTGCTTTACCCAGATGTCTATGGGAAATACTTTGTGTTGCACGAGGGGCACATTAAGGTGATCTTCCACGAGTCTTTGGGATAGACTTTTTGGAGAGATAAGCATTGGAAGAGTGATGTGGGTGCAATGTTCAAAACCATTGGGGAAGTGGTAGTTGGGTAACCATGATATAATTAACTATTTTATATACTATATAATGTAATACTTGGTTAGAGTATCCCGAGTAAGGTTGGGAACATAGTGTATATGTTTATGTGATGAGTTAATTTCACTGGTTGATTCATTATGTTATAGCATGCTTCCTTTATTTATTCAAGAGAGGCTTCAGGGTGGGTCATGCAGAGTATAATGTTATAATCACACTATGTTATATAAACAATTTTTCAGGTCTCGTTGTGAAGGTTGGTTACAAGTAGGATGGGTTTTATAGGAGATATTCGGGATTTGGGGTTAATGTTGTCTTACTTTCCATTGGCACATGTAGTTTTCTCTTTCAGTTTAGTATTTCTCGAATGAGATTACATAGGTGTACTTGGATTTCACATTATCATTTTTATATATTTATTGAATCCTTAAGTTACAAGTTAATAATATTAAAATATTATTGAAACTAAATAGCTCATTGTTTTTATATATAAGATTTTGTTCATGGTCATACATGAATATTATCTTTGTAATCATTTTATTAGAACATTTATCAGTCATTTATAGTAATTTCAAATAAATTAATATTACTATTGAATATAAAAATAAAAATAATTTATAATATAAAATTTTATTAGTACTTTTATATTTATAATAAAATTGATCTATTCAAAAAATAAGAGGATTGATTTTAATTTACATCATCCTTTTTAGTTGTTCAATCTAACATGGTAATAGTTAATTCTAATAAAAACTATAATATTAAAATATTATTTGTTTATAATATATAATCATATTATAGAGTATAATAAATTCTAATTTATAACCAATGCTATTGTATAATAATTTTTATGGATATTAGAATAATGTAAGAGAAATAGTTTAGGTAATATACAATTACATTATCATTAAAATGGATTTTTTTAAAGTGATTGTTTATTTAGATAATTTATCTCTAATGTGATGAAAACATCCCCAAATTATAGAATACGTATTAGAGAAAATATTTAGATTTGTTTTTAGAAAATATAAGTCATTTTCGGTGTATGGAATATTGTTTTGGGTTGTGGTGTTATTTACATGTGGTATAAGAGGAATTTCTAGAAAAAAATAATCATTTATTTTTAGATCAATACAACCAACTGTGATATATTTTATTATTTAGTAGTAATAGTATTGTGATTTTATAGTAAATATAAATTTATAAATCTATTTTATATTTTATGAACACGTTTAATTGTTTATAAATTATTATTGTAAAATAATAAAATTATATTTTGTCTATATTTAAAATTTTATGTTTTTTTCTTTACTTAAAATATCACACATATATTCTTTCCAAATCCTGATATATTGTGTTTAAAAATTATTAAACTTATTGTTTATGAATATAATCTAAATTAAATTAAAAATTTTATTATAATAATAATAGTTTTTTAATGTTTATGTTAAAATTGACTTGCAAAAATAGTTCTACTATTACACATAACATGGGTAATATACATTATAATTCTATATCCATTAATTTATATGTTTAATTATAGTAATTTTTCATATTTATATCTGAATTTAATAATATTGGTTTAAATTTTCATTAAATAATTTTGAAAATATACCCCTAATAATCACCCTTAATGTATAAATTACCACCCAAAAACTACCTAACAGCAATGGTCATGTAGCCTCTTACCATCCTATGTATACCCATTAAATCATATACCATTTATTCAAAAAAAAATTGTTTTACCAAATTTTAACATTTAAATTTATATCATAATAGAAAAAAATTCCTTTATAAATATTTCTATAGTTGTGGAATTTGTGTAGGATAAATTCCATGGTTTCCTAACATAAAATTAAGTTTCTTATATACTATTTTTATCAATTTTTTTATAAAATATAATAATGAAATTTTTCATGAAACATTCAATTATGGTGTAATAATATTGTTATGATGGATTATTTTTAGTGGTATATATTTATAATCTTTTATAATATTCATTAATTAAAATAAATAATATATTTAGTAATGACACCTATATAAATAAAGGATGATATTTTCATATAAAAAATTCAGCCTAATTATTCTTCCAATATGTTTTTTATAATCAATTTTTTAATTGATCCCCAAAAGTAGAAAATATGGATTTGATTTTGTTTTAGAAGATCATAAAGTAATAATTTGGTTATTTATATTTCAAATTTTTATATAGGACATGGACAACCAATGTTTCTTTTTTAAAAAAGATATTAATTAAAAATACAAAATCAGAACATTTTTAGGCATATAAGATCGTATGCTATTGTTGCACCACCAATAGATCAAATATATGGTATTTACCTAATATCTATATTTTTTGATTTAATATAAACAATACACTATTTTATTAATATAAGTGTAATTGAATTTTTATGCAATATATTTTAGTTATTATGTGATCGAGAATTTATATGTGGTAGAAAAAATTAAAGACTAATTTTCCCTTCATCAAAAAATACCACAACACTTTTCCATAGATATATTTAGTAAATATAATCACATCAATATTACAAACATATACTACATAGTTATTGTCAAAAATTTTGGATCATTATATTTTTCACTACATTATTATTTTAATTATTTCAATGGATTTTTATACTCATTTATTTATAGTTATTTTCCCAATGAAATAGTATTGATTAAATTTCATGAAAAACATACATATATGAATCTTTTATAATGGTCATCATTGTAATGGGATATATTTACCCTTCAGAGAATTTAAATATTATATAGAAACTAAATTAATAAATAATGTTGATCAAGGACTCTATTAATGTTTAATAAGTGGAAACAACACATGTATTATAGATTCTCACTGATCCTTTCATTTGAAACATCTATTTTTAGGTGACAATTCTTATTAATGGTACGATTAATGATAAATTGAAATTAAAAATTCTTCAATATTTTTAAAATAAGAATCATATATATATCAAATATGATCATTAGCCATTCCTGGTTATTCTTCTAGAATCCTATGATATATATATATATATATATTTAAACATTAGTACTGAAAAATTTTATCCTATGGCTATAATTTGAGATAAATGTTTAAAAAAAAACTAACAAAACCCTCTATATAAATTTTTTAACTAGAGATACAAGGAATAATAATGATGAAGTCCATATAAATGTTTATCAAAGTAATTGTACATATAGGTTAAAATTATCTAATCCCCTTAGATGTTTTAAATTTTTCCCTAACATTCTACTCTAAAAAACACCTTGATATATATATAAAAAATTCCATCTTCATATTATCTCAAAAAATGGGCTCAAACATATATCAATATATTTATCCATTTCTTGGGTGTGTGTATAATGATAAACTATATGAATTATAAAATACCCTTTATTTAATAGTAGATTACATGGTTCCCATAATCATATTAAAAATATTATTTATCAATTTTTTCAAATATTTAATTATGTTTTTGACCTAGTTTTAATATTTAATATTCTTATATAAATCAATATTTTCCTTTCCCTTTAATTTTCACCAACAATTATTGTTACTCAGAGATTTTAGAAAGGTATATTATACATCTTAACATTTTGATTAACTGGTATATCCCTTGGTTATCCTCGATTATTTGAGATTTTTAAATGATATTATAGAATAAGGAAATGTTATCAATTCTATAGGGAGCATCCTATAAATTTGTTATCTTTCCATATAGACAACACATTGAAAAATAAAAAGTCAACAATCTAAACAGAAAATGATTGTTTTTATTGATTCAACTATTTATATGTGATTATATACATTATAATTGTTGGATAAATATATACATATATCCCATGTTTCAAAATAAATAATTCCCCCTAATATAAACTCAAAAAACAAAATTGAAGGATCCAAATTAAATATCATGTAATTTAATTCACATTATATAATTTTATATAATTAATATGTAGTAACCAAATAAAATTATATAAGAAAATATACCCACCATTAATGTGGAAAATCATAGTATATTTCAAACAATTTCATAAATGAATTAAATTTGAGTAGAGGATAAATTATCATCCTTTCCTTAATATCTTAGACATTATCATCATTTTATTTTATATATTTTTTTACTCCCATATATGTTATTATGGTTTTTTAGTATGAAATTAAAGACAAATTTCTAAAAATTTTATTATAAGAACGAATTAGTTATTGAAAACAATTAATCCATATCATATATAATGCCTTTCTAATTCTTTGATCAATAATTTCTTTAAATATTCAATATATGTACATAATTTTATGATTAAATTCTCTATTAATGGCCTTTTTTCAGTCCCTAAAAACTCTTTTGTTCTATTTTATCTAAACAATTCTCAATCCAATGAACCTTCATCATAATATTGAATTTTTATTTATGATATTACTAGATTTTAGATATTATGAAAATAATATCAATTAATATTTCATATAATTTCACCATTATACATTAAAATTATATTTTTGACTAAATAATTTAGATGTTTTCAGAATTTCTGATTAAATATATATATATAATATGATATAATAAAATATTTTTCTTTTTTAAAACATTATAATTATAATTTTTAAAAATTCATCATTAATTATAATATATCTAAAAATATGATCCAATTTATAGAATTACTATGATCCCTGATATTGATCAAAGATATCCTCAAAATGAGATATGTGATGCCGATTTTTGATGGGTAAAATTATAATATCTTGATAATCACTGATAATTTTCATTTATACATCCTTTTAAAAAAGTATATTTGATATATGTAACAAGACATGTTTTTTAATAAGAAAAAATACAACAAGTTTTTTTTCATTTATTGGGTAGGGCATTTTTTATACATAGCTTCAAACCATAATTCTGAGAGTTAGAGAAATTTTTGTGTTTTTTTAAAGAAATTAGTTTAACTAAATTAAAATTAATATAAAAATTAATTAAATGTGTGTAAATGGTGAGTGATGAAAAGAATAAATAAATTATTTAATAATAGTAATAATAATATTATTACTATTACTTTTATTAGGGTTTTGTTTGAAGAAACCCCCTCAGGAAATGAGTGTGTCTCCCCTCTAACCCATTTATTCCCCATGAGATCCCCCCTCCTGGAGACCCTAATCTAGCAAGTGAACCTCCCCCCACATTGATCAAACCTCCAGGAACACATGGCATCTCTTATAGATCCCTCCCCGATTCACAGATTCCATCAATTTTTATTGCATTTCATTCTCGATTTCAGAGAGATATGTTATTATTCTGCATTCTTCTTACATTTTGTTTTCCAATTTTTGGTCTCCCCATTTCCCCTCATGCATGAATGAAAACCCTAGGGTTTGGGTTGATCTTTTTTTAGGTTTTCCAGTGGTTCTAGGTATTGTCAAGGGTCTCCTATGTCATGTTCATGTGTATTCTGAAATCCACTACTATAGGTGAAATAGAATAAGTTGATTTTGTTCTATGATGCCATTTGAGTTGAGTTTTTTACCTTCTTCACTATCTTATCCAAATTAAGTTAGATTATTTATGTTTTTTTGAGTACCTGGTAACTTTTTTTTGTTCGTTGAAACATGATGTAGTGTTTTAAGTTCATAATAATTGTTGTTGTGTGTCGAGACTCCCTTGATGTGGGTATGAGATATCATTTTCAGAGGAGACTAACAGCATATTCATCGGTAGGAATATTTATATGTCTTTCACCCAGTAATATGCCTATTCATCCATGGATGTGAATATATATATATATATATATATATGAATGTGTTATTACGTATTATATGAAAATATATATTCCTTTTGAGAGGTGACGGGTGCTTAGATATTTGTAAATATGTAAGGATCCTATTTCACATATTTCTGGCCAGGAAAATATGTGCATAGTGGCTAGGGTTTCTTATTTGTATGAAAATATTCATCTTCATGAAGGGGGTAGTAGCAGCTTCAAGTGGTCACCTCTTAAATAATAAATTGCCAAAAATATTTGATCTAGTTGTTGATATAGAATCTATTCCCTTCTCCATTAATTTTATGAGTGAATGAATTAATTACCTCTATAAAAGTTCTAATATTTTTATCAATTTTTTATTTTTTTAGATCAAATTAATCCTTTGATATGTTGAATGAAATATTGAGTATGATTTCCGAACCGTTCTTGTTTGTCAAGGTGGCATTTTCTTCAAGGGGATCTTAGCAGCATCTTCACACACTTTTTTATTAAGGCGAAAACAATTTTGATCCCTCCCCCACTATTGGGAGAGGGACCTTCGTTGTCCATAAATTTAGTGGAGTCTTCCTTCTCCCCCATTCCCAATCTGGATATTCTTCCACCATTCTAGTTATTCTCCCTACACCCTAAGGACCTATATTCGCATGAAGAAATACCTAGCCATCCTTTGCTACTCTCTATGTTTTATTTACCATCATTATTTCTCAATCATAATTTTATTGGTCTATTCACTTAGAGAGTAAATCGGTGGACACCTTTAATAGATTTTACTTCGATTCGTGGGATCTACAGGATATAGATACTATGGATTTGGTCGATAATAGGAACATCATGATCAGCTTCACATTGGAGGAAGACCATATCAAGGATTTTTTGTGCACACCTATGAGATACAATGGGACTAGATTCAACTTAAATAGATGGAAATATGATAATTATAGGAATTTTTTCTACCCTTTGATGGAGAGTTGGGTGATTTACCTGAATTTTCACATTCCATTTCAGAACCGTTAAATTATTAAGATTCATGGGAAACATGTAGGTATATTCTTGTGATCTAATAGTCATACCATGGAATTGTGTCATCCTGTTAATCCAAGAGTATATTTTGAAGTATATATTTCTTTAAAGCCATATGATTTCATTTGGATTAAAATTGGTGGGGAATATCTCTATTGGAGATAGGTGGTGTATGAAAATTTGGTGGAATTTTGTTCTTTATGAATGAAATTAGGTCATTTTTTGTGGGATATGTTTGTAGAATGAGATTTCATGGGTCAAAGACCTATTATACGGATGGTTCTTCTAGTTAGGGAAAAGTTGTCATGTAGATCGATGAGGTTGTTCATGGTGAACCACGAGTTGGGAAAATTATTTTACAAAAGAATGATGTGGCATTGTGAGGAAAGGTTAAAGGCTATGAAAGTGGGGATGCGGTTGTTCTGCGTGCATTTTCATAGTTACCTACTTAATGAGGTGTTATCACTAAGAGAGATAATCAATTAGAGGTCATTCTTTTATATTCACAATAGGGTTATGTATGATAGACTCAATGTTGACTACTAATATAGCTGTCGGCTAGCCATTTTCTGAATTTTTGAGCCTAAGGATTGAAACATTAGAGGCTACTAATAAGGTTTTAATGCAAGTGGTAAATTCAGATAAATATATTGAGAATAGTTAGGATTAATATGACAAAAATTCAAGGGAATCTTCACTTAGTGAAGACAGTGTGGGCTGGGTGAATGTAACAATTCAGGTGAGACCAAAAGAGCCAGTACAAATGTCAATGTTTTCAATTATTTTCAGGTTCATGAAGATAAATATATGATATAGGATTAATAGGGTGGAAGTTTCATGATTTTTATACTAAAGAGTTATATTTCATAAAAAACGCTTTTATGGACCCCCAACTGTCTTCAAGGCTACTGAGTTGAATGAGGACCATAATGAGGATGTTTATGGTGAGGCCACTCTTATATGGAGAGATTCTAAACCCAAGGATGGTGACCTCAACAAATATGTTTGACATGATAATGATCATAATGTGACTGAGATTACGGTTTGAGAGTTGTATGGTGCTTTAGTCAGGGCCTCCACAAAATGGAAAAAGGGAATTCAAAATGAGATGAAGGATTAATATGCCATTCCAAATCTAATGGAGACATGGACAAAAAAGATTTTGAATGTATAGTAGATGGATAACCAGTTTTATTCGGGTATTGCACTTGAGAAATCTATATAATTTCTCATGATCTTGGGAGAAGAAATATTTGAATGATTTTTGTCTCCAAATGCTATTGAATAAGAATATGATAAAATGATGTGGAGATCAATAAGGATGACTTCCACTAATGATAAATATGTATGAATAGACATGCAGTACATGATATTATTTGGGTGCCCTAAATAGTGGGATGTTCATGCTGTAGTTTTATATTCAGTTTTGGGACATTCCAGACATTCGGTTAAAATATATTCTTGAAAATTATCTATACAGTCTTGTTAGCGACATATCATGGAATTTTTTTAGAGAATAATTCTGGAAGGCATAAATTTATCATTAATTACTCTGTTATTTCGTTTTGTGTTTAAACACCTGGTATCTCACAGTATCCTTAAATGTGTTTTAAATATAAAAATATAATTTTTAGTAATTTTAATATAATAAACTATTTTTTTGAGTAGCAATACCATGTTTTCATAATAAAACCCCTCTACCAGAGGTGCACTTTCTTCAATAAAATATATATTGAAAATTCATTATATAATTATTTGTTTTTGAAATATTTTTTCATATTCCACTTTTGTTTATTTTTCTATTGATGTTAACCTTTTCCCCTTTAAATTATGTAAATTGACTTTTCATGTATGTTTAGTTTAACTGACATTACTGATTAGGAAAATACCCTATTACCATGTAACATTCAATTTGACCTCTTCATGTCTTATAAATAAAATTTCCAAGATTACAAAAAGTGAAAAAAATTTATAAGGTAAATGGTTTGTATAGGGTGGATGAAACCAGATAATATCATCCTCATTAAAATGTTTCAAAGGTATTAAATTTAAATGATCTAAGGGATAGAAAATACATTCTCCTTATCTTATTCTTATGCTTAGTTTCTAGGATCTTTAGCTAATAGACATAGTTGGTTGGCTTCAGCTACATGAATATATATTTGAATAATAATGCTTGATATAGCTAACATCAGATGGGATGTGAGAAAACATGGGTTCTATATTAAGGATCCAAGGATGGACTCACTGTGCTCTGGTGTTTTTTCCATGACACGTCGGTGGAAATTCCTTGCCTTTCCTAGAAAGGGCTTGAAAGGTGGCTTATAATATTGTCTAATGATATTATATCCATATGGGAGAACCCATGGATGGACCCATTAAAAAGATATATACACCATTCATTGGGTGATACTCGGTCCCCTATGTGAGATACTCATGATGGACACATGGATTTATATTTCTCAGAGTGATAACAAGGACATTGTTAGGGTCAACTATGACCTAATCATTAGTATTGGATTATATCAGATGTAACATAGAGATATATGGAATTCTATTTAGATCATCATGGATGGTCTTTAACTCAAACTCAGGGCATAACATAGTGATTAATTGCATACTTTATAAAAATTATAATGCCTGGTCATATGGTGGTGTCGTTGTGTTTTAGACAAAATAAAGTATCACGATATTTTGTAGCATGAGATGGTTTTTAAAAAAATTAATTATAAATTCATAAAATGATAAATTGATACATTCCTTTATTTTGATGGGCATGTGATATAGAACTCATGACACCGGATGGGTGAGAACATGGGTTCGGTATTAAGGACACTTGGATGGATTTTCATGCTTAGGTGGTTATGAAATGATGTTCCAAGGTCGGTGATTTTCAATTCCAATATATGGATTCCTATAAAATTATTATTATCCTAAGTGATAGTGGTTCTATGTGGTAAAAAAAATTGATGGAATCATTGGAAAGATGGTTATGCCATGCCATGGGTGATACACATTCTCCCATGTGTGGTAATAAGGACATACTTAGTGTTTACCATGCCTCACTGTGATCCTTGGGATGTTATAATAGTTACCTTGGATTGGCTCAGTGGTATTTTATTATTAGATGTTCCTGATGAGATTTGTGGGATTCTTTTTAGATCACCTTGGATAGTCACGAGACTCCACAGAATGGTTTGATATATTATTTGGATTTTATTTCTACTTTATTATTGAATCATATGAGATGAATTTTGTAGTTTTATTATGTATTGTGATTTCAATTTATTTGTTTACCCAACCATACTAGCAGACTTATGTTATAAAATTAGATTTAGACCCCAAGCTAATGTGCAGGATTGGAGGTATGCTTTACTTGGTTTTCCATGGTAACGTTGGACCATATATATATATATATACATTCTTTCTTTCATAGGTATACATTTTATTGTTCTATATTTGGACAAAATATGAGGTATGTAACGGGTGTCTGTTTAGTAACATATACCAAATTTCTATTATTCAATTCATTATCACACCACATTTATTATATATTGAAGACCTCATAATTTATATTTCATTGTCTGTATTAGGATAGTCATTGGTGTGGTAGGCCTATTGAAATTTGTGTATCACACCATGCTCAGGCTACCATGGCATTGGGGTACCTGAGAAGTCTTACATGTTTGTAGGTCATTGGGTTCTTTTCTCATGTTGTGTTGCATTTCTTGTACGTTTGTGATAGGGGTAGAGGATCAAGTAGATTCTTGAAATACTCATAGAGCATGTAATTGGGAACATTTTATTCTATATAATTATATTTATACATTTATTTCATGATGATATAATTTGTTGCATCCTCTTTAATACATTCAATGTTGTAAATTGGTGTTGGAAAATTATGTTCATTTGTTATTATATTATACTTCCACTGATATTTTTTCATTTTTTATGATTCAATTATCTATTATTGATTTTTTATCACTATGAATACCCAGATATAGATTTGAATAGTCTACTTAATGACACACCCTATACCCTTGTTTCTAGTCAGTAGCCTCTGACATTTGGGGAGATGTGCTTGAGGTCATTTGGAAACCAGTCCAACTACCCGTCTAAGGGTAATTTGGGTAGGATCTTACAAAGTGGTATCAGAGGAGTTTATCTTTTATCTTATTACTTTGGGTTCATGGAAAAGATATTGGAATGTTTCGGCACATGGATTGTATCCATTCATGGGACCGACCACCACATGTATAGGAAATGATCAAGTGGATATGTCTAGGAAAGGAGGTTCATGTTTTTTTTATAAAAATTTATGTTATTTCAACTTGAGTGAATGGTGTATTTTTCACTTCATATCGATTTACGAGATATTATTATTTTTTCCTTGGCACAGAGAGAAATTTATGAATCATTATATGTATCATTTTAAGCACATAATATTCATATTCCATTCATATTCTATGCAATGTAGTTGAATATGTATGATGATTACAGATTTGGATTTCATTCCCTTAGTCATATGCCATGTTTTTATTTTCATTTTCATTCCTGCTGACATTACATTCATAAGTTTTAATATGAATTGATTTTATGCCTATAACATGTCTTATTTCTATTAACTTCATCTGATTATGTTTTAGTTTTTTATTTAATTTATTTCATGGGATTAGTTGTTTATTTTAGATTTTAAATAGTAGTCAAATTTTACCGATATGGTGTATTGGTGACTTATAATTAGAAAATGGTAACCAGTATACTCAAACATTTTTATATAATCCTATTATATCATGAAATTTTAATCTAAATAACATTAAATATTATAAAATTTTATAGTGAATTGGTTATGACTAATGGGATCCAATATTCAAATTATGAAGTGTATTGGCTCCTTATAAATTGGTAAATTGAAGCCTATATCATTGAACTATTTAAAGTGACCATGATAAGTTTTAAAATGTTCATAATGTAATACATGATTAATTTTAATATTTAATAATTTTTTTAACCATCTAAATGCACAAATAGGCCCAAATAAAATAGTTTTTTGTATGCTTTTGATAGGATAATGCATTTGGGTGTTTGAAATTTCTACAATGAATAAATCACTATTGGGTTAATTTATGAAAAACTCGAGCTTTCTTAATGGGACCATTATATATTTCTATATAGGTTAAAAAGAAATTTATATGACAAATTTTCTAATAATGATGAAATATTAATAAATGTTACATGGTTAAAACGAATGCTTTATATTCCTTTACTATTTTTTCATTGACATGCTAGCTAAATCATGTTACATTGTTCTTTTGTTTTAAAATGAATACATGATGGTTTTTTTTATAATTTCTAAATGTTTAATCATTTAAATGTGATTAATTGTGAAATGATTGGAAAGAGAACCATTGGTGTTTTCAATTGTTTGGAACCCTAGTGTATGGGTAGTTTATCTTTCTCCTTGATTTTTTTATAATAAAACTATAATTATATTTAGTAGGGTTTGTTCTCTTTGTAAATGGAATTAATGATCGGTTCTTTAGCCGAATGATAATCGTAGTTGGGGCCCTATTATGGGTCGATTCTTTCTGAATTCATAAGGGTATGGCCCATGGTAGGTATCAAACTTATATCTTAATTTTCTTTCTAAATCCAATTAGTTTTTTAATGTTGGATGAAATTCATATGATTATGTCCCAAGGAGTACTTTTATCTTCTCAATGAAACCATTGTCCAGAAGATTGATCATGGTATCATTGACACTTTTTATGGGAATGATCCTTATAAAATTACTTTTTGTATATGGTTAGACATTCCTAGGCCATGGTTTTCTGCTTCGCATGTCATTTCACCCTTCCTTCTCCTTTGAAGAAGGGAAACTTGTTATGGTGTCATCCATGTGAACGATCATATGGGTAAATTGGTCTTTGGGTAACTTTTTTTATATGGAACACCAGATAAATGAAATCTGTTGGAAGATAGCCTATGGATAATATCAACGGTGTTTCATGTTACATGTAAAGCCTCAAGATATTAAGAATATATGTAAATTGTGAGGTTTAATTTATTAATGTTTTCATTAAATATTTGTATTTTGTGAAAGAAGTAATCCTTGTTCATGAATGCATGTACACATGTCACCTCCATAGTAGAGAGATGTTCATGTTAATGGTAATCATGTTCATACCAATTCAATGGATGAATTATTTGAGGCTCGGTTGTTTGAAACGTCAAAATGTTTGTTTTTGGTTTTATACCAGTTTCTCTGAAATGCGTAAGTATTTGTCCGAACTGAGTGAAGTGTGCATGTGATGTTAATTTATCATAGACAACCTTTCAGTTGTGGTTCTTTCTATCCCTTTTTTCCATGAGTGACTAGGACTCCCCTAGGTGGGGAGTATCATGTCCAATCTGATAAATGTGGAAATTCATATTGACGGACCATAATCAAGGTGGACCATTTGAAAATGGTTGATCGTGATTTATTACCTTGTAATATTGTGGGTTTTAAATCCTGTCAATGATTTATTGTTAGAACGAATTGGATGTGGTAGTTGGTGTACACAATCCTTAAGAAGCACTATTGGTAATGGTGGAATTTGGTGGTAATAGATGAATATAATCATGGTTCCTTAGGTGGTAAAGGAATCATTATTGGTCAGTAATGGTGCAACATAAATTGATTTCGAGGTTCTTTCTAAATTTTTCGACCAATTATGGATCAACTTCTTTTCCTGAGAATTAGAATATTGGTCCAGAATCGTATCGAGCATTGTATCATGATTTGGAAGGAGTGTCTTGAGTCATTTTAGTAAATCCCATTCATCTCTTAGTGTAATCTTTTTAGCGAATATCATGTACCCTACATTTATTTCATCCTTGATACTCTATGAGAGCATCAGTCTTATGTCAAGCTAAATCATTAAAGTCATTAGGATTGTCAGGTGATTTCTTTCTATGTTGCTCGCTTGAGTCAGGGATCCTATAGAAGATTGGTCTTTATGAGTGATACATAGATTCATGTGTTTGATTTTATAGGATGGACTCTTAGATAGAAATATTTTTCTTTTACTTGACCACGAATAGGATACTACTCTAGGATTAGTTATGATCTTATGTGGATGTCTTGGCCTTGTACCAATGACTCGCATGTAATAATGGTGTATGGACTACATTATTTAGTCCCTTGACAATAGTTATTTGATTCTAATGTTACCCTGAACATGTAATTGGTCTTATAGGAGATTTTTAAAATGTAATGATTCTAGTGGTCTAGATTAGGCTTTCATTCCCATTCGTGCGGAGTCATGACAGTTTTAAAATTGGAAGGAGGTTGTTTGACAAGGAAACGTCACCATAAGTCAATGGTGGACTTCAGTGGACATGTTCATTGTAAATGTAAATTTATATAAGATTATGCATTGTAGTTTTGTTAATAAGTCAAACGTTAAAGACAAATTTATTTGGATTCATTATCCAGATGTGGCATGACCATGTTTTCCCTTGTTTAAATAATACAAATAGTGAATAAACCTTTTAAATAACGTATTATGGTTATGGTGAATATGGTTTTAAGGTTCAGCTATATATTTTATGGAATGTGTGCCCAACAATATCCTATTAGGTTAACGTGGGTTCAACCATTTATTTTTAATGGAATCAAACTATGGTAATTCTTAAAACACTTAAATGCATGTTTTTAATGAAATTATGATGCTAGTGGTATTGTGGATTGGAATTGGACCCTTTTCTAATTAGAGACTATGGTGGGGAGAACCATTGGAAGAATGCATGATGAGACAACAATGTGATCGTTTCTCTAGATGTATGGTCTAACCTATGCACAGTTTCTATTTTTCAGTTTGAAGTCGAGCGTTAGCTTAATTTTAAGTGGCTCAAGCATCATATAGTTAAGAAATTATTAAAGGTGTCTTGAGAGATTGGGAAATAAAAGTTACTATGTGAAAGATACTTCATGACCCTAGTAGTTTAATTAATGTTTTTCTGTTCCCAAATTCTTCTTAGGTATGAGAGGTTATAAGGTTGGGAGGTTGTAACGAGATGTATTTTGGATCCAAACAATTATCAAAAAGGAATTTTATTTATTGTGTTTTCTAGATGGGTCATTTTTTAAAAAGAACCTTTAAAATAAATTTCAATAGTTGGAATGCAATTAAGTTTTATTTTTATTGAAATTTTATTAATTAAATTAAAATTTAGATAATAATTTATTAAATTAAATGAATTTGTGATTTATAAAAATTAAATAAATGATTTAATATTAATATTAATATTATAATTTATGATTAGTTTTGAAAAATCGTTAAATAAAGGGGTGTCTCTCCCCTCTCTACCTCATATTATTCACAACACACCCCCCTACACGAGCCCCTTACTAAATGTGTGACCCCCCATCCCCTCGGATGATCCTCCAAGTACGCACATGCTCCCCTCTAGCTCCCTCCTGTATTCACTTATTTCATCAAATTTTCATGGATTCCATGCTAAATTCCAGTTAGGTACAGTCTTCTCCATCCCTCTCCTTCTATATATTACTTATTTTTGGTCTCCCCATAATCCCTTAGGATCAGCAGAAAACCCTAGGTGTAGGATTGATCTTGATTTTGGTTTTCTTCTAGTTCTATGTTATGCGATATGTATCTCAATTAATGTTTGTATGTATTCTAACATATGACGTCGAAGGAGAATTGTATTTGGTCGATTTTGATTGCTACTTCTATTTGAGGTCAGGTTTTTACCCAATTCCTTGTCATGACCTATTTAATTTGTGTTCATTATGTGTTTTTGAGTCGCTCGTAATTTTTTTATGTGCATTGAACCGTGATAAAGTGGATTTGTGATCTTAATAATTATTTTAGTGTGTGGGATCTCCCTTTAGGTGGGTTTGATTTTATGTTGTCTATGGTGACTCAACACATTTTCATCAAAAGGAATATTTATATGTATGTTCTGTCATTATATGTATATTCATCCATGGTAGTGAATATATATATATATGGGTCTAGGTGTTCTTAAATATAATATGAAAATTCATATGCATGTATGCATGTTTGAATATATGTAAGGCTCCTCTTACATATATTCATGGCCATGAGAATCTGTTCTTAGGGTTTGGTGTCCTTATATGTATGTGAAGGTGCATAGTCTCTTAGGGGGTAGTAGTAGCTTTGAGTTGTCATCAATTAAAATATTGATCACTAAACATATTTGGTATACTTATTGATGTATGATCCCTTTCCTTGCCCAATGATTTTAGGAATACATTAATAAATTCTTCTTAAACCGTTCATTGATTTTAATTTTTGAAGTATGGTTTTTATATTAAATCCTTCCTTTGATAAATTGAATTAAATGTTAAATAAGAAAAATTAATTATTTGTAGAGGAATATCATGTTTTAATAATAAAACCCCACCATTGGTGGTGCAGTGTCTTTAAACCAATAAGTATTGATAACGCTTCATATCAGACATAGTTTTGGTATGAGTTTTTGATATGCCTCTTGTTGGAACTTGTTCTGTGGAAAGGTATCCTTTTTCTCAATTTGAATAATGTAAAGTGACTTTTCATGCACATTTTTTTTCAAAATATGTTTCTAATTAGGTGTATTCCTTATTACGAAGAAACTTTCCATTTGAAACCTTATAGTCTTTTAAATGTACATACCATGTTTAGGTAAAGTGAATGAATTGGTTATGGTAAATAGTTTATATATATTGATTAAATTAAATAATAAAATACTCTTTAAAATCAGTCATGTGTTTTCAAATGAAATGACCAATGGGGTAAAAAGGCCTTTCCCATATCCTTATTCTTGGGCTTAATAACTATTATCTTTGTCCATAATCTATATTTATTTCACTGAGAAACATTCATCTGATCTTATATATTAATTCTTATGATTTATATGGATCGATTAAAATGGGATAGGAGAGAATGTGGGTTATATATTAATGATCCATGGATATACACACCATGCTCGGATGGTTTTACCTTGGTAGATTGGGAGAAATGCTATGGAATTCTAGGAAAGGGATTTCTAATCAGTTTATCATACCAATGTGTGATACTATTTCCATATGGAATCATCCATGGATGGTCCAATTGGTATGATAGACACAATAAGCCTTGGGTGAAACTTCGTTCCCTACATGAGATACACAAGACAAAATCAAGGTTTACCAATCCTCCAAGTGATTCTAGCGATGCCATAAGGGTCACATAGGATGGTATCAGTGGCATTGGATTATATTGTATGTACAAAAGTGATGCATGAGATTATTTACATATTTCCATGGATGGACTCGGACTTCAACTTTAGTCTTAACAAATTCATCAATTTCATTCTCTATCAAATTTGTATTGCTTGGTCCTATGGTTGTTCGATTGTGTGATGTCCTAATTTATGTATCTTGATTGGTTGTAAAATGTTATGGTTATTTAAACAACATTAAATTATTAATGATAGCCTTGATATATTTAATCATTTCATTCTTCTTATGTGATTGTGCTATAGAACATGGGACTTAATCCATTTTATAATATGGGTTCTGTATTAAATACACATTTATAGACTCTTGTGCTTAGGTGGTTATGCCACAACCCCTCGGGGGGTATGATTTGGATTCCCATGTGTGGGATTTTGGAATGAATATTATACTCTTGAGTGATATTGTTTCATTAAGGGATCATCTTTTTATGAAATCATTGTCAATATAGATATTACCTATGTTGGGTGATACTTGGTCCCCTATGTGCGATACATAGGACTATCTTAGAGTATAATGTGTCTCATAGTGATACATGGAATTCTATAATGGTCACCTTTTCTAGAATCAGTGTTAGTATGTTATCATATGTTCCCATTGTGATATATATTATTTTTTTCATATATATTCTTGGATGGGAATGTGACTCCACACCAGGAATTACAGATTTTTTATATTGCATTGTTTGTTTTATTCTTGAATCATATGAAATGCATCCTTAATTTTTGGTATATATTTTTCTTTCTGTTAATATATCTCCCTAACCTTACTAGAACACTTATGTGATGACATGTTATTTAGACGGAAATACATGTATCATGATTATAGTTATGCATTCAATGGCTTTCCATGTTATAATTAGACCATGTATATGAATATATTATCTTCTTAGCACAAGTATAATTTTCATACATTCGACCTAGCCCTATGTATGTGGAATAGAATGGGTGTTCATTTAGGATCTTGGACCAAGTTTCTATTTTTAAATTTATTGTCACACTAAATATATTGTATATGCAAAAATACTTAATTTAGATTGAATTCTCTTGGATTGGCCAAGACACCAGTTGTTCAAACATACTTACATTTATGTCCCACACCTTCCTTGGGCCACCATTTCACTTGGATACCCGATCAGTCCTACATGAATGAAGGTATTTGGGTTCATTACTTTCATTTTTCATCTTTTCTTAAATATGGGTGCTATGATTTGAAAATTGAGATGAATCTTGAGATGGCCTTTGGGAAAGTTAATGGGTCCTTTTCTTCTATTTCATTGTATTAATAATATTATTTCATTATTCTGGAATTTGTAGGATCATAATTCTTACATGAAAAGACTTAAATTGGTTTTGGCCACTTATATTTACTTATTAATATATTATACTTATACTAATATCCTTTTTATTTATATGATTACATCATCTATTATCTATTCTCTATCACAATGAATACCATGATATATAAAGGAATAGTATCCCTAAAGACACACCATAGGTCCTCGCTACATGTCAGCAGCCTCTGGTGATTGGGGGATACACTTGAGGTCATGTGGTGACTACTATGGCAATCAGTTTAATGGTTAGATGGGTTAGGATGTTACAATATACCCAAAAGGATATTAATTATAAGCACATTTTACAATAGATCATATAGAGTTAACATTAATTATAGTATTTAGATTTGGTCGTTTCTATAATAAGTCATGGATGTTAATTAATCCATTTATAAGATCTTATGATATCTAAACATCATGATATAGAGAAATTTCTTCAAAATGATTCAAAAAATACATAAGTGTAATCTAGAGTAATATAGATATATTCTTGGTTTATATTTTACATAATACAATCTATTTTTCCCATGTATATTTCATTATTAGAAAACATATTGATACATGTGAATGAGTTACAAACGAGTTTTATTGTTATCATAATATTTAAATTGATTCCTATAATAATTTTTATTCTATAATCTAATTCATTCTCCTTATAGAAGAAAATATATCTATAAGAAAGTGTCAATACAATTATAATACCACATAAAATTTTCACCAATGATAGAATAACCAATTTGATTAGAATAATTATCCTATAAATGTTAATTGTGGAAGATGATTGTACCTGATCTTAAATAATTACCCCATATTTTATCATCAATAACAATAAAACATTTATGTTTATTTGTGGTGATAGTATATTTCTAAAAATCATGTTTTATATGAATAATGTTTTTTAACTCGATTCAACAAAAACATTTACCATTATATAATAACAAATAGTGTCCCTCTAATATCTTAATTTTTCATCTATATTTCCATAGTGGTTTCAAAATAATTTATTTATTGATGTCATATATTTTATTTATATATATATTAATTATCTATACAACCCAATTTTTTTTATCTAATTTCAAAATGACAATGATATGTTTCATTGATGCACAAGACCATAGGTAACACATCAATATTAGTGTTTGTATTACACTAAAGAAAATATATTTTTAAATAATGTAGTATATAAAAATAATTTAATAAATTTAATAATAATTTACTGAAATTCAAGGTAAAATTGAAAAGTTTGTGAATATAGGATGTGAAATGAATTAAATTAACAGTCATCAGAATTTGATATAAATTTTTTTAAGAATGATAACGGTTTGAAAGACACATTTTTCAAGAATATATTTACTTCATTCTATTTATTATATTCATTTAAATGAAAAATTTATCAATTTTTATATTTTGAAATAAATAAATCTAAATTTATTTTTAAAATCCTATATAAAAATTAGCATAAGGATATTTTTTTTATATTTTTTATAAAATATTAATATTTCTGAATAATGAAAAATATACTTTCTAAAAACACTGAAACTTTTTTGTCATGATCATGACGTATTAATTGAATAGAAAAATATACCAAAATATAATGAATTTTTTATGGTGTATAATAAATATTTTATGAAAATTATTTTAATTTTGGACTACCTTTATTAAATATTTTGATTTAAAGTAGAAATATATTATAATAAATAAATATTTTTAGATAAAAACATTTTTAGTGTAGATGGAAGGTTGCATTTAAATTTGGAATTTTTTTAATTTAAATTAACTATAATATATTTAACAAAAATAAACTAAATTTATGATAATCCCCACTACTATACTGTTTTTTCGGGAAATAATTATAAATTTAATTATCACAGATCAACGTAATTTTTTTCTAAATAGGATTTTAATGAATGTAGTGATATTATTGAAGAATTAATTTTAGTAATACTATTAAACAAAATATATTGAATTTATTTCCATATTTTATAATTAGCATAATAAAATTATTAAATAATGTCTTATTCTTTTTTAGTATAATTTAATAGTTACTATAGTAATAATTTGTCTCCATAGAGAAGTTTAAAAATTTCTAAAATAACAATGAATTTAATCTTGTTAATTCATTTCCATATTTTTAATCATAAATTGAAATTATTTAATAATATCCAGATCATTTTAATTTAAAACGAATAGTTAAAAGCATAAACATATTTTATAATGGTATATGATAAAATGATTAATGTTTCGATTAGACAATGTCTTAAGGATTCAAATATCACTAAATATAGAGTAAATATGATTATATGAGTGTATTTCAAGATTACCATGTCTAATATTTTAATGTTTTTTAAATTATATTGACATTTCATGAGAAATAATGTTATTATATTTAAATATTATAAAACTTTTCAACGGTTCCACTCCATTAACATATTAATTGTCTCCTCCACACATCATTTTCCACATACATTTTCCACATTATCATGTCCAATACCAATAAAAAAATTTAAACCAACATAAACCATATCCAATTAGTCATGTCCTTACAAAAATGTTCTATAATTATTATGAAATATTGAAAAAAAGATATCTAGAATTATGGAATAAGGATTATATAAATATCTATAAGATTACAATATCTTTTCCCACTATAAAATTTATTTTAAACATCCCAATATGATAAATTAGTATAATAACAATAATTAATTGTTATTATATTGACGTAACAACTATTTTTCACCTACCTTGCATCCTATCAAAATAATAAATTACCCTCATGCATAGGTGGAGACTACCCCCTACTTGAAGAGATATATCTTTATCGTCACCATGTTATGTGTCTAATTAAAAGGATTAAATTAAGTAATTTATGTGATATTTATTCTGTAATAAATATTTGATAACGATGAAATATAATTTAATTTCCTTCCCTAAAAAATATTGTCAAATTAAAACTTTTCACTTGTATAGGTGGAAACTATTTAATCTATAAAACAACATGTATAATTATTCCTTACCACAATTCATAAATGGGTTTATAAATATAATTTATAAATAAATATAAAATTTATTACATTAATATCGTTCTATAATGATAATTTTTTGATTATATTAATAATTATATCAATAAATTATCATCGTAATGTTTAATCGACTATAATGAGCATAGGATGACACATTCATTTAATATCGTGTCACCATTATTTTAAATTTCTCATCTTAATCAACCTCTTTCATCATCATGTTCTTCACTTTTATAATTTTTTTAAAATTATTTTTCTTTTTTAATAGTGATAATATTATTATACAATAATTTATCATTACAGATTTTGTAATTATAATATGTTTTTTTAGTCTATTTTTCCACCTATATGAGGGATGTTATACTATTTATATGTTGACTAGTCAATCATTATTATATCAATGTGATATATGAAATAATAATGAATTTTTTTATAATTTTTTAATGCTAATATATTTATATATTTGTGTTTTTTTATAGTCAATTCACCCAATGGAGTCAAAAGATCCAAAATAATAATAATTTTTATTCTTTTCTTGTGGATCTGCATCGTAAGATCCATCAGTCATCCATGGAAATATAGAAGTATATAAAACAAAATTATGAAATTATAACAAAATTATGGACATAGTAAAACCATACAAATGGAACGAGGACTAAAATTAATGAATCAAAACAAGCATGGTAAGTAGGAATGTTAATTGATAAAAATTTATTTGAAAAACTAATTGTTATGAAATTAATAATAATAAATTATAAAGAAGTGATATAAAATATGATAAACATAAATACTGATATTTTGATATGCATGTCAAATGAAATATATTATACAATGTGTTAAAATGTGTTTTAACATACATAAGTCTAAGGTAATTGGATTTTTCAATCATTTAACATTATTTGGGTTATGTAATTTATTTATTTACTATATTATTATAAGATTTTTTATGTGACGATATCTGATTGTTTTATACAATATGCCAACTTGCTTTTTCTTCAAATCAAATTGTTAGTCAAATATTCTATTAAATTTTTTATTCATGTATATAGTTTATATACTTCCTCTATGAAATATAATATCATTATCTTCATTTCTCTAATTATGTTTTTATGATATTTATAATGTTCATTATTTGAAATGTTGTTTAAATTTTAAAATAGTAAAAATAAATTTCTTATGTAATTGTTTTAAATATTTTATGTACCTTATCTTCCATATGTGTGTTATTAATGAAATTAGTGATGTTATTTTTTATAGTATATTATTTTATAGATATATTTTCCACTACCATTTATATTAATTGAAATTTATTAAAAGGAATATTTTTAATTAATTTCATTAATAATTAACTTTTCTGTCTATAAAAATGCATGAGATTAATTTTATCATATATAGAAGAATAAAGTTAAACATTTAATATTGTTTTTAATTATTAATATTCTTTTTCAAAATTTCAACGTTTTTTAAAATAAAACAATTTTTCCCAATTTAAAATAAATAATAATTTTTATTATAAATATTACCAATATTAAAGGTTATTTTTTTCAAATATATATTTCATCTATTTGTTAATTTTTTTTCAACATCTATGTCAACATCCGTTAATGATTTCTATAAATATTTGGGTATATTTTTTAATAATTTTATTCACATTCTTTTTCTATATTGATTAGGATGACCTTTTAATTTAATTGAAATAAAACCCTATTATTTTTCAACTGTTAATAAATCAATGAAAAATGATTGTTGCTTTAGTAATTTTTATATTGGAATGAAATACATATGAGTTTTTAATTATGGGTTTTTGGACATTATAGATTATGACGATGGGTGAACCCAATATATTAATCTCTAATGAATTGGTTAATCATTAATCATTGATGAAAAATGTATGAGTTCTCATGTTGAATACTCATATTAAAAGGGATCCATGAAATAGTTTTACAATGGTGTCAATATGATTTCAAAAGATACCTATGTAGGTTTATATACATTTCATGGGTTATAACAGTTTCCTTTAATAAATGAAGATTTCACTTGGTTCTTGATTGTTGACTAATATGGATATTATATTAAATTATTAAAATATTTATTCCATGATTCCAGATTTATGAATGACGTTTTCATAGATGGAATATCATATTTATTTCTCATTTATTAAATTATCAAACACTATATTTGATATCTTTCTCACTTGTGATTTTTGATTTCTGACGTATATTTTTAAACATACATGGTGTTTGTTCTTTCCTTTCAAATTTTTAAATTTCGATAATTTTTTTCATGAACATACCCAACAGGGCACATGAAACAACTCCCCAAACTGGCATTCAATAGGCAAGAGGTTGGTGACTGGCACTGAGTAGGAATATCCCATATATGGGAGGCACTGGACTAAGGTACCTGTACACACACAAAAACAAATAACTCTATGAAATAGTCCATAGATAAAAAAGATAGCCACTTAATTGAATGCATACATCTATCCCAAAATATAGTAAAAAATAAGTAATGAATATTTAAGATGGAAATACATACACCAACCAAAAACTATAAAATCATCCAACCAACTATGAAGGAGGGGATTGTTGTCAAATGAAACATGTAAAATTTTCTCTACCCGGATTGGGTAAACACCTCTGTCAGTATAGCTTATTATGTTAAACCTAGACTTGGTCCTCCATGCATGATATCAAAAGTCTTGTGGTCTATATAGGACACAACACATTTGGGAATGAAACATTCAAGGGTTAATATAATAATAATCAGTAGGCGCCCCAAAAACCAAAAAGAAGTCGTAGAAAATCAATTGATGTTTTCCACTAGACCTAGAAAAAGGAAAACCAATTGAGATAGACATTACCAATCAAACAATCCATGATTATACATGACTAGTCAAATTAGTCTAAAAGGGGTGTCGACCTAGACATGTGACAACAACATATGGACTCCCAAAACACCCAGATATACACTTTTTAGACTCCACATACCATGAGGTACCGACCTCAAATCCAATTATAGGAAAAAACAGGAGTTTTAAAATGTAATACAAAACAATGAGACATAATCCATGTTCTCATCCATCCTATATGTCACCAACATGAGATATACAATCAATCAGTAAAAACTATACAATTTCTCACGATATATCCAATAGAACATACTCTATCAGAAAAAACTACATCATCAAACTCATGTACCCAGCACTAGAGGTCCTATCATAATGAATTTGTACCCTGTGCATGGCCAAAAAATCCTGATGTGTTGAGGCATTCCCCTCACCTCAACTGTGGGAGAACTCCTCCAGAAAATGTTCTATAGAAATTCTCTCTAATGAGAGACAATGGTGGGACCCATACCTCACAACTAACTTATTGTTGAGGGATTAATATATACTGAATATGTCATGAAACATATTTACCTCTTTAATGTATTTTATGATCCTCAATATGTTTAGAATGGACTAACTTCTATTCAAGTATCACACATAACTAGTGGAAAAGACCCCTCCTTGTTAGTACGCTCCATAGTTGAGGGAGATCTGAATCATGTGGGGGAATCATTCCATGATGATACTTCAAAACGGTGGAGTAATAATCTATTGATGTGGACCAACACCCATGTATTATATGATCATTCCACTCAATAGTTATAGGAATTTCACAGTAATACAACTATGGAGTACCACTCAAATGATATAGAACCATCTCTCTAATAAAACATGGGAGTACCATTCCAAGGATATAGGATGCACACCTAGGTATGACAAGTTAGTACCATTTTACGAGTATGATCACTACGGAGGACCCACATCATAAAAAAATTGGAGAGTATAGATCCCTTGCTAGAGTACGTTCTCCACGATATGACAGGGGAGTACCAACTCTACTAGAAAAATGTATGTAGGACTCACATCATGAAAAAATTGGGGATTTACGACACCAACGGAAGATGAATGTTAGAACAACATGTTAGTGGAATACTCACTCTATCTATATGTTACAAATCGAGGACCAACTCCCTGACACGATAGGAGGGAAATAAATTAAAATATAGTATACCCACACCCTTGTCCAATAGGGGAGTACCTACTCTATCTTGATAATAAGTATGGAGGGTCCACACCATGTCACTATAGTGGAGTGTTGTCTCTAAATAACTTAATGATATAAGGAAATATATCTCCCATCCCATAGGGTAGTACAATCTCTATGAGGAAAAAAATGTGTAGAGAACCAACTCCCATGACCTATGGAGTCCCATATATTTAAAAGTATAGAGTTGTGAAAATTAGTTCCCTGATTCTAGATGGGATTATTAGTCCTAGAATCTATCAATAAGAATCACTCCCATCTCCAACATTGGCCAATAACTGCGAAAATCATCATCACATTTATCATAAATCATATCAAAACACAGCATCGAGTATGGGAATTGTGTCCTGATAAAACAATGTTGCGCCACACTACCTACCAAAAGAGTCTAGGGGTCTAAGATCCTAATTATATATAAAAGGTTACTAAACCCAAAATATAACAAGGGATCCACTATGATCATTACCCAATGTCGAACACTTCTAATGAGTAATAGTTTTCAAAACATAACACATAGTATCTAGTAGGCCACAGTAGAGGCCACGATCACATTTTACATAAAGAACTACTCTTGATAGGATACCCACAATCCAGAATCTGAGTTCCTAGGAAAGGGATACACTGGGGAAAGTTACCATGAAGAAACTAGGAAAGTACACAATGTGCAATGTGGTCCACATGAAATTTGATCCCACCCAAGAACAAGTCCTTGTCACCAGTGTTTATATCTTCTCTATCAATGTATGAATACATAGATTGTTCATTCGGTACATGGATTTTCTTGCCACACCAATAACAATGTCTTGTTGTTCCTCCAAATTTCATTGTGTACCATGCCCCAAACATCGTGTTTACCACTATGTATATGATGTGTCCATGATTAATAGAAACTCTACATTGTGTTTCTCAAGTGAATGTATCTGGAACCCCATGCCTATGTACTTTGGCCATGTCTCATCACATGACAATATACATTAACATGGATGCTGTAACAACCCAGGTAAATAAAGAATATGACATCTTTATATTTATTCATATTTGTGAATAAAATATTAATAATACATTAAAGGGGATGCTATGCTCGATGGCCTACCCAATACGCAACAACGAGTTTCTTGGGAATCTTACGTTGCACTCTAATAATAAAATAATATTATTTTAAATGGTAGTTAATGCCTAGCCGTTGTAATGGCGGGAATGAACATAGCTAACTAAAAAAATGATTTTTATATGTTTGTCAAATATTTTTACTCTTTACAATAAATGTTAGAGGATTAAAAATGCAAATGAATCCTGTTTTTAAGCGTAAACATTCTAATATTCTTTAAAAGGTCGATTAACCACCTTTTGATGGTGAACCCCTTTTAAATCCACATTTTGAAAATTTTATAAGCTCTATTTTTCAAAATAAACATATTATTTATTATTGGGACATTTAAATTTACCTTGGGTTAATTTTTGGTATTTTACTGACAATGTTCATTTTTCATTGAATAGTGAAAAATACCGCATTTTACATCAAAACTGCATTTTCATATAATTTAATTATATGTTTATATTATATTTTTAATTTGTTTTAAAGTTTAATTAGAATATATTTTTACCATGCAATTCAATGATGGTCATTGTGATTAATTTCACTTTGTAATTAGGCATAAACAAGTGCCAAACTTTTGATAAATATTGTTTCTAAAAAACTCGCTATTTGTTTTGACAACGGGAAGTTTTTTTTAAATTAATTATTTCAATTTATGTGTTTGTAATTTGGTAAAATGGATTACATATTTGGAATCAGAAGGTATAAATTATGTAATTAAGACTCTTTTGTTTTTGGACATTATGAATAGTAACGACAGTAATTATCTTTAATTTTCATGAATAATGAGTAATCGGATAGTTAAAGATAATAAGATAATATCATAATAATAAAAAATGACCACAAAATGTGTCCTAAGGCTACTTTTTGTCTCATGTCCTACCATGGGATGCCTTGTGCCAAGCATGGGGGGCCCATGGAATCACTTTTGTGAGAAAGGGACTCTTTATCTTTTTATTTTTAAAGAATGTTAAATGTAACAAAGAATGTATCACCTAAGTAAACTATCTTTTATTTTTTCTACATAAATGATATTTTGTAATATAAATATTAATTGTATATATAAAGAGATTTCCTACATAATAGTAGTTTTTTAATAATTTTTATACATTATATAAATTAAATTATTTATGACATCATTTAGATGCAGCGATGACCTCATTATTTAACGATTTAAATAAAATGGAAATATAATGTAAATTATAAGCCCTACACATGTCCAAAACCTATTTTATGGGTGAATTTATAACCCTTATCACCTTATCCTAGAAACACATCAATGTGGGACCAATAAAATCCGAAACTTATTTGAAAATAAAGCTACATTTTATACCTTTCCAAGAGTGCCCCTCCTCTCCTCTTATAAAAGGCCCCCACCTCTACCTCTTTACCCACACTTACAAAGCCTTTGGCTCGGCCGACCCCTGCCCATTTCATCTCTACACATCCCTATATAACTCCATGAATACTCACTTGGGAAGAATCCTTCCCAAGGATGCCTTTGAGCTCAAACCAAAGGGAGTTACTCGATTTTAAGGTAATGTTTTCACTTGAGTCCTTTTGTTTTATTTTGCTTCTCCAACCCCCTAAACTCCTTTTATTCATTTATTTTGTAACAAATCCAGTATCTTAAATATACTAGGATGTTGTTATAAGAATTATTCGAGCTATACTTAAACACAATTTTGTCTAACGGTTAATGACCATACTGTTTCTGTGGTTGGCGATTTTCTGCCTCACAAAACGATGATTGTTCAATATTCATTTAACACCTTTAAAGGTGGCCATTATGATGTCACTATATTTTATATATGATATATATGGTATTTATTTTTAATATATTCTTCTGTATTTTATATTTAAACCATACCTTTATACTTTTCATGTTGTGTAAATGCGATAATTTCATATGAGGATGTGTGGACTACCGCCCCCTCAAGTGATGTGACTCGTACATGCAATACATGGAATGAATAAAGAATTAAATTAATGAACATATGTGACCTATAAAACATATATATTATACTATAATTATAATATATATATATATATATAATTTAATTTTAATTCCATTAATATGACAAAAAAATGAAAGTAGCATTCATGCGTAGGTACGAACTACCATCTCCATGAACAGTGCTTTTCGTTTTTTATCTCCAAATGATATGGAATAGTATAAAATGAATATGTACTGGATATATATGATATTTTAATCATTAATACTATTCTGGAAATTATTTACTTATAAATACATGGGCAATCATTTTTCAAACAAGTTCATTTTTGACTCATGTACCAAACATCGACAAAAACGTCTGATACGAACTCACTTTATTAAACAATTATTATAATATTATAATATGTGATATGAACTGAATAATAATATTTAAAGGAGGTCCTTAAGAAATTATAAATTGACCAAATTTTATTTTTCAGGAGATTAAAGAACGATCGAGTCATGTCGGACACGAGGTAAGGGATCCTACTCCTCTCTTTCTTTTTAAGTACACTATTTTATGTCATTCCTTTTAATGCTAATCTTTCATGTTATTGGGATATTATATTATATTACTCTTACATTAATTTTTATGTTCACATGATTAGAGAACCTATTCCCTCTCATCAATCCATTTTGATGTTTTATGTTGCGCCGTTAGGCTGCTGAGTTTTCGTAAGGGTTTTTTCATTTCACTTTTATTCTCGTGAGATTTATGCTACATTTGCCACAATTTCCATTGAGTGGTGTATGTACTGACCATTATTATACACTTTTTGTAGTATAATTTAATTTATGGGTGTTCACATCTTCATTGTACGACCCTTCTTCCATGGGGTGTACGTTTCGAAAGTTACCCAACTCAGTAAGGGGACCTTTCACCCTCCACTTTTTAAAAGACTTATTTTGTTATGTCTTTTAATTCACATAAAATTATGTTGGGATATGTTCTTTAATATCCTTATTCATGTAAATTTTATGTCCAAGTGATGAGATGCCCTCTTTATCTCTCATCAACTCCTTTTCTAAATTTTGAAGTGATGCCGTTAGGCTGTCGAATTTTACCAAGGGAACTTTTTTAACCCAATATCGATTTCTTTGGGTTCAACATGTAGTTATTGAATATGTCATCTTTTGAATATGTGTGAATGAACTTTTATTGTTTTAAACATAATATCCACTTATATTTTGTGTATTTATATTTTTCACACATAATTTTGATATTGAATTATCCTTGATTTAAGGATACCTTCTTTATAAGGGAATTCATCACATTTGATATTTCTATTGAGACTTCATTGTTGTTATGCACCAATTCACTCTTATATGGTGTATATACTATCCTTTGTAATATTATATCATGAATCCATTTATTCTCATGATATTATAATGTTCTGACTAAATGTTATTCCTCAATTACTGTATTCAAGTGTCACTAATTTTGGTTGAACCCCTTTAACCAAAATATCACTTTAAATGTTTTAATTATTTGTTCTTATTAATATCCATGTTTTCAAAATGGTTTTAAGTATTTATTTATATGGATATTAATGGTTTATAATTTTAAAATCTTTAAGGTGTAATGGGACACTTTGATTCAAAAATCTCTTTATTAAATGTTTTAAATGGTTTTGGAAATGGTTTCTTTTTGAATGGATTCATTATTTAAATATACTAAAATGTTATATTATGATTGAAATGTGGAAATGTTTTGTTTCCTTTATGCATGTTTTATGTGATACATTTATGTTATGGTTCATGGGCATTGTTATGAAAACGGGTGGTTCCGTGATAAACTAAGGGCGGGTGAGCCCGATATAGCTCTCCAATGAATTGGGTAACGCGAAGGAGTGAAACGTTAAGGTTTCTCTGAAGATATTTAGGTAATATACTGTGGTGGGTATTCCAAACGTAACCAAGAGGGTTACTCCCGACATAATAATGTTATGAATTCCTCAAGTTACCTTTTATGTCTTATGATTTCTATGATTTATTCATGATTTGATGAGGTATGTTAAAGTGCCTATGTTTTATGGGTAAAGTATGATTTCAATTCTTATGTATATATGAACTCATGTTTCCTTTCCATATTTTTTATAACCCTTACTGAGATTTTTATTCTCATCCCATGTTTTTGTTGAAATGTTTTTCACAGGTCAAGGGAAAGGTACATGATATGATTATAGTGTCAAGGATGTGTCAAGAAAGAATCCATGTTAAATATGTTTCCATTGACGGAAAAAAAATGAATACTATCTTTCATGTATCCACTTTGTTTAAATGTGGAATGTAATGTATGTTTTATGATCTAATTCTCTAAAACTCTAAACCTGAAAAGATCCTCAATGTGTAATCTTGTAATAACTCAAGATTAAGTACGGTTTAAGGATGGGGCCTTATAGTTGGTATCAATGGTCAGTTTAGATAACTTTAGAGGTTAGGGTATCCTCTAAGCATAAGTGACATTACCATAATGGTTAGGATTTCAGAAAGAGTTCTAGTTTTAAATAAAGTGAATGAGTAAGTATATATTATTGTTTATCTTCCTCATTAGTACATGATGGTTTTGTTGATATAATCACACCGACAATTCTATTTTTAGTGAATGGATGGATCTAGAAGGAACCAAAGAGACAAAAGGTTTGAAGGAAACCTTGGTGGTTCTTTGATTAAGATACTAGATAAAATGGGGGATTCAATGAGGAAACCTGTGGTTGTTCTAAACCAACTATCAAGGAGTCATGATCAACCACTTGAACCTTGGTATGATCTGTAATGAATCATGTATGATATGACCAATTGATGTGGAAGTTCAGGTAATAATTATAAGGGTAACCATTAGAGTTTATACGATCCTTACTTTTGAGGTAATTATGGGTTATTATATGTTATGATGGAAAATGAAAGGAATGAGATAAACTTGAGGTTAAAATATGTTATGATCATTTTTGAAAATTTTATCATGTTTTGGGTAATGTTTTAAAATTATATAGTTTTGTAAAAAGGACAACACGCAGACCGTGTGGCAACCCGTCGCGTCGGACAAAGCTGCGGGAATCGAACCCACAACCAAAGTGCGACTGGTATTTACGCCTACCACTGGACTATGTGAAGTCCCTGGTTATTTTGATTAATTCTTTTTAGTTAGATGATTTTAGGAATTAAGAGTAAGTTGATTTTGGGTTACCTATGGAAATTTATTAACCTATCATGGAAGATATGTGATTAGGTTAATTACATTTCAATGCGAGACTTTAAGAGCAACTGATGTTGTTTGGAGATAAATGTTACGATTTAACTTGGCAGACTATGAGACTAAATCCATAAAATATTTGGGTTTCAATCTTAGTTTGGTTTACATTGAATAATTGTATGGACAAATTGATTATCGAATGGTCCTCATTGAACTTTGGGTTTTGTTGGACAAATTTTGGAGATTAAGAATATATTTTCTTTTTATAAAGGGTTATCCTTTTCTGGATTATCTGATCTTGTACTAACCTTTTTGGTTTTGGTTTTGGTTAATGTATAAAGACATGGGAAGTATATAGTTCTCTTTTTTGGATTAGGTTATTCTCTAGAAGTTGATTATAGTACTCTTAATGTGAACATGTCTTCCTAAATACTTGTCTTTTGGAGAAAACATGAGTTTGTGTAAGGAATCTAATAAAAGTTTAAAGTCAACATGATAAGTGATTATGTTTCCTTATGAATAAATTCCTCAATAAAAAGTAACATAAAACAAAAATGTCGTCTATTAACTTTTCCTACTGGGGAATCGAATACCATTTAACCCATCACAAGTTTTTGATTTTCTTGTGGTTAACTTTCTTCTAAACATGTTTTCTATCACTCTCCATCAGAACATGACCCTTTGTTTTTTTACTCCATGTCCATATTTTCATACTTGGAATCCTAGTATGGGTTAAATCGTGTGACTTTTGTACTTATCTTTCTTTATTTTAAAGTGATTGTTTTACCAACTCTTGTTCCAATGTGGGACTTTCAAGGATGTTTCCAAGCTCAATTTTAAAATTGCGAGGACGCAATTCCCAAAAGGGGGAAGGATGTAACACCCCAGGTAAATAAAGAATATGAAATCTTTATATTTATCCATATTTGTGAATAAAATATTAATATTACATTAAAGGGGATTCTATGCCCGATGGCATACCCAATACGCAACAACGAGTTTCTTGGGAATCTTACGTTGCACTCTAATAATAAAATAATATTATTTTAAATGGTAGTTAACGCATAGCCGTTGTAATGGAGGGAATGAACAGAACTAACTAAACAAATTATTGAATATGTGTTTCAAATATTTTTACTCTTTACAATAAATTTTAGAGGATTAAAAATGAAAATGAATCCAGTTTTTAAGCGTAAACATTCTAATATTTTTTAAAAGGTCGATTAACCGCCTTTTGATGGCGAACCCCTTTTAAATCCACTTTTTGAAAATTTTATAGTCTCTATTTTTCAAAATAAACATATTATTTATGATTGGGACATTGAAATTTACCTTGGGTTAATTTTTTGTATTTTACTGACAATGTTCATTTTTCAATGAATAGTGAAAAATACCGCATTTTATATCAAAACTGCTTTTTCATATAATTTAATTATATGGTTATATTATATTTTTTATTTGTTTTAAAGTGTAATTGGAATATATTTTTACCATGAAATTAAATGATGGTCATTGGGATTAATTTCACCTTGTAATTAGGCATAAACAAGTGCCAAACTTTTCATCAATATTGTTTCTAAAAACCCCGCTATTGGTTTTGACAACGGGAAGTTTTCGTACATTAATTATTTCAATTTATGCGTTTTTAATTTGGTAAAATGGATTAAATATTTGGATTCATAAGGTATAAATTATTTAATTAAGACTCTTTTGTTTTTGGACATTATGAATAGTAACGACGGTAATTATCTTTAATTATCATGAATAATGAGAAATCAGGTAGTTAAAGATAATAAGATAATATCATAATAATAAAAAATGACCAAAAATTTTTTCATAAGGATACTGGTTGTCACATGGCCGACCATGGGATTACTTGTGCCAAACTTGGGGGCCCCATGGAATGAATTTTGTGAGAAAGTGACTTTTTATCTTTTTATTTTTAAAGAATGTTAAATATAACAAAGAATGTATCACCTAAGTAAAATATTTTTACATTTGTCTACATAAATGGTCTTTTGGACTATTAATATTCATTGGAAATATAATGAGATTTCCTACATCATAGTATTTTTTTATAATTTTTAGACATTATATAAATTAAATTATTTATGACATCATGATGATGCAGTGATGCCCTCATTATTTAACGATTTAAAAAAAATTGAAAGATAATGTACAATTTTGGACCTACACATGTCCAAAACCTATTGTATGGGTGAATTTAGAACCCTTATCACCTTATCCTCGAAACACATCAATGTGGGACCAATAAAATCCGAAAGTCATTTGAAAATAAAGTTACATTTTATACCTTTCCAAGAGTGCCCCTCCTCTCCTCTTATAAAAGGCCCCACCTCTACCTCTTTACCCACACTTCCAAAGCCTTTGGCTCGGCCAGACCCTGCCCATTTCATCTCTCAATATCCCTCTCTAACTCCATGAAACCTCCCTTGGGCAGAATCCTTCCCAAGGAAAACTTTGAGCTCAAACCAAAGGGAGTTACCCGATTTTAAGGTAATGTCTTCACTTGAGTCCTTTGGTATTATTTTGCTTCTCCAACCCCCTAAACTCTTTTTATTCATTTCTTTTGTAAAAAATCCAATATCTTCAATATACTAGGATGTTGTTATAAGAATTATTCTAGCTACACTTACACACACTTTCTTCTAATGGTTAAAGAACATACTGTTTCTGTTGTTGGTGATTTTCTGCCTCACGAAACGATGATTGTTCAATATTCTTTTAACACCTTTAAATGTGGCCATTATGATGTCTCTGTATTTTTTATATGATATATATGGTATTTTATGTTTACTATATGCTTCTGTATTTTATATTTAAACCATACCTTTATTATTTTCATGTTCTGTAAATGCGATAATTTCATATGAGGAAGTGTGGACTACCTCCCCCTCAAGTGATGTGACTCATACATGCAATACATGGAATGAATAAAGAATGATATTAATGAACATATGTGACCTATAAAACATATATATTATACTGTAATTATAATATATATATATATATATCATTTAATTTTAATTCCATTAATATGGAAAAAAAAGAAAGTAGCGTTCATGTGTACGTACGGCCTACCGTCTCCATGAACGGTGCTTTTTGTTTTTTATCTCCAAATGATATGGAATAGTATGAAATGAATATGTACTGGATATATATGATATTTTAATCATTAAGACTATTCTGGAAATTATTTACTTATAAATACATGGGCAATCATTTTTCAAACAAGTTCATTTTTGACTAATGTACCAAACATCGACAAAAACGTCTGATACGAACTCACTTTATTAACCAATTATTATAACATTATAATATGTGATATGAACTGAATAATAATATTTAAAGGAGGAACTTATGAAATTATAAATTGAACAAATTTTATTATTCATGATATTATAGAATGATCGAGTCATGTCGGGCACGAGGTAAGGGATCCTACTCCTCTCTTTCTTTTTAAGTACACTCTTGTATGTCATTCATTTTAATGCTCATATTTCATGTTATTGGGATATTCACTTATATTACTCTTAGTGTTATTTTTATGTTCATATTATGAGAGAACTTATTCTCTCTAATATATCCATTTTGAATTTTTATGTGGCGTCGTTAGGCTGCCGAGTTTTCGTAAGGGATTTTTCATCTCACTTTTATTCCTGTGAGATTTATGCTACATTTGCCACAATTTACTTTGAGTGGTGTATATACTGCCCATTATTATAAAATTTTTGTAGTATAATTTCATTTATGGGTGTTAAAATCTTCATTGTATGACCCTTGTTCCATGGGGTGTACGTTTCGAATGTTACCCAACTCAGTAAGGGGACCTTTCACCCTCCACTTTTTAAAAGACTTCTTTTGTTATGTCTTTTAATTCACATACTATTATGTTGGGATATGTTCTCTTATATCCTTATTGATGTAAATTTTATGTCCAAGTGATGAGATTCCCTCTTTATCTCTCATCAACTCATTTTCTGAACTTTGAAATGATGCCGTTAGGCTGTTGAATTTTACCAAGGGAACTTTTTTAACACAATTTCGATTTCTTTGGGTTCAACATGTAGTTATTGAATATGTCATCTTTTGAATATGTGTGAATGAAATTTTATTGTTTTAAACTTAATATCCACTTATATTGGGTGTATTTATATTTGTTACACATAATTTTGTGATTGAATTATCCTTAATTTAAGGATACCTTCTTTATAAGGGAATTCATCACATTTGACATTTCTAATGAGATTTCATTGTTGTTATGCACCAATTCACTCTTATATGGTGTATATATTGTCCTTTGGAATATTATATTGTGAATCCATTTATTCTCATGATATTATAATGTACTGACTAAATGTTATTCCTCAATTACTGTATTCAAGTGTCACTAATTTAGGTAGAACCCCTTTAACCAAAATATCGCTTTAAATGTTTTAATTATTTGTTCTTATTAATATCCCTGTTTTCAAAATGGTTTTAAGGATTTATTTATATGGATATTAATGGTTTAAAATTTTAAAAGCTTCAAGGTGGTATGGGACACTTTGATTCAAAAATCTCTTTATTAAATGTTTTAAATGTTTTTGGAAATGGTTTCTTTTTGAATGGATTCATTATTTCAATATGCTAAAATGTTATATTGTGATTGAAATGTGGAAATGTTATCTTTCCTTTATGCATGTTTTATGTGATACATTTATGTTATGGTTCTTGGGAATTGTTATGAAAACGGGTGGTTTCGTGATAAACTAAGGGCGGGTGAGCCCGATATAGCTCTCCAATGCATTGGGTAACGCGAAGGAGTGAAACATTAAGGTTTCTCTGAAGAGATTTAAGGAATATACTGTGGTGGGTATTCCAAACGTAACCATGAGGGTTACTCCCTATGTAATAATGTTATGAATACCTCAAGTTACCTTTTATGTGTTATGATTTCTAGGATTTATTCATGATTTGATGAGGTATGTTAAAGTGCCTATGTTTTATGGGTAAAGTATGATTTCAATTCTTATGTATATATGAACTCATGTTTCCTTTCCATATTTTTTATAACCCTTACTGAGCTTTTTATGCTCATCCCAAGTTTTTTTTGAAATTTTTTTCACAGGTCAAGGGAAAGGTACATGATATGATGATAGTGTCAATGAAGTGTCAAGAAAGAATCCATGTTAAATTTGCTTCCATTGACGGAAAAAAATGAATACTATCTTTTATGTAACAACTTTGTTTAAATGTGGAATGTAATGTAAATTTTATGATCTAATTCTCTAAAACTCTAAACCTGAATAGATCCTCAATGTGTAATCTTGTAATAACTCAAGATTAAGTAAGGTTTAAGGTTGGGACCGTATAGATGCCCTATATATGTCCTTATGCAACATGACATGGGGTCACTACAGGGTGTGTAACCTTGGTACAAAACTTTTAGTCCCCATAAACCATCTTACCAAAATCATAAGAAGAAAAATAATGTAAAACATTTATACACACCATGTAAATTCTAATTATTACTATAATTACATTTTGAGTCTCCAGATTCACAATTGACTTCTCTAAAACATATAGATTGACATAGAGAGTATCACATGACATCATAATAGGGTAATACAAACTTAAAAAATCCATATCCATTGGGATCAAGACTAAAACTAAATTCCACCTACTTGAAGGGTTAAACGCTAAATCATCTGGTGTAGAATGATGCCTGGATTTTGTTGCTACCCAATATGATGATGATCATTACAATGAATGGAGATCATTATCACCATGTAACATTTGTTAATCATGATTTCATCTATTGGTCAAAGGGGAGGGAGGAGTGACTCTACATGTATCATACACAAAAAACATGGGTGGGGTAGGTTTTAATTTGAAATAAATTAATTAAATTTTCTGCTAATTAATAACCTCTCCACTCAACAACCCACCAAATCTCCCTTGGTTTCACACCCGGTGCATACATCATATTTCCCATTGGGTAAACACGGTGTTCCTAACTAAATTGAGGCATCATATTTCTTATTTGAGGCTCCACATGGGTTTTTTCCACTTGTTAAGAAAAATATCATTTGTGCTACAAAATATATTTAGTATTTTTGTATCACCATGTTGAGCCTCTCCAAGCCCTGAAATCCCCAATCCACACAGAGGAAAACATTAAAAATTTCTATAGAAATATTACAAATCTATACAGATCAAAAATTGAGTCAATACATTCTCCCATGATTATGTATTTTCATCATTGAAAAGTGAAATCTTAGGCATAATGGAATGAAACTGAGATTTCAAGTTGAACTTCCATGCCAGGAAGCACAAAAATTGTTCCTATAATACTTACAAGAACATATCATAGGAAATAATCAAATTCAAAAAACATGCACATGTAGTTACAAAAAATTATCATTAGGGAAACATGATGAACATGTATCATATTCTGCTAAAGGAGGAAAAACAACAACCACCATGGTTTATCTACAATCATAGGGTATAGTGGTACACCACCTAGATAACCTGACATAGATTCCAATATAAACACATAGTTGACATCCACCCTATCATGAAAATTATGGATACATCCTCAATAATCATGGGTTTACTATTCATGTTGAGAATGTGGGGGTACCAAAGAACCAAATAGGGATTCCCATGTGTAAACATTGGATCTTACCGGGCCCTTCATCTTCGATCCTCCAACCATAACATATATCACCAAACCAGATTCACTACCACACCATGTAGTGTCACCCTAGATGATTATGGATGTTAGATAACCAATACACACTATAAAAAATTCACGGGGCCAAACTCCACCTCTAATGAATGATTCATTGAAAGTATCTCCCTCCACCAGGGTTTCAAAGAATATTGGTCAAACATAAAAAATCAACATGAAAATCAACAACCCACTATGAAAGTTCAATGCACATCCTATACACCAACAAAAAATCATAAGGAAATCACCCCCATACATCAAAATTATAATATTTGGACAACACTGACTCATCCAAAATGGTTTAACCGTGTTAGAAGAAATGTTCCTCAATGGGGAAAACGTCCCTCTTCATCTGGAGTCCAAATATACATCAAACACACAAAATCCTGGATCTACCAAAACCCCACATCACCCTGGTAAAACATCAAGATAGATGGTAAAATAGAAGTGTATCTCACAACAGTGTCTAAAATATAATACCAGGGAATTTTGAAAGGACAACGAGCCAAACTATGTTAATCTTTAGAGACTCTGATTCAAAGGCCTGTATGGTATCTTGCATACCCACCCCCCACACTCAAGCTCCATGATCATGGTGTTGACACATGAGTGTTGCAGTGGTAACACAACAACCCTCCTACCACCAAGTGTATCACTAGCCACTACTCCACCTTATCCTCCATCATTAGGAACTCCTTTTTTAAAATGCTACCTCTTTGAAAAATGAATACCTCCATGTATCACGACTAGTCAGAAAATCTCTACAAAAATTCCTAAAATCATTGTAATAATTACACCACCTCTCCTATGAATGACAAGATACTTGATGTGGCTCCATCACTACAATCCCACATGACAAATCTGGTCATTTGTATAAATCTCAAAGTAAATACCCATATACCTAATTCATTACATGGGTATACCTCCTATTACACAATATTTTTAATCTTCTATTTTCCAACTACTGGATATTTACTTAGCCTCATGAAGACCAATAATGAGAAAAAAAATACTCATTCCTCCTTCAGGAATCTCAGTTCAACCAGATATACATCCAATAAACTGAAGAATAGGGATGTTTTATGCAGACAACGCATTCCCTGAGGTCTCTTTGGTGGCCCTTATAAAAGGTCTAAAAATGTAATAATGGTTCTCAAACCATATCCATCTCGTATTGTGAATGCTATGTAACCCTTGTCGAATACACTACCATGGTAATGATACCCTTCTTAATTTGTAGAAGCTCTATGATATACACTAGTTTCAGTGTGACTAGGTAAAACTCTCCATTGAAGAGATGCTTAATCTCAACCCAAGAGAGAATCTCCTCATTATGAGTATTCATAACTAGAATCCATCATCTCCTGGCCGAACCCTATAAAATTAGGACCCTAGGACCACCATCTGATAGGGATCAGTTCTTGCATGGTAGAAAACATGTTTGACAGTCACGATCCATTCATCAACTATATGGTGGTATTTTTCAGCTCAATACATCATGGGTTTTTTCATGTAACTGATGTATTGCATAGAGACTATGCACACCCATGGCCTATACTGCTGACAAAACCAGCTACTCAATGGTTGGTGGCGAAAATAGAGGACCACATGTATGTTCAACATCAAAACTAGATCCATGCACTAAAGCCTCTTCATAGAGCCCATTATAATCAAAATCATTCCTAGGAACCCTATATTGATGTCCTCATGGGGGAATATTGAAACAGAATCAAGACATTCCACATTGAAATAATATATCTCAGGAGATGAATCAATAAGGATAAGGAAATCACAATCCAGTCCTATATGAAGCATGTAAAATTATATCCATGAGACCAGGGTCCTAAGGAACCAAATATAAATGAATGTTATCATAGTAATAAATAATTGATATGTCAACTACCACTAAAACACCATAACCACTACCCTAAGGAATGAACTTGAAACAATATAACATTTCTGTTGTCCAACAAAAACCCATATCATGACATTGTTCTATGATGTTGTGAACTATCTATGATACCATTCTTTCAATACCCGACCAAATTTGGTCCAAGAAACAACACCCTAATACTACCTCTAATAGGACAAGGGATTGAGTCATGTGCTAGTAATACATATAACATAGATGTGATGCCTATGACTAAGGTACCTATATGAATGAACCCACAAACTCTTCCACACAACTATGAGAAGATATAAAAATATGGAAATTAAAACCAATCCATACTATTATACCAAACAAGTGTTAAAAATAAGTACTAAAAGTGTAATAATGGAAAAACCATTCCCACAAAAAACTGTAAAAGTATACAACCTGCATAGAAGGAGGGGATCACTGTTAAATAAAACTATCAGAATGATCCTTTTCCATCATCCAATAAATAATTTTTTTCCTTGTTAATTATGATTCACGCACCTAGGGTACTCTGGGAAATCTACTGAAATTTATATGGTTTGTAAAAGAAAAAATAAGTGTGGGAAAATTTTGTGTAGGTTAGTATTAAAATATTTTGAAAGAACCCAAAAACCCAAAAATGATAGGGATCAACAAAAAAAGAAATAGTCTAATAAAACAATCCAAAGGGTACATTATCAAGAGTGGAAATCTATGTCAAACCATCTTTGCCTATACATCCCTAGTCAGATCATTCTACAATGGGTGTCAACATAGAAACATGAAAACAATGCAATTAATCTAAGAAACACCATGATATACTCATTTTTTGACTCCATGTCCCACGACGGCTTGTCCACATCTCCATCTACAAGAACTTACTAAATGATTAAAATGATATAAACAACTAGGATAACCTACTCCATGATCTCAACCATAATATATGGTACCCATATGATAAATAAACTCCATTGGGAATAACATTACCATTCCGGATGGTACTTCTGAGAGAACATGCTCTAACAGTAATAGCATGTAGGGTCAATCTCAAGTGACTAGTGCCATAGGTCTTGTCATAACTAATCTAAAGTCTTCAAAAAAAATGTACACCTAGTGGGTAGGTCCACCCCTCATGATTTCACGGAATTGATGGTGTATTTCTACATGATACACACCATGTTCAGATTCTCTAATAAGAGATAATAGGGGGACTCACACCTCTCCACTACCCTAAAATCGATGGAGTACTATCTCATTACTAACACGTAAAACCATTGGTGATGCTAAATTTATTGGACCTCACATAAATTTATTGAGGGACCACAGACATCTAAATAGGAATAACATGTAACATGTGTATGTTCCCGGTCCTCATAATTGTTCTCCATATTTGTGGGAGCCTCGACTCCAGTGGAGGGCCAAGTCCTCATAACTACTAAAAAACATTAGAGCAATGCTTTGTAAATGGGGACCCGGATATTTGTACAAAAATATATTACTACTCAGTGCATAAAGTACCTGCACACTGATAAAACATGGGGATATCACTTAATGGATATAGTACACACACCATTATACAATAGAAGAGTACCAATCTATGGCCAGATCACACGCACCTCGGTATGATAGGGTAGTACCACTCTACCACCACTATCACTATGGATGTCCTTCTCCCTAACATGAACGGGGAGTATGAACCCCATACTAGAGTACCTACTCACTTGTTTGATAGGTGAGCACCAACTCTTTTAGAACAACACATATAAAGGACATGCATCCCGGATCAACAGCAGCGTTCTATTTCAAGGGACAGAGGTCTTGCACCCATGAAAGATAAGTTGGTACCCATTGTATCTACATGTCGCATATGGAGGATGGTACCCTAACATGGTCAGGGAATACCCACAACAAAGATATAACACCACAACCTTGTCAAATAGGAGAGTTACTACTCTATCTCGATAAGTTTAATGGCATACCCACACCATAAAACAAAAGGGGAGAACTTCATACAACTACTCTAATGATATGAAAAACACACATCCTGTAATGATTGGAGAGTACTAACCTCGATATGACTACAAAATATGAAGAGAACATTGACGCACAACATGTTGTGTCCTATATTTACCAAAGAAGAGAGGTAAAGGAAATCCATGCCTTAATTATGTAGGAGAGTAATAGTTCCAATGTCTCTCACTAAAATCCACACCGATATCAAAAATCAAAAAATAATTTTTGAAAGGATCATCACACATATCATAACTCATATTTCCACCCTACAATGTGTAGGGGACCCATTCCCTGATACAGAAGGGAAGAGCCTATCTATAAAGACATGGAAATTCCATTTATTTTCTTTTATTATTTGGGAATTTTAGGAGTCCGTGAAAATTTACAGCGCGTGATTTTGAGGTCCAGTGTGACCAAAATGAATTTATGAACATTTTTTTGTGTACATTCAGTAAACGAGTTAGTGGGATTTTTTACCTTTTAAACTAGTTATGAGAATTATAATCTAAGGGCACCATTGAACTTGTAGTGCCAGTATTCACTTAAGGAGACCATCACCTCGACTGCAGTTGGTCGAGAGTGAAAGATAAAATTTAGGGCTTTTGGTGGAAGAATTAAATTAAATAAAAATGACTAACATATTTATTTTAGAAACCCCCTCAACATGGTTTATTTCGGTGGAGACCACCTGAGCCTAAAACTCCAGCATGAATGTTTTAAAGGTGGGGACCACCAGATTTAAACTCTCCAAATTTGAAATTAATGGCGGGGACCACTCGAACCCTATTAATGGGGGAGAAACCACTCAACTCCCCATTAATTCTTTCCTCCATTAATTTGAGCCAACTATATTGATACAATTAAATATTACAACACTCCATTTTATTATTAGATCAAACCAAAAATTACTGAAATGTGTCAGCATTTTTAATTGTGACGTCATTATTAATCTACTTAATTTAAATTAATAAATTGGCTATTCATCATTTTGGTGGAATTGGGGAAATAGATGTCAAAGGGATAAGATTTGGAGAATCGTGGAGAAAATAATCCTCCAATGTAGAATGATTTCACCAACGAGAAATGTATTCATCTACGACGATACATCGATTTATCCTGGGATCAGAGGTGTGTGGTCGGCGTGATGTACGTCGATATATTCAAATTCTTTCTCGAGCCAAATATAACGAACCTTTGAGTTAGGGTTGTTGTTTGAATTTTTCCCCTTAATCGTTCATGATAATTCATCCTAAAATCTGGAAGATATTATAGTCACATTCTATCACTTTAACACAGAGACTATGTGCCAAACAAACATGGCCCAACCACTCTGCAAATCTTGTGCTTAAATTGATGTGTTATTCACGATGGAGGAGGACGACAACCAACCTCGGTGGGGCATGAGAATGGTGGCCTACACCACCGCTGACCACGAACAAGGAGAAGGTGAAACAACACCATCGCACAGCTTCACGATGTTGGAGACCTCCGCTGCATGAGGCCTCTACCGCCCTACGGCCTCGCGCCGCCCCACGGCCTCCGCCGCCCACAGCCTCACCTCCGCAAGGCCCTCTGCAGCCCCCGTGGCCCTAACACCTTGCGGCCCTCCACGGACCCCACGGCCTCGCCGCCCCCAGCCCTCTATGGACGATGTGACATCCCCACCCCACCGCCCTCCATGGCCCCCTCGGTCTCACAGCCCTGTGGCCCTCCACGGCCCCCATGGCATTCACCACCCAGCGGCCCTCTACAGCCCCCATGGCCTCACCACCCCACAACCCTTCATGGCCCCACACGGACTCGCAGGCCTCGTGGCCTTGAAACTGCCCTCGTGGCTTCACACCACTCCACAGCCCTACGATGCCTAGTGGGGGTCATGCCGGACCCAGCGTACTGGGTTGGTCCGACCGGGTTGGACCAGACTGGGATCAGCTACAAGCTTTTCTCTCTATTATCCATAACATTGGCACCAGGCGTCCGTTTGACAAACCGTCAATCGAACTGTAAAACTTGGATTGAGATGGTCTATTTGATAAACCCCACTTGAGATTTGGATAATGATGGGATACAATCAGGTCAGATCAGGCATGAATACAACCAGGCCCTCAGGACTAAAAGGCTAATAACTTCCTGACTGGGCATCCGATTGACACATTTTTTGTTTCTCTGAGACCCCTGTGACTTGGTGTTACTTTGAGATAGATTTTCAAGGGACTTTATGGAAGTTGAAGTATCAACTAGTGGCTTCAAGAGCAGACTCTTCAAGAGATGATCAAGCTTAGTGCGAAAAACCAGTAGCTAGTTGTGATGTTAAGAATGAATAGTGATCATGTCTGGGTCAGCACTGAGTGATCCTGTGTGGGTCAACACCAAGAGGTCTTGAGTTGGTCAACACCGAGGGATTCTCTATGGGTCAGCACTGAGGGATCCTGTGCGGGTCAACACCGAGCGATCCTTTGTGGGTAATCACCTAGCGATCCTATGTGGGTCAGCAGCGAGCGATCCTGTTTGGGTGATCACCGAGCGACCATATGTGGGTCAGTAGTGAGAGTTCATGTGTGGGTCAGCAGAAAAGCCTCATAACAGTGTATGATTATTTAGTAGGAACATCTTATCATCTCTACCATTATACCTATGAAATACATTGTGTGAGACGATTCAATGCCTTTCGGGTATCCTTTTGTGTGGTGTACCTGTGTGGTACGTACCTTCATGGTATTCCTTCCGTTGTGGAATAGTTGAGCTTTTGGATTTGAGTTTGACTTCGTGTTTTCATTAATGATTGAGATGATAATACTTGATGACTTAGGTATATGTATGGGTATATACCTAAGTTGTTTTATCAGTTGATTTCATGCCTTATGGTTTATCCTTGGTTGATTTTGGTGAGACCTTGAGGGTCTCGGGGTCCCTATTGAGTATCGTTAAACTCACCCATGCATGAGTTATGCCTGCACCTTATTGTGGTTGGTGCAGAAGACGGACATCACTGATCGAGGCTGAGGGTACCATAAAGAGACTGGGCCCGAAGGTGGACCATATGACATGACATTATGCAGTAGAGATGGGCATACATGGAGTGCTGAGGAGGTGATATGTACCTACCCTTCAGGTAGGAACCTCAGAGGACGACCCGGTAGCTGCCTTTCTTTTCCATCAGTTGTATTGTATTTCAGTAGTACTTGTACCATTACTATTGGGCTTTTATTCCATCCCCTTTTTACTCTCATCACTTTTTTTCCTATATAGTAGAATTGATTTCATATCTTGATGTGTGCATGGTTGTGTGACTTTAAAGGTTATATAGGAAATTCCTTCCCAGTTTTATGGAATACACCTTCAGTGCTAGTCACCATCCCCTAGCCAATGGAAGGCGGGCTTGTAGTAGACATGGCATGGGCCCCGGGGGATGGGTCACGACAAATTGGTATCTGAGGAGTCAGTTCTACTTTATAACATTAGACTTTGATCTTTTTAATGTCAATAGTGTTATGTTTAGTGAGTGAGTTTATTATTTTAGGGAATCCATTTTTTTTGCAGTGGCCAACGTGTCCATACATCAGGACCCTATCTTCTGATTTCTTACTCTGTACATGAAAAAACTGATTGCGTGTATGTTTTGAATAGTTTTCTCTAATATCTCTTTGATCCATCTCACCAGGTATAAATTTTTGACCATGACACACCTGTTTCTATTCTGGATGCCTCCACACAGACAGCCAGCTTGGGTTCTGGATATAGTTTGCAATGATAGCCCTCTGAGCGACGAGGCCTCGCTGTAGGGCCCTTTTCTAGTTGAGGCACCAGTGAAGGAACCAGTGGTACCATTTCCCTATTAGGACACCTATTCCACTAGCCCCAGTAGTAGAGGATGCACACCACTTGAGTGCGTTGCATGAGTTCCAACGCCAGAGTCTACCTTGGTTCAGGGGAGAGACGAACCCACATGAAGCTGAGGATTGGCTGGAGGTCGTATTGAGAGTCTTCCGACCGGTAGGGACAGTAGCAGATCTCATTAGGATCCTTTATACTAGTCTACAATAGGTAGAAATAGGATGATTTTTGATCTTAATTCTCTAGGTTCACGATGAGGTGACGATTCTATGGGCCTGAACCAGGTGACTATGAAAAACAAGTACCCACTTTCGAGGATTGAGGAACTCATTTAATAGCTTAAGGGAGCACAATGGTTCTCAAAGATAGACCTCAGATCATGCTATCACCATCTCAGAGTATGAGACAAGGATGTGCAGAAGACGACTTTAAAATGTCAGTATGTCCATTAAAAGTTCTTGGTAATGACGTTTTGTGTTACCAATGCCCCATCAGTGTTCATGGGACTCATGAATAGGATCTTTCAACCATACCTTGATCGCTTTGTAGTAGTCTTCATCGATGACATTCTAATCTACCCGACTAATGAGGAGGAGAATACCTATCATTTTCTTGTAGTACTGGACACACTTTGAGAGCACCAGCATTATTGTAAGCTCTCGACGTGCCAGTTGTGGATCAGAGAGGTTCACTTTCAGGGATATGTCATATCGAGGGCTGGAGTTACAGTAGATCCAGTAACAATTAAGGAATTACTTCTTTTGGAGCCTCCTAGGAGTGTGACAGAGGTACAAAGATTCCTAGGATTGGCTGGATACTACCAGAGATTTGTGCTAGATTTCACCAGAGTTGCAGATCCTTTATCAGTATTGATGAAGAATGGGAAACCATTAGTTTTGTTGGAGAGATGTCAGTGGATTTTTTAGTAGATGAGGAAGAGGCTGACTATTTCCCCCCTCTTGAGGCTACTGGAGGAGGGTGTAGGGTACGTAGTCTTCTGTGAAACATCAGAGATAGGGCTCAGATGTGTACTGATGTAGGAGCGAGCAATGATCGTATATGGTTCTCAACAGCCGAGACAACATGAGTAGAACTATGATACCCATGAAATGTAGTTAGAAGTAGTGGTATTCACCATGAATATGTGGAAACATTTTTTAATGGTAGAGCGATTTACAGTATACTCTGATCACAAGAGTCTTAGTTATATCATCTCTAAGAAGGACCTAATCCTGTTACAGTAATGTTGGCTTGAGTTCTTCTAGGACTATGACATCGAGAATCTCTATATTCTTGGAAAATGGAATGTTGTAGTAGATACACTCAGTTGTAGATCTGTATACAACTGCAAGGTGAGGCTATCATGACGCTGCTTTTTTTGAACACCGCCTTCCATCCTCAGACGGATGGTCAGACTGAGTGGACCATTCAGACCATCAAGTACATGTTATGTTCTTGCATCCTTGACTTCAGTAGAAGCTGGGAGGATCACTTTCCTTTGGTGAGTTTTCATTCAACAATAACTATCACTCCACCATTGGGATGGCACCTTTTGAGGCATTGTACAAGAAACCTTGCAGATCACCTTTGTACGGTACTGACCTAGGGGAGTCAACACTAGTGGGACATAGATGGTACGGGCTACCACAAAGAAAGTGCAGATCATCCAGGAGTGGATGAAGACTGCACAGAGCAGGTCGAAGTCTTATTCGAATAAGAGACTAAGACCTCTAGAGTTCGAGGATGGTGACAGTATCTTTCTATGGATCTCACACCAATTAGGTATTCAAGGATTTGGCGGAGGTGGAATGTTATATCCGAGGTTCGTCTGACCATTTTAGTTTCTCTGTAGAGTTGGTGAGGTGGATGATTTCATAGAACGTCAACCTCAGTTGCATTGGGTGCTCGATGTCTTCCATGTATCCTAGCTGAGGAGATACGTGCATGAACCTTCTCACTTCATCGACCACAGTTATATGGACGTCTACGACGAGGTGACTTTTTCAGAGGTTCCGGTGGATATTGATGATAAAAAAGAGTGGGTCCTCTGTGGGCAGTCGATACCTCTGAGGTGAATTTGCTGGTATCATGAGAACTTCCAAGAGAGAAAATAGGTTCATGAGGCTTAGATTAATGCTCAGTACCCCCACTTGTCCTGTTAGTTTGAGTTGTGGCTTATGGGAATGCAAAGCCCAGAGGTGGGGAGACTGTAATGACCCAAAAATTCCATGTAAATGTTTTTTTTGATTTTTTATATGGGAATTTTACAAGTCTGTGAAAATTGACAGGAAGTGAATCTGAGGCCTGATGTTCCCTTAATGAATTTATGGCCTTTTTTAGGTACGTTCAGTAAACGTGCGAGCGAGGTTTTTGTTTTTATTTTAAACTGGTGCTCAGAATTGAAATATGAGGTCACCGTTGAACTTGCAGTGCCATTATTTTCTTAAGGAGACCATCACCTCGAATGCAGTGGGTCGAGAGTGAAAGGTAAAATTTTGTGCATTTTGGAAATAATTAAATAAAATAAAAATGTAGAAAATTTTTATTTTAGGAACCCCCTCAAATTGTGTTATGGTGGTGGGGACCACCTATACTTAAAACTCCCACGTGAATGTTATAATGGTGGGGACCACCAGATTTAAAACCTCTCAATTTGATATTTAAGGTGGGGACCACCTAAACCCTCTTAATGGGGGAGAAACCACTCAACTCCCCATTAATTATTTTCCTCCATTAATTTGATCCAATTAAATTGATACAATTAAATATGGTAACACCCCATTTAATTGATGGACCCAACAAAAAATTAATGAAGTGTGTCATCTTTTTTAATTTTTGAAGAATTATTAATCTACTTAATATTAGTTATTAAGATGGATATTCCTCATTTTGGTGGAATTGGGGAAATGGTTGGCAATGGGATAAGATTTGGAGAATTGTGGAGAAACTAATCCCGTAATGAAGAATTACCTCGCCAAAGAGGAATGTCTTCAACTATGACGAATTGGCGAAGGAGCTCGAGATCAGAGGAGTGCGGGGGGGTACGACGAACGTCAACATATTCGAATTCTTTCAAGCGCCACCATCATTAAACCTTCTAGGTATGTTGGTTGTTTGATTATCTTTCCCCTTAATTGTTCTTGTTAATTCATTGTAAAATCAGGAATAGATTATAGCGGCTTGCTACTACTCTAACGCAGAGAGTGTGGGACAAAAATTCATGACCCGACCTCTCCACAATTCTAATGTTTTAATTGTTGTGTTATTCACGATGGAGGAGGATGGAAACCAACCTTGGTGGGGCATGAGAATAGGGGCCTACATCACTACAAGCCATGACAATGGAGCCATTGAAACGACGCCCCCTCGTGGCCTCAAACAGTCTATGGCCTCACGCCGCTCGCAGACTCCTATGCCCCGCTTCCTCCACTGCTCCGCATCCTCTCCGTTGTGTGGCCCTCTGAGGCCCCTGTAGCAACACCGCTCAGCAGCGCTCTGCAGCCCCAAGGCCTCACCACCCTGCGAACATCCACGTTCCATGCGACCTCGCCACCCAGACAAGCATTCGCGGCCCCTGCGGCCTCGCCTCCCTTTCCACCTCAACGCCACCCTCGTGGCCGCGAACCGATCTGCGTCCCCCGTGCAGCCCTGCGCAGGACGAGCCAGACCCAGTGTGGGCTGGGCAGACCCAGAAGGCTTGGTCAACCCAAAATTTGTCGGGTTGGCCTAGGCTAGGTCGGACTGGACCCGAACCAGCTACGAGCTATTTGCCCTATCGGCCATAACATTGGCACCAGGCGTCCATTTGAAAAACCATCGATGGAGTTGTAAACATTAGAGAAAGATGGTACCTTTGGTATACCCCACATGAGATTTCAATAAAGTTGAGATATAGTTGGGACAGATCGATCACGAATCCAATAGAGCCCTCGAGACTAAAAGGATAATAACATACAGAAAAGGCATCTGATTGATGCAACATATGTTGAGTTGAGACCCCTATGACATGGCGGTCCATTGAGATAATTTTCCATGTGACTTCATGGAATTTGGAGTATTGACTAGTGGCATGAGGAGAAAACTCTGCCAAAGACGAGGAAACATAGTGTAGAATCACAGTAGCTAGCTTTGAAGTGAAGAATGAATAGCGATCTTGTGTGGGTCAACAGTGAGCAATCCTGTGTGGGTCAGCACCGAGAGATCCTATGTGGGTCAGCACCGAGTGATCCTATGTGGGTCAGTGCTGCGCGATCCTATGTGGGTCAGTATTCAGAGGTCCTGTGTGGATCAGCAATGAGCGATCTTGTGTGGGTCAGCACCAAGGGATCTTGTGTGGGTCAGCACCAAGTGATTTTATGTGGGTCAACACCGAGCAATAATGTGTGGGTCAGCACAGAGAGATCCTATATGGGTCACCACCGAGAAATAATGTGTTGGTCAGCACAGAGCGATCATCTGTGGGTTCGCACCAAGCAATCCTGTACGGGTATGGACCTAGATAACCTCTGTGGGTCAACATCTAAAGATATTATGTGGGTCAGCACTGAACGATACTATGTGGGTCAGCATAAGAGCCTCTTAACAGAGTAATATGATTAATTAGATACATCTAATAATCCCTACTACTGTACCGATGTGGTTCATACATTCATGGTATTCCTTCCTCTGGGGAACAATTGAGATTTGGGATTTGAGTTGGACACTGTGTTTTCTTCATGATTGATATGGGTATACATGATAACTTAGGTATATGTATGGGAATATACCTATGTATGGTTGTCAGTTGATTTCATGCCATGTGGTTTATCCTTGATAGATTTTTGTGAGACCTTGAGGGTCTCGGGGTGCCTATTGACTATTGTTATACTGACCCTTTCACGGGATATTCCCGCACCTTATTGAGTTTGGTGCAGATGACAGAAACAATTGATAGAGGCTAAGGATACTAGGGCTATACAGGCCCCAGAGGTGGACCATATGGTGTGACGGTACACAGAGGAGATAGGAGGATGTGGTGTGATGAGGAGGTGAACTGTACCAACCCTTCAGGTAGGAACCTCATAGGATGACCCAGTAGCTGCATTTATTTTTATTCATTTGAATTATATATCAATTATACTTGTACCATTACTATTTATCTTGTACTCTGGCTCATTTATACACTTACCACTCTTTTTCCTATAAAGTTGACTTGAGTTTGTATATTTCTGTGTGATTGGTTGCATGTGTTTATAGTTTATAATGGAAATGACTACCCTATGTTAGGGAATACGCCTTTGGTTCTAGTCACCAGCCCCTAGCCTGTAGAAGGTGGGCTTGGGGTGGTAACGTCATGGTCCTCGGGGGACTGTTCGTGAAAAATCGGTATCAGAGGAATTGGTTCTACCGTAGAACATTAGACTCTACTCTTTTTAATGGAAATGGTGTTGAGTTTAGTGAGTGTGGTTATTATTTTAGTGAATCCAGTGTTGCTTTGGCGATAAATGTATCCATACACCAGGACCCTGACATATGATTTATGACTCAGTTTACGAAAACACTAATTGCATGTGTGTTTTGAAAACTTATTGTTGTGATCTATTTGAGTCTCACCAAGTATAACTTTATGACTGTGGCACACCTGTTTCTATTTAGGATGCCTCCACGTAGAGAACCAGCTAGGGATTCAGATATAGTACGCACTGATATCCCACCGAGAAATGAGGCATCGGTTCAAGGCCCAGTTCTAGTAGAGGCACTAGTGGAGGAACCAGTGGTACCATTAGTTGTTGGGCCACCAATGCCTCCAGCCCTAGAAGCAGAGGGCACACACTACTTTAGTGTTATTCATGAGTTCCATCGCCAGAAGCCACCCAGGATCAGGGGAGAGACGGACCCACATGCCACTGAATATTGGAAGGAGGACATAGTGAGAGTCTTCCGACTGGTAGAGACACCAGCTGATCTCATGGTGATCATTTCCACCAGTCTTCTACTGGAAGCAGCAGACAGATGGTAGAGCATGATGCTCCACGTTCACGACGAGGTGATGCTTCTATGGAGAGTCTTCGACAGCCTGTTTCGGGTAGAGTTTGTTCCAGTGAATCTTCGCGCATTTTTCATACAAAAGTAACTTCATTTGCAGTAGGGTCTTATGATAGTGTCTTATTACTCAGTGAGTATCATTGACCTCTCACACTACTCCACAGATGTAGAGTGAGACCCATTCTTCAGGGCCCAGACCATCGAGGAGGGGCTCAGGCGATATATTAGGGCTTTGATAATTTCACATAGCATCCCGAAGAAGGTGCAGGTATTAGAGAGAGACCTCTTAGGTGAGAGTCTCCTTGCTGAGCAGTCACCAAAAGTTAGACACACCACCATACAACACGTAGCAGAGTCTGCTACAGGTGCCAGCAGACAGATGTCACAGAGGTCCAGTGTAACACCCTGAGATTTTATGAAAAATATTCTTTTTAATTTCATTAATTTCTTGTGTTGTACGCTACACCAAAATGAGCTTGTACAACATGCATCCCTGACTTGTCTTGCATTACACTCAATCACGACCTTCCATGATAGCGTGTGTTGTACGCAAAATCGTGTTTCGCTAAACAACGATATGTTATATAAACTAGCCGTTATGAATAGTAATACCAACTTTATGAAATTTTAAAAATTTTATCTTTTAAAATGGACTTCATTTTTGGATTCAGAATATCGAAATTTTCCTAGGGTGAATTTTTGGTATTTTTCTGAAAACGTTGAATTTTTGTGAATAGTGAAAATACTAGCTTACTATTCAAAAACCGGCAATTAATTTAAATAATTATTTATTTTTTTAAAATTTATTTTAGGTCAAAATTTATACATAATACCTATATAAGTTCAATTTAAGTCATTGGAGTCATTTTATTATAATTTTAGATATATAAAAAGTTTATTGAAATTTTCACAGTCTTTTACCCACCTCCTAGGAGAATTTGTAAATTCACATAAAACTTAATTTTACAGCTTCTGTAAGTGGAATTTTGAAAATCTGATAGACGCGGTTAATATCAAAGAAAAAAATGTGGTTCAATGAGATGAAAATAATTTTAGGTGAATAGCAACTTTTTACTTTTTTTACCACGGTTAAAAGTAAATACGGTAATTAAGGGTAAAATTGATATTAGTATTACCCTAAAACATGTCCTAATTATATTGGATAAGTTTAATTCGACCAAAAACAACCTTAGGAATAAAATATTCCCATTTAGTCCCACTTGGATTAGATTAGGAGTTTTATTATTAATTTATTTAAAGAAGGGTTAAAATAGTTAAAATCAAAGTTTAATAACGAAATCATTTTTAATATAGGGTTATACATAAGATAAATTCGATTATAAATATTAATTAGAAAGATAAAAATATTTCCTACATAATGGTGTTTTATTTAAATTTTTTTGACATTAAATAATTTAATTTATTTATGACACAATGATGATGTAGTAATTATATTTTTAATGAAATATTGACATAATTGATGTAATAAATAACCAAATAAATGTAATTTGAGACTTTTTTTGAATTACAATAATTTTATAGGTTAATATGACATGTTATTATTGATTTAAGTATCTTTTATCGAACTAATCATGCAGTTTTAATTTTCACAAAAATCAAGTACCAAATAGTGTTAAAATTGACATAAAATAGTTTTAAAAAACAATATTATATTATTAATTGATATTTTATTCCTAAAAATCTAAGGATCATCCAAATGACTTAGATAATGATATATATATTAATAATGAACCACTTGGGGTTCTTTTGGCTTGTTATAGTATGTTTATAACCTTATAGTGTATGAAAACAAGATGACACAGTATAAGTAAAATCATTTCAATTAAAGTTAAATCTAAATGATAAGTTTAAAATAGGAACCTAAACTTGTCTAAATTCTATTGGATGAGAGGACATTGACCCATCCCCACCTTAGATTCTAAATAAATCAATTTGGAGCTATTAAAAACCAAATATTACTTTATAATAAAATAATATTTTTAGTTATTCCAAAGGTGCCCCTCTCCTCCCTTATAAAAGGTCACCCATTCCCTCTTCTCTACACACCATTTTGAGCCTTGATTCTCAGCAAAACCCTACCAAGGTCTCTTCTACACTTCCCTAGAAACATCCTAGAGGTCCTGGTCTTCTTCAATGTCGAATTTTAGTGCCCTAAAAGGATGTCTCAAAGAGGCCCTTCAAAGAAGAGGTAATCTCTGTTACTGATTCTTTCAATTTTATTTCTTCTTCCACATCATCTTATTTAGTTGTTTCATTATGAAGTAATAATATCAGTATCACTCATATACTGAAATGTTATTATAAGTATGAAATAACCATATTTCACAATCTATCCATCCTACAGAAAATGAAATCACCGCGCGTGCGTACATACTGAATACCGTCTCCACGTCGTGGTGTAATCTGTTTTTCCAACACCACCTTACTTGGATGGGTATAATGGTGTAAAGAATAACTATAAATAGTTATTATAAAATCATAATGATTCTGATATATTGTATCATCCACTCCAATTCCATTCAATTATTATGGGAATGATATCATCGCTCGTGCGTACGTACGGACTACCGTCTTCACGACGCAATAAGATTCATTTTCCATGATTAACCATTCAAGAATCATTATAAAGTATATATAATGAATAATAATTAAATATATAGCATAATAAAGATACTGGATTTATGTATATATATATTTATGTCGTCCAATTAATTCCATTCAATTCAATGAGTAAACGAAAACAACTTTCATGCGTACGTACGGCCTACCATCTCCATGAACTGTGTACTTCTTTCCATTTATCGATCTATTATATATATGTATACTATGAATATATATTATATATAAATCATGTTTTATATTCTGGAATTAAGTAATCATGATCTATGTAATCATATGAATAATTAAAATTCAAAACACGAATGACAAATTAAACGATTTTACCCAAAACGCTATTTATCATGGAATTTACAAGAGAACGGGTAATATAAAGTCATAAGTGAACCATATATGATATCATAACAATTAATATGATTCTGTAATGAGTCAATGACATTATTTAAATCATTATACAAGATTTTCGGATACGTACAAATCTTATCGGACCTATGGTAAGGGAAAATCTCACAATCTCATTTTTATCCGCGATTTTTTATACGTAAGTATTTACTGGGGTTATATTTATCATCCATGTCCAAGTTTTCTAAAAATGTTTTCATTTATGTTTAAAGTCCTTTTAAACCGTTTTTACTATTACTGAATTGTATGTAAGGAATCTTTTTTTTTGTTTACCATACGAGGTACTTTTTGACTTTTCCGACAAAAGTACGAGGAGAATGTTTTTTTAACTTATACGGCATGAACGGATTTTTACTATTTCATAACGTCTTATTTAAATAAAGATTCCTCTACAAGATTTTATAAATATTTTCAACAAAATAATTTTATTTTAAAAGTTCATGTCATTTTTTGAAAAGAAAATGATTTTGAAGAAGAAAGGATGTTTTCCTCAAGAATTCATTTCAAATGTTTTATCAAAACCATTTTCCATCTAAGATGACATTATTTCATATGTGTATGTTTCAAGTATAATGTCTCTATGATTTACATGGGTTCAATTTTCTTATTATGAAATGATATACATCTCTTTTATATAGATTATGTGGTGATGGGATGATGTTTATGAAACCCATTTTATTTATTGGGTTTTTATGAATGATGTATGTTTATTTTGTGGCACAAGTAAGAATGATTTCATTATGAGAAGGGTGGGTCCTATATCTACCTCCAATGCATTGGGTAATGATTTATATCTCGTAAGATAGATATGGCTGGAATGGAAAGTTAAACTGGTTCAGTAACACAGGACTAGAATGAGGAGTGAACTCGATTCAAAAGGGGACTTTGTCTACTAATATGGTCTTAGCAGCAATGCCTTGGCTACTATGGAAATCATATAATGTGAGAAATGGTTTCCAAAATTACATGTTTTATTCCCATTATATTTTATCATGGTTGATGTTGCATTATGATATATTCCTTACATACATCCAAGATTCATGTCTTTGCTCATGATTTTGATGTTTAGATTTTATATTCATGTTTTTTCATTCAAATGATTATGGATTGTTTTATGTTCTCTATGTTTAACCTTACTAAGCATTTGAGCTCACCCATTTTATGTTTTCTTTTCCCCAGGATATAAAGAATGGTTTTAGGTAAGAAGAAAGGGGAATATATTTATTGGGATATGTTGAAGATCTTTCACCATGATTAGAAGAATTTATTCTGAGTTACCAGAGACACTAAAATATTACGGTCCTTGTGTGTCTATTTTTGTTATGTACTAAGTTTTCTGCAAATGTAATGTAATTTCCATGTACGTCATGCTTCGGGTCTCTACAGTTGGTGTCAGAGGAATGGTTTAGTCAACCTTTGGAAACTAGGATGCGAATACTTTAGTGAGATCCCTAGAGATATTTCTAAGGTATGTCTAGGGATGTCCCTATGGTTAAGTATAAGTATAGGTAATAGTCCTAGAATTATGGTAATGATATTAGATTAAACCTAATATGTTAGATATTGAAGTTACTCCCCATCTATTATGATTTTTTCCTCTCACACTATTCTTTTTGGGTTTTAGAAAATGGATGGAAACAAGATGATTCATGATAATGGAGGATATGATGGACAATGGAATGATATTCTTCATGAGAAACCAAATGAAATGGGATTTGGAAGTCCAAACATCATTATTATGCCGAATCAGCAATCTCATAATATGATCAATAATCTCAAATTTGGTATGTTTCCGGACTCAGCTAATAAGATAAAGATGGAGTTTCATGATGATCATAGAAGAAAGAAAGTTCAATTTCCACAATGGAAATCATGCGGGAAGAGGCATCAAGGAGAATGTTTGAAAGGAACATGAAGATGCTTTGGGTGTGGAAAAAAGGACACAAATCCAATAAGTGCAAAGGAAAATGTTCAGTTAACACCATGGAGAAGGATAATAGTATTGATACGACAGCAACAATGATTAGATGTTTTAAATGTGGAATGTACGGGCATTATGAAAACCAATTCCCTAAGGGAAAGTCTAATGAAGAGAATCAGTATGGTCGTATGGGTAGTATTTATGTTGTTGATGATGAAGAGACTATAAATGATATGTGAGATGGAAGAATTGTTGATGCTCGGTCAATGGTTTAAAAAGGTAGTGGAATGATTACATGTTTATCAAGTGTAATGTTGTATATGTAATCTCATCGGACTATGGAATAAAGAGACATCTAAGGATTATTACACTATTTTCTTTCCTTAAGTTATGAAAGTGTATGATGAATGGTACCAGTAACCATGAAAGTTTATTTAGATATTTTTGGAATGTAGATGATATGCACATAATGAAGGGATATGGAGAAAATTAAATGGTTGATAGTATTCATGAGCTCATGATTGAGATAAGGAGAATGTTATATCATGGTTTGAGTATATAGAATTTTTGGTTTTTGGTATGTGGAAAGAGTTAACTTTTGACAGAATTCATGTTTTCACTAAGGTTTAATGGGTATTAATTTTTCAAGAGACTACATGATTAAGGTATTGACATGATTGGAATGTGACCAACAAGATATATGGGGGATAAGTGTTGGCATTCACATGCTTGGTTGATGACATTTCTAGTAATCGTTTTCTTTATACTATGATCTTGGACCGAAGTATTTTAGATAATGATTGGAATGAATTATGTTGGACATAAGTTAGTATCGGTTAAGGATAGAACTTTTTTAGATATTATTTATGGGATGTTATAGTAATGTAGTTTTAGAAAAAGGAAAACCTGCAGGACGGGCAACATCCCATCGCGTCGGACAAGGCTGTGGGAATTGAACCCACAACTGAAGTAAGACAGCCCTTTATTGCCTACCATTGGCCTATAGGAAGTCCCTGTTTAGTAGAAACTGGTTTTATGATCTTAAGCAGTATGATATATGAAGTATAAGTCCATTTTAGGAACCATATATGATTAATCTCACTATAGATCGACTTATTTATATTTAATAACTTTTGCTAACCTTTTGTTTGAGACAGATGGAATGACCTGTCATTCTATCACATGATCTGCTAACACTTCACGAATAACAAATTTAACTTAATTTCTTTAAGAGATGAAGTGGAAATTGTTCCAGGAACGAACAACAGTGATATTGTACCAAAATAAAGTAAGTATTTATTCTAATTCAAATTCATCAACTTTAGGGAAATGATCTTGAAAACCAAAAATGTTGTCCTAGTGCCCTTATATCCGATGAATCAGATGGTACCCTAGATCATCACAAATTTATGGCATTGTGATCGTTGGATTTATCATAGCCATGTTCTCCACCACTCTCCATCAGAACTTGATGGTTAGATTTTTCTTCCATATCCATATTTTCACCTATGTTCTCCTACATGGAAACCCAGTGATGAGTTAATTTGGGTAACCGTCACATTTCATACTTTAGTTTTTAAATCCAAGTTTTGGTATTCATTATTACGATGTGGGTTTCTATTAAAGAAACTTTAGAGTAGTAAACCATTTATAACCCTGACGAATTTCGAGGGTGAAATTCATTTTAAGGGGGGTAGAATGTAACACCCTGAGATTTTATGAAAAATATTTTTTTTTAATTTCATTATTGTCTTGTGTTAGACACTACACCAAAAGGAGCTTTCACAACATGCATCCATAACTTGGCTATCATTACACGCAATCACGACCTTCCATGATAGCATGTGTTGTATGCAATACTGAGTTTCGCTAAACAACGATATGTTATATAAACTAGCCGTTATGAATAGTAATACCCACTTTTTGAAATTTTATAAATTTTATCTTTCCAAAGGCACTTCATTTTTTGATTCATAATATCGAAATTATCCTAGGGTGAAATTTTGGTATTTTTCTGAAAACTTTCAATTTTTGATGAATAGTGAAAACACTGTGATACTATTCAAAAACCGAATTTTTATTTAAATAATTATTTATTTTACATAAATTTATTTTAGGCCAAAATTGACATATAATACCTATATAAGTTCAATTTATGTCATTGGAGTAATTTTATAACAATTTTAGATATATAAAAATTTTATTGAACTTTTCACCATCTTTTACCCACCTCCTAGGAGAATTTGCAAATTCACATAAAACTTAATTTTAACGCTTCTGTGAGTGGAATTTCGAAAATCTGAGCGACACGATTAATATCAAGTAATATAATGTGTTTCAATGAGATGAAAATAATTTTTAGTGAATAGTAACTTTTTACTTTTTTTACCACGGTTAAAAGTAAATAGGGTAATTAACGGTAAAATTGATATTATTATTACCCTAAAACATGTCCTAATTCTATTGGATAAGTGTAATTCGACCAAAAATAGCCTTATGAATAAAATAAAACCATTTAGGCCCACTTGGATTAGATTAAGATATTTATTATTAATTTATTTAAAGAAGGGTTAGAATAGTTAAAATCAAAGTTTAATAACAAAATCATTTGTAATATAGCGTTACATATAAGGTAAATCAGACTATAAATATTAATTAGAATGATAAAAAGATTTCCTACATAATTTTTATTTATTTATAATTTTTAGACTCTAAATAATTTAATTTATTCATTACACAATGATGATGCAATAATTATCTTATTAATGAAATATTGACATAATTGATGTCATAAATACCCAAATAATTGTAATTTGAGACTTTTAATGAATTATAATAATTTTATAGGTTAATATGGTATGTTATTATTGATTTAAGTAACCTTTTTCAAACTAATGATGATGTTGTGATTTTCACAAAAATCATGTACCAAATAGTGTCTAAATTGACATAAATAGTTTTCAAAACAAATATTATATTATTAATTGTTATTTTATTCTTAAAAATATAAGGTTCGGTCAAATGACTTATATAATGATATATATATATTAATAATTAACCACTTGGGGTTATTTTGGCTTTTTATAGTATGTTTATTAACCTTATAGTGTAAGAAAACAAGAAGACACGGTAAAAGTAAAATTTCTTAACTTAAAGTTAAATATAAATGATAAGTTTAAAATAGATAGCTAAACTTGTATAAATTATATTAGATGAGAGTATTTCGACCCATCCCCACATTAGCTTCGAAATAAATCAATTTTGATCTATTAATAACCAAATATGACTTTATAATAAAATAATATTTTTAGTTATTCCAAAGGTGACCCTATCCTCCCTTATAAATGGGCACCCCTTCCATCTTCTCAACACACCATTTTTAGCCTTGATGCTCGGCCAACCCCTACCAATTTCTCTTATCCACTTCCCTAGAAGCATCATAGTGGTCCTGGGATTCTTTAATGACCAATTTTAGTGCCCGAAAAGGAGGTCTCAAAGAGGGGCTTCAAAGAAGATGTAATGTCCGTTACCGATTCTTTCAATTTTATATCTTCTTCCAGTAATTATTCTTTAGTTGTTTCATTATGATGTAATAAAATAAGTATCACTCATATAATGATATTTTATTATAATTATGAAACATCCCTATTTCACCATCTATCCATCCTACGTAAAATGAAATCACCGCACGTGCGTACGTACGGAATACCGTCTCCACGCCGTGGTATAATCTGTTTTTCCAACACCACTTTACATGGATGGGTATAATGGTGTAAAGAATAACTATACATTGTTATTATAACAACATACTGATTCTGATATATTGTATCATCCACTCCAATTTAATTCAATAATTATGGGAACGATATCATCGCTCGTGCGTATGCACGGACTACCGTCTCCACGACGCGATGAGATTCATTTTCCATGATTAACCATTCAAGAATGATTATAAAGTATATATAATGAATAATAATAAAATATATGACATAATACTGATCTGTGTTAATGTATATATATATTTAGGTCGTCCAATTATTTCCATTCAATTCAACGAGGAAACGAAAACAACGTTCATGCGTACGTACGGCCTACCGTCTCCATGAACGGTGTATTTCATTCCATTTATCGATCTATTATATATATGTATATTATAAATATATATTATATATAAATAATGTTTTATATTATGTAATTAATTAATCATGATCTAAGTAATCATATGAATAATTACAAGTCAAATCACGAATGAAAATTGAAACGATTTTACCCAAAATTCTATTTAACATGGAATTTACAAAAGAACAGGTAATATGTAGTCATAAGTGAACCATATATGATATAATAACAATGAATATGATTCTATAATAAGTCAATGACATTATTTAAATCATTATACAGGAGTTTCGGATTCGTACGAAGCATATCAGACCTAAGGTACGGGAAAATCTCACAATCTCATTTTTATCTGAGATTGTTTATACGTAAGTATTTACTGTGGTTATATTTATCATCCATGTCCAAGTTTTCTAAAAATGTTTTAATGTATGTTTAAAGTACTTTTTACACACTTTTTACTCTTACTAAATGGTATGTAAGGAATTTTTTTTTGTTTACCATACGCGGTAATTTTTGACTTTTCCAACAAATGTACAAGGGGAATGTTTTTTTAACTTGTACAGCGTGAATAGATTTTTACGATTTCATAACACCATATTTACATAAATATTTCTCTACAATATTTTATGACTATTTTCAAAAAAATACTTTTATTTTAAAAGTGAATTTCATTTTTTGAAATGAAAATGATTTTGAAGAAGAAAGGATATTTTACTCAAAAATTCATTTCAAATGTTTTATCAAAACCATTTTCCATCAAAGATGACATTATTTAATATGTGTATGTTTCAAGTATAATGTCTCTATGAATTACATTGTTTCAATTTTCTTATTATGAAATGATATACACCTATTTTATATGTATTATGTGATGATGGGATGATGTTTTTGAAACCCATTTAATTTATTGGGTTTTTATGAATGATTTATGTTTATTTTGTGGAAAAGTAAGAATGATTTCATTATGTGATGGGTGTGACCTATATCTCCCTCCAATACATTGGGTAATAATTTATCTCTCATGAGATAGACATGGATGGAACGACAAGTTAAACTGATTTAGTAATACAGGACTGGAATGAGGAGTTAACTCGATTCAGAAAGGACTTTTTCCACTAAGATGGTCTTGGTAGCAATGCCTTGGCTACTATGGAAATCATATCATGTGCTTAATGGTTTCCAAAATTACATTTTTTATTCCCATTATATTTTTTCATGGTTGATGATCCATTATGATATATTCCTTATGTACTTAAAAGATTCATGTCTTTGCTCAAGATTTTGATGTTTAGATTTTATGTTCATGTTTTTGCATTCAAATGTTTATGGATTGTTTTATGTTATCTATGTTTACCCTTAATGGGCATTTGAGCTCACCCATTTTATGTTTTCATTTCCCTAGGACATAAAGAAATTTTTTTGGAATTAAAAAAGGGGAAGATCTTTATTGGTAGATGTTGAAGATCTTTCACCACGATTAGAAGATTTTATTCCTAGATTCCAAAGACACTAAACTATTACGGCCCTTGTGTGTCTGTTTTTGTTATGTACTAAGTTTTCCACAAAAGTAATGTAATTTCCATGTATGTCAATGTTTGGTTCTCAACATCCAGTGGACCAGGCCTTTAGATGGACGACCACATGATTCAAGGCCGGTTGTGCGGGGAACCCAAGACCGAGCCAGTCATGCAAGGAACATGTAGTGTTACACATGCGGCATGAAGGGTCACATGGCTTGTTACTTTCCAACCCTCTATACGAGTGATCATCATACGGTTGATGGACCTCCCTAGTAGAGACAGAGATTCGACTAATGATGTCTACAGAGAGCATTTGTACGTGTCAGAGGAGCTGGTCGTGCTGCCGGTAGTGGGTGTCGACTCGAGATTTTACCGCCACCACCACCAGGTGGTCCACCCCAACTACAGGGAGAAGGTGGACATGGGAAATCTCAGTTCCAGGAAGCTGAGGCCAACCACCATGGAACTCCAAAGAAGATACGAGGTATGATATGTGTCTACACTACCTTAGCTAAAAAAACTTATAGACACAGGTGCTAATCATTTTTTTATTTCCACTACCCTCGTTCAGAGCTCGTAGATTCCCATGGATCCATTGCCTCAATCCTTACAGCTAGAGACTCTTACGAGAGAAAATTCGATGATTACACACTAGATCCGATAGTCCAAGATTACTCTAGGAGGAGAGAACTTCGACTGGGAGGTCCTAGTTATGGCATCGATGCCTTACGACGTCATCATGGGTATGGACTGGTTATCTACCATCCATGATCAGTTTTTTTGTAATAGGAACAATGTGTGGTGTGTCCGCACGGGTGCGACTAGGTTTACCTTCACCGACGATAAGGGAGACTTTGCAACATAGGATGGAATTACCCCGATAAAAGTGCAGCCGATCACTCATCATTTGGATAGCCTTACCCACAGAGAAGTTGATTTGGAGAGTTTTAGTTATCCTGTAGTGGTGGACCAGTACACAGATGTCTTTCCTGATGATGTTCTGGGTCTACCACTTGGCAGAGAGGTGGGATTTTACATTAAATTGTACAGTGTGATGACAACGATATCAACACCAGAATAGCAGATGTGTCCCGTGGATCTTCGTGAGCTGCGGGTAAAACTGGAGGTCTTATAAGAGAATGTGTTTATTCGGCCCAGTGTTTCTCCTTGGGTATCCCCTATTTTGTTCTCCAAGAAGGTGGAAGGGAGCATGAAACTTTGTGTTGACTATCAGCGCCTCATCCAGGTGATCGTGAATAACAAGTAACCACTCCCAAGGATTGATGGCCTCTTTGATCAAATGAAGGAAGAACAATGGTTCTCAAAGATATATCTCATATTAGGCTATCACTAGATCATAGTACTAGATGAGGATGTTCAAAAGACGACTTTCAGATTTCGGTAAGACCATTACAAGTTCTTCGTTATGCCGTTTGGTGTAACCAATGCCCCAGTAGTATTCCTGGGACTCATGAACATGATATTTCATCCATACCTTGATTGATTTGTAGTATTCTTCATAGATGACATTTTGATCTACTCGACTATTGAGGAGGAGCATTCTTATCATTTGCAGGTAGTACGAGACACACTCCGAGAGCACCACCTTTATGGTATGCTCTCAAAGTGCCAGTTCTAGATCCTAAAGGTTTTCATTCTTGGACATGTCATGTTGGAGGATGGAGTTTCAGTAGATCCAGCTATGATTGTGGTGGTACTAGCATGGGAGCCACCCATGTAACACCCCAAGCTTTCACGGTACGCTTCCCTTTGAATAATACAATAGCGTGTGTTATACACAACTTCGAGTACTAACACACCACAACCAATAAAACTATCTCTTATGAATAGTATTACAAAATTTTTGAAATTTTATGATTTTTATCATTCAAAATGGGCGTCATTTATGGATTCATAATATCGAAATTATATTATGTTATATTTTTGGTATTTTTCTAAAAACATTCAATTTTTGATGAATTGTGAAAAAAATTAGTTATAGTTTAAAACCGAATTTTTTTTAAATAATTAATTATACTATTTAAATTAATTTTAGGTGAATATAGATACATAATACCTATATATGTTCAATTTAATTCATTGGAGTCATTTTGTAATAATATTAGATATATAAAATTTTATTGAACTTTTCATCGTCTTTTACCCACCTCCTTGGAGAAATTGTAAATTTACATAAAAAATAATTTTCCACTTTTTTGAGTTGAATTTAAAATTTTGGAGAGACATAGTTGATATCAGTAAGTAAAACATGGTTCAATGAGATGAAAATATATTTTGATGAATGGTAACTTTTTATTTTTATTTACCATGTTTTAAAGAAAATTGCATAATTAAGGGTAAAAATGGTATTATTATTCTTCTAACACATGTCTTAATTCTATTGGATAAGAATAATTAGACCAAAAAAAACCTTATAAATAAAATATAAATCTCTTTTGTCCACATGGATTAGATTAGAACATTTATTATTATTTTATTTAAAGAAGAGTAAAATAGTTAAAATCAATGTTTAATAACTAAAAGATTTTTAATATAGGGTTATTAAAAAGATAAATTAGACGATAAATATTAATTAGAAATATAAAAATATTTCCTAAATAATGTTATTTTATTTATATATTTTGGACAGTAATAATTTAATTTATTTATGACACAATGATGATGCAGTAGTTACCTAATTAGTGAAATATTAATATAATTGATATTATAAATATCCAAATAAATGTAATTTGAGACTTTTTATGAATTTAACTAATTATATAAGTTAATATTACATTTTATGGTTGGTTAGATGGATTTTTTACGATGTAATAATGTTGTTATGAATTTATAAAAAAAATACCAAATTGTGTCAAAATTGACATAAAAGAGTTTTTAAAACAAATATTATATTATTAGGTGAAATTATATTAATAAGAATCTATGGTTTGGAAAAAAGACTTATATAATGATATTTGATTTATTAATGAACCACTTGGGTATCTATTGGGGGTATATATTATGTTTATTATCCATATAAGATAAAAATACATCGAAGCATGGTAAATGTAAAACTATTTAACTAAGTGTTAAATCTAAAAGATAAGGTTAATATAGTGACCCAAACCTATCTGAAACCTATTCGTTGAGTGGTTATTGACCCATACCAACATAATCCTATAAAAATACATATTTGATCCATTATAAATAGAATAAGATTTTATTATAAAATAATATTTCTAACTTTTCCTAAGGTGCCCCTCACCCCTCTTATAAAAAGGGAACTCTAGATTCTCTCTAATTCACACATTCAAAGCCTTTTGGCCTCGATAAACCCAAACCAAATACCCTCTCAATAGTACTCCATTCATATTTGAGTCCATAATTTAGTTGGAAAGATAACCTAATGATCCCTTTTGATCAAATCAAAAGGTTAAACCCAAAGAAGAGGTAAATGTTTCATCAACTCTTTGATGTTCCTTTCATCTTCCACTTCCTCTGTCTTTGTTATTTACATTATAAAATAATAACTCAAGTATATTCTATATACTATGATTTTATTATAAATATTGTATGACCATATTCCTTATTCTATCCATCCTTTGAATCACATGTCACCACACATGCGTACGTATAGCTTATCGTCACCACGTCGTGCTGTAACGATTATTAAATACATTATTTTTTGGATGGGTATAATAATGATGTGTAATTGATGTAAATAATAAATATAACATGATAATGATTCTGTATATATGATATAACATGAAATTATATATTATTTAAATATAAAAATAAGGATATTTTCGCTCGTGCGTACGTACGGATTACCGTCTCCATGAACACGATGAGATTTATTCCCCTTCATATCAATTCAAGACTAATTTTTATTAGATTAAAAAAATAATGCGTAAAGACTTAATATCATTCTGAATATAAATATGATACATCCTATCCATAAAAAATATTACTTACACAACAAAGCATACAAAATAAAATGAACCAATCTACACCCAAAATGACGATAATACTACGATATTATTAACAAAGCAATGTTAAAAGATCATATATGACATCATATAAATTTATATAATTCTTTTATAATTTAATAACAATTATTTAACAATTATACAAGTATTTAACCTTCCCTCGACCAATGAAAGTTAAAAATTAAGGGTTAATTTCACAATCTCTTTATTATCCGAGGTTGTTTTTATGTATGTATCGACTAGGACTTCTTTATCATCCACATCCATATTTCTTAAAAATGTATTTCAAAACTTTTTTACTATTTAAAAGACTATGGGTTAAATTCATTTATACCCTTATTTGACCTTATATGTTTGTGAAGTATGCTTTCATTCATTTTCCAAACAAGATAATTTATGACCTTTTCGACAAAATTAAGGTAAGAATGTTTTTTTAACTTATAAGGGGGTGCAGCTATTTTCCACTGTTATAAAATCGTCAAAGCTTCCCATACAAGCATATAAGAATATTTTCAAAATAAATTTTTTCTTTATAATAATGTGACTCTTAAATGATTTCAAAATAAGAAGAGATATTTCTCTAAAAAAGGATATGATTTCATCAATGTCAACATCATTTGATGGATTTTAAGTTTATTGGAAGTTGATTTGTTATGATACAAAACATCCATATTGTATTGAAGGTTTTGTGATATTTTTTTACTATGGATGTTCTATTTTAATACCATTCATGTTTTGTGGATAAATTATCGGCATCTCGTATGCTAGTCTTAATACGAATGTTTATGTTATGTTTAAATCTGTTCATACAAGGAATGAATTGGACTTATTATATGATGGGGGGAGACCTGTATAGCTCATCGATGAATCTGTAGGTCTAATGAGGCATACTAGTGTCTTGGAACAAGGCCTTGAAAAAATAATATTTGTAGTCTTGGCAGAAGGCCATTACTATGTGGTTAAGAAAGTCTGGCATTATGCATTCCATCATTATGAATGTGCCTATTGATATTTCATGTGATTATTCGACTAGTAGATTATCCATATGAGTATGTAAATGGAAATATATTTATTTTATCATTTCAATATTATTCTTAAGATCAAGTTTAAAAGGATTTTGTTTTAGTCTTATAAATTTCCTTAAATATTTATGCTTATATATTAAAGTTTTCACTATATTGTTATCCTTATAGAGCATCTGAAGTCACCCCTTTTTATGTTTTATTTTTCTTAGGAAGAAAAAAGTATATTATGTCTGACCTGTAGGGATAGTCTTTGGGATCTCAGTGTTGTCTATGGAAATAATGTTGTAGTTTTCCATTTTATTATGTAATGTCAACCTTATAAATGTATCTAGTAATTATAAGGCTACCTAACTAATCAGTCCTTGGATACATGACATTTTGTGATCATGATAATGATATGTAATAATCCACCGAATCCGGGATTTGGGGTCAGGGCGTTACAGTTGGTATCATCAAGTGTTTATTACAAACCTTGGTATCTAGATTTAGATAAACTCTGATTAGACAACATAGCCCGAAGTTAAACATTGATGATGGGTATATAAGATCTTCCTAGAATTTTGGTATTGTAGAGATTTTGTGAGTTTTCCATGAAATACATCCCTGTGTGGATACGAGCAGGTAGAGGTGAGTCTGGCACAAATGTACCTAGGGGTAAAACCTGAAAACACCGTTTTGAGCGAGACTTGAATGAGAACTGGTGCACGACAGCGGGCCTTACTGCACTCTAGGTTACGACACTCCCGGGGGATATGCTTAGGATAATTCCAATTTTCATTACAAACCATTATGAAGGGATTTTTTGTATATAATTCCTTAAAGAAAACATTTTTTATGAATATGGATTGTATCCATAAAATATTCAATTTATGTTGAGTGTTTTACATGTTTTGAATTATGTATTTCAATTCCTAAACTAATCTAGTTTATTCCATTGATTAGAAATGGTGCATGGTGGAAGGAATGTATACCATATCAATTAATTCACTCCATGTAAGTATTTCCCTCTTACTCAAGAAAATTATAGTGGATATGGTGATGCAACTCGTGTTGATTAGCTAATCACCATACTGGGACAACTCACTGAGGTTATAAATAATAACCTTACCCATATGGAGCACCCTGATCAGCAGTGTGGAGGATTAATGTTAGATCGCTTCATGAGAAAAAAACCACCAACATTCAATATGGGTAAAAATCAACTAGTATCTGTTCAATGGATAAATGTTTTAGAGAAATTATTCCACTCCTTGGGGAGTAGCGAAAGAGAAAAAGTTTTCATGGCAGTTTACCGCCTCATTGGAAATGTTGATCAATGGTGGTCATTGATTCAAAACAAAATGGAATATGATGAAGTATAAAATATGGAATGGATGGATTTTTAAAAAAATTATTAGAAAAATACATTCCTCATGACCATCAAGCATATATGGGAAGGAAATTTCTGAGTCTAAGTCAAAAGGAGGATGAGAATGTAGCAAAGTAAGAAGCTAACATTACAAGGATAGAGTGGCATGATGCAGATTACATATGTAACCCAAGAAGTAAGATTTATCATTTCAATAATTAGTTAAAACCATTTCTTTGTTGAGCATTAGTCTCACAATCTTTCCCGTCATATGAAGATATTGTCTCTTGTGATATCAAGACAGAAAAATAATTCTCTATGTCATATAAATTTAAAGCAATGTAAGATAAGAAGAGATCTGTTGAGAAATCTGGAACTAGAAATTAGGGGAAGATGGGAAAATTTGAATATTTGTCATGTAATAAATGTGGGAAAAATCACCCTTGTACTTGACTGAAGGGATGGAGAATCTGTTACAAGTGTAGTGAAAAAGGCCACCAAGCTGGTGATTGCAAGGGGACGAAAGATGTTTTCTATGTTGAATGCTAAAATTGTAGAGAAAGGGGGTATTATGCAAATTAATGTCCTATACGATAGGGGAACATTCCTCAGAAAAGGCTAAGGGATCAAGGCCGAGATTATGCTATCACTACTGCTGGGGTTGATGCTCCGAAAGACATAGTGGTAGGTAATTTAATGGTTTCCTCATGTTTATCTAATTCTTTATTTGATTCTGAATCATATCATTGTTTCATATCTTCAAATATTGCTAGGATAAATAGATATTTCCAATTTTTTTAATAAGGTATTTGTCAGTCAAAACTCCCAAGGGAAGTATCATTGGAACAATGTTTTTTGAATCAGTCCCAATTAGATCATATAAATGTTATTTATCTGATGATCTCATCGTCAATACCATGATTTCATTTGATATAATCCTTTGTATGGATTGGATTTCAGACGATGATACAAAAATTTATTGTAAGAAGAATGAGGTTACTATTTTTTATGACGATGATAAAGAACACCTTATCTTTAGAGAAGAATCGTCACCACCTAATTTTTATCTAGATCCACCCCCATTAACTCATGTAAATTCAATTATCTAGGATGAAGAGAGTGAAATAACAATGGGTGAGGAAAAGAGTGTTCAAATAGAGGATGTATATATTTTGAAATAATATGTTGATGTCTTTCCAGGGGATTTACTTGGACATCCTCCAGAACAAGAAATTGTGTTTTCCATTGATATAATTCGTGGATCAAGGCCCTTATCGAAGACCCCTTATAGAATGACCACTATATAATTAGTGGAACTAATGAAAAAACTAGAGGAATTGAGTACTAATGGATTTATTTTCCCTAGTGTTTCTCCAGGGGGAGCCCATGTCCTTTTCGTTAAGAAAAATGTTGGATCTATGAGGTTGTGCATTGATTACGGGGAGTTCAATGCAAAAACAATAAAGAACAAGTATCCCCCACCTGGAATTGATGATTTATTTGACCAAATTCATGGATCTCAATACTTTTCAAAAATTGACATTCGATCTTGATATCATCAGTTGTGTTTAAAGAAAGAATACATTCCGAAAATAGCATTTCGAACCAGGTACAGGAATTACGAGTTTATAGTAATGCCTTTTGGATTGACTAATGCGCCCTCTATTTTCATGGATCTAATGAATAGATTTTTCAAGTAATATCTTGATGAATTTTAAGTGTTATTTATTAATGATATCTTGATATTCTACAAAATCTATGAGGATCATGAAAATCTATTGCGCATTTTCCTGAAAACTCATAGAAGACAAAAATTATATGTTATGTTTAGTAAGTGTGAATTCTTGCTTCAGGAGATATCTTTTCTCACCCATATTGTCTCTATATATGGAATCTCTGTTGATCCTTCTAAAACAATGGTGATTCAAGAATGTACAGCACTAATGAGTATAATCAAGGTACACAGTTTTATTTATTCAGAAGGTTATTATTGGCATTTTTCATCGAATGTTTCCCGATTTTCTAACCCATTAACCATGCTCACACGTAAAGGGGTTAAATTTGTTTGGAAAAAAGAGTGTAAAGAATTATTCGAAGAACTGAAGATAATATTAGTCAATGCTCCTATATTGACTCTACCATCGGGTAATGATGGGTTTGTTATTTATAGTCATACATCACAAAAATTCCATGGTCGTGTCATTATGCAGTATGATAGGATTATTGACTACGCATCAAAATAGCTAAAAATTCCTGAGAAAAACTATCTTACACATGATCTTGATTTAGCTGCTATAATATATTCTATGAAGTATTGGAGAAATTATCTCTATAGTGAAAAGTGTGAGATATATATCGATCAAAATAGGTTGAAGTATATTTTCTCATATAAATTACTCAACATGAGGCAATAGAGATGTCTTCAACTACTCAAGGATTATTATTTCATGATAAACAACCACTCAGGTATGGAAAATAAGGTGGAAGAATCTTTGAGAAAAAAATATCATGGAGTGTTGGACAAAATGAGAGTTAAAAGGGATCTTATTTTCATGTATCTAGTAATGATGGATATTGGAATAATCATGAAAGGTGAAAAAAAAATGATTTTTCAAATGGTTACCAAACCATCATTATTAGAAAGGATAAAAATTTCTCAGGTTGATGATGAGGTGTTTCAAAAAATGATTAATGCTTTGAATGATGGAAGATTGAGTGACTTCGTATATAATGATGTAATTTAAAAATTTGGGAAGATACATTGTGTTCCTGATATACATGATCCGAAAAGGTAATTTTTGGATGATTCTCATAGCTCCAATTTCTCTATAAACCTTGGTAGCACCGAAATTTATAGATATTTGAAAAACCATTTTTGGTGGGAAAAAATGAAGAGGGAGATTGTTGATTTTGTGTCAAGATGTATGGTTTTTCAACAATTGAAAGCTTGAAGGAAATTTCCGGGATGAGTCTTGCAACCTCCTACCATACCTGAGTGGGAATGGGATAAAATTATAATAGAATATTTTATGGGAATAACAAAGACTCCTAGAAGGAACGAAGAAATATAGGTCATTATTTATCATCTTACAATGTCAGAACATTTGCTTTCTATAAGAGAAGAATTTCCACTTGAATGAATAGAAAGACTATATATTAATGATGTTGTAAGACTTCATGGAGTACCACTATCAATTATTTCTGATAGTGATCCCTATTTTACATCAAGATTCTGGAAAAGTCTGAAGAAATCACTGGATAATGAACTTTGTTTCAGCACTGCCTAACACCCTCAAACTGATGGAAAACCATAACGGACTATTTAAACCTTAGAATACATTTTGAGATCTTTCTCATTTGACATTCAAGGAATGTGGGATCAATATTTTCCTCTCGTATAATTTTCCTATAAAAATTACTTCCAATCAAGTATTCAGATGGCACCATATGAAACATTATATGGAAAGAGATGTCGCACACCAACCTGTTGGGATGATGTTGGTAAAAGAAAACCCTTAGGCCCAAAACTTGTGGAGGAAACGGTGGAAAATGTGAAGTTAATCCAAACCCACATCAAAGTAGCTCAAAGTAAGAAGAAGATCTATGCCAATAACCAAAGTATGGATTTAGAATTTCATGTAGGAGACCATGTTTTAATGAAGGTATCTCCATGGAAGGGTGATATATGTTTCGGTAAGAAGGTTAAATTGAGTCACCAGTACATCAGACCTTTTGAAATTCTAGAACGAATTGGGGCTATAGCATACCGTTTGACAATGCCACCAAGTCTCTCCAATGTTCCCGATGTATTTCATGTATCATAGTTGAGAAAATACATGCCTGACCCAATGCTTGTACTCACCTATGAGGAATTTGAACTGGAACCCGATCTATCTTATTGCGAAATCCTATCAAGGTTATTGATACAAGAGAAAAAGTTCTGAGAAACCGGACGACTCGTCTGGTAAAATGATCCATGGAGAAACCATAAGATGGAAGAGGAAATGTGGGAACCTCAGGAACTTATGATGAAGAACCACACGAGTCATTTTCAAAATAATACTCTAGAAATTTCGAGGATGAAATTATTTGACTGAGGTGAGAATGTAACACCATAATCTTCAATTGTACACTTTTATTTGAATAATACAATAGTGTGCGTTGTACATAACCTCACGTTCTAACACAACACAACCAATCAAACAAACCGTTATGAATAGTAATACCTACATTTTGAAAATTTATAAATTTTATCTTTCAAAATGAACATTATTTTTGGATTTGTAATATCAAAATAAGTACTGGGTGAATTTTTGGTATTTTTCTAAAAACATTCAATTTTTTCTGAATTGTGAAAAACACGTAGTTATAATTTAATTTTTTTTAAATAATAAATATTATATTTAAATTTATTTTAGGTCAAAATAGATAATTAATACCTGTATATGCTCAATGTAATTCATTGGAGGATTTTTTTTTAATAATATTAGATATATAAAATTTTATTGAACTTTTCACCGTCTTTTATCCACATCCTAGGAGCATTTGAAAATTTACATAAATCATAATTTTACCGCTTTTGTGAGTTGACTTTCAAAAATCAGAGAGACACGATAAATATCAGTAAGTAATATGTGGTTTAATGAGATGAAAATAATTTTTGGTGAATAGTAATTTTTTAATTTTATTTACCACGGTTAAAAGTAAATAGGGTAATTAAGGGTATAAATGATATTATTGATACCCTAACACATGTCCTAATTCTATTGTATAATTATAATTCGACCCAAAACAACCTTAGGAATGAAATAAGAACCTATTTGACCCACATGGAGTATATTAGGACATTTATAATTATTTATTTTAATGAAGAGATAAAAAGAGTTAAAATTAATGTTTAATAACTAAATCATTTTTAATATAGTGTTATACATAATATAAAATCGACTATAAATATTCATTAAAAATATAAAATTATTTCCTAAATAAAGGTATTTTATTTATAATTTTTAGATATTAAGTAATTTAATTTATTTATGACACAATGATGATGCAGTAATTTATTAATTAATGAAATATTAAAATAATTGACATTATAAATATTCAAATAAATATAATTTGATACTTTTTCGGAATTATACTTTTTTTATATGTTAATATTACATTTTAGGGTTTTTTAGATGAATTTATTTTCGATGTAATAATTCTGTTATGAATTCAGAAAAAACAAAATACCAAATAGTGTCAATATTGATAAAAAAGTTTTTTTTAAAAAAAATATTATATTATTAATTGATATTATATTCTTAAAAATATAAGGATAGGCCGAAATACTTATATAATTATAGGTGTCTCATTAATGATCCACTTTGGTTTCTCTTGGAAGTATATAGTATGATTATTAACCATATAATATAAAAATACAAATAGACAAGGTAAATGTCAAACTATTTTACTAAGAGTTAAATCTAAAATATATGGTTATTATAGTGACCCAAACCTTTCCAAAACCTATTGGCTGTGTGGTTTTCGACCCATAACCACCTTATCCTTTAAATAATTTATTTTGGAGCCATTAGAAACTGAATATTATTTTATTATAAAATAATATTTATAGCTTTTCCTAATTTGCCCCTCACCCCTCTTATAAAAGGGAACTCTCCCTTATCTCTAGTTCACAACATCAATGAATTTTGTCTCAGCCAACCACTACCCAAATACCCTCTCAAATGTCCTTAAATCATCTTAGAGGCCTTACTTTAGTCATAAAGGCATCCTAAAAACCCTTTTGATCAAATCAAAAGGAAGAACCCGAAGAAGAGGTAAATATTTCATCACCTATTTCAAGTTCCTTTCTTCTTCTTCCACTTAATCTTTCCATGTTATTTACATTCTAAAGTAATAACTCTAGTATCTTATATATACATTTATGTTGTTATAAATATGGTACAACCATATTCATTATTATTTCCATCCTTTGGATGACATGTCACCATTCGTGCATACTTACGGCTTACCGTCTCCACCTCGTGGTGTAATAGTTATTCAATAAATTATTATTTGGATTTCTATAATAATGATGTGTAATTTATGTAAATAATAAATATAACATCATAATTATTCTGTATATATGATATACCATCCAATTATATATTATTTTAATATCAAAATAATGATATTGTCGATTGTGTGTACGTACGGATTACCGTCTCCACGAACACTATGAGATTTATTACCCATTGCATCCATTCAAGAATAATTTTCATTATATGATTAAAAATAATGTTTAATTACATAATATCATTCTTAATATGAAAAAGATACATCCTATATATAACAAACATTACTTACATACCAATGCATATAAAGGAAAATGAATCAATTAACACACGAAACGACGATAATACTAAGATATTATTAACAAATTATTGTTAAAAGATCATATATGATATAATATTAGTGTACATGATTCATGTATAATTTAATAAAAATTATTTCACCATTATACATGAAGATAACCTAAATTTGACCAAGGAGAAGTACAAGGTAACAGTTAATTTCACAATCTCTTTATTATCCGAGGTTGGTCTTTCGTAAGTATCTATTGGGACGTCTTTATCATCCACATCCATGTTTCTTAAAAATATATTCCAAAAAATTCATACTATTTAATAGAAAATGTGTTAAAGTCATTTAAACCCATATTTGACGTTATATATTTAGAAATGAATCTTTTCGTTGTTTTCTAAAAAAGTTACTTTATGACCATTTCAGAAAAATTGAGGTAAGAATTTTTTATTAACTTATACGGAGGGTGCGGCTATTTTACGCCATTATAACATTGTCAATGCTTCCCATACAAGTTTATATGAATATTTTAAAAATAATTTTTTTTATAATTATCTGAATCGTAAATTATTTCAAAATAGAAAGCGATATTTCTCTAAAAATGGATTTGATTTCATCTCTGATAACATTCTTTGATGGATTTTAAGTTTATTTGAAGTTGATTTATTTTGATACACAACTTCCATATTGTATTGAAGGTTTTTTGAAATATTTGACTGTGTATGTGATATTTTTATACCATTCATGGTTTGTGTATAATGTATTGACATTTCATTTTCTAGTCTTAATATGAATGTTTATGTTATGTTTAAACCTTTTCATGTGAGGAATTAATTGGACTTAATAAGTGACGGGTGGAGCCCACTATATCTCCTAGATGAATTGGTAGGTTTCATGAGACAAACTAGTGTCCTGGTAAAAGGCCTTGACAAAAAATTCATCGTAGTCTTAGCACAAGGCCTTGACTACATGGTTATGAAAGTCTGGCATAATGCATTGCATCATTATGAATGTGGATATTGATATTTCATGTGATTATTTGACTAATAGAATATAAATTTGAGTAGGTAAATTGTATTATATTTATTTTATCTTTTCCATAGTATTCTGAAATTCAAGATTAAAAGGATTTTGTTTCAGTTTTATACATCGCCTTAACTGATTATGCTTATAAATGAATGTATCATCTATATTGTTATCCTTACTGTGCATCTTAGATCACCACTTTATATGTTTTATTTTTTCTAGGATACGAAAGTGTATATTATCACTGATCTTCCGAGATAGTCTATGGAATCTCAGTGTTGTCTATGGAAACAATGTTGTTGTAGTTTTCTATTTTATGATGTAATGTAAACCATATGAATGTATCTACTACTTCAAGGATACTAAAAAATAAGTCTTTCGTGACTTGATATTTTGTGATCATGCCAATGATACGTAATAATGCACCATATCTGGGATTCTGGGGTTTTGGAATTACAAACCAAGAGGGTAACAGAGGTACGAAGCTTCCTCGGTTTGGCTAGATACAACCAGAGGGTTTGTGACAGAGTTCTCCAGAGTTGCATCACCTTTATCAGCATTGACGAAGTTTGGGAAACACTTAGTTTGGTTGGAGAGATGCCATAATAGCTTTTAGGAGATGGGGTAGAGGTGAACTAGTGACCCCATCATGAGGCTACTAGAGGAGGGCGTAGGGTACGTAGTCTACTGCGACACATCAGGGACATGGATCAGATGTGTCCTCATGCCGGAGTGAGCAGTTGTAACACCCCGAAATTTTATGAGAAATATTCATTTTAATTTCTTTTATGTCTTGTGTTGTACGCTAAAAAATGATTAGATTTCTCTATACGCAACAACGTATTATCTTGTAGTATACATAAATACTATTCTTGGCTTGTGTTTCACGCAAAAGAGACATTCTTCGATATTGTGTGTTGTACAACATACTGAGATTACTAAACAGTGATATATTGTTATAATATTATTATGAACTAGCTGTTATGAATAGTAGTGACTGAATAATAAATTTTATGACATTATAATTCATCTTACACATATTATATAACATGGTGTTAGAACAAAATAAATTTTTTAGGTAAAAAAAGTATTTTAAAAAATAATAATGTTTTGCCGCCTTTTGATGGTGAAACCACATTAAATCTAGTTTTTGACAAGTTTATAAGTTCACCTATACAAATAAAACTGCTTCCTTGGAATCAAGATATAAAAATTTACTTTGGATAAATTTTTGTGATTATTCTAATAACCTTCATATTTTGATGAATAGTAAAAATATGCTAAATTATAATAAAAAACAACTTTTTTCAATAGGATAATTTATATGGTTAAATTATAATATTTATTGGTTCTAAACTATAAATAGAATATATTTTAACCATTCAATATAATTTAATTCATTATCATTAATTTTACATTGAATTCATAGTTAAAAACATTTCAATCATTTCCATCGTTTTAACTTTTAAAACCCATTTTCTCAACAACAGGATTAATTGAAAATTAATTACTGCACCTTCTGTGTTTTTAATTTTGAAAAATGGATTCCATATTTGGATTAGTTGGGTCCAAATTATGTTAATAGGTTACTTTTATTTTTTTATATTATGAATAGTAACTACGGTAATTTTTATTCACTCCTGTTAAAGGTAAATCGGGTAATTAAGGGTAAAAATAAGATTATAAAATTATCTTAACACTTTTCAAAATTATATTGGATGAATAAAAGACAACTAATATCACCTTAGGGTCTAAATAGATTAAATTCATGGAATTTTGACAATGAAAATCATATAATCATTAGTAAAACCAATGAAAGTGACTACATGTCACTCTCTTATATCTTATAAGTGTAATAATTTTTATTTAGTGATAAACTTTATAAAACATAGACCATTAATAGTATAAAAAAATATAATAAAATTATCTACATTAATATAATTTTTTTATAATTTTTAGGTACTAAATAAATATAATTAATGATGACACAATAGTGATGTAGAAATTATTTAATTAATTAAAATATTAAATAAATGTATTTAAAATTACTAAAATAAATATTATATGAACTAATTAATGTTCTCCACAAATTTTATAGTTGAATATGATATGTTAGGAGTCTATTAAATATTTTTTTGGAATATATCCTCTTTGTTTATTTTATTTAAATTCAAATAAATGTATAATGTCAAAATTAACACCATTGTTGGTTTATAAAAATAACATATTATAAAACTGTTTAAAAATCACAAAAATATTTAAAAAAATTAAATTTAAAATAATATGGTCTACAACGTCATAAATTAATCAATTATGGATAATTCACAACACATAAGTAATTATTTATAACAATTTATAATTTAGAATATTATTACCAAAAAAATAAATAGATTAAATAAGGATAAACAAAGTTGATAAGGTTTAAAATAATTTAACTACAAGTCTAAATATTATTGGTTTATGAGATTAAAACCCTATATCATATAATAATCAGATTTGAGTCATTTTTTTGGGTTTTTAAGTGGGGTTTCAAATTATTATAAATTAATATTTTAGAGATTTCCAAAATTGCCACGCCCCTCCTGTATAAAAGGGCAACTCCTCCCTCTCCTCCTCACACCATTTTGAGCATTAAATATCGTCCAAAACATGAAAAAAATATCTTCTACCATTCCCAAGAAACATACTAGAGGTTCTGGTGTTCTCAATATTCCAACGTTAATGCCCTAAGAGGAGGTTTAGAAGAGGGGCGTCAAAGAAGAGGTAATCTCTTATACCGATTCTTTCAAGTTTCTTTTTTCTTCAAATTCCTCTTATTTAGTATTTTAATTATAAATAAATACAATAAGTATAACTAATATGCTGATGTAATATTTTAAATATACAACAACCTCATTTCACCTTCTATCCATCCTCTAGAAAACGAAAACACTGTGCGTGCGTACGTACGGAATACCGTCTCCACGCCGTGGTGAAATATGTTTTTTCAACCACCACCTTCCTTGGATTGATATAATGGTTTAAATAATAACTATATATTGTTATTATATCATCATAATGATTATGATAAATTATATCATCCACTTAAAATCCATTCAATAATTATGGGAATGATATCATAGCTCGTGCGTACGTACGGATTATCATCTCCACGATGCGATAAGATTAATTCTCCATAGTTAACCATTAAAGTATGATTATAATGTATATATAATAAATAATAATGAACTATATGACCTATTAATGATACTGTATTTATGTACATTTATGTTTCATTTAATTAATTCCATTCAATTTAATAAATAAACAAAAACAACGTTCATGTGTACGTACGACATACCGTATCCATGAACAGAGTATTTATTTCCATTTATAGATTTACTATATATATATATATATATTCTGAAAATATATTATATATAAATCATTTTGACATTATTTAATTAATAATATCAGGATATAAGTGAAAAATATCAGGAACAACAAGTCGAAACATGAACGATAAATGAAACGATTTTACCAAAAATGCTACTTTAACATTGAATTGAAAAAAGAACAGGTAATATAATGTCCTAAGTGAATCATATATGATTTCATAAATATTATTATGGTTCTGTTACAAGTTAATAATATGTTTAAAAAAATTATAAAAGAGTTTTAGATATGTATGGAAGAAATTGGACCTAGGGCAAGGGATAATTTTGCAATATCTTTTTTATCTGATATTGCATATACATAAGTATTTACTGGGGTTATAATTTTCATCCATGCCCATAAAATGATTTTCACAATGTGTTTAATATTCTTTCAATGTATTTTTAATATTATTTTTAACCCTATTTTACTTTAACTTTGTTTTAAGGAAGGAATCATTCGTTTGTTTACCATACACGGTAATTTTTGACTTTTTTGTTAAATGTATGAGGATGATGTTTTTTTAAATTATATGACATGTATGGTTTTTTTTGGTATCATAATTCTTTAGTTCCATGAATATTTATATACATTATTTCATGAATATTTTCAAAAAAAATCTTTTCTTTTAAAATTGTATGACATTTTTAGAAAAGAAAATGATTTTGAAAAAGAAAGGACATTTTCCTCAAGAATTCATTTCAAGTTTTTATTCAATACTATTACCCATATAAGATGAAATTATTTTGTATGATTATATTTGAAGTATAATGTCTCTATTATTTTCATGGTTTTATTTTTATTATGGTGAAATGTATCCATTTTCTTTATATGGGTTATGTTATGTTTGGTTGATGTTTATGAAACCCATTTTATTCTTTGGGTTATGATGAATGATTTATGATTGTGTTGAGGAACACGTAAGAATTATATAAATATAAGATGGGTGAGACTTATATATCCCTCAAATTCATTGGGTAATGAATTATATCTCATGAGATAGAGATGGCTGGAATGGCATGTGAATCTGATTCAGGATTACTCGGCTGGAACGACATGTAAACCCAGTTCAGTAATGGACTTTGTCCACTATGTTGGTCTTCCCAACAATACATTTGCTACTATTGAAATCATAACATGTACATAATGGTTTCCACAATTATGTGTTTTATTTACATGGTATTTTAGTATGTTAATGTTTCTTTATGATCTATGCCTTACGTACTGCCAATATTTATTTCACAAATCATGATTTTGATGATTAAACTATATGTTCATGTATTTTTTAAGCTCAAATGTATATGGTTTTTTTTATTTTCTCCAGGATTACCCTTACTAAGCATTTTAGATCACCCTTTATATGTTTTCTTTTCCCTAGGATATACAGAAATGTTTTATATAAGAAAATAAAAGTGGAAGATCATTATGGGAGTTGTTGAAGATCTTTCACCATGATTAGATTATTATATCCCTAGTTTCCATAGACACTAAACTGTTATTGTCCTTGGGTGTATGTTTTTGTTATGTATTATGTATTCTGCAAAAGTAATGTAACGTCCATGTATGTCAATCTTGGGTCGCTACAGTTGGTATCAGAGAAAAGGTTTAGTTAACCTTTGGAAACTAGTATGCGGAAACTTTAGTGAAATATCTATATATATTTCGAAGGTATGTATAGGGATTTCCCTAATGTTATGTATAAGTATAGGTTATAGTCCTATAATTATGGAAACGATCCTATAATTATACCTAAGATATTATATATTGAGGGTAGTCCCCCTTCATTATGTTGTTTTCCTAGCATGATTTTTTCCTCTCACACGGTTCTTTTTGGGTTTTAGATGATGGTTGGAACCCAAAGGAACCGTGTTGATCAACGTAATGGACAATGCAATTATTTTCCTCCTGAACAAAAAAAATTTATTGGAGATGGAGTGAAAAATATTATTACAATACTTACACAAGCTATTAATCATTATATACATCTAAATGAGCAGAGAAAGGAACAAAATTCTATTGATTCCTTCATAAAGAAACGTCCACCTTCTTTCAGTGGGGCTTCTGAATGACTTGTTGCTGAATAATGGATCTGTACCATTGAAAAGATATGTTTCATACTTTGCTGTACAGAGCATGAAAAATTCATTTTGGTTGTTTACCAGTTATAAGGTGATGTAGACTAGTAGTGGACTCTAATTAGGAATACAAGGCCCCAAGATGAAATTGAATCCATGTAATGGGACGAGTTCAAGAACATGTTTTTCAATAAGTACATCCCTCATATTATATGAACAAATATGGAAAATGAGTTCCTTGGGATTAATCAAAAGGATGATGAATCTGTTGGCATATAAGAAGAAAATTTTACAAGGCTTGCAAGGTATGCATTTGAAATTATCATCCAAATTTAATGTAAAGTTGATTGATTCTTCAGTGTCTTAAATCCAAATCTTTGAAGGGAATTATCTTCAAGAGACTTTAGTAGCTACGATGTAATTTTGATTTGTGATATCATGGTAGAATTGGAAGTTGGTGTTATATATCCATCACATGGTTTTGACAAGAATAGAAAGATGGATTTCAAGGAAAAAGCATTGAACAATGGTGAAAAGAAGGTGAATGTTTTATTATGATCAAAGTGTGTAAAGAAGCATGGTGGAGATTGTATAAAAGGTACTTTCATATGTTTCTAGTGTGGAAAATAAGTACATTGAGTAACTGAGTGATGAGGTAATGGGAAAATGTTTTTTAATGACATGAATAGAGAAAATACTACAGAGAATGCTCCACAAACACATCAAGGCTACAAGTTCAATGAAATGGGGCATTATGAAATCCAATGCCCTAATCCAAGGGTTAATAATGATCGACATCAACAACCTCTTAAGGGAAAGGACAAAGGGATGTCGCATGAAATCACTATTGGTGATGTTGAGTATGACAACAATGTGGTGGAATGATTATGTGTTTATGTAACATGATTCCAAAATAATGTTATGGAATCTCATTTATAGTATTGTGGAATATTGGAATATCAATGTATTGGTTTATTGTGGTTTTCAATAATTATATGGTACCGGTATCCATGAAAAGTGATTGAAATATTTTTGGAATGTATATGATATGCGCATATTTAAGGGATTAGGAGAAAATAATATGTTTGATAGTATTAATGAGCTCATGACTGATATAAGGACAAATTGATATCATGTTATGAGTATATAGAAATTTTTGGATTTTGGTATGTGGAATGGGTTAAATTTTAACAACATTAATGTTTTCACTAAAGTTCATTGGGTATTCATTTTTCAAGAGAATACATGATTAAGGTATTCACATGTTTGGAATGTGACCAACAAGATATATCATATGATAAATGATGGAATTCACATGCTCGGTAGATGAAATTTCTAATAATCATTTACTTTACACTATGAGATTGGACATAAGTATTTTGGAGAGGTCAAATGATTGGAATGGATTAATTTGGACATGAGATAGTATTGTTTAAGGCTAAAACGTTTTTTCGATATTATTTCTGAAATGTTATAATGGTGAAGTTATAGAAAAAGGATAACCTATAGTATAGACGAAAACTAGTCGCCTCGGACAAGGTTGCGGGTATCGAACCCACAACCAAAGAGCGATAGGTTTTTATAGCCTACCACAGGCCAACAGGAAGTCCCTAGTTAGTAGAAACTTGTTTTATTTTATTAAGAAGGATGATAGATGAAGTATACCTCCATTTTTGGGACCATATACAATTAATCTCTCCATAAGATAGACATACGTATATAACTTTTTCTAAACTTATGCTAGAGATAGATGGAGTGACATATTGTTATATCACATCATCTACTAACAGTTCATGGAATAAAATTCAACTTCATTTCTTTAGGAGATGAAGTGGAAATTGTTCAAGGAACAAACAACCATGATATTGTACCAAAATCAAGTAAGTATTTCTTTTAATTCAAAATTTCTTTCATTTTAGCGAAATGATCTTGAAAACCAAAAATGTTGTCCTAGTACCCTCATATTTAATGAATTAGATGGTACCATGCAACATCACAAATCTATGGCTTTGTGATTGTTGGATTTTTTCATATCCATGTTCTCTACCACTCTTTGATATAACATGATGGTTAGATTTCTCTTCCATATCCATATTTTCACCTATGTGCAAACCCAGTGATGAGTTAATTTGGGTAACCATTAGGTTTCATAATTTAGTTTTTAAAATTAAGTTTTGGTATTCCTTTTTACAATGTGGTTTTATATGAAAGAAACTTTCATGTAGTAAACCATTTATAACCCCGATGAATTTCAAGGGCGAAATTCATTTTAATTGGGGTAGAATGTAACTCCCCAGAATTTTATGAGAAACACCCTTTTTAATTTATTTGATGTATTGTGTTGTACGCTACAACAAGATTAGTATGAGCTATATGCAACACTGTATTATCTTGTAGAATACGTAAACACTATTCTTGGCTTGTGATGCATGCAAGAGCGACCTTCCTCGATAGCGTGTGTTGTACGCAATACTGAGTTTCACTAAACAACGATACATTGTTATTATATTATTATGAACTAGCCTCTATTCATAGTAGTAACTGAATTTTGAATTTTATGATATTATAATTTATATTACACATATTATAGAACATGGTATGAGGAAAAAATAAATTTTTCAGGTAACATAAGTATTTTTCAAAAAATACATTTTTTCCAACTTTTGATGGTACAAACACATTTAATATGTTTTTGAAATTATTTTAATTTAAATTGGACATATAAAACCCTTTCCCTAGAATCAATATTTAAAATTTTACTTTGGATAAATTTTCGAGATTATTCTGATAACTATTATATTTTGATGAATAGTAAAAATACGCTATATTATAATTAAAAAAAAAAATTTTCCTTGAGATAATTTATATGGTTAAATTATAACATTGAATAGATTTAAAATATAAATAGAATATATTTTTACCATTTAATATTATTTAATTCGTTATCATTAATATTACATTGAATTCATAAGTAAAAAATTTCAATCTTTTGCAACGTTTTAACTTTTAAAACACGTTTTTCAACAAAGGGATTAATTTTAAATTAAATACTCCAAATTATATGTTTTGAATTTTGAAAATTTTATTCCATATATGGATTCAGTGAGTCCAAATTATGTTAATAGGTTACTTTTTCATATATATATATATGAATAGTTACTACGGTAAATTTTATTTACTACATTTAAAGGCAAATCAGGTAATTAAGGGTAAAAATTAGATTATAAAATCACACTAAGACCTGAAAAAATTCTATTGGATGAATAAAAGTCGAACAATATTTCCTAAGGGTCGAAATAGATTAAATTAATGGACTTTTGACCATGAAAAGCATATACTTATTATTAAAACCAATGAAAGTGACAACATGTCACTCTCCTATATCTTATAAGTGTAATCATTTTAATTTAGTGATAAAATTCATAAAATATTAAACATGAATAGCCTCCAAAAAATATAATAATTTTATCTACATTATTATAATTTTTTTATAATTTTTAGGGAATAAATATTTATCATTAATGATGATACAATAGTGATGTAGAAATTATTTTATTAATTGATATATCAAATAATTTGTATTAAAAATACTAAGATAAATATTATATGATTAATTAATGTTCAGCACAAATTTTCTAGTTGAATATGAGATTTTAGGAGTCTATTAAATATTTTTTTTGAATATATCATATGTGTTTATTTTATATAAATTCAAATAAACGAATATTGTCAAAATTAACCCTATTATAGTTTTATAAAAATAAAATATTATAAAATAGTTTATATATCACAAAAATATTTAAAAATTATAATTTTATATTTATATTGTCCAAAATTTAATAAAGTATAAAATTATCGACAATTCATAACACATAAGTAATTATTTATAACAATTTAAAATTTAGAAGATTATTTCCAAAAAAAATTAAATAGATTAAATAAGGATAAATCAAGTTGTTAAGGATTAAAATAATTTCACAACATGTCTAAATCTTATTGGTTGATGATATTAAAACCCTATCTCATCTAATATTCTGATTTGAGTCATTTTTTTTATGCGGGTTTTCAATTTATTATAAATTAATATTTTAGGGATTTCCAAAAGTGCCCCTCTCCTCACTTATAAAAGGGCACCTCCTACCTCTCCACCACACACCATTTTGAGCCTTCAATATTAGCCAAACCGTAGCAAAAATATATTCTCCAATTTCGTAGAAAAAATACTAGAGGTCCTGGTCTTGTCAAAAGACCATATTTAGTGCCTTAAGAGGAGGTTTAGAAGAGGCGCGTCGAAGAAGAGGTAATCTATTCTACCGATTCATTCTAGTTTCTTTCTTCTTAAAATTCTTATTATATAGTTGTTTCATTATAATTTAATACAATAATTATCACTAATATACTGATATGTTATTATAAATATGAAACAACCCCATTTCACCTTCTATCCATCCTCTGGAAGATGAAACCACCGCCCGTTCGTAAGTACAGAATACCGTCTCCAAGCCGTGGTGAAATCAATTTTTCCACCACCACCTTACATGGATGACTACAATGGTGTAAATAATAACTATATATTGTTATTATAACATCATACTTATTATGATAAATTATATCATCCACTTAATTTCAATTCAATAATTATGGGAATGATATCATCGCTCGTGCGTATGTACGAATTACCGTCTCCACGATGCGATGAGATTCATTCTCCATGATTAACCATTCAAGTATTATTATAATGTATATATAATGAAAAATCATGAATGATATGACATATTAATTATAATTTATTTATGTAAATATATGTTTCATTTACTTAATTCCATTCAATTTAATAAGGAAATAAAAACAACGTTCATGCATACATACGACCTACCGTCTCAATGAATGGTGTATTTCTTTCTATTTATCGATCTATTATATATATATATATATATATATGTATATTTTGAAAAAATATTATATATAAATCATTTTTTACATTCTGGATTTATTTAAATCAGTATATAAGTGATAATATCAAGAACAACAAGTCAAAACACGTATGATAAATGAAACGATTTTACACAACACACTTCTTTAACATGGAATTGACAAAAGAACAGGTAATATAAAGTCCTAAATGAAAAATATATGATATCATAAATATTAATGTGGTTTTTTTTCTAGTAAATAATATTTTTAAACCCACTATACAGGAGTTTTAGACACGTATGGAAGAAATTGGACACAAGGTAAAGGATAATTTTGCAATCTCATTTTTATTTGAGTTTGCTTATACGTAATTATTTACTGGGGTTATATTTTTCATCCATGACCATAAAATTTTTTTCATAAAAAATTCAATATTTTTCCATGTATGTTTAATGTTATTTTTAACCCTCTTTGACTTTTAATTTGTGTTATTGAAGGAATCGTTCTTTTGTTTCCCGAATGTTGTACTTTTTGACTTTTCCGTTAAAAATATGAGGATAATGTGTTTTTAACTTATACAGAATGAATGGATTTTACGGTATTATAATGCATTATTTACATGAATCATCCTCTAAAATATTTAATTTTTATTATCAACAAAATTCATTTCTTTTAAAATTGCTTAACATTTTTTGAAAATAAAATGATTTTGTAAAAGAAAGCATATTTTCCTCAAGAATTCATTCCAAGTATTTATTCAAAATTATTTCACATATAAGATGAATTTATTTGGTATGATTTTGTTTAAAGTATAATGTCTCTGTTATTTTTATTGATTTATTTTTATTATGATGAAATTTATCCATTTGTTTTATATTGATTATGTTAATATTGGATGAAGATTATGAAACCCATTTTATTATTTAGGTTATGATTCATGATTTATAATTGTGTTGTTGAACATGTAATAATTATTTAAATATGAGATGGGTGGGACCTAAATCTCCATCCAATGCATTGGGTAAAGATTTATATCTCATGAGATAGACATGGCTGGAACTGCAAGTGAATCTGGTTTAGTAATACAGGGCTAGAACGGCATGTAAACCCAGTTCAGTAATGGACTTTGACCACTATGATGGTCTTGGAAGCAATGCCTTGGATACTATGTTAATCTTAACATGTGCTTAATGGTTTCCACAATTACATGTTTTATTTCCATGATATTTTATCCTGGTTAATTTTCCTTTATGATCTATTCCTTACATAGTAAAAGATTTATTTCACAACTCAAGATTTTGATGATTATACCTTATGTTAATGTATTTTTGATGTTCAAATGTATATGGATTATTTTATTTTCTCCATGATTACCCTTACTGAGCATTTGATCTCACCCTTTATATGTTTTCTTTTCCCCAGGACATAAAGAAAGGTTTTAGGTAAGACAATAAAATTGGAATATCTTTAAAGGAGATTTTGAAGATCTTTCGCCATGATTAAAAGAATATGCCCCGTGTTTTCAAAGACACTAAACTATTACGGTCCTTGGCTGTATGTTTTTTTATCTATTATGTATTCCGAAAAAGTAATGTAATGTACATGTATGTCAAGATTGGTTCTCTACAGTAGTGATCACATATGTTTCTTAACAAATGAGACAACATGAGCAGAACTACGCTAACCATGACCTGGATTCAGTAGCAGTGTTATTCTCCTTGAAGATGCGAAAAAATTACATTATGGGTGATCATTTTATAGTCTACTCTTATTACAAGAGACTCAGGTATATCTTCTCTCAGAAGGACCTGAACCCGATACATCGATTTTGGCTCAAGTTACTCCAAGATTATGACATCGAGATACTCTATAATACTAGGAAGGGGAATTTTGTTGCAGATTCATCAGTTGGAGATCTGGTATATAGCTAATAGGTGAGGATTTTGGGATGAATCTTCATTTGAGCACCCCCTTCCATCCTCAAATGGATGGTCATATTGAACGGGCCATTCAAACCCTCGAGGACATGTTACATTCTTGCATCCTCGATTTCGATCATAGCCAGGAGGATCAATTTATTTTAATGATGTTTTTATACAATAAAAAATATCACTCTACCATCTAGATGGAACCTTTTGAGGCAATGTATGGGTGACCTTACAGATCACCTTTGTGTCAGACTGACCTAGGGGAGTCATCACTAGTGGGACTAGTGATGGTATGGGCTACCAAAAAGAAAGTGAAGATCAAACTGGAGCAGATGAAGTCTGTACAAAGCTGGAAGAAGCCTTTTTCCGACAAGAGATAGAGTTCTCTAGAGTTTGAGGATGGTGACCAATTCATTCTAAGAGTCTCATCTCGATGAGGTTTGTGGAGATTTGGCCATGGTGGAAGGTTATCTTCGAGGATCATTAGAACTTTTCAGGTCCTCTGTAGAGTTGACGAGGTGCCTTACCGATGATCACTTCCCCCTCAGTTTCATTGGGTGCACTACGTCTTCCACATATCCCTGCTGAGAAGATACGTGTATGACCGTTCTCATATCATCGACCACGACATGCTAGATATCCACGATGGGGAGACATTTTAGGAGGTTCAAATAGAGATTCAGGATCGATAGGAGCACGTCCTTCATGGGCGGTCGATACATCTGGTCTGCATTCGCTAGATGAACGAGAACCTCCAGGGGAGTACATACGAGCTGGAGGCTCAGATGCATGGTCAGTACCCCCACATGTTCTATTAGATTTAGTTGTGACTTATAGTGACACAAAGCCCTGAGGTTGGGAGAATATAATGACCCATAAATTCCATGTAAATTTATTTTTTTATATGGTAATTTTTTGAGTCCGCGAAAATTGACAGTGTGTGATTTCGAGGTCTGGTGTTCCTATAATGAATTAGAGAACTTTTTTTCGAGTATATTCAGTAAAAATGCAAGAGGGTTTCTGTAACTTTTAAACCGGGGAAGGGAATTGAAATCTGGGGGAACTGTTGAACTAGAAATGTCGATATTCACATAAGAAGACCATCACCTCGAACACTGCTGGTCGAGAGTGAATGATAAAATCTTCTTCATTTTGTGAAATAATTAAATCAAATAAATATGTCTTACAATTTTATGTCATAAACCCCCTAAACTTATGTTATGGTGGTAGGGACCAACTGAGCCTAAAAATCCCCTATGAATGTAATAAAGGTGGGATCACCAGATTTAAAAACTCCCATTTGAAATTAATGGTGAGGAACATCCGAACCCTCCTAATTAGGAATAAACCAATCAACTCCCCATTAAATATTTTCCTCAATTATTTTGATCCAATTAAATTGATACAATTAAATATGCCAACACCAAATTGAATTGTAAGAGATTTCCAACAATTAATGAAATGTGATATCTTTTTTAATTATGACAACATTATTAATCTACTTAATTTTTGTTAATGAGTTGTCTATTCCTCATTTCTTAGAAATGGGGAAACGGTTGGAAAAGGGAGAAGATTTGGAGAATCGTGGAGTAACTCATCCTCCAATGAAGAACGCTCTCGCCATCGAGGAATGTATTCAACTATGAAGAACCGAAGAACGAGCCTGAGATCAGAGGTGTGTGGTGTGCACAACGAATGTCGAAGCCTTAAAATTCATTCTCATGCCAACATCTATAATCCTTAGAGGTAGGGAGGTTGTTTGAATTTTTTCTCCTTACCCATTCTTGATAATTCATCCTAAAATTAAGAAGAGATTATAGAAGTTTTCTAAATCTCTAATGCGGAGAGTGAGGGACAAAAAACATTTCCTTACCTCTATGCAAATATTGTGTTTAAATTTGTGGGTTCTCCGTGATGAAGTATGACAGAAACCATCCTCGATGGGTTACATGAATGGTAGCCAACACCACCTCCATCTACGACGAAAGCGACAATGCAATAGAACCTCCCCGCGACCTTGTGTCATCTGCGGCCTCTACAACCGGTGGAATCCCCTGCTGAGTGGCCTCTCCGCCTCGTGGCCCCCTGCTGCCTTCCGTGTCACCCATGGCCTAGCCACCCTGCGGCCCTCCGCGACCCCCACGGCCTCACCGCCACGTGGCCCTTCGTGGCCCCCACAACCTCTCCTCCCCCGCCGCCTCACCGCCCTCGCCTCCTCACGCAGCTCCCCGACCCCCGTACCACCCAGTGTGGGCCAGGACGGACCCAGTGGGTCAGGTCGGTCCGACCGGGTCAGACCGGACCAGGACCACCTATGAGCTTTTCGCTCTATCCTCCTTTAATTTGGAAACAAGTGTCCATTTGAAAAATCCTCAATGATGCTATAAACCATGGAGTGAGTTGGTCTCTTTGGTATACCCCACTTGAGATATGGATAATTTTTTCATACAGTCACTTCAGATCAAGCACAAATCCAACCAGGCCTCCGGGACTAAATGAATAATAACATACAAACCGGATGTCCGATTGACACATTGTCTATTGCATAGAGACCCCTCTGGCGTTGAAGTTTATTGTGATACATTCTAATGGGAATTCGTGGAAGTTGGAGTGTCGACTAGTGTCTTGAGAAGAGGACCCTCCCGGAGACGCGCAAGCTTAGTGCGGCAGCCTAGTAGCTGGATGTGCTGTGAAGAATGAATAGGAAACTTGTGTGGGTCAGCACTGAGCGATCCTGTGTGAGTTAGCACCGAGGGATCCTGTGTAGGTCAGCACTGGGTGATCTGGTGTGGGTCAGCTTCGAGTGATCCTATGTGGGTCTTCACCTTGTGATCTAATGTGGGTCAGCACCAATCAATCATGTGTGGGTCAGCACCGAGTGATCCTGTGTGGGTCTTCACAGAGCGATCCTGTGTGGGTCTGCACCGAGCGATCCTGTATGGGTCAGCAGTGAGAGATCCTGTGTGGGTCAGTGCATAGAGATCCTCTGTGGGTCTGCATCTAGAGATCCTATGTGGGTCCACACCTAGCGATCTTGTGTGGGTCCGTAGTAGAGCCTCATAACTGAGTAAGATGATTCAGTAGTTTTATATAATCATCTCTACTATTGTACCTTAGAAATACAAGGTGTGAGGTGATTCAGTACCATTGTGGTATCCTTCTGTGTGGCCTACCTGTGTGGTACTTACCTTCACGGTATTCCTTTATTTGTGGAAAAGTTGAGCTTTTAGATTTGAGTTGGACTCTCGGTTTTCCTCATGATTGATATAGGTATACATGATAACTCAGGTATATGAATGGGAATATACCAAAGTAGTATTGTCAATTAATTTCACGACTTTGGGTTTATCCTTGGTAGGCTTTTGAGAGATAATGAGGGTCTTGGGGTCCCTACTGAGTATCGTTATACTTCCCCCTGCATAGGCTATGCCTACACCTTGATGTGTATGGTGCGGATGACAGACAACGTTGTTCGAGGCTGAGGGTACCAAGGCTAGATGTGGCCCGGAGGTGGACCATATGGGTGATGGTATGCAGAGGAGATGGTAGATGTGGAGTTCTGATGAGACGATCTATACCTACCCATGAGGTAGGAACCTTGGTGGACAGCCCAGTAGCTTCCTTTCTTTATCTTCAGTTTTTTATTTTATTTCGTTTGTACATGTACCATTACAGTTGGGTTTGTATTCTGGCCCCTTTTTACTCTCAGGACTCTTTTTTCAATACAGTTAACATGATTTCGTATCCTGTTGTGTTCTTGGATGTGTGTGTTTACAGGTTATAAAGACAATGCCTTCCCAGTTTTAGGTAATACGCCATCAGTTCTAGTCTCCATCCCCTGGCCTATGGAATGTGGGATTGGGGTAGTCATGCCACAACCCCGGTGGATGAGTCGTGACACTATCATCCTAATGAATCTTGGGGCCCCACATCATAATGTGGTAGGGAAGGGTAGAGAACCTCACTTCAACCCAATTATCTACCTTGATAAATACACAAGGATAACAACACAAATACATTTGAGATCTAGAGGAGGATATATGGAAAGAAGAATATATCAGTAAGATCCCCAAAAAGGTACTCTACGTGAACAAGGGTGCACACATGCTGTGAACCCACTCGAGCACCTAGTCATGTCATATGTTTTCACAAATTGTATAGACATATAGATATACAAGGTGATTAAATCCCACACATGGAATATACTTGGCCATGTCATTTACTTATTCCCATTTACTCTATATCATGCTAGTTTAAATTTTCTATGTACAGCTAGATGACCATGTATTCTTACATGGATACCTTGACTATGTCCTCAGGACACTCGATATAGTGTCACAAAACATTTTGTAACCCTAATATAAGGTGTGTAGTCACCAAAATTCAACTTCCCTACATTGGAAGAACCCATGACATGTCACAATGGACTACACACTATGTAAATAGTAATTAAAATGGGAATTTACTTTTGACTCACATGATTCACATTCTTTTACCCTATAACTTATAGATCGACCTAGAAAGGATGCCTAACAACTGTAATAGAGGTTTAAAACCTTATAAAAATGCATAAAGAAGATTATCAACACTAAAACTTATTTGTTCATATATTAAGGGGAAATTATAATGCCTCTAGTGTATAATGATTCCCTACTCATACTTCTCCTTGATCGGATGATGATCAACACCATGAACAGAGACTAACAACACATTATAGATTTTATTTGGATCAGTTTCACCTATCATCATAAGGAAGAGATGAGGAGATCCTCCTCTTGTGCCTTGTGAACCCAACATGGAAAGGGAGGCGTTTATGATTAATTTATTAATTTAAATTTTATTTAATTAATAATCTCACTACTCGACGTGTAAAACCCAAATGCATCAAAATATTTTAGTTTTAAAATAAATTTAATTATATTGATATAATGATTTATACACAATACCAAGTTAATCGTATGCTACACAAAATATTGATAATTTATGTGCAATAGAATTTATAGCATTCTCTTAAAAGACCACCAATGAAAGATTAGGTTAAATGCATTAATGAAATTATTCAATGACTTCCATTACATGCAAGGTTATGTTTTAGAGAAAAATAATATATTATTAATTTTTTCTATAATATGTTATAATCTAGATAATTTTTAAGTAGTTAAGAATTTTATTTAATAACATATAAAAATATAATCTATAATTTAATGGTTAAAAAATAATTATAAGTGAATATAATAAATATTGAATTTAAAGGGTGTTGTTTTATAAAAAAATGTTTTTTTCTCACAAAGTCATTTTATTCTAGTAATTTAAATTAATTTCAATAAATTAGTTATATTAAATTAAAATATAAATTATATATTTGGTAAAAAATTTATATTCATACAATATATTTTATATGCATAAGACAAGAAAAAACAAAATATTACACATAAAAATATATATTTTTATAAAGTCATATGAACCACCTTTAATAGATCAAATATTTCACATAATCAAATTGAAACTTTTATAAATAAAATATGAAATAATAAACCATATTTTTTAAATTTTATTTCAATAATTATGTTTGGTTAAATTTTGGGTATTTTTTTAGATGTTTCATTTTTTAATTTGAAAAATACTAGTTTCAACTAGAAACTCAATTTTCATCTAGTTTATTTTTATACATATATAATTTATTGATTTGATGTAAAATAATATTTAGATATATTTTATTATAGTTAAAAGAATTTATATATTTAGAATAAAATTGACATTGGAATTATATATTTAAACCATGCATTATTTTTAGTAAATTATTTTTAAAAACAAGCTTTCTCCTCTCGTTTGCAGGATTAAATATAAATTATCATCTACCAATTACATAATGGAAATTTTAAATAATGGATTCCATATTTTGAAAAAAGATAATATATAATTTATAATATTTAGAACTTCGTTTTTTATCAAAAATATTAGTAAATGTAATAAAAACAATTACAAAGATCAAGGGAAAAAAATTTCATCACCAGGGACTAAACCATAAAATTATGGCTAAAATGACTCTAAAACATATACACAATCACATTTATGGAAGTATTTGTAAATTATAATATATTTAATATAATTTTTTTCATTATTTTAGACACTTGAAATGGAAAAAATGTGGATGAATTTCCTTTTCAAAAATTTAAATGAATGTCACTCTTCCCCCACTATATATGTGAACAATCCCAACCAATTATAGAAACCTATAAAGAGATTTTTTTTAAAAAAATCAACTGAAATTATATCCCAACATAACTAAAATCAGAATATAAGAGTAAATTTTTTCATATAGCAAAACAATGAAGTCTTTCGGTATAAAAAAAAGATTTACCTGAATAAGTGGTAACCTTCTCCAACGATCACTTTTTCTTAAATTAATTATCCACTCCATCAAGTATATTTATGTCATGATTATATAATAAACATGGTTTATTAAACATAATAAGATGTTTTTATGATATGATTATGACCTAATTTTTCACACACATCCATAAAAATGGAAAAATAAATCATATTTCTAGTGTTCGACAAACTACCACCTCTTGAATCGATGTCATATGTCCCACTAGTTACCTACATTAAATGTTGGTATAATGATGGATTAATTGTAAATATATGATATATATGATATTTTTATGTATTTATTCTTCTTCAAAATGTTACATAAACATGCTATTATTCATTCCATTATTTGTGAATATGAAAAAATCAATTTTGGATGTGTGGAATATCGCCTCCTCCCAGTGACATGAATCGTTAACGCATTACATGGGATGTATTAAGGATTATTTTAATAAAAATATGTGATATTTATGACATATGTATATGTTAATTTAATTATTATATTCATATATATAATTTACATTTTAATATTTCATACTAAAATGAAGTTAAAGTGGCATTCATGAGTATGCACGACCAACAATCTCAATGAACATTGTATTTCATTTCCGGTCTCAAAATTTATGAATTATTATAAATAAATATATAATTAATATATATGATACATAATAATGGTTTAAATTTTTTATATGATGAAATTATGGTTTAATTAAAAGTAACACCAAATAATATGTTAAAACAAACATGAAAAACATGGCAGTTAACACTTAACATAGTAAAAATAATGAATGATTCCCAACATAATGGTAGTAAGATATAATAAGAAGTTAATATATGATATTATCAATTTTATTATGGTTCTGTTATAAGTTATAAACATTTATAAAACCAATATAAAATTGGTTAAAGGATGCTCAGACAAAAGGAAACGTAAGGAAAGTTATTTAATCGAAACGCTAATTCTACTGATATTTTTTTATTATAAAAAAATTGAATTTAATGATCTATATATACATCCTATATATAATATAATATAATGATTAACTCGTATATAATGGTATTTTAATTTTTTGTTTTTACTATCTCATCTATGTTGTTTTTAATTCAGAATTACCAGGTGGTGAATGTTTTCTTTATAATATAACTTTCTTTTGTGATTTTTAACATTCTCTTATAACAATAACTTCATTCTAAATTTTTTTACAGTACATTAAATATATAAAAATTAAAAATAATTTTATTCAATTAATATAATTATTTCCTAAAACATATATCATTTTTATATATGGTGATCATAATGAATTTTATTTGGATTTTTGGGGAAATATTCATAAATATATATCCTTTACTCCATATAGATAATTGATAAGGAACTTTGGATAGGAATTTAAATCAATTTTATTGATATATGATGAATGATTTGTAAATGATAGAAATAGGTAGGGTACCATTTGATGAATACTATATGGGTTGGGGTCTAGTTAATTCAATCCCCACAATGCGTCAATATTCTCAAGAGATGAATTACATAGAAAAATAAAAGTAGATTAAACGACTGTGAGAATAATTGTTGAAGGTGAAGGTAGATTATTCCTAGATAACATAACGTACATTTAATTAATCATTGAAATTATTAATATTTTATTTATTATTATTATCAATGAAATTTTTTATTTTACATTATCTATGGATCTATTTCATTTTCAGATTATTGATTAAATGGATTGTGTTTTAGTTATCTACAATTCCATATTTATTATTCCCTATCAAAATATTTAAATGGAATATTTTCATATTCATTTACCTTTCAATATTTATTTATTTTAATTTATTCATTATTTATTTTTCTATACATACCCTTTCTGAACATTTGATCTCACCATAATTTTTTTTCCTCCCCCAGGGATAATGAGATATTTTTTTGAATGAGTATACCAAAAAATATTTTATAATATTTTGTTATAGATTATGTTTTATTTTATATTTCTCAATATAAATTTGGTATCATGTATATAATCATGTTTTTTTAAACAATAACACTTTTCATCCTTCAATATTTGATTCCCTGTAATTATGAAAATGTAATAAAATAATACACCATCTTCTGGCTTCTCGGGTTTGAGTGCTATAGTTAGTATTAAAGAATGTTTAGTATAAAACATTCAAAATGTATTTATAAAATATAGATTAGGGAACATAACCCAAATATAGAATTTGAATATAATTAATGAATAACATCACCTAATTTTTAAATTCTAGAGATTATGTTTTTATTATAATTAAAACATCCATGTATGGATTCTACAATTGGATGTGGTTCTAGAATATAAGTAACTATATGTATCGACTCTAAAAAGGACCATCAGACCTAATTCGAGTGCAACCTAGTACACGAAAATGATCATTACTACACATCAATTTTTACAATCCTAGGGGATATGATTTAGTTAATTCATTGTTCTTTACAAAACATTATGAAGGGTTTTTATATAAATATTTCCCCAATGAGACAACAATAAGGTTGATAATATTATATTAACATTATATTTTAAATTTGTGTTATTTATTTCTCTAGTTTTGTGATGATAGATGATGTGAAATAATGTTGTGATCTAATCGAGTATATACGATTATTTAAAAATGGTTTATGGAATGAAGAAAAGTATCAATACTCAAGAAAATTATAGAGGTTTATCTAATGAGAAATATTATATAAATTTTATTTCAATTGGAAAGATTAGGAATATATTAGGGAAATATAATCTTGTTATGACACATAACCTTAATCTGACGAAGAAACCTTTTCAACAGTGACATTTTCAAATGTTTTATTTCATTATCTAATGGAGGAAACTATCATTTAAATGGACTAGTAACTCCATGGAATAATTCAAGTGGATTAAGACTTTAAATAATATATTAATTTAATTGGGATGTGGTGAAATGTAAAATGTTACACTTTTACTCTACTATCTTAATGTAGATTCTAATCAATGGTGGTAATTGATACAGAATTCAATGGAGGAATTGGGAATAGAATGTATTGATTGGAATTAATTTATAGAAACATTTATTTATGTATATTTCCATCATGATCAATTAACTAAGAATAAAAAAAGTTTCTTAATTAAATGAAAAATCAGGTAGAAAGAATCCCATATTATTGAGATACCTTTAAATATTTATGAATGTATTATTTATGTTAAAAATGCCACATGAAGTGAAATATTGACCACTTATTTGAAGGTATGAATCATAATATTTTAAGGACACTGTTTTAGCATATATTTTATCATTTGAATCCAATATTTTTTTTTCATCCAAAAATATATTTAATTATAATGATCCCAAAAATTCAAAGGAAGAAACAAGAATAAGAGTCCATATAAAAATTATGAAAAAGAAAATGATTCAATAATGAATAACGGAAATATGGATTTTACCACGCATGTTATCCACAGAAAGTATAGCCTTGTAAAATGATTGAAATTATTGGGAGTTTATAATAATTATTGAAGAAAGGGTCCCTAGGAAAAATATTATTATGGGAAGATGGAAAATGATAATATTAACTATTACAACTGAACAGATATGGGGAGCTTCACAAAATAAATCCCCAATCATTGTGAATATATAACTGAAAATAAGTTAAGGGATCATTGTCATGATTATTTTATTAACCCAACTCATGGGGAATGTTTAATGTGATTATATATTTGGATATATGCTATATGTGGTAGAAGTATTTTTTTCATGATGCTCTCATCATATGTATTATGAAATATATAAGGATTATACAACAATATTTCTTCAGTAATAATTTTATATCATATGTGGAATGTTAACATGAAAAGTGATTTGGTATCAAATTAAACTTTTTGGAAAACACATGGTTGAGGGAAATATAACCCATAATATTATCTTGATGTTTAGAGAGTGATGTTTTGATAAAAATATTGTTGATATAGATAAAGTAAATTTGATTTTAAAAACTACCCAGAAAATGATTCTAAATTGCTGGATAAAAATAATTTGGAATGTTTAACCCATTATGAAATGGTTTAAGTAGAATATTGCATGTGTTTTTAGATATTGATGTATTATATAAACCTATGGAGATACTTTTTCTGGGAGACAATTTATAAATAGTTAAAGGGTTAACCAAAAGATAATATTTTTCTTATGAAATATAATGGTACCATGTAATTATATTTTTATTAATTTTTAGAGAGTGGTATAATTCCCCCGATCTAGAAAAAAATCGTCCTGAAACATTAATTTTTTTATATTTAATCACTTTCTATGATAACAATGGCCATTATTCACACCTTTGGTTTATGGTTTTTTGTCAAAAACACTAGTCTAAACATTTTTTCTATCACTATACATCATAAATTGAAGGTAATATATATCTTTCAAATCCATTACTTCAAAAATGTTCTCATATTTGAAAGCCAAGTTTTGTGGTGACCCGGACATTTCCTTTTCCCTATTTTCAATAAGATTTGTTATTAAACATATTCTAGATGTGAGAATTTCAACAATATTATTTTAAAATATAAATCCTTCAATTTTGGAGATAGAATTTTAATTTTTAGGATATAAGTTATTTATGTTTTGGAGAATGTAACCTCAAGAGGCATTACAATTTTTTCCATTTAGAATAATTTTATATTTTTCCATGAATGATAAATACAAAACACCATGTTTATATTGAACTACAAATTTTTTTTTTATTTCAACATAATTTTTAGATTTATGAAAATGGAACACAGTGCTTTGGAAACATTACAGACAATAATGTCTATTTCAATGACTTGTTTTACATGAAACACCACGTTTTACTGGAAAACAATATATTAATAAAAAATTATTATAAATATATTTATCCTGGATGTTATGTTAGAGGTTTTGAAAGGGATTTACTAACTTATGAAAATTTATGGTTTAATTCATTGGTTAAAAATTAATTACAAATGAATATACAAACCAATAGAGTATAATGAGATTTTTTTTAAAATCTACTTTTTAATGATAACAATGTCATTTTATCCTAATAGATTAAATTAATTAAAATTAATGAGTGATATTAATTTATTATTTATGTTATATATTAAATAAATTATTTTTTTTTACATTTATATAATGTATTTTTCATGAATATGATACGAACAAACCAAATATTACTCATAAAAACTCTATATTTTTATAAAGGAACTTTTAATGCCTTTTAATGGAAAAATATTATAAATCTAAATTTTTAGAAAATTGTACGGTTGAATTTTGTTATATTTATGTTAAGATTCATTTTTTGATGTATAAAGAAAAATACAGATTTTAAAATAAAAACACTATTTTCATATAGTTTATTTATATAGTTTAATTACGTATTGATTTTGTTTTAAAGAACAATTAGGTCAATTTTATATCCTTTAACCAAATTTTGGTTATTTTAATCATTTTCACATTGAAATATTTTATATTAATATGGAAATATTTTGAACACATTCAATTTGAAATCTTGTTTTTTCATTGCATTAGTGAGATTAAGATTAAATAAATTTTGAATGATATGTGACTGTGATTTTAAAAAAATGGATTAAATATATAGAATAAGAATAATTTTTATTGTCTAATAACTCCAACATAATTTTTAACAACCCATATTAATGAAGGTAATTAAAAATAAATTATTTGATTAAGAGAAAAAAAATTAACAAGGGACAAAACATTATCCTTAAGGGCCAATATGAAAATGAAACTTGTAAAAATATAATTGGATGGAAATATTTAGACATTTTAAACCTTTTTCAAGAATTATTTTTTATTATTGGATCCTCCTGACATTGAAACAACAATATTGTAATTCCTTTATTAATACATTACTATAATTCCTCTCTTCCTCCACTATAAAAAAGAACTGACAGCTCCCAATTATTCACACCCATAAACCTATTTGGATCACTCAAAATATTCTGAAATAAGATCCAAAAATCCATACCATCATTCTATAATATTTAATTTGTTTGAAATACAAAAAATGATTTATTATGGTATAATCCAAAATTATTTACTAGAATAATAGGTGACCATCTTCAAATATCAGTTTTGTTTCATTTACAAATCCACCCCATATATCATTTTTATATAATTATTATATAATACCCTTATTATCTTAAATATATGGAAATTTATTTATTATAATAATTTTTTCAGAAAACTTCACACGCATCCATCAATATGTGGCACACAATCATTATTTGTGTGTCAGATAGACTGCAACCTCACGCATTGATTTCATTTATTCTTCCATTTTCCAACATCGATCTTTTGAAAAATGATGAAATTATATTTTATGTAATATATATATATTATATTTATAATTTATAAATTCTATAGTAACTTTTTATATAACAATAACATCATGAATTATATTTTTTGGGAATACAAAAACATCTTTTCGGGACATGAGGACCACCACGTCTTCTATTTTATGTGATTCATTAATTATATTGATTAAATGAATTAAAGATGATTCTAATAATGAAGTGTGAAATGTATGAAATAAATATGACACATGATTTATAATATATATTTATATGTAATTTAAATTTTTTTACATGAAAAATAAATGTAAGCGACAATCTTCTATATTATAGCCTACCATATCCCTGAACCATGAATTTAATTTCCTCTTTCCCAAATTTTTAATTATTCTAAATACATATATAAAGAATATTTTTTATATCCAAATCATTGTATAAATTTTATATTTGATTAAATAATGGTCTAAATAATTTGAACAATGAGTAATAAGTCCAAACATACTCAAAAAGCAAGACAATTAACACTCTGAAATAGTGAAAATATAAAATATTTTCAACATACTGTTAATAAAAAATTTTAAAATGTGAATAATTTATATAATAAATATGGTTATATATATGTTATAAGTTATTAACAGGTTCAAATACCTTATTTAGGCAACTAGAGGATATTTACCCAATATTAAATGTATTGTAATGAATTTCATCTCAATTGATATTACATTAATACTTATTCATAATAATTCACCAATTATCATTAAGGTGGTGGATATTCGAAAAAAATTTAATTTAATATCACTATTCACTCATAACTAAAGTATATATAGTTTCACATTAAACAATAACATTCTAGGGGGGTTTATTGATAATTATCAAGTGGTAAAAGTATATGTCCAATAAAAATTTATAATGGGATTTTTAACGTTTTATTGAAACCACCACACCCATTAGATCGTTATTATTATAAATTACATTTATCTTAAATATCCATATTTTCATGAAATGGATATAATTATTTCCAAAAATTGTTTCTAATTTTTAGAAACTACGTTCTCTTTGAATTTTATTTGACTTATTAAGGAAATATTGAAAAATATTATACTTTACTCAATAAGAATATTTAATAATACCATTCATATTGGAATTTAAAGAGTTTTTAAAATATTGGAATTATTTGGTCATGTGTTACATAGGTTGGGGACCATTTAATGTAATCCCTATGGGTTGGGTGCTGGTTAATGGAAGCCCCAAGATGCATCAATAGACTTATGAGATAATTAATTGGCAAAAATGATAGTAGATTAAAATATCGTGAAAATAAATTTAGATGGTAACAATATCATTATTCAAAGAAACATGACATCAAAAAATTAATATTTTCATATTTTGATAATTCATTTATCATTATTATCCATGAATCATTTTTCATTAGACAATTAATTATAAATTAATTTCATTTTCTAGTTTTTTATCAATTTAATCAATATAATACAATCATACTCAGATGATATAATAGAATATAATATGTATAAAATAATCCATAAAATCAAGAGTAAAATAGTCATCATGGTATAAAACATCAACATGTTATCTCAAAAACCAATTTCATTATTAATCTTGTTATATAATTATTATGATAATATCTTTTCCATCCAAAGGGTTGAACTATGAAAAATTAAATATTAAACCTAAATAATATAATAGAATAAATGACTCCCCTAACTCAAAGGAATCAACATTATTTATACATTAATTGGACAATGTTGTGAATCCTGACCACCTCTCTTGAAAGAACCTACATCCCTCCACAGGCATGATGGAACAATTTCCCCAATAAACAATATATAATGACTCCATTAGAAAAACAGATATGAACCTCTATCTAGTGGTCCGAATAAAAAGGATAAACTTGATGAATTAACCATGAAAAATTATGTTGAAAATTCCATGGATTACAACATGTAAAATATATAATTTTGAGATTGAATCCTAGTTAATGGATTCTCAAAGTGCCAGAAAGGAGGGATTCACGTCACCTAAAAATATAGTGGTGAATAATGTTTAAGGAAACACCAAAACCTCATCGAACATTATAGGTTCACAGATTAAGGGATTTAAATGCCATCAAACACCCATGTCACATAATGTAAATTTATTGCATCTGATCACGATGAAAAATGTGTTCCCTCAATGAAATTAATACCAAACATTTAAACTTCATGTAACACCCTGTGAAGTCACCCCTCAAGAAATGAATGACTTTATGGCTTTGATAGGTCCTTAAAAACAAGTAAACTATCAATACACAATGTGTACCAAATTTACTCATAGTTTATACTCACTACATATATAATTTTTATGGATAACACATCCAAAACCCCTTTATAACTTCCCCAAGAACAATAATCTTTGGGAATGAACAAATTATCAAAATACATGGGTCAGATCTATTAAATTAGATAACTATCAAACAATTATCACTTAAAATCATCCAAAACCATACCAGAGAAAAAATACAATTGGTCATCTGAATAGTTTCCCTATGAGATAACTCTTAAAATTAACAATCTTTGGAACTCGACCACGTCATTAGAGGATTTCCCACAACAAAAAATATATATATAGATCTTATAAACAATACCTTGTGGGAGATAATTCTCAAAATAAGTATAGACACAATAATAAACTGGTGGATAAAATCATATAAAACATAAATATCAACATCCACATGAAATAAATTTTACAAAATAGAGATAAACATAAAATATGTTAGGGTACTCATTGGCCATCTTTGATTTAACATTTCTAGGTACTCTCTAACATTTCAAGGTATTTCCATTAGACAAAAAATAATGAAATTGAATGAATGTGCAACATCATATTAGTGTCTTCCTAGATCTCCATGTGTCCCTCCATAAAGGTTATGTCATCTTCAACATCGATCTAACACCATTATAAAACATAAGATTTTAATGAATTTAAATAAGAACATCTGAGAAATGAAAAACATCATGTATCCTGATTGTCAATATAGGAAGACATGTAACAACCCATTTTAATATAGAATAATCTATTTTTATATTTATTATTATTCTTGATTTAAATAGTTAAATTAAATATACTAAATAATTTATAAAATAAATAATTTATCATTTTCTAATTTATCTAAAACATCATTTTATGAATTATATAATTTTAATGTGAAAAAAGAAATTACATTTTTTAATTCAATATGTTGAAATTATATTACAATTAATTTTTACGAATTTTCTGAAAATTTTAATTTTTTTATATAAAAAATACAGACTTTTTTATAAAATATATTATTTTTTGGGATGTAATGAAGAAATAATCATGATAAAAATTTTATTAAATTTATGTAATATTTAATTCAAATTTTATAATAGAAATATTTTAAAAAATTATTCAAATCTTTCAAATTATAAATTATTTCATGATAACTATGAAAATTATTGTCAATGTCACCACAATGCATACAAATCATTGTTAATATAAAATATTGTACTTTATAGTTAATAATTGAGTTATAAAAAAAATTCCACAATTTTTAATTTTTATGTATTATTTATTATTTTGATATATATTTTATTATTTTAGTGTTATATTACATAAACATATGGAAAGGCATGTGTATTGCTTGAATAGGGGAAGAAAACTCAAAAAAAATTATAGTTTTTGTATTCACATGGAAATGTGTAAATACACTTTTTGACTAAATATAAATTATTATATATAAATAATTTATATTTATGATAGTAGTTTTTTAATATTTTTATATATGAAAAAATTAACAACATTTCTTATGAAAAGATGACGCAATATTTGTGAAAGCATAAAATACAAAAATATGTTTTTAATTAATATTTTATGTACCATGAAATGAAATAAAAAATGACTAAATGTTTTAATATAATTTTTTTTTCAACCAATGTCAAAATTTGATTTAGATTTGGGACATTTTGGACCCATATGAATCACTATATTCCATTTAGAACATATTTTTTCAATGGAAGTCACTTTATTTCAGAAAATAGTTGTAAATATGAATTATATTTTTATATAAGGTTTTCCAAAAGTTTTTTTAGAAAATAAATATATTTTGGAATGATAATAAAATTATATTATTCATGGAATTTATTTTTTTAATTTTTAAATAAATAAATAACAACAATAATATCGTTCATAATAATGATGTATTATTTATTCAATTAAGGAGTAAATAAAATTACCTCTAATAGAAATAATAATATAAATATAAATGGTTATTTTGAGGTTAATTAATGATTATTATATTTTAATTTGATATTTATAAGATATAATAAAAAATTGGATTTTAAATTTAAACAATTTTTTTGATGTCTTAATGTAATAGTTGAAAATTGTGTTTAATATGAAAAAAATTATTTTTTGTTTATTAAATATTTTATTAAAGTATGTGAATATCACAAAAATATTTAAGATGGAAAAAATGATTATATTTATTCTAAAAATTGATATCATGTGATTCGAGGGTATTTTAGAGGTCTTCAACCCAATAATAACATAATTATATTATAATATTTTATATTATTCCTATGATTCCCCTCACATCAATTATAAATGGAGACTCATCCCTTCCAAATATTTCATCACCATAAGTCTTTTTTCAAATCGATACTCCAAAAAATTACCAAAAAATCATCCCTTAAATAATTATATGCTTCTGTTCTAAATAAAGGCCACTTACAAGTGATTAAAAAATTTCAGAAGGATTTATTTTCATGTCGTAATTTTATTATTTTTTTCCTTTTAAATTATCTCTCATTTCAAACCTATCCATACAACCTATACCATGGTTTTGGATAACTCCTATACAATATATACATAGGAATTTTATTATGTTAATGTAATATAAACCATCCAATCCCTTATTATCCTTTTCTAATTCTAAAAGATAAAATTACAGACCAATGTGTTTTAATTGACCACATTTGTGGAAAATAAGTTTTCATTTCCCAACAATGAATTCACAAAAAATTAAAATAAAATCATAATCATTTAAAATAAAATAAATTTATATGTTCTCATTTATGAAATGTCATTTATTTTTTACAACTAATTCTATAATAAAAAGACCATAGAATCCATTGAATGAATACACCCAAAACAATGAAAATAAAATAAATTGTTAATAAATAGGTGGAAATATGTTATAAGAAGATATGTTAAAAACATAAAAACATTTATATAGTTTTTTAATAAATAAAAAAATTTACTAAAAAATTATACAGTAGGTTTTAATACTTATGAAAGAACTTGATTTAGAGGTGAGGGATTTTTTAAACACTATCTTTTGAAGTTAAAACCATTTTATATATGAAATTTGATTTCATTAAACATCACAAGTTTATTTTACTGATTTCATAATGTATTATTTATTTTATGTTTCTTTTATACATATAAATGTTTATTTTCAAATAAATTGTCTTGGTTTATATGTATGTGACTTCATAAAAATTATTTTCCAAAATGGAAAAATAATTATCATCATGAATATTTCTTTTATGAAAAATTTACATGTTATGATAATATTATTGTTCTTAAAAATTGTTTTGATTTTTTTGTAACACCCTGATATTTTGTGAGTGTTTTTCTTCCAAATTGAATAAAACAGTTGAATTTTTTCCATTCAAAAATCTCGTAAAATAGTTTCTTATATTAAATAACTAAGATAAAAATTAATTTACTTTATAATTAACATAGATTTCAATACAGACAACAATCACTAGGCATACGTAACACAAAAACTTGAGTTTACAAGAATAATCATTTTATTATTATAATTATTTATATTTGATAATTTTAACATAAATGTGAAAATTAGTAAAATTAATAGTAATACATACTTTTAAAATATTTTTTATAATTTTTTTATTAAAATAAAACATTTTGATGATGAAATATATATATTTTGGTAAAGTCATTATTAGTTTCAAAATACTATTTTCACAAATAAACTACTTTTAATATCCTATTATGAAAAATAATAAAGTTTATTTTAGAAAAATTCAGAAAATTAATTTGATAAAATAAATATCATTTTTCAATTTAGAATTTGAAAATTATATTTGGCATATATTTTTGTAATTTTTTGAGAAACATCATTTTTGAATGAATATAGAAAAATACAAGATTTTAATTCAATACATCCTTTTCATATACTTTTTTTATAATTTTATATTATATTTTAGTTTTTTTTGGAAATTTTGATTAGATCATATTTTTATCAATTAATTCAATTTAGGTCAATTGAGAAAATTTCACTTTCAAATTGGGTATAAAAAAATAGCTAATGTTTGAACATTTTTACATAAAAACCCTTTGTGTTATCCCATCAGCGGAATTAATTTTATATTAATTTCTACCACTTCTTTTTTTAAATATAGTAAATACACATTCTATATTTTAAATTAAAAAATATATTTTTTCTAATATTTTTATATTTTTACCAAAAAATTTGTAAAACTTATTAAAATTAATATCAACGTTTAAGATAAATATTTTGTTAATAAAGTTATAAACAATACATTGAAGCCCAAAAATGACATATAAACTTCTAAAAAGCCCATTGGGTGGCCAATAATTTTCCACTCACCTTTTTTTATTGTGTTTTTTGGATTTTTAGGACTTTAGTTTGGTAAAAACATGGGTACATCAAACTTTTTTTAAATAATTTCAAGTGTGTCATTTCCCTTCCCTATAAAATGCCACCAACTCTTGTTCTTCTTCAAACTTCTCAAACCACATTGGTTTTGAAAATATCTTCCAAATACATATCAAAATTTCCCTCCCTACCATATTGAAGGCTCACTTTAATTAAAAGAAATCAAGGATGCCTTTTAGCACAAATATAAAGGCTTTACATGATTGAGAGACAACGAATTCTATCCAAATCCTTTATTTTATTTGACTTATCCACCCATCCAGTATATTTTTTATAGGATTGTATATAAACACCAGAATACTCAATATAATTGGATGTTTTTGGGTATTTAGGGAACTGCACTTACACATACCTCAATCTAATTGGTAACGAACATATTTCTTACATGTATAGTGAACAACTGCCTCATCAAATTATGATTGTTAATTTTCAATTACCTTCTCTCATGGTGGAAATTATAATGAAAAATACGTTTATATATGTTATATATTATATTTATTATTTTCAAGATTCATAAGTCCTTTTAAGACAAATATATTTACACATTCCACATGGTGTAAATGCGATAATTTTGTTTGAGAATGTATGGACTTCCGCCCCATCAAAGCAATGTGATTTTTTCACAATGTTCATGGAATGTATTATGGATGAATTTAGTGAAATTATATGATATATTTGAAATAATAATGATACTGGAATTATAATACAAATATATATATACATATATATAATTTTCAATCATTTTTTTAACAACATAGTAAAAATGGGAACATCACTCATATGTACATAAGGCTTACCGTCTCCATAAATGGTGTATTTCATTTCATAATTCTATATTATATATATTATTATAATCCATATATAATATATATAAATGATAATTATATCATTATTTAAATTATTTATTTCATGATATAATTATAAGGGTCATGAATATCACTAATTAAGATATAGGAAAGAAATAAATCTAATATTACCTGAAGTGAAACCATAAGATATAATTATTAACAAGCTGGTAACATGATGTCCAAATAAAACAACATATGGTATTAAATATCTGAATATTGTATAAATAAAGGTTTATAAAAAATTTATATTTTTTATAGATGTGTTTATTATGAGTATTATGAGAGTCACCACAAAAGGTAATGAGATTTATCTAACATTTTATTTCCATGAGATACAGGTTTTATTCACCACTCATTTTTGTGTGTGGTGGGTATACTGCCTATTGATATATTCCATGATCCTTATACTTTATTTTTTTTATATATTTTCATATCATTTTTATGAGTTATCTATCATGGGTTTAATGTTCTAAAGGTAACCAATTTGATTAATTAATTTTCAATCAATTTTCCTTCTTTGAGACACACCACATGTAATAAACTTCTATTTTTATATAATGTGTCTAAATTGCCATCGAAATGTTTTAGAATGAACCTCCATATTTTCATGATATTTTAATATAAATTTAATTTAATTTTCCTAAAAAGGGGGTATTATTCAATGTTACCATGTGGTATGATTTAATTGAAACACCCACACCATATATCGATATTGATTATGATCATGTTTTAATTAATTATATATTATGATCCATATTTCAAGAACACTAAAGAGTTTTTCTTATCATATTTTTTCATGATTTATTTTTGTATAAGTACCATTTATTATACTATATTGTACTTAAGATAATGATGAAAATGTTTTTAATAAAATATGAATTACCACTTTCTTCTGTTGAAAATCAGTGTTCTTTCAAAACCATGTATTGTGAAATGTTTTTCTAAAATATTATACTAATATCTTATCATAATTAAAATAATTTTTACCCTATTAACATTTATCAGTTTCTTCAAAGAAATATTATTGTGTTTTTTCCAAATTAGTTATTTACTTAACATTTTTACAATGAAAAAAGAAGGTTCGTTTTACCTCACCATACATGTTTGGATTTACCCACCCAAAATTATATAAAGATTTATTTCTTATGTTTAAATATTTATTTTTATGTAATTTTACTTGAAATATTTTGAATGATTTTTTTTCAAAACATTTTAAAAAATTTATAGACTTTTTAATGTAATTTTAAATTAAATTGATCTAAAAATCTTTTCATATTTTCTTTATATATTTTCAATATTTTTAATGAAACAGTTTTAAAAAAATCATGAATTATTAATATGTTTTCAATATTATTTCAATGAAAATATTATATTATATATTATCAAGGGAAAAAGGTTTTCATAATATTTTAAAGCCCTCTTTTTATGTTTTCAAGGAAAATGGGGTTTCAAAATTTTTTGTGACTTGTATTATAAATTTTAAAGGAAGAATGTTTTCATAATGATTTCAAACTATTTTTATAAGATATAAACATGTTTTAAAATGGTTTTATTTAATAAAAAACATTTTTAAAATAATAATTTATATTTCCCTCAAGAAACATTTTTTGAAAGATATTTAAAAATTATTTTCCATCTAAGATGACATCCTTAAATGTTTCTTATGACTTTATAGAAATGATATAACAGTTCTATTAATAGTTTTTTCTCTAAATGGGTTATTCTTGATGTCATGGCCATTATGAAACAAATTTATCTTTGATGGGTTGTATTTTCATAAAACCTTTTTCCCATTCATAGGAAATACATTTTTGAAATCAACATATCTTCCACGAGATTTGATTTGGATGAAATGATTTTGAAACCTATATCGTTTTCCAATGATTATGGTATTGTTAAATTCATGTGATACCCATTTAATTTCATGGTTTATTATGTGATTATTTATTATTTTCATAGACATGTTTGTTTGAATTAATTATGAGACGTTTGGGGCCTTTATTTACCTCCAATGCATTGGATAATGATTTATTTCTCATGAGATAAACTATGAGGGTCTTGGGAGTAAACCTTGACTTCATAGATGACCTTGGGAGTGAACCATGACTACCAAGATGGTATGAAGAGTGAACTCATGCTACTAAGATAGAAATGGGAGTGAACCATAACTACCCAGATGGTATGTGGAGTTAAAACATAATAATAATATGGTATTGGAAGTGATTACTTAACTATTATAAATATCATATTATGTGTTTATGTTTTTTCCACAAGTCCATGTTTTATTCTAATTTTATACTTTCATGGATTATGTTATTTGTTTTCTCTATGATTCATGTCTTATGAACATCCATTCTTTATGCCATTATTCATGTATATGATCTCACATTTTAATGGTATGATGTTCAATTTTCATGATCATGTTATCATATCCTTATGCTCATAATTATGCTTATATAAATCCCTTTTTTACACTTACTAAGAATTTTAGCTCACTGCTATTTATGTTTCCATCCCCAGTTTATAGAGGTATGTAATATATTTTATGTTTCTAAGAAGGTATCTAGTAATTAATAACCTCGTGGGTGATATTGTAGCATATTTATGTATCATTGTTTAGTTTTCCAAGATTCCAATGTCACTAAACTAGTATGGTCTTTGGGAATATATTGGTATAATGTATTATGTATTCCTAAAATGTTATGTAATATATATATATGTATGCATAGAGAGGTTCAATATACATGTGATTAATTATTTATGGAAATATTGATGCTTTACTATGAGTTTAATTTTTGAGTTTGTGATGTGAAATGTTTTGTTTTTTCAGTTGATTACTTTTTCATAAACTAGTGGGGAATATCCATGTTCAATATATATTTTGTAATATTTATATTCATTATCCTTGAATAATAAGTCATAATACCTTTTTTAGATATTATTTTATGTTAAATGTTTATATTAATTCTTCATGAATGAAAAATTAATCATTGATATATGTGTGAGATGAAGAAGAGTTATAAAATGGAAAAAACAAAACAAAATGATGAAGTTTTAATCATAGAATAAAAATAAACTGATTAATTATATTTTAACATAATATTTTTCATACTTTTAAATTAATTATTTCGCTATAAAAAAACAAAATATATCCAGTTAGTACTATATCAAATATATCACTCAGATATCAAGGTATATTTTATTAAACTAAAACGAATATATCATACGTATAATGATTTATATATGGGTGTATAAATATTATATAATTAAATAATAAGGTTCACCATATTGATATATACCTTAATTATCATGATAATAAATAATATATTATAATTTACTTTTTCATGATACACACTTTTTGGGGAGGGAAAATCATAATTTGTTTGACCCAATTGTTTCATGTAGGGGAAATGATACACGTTGTGATTTTAGAATGTATTATTTTAAATAATTATATTTTAAATGGTTTTAGATATATACTTTACCAATATCTGGTGAAAATAAATTTATTTAAAAGAATGTAAAATATTAATAAATTATTAATTTAATGTTTTGTTCAATATAATTTAATAGTCATTAGTAATTGATATTATATAATAATAAAATAGAATATTGTTTAAAAGTGTTATTTATTATTAAAATAGGATTTATTTATATTCTTATTTTTCATCATAAATTGCAGTTGATGAATTTTATAATTTTTATTTTTATAAAATGTCATTCAATATTGTATGTTGTATACCCAAATTTAATTAGGATGCTTCTATTTTAATTTTAAGTAATGGTTGGTTGTTTTGGTCAGTGATGAAATAATATGTTTTTTCGAATATATTAAATTTTAATTCAACATTATCATTTAAAAATGTATATAAAATATATAAAACCATTAAATTGGAAAAATATATATTTAATAAGTACAATGAAACATTTAAAAAAATTATATCATATTTAAAAACCCAGGCTGAATGTTTTTGATCCTAAGGAACATATTATATTAATAAAAATTCAATTTCAATCCATTTCATTTAGAAACATTTTTGGATGGTTACATTAGGATTTGTAATGGATCTCTGCTATGTGAAAATTTATTTTCCCAATAATAATATAATTAGTAATTTTTTATCAATTAAACATATTATTATTTTATCTAAAAATAAAACCAATCATTTTCTAAAAATGTTGACACATTCTCTTCTAAATATTTTATTTTTGTGGTTAGATTTATTTTGACAGAATTTAGTAATAAATCATCCATAAAATGAATATTTTAATTTATACTAAATAATTTGAATAATCATTTTCATATTTTTTAATATATAGAATTTCATATTTAATCAAAATGAAATGTTAGCATGGAAAAAAATATCATAATTTTGACTTGATTTTTATTTATAGAACATATCATATACAGTCATTGAATTTGGACAATATTTGTACCACATCCCAGGAGAAATAACATAATTGTATATAAAAGTTCTCAATATTTACAAATGTGGAACTCTTCTCACATATAAATAGGTTCCTTCTATCCTAATTTATCTACACATAATAATCACATTTAATCGACGAAATAACTAATTATGTACCTTCCCATAATCCTTACCTATTTCGTTGAGGTCTTGGTCACATCACAATCCCAATCCAATAATGTTTAATTTTTAATTTAAGGGATTATATCCAACTATGAGGTACAGTTATGAACCTAACACATTTATGTTTATTTATTCTTCTTCAATAAGAAAATATTGTTGGGTAATCAATATATAATTGAGTAAGAATAATTGATATATATTTTTTAAGGATTGAAAATTTATTACATTCTTATTATCCATCCTATAAAAATCTCAATCTTGGTTAAAATAATAATATTTCCTCCATTATGTGTTTTATTTTTTTCATCACTAACTCTGATGGCTTATTTTAAGGATTTATTTTAAAAATATATACTATATTATGATAATATTAGGAATATATAAAGATAAAAAAATTCAAATTTTCTTCCCTCCCAACAATCAATAAATGGACTTGTCTATCATGTATTCGTGTGGACTACTGCCTCTATGTAATGTTGTACATAATTTTTCACTACCACAATTCCCGGATAGATTTATGGTTTAGAAAATAAAATAAATATTAAAATAAAAAAATGATTAATGTATTAGAAGGGTTATTTTGTCATTATATAAATAATATTAACAATAAATTATCCTCATAATGATTGCATTCCTAAAATGATGCTACCAATCCAAATTAAAGTAATAAATTTTATATTTATTTTTAATTTTTATTCACTAGCCACTTTAACATCCGATAATTAATTATAGTATGTAATATTTCCTTTATAAATAAAAAATTATATAATTCATAATACATTATTGAAAAATGAAACTAAATTAAAAATTCCTAACATTAAAGAAGTATTTTTTATGAAATTAATATTATTTTTTAATTAATAAATTTAAAATTATATTATAATGAATAATCTATATTTTTATAAAAAGATGATATTTTGTTAAATAGGTACTTTCAAAAAAATTCATTTTTATCATATTATAATGATATAAGAGTAACATCAATTATTATAAACCCTTAATTTTTGACCGAATGTACCTTTATGATACCATATAATTAATTTAAAAATATATTTTTGATATCGATAATATACTATTCATTTTATAGAAATCCAATTATTTTTTTCATTAAAATAAAAAATAATTTTAGTTTATCTCATTTAATAAAATAATAAAATGTATACATTCAGTTTTGGGTTGGATTTAAAGATAAATAATTATTGTATTTTTTAATATATGAAAAATAATAACATATATATAGAAATTAAAAATTATATTGTTTAAAATCAGTTTTGGGATTAATATAAACATATTTCTAAAAATAGATGTTGTTCAATTTAATATTTACTAAATACATTTATTTAATATTTTAATTTGGTTTATTTATTTTAATCATTTTATAATTATTAATTAATATTTTTACATAAATTTTGGACTTAATGAATGGAAAAATTAGTGAAAATATTTTACTCTGATTATGGTTAAAATGTTTTATTATGTATTTATTTAAGTGATTATGGTAGAATATCCAAATAAATGTTTTTAAGTATTACTATATAATTTTATTATAAATATATCATATTATACCATTGTTATCCAAGCCATTTCGTTCCACATGAATATGAAAAAAAACATTATATTACTTAAAACATTTAAGTAATTACTTGTGTCACCCACCCCGCACTTATAAAAGGGAACCTTTATTCCACCCTTATTCGAAAAACACGAATACATCTAGACTGGTCAATCTATTACTCGAAAACATACTATTTCCATCACTTCATTAATTCAATTATATATATATCCTATACTAAGGCCGATACTTTTTATAAATAAGTATATCATTTAAATAGATGAATATTTATTACATAATATTATAGTCCATGAAAAAATCATATATGTTTTTTATTATTATAACCTTTAAAAGGGATATAACTGGTTCATATGTTCACAAATATTTCTCCTAATAATTTCATCAAAACTAAATACCTTCATAGTCACAACACATTTAACGCTAGTATTCATAACATCTTTAAATAAAAAATTGGAATGGGTGTGATATAATTCTCGGTAAGTGTAATTAAGGGATATATCATGGAAGAAATAAAAATAAACTGAGAATAAGGGTTTGAGAATGTGATCCTATCACTTGAAAACAATTACCATCAAATCATAGATCATAATATTTAATGTCAAAATAAATCATGGTTTCACAAGACCCATTAATCATAATGTACTAATATAGAATGTACCACTTATACGATAACATTTAAATAAGACAATAGTTTTTGGAATATGAATAAAAGTATAAAATTACATTCATAATATTCATGTATCACTAGAAATACTATCATAGTGTATTTGTTTGAGTGCCACAAAATTAATATCCTTAGTCAACATTCCTTCCAAATACAATCAGAGTATTCTTTTTCTGTCATTGAACTAGGTTCACTCCACATTACAGTCCTAATTATCTCATTAGATATCCATTTTACCCAAATGAATTGTAAATCAATAAAATTTCTTACCGACAACTAGATAATGAAAATCATACATATCTATTCAATAGTATCATAAAACATTTATCATATGATAACCTATAATAAGTAAAAATTATTTTTAATCATTTCATCATTTCCTCATAGCATAAACCGTGTAAAATAATTGGGTTTCATTACACAATCTACCTATGGGAAAGAAATAGGATTCATAAAATCAACCTTAAATAATGAAAATAATATGTCAATCGATGAATGAATGAGGATGTTCTCATTGGTTCACATCCCTAGTAAATATAATCTAACATTAAAAATGTCATCATTGATGAAAATTTATTTCAAATATATCTATAATATTTATGGAGAAAAATTGATTTTTTTTATTTTGAATCACTTGTTTTAATATAAAAAATTCAACAATAATAAAGAAAAGTTTTTATATGGGAATAAAATTTTAAAATTATAAATTTAGAGTAAATATATTGAAAAATAATGATTTTCATTAATTCTAACCATGTTCAATTCATTATATCAGTCATTCCTTTCATTATTTTAGAAAAAAGGGAAAAGTCCTTGTTTTGAAAAATGGAAACAAAATCCTTCAATTTTTATTATAAAATATTTCATAAAATTGACACGAATAAGATAAAGATAATTTTAAAACATTATTAGTAAATTAGAATACATGGATATGGAAGAAAAAGTATTTGACTAAAGATATAAAAAAATCTACATTTCCTAAAAATAATTCTTCTAGACACATGATTTCATAAATATATAACAACGAATGAAAAAAATTTAATGTACAAAATTAATATGTGAGAAGAATAATTTTGAGAATTTTGAGTGGTTGATCTTGATGTTTTTATGTTTGAATCATAGTTAATAATAATCTAGTAAATATTAAGATTGTAATAATAAACACTTACAAAATGTAATACTTGGCATGAAAGAACTCTAACCAACTATATGATAATTTTTTTTGTATAATTATAAAATATAATGATTTTTATAATTTAAATATCTTATATTAAACTCATTTAACATTTCAAAACGCATTTAATAATAATTTCTCATTAAATTCTTCATTTATTAATGTTAACACTTTGTTTTTCATTTCAATTTGGGTTTTGTAGTTCTAGTCCATTTAAATTGATCTTGGTTAAATCATATATATAATTTAAATCATGATATAAAAGTCATATAAATAAATTTAATTAATATTTAGACTCAACCATTAAACATTGAGTTAAAAAAATATATTGGCAATGGATATGGTAGACTTTTCATATGCAAGGATGCCTTTTTAACTTTTCAATGGATGGATGGAATAAGAGGTAAATAATAATTAACAAATATACAATAATTAATATATTATATATATCAAATATATTCATTAAATAAATTCTTATTATATTCCATGTAATTATAAAATAAAAAAATCACTTCACTTTGTAGTGGTGGTAGTACGCACATACAATGAGAAATGTTATCGAAATGCAACGAATTGGAGGGTGGTACTATAAATATGATATTATAACTGAATAATAATAATAATAATTTTAATAAATAAAATTAAAACCCATCATAATATCCATTAATTAAATGTGGTTATGGAAAATGAATTATATCGCTACATTGAGGTTGTAGTCTACACAAACATAGGAGCTATAAATTCACTTCCCTTATGAAGAAATATGAAGTTTATATTAGTTTTTACATATTCATAATTACAATTTTCTATATTACTGATAATTTAGTTATAATTTCATTATAAATATCTTTAAATTATAGGAGGTAAAACATGATGTACATAGAAAGTGGCATATTAAGGCGATTACCTCTACTTTAAAAGAACCCCATTATTTCTCCTTTTAAAGACTAGAGGGGTTGTATTTTAGGAATACCATAACTTATAAAAATGTATAAAGATTTTTTATAATAATATTTTACAGTTTGGGACAAGATAAATGGTATTATATGGTGTAAATAAGATAAACGGGGGTCTCTGGTTACAAAAGGTGCGAGAGGGCACATTTTGAATTAATTAAAAGAATTAAAACTAAAAAAGGTTTCTAATTAATAATTATTCAAAATGGAAATAAAAAAAATGGTGCGAAAGGATGAGGCAAAAAATATTTCATGAAAATATGATTTATAAAAAATTAATTTGAAAACATACCGAACGATTTTGGTTCCTCCAACCTCGGTAAACTAGTTTTAAACTTAACCCTTAGGATACATTTTTATAGATTTTTTTATTAAATATCACCAATATTGAAATAGGTTTCATTAAAAATAAATAAATTCAAATTCCATTTATGGAATAAATTTTATCATATTCAATCTCTATATTTGATTGAAATTACATTTGAAATAAATGATTATAAGGTGTTAGAAAATGCTTTTTAGGAAGAAATGTTTTCTAATGTATAAAAATATTATACAAAAAATATCTAAAAATAAATATTTAAATGAATATAATTGTATCACCAATAATATAAATTAACTAATATTACCTTTTTACCTATTTTAGAAAACATGAATTTTAAAAATTCATTAAATTAATTGATAATATTCAATAAAAATCATTATTTTTTCTACTAATAATAAGATTATCCTTTTTAGAAAATAATAACTTTTCCCTAAGATTGTTTTGATTTATTTGATTCATAAAAATTATCTTCATTTTCTCAAATAAATTTTCCAAATTTGAGAAAAACTATTTTACATTAATTTCAAAAAAGAAAAGTAAAAAATGATTTTAAGAAAAAATATATTTTTAAAGAATTTAAAGGAATTACGAAATATTGATTACATATTTGACTATATGATAAATTTATTTACACAATTTATACAAATTTTGGAAAATATTTTTTATCCTATTAATACCAAGATTTTAACATATTTTGTAAAATGATATAGTATATTTATTCACATTTCAACTGATGTTTGTGTGTAGAGAAAGTTATTGAGGAAATAAAATTTTCAAAGGAAATTTGATATAGACACTCTAAGTGTTACATAATTTCACCACAAATAAAATGAATTTGTAACAAAAAAATTAGTTTATTTGATAAAAAAATGATGTTATCTTTTTTATCACATCATCCGGTTTATATGTAGCTTCTTAAATATTTGATCTCTCTAGTGAACATTAAGAAAATAAGTAGTATTCAATAATGATCTTAATATATGTGATTAATATTTCTATCAGGTATCATTTGATAAAATGATCATGTTCTAGTTGTATGACATATGATTTTATAACATGAAATGGATCTTGTATGCACTTTTTTGTTACGGTAAATGGAACACATGTTGAATATCAGAGAGGTTTGGTTGAATAGCTAAAGGATGTGCTACCATCCCTACATGGTAAAGAGTCTAAAAAGATAAAATATATACATGGGTTAGTTTTTCCTTTATTAACCAATATTATAACATTATTCAATGAATATCTTCATTTTAATACTATCTCAAAAACTTTATATTAAAAATTTCACCTATGATTGTCTATATAACATTTCAATCGTCTCTCAGATCTATTGATGTGTGCTAAATTAATATGACTTTCTCTTCCATTCCTCAAATAACACAGTTTCCAATTTAATTATTTCTCTAAATTATTCCTTCCATGTTGTATATTTACAATTTATTCCATAGAGTTATATATGAGGAGTTATTTGAGTGCTCCTATGAAATACCATGTTATATAAAAACTCAACAAAAGAATGTTTTTGATCCTAAAAACCACTAAAATACCTAGAAGACGATCTAAACATATCCTATAGGATTTGAATAGTTCTATTTCGCTGAAAATATATTTGAGGAAGATATGTTGTACTAATAATTAACTTTGTATATATAGTTAGATGAAGAAGTCACAAAAACATTGATACAAATCATGAATCCCTATCAAATACAATATAATGTGGTTCTCCGTATTGCCTTACCACTTAATTAATTAATAATCATGAATTTTAACCAAGAAATATTCTTTTATAATAGTTATGACTTTGTTAACTATGTATGGTAATAAAATATAACCCAAATAGTTTTATTGAGTTGATACATTTTATAGAATCTAAGGATCAAATACATGAGGTTGTTTTCTTATTTCGATTGTTTTATTGGAAATGGTAGTAACATCACATTTGATATACATATATTTGACATAACATGTTGACATACTAAACACCAAGAAACATAACTTTTCATGTCTCTCTTCATGTGGTTTCATCCATTACAGTCGTTCAGATCACTACACAAATTTAAACTTGCATGAGGAATAATGAATGTTATACTATGATAATTATTAATACATTTTATCATCAATATTTGTATTTATGGGACACATACACTTCTCATGAGATTTATCATTCCAACATAGTAATGATTGATAATAATATCATTTCTCCCATTTTTTTCATCTCGGCATCATCTATCAGGGCCTCTTTAATTTTGATATAGATAAATGGTTGAACATAATTTTGAGAAAGATAATATTTATCCCATTCCTTCATGATTTATAAATTAATTCATTGAAATTCAATAAAATGTAGATCTTATTTATCCTCATCATAGATATCATACACTGATCTTTTTTACTCATTTCATCAACTTCCATTTTATGTTTCCCATGGTGATAATATATTGAGCATTCCTCATCTTAAATGAAGTCCATATATATTATCAGGTACATTTTCAGCACATTCTATGTGAATGTAAACTATAAACATTAATGATCCATATATATATATTGAAAAAGGAAGATAACATTAATGAAAAATATCAGCAGAAATACATGTGAAAAGTCATGAAAAGAAATTGTCCAACCAGAACTGGTTTGTATAGAAAGGGCATGAGGCCGCAAGCTGATGGGCCGCACCGTTTCCTTCCCTTTTGGTGATGGAGAAGGTACAATAGGAGAAGAGTTGGTGAAGTGAGAGGATTCTCCTAATGATGGTGCCAAAACACTGGAGTCCATCGTCATTGTGATTATTGGCATCGATCACGGTAAAACAGTCAGACTCAATGATGATATCAACCCATCCACAATGAAAAGCAATCATCAAACCAGAAATTATGGTCGTGGCTTCAGCAACTGCCAGTTCCCAGAATGCCTAATGTGGTTCATATTTAGCAGCAATGATATGTCCCATATGATTTCGGGCACAGAGGCCGAGGGCAACAAGCCCATCCTTTGGAAGTGACATATCCTCATTAATCATGAGGATCCCATCTGCTGGGGGAATCCAATGAGCGGGATGGGAGGGGGAACCACCCGGAATAGAATGTACATTGTGTCTTTTCCAACCATCAATCTAAGAAATGGCCCAATCAATCTAGAATTTGGGGGGGTCTGTGAGGTTGATGAAAACCAGCATCGTTACGCCGAACCCAAATAACCCATGCTAGAGTGAAAAGTGACCCAATATCTACCAAATAGAGAGATGAGAACCAACGTGTCAGCAGATCGAGAAGGTCAGAGGCCAATTCCAGCGAAGCAAGTGAAACCGGGCCCCAATGATTCCAAATTTCCTCTCAATTTAAAATGAAATATTTACCGTAGCTAACTCCAAAACATGGGTCATGAAATTAATTCATTAGCATTATATTGTAATGAGGAATAGTCTATCACCATGTCATTATTTGTTAAAATAAACCACATTTCATTCTTCTTATCATCATTAAATATTACATACCCTGTTCCACTATAGGATAGGTTATAAATAAGTGATTTGTTGTATTTTCATTAGTACTCTAAGAAATTCCTCATATTATTATATCATAAGGATCATGGACACCTTATTAGTTAACATGGTGAGTGGATTAGATAGATCTTAGAATTTATCAAAAAATAATCTATAATATCACTCCTATTCAATGTAATATGGATATCACTCAATGTGGTTGTTGTTGGTTAATTTTCCATAACATCCATCTTTGATGGTTCAATAAATATAGCCTCACATGTGATTATATTAAATGAAAATGAATCATTTTTTCATCCAAGATGCGCAATTGTTAAATTTTCATTCTAATTATCCATAATTATGGTTATTTATAGTCATATTGAAATATTCAAACTATTCATTTGTCATTGAATATAAAATAATATCATCTATAATTACTATAATCTGAATGAGGTAATATCTAACTAATCCACTAATAAAATCCATCATGATATATAAGTAATTGGAATGAAAACATAAAATCAGTGTAAATTCATAGAGTCCATATCATTAATAAAATGTTTCCTTTGGAATATCCTCATTCATGACCCTTAATATATAACATTCAAAATGATGGTCAATATCAAAAAATTATTGATCTATAATAATTTGATCACATATGTCATCAATATGGGTGAGGATACATATTGTAAATTTTGATATATTTATGTTTCTTGTAATTAATATAATGTCTCATTGATCCATATTTTTTATGATAAAATAATAGTTGAACATCATGGTGGCACACTTGGTCAAATAAATCACGTATAACGATACTCATCGAGTTGTTTCTTCAATTACTAAAACTCAATATAGGCTATTATTTATGGAATCATTATGATATGTGTAGCACCAATTATGAGTTCTTGTGAAAACTAAACATCATCATTTGGATTAAGGGTAGGTAAATATTCTACAGAAACATAAATAAACTACAAAAATAAGGCAATATCATCTATAATGAGTTTCTCCCCAACAATATGTTATGAAAAACCTTTTGTTACTGAATAAATTTCCATATAATAGATAAAATTTTCATCATAATCTCATATATATAGTCAAACATATATATAAGCATAAAATGACTGATAATATTTAGTACGACTTCCCTTTATTGTAAATATATGTCATAATTATTTATATAAGTTTAATCCATGTCCAAAAGAACATCGATTAAAAAAAGATGGAATAATGAGATTTTATAAAATCAAATTCCCAAAAACATCAATCATATATGAACTATATAATAGAGATTAAATATTCATTTCAATTGAATATTTCAATAGATTTTTAATATAAATTCACGGGGGTGGTATTATGAAACAAATAGAGAATTATCCATATATAAAATAGGGGTTATAGCGAGAATCATGTACGACATTGTAGCATTAAAATGTATGGTAATGGTAGATTTAAAAACATATTTATCCACATCAGTAGTGGGGAAATCTTGAGAGATTCCATTATTTTTGGGCTTCAGAGGTATCTAACATCTATTATCATTATTAACCTTTAAATATTTGAACTAGTCAGCCGATTACCCATTTTTTCATTTAAAAATATAAATTGTGGGTGGTTATTTATGTGAGGCATTTTTTTGTTTTTTTCTCCATCATTAAAAAAATATTCAATAAATAACATTATGATTCAATTTACCAATGAAATTGTAATCCAAACATAAAAAGTTTACAAGTATCAATAAAATTATTTCTCCCTTGTTCCCTTCTAAAAATTGAATATAATAATATGTTTATCATCTTCTGTCCATGTTTTTTATAATGTAAATTTAATTCTATATTAATTTTCTCATAAAATCCATGAGATTGATAGGTCACACCAATATATATTTACAACATGATATAATAGTAAATGTCTTTCTTAGTACCAATTGAAGAACCTCATGGATACCATCGTTTGGTAAAATAATTTTATGCCGCCTAGAAATCAATCAACTATACATTCAAGATGGATGAAAATACTGAAACCCTACCTCACGTGTATTGTAAAATTATAATAATAGGTTCTAATGGAATCATTATCCATATGTATAATATCGAGGAACAACTAATACATTATTCTCATAAATATACTGTGATATATAATTAATAAAAAAATATTATCTTATAATCATCTCAATCTATGCAATCAGTTTATTCATAATATCTTGGGCTCTTGATACAAGTATTCCATTGTTCTTATTTACCTTCCCTATGTTAAAAAACTAAAATACCATTTCCATGACCCAAAAATTGTATAGTAGAAATATATTTATTAATTTTACTAATACATTTCATGGAAACTATTGAATAAACATACATATTAAAATAATTTGTATAATTCCACATGAAGGACTCAAGATAAAATTATTCCATAATTTTCACATTTCATAATTAAGTATTATTTATAGCATGAATTTTTTTTATAAGAATATAATAAAATGCATTCCAATCCCCATTACATTTTATATCTTAGGAGAAAAATACTTATATATTAAATACATAATTTAAAAAAATGGTTTGGGATACATATATATATTAAAATGAAATATACTAATATGAAAACAATAATAATTGTGGGAAACTACATAATCATGAAAAATCATTTAAAGGATGTCTAAATCATGTCATGATATTTTCAATTAATTATTAATTTTTCATGAAACTTTTCATCCATGCTCAACGTATATAAAAATTGAGTATAATGGTTTAGAGAAAACATGAGTTAAACTAAGAATATACCTAATTAGTATCAGACTAGGGGTGCACAGGAAAACAATCTTCGTGCACTATAATTATTTCCAAGATATAATTGAACATATTTTTTGGATTTCTAAAGTATATGTATATGTAATATAACTACATACACTTATAATTTATTGATAGTGATTTTATTTCGTAAAAACACACTCATTTATTTATAATACCATAGCAAAAACTCATATTCAAATGACTTTTCTATGGGTTCTCACTAGCGTTTTATTGTCATATTTTTTAATGTTAACAAAACCATTATATGATACCAAATAAAAAGAACAATATTTTTCATATATAAACATGAAATCTTAATTGTTCAATATTAAATACATAACATTACAATCCTTTATAGAAACATATGTGATCAATATCAATGGAATATTGAACACATAAACAACATGTTCATAAGTGAAATATATCATTTCCAAAAAAAATCACTATATCTTGAACCCTTCATAGAAATACAAGAATAAATAAATTTCCTAATAACCTAGAAAAAGTAATGATAAAAACGGTGTTCTCAAATTCTCAACAGCTGCATATATTGTTTATATCAATGATCTCATACACATAAAAAATCATTATAATATGAGAACATCCGATTAAGAATTGAAAGAGATACCTAGAATGTCATGGATAATAATAATTAATTATTTAACACATCATGGTAGATTATATTAAATTAATTAAAAAGTAATTGTTGAAAATTATCCTTGAGATAATAAAATTAGAATAAGAAATATGTTTGCAGAATATAAATAAGAAAAGAAAATTATTTAATTAGTAGTAATAGAATAATAAAAATACAATAAAAGTGGATTATTTTCATCCCTAAACAATTATATCCTTAGACCAGGTTCACAAAAAATACTATCAGTGTTGAAACAGTAACTCATGTAACTGGTTTCATTCCCAATTACTGTAATTGTTATCTTTTGAGTATCCATCATTACACTATTAGTAGGAGGGTTATACAATTATTGTACCACTAGTATAATAATTAAAATCATATATATGTGTTCGATAATATTATAAAAAATTCATGATATAAATAATTATAAAAATAAATTTGGATTTATAATCACTTATTCACTAATAATAGAATAACTCATGGAAATGAAACTAATTTCATAACAATACTAACATGTTGGAAAGAAATTAAAATAATTGAATCATCAATAAATTTTTATCAATATAATCCATCCATTGAATGAAATTAGATGGTGTAATTGGATCATTTACCAATAATTTTATAAGAAAATTAAATGGATTTCATCATAGAAAAAATTCCACTAATAGATATTAGGAATATTTCATTAGGAATGTACCATTTTTTTTTCAAGTCACTTATTTAAATTATTAAAATTTTCAAAATATTAATGGAAATGATTTTTTTTGAAAATATAGTAGGAAAATTGTAATTGATGAATCAAATAAATAATTTTCCATGATGATAAGATATTTTGATCATGTCTTTTATATTAAAACAATGATTACCTTAATATTTTAATAAAAAAACAAAAGAACCTCATTAAGAAATGTAAAAAAATTCATATTAAAATATTTTAAAATAAATTAATTACATTTATAAATTACATTAATAATTATAGGAAAATATAATACAATTATATATGTTATTAGAAAACATAATTGTAAATGAAAAATTAATTTTACACAGTGAGAGAAATTGAGTCTTATTTCCTTCAAATAAATTATTAAGACTCTTGAAATCATAATGTGATGAAAATGAAAGGAAAATAATTAATCCAAAAAATAAGTAGAGGATTGAAAAAAAAATTTTATTATTGAGAGATAGACAACTAAATATATTAATCATAAACTCAATCAGGAAGAATCCTATTTATTAATTAAATTAAAACAAAAAACCCATAAATTGAGTTCAAATTTAATTTCACGCACTCCCACCACCCATATAATATATTAATCTTCATAAAACATTTATGAATGTTTCTTGATCATACATATAATTTATTATTCGATTCTATTATATCATTTTAACACCAATTTTTAATAAATTGTTATTAAAATCATCATTTCTAGATGTTAAGAGTTTCATGTTTCATGATAATTTCAGTTCGATAGTTATGGTACATGAACATTGATCATGGTTTTACAATTTACATAATTTTAATCATTACATAAAAACAATATATGTTAATTACAAAAAAAATTCATATTAATTTATGGATTAAATACATTAAAAATTAATTTTATCATTCATGGAGATGGAAGGTCATATATATAGAATAATTTTTTTCTATTTTTGATAAAAGGAAAGAGCGAGAGTTAAATAATAATTAACATTAAACTAACAATTTATAAAACATATAAATAATATATATTCATTAATTTTAGAAATATTACCTCTTATTTAATCTATAAATGAAAATAGAATCACATGGCCTCTTAAAGACCATACTCCACATGTACACACTAGTGAAGATATCATTTCCCAATAAAATAAATGTTTAGAATAGATATGAAATTATAATTATAAAAATATAATTATATCATAAATGTTATATATAAACTTTAAACCCATCATTATAACCAACAATGAATGGTTGTGGTGGAAAATTAATTTTCTCTCTATGTGGTGGTGGTAGTCCACACAAGTTCATGAGTGACACATACACTTCCCATATGATGGAATATAAGGTTAATATTGGTTATCACATTATCATAATGAAATTTAATTATATTAATGATGCATAATTAGTTATTTAATTATAAATACCTTAGATCTATGAGAGGTAAATGTAGATGAAACAAAGGTGTTCGGTAAAGGGGATTACCTCTTCTTCCAAAAGAATCATTTAGATGTTCTCATAAAGACCATCAGGTTGGTATTTTAAAAATAACATAACATATAGAAAGTGTAAAAGAATCATAGATTTCTAGGGGGTTTATAAGGGTTTGTTTAATTTAAATGTCTCAATTTGTATCAAATTAGAGAAAGGACGGGTGTACATTTACATGTGTGAGAGAGGACACACATGGAATTTAGTATAATATTGGAATATAATAAAGTAATTACCAAGAAAATTGATTAAAAATAGATATATATTATAACTTGTGATTGTACGAGGTTGAAATATGACCAAAAATAGGATTTATAAATTTTTAACTAGAAATCATACCGTTATCATTTGATTTAACCCTTTTTAAGCCCATTTTAACCTTAACAATAGTGATACATTTGAACATTTTTTCCTAATTATTTTTTCTAAAAATTAAATATTCCTCCTGACTAAATTTTTACATATCAATATAAAATATTCGATCCATTTAAATGAATTTAAACACTATATGTTGGAAAATTTACATTTAACAAACACATAAGAATTGTGGGGGAAAATGATTTTCATGAAAAATAGGTTTTCTCAACTATAGAATGTTTTTATAACAAAATACAAAAAAATAATTCCAATAAAAATATATAGATTATTAGAAATATAATTGAACTTATATTACTTTTAGGAACATTTTAAAACAAAAAAAAAATTAAAAATGTTACTTACAAAGAAATATATCTAATAATTATTAGTATTTTCCACTATTCACAAAAAAGTAATCATTTTAGAAAATCATCAAATTTTTACACTGTTAAAAGTTTGAAATGTTTTTTTTAACAAATTTTGTTAATTTTTTCAAATAATTTTTCTATAATTGGTAGAAAATTATAATTTTATCTTCTCACATGATGAAAATAGAAATTTGGTTCAAAATATATTTTCTAATGCATAAAAATACATATCTAAAAATGACCACTTATTTATAAATATATTTTATTTATCTAAATAAATTATGCTAAATTTGTCAATTTATAATTCCTATTAATTATAACAACTAGTACATGCCTGGTGTGGTCAACCAGATCCCTGCATGCACTGCCAACTTCTGGTGGGGAAAGCATAATGGAAGGAATCGTACACACTGGATAGCCTGGGAGAAACTATGCTCTCCCAAATCAGAGGGCGGATTGGGATTCAAAAAACTCTTTCACGTCAATGATGCACTGTTGGTGAACCATGGTTAGAGCATTATTAACCGTCCATCTTCTCTCTGTGTGTGGGTTATCTGAGATAAATATTTTTCCCATAAGGAATTCTACAAATCCCCTCTTGGACCCCGTCCTAGCTTCCTCTATAGAAGCATTTGGGGTGCCTGATGTCTCCTGGAAAAAGGGCGAGGCTAGAGGAGTGGAAATGGCACAACTGTTAATATCTGCATCAATCCCTGGCAGATTGATAAGGACGGTTAGTAGGCATCCTCCCATGTCCAACCAGGTTATAAAAATTCTACATTCAGTTGGATCTTTTATATTCAGGGATATGGGTGGTGTTTGGAAACGATCAATGCTTGGTTCAACAAACGTGACAAAAGAATTATTCGGCGTACCACATGGGTCCCAGACGTGGGCCCCGACCATCTCTTCTGGACCAATGACCTTTAAGGAGAGTACATAGTGAAATTTGTCTATTAGATCGCCATTGGCACTCATTCAGCTGACCCGGAAGGGGGCCCACAGAAATCTCTCTAGAAACCTAATGTCCCCCCATGTTTCGTCACTTTTGGTGGAAGGTATGCAAATACATCCTCCCTACAATGAGCCTTCTCATCTTCCGGAATATTTTCAGTGACTATTATTTCCCCTTCTGTCCAACTGTCACAGAATCCCCCTTTCACACTATCATTCATTGCCCGGGGGCTAAGGAAATTTGGAACAAATGAGACTCTGATTTTGATGCCTTTCTGGTCATGGCCTATGACCTTTCCTCTATCTTGATGCAATGGTGCTCCTTTATCTCTGCGACTAAAGTGAGTTCACATTGTACCCTGGCCTGGATCATTTGAGTCTGCCGCAACGATGTTGTTTTCAACAATGACCACAACCACCCGGTTTCTGGGTTGACCGAGACTCGTCATGGACTGAGATCAGGAAACCTCACAAAGGACAACAAAAGCTCATTGGAGCCCCTTACTTTTCCTCTCAATGGTACCCTTTTATGGAAGGATTTCTTATGATTAATGTGGATGCGTCTCTCCCCATGAATGGACTTGTTTCGATCGTCCTTCTATCCCGAGATCATTTGGGCAAGATCATTACAGCCAGACATAAATCTCACCATGCCTTTTGTGAACCTTCGGTAGCTGAGGCTTCATCGATCGTTGCTGGTATGATGCTCGCTAACAATCGTGGATGGGATAAAATCATCCTCGAATCTGATTGCCTCATCATAATCAACTCTATTAACCATAACTACAGTGGATTCCAGTCATTTGGCTATGTCATTAGGATAATCCTCTTCCTCCGTCATGACTTTTCATGTTGCACCTTCTCCTTTACCAAAAGGGAAGGAAACAATGATGCCCATTAGTTGGTGGCCTCCGGAAAATTTGATGGCCATCGGCTCTGGCTAGAACCCTTCCCTACATGGTTTCACATTTTTACGGCTACTGATCATCATCATTAATGAATCCGTCTTTTATAAAAAACTAGTACATGCCCAAGAGTTCACACGACACTGTTCATAATATTGTATATATTTAAATCACTAATAATTGGAACATAATATTGGAATACAGGTGGGGTGGTGAAATTATTGAGACATCTTAGAAATAATAGAAAATATTTACTGGAATTAATGTGGAATAAATATTTATGTTACATGTTCAGGATGGAAAAATCATTGATATGAATGAAATAATTAATTTAAATGGTTAATTATAATTTTAAAAATAAAAAAACAAAGAACTGGATATGAATAAACATCGCAGTAACAACAAAAAAAATAGAATAATAATTTCAGTATTATAATTTGTAGGGTCCAATAAGAAGACATTGAAATTCTAGTTTTATTAGTCTAATGAAATAATAAATCACAACATGAACGATTAAATATAATTATTCAAGGAAAAAGAACATGGATAAAGATATCATTAGATAGTGTCAAAGGATTGGATAGTATCAAAATATATCATTTATAGACTCACAAAGTACTTGAAATTTGTGTTATAAGATACAGATAAAGAGTTGAAAGTTAGCATACCCAACAACTGAAAGATGAATAAGTATTTATCATCAAATTTGTCCTTAAAAATCACATGTTAGAGTAGGAGAATCCAAATTAGCAACCCGTGGAGTTGAATCATCATATTTAAATTCATATCCATATTGACCTATTGAAAACATAAATAACATATTGAGTAGATAAAATATGATATTTCAGGAAATTTCATGTTGTAGTCAACGGAAATAGAAGATATGTTTTTTACAACTTAACAAAATGATGAGATGTTTTATGTTTGTAATGAGAAAACACTGTGTAATAAAAATTTATATAAGAAATGTATAAAACTATTAAAAAATAGAACAAACAAGAAAATAATAAAATGACATGTGTCTACATACAAAACTTCTGAATGATTATAGGAATAGTTTTTAACATCAAACATTCATTTAAGGGAAGTATATTTACATATATATCTGAATATACCTTATGGATGATGAATCTACTACATTGACGTCACCGTAAAGGGTAGATTAAAATTATGAGATTCACTTATGATAATAAATAGTTAGGGATATATACCATTTTTTATAAACCATGTCATAATCATATTTCATTGTGAAAAAGCAGATTTATGTGTGGATGAAATAAATTTCAAATTTAAAAAACATCTTATATACCTTGTTCACCTGAGGTGGTGTTTAGTAAGATATAGCAGTTTAACATGAAAATAAATTAGTGATAAATGTTTACTTTCAAGTGAATGTAATATAATGTGTGTAAATTCAATTTATAATGTATACTACTTATTTATGTTTTGAATTATTAGGCTGGATAGATTATGAACTCTTGTATTTAAAATAATTCATATAACTCAAACTCTTGAAAAAAACGTTCTCGGACATTGAATTGAGGTTTCAAGAATGATAAGAGTTACATGAAGAAAAGTGTTCTCTAGAGTATTTAATTGTAAAACAAAAATAATGAAAACATTATTTTATTTCCACTATGAATTGGTCAAATTACCAGTATTATATATATATTGAAAAGACAATTTTATAATTAAATGAAAATACAACTACCTCAAAATAAAAATTCAGTTTTCCTCTAAAATATCAAATAAGAACATACCAGATCATAGGACCTGTATGTTCATGCCCTCAATAGTTTTGAATTGGTATATTCACGCCCTCAATATTTAGCTGAAGAGTATGGGTACCCGCTTCTTAGAAATTTTGACATAGTTGTTCACACCGTCAACATATTTTTCTTATATTAATGAAACAAAATGTCAATAAAATGAAAATACAGTTTCCATCATTTTCAAAATAAAAATATGATTCATTACAATTATTAAATTTCTTAGTAAAGTAGAAATGCGACCATACCAACTCATAAAATTTGAGATAAGAATTTCTCGATACATGAGCATAAGCATATTTACAGTGCCATGTTTTTTAAAAATGTCCATGACTTTACATATTATGACATAGTAGAGGAGTCCACTTTCCATGGAAGTAAGCTAGTATACAATAGAAATATGACATTGATAGTTAATTCTACTGCCCAAAGTGGCATATTATTCCAAAATAATATAAGAATGATTAAAGGTAACCATGAGATAAATCAATAAAATAGAACACATGAAATAAATACATATAGAAAATGAATCATAATTTATAAAATAAAATAATTTAAATATTAATACATATTGGACAACCTATTTGTAGTTGATCCCTTGGTATTCTCCACTGCAGATCCTATCAAATCTTTGTGACATTTCCATCCAAAATGACTTGAATCATTATAAATTAGTCAATAACAATAAAGATAAATGTTTTATTTAGAAATTATTGATATTTACGTTAAGGAATAACAATACAATGAAATTAAAAATTTACAGAAAAGAGGTGATGTTTACGATGGTAGTTGTATGATGAAATATAAGTTGAAATGATTCACATAAGTTGAAATAAATCACATTTATAAATACTGTTTATGTTTTTACATGCATACTACGGATATAATTAGAAAACAGTCAAATAAAACTAATAATTATTAATCATGAATAGAAGGTGGTTTTTTTCATGAAATGAGGATAGATGAACATTTTTCACAAATGTTGATCTATATAGGTTGAAACTGATGTATTGACATTGATATATGTTTTGAAGAGCAGAACGTATTCATAGGCCTGGATGATGTTTTTTTAAGTCAATGAATGACGCATTATAATCATCTGTTTCATATGTTTTTAGTGCATAAAAACAATATTGAATTCAATAGGGAAAAAATGTTGCCTTTATTCATATGTTTGACATAAAGGGTGTTAACTCCATGATTTCATGACAAATTATCTGCATTCATTTAGAAATCATGTTTTTGTATTCACATGCACTAAGACTAATCAGTATATAAGGGGTATATGGTTATACCTATAGAGACAAAAATGTTACAACTTAAAGCCAACATTACAAAAAAATAAACCAAAAGAAATAAGAGAAATTAATAGTGTAAATAGAAAATGAAAATGGAATTCTTGCACTATGAAAGAAGGTTGATGATATAACCTGATGTATAATTTAGTGTGCCGAATATGAGTGAAGTATGTTTCCATTATGCTACAACCACTTGCTCATCGACGTTATACCCTAATGTTGCATTTGGAGGGCAAAAATTACAGTTTCATCTATCAAAACATCATGAACCTTCATGTCCTTCTCAGTTTCATATATTTCAGTAGAATATCATTTTTGAGAATCTCCCAAACATCATAATACATCATATCTTAATCATTAAATGTAGTTGATCCTGGGAATAATAAATTGCAATCAAACAATCTATCCCTAAGATAATGAAGCAGTTTGATATTATGATATCATACCAAGAATCTCCTCTCAGTACATCTAATCCATGAGTTCAAAACACCAACATATAATGAAGTGATTACCTAGTAAAAGAAATAGTGATAGAGGAACTATATTCCCTTAGTGATTCGTCGACACACGAACAGTCTTCCACTCTATCTAGTGGTCCTTGTATGCTTTTCATTTACTGTATTGAGAAAATGTGAAAAATTTAATAAGAAAATATATGCGCTGATGGAAAGGCACATTAACGTTTCTCTGTTTGATTTTCCCATAAAAAGTTAAAAAATACGATGACATTGATATTATTTTTATCATAACAGATAAGCTAAAATTGGAATGCAGTTGTGCAGAAATTGAATTTCATGGAGGTAATGTCGCACCTTGTATTTGATCATGATCACATCCATGGTTGGAGTTATAGTCCAAGTAACATTTCCAGAAAAGGCCCCAGACGTCGCATCATCAAACATTATCCTTGTACACATATAAAAGTATTGGGGATTCTCCAATCGACCCAGAAATACAGACTATTTTTCTATATTTTTTTATGAAAAAACATAAACCACATATACTGATTTTAACATTGTATTAATATGAAAGAATATAGAAAAAGAAATTATATATAGTTGAAGTAAAGGATAGATTAAAATAGACATATAGCGAATGAACAATTAAAGGGTATCATTACGAAGATTCAATGTCAGAAAACAAATAGATTTAGCCTTAGTACATTTGAAATAATCAAGTAATAGATAAAGTGCGAGGTGAAAGAGAATACATTATATAGATAAGAGTCAATGGATCTGTACTCGGTTTTTGCGGTGTACCATTATGCGAGTTCGTCAAACCTGAAAAATAATCAAGATTATAGTCAACATATTTTAATTTAGCTAGGTCCCTATAATTGATTCTATGGATACCTTACAGGAAACCTATTCTTGAATGGAATCCCAATTCCAGTGAATGGAAAAAGCAACAGACATGAAGATGAAGTTGGTGTCGCATCCGCCTCTCCAAGAAGAACTAACGTGATGGTGTTTTATTCTGAAACCGGGATGTTGAAAGGTACATAACCATGTTTATACATCGGGAAATCGAAATAAATCTGTGAACTATATGAAATGAAGGAGCGGTTCTAAGGACCTCCTTTGGCCATCAGAGTAATGTTTGTTCATCGATTATAAATTCAGTGCCTAAGCTGACGATTTGTTGTACGGTAATCGGTGAAACCATAATCGCGAGTTCATTAAGGAAATTGGAATCGAGGGCTCGGATGTCGATGAGGGTAAGCCCAAGGAGGTCTTCCAGTCTAGGGATGGTAAGCCTGATGATTCTGGGGACTGTATGCGGCAATAGATGAGAAGATTCATATAGCAGTTTAATGAATCATGTTTTCAACAAACTCTACTCACTGTTGGAGCTGTTTAGGAAGGTTGGTTCTTGGAGAGTCAATATAGGAGGTATTCCCTGATTGGGTGGGGGTGCTTTCGGGTTAGATTTCATTTTCATGGTGATGTGGTTTATTGTGGAGCTGACACGTCATCTTGGAGTAACCCATGATTAGTAGATATAGTTGATTTAACGACTATGTTTTAATCGTATACTTTGTTGTAGAACATTTAAACATTTGTTTAGGTATAAAAAAATCAATGGAATAAATTAATGTTAATTGAAAGGGAATATTTTATAAAATCTCAAGGAGTTTAAGAAACTATCCCATAAAGTGTTAATTTTTACAAAATGGTGGTCTCTCAAAGAATAGGTAATCATCGTACCTGGATCATTAATTTTTTTTTCTTTTTCTCCAACCTATAAATATATTTTATCCCTAACATCATGAATCATATATCATATACATAATAAGATGTTTTTTAACTATTTGATAACCATTTTCCACCTCATATCAATCTAATGTAGGATGAAAGTGTCTCCCTTGAATATGTGTGTACTATCACATCCATTTAAATATATAGTACATTTTCCATCACCACAACTCATTAATTTATATAATGATGGATTTAATAAATATATATTATGCTTCTGAATTGATTATTATTTTTCATGATAAAATAATATTTATCTTTCTTTCCTATTTTTTGAAGGAAAATTAAAAGAATTTTCATTTTTGATTACACTACTCCCTCCATTTACAGTGTATGTTATTTATCTATCTCTTCCATGTTTGGATGGTAATACATATTTCTATGATGAATATGCATGTTATATATATCATGATTTAAATTTTATTTATTTATGGATCATGATAATTATGGATGGACCGTATGTGGTGAATCAAAACATATATAAAAAATAATGTAGTATACACTCAAAATGATGATGATAGAGAAAGACTACTAATGAATGGGTAATAAGATGTTATATTTAAACCGTACATGGAATTATAGGTATGAATGTGAATCTAGTACTAAATTATAATAATTTTAAATTTGATAATAAAGAGGTAAAAATATCATATGATGTAAGTCGTACAAGATAGAAGTGTTTATCAACTCACTTTTATTTCTATGAGACATATCTGATATTACCATAATTTAAAGGGTTTTATATTCAAATATCACATTTTTATGAGATTATTTAAGCCTAAATTTTTAATGTTGAAATTATATGATATATATATATAATATTTTTTCATTTCTTATAAAAAATTTGTTTATGGAAGGTCAAATTTTTTACATTCATTTTCCAATATTAATGTACTCAAACGTATGAATTAATTTTTTATGGAATACTAACATTGATATCTATTTATGGTGCGATAAATTTTCTTAAAATTCCATATTTTGTTTGAAGGATTTTTGGGAATATTTTTACTATTCTAAAATGATTAGTATAATTGATATTCACCCATGTCTGATATTAAAATTAATGGTTCAAAAATAAATAATCTTGATCCGCCAATTTTCATCATGGTCGGCCTTACGCTAGCTGCCACCGCACCATCGTGGCCCGTCAGCCACGAGCTACTCCTTCGGTGGCGCGGTTTTGTCATCGCTATCCATGCAGTGACGTTAGTCGGTTCGAACTGTCGACAAACATTCTGTTGGTCACCAGATGATTTCTGGTGGCCCAATTCTCGTTCCGGGAGTAGTCATGCACTCCTCATAATGCCATCTTCGATCCGCAATCATTGTTGACGAAAATTTCTCAACCCAGAATCATGCTGCATTTAGAGTCAAAATCCATAAAGTAAGGTGAAGGGGTAGGGCCATGTTTGTTCTTCCCAAACCCTCTTTGTTAGAGTGATAGCACGCGACTTCAATTATTTATCCTTGAAGTAAAATGATGAACAAGCAACAATTTACAATGCTTGAACCACTACCTTTTTTTGTTGTTCATTGACGTGGTCGCGGGGAAGATGAAGGAGTTTTCGTCGTTTGTTGCGCCTTCCACACACTTCCAATCCATGATCATGCATCAGTTCGTTGATGATGATGAGGAGGGAAGGTCAGTAAAAGAGGTCCAATGTCAAAGGGGGTTCTGAGGAAGAAGTTCAAAGAGACTCCACGCCAATGTTCTTCATTGGAAGAATGCATTATTCGTTCTTCATTGGTGAGATATTTTCCCCCTAATCTCTCTTCTTTCTCCAAAGCTCCACCAGGAGACCAATTCCAACCCAATATAATAAATTAAGATATTCTATTATTTAATTGCTGGCACTAAATTCAATATTTTGGGATTAATTAAAAGTGATGGATTTGGAACATTCAGAGTTGGTGGGTGTTGAAGAGGCTCCTCTACACATAATGGATGGTGGAAGGTTTCACCCCATTAAAAAGGAGTTTCAATGTGGTTTAACCCTCGGTAGACCCCACCACAATAAACCAGAAGTGTAGGTTTGGACCTATGGTGGGCCCCTCCTCCATAACTACTCATCGTAGGATAAAGTGTGGTAGTCCCCACCTCTATCCTCCACATAGAGGTTTTAAGAATCTAATAAAAATAAAATTTACACCACCTTATTTTTATTTAATTCAATCAATAAATACCCAAAAACTAACTTTTATTCTCAATTAATTTTCATCGAGGTGAAAGTATTCTTAAGAGAATACTAGTGATGCGAGTTCAACGATGCCTTTAGATTTAAATTCTGAGAACTGGTTCAAAATTTATAAAAACATGCTCGTACGATTACTGAACGTACCCGAAAAAAACATCCGAAAATGATTCCTAGCACACTGGGCCTTGGAATCATGTGTCGTAAATTTCCATGGTCTCGTAAAATTCCTATTTAATTAAAAAATTAAATGAAAATTACATGTCATTACTTTATCCTCACCTTAGAGCTCTACTACCTCATAATCTACAACTCGAACTAAGGGAACAAGTGGGGGTACAGAGCACGAATCTGAGACTCCTACTCCCATGTGTTATCCTGGAGGTTCCTGTGCTGCCAGCGAAGGCACACTAGAGGTCTCTACCGTCCATGAAGGACCCTCTCATGTCGATCCTCACTCTCCACTAGAACCTCCGTAAAATTTTCCCCATCTTCGACATCTATCTCTCCACGGTTGATGATGTACAAATGGTTATGCACTTATCTCCTCAGTTGAGATACGTGGAAGAAGTCGTGCACCTGGTGAAACTGAGGTAGAAGAGCTAAGCGGTATGCCACCTCGCCAACTCTTTAGAGGACCTGAAAAGGTCCGATGAATATCATAGATAACTTGATGCCTCAACCAAATATCTGTAAACCGCATCGAGGTGAGACTAGTATAAGGACATGGTCTCCATCCTCAAACTCTAGAGGTATCCATCTCTTATCGGTGTATGACTCCTGCCTTCTTTGTGCAGTCTTCATCTGCTCCTAGAAGATCTGCACCTTCTCTAGGTTATCTCATACCATATCTCGTCCCACTAGTGCTGACTCCCCTTGTTTAGTCCATCACAAGGGTGATCTGTAAGGTCACCTGTATAATGCCTCAAAAGGTGCCATCCCTATGGTGGAGTGATAACAATTTTTTTATACAAACTCCACCAATGGTAAGAGATCCTTCCCGATGTAATTTAAGTCAATGGAACAATCACATAGCATGTCCTTGAGGGTATAAATAGTCTTCTCAGTCTGGCCATCCATCTAAGGATGGAAGGCGGTGCTCAGATGAAGCTACGTCTAGAAAGCCTCCTTCAACCCCTTCCATAGTAGGTAAGTAAATCGTGTGTCATGATCTTAGACAATAGTAGATGATAATCCTTGATTTTGCACAATCTCATTCTTGTAGAGGAGTCCCAATATCTCTTCTAAACCCTTCTCTCTAATCTGTAGGAAGTGGGTTGACTTGGTGAGTCGGTCAACAATCACCCAATTCGAGTCGTGACCCCTGGATGTACATGGAAGTCCGGTCACGAAGCCCATGGATATCCCATACCACATCCACTCTGGGACCTCTAAACGTTGTACCTAGCCTGTTGGTACCAGATACTCCAACTTCACTTACTGACAAGTGAGGCACTGAGAGACAAACTCTACAACTCCCTTCCTAATTCCCATCCACTAGTGCTATCATCGGATGTCCTAGTACATCTTCTCCACTCCTAGATATACCACTATAGGGGATGTGTGGAACTACCTCAACACTTCCTCCTGAAGTTTCCCTGGTACCATGTAAGTCCTCTGAAAAAGATGACATGCTCCCCACATTCATAAAATCCATCATGTGTATGTCGTGTGGATATTTTAGCATGTCGTGTCTCACAGTCAGTGTCCCCATGTTGTGCTTCTCTGACTCATTGAAGAAGTGGGGGAGTGAATGTAAGATATTGAAGAAAGGCTGCTCCATCTCTATCTATAAAGGATATCTATAAAGCAGCCAACTTCTCTAACACATCACCATGATGTTGTATACTAGATGTCCAACTCAGCACATCTGCACTAAAATTCCCCTTCCTAGGAGTATAGAAATTCTAAAATTCATAGTCCTGGAGGAACTCAAGCCAACATCATTGTCCCATAATCTGGTCTTTCTGATAATATATACACCTAACACTCATGTTATCAGAGTACATGGTAATACGGTAACCCATTAGGTAGAGTCACGACATCTTCATGAAGAAGTCCACTTCTATTAACTGTATGTCTTGGGTAGTGTAGTTATACTAATGTTGTCTCATATTTCATGAACCACAAGCAATCACTGCTCACTCCTACATTAAGACACATCTGAGTCTGGTCCCTAATGCATCATAGTAAACTACGTACCCTACGCCTTCATCTGAAAGCCTCAAGATGGGGGCACCAGTCAGCCTCTACCTCATCTCCTGAAAGATCTATTGGTATATCTACGACAATAAAAAGGTTTTCCCATTCTTCTTCAATGCTGATAGTAGTGCTGCAACCATGGAGATTTCTGGTATGAACCTCCGGTAATATCCATCCAAACCCAAGAAACTTTGTACCTCTTTCAAACTCTTGGGTGGCCCCAAAGCATGTTTCACCTCAATAATTTCTGTATCCACTGCAACTCAATCTTTCGAGATGAGATGTCCTAGAATGTGAAACTCTCAAATCTAGAACTGGAACATCGAGAGCATACAATAAAGATTGTTCTCTTAGAGTGTGTCTAGTACTACCAGTAAATGGTAGGCATGATCCTCCTCAGTAGTCGAGTAGATCATAACTTCATTGATAAATACTATGACAATGCGATGAAGTTATGGCAAGAAAATCTTGTTCAAGAGTTCCATGAACACTGTAGGAGCATTGGTTAGGCTGAAAGTCATAACCAAGAACATGTAGTGTCTGTACCAACATCTGAAAGATCTTTTCTACACATCCTTGTCTCGAACTCTGAGCTGGTGATAGCCTGATCTAATTTCTATCATTGAGAACGACCGTTCTCCCTTTAACTGATCAAAGAGGTCTTCAATCCTCATAAGTGGGTAATTTTTCTTCTTGTTCACCTGGATTAGGAACCGATAGTTAACACAAAGCCTAAAGATCCCATCAACCTTCTTGGTGAACAGAATTAGGGCTACCCAGGGAGAAACACTGGGCAAGATGAATCCATTTCCCTACAAATTCTCTATCTATACTTGCAGCTCACGAAGCTCTGCGGGAGCCATCTGATACGCTTTTGTAGATATCATTGTCATCCCGGGGTACAAGCCAATGTAAAAGTCCACCTTTCTACGATGAGGTGAGATTGAGACATCATCAGGGAAAATATCTGCATACTGGTCCACCACTACAGGATATGTCGAACTCTCCACATCATCTTCTCTGAAGATAAGGCTAGCCAAATGATGAGTTATTTGGTGCACCCTCCTCTGGGTATGTCTGTACTATGTTGCAAAGGTTCCCTTCTCACCGGTGAAGGTAAAACTTGTCCCATCCATTTATACACACCGCAATTTTCACCTAATATAGTCTATCTCAGTATGGAAAGTAGATAACCATTCCAAACACAAGATGATCTCATTAGTCATCGACGCCGCTACTAGGAGATCCTAGCCGAAGCTCTCTCCTCAGAGAGTAAGATCACACTACTGGAACTAGTGTGTAATCATCAAATCTACTCTTGTAAGAGTCTCTAGTTGTATGGATCGAGCCAATGGCTCCATCAGAATCTCAGAGCTCCGAACGAGGGTGGTGGCAATGAAAGACTGACTAGAACCTGTGTCTATAAGAACTAAAGCTAAGGTGGAATAGACACAGATCGTACCTCGAATCATCTCCGGAGCACCATGATCATATGCACTACTTCTTGGAGTTGAGCTCTCCCATATCCAACAAATCCCTATGGATGGGGTGGAGCTCCTAGAGGTTGTGGTAGTGACACAACAAAATGTCATCCACTACTAGCTACACGTCCAACTACTCTACCATGTCTTTCTTCTCCCTACAGAAAACATCGATAAAAACTTTTCTTTTGACTTGGTGGCCCCTGAACTGTATTCTAATCATCCGAATAGTGGGTTGTATAGTCATGGGCCATGTAACCCATCCCACCGCATGTGATACACTACCTGTTCCTTGTATTACTTTTTCTTTTTTCCTATGTCTCGCAAAACCGAACCAGTGTCCTGAGTTCGTCCACCGAATGGCCTTGTCTACTTAGATCTCTATGAAATCTATCTACATACAGCCACAGAAGACTCTACTATGTGTCGACTGGTGGTGGATCTCGCTGCTGGAGACTTCTCAGCATAGAAACTCTTGACCAGGAGGGCTCTCTCTAGAAACCCCGCATGCGTTGGGATGCTGAGTGAGATCATCAGAGCTCTAATATCCCGTCTGAGTCCCTACCCAATAGTCTGGGCCCTATAAAAAGCATATCTCACCATATAGGTGTAGTAGCATGATATGTTGGAGAACCTCACTGAGTACTGTGCCACCGACATGTTCACTGTTGTATATAAATAATCTCTTGTATCCACACAGCACGTAGGGTGGCTGGGACGAAATCTACCACAAACAGGATCTCAACTTATGCCTAGAGAAGTGTCACCTCTTCATGCACCTGGAGTATCAGGCTCTACCATCATTCTATGGATTCTTGAAGGAGAGTTTTTTTAAGGATCACCATAAAGTTAGTTGGTGTCCCTGCCAGTTTAAATACACCTACCACAACCTGTAGACAATCTTGAGCTGCCTGCTGGTCGGAATCTCCCCTGAACCTGAGCGGCTTCTGGAGCTGGAACTCGTACAACGCACTCAGGCTGCGTGCACTCTATACTACTTGGGATGGTGGAATTGGTGGCCTAACATGTCTGGTAATGCTGGCGCCTCCGCTGGAAATGTGCCCTGCACTGAGACCTCATCGCTCGGTGGGCTATCTGTGCATACAACTCTTGGAACCCAAGATGGTTATCTGCGATGAGGCATCTGAAAAAAATAGGTTAACCACAGTCAATAAGTTATACATGTAGTGATGACTCAATATATCACAACGAAAACTCATAAAAATGCACACACAATCAATGATTTCATGCAATGACTCAGAAATCCAAAGTCACGGTACTTGTGTATTGATACGTCGACCATCACACCAACACTAGACTCCATAAAATAAAATCCATACATAGTACCATTAAAACTATTTCTTCAATGAAAATATATGAGTCATAAGTTCTGCGGTATAACTGACTCCTCTGATAGAAAATTTGCATGACCCATCCCTAGGGACCTGTGCCACGACTACCCCAAGCATGCCTTCCACAGGCCATGGGATGAAAACTAGCACCAAAGGTGTAAATCCCTAAAACTAAGAAGGAATTGACTTTATAACCTGAAAATTTACACAACAGAGTATAAGCTGGAAGAAATACACTAAGTAAAACTGTATAACAAAAGAGTGATAAAAAGTAAAAGGGGATGGATATACTATCCCAATTGTAATGTACACAAAAATAGAATGTACAAATAATGAAAAGACAAATTGTTGATGGGTCGTCCTCTGAGGATCCTACCAGAATGGTATGTACAGATCACCTCCTCAGCACTCCAGGTCTATCTGTCTCCTCTATGTACCATCACGCTGTATGATCAACTCCGTGTACTATCCGATCCTGGTGCTCTCACCCTCAATCAGTGCTCTCTGTCATCTATTTCCTACACTACAAGGTGTGGGCATTTCCCATGTAGGGGTGAGTATAATGATACTTAGTAGGGACCCCGAGACCCTCAAGGTCTCACAAAATCCAACAAGGATAAACCAAAAAATATTAAATCAACAGATAAATTCACTTAGGAATATGCCCATACATATAAATATGTAATCAAATAATCCATCTCAATCATGTGGAAAACACAAAAGTTTCTGACTCAGCACACATAGGTATACAACCTTTGTATAGAGTTAGAGATGATTAGATGTAGCCACTAAATCATATATTCTTTCGAACTCACGAAGGATCCTGGTACTGAAATCAGAGCTATCGAACCCACATATGATCTAAGAACACTATTAAAAGCTGTCGAACCCATAGAGGATCTAGGAATAGTTTTTAGAGCTGTCGAACCCACACATGATCTAGGAAGAGTCGCCAGAGTTGTCGAACCCACATAGGATCTAGGAATAATAGTCAGAGCTGTTGAACCGCCACATGATCGAGGAACATATGTCAGACTTGTCGAACCCACAAAGGATACAGGAACATCAAATAGAGCTGTCGAACCCACATAGGATCCAGGATTAGTAGTCAGAGCGGTCGAACCCACACATGATCTAGGATTAGTAGTAGAGTGCAGCTAGACACAGGGTTTCCACTCAAAGCACGCTTGATTCAGGGAGGGTCCGCTCCACAAGCCATGTTTTGATAGATAATCCTCCACAAGGACCCATGTTGATGTATCCAAAAGATCTTTCTTTCCATAAAATATCCAACATTACAAACGACACGTCAATCGGATGCCCAATCTGAGAGTTATTCGCATATTCGTACCGAGGGCCCGGTTGGATTTACATTCAAACCAACACGCCCATACCATAACTGATTCAAAACCTCTATTGAGATATACAAAAAGACCCATCTTCCTCCACGGTTTCTGTCACCATAGAGAATTCTTCAATTGGATGCCGGTAGCTCTATTAATGGTCAATAAATTGGAAATAGGTCAAACGGGTCCGGTTCCGGTCCGGCCAGGTCGGACGGACCCGGCCGGACCAAGGTTCGGACTGGGGTCCGACCCGGTCCACGGGTCCAACCTAGCCATCGAGGGCGGCCCAGACCGTGCTGGGCCTAGCCCCCACTTGGTTCGTCTTCCACTTGGTCCGGCCCGCACTAGGTCTGGCCTGTGCTGGGTCCAGTCCGCACTGGGCTCGGCCCATGCTCAGCCAGCAGGTGGAGGCCCATGGTGTTTTCCCTAGCCGCGTCCAGGGGGAGGCCGCACACCCTGGAATCCCAAAAAGGCTTATCCGTTTGGCAGGGGTTTCAAAACTGGTGCCACATGTCACCAGTATGTGTCATGTATGATCTACGAGATGGGTCACAATCCTCCCGGAAGACCGAGCGGCCAGCCACCTCCCACACAGCGTGGTTGCGCCGCACGTCCTCCGGCGCCGGCAGAGCCGGCTGACTATCCTCTATCACCACGGCTCAGGTCGCGGTCCCCCTTTTCTCTACTGCATCACGATGTTGCGTCGCGCCTTACTGAAAACCCGGCTGCTCGAGTCGTCGGTTATCTTCGCGGTTTGCCTTGTGCCGGCCGCCACTACACCACCGTGTCCCATCGGTCATGGGCTACGCCTCCGATGCCTCGATTGTTCTGGCGCCATCCACATAGTGACGTTTATCAGTTCCAACCACCGTCGAGTTTTTCTCGGGTCACCGGACAAGTTCTGTTGGTTTGATTCTCATTCAAAAGTAGTCGCACACTCGTCCGGATGTCTCCTTGAATTCGCAATCATTGTTGACGATAATCTCTCAACCCGGACTCATGCTGTGATTCGCATCAAAATCCACAATGAAAGGTGGATGGGTCTGTCCGTGTTTGTTCAGACCACACCCTCCATGTTAGAGTGACATCATTGGGATTTGATTCTTAATCATTGAAATAAAATGAAGAACGATCAACAATTGTCAAAGCTAGAACCCCTACCTTTGTTCATTGTTCGTTGATGGGTTCGCGAGGAAGATGACGGTGTTGTCATCCTTCGTCGTGCCCGCTACACACTTCCAATCCAAGCTCGTGCATCAGTTCGTTGATGATGATGAGGAGGTAAGGTCGGTCAGAGATGTCCCACGTCGAAGGGGGTTCCATGGAAGAAAGTCAAAGATGCTCAACGTCGTCATTCTTTGTTGGAAGAATGCATTATTCTTTCATAGTTGGCGAGAGATTTTCTCCAAAATCTCTCTCCTTTCTCCCAATCCCCACTAAACGACCAATGCCAACCCAACATAATCTATTAATTTAATTTATTATTTAATTGTTCGCACTAAATTCCGAATGGGTGGATTAATGAAAAGTGATGGATTTGGCACATTAAGTGTTACCGGAGATGAAGAGGATCCCCTACACTTAATTTATAGTGGAGGGTTTCTCCCTATTAAAGGGGAGTTTCAAGGGTGTTTAACCCTATGTTGTCCCCCACAACAATAAACAAGAAGAGAATATTTAGTCCTTGGGTGGGCCCCACCTCCATAACCTCTCATGTAAGGATAAGGTGTGGTGGTTGCACCTCCAACCTCCACATGGAGGTTTTAACCAACAAATAAAAATAAAGATTACACAACCTTATTTTTCTTTAATTCATTCACTAAAAAACCTAAAACTAACTTTTATTCTCGACCAACTGCCATCGAGGTGAATGTCTTCTTAAGTAAATATCAGCGCTGCGAGTTCAACAGTGCCCTCATATATCAATTCTGAGCACCAGTTCAAATTTTATAGAAACTTGGTCGTACGTTTATTGAATGTACCCAAACAAAATGTCATAAAATATATTCTGGGCACACTTGCCCCCGAAATCATGTGTCGTAAATTTCCGCAGACTCATAAAATTCACATTTAATTAAAAATAAATTACATGGAAATTACGAGTCTTTAGAATATATCATTATAATTTTCATCTTGACCGCATATTTTTCATCTCAAACATAAAAACATATAAAACACATTCTAAAATGTGACATGTGGAGAAATATATTAGTAATATAAACATAAAAATAAATAAATAATTAACTATCTAATGGTAACATATAAAAACATTATTTTTTCACAATAATAATTGATCTCAATGTAAACCTTTTTTTAAAAATTAAATAAACATCTCTACACATGTATGTTCATTTACCATTTCATAATAAATATTAAGGGAAAAATATAGCACATAAATGATTATTTTCAGTCATTAAAATAAAAAAAAAATGTTTTGTCAAAAACGTATAAATTTCACCCTAAAAAGTATTAAATAAATTCATTTAAGAATAAAATAATTTTATTACCTTGTGAAATAATAATATCTACATAGAACCCCATATAAATAACAGATAAATAATTTTTCTATATTGGGATATCTTTTTAAAATCACTATTATAAAATTTAATAACTATTATGATCAACGTCAGAAATTATTCACGTGAAAATATAATCAATAACCAAATATTTTTAGGACTATAACAGACACACAAATCTTTTTATTATAACATGACCACCAATTCATGGATTATAATAGAAACACACATATATGGATTATAATAGAACCATACAATATCATATACAATTTCCAAGGACTATAACCCAATCTTATCATATTTAATCATGCATTTAAATCATCATATTTATTAAAATATTCTTGGAATAAATGAGAAATTATTTCTTGATATTGAAATATCTCTTCCACTTAAAACATTATTTTTAATTCACATGATCAATGTGAAGGATGGTATTTATTTAAAAAAATATTCTAATATTGATAATTATTCCAAAAAAATAAGGGATATAATAGAGGTACTAACCATTTAATTTGTATATGATAAAATTAAAAAATTCCTTCTACATTTTTGTTAAAATGTTCTTTTTGAAATATGAAAAAAAATTCCTTATATAAATTTTTGAAATAAATTAAAAATAAATATTTTATTTCCTTTATAATTTATTTATTTCCACATAAATACATACATAAAATTAATTTATTAATATGGACATGAAAGAAAAATATTTAGAAAATAAATGAATAGAACATTTACAATTGGGGTTTATGTTAATGTGTCACTTAAATCAAGTCTGACTTGTTACATGCAATACATATATTCCTAATAATAATAAATTTATGATAATTATTAATTGATTAGGAACCCTTTTCATGTTTATTATTTATTTTTTATATTTCTATGTTATAATAAATTTTATAATTAATTATTTTTACATCTGTCATTTTGATGGTATTCAACTCTTGTGATGAGAATGACATAAGTATGTTGCATATGGTAAAATAGTATATAATTACATAATTATAAGAATATTAATAGTTTAATAATTATCATTTTTATATATCAATCATAATTTTAAAACTTACCATGAAATATGGTTATGGAAAAATTATCTATTTCACAATCATATAGATGCTTAACCGTTCTACAAATGAGTAATGTTTTTATTTCTCAATGATATTTTTTTAAATAACTTTAATATTATTTTATATTTATAAAATTAAAATTATACCATAAATAAAACATTTTTTCTTAAAATATATAACTATATATTTATATATATCATGTGATATGATGATTAAAAACTAATAAAAACACTTCATGGAGGTGGTAGTCCACACATACTCACAAATGAATTTAACAATTTGAAAGTGATTCAAATTTATGAATTTAAATTACATAATATAATTAAAAAATGGTAAATATTTTTTTATACATTATATAAAATATAAATACTACATTATAACCAACGATGATTGGAAATTATGGAATCTTAATTATATTCATTCATGAGGTAGTAGTCCACTGTAAAAATAAATGAATGTTTTCACCATTATAATGAATAAATATATGGATATAGGTTATTAGGCTGACATAATAAAATATCATTATTTTTATGATATTTGAATTATTTTTTTAATGGATTAATAATGTATTATTTAGATTGAAGATGAAATAAAGCAGAGATGCTCTGCCATGAATTATACATCTTCTTCAAACTACCTATTTAGGTTAATAACTAAGGTATTCCTTGGTTGGTTATATGATAAATCTAGGTCCTATAGAACATTGAAATGGTGGTATGTAAAGTAAAATAGTATGTTTTATAGTAGTTAATGTTCTTAAATGGTGTGAGTGAGAGATGAGATGGTGTTCCCTGTTATACAAGGGCGTACTTTCTGAATTACATAAATGATTAGATAATATATAAATTGTATTCCAATAATACTAAAACATGCAATGAAAATTTAAAATGTAATGTTTATAGATCCTAAATAAACTCATATAATAACATATAGAGATGATTCAGATACATTTTAATCTCCATTACAAATTTTAACATATTTGAACTCATTTTAACATTAGTCCTGATAATACAACTATAACCATGATTACATAATTATATATATATAAAATAAAAAAGGAATGATGAAAATAAATTGAAAATAATTGCTCTAAATTTTTTAGTTCATTTTATCAAGTTTTAAATGTATATATTGATGAATTTAATTTTAATATATGAACATAAAACACATAAAAAGTATTTTTAGAAATACTAAATTTAAGTGCAAAAATAAATTTTACTTCAAATCAGGTTGTAAATTTTTTTCAATAAATATTTTACATATATAATAAAAAAGAGGATTATATAAATTTTGTGAATTATAATACAACTTGTAATATTCCAACAATGACATTAAATGCAAAGACCAAAATTTAATTTTTTAATATAAAAATATATAACATAACTTCTCAAAAGTCATCATTGGGTTGAAAAAATCAACGAAATGATTTAAAACAGATTATATAGATCATAAAATATATTATTAATCAAATAAAACTCATAAAATATTATAAATAAGTGTCTCTAGAAAATTATACCCTTTATTGTATTTGTTTAACCCTTGAGTAAATCAATTTTGACCTTTACTTTATTAATATATATTTATATTCATTAATATTCATTATAAACAAAAACTTATTTTATCATTTTATATTATATTAACATTGTTTAGTACAATTATTTATTCCATTTTATAAAATTATATAATAATATTTTATTAAATATAATTTAATATTAAACTCGCATATCGTGAATAAATTTGGTTTCTTAAAAAAATACATTTCTATATAAAAATATTTTAAGAATAAAATAATAAATTTATAATTGATTCCAAATACCTAAATAATTATTTATTTTTTAATTTGGATGTAAAAAATTTTAAATTTAATCCCAAATATATTTTTACATTGAAAACAATTTATTAAAAAAAATATTTTTTTTTGATAAAAATTAATACATTTTGTTATTCAATAAAAATTATACATTTTCATAATATTCTATGAAATTAATCAGAATATAATTTTTAAAATAATAAATAGATAATTAAATAAATTCTTAATAATTAAATTATTTAAATTGTGATAAAAAACCTTCTAAATTAAATAATATATTTCAATAATTACCAAAAACAATTAAAAAGTTTTCACCTTTGACAGAAAACAATCTAATATTATTATAATGCATCTTAATCTACAAAATATAACAAATGATTATTAATTACACACAGAAGATGACCTATATGAACATAAGCTAAAATTTTATGTTTTTCCCCTAATTTTGAAATTACGCCATTAAAATATAATTCAATATATAATAAAGCTGGGATATCATTATTTCATATAATTTTATGAGTTTTATGTTTCTTTGACAACTATTTGGAATATCTAAAAAACAATAACATGATGAATTACATTATTTCATATTTCATTCTCTATACATTCCTAAATCCTAATTGGTATTTCCTCTAAATAAGGGTTTTATTCAAATAAATTCCATCAAGGAACAAATCATGATATTTACTTAACATATATTTTGTTGAAAATAAAACATGAAATAAGTTATGTAAATAAAATATAATATATGAAAATTAATCTTAGTAGGAAAATGTTCTATAAATATCGAATATTTTATATAGTCCAATAAACCATAGACTTAAATTTCTATTTTTTCACAAAAAATATAAGACTTTTCCATAGAGATATATTAGTAAAAACCTGATCACCTATATGTGAACAATGGTCTTTCCTCTATTGATCAATATAAATATTATTCCTACTCTAATCCAAACTCATTTGATTTTAAATAATCATTACCTTATACACCATTCCATCTACCAATTATAGCACCATCAATTATCTTTCCATGACATATTCCCCAAAGCATGTAATTTGAAAACACTTTCTATATAACATCTCAACAGTTACAATGAACATAAGGAATTAAAAAATTATATTATATGGAATATAAACCAAAGATATATGTTGAACCTAATTTAATAGATTATATATTAAAAAAGATAAAATCATGTCCACCTAATTCTTAATCACTTGTAATGACAATAAATTTGATTAAGGATGAATTGTTGTTGCGAAATTTAATCTAGTAACCAATGACATCTGACACCATTTATAGAAATTTTATATGAATTTTGGGTCATGATGATATATAATGGATAGTGTAAATTTGACTAATCCCATTATCTATTTAAAAAAAGATAATTAAATTTTATCATAGAACCTATAATGTTTAATAATATTAAATCAAGATGATTTTGTTAATCAGAGTACAATTACCCAAAATCACATTATTACCTTGGGATGTATTCTTAAATACCACCATGAAATTAGTGGTTATAAGCTACAATTTATATTTTTTAATTCTAAAAGGAAAAATAATCCCCTTAGATATATTTGGTTTGTATTTATCATTTTAAAATTAAAATATTTCATAAAAAAATTAAAAATATCATTTATTCAACCTACCCACAAAAAAATTTATCAGTTTGTTTGATACATTTTTATATAATCTGAATTAATATAAAACAAAGAACTATGTTCTTCACTCAATAGTTCATTATTTAAAAGGGATCAAACGAAAAACATAATAATTTAATAAATCATATAACACGTTATTTTCAATAAAAACCTTTGGATGGTACATTTCTCAACATATTCTACCCATTACTATATCTCAATGTCTTCCATATAAGATTACATATTTCTATATAATAGGTAGTATTACAGTGGAACCTGAAACTAAATATAAGTAGTTCGTACAATCATAATATAAAAGAATACATTAATTAAATCATTAACAAGTGGATCATGTTCTAAAAGTACCATAGTTAATGATGAATTATTTTTCAGGCACAAAACATTGACTACTATGTTTAATTTACCTAGATGGTAATGAATTCCAATGTCATGCTCTATTATCAATTATAACATTTTCCCCAAAATCATGATCATTTTTTTAATATAATATTAATTAAAACTTTATGTTCACTACAAATTTGACAAAAAATTCCATAGAAATGGTGTCTCTGTATTTTTAATTAAAATATTATAGATTATAGAATAATTTTCTTAACTTGGATTCATTTAATGTGAAGAATAATATATTTCACAATAAATCTTTATAAAGACAAAAACTATCTCGTCTAATGAATAATTTCAATAGATAACAAAGAAAACATTTCTAGATGGTGGGGAAAATAGATCATTCACTAATTATCATATCAATTCATGGAAAAAACCATCATGTTACAATATATAGAATAATACAACTCATTATCATGTTAACATTTTTAGCATGATAGATAACTAAGAAAACATTTCATAAATCCATCGGAAATATACTATTAACCAATAAAAACTTAATTTTTAGTATCATTTATTGGTTTTTTCCATTTTTAAACATTTTATTTTTTTAATAATTATCCATTATGTTATATTTATTTATGAAATTCCCAACTAATGATATATTTGGAATCCAAATTTCACATTTACACAATATTCCAAATAAATTATTTTCATTCATGTTTTCTAAAAAAATACCTATAAGTTTTCCATAATTGTAATAAAATTTAAAATAAACCCAAATGGAATCAGTAAAAAATCCACAATTTAACTGAATATTCATAGAAAAATCTATCCATATGATCAATTAATAAAATCGATTAATGTTTCATATTAGATGAAAAAAATAAAAAATATTAAACCCTTTATATAGTAAAAAAATGCTATCTTAGAGATTCCATTATACTTTACCTTCAACTGATGGATTCGAGACCAAGGATCATCTTTCTGTAAATATATAACTCCATATATCTAGTCATAAATGATATTTATATAAGAAAACAAATACATAATCTAAATAATGATGTCATTAAATATTCGATAATCAATTAAAATCCCTAGGGAACCATATTTCTTTTCAAAAATTAGGAGAACATAATGGTGAATTGTTAGGGATAAAGAAACCATTATTTATAAATTCATGTAACCTGAATTTAAATTCATGATGTTTTACTTATAACTATTTATTACATTTTTATTATTAATTCTTTGTTAAAATATCTGTTTCAGAAAAAAAATGATTTGTTATTCCATGTATGTTTTGGGTTTGTTGTTTTCAACATTGTAAATTGATTATTCTTCCATAATCACAATAATATTAATAATTATATAAATATAATAAAAATTCATGTATATATTTTTAAATTTATCCATAAAATCATTATACATATAAATGAATAACATCATTATGATAGATGATAAGTTTTACGTAAACATGAATTTTGTTTTCATTTCTAGATAGATGAAAGAAAGTGTGAGAGAATATTTATTCCACATTCAAGAATATTTTTAATATTATAATTATCATATATATTCATTAAAACTATACGTATTACATCTATTTCAAAAAAAATCTAAAAACTGTATTATATCATTTTGTGGTGTTGGTAGTCCACACATATTCACCATCGATATTATTGTTTTTTAGTGTATTGGAAGGTTAGAAGTTAGATTTGATATTATAATTATAGACCTACAATTATTGAATTAATATAATATATATATATATATATAAGAGAAAAATTATTATATCTAGTAGTGAGATGTGGTTATTTAAAATGTATTACATCACTTTATGTGGAGGTAGTCCATCGTGCACATGATCGATGGATTCACTTCCCATTTGATGGAAGAGGATATGGATGTTAGTTATGAAATTAAAATAATACGATATTAGTATATTTTTGACTTTTCTATTATTATATAATCATGTTTGATGAATATTTTAATGAGTTATATGATGAAATAAAATGAAAACATGTGATTAAGGAAAATACATTTTCTTCGTAGAACCTCTTTAGGTTTGCACATAATACCTTCAATGAAGGGTTTCATGATCAAAACTAGGAATATATGACTTGGAAATGGAATTAATGAAGTCACTTGGGTGGTTTTATTATATAAAATTGTTTTTTATTTGTATTTAGTAGAGTATTTGGGGTTTCCCTTTACAATTGGGGAGATAAACAACTTGGAATCTACTTGATAATTATCCAAAATAATAAAAAATGACAATTTCATTCCCCTGTAAAACTAATTAAAATGATAATTTATTATAATTTATGATAGGAAAAGGATTAAATATAGATATAAGATAGGAATTATATATGTTATATTGGAGAACATAAGCATATCTTATCGTTTAAATGCACAACAAACATGTTTTATCCATTATGCCATTAATTATTTTTTTATTTTTTATAAATATTTATGACAAAAGTATTGTTGTAGATGTTATATAATATTAATATTATTATTACATATATTTAATAAATTTAATTAAATTCATTTCACAATAGTAGTGGAAAATAATTTAAATTTATTGTCGTAGATGTGGAGAAAAGAACCGTTTTCCAATGAAATATTAATTGTAGTATAATTTATTTAATACTGATTAAACATGAAACTAATTTCACAAAAATATATTTTATTAATAATAATCATATTGAACTATTTTTATTGTTTGATCAATTAATAAAATTATTTTTATTTGTAAAAGAATTAATATAATATGTATCATTCAAAAGAAGTTGTATTATCACTATTAATTGAAATATTGATCTTTTCAAAAAATTAATAAAAATATCCTTATAAAATATTTTTTTTGATTGGATTCAATAAAATTATTTATTTTCTTTCAAATTAAATTTCATCAATTAGAAAATCATAATTTAATAATAATACTAAAAAACATAATGAACCCACTTTTATTGAAAAATACATTATTATGAATAAAAATATAATTATTCTAATCATATTGCTAGAAAAAAATAATAAATGATTGATATTTATTTTGAATATATAATATATATATATTTATTTAAAATCATTATAAATAATTAATAATTTATTTAATAACAAATAAACACATTGCGATCATGAAAATAATTTTTTTAAAAAAATTTCTCTTCTTTCAATTTGTTTTATTTTGGATTAATATTAACTATTAACCAAGGAATTTATTTTTCCCATGTGAAATCCATATAATGAAAATAAATTAGATAGTCCCATTGATAAAAAAATGACTGGATTGGCTATTACTTTAACATGAAAAATAATATTGTAATAGTATGTTGTAGTTATTTTAATATCATTGTTTCTTATAACATAATCCATTGAATAAAATTTATTTATATGAAAGAAATAAAAAAATCCTATAGTATTACTCTCCCCCCAATTCATACTATAAATAGAACTTTTTCTTAGTAGGTTAGGGATTGACATACAAAAATTCACTTTTTTGAAAACATGTATCATAAAAGGGGTCAATAAATCTATCTCATAAATATTTAGAAATTATAATATAATGTTCTTGATTAAGATATACTAAAGAGGACTTTAGAAATGTTATAATTAGTGGTATATAATAATATGGTCATATTTGAAATTTAATTTTTATAGATCCTCTGTAAAAATTATGTGAAGGATCTCGAAACAGATAATGAATTCAAAACTATAAAAAAAATAAAGAATAAAAAATTCATAAATTCATCAAAATTTAAGGTAATTGAATAATAGTTTTTTTCAAGATTATTTTCTTAATGTTTAGAATTTTTCTGTCAAAAAAAATTTACAAAATTTTATAATCATAATATCATAATTTTTTTCACTTCTATCAATTACCACTTCATCTCTCTGTATGGTAAAAAATATTCAAGATGGATTTTTCATGAATTAAATAGAAAAATTAAATTTTAATAGTTCTTAAGAAACATAAATCATGGAAATTTATTTCACCTATCTATAACTATTTACCATTCGAAAAAAATAATCCCATGTAATCCAATACGGACAGATATGAAGCATTATTTTAAAAAACACCAAATAATAACAAACAATGTTCAACATAGCCATTGCATAAACAATTTACCTTATGTTTCCTCCAAATAATTTCTAACCAATATTGAATCCAAAATATTGGAATGTTTTGATATCAAATACACCCATGATAAACTTAATAGTTATCTTGATATAATTTTAAACAAAAATAAATTCTAATTACAAACATTATATACCCTAACCATTTAAAAAAATTAATAATTATCCAAAAAAGATAATAGACACATCATTCCTTAAATAAGAACCTAAAAATTAAAAAACATTTCTATTTGATTATTGATTTTCATCCTTATAAAAATATATTATCATAGGATAATTTTAAATATAAAATTGGATTTTACTATTTTTCAATATATATTGGGAGATATAATAAATGAATGGATTCACATAAAATTTCACAAATGTTTGAATAATAAAATTTTAAATGTTTGTCGTAATACAAAATTCAATATGATATTTTCAATGCTAGAGTAGAGGATTAGTTTGATTTAATTATCATAATTCATTTCAATTATTGTGATTTTATAAACTTTCCCTTCATAATATTCAATTAATGGTTGTTGTGGCTTATTATCCCCATTTGAAAATAGATTCGTTATTTTATTCCCATAATGCCTAAAATCATTAAATATATATCCATGATGTGTCAGTGGTTTATTATATTTTCCCACCTTCATTTATTTTTTTTCAATTTATTATTAACATTATATCGAAAGACTATTCCTTGATTGTCTGGTTTTCAAATCTTGAATCAACTTTGGGTTCCTTTCAAAAATGTAACTGAGTGCTTCCTCTCATGTATATTGCATTTATGGGGTTGAAAAGTATTTGTCACTCTATGTGATATTATACTATAAACTCAATGAATTTTTTAGTACTTTTATTATCGCCAGAACCCTTAGGATTTAGAATATGAATTTCCAATTTTAGTACACCACAATAGATTTCATCAAATATCCAAAATACCTTATGTTTAAATAATTTTAAATACATGGTTTTATCGCACAATGTAATTGATAAATTTTTCATTCAGGGATGATCATTAAACCACATACATACCTTTACTGTCTTTTTATATTTTTCTCATAGTTACAAATGGATTACCCATTCTTATGATTAATCTCAAGGAATTATTTCTCTATTTTTTATGTTTAGTACAAGGGAATTAACTTCGTAAAAATATCCACATAAAATAAACCCATTTTATTGGCTCAATTTCAACATTAGAGTTTTATTATTAACAGTATAACATCATCAATATACGTCCCCTTCTAATTGATAAATTATAAGGGAATAATTTTCATGGTTTATGATTTAAAAAATAGAAATTATCTCATCTATCACATTTATCCATTTCTCAGAATCAAGTAGATCATATGTCCCATAGAAGGATGATAAAAATTGTTAAATAAAAGATTCAATATCATGTTACACTATCGATGTTAAATTATTTTGTTCAACATTAATAATATAACCACATTAAACCTGGTTGATTTGGGTGACAATAGTTAAAAAATATCTCATCCCATATTCTAATTATTGTGTTTTATCATGAGGATGATTGTTGAATTTTATATGAAATTCATTGTTCACACCATTCATTTATGTTTCATTCATTCACTAAAAATAAAAATCATTGTTTGGGAAAAATTTACCATAGTTGAAAAAAAGTCATGAAAAAATACATTTTTGTATTATTAAACCATTAACCATTGTTTCCAATCAATGAAAATATCTGTTTTACCTCGTTCATTCATGGAATTCATCTATTGAAATCACTAATGAAGGTTCGTAATGTGTTTGTAAATTTCAAAAAAACATATCCATCCAGAGTGTTAAAATATATGATAAAAAAGCCCTATTTTTTGCGATAATTAATGTTCATGGGAAATCCCAATGCACCCTCTTTGAAGATATTACCACATAATACAAATGTGAATGGTCCATATCATGTTTTAGTATCTAGATATGGATGTAATTACACTAAATCCACTCTCTCTATCCTTCACCACATATACATGTAATTTTCCTATAATTTGAGTTATCTATATGGTTATCACAAATATAATCTGACATTATCCTCTAATGATTGAGTAAACCCTTCCTCTAATTCCAAATATAATGGCCCCAGATTTTAATTCATAACATTAAATATTTTTTTACAAAATATTAACTAAAATTTTAAAATACTGAGAAGAGGACTGTAAGAGTTTAGGGGAATTGGATAATAGATACACAATTTTCATATTTTTGGACATATATTTAATTTTAACCATAATGATCTTCCATTTTATTAATTTTAGGAACATAACCTAGTCGAAAACATTCATCAAAACATGTTTAATGGAAAAATAATAAAGGGAGAGATCGTATATTCACAAAGGGTAAGAATGAGTGATATGAATAATCACATAATTATAACAAGATCATAAGGTATTATAACTTGAGTGTAAAATTTGAAAAAAATAACTCACATATAATAGATCATAATCCCAAGACATGGAATAAATCATGGTTGTTCATATTGAAATAACCATAATGGAAATCTAGGAACATGTGACAATAGAGCATAACATAGACATAGAAATGGGGAAAAATTATTACAACATTTTGAATTTGTGTAAATAAAAATATGTCAATTAATTATGTTAAAGTCATTAAATACTACCATCACATAAACTTATCCAATTAAAAACAGGTCTATAAATAATCATATGGACAAGTAATCTCAGACTACTCCTAAACATATGGACATAAAATACAATTCGACATAAAAGTTTATGGACAAGAAAGATAATTCCATGCTTAACCATATGAAAATGAAAATTAGGTATACACATAATCTTATGGAAACCATTTCTATGTATAAAATTATATACATAAAGACCATTAATATTTATATTCATATTGATGTGAAAATATGGTCCATGAATAAAAATGTTTATACTAAAACATGTTCATGGTTAACATGTTTACTAATGAGATATCCATCATTAATAAATTAATTATAGGTATATATAATTATACTACACACAAAAGCTACAGGAATGATATGAATTTATGTTCCATATAATCATTAACAAACATCACATAATGATATGAAAAACTATGTTGTAAAATATAGTATCATTAACATTTCATCAAACCATAATAGCATAACCCCTGGAAAATAATCGAGTTCCTTAAACACATAAAACATATTTTAATAAAACATGTAGGAAAATAATAATAGTGGAAACATTTTATTATATGAATAGTTAATCAGATTAATCATCGAATTTTTTTGTCATAAATGAAAATAAATTCCACAAAAAATATCATTAATATTTACCTGAGAAAAATAAATTTTCCAATTTTAAATATAAACATTAAAATATTAAAATACACAGTTATAAAAGAAAAAAATATCATTGAGAATAAAATTTTAAACGTGTAGAATAATCTTCAAAGAATAAAAAATTCTTGAAGGTAGAAATTTCATACATGTCAGATTAGTTCAAATAAAACGTTCTTTTAACTCATTTGCAAAAAAATTCAAAATATACATTGTTTTGTAAAAGAAAATAACGTTTAATTCCATTTTTTAAAAAAAATAGTAAAATATTATACAAATATCTATAATAAATTTTTTTATTTTAAATAAAAATATTTAAAAAAATATTTAAAAAACATGAACATGGAAAAGAAATTATTTTTGACAAATGATTGAAATGATGTCATTTTCATGAATATAATTTCAGTATCATTATTTTTTATGAAGGGGAAGATAAAATAAAATATTTTTTTATAAATAAAAATAGGATAAGATAATTCATGATTTTACTAGAGATAGATCATTTTATTTTATCATATACTTTATAATCATAAAAACTGAAATTATAACATGAAACCCCATCAACTTTGGTTAAATTACTATCATAATATCAATTAATGAATTTAAAATATTTATTAATATCCCCATATTTTTCATGAAAATAATAATAAAATATAATGACATAAATTTTATATATGCAACACAATAGATATATGTAACATCCCAAGTAAGTAATGAATAATAGATATTTTAATCTATGTCTATGAATGAATTAGATATTGTTTTAGAGGCTTAAAATGAAAATAAATCCAATCATAAGCATGGAATACACTAATATTGTTTATAAGATTGTTTTACTGCCTGTTGATGGAAAACCATTTTTAAATATATCTTTTGACAATTTTATAAGCAATGTTTGTCAAAATAAACTTATTATTTATTATTGGGACATCAAAATTTACTTTGTGTGAATTTTTGGTATTTTTCTGACAATGTTCATTTTTTTATGAATATTGAAAAATACAGTATTTTACATCAAAACTGATTTTTAATCTACTTTATTTATATGATTAGATTATATTTTGAATTTTTTTAAAGTTAAATTAGAATATATTTTTACCATTTAATCCAATGGTGGTCATTATGATTAATTTCACTCTGTAATTGGGCGTAAACTAATGCCAAACTTTTCATAGATATTGTTACAAAAAAACCCGCTATTTGTTTTGACAACGAGAATTATTTTTAAATCAATTATTTCAATTTATATGTTTATAATTTTGTAAATTAGATTACATATTTGGAATCAGAAGGTAAAAATTATGTAATCAAGAAACTTTTGTTTTTGGACATTATGAATAGTAATGACGGTAATTATCTTTAATTATCTTGATTAATGAGTAATCAAGTAGTTAAGGATAATAAAATGATATCATAATAATACAAAAAGACCACAACATGTTTCCTAAGGCTACTGGTTGTCTCATGGCAGACCATGGGATTCATTGTGCCAAACATGGGGGCCCCATGGAATCACTTTTGTGAGAAAGTGACTTTTTATCTTTTTATTTTTAACGAATGTTAAATGTGACAATGAATGTATCACCTATGTAAAATATTTTTAATTTTGTCTAAATAAATGATCTTTTGGACTATAAATATTCATTAGAAATCTAAAAATATTTACTACATCATGATATTTGTTTTAAAAGTTTTAGACATTAAATTTATTAAATTATTTATGACATCATGATGATGCAGCGATTACCTCATTAATAAAGGATTTAAATAAAATGAAATGATAATGTGAAATATATGACCTAAACATGTCCAAAACCTATTGTATGGGTGTATTTCGAACCCTTATCGCCATACCATCGAATTATATCAATGTGGGACCTTTTTAATCCGAAAATCATTTTCAAATAAAGTAACATTTCTTTACTTTCCAAGAGTGCCCCTCCTCTCCTCTTATAAAAGGCCCCCACCTCTACCTCCATACCCACACTCCCAAAGCCTTTGGCGTGGCCAAACCCTACCCATTTTGTCTCTCGACATCCCTCTCTTACTCCTTGAAGCCTCACTTTGGTTAGAAGTCTTCCCAAGGAAGCCTTTTGAGCTCAAACGAAAGGGAGTTACTCGATTTTAAGGTAATGTCTTCACTTGAGTCCTTTTCTTTTATTTTTCTTCTCCAACCCCCTAAACTCTTTTTATTAATTTCTTTTGTAACACCTACAGTATCTTAAATATACTAGGATGCTGTTATAAAAAGGATTAGATCTACACTTACACACACCTATATCTAATGGTTAAAGGACATACTATTTCCGTGGATGGTGAATTTATGCCTCCCAAAATGATGATTGTTCAACATTATTTTAACACCTTCAAAGGAAGTCATTAAGATGTCACTATATTTATATATGATATATAATATTTTTATGTCTTCCTTAAGCTTCTGTATCTTTCATTTTGGGCATACCATTATGGTTTCCATTATGTGTAAACACGATATCTTCATTTAAGGAAGTGCGGACTACCGCCCCCTCAAAGTGATTTGATTCGTTAAATACCATATGTGGGACATATAAAGGATGGAACTATGATATTATATATGATATTATACTGGAAATATAATATACATTTATATCATTATGTTTCCACTCTATAAAATACGAAATAGAAATGAATGTAGCGTTCATCCTTATGTACGACTTACCATCTCCATGAACGGTGCATTTCATTTCTTACCACTAAATGATTATGTAATATTATAAATGCATGTATATACTTGATATATATGATATATACATCATGATTATAATTTTGGATATATTGGATACATGAAAAAATTGTAATTATAAAGGTTTTATTTTTGACTCAAGTACCAATGATCGTTAAAACGACCGTTATTAACTTAAATAATTACATATTGTTCATGACATGGAAATAAGTGATATAAAAGGAATAATGAACATGAAAAATGTTCTTAAGAAATTAGAAATTTACTCAAGTTTATTATTCATGACATAAAAGAACAACTGAGTCAAGTCGCACCCGAGGTATGGGACTTCGTCTCAATCTCCTTTCATTAAGGCATATTTTGTTTTATACACAACCTTCTTTTATACGGTGTATAAAACCCTTTGACTTTTACATTTATTCAAAAGGAATATTTTTATACGAAGCGTTTACTAAATGACAAAATAAATTTTTTTTGTCGTACGTAGGCGGAAAAAACAACTTCTCCGCTGCCGTGACCATTATTTGAGTTTTGGCTTCCTCTACAAGCCCTACCTTTTTTTAAAAGAAAAATAAATACCATGTTTTACTTTTATTTTATTTTGGTATTGAAAATGGTTTTTATAATGTTTTTATATCAATGTTTTGTATTGATATCTTGTGATTGAAAGGTGGAAATGGTATGTTTCCTTTATGCATTTTTTATGTGATACGATTATGTTGAGGTTCGTGGGCATTATTATGAAGATGGGTGGTTTCGTGATAAACTAAGGGCGGGTGAGCCCGATATATCTCTCCGATGCATTGGGTAACAGGAAGGAGTGAAACGTTAAGGTTTCTCCGAAGAGATTTAGGAAATATACTGTGATGGGTATTCCAAACATAACCAAGAGGGTTACTCCCTACGTAAAAATGTTATGAATGCCTCAAGTTACCTTTATGTATTATGATTTCTATGATTTATTCATGATTTGATGAGGTATATTAAAGTTCTTATGTTTTATGGGTAATGTATGATTTCATTCTTATGTCTATATGTACCCATGTTTCGGTTCCATATTTTTATATCCCTTAATGAGCTTTTTATGCTCATCCCAAGTTTTTTGAAATGTTTTTCACAGGTCAAGGGAATGGTACATGATATGATGATAGTGTCAAGGAAGTTTAAAGAAAGAATCCATGTTTTATTTTAAATATGTCTCCATTGATGGGAAAGAAGAATATTATCATTATGTAACCACTTTGTTTATATGTGGAATGTAATGCAAGTTTTATGATCTAATTATCTAAAACTATAAACCCGAAAAGATCCTCAATGTGTAATCTTGTAATAACTCAAGATTAAGTAAGGTTTAAGGCTGGGGCCTTATAGTTGGTATCATAGGTCGGTTTAGATAACTTTAGGACTTAGAATTATATTAAATGATTATCGAAAAATATTTTCTTTATGGTCAAATTGAAGTTATATAGAATTTGAAGATTAAAATGTTGCTTCATCTAAGACATGTTTGTTCAGAATGGTTTTCTGTAGTGGAAACAGGGAATCCGTGCTAGGAAGGCATATAGAAGTAAATAACATTCCGAATCAGAATCCTGAGATGGTCGGAATTGGAACTGAAGAATTTGTTGCTGTAATGGCGCAGTTGACTCAAGCAATATATGGTGGTGTTATCCATGCACGAAATCAGCCAGATCAACCGCAGAGGAACATGTCAGTGGTGGAACATTTCATGAGGGAACATCCCCCATCATTCAGAGGATCATCTGACCCTGTGTTAGCTGAAGGGTGGACTAAAGCACTGGAGAAGATTTTCGATGTCTTGGGGTGTTCATGCAATCAAAAGGTTAGTCTTTCTATTTACAGTTTGGAGGGTGAAGTAGATCAGTGGTGGTCAATGGATAAAAATATCAGGGACGCTGATGAGATTGATGCTCTCGACTAGGATGAATTCAAAGGTATGCATCTTGAAAAGTATTTTCCTAAGGATGTTCGACATAGTATGGAAGAAAATTCTTGGAATTGAGGATAGAGAAAGACTCAGTGGCTACCTATGAAGAAAGGTTCACTCGATTGGGAAGGTATGCTCCAAATTTTATCCGAGACCTTGATAGGAAAATCAATAATTTTTACTCAGGATTAAAGCCAAAATATCGAAGGGCATTAGCTTCTCGTGAGTTTAAAAGTTATGAAAAGCTTGATCGATGTGCTGAGTAGGTGGAAATAGAGTTTAAGAATGATCAAGTGTTCTATATCAACCAGCAGAAGAAGAGACCAAGGTGGCGGGAGAAAGGGAAGAATTATTCAATAAAGTCTGATGGTAAGAAATCTAAGTTTCCAGATTGTGATAAATGTGGAAAAAGGCATGATGGGGAATGTCTTCTGAATTCTAGAAAGTGATACCGATGTGGTAAGATGGGACATAAGGCTCGTGATTGCACTGAAAATGATCAAGGTGAAGGTAAGACCAAATTTGATTTAAAGTTAGTGAAATGTTGTAAGTTCAATGAGATGGGTCACTATGAAAACGAGTGTCTGACAAAGAGCTTGAGTGATGGGAAGTAGTTAGACTACATGCAGAAAGGGGTGGTGAAATCCTTTGAAACTACTTCAGCAGATGTCTGGCCATCAAATGAAGTTGTATCAGGTACTTTGATTGTTTTTTCATATTATGCCAGTGTGTTGTTTGATTCGGGGTCCACACATTCGTTCATATCTGAAACCTTTTCTGGTAAAATGGGAATACCATCTCAAGAAATGACTCCTGAACTTGTGGTAAAAACACATGGGGGAAATGTTGAGTTAAAAATAATTTATAAGAATCTTCCTATCCTTATCTGTGGAAAGAACCTACTTGAAAACCTTATTGTTCTACCTCTAGTAGAGTTTGATGTTATCCTAGGTATGGATTGGCCCTCTATTTACCATGCTAAGATTGACTGTAGTGCTAAAGAAGTTTCTTTTCAGAAAGAATTTCAGTTTGTGTACATGAATGAACCCTTACTGTTGATAACTTATTAAGAGGACAAGAAACTTGTAAAAGTTGGAAATGAATGTTACCTTGCACACACTGTTGAAAACAAGTGAACTGTTCAGATTAATGATGTGCCAGTTGTAAATGAGTATCCTGATGTTTTTCCGGATGAGTTGCCTGGAATAATACCAGATTGGGATGTTGAGTTTACTGTTGAATTAGTTCATGATGCTAAGACAATTTCAAAACCCCCTTATCGAATGGATCAAATTGAACTTTTAGAGTTGAAGGATCAATTGAAAGATTTATTAGAGAAAGGATTCATTCGACCTAGCACATCACCATGGGGTTCTCCTGTTTTATTTGTTAAAAAGAAAGATGGTTCAATGAGACTTTGCATTGATTATAGATCCTTGAATAACATCACTGTTAAGAACAAATATCCTTTGCCTCATATCGATGATTTGTTTGATCAGCTCCAGGAGCTCGGTATTTTTCAAAGATTGACTTGAGATCGGGGTACCATCAGCTGAAGGTAAAATAAGTAGATGTTCCAAAGACCGCGTTCCGTACAAGATATGGCCATTATGAATTTGTAGTAATGCCTTTTGGGATAACCAATGCACCTGCTGTATTCGTGGACTTAATGAATATAATTTTCCATGAGTTCTTGGATAAGTTTGTGGTGGTTTTCATTAATGATGTTTTGGTGTTTTCTAAAAGTTAATAGGAGCATGAAAGACATTTAAGGGTTATCTTGAAAAACATAAAAGGAAAGAAACTGTATGGAAAATTCAGCAAGTGTGAGTTTTGGTTGCAAAAAATTTCTTTCCTTGGTCACATTGTTTCTAAAGATGGGATAACTATTGATCCTGCAAAAAAAATGTTGTGGAATACTGGCCAAGACCCACAAATGTAACTGAGATTCGTAGCTTCCTTGGTTTGGCAGGCTATTACTGAAGGTTTGTTAGAAATTTTTCACGGTTATCTAGTCCAATGACTAAGCTACCTCGGAAGGGTGTTATGTTTATTTGGACAAAAGAATGTGATGATTGTTTTCATGAATTGAAAAGAAGATTGGTGAATGCTCCAGTTCTGGCACTACCTTCCAGGAATGAGGAGTTTGTTATCTACAGTGATTCTTCATTTAAAGGACTTGGTTGTGTCCTAATGCAGAATGATTAGGTAATTTCTTATGCTTCACGACAGTTGAAAACTCATGAGGTAAATTACCCTACACATGATTTGGAATTAGCTTCTATTGTTTTCGCTTAAAAAATTTGGAGGCATCATTTGTATGGAGTAAAGTGTGAAATATATACTGATCACAAAAGTTTAATGTATATATTCACTCATAAAGAATTGAACATGAGACAGAGGAGATGGCTAGAATTAATCAAGGATTATGATTTTACAATGCATTACCATCCGGGAAAAGCACATAAAGTGGCTGATGCTTTGAGTTGAAAAAGTAATGATTCATTAGCAATGATGAATTTGGAACATGATCCTTTGGTTAAGGATTTGATGAACTTTGGCATAGAAGTTGTAGGTGAAGGAAGTTATTCTATTTTGTTTCAGGTATCAGTGCGATTATCTTTATCAGACAGAATCAAGCAAGCACAGAAGCAAGACAGTGAGTTCCAGAAAAAGGTAGAGTTGGTTTAGAAGGGTAAGTTGCCTGAATTTAACATTGATAATTATTGCGTTTTTAGATTTGGGAAGAGATTGTGTGTGCCCTGTGATTCACAGTTGAAGAGGGAGTTGTTATGTGGAGCTCATAGTTCTCCATTTTCAGTTCATCCTAGCAGTACTAAGATGTACAGAGATCTGCGGGAGTATTACTGGTGGGATGAAATGAAAAGAGATATTGTTGATTTTACTGTGAAGTGTTTGACATGTCAATAGGTTAAATTAGAGTGGCATTTATCGAAATGGATTCTTCAGCCTTTACCAGTGCCAGAGTGGAAATGGGAGAATATATCTGTGGACTTTGTTATGGGATTACCGAAGACATCTCGAGGTAATAATGCAATATGGGTTATTATTGATCGCTTGACTAAATCTGCTCATTTCCTTTCTATACAAGATAATTTTTCCCTAGATAAACATTCCCGTTTGTATCTTAAAGAGATATTCAGGTTACATGGAGTTCCCCTTTCTATTTTATCTGATCGTGATCCCAGTTTCACTTCTAACTTTTGGAAAGACCTTCAGAAGTCATTGGGTACTGAATTAAATTTTAGTACAACATTTCATCCTCAATCAGATGGGCAGTCAGAACAAAAAATTCAGTCCTTGGAGTATATGCTATGTGCTTGTTAGAGGGATTATCAGGGAAGTTGGGACCAACATCTTTCTTTGGTAGAATTTTCATATAATAACAGTTTTCATTCCAGTATACAGATGGCACCATTTCAGGCATTATATGGGAAGCGATGTCGAACTCAAGATTCCTGGGATGAAGTGGGTGAAAGGAAGTTGATGGGACCATAATTGGTAGAAGTGATGGCAGAAAAAGTTCAGCTGATTCAGAAACAGATGAGAACAGCTCAGAGTAGGTAGAAGAGTTATGCAGACAATAGGAGGAAAGATCTAACTTTTGAGGTAGGTGATCATGTTTTTCTCAAAGTCTCACCATGGAAAAGTGTGATGAGATTTGGTAAGAAAGGAAAGCTGAGTCCAATGTTCATGGGACCATATGAAATTATGGAGAGAGTTGGATCAGTTGCATTCCGGGTGGCTTTACCTCCTAGTTTATCTCATGTACACAATGTTTTTCACATTTCGATGTTGAGAAAGTATATGCCAAATCCATCTCATGTTTTGAGTCCAGAGGTAGTTCAGCTGGAATAGAACCTATCTTATGAGGAATAACCGGTCCAGATTCTTGACTACAGGGATAAAGTGTTACGAAATAAGGTGATTAATTAGGTAAAGGTTTTGTGGAAAAACCGCATGATGGAAGAGGAAACATGGGAATCTAAAAATGCAATGAGGGATAAGTACCCCCATTTATTCGATAAGTAAATAAATTGTGGGGACATAATTTTATAAAGGGGGGAAGGATGTAACATCCCAAGTAAGTAATGAATAATTGCTATTTTTATCTATGTCTATTAATGAATTAGATGGTGTTTTAGAGGCTTAAAATAAAAATAAATCCAATCTTAAGCATGGAATACACTAATATTTTTTAAATGATTGTTTTACTGCCCTTTGATGGAAGAGCATTTTTAAATCTATCTTTTGACAATTTTATAAGATATTTTTATCAAAATAAACTTATTATTTATGATTGTGACATCAAAATTTACTTTGTGTGATTTTTTGGTATTTTTCTGACAATGTTCATTTTTTTATGAATTGTGAAAAATACTGTATTTTCCATCAAAACTACTTTTTAATCTACTTTATTTATATGATTAGATTATCTTTTTAATTGGTTTCAAAATTGAATTAGAATATACTTTTACCATTTAATCCAATGGTGGTCATTAGGATAAATTTCATTTTGGAATTGGGCATAAACTAATGCCTCACTTTTCATAGATATTGTTTGAAAAAAACCCACTATTTGTTTTGAAAACGAGAATTATTTTTAAATCAATAATTGCAATTTCTGTGTTTGGAATTTGGTAAAATGGATTACATATTTGGAATCAGAAGTTCCAAATTATGTAATCAATACTCTTTTGTTTTTGGACATTATGAATAGTAACAACAGTAATTATCTTTAATTATCTTGATTAATGAGTAATCAGGTAGTTATGGATAATAAAATGATATCATAATAATACAAAAATACCAAAAAATGTGTCCTAAGGCTATGGGTTGTCTCATGGCCGACCATGGTATTCCTTGTGCCAAACTTGGGGGCCCCATGGAATCACTTATGTGAGAAAGTGACTTTATATCTTTTTATTTTTAAAGAATGTTAAATGAGACAAAGAATGTATCACCTAAGTAAAATATTTTTAATTTTGTCTACATAAATGATATTTTGGACTATAAATATTCATTATGAATATAAAAATATTTCCTACATCAAGATAATTTTTTTATAATTTTTAGACAATAAATTTATTAAATTATTTATGACATCATGATGATGCAACGATTACCTCATTAATAAAGGATTTAAATAAAATGAAATGACAATGTGAAATCTATGACCTACACAAGTATGAAACCTATTGGATGGGTGGATTTCGAACCATTATCACCTTAACCTCGAATTATATCAATGTGGGTCCTTTTGAATCTGAAAATCATTTTCAAATAAAGTAACATTTCTTTACTTTCCAAGAGTGCCCCTCCTCTCCTCTTATAAAAGGCCCCCACCTCTACCTCCATACCCACACTCCCATAGACTTTGGATCGGCCAAACCCTGTCCATTTTGTCTCTCCACATCGCTATCTTACTCCTTGAAGCCTCACATTGGGCAGAAGTCTTCCCAAGGAAGCCTTTTGAGCTCAAACCAAAGAGAGTTACCCTATTTTAAGGTAATGTCTTCACTTGAGTCCTTTTGTTTTATTTTGCTTCTCCAACCCCCTAAACTCTTTTTATTCATTTCTTTTGTAAAAAATCCAGTATCTTCAATATACTAGGATGTTGGTATAATAAGGATTCGAGCTACACTTACACACACCTACATCTAATGGTTAAAGGACATACTGTTTCCGTGGATGATGAATTTATGCCTCCTAAAACGACTATTGTTCAAAATTCTTTTAACAATTTCAAAGGTGACAATTAAGATGTCACTATATTTATATATGATATATAATATGTTTATGTTTTCCTTAAGCTTCTGTATTATTCATTTTGGTCATACCTTTATGGTTTCCAATATGGGTAAACGCGATATCTTAATTTAAGGAAGTGCGGACTACTGTCCCCTCAAAGTGATTTGATTCGTTAGATACCATATGAGGGACTTATAAATTATGGAACTATGATATTATATATGATATTATACTGGAATTATAATATACCTTTATATAATTATTATTACATTCTATAAAATACGAAATAGAAATGAAAGTAGCGTTCATGCGTACGTACGGCTTACCGTCTCCATGAACGGTGAATGTCATTTCAAACGTCTAAATGATTATGTAATATTATAAATGCATGTATATACTGGATATATATGATATATACCTCATGATTATAATTCTGGAGATAATGGATACATGAACAACTTGTAATTATAAAGGGTTTATTTTTGACTCAAGTACCAATGATCGTTAAAACGACAGTTATTAACATAAATAATTACATAGTGTTCATGACATGGAAATAAGTGATATAAAAGGAATAATGAACATGAAAAAGGTTCTTAAAAAAGTATAATTTAACTCAAGTTTATTATTCAGGACATTAAAGAACAATCAAGTCAAGTCGGACCTGAGGTATGGGACTTCGTCTCAATCTCCTTTCATTGAGGCATATTTTGTTTTATACACAACCTTCTTTTATAAGGTGTATAAACCCCTTTGAGTTTTACGTTTATTCAAAAGTAATCTTTTTTATACAAAGTGTTTACAAAATGAAAAAATAGAATGTTTTTGTCATACGTATGTGGAAACAACGACTTCTCCGCCGCCATGACCATTATTTGTGTTTCTGCTTCCTCTACAAGCCCTGCCTTTTTTTAAAGAAAAATAAATACCATGTTTTACTTTTATTTTATTTTGGTATTGAAAATGGTTTTCATAATTTATATATATCAATGTGTTGTATTGATATATTGTGATTGAATGGTGGAAATGTTATGTTTTCTTTATGCATGTTTTATGTGATACGATTATGTTGAGGTTCTTGGGCATTATTATGAAGACGGGTGGTTCCGTGATAAACTAAGGGCGGTTGAGCCCGATATAGCTCTCCAATGCATTGGGTAACGCGAAGGAGTGAAACGTTAAGGTTTCTCCGAAGAGATTTAGGGAATATACTATGATGGGTATTCCAAACGTAACCAAGAGGGTTACTCCCTACGTAAGAATGTTATGAATGCCTCAAGTTACCTTTCTGTCTTATGATTTCTATGATTTATTCATGATTTTATGAGGTATGTTAAAGTGCTTATGTTTTATGGGTAAAGTATGATTTCATTCTTATGTATATATGTACCCCTGTTTCCTTTCCATATTTTTATATCCCTTACTGAGCTTTTTATGCTCATCCCATGTTTTTTGAAATGTTTTTTACAGGTCAAGGGAACGGTACATAATATGATGATAGTGTCAAGGAAGTGAAAATAAAGAATCCATGTTTTATTTTAAATATGTTTCCATTGATGGGAAAGAAGAATACTATCTTTATGTAACCACATTGTTTATATGTGGAATGTTATGCAAGTTTTATGATTTAATTATCTAAAACACTAAACCCGAAAAGATCATCAATGTGTAATCTTGTAATAACTCAAGATTAAGTAAGGTTTAAGGATGGGGCCTTATAATATATGTGTTGAAAAAGGCATGTTCCCCATGAAAATAAAAGTATGTTGAAAATTCCTTGCTATTATGATAGTCTTTTGAATCGTTAGACCGATGAAAGAATAAATTCAAATGAAAAATTTAAATATGATGAGAATAATGAGAATAATTTTAAAAAAGGTAAATTATTAATTTAATACACTTTATTATATAATATAGTTTCATACAAATTATATGTCCCAAAGAAAAAAATGAGACGACAAACTCGTAGCTCAACTATTGAATTTATATATACATGTTCAAACCTACTATATAATAAATATAGGTTTATTATAAATTTATAATAAAACCATACTAAAAAATATCACACCATATATGATTTGTATATAAAATATTACTACATGTTTAAAAACAATACATTGTTAAATCATTATTTTGGGTCATAACTATATGTTTATCCATATATGTTTTGGATTGGAAATTTTTTTCTCTTGTTATTTTATTAAGATTCCATAATAAGAATAATAATCATGATATAAATATAATAAATTGTAATAATATAAAAATGCATCATCATCCATAGATTTTAGATATATAAAAATGAATAATATCATTCTAGGAAATGGTTTGAAATAAATAAGAAATAATGATGTTCTAATTTTCCTGGGAAATTTAATGAAAGAATGGTAAATATTAATTACCCATTAAGAATAATATCTATATCATATATATAATATATTTGAATTAAATATATCTTTGTTACCATCAACTTCAAAATAATTTGAATAACATATCCCAAAGATTCATGATGGTGGTAGTCCACATGTACACACGAGTGATATTATATATTTTTTAATCGGTTAGTACATAATAATGTACATGTGATATTATACGTAAATAATTATAATAATTTAATAAATATTACATATATATATATATATTCATTAAATTAATCATTATATCCAGTCTTCAGAGCTGGTGATAGAAATGAGTTACATATTTTCATGAGAACGTAGTCTGTTGTACACATGACCAAATGTTTCACTTCCCATTTGATCTAGTAGGATATTAATGTAATTTAAGGAATTAAAATTATTAAATTTAATAATATTATATATAATAATTTTATTATATCAAAAAAATTTATGAATATTTGATGATGTTATATGAAGTAATAAAATGAAAAATCATGGTGAAGGACTGTACCACTTTTTCTGAAATCCACTATTTTTTACTCATAATTCCTTAATATGAGGGATTCCTAAAAACAAATTATTAATATAGGAATTGATAATTAATTTAGGGAATGGTTTTTGGATGGTAATTTCAGATAAATTTTTTTATTTATGTGGGGATTTTAGAGGAGAGGATGTATCCTTTTAAAAGTGGGGGGACACACTTTGAATCTAATTACAAATTTCCTAAAAAATGAAACCTGAACAGTAATTCAACTGTAAAATTAATAAAAATTACATTAGAATCTAATTTATTATATCTTATGATCCTAAAATGGTAAAAAATTAGGATTTATACATGTTTTTTTTGAAATCATACCCCTTTTATTTGGTTTAAACCCCAGATAAACCCATTGAATCCTTAAAATTGAGTATTAAATTTATATTGTTTTTTCTATCAAATTTCACCAAAAGTTAAATGTAAATTATTATATAATATTATTAATAATTATTAAAAATATTAAATCCATTTAATAAAATTAAATTGATAGAAGTGGACAAATTTTATATAAAATTATACTAACAAAGACAATGAATAAGCTGGTTTTCAAATAAAAAGTTTATATGTAACAAATGGATCACAAAAATCCTAGAGCTAGTTCCTTACTTTATTACATTGGAATGATTATATGGAATAAAATCCTAATGTAATAATCAGTTTAGTATTTTTTTAAAAATAGTTACATATATTTAACCTATATTTAGTGATAATATAACAAACATATTACATAACAAAATAAAATTCTCCAAGTCCTTGAAAATCAGCCCATGATCGCATATTCATATCCTTGATAACGGAAACAAACTAAATGATCCTAATAAATATTTTAAGGTAAAAAAAATTTAACACAGACGCCATATAATCAATAATCAAAGAATGAAACACATCTATATAGTTTTTCATAAGGAAAATTATCTAGAAAACAACAACAATAATGAAGATAATTATTAATTAAGTGAATCCACGTTTCTTATATACATGGTACCATTACCCTCAAGATATGATATCTATATAATTTAGTATACATTAATTTTCAAAAATGATTAATCTCATGATACTATTGATTCCATGAGGGGCTTATATTAACTATTCCCCAACTCGTATCACATTGGAATGTTCAACTAGGAAACTAATGTGATGGGTTTGTCACCAACTAGTTTTGTCCCAGGAGACTACTGATGCATTATGGTTCAATCAATAATTGGGACCCACTCATTCCATACCTTTCCAAATAATTTATCATATATTTAATAATCAATTTAGATAACAAAAAAATTTATTTATCATTAAATATGTATATTGAATTAATGATATGGATTTTTAAAAATTTCCCTAGTTAATCATAAAATATTAAAATTGAACACCATATTTAAAATTGGTATATGATTTTATTAAATAATAATATCCTTGACATAATAATATGTATGTTTAATTTGATTGTAATTTAAAATTATAATCAACCTATGGAAGTGATTGTTTCAAGAGAATGTTAACAATCACAAAACAATATGATATTGAAATGATAACTTTTACCTCATAGAAAATTTCAATTCAAACCCACTTTACAATATATTACAATTTGATATAAATAACACAACAATATATGAGAGAATAATGATATCAAATTACATAAGATAAGTATATACACCATAAAAAATATGTAAGTGGTGAATAAGACATTTATCTCACAGACGAAAAAAGTTTGATGAAAATACCTCACCATACAATCCATTTTAATTAAATCCACTTTAAACTCACGCATAATTCTTATATGATTGGTATGAAATTTACCATAACCGTACTCATATTTATAATAGTATATATTAACTTGTTATAAAATCTCATTACCTTTTTGTTAATAATTATTCAGTATTTTTATTAGTTATGGTTGTTAATTGACTCATTTTTCAAGATTTATTTGACTTGTAATTTATTATTACCATTAAATAGATCTTGATATCATCACATAAATAATATAAAAAATTATTTAAATATACTATATATTCATTAAATATGTTTTTTTAATATTTCATTAAAATTTTATATTGGAAATGAAATGCATCATTCATTAAGACTGTAGGTCCTTCATACGAATGAACTCTACTTCCATTTATTTTTCATATTAATAGAATGGATGTTAAATGATTTATATTTTTATATTATAATTTTATTATAATATTTATGTAATATATGTCAGATATTTTTACTAAAATCATCCTTAATCTATTCTATGTATGGCGTGAACTTATCACGTCACATTAAATAGGCGGTAGTCCACACATCCATAATTGATGTTATCTTATTTAAAAAAATAGAAACCCAAAATTAATGTATTATATAATAATTAATGAGGTTTTAGTACAACATAAATATCATAAATATCATATAAATATATGTTGAACTTCATAATTCCAATCTAAGAGAGGAGGTTTTGGAAAAATAAACATCATTGTTTCATGAGGCGATAGTTTACCGTACATAGATGATAATTTGGTTACCCATTTGATGGAAGTTTGTGTAGAGGTAGGTCAAAATTATAACATAAAAAATAAAAATTAATTATTATTATTATGTTATTATTTAATCTTTAAATAATTATAATTTAATTGGTTTATAATGAAATAATATATAAATACATTTTCAATAATGTTAAATCTTTTTTCTAGTAACTTCTTTTGGTTTTACCCAAATGGAGTCCTTGGTTGTGTTTAATCACTAAATCAAGACAAAATTTTTATTGGAGGTATTTTTTCTGATTTTTTGGGATTGGTTTTGATGATCCCATGTGGATCGAGAGGTGCGAATAAGGGTTAGAGTGATGTCCATTTCAAAGTGAGGGAAAAGGACACACATATAATTTTTAAAAGGATTGAGTGTTACCAATTTCATTACATAAAAATAGGATTAATTAACACAAAAAGTTATTTAAATAATGTTTTGAAGTCAAAATATTTACTTATAATGGGTTTTGTACAAGTTTAGGTCCATTTATATACTTTTACTATAATGTTAAGGCACTAAGTTATCTTATGTTTACCTTAATAACTGCTATAAATATTAATTACATTCCCTAATACATTTTTAAAAAAATAATATGAACATATTATACATTATAATTTATCTTTGTTGAAATTGAAAAATCCAATTTTCCAAATTCCAATGATAGAAGTGGCAGAAATTAAATTAATCTTGCAGACAGGACAATAAAGTTGCTTTTAAAGTAAAAAGGTTCAAATGTTTAAGATATTTTAATATCTAATTTAAATTTTCAATTGATTCAAATGAACCTAATAATATTAATTTATGTCTAATTTATATAATTTAAATTTGAATATAATTTAAAAAATAACTTATACTTATAAATAAACTAGACGAAAAATTAGTTTTGAATTAAAATTTAGTATTCATCACTATTATTTAATAATTATTTATTTCAGGAAATAAAAAAATGAACCATAAAATAGTTTTGAAATTATAATGTAAAAAATTGTAGTTTATTTATATATATATATATAATTTATTAAACTGACAAAATTTATATTTAATATAGGTTCTCAATTAATATGTTGTAAAAAGATTTATAAAATTATTGATTTTTATAGATAATATTGGGTTTATTCTTATTTATTGATTTTCAAATAGATTAGATGACCGTATAACATATTTTATTGAATATATATATATATAATTAATATTAATCAAAAAATTAGTATTTTAATTTATTATGATAAAATGGATTTGTAATAATAAAAGTTGTTTTTTATAAATAATTCCCTTTATATTCAATTGATTATGATATTAATTTATAATTACTTAGTGAATAATAAATTCCGCCATATATTCTAATAATTATTTTAATACTATTCATAACATCAAATTTAACTTCTTGGTTATGTCTTAATATATTATATAATAATATTTTAAAAATTTATTATTTTTTAGTAAAACATGATCATCTGTGTTATGAAAACCACTGAAGGAAGTCATTCTTGTGTGTAACTTATTATGTCCTAGATGATACCTAAATACAAATATAATCATTATATTTCATATTAATTCTTCATGTTACATTTATATTAAGATTACCTTCATGTAGTGAATAAAAAATTCCAGTAACAATATAAAATTCATTCTAAATGGTATATATATTATAACATCATAGTTAATTCCATTCTCCCCACAATAAATAAACTTCTTCTCCAGAATTAAAAATTAATCTCAATAATATAGGGAATCATATTAGAAAATATTATTGTTGAAAAAATACAACATAGTAAATAGGGTTAATTACACATGTTCTTAAAAAGACCTAATTATAAATCCAAAGGTCACTACAAAAATATAATTCTGAATAAGAGAACAATCCTGAGAACTTGGATATAGAAGAGAAATATTATTATAATGTTCTGATTAATATTTAAACACATCTTTGAAAAGTTTTTTACCACAGAAATAAAAAACATATGATTTAATAATGGTCATTGATGTCATAAAAAATGATGATAATAAGGAACAAAATTGATTCAAGACCCTTTTCCTAGAGTTGGGAATTAATTCAATCACTAATAATATAATTAAATATATGATTATATGAAAATAATATTTTATTTTTATTTCCCTTGGAGTTATTTCAAAATCTTATCTTAGAAAAGTTTCATCATACGGTGGTGTAATATTTCAGTCTATAAAACCACATCCAAATTACAACTTAAACCATTCAATAAATGATCAAAAATTCAAAATAATTATTTCCCAAAATTTTTATAAATTAGGTCAATGAAATTAATATTAATACAAAAAACATGAAATGGATCTCTAATAACCACATCCCAATCATATGAACACCGTCAGCATGTATTGTAATGATACTTTGTAATAAATTTAATTACTATATAAAAATATTTTAAAAATGCATTCATCCATTTTCTGTAAGCATGGAATAAGTAATTTTACATTATAAATAAATACAAAAGTATTGTAAGCTCTGTAGATTTTGTTATAAAATACATTTTCCATAATCCATTAATTAGTTATAAGGTATTCTGTAAAATCTAGCTAAATTTATCAAAATTAATAATATATTTATTTCTACATCATTATCTTCATATCAGTAACATATTGTGGGTCATCATTCCCTAAAACATGTGTTTTTCAAATAGTTTAACATGTAACGAAATCAGTTTTCATGGTTCCATTAATTATATCGTCTCAAATCCTTAAAGAAAAATTATTTTAGTATAATCTTCATATATTCCATAAGTATTGTAAAAATTAAATCATTGATAAATTATCCAAATAAAATATTTATTTAATCCAAACATAATATCATTAATTATATCCATTCGTATGTGGTATTGTTATAAACATTACCACAACTAATTGACCTCTTCTGTTTTATCTTCCTTTGACCCATGATATATTGATTTTTTAGTGTCTTATCTTCATGGCGTTGAATCATTATAAACTGAGAACCTCTTTCTTATACATGAAATAACATGAATGGTGGATATTCTTTTCTCAATATTAGAAAACCCCCATTCTTTTTAGTAATGTATTAGGGTGATAATTTTAGAAATGATTACATGTCGAAAAATACTTATTTCCCTTGTTTTGTTTTCCATTTATTTTGAAATTTTTTACTTTCCTAATGAATCCCTCTGAATCTTTGATACTTAAAATAACCCAAAAAGTTTCGTACTTGGATATTACATAATTTTTATGGAACATTTCATGAATTATACAATCACATTCATAAGGAACATATTAGTTTAATGCATTTGGAGACATGGAACACAAACCTCTATTTTGGTGAAAGATATTCAGTGTTTCCCACAGTGATCATTCCATTTAATGATCATACTTAACGTTATTCTTTGAAACATAAGGAAAGGAAACATATGAAAATGGAGAGAATATATTCTCAAAAAGGAATATAAAAGAATATATGTAAGCATAAATATGAGTATAAAGGTTATGTTAACATGATCCTAAAATTACAATATCATACCCTACATATAAATGATTATAAACATGAATCATGGAATTAATATTATTTGTTCAAATTACATGAATAATAAGGGAATCGAAGAACATAATCCATATAATTATAATATGAAAATATGACATGGAATTGAGGACATATAAAAATGAAATTTTATTTCCTATATGTTGATTAACTTTTCCAAAACACAATCAAGCACTTCGTGAGGACTACACCTACTAAGACGGACACAAAACCATCCCTTGTCAGAGTACTTTCATTAGAAGGGATATGTTTTTCCAAACATCTAAAATTTGATCGGGTTTCCCCATATTCACATAACATATTGGGTTTCCCCATTATACCATATCATATCAGGTTTCCCCATCTTCCTAGAGTGGATCAAGCCCATCGACATGATTCCGATTTCTTTTTTATGAGATATAAATCATTACAAAATGAATTTGAGTGATATATAGGTCCCAAACGTCATGTAATTAAAAATAGACAAATATGTTCTTTAAGAACATAAATCATTATTAATATTTGAACCCAAGTAATGAAATGGATTTCATAAACATCATTGAATAATAACATAACTCATTGAAAAGAAATGGGGTTCACAAAAATCATTCCATCATAAACATTTACTATTCTATAAAAGAATACTAACATTTGAAATGAAGCATACCACCATAATAACTCATCAAATAATGGCATCTTGTGTGAAAATCATTTTGTGATAAGATATGAAAATAATTCTCTAAGAAAATATCATACCTTCTTTTAATTTTTTTTAATTTTATGAAATTTTAAAATACCAAATTTCGTTGAATATAATATTTTAATATTTTCAGATAATATTCTATGAGGTGTAGTTTCTAGTTGGTAGAACATTACCTTCATGTAATATAATTTAAAAAACATTCTTTGTGTAATTTTTCAGGAAATTTTAAAAGGTACCTCATTTGGAAGATGAAAAAAATATTTATTTCGAATCGTATAGTAAAAATTCAAAATCAGAAAAAATGACTTTAAAAATCCATATGAGAATAGTAAAAATATTTAATTTTTTTAGATATCATTGACATGAAAGATAAATACTCCATGAGGGAGACCTAAAAATAATCATTCCAAAAGATAGATGAGATTGTAAAATAATTATTCATCAATTTTAAATCAGCAGAATTGTATTCCCCAAGAAAGATACAAAGTTATATGGGTATGAGAATAAAATAATATCTAGTGTAAGACTAATTAAAAAAATTCAAGAATGGTATGAAGACCACGTACAAGAAACAAGCAGTGTATAACACATGTGTCCAATATAAATAAAAATGAGATGTAAATCCATTACTACTACTGTAACCGTTGAATAGTGATTTCTGTGAAAAGAAATTAATTAAATTTTCTAACTACATGAATTTATTGTAATTTATTATATAACATTTCAAAGGTAAATATATACACCACACAACAAGAATAAGTTATTATTATCACATGCATCCCATAGAAATAAATTGAGGGGATAAATTCCGTAGATAATGATTTCTCTCTAGTCGTACTTGTGAAAACACATTTAATAAATATAAATTTACTATACATCTATTATAGAATAATATTAACATATATAATACCATATATCATATTATTATTAATTTTTATTACCACACTTATTAATAATTCCACATTTAAGTTATTTTTTCATTAATTACAATTTTTTTCTCATGCAAATTTTTTCTTTTTTATTCTCGATTCTCATACAGAGATCAAGATTTCATTAGTTCTAGAATGGTAACCAATATATATATTCTATAAAATCATATTAACAATCAATCACATATGTATTTAACCTCATCATTATTTTTCTTTTGTCGTCATCTATATGGAGTTGAGAAGGAATTGGGAAGATACATATAATAGTGATATTAGAGATTTCATGGTCTATAAGTTTTAAAAATATTATTCTTTTCGATGCAGGAGGATTTTACAATGTGTAACTAGGATAGAAAATGTGTAAGAGTAGCAAGATATATGATATTAAATATTCCACATTGCTAAAGGTTACATTATGTGAAGAGATGTTTCATGTTTTTAATGTTTTAAATAACCGATTTTAATCGAAGGATATGTTATTTTGACATATATAGGGACATTGATGGTTACACATTATGTAACAACCCAAACAAAATTTTAAAATAGGCATGCAACTATTTTTTTTCAGTTCATTCTCTATACCCTCTTGATACCAACCTAGGGAAATTCCAATATGATTTTGGGATAGATGAATCATTCTAGAATGATTTGATCAGAATTTATCTTAATTAGAGTTGTGGTGAATCTAACTAGGTATCTGATATTTCACATTCTTCATTGTCTTTGATTGCGGTAGTACCACTAGGTTACATTAGTAGATCGGTTAGTCTAAGATGGTATTTTCTCTCTTCTTCTTTCCGGATTTGTTGTGTGATCTAATTTTAGGAGACTATTCCATGGTTAGTTCTTGTGTGTCGGGAATTAATTCTTGGGATATAATGTTTTAATCCTTTATATCAACCCCTTTTTTCCTAAATTAGATCAATCTTGCGATGTAGATTAAATTCTAGAGTATTTGTAGATGTTGTTGGGTTTTTTTCCTGGAAGATTTTGTTGCGGGTTTGTGTGACCTAAGATTCATGTATGTTGTTCTGTCTCAATCCAATGTTTATGAAACATTTTGTTCATGCATTACAAATTGATTTATATATGGTACTGGAATAATTTTTTTTTATGAAAATATATGTTAATGGAAAAATGGTTATCCATGAATGTGGATAATCGTTATAGAAAAAGGGTGTTTTCAATGAAGTTAAGTGATTTCTAAAATATTTTTGATATGATTTTTGAACGATTGATTTTCCTTTGAAAACAATCACATTTATTACACAGGGTACATGGTGGAAGGTTTATCTTGAGGCCATCGTCTATTATGGGGGTTCATATTATGGGGTTATCCTCTTGTCCAAGAGTGTATATTACTAGGTCTATATACGTATATGATGTTGATGTTTCACTTTTTATAGTGTCTCCCTATTCCTGTAGTATATATCATTGGATTCATTTACCATAGTGAACTGATCAAAGATTTCATTCACGGGTAGTATGTTTCCTTGACTTTTGTATTCCTTGGTATTCTGATACTTGTATTGTTGTTGTTGTTTTTTATTTCTTGAATTTATACTGTTTTAGCCTTGATATCATGTTGATTATTGTGAAAAACGAAATGGAAAAAATTTCATTGAAACTGATATACCATATTTTGTTTTAGAACTATAATAAAGGGGAAATGATTACCCTTTTTATAAATACATATGTACTTATTATCATGAAATGTTTTACATAAAAATGGAGTACATGTATTTGTATAAATAGACTAGATATGGAAATCCTAGGTGATAACCTATTGAGCCTTTTTTCACACACCCTATGCACGTATTCGATGGCGCGTAGTCCTTTGTATGTCCTCTAATGTAGGGAAAGTCAAGGAGTCATAGTATGGCATTAAGGATTCAGGTCCACTGAGTTGGGTAGCATGTGTTGAGATGGCAGCGGTTCTTCCACGCCATCACATGGAGATGCTTTTTTAGTTTTGGCCATTTGTAGTTGGGATTGTCTCTTAGAGTTTTGGTAACTTTTTCAGTCATTTATCTCCATTATCTATCTTACTAACGTGTAATATACTTGTTATATTTTTTTTATCCTTCATGATTCATGTATATGTACTCATTGTGTTTTTTTGGTTGGGTGAAAAGTTCCCTCTAGTTTTTTGTTTGATTCCTGGGTGCTTATCACTAGCCTGTGGGGATTGTGAATTCCCGTAGGGTATGTGATGGATCAGATTATTTTTCATTATTGTGGGAATATTGGGTCGGTTCGTTACAAATATGTATCAAGGTACGTTTTCCTCTATATTCCTTTTCTCGGGATGTCTATTATTATAGAGATAGGATTTCTAAAACATGAGAGGTATGTTACACTATGTTCACAACAATAATGTATCATGAGACATAGTTTACCTGGGTAAGTTGGGATATTTTATTCAACATTATGGTTTTATTTTAAATATTAGTTTCTACTTATGGGTTTTTTTGGTTTATGCTGAGATTTAATTTGTTGGCTTATCTTTCATTCTATTTCAGTGTGGAATGGTATGCCTCTGAAACATCTTCCACAAATTCCTCAAAATGTTCTAGCCGATTCCCCATAATGAAATCCACTGGTGGATTATTATCATATCAATACTACTATATCGGTAGTTCATGTCATAATCAAGACGCCCCATGAGTTTAGAACGCGGTTGTTGAGGTAAATCCAGTAGTTAGAGGATTGAAAGATAGTTTTCAGGAATTTGTGCACATGAATCAAACATGATTTAAATTAATGAATGATCCTAATTATGTGAAGGAATATCTAGATAAGATCGATAACATTTTTGAATTCTTAGAGACTCCTAAGAATATCGGGGTAATGTGCGCAACATTCAAGATCATGGGTTCGGCCAAGCAAGGGTGGGATTCTATTTTCAAAATAGATGGAAATGTGGACCTGGATAGGAAGGGTTTCAAAATAATAGTCTTACCATAGTTTTTTCTATAGTCAATAATGTTTGAAAAGGATCTGGGGTTCCATTGGTGGTATTCACAATATCATTCAGTGTCATTGTACACCAATCAGTTTTCTGATGTTGTCCATTTTTCTCAGGACATAGAGATGCCTGACATGTTGAAGGCTCAGAAGTACCTATTGGTTTTGATTCCAGATATCATATCGATGTTATTTATAATGAATAATTATATGTATTCTGAGATGATAAACATATCTATGATGGAAAAGATAGTTATGGAAATAATGGTTGTTTTCCCCAAATATTCTCATCAATCTAGTTTCAGTATTAGTGTAATGCATTGGATGAAGATGAGGTGGTCAGATTATCACCAAAGTGGTGGCAGGGTGTCTCGGTAGCGATCCTATTCTTCACCATCTATGAAATCTAGATGTGTGCATATTACTTGTCATTTTTGTGTAAGAAATGGACACATCAGAAGTTTTTTCTTATACCCTTGAATACATTGAGTATCTATGGACATCTTGGTTATGTACAATTTTTCTATCAAGCTATGAATCAACCTAATTATGGTCAGGGCTTGTCAGATCTATAGGCTACATTTGTAAAATCAATTTTATAAATTAATATAGGGTTACAACTATCGGACTTAGGAGTTAATCAATTTCACATAGTATATGAGTATATAGTAGAAATCGATGTAGGTTTAGCAATAGTGATAGATACAATCCTTATTTCAGCATTAGTATAAATTTATTTATTTGATACTAGTGCATACCACTCATTTATTCATTCAATTTTTTCGATATTCTAAAATAGAAAATAGAACTTATATCATTTATAATTGAGTTAGAAAACACTCTTAAAAATTGGAGAGAGTAGGTGTATCAATTTCCTTGTTCACTAACAGTTGCTGATATGGATTTTGTATGGGATTTTCTAGTTTTTTATCTAGATATGTTTGACATCATCAATGGTATGGATTGTCTTGCCTATCATCAAACTGAGGTTGAATTTTATTTTTGGTGTGTCTTGATTATTACTTCTGATGAGATATCTCATATGTCATAATGGATGGGGACCAAATACTAGGATGTGCATGTCCTTTCTTCCAATAGATCATGAGTTTGTTCTCTACTATTTCATTTGATCTCGATGGAATTTTTATTGTTTTTGACCTTCCCTTTGTTTTTCATGATTATTTTTATATTTTCGAAGATGGCTTCTCTAGTCTTCCTCAAGAGAGAGAGGATTAGTATACGATAGACCAGATTCTAGGTATGCACCTGATATCGATCCCTTCTCATAGTATCTCACTAGTGGAGTTTAACTAACGTAACACATTGTTTGATGGCATTTTAGAAAAAAGTTTCATTCTCCCTAGGGTTTCATCTTCTCCAGCCACTATACTCATTTCTATTAAAGAATATAGTTTAATTCGGTTGAGTTTAGAATATAATAAGTTAAACTAGATAATAGTAAAGAATAAATATCTATTTCCTTGTGTGGATGTCATATTTGATCAGTTAAAGTGTGAAAAGTGGTTCTTATATGTTGTTATCTAATCAGGTTATCATCAAATCATATTTAGGGAGTATGATCTACCGAATAATGCTTCGAGGAGGTTGTGTGGAAATTATCAATATCGCGTGATTCATTTTGGCCTGAATAATTCACATGTAGTTTTTATGGATTTGATGAATCAGATATTCCGTCATTATATTGACAATATTGTGGTAGTGTTTGTTTATGATATTCTGGTTCATTCAAAATTCGACTGTGATCACGAGTACCAACATAGTTTGTTTCTATAAATTCAGTGAAGTCACCATTTATACCAAAAACAATAGAAATGTAGTTTCTAGATTCAGAAAGTGATGTTCTTAGAGAAAAAAATTCTAGATCATGGCTTATCAATTGAACCGGAGAAGGTGAATGTTGTTTCGTAATAAAAGGAACCACTACTTGCCTTTGAAATTCGGAGCTTCCTTGATCTTTCTAGAATCTGCTAGAGGTTAGATAATATTTTCACTATTATGACTTCACACTTTACTACTCTTTCAAAAAAGGTGGTGAAATTCACCTTGGATTTATTGTTTCAATCCTCTTTAAATGAAGGGAAAATACATCTGTCAATAGATCTTATTCTGATCTTACCTAAGCTCGGTATTGGGTATGTGGTATTTTAGGATGCATCTGATTTGTTGTATGATATTTTCTTATGAAGGGTGACCATATAGAATCACACAGCTCTCATCAAGGTCAAATGTATAAGAAGAATTACCCCACTCAAAATTTATAGATTTCTGCAGTTATGCATGCACAAAAATGATGGTGGCACTATCTTTATGGTTAGTGGTTCACTGTCTATTAGAATCATAAGATATTGACCTATAAATTTACCATGAAAGACATAAATATAATATAGATATTTTTGGAAGAATACTTTCAGAATTTTGACTTTGATATCTCTGATAGCTCGGGGATGGGGAATGTCCTTGTAGACACTCTTACTAGGGTGGTACCATCCCAGGTTGTTCTAGAATCTAGGGAGGAGTAGAACCTTTGGTGGATTTTCCCTCAGTTTCACCTAGATGCTAAGGAGTATGGTTTAGATATGATTCTAATTAGTGTTTAGTTATCATTATCTCTTCATGATTCTATTTTGCAGAGTCTGCAAAATGAAACTGTGTTTAGAGAAATTTGTGGAAAACATTATAGTGGGATGATTGTTTCGTGTTAGTCTCTCTCTTCAGATGGTATAATCCACTATGGGAATATGTTTTACATAAAAGTATTTTCGGAGTGTTTAGTCTTGTTTTATTTTCAAAACTATTTGGGGTACATCATTCCAGGCACTGCAAATATGTATAATATATGAAATGATAATTCAGGTGGTTGGGAATGGAGTGGGAAAGTTCTGAAAATGTGTCCCATTGTTACACCTATAAACAAATAATGAAGAGAACTTGAAACCAAATGGTTTTCTTCAGACCCTTCATATTTCGATCAATAAAAGGGATGAGGAATCCATGTATTTTATTGTTGGAATACCATGGACTCCCCATGGGGGGAATTCAATATGGGTGGTTTTTGATCGGTTGACAAAGTCATCTCATTTCATACCGTTCAAGGATACCACTATGTTTGAAGATATTGGCAAGTTTTATGTACATGAAATTGTGTGTCTACATTGTATTCCATCATCCATTGTATCAAATAGGGATCCCAGGTGTAGATGGAGCTTCTATAGGAGTCCTTAAGAGGCAGTGAAAAATCAGGTCAAATTTCACAGATCATACCATCGCTAAAAAGATAGTCAAAATGAGTGTCTGATTCGAATCCTTGAGGATATGCATCGTTATTGTGACTTGTATTTCAATGTATCATTGAATATATATCTGTAACTGGGTGAGTTTTTTTTCAAAAAAAGTTGCAATTGTCGATATGTATAGCCCCATTATAGGTGTGTTTTGGTCTCCCATGTAGATATCCTCGTTATATCGAGGAAGAGGGTGATGTGTGACACCCCAAGGCATTACACTATTTTAATTTTATAATAAATATATTTTTTTATTGGAAATCTTCGTACACATTTTTATAATTATTCTTCATATGCAATTGAATTAGCTTGTGTTATACGTGAGAACCATTTATACCGCCATTTAATGGAGAACCTATTTCAAAACTAAATTTTGACACTTTTATGAATTTTATCTTAATAAATAACCATCATTTTTTAATTCCTAATGTCAAAATTATCTTATGGTAAATTTATTGGTCTTTTTTGAGAAACATCAATTTTTTATTAAGAGTGATTTTTTTTTAAATTTGTTATAAATTAGATTTTCATTTAAATATTTGTTAATGATAAATTATATTTTGGTTTTTCTTTACTGTCACATTATATAAATTATACATCAATTTTTTTAATTGTGTTAATTATAATTAATTTTACTTTCAGATTAAATACAAAAACATAATAATCTTTTGAATGTTTTTCTACTATAAAAACCTGTAATTTCCCCCATCCATGCGATTAGCGTTAATCATAATTTTCCTACAACATTTATTTGAATTCTGAAAATATGAAATACAATAATGTAATTAGTTTGATATTTGTGGTATAATAATATCTACATAATTTTTTGACCAAAAATGATTACTGAATGTGATTAAGATTAATTATGTTGACTAAGGTATGATTAATCTTAATGAGGGACTAAACCATAATATTAAAGAACAAAATGACATAGATACTTTTTCAAAAGATATTTGCTTCCAATAATTTAAACATGTACCCAATTGGTTCAAAAAATATGGTTTTTGTAATATTATGAAATGAATGCTCCCAATATAAAATGTTAACTAAGGTAAAAGGCAAAAAAGGAACTTTCCATAACTTTAACATTTATAAAATTTTTATTTACACCTATGGTTTATGGATTTTTTTTCTAGAACTTTCATATAAAGATGTTCTCTAGCACATAATATTGGAACATGAGTGTTGGTTTCTTTCTTCCATATCCTTGTTTCCATTTCCCACCAATGTTTTCCAACCAGGGAACCTAGTTACATGACCATTGTGCTTTATTTTCACTTATATTAAGAATATGTTATATTAAACCTCTTAATGATGTGAGTCTTTCAATAATAGTTTATTTTATATCGCATGATTGGAGAGAAAAATTTTAAATTTTGAGGAAACAATTTAATTATGGTGTGGAGAATGTGACCCCCAAGACTATATAAAATTTTCCTTTTAGAATAAATATAATATTTTTGTTTTAATTCATTATACAGAATGATAATCTTACGCTTCATAGGATACATAATTTGCTTGTGTTACATGTGAGAATGGGTTTTAATGACTTTTAATGGAAGAACTATTTTAAAAATAAATTTTGACATGTTTATGAAGTTTATTTTTTGAAAAACATTATTTTTGTATTCATAATGTCAAAATATTCTTATGGTAATTTTTTTTGTTTTTTTCTGAGATATTTTGTTTTTTATGAATAGTGAAAATTACTATAATTTAGTTAAAAATTGATTTTTTGTTTAAATAAATATTAATTCAAAATTTTATTTTTTATATCTTTTAGGGTCATGTTACAACCATTATACATCCATTTATACAATTAGGTTCATTATAATTAAATTTATTTTCAATTGAACATGAAAACGTAACAAACATTTGAACGTTTTTCTACTATAAAAACCTATTATTTTTCCCTATCTACTGGATTAGAATTAATCTTAATATTTCCTCATAATTTATTGGAATGTTTAAAATATGATATACACAAATTTTATTTTCTTTTTATTTTAGTCTATTAAGATAAACTGGATTTTTTGACCAAAATTATTAATGAATGTGATTAATATTAAATACACAGATTAAAGTTTGATTAAGCTTAATAAGGGACTAAAACATAATATTAATGACCAAAATTAAATATAAACTCGTACAATAGAAATTTTATGCAAATAATTTTACTACATATGCATGTTTTTAAAAATATATAGTTATTGGGAAATTGTTAAATTAATGATCCCATTATAAATTGTTAAGAAAAGAAAAAGAAAAAAAGTTAACTTTCCATACCATTAATATCTATAAAATTTTTAGATATCTAAAAAACATCATATATTAGTTTGTACATATTCTTTTTATAGATAAATAGTTTATTTTTATCATAATAAATTATCAATTATTTTTATAGATGTATAATGTAAATAGAATTCTAATGAAACACCAACGTAGTGGTTATTATGATAATTAATTACTAAACTTTAGGATACTATAAATTTTAAAAGTGAAGATAATAGAATGAATTATTTTATTTTTTCATATGAATATATAATTATAAGAACAGGTAATACTAATATATTTTAATTAAAATATTAGATTTATATTATAAAAATAACATAAAATAAATAATGTCAAAAATGACATTATTGTTATTTTATAATAAAAGAATATTATTAAATGATTTAAAATTAATAAAAATCTTATATTATTCCTTGAGATTTATAAGTGATAATAAATATTAAATATGTAATATTAATGGATCAATTAATCATTTATACATAACATATTTAACCATATACATTAAAATTGGTGTTAACACGGTCTGGGTTCAAACAGCATTTTAGCGCATCACATACGCTTTTTTAAAAAATAATTTCCAAAACCCCTAGAAATTATATTTTATAAATTTTATATAATAATAATAATTCAGTTATTTATATATATTCTTATAAATATAAATTTAATTTAGACATAATGGATAAATTAATTAGATTAGAAAACTAGACACTTTAATAAAAACCCAAATGATAAAATTTGGGAATCTTAATTGTTAAATAATCATAATTAATAAAATGTATATAGTTTTGTATGAATGTTGTATTTATACAACGTGATTCACCTTTAATACATTATTTTTCTATTTTGGAGGCTATTTAGGTAAGATATACCACTAATTATTGAATATCATTTTGTATTTACAAAATTGCCACCCCCTTCCCTATAAAAGTTCGTCAAGTATACCCATTACTGACACCTATGAAACCACATAAGATCATCAATGAAAAAACCAAATACTCTCCCATATACCATACCCTCGACCTATAATAATCACTTCAGAATGAAATATTTCTTAGAACACCTTTTTTAATAAACCAAAAGATGTTACCCAATTAAGAGGTAACGCCTTCTCTCATTATTTCTAATTTAATTTCCATTATCCACTACATATAATAATATTATTTGATGATTACATAAAAAACCAGTATCCTAAATAAAAATTAATTTTTTTAGGATAATACTTCAAACTACACTTACACACACCTCCATCTAATTGGTAATAAACATATTGTTTCTGTGTACGACGAAATATGGCCTTATGACATGATAATTGGTCAATTTTCCCTAACACCTCTCATGGTGTCCATTATGATAAAAACTATATTTATATAATATATATATATGTTATTTAATATGTCTATTGATTCTATAATTTTTATTTTTAACATAAATATATGTTATCCCTTTTGTGTAGATACAATAATATTGTTTGAGGATGTGTGTACTATCACCCCCTCAAAGCGATATGATTCGTTCATACCCTACATAAAATGTAAGTATGTTTCTTAAAAATAAATTTAAAATATATAGTATAGATATGATACTTGAATTGAAATATACATTTTTCTAACATATTTTTAATTATTTTAAAACTACAGATAAATTAAAGTAGTGTTTTTGCGTACATACGGCCTACCGTCTCTATGAACGGTGCACTTCATGTCCAATATCAAAATATTAAGGACAATTATAAATAAATATTAAAAAATTTATAATAAAATAAAGTAATAATTAACATTCTAGAGATGATGAAGCCATTATATATTTTATTAGAATAAAAATTAACAAGTTAAAACATGCTCGACAAACTACGTAATTAGTAACCACAATATTAAAAATAATGTATGATTATTAAATAAACAGGTAATAAAATATTTTATGACGTTAATATATTATTATATAAACATGAGTACGATTATGATCTTTCTATGTGACATATTTTGGACCATTATAAAAGTGGTTAAATTCCACAAAACAAGAGGATGGTTATGGTAAGGGATTTTGTCTCAACATACATACCATTGTGACTTATGTTTGTTATGCACCTATTCAATATTATTTGGTATATATGAATATCATTGAGATGTTATTACATGAATCTACATATAATCATTATCTTATTAGTTTAATTTCATTCATGTGTAATTATGATTTAAATATTTCAATGTGGTATGAGACAAATTGAAATGTTTAAATATTATTTTTCCTCATGATTATTTTAATGTCAATAACACTTGTTGTAAATTATCCTTCATTGAGGTATTATTGATATATATATAACTTCTATTCAATATGGAAACATTTTTTGAGGTAAATTGATCATGAATATGAGCAATGCTCTGTAATGGTACCACATGGGTGGAACCTGGTTATAAATAGTTTCTTGGTGCATCAGTAGTCTCATTAAAATAATCATTTGGCCAATTAGATGGGGTTTTCTATAAATTTTGTAAACTATACTATAAATGTTCATTCCAATGAAGGTACCATGTATATAAGAAACATGGTGTCAAATAATTAAGCAATAACCTTATTTATATTTAGATAGTATTTATCCATGAGATATTTCATCATTATATCTATGGATACATCTCATTTTCATGATTCAGTTATTATTCAACCAAGTGATTTTTGATCAACATATCTATGGATACATTTAATTATATGTTCATTGACTAAATTGATTTTTTTCAGATTCCTATATACCCATATTGATATTTCCTTATCTTGTTATATGAAGGGAATGTGTTATCAATAATCATCTTGCCAGGTTAATTCATTCCTATTGATTTATTATTACTTCAACATATTCTTACCCTTACTAAGTAATTGAGATCACCATTATTATATTTAATTACATAGGTTTTGATTAAGAGATATTTGAATAATCATTATCATATGCTGTTTATTTCAGTTACTATGTACAATGTTTTATTTTTTTCTAATGTATTATGGGTATCCTGTATGTAATCAGGATTTCCATGACTTCTAAACAGAATAGTGATTCAAGATTTATTTCCTTGTTAAATTTCCAATGTAATGAAATAATGCACAGGATTTGGACATCAGGGGTTGGGGAGTTACCTGAAAAATATTTCGTTAGACTATGTCTGGTCTGGGATACATTGGTCAGTATTCAATATGTGCACTGATGTCTTGTTACATCCGAGAGTTTCCCAAATGCTTATGTGCATCAGCAAAATCATCCTTTGTGGTTTACTAATTTTTACTAGGTTTTCAATAATGTTTCTCCATGTTTGGGTCATCATCGAATATGAAATAAGGTAAAGTTGGATCTGAGATATGTTGGTCCAGTTGAGGTCACTAAATGGCTCAAACATTTTTTATAATTGTTAGAATTTTTTATTTAGTTCATAGGTATTCATGATAATTTCCCGATATCTCAGGATAGTATGTACCATCCAGTTCTTCCTCATATTATATTTTTAGCTGATATTGTGATAGATCTCGATGATTCTATTCTGTAGGAGCCAGTTAAGATCATCGAATCACTAGTGAATTTATTTCAAGGAATGTAAATTAGGTTGGCAAGGTACTATGAAAAAAGAGATCAGATTCTAATGAGACTGGAGAATGTTAGTCGTTGATGAGGAATGCATTGCCTCATATTTTTCGAGGGATTTCAGCTTCCACATTAAATCACATGGATATAATGTCTTTTTCAATGTGAGTTTGTAACATCCTAGTACTGATCTATTAGGTATGAATTTAAAATCATCATGGATATCCTTTTATAATTTTCTTTATGGGGAAAAATATAATTGGGAGGATACCTATAATAGTAAAGTCAGTTATTTGTTGTAATCTCACCTATAACTGTATTTTTCTGTAGTATGCAGGAATATTTATTTATCTATAACTAGGTTACCTGGAGTGTAAGTGTTTTTGGATTAATGTTGTGAAATGCATGACATTGTGAAAGGATATATATTGTGATGAAATTTTTCACGTTTTGAATGTTTTAAATAACCAAATTTAATCTAAGAAGATGGATTTTCTAGAGTATGTGCAACTTACACATTATTTAACCATGTTACATGTCGTGTAACCATGTTACATGTCATGAAACAAAGATACACTCTGTGTAGAAACCCACTATAATTTTTTAAGAACGGCATGAAACTATTTTGTTTTTGTACTTTCTCCAATCACTATGAATCTATACCTAGTGAAATTCCCATGGATTTTTGGGAGACATTAATCATTATAGAACAATTTAATCAGAATTCGATCCTCATTGTGTTTTTAGTGCATCTCTTCTGGTAAGTGACCTATTCACATAGTCATTGTATTTGGTCATGGTTGCGCCCTTGGGATGAATTATTATATCAGTCATACTAATTTGGAGTTTTATCCCTCTACGGACATGATCTGTTTTATGTTCATGTATCTGGTGGCCATTCCATTCTTGGGCATGGTTCGATGGGTGTTCTTTCTTGAGGTATGTCAGTTTACTCTTTTAAAATTACCCCTTTCTTCCTAAATTGGATCAATCTTGTGATTTTTATTTTATTCCCTGGCATTCATAGACTTTTTTGTGTTTTCGGTATAGGTGTTATTCATTACGGGCGTGTGCGACATGTGTTTCGAGTTAGGTGGTTATGTATCATTCCTATGATTATAAACCTTTTTGTTCCTTCTGAATAAAATTATTTATACAATGAATTAGTGTTATTGATTTATGGGTGTTGAAAATGGTTTTTAAAAGAAAAATGGGTATTCTTGATGGTTGATATATGGATGAAATAATGTGTTTTCATAAGAGATAATTGTATTTTTGAAATTCTTTTGAAATTATTTTCAAAACATTGAGATGTTTTTGAAAACGATAACTTGGGTTACCTTTGAAACTAGTCAGAAGGTTTAGCCGGATGACATCATCCATTATTGGGGTTCACTTTCAATAGACTTCCACTTGTCCTTAATTGTCAATTATTGTCTCTAGGTATATATATAATGATTGGGTTTCACATTCTGGGGTGTCTCCATGGTCCTGGTGTTTAGATCATTTTCTTGAGGTACCATAGTGCACAATTCATATATTTTTTATATGAGTAGTCAGCTACCTGACATTATGTATTCCATTTTATTATGATAACTTTGTATCTACTGTTGTTTTTTTATTTATTTCTTTTTTAATATTTTAGCTTTTATATTCATGTTTATTCATCTCATAGATGATATGAAAAAATGTGCTTTGAAATTGATATACCTTATTTTGTATTAGAACCAAGATAAAAGGTATATGCATACAATGTTTTCTTTATAAATTTATTACTTCTTATCATACAATGTTTTATATAAAATGAGAAATCATGAATTGTTATACAGATACATGCTATAGAACACATGGGTGGGATCCTATTAATTTTGTTCGTGCACTCCCTAAAAACCTCTTACATGGTGTGTTGTCCTTTGTAAGTCATCCAATATAGGGAAAGGAATGGTGTTTAAATAAGGTAGAAAGGTTTTATGTCATATATTTTGGGTATTTGGTGGTGAGATGGTGGGAGTTCGTCCACGCCATCACATGGAATATTTGTTTGGTTTTGGTCATTTCCAGTTGCAATTGACTTATGGAACATTATAAAATTTTATAGAAATTTGTTTCTACTATATTTATTATAGTTGTGGAATATATCTATTGGATTTTTTTGTTCCTTCATTCTTCATGTAGATATGTTCCAAGTGTTTTGTTCTAGTTGGGCTAAATTGTTCCTTACAGTTTATCGTTCGATACCAAATTGCTTATCGCTAGCCCATGGGGATAGGTAAAACCCTTCAGCTATGTGATGTGTTGTGTAAGGTGTCAGAATAGAGGGGACCTAGTTTGGCTCATTACATATTTGGTATATATATATATTCTTGTAGATTAATAACCCTTACAAGTTGAAAATAAAATGCACTATTCATGGTGATGCTAGGTCTTACGTACGCCTGAACGTTGTCTTCATTTTCTTTTTATATTATAAGAAAGAAAATAATTTGATATCTTATCATTCCAGGAACCGTTTTATGTTATATATATTTTATATACATAAATAATTCATCATTTTTACCATACATGAAAAATATAGATGAAAAATGAACCATATAGCACTGTGGGGATGATAAGCTATACCTACACACGAGGGACAATATCATTTCCCAATAGAGTATATGTTAAAACAATAGATTAGATATTGACATTTAGTATGTATAAAAATTTCATAAATAAAATATATATCTTAATAAAATAGATTTTGTATCATAATTTCCTCAATGATAGGTGGTAAAGGAAAAAAGAACAGTCAATGTTTCATGAGGTATTAGTCCTCCTTATACATGAATAGTATATCCATTACCCATTCGACAAAAGTGTCAGAATTTTTATATATATCATTTAATATAAAAACATCTCAGTCTATTTAGGATATTTATCTTATCCTATAAACATTAAATAAAAGTAATTGTGGTTGTTTAAGGAATAATTAAAACTAAAATGTTTCTTGAAGAATGTTTTTCCTTTTTTGGTATCTCTTTTTGATTTTCAAAAAAGGATTTCATTGGTTTGAATTCGGCCCAAAGGAAGGATTTTATGACTAAGGGAAGTATTTTTTAGGATATTTGGGTGGATTTTCTCTAATCCAAATGGAATTATAGGTGTAAAAAAAAGTAAATCATATGTTCCATTTTATAAGAGCAAAGAAGGGAACTTAATGAAACTCTGAAAATTATTAATTTCTAATGTAAAAAAACACTATAAAAATAACTTCAAAGGTTATATATTGGAATATATTATTATATAAGGTGTTAGTATAATAAAAAAAAGTTTAATAGTTTTTTATTTATTTCAATATTTGTTTTTTATTAACCCTTACATAACCTATTTTAATTTTAAATATGGTAAAAATGTTTTAAATATTAAGAGGCTGTTATTTTTAAATATATTGTTTCAATTAGACCAAAAATGGTATTTTTTTATATTTTAGACCATAATTTAATAAATTGGTATATATTTTTGTTTCTAATTAAGTGGTAACCAATGAGTTCATATTATAAACCATATATTTTCATAAAGATTGTAAACAGTATTCATAAACTGTAATTTAACAGCTAGGTTGTATATTATTACATTAAAAAATAATATTGTCATTATATACAAATGTTCAATAAAAATCAGTCTTTATTATAATGTAAACTATTAGACATTCTCAAAAATCAGTGTAACACTATCCAAACATAGTGTTTATTGTACCACAAGTAAATATTAGTGTTGCATGTAGCTCAAACACAACTCGATGATGCATTTAAATCCATAATAAAATTGTTATTTTATATAACACAAGCAATATTTATAGTTATGTGATATGCAAAGAATATAAAAAATATTAAGTTTATTTGAAAAAAATAATTCAAATAATATCTGGGTGTTACATTCTACACCCCATAAACTGAAGGTTTCCATCAGTATTTTTCTCATTTATGAAATTTTTAATACTTAAATATTATATTCATAGAAACCCAAATCTAATAAATGATTAATAAATCTTTTTTTAAATTAGAGAAAATTTTATACTTAGTGGTCAACCAAATTAACTCATTACTAGCTTTCCACATAGGAGAACACATATTGGAAGCGAAAAAATGGATCTGGAAGAGAATTCAATCTATCTTGTTTTGATGTATACTGATTGAGAATATAGTAATTAGAATGTTTATGACAAAAAAACCCTGGAACAAATATATGTAAAAAAGGTCAATACTCTAAGGATAAATTATGAAAATAGGTTAACATTTTATTTCAAAATCAATTGAGAATAAGTAATTACTTGATTTCATATCATATACACAATCACACTATTTTGTAATTCTTGGATCAATCCCCACATCATTTCTTACTCAACAAAATGATGTTGATGTTGAAATACCTGCAGAACTAGAGGATTATAAGATCCATAATTGGATGACAATATATTAATTATGTCTATAATTATCATAATAAATGGTTAATAAATGTTATAAAATACACATAAATGGAAAAATTACTCTCTAAAACCTCATTGAAATATAAATTTAAATAATTTCATAAATTGATACACTTTTGAACCATCCAAAATATAAAAATAAATGAATTCAAAGAGAAGGTCCCTAGACATATCATGTATCTCATAAAATGTGGGGTAGCTATTAATTGTCACATAAAAATAATGTGACGAAAATTATTATTTACTTTCCTTAAACTCAACAATATCCTAAAATACCATGAAAACATACAGAAAAAATTCATTCTTTCAATAATTAACTCTTTATTTGTACCATAAATCACAAAAAACTATAAAATAAATCCATAATATCATGAACCATCATACAATATTTTCAATACCTAGGTCATCAATATTAACCCTTTTATAGTTCAACAACTGTATATTTCATTATCAAATCATTTTTCATATATTAATGGTTATACTACATTTAATCATGTGTTTTGCAAAAAAAATTAAAATTTTTGTTTAATCATTTTTATAGTTCATCAGAACCATTCAACATATTCCTATAAATCCATATAGACAAATATAAATTGAAAAGTCCATATATATTTCATAATTCAAGTAACATAATTATCGAATCCACACACACAAACACTTTTATTATTTCACTTCATCTTTAATCAATTAACAAGGATACCACATCCAATTACATAAAAACCATTTCCTCTCACATTTCTCATGTAGTCTCATTATAGGTAACAATATAATCATCACATGTACCAATTTTATAATTATATTTGTTAAATTTTTACATAGGAAGTTGATTTAAAAAAAGCCCATTTTTTCCACATTTGAATCATTCGTCAATTGGTAGTACGTTAGGGATGCCGATATTATTATGCATCGCATTATATGAACATTTCATTTTCTCATTTTAGATACTCAATTTGTATCCTGGGATTTAATAGTCAACCCAAATTCTTATTCCTATAATACATCAATTTATGTGTCTCAACCCTCATTATTGACACAAAGGAAACTGAAACATTTTACCTTTGTGGTATCCATTTACAAAATTCTCAAAAAAACACTTTCCTTCACTTCCTGGATAAGTCTAAGAGTGGGGTAAGAAACACATTGTAAATAAAATAATTTAAAAATTGATTTGGCATGATCACAACATTATTGACCTCATTCAATTTTAATCATGTTTCGTATGGTTCACTCTATCAACTAAAACTAGAAAGTATAGAGTTAAAAACAATTATCATAGTGGAAAACCATAATACTATGTCAAATCACCCATTGGATGTCTAAGTTATTAAATCGTATTTAACCTATGACATCTTACTATTATCCTTAGAGACATACCTTAACATATCTTATAAATATCCATAGCGATATATCTAATTTTTTCTCACCCAATTTACAACATGTTGAATAAAAATTTACTATCATACAAACTATAATGATCCACACATTTCATAAATTTATTTTTCAACCTTTTTGTGATATTTTAGAAATTATTAAATTAGACACCCAAAGACTTTATTAGTTTAGTTCATTCCGAATCATGGAAAACAAAAGCCTAGTCTTTTGCAATATCTTCAATGTTTTTCATGATGATAATTTCCATTAGTACTCCAACATAAAATATTTCTTTATAAACTAGGAATAGAAAACAAAATAAAAGTGTGAGATCAGATTCTTATTAATGGTATTAAAAGAACATATGTAATCATAAACATGACCATAAATGGTATGATAACCTGATAATAACATTACTAGATCATACCCAAATTATTAGATATCTTAAACAAGAATAATTTCATAAATATTGGTAGATTATAAGACATGAATCATAATGGAATGAGAGAACATATTCTATAAATCATATCATATGAATATGACAAAGAATATGATACACATAAATAGGTAATATCTTACCCTATAAGTGAAGGCCAATTTAAAAAACCATACATGGAACATAATGGGGACAATGACTACTACGCTGGGAATAATGTTGAGTCAATAAGGTTTTCCTTATGACTTTTCCATTCCTTCTTTTTTTGAAAATCACAAACACCTTATCTTTAAGGAAAATCGGTTTTATAAGGAAAAATGCTTTCTTAAGGAAAAACGCTTTTATAAGAAAAATTTATCCTTATCATATTTTCATTAATATTTTTTTCTTAAGTATGAAATGTGGATTCACTTTCTCGGAATCATAAAAACTTTGATATAAAAGTATTCTGTTTAGGATTCGGTTCTGGACAAGAACTATAAGGAAGTTTCATTCCGAATTCCGGATATGAATTCTGACTTAGTTCTATTCCAGATTCAGGATACGAATTCTGAAGAAGAATTCTCATTACGAATTCTAATGAAGAAATCCCATTCCGAATTCTCATTACGAATTCCAATGAAGAATTCTCATTACGAATTCTGATAAAGAATTCTCATTACGAATTCTGATGATGAATTCTCATTACGAACTCTGATGATGAATTCTCATTACGAATTCTAATGACGAATTCTCATTACGATTTCTGATGACGAATTCCTATTCCGAATTCCTATTCCGAATTCTCATTCCGAATTCACCTATTAAACAGAATCTGATTATCATTGTTTTATACACTCTGAAATTTATTCACTCCGAACTTTCACTCCGAAATTTCTATTCCGAACATTTATGTTAGAGTTTAAAACGATGTCGTACTTTCTGTTACACTTGTTTTGTTATAAAACGATGTCGTCCATTTTGTTATAAACTAACCGTTGTCTAAGTGACACGTGTACAGGTCCCTCCGAACTTTAAGGAAAATATGACCGTTGGAGAGGAGCTGACCTTACCTATAAATAGGAGCTCATTTGAAAGAGCTCGGTGCTGATTACTGAAAAAGTGCTTACATGCTGTTGAAGTGATTTCTAGAGAGAGAGTCTCTTATTAACTCTCAAAAGCTTCGTACGACTCCGAATGTTGGTGATTACATTCGAGGGCTTCCGGGGATAGGAAGACAGAGGTGCCGACTACCTTAAAGATCGAGGGCTTTCTTGCTGAGAAAGACAGAGGTTGCCGACTACCTTAAAGATCGAGGACTTCCTTGCTGAGGAAGACAGAGGTTGCCAACTACCTTGAAGTTGAGGGCTTGCGGGGATAGCAAGACAGAGACTCCGATCTTCGTATCGAGGGCTTACCCTGGTGTGGGTAAGACAGACTTGCTTGAAAGTATAAATCAAGGGACCTTTATCCAAGGTTGTTGGATACCCTTCTCTTTGGGTTAAAAGACTATTATCTTGTTACTAGTAGTTTTACTACTTGTTGTTATTCCGCTGCAATTTGTATTTTAAGGAAAGTATAACTTTCTTATACTTCCTTACTTACTCTGTTTCATTTAGATTCTATATGCTTTAAGGTAGAATCTCATATTGTAACTTTTGTTAAGTTTCAATTTCTGGAATCATATTTCCGGAACCTACTTTTGGAATCTCTTTCCAAGTTTAGTTCGGTGTTAGAGGTGTTGTGAATCTACTTAGTTTAACTTTGTTAAACTTAGTCTTTTCCTTTTCTTAAGGAAACTTTAGTTGTTCATAACTAACTTTAAAGGTTCCAAAGGAATTTTTAAAGTATACAATTCACCCCCCCTCTTGTATATTGAGCATCTCATATCATATTTCGATCCTACAATTGGTATCAGAGGTTGGAAACCTCTTACTCTATACCATTCTTACATTTGGTATCAGAGCCAAGGTTACTGAAATACTTGTACTCACATACAAGTTTTTCTTGCTCACTTTTTTATTCCGAACATTGTCATTCCGGATTATCCATTTCGAACTTTTCCCATTCCGAACTTTTTGATTACGAATCTTTTGCTATTAACAAGTTTGTTTCCAAGTTATTTTCAAGTATGGTAGGAATGAATGTTGGATCTATTGACAATCTAAATCCTACAAGGCCACCAATCTTTGATGGTAATGATTATGAATACTGGAGAGATCGTATGAAGACTTTTGTTATCAATACTGGAGTAGTTAACTTTGTCATTCTTACTGGTGATTATAAAATTCCTGACAAGGAAGTCAGAACCTTTACTAACCAGGAAAAGTAAGAATATCAACTCAATTATAAGGTACGCAATACTTTATTATGTTCAATGACTAGAAATATATATAGCCAAATTTCTTCTTGTGAAGCAGCTAACTGTATATGGAAGAAGTTAGAGGTTACACACTTTGGGACTTCTAAAGTGATTGAGACTAGAAGGGCTATGCTTAGAGCTGAATATCATGGCTTCAATTTTCCTTATGGAGAACCTATCTGTAAAGTTCAACAAAGATTTATGACCATTGTCAACAGTCTACAATCTATGGGAGAGAAAGGTTTAGATGATGAAGCTCTTGTGGACAAGATAATTGATATTATGCCCAATGAGTGGGAATCCAAGAGAACAGCTATAGATGAGAACAGGAAGGTCACTCAAATTACTCTTGATGAATTATTTGGAACTCTTCTACAACATGAGACAAGAATGAAGAGAGATGCTGACAACATCAAGAAGAAGAATGGAAATGGAACAGTTGCTTTTACTACAACTTAAAATCAGATGAAAGCTAAGACTCCTGAGAGAGTAACCAGATCCAAATCGAAGAAAGTCATTTTCCAATCCGAATCTAGTGAAAGTGAAGTTTCAGAAAATTAATTAGCCAATCTTGCTCGAAGGATGAACAAGATAGCTGGACAAAGAAACTTTCAATCCAAGTATAAGAAAAAGGATAGGAAAGATAAGAAAGATGGAGAAGTTACTTGTTATGAATGTAAAAGAGCTGGACATATTAGACCTGATTGCCCTATGCTCAGAAAGAAAGAAAGGAAGGAAAGACATTCAGAAAAGAACAGGAAGAAATATTACAAAGTCAAAGCTAAGAAAGTTCTGAAAGCTAATGACACCTGGAGTGCCAGTGGTGGTGACTCTTCAGATGAATCTTCTGAATATGAATCTTCAGGACAGAAGAATCTTGGTCTTATAGCCAGATTACCTATTGAAAATCATTGTCTTATGGCTAAGGTACGAAATGCTGAATCATTGACCAATGTTTCTTTAAATTCGAATGATAGTAAGTATTATAACTCTTCTGATGAAGAATCATCTTCTGATGAGGAAAATACTTTACCTACTTATGAAGAATTCTCTAGGTTTGCTGAACTTCTTGAGATTGAGAATTCCAAACTCAACAAGAAACTTGATAAGGCAAATTCTAGGAATTCTATTCTTACTAAAGAGATATCAGATCTTTCTAAAGATCTTGATAAGAAAAATGCTGATTTTGAAAATATTTCAAAAAATCTTGAGGAAGTAAGTTCTGAGAAGAACAAACTTTCTAAAGAATTAGAAAAAGTAATTTCTAATAAAAATGTTTTCGAGTCTAACTCTAGTTCAAAAACTAATGATTTTGAGGATAAAAACTTGGTTGTAAAACTCATGTCCGAAATTTTTTCCTTAAAGAAGTGTTTATCAAACTTTACCCATGGTAAGGAAAATTTTGATAAGATGTATTCTCAAATACGACCTTTAAGAAATAAATCCGGATTTGGTTATACCCAAGCAAAACCTGTTTTCAGCAACAATTATTTTGTTCCTCAAAGTGCCCCATTTTGCACTAAATGTCAATGTGGTGGTCACTGGGCAAGAAATTGTTCCTTAAACAAAACCCAATCCTTAGGTTTTCATAAAGCTTACTTTTCTAAGAAAATGTGGATACCAAAAATTTTATTGTCCGGAAATCTCGGATCCAAACAAGTTTGGATTCCGAAAGTCTAACTTTGTTCTTAATTTCAGGAAAATAAAGAAAGTTCCAGCAACAATATTTGGTACATGGATAGTGGATGTTCCCGGCATATGACTGGTAACAAAAGCTTTTTTGAAAAGATTATCAAAACGAAAGGAGGAAAGGTAACTTTCAGAGACAATGCTAAGGGAGAGATTGTTAGTATTGGTAATATTGTTCTTTTAGGTAAAACTTTGATTTCAAATGTTCTTTTTGTTAAAGGTCTTAAGCACAACCTCATTAGCATAAGTCAGTTATGTGATGAAGGTTACCTTGTGAATTTTAGAAATGATAAATGCTTAGTTCACAATTCCAAGGAAGAATTTATTCTCTCTGCCAAGAGGCAAGAGAATGTTTACACCTTAAACTTAGAAGACCTAAGAAGCCAAGATTTACCTTGCCTAAGTGCAATGGAAGACCACTCTTGGTTATGGCATAGAATATTAGGGCACTGTAATCTTAGGAACCTATGTAAACTCTCTAAGAAGAAACTTGTTAAGGATCTACCGGAGCTTAGATTTGATTCTTCTAAAGTTTGTGATCCTTGTCAATATGGAATGCAACATAAATCTAGTTTTAAGTCAATCGGTGAAGTCTCAACAACCGATGCATTACAGTTGGTGCATATGGATCTTTTTGGTCCAACACAAACTGGAAGCATTGGAGGCAAATACTATGTGTTTGTTCTAGTTGATGATTACACTAGATTTACTTGGGTCTATTTTCTAGCAAGGAAATCTGAAGCTTTTTCGTTTTTCAAAAGTTTTAGAGCCCAAGTTAAAAATGAGAAAAACCTTCCATTGAAAACTATTCATAGTGATCATGGAGGAGAATTTCAAAATTCTGATTTTGAAACTTTTTGTTGTAAGAAAGGTATTACTCACAACTTTTCAGCACCTAGAACTCCTCAACAAAATGGTGTAGTTGAAAGAAGAAATAGAATTTTTCAAGAGATAACTAGAACCATGTTGAGTGAATATTCTATTGCTAGACATTTCTGGGCTGAAGCTGTAAGTACTGCTTGTTATACTATAAATCGAGTTTTGATTAGACCTTTTCTTAATAAAACTCCTTATGAGTTATGGAATGGTAGAAAACCAAGACTTTCCTACTTCAAGGTCTTTGGTTGCAAAGTATTCATTTTGAATACTAAAGATAACTTACATAAATTCGCACCAAAATCTGATGAAGGAATTTTCTTAGGATATTCCACAACCTCTAAGGCTTATAGAGTTTTTAATAAAAATACTTGTACTGTTGAGGAAATAGTACAAGTAAAATTTGATGAATCAGATCATTTTGTTTTTAAAACCTCCCAACCTACATCTTCGGATGTGTTTTCAAAAACTGATTATCAACCATTGATAGAAGAACCTTCTGATAAGGAAATTGTTCAAGAAGATACTTCTGAAACATTTACCCCAGAAGACTTTCTACCGTATGTTGATGAACAGGTTTTACAAAACCCAAATCAGATGTTTCTTAAGAATCATCCCAGTGATAGTATCATTGGTGATGTAAATCAACCTGTAAGGACTAGAAGTTCCTTAAGAAATGAAGTAGAACATCTAGCATTTCTTTCCCAATTAGAGCCTAAAAGCACTGATGAAGCTTTAGGTGATGATGATTGGATCAAAGCAATGCAAGATGAACTAAATGGATTCGAAAGGAACAAAGTCTGGACCTTGGTTGAGAGACCTAAGGAAACTTCTGTTATTGGAGTAAAATGGGTTTTCAGGAATAAATGTGATGAGAATGGAGTCATTGTTAGAAATAAAGCTAGACTTGTTGCCAAAGGCTATAATCAGCAAGAAGGAATAGACTATGAAGAAACCTATGCTCCAGTAGCTAGACTTGAATCTATCCGTATTCTACTTGCCTTTGCAGCATTCTTTAATTTCAAACTATTTCAAATGGATGTGAAATGTGCTTTTCTTAACGGTTATGTTCAAGAGGAAGTTTTTGTTGAACAACCTCCTGGCTTTGAAGATACAAAACATCCTGATCATGTTTTTAGACTTACCAAAGCTTTGTATGGCCTTAAACAAGCCCCACGAGCATGGTATGATAGACTTACTGGATTTTTGCTTCAAAATAACTATGTTAAGGGAAATGCAGATCCAACCCTTTTTATAAAGAAAGATAAGAAAAATGTTTTGATTGTTCAAATTTATGTTGATGACATTATATTTGGTTCAACTCAGCAATCTTTGACTGACTCTTTTGCTAGTCTAATGAAATCTGAGTTTGAAATGAGTATGATGGGTGAGTTAACATTTTTCCTTGGTTTTCAAATTTCTCAAAAACCAGAAGGAACCTACATATCCCAACATAAGTATATTAAAGATCTTCTTAAAAAGTATGGTTATGACAACACTAAGAGTATAAGTACTCCCATTGGTACCTCAAACTCTTTAGATCTTGATGAAGTTGGGAAACCAGTAGATCAAACATCTTTTAGAGGTATGATTGGAAGTTTACTTTACTTAACAGCTAGTCGACCAGACTTAATGTTTTCTGTATGCTTATGTGCAAGATATCAATCCAATCCTAAGGAATCTCACTTAAAGGCAGTAAAAAGAATTTTTCGCTACCTTAAGGGAACCATGGATCTAGGATTATTTTATACATCTGGAAATGATTTTGTTCTAAAAAGCTTTTCTGATGCTGACTTTGGTGGATGTAGAATGGATAGGAAAAGTACATCTGGAACTTGTCATTTCTTAGGAGATTCATTAGTTTCTTGGTCATGCAAGAAGCAACATTCTGTTGCACTCTCCACTGCTGAAGCTGAATATGTAGCAGCTGGAAGTTGTTGTGCACAAGTGTTGTGGATGCAACACACACTCACAGACTATGGCTTGAGTTTTACTAAAACTCAAATTTTGTGTGATAACACAAGTTCCATTGCCCTAAGTAAAAACCCTGCACATCACTCTCGTGCAAAACACATAGATATTAGGCATCACTTTCTTAGGGATCACACACTTAAAGGAGACATTATTCTTCAGTTTATCGGAACGCAAGAACAACTTGCTGATATTTTCACAAAATCTTTACCTTCTGATAGATTTGAATATATTAAACAGAAGTTAGGAATGATAACCGTAAGGTAATCTTCCCCAATTAACTTTCTGTTGAAAAATCTCCTTACAGTAATAAACTCCTTTTCATAGGGGGAGTACATTTGTTTGATTATTTAACAAAGTTTTTCAAATTTTGTTTTCAAACTTTTCGGAACGAAAATTTCCGGAATGGAATTTCCGGAACAACAATTTACCAGAAAGGATATTTTCACACAGAATACTTCTGGAATGGAAGTATTCGTATTGAAAATTTCCGGAATGGAAAACTTTCGTACTGGTATTTTCATAACGGAACTTTCGTACTGAATCTTTCGTATTTACTTTTTCGTATTTACTTTTTCGTATTGATTTTTTTTTCGTATTAAAGTTTTCGTACTTAGTTTTTCGTATTGAATTTTTCGTAGTCGTCTTTATATTACCCATTACGAATAACTTTCCTAAGCTAATCCGAAAGGTATGATTTCCTTACTGAAGTTTTCGTAATCATATTTTACTTGCTAGCAATTTCTTATAGTTTGTTTTTGGTTTTTGGATTTCTTAAATCTTTGCTTTAATAAAACCTCAAAAAGATCGGATTCAAGCTTTCAACCGTTAGATCTGATCTCAGATCATTCTAAACCGTCAGATCAACCGAGGAAGTTGAACCGTCATCCCAATGCCTATATAAAGGGGATCCTATTTTCTCGTCCCACATCGATTTCAAGCTTTTGCGTGCTGAAGCTCTGACTCTCTGATTTAAGGCCGTTCCGAACTACAGTTTTCCAGTTCCGAACTTCAGTCTTCTCAGTTCTGAACTTCTCAGAGATTTCAGATCCGAATGTCTGCAGAGTTAGCTTCTCAAGAGATGTCTTCAACCAAGCCCATTTCTCAGTGGTTAGTCTACAGAGAGCGGTTAGTTCATCCGAATTTCTTCAGCAACTATGATTCTATCATTTCGAAGAATATCAAGTTGAATGGCTGGGAGGATGTTGCGATATCAAAAACTGGCAACCAAGATGAAGTCTACTCTGACTTGCTTGTCGAGTTTTATGAGACAGTTGCTTTCTTCGTGGAAGATAATAGAGAGAAGTTTTCCTTCAAATCGTATGGCAAGACATATAAGCTATCTTACACCAAGGCTGCAAGCTTGGTAGGGCTGAGTTATGAAGGGGAAGCTGAGTTTATCTCGCACGTTCTGCCAGACTCCTTGGGTAGTTTCAACAAGGAGAAAGCCTCAGAAATTCTTGGACTGGATGATGATAAGGCTCCGAAAATTGCAACCCTATCTACAAACTTCCGGATTCTGGAGTTATGGGTGCAAGGGCTTATCGTACCAAGAAAAGGAGACAAGGACAGCTTGAAGAAGAGTGAGATATGCATCTTGGATTTTCTGATAAATCTAAGAAAGTTCAACCTGATGAAGCATATTCTTCTCAACATTGATAATTTGAAGAAAGGGAATCTGAGAGCTCAGATAGTAATGTACCCGGCAATATTGTCGAAGCTGATAGTTCGGTGCCTAGAATCCTTCAAGGTTGCTTGTAGTTCTAAGCCGAAAGTTTGCAAGATCATGTTGCTCAGTGATGCAACTCTTAAAAGGATGAATATAGCTTTTAACAAGGAGTCAGGGAAATTCATTGATCTACCGCCTCAAGCAGAAGTGACTCCGAAAGTGGCTGATCCGGAATCATCAAAGCCGGTAAGGAAGAGGAAACAGAAAGAAGTGGTAAGTGAAGCTGAGGAACCCAAGTCTAAGGAAGTCCATTCCGCACCTCCTAAGCCTAAGAAGAAGAAGACATATACTGATGAGGTTGCAGCGAAGTGGAGAGCTGACAAGGAAAAGAGGAAGGAAGGAGATCCGCAGTTCGGATTGGATCCTGCAGAGGCTAAGGCTCTGAAAGAAAAGGCTACTGATGAGCTTGAGAAGCAAGCTAAGGAAAAGAAGCTGAAGAAGAAGTTGTCAGAAGCTGAGGCTGTGCAAGCCTTGTTGAAGTTTAATTAAATGGTTTCAGCAACCATTCCCGTTCCGAGATCTTTTTCTCTGGAATCTCTACCTGAGACTCCGGGAAGAAATCTTGTAACTCCGGAAGAGGCTGTTCCTACTGAGGAAGTAGAGCAAGTGGAAGAGATTGAACAAGCGGCTGAAGGAAGTGGTGAGACAGGAGATGTGCTCAAACAAGTAGATGAATATAAGGGAACTCCTTCTGAACACCTTTCGCTCCGAACATCTGAAGCTCAATCTTCCAAGCTTGCAACTCCTGTAATGGAAGAAGAAAAGGGAGAAGAAGAAGTTACTTGTCAAGAACATATTTTACTTGATGCTGCTCAGATGGGAAATGTGGAAGCCATTGTTCAAGAAGTTGCTGATGAGGAAGATAAAATAGTTCAGGTCTCTGATAGTGAGAACAGATCTCCAGAATAGGTTTCAATTCCGGAAAAACAAAAGGGAAAGCAAATTCTTGCTGATACCCCAAGTTCAGGAAAAAGTTTGAGGAAGGAAGCTGGTAGCTCTTCTAAGAGGAAGTTGGAGCTTATTGAGGAAGAAAATTCTCCTAGCAAGATTTCTGATTCAGAGTCATCATCGTTGGGGCACGATTTTGTTGTACAATCCTTGAAGAAGTTGGTGGGAACAATTCCGACCTTCTCCGGTATTGACTCTCGGTGCCAGATGCTCTAACATACAATGAATCAGAAAACAGACTCCGTATCCATGGTTATGGATAAATGTGTTGAGATAGAAGCCCAGTTCAAAAATTTATTTATTGGTTACGAAGCCCATAAAAGATCGTGCAAAAGGATGACTAGCTGGTCGAAGAAGAATGTGGAAGAGATGAGGTTGCTGGATGAGTTTCAGGAGAATGTTAAGGATGCATTTCAAACCGAGGACAAGAAGTTTCATGAGATGTCTGCATCATTCGATGAGAAATTGACAGAGGAAAAGAATATTCGGAGTCAGGAAGTAAGAGATCTGAATGGAAAGCTCAACTCTGTTAATCAAAGTTGGAAATTTGAAAGGGATCATCGGATCAATTTTCTAGAAAGGATAAAGTCTCAGGAAGAGAAAATGGAAGCTCAGGAAGAAAAGTTGAAGGCTCAGGAAGAAATCATTCAAGCTCAGTCAGCAAGAATAGTTGCCTTAGAAAAGCAAGCAGAGGAAGATCATAAGGATCTCAAGAAGATCAAGACAATTCTCAAGGGACTCATGTCGAAGGAGAAAGATCCGAAATAACCAATCCGATCTTTTTGTTGTAATCTGTTTTTGTTGCTGACATTTCAAATATAATGAAAATTGTGCTTGTTGTTTCTATTGCTGTCATTACTAATCTTTTCAGGTACTTTGTTATTTTTTTCCCATTCCCTTCAATTCTTTTTGAAAATCACAAAGGGGGAGAAGGAAAAGATCCTTAAGAAAAAGAGGAAATCTAATAAGTGCTTATCAAAGGGGGAGAAAGAAAAATACCCAAGGAGATAGAACTCTAATAAGAGTTTGTTTAAGGGGGAGTTTTTCTTAAAGAAACATCACTCCGGAAATATGAATACGATCCTTAGAGACTCAAAGCCTAAGGGGGAGTTAGTCGTATTCATCTATATTCTTAAATCAAAGGAGATAAGCTTTAATATGTTTCTTTTTTCTTAGAATAGCTTTTTCGTAAGGATGTTTGTGCTTTCCAAAAAGGGGGAGATTGTTGAGTCAATAAGGTTTTCCTTATGACTTTTCCATTCCTTCTTGTTTTGAAAATCACAAACACCTTATCTTTAAGGAAAATCGCTTTTATAAGGAAAAATGCTTTCTTAAGGAAAAACGCTTTTATAAGAAAAATTTATCCTTATCATATTTTCATTAATATTTTTTTCTTAAGTATGAAATGCGGATTCACTTTCTCGGAATCATAAAAACTTTGATATAAAAGTATTCTGTTTAGGATTCGGTTCTGGACAAGAACTATAAGGAAGTTTCATTCCGAATTCCGGATATGAATTCTGACTTAGTTCTATTCCAGATTCAGGATACGAATTCTGAAGAAGAATTCTCATTACGAATTCTAATGAAGAAATCCCATTCCGAATTCTCATTACGAAGTCCAATGAAGAATTCTCATTACGAATTCTGATAAAGAATTCTCATTACGAATTCTGATGATGAATTCTCATTACGAACTCTGATGATGAATTCTCATTACGAATTCTAATGACGAATTCTCATTACGATTTCTGATGACGAATTCCTATTCCGAATTCCTATTCCGAATTCTCATTCCGAATTCACCTATTAAACAGAATCTGATTATCATTGTTTTATACACTCTGAAATTTATTCACTCCGAACATTCACTCCGAAATTTCTATTCCGAACTTTTATGTTAGAGTTTAAAACGATGTCGTACTTTCTGTTACACTTGTTTTGTTATAAAACGATGTCGTTCATTTTGTTATAAACTAACCGTTGTCTAAGTGACACGTGTACAGGTCCCTCCGAACTTTAAGGAAAATATGATCGTTGGAGAGGAGCTGACCTTACCTATAAATAGGAGCTCATTTGAAAGAGCTCAGTGCTGATTACTGAAAAAGTGCTTACATGCTGTTGAAGTGATTTCTAGAGAGAGAGTCTCTTATTAACTCTCAAAAGCTTCGTACGACTCCGAATGTTGGTGATTACATTCGAGGGCTTCCAGGGATAGGAAGACAGAGGTGCCAACTACCTTAAAGATCAAGGGCTTTCTTGCTGAGAAAGACAGAGGTTGCCGACTACCTTAAAGATCGAGGACTTCCTTGCTGAGGAAGACAGAGGTTGCCAACTACCTTGAAGTTGAGGGCTTGCGGGGATAGCAAGACAGAGACTCCGATCTTCGTATCGAGGGCTTACCCTGGTGTGGGTAAGACAGACTTTCTTGAAAGTATAAATCAAGGGACCTTTATCCAAGGTTGTTGGATACCCTTCTCTTTGGGTTAAAAGACTATTATCTTGTTACTAGTAGTTTTACTACTTGTTGTTATTCCGCTGCAATTTGTATTTTAAGGAAAGTATAACTTTCTTATACTTCCTTACATACTCTGTTTCATTTAGATTCTATGCGCTTTAAGGTAGAATCTCATATTGTAACTTTTGTTAAGTTTCAATTTCCGGAATCATATTTCCGGAACCTACTTTTGGAATCTCTTTCCAAGTTTAGTTCGGTGTTAGAGGTGTTGTGAATCTACTTAGTTTAACATTGTTAAACTTAGTCTTTTCCTTTTCTTAAGGAAACTTTAGTTGTTCATAACTAACTTTAAAGGTTCCAAAGGAATTTTTAAAGTATACAATTCACCCCCCTCTTGTATATTGAGCATCTCATATCATATTTCGATCCTAAAAATAAAACCATTCCTAGTCATAGTCAATTATATATAAGGGATTTTGTTTCCATGTCTTACCATTGTGGATTAGTTTTTCCCCATATTCCCACAGTGGGTTATGTTTCATTGTATTCCCATAGTGGATTGAGTTTCCCCATCATCCAATAGTGGATCAATCCCTTAAACATTATTCGCATCATTATCTCATGAGATACAAGTATTGACAAAATATATTGGATGGAGATATTGGTGTTGGAACCGGGCGTGCAGCGGAAGCCCCAAAAAGGTGGGTTTTTAAAATTTTTCCACCGCCGTTCGCCGTAAACTTGCCGACGTCGGTGCAGGGCAGCCCGGTCAAAGACGAGGACCACGCGTGGAGGATTTTAAGCACAAAATTAAACCGTAAAATACCTGGTTTGAATCCAAAGCCGCGCACGACGTCTGCTCGTCGTTGGCGATCGCTGCTCGAAGAATCCGAAGCCGAATTCCTCTAGATCGTCCACACGCGCTTCAAGGAATCTGCGGGAGCGCCGTTCGTCGTAATCCGGGTGCTAGCGCGGATCTGCGACGATGCCTTCGATGCTCCAACGACCACCGCATCGCTTCGCTAGCGATGCCCGAGAGAGAGCTCCATCCGAGCTCCTTGGATCCAGAGCATCTCCCTCTAGAATGTGGGAGAGAGGAGAGGAGAGATAAACTCCATGAATAGTCTTTGGCAAAGTCCCCTCCTCTTATATTTATAGTGCTCAATTAAAATAGCCGGTATCGCCTCGCCAGCCCCGAATACTTAACGCACTATTAACGACGTTTTTTTGACTTCTAAACTGAGCCATAAATATTATTATAATTTACTTGTAATATATTAAAATATATTACATGATAATAATTAAGTCATTAACCCGACTCGTCGCTCCCATAAATATTAATTGAACCTTGAATAATTTAATATTCGTCAATTAATATTTTTCATGTATTTACTTAAAACTCGTAAATACATTTAATAAATAAATTCAATACTCATTATTCTAAACTCGAATAATATGAATATATTTATCGCATTGGTGATCGTTTAACTTTGGACAATTTCCGGACCCCTAGGGCGGGGCCCACTATGTCCAATACTCCTATTCAACTGAATAGGGCAGATTCTTGAATACGCTATTGTGTGTGACCCTCTAGGCCCTTATTTCGACAGCCGTGAATAATATTCACAGACCAAGAGCGGGATCTAGCAACCCATCATGGCCCCTGAAGAAATAAGGATTGTCACAGCAGCGAAAACTAACCTACGAACACGCACTGTGTAATATAATCTCTTTGTCTATAATATCTCATAAAGCAGGACGCACTCTGGTGTCATCGCCCTTTTTCATGCTTTATTGTTTGTTGATGTAACTGGACGGATTTACCCTCGACTGCCATGGCCATGGTCTTATATAGGTACTGCCATCCATATCTACATGGCCAGAGATATATTACTTCCATAACCTGGAAGTGACAAATCCTTTCTTGACCATTCAACCAATGACATGCCACTAATGACGCACCCGACACAAACTACCTCACCACGACTTTATTGCCATGGTTTTCGTATTGCATCAAAGTACGCGATCAAATGACATACATTGGTAATGATCTCAAGTCAGGAGACCATTACACATGATCGTAGATAGGAACATCCAATGACACCTGAAACATATGGTGTTCCTATTGGCGGGTCAGTCCTCATGATCTCACTACTAGAGATCACCAAGTGCGAACTTCATGAGAAGAAGTCTCAATGCTTATGATCCCCCAGCACCCGATGGTCAGAAATCTACTATGTCCAATTAGTAAGATGTATCTAGACCATAGAACATATATTTAAGATTAATGACATAGTATCTAGAGGTTCTAATTATAGCCTGGGAACTGCTATAACCTTTCAATACGACAATTAATCTTTGGACATTACCAATTCAATAGTGGATGCAGAAAAGTCTACACTATAATGATAAGATGACATCATGCATACCTTACTGTATACACGATATGGTAATAAAAAGCACATAATAGTTGGGTCTAGGGCACCCACTATTTCAACAATTGGTCCCACCCATCACATAATGAAAACTATTCCAATTTATTCCACAAGGAAAAAAATCATTCATCATATCAAAACCCATGGGATGAAACATGTTTCATAAAAATCATTCAATCATATCATAACCCTTTGAAAATTGATGTGTTTCAATAATATCATTACATAATAAATATAAAACATTATTAAAAATAAAATTACCTTTATAATTTAATAATACCCCTATTAAAACATAGTAAATAATGATGCATTAGTTAGAATTATTTTTGAAAGATCACCTCAATATAATTCATGTGGAATCTATCATTTATTTTTTTAAAATTATTTTTTAAATTAAAATACTGTTCAATTTTAAATGAAATAATCTTCATTGGAAATAACATTATAATCATAAAATGTATGATTTAATTCATTTATAATTTGTGATGGTAGAAATATTTGTTCATGCTATATTTGGTAAAAAAGTCTTTTTATTCTTTTACTAGAGGGTCAGAAAGTACCTTAATTATATGATGATAAAAATTTCTCTTTCAAAAAATACAACAATAAGTTAATAATAGGTTAGAATGACATTAAACAACCAATTTATATAATTAAATAATATTTGATAACTTTTTAAGAAAACATTTATATGGAAGATATATATTTTCTAATAGGGAATTGAAATGATACAATCCCAAATATTGATGATATTTTGAAATAAATAATCATCACATTATAATTTGTAGAATTGTATGCCCCATAAAAGAAAGAAAAATTTAGCGACATAAAAATAACACAATAATCTGGATAATATTGAAAAAATTAATTTGAGGGATGTATATACACCATGTTGTCGAAATAATTAGTGTATGAATCATGTGTCCAACAGAAATAAAAGTGAGAAAAAAAATCCCTTACTACTATAATAAATTTTTAATCATCAACCAAATGAAATAACAAAATCAATTGAAAAACATAAGTTCATGTATTATAGGAAATTAGTGATTTAAGATATCATATGGGAATATATACATCATAAAATATTAATAAATGGTGGTTATTGCATATATATCACAAAAATAAAGTGATATGAGAAATCCTTTACCATATGTCATGACTCTCACTGTACTCATGAAACCTCATATAATAAATATATTTTTATTATACATCTATTACATATCTATATTTATATATAGAATAGAATATCTTATTTACATATGAATTTATATTACCCACTTTTTAAAAAATAAATGTTTTTATTATATTTAGTGTAATAACCACATTGTTTATCTTACATGATTTAACATATTATTATTATTCCTCAAACATTGATAATTATTTGATTATCTCCTTAATGGTATCCAATATATATATATAGTATATATTCAATTATTTTGATTCATAGAATTTAGAGGTAGAAAATAAAATACACTCTTCATGGAGTCAGTTGGTCGTATGTACAAATGAATGATGTTTTCATTTTGTACTTATATTAAAATAAAGAAACAAATATGATATATGATAATTAGATGATATTTTTTATGTTATATAAATCATATATATTCAAAACAAAATTATCCTTATTATTATATATGTGAAATATAGATTTAAAATGAAAAACATCACATCATGAAGATGGTAATCCATATGTAGGCACGAGCGAAACTATCATTTCCCAAAAGATTATATGTTAAAACTTCAGATATTATATTTTCATTAATGAAGTTTAATTAGTTCATAAACATCATATATATCATAAAAATAGTTCTTTAATTGTAATTACCACCATAAGAGGTGAAAAAGGAAAACCAAACAATCATCGTTTCATGAGGTGGTTGTCCGCTATACACAAGAACAGTATGTTTGTTAGAAATTAGATGGTAGTGTGTGAAAGTGAATGTATAAAACATAATATAATAATATATCATAATATTTTTATACTTATTTTTTATTTAATCATGTGATACAAAATAATTTTTGGGGTCAAAGGAAGAAGTAAAACAAAAATGTCTGTTGATGAACATTACCTCTTCTTAAGGTATCTCTATTAAATTTTTAAGAAAACAATTCCATGGTTGGATTTATGACAAAATTAAGGTATATATGATGAATATAATGATATTTTTAAAATATTGTAGCAGATTTTGGAAGATCAAAATACCATTAGTGGTTCGAATAAAAGAGAATGAGTGGTGGATTTTTTTATGAAAGGGGAGGAGAACTTCTTGACTCTTTCAAAAATATTAAATTATAATAAATCAAAATTTAATTGAAATATCTCAAAAAGGTCATATATTTGCATATAATATGAGATATTATTTTAAAACGATCAAAAAATAAATAATATACAGTTTTTTTGGTAATTTTAAACCATATATTTTTTTATAACACTTAGTTATCCTATTTTATTTTTAAATATTCTAACAAAGGTTTTATTATTAAGAGGATATAATTTATTCATATAAAATATAATTTAGAAAATAAATGGTAAATTAATTATCTAATAGGCCAACAATTATAATATTTATCTTGTTTTAGTATTTTTAATGTTTTTAACTAATTTAATAAAATACTAATTTCATAAAATATTATTAGTGTCAATTTCAGAACTATTCATTACATTATCTTTCATAAGATCCATATAAGAGGATAACATTGATGAAAATCATGTAAGACCGCCATAATATATTTTATTTTCTTATAAAACTTGTTAATGATTATTATTAAGTAAAATTATATTTTTCATAGAGTTTATAATATATCTTAGTTGATTGTTTCATTAATTGAATAATTTCTACATCATCATTTTTTAATTATATAAGATAATTATTAGATGAATAAATATTAAAAATACAATTATATGATTTTTATATTCCAAATATATTTCTTGATAATATATATTTTCTATATTATCTTTTATTTATAGCATAATTATATATATTATAAATATTAAATATAAGAGTGTGAAATTTTTTCATTATCTTTGAGTTTAATAAAACACAAGTCATTTTCATTGGTTTGTGACCAATAAATTTTTAAAATTACACCCTTATGTTTTAAGGGTTGAAATAAATTCAGCCAATAGATTTAGAATATTTATAATAACATTTTTACGCTTAAATACATGATTTACTGTTAAGAGAGGTAATAAAAATTACAAAAGATACTATTAATATTATCCAATCATAAAATGGACTTATATAATAATTTCTTAAAATTAAATTAATAATATTGAATCTATTTTTAATAATTTAAAACACATAAATTTATAATATTTATTTCAAATTAATCTTGTTTACTGAATGATAAAATGAATATTTAATGTGAAAGATTACATAAGGATGAAATGAATTTACATCCAAATTTAATTTTAAATTTATTAAAATGACATAAATAAGATTAAATTTTTTAAATTTGAACTAATTATAGAGTAAATCCAACCATATATATAATTTATTAGGATAAATTTTTTTCATTTAAAAATGGTGTTAAATTAAATTTATATATATTTAACTATTCCTCAAAACATGAAATTTATTAGAAAAATTCCAAAAGTTTATAAAATTAAATTTTTATATAATATTTTCAAATATTATGTTTACTTTGTAATATAATAATTATAAAAAAATTAAAAATTAATTTTTAAACAGGTTCACCATTTGAATTAGGTAGATTAACCATTTTAAAAAATATATATTATTATTCATAAAATTTGAACTTTTCATATCTTATGCCTATCAAATCTATTTTATGAATATAAATCTAATTGATTGAATTGATAACATATATATTTCATTAATATAATTGAATAATTTTAATTAATTAAATTGAATAATATAAGATGACTTTGGGCATATAAAAATAAAAAAAATCATTTCTATTCAATTGATATATATTTTTATTTCTAATTAATTTGTAACCAATGAATTAATCTTATAAACCATATATTTTACTATAGATAGTTAATATTATTCATAATATCTTATTTAACATCATGCTTATGTATTATTATATTAAATTGAAATATGTTAATAATATACTTATGTTTGGTAAAACTAGGTCTTGCTTATAATGAATCATATCAAAAGAACGTGAAACTGTGCGTAACAAAAGCAAAACAATGTGTTTCATGTACAAAAATACAATCTATGTGTGGTTTGTAGTGAAATATCGATTCAGTGTTTCATTTAAATCAATGATAACATGGTTATTTCATAATATAGAACCTATATTAACTATTATGTGAAATAAAAATATACCAAATAGATTAAATTAATTCCAAAAAATCAAAAAATAAATTTGTGATTTTATACCTATATAATTAATTATATTTATAATTATCACAAGATTCTATTTCCTCATATGATGAGAATTAATTGGATAATAGTTCCATTAAAAATATTGGATTAAGACAACAAAAGAAATGAATATTCTTACTCTTCCGATCATGTACTTTGAGGAGGTTCAAATTCATTCTTCTACCATCCATTTCTGAATAATGTCCTAGAATCGATTTGATAATATCACGTATAATCAGAAAAAAAATTGGAAATACATAAAATAATTTGAAAAAAATTGATGCTAATATAATAATCATAATCATGGTTCCATTAAGATGATCACATATACTTGTCCTCAATGCCTATCATAGGTTTTTGTTCCATACCAATGTTTTATAAATGTAGTTTTGATAGTTTATAATAAAAATTAATTTATCCAAACTTTAACACCCTTACCCTAGAATGATTGGAGCTAGTGCCTTAGTTTATTTAATTATAATAATTTCAAAGATTCAAATCTATAAGGTCGAATCAATTTAGTAGTTTTGAAAATCTAGATACGTACATGAAACCCGTTTTACATTTGGAATACAGAAATATATATAACAAAATGAAATTCTTTATATCCTTGAAACTCATTATAAGAATTTATCTTTATATCCTGGATAAGGGAAACAAAATAACTGTCAACTCAAATAGCCAACAAAGGTAAATTACAAAAGAATTAATAATTAATAAATTATTATAATTAATTTTGAAAGATAAATGAATCGAAACATAAATCTCATTTAATCAATGGAATAATAATGAAATACATCCACATATATTTTCATAGTTAAAATCCTTAAGATAATAATAACTGAAATGAAAGAAATTATAAATTATTGGATGCCATGATTCAATGTTATATGGTACCTTTACAGTCAACATATATTCTCATGAATGTTCACACTACTACAATTTTACCATATTATTTATACCATGATAGTATTGATGCCCCGAGGTAATTACATTAACTAGTCCCAAACTGGTATCATACAAGTATATTCTTCTTGAAAACAAATGCAAAGGTTTATCTCTAACTGATTTCATTCCATGAGAATAATGATGCATCACGGGGATATATATAACATGGACCCACCCATGTGGTAAATTTAAAAAAATTACATTACATATAAAATAATATATTTCATTAATAATAAATGTTCCTTATCATCATATATTTATATTGAATAAAATATACCGATTTATCAAAATTATCACAGTTAATCAAATAACATTCACAGTCAACACCATTGATAAAAATTGAATAATATTTATTAAATAACAATATCCATCACAGTGTATTATTTATATTTAGTATGAAATTAATGTACCACAAAAATGATTACAAGGAATTGATTGTTTTAAGAAAAATATGTCAAACACAAAAGAAAGTGATATTGTAATGATAAATTGTTAAACATGATATTTTTCATGTGAAACCCCGTGGGTATGATGATTCAAATTGAAAAATATATTACCATAAAATATGATATAGTCATGATATTATATGAAAAAGGGTTAGTATATAAAAATGAAAAATAAATAAGTGCTAATTATAAAATTTATCTCACAGATATAAAAAGTGAGATAAATATTAATTATTATAGACTCCCCTTTAGTTAAATTCCTATTAAACTCTTGTATAATAATTTAATTAATTTATTAACATAAAACATAACCACGTATTTTGGGTTTGCCTTAGTGGTAGAGGTGTGAATTGATTCTACATCAGACCTTGGTTCAAATCTAGCTGGGGAGAATTTCCACTTTTAGGAAGAGATGCAGGAATGACACGGGCATGTAGTGATGCAAGCATGACCCAAGCTAATGGTGATGTAGGCATGATACAAAAATGACTCTGCACTAGGACATCAGGATTGTTTTTTGGCCTTTGGTAAATGTAATGGGAATTATTCCCATTTTTTATGTGGGCCATGTATATAATAAATAAGGATTGATGTTTGTATTATCGCTTGGGGTGACTATGGACTTCCATTCCATCCTCTATGAGTGGTGTGTGTGTTTAATGAATTTTTCCCCAAATAACCTAATATATATCTTTCATAAACATAATAATATTTATAAAATCATATATTATCTTCTTATAATATCTCATTACCCATTTTTTACAATCATTATATATTTTCACTATTAGAGGAGTTAATTCCCAAGTATTTTGAGTGTGTTTATATTTGTTAGTTATTGAGCCTATTAATTAGATCATTATTCCATAACCTACATAAATTTAATAATTATTTAAATATCACATATATTCTTTTATTATATATTAATAAGAATCCCTAAAATATGTAGATTAGAAATGAAATAGACATTTCATGGATACAGTAGGTCATACGTATGTATGTATGCTACATCAATTTCATTATGAAATCAAAAGAAGTAAAATTTAATGATATATATGTATATTTTAATTTCAGTATCATATTTATTTCATATACCTCATGTATATAGTATAAAATCATCTTTAATACATTTCATGTAATGTGTGAGTGTTTCACATCACATTGAGGAGGCGGTAGTCCACACATCCAAAAACAATGTTATCGTATTTACCCAAAAGGAAATCATGAAGGTATGTGTTATATAATTATTTAAAGAAGTTTTTATACCACATAAATATCATAATAAATTTTCTCTCTCTTATTTTTAAACCATGATATTTGGTGAAGGAAAAAACGAATGACATCATTTTTCAATGTGATAGTTCACCGTACATGGACTGTAATTTCATTACACATTTTCTGGAATTATGTATAGGTTGAATATTAAGCCCTGTTCAAAAATAAACTGAGAATATATTTTTATGGGAGGGGTTTTGTGAGATTATATGTTTAGGGGTTTTTTAATGGCCCGGAAATTCGGTGGATTTTTTTTTCTTAAATTCATGGGAATTTTACGAGACTGCAATTTCTGACGGTGCCTGATTCTGAGGCCCGGTGTGCCCAAAATCAGTTTTAGAAGTATTGTTTGGTTATGTTCAGTAAACTTATGAGCGAGATTTTATATATTTTGATCCTCTACTCCGAACTGATATCTGAGGGCACCGCTGAACTCACAACATCGATGATTGCTTAGTGAGATCATCACTGTAGTTGCATTTAAACGAGAATGAAAGTAATTTTATGGTGATTTTAACTAAAATAAATAAAAATAAAAATGTTACATTATTCTTATTTGTGGCTATTTAATCCTCCATGGGGAGGTTGAAGGAGGGGCCCACCCGGGCATAACCTCCCTTGGGAGGATGTTATTTAGGTGGGGCCTATACGAGCTTAAAACCCCTATGTAACTCTCTTTATGTGGGGGAATGCTTTTGAACATCCCTCACTAAAGTGGAAACCCCCCCATTATTAATTAATTTACCTGCTTCAATTAATTAATTAAAACCCAATTTGAATTCCATTTAATTCTTTTTCTAATAAGAAAATAATGGGTTGGCATAACCCATTATTTTGTTTGGCGATCATTTTTGGTGGAGCTTTGGAGAAATCATGGAAGAGCTTCGTCCTCTCAAATGAAGAACACACTATCTCTGACGAAGAACGAGGACATTGCTCGAGCCCGGGATCGGTGTCGTGTGACAGGCTCAATGTACAACGACATCTTCGAATTCTTTTTCTGTGCCTTCAACCACGTTCATCGAAACATGGCAGGGGGTTTGAGTGGAATTCGTTCTTGTTCTTCATCATTAAAACCTCCGATTATATATTCCGATTTTTAACAACTTAACAAGGAGGGATTAGACCGCTCGAACCCACCTCGACCCTCCCCCAATGTTGTTGTTCTCATTTTTTTGATGATGTAGGCGGAGCAATAGCGGCTGGTGTTGGGCCGACTGCGAGGAAAACCGGTGGCGCAACACCGTCAGGTTTCCAAGAGGACGTGACACCATCATGCCCCACGAAAGGGGATCCACGTCCATGACGGGCCACTGCGGAGGGGGCGCGACACCATCAAGCCATGCAGTGGAGCTAGAGGCCTCCACCAGTCTGGGCCTCGGTGGAGGAGGCGCGACGCGACGACGCTGAGCGGTGCGTAGTAGGACTGCAGCGCCGTCGCACCGCGGTGGAGGAGCTGCGTGTTCGACGGTGTCAGCCACCAATGGAAATTGAGGAATGGGAACCATAGGGTCCCGTGTGACCTATACTAGTTCCACCTGGTGCCGGTTGTTATTACCACCCGAAGGGTAAGCTGTTCGGGTGTCAGGGGGGAACACGCCTCCCCCCTAGATGGAGTTAGGCTCAGGCCGCCATCGATGGGCCGCCACGGGTCGGGCCGTCGTCGGCTGGGCCACCACTGGTCAGGCCATCCTCAGCCGGCCAGCCCTCGATCGGGCCGCAACGATCTAGGATAACTTTCGCCGAGCTGCCCTCAACCGTGCCACCACGGGCTGGGCCCCCTCTGTTGGGCGCCACGGGCTGGGCATCCTTCGGCCAGGCCGCCATCGATCGGGCCGCATTCGGCCGCGCTACCCTCAGGTTAGGCCTCACCTTCGGGCTGGGCTTCCCCCTCGGGCCATGCCATTTCCTCAGACCGGGTCGGACGCCGGTCTGGACCGGGTCACTCCAACTGGGTCAGACCGGACCCAGACCCTCTATGGCCAGTTTTCACCTTTTTGCCCATATTTTGGTTTACCGGTATCCGAACGACGAACTGTATGAAGCGATAGATGTCTTAAAGTAGGAAGATACTTTTGGAATACCCCATATGAGGTTTGGACACATTTGGGGTATTCTTGGGTTGGTATGAACATAAAAACAAACCGGTCCCCTGGAATGGAAATGTCATAAATTCTAAGACCGGGCGCCCTATTGACGCACCATATGTCGCATTGAGTTCCTTATGATGAGACAGAACACTGGGATACATCAACTTGAGACATTGTGGTATTTGATGTATCTACATTTGGATCGAGGAGAGGACCCTCGCAGTATCGAGTGTGGTGTGTGTGAGGACCCTATGGCAGGCTCGACTGTGATGATATGATTTTACGTGGACCTACTACTATACTAGGATCCTCCATGGGTTCGACAATGATTACTTCTGTATTGGGATCCCCCATGGTTTCGACAGTGATGACTTCTGTAATGGTATCCTCCGTGGGTTTGACATTGATGACATTTGTACCAGGATCATACGTGGGTTCGATAGTGATGATATTGTTCCAGGATTCTACGTGGCTTCGATAGAGGAGATGATTCAGTGGCTACAAATAATCATCTCTACCCCTCTACATGAGTTTTATAACTTTGTGAGATGTGTCTTCTCTTTCAGTCATTATCATCGAGATGAATGACTTTACTTCCTTTGCAGAATGGGTTGTTCTTGGGCTTGAGTGTTGGATCTATACTGTGGTTGGAAACTTCGGTATATATATGGGAATATACCTAAGTAGGGATGGTTGATACTTCATGATTGTATCTTAATACTGTGATTTATCATTAGTGGATTCTGGGAGAACTTCGGGGGTCTCGGGGTCCCCTACTGAGTATTGTTATACTCACCCCATCATGGGCTTCTCCCACACCTTGTTGTGTTCTGTGCAGACAATGGTTAGCATTGATCGAGGATGAGGGATATTGACAAGAGGATTGTCGGAACTCTACTATACCGGATGTACCTAAGGAAGGATGTGTTCGAGTTCGGTACCTACCCTTCAGGTTGGATTCCCCGGTGGATGATCCAACCGTTGTTTTTTCCCTTTTACTTGTACTTGTACTTGTTGTTCAATTAGATTTTTATACTGGCCCACTTACTACCAGCACACATTCCTTTTATATATTAGTAATTATTTCTTCTATTTCTTGTGTTCAGACTATGTGTGTTACAGGTTTAAAGGCAATGCCTTCCCTTTTTATCGGGGATTCGCCTTTGGTGCTTGTCAAGGCGGGATTGGGGTAGTCATGACACGGGCCCTGAGGATGGTTCGTGATAAATGGGTACCAAAGGAGTTGGTTCTACTGCAGAAATTGGACTCTGATTCTTTTAAATGGAAATATTGTTATGTGGTTTGAGTGTGGTTATCAGTTTAGGGAAACCCGTGTTGGTGTGGCAGCTGACATATCCATACACTAGGACTCTGACTTCTGACATCTGACTTAGTGCACGAAAACACTGATTGTGTGTGTGTTTCATTTGAAAAGATTTCTTCATGATTACTTTGTGTCATCTCACCAATTATATTGTTTTGACCATGGATCACCTGTTTCTTTTCAAGATGTCCCCACGTAGGCCGCAAGCTAGGGTTTCATGTTTTGTATGAGGTGATAGCCAACCGAGTGACGAGGCCTCGATGCAGGGCCCCATCACAATGGAGGTACCAGTGGTACCACTACCCACTGGGCCACCGATACCACCAACTCCAGCAGTAGAGAATTCATGCCATCCGAGTGTGTTTCCCGAGTTCTAGTTCTTGAGGTCTCCCAGGTTCAGGGGAGAGAGGGACCCACAGACAGCTGAGGATTGTCTAGAGGCTGTTGTGAGAGTTTTCAGGTTGGTAGGGACACCATTCGACCACATAGTGATCCTTGCTGTCAGTCACCTGCATGAATAAGTAGGAAGATGGTGGAGTTTGATGCTCAAGGTGCATGAAAATGTATCAATACTCTTGGCAGACTTCGAGAGTCTCTTCCAGTCAGAGTTTGTTCCAGCCACCCTTCGTGATGTTCGGAAACAGGAGTTACTGCATCTACAGGAGGGTAGCATGAAAGTAGCTCTATACTCAGTGAGATTCACCAACCTCTCGAGTTTCTCCACAGATATGGTATGAGACCTATTCCTTAGGGCATGAACCTTCGATCTGGGGCTCATGCATGAGATCAGGGAGTCGATGATCTCCCTCAGCATCCGGACGCAGGTAGGGGTACTGGAGCGAGCCCTTCTAGTAGAGAGTTTTCTTACTGAGCAGTCATCAGCAGTGAGACCCACCACAGGGTGACACATAGCGGATTCTTCTATAGCTGGCAGTTGATAGAGGTCGCATAGGTCCAAGTGGACCGGGCCATCAGGTGGGTGACCCTATGATACAGGTTCGGTTGTGCGGGGAAAAAGAGATAGATCTTTCCATACGAGGAGTTGGAAGTGCTATGCATCTGGTGTGTAGCATCACATGAATCGTGAACGCCCGACACTCCATTTAGATGAGCAGTAGACCGTATAGGGACATCCTAGGAAGAGGTAGAGTTTCGAATGTAGTGGTCCACCAGGAGCAGGAAGAGGTGGCAGAGGAGCTGGCCGAGCAGCAGGTGGTGGATGACATTACGAGGCCCTACCAACACCACCAATAGGATGTCCACCCCTACCACAGGGAGCTGGCAGATAGGGGTGGTCTCAGATCCAGGAAGTTGAGTCCTACGACCATGACACACCTGATATGATTCGAAGTAATATCTGTATCTACTTCACCTTAGATGTAGTACTTATAGACACAAGTGTGAGTCATTATTTTATTTCCACTGTCCTCGTTCGGAGCTCAAAGATTCCGACGGAGTCATGGGATCGATCCTCATGACTAGAGACTTCTACAGGAGAAAACCCGACGATTAAGCACTGGTGCCGGTAGTGTGAGGATAATCTATTCGGTGATTGGTTCAGCTGGGATCTTCTAATTGTGGCATCATGGCCTTACGACGTCTTCTTGAGTATTGACTGGTTATCCACAGTTCATGTTCATATTGACTGTATTAGGTGGAATGTTTGGTGTGTCTACGAGGATGGGATGTGTTTTACCCTCACCGGATAAGGGAGCCTTCGTAGCGCTGGATGGACTTACCTAGAGGAGGGGTCAGCCGATCACACATCAGTTGGCTAGCTCATTCTCAGAGCGGTTGATGTGTAGAGTCCGAGTTTTCCTATTGTGGTGGATCATTATGTGGATGTTTTCCCTAAAGATGTACCAGGTCTACCTCCTTGCAGGGTGGTGGAATTTTACATTTACCTATACCCAGGGACGACACCGATATCTACTACAGCATATCGGATGGCTCCTACTGAGTTTCATGAGTTGCGGGTACAGCTGGAGGACTTGCAGGGGAAAGGGTTTATTTGACCCAGTATTTCATCCTAGGAATCCCCAATTTTGTTCAACAAGAAGGCGGATGGAACTTGTGTCTGTCTGTTGATTATCGTTTCCTGAATGAGGTGACCATGTAGAACAAGTACCCACTCGTGTGGATTGATGACCTCTATGATTAGCTGAAGGGAGCACATTGGATCTCGAATATAAGTCATCGGTTGGGCTATCACCAACTTAGAGTACAGGATGATGATGTGAAAAATACGGCCTCAACATGAAGGAATGTCCACTAAGAGTTCTTGGTAATGACTTTCGGTGTAACCAATTCTCTAGCAGTGTTCATGAGTCCCATGAACAGGATCTTCCATCCTTACCTCGATCTCTTTGTTGTAGTCTTCATCGTTGAAATACTAGTCTACTCGACTACTGAGGAGGAGCATGCCAACCTTTTTCAGGTAGTGCTGGACACACACCGAGAGAACCAACATTATAGTAATCTCTTGAAGTGCCAGTTTGGGATTCAAGATGATCACTTCCTGGGACACAAAATCTCAGAGACTGGAGTTGCTGTGGATCCAGTGATGATCGAGGAAGTGATTTCTTGGGATCCACCCATGAGTGTGACAGAGGTGCGATGTTTTTTGGGACTTTCTAGGTACTATCAGAGATTTGTGCAAGACTTCTCCAGAGATGCTGCACCACTTTCTGCATTGATGAAGAAGGGGAAACCCTTCGAGTGGTCAGAGAGATTCCAGCTGAGCTTTCAAGAGATGAGGCAGAGGTTGACTAGTGCCCCCATATTGATGCTTCCAGAGGAGGGAGTAGGCTTTGTAGATTACTACGATGCATCATGGACCATACATGGGAGTTTTCTAATGAAATAGTGAGTAGTGATCATTTATGGTTCTCGGAAGCTGAGATAACACTTGCAGAACTACACTACCCATGACCAAGAGTTAGCAAGAGTGGTCTTCGCCTTGAATATGTGGTGACACTATCTGATGAGGAGCATTTTACAGTCTAATATGACCACTAGAGTCTCAGGTACATCATCTTGCAGAAGGACCTAAACCTGAGACAACGACGTTTGATTGAAATCCTCTAGGACTATGACTTCGAGATAGTATATACTCCTAGGAAGAGAAATGTTGTAGCATATTCTCTCAGAAGGAGATTAGGGCTTCAGCTATTAGGAGAGGTGAAAGAGAAACTGGCCACGTTGTAGATATCTTTTGTGGATCAGGATGGAGCAGCCTTTCTACTGTCTCTCACAGTAAGTCCTCCACTTCTTCAGCGAGTCAGGGAGACACAATGTGGGGATGTTGATTGTGAGACACGATGTTCTCAGATATCCACAGGAAAAGAACCTGATTTATTTTTTGAAGGGGGCGAGCACGTCATTCTCTTCAGAGGATGTACCATGGTACCAGTTTAACATAAAGTGGAAGTGTTGTGGGAGTTTCACACATCTCCCTTATTGGAACATCCAAGAGTGACAAAGATGTATCAAGACCACTGACGACAACACTAGTGTCCAGGTATAAAGAATGAAATAGCAGAGTTTTTCTCATGATGCCTCACTTGTTAGCAAGTGGAGGTGGAGAACCAGCTTCCTGAAGGCTTGGTTCAACCCTCATAGGTCCCAATGTGGATGTGGGATACGATATCCATGGATTTCATGATATGAATTCCACGTACATCCAGAGGACACGATTCTATCTAGGTGATTGTCGACCTACTCACAAAGTCATCCCACTTCCTACAGATCAGAGAGTAAGGTTTAATAGAGGTCTTGGGATGCCTCTAAATATAGGAGATCATACGACTTCATGGTGTCCCATCGATGATCATCTCCAATTGAGATTCTAATTTCACTTCCCGTCTATGGAATTGGTTGCAGGAGGCTTTCAGGATGCAGATTCTCTTGAGCACCACCTTCAATACTCAGATGGATGGTCAGACTGAGAGGAACATTTAGACTCTCGAGGACAATCTCAGTGCATATGCTCTCAACAACAGTTGTAGTTAGGAAGATAATTTACCCTTGGTAGAGTTTTCATATAACAAAAACTACCACTCCACCATTGGGATGGCAACTTTCGAGGCACTTTTCAGGCGACCTTGCAAATCTTCTTTGTCCTGGACTGACCCAAGGGAGTCAACACATACGGGACCAGAGATGGTAGATGCTACAACAAAGAAGGTGTAGATAATCCAAGAGTGGATGAAGACTATACAGAGCTGTAAGAAGTCCCATGCTGATAGGACACAAAGACCATTGGTGTTCGAGGATAGAAACCTTGTCTTTCAACGGGTGTCACCTCGACGAGGTCTATAGAGATTTGGAAGATATAGAAAGTTATCTCTGCAATTAATCAGACATTTCCAGGTCCTCAGCAGAGTAGTCGATCTATCTTACAGCTTGACTCTTCCTCCTCAGTTGCACCTAGTGCACAACGTCTTCCACGTATCTCTGCTGAGGAGATACATGCACGACCCGTACCACATCATTGAACACGGGGAGCTGGATATTGATTATAGGGAGACTATCATGGAGGCTTTAGTGGAGAGAGGGGTCGACAAGGGTGGGTCATACATAGATGGTCGATACCTCTGGTGCGCATTCGCTGGAATGATGGGAGCCTTCAGAGGAGAACATGGGAGAGGGAGGCTCAAATGTGAGCTTAGTACCCCCATTTGTTTCCTTAGTGTGAGTTGTAGATTATGGGGACATAAATACATGAGGTGGGGAGAATATGAAAACCTGTAAATTACATTAATTTTTTTTCATAAATTCATGAGAATTTTATGAGTTCAAAGATTCTGAAGACGCCAGATTCCGAGGCCCGGTGTGCCCGGAATCAATTTCTGATGTTTTGTTCGGGTACGTTCACTAAATGTACGAGCGGGATTTAAAATCTTTTGAACCGATTCTCGGAACTGAAATCTGAGGGAACCATTGAACTCACAACAACGGTGATTTCTTAGTGAGACCATCACCATTGTTGCATTTTAAAGAGAATGGAAGTTATTTTATGGGGTTTTTTACAAAAGTAAATAAAAAAAATTTTACTTTATTTTTATTTGTGGCAGCTTAATCTTTCAAGTAGAGGATGGCGGTGGGGCCCAACCACACATAACATCCCATGGGAGGGAATTATTTAGGTGGGGCCCACTCAATCGTATAACCCCCATGTAACTCTTTTTAAGTGGGGGGGGGGGGGGGGCTTTTGAACAACCATCATTAAAGTGCCAACCCCCCATTAGTAATTAATTTAGCTGCTTCAATTAATGAATTAAAAACCAATTTGAATTCCTTTGAATTGTTTTTCCAATAATAAAATAATGGGTTGGCATAATAAATTATTTTTTGGCCATCCTTTTTTGTGTACCTTTGGAGGACTCTTGGTAGAGAATCATCTTCTACAACGAAGAACGCATCATCTCTAACAGAGAATGAGGATGACGCTCGAGCCGGGGATCAGCGATGTGTGACGATCGCAACGTACGATGACATCTTCAAATTCTTTTTTCTGTGCCTTCGAAAACGATCATTGAAACGAGGTAGGGGGTTTGAGTGGAATAATTTCTTGTTCTTCATCATTAAAAACATTTATTATATATGCAGATTGTTAACAACTTAACGAGGAGGGCTCAGACCACACGAACACTGTCCGACTCTCCCCTATTGTTGTTCTCATTTTGTTGACAATGGAGGAAGAGGAATCACGACTGAAATCGGGCCGGCCGTGAAGAAAAACCAACGGTGCATGGCCACCTGGTCACCAAGAGGGCGCGAAACTGTCATGCCGCGTGGAAGGGGATCCACAGCCACGACTGGCCGCGACAGAGGCATGCGGCACCGTCGCACAGCCTAGAGGCAGCATGGTGCTGCGGCCATGCCTGGCCTCGGCAGAGGGGGCATGGTGCCATCGCGTCGTGCTGTGGATCTAGAGGGTGCGGCTTGGCCGAGCCGTAGCAGAGAAGGCCCGACGTCATTGCACCGCGCGGAGGGAAGCAGTACTGCGACGTCGTCGCGCCGCTGCGGAGAATCCGGGATGATGGTCGGGCAAGCCACCGGAGGTCCTAGAGGAGCGGGGGCCTTAGGGTCTAGTGTGACCTGGAAAGGCGCCACCATGAGCCGGTTGGGGTTACCACCCAAACGGATAAGCCATTTGGGTGCCAGGGGGTGTGTGCCTCCCCCTAGGTGAGACAAGGCCCAGAAGCCTTCGGCAGGGCCGCCCTCAGCTGGGCCACCACGGGCCGAGCCGCCCTCATTCGGTCCTCCATGAGCTAGTCCACCTTCGGCCAGCTCCCCCTCGGTCGGGCTGCCACATGCTTGGCCGCCCTCATCCGGGCCGCCTTTGCCCGGGCCACCCTCTGTCCGGCCACTTTCAGCTGGGCTTCCCTCGGGATGCCCCATGCCTTCAGGCCAGGCAACCCACTCAGGATGGGGAATTTCTCAGACCGGGTCGGTCCCTCGGGTTGGGTCATACCCTGGTCCGGACCGGTTCAGGTCGGGTCTCTCCTACTAGGTCGGGCCGGACCTAGACACACTACGGAATGTTTTCACCTTTCTGAAAATATTTTGGGTTACGGGGGCTAGAACAACGAACCGTCTATGGAGACATAAGGCATAGAGAAGGACAATTCTTTTGGAATACCTCAAATGTGGTTTTGACACAATTGGGGTATGGTCGGGTTGGTTTGAACATAAAAACCAACCGGGCCCTAAGAATTAAAATTCCATTAACTCTTAGACCAGGTGTCTTATTGACATTCCTCTGTCGCATTGAGTTCCTTATAATGTGACTGAACTATGAGATACATCAACTGGAGACTTCATGGTAGTTGATGTATCGACACTTGGCTCATGGAGTGAACCCTCCCAGAATCGAGCGTGTTGTGTGCGAAGACCCTATGGCTGGCTGCGACTGTGACGATAGGATCATACATGGACCTAGTACTGTACCAGGATCCTCCGTGGGTTCGACAGCGATGAATTCTGTACAGGGATCCTCTGTGCATTCAATAATGATGAATTCTGTACCAGGATCCTCTGTGGTTTTGAAAGTGATGACATCTGTACATGGATCCAATGTGGGTTCGACAACACTAATACTGTTCCAGGATCCTAGGTGGGTTCGACAGAGGAGATGATCTAGTGGCTTCAACTTATCATCTCTACCACTTTACGTGAGTTGTATACCTATGTGAGCTGAGTATTGTATTTTAGTCGATATCATCGAGTAGAATGAATTTACTTGCTCTGTGGAATGGTTTGATCCAGGGACCGAGTGTTGGAGTCAGACTGTGGTTGGTAACTTAGGTATATGTTTGGGCATATAACTAAGTAGGTATGTTTGATACTTCATGATTGTATCTTACTAATGTGATCAATCCTTAGTGGATTCTAGAAAACCTTGGGGGGCTCGGGGTACCCAATTGAGTATTGTCATACACACCCCTGCACGGGCTTCACCCGTACCATGTTTTGTTCTGTGCAGACGACAGTCAGTAGTGATCGAGGATGAGGGAGATGGACAAGAGGCTTCTCGGAGCTGGACAAGATAAGACATACTTGAGGGAGGAGTTTCTTGAGTTCTGTACCTACCCTTTAGGTAGGATTCCCTGGTGGACGATCCAGGAGGTGTTTTAACCTTTTTTACTTTTACTTGTAATTTTTATCATTTGGGTTTGTATAATGGCCCACTTACTTCCAGCACACTTTCCTTTTCTATATTAGTACTTTTTGGTTCTACTTCTTGTGTTCAGACTATGTGTGTTACAGGATTAAAGGCAATACCGTCCCTTTTTATCGGGGAATCACCTTTATTGCTATTCGCCAGCCCCTGTCCTATGGAAGTCAGGCTTGGGGTAGTCACAGAACGGGTCCCGAGGACGGGTCATGACACGTTTGACTAGAAAAAGTGTCTTGAGATGTTTCATGAAGGGGGTGATTAATGCCTTTTTTTAGGGAAATGGACACACACGACATTTTTTAAATCAATTGGTGCTCCTCTTGTTTTTACCTATTGGGAGGCTTCCATATAACACAAAATTTGATACATGAATAGTTTGTGTAAAAATATTGACATATAATTGTTGTTTTAATACATTAGGGACATTTTGATACATTAATATCATATTTTAACCACTATGTAATCTTTTTTTTACCTTAATCGTTATAATTACCCTTTATAATATTTACTAATAGTTTGTGTCTATAACCATATTGATATAATTAGAGAATATATATTATGATTATTCCAAATATTAAATCCATATTTACAAAATCAAATCATATATGTGGAATAAATTAAATTAATCTCCCAGAAGGGATGATGAATCTTGTTTTTATATTATAAATGATCAGAAGTTTGAGATGTTTCAATATCAAACAAAAATTTTAAATTGATTCTAATGAAATAAATACTATTAAATTATTTTTAATTTTTATAATTTTATTTTAAATTTAATTAAAAATATAAATATCCTTATAAAAAATTAGGTGAAAAATTAGTTGTGTATTAAAATTCAGAAATTTGCACTATTCATTAAAAAATAAATTTTTTAGAAAAATAACATAAATTAAATGTTAGAAAATTTTACAGTTAATATTTCCAAAATGATTTTTATTTTGAAATATAAAATTTATAAAACTATCAAAATTAATTTTAGAAATATGTAACCCATTAAAAGGTGGTAAAACCAATTTTGTAAAAATATTGATTTTTATGTGTAACGTTGGGTTTATTTATATATTATTTTTATCAAATTTATTGGATGAAATTATGACCAATTTTATTATATATATCATATATATATTACATTAATATAATAAATTAGTTATTATAAATTTAATTTCATAGGATTAAATGACTTTTTAAGCAATAATATTGTTCTTTTGATAAAAACATTCCATTTATATTCAATTGGTTATTGTGTTCATTTCTAATTAATAGGAAAACAATGAACTAATCCATATAATTTTATAATTTAGTTAATATTATTCATAACATCCAATTTAATGGATATGTTATTACTTATTATATTATATAATTATATTCAATATAATATTATTATTTGGTAAAACTCGGTCTTTTATATTATGCAAGTAGCCAAGGAAAGATATTTTTTCGAAAAATGTATTATATCCTCCTTAATACTGGTACATCAAGCTATAAATTAGGATTCATATAAATTATACATGTTGTATGTATCTATTAACTAACATGTATTTTTTTAAAAACCATTCTAGCAATAAAATTATATTTACTCTAAAAGTAAAATATTATAATATCTTTGGGAGTTACATTATAACTATAAAATATTTTATTTAAAAAATAAACATTAACATTATTAAAATTTCATAAATTATATCATTAATATTTTTATTTATATATTTTTATTTTTAAAACTTTTCAAATTATTATGAAACATATTAAATTCATTAAATGAAAATGTAGTTTCAATAAATATCTATATTTTATCACCATTTATAAAAAAAATTAAAAAAATTTCAAAATATATCACTAAGTTAATTATTATATTTTTATTGAAAAATGAAGTTTCTTTTTTGAAATATATTCTACCAAATAGAAATTATTAATTTAATCATAATTCTGAAAACTCGATGAAACTGAATTTTAGAAAAATTCATATATAAGCATAAAAATGGATTTATTCTTATATTATTCCAAGAAAAAATATTAAATGAATGATAAAAATATATATTTAATATATAATATCCAAATTTATTGAAAATAATCCCCTAATAATGATTAAAATATATTATCAAGATAAAAACACCTTGGGAGTATAAAAATTGTTTTATTGAAAAATTAATTTGATTACTTTCAAATGCTATTATTTTCATTTATAATAAATTAAATGAAAATTAATTTACTTTAATCAGGTGTAAACAATATTATTTATTAATTTAGTTAGGCCTATTATACAGTCCAATTTAATGAATAAGTTATAACTTGTCATTTAATAATAAAATTTTACTAGTATATCAGTGTTTTTTTAATCTTGGTTTTTCATGTAACACAAGTTAATGATGAAATATAATTTATAATAAAAAATAATTTTATTAAATATTTTGGATTTAAAAAAAACCCATATTTCAATTACCCTCGTACTCATAACAATGAAGATATATTTAGAGGTATAAATTTTCTAACATTATTCCGAAACCTTTTTCTATTTATGTCCAATAACATTAACCGTATTGGGTTTCTAATGGATCCACATCATCATAAAAAACTTTTATTATGCTTTTGAGATATATACATCCCAAATTAAATTTCAATACATATAAATTTCTTATTGGTAAATGAATGTGGAACCTATAAAGGATTTTTCACTCTTCAATAATTTGTCATATAGATAATGTTATCATGGTGGTTAATCATCTAATTGGTAAAACGAATAATTGGTATTAATTGATCTATAACACTAAAATTTCAAATGAAATTAATAGTATTGATTGGAATAATTACATGTAGATATTATTTTAATGCTAAATGCACTATGAGAAAATGTCAATAATGGTGATGATATTTCTCAATTAATGGAAGTAGACGGATAAAATGGTACTAAATAAGAATAAAAATTTACATAGATAACAATTATTTATGTGAATTAAATATGTAATCCTTGAAGTAATATTGATTAATTATTAGATGTTATAATGTGTATAATTTAAAATTTACATAATTCATATTCATATTTTTTATATAAATATGTGGTATCATGTTCCATCAATATAAAAAAATAAGTCAAAAATTATTATGTTTAAATGTATAACCATGAAAAGAAGTAGGTGGATGAGAACACTAAAAAATTAAATTTAGAAAAACTGAATAAGGTATTGGTGAAATTCCCATCTATTAGTAAATATGGAATGAACAACCATGGAATATTCAGTAATAGAGTAACAGTTTAGTTCATCTATGGAGATTAAATCAATAAAGATAATGATTATACGTGAAATAACGATTCCAAAAATGTCTAATGATTTAACAATAATGATATGTGGTACTATTTAAATGTATTCCCCATGCATCATGGGAATTTTCCAAGAAAAAGGACAAGGGATAATGTATAATAATATGTAATATGTACGATTGAGTTTGAGGTTACTAATGATTTAGTTGTAGGTATAATTATCATAAATTAAAATTTAGATAATTTTATATTTTATTCCAGGTCTTGACATTTTCTAAATCATTCTTATTTTCCAACGAAATTATATACTTTAATAAATAAAAAATAAAGATGTTTTAAATGAAGAATCATATTAGATGACTTATAAAATAAAGGATATGTCATCCTTTAACCATTTTGAACCCCCCACTATTTGAAAATGATACTCTAATCCATTTGGGAAACCATTATATAATCAACAGTATGGTGTGTAATTAAAAATATAATGGAATCTAATTATTATTGAAAAACTGATATTATTATTTTGGATAGAGATATTGTATCCCTGGTCTCTAGAGGGGAGACTACATAAATGAAATAATAAATAGATATATCACTATTATCTCTTATCAATATAATTCATGGAATTAAAGAGAAGACAAAACCAATGAATAAAATTGGTATACATCAAATAGAGGATATACCTCATTTGCCGGAAGGATATTAGGTTTTTCATTATGAACTTCTTGTACATCCTATTAAGAATGTTTATGATATTTATGTAGATCTCAAACATATTGAAAACTATATATATTGGGATCCATATCAGATATGAACAATTGAGTTAGTGAAACATATTAAATAACTTCATGAATATTGTAGTTTAGGATTTATTTTCCCTAGTGTTTACCATAGGAAGCCTAAATTTTAATTTTCATAGAAGACTAATATATCTACAAGATTTTTCATCAAATACAGTTTAATAAATTCCATTTCAATAATGAAATTTTATAGTCATACATATATTTATGATTGGTTTTATCAACATTATGTAGATTAATTTATTTCTGAGACTGGCCTTGATTCTTGGAATCATTTAAAAAACATATATAAGTAATATTTTATAAATATTTAATTTCATATGAGTAATATATATATTTTTAATTTATAATAATTCTCTTTGGATTAACTAATCTATCTTCTAATTTTCTGGATATAATGATAAAAATATTTATATATTGTATCAATAATTTCATTATGTTATTTATTAATGATATCATAGTATTCTCTAAAATAGGCGATAAGTATAATAATCATTTCTAAATAATTCATTAGACTCTATGATAAATGTAGTAATAAAGAAAAATTATAAATTGTGAATTATAGATTCCAGAATATTCTTTCCATTTGTATGATGTCTCTATAGATGTATTATTAGTTGTCCCTTTAAGTTAAATTAATGTTATATAATGTTTAATGGAATAAAATATAGATGTGTTATGGAGTTTCTTTTGATTATTCAGTTACTATCGATGGATTGGTCCAAATTGTTTTTATTATATAAGCAATTATCTTATTTAACACATGAATGGTTATCATCATAACATTACAATAATATGATGTCATTTTCTTGAATATTTAATGAATATATGGGTAAACTAATTGATATTGACATTAATATTTATAAGGTTCTAATTTTTTATATACAATGTTTCATAATGAATGGAATTTGATTATTCCATATGAATACAGATATAGTTTTTCCTATTTCTAATTTTTTTTAATTTTTAATGAATATAATTATCCAACTCATGGTATTTAGTTGGACATCACAATATTTTTATTGAATATGTTGCATAATTACCTTTAACATGAAAGATATGAAATATATATGCATCAAAAATATTTTAAATAAACATTCTACTAAAAATATTAAAAATAAGGTATTTGATATTGTTATTACTCCTCAGGTATTATTATTTCTTAATACATAACAACCGTGGGAAGGAAATGTTTTTTGATTCATTGACAAGGAATTATCATATATTCTTTTAATGAATAAGGATAAAAAAATAATAAATTAATATTTTCAGTAATGTGTTAGAAGTTAAAAAATAATGTAGTAAACACCTCAATTTTTTTCTAAATAAATAAAAAATAAGTCCACTATAGAATAGGAAATGTAAATTTTTTGAGTGTAATAATATTAAAAAAAATTAATGATGTAAATGATGGGATATTGAATACATTATACATGAAGACGGTATACTATGATTTGTAAATGGTTTATTCCAATCAATATATACCTAAATAAATATAATAATTATTAAATGAATATCATAAATAATATTTCACTATATACCATAGTGGAACAAAAACATATCAATATTAAAATTTATGTTATTTTTTGGATTATATGAAATGGAAAAATCTTTACTATGTAAATTTTTTTTTGTTTTTCGTAATGTAGTTGTTCAAATACAATATCTTTAAGGATTAATGAAACATATACCAATTTATATGTGTAAATGGATTACAATAATATGTAATTTTTATTTCATATTTAATGAGCCTTATAAATAGTTACACAATATGGGTTGTTGTTGATCTCCATGCCATGTCGTTGCTATAGTGGATGGTCTACATCTTTAAGGACAAAGGGTAATATATATTTTATTAATGATTCAAGAAATTAGGGTCTACCACTTTGGATTTTATCACATCATGACACATGGTTTAAATTAAAATTTTGGAAGAGTATTTATTTGTCCTTTTTCACAAAATGAAATTTGAGAAATCCTATAATACTCAATCTAATGGACAGTCTGAACAGAAAATTCAGATATTATAAACATGTTCTAGAAATTATCACTTTTCATTCATGGTATATTGAATCTTTACATACCATTGGTGTATTATTTATATAATTTTATATTTCACTATTGAATTTAATTTTCACTGTATTAATCATTGTCTTGAAACATGTGTCGTACTCTAAAAATTTAGTATTAAGTATTTGAATGGAATATTGAAGGAATATATCTCAAGGAGGATACAAAAATGAATGTAATGACTATTTGGAATAATAATTGGGGTTGTTAAAGTAGAATAAAATATTGTATGGATATCCAAGGGAATGATTTTTATTTTCAATTAAGTGATACTATTTCATCAAATTTATCATTGTAGAAAGGTATTACTCTATTTTACCAGAACGGGAACCCATATCCTTGGCTCATCATGACTTATGAATTTCTATAATGAATTTGTGTATTGTTTTACATTTTGTAAATTCAACATATATTCTCTAAATTTTATGATGTATTCCATATATTTTTAATGAGGTAGTAAATTCCATACCCAATTCATGCTATCACTATAGAGGAAATAGAATTGAAACATGTCTTTTATTACTATGAAAATACTATAAAGATTTATAATAATACAGAATATGTGTTGTAGATTAAAATGACATGATTCACGATAGTAAAATGAATATATCATAAAATATAAGATGAAACTTGGTAATAGAGAAATAATTATGAATAAAAACCCACATATATTCATGATGATATAATAAGGAAATTTTGGGGATGAAATTTTTGATTGGAGGGAAAATCTAACTCATGAGATTTATTTTTTGTATGTAGGGATTTAGTTCTATTGAAATAATATAATAATTTTTATATATTTATTAAAAAATATTATCAAATCCCAAATTAAAAAAAAATCAAAATTAGCTGTTTAAAATGATATATATTTTTGAATTCTGAATGTCATTATTTTCCATGAGAGATTATTGAATTTTTATATTATAATTGTTTTTGGGTGAATAACTAGTTTACATAAACAGTAATTTTTATGTAATAATATTAATGTTGTATTAAGAATAATTATTATGAATATATTTTGTTTAATAATTATTTATTAAATGAAATTGTATTCATATAAGAATATAATATGTAACTTATCAATATATGGGTAATTTTTTCAATGTTTATGTAATGTTTGTGTTTTGTTAAAATTAATTTGTTTTAATTATATATAATTAAAAAGTACAAAAGATACCATTTGTTTTATGATTTAAGGGAAATATATATTTATCCGATAATATATATATGTTATAACAATTAATTAAATGACATTTGAGATTATACTTGATTTGTCTATTAGAAAATTTTGAAAAATTTTATCATTGAATTTTATGATAATATGTTAACATTAATGTTAACAACATCTTAAAATTTAATCTTATAAATTGTATTACTTTTTTAAGTCATTATAATTCATATTAGTTTATTATTTATACTATATTTTTTTATCAAAACAAAAAACAAATAATGTAAAATACAATTACCACCCCTTTTGTTAAATGTGTTTTCTACTAGTTTAAACATTAAGACAAGGGTATAAATATAAAAAAGAGTTTTTATAATTTTGTATGAAAATAGTTTTCACCTTATATTAACATAAAATCTACATCTTCAATTCCCATTATTTATATGAAATTGGCTTTATATTATTCAAATATTTTTTAATTCCATGTGTATATGTCCCCTCACTTATAAAAGGTATACTATTCAACTCCTTAATTAACAATGTTTTAGAACAATATATATTCTAATACCAACCCAAAATCATTTTACTTTCAGTACCTTTATTATTGAGGTTTTTTATATATTAATACCCTCATATAAATGCTTTTTTTGTAATCCAATAAGGGAATCTCAAATTATTGTTATTCTTCCAACCCAACTATTTCAATCATTAATTTTTTTATATTAGTAGATATATTTTGTATCCATCCTAAAATAATTCCTCTAGTATCATAAATAATAAATGTTTATTGAATATTATTGTATATTCATTATTCACCCCATTTCAATCAATTGGGAAATTAATGTATTATATGGGCATGAATGTGGTCCACTGCCTCAACCTAGTGATATAGTTAATTTTCCATTTTTGAATAAAATTGATTGATATAATCAAATATTTAATAAATATATATTATTTATGATTTCATTATGATCTTAAATAGTGAAATAATATTTATTTTTATTTCATTGTTTTCATTAGAAATTGAAGACATCTTTAATTCATACATTATGTCTACCTTATCCATAAATTGTATAATTAATTTTTATAAATATTATTTTTTGGATGGATATAAATATTTATATAGTGAATATATATGGTATTTATATAATGATTATCATTACTGAGATGTTTAAATCATAATAATGAGGCAAAGATCATAACTAACTAATCTAATAATAAATGAAAAATGATGTAGTTATCACCTAAAATATAAATTAGAATAATATATTGTAAATTATAGACTGAAAATAGTCTACATATAAAACATGTATGTGTTTTTTAAATATATATGTTTCATTTATATAATTTTCATGAAAAAAATTTATTATTGAAGAAGCTAATTTATATAGGATATATTTCAGACATGGGTTATGTGTTTCTCATCATAATTATTTTCTAAAAGAAAAATTTCATATTCAAAAAATAATTTGTGGATTCTATTAAATACAATTAATTTTTTATATCAAGAAAATTTTAATATTTATTGTATTCCATTTTTCTTATATAGAGATTTCTCTTATGGGTGTTATGAATCAAAAGTTACCAAGGAAGTAAGTATTTTGTAATTCTTAGTAACTTTTTATAGGGATTTTTATGTATAAAAATAAAATAATGAAATTATGAGATATATAATTCCAATATCATTGGAATTTTATTTTTATCGGGGTATTTATGGTAATTTAATTTTTTTCTTTTCATTTTCCTCTTACTATTAACTCAATATTCAAAAAGAATGTATTTTTGGAAAATAGATATTGTTTATAAATTTAGTTGTTATTATATTTATTCTATGTAGATATTTTCATTAAATTGTATTTATTTTACAAAGATAAATTTATTTTACTTCTTCCCATGTTTTAATTTATTTAGAATATATAAAAATTAATATTTTTTATATTTTCTGAATGATATAATTTTATTATAGTTGTGAAAAAATGATCGGCATTAACATATACCAAAATAAAAAAAAATCTCTTTGTAACTACACTTTTGTTACTATAATATATTTGTAATTATTACGTGTTTTTTTATATTTTTTTAACAAATAGTCTATAACTAGTTATATTATAATTATGTTCTTTCAAAATGAAATGGTTGTTTTCATCTAAACATTTTCCGATGATATTTTAAAATTATTGTCATCTAATTTGAAGTCTTGTTACAAATCTTATGATTTTAATGGGATAAAATATAATGATGAAATCTCCCAAAATACATTGGATTTATTATTATAATGTTTAACTAGTGATCTACTGAGGAAAATTTTAACATTTCATATGTTGTTTTTTTAATATGATTGTTTTTATAGATTATTTAGTGAACTATTACTGCATCCATTCATATAACCAATGTATTGGGATTAATATGTCATGTTTGAGGCATATTAAATCCCATAGATTCATTATTAGGGAATATGATATAATATGGTTTCGGTATTTGGAATATTCCATAACTGTTGGTGTGTGATATATTAGTATGAGTACCTGACCTTTTGATTATGATGTCTGATATGATGAATTCTGTTTTAATAAAACTACTTATATTAATCCCTATAATTAGTTATATTGTTATTACAGCCCTTGGAATATTCCCTTTTTGTTATAATATTTCTTTTGAATATTAATTTTTAATATCATAAATTTTATTCATTCTTTATTTTTTAAATCACATCTTTTATTGTAAACATTCCCTCACTATGTTTCTATGCTCATGTTTTATTATGTTTTCATTTTCCCAATATACCATGAAGGGGTTTATTATTGATTTAAAGGGTATAATAGAAGAAATAATAATATTATAAATATTATTTATTGTTTTATTTAGTTTTTTGATTTACAGTGTGACAATCATGTATGTTTATATTCTACAAATACTGAAAAACGATTTTTTTTTGGCGAAATCACATTAAAATTGATCTAATTTAATAAAATAAACACTATATCATAGTTAATGGAGTTTGGGTGTTGCATAAACCACCATTGGAATATTATGTATTAATTTTATAAAATTTCATTTAGATCTCTAATTTTTGTAAAAGTTTTAATACAATTATAATAAAATATATTATTAATCATTCGATCAATATAACATGTAATTATATGGGTCATTTGTACCATTATCATGAATTAAATTATCACAAATATATCAGCAATGATTAGTTAATGTTAAAGGGTAGTAATATTGGGTAATAATATAAATTTAGGATGGTTTTTTTAATTATTTTAATGGTAATATATATAATTTTATATCTTTTTGATTGTGTGATAAATAATTAAACAAATTTTATGAATGCAGAACATCTAAAAATGGAATTTGTTATAATTCTACCTTATTCATTCCTATGTTTTTTCCTAAAATATACATCGAAAAATATAATAATATCCAATACATGTATACCATCATCATGGACACTTTTATATAGATGAAATAATGACCATGGTGTAAGCTCTACAAGAATTGAATCGAAACATTCATGGGGATTGAGACATTTAAGACATAACAATCGATTTTAATAAATAATTTTCAATAAATATGAAATAATAAATTATAATGAAATAAAATTATGTAATTTAAATATAAATATTTTATCGATGTAAATTTATAGTATATAAAATTTTATTATACAGGAGGTTAAAACAAGATTTATTAAGGGGATGAATAACTTAATGTGATTTTTAACATAATTTTTATTAATTTGGATATACCATTTCATCATTGAATATTTTATTCCATTATTAAGTTTCTTATGTAATATGTGTTTTGATATTTTATTTCCAATTATTAATATTGAATTAAAATTTTCACATAATATCATCATTTATTTCTTCATATAAAAAATTTTGTAGTCTTTTTAAATATTTTTTCTAAATTAAAAATCCTTGTGACACACATCTTTTTGGGAACTGTTTTTTCATTAATATTGTATATATAAATAGCAATGAAATAAATTTTCCATAATATATCCAAGATATTTATTTCATATAATCAATTTAATATCCTTCATTCAAAGGATTTTGAATCAAGCATTAAAAATCTATAAGGGTTTACTTTCTCAAACGTATTTCTTGGAGAATGGTTTTTTATTTATAGATTTATATTCATTGATATGGTTTATATATTATCTCCTTGATATTAAATATCGTGGCTCCATTGATAATCTTGATATTTTTTGTTCTTCTCAAATAATATATTTTATAATGATCTTTAATTTTAAATATAGTAAATAAATTTCCTTAAAATCCTTGTATTAATTATTTCAGACTCTTTCTCTTCCATATCCATGTTCAAAAAAATTATTATCGATTGTATATATATATATATTAATATTTTATAGTGGCCTTTTATACTACCATTACAATTCATTAAATTTTTTAAATGAATCTCTTAAATAAATTTTCTTTTGAATCAATTTTAAATTGCATTATAAATGTCTAAATTTAATGTTTTTTATTATATATGGATAGAATGTATATTAGAAATGTAATAGAAATTTTTTATAATCACAATTAACATACATGTTTCCATGGTATTTCAATGAATATACTTACTAGATGTTAAATGATATTTCATATTTTTAAAAATGTATTAGACAATGAAATAAAATTTCTAATTTTCATCGAAAGAATATTTCACATGTATTTTAAAATGTTTTTTTTTCATTTTTTTCAACCTACACAAATGATTTATAAGAATCAATATGGTTATATTATAATGATTTAATCGTTCTAATTTATATATATGTCTTATGATGATCGGTAATGTAATCTGAATTTAATCCCATTTCCTTTCCATGGGATGATCATCCTTAAAAAATAATAATGGTTGTTAATTTATTTTATTTTCAAATCCATTGAGTTGTGTTCATTTTATTGTCTATATACATCATTGATAATGATTATTGAACCTAGGATATAGTTATTCAATTAATTCTATAAGTATTTATTCATTTAATATATAATGTGGCATTTGATCAACTAGGATACTCCTTTTTAAATGGTTATATGAAATTTTATTGCATGAGTTTGAATATAATGTCCAAGGATGCCTAATTTGTTTATATTATTTAAATGTGTTCCAATAGTTCCTTAATAAATGGTTTTTTCATAAATTTCATGTTTATTTACTCTTTTTATTTTTATAAAATTTTATTATAACATATTGGTTTAATGTGTGATATATTTGTTGTTTAAGAGTGTGATTTTCAGTTATGAGGGATTTTGTTCTAGTTTGAGAACCTCCTGTAAAATTAGGTTGGATGTTTTATATGGGACACATTAATACCATGAATTTAATACATGTTGTGAATATTTTGTGCGAATGATTCTATAAAACTAGTTCATATTGTGAAAAAGTGATAGGCTGTGTAACATTTTCACTTTATAAATCACATGATTGGCGATTTTTTATCTAAGGAGATTAATTTTTTGGTGAATATGAAACATGATGGATTCACATCGTGAATCATGGATTTATTACATGAATCATTTATTAGATATAGTTTTTTATATTTTTCATGTCTGAAAACATTTTATATGGTTTTATTTTCAAATCAAAGAATCCTAGTATATTCAATAGATATTTTAGTTGATCTCCCTTCTTCTAGATAACTCTATTAGACATTTTATCTCTATGTAGGATCTCTCACTTCATAATGGTAAGTGGCCTTTATGGTTCATTGTTTCCATTTCACATGGAAGATGTGTTGGATACTTTTTTGTATCTAAAATCGCTTGATAATAAGGACATGTTGATGATTACATCATGTTATTTATATATCAATGGATGAATTGTTATATGGGGGATGTTATATTGTTGGTTGCGATATGCAAGGTGCTATTTGTTCGGTGTATTTTATAATTATTCCATTATGAAATTTATTTTTCATTTGTAATTTTAATTTAGGATATGTGAATCAATTTTAGGTCCCCCATTATTGTCATTGTAATCCTGCTACTATTAGTGGATCATGTTATGAGCATGTGGGATATCAGTTTGAGGAGGGTGGTTTAGTCTCTGTTCTTTATTGAATGAACTATAAATTCTCATATCTGGATAATTAATTTATAAACTAATTTTAATTATTGTTGTATTTTCCTAAAATTATTTTCAAAAAAACATATTTTACCCAAGGTTTTGGTAATATTAAATTTGTGTATTTAAATCATAATGTAATTCATTATAAATAGATGTTTGATAAAAGAATATGGTCCTTTGAAATTGATTATGAAAATCCAATTTGAAATGATTTCAGAAATTTATAATATGGGATGCATTTTTCACTTATGTCAATGTTGTAGATTAGGGATATCATCTATTTTAATATCGTGGGGTTCAATCAAGGGTTGTTATTAATCTCCCAAGGCCCATTGTTCTTGGGACATTGCATTGAAAACACTAGGGGGTTTCAATCGCGTGTTTTCCCTCTACTCGTAATGCCTATTATTCTATGGCCTTGAGTACAACATAGTAATTGATTATGGTAAGATTTTTATTCTACCGTAACCTATTATGATATTTTCTTGATTTAATTGTTTTTTCATTGGATTTTATTAGGTATTTATATAACATCATTTACTTTTATAAACATTTAAAAAATTATTCATTTAAACTGTTTTTCTTGGATTGTATGATAAACAATCTACGATGGGAAATATTTATTTTGATTTTGATATAAATCTAATTAAAAAATTATCCATAAATTTTTTCTATAAAATGGTTATAGTTGGATTGTTTTTAAAAAGACTATATTAGTAACACCTAACGGGGATCCTATTGATCTTTTTTTTCTCACACGATGCACATCCCTTTGTTAGTCTGTTGGCCTTATTTTTTATTTTGATGAAAAAAGGTATGCCATTTTAGTAAGGAAACTGGGTGTATGTTCACTAGGCACGGTAACATGGGGTGAGATGGTGTGACTTTAGCATCATTATCACATAGTGTAGTTGAATATTTTAGTTTTCCTTTGTTTTTTGACACGAAATTTGGTGGTTTTATAACATTTTTAGTTTCATTTTTTTCTTTTTGCATTGAGTTATGGAATATTTCATTCTGAGTAGTCTTCCATTTATTACACTATTTATATATATTCCATATATTCTACATCAGTTTGGAAAAAATTATTCCCCATTATTGTTGTGAATGCTCATGTACTAGTCTTCAGCTTGTGCTGATCAAATTTTTTTGAGTATAAGGATGATTGGGTTAGGTGATAGTTTTTAAGGGAACCCTCAGTCAATTTGTTTAAAAAATTTATTATATGATAGTTATTTTTATTCATGGGTTGTTTCTAGATTTAATATAGTATTCTCAGTGTGTGAGAGGTATGTTTTGGTAATTTTCTGACCGGATCTGTTCATGAAAATACATAAGTTACCATTCGATATAGGGATGTGTGACTGATTTGTTGATTTCTTGATGAAAATAACAATTTTTTACTTATGGATTGCGATGTAGTCAAATATTACCTCATTTTCTGGATATTTTTCTTTTTATATCAATACATTGATATTCCTTTGATGCTCCTACCACAAGTACTATAGTAGGATGGTCCTCATGGAGGTCCTCATTTGGATCAGAATATTATCATGGAAATTGTATGATCATTTCATTAATTAAAAAAAATTCATCACATTTTGGAAACATAGTTGTATAATGTCATCCAAGATATACAGGGTAAAGAGATCTATATTCTGATTTTAGGCCTTAGAATTCACCATCCATTGTGGTTATGAATTAACCACAAGAGTAAAATGACTATATAGATGACATAGATCAGATCATCAACATCTAGGATACAACTGAGAGTATCAGGATGAAGTGGATATCATTCAGACCTGAGGTTCCTAGTATGATATTATAGTATTTTATTTTATAGGATGATAAGGGCGTGGTAATAGACTAGAATCATTTCAATACATTATTCCTCTAATATTTGTTAATAGAGTCATTGATGATGGAAAAGCATCAGAGCTCCCCTTTTTGTATCATGGGGAGAATTTAGTTTAATTGTATATCAATATATTTTTGGAGTAAGATTTTTTTAGACATTAATGGTAAATATTGACAAGATAATGGGTCAGAAGTGCCTAAATATATTTATAATGAATATCATATCACAATAATTTATGCCGAATCATTCCCCCAATAAAGAGAAAACAAATACAGTTGTGATAGAGAAGATGAAATTGTATAATGAATTGAATTTTCCCCTTCTCTTCCAAACAGTAAAAGAATTAGTGGCCTGCAATGAATGAAGTGGAATTTTCCTGAGCATCACAAGATTATTGTATGTGTTTCACAGTAGCAATCCTCTAACATACCATTAATGAAAAAAAATTAGGACCATAAATTTTTATGTGTGTGTCATGGTTGGTCACACATGACAATCATTATTCATTCATATTATGATATGCAATTTTAATGTCCATTAAATAATTTTCCTCTTATTATTATTGGATATGTATATGCATCATGATAGTTATTGATATTAATATCCATTGGACAATGTGGCACAGTTAGAAGCCTTGAATTTCGCATGGATACAACCACCTACCTTTTGGATAATGCACCTTTCGCATAGTGAATGAGATTACTATTGATGATGAAACAGTTACAATTCCAGTAATAGGAAGTAAATTTTTATCATTCTCTATGGAGACATCCCCATTTTATATTGATCCCTACCTATAATTTATATCATCACATATTTTTTATATTTTTAAACCTCTAATGGAGCTCATTTTCTTTTTTATGGATTAACTAACACCACTTCAGAAGAAGATAGTGTGGGAGTGTTTGGGTTCATTTTATAATTTATCGATAACTGATTCTATGTTATTTTGGGATATACATATTCATGGTCTATATTTATTTGATTTCATTAAAAATATTGATTTTATATTCACTCATCAAATTGATCTTAATTTTTATCATTAGAGTGACTTGAAATTTATTGATGATGGAAGATCTCTGGTGTGTCCAGGAGAGTGGCATCTAAAGTCTGATCCTTCTTGTAATTCCTAATACTAGATTAATATATATTTTTCTTACATTCTCATTTAATAATTATGAGGTTTTTTATCTCATTGATCATACCATAGTTTTTTGGGACTTTGATTATTTTTACACAATTACTTCTTATGTCTTCCTCAATAGAGGGTGGAGTTTAATGTTTACATGGATTAGAGTATGTAGCTTACCTCAATACCATCATATTACATGGAACTAAAAGTGTTAAAATATACCAAGGATCAGTTGGATGGTATAATAGAAAATTGTTTTGTTTTACCTTGTCTTCTAACCTATGAATCCCCAATTCTCATTTCAAAGAGGATTGAAGGATCATTTCTATTATTCCTAGACTATCAAAAGGTGAAGCTGGTAATAGTTATGAATATATATCGATTCCCCTATAAGGTTAATTTGTTTGATCATTTGAAATGTGTGAAGTGGGTTTTAATGATCGATAATCGGTCATATATTTATCAACTCAGGGTTTGGGAGTTTGATATATAGAAGACAAAATTAGATATCTTGTTTTACCACTATAAATATCCATTGATGAAATTTGGAGTAACATACTCTCATTTAGTTTTTTGGGTTTTTATGAAAAGGATATTTCCACAAACCAAGCCATAACACCATCCATCCTGGTGCTCAACCTAGTTTATGTCATGTCTTGAAGGGTGTTGTCATTCCCCACGGGTTAGAAAATAGCGTGGGGTATCAATGATATAACTTTGAAATGATTTCACCCAAATACATAAACCTAAATTAGAAGAAATTATAAATAAACCAAGATAATAAATAATAAACAAAATTTGGAAGAAATATGTTTTCATATATATGTTTATTACATTTAAATGAATACAAAAATTTTCAATAACATCAATGAATAAGATAAAAATTATGAAACAACCATATGAGAAGAAGGGAATTTCCCTCATGCCACCACCATAACACCTTTGATGGAAGTCCTCTAGCATCTCAAAACACCGTCTATGAACACCTTTCCATTACCTATGTCAAACAAAAACAGATCTACATATACCCAAATGTGTAAGTTTGGTGTGAGAAAAATCGTATTAGGATTCCACCCAACAAAAAATATTCCATTCTATAAACATTATACGATAAAATAAAATTTATATTTTATAAAAATCATAGATATAGATTCAGAGGAAAACAATTTTAGTAGAATAAATCCATTCTATTTATTAAATCAACAAGGTTTATTGTATTCCGACAGTGTGTATGATATCCCATGAGAACAGAAATTCATGAGATATCCTTATGGGTACTAGTTAAGAGTGTTACACTAGAGACATCATATCATAGTGAAAAGTGTTATTAAAACCACAACTTCCCACATTCTCATGCACGAGCCACGATAGAGGATATCCATCTAATGTTCAAGTTTCCTCCAAAATAATCAATATTTAGTCAGTGATGTCATCATTAATCCTGATAATTGAATCTAGGATAAGATACTTCAAAATCACTAGAATACTAGTCCATGTCCACCCTCCTAGTCACCTGGGATTCCATTTGATATCATTTTCCATTTCTCATATCACATAAATCAATAATTTCACATATACTAAAGAAGAATAATATGTTACAGTGGATAATCAACCATTCTCTTGGACAAAATATATTTAAAAAAAACAATCCAAAACCCTTTTAGAGCATGATACACAATATTTTCAAACCCAATTTTTTTTTGAAACCAAACCCATTTTAGATCATGATTCAGAAAATTCGCACATTTTATAAAACTCCTTGAAGGCATTAAATATTAAAACATATATGAAATACACATGGAACATTACATATTTCCTTTAAGATAGAATTTTTGACACCAAAGATCCTTGAATCAATTTAAAAGAACATTTCAAATATCACACTCAATGAAAAGAACGTATTTGTACACTCATGAAAAAACATTGAATTCATCAAATAATGTTTAATCATTGAACCACCTACCTTGTCTTTCAAAACACTTGGAAATCGATGATAAACCCCAACTAAATCTCAATAGATTCAGATATAGGAATCATTAAACAATAAATGTAATTATTTAACACTAAAAATAATGATATAACCCAAATAATGAAACCCTACACACCAGAGAAAACAATACCCAATGAATAGATGAAGAAAATCCTAGAAAATATTATAGAAAACTATAAATAAGGAAAGTACATGAGTATTTAAGGAGAAATGTCACCATAGAGTATACCAAAATGAATCCCAAGGGAGACGAGAGGAAGGGTTGGCATGCCTAGGGTAGAAATACCTAGAGTGGGTGAGATTAGGAGTTTTGGGGTTGAAATCGGGGACATATAAAACACAAAATCCAATTTCAATGACCTGAATAGGCCACATGTTTAGTCCATCGGTTTGAAAAACTATGCTATGATCATTCTACCAATATTGACCAAGATAAACCTACAGTACCATTATCCCACATGGTCTAACATACTTTACGAATTTTTTTGTGTGGCCACTGCCTCAAACCGGCCACCTACCACATGATTACCTGGGAAGGGGAGCATGGTTTCCACTAACCATGTGCCAAACATGCACAACATTATTTCCAACCAATTTTCCCTAATTTTCTCAAAGAACGCAATGGAAATTCATGGGAAATGTTATAAAAAAATAAATAGGAAAAAAATAAAAATTAAACCGTAGATATTACAATTCACCCAACCATAAAACCCTTCCATCCTCATAAAGTCATCCTGACGGTTTATCAATGACTTAATTGTGGTATCCATAATCTACCCATGACATATGCTATAATGTATCATGGAAATCAGTAGTGTGCCATGAAAGGAAATGAACCAACATAATATACATCCCTCAAAACACATTCTCTTGGGAATCTACAATCTGTACTGGTTGTTCAAGCACACATAAATTGGGTACCAACTCAAACTCCTCCCATGTCAGCAGATGCGATGGATCTGGTTTTTACTTCATCAATTAAGATACATAATATAATTCATGAATTGATATTAGTTTCTAAGGTATGGATCACCTGTATGGAACCTTACTAATCATATCAGGGATCTCGAATGGTCCAACAATCCAAGGTGTTATCATTAATTGATTTCCCAAACAACGGTGAACCAAGCCTGGTGACACTTTTATGAATGCCCAATCACCCAAAAAACTCTATATCATGGTGCCTCTAATCAGAATAATATTTATGGAAACCATAATCTATCAACAATATCTACAGGATTAACTTGAATTTCTCAGATGGCTCTTTCACAAAGCTCTGTCCCAAAAATAAAACACCACCCACCTCCCCCCAACATAATGAGACCAACACAGGAAACCGTAGGGTCAATCAAAAAGATTATTTTGGATCATGTATTAAAAAATTTTGTTATATGAAAACTAGAGAAATCCCAAATTGTTATCTCATGACCCAATAAAATCTAAGACCCATTCTCTGAGCATGTCTAATAGAATCTGATTTGTGTGCTCAGTCTGACATTCTGTTTGGTGATGGTATGCAGTGATAAATTTCACCTACGACCCAAATTCTTTTGGAAGGACTTATCAAAATTATGAGGTAAGTGAGAGTCTCTAAATAATATGATTGTCTGTCATAATCCTTGGAGCCCTCAATTTCCTTGATATACAACTAGCTTATCTCATCCACCTTAGCAGCATCTCTAGAAAGAATGAAGTGGGGTGATTGGGTCAGATGATCAATCAACACCCAAATGAAATTCTAATGGAAAGAGACAAGGATGAAGATCTTGATGGTCATAAGAGTATGAGGATAATCCTGGGAAAATCATCGTAATGATATATTTAAAGAAATTTATAATTGTATTATTAAATTAAATTTAATTAAATAGTTAATTATTTCCTGAAATGTATTGTATATGGGATAAATATTAAACACACTCCACTTCTCTGTTATATATATCACTTATGTTCAACATCTTCTTCCAGACTCATATTTGGTCTTTAATTTTTGATCTAAACATTCAATAAAGAGTTATCCCATTTTCGTTATTAAACTATGCATGTGTAGAATAAAATATTTTTAATACTTTAATTATATTATGTATGGGGTCAATGGGGCTTCAAACATCACACCAACTCAGTGTATGGATTTGGAAATATATTCATAAATATTTCAATATAATACTAGGAAAACATAGGACTTTACATCACATATGTAAAAATGGGTTTCTAAAACACCATCTTGAAAATATGAAATCAAAAATATGAAGGACAACTATATTATCACATAACTAGATTAATAAATCAGAGAATATTTATAGGTTATAAAAATATGGAAATGGGGGAAAATTAATATACAAATAGTGATGTAGGGTGAGAATGAATATAGATCTCAATAAGGTGAATGTTTATGAGAAATTTAATAAACACACAGCCATAAATCAATGATGTTCTATAGTGATGATCAATTCAACATAAAATTAGTAAAAAATATAAAATTTTAGTTTCATGTTACTTTAAATAGTGTTAACTAATTACATTATCATATAGATGAGGAATACAAATAAATATTCATTCTTATCTTGTACAATTTCATAATTTATTCAATTTCCTCGAAAATCCTGTATTTTCATCAAAATGATGAGTATTCAAGATAAATGTTTCATTAATGATGCACATAATTCATCTTTTAATTGAATTTTTATTCCAAAAAATGAATATAATATATTTCGTTAATACTTATACATAAAAAATGATAATGGTTATCACTGGGTAATATTTTTTTTGAAATGAATAAATCATTGCATAATGAAATACAATATTAATCTATAAATCTTCTATAAATGTGTCCAAAGATAATCAATGCTCGTTCCACAAATAAATAACTTTATAGTTCTTTAAAATATTACAAACCTTGTTTAAAAGCCAAAAATACAATGTATTTCATCTCATATTTTTGGAGAATAATTTATCATTGATCTCTAATACACATTAATCACTCATAATGTATCTTTTCCACAGATCTATATAGCCTAATCATATAGTCTTCTAAATGTTCTAAAAATATCCATAAATCACCTGAATCACTATAATTAATCATTTAAATCATATATGATTCCAAATTATGACTCATATATTATTATTCAGAAAAAATCTCATATTATATAATAATTTTTAATTTAACTGAATCATATAAGTCTCCACAAAAATATTGTGACATCATTATGAAATAGAATTAATCAATTAAACCAAGAATCAGTATTTAGTCCCATTGTAATATATATATATATATATCTGTTAAAAAAATTATCCATAAATTTTAAAAACATATAATTTCATCAACATCAATGAACATGTACACAAAAAAGGATATCAATACAATTTAACCTATATCCAAATTTTACAAAGACATTGTTTCTTTCTAATAAACTGGGTTATATGTACCTCAGACGTCTATTATAACTCAATAAATTTATGAATGGTTCTCTTATCACATAAAAAATACAAAAACATTTAATGAGTTTAAAGATATGAATAGTTACACGCATACCAATACCTTATAACTCTGGAATCTAAATTTCTAGTCAACATAATAATTTAAGGTTTTTTATAATCCATAAACCATGTTTCTCAATCTTAATTATCTATAGGTAATTAAAAATATAAAAAATATGAATCATGTCCTATGATTCATCAATATGAAAACATAGGAAAATATAAAATTCATACATTTCATATATCATTAACAACATGGTCATCTACATCTTTAATGTGACTATTTATTGTTAAAAAATTATTTTTATGGTATTTTTGATCAGATTATTCATGTTTCCCCCTGGGACAATGATTTTGATGAAAACCTTAAAATACAAATATAAAATATTCCATTGATTCATTAAAAATATATTTATTCCCCTTCATGGATTTAACTAAACTCTTATTTTTTTACTTTGGATTTTTTATGTAATTCCATACATTAATTCATAAAAATATATCCATGTATTTTTAATTATTCCCATATTTTAGTCTTCCTATATTAATTACATTTAATACATTGAATCATTTTTCCATTATTATATTTATCACCCAAACATCCATGGATAATATTTAGTCTCATTTTTTTTCACTTGTAAACTCACAATGATTCATGTAATTAATCAAAACTCATGATAGGGGGTTAGGAATAATCACCATATTTTTTATTATAACTCTAAATACGTTTGGTTTCTCATTTAGACAACCGTTGAATTTTTTTCTAATATTTTTTAATTTTTTCTTGCATGTTTTATCAATGTAATGAAATAAAAATATTTATTGTTAGTATATATATAAAATAATAAACCATATTTTTTAAAGGATAAGAACAATTATTCCTTATACATTTTATCACCCACTCATATCTTTTTATTTATCCAATAAGAGTATGATTATTAAAAAAATATTTAACATTGTTGTTATTAAAGAATTTTATCTTATTCTCAAATTACATCCTACCATTTAACATTATCTAATCTAGTCCAATGATATATATATATGGACCGGAGAATAACGAATTCATAAAAATAATCTCTAGAAAAAAATTCACATACATTCATTTCGAGTATATTTTTATTTTAGTTTTTAGTAAATTTGGTAATAACATTTTATTAACGAACCCACAAATTATTATGTGGAAACATTCACATAGTATCCATTTTTTAAACAATATATTAATTTTACAATCAAAAGCTGTTTGTTTTCATGAAAAACTTTCATGAATTTCAATAGGAGTTACTCTTTTTTTCATACTAATCCTTAAAACATCAGATAAAATTTAAAACGTTGTGTTGGGAAACAGATATCAGTAAAGAGCATATGAAAATTAAAAAACATTTTAGTAAATTTTAAATCCATCATTTTTCAAAAGAAACGTTTTCATTAATATAATATACTTTGACCTCAAATAATCATTTATCATCTCATCAAAACCATCTTTACTGAGATAATATTTTCATGAAATAAATATTAAAAAACATAAAGTAAAAATAAAAATCCTATGGGTTTCCTTAGAGAACATGTGAATGATTTAAAATAAATTATTAAGAATATAAATTCTGACACTAAAAGTGTATAATAATTCATTTAAATGTAATCCTCATTAACATATATTTTCAAATAATTTCATTTCCATTAAAAATCATTTTATATAATTAAAACATTATTCATTTTATATGGGAAAAAATACTCATATAAACCAAATAATAACCCTCACATGTGGTATAACCAATATAGTCTACATCCAACAAAATTATATGGAGAACCTTATCAACACCCAATGCATTTGAATGTTTTATTAGGAACACTAATCACACAATCAAAATATAATGTTATCCCATGAATTATAGAAAAGTTTAAACAAATATAAAAATCTTGAAATGCATAAATTATTTAATTTTAATCATTATTCTCATAAAAATTATACTTTTAACCCATTATATAAACATTTTTAGATATTGATATATCTCATTCCATTAAAACACAATTTTCAAAATGGATATTCATAGAAAAATATAAATTTGGTATTTATTATAAAAATAAATTTAATATTATAAATTAATTCAAAAACTAAACAAATGGTTATGTGGAATTAACCTTCATTGATCCCAAATATGTTAAAACATAACAATAATTTTTCCCTTCGTTAAAAAGATCAGAACATTCTGTATATGATATGATATAACATTCAATTTAAAAAACAAGAATGAAATTAAAATGATAAATACAATTACATTTAAAATTAATTTATTTATATATAAATAAATCAATAAATAATTTCAAAATAATCTACATAGAATTCAAATATTTTTAAATATAATAATTAAAACATTTAAAACTGGATTCAAAAGTAAGGTGTCATTTTCCCTGAGTCTAACTCAAAATATACATTCTTAATAATATTTAATAACATAATTATTATAATTAATTATTTTCATAGAACATTTTTCATTTTTTATTATCATTTTATTTTCATTATTATAATGTTATGTACAATTACGTAATTAATTTTGTGAAAAATAGATGGACAGATGTTATTTGTCTTATATGTCCCAAAATGGACTTGGTAAGTTAAATACAGTAAAAGATATCATTATTACATAATCTACATAGTAATAATATTGCGAAAATTATTATTTCTTTTTTTAAACTATACTTCTAAATCCATCAACGAATTACAGTTATAAAAAATTAACTATCTTACAATCATGGAGATTGTCCGTCATATATATGCATGAGTAAAGTTATCATTTATTAATTAACTTGATTGACAGAAGGTATGAGTTATTTTATCTTTATAGATTTATTAATATGTTATAAATATCATGTAATTACATTATATTTACTTTAATATGTAATCCTTGCTACGTGTTTACAAAAAATGATTCACATCACTTCGTTGATGTGGTAATCCACATGTATGAAAAAATAATGTGATCATTTTTCAATGCATGAAAGTGAAAGGAAATAAAAATTTATATTCATTAAATATTCAAAATTATTTCATTTATATAATAAACCTACATTAAAACCATAATTATATACTACCATAATAGGTTGTGACTAGAAATGAATAACTTTATATTTAGTGGAAGTAATCCAATGTACAATGAAATGATTTACTCATTTAATATTTTATTTATTAAGGAAACAGTTGTAGGTTATTAAATTATCATAAAAAATATCAAATTATATGTATGATACTAGGTTTATTACCTCATCATGATTTAATAATATATTATAGAGTTTGATGAATTAATAAAATATAAACCATTGGTTAGAAACAATACATTTCCTATATACAATCTCATTTAAATTATGCCTAAATCCCAATCAGACTGGTATTGTACCAAAAATAATGTGTTTGGAATGTATTTAGGGAAGTTATTTGGTAGGTATTGGCAGATAAATAATGCTAAAATGGTTTGATTATGATAAGAGAGAATATTATCATAGTAAAGTAGGGAAGGGTGATTTTTTGAATTTAGTATGGTAATACATTAATAAGAAAAAATATTCATATCATAGTGCCCCAATATTTAAAAAATTAGTATATATTATGTGGAAGAGTCTATATACAGCTGAAAAATAAATATTTTAGATATTCTGATTATTTTTTAAACATATCATTTTATTTTAACACAACATTACCCATTTCTAAAAACATGATTACGTCAATGTTTATTACTATTTAGGGGTCTGGAGAGATATTATAAACTGATAAATGACACATAAATTGACCATAGTCTGTATATTAAACAATATGAATATATATGTTCTAAATACAAGTTTTTAAATTTAAATCATTAAGAAATATATTCTTTATAATAAAATGTCATTGATGTTTATTTTTAAACAATTCATTTACATTGAATTTAAATTCATAAATATTGAAATTAAATTCTAATACAAATAATTGAAAAAATATAATTTTTTATATTTAAGTAAATAATTACACATACTCATTAAATCAATCAAATAATATTAATTTTATGGATTTTAACATAATATGAATTATTTTTTGTATTATTTTCACAGACATTGTTTCTATATCAGGTAAGCATTTATGGAAAATAAGTCATCTCTAATATTTATTTCATTACCATCATAAATCATATTCAATTATTAAGAAAAATAAATTCTATGAATAGTTAATAATTTTTTCATCTTGATCTAATCATGTAAATACATTTTAAAGGGAGAGAGTGACATTTTTAAAAAAAATATATATATGTCATTTAAAATATGTTACAAAATTTTCCTAAATTAGAATCACGGTTGAGGTTAGTACAAAACCACTCTTAAAATATACTTAATTATTGTTTGATGGTCATTTTTAGTCCTGATCATAATATTTCTAACATTAATTACCCAATTTTTGTTTACATTGTGTGAAATATTAACTAAGTTTAATATTAATAAGTATGTTAAAAAGGTAAATATTTACCAAATATAAACATAATGATTCCAAAAATGGGATAAATTATTCATTATTAAATACATATAAGTGGAATAATAAAATATAAATATATATGAGTAAAATGAAATAAGATGTTCTTTTGATAAGTGCATTTTGAAGCCCAAATATGAACTAATACAAAAATAAGATATATTATGGTTTTTATGTAATTAATTATATTATATATATTTATAATAATGATTATTTAAATATCAAATAAAAATCAAATAATATTATTGATTTTAAATAAAAAATAAAAAAATATTTATAAGAATGGGTATTTTAATTATTTAATACAAATTCAATTTTTTTGAAATAAATTACTAAGATAATTTTTAAATTACAACTAAAAAATGATATTATTTTTATCAAAGGTAATTACTAAATTTTTGAAATATTAATTGTATTACTCTCTAATAAAATGAAAAAAATATATTTTTTATGATAACATATATTTGAAGAATAAAATTACATTTCTAAAAATTTAGTACATATTACCTAATGAATTAATCAAAATTATTGAACATATTAGTAAGTATAAATATTTATATTTCAGAATGAATATATTATAATTTATATTGTATCTTCTGGCCCCATGAGCCATATAATAGTTCCCGAAGTCGGTTCTCCATATGACCTCAAGTTAACCTCCCTATATTCTAGAGGATACTGACTAGTAGTGAGGGAAAATTATGTCATTCATTGGGAGATGATACCCTCAACTATCAGAATAAAACCGAATTGAAAGTAAATAAAAAAACACAGAATCATATATAACCAATGAAATATTCATTTCAAAAGATAGTCAAACAGAGAATATAATACTCAACTGAAATGGAAAACATGATATGCTAATATAAGTGTCATGTCTCTATAATGAAAATTAAAGTAATGACATTACGACTACACAAGAGGGTTCTGAGATATTTCTAGGTCCCTGCCCTGAGAACCATCCCCAGTCAACCACATATCCCAAGCACATTTACCTTAACCAGTCCTACATAATTATAATCTACTGGGTAGAGATTAAGAAGACCGAATAGGGTGCAGTACAACTCAATTGGCCACCACCAACGGTGTCTAAAACAAGTCTATCCAAGTGATAGTACATGAAATTATGTATCAAAATATGTAAAATGAAATAAATAATAGTTTATCAATTTTTTTTATTATTATATAAATACATTAACTACGTGGTTCCTAAGGATTCTCGTACCTCAATACTAACTTCTTATCATGCCAGATCCCAATGTTTTCCCTAGGTAATATCATATCATAATACCTACTTCCTAATGAATATCTTTGTATTCATGGTGATATCATATCTCAATAAGAGATTTGGCTCATACTGGAGTTTGAATTTTCTCGTGTGAGGAAATAACTAATATTGCCATTATTTTTATTCATTATTTCATATTTATAAGACACATTTGAAAAGTTATATTTATATAAAATATATAAGTAAGATAAACATGTTACCATGCTTACCCTTGAACAGAATTACCATGTTCTCATTCACTATAATCATATGTATAACAACCACGTTACCATGTATACATCACCTTAGAATGAAAATGTTCCCATTATCTTACTCATATGTATGATGCCCATGGTACCATTTTTAATTCACATAAGAATTATTTTGTTATCATTTTTAAACACATAATTAATTCCTAAATTAATTATTCACAACTATTACTTGACTAACTCAACTATTAGTTAAATAAAACAAATAAATTAGTTATCAGAATAATTTATTACATGCAATATTTTTGATAGTTAAATCACTAATTAATTAACCATCACCACAACTCATATACTATAAATAATTTTATAGATGTAATTCTCTTATTATAAAACTCATCATTTCATAATCAATCCAACAATTAATCATCTAGATTATAATCTCAAAGAACATAATAAATTCAAAATTTATTACTTCAACATATCCAAACGATGTCTGATAATTAATTCCCTAATTAATTATCTATATTGAAACCCCTATCTCTTTTAATATATTTCCCAAATAAATTATCTAATAGGTCAGACCATTAGTTACATGATTATATCCCCCAATTAATTATTTATTTCAACAAATCTTTGATAAATCAATTGGCCATTATAATAACCCCACTGCAAGGAAATGAATTGTTAAATGATTTTATAAATTATACAATCTAGCATATATGTATCAAATTCACAAAAATGTGAATTATATTTAGAATAGCCACCTCAATTCATTGAAGGCTGTTTCTCCAACGTAAATCCCCACAATTTGAGTAGCACAATAACGTTGATAATATTTCTCGATCTAAATCCCAAAACCACAATCAATATTAAAATCATCATTATATCATTAATCTATTTATATATCCACAATCCAAGATCAAGATTTCCTCAAAAAGGTTTATATCCAAGGAAAATATAATGTCTTCCTGGAAAAGGTTAAGGAAATTTAGAATAAAGAATGAGTGAAGAATTAGGATGAAATCCTTGTACCGTGAGAAGAGTGGATCTTCAATTTGGGATTTCTATATTAGACAATGGTGTTTTCAAGTACTTGGAATCCATTGGGGTCATTGGGAGAACCTTCCTGTATCCTTTGGAAAAAAATCCCGATTTTGGGCTGCATAGTAGGTAAAATGGGTCATCAAAACATGAAAATTAGGGAGATTCACAGTTTTAGGATCTCTCTTTTGTCCCTCACATGGTTTATTCAACTGGTTATAAAAATTATGAAATAACCATGCATTATCCAATTATTCAATGGGAACGTAGAACAACCACCTTGGAAAACCTCTAAAACTATGATTTAATCGTGCCAAATATAATGCTTCAAAGACAATAGGTCACAAGTTTTCAAATAGGTGGTGGAAAGGTTTTTTCAAACCAAGAAAAAACTGTACACAACGTCATTTCTCAAATATTTTCTTAGAATTCATCCAAACACAACTAAAGACATACCTCCCATCCAAATTGCATAAGTGAAAACAAAAAGTACATGAAAATGTTCCTAAGACGACCCCAAAAAAGGTTGGGATCTAACCTTCTCCCAAAATTATAACAAATCATCCTTGAGCTGCAATTACGATCCTTTCTAATATCACAATCCAAAAAAATAGGCCATTGAGCCCTCATATCTAACTTTCTTTCCAATGTTTCATCTTATACATTTCGATGATTCTATAAAACATGAATTATTGGCATGATCTTTCCCCTAAACACTTTCTCATTGTGGTCCAACAGACATATCAGATGGTCCTCGAAAAGATACATCTAACTCAAGGTCATCCTTATCCACATTTATCACATGAGAAGGGTTGGGGTGATACAACAAAATTTGTGATACATGGAAAACATCTTGCATAAAATTGAATCTCTATGGAACGGCCAATTGGTACACCACCACCCCAATTCTCTCCACTATCTCAACTTTTAAACCAAAACTCAATGAAAACGTACCATACATCTATATCTTGAGTAACCCATACTTGGAGAAAAACGATGGAATACCCGATTAACCTTTGTAATCTCATGGGGCCTTCTTCGTCCATCAACGTACTATTTATATCTACTCAGATCCATAGCCATATGTTACTGAATATTCTTCACCTAATTTGATGTCTCCTATACAAGAATTGGTCTTATAAACTTTGAAACACTAGCCACATTCCAATATTTTGGTGATATACATGGACTACCAAAAAGAAAATTGTATGGTTCCATCTAATAGTTTCTTGATAACTTTTGTTATTCAGAAAACTCCACTATAGCCAAGGTAATTTTCCATGATCCTATGAATTCAACCACACATTCTAATAGCATATCCTAAACCAGATGTATAGTATGTTTTTACATCCAATATTTTTGTGGGTGGAAAGGAAGACATAATAAAACATGTTTCCAATGAACTTTCTAAAAGCCCTTAAAAATGAAGTATTTTATGTATCAGGATCTGTATGTAATGTTTGTGGCACTTCATACAGACAAAATATCTCATTAACGTATAGTTCCCCCAACGATTCCACTATATTGGATTCCCTTATAGGTATGAAATGTTCTATCATTGTTAGTCTATCCACAATGACCAAAATTCATTCATTCTTCTATAGTGTCCTTGGAGGACCCTCCATGAAATCCATTGTCACTTATTCCCACTTCCATTCTAGAATAGGCAATGGTTGTAGTGAATCTCTGAGTCTTTGAGGCTCTAAAATCACTTGATGATAGGTGAAGAATCTTGTCATTAACCCTGATATCTAATTTCTCATGCCAGGATACCACAAATATTGTCATAGGTCACAATACATTTTGGTCACTCCTGGATGCATCGCTTACATTGGGGCATGAAATTTCCTCATGAGCTCCTCTTGACTGGTTGTAGGTACCACAACCTGGGTCATCACATAGATGATGTCATACTCATCTATCATCTAGTATGAATACGTCTCCCCACCTTTAATGAATTGACTCAAGGCTATTTAGTTTGGATCCTCATACTATGTGTCCCTGATCAATCTCAAAGGTGTATAATTAACTGTATCTCAAGCAAAAGAAATTTTCACCCGACACTCCTGAATCACCACATGCATTTTTTCCAGCATGTTCATCATCATCCAATCCATACTCCACTCTGAAACCATCTATGTCATAGTTTTCCTTCTCAAGGAATCATCCACACTATTTCCATTCTCGGGAATATATGCTTGTTAAAAAATGAAATATTGTAAATACTCAAACCATCGATGCTTCCGAATGAAAATATATACTTAATCATCCTCTAATATGTATAAAATAAAATCTTTTCTCCTAAAATTTTTTGTCACCAACACATGAGATCATAAACCACAGCTACCAACTCGGGGTCATGTGTTGGGTTTATTCGTTCATGAAGCCTGAACTGTTGAGACCCATCTTCAACCACTCGATCAGCCAATATCATGATAACTCGATGTGCGATCCCAAAAGCAGCATAATAAACTGTGTAAACCTAAATTTAGTTTGGTAAGAAAAAAATTATTGTCAATGTTATTCACCTCATCTACTCCTGAAAGTCTCTATCAGAAGCCCTTATCCATTCATGCTTTACATTTTTTTAGGTCAATCCCAAAAGCATCACTTTCAAACATGAAATTTCTTAAATTAATGTTTGATAATATTCAGTTAATCCTAGGAATATTCGGATATTAAAAACATTCATGGGATGATTCCAAGAAACCATTGCCTGAAAATTCTATAGGTCAATAGATAATCCTTTTTACAAGATGACGTTCCCCATAATGTGTGCCTCTTCAATCCAAAACTAACACATAGAAATATTTTCATATAGAAAATTATTTCTTAGTGTTCTAAGGATGATTTCAAGAAGTTGGGCATGTTCGTCATCAGTCTTAGAGTTCACCATGATGTCATCCCAAACACCACCACAAACTAATCCATATATGGTTTAAAGATCATGTTCAATAAGGCCTTAAAAAATAATTTTGCATTTTTCTACCCAAATGGAATTATGATAAACTCATAAATTTTGTACCTGCTTTTGAATGATGTCCTTAGTATATTATAAGTCCAAAATCTCAAATGATGGTTCTCCAATATCAAGTCGATCATTGAGAAAACACAAGCTCCCTTAATATAGTGAAACATTTCGTCGATATGCGGAAGAAGATATCATTTTTTTCAAAGTCATTTTTCCCATCTTCTGGAAATCGAAACATTTACATAAACTCTTTTAATCCTTCATTCCAAAAAAAACATGTGATCGTCAAGGAAACATACATGGACAGATAAATATGTTATCCTCTAACTCCTCCAACTTCTTTTGATACTCATAAATCTCATTCAGTTCTATTCTATAAGGTAGAATAGAAAATGGATTATCCCTCCACATGAGTTCAATAGTGAATTCGAGTTCTCTCTTAGGATGTAGCCCTATGAAGTTTTAAGAAAAGTCATCCTGATTTTTTTTTACTATCGATGGAAGGAAATCTTGCCTAATACCCTCATTATGCATCAAAATACTAGAGAAATGGGCTATGATTTCTCACAGTTCCTATTTCATTATCACTACTCATCATGCCATGATATTCCACTATTCAGGATGAATATATTCGAACCCATAAGAGACATAAAGGTCACTCTCCTATGTTAATAATTGATGTGGCATCATTATGTGACTAGCGATACAATACCCATAATCCAATCGAATACCTTCATATCATGAATATAATGATCCCATAGAAAATGATATTCCCCATTCTCTAGTGAACATCTATTGAATAAATAGATATCTCTCGACCAAACTCCCAATGGAGTATCTATAATCATTACCCCACTCACAAAATCCACTTTCAGGCTCAACCCCTTAAAAAAAATTTCAGATATAAAGGAATGAGACGCACCAGTATCAAACAAGGAAATAGCTAATGAAAAATCTACTAGAATAGTACCTCTCACTATCAGTGGTCCATCCCTTCTATCCATAAGTTTATGTTTTATATCATGAAACTATTCTTCCCCTCTTCCTTATGATACTTTTTGACTCCCATGAGTAGCACCACTCTTTTGATGCGAGTGCTTCTACCTAGAAGCTCCAGGACCACAACCCCTATTGTCTCATCCTATAGAACTCCTACTTCCAAATCGACATGTTGTTGAATATCATCTTCTAATTCACTAACTCTTCCCATATTATCTATCAGTACAAATCTATCACTGTGACCTATATAACTTCTGTAGATGTGTCATCCTATCACAAAATTGGCACTCAATTGGTGGTAGAGAATAGTGTAGATGATAGTGTCCCGACCCACCCCACTCATGAAAGATCACCCCAGAAAGGTCATATCATATAGAACCATAAAACTATGTATTATTATTCCCAATGAATTGGATAAATTTATCATAATTACGCGTCCTATTCGTAGACGTGTCACCTATTGATCAACAATAACAACTAATCATTCAGCACTACCAGCCTCCCTCAAATTCCCTTCAAATATGAGATACCAATCCACTACTTTAGTAAACATCTTCAATGGGATGGTACTCACATGAGACTTAATGTCTTACTTTAGCCCATCCTGAATTTTTTTTATTGATTCCTTATCTCATACCATGGCTTGGTCAAAACACAGGAGATCATTGTACAATCTAGAATAACCCATCATCGACATGCTCCCCTGTGTCAGATGCATGAACATAGATTCTTTCTCTTGTATTATCATATATAAATAGAATTGATTGATGATCCTATCTAATAATTCATTCCATTAAATTATTTCAGTCTATCTAGTTCATGCCATTATTTTCCACCATCAGTTCATTAATCCCCGTAGCATATATATATCCCAGTGGTCCCTCCCCTCAGTTGTAGTTTCAAAATGGTCAATTATTTTCTCAATGAACCCAACAAAAAATTCTTCTCCCACATGTACACCTTCTCCAATAAAATTAAAAGGGTGATAAAATTGTTAAACCCTTTGAAACTCCGAAATAATTTTCATTACACATCTTGGGACTCTTTCCAATAGTTACAAGAAGCATGATATGTTCTCCTAAAACCGTTCCCCTTCATCTTCAGCTGGCACATTCAGTGCCTCAGGTTCCATAACAGGAAAAGTATTCCCAGGAAAATCCCTCAGTCTTACCCTCAACAAGAATCAATGATTTATACTCTCTACAAATCCCAAAACACAACTCTCGTCTCATAACACAACCTTATAACATTTACTTAAGTGGAAATAAACAGAACAAGTCCTTTCCCCCATCTCTCCACACGGTCAATGGGGAGGAACTATCACATCCCTTAACAATAATGCTCCTAGGATTTAGTTAACAGGGTAAACACTCCATCATAATAATTTTTCTCATTTAGACACCCAATTAGTTTAATTTTTTCTCTTCTTAAAATCCTATACAATTCAAATTTGGCACTATTTTTCATTTTTAATCTAACAAATGAGGAAAAAAAATTATTGTTTTATATATTATACACAATCAATTTTCCAATATGTGTCTAAAATCATTCATGTACACTAACTATATGTCCCTAGAATGATGCATGAAGACTCCACTCTTATTCCATTCCGGGACAGAAATCAATACTCCAAAATTCTCATAATCAAAAATAACATCACACCAAAAGTGTGTCACACAAGGTTAAATAAAATTTATTAGTAACAAAAATCAAAAGTAAAAATAATCCTACCCATATTACATGGGTATTACATTATACATGGTTTTGAAAAACCCATGCATGAGCTCATTACCAAGCCCTAAATCTTCAGTGTCCCCGGTCTACCTTTTGAAAAATAGTAAGATGATATAAGAAGAATGAAAACTTGTCCTTTGAATCCACATTATAAAGTCTCATCCCGGGAGTCACACAATAGTTCTCGGAGCTGGTTCTCCACATGATCTCAAACATGCCTCCCCATATGATATATGCTTCTAACTAGTAGATAGGGTATGTCAAGTCCTTCATGTGGATATTATAACCTCATTTACTATAATAAAAAAACATTTCATGTTAGTAAACAAACACATAAGCATATATAACCAATGAAATAATCATGTCAAAAGATATCCAAACAAGGAATAAAATACTCAACTATATGTGAAAAAATTATATGACAATAAAAGTGTTATGTGTATATAATGAAACTAAAATTAAAGACACTACAACTCCCCACGTGGGTTCTATACTAGGTCTGGTTCCCTACTCCGTGATCTATCCCCAATTAGGAACCTATCCTAGGGCCTTTTACCTTATATAATCATGAATCTTTATAATATATTCGATTACCGATCAGGTATCCCAAATAGAGTGCGAGTACAACCCATTAGGCCACCACTAATGGTTTCTTATACTAGTCATGTCAAGAGATAGTGCATGCAGTTCTTGATAGAAATATGTACGATGTAATAATAAACAGTTTATCACATTTTCATTTATTCTTATCTAACTACATTAACTCAATGGATCCCATGGACACTCATACCTCAATACTTAGATCATCTCATATTAGATCCTGATGTGTTACCTCAAAAATAACATATCATAATACCTACTTCTGGATGAAGTTAGATGTTTTCATGGTGATATGATGTCTCAATAACTGATTCGACTCATACTAGAGTTTGAATATATTTTAATATGGTCATAACTCAGAGTTTCATTATTTTAATTCTTTAATTTCACATTTCAAATCCATATTTCCATAGTTACAAATATCTCAATCATGTTTTTTAGATAACCATGATACGATGCTTACCCTTTAATATAATGACCATGTTCCCATTCTCATTACCCATAATTATAATTACCATGTTACCATGTATACTTCACATTAGAATGACAATGTTCTCGTTCTCTTACACATAAGTATGATTACCATGTTACAATTTTTACATCAAATTAGAATAACCATGTTCCAATTTGTAAACATTGTCATTTCATTAATTTATTAACCACTGAAAGTCTCTTACTAATTATATAATTACTTAAAGAAATCAAATTTATTAGTTAACAAAACAATTAACTTTGTGCTTCAACCCCATTAATTAATTCAATAATTAATTAACAAACATCAGAACTCATATACCCGAATTAATTTTCAAGAATTAATTTTCTCATTCTAAATCTCAACTCTTCATAATCAATCCCACAATTAATAATCTAAATCATAATCTCAATGAACTTAATTAATTAAAAATTAATTATCTCAACTTAGTATAAACTTGTATCATAATTAATTACCCAATTAATAATCTAGATTACAACCCATCTCAATTATGACAAATTTACAAAAACTAATTATCTAATAGGGAATCCCCTTAGCCTAATGATTATTTCCCCCATTTAGTCGCCCATTTTAAAAAAGATTCGATAAATCAATTGACCAATGTAATAAACCCAATTCATGGAAATCAATTGCTAAAGGATGCTAGAAATGATACGATCTTGCAAATAAAAATCAAATTTAGGGCAATGGGAATTACATATAGACCAACCAATTCTATTCATTGAATGATTTTTACCCAGTGAAAATACCCACAAATTTAGAATCCCAATGATATTGATAATAGTTATGGATCTAAATCCCTAAACCAAAATCAAGATAAAAAACATCAAGATCTCATAAATAATGATCTAGATCCACAATCCTAGATCAAGATCTCATTAAAAAGTATTATATACATGGAATTATCAAATATCATCCTAGAAAAGTATAAGGAATGGTTGAAGAATAAAGGATAAAAGCATTGGGATAAAATCTACATACTGGGAGTAGAGAAGATCACCAGTTTGGGCTTTCGATTTGGAAGAACAGTGTTCATAAGACCTTATTATCCATCCGGGTCAATGGGAGAACCCTTATATACCCATAGATAAGTAAATTACTAAGTTAAGGCTACATAAGTGGTTAAATGGGTCATTAATAGTTGAAAACGAGTGAGATCCAAAATTTTAGGATCACCCTTTTATCCCTCCAACTGTTAGGGAAAAAGCACTAACTGTGCTTTAACTACTAATTTATGGAAAAATTACACAATTATCTCCCATGGCCTCTAAACCCATGTTTTAATAGTGTCAAAGCTACTGCCTTAAAGACCATAGGTTGCACAGTTTCCCTTTAGAAGCTGAATAGTTTTTCGAAATCGTGCATAGAGTATTTTTTTCCATGTTTTTCTTAGACATACCCCAAACACACCCAAAGCCATAACTCTCATCAGAGACACTTAATTAAGAATAAAAAAATACCTAAAAGATGCCCCATGTGAATCTAAAAAATGTTGGGATCTTACATATGCCCACCAATTCAATGTCTGGGTTTTAACAAAAACATTTTAAAAATAATATTTCTCGGTTCGTTTAGGATCAGTGCTGTAAATTTTATACACTATTGTACATAGTGGGTTTTTAAAGTCATAGGGTGTTACATTATAATTAAGAGAACAAAATTCACATAATAGTTTATACATTAATATTTTTGGAACATATAAATACATAAAATTAATGTTATCATAAGACAAATACAATTTCTTGACATGATATGAAACTAAAATAATGTATTGTATATAATGATGAAAGATTATAATTATGAAATATATCAAAAATAATCAAGCAATAAACTAAATGTAAAAGGTATTATAGATAAAAATATTCTATTAATATAATAAAAAATAATACTATAATTAATTTTTGGTCATGTAATAATAGACAATGAAAATGAGACATCATATGAACATTTATCACTATATATCTGAAAAAACAAGTATTTAACAAATATATTATAAATAATCCTATATAACAATTAATGAATTAATAAATCATTGAGGGAACTAATTTACATTTATTATGAAAATATTGTTAATAACCATCAAATTTATTTGTATCTAGAAATATCATTTAAATTTCATAATTTAAAAAAATTTCAAGTCTATTTAATTTTATATTACCATATTATAAAATTGTTTTATTTATTTATTATATAATTACTTTTTTGTAGTTTATTTGATGATTCTCATTCAAAAAGTTTTCTTCATTATTTAATATGATTTTATCAATTATTATTTGTCTTATAAGAGTTTAATGACTATATAATATCAATTTTTTACTTGTATATTAGAATTTATAAGTTCAATAGATTCATATTATTTCAGAAATAAATATAGTTCATATTGATAATAGTAGCATTAAATGCTATGATAATTTTTTGTGGTTTTATCATACAAAAGTATTTATTTATAATGTTATATTTCTCATAATTATTACAATATTAAATTATATTAACATGAAAAAAATAATAAATATAGTTATATATAAACACAAATTGTAAAATCATAAACATAAAAAATATTGCGATAGATTTGGAATAATGTAACCCATATATGTTCTTCAAACTGATAATCAAATAAATAATTCCATGTTAATTAAATAATTAATAGATTTTTATTTTGGGTCCATATTCATATTATATATAAATTATAACAATAACATTTTTTTGTTATATTTTTGAATGAAATCATGTATTAAAATAAAAGAAATAAAGTAATTTAAGAATGAATATGTATCCACTTCTCTGAACATATCCATTTAATGATTACTATTTATTCATGCGATCGAGTTTTTGGGAAGGAATTATAAAACAACAGACAATAAATTTATTTTCTGTTTTTATAGAAACATAATTTATATAATGGTTTTGATAAAATGTTAGTCAAAACTTTATCTATTTTAGAAAATTATATTAACATTACAAATAGAACTCCTAAATCAACTAACAGTTATATAAATTATATATTTAATTTCTTCATAGGTGTCCTTTTAATGGATAATCTTTAAAAATATATTCAGTAAATTTTTCCATCATCAAACCACACATGAATCCCTTCTAGTCTTATCACATGTTACACTCATCTTAATAACCCGTGGAATGGAATCATAAGAAATGGGGGATCTCATATTCTCTATAAAGATAAAACACAACAATTATCATCAATGGTAATATTCAATGCTTGTGAAAAAACTAAATCTTGTAAAACAATATATTATAAAATATTACAATGAACTATATGAATTTTCAAAATTTCATGATTTGGGGTCTTGTAATTTCAAATTAATAAAGCCATACCATTACGAAAGATTGAATAATAATTAGTAATTAAAAATTATCCAATGAGAATAATAATAGATATAAAATATAAAACTATGGAATAAAATAAATCATATAAAATCATAACAAAATAAAGCCAGCATTACCACATCATTCTCATAACATAGTGGGATTATGCCAACAAACTATGTAACATCAGGGAATTATGATTAAAGATATATAAACTTCATGGTCACGATTTAATCCTCCATTATTCCATTGTGATTGGGATGATAAACCCATGTACCGTTTTGCATGAGATAATCCTCTTATGGGCCCTTTTTCCTAGGATTTTCCTATCATGTACCATTTTGAGCTAAATATATATACACAATACCATTGAATTTAATGTAAATTTATGAAACCATCCATTAATAGTCTATAAAAATGTTTTCCTCATGAAAAAAATCATTCTACACGTCATTATGAACCCATAAAAAGAAAACTCTCTTTCATAATATTTACATAACGAATCACCCATATGTTTGTAAAAAATGTAAATAGCTAATATATATATAAATAATTCATTGAATTAGATTATTTTCATGAAATATTAATCAGTTGAACCATGAAAAATAATTTCTTATGAAAGGCATAATTTAAGAATAATTTGAAAATGATGATGAGATTATAAAATAATTTTTAAAAAACAGTTATACTTGGTTTAAAATAAGAAGTTATGATCACTTTATAAAATAATTTTGGAAATTCATAATTTAATACAATAAAAATAAGATTAATTAAAAAATAATTATTAATAGTATATTTTTGAAATATATAAAATACTTTCAAAAAGATTATGTGGAAAAATAATGAAAGGGATTACGGTTTAAAAAGAACTGTTTATATTGGATCCATGGATGAAATTATCTGCTCTTAAAAGAAGTGAAATATAAATATTTATAGAAAATATAAATTTGAAAATATTTTTTTATTAATTTATATTTTAGAAGACATAAAGGGTTCTTAAAGAGAATTTAGAGTGGGATAAAATATTATATTCTTAATGGATTGATAAAAATAGTATTAATAAATATCATTTTTATAATCAACATAATGATAAAAGGCAAAAATACTTCCCATTAAAATGTTTAATGGAAAATAGTAAGTCAATATTTAAAGACATTTTTTTAAATAATATTAGTAGGAAACCTTTTTTAAATAATGGAAATTGAAATGGAGGAAATAATTTCTTCTAATGAGATACAATTTTTTAGTTCATAATGATGGAATTTTAGGCGAATGAAATTAACTGATAAATAACATATGAGTTAAAAATATAATTTTACATAGAGTGAAATGATGAATTATCTTATGAAATTTAAAATATGATGACTAAGGAATCATAGAATAATGATGATCAAATAATCACATTTTAACTAAAATAGTGAATTTTTAAACCAAATCTCTTAAAAATATCATAATTCACATAGAATAAGAAAATTTTAATTGGCTAACTGAGGATGCTATTTTAATCCATTTAATAAACATAATAAATACACCATACAATATCAATTATAAGTATGTTAAAAAAATGTATGAAATTAGATCAATTAGTATAATCTTAATTCAATATCTGAGAATTTCATTTCCAAAAAAACCAATGTATTTTTGTTATCATTCAATTTAATGAACCCATGAAAGGAGGAACACACGATTTTTTTGGAATCTTATACATTTCATGTGAAATTTTCTTGAAAAAATAAATTCCCAATATATTTATCATTGAAATTAAACATATGGTGAATAATTACCATATCTTATTGAATAATAATTGATATTCCATAACACTCAAGAAATTAGAAACATTATAATGAAAGTATTACCAAAAAATTGACATTAAAATAACATGTAATGAAATATATTCATTATTCTTCATGGAAATAGTCTACTAAATACTAAATTGAAATTAAATGATAGGGTGAACTATCAAACATGTATCACTAAATTTAATATTTTTAAAAAAAAAACCCTTACTATTAATTCATATAAGCTTAGCATTATATATCCCCTTTTATAATATATAATGGTCTTAACCACCTATTTCAGTAAATTATTGGGTCTAATAGACATTTAAAAACATTACATATAATCATTTGTAGAGAATATATCGTTCATTCAATTATTATACTATTAATAAGAAGTTATAAAGAAGGATTGTTTGTTTAGTGATAGTTTTTTAATTGTTTTCATGATTAATGATCATTAAGAAAACAAAAAATTACTATATTATACAATATAATATAATCTTGGTGTTGAATCTATTCAGTAAATAACATTCTAATTTATTTAATCATAAGAATAATTTATGTCAAAATTGATATTTTGATGAACTCTTTTCAGTGAATTTAATTATTAAAATGTTCTATATTAATTAATATATTAAATATAAATACAAAATTGATTGACTAATTTAAATATATTAAATAAATTATTATATTATGGTATTAAAATTTTATAATATTCATTAATCAATCATGATATAAATATTAGAACATCATTTACAATGGTTGGAAAACAGACACCAACTGCATTGTGTTATAATAATAAAATGAGAAAGGAATTTTTTATATGTAATGATACTATAACATTAAATGAAATATAAAAATATGATAAATATCATATAAATTTATCACATTAATTATTATAATATTTCATTATTGTTAGATGTAGAAAATGGAATTCATTGTTTGTAGTGGCTAGTGTCTGTATGAAAGAGTGATTAACATTTCCATTTCTCCCTAAAATCATTGAAAAGAAGTTATATGAATGTTTATAATTTTATAATTAAAATTATTAATAAATTAATCATACTAACACCTAAAATTTATCCTAATTTCCATTCACGAATGTTTATGAGAATTAATGAACAACATTGCTTTGTGGAGGTGGTTATCCACATATATGCATGATCGATGTAGATTTTTCAAAATGGATGAAATAGATTGAATAATGTTTGAAAAATTAATTTAATTAAAATTAAATATTTTAATAATATTTATGCTATTATGTTTGTGATTCTATAATTTTTTCTCTATATTATGTTTAATATGAAGAGACATATTAGTAAAAAATAATCATATTCAGAACATGAAATAACCCATAAAAATATCCATGGAAATAGTGGACATTGGATAACTAATTGAGACCATAGTTTTATAATAAATATATGTAATTATTGAAAGATATACATTCCTTAGTTTCAGGGGAAAATTTGATGGAATATGTATATAATAACTCTTTTGAAGTTTTAAATTTTATATATTAATATAATTGTATATTTGGAATTACCCAGTATGGTTAAATAGTGAGATGTCACTCTTCATTGGACAAAAATAATAATAATAAAGTAATTTGTTTTTGGGTGATAATGAGATAATAATTCATTAAGCATTAATTTCAAATTTGTTTTAAAAATTATTTTATTCATTTGCTATTAGATTTATAAAAATTACAATTTTGATTTATAGCAATTTAAAAAAGTTATTCATGTTTCTCAATAAATATAAGATAACCAATATTATTAAATTTGTGAGTTTGTAAAATAAATTTACTAACCATATAATATATTTTAATATCTATATAACATAAAGATATCTTTTGAAAATTCATTTAATGTAGTAAATTTGTTTTTAGAAAAAATGTTGACTTTTAGAATTATGTTTTCTTAATCTTATAATGTATTGACTGAAAATTAAATGTGTCTAAATATATTTATATATCAATTAAAAAAGATTATTGGGAAAAAAATTTATGAGTTATTTTTATATTATATATTTATTAGGAAATGTTAACAAATTAAATCATTGAAAACCATTGCTTTTATCATTATCGATAAAATTATTATTAATCCAATCAAACTTATTTATATAAGTAAATAATAAAATTGATAGTATTGCATAATTTTAAAATTATTATCTAAAAAATGAAATTATTTTTTTATTTAGTTTCTAAATTTTATTAAATGTAATTTTTAGAACAAGAGATTCAATATAGATTTTATGAAAAAATATTACTAATGTTTCAAAATCGAAAACATGGGATTAAAAATAAAACATAATGATTTAAACGATATATTTTACTCTATAAATATATTATTGTATAAAATGGTTTATGATAATTAATTTTATTTTGGAATTATAATAGTGTGATAAAATTAATGATATTCTCCAAATATGTATTTTTCACTATTCACATAAAAATAAATTATTTTCCAAGAATTTGAAATATTTAGCCTTATATATTTTTCCATGATAAATTAAAAAATCATTATATTTTTAAAAAAATAATATTCTAAAAATTATAGATTTTAATTTTAAATATAAATAAAATATATATATAAAAATTTCATTCTAATAATTCAATTTAAATAATATTTTTTTATTAATCCAATATTTATGAATTTCAAATCGATTATACTATTTTAAGTTATTAATAAATATATTTATTTAAATTTTTATTAATAATATAAAACTATTATGTACCATATTTTTTTGGTGTTTCATGTTAAACAATAAATCAAACATAATTAATGTATTTTTAGTAATTGTTTTAAGATTAATCATGTTGTGTAACATTCTACCCCAAACATTAAAAAAATTATTCCACATAATTTTAGTTATCATTCACTATATGGGGTGGTAAAGGGATCCGTAAGATACATAATATATATATATATATATATATATTCTTGGTTATTTACCCTACAATGATAGATACTAAGAGAAACATCATTTACATCATAATAATAAGATATTCATATTTCTTTCATTATGTTAATTTTGTTATCAAATATATGTCATAGATTATTAAAAATTTGATAAGGACAAACCTAACACCACATAATTTTCACTATCTTATTCTCAACTATATTCTAAAAAATTGAAATGATAACATGTAGTCAAATAATATTAATTGATCATATGAATATGAAATCACTATACTAAGATGTTATCTCCTATAAAAACTTTATAAAGCCTATGAATTTTTTTGATAAATAAAAATTACTTTGGTTTGGATTTATTATGCCACTTATCCTAATCCCCTGAAAAACTATCCCAAAACTAACATGATCTTTATAACAATATTTTAAAACAAAAAATAATTGAAATCTATGATCTCAAAATTACACCTACACATTATCCATAAACAAAAATATATTTTAATATGTACCATAACATATTAATGATAACATGCTAATATATGTTAAACACATTTAATGAATGTTTTTTTTCTAGAACAGTTGATGTGTTTGGGTTAATCTTACCATGTACCCTTTGGATAGAAATAGTTAAAAGATGAAACAATGGGATTGGGATAATCCTCCCATGTGTCCTTTTTGATTGTATCATCCACTTATATACCATTATGAATTGGATAATACTCTCATGTATCTTTCATATAGTGAAAATACTCTAATGTTCCCTTTTGAGCTCCTGAGATATAATATTAACCAATGAATTTTAGGGATATATAGGATCAATCCCTTTAATAGTCTATACATATGAGTACTTATATGAAATTAAAATTCCCCACATCATTAAGATATAATTTAATGGAAAATGGGTTTCATACCTTTTCCAGATGGTATCAAAAAATATACTAAGTATTAAAAATTGTTGATACCCAAAATTACATGACCAAAAATTATTATTTTATAATAACATTCATATTGCGATTCCTGAAAAATAATTTTAATGAAATTAAATATATTTTTGAAAATGTTAAATTTGAAGATAATTCAAAAAATATTTTTTAGATAATGAATTTTTCCTTCCTCTACAATATGATTTTACAGTCAAATAGAAAAATAATTTTCCAATAAAGGAGATGAAGATATGTTAAATAATTTAAATTTAAAAATAAATATCAATATTGAAGTCATGTAAGGTAAATATAGAATTCAAAAATTGAAAATGAAAACATATATCATGGTTTTACATTTTTAAAAAATTCATCAATAATAGACACACTAATAAATAAATAATGGTTTCCCAAATAGAGATTTGAATCATTTTTGGATTTTTTACTTTTAATATAATGATTCCATTATAGAACATAGAAAATACATAAATGACTTCCAATGTATATGTAATTTATACATATTTTTGGAAATCATTTAATATAATTACGTTGATATTTTATTCTTAAATTTTCATTTAATGGTGAATACTCAATAATTGATGACCATGTGAAGAAATTATGATGGATTGAATATTTTCATCAAATGATATGTTTTCAGAAATTAATGACAAAATGATCTGTGGTATAATTTTACTATATTATTGGGATTGCATCATTTTTTGGTCGAGAGGTTTTAATAAATATTAATGTTATAAATTATCTTATTGTGTTGTGCTTAGTTGATTTATGATATTCTAAATTCTATCTATGGATTTTCAATTCAAATAATTATAAAAATTAGTTGTTCATTAAGATATTAATTTCATTTTTATAACATTTAATTTTTATGGGAGTTTGTACTAAAATTTTCTTATTCCAAGCTCTATTCTATAATTATTTATTGGAATAAAATAATCTATGATATTTTTATTATAATTTTCAAAAATAAAAAGTTAAATTTTCTATGGTTATAAAAGTCAGACATTTTAGGTTTTCTCAATTGACACATTACATTTCCATCTTTTCAAGATATTCTCATAGGTAATTTTAATGGGTGAAAATTAAAAAAAATATAGTACTGATGTTGGGGATACAACTGGCCCATGTAATGTGTCTTGAAACAACAATCCAATTTTCACATGACTCATAGTATAACTAAAATATCCTATGATCATGTACTCAAGTAATTTTTTTAAAACACTCATACAAATTTTTTTCATTGCTATAATGAGGAACCACTAATGATTTATTTGTTCTTAGAGCGTATAATCAAATAATAAATAAGTGTATATCGAATGAAGATGAAAAAATAGATATTGAATTATTAAACTTGACATAATCCCAAAGAACTGAAAAATAATTGGATAAATTACAAAATTTTCATGTTGTTTTATAGAGAAACTTATGTCATGCATGAGATTATTTTATACCTAATGTTGTAAAATTTCTCATTAAATCATTGATTGGACCAATCGACTGATAAAATCATAATGGTGTAATGAAAATGATGAGTCCACTTGATTATTAATATTATTATTACATTACCATGGTTATCTGAATAACTCAAATTCAAAAAAATAGGATTACACAAGATTAAACATATGTTTGAATATTTTTCAATATAAGAGATTAGAAATATTAATTAATGTGTACTATATAGGTTCCAATTCTTGTTAAAATAATAGATGAATAATAATGGGTATAAACACTAAACACGTCAAAGAGGATCAAGATTGGGATCTATACCACTATTAGATGATTGTAGGCATGTTTTGTAGAATTTTTTTCATTACTATGATGTGGTGGTTAATCTGATAAAATATTTAATTAGGTGTTATGAATGTTTACATTTATCCAAAATCAAAATATGGATATATATCTATTTGTAAATTAGAATGTATTATTTTTATTTACTTTCAATTAGAATGAATATCTCCTATTATACTGAAAAATATCAATAGCTGCATGAATTTATCATATTATTAATGTTTTCTTTTCATTGTTCATTTATATAGATCTATATTATATAAATTATGTGAAATTATCTATCCCCAATGTTGTGTCTATATATTGGTATATTAATGAACATTATGTGAACATGTAAATTCCTAACTAATAATCTCATGTAGTGGATATTATTTATTTTAACAATTGATCATTTTGGTTTATCGTTGATATGGATATAAAGAACCTGGTTTCCAAAAACAAAAAACATGATCTCATTTGTTACCACACTCATATAGATTAATAATTAATTCACAGCAATATCTCCATGATTTATTTTTTAATAGAACCATAAAATATATTTTATGTTTGAATTCCTTAAGATTAATTAAATCCAAAAAATATTGTATGATTATAATGGAGAAGATTTCATTTAGTTGTCTATATTTAAATAACAGAAAATGTTTTTATTAAAGGTTTATTATAGTTAATTTAGATAAAATTTCAAAAATATTATCTAATTCTGAAACTATCATTGAATTTTATATTAATTCATGTCATTTTAACAAATACTTGTATTGTCTACATGTGATTTTTTAAAAGGATACACATATATGGGCCTTTAAGAGTGACATGGGTAATAATTTCCTCATGTGTAATGATGAGAATTATCTCAAAGCCTAGTCACATGCTTCCATATGTATAATAAGAGAAGTTATTATATCCCAAATTCTGAATTATATAATTTTTTAAGAAAAAAAATCCTGGGTACCCTTCCTTGTAAATCAGATTTTAAATTGAAAAATTGAATAAAACTTATGAATCTTTCATGAATATGGTACTTGAAGAATAAATAATAATCTATTGAGAACATTAATCAAGGGTGATGGCTTGATGTTTGTATCATTATTTCATTTTCACTTATTCATTTCCGTTAAACCGGATTCATGTTTCTAATTTTTTACTCTTTTGGAATATGTATTTTGTATAATAATTTAGTGAGAGGATAAGGTTGATTTAATTCATTTTTTCTTCTTCATTTTTGTTATAATTAATAGTTGAATACTGATCACTATGTGTTGTGGTTGAATAAATTGGGTATTTTGAATCTAAAAATTCAATAACTTTATAAAAAATGTTATCTAGAGAGTATGTTGGATTTATTTTCCTAATTTTTCATACCATTTTATTATCAAAAATGATGTTATACATAATTTGATATACAATATATTCCCCCTTAATATTTTCATCATTTCTTATTCACTTTATATTGTTTTGATCCAAATAATATTTAAAAAATCTCTTCAAAAAATACATCTCTTTCTCAAAATCTGTTTCTTATTTAAAAAATAAGTTTTCATCTTCCTTAGTTGTTCATATAGGTATGATTGATCTTTCATATTTGTAAATTTTTGATTTTTTTCTTAGTTTTGTAATCACAATTATCCTTCCATATGTAAAGACGCCCAACTCACCTTTTACTATTAGTTTATTTGTATTAAACAAAATTGAATCATTTAAAAAATCATAGGATTTTTTTAAAAAAAAATTAGCTCCATTTAATTGGAATGCATTTTGAGTCCATTAAAAAAATTAAAATAAAGAATAAAAAATAATTCACAAGAATAAAAAAGAACAAAAAAATAGTTTTCACTAAATTATTAAAAAATGAAACCAAATTATTCATTAATACATTTTCAAATATGTTTTGTTGATGGCATTTATTCTTGGTTTATTCTATATCAATTGTGAAATCTCACCTCAGATGCATTTTCCTTTGTTGGTCATGGTGAGACTAGAATTCAGCAATAAAGGATTCACGTTTCATCATTTTGTTCAATCAATTTTGTTCATATTGATATGAATCATGTGATTTGGATTATATTATAGGCCTTTATTTTTGTTATTGGGCTTTTGTTGTTGGTGGATACCATTGTGGGCATGTGAAACCCATGATTTGAGGTAGAAGGATTCACCTCAATCCTATAATAATAAAACTACTTGTTTTTTTACAAAATGATTTATAATGAAATATTAGCAGGATTATTTTTTCTACATTGAGACGATTTTTCAATGGAAAATTGTTTTAACAAAGTTATTGATAAATGGAATAGTAATTTTTTTGAATAATAAAAAAAGGAATTGTGAAATGGTTTTATTTTGGTGTTTTTAAATCAATTAATGGAATTGGAAAAAATATGATATGGGTTACATTGGGTACATATGTGGAAGGTTTATCTTGATGCCATTATCCATTGTTTTCTTATTATCACTGTGGTTTTACATGAGGATTTACTATGTTTCCTAGCCCATTGTTCTATGGTTGTGATATTGACATTGTTTTGAGGTTTACTCATCGAGTATTACAGTAGTTCCTAGGCATGTTGTTTAAGGAAGTAGTTTGGGAACTTCATTATTATGGAATGAGAAGTCAACCGCCGAGACCTATAGTATTCTTTAGTGTTGTGATTAATTTACTTATATTTTGAATTTATTGACATTAGTAGTTACCCTTGATATTCATGTTTTTAATTGTAAAAAAATGATATGTAAAATATGTTTTGAAATTGTAATAAAATTGTTTTTTTAAAAATGTGTAAAATTAAAATATTTACCAAATTTTCTATAAAACAAATTTTCTATGTATCATTTGATTTTATTACATAAAATTAACATTAATTAATTTTTAAATATACTATTTTTATGGAACACCAGGGTGATATCTTTTTGAGCCTATTAGCTCACACCCTGCACACCTCGTTTGTGGTGCATATACCTTTTTTGTCTTCTAGTGGATGGAAATACAAGGAAACATAGTGAGGTGTTGAGGTTCATGTCATCTAGTTTGTTAGCTTGTGGTGAGATGTTTGGAGTTTTCCAAGGCATGATTTAGAGTAGCTATTGGGATAGGGTCCTTTGTAGTTGTAATTTCCTTCTGAGTTTGTTATATTTTTTTTTATTGTCTGTTTCTTCAACTTCTTTATATTTATGGGATATATATCTTATTTTTATTCCACTATAAATTTATGTTTGGTATATGTATTAAATATTTTTTATCAGGATGGGGGAAATAATTCCATTTGTTATGTTGTTCGATGCATGGATGCTTTTTTCTAGCCCATGGAGGTCGGGGAAACCCTTCGATTATGTGACAGAATGGGTCTGGTGTCATGTATGAGGGTAACCCGGGTTGATTCTTTACACATTTATTATTTTTCCCTTCCATAGATTACTATGTTAATTATAAATTATGATAATCCAAGAAAGGGTTTCAGAGAGTTCAATTATAAGGATGTTTTCTGATGTTTTATCAAATATATTTTATATGGATCATTTCTTCAAGGTTAATAATCTGAAAATTTTAGTATGTTTTTTGGGATTCTTGTTAGATCTAATAAAATAATTTTTTTAGGAACAAGTATCTAAAAAACATGAAAACCTGATAAAAAATATTAATGAAAATAATAATAATAAAAATAATTTTTTAATGAACAAGCATCCCAAATTTATAGAACATTGAATCACAAAATGTGAAAACAACAATGGAACTATAATAATTAATTTTATTACACTATAAAAAATCTTAATATGAATTCATAATGCTAAATAACATAAGTAAAAATAAAATTGAAGATGAAATTTAGTAATTTTATAATCTTCTATTTAATTTTTATACACCAATACCTTTACCTACAACATTAAAGTTAATAAATAATAATGTATAGTATAATTATTTATATAGTTTTTTCAATATTATACATTAGAATACAATAGTTATTATCTCAATAAAATTTCATTATTTTTCTAGTATCTAAAATTTATTATTTCAAATAAGTAAAAAATTTAAAAAATTACCACATACTTTATCACAAAAGTTTTCATCAATATCGTCTAAAATATCAATCATAAATAAAATTATCTAATTATTTTTATCATATTATACACCATTTAGAACTGTTGTCATCTGAATTTCCATTATAACCATAGGATTAGTATTAATATTCTACCATTTTAACTATATAAAATATTAATGTTATGGGATTTGGAACCCAACATTACAATCATTCAACCAACTGGTTGATTTATAACACATACTATATAAAGGGATGATGATATTATTTTAGGAGTGTGAAATATATTTTTATTGTAATTTAATAGTCTCATACAAGGTTTGTTACATGGAATTACATATCATTAATGGTAGACCATTCTTATTTATAAGGAAGCAACTATTGAGGTGTCTAATGGTCAATTTATATTTATGCTTGGGAAAACCCCCTAACATTTAAATGTATTTATGAACGTCTAAGAACCTACTATTAATTATATTAGGTTCAATATGGATTTTATATAATGGGTGATTAGTGGAAATAAATAGTTATATTTGAGGATAAGAGGAAAATATATCAACATAATGAAGTCATGTGCATAATTGTAGGAATTGTTTTACCAGTGAAATTGATTTGTTCAAAATTTTTGAGATACATTCTTATGATATAGATCCTTTTCCATTAATTCTTATTTTTGGTTTTGAATCAGTACAATATTTTCACTATCCTAGTTCTGTTTACTTTTGTTTTAGAATGTTCATTAATATTTCTTTTCTATATAATTTAATGTTCCATTTCCTCTTTATTTTACCTTAATACATAATATTCATAAACAAATACATGGTATTTTTAGTGATTTTGGGTTCACGGTTTATAAATTATAAACCGATTCAATAATATAAGATTGAAAAAAATAAGCAATACTGGTCTTGTTTTTGTAACCATTACTATGAACTATGTAAACATTACTAACTATAAATATCATTAATCTCCATATTTCTAATTTTTTATATTAAGTAGTATTTTATTATTTTTTCAATATACACTTCATTGTTATTTATTATTATCTAATGAAAATGAATGATAAATCCTAATGCCAAATTAATTATTTAACATTCCCATCACTGACACCGAAATGAAAAAAAATCAATAGGAAAATCAAAATTCAGTTATGAGAGTGGCACATTTAATCCTAGGTACCAAATAAGGATATGTGTTTCTAATATAAACTATAAATCCTAAAGGGTACATTTTATGTGTAATTTAAACCCTTGAAAATTAGAGATAATGATATTGAGGATCGATTGAAAATAATCTGGGAGGAAGAAGATAAAGATGGCGTTAATAAAGATGCCTCTAATGTATTTTCTATATTTGAAGAGAAAATAGAGGTATGTCTAAATTGTAATTATAATTTTCAAATTTCCCTAAAAAGAACCATAAAAGTGCTAGAGATAATGAAAAATAGAATATGTGACCACTATTTAAATAATATATTAATATGAATTCCTAATGAGATTTTTACATTTATTAAAATTGTGTAGATAATTATAAAATTTGAAGAAGAGGAATTATAAATATTAGAATATATTTTTCACAACAATTTTGTATAAAAATGAAGTAACTTTATGAATAACTATCTATTTTTTTGTTTTTATTCATAAAATTTTTATAGATACATCCATGAGGATGTAGAAATGAATCCTTGAATACATTTCAATGATATAACTTATTAAATATGATATAGTTATCATCATACGAAAAAACTATTTTGTAATCCAACAATTTAAGGTCACACATAATTTCATTTAAAAGTGATTTTATGGTGGAAAAATTCTTATTTATTTGTTTCAATGAATATTGTTTCTACTTTGGCTATTTAATCATAAGTTATAGTTCCTAACATCCCTTATATTTTTAAATTTAATGTAAATGAATCATTTTTTACATTTGGGTATTTTAATTTGTAGGAATATTGAAAATAACGAATAAGGAATAGATTAAGGATAAAAATAAATATAAGAATATGGAGGTTCCTGGGGAAATGAGTATATTTCATTAAATTCATCTTTTTTATCTCATGTAATTTAATTTTTAATTATTCATTTGATATATAAAATAAACGAAATTCCCCAAATTTAATTTTTTCTATAATTATGATCTACGATATAATAATTCAAATAAAAATACAAAGATTCATTTTTTAGAAACCATTGATGGTTTTATTATACGAGTAAAATGGGGTGTTTATTTATTTCCCATAATATATGAGATATATATTTAATGAATCAGGATTTGAAGAGTCTAATTGATCTATGTAGATGAAATTACCATAAATATTCCATATTTTAAACTTATTAAACTTATTTTTATTGGATTTTTAATATTATAAATTTGATGTGTCATTGATTTTATCATATCTACCAAATCCAAAGAGTCTATTATACCATTTTTTCAACTGTTTGTTATACTCTAATTATGGAGAGAATCAGGGGGTACATAAACCTATTAGAGATTTCATCTGATTATTATCAATGTTATGACTTTTAAAAGTCACTTTTAACAGGATTTATTATTTTTTGGTTATTGAGCCCTTATCCATTAATCATACCTTTATATTGAATCCTATTTAGGCCATATAATCCTTGAATTACAAATATTGGAGTAATTACACATTAGGTTCGTACATTAACTTTTTATACCAAATTATTTATAATATTTTATAATATTAAATTGTTTAAGGGTTGGGGAAACGTTTTTGATAGTTATTATTATGTGTTCATTCCAAGGATATATATGAAGCGATTCTAAATGAATTTGGAAGGTTTGTGTTTATATATATTTATATTTTGTCATTTACCCTCGTAGAAAAGTTAAAAAAATAATAAAAAATGGGTTCTGTCTTTAAAGAATTCAAAATCCCAATTTCTTGAGTTATTATCTAGATAATAAATGATTCATTGATGTATGTGAGATTTTCCATATGTTCAGGCTTTGAATAAAATTAAATAATTAAAACGAAAAAAAAATCAAAATCGTACTCTTTCTATGATTTCATTGATCTTGACCTACAATAATATATTGATGTGTGGTATGATTTTATAGTGAAAAAGATATTTTCATTGTGAGTTTATCTTTATTACCAGGAACTATGCATTACAGTCAGTGCTAATTTTTAGCCATTTTTTAAAATAGATACCTACCAACCAATTAACCATATAGTTATTTGATATTTTATTTGATGTACTACTAATTTGTTTTTGATATATTTCATTATTTTGTATATATTTGAGATATATTGGGAATTTTTTTATTTGAACATGTATTGAAGGTATTCATATAAAACCATTGAAAATAAAACATTTTATGATGATTAAAATAATAAAATTGATGTAAATCATATATGTAATTCACAATTATAATAGATTTACATATTTGAATTGATTTTAGGATAACACCCATCGATTTAAAAATTGGAATACTAAAATACATTATAGATTTGGTTTCCCAGAATTAATGATGAGTTGAATATATTTTCATATATAATGCTCAAAATATTTTCCTCCCCATTAAAAATAAACTTGTTCTTTTTATGATATATTAATATTATTATCAATGGATACCTTTATGGTTTTAGAAGATATATATTCTTGAGGGAATTTATAATTGAGGTTTGGGTTATTTGAAAACTTTATTAATGCAAAAAATTATTTCAATTTAAAATGTTTAGTTGCATTAATTTTAAATTTATTTATTACAAAATTATTTTTTATTTGTTATATATTTGGGTAATTACCTTTCTAAATTAAAATTTTGAAGGAAAATAAAATCAAAATATGTTTTCTAATCAATTATTTTTTCACAAAGGTAACAATTAATTTTTTACATAAAATATCACCATTAAACATTCAGAACACATAAGGACATGTAGACAATCAAGAAGGAAAATCATAAAATAGACAATGCATGAATGTATATCTAGGAGTACATAGGTAGTGCAATTTATGAAACATAAGAAAGGGTGTACAACATATTCAAAGAATTAGTATGACCATTTTTGGATTCCACTGGTACCCATAAGTTTTCAGTGAAATTAAATGACATTTAATTATAATATTAATAATCTCTTAACTTAAATTATTTAAAATCTTGGATTACCTTTTCTCCAAGGATATTATTCACTCACTGAAAGACTATAATTAAATTCTTACTCATGTAACATTACCCTGAGATACACACAATTACATTATGTGTATTTCTTCTATTTCAAAGTACACTATTTTGGATGTTATGGAGCTTCTTTCTCAGTAGAAATTTCAAAGAAATACATTCTTCCATTCAAATAATGGGTTAATATTCTCAAAGAATTCATATTATGTGGATGTTCTTTGATTATTGTACACTTCTTACAGAGGGTATCATAACGAGTAAAAATAATCATGAAAAAGGATAAAACATTGTGTTTTTTAGAGTTCTATGGGACAAGGGTTTGAAGAAGACTATATAAAGAATACAGATTAAAAAAATGTTTTTCCTTTGGGGAGATATTAGATATAATATATTATAATTTTTTGCAGTGTATGATATGATATTTAATATATATGAGTGAATAAAATATTAATGAAGAAGGTCATTCCATGGTTTCTTCTTACATTATTGATATATAAGATTTGGAAGAGGCTCCGAAAATTAGTTAAGAAAATATTATACACCACATGAATAGGTCTAAAATATAGCCATAAATTCATGTCTTGAAATGTAGTCAAGGTTGTTCCACAAGATACTCACCACACCATAAAATTGCACTATAGATATACAATAACTCAAGTATCCTTAACTATACTATGAAAAATGATTATTTTATAGGTTTTTTGGGAAGAATAATATAATATTGAATCAACTATATATATCAGGAGTTTTTACCAATTATTAAATGAGGATAATATGGTTGTAATATATGAGGTTTATGTGATGATAATGAATTATAAATATAGAAATTTTTAACCACCGCAATCTCTGTGAATAAAACAATATATTTTCAAGGGATATATAGAGATGAGAAATCATATAGTGAAATGATTTTTATAGGAATTGGATGTCCAAGAAATTCAATAATTTAGAAAATTGTTGTAATGAAATATGATATATGAAATTGATACGATAAACCAGTGCATATAATAAAATGAATACATGTAGAGCCAATAGTTTATAAACATGAGCCATTGTTGTGGTAAAAAATTTGTATTTTCTTATATAAGGGACATCCTATAGAAATATAGAAAATGAAAATCTATATCATATTTGAGATTGAAATATGTAGTTTTGACTCAAACATGTTTTTATTTTGTTAGGATTTTTTACTTTTTTCCCTTTATTCGTAACATTGTGATTCATGCGCTATAAATTTATATAATTAAATTTAATTTTCCATTATTAGATAACATTTTTCCTTTAGTTAAAATCTATATTCCATCTACTATAATTCATAGTTTATTAATTTTTCATCAATCAACTATCAGTGAGAATATTTCATAGTAGGGAGTCGAATTGGTTCAATGGGGAGTGAATGTAATATTTTATCTGATATCAAAGAAATAATTTTCCTATGAAATGTTCATATTCATTTATAATTTCATTAATTATAATTGATTTAAAATTTCATAGTGCCTAGAGAGATTGATGGATGGGATGGGATGGTACATATTTATCATAATGGTTTGGGGGAGCAAGAGAAAACATTTAATAAATATTACACTATATGATTAATTCTAATAAACCTATGTTGGTTACAGATTACCTATAGAGAGGGATCAGAAGGATTTGGATAATATTGTTTAGGATAATATAAAACCATGTTGGCCATATGTATTTTCATGTATTATGTAATGATATGGGTCACATACGAAATTGATCAATTCTTTATTTATTAGAAACCATCTTTGAATACTTGTTATCATACCTACAATTGTGTTTGTGTTTTTGAGTCTGATGTTATTCTCACATTCCAAGTTTATTTTAGTTTATTTTTTATTTAATTGTTAAAAAATATATAGTAAATTTAATTATATGATCAAATTTCTTGTCTGTTCAATGTCAGGACATGTAATTCCTATACTACAACATTTATGTATTATTTATTTGAGATTACATTGCAATAAATTCTATAATTATTTGAGACTATATATATATGAATTACCATATTTATGTTATAAAAAATATAATACTCTAAATATAATTTTGAGTTTCATTAATGGTGATTTAAGAATCATTGTGGGGTCTAAGAGACTGAATAAAAACTTATTCTAGGTTGGTCAAATTGTTATTTTTTGAAAAATTGACAAATGATCCACCGACTGGCTGGTGGGATTGACTATATTTCTAGTAGTTTTCCCATGATTTAAAATCTCAATGAATATCCCATCGAACATCTAGTAGGGTTATTGTAAATGTGAAAACATTACCATCTAACACAATAGCTAGTTAGTGGAGGACATCGACCAGTATGTGAGGCTCCTTTGTAAAACATATGTTGCCCACAAGACATTGGCTGGTCTGTTGAGGCATTTCATTCCCATTAAAACCTATATGTTATCTCATTTTTTTAAATCAAAACACTCTTCTATATTCTCTTACATTACTACCTCCTTCAAATAGAAAAAATCTATGAACTCAGTTCTGTTGATTGTGGGATCTCTCTACTATTTCATTATTATTTATTTCTCTCCTAAACAATGTTTTGCGCTCACTATTCAAATCATATCTATTCTATCATAATCTATACCATTTATATTCTCTTATCCTTGGTAAAACACAATTTCATTCACAATATATTGATCATATCTAAAGACTTTTGGCTGTATAATACAATTGAATTGTGGTTGTCGATTTAATTGACACATTAATTATGTATTTTACCATTTTTTAATAATTAAAACCTATATAATTTTCATTAAAATATATTCTCAAGCATGTTTTCTCTTATTTATTATTTTGGTTGTGTAATATCATAAATAGCATTCCTATGATTCTAATAGTGATGGATTATGAATTGTTTTATGATAAATAGTGGTTAAATTAAACATGGACAGTGCCCATTATAATTAGAATGACATTTGACCAAATAAATGGGTTCATTATCTTTAACCCATGTATTTATATTTTTTTCATCTTTTTTTGGTGTGGGGGTTTATCCCCATGACACTTATGGATTATGTTCAATCTCATGTGGTGTGTGTGTCTATCCCAAGAGACATATGCTTAATGTTTTATCCCAAGTGGTTTCCAGAACTTATGAATAATTCATGAGATGATGTGATATTAACCTATCATATTATATCAATGTTATTCATTTTATGTCTTCTATTGGTAATCACATATAATCTATCCCCCTATGTAGGTTTTTTTATACATTAATTTACATGTATATGGTTTATCCCTTCTTACATGATTTTTGACACACGTTGAGTGGGATATCCCACTGAGGTAGGTTTTATAGAAATGTATGGTTAACATTACATCTATATTAGAGTCATGTAATGTATATTTTTTCTTTTATGGAACTTTAATTATTTTTACCTTTTTTTTGATATAATGTTTTTCAATCTATGCTCAATCTATATACCTATATTGTGCCACTATGCCTTATGAATTTATGATTTGAACCATTTAGGGTATCCAACTAGGTATCATACTTATACTCTACTGGGGAATATCATTGTGAATACAGATTTTATAACAATGGATTTGGTAAAGGACAATGACCCAACTATTGGTAGTTATGCAGGTCTAGAAGGAGGATGAAGACATTTTAGGATGCACATTGGGGTATATTTTTTTTGGATATTTTTAAACCATTAAATTTATCTCATACATTAATAAACCACATTATTTATCCTTATTCTAATAATTTTTTATTAAGTGAATGAAAATATATAAAATTACTTCAAGGGATGGTACATACTTTTTATATTTGTACATTGATGATTTATTTTATTTATTCATTTATTGCTTCCATTTTCTTCTATTATAATGACTTGGTAAGAAGGGATTATTCTACCCATTATTTCTTATTTAGTAGTCAACACTTTTTATTATTCTCATTCTTTTGAGGCAGAGTGTATAAGGATATTTTTCATCCTATCCTTGACTCTGTGTTTTTGATTAGGGTGTTACAAAATGGTACATTTGCACTAGGTTTAATAAAATGTTCCACTAAATTCCATTATTTATGAAATGTTATATAGGAGAGAGGAAGGATGATACTCAGGAAGAGTAACTATGTCAATACCTATCAGACACTACATGATGGACCACTTGAGCTTCGATGGACATAGGAATTGATGATTTTGATTTTTTCATTCAATGTTACATTGACCTGATTCACCTTGGCTAATGCACATGATGTTGGTATAATAATTTATTGAATTTTTTGTTCATTTATCATCATTTTATTTCATGTATGATCACATTATATATACATATTTTCTGAATTATATAGATCCAAAATTAAAATATCCCTATAAAATTTAAGATATTCCCTTTTAGTGATTTATTTATAGAATTCCTTTATTTTAATGTGAGTACTCTAGGATTGAGTGTATGTATATATGAATGTGACTATTATACAACTAATATATGGTTGGGACATGGAATTTCACAGTTGGTTATTCATTTTTATATGGGTAGAATCTTATTGATAACCTAATAATAAACCCCTATATGTGTGTGTCTCTGATTTACTCTGGGTCATCTGAGATTACTGTAGGATTTTTCTAAATGGTAATTTTGAATTTTAATATGTTTTTAACCTAATATTCTATAGTATTACTATTGTGTGGGAGGATTCATCGGCATATTCTACTAAAGATATTGTAGATTCTCCTATTATGTAATCAATCAATCGAAGACTATTATGCATTGTTCATGTTTAAGGAGGAGTGAATAGGGTCGGCCTAATGATAGTCAAATCCTCACATGACATAACTCTCTAGCAAAACATAACCTTAAAGTAAACTACACTTCCCCTGCAAATAAATGATGAGATTAGATTAATTGAGAATATCTTATCCAAATGGAGACCCCATTGGTTTTTAAGGTAAATATTTTGAACAATATAATTCATGGAACTCCAAGATAGTGGTTTGATGTGGTATATTATGGAGGAAACAACAAGGTATAATGTGGGTGACCATAATTGGAAACTCCTTTAACTATTGTATTACCAAATGTACATTGTATGGATAAATAATCGGATTTCATAGAGATCTAGTAAGGTTTGGGATCAGTGACATCAAATTTAAAATGGTTCACATAGAAAATTATTTTTTCACTCTTACTATTAGGAAAAATGATCTAAATGAAAGAATGTTTGAGATTGGTATTTATCCATTTCTAAAACTATATTTTATTAAAATTTATTTGACAACAAATATTATAATACTCAATATGTTTCAAATGATAGATATTTCTATTATGGAAGATATATTTGGCTGTCTTTCCCCAACATCCATTGGATCAACATGTGCCTTATCTTGTGAAATTTCATTATATTCTTCCATGAATTTGAAATGGATGTCATATTATGGATGTCATGTTGGTGGTCAAAGTTATAAACCTCGAAAATGTACGTAGACTCCATATTTGGGAGACGAATTTGTGGTATTCACCTTATAAGAATTGAAAACTCAATATCTCAAGGAAGTCACTTTCCCTCCTAGGATTTGTATCATATTTGGAATCAATAGACATGTGATGTGGTTTTATTCCATGTACTAACAAATCCAAAAAACATTTTTTGATATGATATAGGTTTGGGATCATACAAACTTGTGTATACCTCATAACCGTTAGTGAATCATGTTACTCAAGTGTCTTTAGAAATCATGTAGAAGTTATTAGAATGGTATAAATAGATAACCATGCTCTAGTTTATATTATATATTGAACATGATCAATTCATTAAAGAGTTCAAATTCCTTTTACATTATCTACTACATTTATTAATCAATTTGATTTTTTTTCTTTTATATATTATCATATGGTTTATATGTTGTACATTCCATTTATATAATCGAATAACATGTTATTTATTTATAATAACCAATATTGAAATTTGAATCATATAAATATATTATTCAAAAATGTATGTTGGTGAATTTTTTATTCGATCATGTGTTCTCTTTGAAAGTCTTAGATATTTCACGTTTTCATGTTATCCTTTGGATTGACTAATTGCACAGGTCAATTATTATCAATGATGAGTTAATTTTCCATCTTCTAAATGAGAGAATTTTAAAATGAATTGTGACTAGATCATTGATGTAGGAAGAGTGAGACAAGATCATCAGTAGTGATAATTCTATTTAGGGAAAGCTACTAGAATATTTCTTATAGGGGATCATATGGGGACAACCTCTTATTTTTATCTTCTGGTAGACAACTACAGGGATGCATTTATAGAGTATATCTCATTTGTTAACTCCATATAGGGGTGTTGTTCTAGTGATCTATGAAATTCATGTTTCATAACCTATATTGAATCCACCCTACTGCATAGAATAATATTAGCTAAGAAAAATAATGGAATACAATGGAGATCTGAAATCCAATGGCTTCATTAGACCAGTCATATCCCCTTGGGGAGATATAGGGTTGTTCAATATAAATTCACATGGTATTATTTGAATATTTATGAACTATATAAAGTTGAACCAGTTCATCGTAAAAAATAGGTAACTATAACTAAAGATTGATGAAATAATTTCTCAATTAATGTGGGCCTATTTATTATCAATTATTCATTAACATTATGTATACAATTAGAAAATTTTGAAATTGTAAGCCATACTGAAGAAAACATTTATGAGGAGATACAGGTTATAATAAGTATCTCATTTTCAACTTCAAAATAAATATTTATTTGGAATTCATCATGGACCTCATGAATAAGGTCCTTCCCCCATACATAGACTCTATCATAATTATAAGTTTTGTTGAAATACTCAAATATTTCATGGTGAGAGATTCCAATTATAAACACAATGATATTATCTTATGTACACATAGACCACAAAAACGTTTTGCATTGTCATCAAAGGACCACATGTGGATACTTTTGGACTAATTTATTAGGACTTATAATTCTATATAAATAATATCAGATGATTATGTTAAGGTAGAAGAAGTTATTTCTTGGTCATACCCATGGAATGTGATCATGATTTTTCTTTTTCTTAGATTGGATGTGTATTATTTTAGATTCATTATGTAATTTTAATTTCTGGAGGAACCTATGATAGTGCCTGAAATCAATGGTGAAAACATTTAGTGGATAAACCACTATGAAAATTCATTTTTCTAATATATGGATATATTTATGTTGGCTCAGATTCTGAATCATCAAAATATTGTAGTTGGATATTCTATCAATTGTGATGCATCAAATCTTTGGCAAGTTGTTGTTTTGATGTATGGTGAATATGTGCTTACTTATGAGTATCATCAGTTTTGAACCCATCATAAAAACCAAACTACTCAAAAAAAAATTTATATGGTGTGATTCATGTGTTAAAACAATTTTTTTACAACCTATTTATTTATTGGTTTTTCTTATATACAATCCATAAGAGTTCATAGTATTTTTCCCTAGAGTTTCCTAAATATTCATCAATGAAATTTTCTAGAATATTTTAGATTATTTCACATCTATGTTGATTATTATCTAAGTAATTTCAATGTTTCTTTAAAAATACATAGTAAGAAGAATCAATAAGCAATATAGAGTCCACTAAAAGAGGTTTGGATTCATATTTCTTTAATAGAAACCATACATGTGAAATAAAGTGAGGTATAATGGTCATAGCATTTTTCAACCTTAGAGGTAACATCGTTATTTTTAAAATGAATGATGTATAACTACTTTTTAGTTATTGAGTGAATCAGTATGGATGAAACGTTGTCCAGAAATGGTTGTATTTCATGACAGGACTTAGACAAAAATTGTGTGCTTATGGTGGATTGGTATAGAAACCAGAATTACTGGATTTGTTTTCCATTTTGTAAATTGATATAGGATAATTGAAAGTATCAAATACCTTTATGGTCACAATATCCAATTTAAATGACACTATGTTAGTTGTATAAGGTCACCATGATATTCTTGGTAGTATTTTTGTGGTTTGTAATCAGAATATATTAAATGTGTTTTGAAGTGGGTTTGTTTTAAAATGTGGATCATTTATAAATAAATGGTAGATCAAAAAATTGAATTAGTTAGTAAAGATCTATATTTTGGAATGTGTACCAATGTATGAGGTTCCACAGAGCATGGAATCTATCTGATATACTCATTTCACATCACATTTTTGGAAGGACATTCAGAATGTGATAGATATTCAGTTTAAGATGAGCAAAAATTTTCACACTCATACTGATAGATATTCAAAGAGAACAATGCATAAAAATTATGACATGCCTCGGTAATGTGTTCTATATTTCATTAGATCATGAGAAAATCACACGTCTCTAAAATACATAACATAAAAAACACAATTATTTCTTCAATTTAGATGTTTTTGTTTGATACCATCTATTAATGTTCATTTAATCTAACAATAAGTTGGAATGGTGTAAGAATATTATAGTTTTTAGTAAAACATGTTGCAGGAGACCACATTCTGGATGAAGTAGATTAAGAAGATGCTAGTTAGGACACCTAGTATACCAAGAATGTATAATGAATAGAGGAGATGACCCATGGTGATCACAGTGGGAAATAGAGTGTTAATGTTGGCACCAGAATATTTATAGAAAATGAATTTAAATAGAAGGGGAAATTTTCACCTCAGTACATTAGGCCATTAAACATCACTATACACATCTACTTGGTGGCCTATTAGAATGATAATACTCCACTATTGTTGGATGAATATAATGTGTTCCATCTGTCTCAACTATTGAGGTGTGATACCAAAATAACCAATGTGGTGGAGTTCAAATATGGGGAGATAGAACCATATGGATGTATTACGGAGAGGCCAATTCAAATTGTGGACTGAAGTATGAAGGTGAAGAGATGGGTAATCATTCACATGGTTTAGGTTGATTGATATCATGGGAAATTTCATGTTGGTAAATTTGTGAATGATATATTAATTCAAGAAAAGTGGACCATTTTATTCAATAAAACCTATTGGTATATTTCTCATGGATGTGAATCATTGATAGGGGTGAATTATGAACACAGTTTTGATGTCAAATCAAATTATATTATTAATATCTTTATTAGAAAATTGTATTATGTATTGACAGATGATTTTAAATATGGGTGTTAGTTGAATATTAACTCATATGTTTGGTTGAAACATATTGACATTTTTTAGACAAATAAAATTTTTTGTAGTAGGTCACCTTCTGTATTTATGTTATTTTAGATCATTTTTTGGGTCAAATATCTTTAATCATGATCCTATGTTTAAATATTAATTAATGATGAATGGTTATATGATCTAGTGTGGTGATATTAAACATTGATATTGAACCTTGTCATTTGAAGGCCATTTCACTTATGGTAGGCGGTTCATATTACTGGCGTATGTTTATATGATTTCATGAATTAATCTCATGGAATGTTTGTGTAATCCCATGATACATATTATTTATGTTTGATAACATGTGGTCTATGTGAGTGTATATACTGAGACCTATGATCGATGTGTTCTTACAAGTGTAATTTGTAGTTATGACTCTTTCGTGATATAATGTGATATCGACATGTCATTAATTGTCTATTTATCCCATGAGCTATTTTCTATAGGATGATCCATAGGGACTATTCCATGATATAAATGTTTTAGGCATAAGAAAACATATACATGGGAAATTCCTTCTATTGGGATTTTTAAAAATTATTTATTAAGATATCTGTTTTCTTTAGACTTGTTAGACATGACTACTTACTATTCCTACTAACATTGAGTTAATGAATGTATTGTCAGTCTCTAATGGAATAAAACATGCATTATGATTTTTTTTATATAATTATATCTCATTTCATTATTTTTTAATTTCATGGAATTCTATAGTATATATTATGCTGTTATGTTATTTATTCTTCATCATAAATTAATGGCTCTCATACTCACACAATTATTTGGCATCTGTTTGCGTATGTGGATTTTATGACCAAGGATTTGGTGAATGGAAAAGTATATACAACGTGCCTTTGAGTTGGTCTGGTAGGATGATTCAAACAAAGAATGTTGTAACTATAGATTTATGTGAAATATTGTTTTAAAATATTATATTTATAAAATACATATACCCACCACCTATGGGGATCAATATTTTTCTCATTTTGGATTAGGAGACTAAAAATATATTGATTTATTTAAGGCATTGTTACATATTGTGTTTGATGGTACATTGATTATTTATTTAATCATTCATTTATCACACTCTTTTTATACTTATATATTGATCAAATTATTACGGTATATACTCCTCATTTTTTATTTTTAGGCTGATTCCACAGCTTGTAAACCTCTTTCATATAGGTAGGCACACAATAGCTCTATTGGAATCATTTATCAGATTCGATGGTATGGATAGGGTGTTACTATATAATGTAACAACAACTACGGTACAAGTAACCAATTATGACTAGATGATTATGAACATTAATATATATTAAATTTGAAGAAATATCACAGAGTTTTATGTAAAAATATAAATCAATTGGTGTAACATTGATTATTGAATGTGGATACATTTATATATAAATAGAAGTGTAATTTTGGAACATTCTATTACATTTCAATAATTAATGGACATTATTAAATTTTAAGAGGATCATATTGTTCTAAATAATGGATTTTCGAGTGAGACTTAGTCTAAAAATCCTCAAGCATGAATTTGTAAACATGTTTTGATTCACTTAACCCTTTTCCTTGTAAATATTACTATATTGATTTAATCTTTGTTAACTACATTATAAATAATTAATTAACATTATTCTAAACATATATGAAAACCCTTATGACAAAATTTAGGAGTGACTAACATAAAATATAACACTATCTAATCTAATTCCATTTCTATATATGTAAAATTATCTTTTAAATTAATGTTTTTAATATATATAAAAATTGATTAGTAGGAAAATGTTTTTCCCATTATGAATTTTGAATAATATTTAGTATTGAATACTATTTGAATGTGTTTTAATATATATTTACATATAATAGTTATATTTTAGTATTATTTGAAAATATATTAATTTACATGGTCAGATAAACACTATAAATTTATAATAATATAATTATTTGAAAATAAATGTATTACGATTATCACGATAACTAACGTCAACCAAATTAATATTGTTTTGATTCATGAAAAGGAAATTAACCATATTAAATAATAAAAATAATTGAAATAAAATATGAAATATACATTTCAGAATCATCATCTACTAGTGATGAAAAAAAATTATTTTTAATTTTAAAAAAACGGTTTTTAGAATTAAATATTTGTTATGTTTCCAAAAAAGTAATCAACCATTATAAAAAATAATTTTAAATGATATATTATAATAAATAAATGTTATTTCTTAATATATATTTTAGAAAAATATTTTTTCATTATTGTATTATGATAATTTCATAAAATTAGTTGCATTAGAAAAATAGTTTAATTATCTATATGCATAAAAATTTATTTTCTTTAAGAAAAAAAACCTGATTTAATTTTGAATTAATATATTCAAAAACTAAGTTCATTTTTAAAATTTTGGATTTGCCAAGTTTAAATTTGAAATTTTAATCTATAAAACCACTATATATAAAACATGATATTGTTTAAAAATAACCTTTTGAATCATTTAGTATTATTAATTTCATTATTTTGAATTTAAAATTGATTAAAATATTTTTAATTACTAATAGTTTTTTTATTCCAATTTTTTTTAATAATATAAATATAATATTTCATAAGTCAATATACATTGATGTATCGTATGAAATAAGATATCAAATATATAACAGTTTTTAATGGAATGATATATAATTAAATATTCAGGTGTCATATCCATAACAACTACCACATCAATAAGAGTTATAAAAGTAGATATCTTAAAAGGATGGGAGGTGAAATGTGTTATTTTAAATTGAAAAAGGAGTATGTGTTTTAATAAAAATTGAATATACATTCTTTTAGTTGAAGTCAATATATAAACAATATTTTCATTATTCAATGTTATATTCACTGTATTCTAATAATAATGTGAATTTTTTATATTCATAAAAATTCAAGGAAACTCAAAAACCACTCATATATTTCTAATATAAAAAATAAAATCAACATAGTATTTCAGTAATCAATGAAATATTTAAAATATGTTTAATAATTTATTACAATGTATTTCTATTCAATTACATTTTATACACAAAGAAACTGGCATGAAAACCAAAAATTTCCAATCAATCATATTCCAAAGGTAAATACGGGTGTTAAACATACAATGGGAAATTCCATTTACTACTAAATACATAATAATAAATATAGAAATACCAACAAATTTTTTTTTTCAATGGTCTAGTAACCAAATGCACTAGAAAACCACACAGTTAAACACATTCCAAACAATGAAACAATGATTGATTATGCATAAAAAATCATAAAACAATTTTGTAATTAATTTTATTTATAAAAATAAAATATTCAAATAAAAAATCATAAAATAAAATTAATCGCACCCATAATACTAGTCCCCATTAACCAATATCTAAATATCCATCCAATCTAATAGTAATCTTCATATAAACCTGAAACTCTTCAAATAAAAACAACTTCCAAAAATGTGATATGTATTGAATTTTCCTTACAAATAAATAATTCACTTCATAATTTCCTATAAAATATTATTTAGAAAGATGAAAAACATAATGTGTTACTTTATTGAATGATATTTTTTGGATTTTAAAATATTTCCATGCATGATAATGGAAAATATTATAATATAAATGTAAGGTGAAAAAAACAAGAATTAGAAAATATAGATTATATTGATCCCATAAAATAATCACATCAAACAAAAAAATAGTTAAAATAATATAAAACATTAATAAAACAATCAAATTTTTATAAATGAATTACATGGTTCCTTGATAGGAATTAAGGTGAATGTTGAATTAAAGAATTTACATTTATCTATATGATGTTATATGACCATTATAATACTTGTATGAATATTTTAGTGGTATGTAGAAATCTAGGTATATTATTATGGACATTAGTAATAGTAACATGACCATTAGGAATTGTAAAATTATCATTAGAATATTATATTTTATTCAAAATATTTTATCATCATATAAATAATATTTCCCACATTAATTTATGATAATATATTCATTTTATAACCATAAAATATAGATCAATATTGAAACTTAAAAAACTGAGAAGCACATTTATTTTGCTAAAAAATATAATGAATTTTATAATTTATATTTTTTTATGTCTAAAATTTAAATAATATATACTTGAAAAATATTTTTAAAATTGAAATTTATTTCAAAATTATCTTATATTAATTTAATAATTTTGATCTGTTAATTTTTTCTGAAATGCATCATCATTGTGTGAATAATAAAAATAAATTTTTGAAATTATATTTCTATTTTAATTTTATAATTCATTATATAAAATTTATAAAATGAATTAAATATTTTCATTATCATCAAAAACATGATTAATTGGTTAAATTATTCATAAAAGTAAATTTTAATAAATAAAAAGTGATTTCCAAATAATAAAATGATAATATACTTCATTAACTAACATTTTATTTATTTTCAAACGTTACATTTGAATAAACTATTGAATTAGGATTTCGAATGAATCAATAGAAAAATGATTAAATTTATATTAATTATATAAAAATAAAAATTTGAATAATATCATTTTTAAATTTTTTACTATGTATAATATATTTTATTCAATATGTTATCCATTAACACCCATATTCTCATGTATTAATACCCCCTATCACTCCCCATAGACAAAACATCTACCACATCATCCAAATACAAAATATATATAATTCCCACTATTAATCAGCCTATAATAAATAATTATATTCTTCATTCAATATCCCTTATGAATTTAAGGTTTTATGTTCCATAAAATAGAATAATCAATAATAGGATTGTATGTTTTTTCTAAATATTCCATTCCTTAACATCTGTATCATTTTTACCCATTCCATTCAAACCCAATCCACCTAATTTTAGTTATGTAGTTTTTTTGGAGTTAAATTAAATATTCTTTACAAGAAAATATTATTATATATAGCATGGATTTAAAATTCATAATTCTAATTCATCATCATTTGGAAATATCTTACCAACGGTCGGTTGACCACCCATGAGGGTGTTTCCAACTATTTAATTATCTTAACCATTATTAATGATTATAATATATAAATGTATGAATATATTATTGAATATTTTTATTGAGTTAATATTGATAATGTAAAAGTATCAATATGGGTAGACAATTAAATCAAATAAAATAGATATATATTATATAAAATGTGATTTATAAATTCTCTACATTAAAATTGATAATTAAGAAATATAATCTATTTGTTATAATTGATCATTAGTGATAAAAATGAAAAAATATCACTTAAACTTCCATTTTTTAATAGACCTATGATTATTATAAATGTGGTTGAAAAAGTTGAAATAAATTTTGTTATATGGTAAAAGGTTTCTTGAACCAAACTCATTCATATTTGGTTATCTTACCTTTTACATTATATTTATTTTGGTTATCCTTATTACATAATTAACGTATCTTTTAAAAAATATCCCCAATTTCATTTTGGTTATATATCGGTTTACACCCTATCACAATTATTTTATATGACATATAACATTAATTTTCAATTTTTCATTATCTTAAAAATCAAAGCAGTGACTCTATTTGAGTTGTTTATTTTCCACTACAAAATAATGATGTTTTATACCAAAAATTGATTTTCACTATTGACTTGGGTTGTCGAAAGGTAAATCCAAAATGTATGATTTACGAAAACATTATGTGACCCATTCCACTTAAAGGGTTCATTTCATTAATATAGCATTTATATGTTATATATCAATGTTGAAGGAATTATTATTATCTTTATATAATGTGATGGGTGGGACAAAAACTACATATCCTTCTCATGCATGAATTATGAAGATGTTTCATGTTTGGACATGATTCTACCGATTTTCATAACTTTTTGTGGTATTATAACAAAATTTTATGATGTATGATTATTATGGATAAGCCAAATTCAACCAATTTTTGAAATATTCCCTCATTATTATGATGATGATACCATACTTTTTATATGATGATAGTGAAAATGATGAATTATGTACTATTGATTCATGTTTATTTGTATCTATTTCACTCAACCCCTTACTAGGTTTTTATCTCAACCCATTCATTTATGTATAACCTTAGTTGATTATATGTACAATGGATAACATAAGAATTATGGAATGAATATTATCGGGGAATTATTTAATGTTTCCTTTTTATTGTGTACATGTGATTTTTATACCTATTTTCGAAAACATTCTAATCATTTTTATCTTTGTATGTATTAATATTATATAATTTTTTATAAATATAATTTAATAGCCATGTATGAAAAATGTGGAATACTGTAGTTAATTTCATATTATAGTTTAGTTATGTCATGACCCATCCTCAGGGCCTGTTCCATGACTACCCCAAGCCCGCCTTCCATAGGCCAGGGGCTGGTGACTAGCACCAAGGCGTAAATCCCGGTAAAAAGGGAAGGAATTGCCTTTGTAAAGTAAACAAGGACCACAGTGTAAGCAAGAGGAAAAGTAAACACTAAGTAAAAACAGTGTACATCTGTAAGTGCAGAAAAGTAAATGGGCCAGTAAACAAACCCAAAATGAAAGTAAAGTACAACTCGAAAGGGAAAAAAACAACTGAAAAGTAAAAGCCGCTACACCGAGCTGTCCACTGGAAATCCTACCTGAAGGGTGGGTACAGAGAGCTCCTCTACTCCTCTGGTCCCGCCGTCCACTCCGAGCACGTCCCGCCCAGTGGTCCACCTCCAGGTACCGTCCTGCTCCGCGAGCCTCAACCACGATCAATGTTGTCCGTCGTCTTCAACCAACACAATGTAGTGCGGGCATAGACCGTGCAGGGGTGAGTATAAGCTACTCAGTAGGGACCCTGAGACCCCTGAAGGTCTCACAAAATCCACAAAGGATAAACCATAAAGGAAAGATACAATCATGAAGTAACAACCGACAATGCTTAGGTATATGCCCATACATATACCTAAGTCATCAATTTCCAATACGTTCCAACCTCCGAGCCCAAGTACAACTCAGTCCACACAGGAAAGTATACGTATTCGACACAGGAAAGCAATACTTAATCCACACAGGATAGCACAACACAATCCACACAGGAAAGAAAATAGGATTCATCTCACACAGGTATACTTCTTCGAAAATGATAGAGATGATCACTGATCCATCTATGTCGTCGGACCCACAAAGGATTGATAGGTACTAACCCCCGAAAAGACCCACACAGGATCGGACCCACACAGGATCTGTAGGAGCTGGCTCACATAGAACCGCTGAGCGCTGACCCACACAGGATCAGACCCACCCAGGATCGGTAACACTGATCCATATAGGATTGCTGAGTGCTGTAGCCGTCGTTGTCGAATCCACTGAGGATCTCTGCACAGTTGTCGTCGTAGTCATAGTAGCAGTCGCAGCCAGCACTGGGGTTCCCGCACACAGCAAGCTCGTTCAGGAGGGTCCGCTCCATGAGCCGAGAGGCTGATACATCAACTATCACATAGTCCAGATTTTATGTATCCAAAAGTTCTGTATCGTCAATAGGAACTCAACGTCACAGATGGCGCGTCGATCGGACGCCCGTTCTGAGAGTTATTGGCCTTTTCGTCCCAGGGGCCCAGTAGGTTTTGAAGGAAAACCCAACCCGACCGTACTCCACCTTCGTCCAAACCTCGGGCGGAGTTTGCCAAAAGATCTGTCTCACTAAGAGGAACTCAACAAAGTCGACGACACATTAATAGGACGTCCGTAGCTCAAGATATGAGCGTTTCCGCTCCGAGGGCCCGGTTGGTTTCATGTACGAACCAACTCGGCCGAACACAAAGTATTCCGAAACCTTGAGTGCAATATACCGAAATGACCATATCGTTCCTTGGAGTGTTTTTTGGAGGTCCGTAGCCTGAGTTATGGGCTTTTGAACCCAAACAGTTTCAATCAGGTGCCATCAGAGACCGCGCTCTTGTAAAATTCCAAAGAAAATTAAGAAAAAATTTCCCTTGAATTTTACAGGTCTTTACATTACTCCCACCTTAGGGATTTACGTCCCCGTAAAGATACATCAAAACTAGAGAAACAAATGAGGGTACTGAGCACGTATCTGAGCCTCCCGCTCCCAAGTGCTCTCCTGGAGGTTCTCGTGCTGCCATCTGATGCGCACTAGAGGAATCAACCATCCACGTAGGAACCGCTCCTGTTGATCCTCGATCTCCACCGGGACCGTCGTAAAAGTCACCCCATCGTCAACGTCAAGCTCCCTATGGTCAATTATGTGGGTCGGGTCATGCACGTATCTCCTCAGCTGAGATACGTGGAAGATGTCGTGCACCCGGTGCAACTGAGGTGGTAGAGCCAGACGATAAGCCACCTTGCCAATCCTGCTGAGGACCTGGAATGGTCCGATGAAGCGCGGAGATAACCTTACGCCTCTGCCAAAACTCTATAAACCACGTCGAGGCGAGACATGCAAGAAGACGTGGTCGCCATCGTCGAACTCTAGTGGCCTCCGCCTCCTGCCAGCGTATGACTTCTGCCGGCTCTAAGCTGTCCTCATCCGCTCCTGGATGACCTAGACCTTCTCTGTCGTGGCCTGGACCATCTCCGGTCCCACAAGTTCTGACTCCCCAGGGTCTGTCCAGCACAAAGGAGATCTGCAAGGTCGATCGAACAATTCCTCGTACAGTGCCATCTCGATGGTGGAGTGGTAGCTGTTGTTGTACGCAAACTCCACCAAGGGTAGGTGGTCCACCAAGCTACGACCAAAGTCGAGGACACATGCGCGGAGCATGACCTTGAGAGTCTGAATGGTCCTCTCCATCTGACCATACATCTGAGGGTGAAAGGCTGTGCTCAGACGTCGCTGCGTCCCGAACGCCTCCTACAACCCCTTCCAAAGCTGGGAAGTAATGCGAGCATCTCAATCGGAGACGATAGATGATGGCACACCGTGAAGCTGAAAAATCTCCTGAACGTAAATTTGTCCCATGCTCTCCACTGGGACCTTCTCTCTGATGGGTATGAAGTGAGACGACTTGTTGTGTCGGTCGAAAATCACCCAGATGGAGTCGTGACCTCTGGAAGTGCGTGGAAGTCCAATCACGAAGTCCATAGATATCCCATCCCACTTCCACTCCGGGACCTCCAAGGGCTGTACCAAGCCTACTGGTACCTGATGATCTGCCTTCACCTGCTAGTAGGTGAGTCATCGATAAATTAACTCCACCACAGCCTTCTTCATGCCCGGCCACCAGTGCTGTCGTCTGAGATCCTGGTAGATCTTCGCCACTCCAGGATGTACCGCCAAAGGAGAAGTGTAAAACTCTCTCAGCACCTCCTCCTGTAAAGAAACTGGTACCAAGGTACGTCCTCTAAAAAGGATGTGGTTCTCTTCTCCAAAGGTGAAACCATTCAGTGCCCATCCTGAGGATATCTGTGCACGCTGTGTCTCACAGTCAGTGTCCCCACACTGTGCCTCTCTGACCTGCTATAGTAGTGGAGGAGTGACTGTGAGAGACAGAAGGAAGGCTGCTCCATCTCTATCCACGAAAGATATCTGCAAAGAGGCTAGCTGCTCTGTCGCCTCCTCAAGTAGCTGAATGCCTGTCCTCCTGTTGAGGGCATCGGCTACTACGTTCCCCTTCCCAGGAGTAAAGACTATCTCAAAGTCATAGTCCTGGAGGAAATCGAGCCATTGCCACTATCTCAGGTTCAGGTCCTTCTACGAGAAGATGTACATGAGACTCTGATGGTCAGAAAAGACTGTAAAGCGCTCTCCCATCAGGTTGTGTCGCCATGTCTTCAGAGCGAAGACCACTACTGCTAACTCCAGGTCATGGGTAGCGTAGTTCAGCTCATGCTTCCTCAGCTGTTGTGATCCATAGGTGATCGCTTCCCACTCTTGCATCAGAACACATCTGAGTCCGGTCCCTAATGCATCGCAGTAGACTACGTACCCTACTCCCTCCTCAGGGAACCTCAAGATAGGTGCGCTGGTCAATCTCTGTCTTAGCTCCTGGAAGCCCTGCTGACATTTGTCTGACCACACGAAGGGTTTCCCCATCTTCGTCAAAGATGAGAGTGGTTCCACAACTCTGGAGAAGTATGGCACAAATCTCCGGTAGTATCCAGCTAGTCCCAAGAAACTCCGCACCTCCGTCACGCTCCTGGGAGGCTCCCAAGCTAGTACTGCCTCGATCATCGCAGGGTCCACTGCAACTACCACATCAGAGATGACGTGTCCCATGAAGTGGACCTCATGTATCTAGAACTGACACTTCGAGAGATTACCATAAAGCTGGTGCTCTCGGAGTGTCTCTAGTACAACCCGTAAGTGGTAGGTGTGCTCCTCCTCAGTCATCGAGTAAATCAGAATGTAGTCAATGAAGACCATCAAAAATAGATCGAGGTATGGCTGAATGATCAGTTCATGAGATCCATGAACACTGCTGGAGCATTGGTTATGCCAAATGGCATAACCGAGAACTCATAATGGCCATACCGGCATCTGAAGGACGTCTTCTGTACGTCCTCGTCTCTAACTCTGAGCTGATGATAGCCTGACCTGAGGTCTATCTTCGAGAACCATCGTGATCCCTTGAGCTGATCAAAGAGGTCATAAATCCTTGGTAGTGGATACTTGTTCCTCACTGTCACCTGGTTCAGGCGACGATAATCGACACACAATCGCAAGCTTCCGTCTGCCTTCTTGGCGAGAAATATCGGGGATGCCCAGGTTGAAACACTGGGTCGGATAAACCCATTGCCCTGGAAGTCCTCCAACTGTATTTGTAGCTCTCGAATCTCGGCGGGGGCCATCCGATATGATGGAGTCGATATCGGGGTTGTCCCGGGGTACAAGTCCATATAAAAGTCTACCTCTCTACGAGGAGGCTACCCTGGAACATCTTCAGGGATAACGTCCACAAACTGATCCACCACTACATAAAAACCAAGGCTCTGCACGTCAAATGCTCCTAGGATGAGGCTATCCAACTGATGGGTGATGGGCTGCCCTCTCCTCTGCGGAAGTCCATCCTATGCTGCAAAGGCTCCCTTATCGCCGGTGAAGGTGAACCTGCTCCCGTCGATGCGTACACATCTCACCATGCGCCTAAAACAGTCAATCTGTGCATGGACCATAGATAACCAATCCATGCCCAAGATGACATCGTAAGGCCTCGATGCCGCTACAATAAGATCCCAGCCGAAGCTCTCGCCTCCTAGAGTAAGCTCAAACTGCCGGCACCAGTGCGTAATCGTCGAGTCTGCTCCCGTAGTGGTCTCTAGCCGTAAGGATCGAGCCAATGGCTCTGTCGGAATCTCCGAGCTCCGAACAAGGGCATCGGCTGTGAAAGAGTGACTCGCTCTTGTTTCTATAAGTACTGGAACAAGGGTGTAATAGACACAGATAGTACCTCGAATCATCTTGGGCGCACCGTGCTCGTAGGCCTCTACGGCGTAGAGCTGTGCCTATCTCTTCCCGCCAGCTCCCTGTGGTCGGGGTGGACCTCCTGGTGGTGGTGGTGGTAGAGCCTCAAAGCGTCTCCCACCACCTTTTTCTCGGCCAGCTCCTCTTCCACGTCTGCCTCCTCCATGCGGACCGTCATGGTCAACCCTCTGCCTCTGCCTCGGAGGTCCCTCAACCGTCTGCTTCTCCTCGGCACGGTGGGTCGGGCAGTCACGAGCCATGTGGCCCTGCCCGCCGCACGAGTATCACTGTCTGCCTCTCAAAAGACTGACTCCGCGCTGTGTGCCCTTCACTGCTGAGCCAGTGTCCTGAGGTCTTCTGCCTGAGGGTCTGGTCTTCCTGGACCCCTGAGTCATCCGTCGGCTACCTGCTATAGAAGGCACTGCCACGTGCCGCCCGGTGGTGGGTCTCGGCGCTGGTGTAGACTCAGCAAGAAAGATCTCGATCAAAAGGTCCCTCTCCAGTACTCCCGTCTGAGTCGGAATGCTGAGGGAGATCAGTGATGCCCTGATCTCATGTCTCAATCCCTGCTCAAGGGTCTGGGCCCGGAACAATGGGTCTCGTACCATGTCGGTCAAGTAGTGCGAGAGATCGGTAAATCTCCCTGAGTACTGGGCGACCGTCATGCTTCCCTGCCGCAGCTGAAGAAGATCCTGAATGCGCAACACACAGAGGGTGGCTGGGACAAACTTTGACCGGAAAAGGCTCTCAAAGTATGTACAGAATGGAGATGACTCATCGTGCAACTGGAGCATCAAGCTCCAACATCGGCCCACTGTTGCGTGCAGTAGGCTCACAGTGAGGATCACCATGAGGTCTGCTAGTGTCCTCACTAGCCTGAAAACTCGTACGACTGCCTCCAGCCAATCCTCGGCTGCCTGGGGGTCCGTATCCCAACAGAACCTAGGCGGTCACTGGCGCTGGAACTCATGCAGTGCGCTGAGGCGACGTGCATCGTCAGTGGCTGGTGCTGGAAGTATCAGGGGCTCGACGGGTAGAGCTACCGCCGGTGCCACTGCTGACAAAGGGCCCAACACCGAGGCCTCGTCGCTCGGTGGGCTGTCGTTATGCTCGACTCTCGGAACCCTAGCTTGCTGCCGTCGTGGGGACATCCTGAAAAAGAAACAGCTTCCCCACGGTCAGAATAGTATACCTGGCGAGTTGATACAAAGTAATCACAAAGAAAACTTGAAACACACAAGCAATCAATTTTGTCATGTATTAAGTCAGAAATCAGAAGTCAGGGTCCTGGTGTACGGATACGTCAGCCACCGAACCAACACTGGACTCCCTGGACTGATAACAACACTCAATATAGTAAACACTATTGCTTCACATAGAAAAGATCAGAGTTCGCGGTAGAACCGAACTCTTTTGATACCAATTTGCCACGAACCGTCCTCGGGACCCGTGTCGTGACTACCCCAAGCCCGCCTTCCATAGGCCAGGGGCTGGTGACTAGCAACAAGGCGTAAATCCCGGTAAAAACGGAAGGCATTGCCTTTGAAATGTAAACAAGCACCATAGAGTAACAAGCAGGAAAGTAAACACTACGTAAAAACATAGTACATCTGTAAGTGCGGAAAAGTAAATGGGCCAGTATACAAACCCAAACTGAATGTAAAGTACAACTCGAAAGGGAAAACAACAACTGAAAATTAAAAGCCGCTACTCCGAGCTGTCCACTGGAAATCCCACCTGAAGGGTGGGTACAAATAGCACCCCTACTCCTCGGGTCCCGCCGTCCGCTCCGAGCACGTCCTGCCCAGTGGTCCACTTCCAGGTATCGTCCTGCTCTGCGAGCCTCAACCATGATCAACGTTGTCCATCGTCTGCAACCAACACAACGTAGTGCAGGCATATCCCGTGCAGGACTGAGTATAAGCTACTCAGTAGGGACCCCGAGACCCCAGATGGTCTCACAAAATCCACAAAGGATAAACCATAAAGGAAATATACAATCACGAAGTAACAACCGACACTGCTTAGGTATATTCCCATACATATACCTAAGTCATCAATTTCCAATACTTTCCAACCTCCGAACCCAAGTACAACTCAGTCCACACAAGAAAGTATACGTATTCCACACAGGAAAGAAATACGTAATCCACATAGGATAGCACAACACAATCCACACAGGAAATCAAACATGATTCAGCTCACACATGTATACTTCTTCGAAGACAATAGATATGATCACTGATCCATCTAAGTCTTCGTACCCACAAAGGATGATTGGTACTAACCCTCGAAAAGTCCCACACAGGATCGAACCCACACAGGATCTGTAGGAGCTGGCTCACACAGAACCGCTGAGCGCTGACCGACACAGGATCGGACCCACACAGGATCGGTAGCACTGATCCACAAAGGATCGCTGAGTGTTGTAGTCGTCGTCGTCGAATCCACTGAGGATCTCGACACAGTGGTCGTCGCAGTCACAGTAGCAGTCGCAGCCACCACTAGGGTTCCCGCACACATCAAGATCATTCGGGAGGGTCCGCTCCATGAGCTGAGAGGCTGATACATCAACTGTCACATAGTCCAGAGTTGATGTATCCAAAAGTTCCGTATCGTCAACAAGAACTCAACGTCGCAGATAGCGCGTCGATCGGACGCCCGGTCTGAGAGTTATTGGCTTTATCATCATAGGGGCCCAGTTGGTTTTTATGTCAAAACCAATCGGACCGTACTCCACCTGCGTCCAAACCTCAGGAGGAGTATACCAAAAGATCCGTCTCACTAAGAGGAACTCAACAAAGTCGACGACATGTCAATAGGACATCCGTAGCTCATGATATGAGTGTTTCCGCTCCGAGGGCCCGGTTGGTTTCGTGTAGGAACCAACCCGTCCGAACTCAAAGTATTCCGAAACCTTGAGTGCGATATACCAAAACTACCTTCTCGATCCAAGGATCGCATCGCCGCTGATGGCGTTTCGTTTGCTGGTCTGTAGCCCGAGTTATGGGAATTTGAACCCAAACAGTCTGAAAACGGGGGTTTCGGGCCCGGACCGACCCGGCCCGAGACCCCCCAGTGGGCCCGAACAGGTTCGACCCACCCCGTACAGGGTCGGCCCGGCCCGGCGCGGCCTGCCGCGGCCCGGCCTGGCAGACCAGCCGGGCGCCGGTCCGGATGGGGACAGCGCGTCCGGCGCGCTGTCTGGCTCGGCCTTTGGCCGACCCGTTTCGGCAAAGGGGGGGGGGGGGGGCTGCCCCCCTGTGTAACTGTGGCCCCCCACAATTAAGGGGGGCCGTTTTGGCCAGCAGGCCTACCGGTCAGGGGTTTGAACCCCCGGTTGCACACCGGTCCGGCCGGCTCGCCCTAGCCGGCTGGTTCCGGCCTCCACGGGACCGGCGACTATCGGTCCCCTTCTTCGCCGACACCGGCTGCCCGGTCCGGCCGCCGGTCACCTTTCTCCGCCGCGGCCCAGAACCGGCCGTGACCCTTGTCGTCCGGCGCGGTGCGACGACACCGCACCCCTCCGCCGCGGACCCACTCTGGCCACGGCGCCTTCGATTTTCTTCGACGCGGCTTGACGTGGTCACGTTCTTAAACTTCTTTCCGTGGCGCGGCGGGACGACGCCGCACAATACTTACCGTGTGATTCCCGCGTGGTGCAACGACACCACGTCATTCCGTTCCATCCACAAAGAATCAAACATGAACATAAGAGGGGGGTTCGACCGTGTTAGTGTGGTCCGCCCCCCTCTCGTTAAATGAGATCATATAGTCGAAAATCCACGATAATCGATAAACTAGAATCATCAACGAAAATAATTAAATAAAATAATCCCCTACCTCGGTTCAGGAACGGTGTTCGTCAATGAGCCGTAGAAGACGAGCGTCGCAGAGGTCAGGCGTCGTAGGGGAACGTCGACGTCGCGAAGCGAGGATTCGAAGTCGTTGACGGCGATTTCGTCGCGGAAAACCATCGCGGAAGAGACGACGTGGAAGAAAAATGTCGCGTCACGGATACGGCGTTGCGGAAGAACCGTGTTCTTCGGTGGAAATGTTCTTCATTGAAGAATGGTTTTCTTCACATTCTTCATCGAGGTTGAAGAAGAAGAAGAAGATGATTTCCCAATCCTCTCAAGGTTGCAAAACTGTAACATAATAAAATAAGATTAAGTATTATTTTATTAACACAACCTACCAATTGAATTTCAAAAGTTTGAAATTCAATAACCACACAAAACTCACCTCAATAAACTTATTACATTTAAGTCATAAGTTATAACTTAGGATAACAAAATTAAAGTGGGAGTTGAGGGGGGTTTTAGAGGATATGAAGGGGTGGGGTTCGTGTGGGCCCCACCACCCTCATAACCTCCCAAGGGAGGTTGGGTGGTTACCCAGCTTCCATCAAGAACTAACACTTAGAGTAAAATAATTTAAATTGTAGTGTAATTATAAAATAAACTTCCACAATTTTTATTATCAACACTCGTGTAAATGCAACTCCGGAACAGGAGTTCCTAAGAAAAAACCGGCGCTGTGGTTCCATCGGTGCCCTCGAAATTCGATTCCGGGTACTGGTTCAAAAGTTAGAAATTCCCACTCGTTCGTTCACTGAACGTACCCGATCCAAATTTCGGAAAATGATTCTGGGCACACCGGGCCTCGAAATCAGGTGCCTTCGGATACCGTGCTCTTGTAAAATTCCAAAGAAAATTATGAAAAAATTTCCCTTGAATTTTACTGGTCTTTACAAGTTACGTTAAGAGATGGGATTATAAAATGTTTGTAAAAACCATATGGATATGCATATGTATTGGTAAATATCATATGTTTTCTTAATGTGTTAAATGATGTTTTTTTGGGAAATTAAATACACTTCTTTATAATCGATCCTGAAAATATATATGTATTGGAATTAACCTTGAAAATTACTTTTCGGTATTAACATGACTTGTAACTAGTTATTAACAATGATGTGTTGGTAAAAAATGGTTTTAACACACCTTTGGGGATATGATTGAGTAAATAAAAACCTCTAATTAAAACATTATAAATGATATATAAATAAATTAATTAATCATATTAATGTCAGAATATGTTTTAGTATATTATCCTATAAGAATTATTTGTGGCATAGGCTATCATTACCATATGGATCGCATTGATATGATTTTATATTTTTTTCACATAAAATAAAATTATTTATTCACACATTAATTTATATTCTTTTGTTTAAACCATTTCAATTTTAAAATATGATGTAAACTAAGATAAATTAGATGAATAACTCATGTAAGGTACAATGATATTGTTTTCCAAAACCCATTCCCAACACAAATAAGAGGTATAGTTAAACAAATAATAGAAATAAATACTCTTTCATATCTAGATATGAATAATAATCAATATTATTTTCCACATCCACCTTCACCTAAAAAAGAGAAACTAGAAATCAAATACATTATGAAATGAATACAACTGATATTTAGTGAATATTAAAATATAATAATCACGGAAGTGTAGCCTATCTCAATATAGAATATATTTTAGGTTATCAACTATTATGATATGGAGAATGTTATTTTAGATGTCAATTATTTAGAATGAGATACATATCAATAGTCAGCATGAATAATGAATAAAATGATGAATGTTGTAAAGGAATAAATAGAGTGGGAGTTCATTAATAAAATTTTTCATAATAATTATTTCCCCTTAAACCATAAAAATAGAGAGATAATTTTAGGAATATATGAAAATGGAGATTGAATATATCAATGTTTATGATATCGTTTATCGCATAGAAGTCATGTCCTGTCATCTATATCATCCACTAAACATTTCTCATATGCATGATGTTTTCCTCGTATCTCCCATGATGATGTATATAACCAATACATCACAATTACTAAATACATAGGTGTTTTAAATATAGAATAAACTCTCTTACTATGATGTGTTGTTTATGATCTAGGAAAGTAGATATTATTTTCTATTCAACAAGACAATTCAATGTATTATAGTGAATTGTAAAATCATAAATTTTATCAAGATACATTGGGATCTAATAAAGAAATAAAATAAAAGTACACTAATATATTATCAATATAGGATATGCGTAGATATTTTATTGATTAAATTTGTAATGGTGGGTTGATAGTAATATTCCAAACCCTTGATTAGATTGAAATATCCTTTTAAATTTATTGTTTCTTTCATAGGATGGTATATAATAATTATTAAAAAAATGAATCACTAAAAGATTTATTTCTTATAAAATGAATATTTTTGTTTTGGATTATATATATAGTTATAATTTCAAATATTATAATTGATAAATAATCATAAAAACTTACAAGACTACAAAATTTAGTATCACCATGACCCAATAGATTTATCATAGAGATAAACAGCACTATAAAAAATATATTGAGTTCATAAAACCATCAACATTTAGAAATAATATTGTTGATTCCTAAGAGGATTTGGGGTGATTATTTATTGATGATATGAAGTCGTGATTATAAGAAGTAATATGAATAATGGAATAGTTATATGAACTTTTTGATATTAACCTGGCCGTTATGAATAGTGACCTAGTTAATAGAATTATAAATTCTTCTAAAAATAGTAAAATTTAATATAAATAATATTTACACATAGAATTTTAATTAAATATAAATTTACTAAATCCTTAAAATAAATTTAATTATTTAATATTAATGAAATTATGAGTAATGTTTAATAGTTTGAATTTTAATATTTTTCATATGAATAATATTTTTTAATATTAATAATAAAAATGTTAGAAAATTTTATGATAAAATAATTATAATATTTTGAATTAGGATTTGGAAATTTTCTAAGGGTATCTTTAATTCAATTTTCTAAAATAATTTAAATATTAATTAAATAGTAAAATTTTATTTTTTAAATTATTTTTATTTTTTATTGCATAATTCAGTATGTTATAATTACCTTACCAATAATATGATATTATTGCCCATAAAAAACATTTTTAATAAATTAAATTATTCATGGAATAAAATTTTCATATGTTAAAAGTGTTTTCTAAGGTCAAAAATTAAGAATTATTCTAATAAAATATCAATTTCATTTTTTTCACATTCCTCCTAATAACATAAATGATTTGGTTTTTTAATTATTTAAAAGTCCTAGAATCATTTTATTTAATTAATATATGAATTAAAATTTCCTTAATATCACTTTCTCAATGTTTTGGAGGGAAATGATATTTAATTCAATATTTTATCCTAAAAGTTCCATCTCCTCAATTATAAATAGGTCATCTCCATCCCCTTAGAGAAAATTTTTTACTCATATAACAATGACAAAACTCTACAAAAAAAACTAAAACTCTTAATCCCCACAAAATCTTCCAGGTCATTCTACTATATATAAACTGGTTGACATCAATGTGTTTATTATTTTATAAGAGAACCAACAATGAGATTTTGGAATCCATTCATCATCTTTTTCTATAATTTTCATCTTCTATTTATATATTTTGGCATTCCTTTAAAACATGGACCTTTTTTAATTAAAAATGTAGCATGTTAAATTTATATTAATGAAGTTATCAAACTTAATTGATTATTTTTAGGATTTATTTATATATTATGCCTTTATTAACTCTTCATTTAAAAATTTAACATCAAGTGTTGGTTATTAGCAAACAAGAACATTACAAACCCTCTAATTATCACATTGATTACGAATAATAATAATTGAATAATTATAATATATAAATGTATAAACATCAGTGTGCCTAAGATTTTATAGTTTGTCCTACTAATATATATTTATTAACAAATACATATTTTTAAATCAATGAATGAAGTTATCTCTTAAAGTATATATGATATAAAAACATTTCACCTAACATTAATAATTATGAAATATAATCAAATAATTTTAATTTTTAAAGTGTTAAAAAATATATATAATTCCCCATTGGTTGGAGGATTGAATATTTCTTTATTTCTTTTACTGGAGGTGAGAAAGAATTGAAATAAATTAGGTTCTATGGTAAGGGGATTTTGAATCAGAACTCCTTGTTTTTGAGAAAGGTGGTTTTTCCAATAATATCCTAAATATTTCCTTTCACTATTATTCCAATTTTCATTATAGTTATATACATGTTTCTTCCAATGGGAAAATTTTTATATTAAAATGAGAATAATTTTTCAATGATTCATTAACTTCAAAATCCATACATTGACTTCTTCTGATTTTCTTCTCCTCCAGAAAATGTTTGATATATTTTGAAAAAAATATTATTTATCATACTCATTATTTAACTTATAAGGTTATTCATGAATTTATTATTTCTGAATCCATTAGGAATATAATTCATCTCCATGTATTTTTTTCATGATAATGATTTTTATATATTACCTTTCTAGGATGAATGAATGATTATGGGCATTTTATGTTGTGATGGGTAGAACCAAAATTATATAAGGCTCAAATATATTGGGTAAATTGATTTACCATATGACATTATATGTATTATGTGTGAATATGATTCAATCATTGTTCATAATTATGATATTATCAATTATATAAATATTTTATGTGTGAACATGATGCTATAATTGTACACAACAATTTAATGATGATATATTATTATATACGTATTGTATTCCATACACATTCATATGATTCACAAATTTTAATAATCGTGATCTCATGATTATTATACGATGATGATTATTGTTACTCTCAATCACATTCTATTGATTAACATCACATTTTATTCGATGAAATCCCTCTCCAGACTGGTATTTTATCTCACCCATTTCATTGATGTGTATTTATAGGTGATTACATGTACATAGGATAAAATTTGAGGTTTAGGTACTATATGAAGAGGTAACTAAAAAATGATTGTTAATTATAATATACATGTGATTTACAAACAACATTTACCAAAGATACTAAACCATTATATTCAATAATGTGTTAGAAATATGGTAATTAGATCCTGCAATGTATTACATATATGGAAATTATCCCATATGCATCTTATAAATAGATTATCAAAAAAAATCAATTTATATAATCAATCAAACTTATAAAAATACTTATTATAGATAAGTAAACCCACTCAAGGAGGATTTATAGATTATCCACAATACTATAATAATAATAATTAAACTTTATAACATGTATCTCATTGTGGTTGAAATATATTTATCTTTGGGGGAGAAAAGTCTACTAGGGATCATATCATCTCAAAGTTCTGTAGTCTACAAAATGTAGTTATACATTAGATATAATAGTTATAATGTTTAAAATTTAAAAACTAATATTAAAGGGAATGTGTTAGTAGAAAATATTTCTTCAAGAGGTAATTTAGGATCTATACTTTAACTTTTTCATAGTATTGAATTCCTTCCCCAATATTTTAAAGATGTTATTCTTGGAGATTCTCAAATAATACATTATATTTGGACTTTTTGAATTAGTTTTTTGATCAATATCACACATTAATACAATTTATTCAATTATAAATCATACTAATCAAATCCAATATATCAAATTTTTATAAAAAATATAAAAAATATGATAAAAAAATGAATAATAACTTATCGATTTTCTTAATCAACACTTTACACCTCTAATATAAAATCCCTCATTGTCTATGTTATAAAAAAATAGTAACTCCTATAAAAATCAAACTAATTGAGAAAAAAAACCAATATAGGTAAACAAGTTAGGTCAACCTAGTAAGCACACCATGAGGATTTATTCAAATTAAATATCATAAATGAATAATAAAAATAATTAGGGGTATCATAATAAAAAAATGAATTATTTCACAATCTCAAACAAATAATCAATATGACAAAGTCTAAGGTGGAATTTGATATGATATATCAACATATTAGTTATTAATTAATAATAAATAACCCTATTTGAAAATAAAAAAGAATAAAACATAGGAATATTAGAAAACATTCATAAAAAATATACATTTATAAATCCATAAATAAAATGTTATTTATAACAAAATATGTATTGTAACACCCCAAGACTTTGGAGTCTTTCTATTTTAGAATAAATTAAATTCATTTTCTCTAAATATTTATACAAAACACCATGTTATAATTATAATACAAAACATAATAAGATTATCTTTTGGTACATAGAAAAAAAATTTCTTTTTTTTTGTTTCACACAATACCATGTTCCTTTGATATCATGTGTTACACAAAAGATAGAGTTTTACCAAAATATAGTGTAATATAAATATTATTATTTAATATAGAAGTTATAAACTAGCTGTTTTAATGACATGTATGAAAATGATTTACTAAATTTGGAAAATATTGTTTACATGTATTAATATAATTCTTTTTTAGAAATGATATAAGAACCCAAATAAATATGAAAGTAAATTTGTTTATAAAAAACTATTTTATGTTCCCAATAAAATTTCATCCTAATAATATATATTAGTTTATATGAACGAATGATAAAAAAAACTATATTTTATATATGAAATAATTTTTTACAATAATCCAATAGGTTTTATATGAACGAGACAAGAATAAATCCATTTTTTTCAAAAAAAGCTATATTTTTATAAATGCAGTTTTGACACCTTTTATTGGAACAACTATTTTTAAACAATGTTTTAGAACATTAGTAAATTTTTTAAGGAATAATAAACATTAATTGTGAAAAATTATTTAAAAAATCATCTTACGGTGATTTATTAGTATTTCTCTAAGAAGCATCATTTTTTATGAATAGTGAAAAATACAAAAATTTAATTGAAAATTGTGTTTTCATATAAATTATTTATTTTGTTAAATTATATTCTAAATTTATTTTAAATTATAATTTGATCAATTATATATCATATTTTTATATTTAGTTAATTTAAATAAACTTCTCATAGAAATTCAATATAAAAAACATTTTAATTTTTTGAACATTTTTAATTATATAATAAACTTTATAATCCCATCAGTGAGATTGATTTTAAATTAATTTCATCAATTTATATTATTGGAATTTTGAAAATATAAATAAATATTTGGAATTTTAATAATAAAAAATTTATAATAAATTTAAACATAGATTTTTCACAAATAAATTAATGAATGCATATAAAATTAAATACATCGATTAAAGTGAAAATGAGTTGACGTAGTTGATAAACATTACTCATAAGTGAAAAAATGACATATAAAGTTGTCTAAAAATTTTCTAGACATATTTCAACCATATATCATGTTGGACAGATTTTTTTATTAGAGCCACATGATGTATGGTCGTCCTCCCAATTGGGTTTACCTTTTTATATTTACTAGAATCTGACCCCCCCTATTTTATAAAGGGGAACTAAACAACATCACTTATTGAAACATCTAAAGAATTTTTTTTGGTAAAAAATATAAAAAAATAGCTTCAAAAAATTCCTCCCCTCATATTAGAATCCTTAATTTGGGATGAAATAAAACCAAGTATGTCTATTGAGTAAACACCAATAGGAGTTACTTGATGAAGGTGTAATGTTCTTCAGCAAAGAGTTTTGTTTCAATCATTCCATAAACCCCATGAATTGTTTTTTATCTTTATAATATAATATAATAATTATAATAAATATCATTATATATTTTTATATATTTTTATGCTAATATTATGACCTAAGTTTGTACACACTTCCATCAAATGGGATACTCAATCTTTATTTGTGTGTCTAGATGACTAAAACATCATGAACCGTTGTCATTAGTTTTTATATTACCACCATTCATTGATGAAAATTAAGATGAAGTTATAGAAAAAATATTATATTTATCATATTTATAATTTATTTATGAATATATAATTATTTGATAATAAATACCTTCATGCATTTTATATTTTGGAGTACCATAACATCATTTTCTAATATATGGACTATATCCTTCGTAACGTTTTGTTATTTGTTCATTCTTTACATTGAATGTATTAAATATTGGTTTAATATAAAAACTATTTATATGACATAAAAATATTATTGGAATTATAATATAAATATATATCATTTATGTTTCATTATTTTAACACAATAAGAAAATGGAAACAATGTTCAAGAATACCCATGACATATTATCTCCATGAATAGTGTATTACATTTAATTTCCCAAAATATTATTGATTACTATAATTATATATTTCATTTATATATATGATATTTTAATAATGTTTTAAATTCTTTATATGGGGATGTAATGATCTGTTTAGAAGGATAAAAATGAAAAAATGAAAACAATCTTGAATAACTAGGCAATTAACACTTAAAATAGTGAAAATAATGAAAGATTATTAACATTCAGGTAATAAGATACTATAATAATATCATATATGATATTATAAATTTTTATATGGTTTATTTATATTTATTAACACCATTATACAATAATTTTAATAGTATTCACCAAAATGGTAGTGCACGGTCAGAGATTTTCCACATAATTTCTACATATGATAGATAAATTTCATATTCACAACTAACATCATCATTGTAGTAAACCTAATAATTTTTTTTATATATCAATTTATTATTATGTTTTTTAATATTTTTATTATAACTACTTTTGGGGGCCTTCTATTCAAATACTATAACAATTGTATGGGGATTTCTATTCTCCCTTTTATTTTTTTGATACTCATTCCATATTCACCACTCACATATTTTGTGTTGTGTATATAATTCTATATGAATCATTATATCAATAATTTACATAATATAATGAAATTTAAATATATATTTTATGTTATTATTTCACATAGATATTAATTTATATGTTACTTCAATAATAATAAATTTTATGAAACTTTACATTCCATTGAGAGTTATTTGTAACTATGAAAAAAGTCAATTTTTTGTAGTGTATATACTACCCCTATGAATAGTAATATCATAATTTATTCACAATTCATTATATTTTCTATTTAAAGTTTTATTATCTCATTCAATAAAATTTAACATAGGATTATCATGTGGTAAAATTTATCATAGAATCTCAATTAATATAGTGATTGTTAACATTATCATAAAACAATCAAATTCATGGAATAAGTTTTAATGGGAAACTATATTTATTTTGAAATCCAAGATCTTATATATTGATATCATTATTTCCAAAAATTTATATCATTTTTTATGTTTTTTTACTATGAATGTTATTTAATTTATTGGGGGATATATTAATAATTTTTTATCCTTTAGGAAATAAAGATAATTGATAAGGCATGTTGTATATGATTTAAATTGATTATTAAATATGTGAGGATTTTTTTTAAATACATAATAAGGGTTGGGTGATGGTTAATAAATGAACCTTAATATATCAGTAGTCTCATAGGACGAAATTAGTTGGTCCAAAACCCTTCACATTTGTTTAAATAATTAAATTGCCAGTAGGATAGATCATGACACAAATGTGACTGGTTTATGACCATAAAAATAATCTATCTTGATGAAATATCATGATATTAACTATCTTGAATATATATCATAACAGTTTAGAAGTCAACATTATGAATTTGGTATTAATTTTTATTCCATGTAATTTTTTTTGATTAGTTAAAATATCCATTTGTAAATTTTAATGCTCATGTGGTTATTTATATGTCATTATTCGATCATGTTTTATTATTTACATATTGATTATGCACAATACATCTATTTAGTGGAATTTTTGTTCAGTTGTTTTCCTTTCCATGTTAATTATTCTCATTTATTAATTATTCATTCCTTTATACATAACTTTTACTAGGTATTTGATCTCATCATTATTTGTTTTATTATCTCCACGATATGATTATAAATTATTAGAACCAATTTCAATAATGTTGTGTATCAAATTTTTTTATGAACTATTTTCTCTCCCTAATATAAAATGGTGTTTATGTATGTAATCTGTGTTTCAAAAAAATTTAAATTTATTAGTCCATTGGGATGTGTTTCCTTGTATCTAATGACTATTAAATCATAGCATGACACCCGCTACCAAATATTTTGGGTTGGGTCACTATAGTTGGAATTAATGGGATGTTTAGTAAAATCTATAGAAACTATATTTATAGAAAAAATATATTAGAGCAAACAAACCTATGATATACATCAAGGTTAATTATATAATATTATCCAAAATAAACCATGTTTATTATTAAGAGTTTGTTTATAAAAATAAATTTTAATTTAGAATAAGTACTTCATTGGTTTTGGGATTAAAATTTATGTTATATAATTTTATGATCTAATATCATGTGTTCTATTATTTTGAAATGGAACCTAGATGGATGAACGGTATCAATACTCATGGAAAATATAGAGGTTCATCTACTTAGAAATATGATATATCTTGTTTTGGAAGTGAGTGAGTTATGGATATACTAGGGAATCATAATCCGATTAAGACAAATAACCTTTCCCATATGGAGAAATGTGTGCCATGTTTCGATTAATTTATACTGTATTTCTTTATGCGATAGATAATCTAATCATTTAGTGGGACTTCTGATGCAATGGATGTTTAGGAATAGATTATAATATTGGAGATGATATTTATTGAATTGGGATTTAGTGAAAAATAAAATGAAATAATTGAACTGTATTGTTTAAACTGTAATATCAACCCATGAGGTCCATTGATCATGAATTCTAGGGAGAAAAAAAATAAAATGTCTGGAATTAAAATATTTTATGGAGACAACATTTGAAAAATATTTACCTCATGATAAAATAATGAGATAAAGATAATGTTACTTAGTATAAAAAAAGGATATAGAATGCCTGCAGGATTATAATGAGATGATTACAATGTTATCAATATAGGACATAGATTTCATATGCATGAATGAATTCATGATTGAAAATTCCATAAATGATATAAAGTGAAGTCTCCAAAGGGAACATGTTTCCCCAATTTTTTTTTGTATGATGAAATCGATTCATGCATTATCAAGAGAGAGAAAGTGTTCTCGAAGACTTATAGATTAAAATGGAAGTAACAGAATAAATTGATGATAGAAATAAACATGGATTAAGGTGTCAATAAGAAGAATTATTTTCCCATTAGTGATAAATTTGGAAGGAACCACCCAAGGGAATTATGAAAAGATCTGTACATTGTGATAAGTGCAGAGAAATGGTCCATTTGGAAAATTAATGCAAAGGGCAGGAAGAAAATACTGTGTTTCAGAGTTTAACTATAGTGAAATGGTGAAAAAATAAATAAATATCCCAAAAATAAATGTAATATACCTCACAAGAAGTAAAGGGATCATGGTTAAGCTTATACTATTGACACAACCAAAGTGGAATGATTAATACACTTTCGTATTTTTGATCAATAAATATATCACAATATTATTTTAGAAATCATGCTCTCATTATATGAATTTTTAAATTTCTAAGGATTTTACAACATCACTATTTTATTTATTATTTGATTTCATCAGTTTAATGGTAAAAGTATAAGTGATTTAGAGTCTAGTAAAAATTTTAGGAAAACACATGGATGGGGGTAATATAACACATAATAAGTTCCAAAATATGAGAAAATGATGTTTGGATAATGAGAATATTGAAATGGATTATTTAAATTGAATAGTAATAAAAGAATAGAAAATGATTCTATGGTTTTAGATCATAATTATGGGTATGTTTATAAATTTAAAAATTTATGAAATAGTTTATTTCGATCGTTTGATGAGGTTTTAGAAATTAGTTTTTTAATTCACAGTATCTTCGAACTAGTGATAATTAAATAAGTTGAAACAGTTTAACGAAAAACAAAGGTTAATATTATGCTGTAGAATTATAATTTTTTCATGAAATCATAGTTCCTTGTATTTTTAGATAATGAAATAATTCAACAACTCTAGGAAAAGGATCTTCAAACTAATGCATTGTCATATTATAATAATTTTTATGAAATCAAAGGATTTTGAAAACTATGGTTTATGTATTTATTTTCAACAAATTTTTCATTAACATGTTCAATATCACACTCTACTAGAAAATGATAGTTATATTTCTCTTACTTGTAAATGTTTTCACTAGTGTTCTCCTATTTAAAATCATAGTTTTGTGATGACCTTCACATTACACTTTCCTTATTGTTATGATGATCTGTTTTTAACCATATTTATGATGTGGGGTTCTCAAAAAAAGTTTATTTCAAAATAAAAAACCCACTATAACCATTATAATGTTCGAAAAGTGAGGATAAAATTAGTTAATTTGGGGAGGATGTAATACCCTACGACGTTATAGAATATTACTTTTAGAATAAATGATAAAAAATTGATTTATTTATACAAAACACTAATAAAACTTTATACTATAAAACAATACTAGAAGTAGATTTCGCTACATGAATCAATTATTTTGATTTTGTTACATACAATTCTGAGTTCCGTTGTTATCTTTCATTACACAGAAGACCGTGTTTAAACAAACTAAAATATATTACTAATATTATTATTTAATATGAATGTTACCAAAAAGATATTGTAATGAAATGTGTGAATATTATTAACTATAATTGGAAAAAATTATATTTTTTATGTAATTATTCGTTGTTATTAATAATTATAGACACCAATTTAATTTAAGGGAAATATATTTATAAGATAACTATTATCATCACCCAAAATAATTGTATGCAAATATATTATATTAATTAATATTAGTGAATTATTTAATGAAATTTATATATTTTATATTCAATAAAATTATTTTACATTCATCAAATAGGTTTTATAGTCAAAAAATAAAATCAAATACAATTTTATTCGTGAGAAATAATATTTTTCTAAAGGATGTTTTGCTTCCACTTATAGGAATACCTTTCTTAAAAATAAATTTTGGAATAATTATTAAATTAAATATTAAACAAAATGAAATAATTTTTAATTATTACTGTATAAATTTCGATAGGGTGAATTTTTCATATATTTAGTAGAAGAATCTTTTTTATGAATACAGAAAAATACTAAATTTTAGTTGAAAACAAAATTTTCATCTACACTATTTATTGGGTTAAATTTTATTATAAATTTTATTTAATATATAAATAGATCATCTATACATATATTAATCAAATTTATGTCATTTTAATCAATTTGAAAGTAAAATTGTATATAAAATCATTTCAAATAGGGTTCACCAAATATAATTAGAATAATTAATATTTATAGTATGATAAACTTATTTTTTGACCAAATATATTACTGAAAGAAATTAAAATTAGGTAGAATGATTAACTTGAAAATTAGTCTATTTACTGGATAAAATTTAATATTATGTGTCCAAATGTCCTTAAAACGTGTACAAAATGCACTTTATGGATATATTTAGATTTTATTACATATATTAATGAATTATTTTCATTAATGGTGGAATATAATGATATGGGGACCTCCAAATAGTGTCCACCTTTTTATATTTCCAAAACATCTACTCCATCACTAAAAAATGGCACTCACTCCCCCCCTACAATTCTGTAAATCTATAAATATTTTTAGATTATACCAAAAAAACTGCCCAATTAAACCAAAAAATTAAATCACTTTATAATTTAATCATCACTTTGGGATGGAATAAAACAAAATAATTATTTTGGTATAAAAAAAAGGAGTTACCTAATGAAATGTTATAGTTCTTTAAAAAACAATTTTGTTTCATAAATTCCCTAAACCCGTAAATTTATTTTAATATAATATTTAAATAATAAAATTACTATCATAAATATTCTGATATTTTTTTATATTATGGGTAATACCTAAACTCGCATATACTTCCATCAAATGGGATACACGGTCATTGTTCATGTGTACTGTGGAATACTGCTGGGAAAACCGATGTCATTCATTTATCTATTATAAATATTAATGTTTATAACTAATAATGTATTCATACTATATATATGATATTTATAGTGTCTTTATTCTTCTAGAATTATTATATAAAAAATACATTTTCAATTTCAGTTTTTTGAGAGTATGATAACATCATTTGCGGATATGTGGAATACCACTTCATCAATGCGATGCGATTCTTTCTCTCTTTAAATGGATTGTATTAAGGATGGGAATCAAAGAAATATTTTCCATATATGAGATAAATATTTTACTATAAATACAATTTACATTTATATCATTTTCTATTTATTTTTTAATATGATAATAAAATTGAATCAATGTTCACGCCTACATTCAACCAACCATATCGTTGAACGGTGTCATACATTTATTTTTTCAAAATTGTATAGATTAGTATAAATATATATTTTCTCAATATGTATGATATTTCCATAATATTTTAAAATCTAGTTTTTTTGAAATCATTATCTTATTAAAATGAATAAAATGAAAAATTCAATACGTATATGAAAAACCAGGAGATTGGAACCCAAAATAGTTAAAATGATGAATAATTATTAACAAATAATTAATAATAAGTTATAATTAAAGCACATTTGATATAATAAATATAATTATTGCATAGATATAAGTTTATATCTTTCTAAGAACCATTATAATTCTGGTTATTTATGGATCAACCAAAAGGGAGCATATAGTAACAGATATTCGTCCCATTTTTAACATATGTAAGATAAATGAAATATTAACCACATGACACTTTTCAGTGGTTTTAATAGTGTATAATTTCATATATTCCTTTATTTTAATTGTATTTAAATGTTTTATTTGATTATTATTACATTTTGGTGGAATCCAATTCATTTTATTCCATAATTGTATTGGGATTTCAAGTTTCACTATTATTTTTGTGTGACATATTTCATATTCACCACTGGTTTATTTTTTGATGTATATACTTTTATATGAAATGTTAGATCATTAATATACATCATTTAATGATATTAAAATTTTCAATTGATGTTATGCATTCACGGTGCACCCAATTCAATAGTTACTCATTTATTAATGGATTTCATGTCAATTTAAACTCCATTGAGACATAGCTACTTTTATGAACCAATTCAAATTTATGTGGTTTATATAATTCCCCTTTGAAATTTAATATCATGATTTATTCCTAATTTAGGTTATTTTAACAATCACTTCAAATTACCCCTTCCTAGAGGATTTGAATTAAAATTACACAGTGGAAAACTAATCTTAGAGGTTCAATTCCTTTTGTGATAGTTAAATTTCTCTTGAAACAATTGAATTATTGTAATAATATTTCATTTTAAACTATATTTTCTTTAATATCCACACTATTCAATAAATTATATTATTATTTCATAAACAATAGACTATTTTTAAATATGATTTTTACATGAATATATATATATAATTTATTAGGGAAATATTAATAAATATGTATCATTTACTAATCACAGATATGTAATAAGGAACATTGTTTATGATTTAAGTTAAATATTTTCTATTTGAGGAATGATTTCAAAATATAATATTTGTGTTTATGAATGGTTTATATAATCTGATCATTTAGTGATATTTCTCATGAGATGATATTAGTTGGTGTCCAAACCTTTGTGTTTGTTTCTATGATGATTAAAATGATAGGGAGGATAGATCCTAAAAAAATCATATTGGATTCTACCCAAAGATGTAAACTATCATTAGGATATATTTTGAGATTAAATATCATGAGGATAAATCCTTACATTTAAGACACCTAACATTATCCATTCTATCAATACAATATTCAATGTATTTATTTGATTAGATATAATATCTCCAGTCATTTTCATGAACATGTGTTTGTTTATATGGAATTATTCTATCGTTATTTTTTCATTACATATTTATTATTCTCTATCCTATTAATTAATCTCTCACATGATCAGTTATTTACCCTACATCGTTGAATATTCTGTTTATTCCTTAATTCCTCTTATATTGAAACCATATGTGAGAATTTGTTCTCACCATTATTTTGTTTCAATTATCTAGTTTATGAAGATGAATTCATGGAATTATTTTCAAAGATGCTGAGATTTTACATTTGTATTGCATTATTTTCTACCATATATTATAAAATTGGTTTCATGAATATAATAGAGTTTTCCAAAACCACAGAACTAATTTGTCCTTCAGGATTAAATTCCTTGTATCTTATTCTAATGAAATGGTATTACATCAATAGCTCCATATTATTTAGGGTATGGTTACAATAAGAATTATAAAAAAGTGATAAAAATAGTACATTCCATTGAAACTAACATATATTCAACCCATATAAAGTAAAATGTCCCCAATATTCTATATATTCCATAAATATAATAATTTTTATTTTTAAACACCTAAAATTAATATTTGGATGATAAATATAAAATTTCATTAAATTTTTTTTATTTAAAAGTAGAAGAAAAATATTATCATAACATTTTTATAGAAATATTTAATTTTAGAAATCATTTTTAAAAGATGAAGTAATAATTATTTTACACATGTTCTGATATTCACATTTTAACTATTTAATATGGATCACCATATATATCATACACCGCAAAACCTCCCAAAAATTTATTCCACTCGATATTCTATGGAGGCCCAAACTAAGACCAACATGGTAACCATTGAGTAGACACAATAGTGATGAAAAGGAACTAATGAAAATGGATGTGTCATATAAAAAATATATATTTATTATGAACGTATAATGTAGACTTTTCCATTCACTATATGTTATTCTTGACATATTCTAACCACTGAAATTTAATTTTTTTATATTTTATATTTATTGATAAAATTGTTAGATGTAATTTTTAAATTTAATTATACTTCTCCATATCTATTTCAAAATTTTGGTTAGGTATAATTTATCAATATTTAATTATAATAACAACAAAATATAAATTTAAATACATTTAAAAATATAATATATAATTTATAATGATCATCAGTTTATGAGGTGATAATTAAATAATATACAATATCCCTAAAATAGAATGATAATAAATATTAAAAAGATGCATCAAATATGGGCGATTGAGAGTATATATCCATTAAAAGAACTAAAATAGTTAGAACATATAAAAATATAATTAATAAGTTTTATAATATATTTTTAATGTCGAATTAGAAAAAATAAGAACATATTAGAAATAATAATATACGAGAAATAAGTAAAAGGGGGGATTTCATTTCAACATTTCATTTAACCATACTCTATTGCTGTGGGAATTAGTCAATGAATACTATGGATTGTATGATAGATAAACATCACTAAAAAACTAATAGGTTTAAGATTATTTAAATTAGTATATATGGTCATTTAATAGTGCATAGACTTTGATTTTCCAGTTGATGTGATTGAGAATATTTAAACATATTGGGAGTGGTATTTATCAGATAAAAAAGAAACTATATTGTTCATTCCAAATTAAAAACTTCAATATGATTATTTCATAAATTATAAACAATATATGACTAAATATATATATTTTTTCTACTTTAGAAACATTTATAAATATAAATTCGTTTTTTTAATGTGAAGTTGAAATTATGAATAAATGTTTTTATGATATATAATATATATTATGAATTTTTCAAATTACTTCATATGTTTATAATTTTTATTTTCATATATAAAATGCGTAACATATATTTATAATTTTTTTTCTTTTTCTGGATATCTATTCTAGTGTATATTAAGTAATTATCAAAATAAAACAACCCATGTGGACTACACATTTCATCAGAGTTTTAACTAACTAAATAGTGGTCTACCAAATAACAAAAATATTATCATGAATAATAAATATTTGATAAAACAACTGAGTATAATGAGGAATAATATTTCACATGCTTGAGACATAACATAATAATCCAAATATTTAGTCTAAGAAATAAACCATGGAAAAAAATATAATTCACTATGTGGCCATTAATAAACATCAAACCTGTATCCAATTTCATGGTCTGGTGATTGATCGGGTGTCTCAAGACCAGGAGAATGGAATGGATGATCAAACAATTTGTCGGATAGAATCTGATATGGAATACCCTTGCTATATTGAGTGTAAAATGAGAATAGGGAGCATTATAAGGAAAAGTACAATGTAAATAAGAGGAAGGGATAACAATCCTACCGAGACATGGGAATTTTCTACTTGACTAAAAGGATGAAAATAAATGGGTGCAATGATTTATCATTTCGTCCAAACCCAATGGTGACCATGTTATATAAAAAACTAAATCCAAGGAGTTAGAATTCATGGCTACTTCAATTGTTAATATCTCAGGAAAAACCAAATTAGTAAATTCTGATTTTTGTGAGAAAAGTGTTGACAATACTACTGTGAAAAAGGTCAGTCATGGGGAATCCCTTGGACTGCTTATGCACTCAACGGAAGAAATGGTGGAGGAGATTATAACTGTAAATACTACACAAGAAGAGGAAGACTAGATGATTGGATAGGTTTTTCATCTGGTAAATAATGGTGAGTAGGTATCTTGGATCGACAAAGAAGACCTTATACTCATAAGGGGTTTCAATGAATGGGATATATGTAAGGAGAAGGACATTCATACATGGTAGAAGATGGTGAATCACTTTCTAGTAATTATCAATGAGGATCTTGATACACAGGTTCACACTCTCTCCATAAAATTATATAGGGAGGAACGATCTAATATGGTTATATTTTGTTTCAATGATTTGTTATTTTATTATATGTTATGTCCTCCAGGTTGAACAAATGCAGGTTTACACATTTCATTAAAAGTCTTTTCTAATAAAAAGATAACATTTAGTATTAAATTACATGGGACACAATGGCATCCTACATAATTAAATCAAGTCTTAAGGAATTATTTAAATAAAGAAATCCAATTATATAATCACATGATTAAATAGAATGTGATAGAAAAGTGCAACCATAATTGATGAAATATCAATAGGATATATCAGATTGTTTTATATAACTATGAAAAATAAAAGAGACACTAATCCATATGGAGAATCCTATGATACAAATTCTTTCTATAGTTTGACAACATTAAAATTTTTTTATACCCAAGGTTCTCAAATGATACCATGTGACATTTTTTCCCACAATAGTACATATAATATACTATCAATTTCACTAAACATTCTCACATGTAAAATTTCACCACTCCCATGCCTTTTATCACATTTTAGAAAAATGATTTATTATTGAGGTTTTTCATAAAACATAATAATTATATGTTTCTATTATAAACTAAAACACCTTAAAAATCCTTCTCAAAAAAATATGGAATCAATAAATTATTTTTTTATCAAACCCAATGTAATTTTAAATAACATCTAATATTTTATAGGTTGAAGAGAATTTTCAACGGAACTAACCTTGAACAAAATAGATCATTTCATGACAGGAAATATTATTATCGAAAATAATGTCTTGTATGTTCAAGGAAAAACAAACATTATACCTTCACAATAACTGAAAATTGGAAAATAAGTATGAAAAATAAAAACTAAGTAATTAGAACCTCTTTTAATGTAGGTAAATTTATAGAAATCTTCTCAAGAGGAAACCAAAAAATTGATCACAAAAAATGATTGTAAATTTTTAAGTAAATTCATAAGCAATAGTATAATTGATATCTGAATATTAATAATTCCATTAAATTTTTTATTCCGTCAAATAATGAATAATGATACTTAAAATTATTTTCAAATTTTATTTTCCACTACTGACATGCAAAAAATAAAAAATTCTCATAGTTTGTTTCCATTAAAATAGATAAAATGTATTAAATGTTGTTTACTGAAAAGTGGATATGATGAAATTGTTATTATATATTTCTTCCAAAATTATTTTTTTGAAATGTTAAAATGGTATTACGATTATTAATATATTTAGTATTTCCTAAGGGTACTGGTTTAACTCTATGGTTTCAGTAAAACAAAGGATATACCATTATTATTTTATTATTACTTTTACATGGTAGCAAGGATACTGTTATATAAAAATTAAAAATATATTTTACCTTTATATCATGCCTTTGGTACCCTCACACATCCATTAAACACCTCTGGGTACTCTAACATAGTGAGGATTTACCCATACATTTCCTTTGAAAACACTAGTATATCTTTACATGATGTTGGAATGAACCATACACAGTGTATGAAACTAAAGGGAAACCCTTACAAAAACGTTGTAGAAAAGAGTTTCCCCTTATAAATAATTAAGTATTTACCCTTAACAAACCATTTTAAACTCTATATTACATTTATGAAACACATTTGGTGACCTTATTCATCATATAGGATCATTGGGGGACCATTACAAGGCTTATGGAACAATGTAATTACCATTATAAAACAAAGGAAAAATTCCACATACCATTACACAACTCATATATACAAGGCTATATCCATATGAAACTCATATAAAGAAGGACATACCCTTATGTATTAGTCATACAGATACACAACACAAAAAAATAATTGGTCACCCATAAAAAAATCCAAAAACCCACCATGTGTTATAGAAGGAGGAACTTACATTTACGTTTATAAGGCCCCAGCCATAAATATTACATAATCATTATATAACACAATAAGATGACTTTGTATCACAACATCTATTTTCTCAGGTTTAAAATATCAATAAGGTATACACAATGAGAAAAAAATATTATTCTTTGGAAAATATGAAAACCATAAAAATGTTATCATTAATTAATACTTTTCACTATTAAGAAGTAGTAGATATACATTACTTAATATAAACTCATTGATTAACCTTTTGGAGAACAAAATATTACCATAATTCCCATATAAAGAAACATATTACATATATTGGTAACTTGGGACAAAAACATACTTAAATTGAATAACTATATGGTTGACTTCAAAACATATCACTAAATCGAATAGCCATACGACCGACTTCCACACCAAAAGAGTTGAAGGATATAACATAACCACTCTTCCTAAGTTTATCATGGAACTGACCATCATTTGGTTTATCATATAACCACTCATCTTTGGTTTATAACATAACCACCAATAAATTGTACAAGTACTGTTATATAGTTATAATAGATAATTGATTACAATTATCAAAATTTTATTTATGAAATTTCATTTGCAATCACAATAGATCATTTCAAGATATTGAAATAGTAAAACCACATTCAAAACCATTTTTAATAGAAAAACACCAAAAAATGGAATAATGGGTTTCTTTTCTTTCTAAAAACATTAACGCTTATAGAAGATGGAAAATATGAAATAACTATTACTGCAGAAGATAAGTTGATGTCACCGCATATCTTTAAAACATTCATTTTTATTGTTTAAGAAATTAATTCATAGAAAAAATATTCCCTTTGAATTAAATAAAAAGTAAAAGCGTTTATTATATACCATATAAAATAAAGAGGTGTATATTACAAAAATATGCCTCAATGAAAGGATATTGAGATGAAGTCTATCACCTTAAGTCCAAATAGTCAAATATGTTCCTTGTTCTTCCAAAATAATAAACATAAGTTAATTTATAGATTTTTTAGAAAATTTTTCATGTTTGTTATCATTTTTTATCACTTATTACAATGTTATAACAGTTACATAATTATTAATGTTAATATCAATTATTTTTCCGATATTCGGTACTACATTCAAAAATGAACTTGTTTTGATATAAATTGGTCATGATGTCAAAATTCCATCATCTCCATAAATATATTAAAGTATTAAATATAATATATATACAGTATATAATTACTTATAATAGTCCATAACATATGAAGATAAGAAATGAAAGGTATCATTTACGGAGATAGTAGGTCATACGTAGGAATGAATGATGCTTTCATCTCATTGTTAGATTAATGGAATGACAACTAAATTATACATTGGTATTTAATAATTCCAATAGAATTCATATGATATATATTTTACATATGTTCATTAATCCCATCAGTTATACATTCCATGTATTGAAATAACAAGCCATATCACTTTGATGGGGCGATAGTCCGCCCTTCACCAAATGAAATTATCTTATTTACACATTATGTAAAGAACAAAGGTGTGTTCTAAATAAATATTACATAATCATAGAGACAATTTAAATATAATATATATCATATATAAATATAATTTCATAATAATGACCACCATGAGAGGTTTTTGGATAAAATTGAACAATCATCGTTTCATGTGGTAGTAGTTCTCCCAATACATAAACAATATCATCGTATCCATTAGTTGGAGTTGTGTGTATGTTTAGATAAAATCCTTCTCATAAAATCATACTGGAATATTGAGGATATTTTTTTTGTTATGTAATAAAATAATAAGTAGTGACTAGGTAGTGGAGAATAAAAATAAAGGAAATGAACTTGAGATAAGATGTTACATCAAAATTCGGTATCTTCTTTTGATTTGAGAAAAAAAGATTACTTAAATGGACTTATTAAAACTGTAAGGATTTTAGGAATAAATTATAGATTTTGGGGAATTTTATTAGGAGGTGTTGGATGAGAAAAGGGGCATTAGATGTGTAATTATGTGGGTAAAGTTGGTGGCCTTTTATAATAGGGAGAAGGGTCACTTTAGGAATGTCTTGAAATATTATTTTATTAAAGCTTTATTTTAAAATTATAATAGATATAAAGTGATATAATTTGATGATAAGGTTATTGTGGGTTTATATAAACTCAAAAAATAGGTTTTAGACAAATTTATGTCCCATAATTAACCTTATCTTTTAGCTTTAACCCCTTGTTAATAATATTTAATCTTACCATGTATTCTTGTATTTTCATCATATATGGTACTATAATTAATATAAAATGAAAAGGGAACAAAAAGTGGGTCATTAATAACATTTTTAAGTATATGTATGTCATTTTTATGAATAATATATTTTTAGGACTAGTATACCATTTAATAAAATTGTATTTATTTTAAAAACTCATTTTTGTCAATTTTGAAAATATTTATTAATTTATTTTTTAAGTCATAAAATCTTGATTCCTTTGAACCAATGGAATTAAATAATATATAATTTGTTATAATAATCTATAAATTAATTTATGGCATAAAAATGTTCTAATTAACTTTATTTTAATATTTATAATATCATTTATATGAATATTTTATTAATAATGTAATCAAAACATCATCATTGTGTCCTAAATAAATTTATCTATTTATTTTCGAAAAATTTTAAATAAAATACCATTACATAGGAAATATTTTTTATATTTATAATTAATATTAATATTAAAAGAGATTAATTATATAACTTTACCTTAAAATTGTTTTGGTAAATAGATGCATGTTTTTGTTATAATTCCCTTCACATAAATATAATTATTATAACAAGTTATTTTCGCACCCAAGTGGATGCCAGATGCCAAAATTTGGGAATATGGATGCTCATTGTGCGAAATATCTCATCCCATAGAATCTTGACACTTTTCATGGTAGTTTTATATTATTATAATATTACTTTTTACCCATATTTACCTAATTTCCCCATTAACAATAGTAATAAAAATATTAACTATTGTCACTATTCAAAATGTCCAAAATTAAAAGGAACCAATTTACAAAATTTATATATTTTGATTCGAAATATTTTACACATTTTTAAAAATTTAAAATATTGAAATTTTAGTTATTAATTTTAAATTAATTCATGTTTTCAAAACTAGAAAGCGTTTTTTATGAAGAGAAAACTATCAAAAGATTGACATGTGTTTATGTCAAATTAAATGTGAATTTACTTCTAATTACAATAATAGGATTAAATTTTAAAGAATTTATCTAATTAAACATTAAAACTAATTATAATGACCATCTAACTATATAAATAAATTTTATGAAAAAGATGTTTTGAATTAAAATGCAGTATTTTTCACTGTTAATTAAAAAAATTCATTAGAAAAATACCAAGATTTCAAACAATGTAAAATATGATATATCTATTTTAAAGAAGAAGTTTTTTTTAAATAGAAAAGATAAAAGTGAAAAAAAATTATATATTTAAAACAAGTTCTCCATCAAATGGCAGTAAAACGTCATTTTAAACAATATTAGAGTCTTTCACACTTAAAATTGGATTCATTCTCATTTAAAATGTATAAAAATAATTCGATAAATGAAAAAAAAGTTAATAAACATTTTCAATCCTATTATAGTTAGTTATGTTTATTCATACCATTATAATTCCATGGAGTTAACTACCATTTTAAATAATGAAAATAATATTGTATTATTTTTTAATAAACCACAATGTTGTGAGAAACGTAAGAGTTCAGAGAAACACATTATTTTATGTCATGTATGTTATATGAAAATGTGGCCCTATTAACATAAAAATAATATATTATTTGAAAAGTATTAAAATTTATTAAAATTTATTATTCTATAAATACCTGGAATGTTACATCATTACCCGTTTTCTAAATTGTTTCCCCATGATTTTATTTACATATCAAATAAGTGGGGGTATTTCTCCTTAATTGGATTTTTAGATTCGCATGTTTCCTCTTCAACCATATAGTTTTACTACAAAACTTTTACCTGATTAATCGAGTTATTCTGTAATACTTTCTCTCTATTGTAAAGAATCTATATCAATTGTTCTTCAAAATTAATATTATATTCTCACTAAAATGCCTCTAGACTCAAAACATGAGTTGGATTCAGAATATAATTTCTCAACATTGAAACATGAAAATGATTGTTTTTGTGGGATAAAACTATAGGTAAATCCACTATGTAGGTAACTGATCCATCTTTATACATTATTTCATAGGTTCTAATGAACATAAAACTAATGTTTTCCTTTTTACTAAAATTCATCACACATTCCCCATGAGAATAATTAATAAAAACATGATCACCAACCTCAAAATAACGATCATTCCCGAAGTTATCCAACTAACTTTTCTACATTCTCTGATATGTCCTCATGTGATTATGAATCAACATAACTTTTTTCTGCCATCTCATCTACCAATTCTAGTAACATAAACCTCCATTAACATAGTCCATTCTAAAAACGATGGAATTTGACACCATTTTCCATATAATGTTTCATGCGGTGCCATATTTGTACTATAATGAAAACTATTATTATATAAAAACGACTCAAAAGAAATGTTTTGATCCAAAAATCCCTATTAATCCATTGAATAAGCTTTAAAACTATTCTCTATGGACTAAATTGTTCGTTCTGGCATCCCGTCTAATTGAGGATGAAAAGCTCTAACTAAATTTAGTTCAGTTCCTAATGACTTCTGAAGGGTTTTACAAGTGTTAGAATTGAACCTTTGATCGCGATCAGGTGAATTTGAGAGGGGAACTCCATGTAACTTGATGACCTATTTAATATAAAATCTAGAAATTTGATCTAGAGATAGAGTATCTTGAATAATAATAAAATGTGAAGATTTAATGAATTGATCAACAACATAACATGTTGCATTGTTACCTTGATAAGTATTTAGCCATCCCACTATGAAATCCATCGATATATTATTCTATTTCCACTCTGGAAAAATAAAAGTCGGAAGTAACCCTTTCAGTAACTATCATTCTTCTTTAACCTGTGGACAAAAAAACAATTAAATGTAAAGTCAAAAATATCACTTTTCAATACAACCCATCAAAAATACTCACAAATATCTATGTACATCTTAGTACTTCTTGGATGAACTGAAAATAGAGAACTATGAGCATCCCATAACAAGTATTTCTACTACTAAAAATCACAAGACACACATAATCTCTTAAAAATCATCAAAACACAATCTTTATCAATGTAAAATTCAAGAAACATTACCTCCTGACCATTTATAACTTTTCTACAACTCATTATTTTCCTTATGTGCTTTTGTAATTATATCATATAAGGATGATTTCCCTGCAACCTTACACAAAATGGAGGAATTTCCTGCACCAACAACACGAAATCCAAGATTCATCAAATCAGAACCCAATGGATCTCATTCCAAACATATCATAGTTAATGTAGCATTACTCTTTCGACACCAAGCATTAGCCAGTTTATTTTCCTTTCATAGATAACAATGAATCATGAAATCAAAATCCTTGAGTAATTTAACCTATCTTCACCATCTCATGTTTAATTATTTCCGAGTGAATGTAATCTTTAGACTTTTTTTATCTTTATATATTTCACAAATTTGTTCATAGAAATGATGCCTCCAAAATATTAATGAAAAAATGTATAAGCTAATTTGAAATCATTTGTAAGGTAATTTAACTCATGAGATTTCAACAGACATGATGCATAATCAATTACCTTGTCATTCTTCATTAGGACACAACCATGTCCTTTCAACGATGACTCACTATGGCTATCAAATTCCCCATTCCTAGAAGGATGGGCCCAAACTGAAGCATTTAACAATTTTCTTTTTACATCCTAAAAATAACCATATCATTTTCTTGTCTAGATGAACTGAAATCCCTTGCATGTTATCTATGTATGTGGGATATATAGAAGATAAAATTTTTAAACAATCCATCGGTAATAACCCACTAATCTCAGAAAAATATGAATCTCTATGATATCAGATGGCTTTGACCACTCTTCAACCACATTTGTTTTAGATGGGTCAATATTTATTCCTTATTTAGAAACAATATAAACAAGGAAAATTTTTTTTTACAACCAACATTCACTCTTACTAAAACATCTACATAGATTCTTTTAATTTAGGTTTTTCAAAACAGTCCATAAATGACATTCATGTTCCTCCCAACTTTTAAAATATACCAAAATGTCATTTATAAACACCACCACAAACTGATCCAATAACGGTTGAAAGGATCCAATCACGAGATTCATAATTACAGTACGTGCATTTGATAACTCAAAATGCATAACTTAAAACTCATAATGCTCATATCTCATTCGGAAAGTTTCCTTTGGAATGTCACCCTCCTTCACCTTCAGCTGATGGTACCCGAACCTTAAATCAATATTCAAAAAATACTTACATCCCAAGAGTAGATCAAATAAATCATCGATATGAGGATATGGATACATTTTATTAATAGTGATTTTATTTAAGGCTAGTTTTTTAAAACATAGTCTCATAAAACCATAATCCTTTTTCATAAACAACACTAGAACACCGCATAGTGAAGGGATAGGTTAAATAAAATCTTTATAAAGAAATTATTGGAAATGTTTTTTAATTCACCTAGTTCTACTTGATCCATTCAATAAGGGGGTTTATAAACATGGTTTTCACCAGGAAATAAATAAATAATAAATTCAACCTCATGATGGGGAACAATACTTGGTAATTCAATAAGAAAAACTTATGTGATAAATTCACTATGAGAATTTCACTGATCAAAAAAGTGTCTTTATTTTCAACAAAATTAGAATATATCATTGACATCCATTTTTAATTAATCAATCATATTCTTGGTATGTTATCAAAATTAATAAATAATTGAATAATTCAATCTTTTCTTTACAAACTATTTTAACATGATAAACTGAAATCCAATCGATACCAAAAATGATATCAAATTTCACCACAGGATGTTGAACAATATTTTTAGGAAATTACATCCCACTAATGATAACAAGAATATTTATATAAATATTTTTTCTTTAATAATTATACATATATTCTTAAACAAAATTTGAATATCACATCCCTATGGTGTTATTTGTAATTTACTTAGAATGCTCATGAAAATGAAAGAATGCGATGAAACATAGTCAAATAGAGTACAGGTAAATTTTGTAGAATCTTGTAACATTCTTTTCAACACATAATTTGAAGATACCACACAAACCAAAGCATTAGAAAATGAATTTTTTCATCCCCTTATGCTTTCTATCTTGCTAGTTTCCACACTAGGTAATAAACTGTGGACACACAATGGCATAATTTCCTATCTCATTGCAACTAAAACATTTAACTAGTGGTTTCTAATTTCTTTTTCGGTCATATTACTTATAGTTATGAGTAATATGACTATTCATACCACATCATAGGAATTTCATAGACATTTAGAGAAAATCTCTAGAATTTTTTTCCACCACTTCTCAAATGTGGGGAATTTGTTTTTTTACCTCCAAAATTCATTGATGAATTATTTCCCATTGCCTTCCAACTAGATAAATTCTTTTATATTATCTCATAAAACAAATGATCATAATAAAACTATATGTCTAAATTCTTAGAATATCAAACAAGTTTCTCATAAATTTCGTACTCACAAGATGCAAAGGCCCTTCGAGATTTCAGCTTCAATTCTGATTAAAACTGATTTATCTGACGATAAATATCTCAGATAAAATTTGGGATGTACCTTGACAAATGTGTGGAACTATCATCATATGAATCCATAAAATTTCCCTTTCTTTCTCTCAATTCCAAGATATTCATTTCCATCCTATATCAAATAACCCTAGGAAAATATTTCTCAAGGATGATATTTATAAATTCATCCCATTCAATGGGATCAATCTCTTCAAATCCTATGATATTTTTAATCATAGAACACCTATGATCGGTTTCCCCTTCAAAATGATAAATAGAAAGACTGTACTTTTGATTTTCTAAATACCCCATTACATCAAAAACAGTTCCAGTGCTTCAGTTCACCCATTATCTTGCATATGTGTCATATGATCTTCTAAATTATGGGGGACATTGCCTCGTGAAATTATCTATGATCAATATATTCATATGGGGTTAGTATATTTGATCTCATTCTTAGACACCACAACCATTTATTTCCTTAGTCAAGTAATCCATCACAGCAAAAAACTATTCATTTCTGATTCCGACCATCTCATGATATTGATTTAAAATGTTATTTAATTATGCATGCCTTTCCTGCATAGATACCATGTTTCCTATGTGGAAACCCATTATGAAAAAACATATCATAGATGAATCATCCTGAAAATATAAAATTTATATATCATTTTGACCATAAAGTAACTATATTTTTTGGATATTCTGTTAAAAATATTCTAACTCCTAATGTTTCCAAACTGACTTATGATACAAACTATAAGGAACTGATCTTAACCATTGATCATTCATGATATAATTCATTAATTTGAATCTAATATTCATCAAGGATCAATTCGTGTTTAGATAATTAGGTATTTAGGTTGTAACACATGCATTTCAAATTAAATATTACAAGTAGACACTTCTACACACTATCCATTTTTTCATAAAACAAATACACTTTAAAAAGAAACATGTTATCATTTCATGTCTTGATATAATAAATTATCCAAGATCTCATCCCTGACTCGGTTATTATTTAAGTCCTATTAAAAAAATTTCAAAATATGGGATGAGTTTAAAAATAGTAGAAATTGTTACACAATGAAAGATAACTGTTATTCTTGGAAAAACAAGAAAACCAAAAATAAATTATCATAATGTAATAATATTCACCTTAATGATGTATTAAATATACTTCACTGAATATAAGAACATTTTTTACCCTTTCTGTGACACAAATATTACCATAAATCCCATATAAAGAAACATATTACTTATATAGGTATCTTGGGACAAAAACATACTTAAATGGAATAACCATATAGTTAACTTCCACATATATCACCAAATGGAATATCCATATTGCTGATTTCCATACCCAATACATTGGAGGTTATATCGTACCACCCTTCCATGGATTATCATCGAACCACCTATCATTTTGTAAAACATGTAACCACCCATAATTTGTTTATCACATAACCACCCATAAAATATCCAAGTACAATTATATAATCATAACTTATATAAGATTTCAATTATCAATATTTCACACATAAAATTTAATTTTCAGTCACAAGATATCGTTTCATGATATTGAAATAGTAAATCATCATTCAAAAACATTTTCAGTACTAAAAACCCTAAAAAAGGTAATAAGGGATTTCTTTTCTTTGGAATACATTAAGTTTTATAGGGGAATCCAAATATCAAATAACGATTACAATGGTAGAGAAGTCATTGTCGCCATATAAGTTAAAAAAATTTGTTTTTGTTGATTATTAAAAATTTTATTACCAAAAAGATTATAATTTAATTTAATTAAAAGGAAATGTTTTGATAATACATTTCAAAAAATAAGGATGTGTATATTATCAAAATATGCCTTAGTGAAAGGATATTGAGAAAAAGTCCCACACTTTGAGTCTGAATCATCTTCTATGTTACTTGTTATTATAGAATAATAAAATTAAGATAATTTATACATGTATAAAATCCTTATTAAATTCAATTATTCATTTTATGTCACATACTCTAATTTTATAACAATTACATAATTGTTTAACTAATATTGGTCCTTTTGCTGATATTCAATACTTGAGTCGAAAATTAACTTGATTTGATGTAAATTGTCAATGTAGACAAAATTTAATCATATAATGAATGATATTCAAGATTGAAATATCATATATATATATATATATATATAATATATGATATATTTATAATATTCCATAACATTTGGTGATAATAAATTAAATGTATCGTTCATATAGACCTTTGGCCATACGTATGCAAGAACGTTTCATTCATTTCATTATCATATTAAAAAATGATAACAAAATTCTACATAGGTATTTTATAATTAAATTATAATATATATCCTATATAATTTCATTAAATCCATCAATTATATCTTCCATATATGGCCTGAACAAGTCACCTCACTTTGAGGGACAAGTAGTGCGATATTCCATAAATGAAATTATCATATTTACACATTATGGAAAGCATAAAGGTATGTTTTAAAAAAAATTACATAATACAAGAGAAAATATAAATATAATATTTATCATATAAAAATAAATATCTATCATAATTTTGACTAGGGGAGGTGGTAGGAGAAAATTGAACAATCATTGTTTCGTGAGGCAGTCGTTCACGCTACTGAGAAACAGTATGTTCACATCCATTAGATGGAGGTGTGTTTAAGTGTAGTTCCAATAATTTTCATAAAATCATCATTGTATATTTAGGATACTTTTATTATAATTTAATCAAATAATAAGAATATAATAGGTAGAGGAGATGGAAAATAAAGGAAAGGAACTTGAGAGAAGACATTACCTCTTAATTTGGTAATTTCTTTTGATTTCAGCAAAAGGCTTTCTTGAATTTCCTTATTCCAAATGGATGGATTATAGGAGAAAATGAGATATAATTTTAGATTATATAAGAATAATTTTGATTATCCAAGGGGCATGATAGGTGGGAGTAAGTGGTTAGAGGTGGGGGACTTTTATAAGAGGTAGGAGATGCACCTTTGGGATGTAATTATATATTATTTTGATAAAAATTTATTTTTCAATTATAACAGATACAATGTGATATAATTCTAGGTTAATGTAAATATGGGGATAAAACCTTTCAATGAATATTTTGTATCGAGTTACTTCAAAAAATAAACCATATCTTTTTACATTAACCATTATTTAAAAACATTAACTATTACATTATCTTCATGTATTTTCATAATATATAGTTACTATAGTTACTAAAAATTTCCCAGAGAAAAAAAGTGGATAATTAATTAAATTTATAAAATAATATATCTTTTTTTTACCAAATAATATATTTTTAGGACTAGTATGTAATTTAATAAAATAGTATTTGTTTTTAAAAATCATTTATGCCATTTTTGACACTATTAAGTAAATGATTTTTGTTAATGTTATAAAAAATTGATTCCATCAAACCAAAGTCGCTAATTAATATATTATAGTTCATAATAATCTACAATATTCATTTATGGAATTAAAATGTTAAAATTATTTTAATTTTATTATTTTTTATATCATTTATTTTATCCATTCATTCATAAGGTAATCACTCCATCATCATTGTGTAATAAATAAATTTATTTATTTAATGTCTAGAAATTATAAATAAATTATCATTATATATTAAATATTTGTATATTTATAATTAATATTTATAGTAAAATATATAAATTATATTACCCCATATTATAAATTTTTAGTAAAAATATATATGTTTGTGTTATATTTGTCATTACTATAAATTAATTATTATAAAATGTCATTTCACACACATGTGGCTCCCAAATGCCAAAAAGTTTTTCCTAAGGATTCTCTTTGTTGGAAATATAACATCTAAGATGATTATGAAACATTTTATGATAGTTTTATATTATTATAATATTATTGTTTACCATTATTTTCCTGATTTACACTTTAAAAATGGTAAATTAAAATAATTACCCAAGTTACTATTTATAATGTTCAAAAATAAAAATCAACTATTTAAATACTCTAGACCCTATGATTCTGAATATGGAATTCAATTTTCCCAATTAAAAAAATTATAGTAGTTAATTTAAAATAAATTCAAATTGTCAAAATCCGAATGCTTTTTTTCGATAAGTAAAAAACTAACAAAACATTGAAATGTGTTTATGTCCAATTAAATTATGAACATACTTACAACGACCATAATTGTATTAAATGAAAAACACATAATCCAATTACACTTTAAAACCAATATAATGGAATATATAACTATATTAATAAATTACAAGAAAAGGTATTTTTTAATTAAAATTATTTATTTTTCACTATTAATTTAAATATGAATTTAATTAGAGAAATTCCAACATTTCAACCAAAGTAAAATTTGATGTGACACCTGTAAATAAGAAGTTATATTTCAAATATAACATATAAAAGTGGGAAAAACTACATTTAAAAATAGTTCTCCATCAAAAGGGTGTATAACGACATTTCAAAATTATTTGAGCATTCCATGAATAAAATTGGATTCTTTCACGTTTTGATCCTTTAAATTATATTGGACAAAAGTAAAAAAATTTCAAACATGTATAATTATATTGTATATTGTTCTGTTCATTCCAATTAATACAATGGTTTGACATTATCTGCCTTTTAAAAAATAATAATATTATTGTATTATTTTTTGGTATAACTCAATGTTGTGTACAACATAATATTTCATAGAAACTCATTGATTCTTGAAGAGTACACTATCAAAAAAATTATCCACTTTATAGCATGATTAATATATTATTCATAAATGTTAATAAATATGAAAAAATATTATTCTATAAATACCTTGGATGTTACAATGTTGACTATAAACCATGCATAAGGGTACAAATTATGTTTAATATTATTCAATTTATAAATAAAATAATTAAAAATATAAACCGAGAAAAAAATTATATCATTTCAAAAAAAAGTTATATAGAAGTAAAACACATACAAAACCAAAATAAAACATCCAAAAATGATTAACCTACATTAATGAAGATGTTATGGTGTTCGAATTATACCCACCATAATGATTTCTACCCCAATAACATTGTCAATATTATGAAGTAGAACAAAGGTATGTACATGAAATGTTCATAAATAATTATCAATCTCATATATCATGGCTATCACATTTAAAAAACCAATATTCAAAGACCTAAAAAACTGTTTATAATGAAATGTCTTACATTGGAGCTGTCCAGTCGAATTTGATTGTTCAACCATAGTAGTTTTGGGCTCATTTTCAACATTATCACATTAAAAAACATTATAATTGTCTAGTTGATACAACCATTGATAGGAAACATGAAACATGTCTTGAATAATTTTTAATAATCATGACAATTCTAAGAGATTATCCTCCTTTCAATGTTGTTTAATTATGTAAATGTACCAAATTAGACAATAGTTCTAAAATATTGTATACTATATACTGATGATGTCCCATGTTAGGAGAAACTCTTATAGAGAAATAGTCATTAAACATGAAATATATTATGGAATGATGAATGTCATTTTTCACCTTTTCTAACTCTGACCAATATCTAAATTCATACACTACATATGCATATGTTCCTCAATTTTTAATACTAATCTCTATCATATAAAGGACTAATCTACAATATTTGATTGAAAAAGGGATATCTATAAGGACATCCATTCAACATATAACCATTTCAATTTTAATCAAAATATGATAAATATTTTTATAGGAAAATGGGACTTAAAAATTTTAAATTTTTCTGTGGACATCCATTATTAAGTAAAATAGACTAGTGAATATCATAAATAATATGGATATCTCGCTCAGTATTCCCATTCATCTATGTATGAAATGTTTTTTTAATTTCGTTTGGTTACCCATTTCATCAAGTAAATCCTTCTAAAACATAGATTTAGACAATTGGTCTCTATCCGTTATAAATGATGAACGAACACCATATATAATTACAACCTATTTGATGTATAATTGTGTGATATCCCCACCTTTATTGTGTTATTAATTTGATTTAAAATAGAGGATTTAGTAATTAATTCAAAAAAACACAAAAATGTGATCCATATTATGATTAATCAATGATAAATCCATAAATAATTACATTGACATATCATCCCACATCCATACATGAATGAGAAAAATATTCTCAAATTATTTATTTCTCTAATACTCCACATTAATTCTCTCACAGGTTGGTCATCATTATAAGATGAATATAATCCTCTAAATCATATCTAGTCACCAATAGTAATGTATCATATCAAGATATATCTTGGTTCTCCTAGGATGTATGATCCTATAATACCAGTGTGATATATCCATCAATTACATACTCAAATATATAAGAATAACCAATGTTCTATATAAATATAAAGGATATGTGGGAGACAATACAAAACACTACAATACTCCAACCTATTCAATAATTTACTAATTCTATGTAAAAAAATTTATATTACATATTAATTCCTAATATGATCACCAATGGATATGTAATCCTTCCCAGAAGACAAGAACCTCTACCAACTATCATCTTCTACTACTAAGCTCATCTTAGTGAACAAACTCATTAGAGACAATTCATCCACTGATTCATTCATCTCTTGGGTCTGTAATTTCCTATATAATACAATGGACATAACATTAGTTTCTCCCAATTTATATGAAATATAAAATTCAAATGAATATATATAGTCAACTTAAATTCTATTATATAAGTTTGGATACCTCAGAATAAAAACATTCATTAGTATCTTAAGATTAGTATATACATAAACCGCTCACCAAGGGGATATTGGAACTAAAATTTGAGAGAAATCATAATTGATTCCAACTAATGATGATGTGTATGGTAGTTCTTCTCATGGGGGAATTATGTGAAAGGGTCATAGTCCACCACCTACATTCTCTATAGCAAGATACGCCCCAATTCTATATGTGATAAATCAGAAAAAAAATTAAAAACCCAAACTCAGTTATAGAATAATCTGAATAATAACTGATGTCATCCTCTTTATTAATACCTTGAAATACCTCGGATATTTTTCATTCCATTAAAATATAACACCATTAATGGTGAAATATATCTTAAAATATGTAATTAGGTATAATCCTATAAAAACAACATGTAATAACCATATTTTTCTAAGAATAATTAAATCTAAAAGAAATTTTTGGTTTTCTCCTGACATATCAATACTATAATCATTTATTGGTCCTATGGTATACCCCTATAAAAAATAATATAGCATATAACCATCACCACATAGACCTAGAAGTCAAAATTTTAATGTATCCCATATAGATGATGTTTCATCAAGATTCCAAGTATATTATCTCAATGATCCATGTGATCTTCCTGATAAATTTTGTAAACCAAAATATCATTAAAAAATTGTCTGATATCCAATAAGAGTTCTAGATTATTAGATCCATAAATAACACAAAATCATTATTGAATCCTATTGTCATTACTAGAAACTGAAATTTCCAATTCGAGCACCTATATGAGGTCATGGGTATTTATTCTTTTAAAACAAATCACTATTGGTCCCCAATGACAATTCTTTCATAAAAAACCATCAATCCCCCCATGGGATGATAAAATATGTCATAAATTTTATGATTTTTTTTTCATTTTTAATGAATTCATATTTATGATTTCAATAATCATTACATAACAAGAGGATTCTCTCAAAATTATTTTAAAACAGAAGAGTTAAATCCCACAGTGAAAATATAATAATAAATACACTTCACATGGTATCTACATGTTGAACCATATATTACTTTAAAACAACCATTTTCGTTTGTTGTGATGAACTAGAAATGAGAATCATACCAGGTAGATGGTTAATAGTGGATGTAACCTATCTCTTGGGCGATAACAATGAAACATCCTTAAGAAATACTATAAGGAACTTAATCCCCACTATAAAATGTGGGATGCTAAAAATATCACACACTAAACATGAAAGGATTTAATTCTTTTTATTTTCTTGATCATGATACTTAGGTTGATGTTTGGGTTGAGTCTAGGATAAAAAAATCTATTTTCTGACATTTCATGTGAATTTTTTTCCTGTGTAGGTTTTGGGGACATATTTTAGAAAAATTTGAGGCCCAACCTAGGTATCCTCTGTAGGATATGTGATTTATGATAGAATATACCACATAGTTTGAGAATTATATGTCAATACATATAGTTTTTCAATGTGTTTAGTCTCTTTTAGGAGAGTAATTACCACATAGTCAGTGCACTATTTGGAAAACCATGTTGTTGAACCATGGGAGATTCCTATATTTTTAATATATATGAATATATAATTTTCTCACCCCACTATTAATACCCTTTTCGTATTTCTTGCACCATTATAACTTTTGGTTCATGAATGGATCCCCATATCCCTCCTCCCTTGGTTCTTCTCCCTCTATTGGTTCCCCTCCAAGCCTCCAAGATAAGATCCATTGATTTTTGGTTGATTTCCACATGTCTAACCCATCCTCTTTGGGTTTATTGTTCTCTCATTGTGGGGTAACAGTTTGAATGAACCCTATATATTTGGGTTGACGTGTTATTTTATTTTATTAAGGTATAATGTGTGTGTGTGTTTCTATGGGGGTTATTATTCCTCCTTTTTAAGTTGCATTTCTTTTACACACTATTGAGGTAAGTGTTTCCATAATTTTCCTTTCCATCTCATTTAATTGATTCTTGTTGATTTTTAAGTAATACAAAAATGTCATCACATGATTTTGGTATGTTTTCGATTATGGTTAATATTTTCTCAAGTTGATAATAATTAGTGTAAGTGGTTTTTTAAATGGGTTATCTAATTAGGATACACAGTATGAACATCGGGTGTTTGATTAAATATAAATAATTCTGTTAAGATGAAATTCTGTATTTCAAGTGTTGCATAAAAAGATATTATATTATTATAACATTGTTGGATAGTGTATTAGACATGGTTTATTAGAATGGGTGATTTTTATGTCTTGAACCATAAGGGTGGTTTGTTGTGTGGGTTTGAGAACATATGTTGATTCCTTAAAAACTATTTTTGGTAACTTCATGGATGCATGTGGTGAAAAACTAGATGTGGTCACATCCAAGTGTTCTGAAAAGTACACAATGGTGGGAACACACATTAAAATGGCCTATGATATATGTACTCAACTTGGAAACCTATATTTTAAAACACTTACCCCTCATCCTCATTTATTCATTCACACACTTTTCCCATTACAAATGGTCCCATGGTTTTGAATGACTAAAATGTGAATTGAAACGTATGTTCAATATTTTGACTTTTTTTGTATTTTATTTAATATAATTATTTTTTAAATGGTATAACTTCCCTCTTGGAATCATTAACCCTCTTGTTCATTTTTTTTACCTTGGATTTAATATTTTAATTGAATGTTAAATTTCTATTTGTAATTATTCACATGAAATTCATGTAATGTTCATTTGGAAATGTTTTGTAAATTTATGTTAAATGGACATGATTTAAGGCCCATTTTTCACTTTTTAATTTTGAGAAATGGCTGTGGTTTTACAAAAGTGAATTCCCAATTGGAAACATAACGCATTTTTTGGAATGGATTGAAATATTATGTGTTTAAATGTCCTGGTTTTCACTTGTGGTTGGTTTTTTATATAACGAGAATGCCTATTAAGGATTTCCCCATGTGTGTTATCATATAGGTGCGGTTACTATTTGGGGTAGAAAACATCATTGATGGAAGGTTAGGGGAGTTACAGAGGTGAGGTCCACCTATATGGAAAATGTAATTTTACCATGGGTTTGATAGGCATATTTAGAGGGTTGAGTGATGGATTCTTATCAACCATAGTTTGAAGGGTTGGTCCCCCTTGGATTGATTAGAGGCCACATGGGTAGTGCCACTGGATTGGATTGCTTAGTGTGGAAATTTGGTTATAGACTCTATAGCTACAGAATATGGAGAGAGGTGGATCTGAATCAAATAAGTAAATGAGTCTTTCTTGGGATGTTTAGGAACACCCATGGTTACAACTTGTATTTCATTGTTTGTATTCCTGTTGCACGTGTTGTTTAAAAATGGGAACTTGTTGAATGTTTTTTTTTTTCATAAAACAAACTAAAGTACTATTTTCATAAATGTATTTAAAATTGGTTTTGTGGACTATGATTGGTAATAAAAACGTATGGTTTCTATGGTGTATGCATTCTGAGATGTTATGTTAACACCCTACTTGTACCATTCAAGTTCTGCAAACCCAAGCATTTTTTCTAGTTCATGATTATGGATTAAGAATGAAACACCCGAAAACTCGAACCTCATGCATTGATATGTTTATGTTTACATTTTATTGGAATTTCATAATAACAGAACAAAACATGTTTCTCATGAGAATGTAATAATATGGTTTTAATTTAAATTAGTATGCATCAGAGTAAAACACACAAATGGACACAAGGCATTTCATTTAAATAAAAACACTTTAGTTTTTACAATAAAACTAGATTAAAAGAGTAATCATGATGACCAAAAATACATATTAAAACCCCATAATAAATAATGGGGGAAAGTGTAAAACTATGAGAAACCCATGAATGTTATATTGGTCATTAGAATCTGAAAAAAATAACTTAAGAATGGCCCAATCCGTTGCATCCAAACCAAGAATCAACGGTATTATGTGAACCATCTTCTTCAATCGCCTAGAATTTAAGACACCATAAGGCATGGTTTTATAAAAGGAAATGACTAGACCATTTCCTTCGGTGACTGTTGGATTCAGACAACTATATTTATAGTTGTTGGCCTTGATGTGAATTAATTAAAAATATTAGAGTACAACTTTGTTTTCCAAAATTTAAGAATTGAAGATTATAAGATAACTCTTGGTTATTATGAAAATTTTTTAATTACACACTTTTTAAAAGTATTAAGGAATTAAAAAACATATGAAAACAATTCGAAAATAAAATGTAATGAACTTCATCTCTTAAAAAAGAGTTTTAAACTATGTTCAAATTTATTTAACAATCTACGTTTTTTTATTTACTTAATTTTGACTACTATAATATTAGTATAAATGATTTTATATTGGTATACCAAAATTTAAATTAGAACATTGAATGGTAAATCATTAGTTTTTGTAAAAAACTTAAGTAATAATATATTGTGATAATGTATATTTAGGTATTCATTAATCTTATTTTAAAGGCTATGTTTAAAGATGATATTTTTTATTTTGTATTATTCCTTAGGACATCATACTATATTTAGGTTAGTTTTTGTAAAAAAAATTGGGCCGACTAGGGCCAACCATTTATGGATGGGCCAAGGGAACCATCTCTTGCTAGGTGGCATAGCCTAGCCCTCGGCCCAAGCCAGGGCCAGGCCAAGCGTGAGCATAGGATTCCTGATGGCCACATGGGAGTAAGGGCAGATTAGCGCCAAACACGGGCGCAAGGCCGCAATGGGGAATGGGTAGGCCGAGGCCTGCAGTGGAAGACAGATCCAGTGTGTAAGGCCCCATGTGTGTGTGTTTTTTTTATGAGTGATAATTTTGACGATTAAGATTATAAGGAAGCTGTGTGCATCTCCCTGATTCGATATGGGGTGTTCTTTTTCTGGCGAAAACAGATCAGGGCCATTGGATCAGGTATCATGCATTCTGGGCCATCGATTAGATGTGGTACGTGCATTTTCGATCCTATGTATGGCACCGAATCTGAGTATTTGGGAGCTAGGGTGTGATAGTTTGTATCAGAGGATTCAGTTTAGATAACTCTAAAAATCCAGAACTAAAAGAAAAAAAAACTCATTATGAATTACTAAATATGAAATTTTTATGGATTTACATATGGAAAATGAATGTACTAGTCTTCTATATCATACCAATGTGGCCCTAGAAACCATAATTTCCATATCTTTCCATGAAAATATTATAAACTATTCCCATATCTGAATGATGTGTAATCACCTCGATGACATATCAAACTATCCCCAAGTACTTCAAATCCACCGAAGAGATGGTCTGGATTACATCATTATGATGCAAGGCCAATTTTCATCTTTCTTACAATGGGGAAAATACAATAGGAGGCTTTTTAGATGCTTCACCACAGTGGAAGGCATTCAATCCCTCACATCCTTCCAAGAAGTTGCACTGGCGGGAGACCTCAGTGTGGAATATATTTGTCAAGTCAAGTCCTATGTACATTTTGTTGAGGTAGTGGACTTTTAAATATTTGAATATGAAGCATCCCGTTCTGTGTACAGAAAACGAGAACATACGAATGTCTCACAACTGTACACCCCACATGTCAAACTCTGGATACAACACATGTGAACCGACAATATTGAACTATATTGCATAGGGTGAAATGGTTTAGGGAGATAGAATGTTTTGGAATAGTTGTGGGGATTCAAGTATTAGGGTATTGGGGAAAACCTTAGACTTTCCTATTTTATGAACATGTGGTGATATGAGAATATAATCTGTTATCCCTTTTTTCTTTTTTCTATATTGTCTATGTTAATGTTTCTGAATGGGTTTCACCAATTGGTCCTTCATAATTAATTTTTAGATGGAAGGATAGAACCACATCCACTCTCTCCTTACTAAGATATTAGAGACCATCATGGAAAATAACCTGTGAAGAGGAGTACCTCCCCTTCGTAAATTTGAAAAAAACGTGCAAGAAACTCTAGGAAGTGATAAGGATCCTAGACCTTATCTGTTATTTTCAGGTGAATGGCAACATATACCATAGAATATCCATGGTACAGTTGGATGTTTACAATCAAAAATTGAAATACCTGAAATACTATTTCTATTATTTACTCTGGGCTAGAACATCGCAGCTAGAGAGTGATTTCAAAAAGTTGCATTCGAGGGAGACCGTTGTGCAGCTTACATGTACCAACTCCTTAGTTTCGGTTTGAAGACAATGCCTACGACTTAGATATCCTCAATCAAGAGTCAGTCTGGTGAATTAATTTAGAGATGGTCCATTAGGACATCTCCGAACATTCCACTGCTCCAGCATCTCTGTGGAGGCCTGAATGCACTATGAATTAGTTCAACCCTTTCTGCTCAAAATGTATCTGGGCCAGAGAAGATGAAGAGTAGAACATAAACATGGGAATTCACCTAGCCACACCAGTGGACCCTCCACTATGGAGTTTTTGGTGAAGATGATAAAATAGTACACCTCTAATGCGTATGTAGAATGAATTACAAGGACACAATTCCTCATCTGGGGAATGATGTAACACCCCAAAACTGAAACCTCATGTATTGATATGTTTGTGTTTAATTTTTTTTGAATATCATAATAACTAATGTAATCTTGATTCTCTTGAGAAATTAATAATATGGTTTAAATTTATATTAGAATAAAACTGAGTAAAACACACAAATACACATGAGGATTTGCATTTAAATAAAAACACCGTAGTTTTTACAATACAACTAGATCAAAATAGTAATCATGCTAATTAAATATACCTATTAAATACCCTATTATAATGTTTGGGAGACCACATAATACAATGAGAACCCCAAGAATGTAATATGGGTCCTTAGAATATGACATAATCAATATAGGAATGACCAATTCTACTATAGCCACACTAAGCACCAATGGTATGATGTGAACTATCTTCTTCTATCGCCTGGAATTTATGACACCAAAAGGCATGGTTTTATATAAGGTAACGACTATACTATTACATTGGGTGACCTTTGGATTCCAACGGCTATAATTTTAGTTTTTGTCCTTGAGGAGAATTAGCTAAAAATATTCAAGAACAACATAGTTTTCCAAAATTTACGAATTGAAGATTATAGGATAACTCCTGGTTATGGTGAAATAATTTGAATTACACGATTTTGAAAAGTATTAAAAAAATAAAAATACAATGGAAATTTTTCAAAAAGACAATGTAATGATCTACATCACTTAAAAAAAGTGTTTTATACAATATTCAAATTCTTTTATCCAAACTATATATTTTTATTATTAACATAATTTTGACTAGTATAATATTAGTATAAAATATTTTATGTTGGTATAAAAAAATTTCAATTTATAACCTTGAATGTTAAAGATTTAGTGTTTGTAAACCACTTGTGTAATAATATATTTAGATAATGTATATTTAGGAATTTATTAAGCTTTTTTAAAGGTTATTTTTAAAAAGTATAATTTTTATATATTTTTATTCTTTAAGACTTCATACTCTTTTTTGGTTATTTATTATAAAAAAATGGGCTCGCCAGGGCCAGCACTTTATGGCTGGGCCAAGGGAGGCAGCTCATGCTAGGTTGCTGAGCCTAGCCCTCAGCCCAAGCCTGGGATAGCCTGAGTGCGGTCATAAGATTCCTGAATTCTTTACGGGAGTAGGAGCACATAAGCACGCAACACGGGTGCAAGGACGCAACAGGGCGTGGGTAGGCCGAGGACTGTGGGGGAAGCGGGAGCCCGTGTGTAAGGCCCCGTGTGTGTGTGATGTGTGATTTCTATGTGATTCTTGAAAGGCTTAGTATTATATGGAATCTATGTGTGCCTCCCTAATTCAATGTGGGATGTGTTTTTTTGGGTGAAATGAGATCATTGTCATTGGATTACGTATCGAACAATCTGGGCCATCGATCTCGACCCTGCGCTCGACCCTCCACAACTGCGAATTTCACCGCGTTATTCATGGGTCGTTCGATCAGGCATGATCTAATAGGGTCTGTTCGATGTTTTTAATAGGCTGCGACGATCATGAGCCACCCGATCTCACCATAAATTTATATTAGCCATCCATCACATTCAAAAACCACAGATGTACCTGGACCATTGGATCGATCCTAGATCAATTCCCGACTGTTCATTATTTTTTTCGGTCATTCTCTTTTGCGTTGTCTTCTTTCTCGTAATGTGCTCTAAACTAGTAACCCAAAACCCTATATTTCACCATTTTTTTTCTCCCATGATGGCAACTAGTCTCCCTCTATCACATGGATTCTACAAGGGCTGACTATTAGTTTTTTAAGGCCACTTGGGCCTTAGATTTCATACACCTACATTAAATTATTCCGTATTGTTTATAAAGAAACACACATTTGGCATCCAAAACCTCTCGGTCTATTTCTCTCAGCTTCCAGCATACACCAACAGGTCTCCTCTGGGATTTCTAGTGTCTTCTGATATCCACTTCTTCATCCTAAAGCTAAGGTAGTTGAATTTTATTTGTCTTTCTTGTAGAGGTTTAAATTGATTTTTAATATACAAATGTTATATTAATATAGATCACCTTACAGTTGAGTTTGAAATCCTCTTTACCTGAAATAGAGAATCCAGTTTTCAGTTATAGGTGATATAATGGAAGTAAGGGTAATGATTTAATCAATTGTATATTTTGTAAAGGTTTCATTAATTTGATTAACTCTGTTGTCTATATCTTTTACCTAGGGATACACATATATACATGTGTATGAATGTTTATATGAAATCAATATGTTTCATTATAACATATTATTTTCATAACTGGGTTATGATTTTAAAATCTATGTGTTGAAAGGGTTTTAATTGTTCTCCTTAAACCATGTTGTTATAAAATGTAATATGTGTCTATATATATATTTTAAACTATATCTATCTATATTAACAAGAATTTTTAAAATGATAAGTGTTTTAAATATTAATTATTTATCTCTTAATATTATGGTTTGTGAGGGTGTAATTTGATAAAATTACGGTAGTTATATAAGAGTTTATATATATATACACACATATACAAGCTCTTTTTTATGAGTACATAAGTATAGGGTTATTTTAATTTGTAATTATTTTCTGTTATACACTTCTTGTATATTTTAGATATAGACACATAATTCAATCTATTTCAATTTGATGTTACTAAATATGATTTACAATCTATAAATAATGACTTGGGTGTGAATAATGTTCATGGATCAATTGGATTTGTATATTTATTACGCATTCACCCATATAGTTTTAATTTACCATGATTTCATTCTATCAAGTGTTGATTTGAAATGATGTATTTTAAAATTTAGAGGATATATGTTTATTACTTCATACAATCTATATTTTCTAATTCTGGATCATATAATGTAAGGGTGCAAGATATATCTATATTATGTATATATATATATGGTTTAATGTTATGAACCTATATGTTTGATCCATAATCTGAAATATGTTGGCATAAAACAAAATTCAGTTGTTAAATTATGTTCATTGATATGATTAATTAATTTCTCATGAATGTATGAATTACATAGAACAAATGTTTCATTTCAAATCAGTTGACCAAATATTCTAGGAAACATGGTGTATGTCTATTTATTAAGACGTGACCATTTATCGGGACATGCATTTATTCAAAAGACATCGGTCCTAATTTAAAATTGGTCATTTTAAACAATAAATATTCTTTCCATGAATCAAAGATTTGTAAAATTAAGGAACTAATATTTTATATTGTAACCCCATTACATGTGTGTTTTAAATTAATAATAAATGAGCAATTAATTTTTCCTAGTGTATGCATGTCATTGGAAATATTATTATTTAAATAATATATAACATATTATGATTTATCCCAATTTCATTTTCAATTATCAACGCATGACTTAAACATGAATAATACCTACTCGATGTTATAAACATACAATGTAATTCATCTAATGTTCATAGAAGAGTTGTAAAGTTATTAATTTATGTGATAAATTTAACTATTTATTATTTATCACTTAGGATCATGAATTAAGAATTTAATTATTTATAGGGGTATGCGACACCTCAAATAGAAGACATAGAATTAGGTATTCAAAGTGGTATGGGACAATTTGGATTCATTTCCTTATTAATCATATAAGGAATGTATTGGATTAGTATGTTCCGGGTTGGGGACCAGTAAAAGTATGCCCTCTGGTTCGGGGTCTGGTTACAGAAGAATCTCCGGTTTGGTGTCCGGTTTCACTGGCTCTTTGAGTTGCAATCTAGTTACATGGCCTCTCTGCGTAGGGATCTGGTTACTGTTAGCCCCATGGTCTTGGTCGAGACCTTGAAACAAAAATTAATGACCGAGATCATACATTCGACCATTATGTGTTTGAAAATTATCAACCATATAGATATTCAACTAGAATAATGTTCATGGATGAGAGCCAGTACTTATGAGTATCATAAAAGTCACATCTTATGGAATGAAACATGTTTAGCACTCTGTAGATTAGTATTAAGTGTTTAAAATTGATGATATTACCTTTACGCACATCTCAGATTATTCATTTCACTTAGCTTTTTAATTTGTTCTTTCCTATGCATACATCATACATGTTTAGAGTGTCATTTATTTGTTACTCCAAATGAGCATGCCTATATTTGAATCATGAATCCTTGTATTAATGTTATCACATTCTTAACTGAGCACTTTTATGATATGTTACTTATGTTGTAGCGTTTCATTAATTAAAATGTTATATGGGATGTTTTAAAGAATTTTTTTAAAAGTTTCTTTGGGTATATTATGTTTTTTTAAAATCCCTTATTGGTAATTCTTATTCTCACCCTATGATTATAAAATAAAATTTTCAGGTATAATCTTTTTGAAAAAGAAACATTTCAATTGTATCTAGTTTCTTATATCCTGAACCAAATTCAATCCTCTGTATGGTACCAGCTTCTAGTATTCGGGAGCCGGGGCATGATAGAGAACTCATTGTTGGACCAGTTGGGCATGTCACTGATCTCATACTGGATAGTATCTAATATGCAGTTGGTGGAAACTTGGGTAAACTATTGGGAAAAACTATGTGATCTTCCCATATTTATAATAACATTAAATCCCAAATCTTATCACCAATATTATAAGATCCTTTTGGGTTTTTCTCTCCCTTACTCTTTTTTGGTGCATGAAGGGATCCCCCTAGCCCTCTTCCCTTGATTCTTCTCCCTCTACTGGTGCTCCTCCAAGCTTCCAAGGAAAGGTCCTTTGATTTTTGGTCTATTTCCTCATCTCTCTCCTTTCCTCTCATGGTTTATGGTACTCTGTTGGTGAGGTTCTTGTTTGATTGAAGCATAGATATTAGGGTTGATATTTGGTTTGATATTCTTTTGGTTTAGGGTGTATGGGATTCTCTTGAGGGCATATTCTTCATCTTTTTGAATATTCATCATATCCGAACACCACATACATTGGTTTTTGCATTATATTTCATTACAAATCATTAAATTGATGCCTATGTATTTTTAAATAATACACAAATGTGTTTCAAAATCCTTTCAAAATTTTCCTTACATGGTATGATCTTTTCATGTTTCCAAAAATTAGGTTAGGTGGGTTTGTAAGGGTTGGTCTAACTATGATACATAGCATGTACCCTAAGATTTTGTTAAAATTTCAATTATTCCCTCAAAATGAAATTGATAATTTTGATGGCGTTAAACCATAATTATATTATGTGAAGAATACATTATTGTGAATTTCACATTGATTTTTGAATTGGTGATTTTTATGGCATCACCCATATGGGTGTTTCGTTGTGTTGGTTTCAGAACATGCAGTTATTCTTTAAAATTGGTTTTTGGGTATCTTCAAGGATCTATGTTATAAACCAATGGATGAGGGAACATCCATGTGTCCTCATTGTTCACAAATGGATGGGCATAGAAATGATAATGGTCTTAAATAAAATTAATCAACTTGAATACTCATATTTCAAAACACGTATCCATCCTCCACCTTTCCGCCTTCACACACTTTCCGCTTTACAAAAGATCCCTTGGTTATGAATGAATCAAATGTGATTTTAAACGCATATTAAATATTGTAGCCCATTTGATATTTTATAAAATATGAATATTTTTAATGTGATATGAAGAACCTCTTAGTATCTTTAATCATGTTTTGCGTTGATTCACCTTGTCTTTGAAATTAAACATGAATGATATATGAACATTTGGAATGGATAACATAAAAGTGATGTTTTGTATTATTTTTTTAAATTTCATGTTAATGTATGTCAAATAGACATGATGTAAGGCCAGAATATCACATGGTAATGATGGTAAATGAATTTGGTTTTTAAATTATGAATGACTGGTTTTAAACATAAGGTGATTTGTTTTTTATTTTAAAATATTATGTGACGTGATGGACTAGTATGATATTTTGACTGGTTTTTTTATATTATGGGAACCCCTATTGACGATTTTCCCTAGAGGGTAATCGTATAGGTGGTGTTAGTTTTATGGGTAATCATGTGTGGTATTGATAGTAAATGTGAGTCATGCATACAAGGACCTCCTACTTACACATATCACTATTTTAATGGGTTTCCATGGAATATATTTAGGGTTGAGTGCCGCTTTCATATCAACCCTCATGATATTGTTGGTGCCCCTTTGACAGATTAGAGGCCATGTGGGTTGTTCCCCTGGATTGGCTAGTTTAGACTGGCCAATTGGTTTTGGCCTATAGAGCCGAACCACACACCAGTAGGTAGTTCCAAAATGAGAATGTGCAATGATCTCAATAGGGTTGTTTATGAATGCCCATGGTTACTAAATTTTTATTTTTATTTTTCTACTACATGTGTTGTTTTAAAATGGGAACTTGTGTAAAGATATTTTTTCTTAATTAAAGCGAACTAAATAACAATTTTTTATATGTATTTAAATCTTGTATTTATAGACTGTGTTTGGGAAATGAAATAAAAGGATTATGTGCTTATTTCCTACTTATATATTAATCTCACACTATACATGTACCATTTATTGTCAGTTGAACTTTTCCTTTTCAAATGATTGGGTTTCTGGTTCAAGCACTCATCGTTGGAGTAGTTGGGTGTTGTAGTTGTTCGTGACATAGAGGTCATGTGGAAATCATGGAAGCGTTGTTCAATATTAGTTAAGTAATTTTTTATGGTTTCATAAACATTGGTTACTGAACTAGTTTTCTGTCTTTATTTGAGTTTTGGTTATGGTTTTTTTTCTGGTAGTTGGTTTTATTTTTATTTAATCATCATTTATTGGGTATAAATCATTCCTATAGTGATTTTATTGATGCCCATCACTAGTTTCTAACCCATGGGGATCTGGAACCCCTTTGGGCCGATCCACAAGATGGATTTTGTGACATGATCACAGTCAACCCGAGTTGGTTCATGAAACAATCAATGATTAACTACACCAACGAACATCATCAAAAACTTAAATGAAATCATTCTTTAAAAAACAACAACATGAATTGATCTAAATGATCTAGAAACACATTCAACCTAAAATACATGAGAGACTGCATTAGGTGAAAATAAGTAAATGAGATAATTATAATAGTTTATATGGGCCTTAAAAATAATGATAAAATATAGGCCAATAACCTGGTTGATGATATAAAGGTCAAGATCTATGAAATCTAACACCACCTCATAGGTGAAATTCCTCACCCAATAGGATGGAAAAGTAAAATCATGTTCTGAAATCATCACTATGTTAGTGGAATGTTCCACCATGATCATCATATAGACCAAATATAATTCCAACACTTCATTATTATTTGATGACATAAAATTTTGAGTTTCACCTATTTAAATAAATCTAATACCAAATATGTATAAATGATCATTATGCCTCTCATACCATTTGGTCAAACCTCAAATTTCTCAGATTCATACTCAATTTCATATTTTTTTATTGGACTCAAGTCCCCCTTGAACAAAACATTATGCATGAGTACTCTCCCTGTAATGAGATTGAGACCCTCTATCATTGGATTCAATATAATGGACCCAAGAGACTATAGAATGTAGTGATCTGATCTAAATGCATTGGGAAATTTTTCCACATAGATGATTATTATGTTTAGAACTTTTATGGTTTTTTCATTCCTTGGTAGATTCCATATACATAATCATTGTGTGTACATCCATCCCTCATTAGTATAAAATAACCCATGTATTTCCAATAGATTTGAATGAAATTTTTTCCCAGTGGACATAGAACCAATTCGATCAAATTTCTTTCTATAAGAAATAGTCTATCTTCCTCCTATCAAAATGGAAGATACACAAAAGCTTATTATCCGAACTATTAGTCGCTCATCCATTGCTTATCTATAGAATACAAAAAAATAGATTTTATACATAAGAGAAGAAGTATTTAATGAATTTTGGGCCTCATATAATTCTAAAACCTCCAGGAATTAATGTAATTCTTTTTTACTAAATAAAATTCTTCATTAACCAACTCATAGATACTGGTTCCATAATCAATGAATAAAAACTCCTATTACATGAAAGTGTATAACTCTAATGTATTATCCATTATATATTATTAATTAAATATTTGTTGGATAATGATTCTCATAATAGTGGCACAGATGAGATCCTTATGAATCATTGACTGCACAATGAAGTCCCAATATTCCCTTTCTACTTTAGTATGAATGAAAATTGAAAAAAACCACAACATTGTCCTCTATAGATTTCAAAATGTTTATGATGCATTCAATACAGTCGATACACTATTTATATTATTGGGTTTATTTTTTCACTATAAATAATATATGGATACTATGTATTATGATTTAATCCATGATTCATTGTTAGTGTGTAGTTTGAAACACTTTATTGAATTAGTATATATAGTGGGGTGTCTATATTCTGAAATTGAGGGATCAATTATAGGATTTACCTACAAAATATTTCTTACAGCTTCCCCTTTTGGATTCAAATGTTCTCATCTAAGAGGCATGTTAAAATTGTGAATAATAGAAAAAATACAGTTATCCTAAAGTATATTCATATATCAATTGAAATATCTAACAATCCATATTGTAGAACATAAATAATAATAAAAATATAAAATTAAATAAGTGAATGGAATAGAATTTCTAAAGAACTTATCGGTTATTTAAATTAAATATATGGATATTTAATCCATGAAATTTAGAAACAAATGTAGTACTTAATTAAAATTTTCACCAACCCATTATAACTCACGTTCAAACACAAAATTGAGATCTCTAAGTTCCGGTTTTCACTTACTACCAAAATTTTGAAGAAATGAAATCGTGTATTCCAATTTACCTAATCCAAAACAATTTAGTGTCTTAACATTTTCAATGGGGTATTTTCTTTGATACCATTTCGTGATGACCTAGCCTCTTCAGGCCTTGAACCGAATTATATGAAAAATTGGCTTTCATTTACTTCATTGGTATCCATCACAAAAAGAATTATATTACCGACTAGGGTATTATATTACACTATGGAATATCCTGACTTGTATTCCATTTGGTTTACCTCCTATAGTGGAGGTCCTTTTTTGATGATGAGTCATGTCAACATAGATAGGTTTTCTACGAATGGAATCAAATCCAATACACTTTTAAATATATACTTTAACTTCCTCGGATTAATCTATGGTTTCCATAATGCAGATGTTGTGATTTAAAGGGGTGGATAGTGTAACACTATTAAGACGTGAATTGTAAAATAAAAAATATTACTACACATTTCAACAAGATTATTCATTATTTTAAGGATAAAAAATGATTATAAATTGAACATTATGGATGAGTTTCATAAATTCATGATAGGTTGGGTGATCTATGGGGATGTCTCATATGGTTTGGGAGAGCGATTAAGAAACACTCTAAATGAACATGTTTTTTCCTTTGGGGCTAGTGTTTAGTCTAATACAAGATCTCGATGGGTTATATCATGTGGTGTGCTAGGACACAACCAAGGCATTACAATATACCTATGTTGTAATATAATAAGGTTTATTACCATAGGAGGTCTGGTCATGAAAATTGTTACATCATAGATCATGTAATTGAAAAATATCATATATGTATAAAATCAATATTTTATATTCCAATAAAAATTTTATTTAAAAGAAAATAAATAAAAATAAACAATTGGAAGATTTATTCATGTTAATTTTAAAATATAATTATAAAAATTGTTCTCCACAGTTATTTTTACATTTTAATGGGAATGTTATGATTTTTTATAAAATATTATAATATATGAATTGTAAATGAGGTACATATACCTATTTTGATATACCGAGTTGAATATTTATATTATGGAATACAAATATATAAATTTAATTAATCAATTAATTTTATATATAATTTACCTATCACTTTACAATTCTAATGTTCATGTTATTATTTTAACAGTCAATCTATTATTCATATCTATCAGGTTACCATTACAAATATTATGTTTTATTATTTTCTAAATCATATTTCTTTTATACATACTATAAATATCTAAAATAACCATTATTCATAAATACATTAATTCATATCATGTATCTATATTTTACATTTCTAAATTATAGATTCTATCAAAAAGAATTTATTTTTTAATTTATTCACATCTATGATAATTTTAGGAGACTCAAATGAAAAAAAAATTCATATTATTTTATTTTTTAATATTTAATCACAGTTATAATATTTTATAATTTTTAGACTATGTTTTACTATGTAATTTATTTTTATTTTTGTGGATGAAATAATATATTTTTGGTTTATTTATATGGTATAAGAGAATTAATTTATATCATATTTCTATATATAATACAAATATATATTCAGATGGGAAAATATATGGAATTTTTGGGGCCATAGCAAACATCTTCTGTTTTTAAATTTCATATGATATAATTATTGGAGATTTGATGATATTTGTTTAGTATCATTTCCTTCTATGGTTCACATGTTTCAGTGGTATACTTTTAGTGTTTCCAATGTAGTTTGAAAATATAGATTAATTATTATGTAGAAAATTATTTCTATATTCTAAAAATCATGACTGGATTCTTGACATAATATAGTCCATGTTCTAGTTATACAACATCTATATTTAGTTATTGTGATGCATTTGAAATATACATACAACTCTGACATAGTTGAACTCATTATTCACATAATTAACAATAGATGGAAGTTACTATCCAATATGCCATATATCCTATGTTATCAAAGACCTCAAATGGAAAAATATACCTATTGATAGCTATTTTTTTCACAACCTCATGACTTTCTTCTGGAGTGATATTTATAGGAATACTTTTTTGGTTAAATTTAAACATTGAGTCCCTTAGAATATATCTAGTGTAGTTATTATGTAAAATATGAGTAGCTTTACTTTTTTACTTAATGGGTTTAAAATTTCATATTATGTTATGTAAATGTTTATGTCAATAAATAGTATATTCAAAAACATAGTTCAATTGTATATAAATTTTTTATCTCTTTTAATAAGAATATTTATATGGGTCCATCATAACACATAAGTGGAAAATCTATTCATATAATAATTCAAAAAAATGGAATATATATATCTTATCCTCCATTGATGCCCTAAAAATCTAACAGTATTTCTTTCTTTTTAATAGTGATTTATCAATATCTTTTAATCTAATAGTGATAATAAGTAAAAAATGTGAACTCAGTATTTATGGAATCTTGAAGACAACTCCTGAACATTTAAGAAAACCATGGATCCTTTTTAGATATGTTCAAAGATACTTACCAATGTAGTCTCAATATTTATTTAAAATATATGTTTTATAAATTATTATATGATAAAAATATTTGAATACCAATGAGTTCAAATTTATTAAGGAATTTATCCACCATAATCCAGATGGATTGGTTTCCATTATATTCCATTATATTTACTATGGTAATGTAAATAGTTATTTATTCACATTTCAATGTTGGTATGGTAAACAGTTAAATCATATCATTATACATATGATTCCCTATATTCTAAAATATCATACCACAAACATTCATTCTATAGAACAATATCCCTTTTCAGGTCCTCCCACTATAAGTTCACTTAAATATCTTATTGTATCTTATTACATCTATGATGAATGGATAATGATGATCCATATACATTATCCAATAGCCCATTTTTCATCTTTGGTGAAAATTTCTAAAATATTATTATTTATAATATAATAACATCATCAACCTAAATGATCAATTCTTTTATCTTCCCATTCAATGTTTCTATCAGTTTTTTTGAAACACGAAATATTCAATTTTTACATCCTTGATTTTATCATCGATAGAGAGATATGTATTTATTTTGTAATTATATGGTTTATTTTCTTCTAATATCATTTCCAAATCAATCCATTATATATTGATTATTGAAAGTTCTTTATTTTTCATCATTAGGGATGAATTAGTAGGTTCTTTTCTTTAGGTATCATCGACTACATTATTTTTATTTACAATATGGTAGTTAATTGAGAAATTATTGATTTAATTAACTCCAACCATCACCACTGACACATGTTAAAATCCTTATTTTTTAATATAATATTTAATAACATGTGATTAGAATGTATTTGAAACATATATCTACAAGAAGTCACTATAAGTCATAAATTAATTAATTCATTATTTTAGTAATAAATATTTAATAATTTTATTTTTTACTAATACTCAATGGTTGTGAGGCATAGGATATGAAATTGTCATCGTGAACTTTTGAATTCATCATTTTTTATCACAAAAACTTCTCCACATAAGTAGAGTGTTAGTGAATTTGTAATCAATACATCTTGTTGAGTTATACAAAAAATTTATAATATTATTCTTTTAAAACATTTCATACACACTTTAATGATAATAGAGTTTGTGGAATATTAAATCAAGAGAAGTTTCTAAAACTAATGACATACTAATTAGATAATTCAAATAAACATAGGTATCTATGAAACATTTTTTGGTCTCATCCATTCCTTAATCACCTTTTTCGTTAATCGATCCAAAAAACTCATTCAATGATGATAAAAATCCAAATGAATGTGTATTTATTTATTAAATCATCACCCTCATTTAATAGATAATCAATAATATCAATAATTTAATAAAATATAGTACCTTGATACACTTAATATTCCTGTTTATTATTGGATTATAATATAATTTCATCAATAATGACCACCAGAATGTTTTTTTGAAATTTTCCATAATGGATCTATTCATTATTTACATGAATATTTTAGGGGGATTTCTTTGTTAAAATGAAATCAAAATGGACTCATAGTATTCATATTTTACAACATAATTAGTCATTTATATACATTATCTATTCACAATTGGTTGAGGAGAAACTAATTAATTATCTTATTTGAATAATTATCGAGTTCTGCAAAGCTGTTCCAAAATTAAACGTTTCTTATTAATGGAGTATTTGTCATTCTATTGGTATTTTGAGATGTTGGTAGATGGTAAATATCCTCATTTTTTAATCCTTCTTCTTCAAAAAGTAATTGGTTACCAATAATTTGATACCCTAGGTCACAATAATCCTTTTAAAAAATTCTATAATAGTTCTTTACATAACTTCTAAATTTATATCAGGATCATTATATAAGGACACATTTATATTGGTGTTTCTCTAATTATATGTTAAATTGAAATCTCTACCTCAGGATCTATGGGAGATACATGCAATTTGTTATGTAATACATCTTTGTATTCCCTTCATATAGTCATGACCTCAAGGTTGATTCATTCCATTGTCTAAATTATCTATGCATGATATTCTAATTCATTGGTTATCATCACACACAACAAGTTGTGATTTATATTGGACATTCACAACCATCCTATCATTTATATAGGACCATTAGATTGTTTTAAATAGGTGAAAATATTTTTAGTTCCTGGGTAAATGTGACCTTTATACAATGAGACTCATTATTTCCATACTATGGAAACATATTCTAAAAATTTATTTATTATGATATTCTCATGAAAAATAATCCCAATGACACTAACTTGAGATGTTTTTTTCACTTTGGTGTCAATGATTTCTACAAAATGTGTTTTCATATATATATCAACGTAAAGGTATAATTGTGTTGATTCAACAGTACATGAAAAAATAGAGGATATTTAGGGATGAATTTAACTCTTGATAAGTAAAATATTTACTTCACATGAATAAATAGTATGTGTAACATTCACTATTTTTTTTGATTTGATATCCCATCAATCTATAAATAACAAAAGGTTATAAAAATCAAGTTAATAAAGAAGGGTTAAAAAAATATTTACATATATAAGTCAATACTAATTTTCACACATTTGGGATCCATGGGTTTATCTATTGTTTGCAATTATTATCCCAACTCTTTAATTTTTTATAATTTTTAAAATACAAATTATTTCAACCAACAACATTTAAACTATATTATTTTATAATTTATATGATAAATGTTTTTATAATAATAAAATCTACAATCCCATGGATTGGTGTATTTGAGAAGTTTGATTCATAAAACATATTCTAAAGTAAATCATTAAAATTTAATTTATTCATTATTCATAGTCCTACTACTATCTATCATAATCCACTAAATATTCATAGTCAATGATGCATATATTTGAAAAATGGAAGATTTGAACTCCTAGTTAGGTGAGGAATATTTTTGGGGAAAAATGAACCTAGAAAAATCAAAAATCATTGGTGATCATATACATTTTAGCAGAAATATGGATTCATCAAGAATAATATGTGGAAATTTTTTTAATGATTCACGAAATGTGGAATATGAATTAAAATGAAACATTATTACATATTGAATAAAAATAACACTATGTTCATTCCCAACATATATAAAAAACATCATACTATAAAATATAAATAAAGGTAGAATAATTCACACTAGTAATCATAATCTCCTGAGATATTTCTCAATACACTATGAATTTGTGTGATATATTATTTTTGGTCTAACTATCCTTCCACAAAATAATTTTAATCATGCATGGAACCATTCATAAAATGTTCCATACACCCTAATGTCCAAAAATAGTATGAAGGATGACCTGATCATCCATTTTTACTCGATATGTTTTATGTAGCTTCAGTTTTGCTCAATAAGACACATATTGATTGTTTATCTCAACGCAGTCCATCCGTGGACACATTCGATAGATCCATCTTTAGTTTGTGGGATCTACATGATAGGGATAAAATTGGTTTTCTCGACAACATGAAACTAATGATATTATTTATGTCATAGGATGGATAGATAAAAGCTTGGTCATGCGCGCCTCGTAGATTCAACAGGTTCAAATCCAACCTTAAATTATGGGCTTATGACTCTATAATGAATCAGGACTCCCCTTTAGTGGTAGATTGGGTGTGGTTCCCTAATATTCCACTACCATTTCAAAACCCTTCCTTTATTAGGATTCTATGAATTATTGAAGGTAAATTATTGATTTTTGAAATCCGAACCATATCAGTGTTCCATAAATTTAATCCAAGGGTGTTTTTTGAAGTCAATGTTTCATGAAAGCCTTATTAATTTATTTGGATTAAAATTTGAGAGGAATACCACTATGAGAAACATGTGGTGTCAGAATTTAGTTTGAAATTTTGTTTTATCTGAAAAATATTAGGTCATTCAGTAGCATCATGTAATATTAGATTAAGAGAACATAGGTCTAGAACCATCCATGAAGATGGATACTCATTCCATGGATAAGAGGGTGGAGAGATGATTATTAGTGAACCACATACTAGATAGAATTCATATAATATTTATTAGGTAGTGGGAGGAGAGTTAATGGTCTATAATACTGGTGATGGGTCAGGTTCAGATGTATGTCTAAAAGAATCTTCTCAAGAAGGTGTTACCCTAATGTGAGGTAACCAATTAGAGGTTTACCCATTAGTTTCACAACATGGTGAATGTTGGAAGGCATTGGATTTATTTCTAATGAATTTGTTTGTAAGTGAATTTAAGAATTTAAAAACCCAATGAGTGAAGAGGATCCCATTGAGGATACACTGGAATGGGTAAATACTGAGGTAGATATTATAAATAAGCAGGATACAAATTCCAATAATGCAGACAATGAAGACTGGGTGAATGATCCAAGAGGAAGGAAATCAATAATAGCCAATAAAAATGTTATATTTTGTAAATATTTTCAGTGTCTTGTAGTTGACAACCTGAGGTAGGGGATAGGTGAGGGAATGCATCGGGATGCTACTTCTAAGGAGGGCTCTACCACACAATACTTTTATGAAATTGTGGTGAATAAGGCTCATGATGAAAATGTTTATGAGAAGGAAACTCTTATTGGGAAAGATTACATATATTAGGGTTGCTTCTGGTAGATGTTATACTTTTTAATGATCATAATGAGACTAAGATTGCGATATAGGAGTTTTAAGGTGCTTCAGTCATGATCTTCCCGAATTGGGAGAAGAGTATTCATAAGGAGAGAAAAGATTACTCCTCCTTGACTCTTCCTATGGATTCAAGGTCACTGAAGAAGATTAAAGCCATGAAATTTGACAACCATTATAAGTAAGGTGTTTATTTTGGGAAATCTTGGAATTTCTCGTGAACATGGAAGAAGAAACAGATTAACATGTTTTTTCACTCAATTCTACATAAGTGGATGTCACTAAAATGGAAGGTATATGATTAAGGATGAATCATAATGAGGATAAATATAGATTGATATATAATAAAAACTTGATCTTAGGTGGGGGATTCAAAAATTGGAAAATCAACAATGAAGAATATAGTTAGTCTTGGGAGAAGCTGGCCTTTTAGTTTGAAAATATCTGTATGGATGAACCAGACACTCAGGTAAGAGACATCCCTTATAAATTATATAGGGAGACTAATTCTAGTAGTCTTAAGATTCCCATTAATTAAACTAATATTTCCTTTTGTGTTTGATCTCATCATTTCTTACCTTTTCCTAATAATTTTATGAATATTAAAAATTAATTTTCATCTATGTGTGCCACATGGAATGAAAAATTCACATAAAATAATAAACAAGACATCAACATGTGAAAAATTATTGGGTTCCAAAGTGATGTCATATATAATATTTCAAAGAATATACATGGAGGTACCAAAAATTTGAATGTATGAATTTAATTCATTTATGAATAGGTAGAATTAGCTATGAAGATATTATATTAGTAGAAGATATGAAAAAACATATGAATTATAAAAATATCATTATGAAAAATCATTAAGGCTTCTAAGAATGAATTTCAATGATGTAGAAGCATGGATATAAAAACAATTATATAAAAATTAAGTCATAAAAATAAATTTATTTGGTCCAATTATGTTTATAATGAATAAATATAATTCATAAACAAAAAAGGGAAATAGTTTGGTTTGAGAGTCGAATAACGAATATTATGAGGTTTTTTTTATAAAAAATAATTATGATTTAAAGGAATGGAAATGAAAACAACAACAAAAGATAGATATTTAAATGAATAAGAGAAATTTGTTATATTATATACATAATATTTAAACAAAACTACATAAAAAGAGAGAATCATAATATTAATTTTTGAGAGAGTTTCCCGTTTAGAAAATTTTACGATGATTCTTAATAAAATATATATAAAATTAGTATAAAAAGTATGCATACCATAAATAAATTAATAAGAAAACAAATATTTTGGATTAATATGTGTCATGTTCTGACCCATTGGGACCCCACATGGACTGATAGTAGTCCCTGTGTGAAATCTGAAGCCCGTATCCAATAGTTCAGGAACATGAAATTAGTTTTATGATGGATTATCAATTAAATGGATACCCTTCGATTAATGTAATTTTATACATAGAAACACCTAGATCCATGAAAATAGTGAAATGATACATTATAACTCAAACCTATATATTTTAATCAATTTATATGAAAACCTCTAGAAAAATCATCAATACATGGAATGACTATAAAAATTTATAAGATGAAAATTATGGACCTTTATTTTAACACCCCAATCTTCCACGGTACGCTTCTCTCTGAATAATACAGTAGTGTGTGTTGTACACAACTTCAAATTCTAACACACAACAACCTATCAAACTAGCCGTTATGAATAGTAATACCTACTTTTTGAAATTTTATAAATTTTATCTTTTGAAATGGACTTCATTTTTGGATTCTTAATATCAAAATAAGCTTAGGATGAAATTTTGTTACTTTTTGGATTACTTTCATATTTTGATGAATAGTGAAAATTATTAAATTTAAATTTAAAACAAATTTTTTAATTGAAATAATTAATAATGATAAATTATTAATATGAGTGTTTTTAAAGTATATTTATAATATATTATTACCATTTAATTCAATTTTGGTCATAGGATGAGATTTCACATTTAAACCAGACATAAACAAGTGTCAATCATTTGATAGTTATTATTTCTTAAAAACACGCTATTTGTTTTGACAACGGGAATTAATATTTAAATTAATTAATGAAACTAATATGTTTTGAAATTGGTAAAATAGATATAATTTTAGAATTCATAATATAAAATATATCTTAGGCCTAATTTTTTGTATTTTTCTGAAAACTTTTATTTTTTGATGAATAGTGAAGCCACAAAGTGGTAGTTAAAAAACTGAATTTTTCATAAAACATAATTTTACCACTTCTGTGAGTGGAATTTTGAAAATCCTAGAGACACGGTTAATATCAAGGAGTAAAATGTGGTTCATTGAGATGAAATTAATTTTTGGGGAATAGTAACATTTTACTTTTATTTATCACGGTTAAAAGTAAATAGGGTAATTAAGGGTAAAAATGATATTAATATTACCCTAACACAAGTCATAATTCTATTGGACAAGTGTATCTCGACTGAAAACAACCTTAGGAGTAAAATATTATCATTTAGGTATACATGGATTAGATTAGGACATTTATTATTATTTAATTCAAAGAAGAGTTAAAAGAGTTAAAATCAAAGTTTATTTACTAATTTTTTTTAATATACGGTTATATATAAGGTAAATTCAATTGTAAATATTAATTAGAAAGATAAAAATATTTAATACATAATGATATTTTATTTCTAAATTTTAGACATTAAATAATTTAATTTATTTATGACACAATGATGATGCAGTAATTACCATAATAGTGGAAAATTAAAATAATTGATATTATAAATACCCAAATAAATATAATTTGAGACTTTTATTTAATTAAACTAATTTTATAGGATAATATGACATATTAGGATTGATATAATTGACCTTTTTCGATGTAATCATTATGTTATATGTTTCAAAAAAATAAATTATTGAATAGTGTCAAAAATGACATAAAAGTGTATTTTAAAAAATTATTATATTATTAATTGATATTAAAATCGTAAAAATATACGAATCGGCCAAGATACTTATATCATGATAGTTGTATTATTAAGGGACCAATTGTAGCTCTCTTGTATGTATATAGTAAGTTTATTAACCATATAATATAAAAATACAAAGAGACATTGTAAAAGTGAAACTAATTAACTAAGAGTTAATACTTAAAGATAAGGTTATTATAATGACCCAAACCAGTATAAATTCTATTGGTTGAGTGGTTTTCAACCTATCCTCACCCTAAAATTTAATTAATCCACATTGGAGCCATTAGAAAAGAATATTAATTTATTATAAAATAATATTTCAAGCATTTCCAAAGGTGCCCCTCACCCCTCTTATAAAATGGCACTCCCCCTTCTCATTACATCACACCTTCAAAGCCTTTTGGTTCGGCCAAAACCTACCCAAATACTCTCTTAAATTCACTCACTACAACCTAGAGGCCTTAGTTCGATCACAAATACAACCTAAGGATCCCTTTCGATAAAATCAAAAGGAAGAACCCGAAGATGAGGTAATGCTTTTACCACCCCTTTTCAAATTATTTTCTTCTACAACTTCTTCTTTCTTTGTTATTCCGATTCTAAAATAAATTATCCTATATATACTATATACTATAATAATATTATAAATATGGTACAACCATATTAATTAATCTATCCATCCTTTGAATGACATGTCACCATACGTGCGTACGTACGACTTACCGTCTCCACGTCGTGGTGTAATTGTCACTCAATAAATTATTATTTGGATGGGTATAATAATGATGTGTAAATCATGTAAATAATAAATATAAAATGATAATTATTCTTTATATATGATATACCATCCAATTATATATTATTTTAACATTAAAAGAATGATATTGTCCCTCATGCGTACGTACGAACTACCGTCTCCATGAAAGCGATGTGATTCATTCTCCATCGTATCAATTCAAGTATAATTATCATTTGATGATTTAAAAATAATTTTTAAGGACATTATATAATTCTAGATATGAATAAGATACAACCTATCCATAACAAACACGGCTTACGTAACAAATAATATAAAGGAAAATGAGTAAGTTAACACCCGAAATGAAGATAATACTAAGTATTATTAACAAATCAATGTTAGAAGATCATATATGATATCATATTAATGTAAACGATTTGTTTATAATTCAATAACAATTATTTCACCATTATACAGGATTTTAACCTACCGTCGACCAAGGAAAAAATATAATGTAAGGGGTTTCTTTTCTCACTTTTAATTCCGTGAGATTCCCATTGTTCCCCACTTATTTATTGCATTTGGTGTGTATACTGCCCATGATTGTATTAATTGTGTAATATACTTAAATTTATGGATATTTACACAATCATTGTATTATCCTTCTTTCATGGGTGCATGTTTCATAAGTTACCAAATCAATAAGGGAATTTGAAATTTCAATTTCCACTCATTTGGCGTTACGTATACTTCATTGATTATTTTACTCCATGATTATGTGTGGAATCACTATTCATGTGATTATGTCATCATTTCTACTCCCCTTTCTATGGATATACTTTTTATACACATAATCACTCCATTGATAAATTCTCAAGTCATCGGTATGAACTTGATAAGAGTAATTTTTAATCAATCTCAATTTGTTGAGATAAACATCCAATTCATTGTTGTTGTTTTTACAAGAATATGTGTGAATGTACTTTGATTGTTTTACATTTAATATCCAATAATATTTAATGTATTTATATTTTTCACACATAATTATGTCTTTGATTTATCCTTAACCTAAGGATATGACCTTTATGAGAGATTTCATCTCAATTTACATTCCATTGAGACTTCTTTGTTGTTATACACCAAATAACTTTTATGTGGTATATATAATGTACTTTTACATAGTATATCATGAATCCATTTATTCTCAAGATATTTCAATGTTTTAATTACCTCAATTATTTGTATTCATGTGTCTCTCTTTTGGTTAGAAACTCTAACTAAAATACCAATTTTAAATGTTTTAAATACTTACTCTTCTAAATCATTCGCATTAATGAACATGTTTTAAAAATGGTTTTAAAGATTTATTTATATGGACATTAATGTTTTAAAATTAAAAATACTTTTAAATGTTTCAAAGTGGTATGGGACACTTTGATTCAAAAATCTCTTTTTAAATGGCTTCTTGACAAATAGTGTGACTTTTAAAGGATTTCAAGAAAAGGGGGATATTTCTATCAAATAGTTTTGATGATTATTTTCATCTATTTCAATATCCTTCATTATTCTCGATTGAGGTTAATATGATACAATAAAATCTTCCATATTGTATCGAATGAGTTATGTTTGAATGTGGATGTTCTATTTTTATACTATTCATGGTTTGTGGATAAGTATTGACATTTCATATTCTAGTTTTAATACGAATGGTTATTTCAAAATATTCATATGAATAATGCATTGGAATTAGTAAGTGACGGGTGGAGCCTGCTATAGCTCCTCGATGCATCGGTAGGTCTCATGAGACAAACTAGTGTCTTGGCACAAGGCCATGACAAAATCTTATTTGTAGTCTTGTCACGAGGCCTTGGCTATGTGGTTATGATAGTCTGGCATTATGCATTCCATCATTATGAAAGTGGTTATTGATATTGCATCTGATTGTCCGGCTAGTAGAATATCCATGTGAATAAGTAAATAGAATTATTTCATTTTATCTTTTCCATATTATGATGAAGTTCATGTTTAAAAAGCTTTTGTTTTAGTTGTAAATTGATTTAATTATTTATGCTTATCTATGAAAGCATATTCTATATTGTAATCCTTACTGAGCATCAGAGCTCACCCCTTTCAATGTTTTATTTTTCCCAGGATGTGAAGAAATAATTTATGAATGACCTGCAGGTATAGTATGAGGGGATATGAAGACCAGATTTTGTTGTAGTTTTTTAACCTTATGATGTAATGTAAGACTTATGAATATATCTAGTGGTTCTAAGACTACTAAACTAATTGGTATTTCGAGACATGATCCTTTGTGATCATTCCAATGTTATGTAATAATGCACCGACTCTGGGTATCTAGGGTCGTTGCATTACAGTTGGCATCAAAGGAAGATTAGTAAAAACATTGGAAGATAGATTTAGATAAACTCTGATTAGATCACATAGCCCTAAGAGAGAATTTTAGGATTAGTATAGAAGAATATAAAATAAATATGGTATTGTAGATATTTTGTGAGTTTTCCCAGCAATACATCTCTGTCTCGATACGAGCAGGTAGAGGCGGGTCTGGAACAGATGTACCTAGGGGTAAAACCTAAAAACACCGCTTTGAGCTAGACTCGAATGGGAACTGGTGCATGACAATGGGCCTTGCTGCACTCTTGGTTATGACACTCCCGGGGGATATGCTTTGGTAAATTCACAAGATTAGTTTGAACAATTATTAAGGGAATAAAAAAATTCCCATAGGAATATATGTCGGCAAATAGATAGTGGATAACCAAGATTTTAACATAGGGTACCCCAAGTTAGGATATATTGTTCAATTACAAGATTATCCTATTATGTCTATTTTTTTACATTCTTATTAGATAAGTATTCAAAAACACTAATTGTAGTTTCTTTTTGTTAGTTGAAACATGGAGGGGGCAAGATCACAGACAACTCTTCTCTCTCTTCCTGAAGAACTACTTACAATTATTATCCAGAAGTCATGCGCAGATGATGTTGAAACTTTTCCAAATGTCCAAGTTAAATGCGAACAAGTTTATGAGACATCCAATACCTCTATAATTTCACGATTTTTTCAAGGATCAAGTACTGACTATGGGATAATGTTCCGCTCTCAAATTTTTTACCACACTAATCATGGGAAGTACCATCAGGGTCTTTTCAAATTATTCACTTTATCTCCAAATTACGATGCACTAAATGATTTTCTAGATGTTGCAGAAGAGGGAGACCTTCGAGCAGCCAATATGTATCAAATTTTATATTTATGTCTTTTGGGATATACGGGAACTGATTTACCAAAACCCTATTTTGAAATATTTGAAGATGAATCGGTGAGAATTTTTCTAAAAAAACATGTTAAATATGATGTCTCAAAATTATATATAAGAAATACCTATTTTTTATGATTCATCGATGCTTCCATCGATATTATCTAAGATGGATGAAGAGTTTCTGGGTAAAGTAAGTAGATGATTTTGAAAAATTCTTGAGGTACCATTGTGACACATGAACGCATTCTACCAAAAATAAAATCCGCCTAGTCTATCCATAGTTAATGTTGTGATCCACATATCTCTAGTGACAAAATACATGCCTGACCCAACGCATGTACTCACCTATGAAGAATTAGAACTGGAACCCGATCTATCTTATTGTGAGGAGCCTATCAGAATTCTTCATACCAAAGATCATGTGTTGAGAAACCAGATGACTCATCTGGTAAAATTTCTATGGGGAAATCATAAGATGGGAGAGGCAATGTGGGAACCTGAGGAACATATGATGAAAAACCTATGTGGAAATAAATGGATGGAGAAATGTTTAAATGTGTTAGTGCTCTTTATTGATGGGATTACATTGGAATAATTTTCTCTTATATGTGTAAACCTGCAATTTATCATGTGAAAATGATATTTGAGGAAGAATTATCTTTTCTATTACCGATATAGTTATAAATAACCATTTGGTATTATATGATTATTGGGTTTGTGGAAATTAAAAGTTATTATAATGAAAATGTAGGGTATGAGTTAAGATTTGTGGTTAAATTATGTAATGGATATTTTGAGGAATTTATCTCATTTTGGTAATGTTATAAAATATAGTTTTTGAAAAATGAAAACACGCAGACCGTGTGACAACCCATCGCATTGGACAAAGCTGTGGGAATCGAACCCACAACCAAAGTGCGATTGGGATTTATCACATACCACAAGACTATGTGAAGTCCCTAGTTAGTGTGACTATAATTTTTAGTTAAATGATTTTATTGGTCATTAATAATTTGATTTGGGATCTTATGACTTATCAAATGAAAACCCTTAGTATATGAAAATGTTTTGGTAATTAAGTGATAAATGTTATTTTGGATGTTGTTCTCTTTGTTGTATGTATAATAGAATAGTATGGGATTTCATTTGAGGAGTAATGGTGGATTTTTATCTATGTTTTTATTGTGGATTTATAGTGATTTGGGTTGTTTATGGAAATTATTAGGGTAATTACATTTAAGTATGTGACTTTAAGAGTAATTAATTTCATTTGGAGATACAATTTAACGTGGAAGACTGCATTCTTATACGTTTTTAGTTTAAATATTAGTTTGGATTATATTGAAAGATTTTAAGGATAATTTATTATTGAATGGTATTTATTTAACTTTGGGGTATTGATGATTTAGTTTTAGAAATTAAGATTACTATTTTTTTTCTCTAATGGAATATCCATTAGGGGGGTCATCAGATATTATACTAACCATTTTGGTTTTGATTAATCTCTAAAGACAAGGTAAATATATATTTTATCCTACGTGGATCATGTATTTCTATAGAAGTTTATTCTAGCTCTTCCATTGTGACCAAGCCTTCTTGAATACACATTGTTCAAAAAAATGAGTTAGTGGTAAAAAGTGATTAAAGAATGATACTCTACATAAAAATTAAGTATATATCTTTATGTTCTTATTCAATATCATAAATGAATTCCTCATACTTATGTAATGTAACTTAAAAAACATTTGTTTGTTTACTTTTCCTACTAGGAGAGAAAGGACCTTATTCCCAATACAAGTTTATGATTTTATTATTGTTAACTATATCCTGATCATGTTTTCTATCCCTCTCCATCAGAACATGAAACATAGTTTATCATCCATATCTATGTTTTTCTACATGGAATCCTCGTAGAGGTTATCTTGGGTGACCTTTGCACTTATCTTTCTTTATTTTAAAGTGATAGTTTTATTGAATCTTTTTCCGATGTGGGAATTTCCATTATATTCCCAAGACCGATTTTAAAAACTTCAAGGATGAAATTTATTGAAGGAGGGGAGAATGTAACATCCCAAGCTTCAACGGTACGCTTCTCTCTGAATAATACAGTAGCGTGTGTTGTACACAACTTCACGTTCTAACACCCCACAACCAATCAAACAAGCCGTTATGAATAGTAATACCTACTTATTGAAATTTTATAAATTTTATCTTTCTAAATGGACTACATTTTTGGATTTGTAATATCGAAATTAGCATAGGATTAAATTTTGGTACTTTTTGGATATCTTTCATATTTTTATGAATAGTGAAAATTACTAAATATTAATTAAAAACAACTTTTTTAATTGAAATAATTAATAGTGATAAATTGTTAATTAGAGTGTTTTGAAAGTATATTTACAATATATTTTTACCATTTAATACAATTTTGGTCATTGTATGAGATTTCACATTTAAACCAGAAAAAAACAAGTGTCAATCTTTTGATAGTTATTATCTCGGAAAAACACGGTATTTGTTTTGACGACGAGAATTAATTTTAAATTAATTAATGCAATTGATATGTTTTTAATTTGGTAAAATAGACATCATTTTTGAATTAATAATATAAAATATATCTTAGGCCTAATTTTTGGTATTTTTCTAGAAACATTCATTTTTTGATGAATAGTGAAACCACTAAGTGGTAGTTAAAACACTGAATTTTTCATAAAACATAATTTTACCACTTCTGTGAGTGGAATTTCGAAACTCCGAGAGACACGGTTAATATCAAGGAGGAAAATGTGGTTCATTGAGATAAAAATAATTTTTGGTGAATAGTAACTTTTTACTTTTATTTACCACGGTTAAAAGTAAATTTGGTAATTAAGGGTAAAAATGATATTAATGTTACCCTAACACATGTCATAATTATATTGGACAAGTGTACCTCAACCAAAAACAACCATAGGAGTAAAATATTATCATTTATGTCCACATGGATTAGATTAGGACATTTATTATTATTTAATTCAAAGAAGAGTTAAAAGAGTTAAAATCAAAGTTTTGTTTACTAAAAAAAATTTAATATAGGGTTATACATAGGGTAAATTTGATTGTAAATATTCATTAGAAAGATAAAAAGATTTCCTACATAATGGTAGTTTATTTATAAATTTTAGACATTAAAAAATTTAATTTATTTATGACACAATGAAGATGCAGTAATTACCATAATAATGAAAAATTAAAATAATTGATATTATAAATACCCAAATAAATATAATTGGAGACTTTTATTGAATTAATCTAATTTTATAGGTTAATATGACATATTAGGATTGATGTATTTTACGTTTTTCGAAGTAATCATTCTGTTATGAGTTTCAAAAAATTCAATTATTGAATAGTGTCCAAATTGACATAAAAGAGTTTTTAAAACAAATATTATATTATTAATTGATATTAAATTCGTAAAAATATAAGGATCGGCCAAGAGACTTATATCATGATAGGTGTATAATTAATGGACCACATGAGAGTCTCTTGGATGTATATAGTATGTTTATTATCCATATAATATAAAAATAAAAAGGGACATTGTAAAAGTGAAACTAATTAACTAAGAGTTAATACTTAAGATAAGGTTAATATAATGACCCAAACCAGTCTAAATTATATTTTTTTTAGTGTTTTTAGATCTATACTCACCCTAACCTTTACATAATCTACATTGGAGCCATTATAAATAGTATATGAATTTTTTATAAAATAATATTTCTAGCTTTTCCAAAGGTGCCCCTCACCCCTCTTATAAAAGGGAACCCCCCCTTATCATTACATCACATCATAAAATCCTTTTGGTTCGGCCAAAACCTGACCAACTACTCTCTAAACTTCCCTAACTACAACCTAGATTCCTTAGTTTGATCAAAAAGCCAAACTAAGGATCCATTTTGATCACATCAAAAAGAATAACCCGAAGAAGAGGTAATGTTTTTACCACCTCTTTTTAAATTCTTTTCTTCTTCAACTTCTTCTTTATTTGTTATTACCGTTATAAAATAATGAATACAGTATATCATATATACTATAATATTATTATAAATATGGTACAACCATATTCAGTATTCTATCCATCCTTTTAATGACATGTCACCATATATGTGTACGTACGGCTAACCGTCTCCACGTCGTGGTGTAATTGTCATTCAATAAATTATTATTTGGATGGATATAATAATGATGTGTAATTCATGTAAATAATAAATATAACATGATAATTATTCTTTCTATATGATATAACATCCATTTATATACTATTTTAACATCAAAAGAATGATATTGTCGCTCGTGCGTACGTACGGACTACCGTCTCCACAAAAGCGATGAGATTCATTCTTCATCGTATCAATTCAAGTATAATTATAATTTGATGATTTAAAAATAATTTTTAAGGACATTATATAATTCTGGATATCAATAAGATACAACCTATCCATAAAAAACACGGGTTACGTAACAAATAATATAAAGGAAAATGAGTATGTTAACACCTGAAATGATGATAATACTAAGTATTATTAACAAATCAATGTTAAATGGTCATATATGATATAATATTAATGTAAATGATTCTTGTATAATTCAATAACAATTATTTCACCATTATACAGGAGTTTAACCTACTGTCGGCCAAGGAAAATGTACAAAGTAAGGGGTTTCTTATCTCACTTTTAATTCCGTGAGATTCTAATTGTTCACCACTTATTTATTGCATGAGGTGTGTGTACTGCCCATGATTTTATTTATTGTGTAATATAAAATAATTTATGAATATTTAAATCATCATTGTATTATCCTTCTTTCATGGGTGCATGTTTCATATGTTACCAAATCGATAAGGGAATTTGAAATTTCAATTTCCACTCATTCGGCTTTACGCACACTACATTGATTATTTTACTCCATGATTATGTGTGGAATCACTATTCATTTGATTAAGTCATAATTTCCACTCCCCTTTCTGTCGATATAATTTTTATACACATAATAACTCCATTGATAAATTCTCAAGTCATCGGTATGAACTTTATAAGAGTAATTTTTACTCAATATCGATTTGTTGAGATAAACATCCAATTCATTAGTGTTGTTTTTACAAGAATATGTGGTAATGTCCTTTGATTTTTTTACATTTAATATCCGATCATATTTAGTGTATATATATTTTTCACATGTAATTATGTCGTTGATTTATCCATAACCTAAGGATATGGCATTTATGAGAGATTTCATCTCAATTTACATTTTATTGAGACTTATTTGTTGTTATACACCAAATCACTTTTATGTGGTGTATATAATGTACCTTGACATAGTATATCATGAATCCCTTTCTTCTCATGATATTACAATGTTTTAATTACCTCAATTATTTGTATTCAAGTGTCTCTCTTTTGGTTAGAAACTCTAACTAAAATACAAATTTTAAATGTTTTAAAGACGTATTCTTCTAAATCTTTCTCATTAATGTCCAATTTTTAAAAATGGTTTTAAGGATTTATTTATATGGACATTAAAGTTTTAAAATTAAAAATAATTTTAAATGTTTCAAAGTGGTATGGGACACTTTGACTCAAAAATCTATTTTTAAATGGCTTCTTGACATATAGTGTGACTTTTAAATGATTTCAAGAAAAGGGGGATATTTCTCTCAAATAGTTTTGATAATTATTTTCATCTATGTCAATATCCTTCATTATTATCGATTGAGGTTAATATGATACAATATAATCTTCTATATTGTATCGAATGAGTTATGATTGATTGTGGATGTGCTATTTTTATACCATTCATGGTTTGTGGATAAGTATTGACATTTCATATTCTAGTTTTAATATTAATGATTATTTCAAAATTTTCATATGAGGAATGCATTGGACATAGTAATTGACGGGTGGAGCCCGCTATAGCTCCTAAATGCATCGGTAGGTCTCATGAGACAAACTAGTGTCTTGGCACAAGGCCTTGACAAAATCCTATTTGTAGTCTTCACACGAGGCCTTGTCTTTGTGGTTATGATAGTCTAGCATTATGAATTCCATCATTATGAAAGTGGTTATTGATATTGCATGTGATTGTTCGACTAGTAGAATATCTATGTGAATAAGTAAATGGAATTATTTCATTTTATCTTTTCCATATTATGCTGATGTTCATGTTTAAAAGGCCTTTGTTTTAGTTATAAATTGCTTTAATTGTTTATGCTTATCTATGAAAGCTTCTGCTATATTGTTATCCTTACTAAGAATCTGAGCTCACCCCTTTCAACGTTTTATTTTTCCCAGGATGTGAAGAAGTAATTTATTAATGTGCTACTTGGATAGTATGAGGGGATATAAAGACAAGATGTTGTTGTAATTTTTTTACCTTATGATGTAATGTAAGACTTAGGAATATATCTAGTGTATCCAAGACTACTAAACTAATCGGTCTTTCGAGACTTGATCCTTTGGGATCATGCAAATGTTATGTAATAATTCACCAACTCAGGGTATCTAGGGTCGGGGCGTTACATTTCTAGAGAAAGAATCTATCAGAAACTGAAATAAATTTAAAAAAGGTGATATGAATGAGATCCCAAATCACAATCTCTTTAAAAAACCATTAAATATTATCAGTTCTTCCATTTACTATGGTGTTCCTCCAATTCATAGTGCCCCAAATTAAATACCAATCTAGATAAAATTTTCTAAATATAACAATAAACCTACATAGTAGAACACCCTAAAAATGGGAGATTTAATTTTATGAAACATTCTTCTAAATATAATGTTTAATGAAGAAAAATAAACCAATCATCTGATTTTTCCATATTGAAACCCAATATAAAAAAGGATAAGAATCTAAATCTCAAAAAATAGATATGGATATTGAGTATTCTAGCATCTACAAAGGTATTATATTTAAAAAATAACACCATATAAAACCTCATTATAATATTAATTAAAGGAATCCTCATTTATATTATGGACCATAATCATGGTATCACTAACACTAATTGATGAATTTCTCCCTATTAAAGCTCTTTGGTGGGGGAGTAACACACCATTGATAAAATGCTTATTTTATTGTTAGTGTGGGGTAGTAAAAACTCACTTGATGGATGATAAAAATGTTTTGAGATAAATTAATCGAAATATTAACTATGATAAACTATTTAGTCTTAGATAATGTTTAAAACTTTTGATTTTTACTGATATATATATTTTAGGTGATTTATAAAGAGTATCAATTTTAGGTGGATCATTTTTTCTCGGTGAGGGTTTTTTATTTGATATGTAAAAAAATATTTTGGAGAATCAAAGGAGATATGAGGTAGAAAATATATAAACTACAGATTCCTGAATACAGACATGTCAGATGTAGGTGCAATTTTATGGTTTTATGATTGAAACAGAGTGAGCACTGAGATTTTAATGTCAAAATCAATGTGTTTTAGCTTTTTATGAGAAACCATTTCATCATTATATATCCATGAATATTGAAATAATATATAAATATATCATAAAAAATGTGTTAGGTGAATATATCACGCAACAATACATTTCTTGAAAATATCAGGTTGTAGATATTATCACCAATTATATTCCATGAGAGAGGTTTTTGTAACTAAAATTGAAACATCGCAATAATCGGTATCCACTGACATGATGAAAACCAAAAATTCTCTCTTTATTCGTAATTATTCTTTTTTTGCGCTACCAAGTAGTAAATTTTGAATAGATTTTTTTTCATCATGGAACTCATTCAATTCTATTATGATAATCATTAATTAATCCCTTGAGGAGGAGTATCCCTCAGTATTTACATATGTCTGTCACACTCTCATTCCATATTATTATTTTTATTATTCGTATCAGTAAAGGATGAGTTCTTGGTTGATGAATATATGAGGTACTGGGGGAAAATTTTCTTTTTCAAATTAACGTTATTATTTTTTTACTTAATTGTGAATAAGATTTATAATTTTATCGATGTATCTGGTTTGTTCCAAATCATAGTGTTAAAATTTTTAATTTATGAGCATAATTTAAAATTAATGGTAGTATAATTGAAAAAATAAAAATCCATGGTTGTAGATATATATAAATTGTTCTCTACACTGGGATATACCTTGTATAATCTTAGTTACATAACTGATATATCATTGTAAAGATGAAAATTTTACATATCCCCACTCTTTGATTTATTGAGGAATTAATATTAAAATGGAAACGAATATTTTTATTAAATGAAATATGAGATAAAAAGACCCCCATTTAGCCATTGAATTTGATTTTCAAATAATGGGGACAAAAGATCCCACATATTCACTTTTTAAATATAAATATATTTTTATAATAATATACAAAGGGGGAGATTATTGATCCCCAATGTTAAATTTTTTATTAATGTGTTTGTTAATATGTGTTCGTTATGTAGTGAGGCATATAAAATTGTCATAGATTAATGGTATGTATTTGGATGTTACACTTGAACAATTATTCATGTAAAATGTAAGGATAGATTTCCCCAGTCAAAATGCCAATGACAAGTTTCAAGGAGAACATATGTTTACTATAATGTTTGGAAAATAATAATTTGATGAATTTTATAAAACATATTTTTTCTTAAGGAATATAAAAGTATAATATCAATGAATATTTTTCATACAAAAACTAAAAATAATCATGATAATGAAATCATTTTATTTTTTTCACGGGATATTAAATTATATATTGGGTGAGATCTATGAGTTGGTTTATTTATTACATGACTTATATAGAAAAAATAATGTCCATCCACAAAACCCACCAAATATTAATGTCTAAAAAAGGAATTATGGGACCAGGAATTTTACCATGCCTAAGAAGGTTATCTTGGGATAGATGGAATGTTCAAAATTAAATTGATAGTTCTTGTATAGTTACACCTGGGATTTCTTATTTGTAGGTTCATGGAAAGGCCACATTCAGACACTAGGAGTGTCAAAGGGACAATATGTGCCAGGATAATCCCAATAGAAGGTGTTTGTAGTGTATTTATAAGCCAATGTCGATGCCATGGAATTCAATGGTATTGTAATAGGATGTAATAAATGAAGATCTCAAAAATATATATGGATGATGTGGGATGTGAGAGTCACTTTACTGTTCCAATATTATTAAAAATAAGTATAGAACATGTGGTGCTCGATCACGTTAATCTATGCCAATTTAGGGATAAAATGCAATTCATATTAAAATATAATGATTGAATTTATCCCCAATTGCACCTTTTACTTTCCCAACACTACTGGTTCCATGGATATTGTTCGCTAAAATAATGGTTTCAATTTTTCCGTGTCCACTAACCATATCAAATGGATTGTGAAAATCTGTAAATATTTTTGTCATGTGTGTATCATCATTTATCCTGAATTACTTGCCTTGAAGGAAAGTAATAATCACATGAGCATATAGTATGAATCAATATAAATATGTTCTATGGATCACATTATAGATGGGAGACAATCAGGAAGCCCTCATAACAAAAAATAATGTTTCATGAAGACCGACTAAAAATTATCTCGTACATGAGATAATCCAAAGTGTCTGGATTACTGTAAATTTGTACATATGAATATTCAATATTTTTTAGCCTTTATCAAATTAATATTTTTTATGTCATGGAGAGTGATTGAAAAATATAATCACATGATCAGTGAATAGATCGTAAGAAGAAATCATGTGAATCTCATTATCCATTTATTGTTTCCTGAGGCTAAGACTTTCATATATTATGAGATACTGAGATCATGAGAGGTTTTGAATTAATATTTGACATGATAATAAAACTGGATGAATGACATTGAATCCTACTCACTTAAAATGAGGTAGTAGTAGTGAATTGTATTATATAACATTGAGATATATTGAGATTTTTTTTGAAAACAGGGATTCTATGATATTTAACAACATGAAGCATAAGAGAATGTGTTATTCAATTATGTGATGGTGATCCTTTAAATCTATCTCAGTGATTATAAAATTATGTACTTTAAATTTTTTATCGCATGATCATACATGAATTGATAAAATCAGAGAAGGAATAAGCTCACATGATTCCTACCTTATTTTTTTATGGAGTACTTTTTACTATATATCTATTTAATTATGATAGATTGTGAATACACTATTTCAATTTTTCGTGACCCATTTATCTTCATAGGGTCGAATAAAAATTGAACGATCATTCACTATGTGTAAGACATATTGTTATTGTGTGTAGTGGATTAAAAGTGAATAAAGAAGAAAAATTATAATGATTACATAAAATAATTATAATTCAAGAAAATAAATGTAATTTAGTTGTCAAAAGATTAAAATAGAGTGAGAAAAAATAAAATGTACAAGAAAAATATAATTATTAACTGGAATCTTTACGAATAGAGAAATTATAATTTGGATCATCTTGAAGACTCAAATGAGTGATGATAATCAACAGTTACATAGGAAAATAATATTTAGATGTTGAATTTCGTCTATTGTTGGGATTTGTTATTATTTCAGACTGTTTGAATCTCTTTTTTGTGTGTAATTATGTAATTCATAGTGGTACTATATGTTTTTAGAGAATTTTACATTGTAACTTATTATGTTTATAGTATAGAATTTATTAATTGATAATTCAACCAATCACATCACAAAGTCGGCTCACATTGAAGCCAAACCTTATAAAATTATTTACTTATTGTGCTATTTATTTTTTACAACATTCACAAGGGGATTAAAAATAATCCTATTGGATCAGATTATATCTATTAATTATATGAAAATATAAAAGGGAAAACATTATAAAAATCTCTATTGATTCAACCCCTCATTCTCGGGGTACAACATCTCTTTAGGAGCGTTAGAAAAAATTGATATAAATTATGTTCATTTACATAGGTGAAACTAAATAGGGAGGACTATAGAAATAGGAGGAGAAGATAAACATGGGGTAATTTAAATTTTAAAATTATAAGTATATTCATTCAATATTAATATACCAGTACAATTATGGTATAATGTTTATGATGAAATAAAATTCCCATCAATGTTGAAGAGTTGGTCTCATTAACATCCATAACTCTTTTCAAATTGTGAAATGGGAAAGTTTAAAAGAAATAGTGTATTCGTTTTCAATGAAAATGATGAAATAGGTTTACTAAAGAGGTAATGGCATATTTTGATTATTCATTATGAATGAAGTGATTTATTAAAGATCATTTCATGATAATATTGTTTCTCAAATTGACTATGGGACATGTGAGGTTAGAGTATTTGATTAGTAAATATTTGATATCTATTTAGAATTACATAATGATAGTTATAGTTGATGAAATAATAACACAAATAGTATTAATATAATCTTCAAAAAGAACATTTAATATGGTGTGTTTAGGTGATAAATTTTCATCAAACCCAAAGGTGGACATTGAAGGGGAAAAATACCTCTAAGTGACTTTGATATAATTTTGAGTTTGTTATAATTTTCTTAAAATAAGGATTAAAATATCATTAATGATTTTATAGTTAATCCTTTTAGATATTATGTCAACAATAATACAAGATAGAGGCATGGAAGGTCTATAAGATGTTCATAATGTATTCCACAAAAATTAGTTTTTTGAAAAAATCATTGAATTGACGTAATCTAAATTTATTCTTATTCCATTGCAATAAAATACATGTAGATTTTTATTTTTAAAATATATTTAATTTATTATCTATAAATTTAATTAATAAAATTCATCAATAATCCTTAATTTAATTTATTAGGATAAAAACACAATGTGTGCAGAAAAGTATTTTTCTAGAATAACATATCATTAGAATAATAAATTGTTTTTGTTTTATTTATAAAAAATTTATTACTAAATAATTAGTTTTCTATATGTGTTGAAATTTCTATTTCATTATTCTTATTTTACTATTAATACATTCCAATAAAATGGTTTCTAGGTAAATTTCAAGTAGAAAAAAAATTAATCGAATGTTATGGTTTGTTTAAAATTACATATTTATGTAAAGGAAACCATAAAAAAATAAATCTCTTTAAATTATAATTATCACATAAAATAATTATGATTTATACTATACCAAAATGTAAAATCTCAGAATGATTATTTATCTCATATATGAACCACCATTATAGTTATGTAACATATATAATGTTATAATTCACCTTATAAAGTCGGCATGGTCAAAATCAATTGTAACCATAGAACCTACAAATATTCTATGATTCAAATATATAATTTTCTATTATTTATTTAATTATGATTTTAATATAACATTTTTCAATCATAATGCTATCGATTATATTAGTAACAATTTTGATGGGGGACCACTAAGTTTTACTAACACCCTACACGAGAAATCCATGATGGTTGGAATATTATCTTACCACATGATCTCATATGCATGTATGGAAGAGGCATTTTATAGTTTGGTTTAATGGGATGGATTATATAGAGATTATAAATGGGTTTACCATGGGACTCGAGACCACATGTAAGATGTATTTCATTTTACATATTATATATATATATTATTTAAACAGGAGATCCGTTTCATAATTTTATGACTCATGTGGATACTAAAAATTATATTTTATATATAATTTTACCTAATACTTATTTTATTAAATTTTAATGTTAATTTTAAAATTTAAATCTTTTTTTTTGATTTCTAATTAAATAAAATTTCAAATTTTATACACTATAATACTAGGGTATAGATGAAAAACAGTAAATCAATACACCCTGATTTTTTGTCATAGATTGTGGGGTATAGTGAGGAATTGATATGATAATGTGGTGAACTAGTTCAGTTCTAATATGGTGAGTCATTATGTGGAATAACCTCATTTCATTTTTTTTGACTTTCACAGTGGAGGTGAATAAAACAAAGATTTATAAACAAATGTAGATACCCAATTGTAGAATACCTATTCAAGGTGTAGAGGAATTGTCCCATTAGACAATGAAATGAAAATTTATTATGGATATAGTCTAAGAAAACAAAATATGATTAGCATGTTGGACTAATAAATTATAAATTGTATTAGATATATTACATTACTATTATTATATCATTGATATTTGGCCCATGTTAAGGGGTGGGATCCACTTCCATATCAAAATATAATGTGGGGAAAATAAATCACCCCAAAATATGTGATTGCTATGGGGGAGCCGTATTCAAACATTGCAGAGAACAGAAATCTTTTTGGTTGTGGTCTAAATCAATAAATATCTTAATTGTGGGATAGATAGGGTCATTGGAATATATATGTAAAAACATACACACAATTATGTTAAAAAATGTGATATTATTCCCAATTTATGATGGGTATTACAAAAATATCTCTTCATAAAAATAATTCACTATCAATGAATGTTTAATGGAATGATCCTAGAAGACTAATGTAAACAATATTAAATATTGAATTTGTAAATTTATTATTAATTTCTCTATATAATTAACCATAAAATATGATAGTCTAGATAGGTTAAATTTTAAATATATTATTTCAATGTAATAATATAAAATTCAACATGGTACATCCATGTTAAATTTAATAGACCATAATATCAACTAACACCCACCTTGTATTTCACAATGTGATCAATTATATAATATTTTAATTCTATGATGAACATCCCCAGTAAACATAATGTTATAAAAAATTATTTTCCATTTGAATTAAATTTTTTTTGGAAAAAGATTACGACATATATATTAGAAGATGGAATATATAGGGGTTATTGTAATCCAAATAATGTTTGAGAAAATATCATCTTATTTCCATGGGCACAAATTAATGAATAAAAATATGAAAACTATGTGATTTTTAAAATATTAAGTTCATTTCAATTTTTGAGACTTCATTCTTATTATTCGATAAATTCATATCTCATTCTATTTAATAATAAAAAATGATGAATAATTGAAATATTACATTTTTAGAATTAGTGTGTTTATGTTGGGGAAACAATTACACCACAACTTCATCACTATCAAAAACTATACCATGATTCCATTGATAGTAATGTGAATCAAAACTTTTATTTCATCATTGAACATATATTTTTACAGCCACACTGTTTTACTATGGGTATATTTTATTAAAATATTCATTTTGAAATAAGAAAATTGAAATATTTTCAATAACATTTTTAATGATATTGGTCGGTGCATGGTCCTACAGAATGTCATGTTGGAACCAAATGGGTTAATATTTTATTTTATGATAATATAGGACATATTTTTGATATTACATCTGGAAGATGGAAAACGACTTTTTCATGATGATACATGATGGAATTGGATGAAGAGATTTTTGGAGGATTTAAAATTAAAGGTAACATGGTAAAATGTACTCTATAATTGTTAATACATTCTATAAGAATCAAATATCGTTTTTAGAATAGTGAATATGTATTGGTTGAATTTAAGGAAATAAATGTGGTGAACCACAACATGGTTAGTATATATTTTATAGAGGTTATTTTCAGTACTATATATAGTGGTTTTTTTCTATCAAGATGTATTACTTGGTAAAATATGATGTAGGAATACAGAACATGATTCCCCATGAGGCCATTTTTATAATTATTTGATACAAATTGAAATTTTTAAAAAGGTCAATCAATGGTTTCCTATTCATAGATCTAGGTAATTTACCCTAGGGTTTTCCCATGTGTATTGATGAATTATAATTCATATGTTTAAATATTTATATCCTTGCACAATGGAGTTTTAAATGTGTGATAATTATTTATGATGTGGATATATCCAAATTTAAAAATCCCATGACATGGAACATGGTGTGGCTGTCAAACAAAATCCCTTTTCCAAATGGGGTATCCTAAAATGGGAATGTTTTTGTGAGTAGTGGGTTTCTTTTGGGTCAAATATATATGGGAACTAGGTTTCATTAATGAATGAAAAATATTATTTATCTATGGTATCAAAAAGATCAACATGTTTTTCTTTTGGAGAGGTATAAAACTCTTTCATGTTGTATAGGTTCATAATTTTTATATGCGATTCATTTATAATTACACCTATAAATTATATATTAATATAATTATCATTTTTTGTTTAAAAATCATTATTCATCATTTAGATGAAGGATGAATTTCTTTTAAATGTGTCTTGTATACTGGTCATTTATTAATCTATACTTCAATATGAAATATGTTTTTTTATTTGTTGAATTATAATTTAATTAAATATCAATGATCAAATTCTAAAAGGATACAAGCATTCTCTGATATATTTTCATTCCCAGATATAATCTAGTCCTTTAAGTTATAAAAAATATTATACGAGACTATGTTTTTATTATTGAATATTTTATGGAAATTGTTGAATTTATTGATGTTAATAAAAGTTGTTTTTCCCAAAAAGTATTCCAACCATATTATTGATCGTTATTTTTATTATATATTTTATATATATTATATTAAGATTAAAAAAATTTCGATTGAGGAATTTTGTTTCTCTTTTATAAGAATGCCATGATAAGAACATAATTAAATTATTATCTATAAAAATATATCTACACAATAAGTGCTATGCAGATTATACTAACACAATAATCCAAATTCTAGGTAGACGAAACACTGTTGTTGTAGTGTGTAAAATAGATTAAGTTTACAATGATAATTTTAAAAAGTATTTTAATTCTTAATTAATAGTTAACAATTTTCACAATGATGATGTATCAATTTAGATAAATAATACATTAAACCAGAGAAAAACAGATTCATGTGTTCATGATAATGATGTACTTAAAGGTCAATAAAATATGGTATAATGAAAAGACTATATATTTATAGAGATATTACCAAGAGAAATTCTTGATGGAGAATAAAGGAATTTATCCTAGGGTTGGAACTAATCATGCCCCAAAACAATTTTATAGGATTTGAATGATGGTTGGGTGTGATCGAAACACTTATATCCATGGAACATGTATTATAGGTAATTATAGTGCATCAAAACATCAATGATAAAGTACCCCTTAATGTTTCATAGTATTTTATAACTATATTAAATCATAAGGATCATTTCATATAATATTAACCACCTTTATTGAGATTGAGAGTAAACAAACGGGTAAAAATAATTCATGCTGATTGGTGAAAAATATCTATACAAAATAACATCTGAATATGATTAAAAGTGAAAAATGTGTTGTGCAATGATTAGTAAACCATATTAATGTTTCTTAGGGACCTAAAAAATTTACTCAAAGCCTAATTATTATATCAAGATCTCCATGTCAATTTGTTTTTGGTATTCAAGTCTAAATGGAGTTTAATTTAGTGTTTCCATTTATTAAGGGAAAAACATTCAAATGGTTGACGAAGTCCATCAATACATAAAAGGAACTATCACGGTAAATAATCTAAGGATGTATGAAATAATAAATCTATTTTTAATCTGATTTATAAACATATTTAGAATAGTAAATTGAATTTAGGGATTTATGCATCAGTCGAAAAATCATTAGTTGGTTCTTTTAAAAAATCACATTTTCACAATGTTGGTTTTATAAAAACTCTAAAAAGATATCAATATTATACAACATAATATATAAAAAATAAGATTATAATTTCATTATGTATATTGTGAAATAGAAAAATGGTATAATTAAATTTGTAATGAAGATTGACCCTCTAATCTATTTAATAATAATTGATTGTAGACTTATATTTGATTCAATAATTACTTAAGAAAAAATATTTAGTATAAATTTCAATAATTCTCTTGCAGATGAAAATAATTTTTGTCTATGTTGATAAAAGGTAAAAAATGTCGTTTTTAAAATCTTTATACAGTTTAAACAACCACTTGGAAGAGTTCCATACATTATATCAATGTGAAAATAAAGGGGGAGTTAGGTGTGAATTTTATATTGTTTGTGTAGTGTATTTGGTATTACAACACAAAAGGATATAGATGTTTTTGGTTGTCTTTTAGTATGGAATAATGATATTTTTATTAAAAGTGATCAAAAATAATTTACTAAAAAATATCACAAGAAATAATTATAAGTCCATTGTGAAATTATTGAAGTCTATAATCATCGTTAATAAGAATACACAATATAAATGGTTGTATTATGGAAATTATTATTCCAAAAGAATAATAATATAACTAATAGTTTAAATAATATTAACGAATTATTTTAGATCATGAAACACAATTCATTTCCTTAATGTGAAATTAAATTATTGGCGTTCCCTATATAAAAATATCATCAGCTCAATAGATAAATTGTTAAAAATAAAAACAAATTACAGATAATAAGACAATTTTAAAAAAAAATTATGTAAGATGAAATTCCTTGAAAATATCATGAATGATGGATGAAAAAATGGGTAACAATAACTATTAATTTTGTTTATAGACTGACCACACAATTATATTATTTTTTTGAGGCCAATTTTTTTATGAGAACCAATTTCAACAACATCTCAACCTATTAATGTTAACATATGGTATGAATATTAGGGGTGATACAAATTTCAGATCAAGAGGGTCTTTGAGGAAATTAACTCCCTAGAAAATATCATATAGGGTTTCCCACACTGGTGATTCTGAGGGGGGAGTATATGCACCACATCTCTATCGTCACCTCTGCTTTAATCTCTTTATCCCTCTTCGCTTCCCTATACTCAATTTCATATTCCCTAAATTCTCTATCCTTTTAACATTTTTTATACTTCTTTGACACTCATGTTAGGATACATTTGTATCTAATTCTCCATGATTAATCCCTCATTGGCTCTTACTCTTTTATTTAACATTGGATTTCATATTTTTGGACCCAATCTTTTTTGGAGTGTTGGATTTCTCAGGGATGTTTTAGACATGGCTAACACGTTACATTGGATTCATAGGAAACATTTTGTGTCTGGTATTGTCCTTTCTTGTTTCCCACTTTTATAGTGTTCATTGTTTCTTCTAGGTTATTTGAGGTATTCCTTTTTCCAATGTTTGAGGTTGGTGTCCCTGGTAAAGACAAGTTTATCTATTGAGGTCATGTCTACTTCAAATGATGTTCTGTATTTTTATTCCTTAACATCTCTCCTAGTAGATCCACTATGGTTGTTTAAAGGATGAATTGTGATGTGATGATCAAACAGTAAAAGGTGTTTTAGGAAGAACGCCTAGCATTGGGATCGACCTCAATCATAGTGGTACTTTTTAGATGGTTATCATGATTTTTGTGTTAGGTTACTATTTTTTATTTTCTTTGTGCAATTACCCATTTGATCAGAGGTTTCCTCTGATATTTCAGTCCAATTTCAGTATAATGGTAACTCAACTCCAGTTCCAAGGATTGAGGTGGCTCGACAGTTGGAGTGGTGGTCCTGCTGAAGGTCGTGGCTCATTTTTGGGGTCACGAATGCTTCCAAATATTCTCAAACATTATATTCTATCACTCATGTCAAATTTAGTCTAGTGAGGTGGTTTTCTATATGTTTTGGGATGTGATATTTGAGCAACCAATGGGGTTTAGGGTGTCCTGACTTGTATCGGTTCTATCCCTTATAAATTCTATGTATGGTATGGTAATGGTTATAGTTCATTGTTGAGGAAACTGCTCCTACTATGGGATGGTTTTTTTGGATCATGATGACAACGATGGTGGAAATAATATGGAATGACTGAAGGGTTCCTCTTTTCATCTAGATATCGGCTCTCGTTTTGATTGAGAAACAATCATGATAGTGGTGTCTCATGAGTATGATAGATGGTGATGTGACATTGTAAATACATGTTATTCAATGTATTTTTTTTGGGTTCAATAAGAGTTTATTTTTTCAATTGGTCTAGTACAATATAGAAGATGAAAAGTGTTGTGGTTTCTTATTTATAGTGAGAAGGTTCATCAGTAGCGATTTTTATTGGAACCATTGACATTGTTGATGCTGGGGATGTTATTTTAATGATTTTTATTTGATGATGGGGATGATTGTGGACTTGATATATCATTCCTCAATGCAGGTGGTGGATCATGGTTCTATCATAGAATTAGGTGGTTGTTGGTACAAGGGTATATGTTTGATTTCAAATTTTGAATTCATGTATTTGGTTGATGTATATTTTCAATTTTAATTTTGGATCCCCTTTATTTATGTTTGTAATGTTTTAGATATGTGTTTCCCATAAAATAATAATGTGTTTTTCAGAAAAACAAATTGATTAAATGTAATGTGATAAATGTTTTAGACCTGTAATTGAACTAAATTATTCTAGGATGGATTGAAGGGGAGTCATAATGTTTTTTTCCACTCATTTGGACTATAAAGAAAATTTTTATCTTGGAAATAAACATGTAACATAGAATGATATGTATTCAATTTTATAGAAACAAATATGGAAATCATAAAATAATGGATCCTTAACAAGTATGAATTTTAGTAAAAAAACTATATTAAAATAATATAAAAAATACTTGGAATTAAAATAATTGTTCTACATAAACTAAAATATTGGATGAATTATATATTAATCCACCATGTTAGAAATAATACATAGTTGTTCTCAAAAACTTATTTCAACAATCATTCTTAAGTGGTCTTCTAAAAATCATTATATGATATGAAAAGAAGACCCGTGGAAGTTCCCTCCAATATAATAAAAATAATAATATATTATTCTATATATTTTCTAAAGGATGATATAATAAATATTTATTTTATTTATCATAATTTATAAGAATAAAATTTTAATTAAAAAGGACAAAAATCCCTCATCTAAAATGAGGAACATATAAGTGTAATCACTGAAAGTGGATCCCAATTCAAGGAATTTTTTGTGATTACCATTTATTATTATTATTATAAAAAAATATAAATTAGGTTTTAGACGTCCTTTTCTATAATCATATAAATGGAAATAAGAAAGTGTAATGAAACATGGTAGATCTACTAAAACAATACATATTCCTCAATGTGATGAAATTTGAGTTACCTATATCCCCATATGCTTTAGTTTTTAAACTATTTTACATGTTTTTCTTATTAATGTAGAGGTATGATCGATGTGGAAAATATTCTTAATGAATAATATGTGAATTGGTTAAAATCACCTTGATTTTATAAGATGCTTTTTCATGCAAACGACTACGTTAAGATGATATCTAAATATGAACAAAATGCACTTGTATGATGGATTATATAATAAATGGAAAGGGTCATAATAGGCAGAGGATGTGGGTTCAAATCCATACCATAAAATATCAGTGGTATATTGATATTATGAATATATAATAGTTGGCATCACACAACATTTCGTGTGGAATCAATTTACTAATAAAATGATGTATATATTTAGAATAACATTATCTGTTTGAATAGAATACAATGTTAATTTTATATGTATTCTATAAAATATTTATAATTATATTATTATTAATGTAGGGAATAAGGTAATAGTAAATTATTTTTTCAAAAACTAATATTTCTAATTTTTTTGAAATAATGATTTTGTTAAGAGATTATAGTTTTAGGATAGCTGGTGAAAAATATGAAATCTTTTTTAATCCTCATCAGTGAATAAAAATTACTATGTTTTTTTCAACATTCAACATGAATCATTGGTTTATTTTTATGAATTAGTACAGATTGATCCTTAAAGTGGTATGTAACACATAATATGTAACATGTTTGTTGTTTAATAATTTTCATGTGTGAATACGATTCAAATAATTTTATTTTTTTTATTATGAATGTGAAACCTTATAATAAAGGATTATTTTTCAATCAATGAGTTCTACGGACCAAAGTCAGTAGGTTAATGTAGACTCTTGTTCTATATAGAAAAACTATGATAAGTTGGTTTAGTGGATTTTTCAACAAAAAAAATTATTAAGGGTAAACTCAATCACATGATTTCATTGAGATAATGTTTCTTTCAAGGATATTATATTAATGGATATTATTTATTAGTTTATTAAATTGATTGTTTGTGATATGAATTTCCCATAATATCATAATGCTGATTCACAAATATATTATTAGGAGGAAATAAATTTTTTATCATATATGGAGAATAGAAAATGATTTTTCTTATACTCAATTGATGTATATAATCCAATAACAAAAACATGTTATTTAATTTATTTGGGTTAAAAAATACATCATTTCAAAAAGTGATGAAAAATGTTGAAGTGTGCAGATGGATATGGTTTGAATTTCATCCCATATAACTCAACTATATTGGGGGAGAGTAGTTGGCAATGAATGAGGATAAAATAAAACCATTTAAGCTATTATCAAAAGTGGGGAGTGTCGGTCATGCTTTTGTTAGGAAGAAGATGTAATATTTTATACATTATCAAAACTAAGTGATGGATGGAACCCTATGGGATAATGTTTTATCTTTTTTACATCATTTTTTTAATTGATGAAAATATATGTGGTAGATTCGCTATGGTTCCTCTATTACAATATTTGTTGGATTTCAATAAAGTTATACATCGAGGATATAAAACAAAAGGGATGGTGTTTGTAAGTTATCAAAATGTTTCAAGGATTTATAAAAAAAAGATACAATATAATTAAATATCTATAGATATGTTAGAGTAATATAAGAGGATGGTAATAGTGGACTCTGCCATGGTTAGTGTAAAATATCTAGTGGGTTATCACTACACCATGATGCAAGGAATTTCAAGGAAAAATATTTTTTGTAAAAAATATAATATATTGTGAAGATTGTTGGTTAGGCTGAGGTAGAATATGAAATTATTATAGAATCATGAATATAGTAAAAATGGAAATCCAATGGAGGCCACACCATAGTGTAGTAAATTATTCCTATGTTTTATTCCTATATGATAAGTAGAGGGATCATATGGGTATAAAGATTATTATAGAAATGTTCATAGGGATTTTAAATATATGAAATGCATAGTAGTATAATAGATTTTAAAAAGAGGGAAAAGGCATAATGGGAAATTTATTAGGGGTATCATTAAATTCATGTTTAAAATAGGGAATCCTAATAGGGGAATGGAGCTCACAGTAATGAACATGAATATGGATAAACAAATCCAAACATCGGTATTCTAAGGTGAATTTAAAATTTTTTAGGTATATATATTATTTAATATTTTAAATGTTATTCATTTGGATGTTAATTATATTCTATAATATTTTTTAGGATTTATGATTTTTTATTGTCATTTTCCCATCAATTATACTATAATGTTAATTTTTTTTAAAAAAATAACTTATGTGGAAGTTGGATAATTTTTCCACATTATTAAGACACATAGACCATTAAAAATGTAATTAATATCATGGTCAGATTAAAATCCAAGATTCATGTAGAATTATATATATAATTTTATATAAATATTTATTAGGATAAATATTAAATATCCTCGTCTAAAATCACAAAGACCGGGCATGATGATGTGTTAATCTTGTAGCTTAAAAATTCATGACGTGTACATTAAATTATAAATTAGGAATTTTTTTATTATACTATTGTTTGTTAATATCATAAAATTTGTTGGATTTTATGTTGGATTAAATTATTACATTGTTTTTACATCAAAACATTGACTATTTTTCAAATAGATATATATTTAAATAATGTAGTGAAAATAATGGAAACATTATTTAGGGTTATCTATACCCTGATACAAATAAATTAATTATTAATAATGATACCAAATAATTATCATTAGAATATATATTAGAATATTGAAATATAAAGAACTTATTATAAAATTATGATTACAATTATATGATCTAGAGAAATTACTATTTTATTATTGTAAAGGGATGATGTTCAATTCACAGTTATAAAATGTTTTTACTTTTAAAATCTGTGATATAGGGTAGACATAATGGTAGTTTTTTGAGAACAAAATATAAAATGGAGAATTTTATTTGGGAGGAATTCACGGGTTTCACATTGAATAAGAACCCATTGATATCAATAGTTTATCTTCCTAGAATTGTGGGATAAATGAATTTTTAACAATTGTGGAACTATATGTCCATAAACCAAGGTATATTCAAAAGATTATTAATTATGAATGAACATACCTAGGGTTGTGTATGATGGAGTAGAAGGATAGATAACATTCTTTTCAAGTTACAGATTCATAGTACAATTTTACATGCATTTCTCGCAATATTAGAGTAACCACAAACATTGTATCCTTAGAACACATATAGTAGTTTATTATGATATATAGACACGTAAAAAATATCAAAATCCATGAATGGACCATTGTGGGTGAAGTAAATAATATCCCAGTGTCCATTAATTATTAAATTTATCTTATTTGGTATGGATATAGTAAAAACCAAAATACATTTACATAGATCCTTTCTATGGGATTACATGAATGATAATTACATATATGTGATATAGTTTAAATTTTGGAAAATTTTCTACATGCTATTTCATCCTTCCTGTCAATATTCATTAGAAACCTAAAAATTTACTACCAAGACGTTTTTATGCGATCTTGAAACATATTTTTCATTTCCCCATAACCATATAACCCTCATTGATGATTTATTTTTTATCACAAAATTTTGGTTGAATACATGTTAAATTGATATTTTTTTGAATTTTTATATAATATTTTTATGATTTCATAATATATTTCTTGTGCAAACAAATTTTTTATGTGTTTGAAATAGATTATTGTTTATGTTTTTTTAATGGGAATGATTTTTATTATATTATTATAATATAATATTTGAATTTATATCAAAATTTTTTATTTTATATAAATATAAATGTAGATATCATATACTACAAATTGATTAATATCATTATTATGCATTTTCTGAATAGGGGGGGTTAACTCCACCCCCTTCCACCTACTTTATTCCTTTATTTAGTTTAATGTGGGTTTCAGGTTATCTCCCCCCTCTATTCTCATTCATTCCTCCCTCCATACAACATTTTTACTATATCCAATGATTATCTATATGATTATATATTTTTCGTCTTATTTCTCATTCTACCCTTCACTTCCTACTCCTATTATCACAAATTTTCATCATAAAGGATGCATTTTATGGGATTGTATTCATTTCTTTGAATTTAGATTTAAAAACAATTAATTTAATTGAAATATTGTGGCTAATTTTAAAAAATACACTTCTATAACACTTATTTATCGATATTAAGTTAATGAAAAAATGATTTGACACTCCCATATAGGTTACTGTACCACTTTCCATATCATTAATAAACCCAATAGTGATGGTGTGTTTTTTATTAATTTTATACAAATAAAGAGAATATATAAATTTCAAGTAGATAATTTTTTGTAGACATTTATGTTTTTATTTGTATATGAAAATGTGTGCATCATAGATTTCTGTAAAAGACCTTACATTTTCTGTACCAATCTAAAATAATTCAAGTAGATGATGAAATGAATGAATCTGCATATAGAGTACAAAAATGTGACCATATTATTCCTCATAGAAACTAAACAAGAGTGGTATTGAAATATAACATAATTATTTACTATTTTGGTTATGTGGTGGTGAGAAAATCGAAGATGGATTAGGCCACATATTTTTTCAGTTTTATTGAAAATAGCTCTCAGAACCAAAAAATAAATTTTCAATAATAACAATGAAAATTTTGTTATATTAAAAAAATCATTCATTCATATGATATATTCAATGTGTTATTTCTTTTCACAGTAATTTATTATAATAATAATATATCCAAAACCAACATAGAAATCATAATGTACGATTTTCATAAGTTGGACAGAATTATTCAAAATTCCATTCACACACATATATTTAAAAAATTCCCATGTTCTATCATATACAATTTAATTATATAGAAAACTATATCCCCATAAACTAAATCTTACCACTTTCTTGTGAATCACTTGGGATAAATCTATCTTATCATGAATAATTATGACTATGGCTTTATACACCAATTTCTCTTTTTAAAAAATGAAATAACACCAGATATTTTTTAAGGGATTCTCACATGAACTGTGATCCATGAAAAATAATAATTCACATTTTATGTAGTGATACATATATATTAAAAATTGATATACATTTTCCACACACAAATATATAGACACCCATGAGGAATGAATGGATGGAATATCCATTTCCATGTTTTCTAGCATTTGGGATCTCATGGAACCTATCACCCATTAAGTAATATAGTTAGGTCAAAAAATAACTTATTGGAATTATCAAAAATGAAGGGTAATTATATCATATGATGGATTAAATCATAAATAGTCACGAAATAAAACATTCTCAAGGATCATCAATGAATTGGCCAATAAACACCACCATGGTGGATTATGATCACAGACCTACATACTGGACGATCTATTGTCATACTATCAAAAGGGAGATATATTCACCATAAAATAATGTTGAGTTAACACTTCACCCTGACCTATATAAGGGATCTAAATTTTATTGTCATATATTGTGCAAATGAATGGCTATATCCCACAACATGGGATAAATATACTTCTTTACTTCAGTAGTGAATCAGTTCACTATATTAAAATATAACAGGACACACAATTACCTAGGGACCATTTCCATGATTAACCATTAATTTCAATTATATTTCCTTATATTAATTATATCACAGTATATTTACTTCGTTTCCCCCAACACTAGGGTCACTTATAAATTAAAATAACTATATAACAGCTCTCCGTGGCCTCTTTACTTACGTTATAACATCATGAACAACAAAATGCAGCAAATGGATCATATATTCCCATGATAAAATTATTTGATACCGTCGAATTTCATCACAAAAAAAATTACATTGTGGGGTGTACTTCCAGTGTATTTATATTCCATCATTCATTGTAAGTATTTGAAGGTATATATGGAGATAATGAGTCAGTATTGAGTTTTATCAAATATAATGGATGAGATATATGATACATGTCAATGATAATAATTATAATGACTACATGGATTTGTACATAAACTATACCAGTTGAGTACACTGTATAACATAGGCTAGGGATAATGATTAAGAAATAATATATTAAGGTCACCTAAAGACCATAATTGTATGTTTTCAAGAATAAATATGTATATAATATTTTGGGTACAATATTTACCTTGATATTTTTTGTCGATAGAAATCATCAAAGGTCATTGTGGTGTAGTTATAAACTTCATATTATACTGGGCTCAAGCCATATCACTCTATAGTGATGTTGTTCCATGCAGTAGTGGTGTTGTTATTGAAATTTTTTGTGTGCGGAGATATAGTGAGAGGTACTATTTTTGTCATGTCATATTTAGTAAATTATTTATTTGATACTAGTTCCTCACACTATTTTAAATATACCATTTTTTGGGGATTTTTATACTTATAATACAAATAATCTATATTTTGGAGTTGAAAAAACCTCCTAACATGAGGAAAGATAAGGGGTTTAATTTTATAAATTGATATATTTGTTAAATATGATGGTAAAAAAGTCTTAGACATTCTGGTTCATGATCTAGATATTTTTCATATTATCATCAGGATGGATTGGCTAATTTCTCACCAAGTTAATATTTATTTTCTCCATTGGTGTGATTCATTTATTGTTATTAATGGGAACTAATTAGTTTTTTAGGGAGATTTTGTTCCAATGGATATTTATTAAATAACTTCTCATTGAAATACTTTGAATATTTTTCTATTTATGTTTTTTTCATTATGAGATACATTATGATGTTGGTCTTCAATTTATTGTTATGAAATTTACAAAGGATTCCTCATATGAATGTTTAACATTCCTTCTAAAATAGAGGTATGGTTTTTCATTTATCTAGATGATGATACATTTAAATTTTATATACCCTCTAATCATATGTCACCTTCTTTGTTTGAATATTATTAGATCATGTCATACAACGTTTTAAATAAGAGAATAATTAATCCAAGTATTTCATCAATGATAGACCCTATGATCATTTAAAATAAGTATGATGGTTATCTTCATATCTACATTGATTATTAGATGTTAAATTAATAAAAAGTCAATAATATGAATCCATTTTCCTATTTAGATGAATTTTTTTTAAGATAATGGGGAAATGTATTTTTAAATTGTCTTCCTTTAGCTAGTTTATCATAAGCTTGGAGTTACGAATTTTAAATCCTAAAATGAATTTGAAGAGCATGTATATCCACTATTAAAATATTTTGATGCTTCTAGTTTTGTAATTTGATACATGATTATTAAGGATGGTTATTTTATGGTGTATAGTTTTTTAACATGGGTTGGATAAGAATAATAATCTAACTCATGACATTGCCCTTGCAACAATTAAGAATTATATCAAGTATTGGAAAAACTACATTTCATGAAAATGGTTCATTTTCTATTATGACCCTAATAGAATTAGTTATATCTTCTCATGTAAGTACATTTCCAATAAGAATATATGGTAGGTATAGTAGCTCTATACATTTGACTATTTGATCAACTAAAAACTTTTCAATGGGAATTTTGTTGCATATAATCCATGTAATAAATTTTCATTTCATTTCATCAATGAAGTGAATGAAGAGTGAAATACTATGCGGATTGTTTTGTCATTTTAATATGGATTTATATAGTGATAGTTTAGTTATTCTTCAGGCCAGTGTTCACCTTTACTCATATATATTTTTTCAATTCTATAGAAAAAAATGTATGATATAGTGTTTGACGAATTAGGGAATCCATATATTGTGGGGATACATCCCCTTGTTATCCAATATCATCTAATAGTTTTCATAAGTTATAGAATAATATTGTTTCCCTTTACCTATCAAAACTCTAGTGTTTCATGATTGTTAATTTTATTCATCAGTGAATCCCCCTACCACTACAAAAATAACTTATTATATGATATATAATATTTGGGGTTTAGATATGATGTGATACATTTATAATTATATGTCTTGTAGCTACACCTATAAGTATATCGATACATATCTCCTAAATTCTTCTATTTTTCTTCATCCTTACCTAATGTTAGTATATAAATGGGAAAAGGTATTGATAAACATAATTTTAATATTATCACAAATACCCCAATAAAATAATGCTATCTATATTGTGATTGATCTATTGATGAAATAATATCTCTTCTATATTCTCGGACTGGGTCCTATGTTTACATCATGGTTCTGGAATGGTATATTTGAGGCAATGGGGTCTCATGTCAATTTATATTCAAGTTATCATATCCAGAACAATGGTAAGATGGGTAGTTCTATTATGGTTTTAAAATTAATACTATATTCATGTGTATTTTATTTTTGAATATAATGGGACAAAAATCGTGACATGATTGAGTTTTTGTGTAACAAAACATACCAGTCATCAATCAAAATGGATCTCATTGTTCTATTGTATAGTCACCAATGTAGTTTACATATTTTTACCCAAATGTGGGTGAGGTATCTCTTATGAGGATGAGTAAAATTTCATATACCTCTATAAGGATTTAGGATATAAACTAATTATTAGTTACATATCTAAAAAGTTGTAATTATTATATATATTGTTAATGTCTTCTACTATTGTTTTTTTATGATTGGGTCTTATTTATGTTTCACATTTTTTGTGGCACTATAGGCTGTAAGGGATAGGTAAATTGGCTATAATATATGTTATTCCAATCATGAAAAAAAAGTTAATTAGAATTACATCTTATCATTTGTATATATTGGCTATATTTAAGGGTATCCATGATGTTTTACATATATCACATCTAAAATAGTATCATCAGGATCCTTTCCATGTTATGAATTTTTAGGATATTTATCTATAGAAAAATTTATCAATTATGGATAAAACATTGTGAATCGTTGAAACTCAGAAAAAAAATCTTTATTATATTTATTTTCAATAACATAAAGTGTTATGGAACCAATTTCCAGATTCTGGTGAGACTATACAAATGGAATCATCATTGAGTTATCAATGTACTCATCTCTTTTCAGATAATCATTATTCTTATTGAATTTATAGGGATATATTTTCATATGGTGTAGAGAATTATAACATCCTGGTTGAGTTTCATGACTATTTTATTTTTTATGGTGAATATTTTGAGTTATTTTGGTGTTTAAAAAGGTGGGTAATAGTGGTTGATTTTAATTAATGAAACAGGAAGACAATCCACTAGCTCATTAGAGTGCCCAAAAATTCATCAACAGACATCCATAAAATTGGAAATCCTATTAAAAATCCCCGTATGAAAATTGTGGGAACCATCTAAACAGTATCTGAATTTTGGTAGGGTGATACCTATTTAAATGAACCTAGAATATCAATTTCATACCACTGAACAACAATTTTTGTTTCCTGTTGGGTATTATTTCTACTTTTCCCCACTAGATAGTCTGAGTAATTCATTGTATATATAATTGTTTTAACGCTAGTTTAGTTAACCGATGACATTTTAGTATTAATATGAAACTGAAACCCCAATTTAAATGCTTAATTCATCATCCTCGATCATAATTTGACGTGGGATATATTAGAGGAATTTCATTGGCATTTCTGGCACATTCAATGTTTTATTTAGGGATTTTTATTAGATATCATTATGTTTTCATTGAATTGGTTTATTGGATATCATTTTTTCCATTTAGTCCTCATCTCATTAATGGAAAATATAATTATTTTTCAATTTTAACAATCAATCATGTAATGAATCTTATCTAATATCTCATTGATATTTTTTTCCTTTGGATTGAAATGTCTTAAAATTTCATGGTTAGGTGTTGATATCATGTTATACTTGGTATGTGACATCTTATCATCACTTTTAAACATTTTATTTTATAAAAATGATTCTATGATAAAAAAATATATTTCTAGGTACTCTTCCCAAATAGTTATGTGTTCTCATTCCTTCTGGTTCATGGATCCTAGTTTTCTACATGATAACATATTTTTTATGTAGGTTGTTTAATATATAGATATTATTTTTTATACCATACATTCTAGAGGTTCTTTATTTAATTTCTATATGATTTTTGGAATGATACATGATCATCATGATATAGAAATTCTAATGGTTTTGATGAAAACTTTATTTTTCCATTTATTTTTTTAAGAGATATATATTTTCAATTCCTTTTGAAATGGAATATAGAATTGGTTTTGAAATAATTTTTTTGATTAAAAGGCCTTATCTAATCGATGTTATTTAATTACAGTGATCCCTTTGGAACATTTTGATATACACAACACATGGTATCATTAGGTTCTTAGGAGGCTGTTTTTGTATTCGAATGTTCCCTTTTATATGTATGGAGTTCAGTCATGTGGTGTTCCTCTATTCCCCAACCCAATTTTTCATGTGAAATATTTCTCTAAAAATGTAGGAGGATCATGTATGGGGTGTTCTTTATTTCCTTATTACATATTTCTATAGATATATATTCAGTGTTCATAATTTCTTTACTATATTACTTATGTATGAGAGACCCACCTATCCTAGACCGATGTTATCCTTGGGGTGAAGTTTATTGTTCATTTTTTATGATTATTTTTTTATGAACATGGTTTTAAAATTATGAATTCTCTAATAAGTTGTTTGTTTGAAATTTTTCTTTGACCTATGTTATATGAAATTTATTTTCAATCTATCAGTGTGTGTAGTTATTTTACATGTTTCTTATTTCAATAGAAAATGATTTTTCTTACCATGTTATTCATATATTTATATAATAGGATAGTTGGACACATACATGTTATGGAACATATTGGGGGGATCCAGTTAGAATTTTTATAATATAAATGTACACACTCAATCCCCCTAGGGTATGTAAAGATTATTTTATCTGATGAAGGAAATGAAATTTCACTTATGTGTGTTATTCAGTTTTTAGATCTATTGGGATTATGGAGCTACTAGCGAGATAGAGGGGTATTTCCATCAAATAGTTTTGAGTATATGTTAGTAATTTTGGTAACATTTGGTTTTTTCATGGATATATACCTTATTTTTAGCATGTTTCCTAGTGGTATCACTACCGATGTCGGTTTCATATATTATGGAATAACTCATTTCTTGTTTTCACTCTCATAAACTATTAATATATGGTTTTTATTTTTTATCTATGTATTTTTAAAAACAAAAAAGGTATCAATAATTAAATTTAGGTTTATCATTTTTGCATTCAAATTCTATTATAATAGTTTCTTTGGTCTAGGTCTTGAAAATTTTGTATAAGATCAATTTTTCTCTATTTATTCCTATTTATAGAAATTTGATTAGATAAGATATGATTTTCAATAATTATGTTGTATGTTTTGAGTGATTTTCATACCATATCTCATTATTAAAATCCTTAATCTAATATATGATAATTTTTTATGTTTCCCATATATTAGTTTTTTATCTAGATCTATGTTTAAAAATAATTCTTTTTTATATAAATTGAGATTGTTTTATTTTATAATAGTATCATTATATTTTTGGTATATATAATCAATCATCATTGATGTCTTCTGTGGATTATATGGGTGGTTGATGTGGAAAATAATCCTCAATGCAATACTTAAACGTACAAAGATAATTTTAAGTATATCATGTGGGAAGTAAATTTCATGGATTTGAATTTGAACCCTATTTAAATATAAGAAAGATCTTTTCAACAATGAGATGAGGAAGCAAATGATCATGCACAATAGTTCTCCTTCTAGAATCCTTAGTATTTTATGGCTTCCAATGAACCTAAAAAGGTATATTATAGTATACAAACTAATAAGGTATTCAAATTCCTAGAAACACTAGAATATAGAATGGTTATGTGTGTCCCATTTTGGCATGAGGGTCTAAGATATTTGTGGTGGAATGATTTCGATCAGGAGAATCAGCACATTGGATTGGAGTGTAAATATACCATGATTATTCCATTTTTGATTTTTTGAATATAATCCTTCATGATCAAAAATTATTTACTGTTTCATTCACATTATTTTTTAGATCATTCAAATTAATTATACACCAATCTTTTGGTTTATATAGTTTAATTTTCACTATATGTGGTGATGAATGATAAAATGAAGGCTCAAAAATTCCAACATGGATTGAAAAATAACATTTAATCACATGTGAATTTTTGTAAGATCACTACCAATGTTGAGATGGTCTGTAGAGATATATTCTAAGAGATTGATTTGGAGGGTATGTCCATATTTTTTTTGGTTTTCTCTTCCAACCATTGGAAATATCATATATATATATATATATACAATATAAACAGGATGTTTAATGATAATAAATGAGGTTGTGGAGATATATCTCTAGAATATGTTCCTTATAATCCATTACGTGTATCTAGAATTATTCCCTCAACCTACTACATGTCTAGAAAATGGGGCAAAATAGTAATCTTTTCGCACACGATCAAATACATGGACTACATGGTGTCACTCAAGAAATCTAGAATGATGATACTAGGATCTGACTACCACATGATATTTTCATTCATAATTTATCTATAATAGGATGTGTTATATAAGCAGAAAATTCAATGAAAATCTGGCTAAAACCACAAGCCAATGATTTATAGATGTTTCATGTACTGATGGAACACATAATAGAATATGATAGGGGTCTATCTACAATGATATGAAATATTTTTTCATATTATATATTGAATCATATTTTTTTAATTCTAATTCTGCACAGTATTTAAACATCCACATTTTTATTAGGTTTAAATTAGTTATGATAGAGATCATATCCTATGTTACGGAGTTTATAACACCTCTTTTAAATTGGAATGTGTATGGTTATTTTCATAAGGTATCTATTTAAATATTTGATTTTTTGTTAGTAGATTATTTTTTAGTTATTAATGTGGATCATTTTGTAATTATAATATGAGTGGATGTCTTTTTTATAACTAATAAGGAATATAATGCTATTATTTTTGTTTTTCATTCCATATTATTAATTAGATATCCTTGAGTTTCTAGGAGTGTGTGATATGAGGTCCTTTAATGATAGAAATTCTTGTCCAGATATTAGGAATATATTTTCTCCTAATATAGTTGAACCTAATGATATTTTTTCAAAAACTAATTAACACATGGTTGTTTTGAAATTTACCAATGATTTCAAGGCCTACATCATCTAAATTCATCTATAAATTATGGTAGATTTTTCCATAGATCTAGATACTTGAATGCAGCTCATTTCCACACCACATTATTACATAGAATCTATTGATTTTTTTGTTCTAGAAATGTTTTTTGGGAGATCATAAGGATTTACAATAATTTAAAAATTAGTGAATAAGTCAATCTATCAAATTTATGATGAATTTTTTTTCAAAACATGAAGCTACAAAGAAACCCAGTGTTCCACATAGAGCCCATATAAACCATATCGCTACTCTACATAGCACTACAATAGTGAGTCCATAAAACCAAATATTCATTTGTGGGACAAGGAAGACCCTTTGGGACATAGAAAACAACAAATCATTTGCACAGTGAGGCAACATATTTTGGTCCCCTCTAAAAAAATGTTTTCACTGTGGGGTATCCCCCCCCAGTAAATGAATTTTTGTTTATAGGGTGGGTAGTTATGTTTAGGATGATTGAAAATAATAATCCTCCACTAGTGTTGGTTTTTAATGGAGTTTGGTTATCTAAAGAGTATAGCTACAACCATTACCCAATTAAAACCCCACATAGTGATGTGATGAGGTAAGAGAGATAGATAGTTTAATAAGTCTATTTCAAAAGTTATTCATTTACCATATATAATAATGTTAAAGAGGGAATAATAATTCTTCTCTATAGAAAAATACATTTTTTGAAAATAATCCACATATACATAATCTTTTTTGGGATTCCATATTCATTGAGAACTCATTTTAATACAACCTATCCATGAACCATATATATATAGGGTCATTTCTGACACCTTTATTCAAATAAAGTAGTATGGTTGATCGATTCCTTCAGTATTAGTACCAATCTGCATAGCACATGTCCTTACCTATACCCCTCTATAATATATTCCATCAATTCTGTCCTTATTTATATTCTATGAACATATATTTCCCAAATGGTCCCCTTTATGAACAATTAATCCATGACCTCTTCTAAATTCTCCAGATACATGTGATAAAAGTATAGGTAGAAAATATTGGCCTACCTAATACTACATTCCGATGGTAAATTTTCTCATGTTGTTAAACTGCCAAATAGGGGGGATCCACATAATGTTATCGACCCTAAATTCCTTGGGTAATTAGAATCCCAAAAGTAGATATGTTGGTAGGTTGATCATCAAGAAGGGTAGCTACATGTTTGGACAGTAGTTCTTCCCTCTTATTCTGTTCCACCTATTGAACGTCACAGGGTGGGATATTGAACTATGGATTCCCTCTGGAATAAAACCCTAGTGTTACTTAAGGTCTGTATTTTATAGGTACATAATTCTCAACCATCTTTACAATCATAATTGATGATACAGGAACATCATATCCCTTTCTTTATCCAATTTCCATGACCTCATCCACCAGCGAATGATGGAGGAAGTGCTAATCTTTAGATCATCCAATTCTTAAATCTTCTAACATGAATAATGACTCACATGGGTTTATAGGTTTGTAATTATCATGACACAGGAATGATCAAATACCTATCTCAGGAGGATATTATCTTTATAGATATTTCTCTATCCTCCCAATTGTGCCTCCAATTGTGTATAATCCCTTACCACTTTCAAACTACACAAGCATTGATTCCCACCCAAATGGGATGAGTAGAAAGCTTTATTGAGTTCCAAACCCAACACCAAAAATTTTCTCCAATCTTCTATGGGTCATATCCCTAGTTGGGTAATATAAAAATTATGGGGATTCCTACCATCCATGTATTTAGGAAACTACAACATTGGTCCTACACCAACAATTTAAAAAGAACAATTCTATTAGAATTCGTTTATCCATGTTGTTAAAATACTGTTTTTTCCTCGTCAAAAAACCATAGATGTCATTCTAAGTCCTATTATTTGAAACCAAACAATGTGGGTTTCAATTTTTTCACAATGATACATAATAATCCCATCTCATGGGACTCATCGCAACATCAAAATGACTCCCATCATCTAGGATGATGATAAATTCCAAAGAACCCTATTGCACGACTTAAAACCAACATAATGTAATGAAATGATATAAAAATCACTAATCTATTAATTAAAGGTAACCATTAATTGAGAACCACATATACATACGGATGTATCTATCGATGAAGATACATAGACACATATAGATGATTATATAGACAATAAAATGAAAAAAAATATTTCTATTATAGGGGTGAAATATTTTATATATTGGATTTTATAAAGCACTCATGATTACATCGTAAATCTATAAGAGACCCGCACAGTATGAAATAATTCCCCCTAAAATAGTGTGATGATCCTCGCCTGCCATCCTCTCGGCTAATACATTTCTAATATGCCATTGGAAATGTACTATTGACTACCTTCAATTAGAATGTATGTATACATTAACATTGAATTAGAATGGGAAAGAAACCTATTAAAAATAAACAATTGTTGGACCTAACATGAATCCATTCCCAAAATGACTATATCGCCATAAAGACATTCAATTATTTCACATTAAATGAAATAGGATCAATTCATCATTACAAAATAATCAATTACACATGATTTTTTTTCATTAAGATACAACTTTGAATTTTTTTTATTTTTTTCATATGTATCCAAGAACTTTTGAATTGAATTCCCTCAAATCCAATGGATTCCATTCAACCAACCTAATCTTAAGAAACGGATGCCACATTAGCAGAGTCATTTTGAAATCAAAATACACCATAACTGACCCAAAACCCTTATTGTCTTGTATGAAATGAACTCATTAAATAGTACCATGATATTGGTACTACATGAACCCTAGATACTACATGAAAATATGTCCAAGGAGTTTTTTCTGTCATACCATCAAATCAATGATGGTGATTGGTGTAGATGATGATGGCCCCAGTTTCCATGTCAAATAATTTCAGGAACCTTTCCATTGAACACTTTAACATGTTTCTCCCTTATCTAATGGAGGAAAATCTAGAGGTCATTGAAGGTCCCATATTAAAAAATTGGGATCCCTTATTTCTAGTTGTTTCCAATGATAATTTTACAAAACAAAGAAGCCTCAGTATGTGGAGGTTTCCTACTTATGATTCCAACCTTGGTCCCTCATAATCAAGAACTCAGGAATGCCAACGGAAGTCAGTGACCAATCCAATGGGGAAAAGTGAACTTCCTCAATTCATTCTAGAGAATACTACTAGTCAAATATAGTAGAAAAATGAAAGCATGAGATCATTCCTGTATACATCAATCAAGACATCCATCATATTTTGTTGACACTTGGAGAATCATTCCAAAAGATCCAAACTACTAGTATGTAGAAGAACCATATATCCTCCCCCACACAAGATGTTTTTTGATACATATTGAAAATAAATTGAGTACAATAGTATGAATACATCCGTAAAATATCATTGGAATTAATATATTTTCAAATTCTAACTACAATAATCACCCCTTACATCCTAGAAATGATGGTAGGACAAGCATATATTTATGGTCACATTATACAGGTTTTCTATGATATAATGATTTCATCAGTATTAACTAGGTGTTAGGAACATAGAAACAATTATTTGTATTATGTGACTCAGTAGTATAGTTTGAGATTCACCATAGATAATACATGTATTCTAGCTCCCTTCAAGGAGGGTTGTGGTTAAAATCCCACAATAAATGGAAAATATTACAGTCCTATATCCCCAGTCAATATGAAGTTCATCAATCTATCCCATTGTCTATTCTAGGGTAGTCATATATTCATTCCATAATTCTAGAAATTGGTTGTAAAATTATTTATGTGAGATAAGAGATAATCAATCAGGATTTGGTATATTATGTCAGCAACCGACACCCAGTTTCACCAATTTCCTGCATGAAATAATCATTAAATAAATATCAATAAAGGTGATTAGAAATCATAGATCTAGTCTAGGACCCTCTCTTGTGGAATAATGGTTTTCATGAAACACTTATAATTCAATATATAGAGGCTCATGATCCTATACCTATGTCACCAAATTAGAATGATATTATAGGGGATTGCGATTTTCATCCCCACAATTTTACTCTATACAGTTCCAGAGTTCCTCTAGAAATGTTTTTCCATGATATCATACTTCAAGTTCAATATATTATCGTTTATAAGATCACATCTAATTATGAGTGAAAAAAATCCTCCACATGGATAATATATCAAATACTAAGAAGGTTCTCCACATTCTCTAATCCACTTGAAATTCCTCCCTGAGATATATGATGTGCACATTCTCCCAATATTCAATCCTTATATCATGATAGTATTCCTCCACATGACAGAATTCTCTATTATGGTCTTCCCCAATATGACACTTCTTTTCAACAAAAAGTTCCTTCAGTATATGAATAACCTATTAAGAATCCCTCATATATAAAGGGTCTTAGTAAATTGAGACAAGTCATTGCTGATGCACCATCAATGATAAGAAGTATTCTTTCTCAACCAAAATACAACCCAAGGATGTTTTATTTCTCGAAAACCCCCTTTGAAATCTTTCCATAAACTTTTTTAGTTAATACATGGTAGCCCCATTTTTATATTAATGAAAAAGAGAAGTTTCTAGTTTGGTTAGATCTAGTTAAGGAACTAATTGTGAATGATGAAAGACATATTTATCCAATGAGAGGAAAGTTGTCTAAGGAAAGTATATTAGAAATGTTATGTCCTTTATCCACTACCTAATATAGTATTCCATGCGAATTTTAGGAATAATTTTTGAACAAAATTCACCTATATATATGGAATACTCTTTATCAACATAAAATAAAAGTATTTACTTATATTGAATATCCATTTCATGTCAATTATATATAAGAGATGCATTTTTAATGTGATTTTTCATTCATACATGATGCATGACAACTGAAAATGAGGAGGATTTATAGATCAGTTAGTAATTTATGAATCGATGTGTTAAAAGAGTTGATCAAGAAAATAAATGATGGATCATAATGTTTTTATATCTGAGGAAGTGGAGAACACATAAAATTTCATCTAACCCCACACATGGGTTAAAAAACCCGTAATGGCGACTTCATGAAATTTAATATTCTTATAACAGATTTGAGAAATAGTCTCTTTTTACAAAATATAGTATATTTAATTATAACAGGCCCTTAATAACTCTCAACGATGTTAGTAAATAATATATTGAACTATTGAAAGGCATTTTCATAAAGAGTATGAAAATATTGAGTATGTATCTCAATTTTGGGAATATATCATTCAAATAGCACAAATATCATCAGAATCCAATGGATTGGGAGAAAAATAAAAAAGAGCACCCAACCCACATATGAAGAAAAATATAAAATATTGGAAGAGAATCAATAATAGATGTAGTCATGGATGTATAAGAGAAACCTCATATCACATGGATGGAGGAATTTTTCACATTTCCATTGTATAGAATTAATCATTTTGAAATGATGTGAAGGTGGTACATGAACAACCCTCTCCCAAATGTGATGGGTCATCCATAGCTCTACCATAGTGAAAGTCATTAATTTCTCATTTGGGAAGAGTTCCATAGTTTTTTCCTCATCATTTGATGATAATATGAAGAACATTTGGTCCATTATGTAAGAGCATTATAGGAACATGGTTTATTCAGATATGCATGATCTTAAAATGCATATATTTTTCCTTCACAGAAGGTTGATAATCTACAGCAAATTATTTCATGTACATATGAACCTAAAAGAAACATATTTTATCTATGTGTAATGAAGTTAAACTATATAGAATTATTTATTCCTGGATGCATGATCCTAAAAGGCACAACATTTTTTCAAGTCAATACAACCATTAGGGGAACATATTTCATCCTCATCGCATGATGGTAAACTGAATGACATAGAATCAGTGTCATAAAAAATTATTCTATTTGATAATTTCAATTCTGCATGTTGTAAAACTCTATTATTTATGTAATTCTTGCATAATATAATTTTTTTTATCATTTTTGGTCCATGTTATGTGGATCACATCATTTGGTACTGGTACCATACCACACATACATTCCATGAAATATGTGTGGCTTTATTCTCATCACAATGGGATATAATGTGATGAATATACCTTATGTCTTGTACCCGTCAATGATGTAAAATAGAATAACCCTTATCAAGAATAAATATAACGATCTATTCAATGAAATCCACATTCCATGGATAATTCTAGTTCAAATACATCATTTGTGATCAGATGCATTACTTCCACACATCATATTCCTTGTCCTGGAAAATTTTATATCCATAAGCATTCCATGAAAATTGGTAATAGAATATCTTATTCTTGATGATACCTTTAATTTGAAAATTCATAATATGCCTCAATTTTGGATCATCATATGTCTCTATCAAAATAAAATTAAACTAGAGGTACGTTCTTCTTTATGTATTTCAACTTCTATCTCGGTAATCCCAACCATCATTATACTGCAGACCTATTTTTTAACATCTTTCATTGTGATTAAATTATTACATTCCCCAGGTCACCATTCATGATATAATAACCCCCAATATTTGGGATTATAATTTCCATCTTCATATTAGAAGTATTTTCGAACATATCTTCTCATACACGCATAATATGAATCATAATTTCGATGAAATTTGGTAACAATTACCCATTATACATGATGGTAAGATTCATGGTTTCTCAAACCTATAAATAGAATAATTAGAATTCTTTTGAGAAATGTATAGATACCTAGAACCTCTATCTGGGTCCATCCACTACATGAATAATATAACCCCATGCTTCCTTCTAATCTCATTTTTGTGGAGAAAATTTTTTTCCCACTCCTTTTTTCTCACAAAAATCATAGCAAATGTGGGATTTTGGTTTTTTTATTTGATTACACTCATGATCATGATATGTCATTTCACCTTTGAGTTAACATGGTCTTTTATGAAAGAAGTTAAAATATGATATCTATTGCAAGATGTTAACTTGTGGATTAATTTAGTCATCACCCAATAGGACAAATATCTTTGTTGTTGGCATCCCACCACCCATTATTCCAAAAACTATGTGTGTATTGATTATCTTTTTGATAGGATATATAGTGAATATGTTTTCCAATATTTTGGAGTAGTCTCAATATAAAAATTCCCCCACTCTCTTATGTATTAACTAGATCTTCAGGGTAGGTCCCAATATGAGTTTTCTCCCATCTTGTGAGCACATATTTAAAGAACATCACATACTATCGACAGAAAAAATTCTTCAATGTGGGTAATAATTCCCATAACTACACGGGGATTGATTATTGTTTTGACAAGATATGTAGAGCCCCCAGAGCCTACGTCTTGGACCCATCAACAATAAAAAATTCCCTACCCTCATATGTGTCAGACCTAAATAGGATACATTTTTCCCCATTATTAATTGATTTTGACATGGAATTATCTATCCATATATATGAACTTAATTACAAAAATCAGAACCTATTTTGACAAAAATATGACTACTTAAATGTTTTCCCCTCCCTTAGTGATGGATTATCTGATTCATGAGGACACCATTGTTTTTATTATAATTAATATTCCATAGTTTGGAACTATATATGTCTCTCTCAAAAGGCCTTCAATCTATAAGAACATTCACCCTCAATATATAACTCTCATATATCTTTAATCCCCATTAAATTTATACTGAAAACCAATTTTCAAACATGGATTGTGGTTATTCCTTTCACAGTTGTAATCATCAGTATAGGATAATAGACTCATCTTCATAATGAATGTTTTTAGCTCCCCAATTTACAATTATATAGAATCTAGAATAATGTATATTGTTGAAATAAACACTTTTATTCTATCCAAATTATCCATATATTATAAAAATTCAACAGTCTTTATAGTGATCAAATCATCATGTGTCATTTCCACAACAACTAATTTTTACATCTCAGTATAAATATCGTTTCAAGATTATATTTTATTATGGGAATGACTAAATTGGATAAGATCACATTATTTAGTATCCAAATTCATAATATAAATTAGAATATGATGAATAAGGAAAAAAAATTCAGTAATCAAACCCACCTATAACTATTCCGAAGATGATTTGATGAAGGTTATTCACTCTTCATCAGTCATTTCTAAAGGATTATTCATTATGATATTTTAAAATTTTATGTAATTAAATTTCTACATGGCAGGATTTTTGATGATAGAAATAGGATGTAGAATTTTTTACCCACTTATATTGGTATATAATATAGGATATCATTCGCAGTAGAAATACTTGTTCAAAATTTGAACATAATTTTAGGGAAATCCTCCACCACTACATTCTTTTAAATTTAAATATTCCACCAGCCTGATTGTAATCAATCGATGGAGTGCTCAAAAAAAATTTACCTGGACCAATGACAATAGGGATTCAATTAGTTTCACTATAAAATTTTGGTCTTGTAAAATTACTATGAAATGGGGAAAATTAAGATGAAACTCCCGCAGAATTTATAAGAAAAATGGAACATATGCCTTTCTCCCTTATCAATTAGTGTGGAAAGCAAGATAGGTGAGGAACGTGGAAAATCATATGGTTTATGAACACTTATAAATATATTACCCAAAATCATATATGGATATTATTACATACATGTTTTTCCAAAGACCAGGATAATTAGATGAAATATTCATATTGGATAAATAAATTTCACTACTATATAACTCACACATCATCATTAACAATTGTTGGTGGAGGTTGATTGAGTGTAATTCCCTATTAATATAAATGAGTGTTTAGTATGTATCTAATTACAAAAATACAATTTTTCATTTTGAACTAGATGGAGAATAAGGCTAAAAAATGGTCACAATAGTTATCAAAAGAGTCAAAATCCCATATCACAATGAGTTTATAATGGAGTATTCTTTTAAAAATCCAATACAATTATTAATAACCAATGATTATGGTTTTGAATAAGGAAGGAAAGGAAAATTGGTGATAACTTTTCACAACTCAATAGCACTGTTGATGATACAGAATATCTAGAAAATGACAGTAATGCTGAGCACTGTGGTGTGTAAGGAGATACAAGGGATCATCGTGGTATACTAATATTTGAAACATAAAAATTATTTATCATACATAACATATAAAAATTTCAAGTGTTCTATAAGGTGATACATAGATCTTCCCTCTTGTATATGACCCCACAAAACGTAAATAAGAGTTAGTTGGGGTAACACTAGGATTATAACTTCTTCCACCAACAACCTGACCATCATCATCATGGAACAGATCAAAAAACCTGTATAATAATCTTGATATAGAATGACCCATCCTCTCAAAAACAAGGAGAAAAATCATACCGACCCATGGTTTGGAGATATGTCTTTTCAGATCCTATATCCCTATGTAGTATGATTTCCATTACTGAGAGTGGTCTAGTATTAACTAAAAACGTTGAAGATTGTTAATTTGAATGAGTCTTGGTGCATGGAACTTTCGACCATCTACCACTATCTTGAAGAAAAATATTTATCTAGTAAATAAATAGAATAAGTGAGTGGGTGTGCATGTGATAACCAAATAATTTCTCTATTATTATCACAATGTCAAATCCAAATAAAGAAATCTGTTCTGTTTTCATATGGGTTAGCTGTATCATGGAGCTCATCATAAATTTTACCAGCAATGGTAACTCCCCCTAATTGATTGATATCACAGAAAATGATCCCGATATTTCAATATAGTAGTTCCGTGGAGATGGTCCTTGAACACCAACGATTGATTAATTTTGGATAGATCCTAATCGGTGCATATAATATAAAAAAATCTATGTTTCGTGTTATATCATAATGGCCAAAAACTATTCCATAAATTCAATGCAATTATTATTAACCCATAATTCTCTAGCCTATTAATCAAAGAAAGTCTTTCCACACCTCAAATCCCACATGGGATTCCACCATCCAGTGTAATCACCTTATAAAAGGTTTAAAATTTATGGGTAATATTTTGTAGTGGATTTTAATGATATTTATGGATTATTTGGGTCGCTCAGAGTCTATGATGAACCTTTCATAATGAAAAACATTAATTTTACAAATTCAAGAGTGATGTGTCCAATTGTATAAATTTTCATTTGAACAATATTTGAGGACACCTCAATATAATAAAGTGGAATATTTTGATCATCCAATGAAATTAGAGTGTCATTTTGAATACGAAAGATGTAAAATAATTTCGTTTTGTAAAATAGATATTCTATAAGTAATTGAAAATAGATACTCCATTGAATACACTCTTGAGGAACAATATGATGTCGGGGTGTAAGTATTGATGTCCACATTGATTGAAATTCTCATCTTAGTCACAATAATTGAATAGTTCTTTATACAATACAATATATTTTGGGGAGTATCCATTTTATCCCTATGTTGTGAAAAAAGGAGAAATACGTATCAGAGTTATCAATTTTTAAAACAACATAGCGTCTTACACAATATACATAATAGCCATATTTTTATAGGAAAACTATTTAATATATGTATTGAAATTATTCTACTACAAAAAAATTATTTCTCTATGAAAAAATAAATTTTATGGATTGTGATTATTCACTATGTTGATGGTCAATATCGAATTGAAATTTCTACACGAAGATGGTTGTTATTCCATAAAAAATAGTTTGGTCCTCATATCACCTAAGTAACTACGTAAAAAATGAGTCGAGTCTTATTCCTTTTATTGATCTGGCCCCATATTCAGTTCCACATGTATCCAAAAAAATCATCATGAAATGAATTAAACTATACCAACTTATTCCATGGAATTGACTCCTCCACATGCATATAGGACCTGATTTCTATGGGGGTAATTATTTTAGGTCCGAAAATGTTTTAAAAGAAGATCAGAAGGATATAATGAAATATAAGGGTCCTTAGTCAATAAACCAATCAATTTTATGATGATTAAAAATTGATAAATACTTGTAACCATATAGAATCTTGGTGTTCCACATAGCGAACCCATTATGTGAGTCGCTACTCATTATAGCACTCCTATATAGATACAAAAATATTTAAAATTAATTTTTGGGAAATCGAATCAACTTTAATACCATGAAAATAAAAATTTAAATTCATTTTCATTATTAAAATACCCCACACCCCTGAAATTAAAAATTTATTTTTGGACCTTGTCACAACACCCCCCCCCCACCACACAATAACACAGATATAATTTCATTTAAGGGGTCAGGTATTATCATTATGTCTCCCCAAAACCAAAATAATTCATGAATGGATGTTTTCATTACATCTATTTATCATTTGAATATATTTACATCTATACGTGTATAAAAATTCATCACATTGAAGAAAAAAGGATGGAGATTGAAATATTTTGAGTAAACAATTTCAGCTGTTAATATTTTTACTCATAATGTAATGTAAAATGGTTTATAAAAGATTATATGCATTGTAAAATATCATTTTAGTAGACAAAATTCCTAGATGAAATCCTTTCTAGATAGCCATCCACATAGAAAAACCATTTCAAACCACATTTCCATGAACCATATATAGATGGTATCTTTATAGATAACCATCGTGGATAAAAAAGATCATGTGGGATTGAGTCCTTCAGTCTATGTACACATCCACATATTGTTCTCCCTTTTATAAACACTTCTAAAAATAATAAATAATCACTGTTACAAAATATTTTCCACTAAGTTCATGGACCCCAATGGTCCCCTTCACAAAATACCAAGTCACAAACTCTTCCAAAACTTATATATTTGTGTTATTAGAGCATAATGAACACTTTTATAACCTCTCAACCATATATTACCTTTTTAATTTTTTTATTCTGTTAACCAATCTTGTAAAGGGATTCCTTAGAATGTTATTGATCATACATTTATTTGGTTATGAAAATCTCATTATTATGTATGGAGGTAGGGTTCTCCTCATGATGGGTAGTTTTATCTATGGCCTGCATACATTCCCTCTTCCCCTCTTTCACCATTTGAAGGTGGAGAGGGCAGTATCATTGATTATGGAATCCCACATGGTGTAATATATATTATTTCTTAATATACATATCCAAATATGTTCTTTTTTCCCAACGCTAGTTAAAAAATAAGGGGGATATGTACATATTATATCCATTTTTCCCTCTCATAACCCCAGCCTTGTCCACATGCAGATTAAGAAGGTTTTTTTGTTTTCCTGATCTTCCACATAATCTTATTTCTTACATGAAACATGACTCATGTGGGATTATAGATCTGTAACATTAATGAATCTATCAAGATCAAATAACTATCTTTTTAGGACATTACCTTATTAGATCTTCCTTTTTCCTTACAAATGTTCCTCACATATGGAAAAATCACTAAAAAAATTTGAACTACATGGGCTTTTATTCAAATCCAAATGGGATATAGAGAAAGGCCCCTTGAGGTCAAATTCCCACACCCAAATTTTACCCTATTCTTCATTGGTATATATTCATAGTACAGTAATATCCATACATTGAAGCTACATCCCTTCCATGTCCATGGATCCACTTTGGTGTAGGTACCATAATAACCAGTAAATATCAACATTTCTCTTAGAATTTCTTTCCATTTGAATTTAATTTCAATGGTTAAGTACACATCACACAACCATAATATTTACAATGTTTCCCAATACGATTCACAAAAATAAATGGGTTCTTATTTCATTTAAAAGGATATGTAGGAAGTAGGTCTCAAGGGACTCATCATAACATTAAAATATATCTCATATTCCTGGATCATGAAGAATTCTATAGCAACCAACTGTGAGTCTTAAATCAAATGTCTTGGAAATAAATTACACAGTAATCACTAATCAATGTATAAAAGGGTATAATTAATTGATAACCTCAGATACTTATAGAGTAATACATCAATGAAGAACCTCACATATATTAAAATGATTTAAGCACCAAAACATTCCAAAAATTGATTTATATTATAATCGTGATCAATTTTATATTTAATATTTAATTAAGTATTTAAGAATACATTATAAATTTGTCAGATAGTCCCATATAAGGAAATGAATTCCCCCAATAGGGTGAGATGAGCCCAATCACCAATCTTCTTAGCTAATTCATTTTATATGATGTCACTGGAATAGTTCTCATGACATCCTAACATTGAAAATCATGTTGATATCAAATTGAAAGGATATCAGGCATGAAATTTATCACAAACATGTTGATAGACATTATTATCCAGTATTAATTACTTTCGGTTAATGCATTTTTTCATTCTAGGTTATTTCTCATGGGAAGGCCCAATTTTCTATTCCAAGATGGATGATCAGTCTATTAATTTTTTCATATATATAAATATTTGGAAGTAGAAATGAGATAAGAAAAAATATCATTTTACCAATGTGGATAAAAAAAATTTATGTTAATTGGTGCTATGTGGTTTAAAAAAAGTCCATATGTTTGGTTATCATCATTGAAGAAATAAGGAGTTGGATATCCCAAAAAATACTTTAATGTAATTGATTATAAAAAATGAATATCAACTGATTACTATCTGGCATGAGTGGTATATAATATTTTATAATATGATCATGATGTGGAATATATATCTCTTTATATTTAGTATAAAGAGTTGAATTAATCTATTTAGCGAATAGATCACCCTATTATGATGAATTATATCATGTGTTGTTGACAATATATTTTTTATAAGAGGATAAATTTCCATTTTAATCAAAATAACATATGAGATATGTTATCATGGAATAACATAAACCATAATTAGAGGTGATGGGTGGAGTACCTCCAAGAATTTAACATTTACCTAGAAAATACAACTAGGAATAAGTATGTTGTTGCTGATACCCTCATCATGAAATTTCATTCTAAATAAATCATATATGTGATGTAAGAGTGAAATCATATGAGAATTTTTTATTAGTTTCATCTAGTTGTATAAGATATTTTTCCAATTATAGTTCAAACTGTAGATCAGTTTCTGTTACTTATCATTGAGTTGGTTCTACAATAATAACTGTAAAATGATTATTTCTAAGGAATGAATGAAACCTTAAATGATGGATATAAGATTTTGGATGGTATCTCCAATACAATGGAATTATTACAAATATTAATTCGTATTTAATCTATTTATATATCATAAATTTTGGTTTATCGGGTTTCTCATAGTTTAGAATGGTTGGTTATCCACGGAACTATAAAGATATATTTTGATAGGAGATGAAGCTTCATATATCTAGTTACAATGCTCAATGTTGATAATTATTTGTCTCACCACAACACCATATAGTTGATAAAGGTAGAGTATCTATAACCAAATATATTGCTTCATATTATTTTGGAACTAGAATGAAAATGAGATGATATATCCATGGAATTCATAGTTGTATTACCATAGATTCTTAAATAAATAATTATATATGGGTCGTTATTGACTAGTAGAATAAATTAAATCATTTTATTCCAATTAGTGACACCAATATCATTAATGATATTTTTAATATGTACATGAAGTGAATTTTGGGGTTATATGGGGTTCCCTATTTCATTATCTCAACCAGGGATCCTAGGTTTACATTTCAATTCCTGTAAGGTCTCTAATAGGTGATAAGGACCTAGGTCTAGTAACATACAAAATATAATGTAATGATGAATGACCAAATGATGTTCTTTATTCATAATTGAGATGATATATATAGTGATACATAATTTTCATTCAAAAATATTACATCTTTTTAGATTAATATTAATTACATCAAATTATGATAAACACCAAAACTATAGTGTTTTAATGACTACATACCAATGGATAATATAATAGTTGTTATATAAATCGTATACTTCATCTCAAACTCTCTACTTCACATCTAGAACCCTCTTAGAAAAATCATACATAAAACATTCATTTATTCACTGGAAAAAGCATAATAATGGGTGATCATAGGTTCTTAGTGTGGGTAATTATGGGAGATATCAATAACTACATAATGAATATAGTTTTCATGACATATAGATATTTTTTTCATGCCATGTATATTAAAACAACTATTATTTTACAGTATTGGAACAAAGTAAAAAATAACTCATTTTGAAAATGAAAAGAATATTTTTGGGGATCAATTGTTAATAAGAAATAAGAAATTTTAAAATAAATATATAAAATCATATCGGAATAGAAAAAAATTTCATGAAATCATTTTTAATTGTACATGGACTTGGAACAAATATATTCTTGACCAATGATGAAATAATGCATATTTTTCTAGAAAACATTCTCATGACAATTTTTTGTAGAAAAGATAAAAAATATACCTATTAAAATAAAATTTCATTGATAACTATATGAGATGACGAATAAATTGTTTAAAAAAATATTAAATCATTTCCATCAATGGGAATACAATAATGAAAAATCCTGAATAAAATGAGATTAAAATATAAATCCATTATCTCAAGTTCATATTTATTAGAAATAAACCCTAAATCCTATAAAATAAATTTAAATTTATGATAATTTTTTATAATAATCCTATAAACTCTTATAATATCAAATTATGGTCAATTTATAACATCCCAAATATATGTTATTAATAATTCCATATCAAAATCACCACTTATAGGTGTCAATTATTTTATTTTTCTGGGTACATTCTGTCTTATAGTTTTTTACTTTTACTATAATCAGAGACACATAAATTCGATAAGTATAGATATGATGTAAATTTCAAATATATTCACTGTATACATAATTTCACTCAACCATAAATGGTAGATATTGAAAAGTGGATTACACTTTTCATTAAGATTGTAGGTCATACGTAAAAATGAATTCTATTTTTTTATGGAAAAAATTAGAGAAATATATATATTTTTGTATGATTATAATAATCATATTAAATTATTATTAAAATATAAATAGATTAAATTTATCTCTATTACCATTCAGTTAAGATATATTTGAAAACAATAGTGTTTTTTCATTGAGGAGGATGTGTACACATACGCATGAACGACATTATCACCATCCAATGAATAAGAATATTAGATTGTTGATATGGTATTATCATTATAGAATAAAAATTATTTTATAAATATAATTTATGAGCTTCATACCCACCATAATAACAATCCAGTAAATATAGTTGAGAAAAATGAGTTATATTGCTTATTGGAGGTGATTGTCCCCATATAGACATGGGATATACTTTTACTTCCGCTTTGATAGGAATATGGGTGAATACTTCAGTTGTAGTAATCATAGTAACATTTAATTCATTTACCATACTAATTTTAAATATAATTATTAATATCGTATATGTTTAGTTTTTTAAATAAATTTTAATTAGAATTAAATTTGAGAGGACTATTACCTCTCCTTTGGTTCACTACCTTGCGATTCTTTTATAATGCTGAAAAATAGGTATTTTAATATGATAAGAAACTATAATTTATGTTAAGTGATTTTGAAGATAATTTTACATGGGATGTTAAGTATAGATTTCTCAACATTTTGAAATGATTTGAACGGTGAGGTGTCATAGTATAATTTTTTAAGAGAACACACATGTAATTTCATAAATGATTAAAATAGAATATTAATATAATCAAGAAAAATGATTAAAAATTCTAGAGATTATAAAGTAGGATATTAATTTTTTAATATAGTTTTTATAAAAATAACTTATTGATGTTTAATTAGTATAAAAACAATTATTAGTTTCACTAACCCCTGATATACCTATATTTGTCCATAGCCAGGGCGGGAAATTTTTAACTTTTTTTCTATTGATTACGAGAGAAAATGAATTTCTATCCAATTAAAAATATGGATATCTAAATTAAAATTAATTAATATATTTTATAAAAAAAATCCAATATGTTTCATAATTTAATTTAAAATTAAACAAGAAAAATTAGATGCAAAATAGTTCTCATGTATTTTTTTATTATGAAAAAAACTTTTTCAAACGAAAATCTATTATAATTTAAATAATAATGACAAAAAATTGATTATAAATAACATAAATTAACATATCATAATTTTAAAACCATCTTGAAACATAATATACCTTTTTAAATCTATTAAATAAAAGTACATTTTAATATAAAAAAAATACTATTTCTCAACATTCAATGAAAAATAAATCCTTAATGAAAAATATTAAAAATTTAATCTAAGATAAAATTTACATTATTTTTTGATTAATAATAATTATTTTATCAAATAAAAACACTCAAATTGATTGAAATTAGTTATATTATTTTCTAATAAAAAGAAATAAAAACTATTTTGAGGCAAAACATTTAATGTTACATCATATAATGACTTTACTATAAATTATGTACCTACATATCTAAATTTGTTTCTCAAACATGTAATAATTTTATAACAAAATTTTGTTACTAATATACACTCCACAAAATTAATAGGTTAGTTGCAATAATATAATATAATATGGTTCATTTAGACGTGGGGTTTTATTTAATATAACAAATCAATGAAATAAATTTAATTTTGAAGAGAAATATATCGTCAAATATTGGAATGTAAAATTTAACAAACATAAAATTAATTTCAACAATGAAATTAAATAATTATAATATATAAATATATATATAATAATTTTCATAAAATATTCATGTTTCTATGTTGATATTTCAAAATATTTAATTTCTCCCAAAACATTTAAACATGTGAGTAGTCTTGTTCTAAATGTCATTATATCTATAATATGAGATTTCAATTAGTTTTTTATCATTATAATATTCATGATCCATCTTCAAATCCTTTAAAATTTGGACATATGGTTAATTTGGTATATATTACCTCTGGAGAGACACATAGAACACATTATTAACATAAGATAGGCTCGGTGGAAGCATCAATGGGTAAATTATCATCCCTAAATGATCAGAAATTTATAAGGGCATAATATTCATGGGGATCTATATTCGATTAAATTCAAATATTATTTTATTTTTACATAGTGAAAGCAAGTTTAAAACCATCTCACCATTATTGAATTCGAAACATCACTAATGATTTTAATTATAGAATTTTTTTTAACCATGACGTTCTTTTTTGTGATATAGAAGTGAACCATATTTCTCCACCATTTTGACAAATAAATCATGTTAGAATATATTTATTTATCCAAAATAATAACAAAATATGGGTTTTATAGACATATTTCAATGGATTTCTTTATAAAGAGCCACCTAAATTCCTAATTAAAATTTAACGTTTTTCCATTTATAGACTATAAGATGTTGTTGATCCCAAAAACCATGGAAATACATATAAAAAGTACATTACATATCATCTATGATTTGATTGATTCTGTTATATTGAACAACTTTCTGATAATGATAAGAAACATAGAATGAAAATTTTGATTCCAAATAATAGTGATGCCTTATCGAGAACATTAAGGTAAAAAATTAATCATAATTAGAAAGAATAAAATGTTTTACTCCAAACAACCTTACCACATAAAAAATTCATATTATAGAATGATTATCAATATCGATATATTCGCTAATTGTAATTATGTGTGATGAAATTTTAATGAGCTATAGTAAAAACCCAATATAGTTATGTCTATTAGGGGTTTTGGTGATTTCTGAAAAAAAATTATCATGAGGTTTTACCATGTCCAATATAGTAAATTTTATAGTCGTAACATACCATTAGAATTCATTCAATTCATTTTAAATTTTGGAGAAACTAGAAACCAAGATGTAACATATAGAATATAACTCTTTTTTTATCAATCAATAAATACTCTTTCTCATATTTGTACTACTTTGTATAAACATGGTGAATATAGAATGATGAAATATGAGATTCATCCCACAATTCCTTCTTAACTTCAAGTATTGATGGAATATATATTTAGTTCCTTAAATAAGTAATTATATGTTTTATAGTGGATGTTATGTAAACATTTTAAAACATATTTATCTTACCCCACACTGAAAATAGTGATAGAATGAGATCTCAATTTTTCTATGGGCATTATTTTATTTGATATTAGAAAAAATTATTATCCTTTATATTTTAGAATTGGATTTAATAATTATATTACTATTTTCATTTGAAAAACATTAGTTTGGGTGGTTTATTTTTTTTGCCTTTATATCTATTCACATCTTTAAATAACTTGTCCCATCAAATTGACATTCAATTTCAAGATTTCCTTCCTTTAGACCATTAAAGATTATATTATTACCCTTAAAAAATTTCTCAATCTCTCTATCCACATATATAGTATAATGGATATATCTTCTTCTTCATTCCATGATTTATCTTATTATACATTCCATTCCGATTAAATATTCATTTCATATCAACACCTCGAGATTGATATTGATCTAAATTATCCATTTATAACATGGTATAACATTGAATTATTTCATTCTAGAAACTAAATTACCCTATTTTGAATTACACTCTAATACATTTCATTAATCCATTGATTAATCAATGAATATTTCATTTAGATTCAATGATAATACAAGAAGCATACCACATGAATCTTATGAAATCTCCTCATATGTACCAATTTATTCATCAACCTTATTCAATATATCAATGAATTACTTTTCTATATTCATATGAAGAATACGAGAAATACACATGTTACGAAATATCATTTTAAATGCATTCCTCTCTAAACGATATGCAAACAAAATGATTTATTCATTATCTAAACTTTAAAGAATAGGAAATGAAATTTTCACTAGTGATTATAAAATTTTCAAAAAGTAGTGTATTAGTGTGAAATAACACATGATATTAGTTGAACAAATCTTTTTAAGGGGTATATAACACGCAATACCTTGCTTAAAAAAACTCTAAATATTATTATCTAAATGTTTATTTTTATCATATCCATTAAAATGTAAAGTCTGAATAGGATTAAAAAAATTATGAAATATATATAATAGTACTACTAAATAAAAAAAATATATTAATTATATTTAAAATATCCAATCAATTTTATATAATGTCAATTTGTTCTCCAGAAATATGTTTCAATCAAAAATAAATTTTAAGGAATTTTTTATAATAAATATTATTATTTTCTATTTATTTAATATTATTATTTATAAAATTAAAATTAATTTTTGAAATTATAATATATATATTAACGTAGACTGATCTTTTTGGGTATTTTTGAAATGGATGATTTTCAATGAAAGAGTGAAAAACACCAATTTTTCAAATACTATCATTTACTATAACTATATAATCACATTAAGAGGATTCATTGTATATTTTATTTTGTATTAAGGTGTCAAATTATAAATTTCATTTATAATAATATAATAAATTTCATTATAAATATTAATATTAATTGTTTTGATAGAAGTTATTTTTTATACATAAAAAAGTAATTTTAAAAAAATTAAATTTCATTTATTTTCAAATTTATGTTAATATATATTTATTACACTACTAGATATTTAATCATGAAAAATGTAATACCTATTTCAAAAAATTTTAATGATATTTTGTAAATAAAAGCATTTTATTTTTGTTCAATATACATTTTAATCATTTTAATTTTATCACTTCGATACCACTAAAACCGTTTAAAATAGGATAAAGTATTAGGATAAGGATTTGGAATTTAAATAAAGCATTCCATTATTATATTGGATGAGTTTCAATCGTATATTTGAATTCATTTCTATAATATATGGACACATTGTTTCATTTTTATATGAATTTTATCCCTTAATTAATTTATTAAATGAAATAATAAAATGGTCACTCTCTTGATGTTTCTTTCTGAAAACAATTTTCAGAAGGATAAGAGGATGATAATTTAGAATATAAATTATTATGTGAATGATATATTAATTTAATTTATAATATTAATATATTTATATGTTTTAATTATTGAATAATATAATTAAATTCTTATACAACTCCAAAAAATTATTTATTCAATCAATACAAAAATTCAAGTTAATGATTTTATGAATTATGAGAAGTAAAAAAAATATGGGTATAAAATTGTTGTCAATGAAATTTATTCACTAATATAAAATATTATATATGGTTTATTAGTTTATATTATAACATAAATTCATTAATTTTATTTTCAATCTCAAATCATATGAATTTTTCATAAAATGAAATTTCTGTTATTTTATGAAAAAATGTATTAAATAAATTAAAAATAATAAACTTAAAACATTATGGATGATTTATTTTATGGGAAAATTAATAAATTTAATATTTATTTCATTACATATAACTTAAATATGAAATTATTACATTTAATTTTCATAACCCATCACCACAATAAAGATAAAAATTGGTTATCCTATGATTTAAACAAAATGATAAGGTTTGGAATACTAACAAAAGAATTAAAAAATTTATTCGATGGTGAAATTTCATACATATAATAATATTTATTTAATATATTTTAGTTTGTAATAATTTTACTTTAAAATTATTTAATTATTATATAATATTTTTTAAATTCCATTTGTGTCATTTCCCAACATTATAAAAAGTCACTGCTTGCATCTTCTTATTACACAACATTTTGATTTATATATCAACCAAGCCATACCCATTTCACTAATAGAAATATTGACTCATGTAATAGTGGTTCAATAATCCTAAAAAAACAAACCCTTGGACTGTTATGACATAATCTTATGAAATTATACCAATTAAGAGGCAATGGACATTACAGACTTGTTCATGTTTCTTTCTTCTTCTATTTCCACAAATATTGTTTTACCCATACTAAAATATTATATCCATTATGGTTAATATATTTATATTTTATTATTATTATAATTAAAAACACATTTCAAACATTTTCCAAATCCTATTGAAATAAAAAAATCACTTGTCTATATGTATGGCTTACCGTTTACACATAGTGTAACGATTCATTTTCCATCTCCATCTTTCATTATTGATAACTATTCTGAATTTAAATTTTCTATAAAATATTTATCAAATAATAATAATTATATATATATAATATCAAATATACATTCATAAATTCTAATCCATTGGAAATATATATTGTTGAACATCCATACGTGTGGACTTTCAAATCTACGAAGAGATGTGATTTGATTTAAAGTTCGGTTTTAATAAGGCTATAATAAAAATAGATTTAATAAATATAGTTGATATATATAATAAAATAATATTTAATTATTATTTAATTATTATTTTAATTCCTTCCATTCCTTCCATCGAAATGTAAAAAGAAGGATCATGTGTACATACAACATACCGACTCGATGAATGATATAATTAATTTTTCAATATAAATATTATTTATATGTATATCAACATTTTTATAATGAATATTTATGATATAATTATCTTGATTATAATTAGGGATATTGATTTTCCATAATAATAGTAACATGAGAATAATTATCAAACCGATATAATCAGGAAATACTAAACATTTAACACATAGATAAAATGATTATAATAAGGACTTTTTAAATATTGTGTGTTGAAATTTTTAAAGTGGATCATGTATGATGTTTTGATTATATAATGGATTCTTCAATAGGATTATAATAAATTTTATTTTATTATATATGAATAAAAATCACTTTTAATGCAATTCAAACTCATCGTAAGGTATTTATAGTCTCACTATTATTTCTTATAGAAAAATTCCATATTCACTACATGTTTCATTTGTATGGTGTGAATATTAAACCATTTAAATGTTATACCATCAAAAGTTTCATTAAATTATTTTAATATTTTTATTTTATGTTACCTTTTTAGGGATATTATTATTGAATAGTTTTAAATTTAGTAACGGATTTATGTTACAATTTCATTATTTATCAAGATTGGTTATGATTCAACTGATGATAATAAAATTTCATAATATAACTCTCCAAAAAATAATTAATTGTATTCTCATATATTTATTCACATGATAAAATTTGTTCCTACAATTTTCCTATTTTTAATAATTCGATATTCTAAATGAGGTTTTTTAAAAAAATGACATTATTTTACCCATGGGTAAATAATTTTTTCATCAATATACATGTTATGTAAAAAATATTTCCGAAACGTTTCAAAATTACCCTCCGAATATATAAATTAATTTTATCCAACGATTGACCTTTTATAAAGAATTAAAATCAATCTTCTTTGAATTATACAAATTAAGTGATTATTGATTTTTTTAAAAATATTATGACATGATTTTTTAATTTTGGATCATACTGAACAAATTGAATTTACAACCATCATGAATGGTCAATTCATTGAGGGTTTCATTATAAATTTGCATGATTTAATTTAAAAAACAAAATATATATATTTATTAATATACATGAAATTTTTATATTTTAAACAAGTGATTTTAATCTTATGACGGTATTTTCATAATAAAATGTTATAAGAGATATTTTAAATGATGTTTTCATCTCAAATGTAAAATTGATGGTACATATTATTTAAAATATATATTATCAAATGATAGTATAATATCTTATTTTTAGATGGAATGTTATTATTATGTATATGTGTTTATGAAAAAAAAAATTTACATAGGTTTTTCTATAACTAATTAATGAAATGATTATGAATCCTATTAGTTTTATATATGTTATTCCATTTTGAAATAATTATGAAATGAATTTATTTTTCATGGTTTATAATATGATGAATTTTTTATGATAATGTTTTAAAAAAACAATGTTTTTTTGTAAATTTATTAGTATTGTTCATTATATAACCCTCAAATTCATTAGGTAATGATATATATTTCATGAGATAAATTGGGAATGAATTTAGAGTGATGTTGGTTTATTAAGGGATTATTTTCTACTATGATAGTTTTAGTAGTGAACCTTGAATAATATGATGATATAAGGAATAAAAATAGGACACTATGATAGTCCTATAAGTGATACTATACTACTAATGAAATGATTATCTATTTTCATATTCTTGGAACAAACTGGTGGAACATGAAAATGTTATACAGTCATTACAGTTGTTCATTGATTCTATTATGTTTCATGTCTTCTAAAAAATAATTATTTATTCCATTATTCAATATTATGATCTATGATAAGTATGAAAAGTTACTTAAAATGTTAATCTAATGTTATCATAACATTATACTCATGTTATTATTTAAATAATCATTGATATTCCAATTGTTTTCCCTCAGTGAGTATATTATAAAATTATTTAAAATATTTTGTTTCCCCATCATATAACAAAAGTTTTTATGAATGACATATCTAACAAGGCTTCTAGTTATTAAGAACTAAGTGGAAGATGATATATCCCTTTTATAAACTAGTTTTTATGAATCCATGATTCTAAATAAAAGAAAACCTTACATGACTTAGGCATGTATGTGAAAAGGGTATTGATTATTCATTTAAATAAATGCAATATAAATATATGAAAAGAATTGTCCCCAATTTTTTTTACGAGTAGACAGTTGAGTTAATCATTAGATGTTAAAATTAGATAAATTTTTTAAAACACATTAGGATAAACATATATAAGGTAAAATAGCTTATAATTTTGGTAAGATGGATATTATGTGATTATCCTTGAAATAAAATCTTACATAGATTTAAAAAATTAGAGACACTTTTTTTGAAGATGAATATATAGGATATATCAACATAACAAGTTTCATGAGTATATAACATTCTTATATATGATTTATAGATCATGATCCCTTATTATGCTCCTTGGTTGACACTCTAAGGGGATATTCATGGGTAAATACACATTTTATTCACCAAAAAATATGAAGGATTTTAATTGAAGTGATTGTGGATAGAATAGGTTAAACATAAGAAGTTATATATTATAATTATATTTTAATGATAATATCATATGAATAATTTTTTTCCTAAATATTTTTATTATTTCATACATGGCAATTTTTAGTTTTATGGAATAACATTAACCGGGATGAATTCAGTTAATGTTGAATGTGATAGATAATGGAATAATTGTTCACATGTGAGGAAAATTGAAATAGAGCAGTAATGTAAATCCTTATGAGTATTTATAATATTCTAATGCATTGTATGATTTATAATCACAATGTAGATGACTTTAAAGACACATCGAATAATAAATATACAGAGTGTTTTAAAGATCATTTAAGGATGAAGATTAAGCTTCTTACATGTCAAGTATATAAGAAAAATGACCATAGGGATATATCATTGAGGAATGAGAAAATGTTTTATGTTTGGAATAAAAATGAATAAATTAGGTAACTATTAATGACAAATGAAGCCATCAATGGATGTAAATAATGTTCATCCAAATTTACCATCAATAGTTCAATGTCATATATATAAAGAATGTGAGAAATGTATAATCTTATTCTTTAATACTATGTTTATCTGATCAAACATTGAAGGAAATATATTACACCAATTGATGAAGTCAACATATTGAAGATTTCATATTTTTTGGATTTGATAATTATATTTTAGATTTTTTATACTAGTAGTATTCCTGATATAAGATTCATAAAATATGAAAAGATTTATTTTCAAATTAGATTTTCATAATGTATTTGAAAAAATATATTGACCGATTCTAACAACATGGAAAATTATTTTAGTGGTAATGTGAATTTGTTTAATTTTGATAAATATTTTATTGAAATTTAGGATATAAATATGATAGTTGGGTTATGCTGATTTTTTTAATGATTTGATGAAAAAATTAGAGATTTTATCTTGGATGAAGATTAGTAAATTTTTATATTTTTGGAATATACCGAATATTATGGGTTTTAATATTAATATTAAGAATTATAAAAGTATAAATTCTTTTATTAGAGGTTATCATAATCATTATAGATAAAATTTCGGCCTTCTAAAACACTTTATAGTTTTATGTGATCAGAGTTAGAGTTTATTTAAAATTTTACTATGATTCCAAAGAAACACTTTTTTGATATTTAAATAACATTTTGGGATAGTATAATCATTTATATTATGAAAATTTTATAGTGATATACAAATTAAAAATATTATTTAAAAATAAATTATCTTAAAGTTAATATTTTCATTATACTTATCATGAAGAGAAGGATTTCCTTTTTGGATATTATCTAAAAAAATTAATTATTTTTTTATGAAGTTTATTTTATTGTAAAACTATATTGTGATTTTCCATGGTGAATAATTATATTTTTTGAGATGCATTCCATTGTATCATTTTCTATAAACATCAGGTTTAACATGTGATTTAACATATATGATTATTTTCATAGAAATCAATTAAATTATTTGGAATTTATGCTTACATGAATGTTAACACCTTTTAAGAAAAAATATATCTAATATTGATAATACTTTTGATGTCGTTTTTTATGAAATGATATAATTAGAATATTTATTAATATTGTGGAAATTACGAATTTATATGTAATATTTCCAAACAAGATGGTACAATTTTTTTTGTATAATTTCTTAACTTGTGAAAACCATACAATAGTGGATAATATTTAAATATACGATGAAACAATTGATACCAATTATGGGATTAAATTTTTTATTATAGTTCTCAATGATTGAATAATTTTTTCTTCAATACCCATTGTTTGTATCAAAAGATTTGTTTGTGATAAAAATTTATTTGAGGATGAAAATATATATTTCATATATGGATATTAACTTATTATCTTAGTCTAAATTGTTAGTTATGTACTCATCTTAATTAAAATGTCTTAAACAAAAACAAAATTTCATATTCCTTACATTTCTGATGATTTGAGGTTCTTTTTCTCACCACATTAGTTTATGATGTTATGGTCATCAACATTATAAAGATCATTCACATTCATGTGTTCATGTATATTTAGACATTAAATTTCCACCAAGAATATATTTTTATTTATAATTTATTTTCTCTTATTTGTAATACAAGATAGTCGTTACACTATATGACATTCATATTTTTCTTTTCCCTCTTTGAAAAGGGAAGTTTTATACAACCCTTATAAGATTTATATCTCCGACAAAAGATATTTTCAAATAATAAAATGGGAACATGTATAATTTGTGTGGATGAAATTTAATAATGTAGTTTTGGGAGAAAATTTTACACCCCAATATTTAAAAAAAATAATATGTTTGATCATCTATACAAAATTACAAATATATCTCAATGAAACAATGAAGTATTATTATTTGAATGTTATAGTAAAAAAATCGTCATAAAATGGTAGTTTATGTTTATTTTTAACCATCATATTAAATATATATAATGTTTTTACTAAATATAATTTTATTCATTAATTATTTTGAAATATGTACTCAATTGTTTCTAATGTAAATTTATTATGAAAAAATTTGATTTCTCAAAAAAATTATTATTTTTCATTTATTGAGAAACTGTTATAACTATTTTTTGAAATTTGGGAATTTATATTTTATGAATGGAAATAAATTTTTTAAGTAATCATTTGAAAGATATACTAGGGTTATATTTTTATGTTTTTTAAAAAATACTAATTTTTACCTAATAGTAAAAAATGCAGTTTTTCAAATTCTACAATATTTCTAATAGTGTAAAAAATTCCTTATAATATTTATTTCATAATTTTATAAATGATTTATTTTATTTAATATAGAATAATTAATTCCATTTTAATCATTACTATTCCATATTGTGATCAAAGATGTTATTATGCTCAAATATGTATTTTTATGAAACTGTTTTTCATTGAACATTACACATTTCTACCAAAATTAATTCATACTGAAATATGAAAAGTAATGTGACCTAACTAGGTTTGGGATTGAATTACAGATGACGTATTGAGGAACCCTAATTAGGTTGGTGTGGTTTCATCATTTGATTTGGTGGATGATGAATCGAAGTACCCTAATAAGATTTTTTTGGTTTCTTTAGTTGATCAAGTGGATACTGAATTGAAGAACCATAATCATGTTTTTGTTGTCTCATCAGTTGATTTAATGGATGACACGTCGAAGAACCCTAATTGGAATGTTTCAATTTCATCCATTGATTATGTTGGGGTTCGAAATCCGGATTCCCCCACAGATGTTAGTTATTTGAACCCTATGATCGATTCTATATGTTGTGTTGACTGGGTGGATGTTGTGTTGTGATAAGTTATAATTAGTGATTAATACTTTGGGGATGGTGTATCTTCTTTAGATATTTTATCTATTAATCCCAATGGTTCCACATTTTTTGATGTAGCAAAAACTCTCTATAAATGAGAATGGTATATACCATATCATTATTGATTAAGGTGTGTTGAAGGTATGAATTGATCAGTGTCAGTTTTCAATAATTGGTTTGTTGATCATTTATAAAGGATAGAATCAAATTAATGTGGATCATTTTTAACAAAATCTTGGATGAATTTGGGGCTTCAATAAATGGAAAATAATTTTGATTTAAATATGAATTTAAATATTCTGTTGCTTAGAAATTTATCTTCTACAATATAAATCATGTTTCCTTTTTTCCTTATTCATGTGATCTTGATTTCAATCCATATATCCAAAATCATACTAATTCATAAATCTAGTTACACATTCATTTGATCAATTGGGTTCTTCTACATCCGTGAATCATAAATTATATTGTTTCTTATATAGGGGAACCTCTGAAGCTTGATGATAATACAATTATAGGTAAATATGGAGTATTATGGATGGTTTTTAGTTTATGTTTATATTATTTATCCAAGGAAAAGTAAAGAAACGTTATTGGTTGATGTCTTAAAGATTGATGTTGAGTTTTAATATGAGGTTGTTCTATCTTTTTGGGATTTTTGAAAAGTGGTTGTCCAACATGTTTTATGATGCTATCATGTTATTAGAATCCAAACAAATAATGTTGGTTCAACCAAGAATAATTATGCTAGAAATTTACAAAATAAGAAGATGGGTTTAGACACATATTCTAATAATAAAGAATAAAATATAGGCATGGAGGTGCATATTCCCTTGTTGGGGGGTTTCACCTGATATACCCATATATCTCCATAAAAGGGATGATACTATGTCTAGTAAGGAGTCTAACTCTTTAATTTATGGTGAAAATTTCATGGTGCTTAGGACGATCATAGAAAATTCCACTAGAAGTATTATTGGTACTTGTGGTGATCCTAAAGATCCAAAATCTTTCAGTAGGTCATGGGAATTTTATTTGGATTTTTTGGTCATGTGGATTCAAAAATGGAACTTGTGGTATTGGGTTGATTGTATGACCATGTTCAATCTAATGTTGGAAGGGATATACATAAAGAAGTGGATGGGGAACTAGTGAAAGATTGCTCCTTCTCAGGAAAGAAAAGTGTATAATGAGGATAGCCTCCCCAGAAAAGAATACTATTTTCACAAGGCATCTTATCATCCTATCATTTTGGAAGGGTTGAACTAGAAGGGACATGGAAACAAATTACGAAATATAATGTGGGTCTTCTTAAAAAAAAATTATTGTCGATGATGTGGAATAGATTATTGAGATATTGGTCGTGGTCAGCCTACTATGTCTTCTTCAATGGAGCTCACTCGGGAGAAACGTGAACACCTCGAAAAGTAATCCATACTCTTTAATTAGAATATTAACTCTCAGAATGGGAATATACTGATGATATAGATTATCTTTCTTCTTCTTGTTTGTTGTTTTATTTTTTTTCATGATGTCTTTCCATTTTTTTTAACTCGTCCATTTTCTCTTCCATTAATTGTCTATTATTTTTCAAAAAATTATGGTAAGAGCAGGTTCACCTTGATCCTAGACCTTTTTGGAAAAAATGAATATATAGAAAATATCACAATCTTGACATTAGTATTTTTAATAATATTACAAAAGGATACTGAAAATGAAATATTGGTATATAAAATTTTATTTAAAATATTTATTTTTTATCATACTAATTTATATTTATTATTTAATTTTTAAAAAATTACCATAAAAACTTATGTAATGCCAGCACAATATTTATTCAATTAATATAAAATTAAAATAAAATATTATAAAAATAATAATAATAATAATTTTTTAAAAAAATTATCTTCCAAAAATTTTTATATTAATAATATAATTTAGATATATTTTATTTTCTTATATTCAAATTTCTTTGATCTATTTTTATTTTAAATTTAAAAATACATGAATATTTCTTAAAATAAAATTTACAGTATTTTATAATATAAATAATTAATTTAATTAATTTAAATTCATAATAATCATGAAATGATTAAAATATTACTAGATACAGTCTAAAATTTCATCCATTATCAATTTAGGATATAATTTTTTCATTATAGGTAATATTATTTTCATTTAATATAAAAATTCATTACCGTGATTATGATTAAAATTTGTGAACCAACGGGTTAAACAAACTGATAATGTTTAAAAACATACCAAAACCTATAAAAATTGAATTTTATGATGGTATTTCTACATTGAACTATTTCTAATTTAATATATAGAAATTTTATAGAATATAGACTAATATTTAAAAAATAGTATTTTAATTTTTTTCTGAAATTCCATCTATGCCATTTCTCTACCATATCATTGGAAACCCCAAAACTCTTTTATTTACACAAAATTTTCAATTATCTCATTTGAAAACCCTTCCCCTTTCCATTATAAGCATTTATGTATAAAATCACGAGGCTCTTTTCAACCCATAGTAAAATCCCCAAGGCCCTTATGAATAAATTTAATGGATTTTAAAAAATAGTTAGGTAATAATCTTTAGCAACTCATTCATATTTCTTTCTTTTAATACAAAAAAAAAATTCTATAATACCCCACTCATTATTTAATAAATAATATATCATAAATATATTATTTCTTTTTTATAACAATGTTTTCCTCTTTTACATCCTATGGAAATAGAAGGCATCACTTGGGCCTATATATGAACTTGAATATGCATATAACCCTATAATTTGTTTTTAAACTCCATCTCTCATGGATGGAAATTATAGGGGTTTAAATTTTTATATGATATTTATGAAAAACAAATTCATTTATACTTAAAATATCACATCTACCATATTACCTTATAATTCATTGGAAAATTATAACCTTCCTCGTGTGTGCCTATGGACTACCACATCTATGAAGCGATGTGATTTAAATATCGGTATTTTAGTATGGTGTTAATAAGGAATAATTTAATAAATATATATAACTTATATAATAAATGATTTATTTTTTATGATAAAAATATTATTTACCTTTCTAATGTTGCATTTTTTGGAAATTGAAAAAATCATTCTTGTATATGTATGACCCACTGTATCTATGAAATGTGTAATTTATTTTATTATCTCTATCCTATTTGGATAACTATAAATATGTTTAAAATTAAAATATTTTATATTTATAAAATGAATAAAATCCATTATTTTAAGGAACTAATATTAATGAATATGAAATAGATTTACGTAAATTAAATATGAATGAAAAGAAAAATAGTTAGGAACTGAAAACAGTGATTTGGTAAGGAACTATAAATAAGTGGGTGTTGAAACGTTATAAGAGGATAATATATGATATTATTTGTATTTTAATTATTCTGAAACATATTTAATTTAAATTTATGTTTTTTAAATATGAAATTGAATTACATTATTTGTAATGAAAAATCAAGGTATGTGATTTCTAGTCTCAAGTTTATTTATAGGAGACAAATGATATATTAAATACCAATTTCAATTTTATAGGGAGTATAATTCCAGACTGAAAAGTTATATCATTAATCAGAAAAAATTATTTATATTTAAATTTTATTCTTATTTTATTCATTATTTAGTCATATAATTCAATTGTCACAAAATTCTTAATGAATTTATGTTACATTATTATTATTTATCGACTCTATTTTTTGAATAAATTTACAATTTACAAGATTCATAATCTACCTCTAATGAGTAATTTCTAATTTTTTATCCTTTGGTTACTTTTGGACATTATATTTTTTCCATACATTTTACTCTCTTTAGGATCTGAAGAGCCTGAAAGAATATTTCTATGGAAAACAAACATTATTTATCTCTTATATTGAAAATAAATTTTATTCCTTATCCATGTTTTCTAAAATGTATCCAATATTTTCGAAAAACAATCCAATGATTTTTTAAAGTTATTTGAACCCATTAATTAATTTACAAAAAATGGATTAAAAGAAATCAAATTGTCATTTTCTGAAGGTGGTAGTGTTTGATTTTTTTTATAAAAATAAGAAAATAATGTTTTATATTCACTTATATGTCATGGATTGAATTTTCCATCATCATGAACACATTACACATTAAATCATCATTTTTAATTAAATGATCATTTTTTCTATAATATTAGGAAAATTTATATATTTTAAGAATGGGATTTCAATTAAAAGTGGTTATTTTCTTCAGAAAAAGTTTCAAATATATATTTTAATTTATTGTTTTATATATAATCGAATCCTATTATGTTACCAAATATTTACTAGGGATATTATACAATGATTGAATCATTATATTTTCACTAGATTGTTTATAAATATAATTACATGATGTTAAAGAATCTAATTATATTTTCATTGTTAAAGCTATGATGAATTGTAAAAAAAAATTCAAATCATTTATTTACCAAGTGCTATGACATGATTAATTGTTTATAAAACCTAATTATTGTTCAAGGGTTATGATATGAAAAAATTATTTATGATATTATTGAACATATAAAGTTGATTATCTTTCTGTGGCAGTACATCTCAGAATTTTATAACATTCCAATGTTTTGGGTAAATATTGATATCTCATGGGATAAATATGTTTAGAATGTAGAGTGATCATAGTTTAGTAAGTGACCATATCCCCTAATATAGTATTGGGATTAAATATTTACTAATAAAATGAAATACATACTGAGTCGAATCCAATATGATAGTCTTGGTAGTGATTCTTTACTGATACGGAAATGAGTATCTTGGATAAGGTGGTTTCCACAAACTTGAGTCTCATTCTATTTCTATTATCACATTTATCATGTTTTATAACTTCATTATGGTTCATATCTTATGAAATGCCACGATTTATGATTTTATTAAGGATTATTTTATATGATATTTTGGGTATAGAATTTATAATGGAATTATAATGTTCTCATACACTTATAATCATGTTATGTATATAAAGTAAAATGACATCTATATGGGATACCATTATATAAAATATGAGGTCGCAATTATTTATGTTTCTTCTCCCTAGGATTCCATTTAATGGTTTATTTATTACGTGTCATAGAAGGGTTCTAGTTACGAGTAACCTAGTGGGGGTATTATATAGATATTTTATGAATAATAAGTTTATTTATTGCTGTTTCCAAATATGAAAAACATTTTCGGCCATTGATTTGGAATTTTTAAAGTAAATTGAATATTCATAAAATAATTTGTTTCATATATTTATGAAAATAAATGGTATATATAAAACTGATCCACTAAATGATTGTGTTTTTTTCTTCCTGATGGATTGGACTGAATGTTTTCACTTCATTTTCTCATTTGGAATTTCAACATGATTCATGGATTCATTATGTTACATAATAATATAAATAATATTTTTCAATAAAATTAAAATAACATTGAGGTTATATATAGGAAAATGATTTCATTTTCCATTTCATCCATAATTAAAATGTTTCCTTGGGATTCCAATTATAGAATAAAACCAAAAATCATAGTGTAAGAAACAATAATCACAGTGAGAAAGCATATAACTATGATAAATAATTCACATGTTGTCAAAATCCTGTCATTTTTATTTTAATCTATGACATAACAAGTTTAACCGAATACATCCATATCCATAATATATTTAAATAATTCAAAATTATTTAGAAAAAAATATTAATTAACCCTGACATATCCCTCTAAAGTTCCATTTCAGGCATGCCGCCTCATTCCCACTAATAGTTTACTAACAATGATAGATTTAATACAAACTCCAGGACAATCAGATTTTTAAATTCTTATTCTTTTTTATCCCTAGCCACAACCTAATTATACTCTCTCTATACGTATATTTTTTCCCAATGGAAAAAGTTATTTTTTTCCTATGATATAAGTTGTTATTTAATAAATAGTAAAATCTTAAGGGTTGTCCATAATTTTTTTTAATTGTGCTTTCCAAAAGTAAATAATCCATTATATGATAAAACATATAGAGACCCATATGATTCATAAATAAATATTAAAAATTGTTATATTAATACTCATTAAATAGAATTACGGTCCATGCCAGAACCATAACAGTTTATTGTATTTGTAAACATTGATACATAAATAACAGGTACAAAAATGACCTCGAATATCAGCCACTTATTACAACTCCTAAATCACACTTAAAAACATGTATATAAAACAATTATTTATATCTTATGAAAGATAAATAATAATAAAGGGAGATATAGAATGCACTAACGGGTAAAAAATAGAGATATAGAAGATCATTTAAACATAAAACGGGCATAAATTTAAGGAACCAGGATTCTGAAACTTATATATTTTATATTAGTATATGAATATTCATAACATAATGTCATTATACACACCAAATTAATTTATACCACCATCAATTGAAAAATTGAACTCATACAAAACTAGTCCATAAGTAATATATGTCATCATCTACTACGTTCTTTATAATTATGATCCTTTTTCATCATATCATACATAATATCATTGATCACATCATAGGGGAGGGAAAAATAAAAATGGGTGCGGTCATATTCAATTTATAGGTAAAAAGTGAGATACCATTATAACAAGATCATGAGTATGAGAACATGATAATACGATATGAAACACATACTCTTTATAACAGTGGACATATACATGAGTCATGCAATAAATATTGGAATTTTATAATACCTGAATCATAAGGTAATTTAAGAACATGAGACATGATATCATAACATTGGTATAAGACATATATTTGTTCCACATACATAATCATAAAAAATATTATATTATTGTTAACTACTAAGACATTCATAACATGATTATCTTTGGATAACATCCCATATACTTCCTTCGGTCATGAGATAACTCATCATGTACCCTTTGATCTCATGTATCATTAATACATACCCAATTAATTGTAAGAAGATATTAGTCCCATTGATTACATAATTAAAATCATATAAACTTGTTCAACGAGATGATAAAACATTCATTATATAACAACATTAGAAAGGTGTTGGCTTTCATAAAAAATTCATCAAAACATAAACTATTGAAAATAAAATGGTATCATAATATTTAAATAATTTCATTTTTTAATATATCAATTAAAAATATTTGTGTATAATAATAATTTTATCATGGAATAACCCATGAAAGAGAAACAGAATTTATAATCATCTTTTCATCATAAATATAAACCATTCAAATGAATAAAAAGAATAGAATATTTGGATCATATCCCCAGTAATGAATAGATAACATCCAATGATGTAATATTTTATAGAAATTAATTTTGAGAGATCACATTGGAAATTTTTGAAGCAGAATACCTTTTCCATCTTAAAAAACATTTTAGGACTAAAAAAAATTTCAAAATTATTTTTCTAGAATGTAATCTTTAGAAATAATTAATATTAATTAAAAAAATTTCTTGAAAAAATATCATTTCCACCTTGAAATAATATACATAATTATTATAAAACTTTTTAATAATACTTTTTATTTAAAAAAGTGAAACTTATAAAGGAATGTTTAAAATATTGAGTATTTATGATGGTGAGAAATGTCATACATATTAAAAAAATATACCTTTATCATTTTTGGTCAAAGAAAAAAGGGGTTTATCTGAAAAATATTCATAATGATTCATTCAAATCAATTATTATATATTAAAAATTGGGATTTTTTTATAATAAATCATTTATATAATGTTAAAAAAAATTTAAAAAAATATAAAAATATAATATTATATTAGATGAAAAATAGGTCATCAATTTATGAGAAAATGAATATGATTTTTTGTAAAAAAATTCCTCAGAAATCATATAAAAAATGGGTGGAATAAGAAATTAGATTGTGTATTCTCATGAAATAATTATATTAGAATAAAATTCATTAGATTTATGAGACATGGGTCATGTTATTTCATTGTCAGACACATAATCCTAAATAATCCTGATAAATAATGACAATGTATCATAATAACCACACCATATTTGTAACATTAAATCATAAGACCCATAAAAATAATATTAAATTAAAATAATAATATTAGATGAATAAATAAATTTATGATATTACATGCAAAGAGGATATATATATACATCATTAAAGAAGATATATACATAATAAATCATATGTCACAAAAACATTTGACACAAAAAAACGCTTCCAAATTTTGTAACTAAAGAAAGGTCAATGCCTTATTGTTTTATCATAAAATTTATATGTAAAACCCATTAAATTTATGTATATAAATCATATTTTTAATTAATTTGATGTATATACCCCATAATAAATAAATAAGTAGTGAATTGGGCATGTGACTTTGAGATGTAAAAAGTTATATGGAAATCCATTACCTTAAGTATCAACTTATTTCATACACATTTTAACATCGTCTACAATAATTATTAATTTACTACAAATAAATCAAATAAACATACTTATATATATCATACTATATATTATTTACTTATAACCATTTATTTCCAATGCAATAACAATACCTAGTTAAAATATGGTTTTGGATAATAATAATATTCAATCATGTATGTTTTTATTAGTTATTTATAGTCCACATACATTGATTATGGTTCCATAATCTAAAAAATTACAAAAATGATATCAATATCTTATGTTATCATTATGCAATTATTTAGTATAATTTATGAAACTTATAGGTAGAAAATGAAATACATCGTTCATGGAGATGTTATACAATATGTATGAATGAGTGATGCTTCAATTTTCATGATATATTAAATGAAATAAAAAATATATTACCATTATAGAATATATTTTATTCATATATATTTCTATTTTCTATTTAAACCTATTTTTATAACCTTCAATGCTAAGCATATGTGAATAACGAATCACATTGCTTCGTGAGGAGGTAGTTTGTATTACACACAATCAATGTTATTGTATTACCAAAGAATTTAAAGAAAACAAGGAATATCTGATATAATTATCACATAATAATAATATCATAATTATCTTATATCAAAAATAAATACTCTATTAAATTCAATCATGATATGTGGTGATGGTAAAATAATAAAATCAGTTCAGGAGATGATAGTCTGTCATACTTATGAAGGGTGATTTGGAATCCAAGTTGATGGAAGAGTATATGTATATGGGGTATGAAATAGACAAAATAATATACTAGTATAAGGAATATCTTTTTAATATAATTATAATAGAAAATATTTTACGGGGGTGGAAGATGAAAGATAAAATTATTCAGTTTTGGAATTTACCTCTTCCTCAGACATCCTCTTAAAGATTATACCTAATGTATTATAAAAAAGGAATAATAATGAAAATAAGGACTGTATTATGTTATTATGGAAGTAATTTATTTATTTATTAGTTTTTTTTGAAAAAAAATGTTTTTTATTTGTAAAGATGATCAGATAAGGGTGGCCTTTTATAAGTGAGGTGAGTGTAATAATAGTATTTTTTGAAAAAGAAAAAGGGGGTACCAACATTTTTTTCATAAAAAAGTATACATAATGGAAAATTCCTTTATCCTATAATAATTACGTCAAAATATTGTTATCTAATTGCTACTGGGAAGGTTTTGGGTCATTTATAACAATTGAATTTTTTACCTTAACCCCCCAATAAACCCTTTTTCACATTAACCATGAAAAATAATGTTTACTATTTTTAAAATTAATTATGTTAAAAATGAATTTCACATGAATAGATAATATAGATTATTTTAATCTAAATACAAAATCAATTTTTTAAATTTCTATTCACATATGTTCAAAATTTTAATATAAAATTAATCACATATCCATGATGAGAAAGCAAATTTTCAAATAATAATATTTCGAAAGATTAACATGTTTTTATATAAAATTTAAATATGAAAATGAATAAAATTAACCATGTTAGAATAATATTTATATTATTGAACAGTTTTTACTCTTTAAAATATTTTAGAATAATTTTTATGTTCATCAGATATTTAAAAAAAATTATTGAAAACATATTCTTTTCAATATTGATTAGAAATTCATCTCCATTAAAAACTCTAAAAAATTCATGAAAAATTTATTTTAAAATATTTATTTAAAAAGTGAATTTATATTTTTTAGTTTCATTTTATAATTTTATTAAAATTAATTAATAAAATAATTGACAAAAATGTGGGAAAATTCAATTTTGAAAAATAGAGTTTGTAAGAATTTTTTTTGATTAATTCATATCATATTACCAGAAAAAAAAATTAAATATTTATTGAATATATCATATATATATTTCATTCATATCAATCTATAAATGGTATTTTATAATTCATTGAAGTCAATAGGGTTTTTCTGTATTAAAACGGTTTTTGAGTAACTGATTTCCATTATTTTAAACTTGTTTTAATTTTCATTTTTAATTAATTGGTCACCAAATAATTATTTTTTATAGATTATTAAACCATATATTTGTATAATTTAGTAAATAAAACTAATACAAACCATTCCAATGTATTATGGGTAAATATCATATTAAATAAAAGTATTTTAATAGTAGGTTGAATAATGTTTAAAAATGGTGTTCTGTATAATGTAATATAAACTCAACAATGAATGTTACGCACGATAAAAATGGTTTTGGGTATAACACTAGCTAAACAAGGAGTTTCATATTATAAAAAATATTTAAAAGATTAAATTTATTTTTTAAAAATTATCAAAATATCGTTGTGTTACATTTTACCCCCTTAAATAGAATTTTACGTCAAAAATTCACCACTCTAATACAAAAATGGGGATATTATGCCTCATAATTCCACATATATCTCCATAGCTTCCCCAAACTCATGGTTTCAACAAAAACCATTTACGAAGGGAGTGGTATTATTTCACAACACATTGTCTCTATGGTGTAGAATCTGTACCAGTAGTTCGATATATGACAGGACTTTCTACAGTGGTATGACTTATGAGTTTAGTACATGTGATTGATCATTAAGGTAAATTTTCAAGAGAGTCTTCTATTATATTGAATTTCTTATGTTCTTATAGATTTCATTCTATAAATTCATTCTAGAACAGTGGATTTTTACACTCAAACAAATTTATATGGATACATATGAATGGTTGAAAAAATATATTATAATGTGAATTTTCCTCTAGAATAAGGAATTTATTATAACCACCTTAATAATGCATAGAAAAACTTCATATAATATCATATGGATTTTGAATTGTTCATTAATACATACCATATGTCTGAGGATGATATAAAATGATAAAACTAAACATTATATAAAAATATTACTGAATAATTTAATTAATGTCGAGATAAACATCAGATGCTAATTAGATACAATTGAATTTGGCACTAAATGTAAAATTATTACTACCTTTATTGTTATTTTGGAAATCCAATCAAGTGAGAAATCATCTCTGATAAAAATGATGTTTTCTAACATTGTAAGTTGATCAATTATATCACATAATTACCTAAATTTCAACGAAAATATAATCCATAACGGATACCATTACCATTGTCATATGTACAAAATGATTAAAGGTATTCATCCTAAAATAAATTTTTACCAAAAACATTTAAAAAACCAAATATTTTATTATAAAAACATTCATATAAAATATCCTTAATATTGATAAACTCACATAACATAAAACCTCAAATGTGGTGTTAACGAAATTGTACATAATATCAACATTAAAATCATATACCAATGATGGTATCTATACATATTAAGATAATAATATATGAATACATATAAACATCCAAGAATTATTTCAAATTTTATTTCTTTCATATGATCTTATCTTATAAAAAATCAAAAGAAGCTTCAGTTCATCCTTATATAGGTAAAATATCTAATTTGATGTCATTAATCAAAACTCCATTTTATGGGAGATAAATAATTCTCAAATCACAGGAAATTTCACCAATGTATGATATAAATGATTCACATATGCCTCATTCATTCCAAATCAAACATTAAATTCCATTCTAAAGAGGGGTGGATAATGTACCCTAATCGTTACAATTCACTTATTCCATTTGGATTTCATTTGGATTTAATTTTCCTATTTAATTAAAGGTTTTCCAGGATTATCATCCACATTAGCCCTTGGATTGGGGAATTGATTCACATAATAACAAAACTCCTTTCACAAGATGAACTGGTGTCTTGGGGCTTCATTATATTGATCTATCTCTCTTTCATTTTGCTGGTTGGCATCTTCACATCACTTATACTATCTATTTCACTAATAATAGTCTTCTGAAAAATATATCGACATCATCTTCCTCTTAACAAATTCACCTGAGTAATTCATCATATATTTCAATAGTGTATGTGATTTAATTTTCTATCAAACATGTGATTTATTATAATTCTCATGACGCTCTATCATTTATTTCTTATCAATACCATTAGAATGGTTAAAATCACCAATTTATTTTTTTATATTTATGGAAAATATAATGAAATATTTGAAGTTACTAAATTTTCTTATATCCAACTCCATTAAAATTCATGGGGTTATGAAACAAAATAATTAATTAATTTTTCTTTCTTGAGTGATGATTAAACGAGATGGATACCATAAATGTATGGTAAAAAACGTTTCAAAGGTACTAATATGAAGAATGAGACATGAATTGGTAACCCAATTCCTGACCCTAAAATACTATTAAATAAAGAGTTAACAGTTCAAGAATAAGGTGTAATAATATTACACTATCAAAGAATTCAGTGAAGTAAAATTTTGTTGGACATAAAGAAATCTCAAAAAACACATTTTACAACATACCCGAATAGCATGACACTTACAAATATGTCAGGTAAATTAGAAATGATAGCTTCAATATGTTTACCTAAAAACCTTATATTCATGTTGTTTCTTCCACCATAGGACATATCATCATTATAGAAAATAAATGGAAAATAAGACAAAGAGTGAAAATCATTTTTCTAAGATGATGCAGAATGCTAGAAATGAAAAAACCACTGAGAAGATAACCAAATACAAGAGAAATAGCTCCTAAAGATATAAAAAACCTAGAAATTATAATCTCATAAACATATCACCTAAGGACCTATCCAATAAATAGTGCATTCTAACATGAAGTTTGTGAATTAAATAAGGATAAAGAAGACATGTCCAAATTTCTAGATATATGTAAAAAGAACAAAATATATCAGAAATCAAAAATATCAATTGAATGTGTCTAAATATGTAGATAACTGATCATAAAGGAAGCATCCAGAAAAAAAATTATATCTGTTTTCTAGAAACCACCCTAAATAAACTGATTAAAAATGTGCCAAATTTTAATAAGGATTCTCAATTAAAAAAACCAATTTTTGAAAGAGGAAAACAATGAAGAATCACAAAAAATGAATAACTCATAAGTTGATTTTTTTTATTTTTGATAAACTCCTCAACCACTTTAAAAAACATACATTTTATAATTTTAAATTAAATATCAACATGAATTTCACCATTTTTGTATTTATGAAAAGTAATTGTATCCCTATCTTCCATATAACAATCGGGTTCCTCTAAAAATTCCAATTTATATTTAATTTGGTAAGCATACATATAATAAGGGTCATATTTTTAATCAATATATGAGTCTTCAGATTCGGTTGTTTTCATGGATATAATCGAATGTTCATTAGGAATGGATTTGGGTTTACAATATTTTTTTTATTCTTAGTAAATTCAAGTTATCATGTGAATATATTTCTCTTGATGTTAATGTGATCCCTACACATTTAATTTTTCATTGAATTCTATTTGATGAAAACATCTGTATCGATCATAGATTTTTACGTTTTTTATAACTCAGTTTCAAGAGTTATTCCTCAAACTATCAATATTTATCAAAATTATCATGGATAGAATTATCAAGATTAGAGTGTTAATTGTTTCTCTCTATGGTCACTTTGTGGGAACTCAATAGGTAATGTATCGGATTTAAAAATCAAATAATTATCATCAGTTGTAGTATAAGATTTGTGCCCTTACTCTACGAAACTAGAGTTGTTATAAGTGTGGTGATGATTGTTAAAAAAACTAGTAGTATTCTTGATAGAATTTTTATCAACATGGTCCCATTAATGATCAGTAGATGGAAAAAACATTCATTTTTTAGCTTCTTTTTCAATAGAAATTGATTTAATGTGATAAAGGTGGTATGAATCATGTATTTTTATCTAAAATTCTTCTTTTGAGTGTCTAATTATAGAAAACATATTATTGAAGGTTGGAACATTTTATCCATCCATCGATTTGAGATCAAGAAATTCCTTTTCCATCATTTTTTTATATAATTTGAGGGATTTACTTACTAAAATAATCCACTTATTATCATCTCATTCCATGGGGTCAATTTCATTATGATCCATTGTATCTATGATGGAAATCATCTATAGATATTCTATACCTTTGAAATAAAAGAAAACCAAAATTAATTTTTCATTTTACGAATACCATAGAATAGAAAATAAAATTCCTATGGTACCAATTCATTTAAAAAAACTATAAGATCAATGTATATAATGACATAAGGTGGACCTGGAATCATAGTGGACTCAGAAAAATTATTCCCTCATAATTTTTTATATTCAATATGAATCATGGATTAATAATTTTTTTCTATAATAGTGGTGAGAATTTTCATTCTAACTTCTATATTTTATGCATACTCTTGAAGAAATATAATTTCATTTTTTGTCAAAATTAGTATTAGCATGATTACTTCAAGTTTTAGTAATTGAATAAAAATGAAATTATAGTGTAAACAAAAATAATAAGAGTGGGGAACCACATAATGATAAAAATACCAAAAGGATTTCAAAATCACGATAGATTAATTTTAATCTAATAATCCTTCTTTTTATCGTAGTTTAGTCGATTTTATCTTCTTTTTAAATCCTTTATGATGATTTTTATGGAGCTTGTGATTTTTAGATGATTATCTTATAGGATTCTAAAACCAATTATTTAGAAATCCCCATTTTGAGGCACCATCTAAACATTGATTACCTCACAATTCCCCCTTCTTGGAGTTTTGATGAAAATGTAGATTTGTTCTATAGCCACAAAAATTTTTAATATCTATAGAGTGATTTTATTTCATTAAAACCACCAGATCTACCCTTTATCAAAATAAAAGGATATTTTCCTATTCATCAAATCAACCATTGATATATTATTTAGACATACACCTTGATATATCCTTTGAAATATACCTGGGGATCACTCTAATATTTTCTAATACTAGTTACCAACGAAAAAGTAAACCTTTATATGATAAAAATTATAAGAAAACAATATTCTCACACCTAAGTATTACATAATAGTATAAAAATATAAATTAAATTACATAAAAATCAATGCTAGAATATTTTAGGTCTATTTAATTAAATACATGGGAAAATAAAAATTATTCAATATGTGACCTACATCATCTCCCACTATGATATTCATAACTATCACCCCTCTTGTGCATATAATACATAATTAATTTTTTCATATCCCATGGAATGGAAGAAAATAATAGTGTATGATCAGATTCTTGGAATGGTGAAAATGGTAGATATCAATATAACATGTTTATATGAGAATTAGAACACGGTAATAACATATGAAAACCTGGAATTTCCTAAAATATATCATAAACATGAATCATGTTATAAATCATGGATTTTTATAAGAAATGAATAAACATAGAGTCAACGAAGAGGACGCATGATACCATAAAAATTAAATAATTCATATATTTGATTCATATACATAATTATTGAAAATCTTATAATAGGGATACCCACAAATAAATGCACAACATGTATGTATTTTCATAACCACCCGTGTACGTAATTCAGACCAAGGATAACCTCCCTTGTACCCTTTGTGATTATAAAATATTAATTATTACCAAATTCATGGGGAGGTATATACAAGTCTCAACCATCACATAATTAAAATCATACATATTTGTTCCTTAAGATCATAAAACATTCATCATATCAGTACCTAATAAAAGAGATGGGTTTCACTAAAATTTCATTATACATAACATTTATAAAAATAATGGTTTTGTAAAAATTTTATCTTATCATCATATACTAACTAAAGAAAAATTCCATAGGTTTCAAAAGAATCATATCATGTTACATCCAATCATGGATACATAGTTTTCACATAAATCATTCCATCATAAACCTGAAAAATTTAGTGAAAGGATAATAAATCCATCATCGTATCATATACATAATAATGTATATATAACATCAATGAATGTTATCATAGATGTAAAATTATTTTTAAGTACCACTCAGAACATTTTAGAAGTAAAATAGACGTTCCACATAGAAAAATAATTTTAAAACTTGAAATTATTTTCCAACACCATATATTTGAAAATATACTATGATATGTATAAAGGATAGGTTAAAAATTTTTAAAATCATTTCTAAATGAAAATATCCTTTCAAAAAGGGAATACTATTTTTTAAAGAAAAAATAAATCTAAATTTTAATTTCATTGGAAATAAACATTCAAAAATATAAATTAATCTTTAAAACATTTAGGGGTCATGATGGCATTACATTATGTACATGTTAAAATAAATATTCCTTTCACATTTAAATTTTGGGAATTGTATGGAAGGCGACATTATGATTACATTAAAAAAAAATTTAAAAAAATTAACAATGGGTAAAATGGATTCAATAATTTATTTGTATAATATTTAATTTAATTATCAAAACATTTTTAAAAACTTGATTTTGGATGAAAAGGGAGTTTTTGACTGAAGATACAAAAAAATATGATTTCTCTCAAAAAATTATTTTTATCTATTGAGTACATAAATAGAGAGAAAATAATATAAAACATGAATTCCCATGACATAGACATAGGATATAAAATTTTAAGAGTTTATTGAGATATAGGTCTCATGATTTCATTATAAAAAATGTAATCATAAACATTCCCATAAACGATGGTATTGTATGATGACACTATTACCACTTTGATAATATTAAATCAAATGATCCATTAAGGAATATAATTATATTAAACCTAGAATATGAAGATTATAAATAAATTAATTATATTCTATCTAAATAATTATTTATATACACCTCATAGTAATGATATGTTCATAACAAAATGTATATCTCAATGAAAGAAAATTGAGACAGAAATCCCCTACCACCTTCGTTACTTTTCAATTATCAACACATAAAATAATGATCCTAAAATAGATATTTAAATCTGAATAAATATAATTATTTAAATTTAAAAAGTATCTTCTTGGGTTAGTGTATTCACCACAAAAAATAAATATGTTGTGAATATTGAATTTGTATCACATAAGTACAAAATTTGGATGAAAATACCATACCGTAAATCTAAATTTTTAATCATGTTAAAACATAAATTTTAATTACTATAATTTAAATATAAATAAATAATACAACTGTAATTATATATATCATACTATATATTATTTATCTGTTAAAATTTATTTACCTCTTATTAATAATTTTTTGTTAAAATAACCTTTCAAATGTGAACTAATTTTTTGAATGTTTTTTTTTTTATTTCATGTCCTCTCTAATTAATAATTATTACATCATAAAAAAATTAATTAATGATATAATTATCATATATATTCTATATATATTTACATGGAGTAATCCGTAATATATTGGCACAAAAAAAACTATTCATAGAGAAGGTTGGTTGTACGTACGCAGAAACATTGTTTCCATTTTCCCTAGAAATTAAATGAAATAAAGGTAAATAATATATTACCATTATAGAATCATTTTTATTTGAAATATATATATATATATATATATATAATATTTTTATTTAATAATATATTTATTACCAACCATAGAAACCATATGTTAAGAATAAATCTTATCACTTCAAGTACTTATAGACTTCTATAGACACGAACAATGTTATCATATTCCCAATGAATGGTAATTAAGAAGGAATATGAGTAATAATGGTTAAATAAGCATACTAATATTTTAATTGTCATATATAATCAACAAATATATATTTAAATCCATACATGATAGGTGTTTTTTGGATAGCTAATAACATCAGTTCGCGCATCAGTAGTCCTTTATACAAACGAATGATGAGTCTATATCCTATTTGATGGAAGTGGAGATGAATATAGGATATTAAATTATCATAATAAAATATCATAATGTTTTATAAACTTTTTTTATTATAAAATTATAATATAAGAATATTTTTAAGAGGTGTGATAAGAATTAAAACAATAATTAAAGCATATGAATTTAACTCTTGTTCGAAGAGCGTCATTATGTTTATACCTAAAGTCTTACTAAGATGGATTCATTACAAAAATAATGTGTATACGACTAGAGTATTGAATAATGGGTGTTATTTTGGTGATAAATTACATAACCAAATAGGATTCATATTGTAATGAGTATATGATAGGGGTAGAGTTTGATAGTGAGGACAGTGGCACACATGTACTTTTACAAAAAAAGGATTACCAACATTTTTAACATTACAATAAAGTAAAAAATGGAAAAATAATTATAATAGAAGAAATTAGTTATAAATATGTCTATCCAATGGGTATTTGACATGTTTTAGGTTATTTTTAACACATATCGTTTTATTTAAACCCCTCAAAAACCCCTTTTCACCTTAAATGTGGTAAATATTTTTTAATTTTTACTATTAATTACGGTGTAAAATTTATTTTAGATTATATTGTAATATAAATAATAATGATTCAAAATAACGAATAATTTTTCCCATAGTCCACTCAAAGTAGTAGAAATTATTAATTTATAATAAATCATGGAGATGTGATGAAAAAATGTGTTTTCAATGAATAAATTTTCAAAAGATAAAATCATTTATAAAAAAACAATAAGAAAATGATTAAAAATTTCATAATTGGATTAATATATTAATATATATATATATAATAAAATTATTTTTCATTTTAAACCCATTTTAAAAATTAAATTATTATATATTTTTAGAAAAATAAAAAAAACTATACTCAAATATAATTTTAAAATTTTGTTTTTAAAATGAATTTTATTTTTTCAAATAACTTTTATAATTTTGGTAAAAATAATTTTTTAAAATATCTATGAAAAATGAGAAGAAACTGTTTTTTAGAAAAAGGTATATTTCATGTATAAAATTTTATTTAATTGTATATTATTCCGATAAAACATAAATGATTATTTTTAAACATTATATTTAATATATAATATATTTATTTCATTATACTCCTTCATTAAATATTACTTTTTAATTTTTTTGATGTAAAACTTGTATTGGGAGTAATAATAAATCATTATAAAAAGATTTCCATTATTTCAAAAAATGTTTTTTTTTCATTTAATATTTATTTATTACCAATGAATTAATTTTAAATACATGTATATTCCATATATTAAGAATTTAAATAAACATTTTCATACCCTAAATTTCAACGTCTGGGTGATAATTATCATATTAAATAATTATTATTTAATAGTTTTTCATGTTTCTTTTAAAACCTATGTTTTATATAATAAAAAATAAAATTAATTTCACGTGTATGTAAATATAAACTAAAATTTTCTTGTTATGAAATCCCAACTAAGTTTTTTATTAAATCTAAGGTGTTGACATGAATATATTTATTTAGATAATTATATTTCCCAAAATAGGAAGTTGTCAAAAAAATGGTAATGAGAATAGAATATTATTCATTTAATATTATAACTAAAAATAAATATATTATAAAAATTATTAATAGAATAATAAATAATATTTTTAAAGACATAATTAATTTTTATATAAATCAACATGGTCAATTAGAACAAAACATTGGCATCAGATATGTTCAAAATAAGTTGGAATATGGTGTGGCATAATCATAATAATAGAAATATTATTTGAATTATGAAAACAAACACATTTTTAAGATAATAAAAATTCTATAACCTCCCATATATCCAATTAGGGCATGGGATAATTTCTAGTGTACCCTCTTTTAGGCTTGGATATCCATTAGTGTACCCACATTTGCGTATGTGATATCCTCTCTTGTACTTTTTTAGTTCACATAACATTAATCCTTAACAAATCCATTATAGGGATATAATATACTTTTCCAACCCATCACATTTTAAAAATCAATACCTACATTTTCCTCAATTTCTTAAGTAATTTATCAAATCATCATATCTTAAAATTTTGAAAATAAATTTGATTTCTAAATATTCCATAAAATTGATAATAAACGATTTATATAATAAAATTTATTAGTATCATTACATAATATCCCAATTATAAAATAATTAATATAAAATTATGTCCTGATAGAAGAAAACAACTTTCAAATATCACTATATCATTTCTTGAAGAAGGCACGGTTTTAATATAAAAATTTCTTATTTTAAATATAATTTTTTTAATATATTATGGAAACATTATATGTTAAAATATTATGGGTTATATATAAATGAATATTCATAGAATTGTGGGGTAATGATGGTTGGATATTATATTATTGTTGTGCATGTTAATACAATAATTCCTTTCATAAATTTTTTAAAAAGTCATAAGTACATTGTCAAGAGAATAGAAATATGATTCCATTGAAATAATTTATTATAGAAATTTAAAAAAGAGTAAATATTTAAATAAAAAATAATATGATAATATTAAAAAAATCATGTAAGCATTCTAAATAAGACAAGTACAAGGAAGAATATGATTTCCAACTGAAGTTAGATTAATGTATAATTTTATAAACCCATTTTATTATTATCTTAAAATACCATGTAGAGAAAAATATTACTATCACATTAAAAATTAATTGATAAAAAGGAGAAAATTTTATATGTTATTATATAAAAATGATCATATAATTATATTTAATGTTAATTCATAAATTTAAAAAAATCCGGAATAATTTGGTAATGGAAAATAAATTTATAACCTCAATTTTGACATTAGTTAAAATCTATATAAACATAAGAATAATAAATTTATATTTTTTAAAATAAATACTAGAAACAAGTAAAAAATTAATATCATATATTATTCCATTATAAAACATCAAAACCCATATTTTAATAACTCGTTGTAAAAATTATAATTTCCTTGTGTTAACTCTTTGGTTTTTCTTCAAAGTTTCAGTTCTGCAGTTTCTGTCCTTTTACATTGATCCTAGTTACATGATCAGTATAATTTTAATTTTTATATAAATAATATATATATTATTTATATGAAAATTTTTAATCATTGATGAATGGTATTTATGGACCAATTATTTAAACCTTTCCTAGATATTGTGTGTCATATGTATAAATGAACACTGATTTAGTATTATAATGAATATAATTAAAGATTGATAAATAATTTTTTTTTCATTCCAAATACATAATTATATAATATGTAAAATTTATATTCCTTAAGTTTATTATTATTAACATTCATGTTAAATGTAAAACGTTTATTTCATCACTTCAAGAAGGTGGTGGGTCATCATATATGCATGAGAGACGTTATAATCCTATTATGTAAGATAATGTAAGAAGGTAGATATGATGTAAAATTTAAAAAAGAATATTAATTCATAAATAAATTATACAAACTAAAAATCAATAGAAACAAGTATTTATTATCAATTGGTATAGGAAATTAATTGTATTTCAATGTGAAGGTGATAATACAAATTTAGTAACATGTGATACATTCATATCCCATTTGAAGGAAAAGTTAGAGAATAATGGTTCTTTCAAAATAATATTATCATTAATGTTTTTTATGGTACTTAAAAGTTTTATTTTTTGATTGTTATCAAGGATATTATTGATGTAGAAGAAGAAATAATTTCAAATTGGTCTGGTAGGATAATCGTCAATTCTTTCATTTTCTACCTTTTGATCCATTCCTAATAACCCTTATAATGGTATTTTATTAAGATCGTAAACAATAAATCATGTATATGGATGTTTAGAATACAATTTGGAATGTTTTATATTGTATATATCAAATAATATAGTGTAAATTTTTGAAATGTGGGTTTTCCTTTTATACGTGTGGGAGACGACACAAATGAAATTTCATATGATTTTAAAATATACTAATGTTATACCGAAAAAAATCATTCAAATATATAGAGATTAAATTTTTTTTATTATAACAAATTATTTTATTCTAGAAAATGGATCTTGATATTTTTAATTATATAAAAAATACATATCTTTTTCTTTATCACCATCCCTTAATAAATACATTTTAACTATAAACAAGGTGATAAATTCATACTGTTGTGAATATTCAATATGTCCAAAAATGAAAGTGTAATCATTAAAAACAATTATATTCTAAATAAAAATATTTAAACCAATTTATCAAATTATATTTTTATAATTTGAATAATTAAGTTAAAAATTAAAACTATGACATGCAATAAAATAATGTTTTCCAGAAAAAATGGATTCTTATGTAATAAATTTTTTATTACCAAAAATAAAATATTATTCTAGTTATAATAACTATAATTATAACATTAAAACTATTTGTGTACTAATAATAACTTTAAAAATATTTTTAAACATATTTTAAAATTTTAAATGATATTAATACAATGGCAGTTTTCAATAAAAAAGAGTATTCTTAACAACTCATCGAACAATAAATCATTTTTGAACATTATTAAATTATTTCTAGGATATTTTTACATGAACATTATAAAAAAAATTTTATTTTTTCCAAAAAAAAATTTCTAAAATTTTCAAACAATAATCACACTATTTTCTCACAAATTGCCAAAAAACCCATTTTGAGGTAAATATACATTTTTAGGTATATAATGACATTACTAAAAAATTTATAGTTATTCATCAATGTATTTTCATTATATAAAATTATTATACTTATGTTTTATAAAATATGGTTATACATATTTATTATTACAATTTAATGGATATGTTATAATAGTATACTATATTATGGTATATTTAGGCTTGTGATAGCATGTATCAAATGGAACTAATGAAATTATATTTATTAAAAAAATATTTCATAAAATATTAATGTGTTATAATAGGTTTCATGAATATGTATTATATTTTAGACGATATCAGGATAGCCATCTGGGGAAGGATGAGTATTTTATAAGAATATTTACCAGTCATCAATCTGAATATCTCCCTTGGAGGCTTTGTATAGTAACCTAAGAAATAAAACTCATTATTGTTCAGTGGTGGGTGTGGCCTATCAAATTTTACTTACTATCAATCATTTGACATCAGTGCAGATTCAAAATATTAGATAATGATTGATTACATGTCTATGATTGAAGAAGTCTTATGTGTGTTATTTAAATGGTCATATGGGGATCTCTATTAGTGAAGATGTGTCTTTAATATCTATCATCGGTATGGTCAATTTCAGTTATATAGTTACAAAATGTTGGATGAAAGATTTATTATAGCATTCAAGATCACCTGTTTGATTTGAAAGTAATATTATTTTTTAGAATTACTGTCTCGGATTACTTGTATGCATTTTCTTTTAAACATATCTTGACTGAATGTGTATCATCTCGATCCTTCCCATTCTCTAAATTGTGTGGAATTACGGTAAGTTCAATAATTATTTGTTATAGAGAGTCTAAAGGGAATCATTAAATCATAGAATAATATTCTTAATGGGAGGATTTTTTTTGGAAGATGTGTCATTGTGGAACATTTCATATTATCCTAAGACATGGACGTGTGAATAATTGGTTAGGGATAAGATGAATCATCTCTTTTTAGAAAATCCCTCTTATATGTGAAAATCATGGGATATTATTTCTTATATAGGGGAAAATTATTACATAATGATATTGGTGCATCTATCCATATATATTAGTAATAAATTATTCCTATTTTGGAAGATTTCGAGTGTTCTAATTCATATAGGGCTATTATTTTAGATGAGAAAAATAAAAAAAAATCCACCTGCTAGAAACTAATGCCCAAAGTCCAGCTAATGGAATTATAGAAATTGGGAATTCCTATAATAATCCCATCATCCATCTAATGGAATTATAAAATAATTTTATTCCCCTAGTAATTACATTTTAATGCCTACGAAATCACATGAGTCCATCGATTGTATTTCCAATTGTTAATACAACCTTCCTAGAGGTAATAAATGGGTGATGAAATTCTAGATAGGATAGTTAAAATAGATTAATTTGGAATTTTTATATATGAAAAAAAAATTAACTCCTTAACTGCACCTCTATATACTTTATTAGACTAGGTCACTTGGAGTAGTTTGTCATTGGCATTCACTTCACCTTTAAAATTAAATATATGAAAATTTGATCTTGTATCAATTAGTTCTCATCAAATTTTTCTATTCTGTCTGATTTTCTCTATAGAATTATGAAATATATGCTAGAAATCTTATCACGAACCATCCCTTAGGGCACATGTCATGCCTACCCAAAGCCCACATTCCATTGTGCAATGGTTGATTACTAGTACAAGAAATGCATATATCATAAAAGAAAAGGCATTGTCATTAAACCCATTTACCCATATACTATGTAAAAAAAGAAAACCACAAAGTAGATATTTTGATAGTAAATGTGTGAACCGAAAGTAAGAGGTACAATTTACAAACTCAACTAAATATAAAGTACAACAAAACGGGAAAACATTCTCCGAAGGTGATCCACCATGGGTCCTACCTGAAGGGTAGGTATAGCTCATCGTTTGTATTCAATGTCTCTCCCACATCAATCAATCACCTTCTTGCATCATCTATCTATATCTCCCCAAGAAATAGTCATGTTGACAGTCGTCTTCACAAGAGACAAAACTATGTGGGTGAAGCCTCTATAGGGGTGACAGTAACAATACCCAGTAGGCATTCTGAGGCCCCTATAGATCTCCTAGAATTACAAAAATTTAACACAACAAATCATTCTCTTAATAAAAAATCATAAAGTAAAATACTTCATTCACCAGTTAAAATATAAGGTACATGGGTAATGATTATTATTCATAAAGATAGATCACCATATTCTTCTTAGAGGTTCTACAATTGATCTTTGAAGGGTCGATGTACTTCTGATCCACAAAGGGTCACCTTGTTGTTGATCCATGAAGGTTCGATCTACTGTAAATACACAAAGGGTCATTGATCTACTGATCCACCAAGGGTCAGTCTACAACTATTCCACACGGGGTTGTGGTATTTCTAATAAATGAAGGGTCTCTCTAATGTTGTTCAACAAAGGGTAAATTTTATTCTGATCCATAAAGGGTCACTTTTTGCTGATCCACTAAGGGACGCTCTTCATTATTCACATGAATGACGTCCACTGGTTTCCCTCACATCATACACATGTTTTCTAGAGGATTAATTCCTCATGCCACTAGTCATATCTCAACCAAAATGAATTCCCATGAAGAAGTATCCCAAAGTACAACATTTTCATATGTCTTCCAATGCGACAGATGGCGCATCAGCAGACGCTCCTTTTGTATGATATAAGAAAAAAGATAAATAGGTCTGGATGAATTTGAGTCAGAACCAACTAGACCATAATCAAACATCCGAAAAACTCAATTGGTGTGTCACAAATGGCCTTCCCTATCCCAATGGTCCCATCACCATAGACGGTGCAGCAATCTGACACACATATTGTGAGAAATATTAGTTCTAATGAAACAGGACTGGTCAGGTCCAGGTCCTGTAAGGGCCTGTCCTGGCCGGGTCGTTGGGCCTGAGGGTCTGGCTCGGATCACGGGTCCATCCCACCTAGAATCCAAGACTACATGCGGGCCTATTATCACGGCTGACAACGCTAGTGGGGCACCACCCCTACTTCCAAAACCTCTGGTTGGATACTGTCGTTGGTGTATAGATGAGGAGCCATAGCGGTGTCTTCGTCTCCCCTGCACGACACATCATCTATATGCCATTCAACCATCTGTGGTTTTCATGTTGTGGAATCAACAGAAATCTCTTCTCCCAGGTTGCCGCCATCACTACGAAGATCATGTAATCATCTTTCCTCAACATTTCTCAGTCTCCCACATAGAAGGCTCAAAACCCAAGAGTGGTGGAGGGTTCGGGCCTTGTTTGGATTGACCCACACCATTTGTGTCAGCTTTTTATCAGAGGGGTGGAATAATAATCAACAAAAGTTTAAAATTTTCCCCAAATTAAAACCCGTAACAACAACCCACATGAACAAACGATATGCAGATCAACCCATCAGTCAGTTGATCCGTGTTCTTTGTATTATACCTGAATGGATGATATGAATCATAAAATACATAGACATCAAATTAATTCCCCTACTTGGAATCTGTTTTGTATATGAATGGGAAGATCCATATTCCAAGACGTTCCACGTTCATTGGAGCTCTTCATCACCTGTCAATCTCTTGATCAAATATAAAAAATATCGTTGATAGATCAACATTATTCATTGGAGGGTGACATCTCCAGTGTTTCATCTGAGATTCCTCCCATGGCTTCCAATTCATTCTCAAATGTTTTGATTTAAGAAAATAGAAGCTCTACATTGAGTTCATTAATGGGGTTTATTAACAGGGTTCATTAAGGATTCATAATTAATGTTCCAATTAATCACACGAATGATAAGGATACAAAAACAAGGTAACCAGTCATTAAATGATTCTTATTTATAGATAGTACTTTCACTGTAGTCTCACCCTTTATCAGTCAACTATTGGAATACAATAATATTACTCACATTGCAATTTTATTATTTTCTGAAAATTCCAAAAATTATCATTTTTGTCTGACCATTTCCGGTTATAGTTATGAATTTCCTATGTAAATACTGATAATGTGAATTTATTTCTACCCTCAGATTTGTAATTTGAGCACCAGTTCCAATGATTGAAAAACTATCTCACACATTTACTAAATGTTCCTTAAAAAAGATAAAAATTCTGTTCCAAGCTCTTCAGGCCTCGAAATAATGTGTCGTTGATTTTTTTGTCTCTTAATAATTCTATATCAAAAAATATCCAGAGTTTACATACCTTTAAAAAGATAATCAATTATTTTTGGGGCTGATTAACTGATCATTTTTTCAATCCTATCTCATTTCACATTGATCTATTGTGCTATTTGTTATTATAAGCTAGATTATTCTTGGTCAGGTTTTTATATTATGTTTTATAAGGAATATGATATCTTATCTTCTTCTCTCAAAATTATCTTATGTAATATCTCTTCTAAGATATAGTAATTATTTTCTAGGGAATCTTATTATATATATAAATGTTCCCATTTTCATATGTGTGTAAATCCCGTTTGTCTTTTCTTGCAAACAAAATTGTATGGTAGATGGGTTGGTATGTAATCTTTGGTTAGTGAAACAAAATTTATATGGTTTTCTACTTCATTTGTTATGTCCTGATCTACATTATCCATGATATTTTTAACAGGATTTTGTAAATGTTTTTGATTAATTATTTTATCTTAGTTTATTTAGGTAAATAATATTATTTTTCAATGAACTATGAAATTATTTATGGAATTTTCATCATAGAATAATTTTACTATAATGGGTTTTTCATTGACTTTTTTACAGAATAGGTATGATCCCTATAAAATATCTTAACATAAAAAACTGACCAGAGCCTTGGGTTTTTAGGTGTGGGTTATAGTGTGGGAACATGTACGTGTGTCTATGGGTGGTTCAATTATGGGATATTTATTTGATCTATTAGAAAAGTAAAATTAGGTTTTACATTATATAACCTCCTTAGGAATTCATCAATGGTGTGTTCTTATTTTCCCATATTTTTATAGATCTAGGGACATTATTAGTGTGAATAATTACCTGAATATGTTATTTTTAATAGAGAGACCAAATTTTCATAGACTTATGTTATCCAAGGGGATTTCATTATTCTATTTTTCTATTTTGACTTATTTTTTATGGAATCCAGTTATAAAAATAATATACTCTTTGATAAATGGATTATTAATGCATTTTATATGACTGGTGTTCTATGAAAAATAATTTATAACTAAGAAATGATAAATGTTTTTTAAAATGATTCTGATTTAGAATTGGAAAATAATTTTTCATGACATCTTTTCCTTCTATGTATGATATTTAGTTTATTTAGCACTAACATTCTTATGATGTACTTGCTTGGATCCAAGTAGTATTAAAATTATCACACCACACACATTCTAATGAATATGTATAGCCCTTGTCTTTTTATTTTAGAAAATTTATTGAAATGATAGTGAGGTGTCATTATTTAATTACTATTGTAGATGAGTATATATTTTTAGTAGTACAAAAAATGGACTAGTACTAACTAAAATATAGTGACAAATAATATAAATATTTAGAAATCTATTGAATTATAATATATATTGACATCTTTTTGTGTGAATTATTTATACCCATAATTGTTTTACAAAAATATATATCTACTTATATAAATTACCTAATTATAAAAAATAATTTATAAATAATTAAATATATTATAATATGAAATCCAAACTATGAAGTATATATTTTATCAATAATTTTTTTAATAACAAATCATTAATAAATAAAATTTACAGTATATTAAATCAATCAATTGTAAAACATATCTTTTAAATAATTGAATATATAAATTTACTAATTATTTGGATTAAAATATAATTTTTCAATAATAATATATTCATATATGTTTATTTTAATTAGTAATAAGTTCATACTATCAAATGAAATGATAATAAATTCTATAACATTCTTATAATTGATTATAAATTTGAGATTATATATAAAGATTCTACAAATATTATATTATTATTACATGAATATTATAAATATATTTATTAAACATATATTATTATATATATTAGAAATATTATATTCTTTATAAAATTAATTTGTTTTTTGAAGAAAATATAGTTTTAATATTTTATTAATATTTTCCCATGGAATCTAAACCCAAAACACCACATCACCACATTACTACTCCCCCAATAATCTGCCGACCTACAATAACAACTCCACCTTCATCCCCACCCCCATTCCTATTATTCCCCTCCACATTATAGCATAATGTTTTTATTCCTTAAGACACCACCATCGCTATCACCCCCCCCCCCCGACCTCACCATTGTGTCTCTCATATATCCCTCTATAACCACTTCTCACATCAATATTTCTATTTCCCCCACTCCCTTGACCTTAGCATCATTGTTTCACTAGTATATTTCCTCAAGAACTATGCCCTTATTACACCGCCACCAACATCAAACCATGGTGGCAATTAGATATTATTTCCTTATTTCAAATTTTCCCTGTTAATTTAATATTTATAAAAAAAGAGTAAATTTATTTCAAGTCTTAATGTAGTAGTAATATTTTTAATACGGATATATATCATTTAGATAATATATTAAAATTAATATTTTTCCCAGAACCAATATTTTTTCATTTGGATATGTAATAATATTTCACTTTTTTTATCCTCATAATAATGAATCTAGGGTTTTATTTCCCCAAGTAATTATTAATAATATTAGTTAATTATTCAGTATTTCTCAATCCTCTCATTTTTTGTCCTAATATTTGTATAAGTGAGTTTTATATTTCAAATTTTATCAATTTGAAGTGGTATTTATCCTTTTTTGACATATCATTTCAAGGAAATTTGTTTATATTTTTCAACATAAATAGTTAATTGATGTCTGGTGAAATATAGAATTACATTGGGATTGAAATAATGATATTAAGGACAATTTTATCGTGTCTTCATCTCGTTATAATGTGATGTGGATTGTAAATTTTAAAATTCAGTTGATTTATTATAGTTATTTCAAATATAATAAGTTCTTATCTATGAACATTTCATTGAATACATTATCCATGTAGATTTTGTTTATATAAAATGTAAAACAGATATATTTATATTAGGTATAGATGGAAAGGAGGTATTATTATATGTTTTATACGAGACAATTAATTACATAGAATATTTACAGTATGTATAAAGTCCCATAGTTTTCCTTTATTTGGTTTGGTTTTTTATATTTTTTTGTATTTTATTTCAAAGAAAAATCATCTATTTGGATTTCTATTTTAATATATTTCTATTTAAATTTCTCATGAAAACTATACTATATTTCCACTAAACATTTAATTTTTCTCGATGTAAGTTTCATAATGAATATACAAAATTCCAACCATATAATAATGTTTTATTATTAGGATTCCATTCCCTAAGATAACCTTTATTAATTATTTATTAAAAACATGATTGTTTGTATATTCACTTCCACCATTTTTTATTTAAATATACTAAGATGATTATAATTTTCATTATAATCACATTAATATAATTACATTAAAAGAGTGTACATGAGAAATGATATGTTATGTTCTTGAAGAAATGAATTATTATTTTTTCATAATAATTTTTTTTTTAAAGTACCGTCTGAATAAACAGATATAACTTTTGAATCCATATTGGCCCATAGATTAGGAAATAGTTTTCATTGATTGTGTCATGTGTTTCACTACTCTATAGTTCATGTGAAATGATAAATGTTTTCAAATATTTTTTTTAAATGAAACAGAGCCACTCCAAGACTAATCGAGCATTGAAATTTTGATTTTGTGGCCATTTTGGTTGCCTATTACAACTGAAATCCATTATCACTTTAAATTTTTAATTTTCATAATCTTCCCCTTATTATTATACTATAATGTTTATTGAGATCCAAATATATCATTTATATTTTCTATTTAGTTTTATCTTCTTAATTATATTATATTTTACATTAATTAGGATGAAATTATATAATTTACTACACTAAAACTATTTATTTTATTTAATAAAAGGATACAACATTTATGGGGTGATTATTACATTGTTTACCTTTTCATCGTATTTATGTTCTAATTTTTTCCACTCAATAATAGAATCTAAAGTTGTGTGGTATTAGATTTTTCAAAATGTGACTAAAAAATGTGATTAATGTTGAGGGTATTAAGAAATAAACGGATGTTTGATTCTATTTTTGGAAATTCATTTTACACATCTAAAAAAATAATTTTTTTAACAATATTATATTAACAATAAACATTTATGATGTTTTTAAAAATATATTTTCAACATATTACAAAAAGATTCGGGTTTTTAAAAGTTCTATTTAAAAAAGTATATATTTTGTAAGATTTAATTATAAAAATTTTACTTGAATTAAATATGCATTAAATGTGTATAGTTATATAAAAAAATATTTCCTTATGTATTTAGTTTTAAAATTTATTTTCAAATATATATTATGATTTTTTTCTAAATTAAATTAAATAATTTTCATCTCATAAATGGAATTATTTTATTATAATGTTTTAATTGTCTGCTCAACATTAGACTTTTTCTAGTTGATCCATGTTTTATAATTTTGTAGGAAATTATAATTGATATAGATGGAAATTTTAGTAGATTCCCATGGTTTGAAGAGTTTTCCATCAGTCCAATCACCTTGTGGACAATGGGAGATATATAGAAAATATATAATTTTTCTATTTTCATAAAATTTATTATAAACAAATTATATGATAAATTTAAGTCATTACACCTTGTTTATCGTAATGAAATTATATTTAATGTAATAAATATAAGTGAATAAATAGTGTTTAATATTTTTATAATTGTATTTTTAATAATTTTCATAAAAAATGTGCAATTATACTGAATGATGGGACGTCTATTGTAAATTTTTTTGACTTCTATGATAATAATTATAAAATGAATTGATAAATACTATTTTATTTTCCATAAGGTATGGTTATATCACTACTTCATAAAATGTAGAGAGAGTAATTATATAGATACAAGAAAACAACATTTATTTGAAAATAATAATAGTTTAGAAACATTAGTTATAACATTATTTTCTATTAGAAAAAAATAGATAATTTTTTAAACTTATTATTACACTGCCATTTTCTATATCATGAAATTTATTTTCTAATTAAAAACCAATTTAAACTATTAACAGACATTAAATATAATTATAGCACATATTTAATATTATAATAGAAATTTTTTTAGATTAATTTGTTTGCAAAGACCTAGAAATTTCTTATACCACTAGTGATTTTAAGGAATACATTACTTAGTACTGTTCATTGAATATTTAGAATGTTAAATCATTTATAATGACGGTAGCATCAATCCTCAATTATTGTTCTCACTACACTATCAAAAAGATCTCACAATACATGGTTCTAGGTAAAGGGTTGTAATACAACCTTAAATGTATTAAGGGTATACATATTTTTTTTTATTTTTTTTGTTTTAAAATATTTCAACATAATATTCATTAAAATTTGAGTCCCATGGTGAACCATGATGTTAGAGTACAATATATTCTTCGTCTATTCATTTTCCAGCCTCAAACGACCCTATATAAATCTAGGGACATTCAAAATAAAAAGTTAATTTCATTCTATATTGTATATAACATAATTATTTTAAAAATCAATTTCAATATAGAGTGTATCTTATATAAGTATTATTAAAAAATTCATTTCTATATCAAGTTATTTTTATTATATATTTACAACGGTGATTTTTATCCAAATCATGATAATATTATTATTCATTAATGAATAAATTGTAAAATTAAATAATATTAATTTTTCTGTATATGAAATATGTGATAGGAAATTAACATCAATATATAACCTTTGAAATTGAAAATAGTGGAACTATTTATTTTAAGTGGAAATATATTTTATTATATGGGTTTCAGTTTTTTTTCTTAGTCGTGAAATGAAAAATATATCATTGTGTATTCTTTTTATTTACTTTCATTATGTTTATTTTCTAAAAAAAATTTTATTATAATAATTTTATTTATTGACTATCATTCCATTTAATTTTTTTTATACAGTCTCTATGATATCTTGAATTTTTTGAATCAATATCAGTCTTAATGATTTATTCTCAATATTAAATAAAAAAACATAATCTAAGTATTTTATAGAAACATATGGGTTATACCCATCCTAAAAAACGTAAATGTACGATCATTGATAAATTTGTTGTGTTTTAAATATAATATAAAACCTTTATAAACTGATTAATATTTTGTGTAGTGTGTCTTTCTTTTTAAATATTCTTTATTTATATATTCTAAATGTCTTACTAATACCATTGGTATTTCTTCTACTAGTTGTTGTTTATTTATTCCTACTATGTGGTATAATGATTTTAAATAATCACCTCTCAAATTTTGATGTTGGACCACCCACTATAGGATATCATAGAGAGGAATCTTTTATTTTAATATGTAATAAATTTAATTTTCCATTTCGAATAAACTGATAGCCACTTTTATAAATTATATCACTTATAAAAAATTATAACTAAAGAATCAAGGAAAATTAATATTTTGGACCATATATAGTTTTTAATTCAATTTAATTAAGAATATAAATATCATGTTTTCATGGATCATGGAATATTTGTCACTGGTATTGAGATATATATGATTTTTCATAGTGTAAAAAATGTATTATTTCAATGTTTTTAGGCTTCATTGACACCTATATTATTGTCAAATGTATTTCATTCATGGATGTTTACATTATTGTATATAAATTCAATTATTTCATGCCTTATTTTCATTTTTTTGGTTTTATAATTTAAATTATATGATTAGTATATATTATATAAGAATTTAATTATTTTGAGGATTATACTATAATTTATATATGAATTAAATTGGTTTAATACTTCTATAGAGGAAAAAATTTATTCCATTAAAAAAATCCATTATTTTAATGTAATCATTTAATTCCCGGGTATACATTTCAATTAGATATTTAAAAGGATTTAGTAGACCATTTCATACAAGATAATTTATAGGAATATATTTTCATATGAACATTATATTATTTATCATATTTTTGAATTGGCTACAAAATACATAAAATGTTAGATATTTATAATTCATTAATTAATGGATAACTGATCGGAAATTTTCATTATTTAAAATTTTGTTTTCACATAATATTTTATTATTACATGTATAATGATTTGATACATCTATTATATTTTACTGGATAATAGGTTAAATTCATGTTATTTATTATTATCTTGACTATGTGTTTTTTAAATGTCTTGATCTACTTTATGATGGAAGGAGTGTCTATTATGTTGAGAACCATGTTCATTTTTTGAGGCGTTCCTAAAATGTATTTGATGATAAGACATATGATTATAGTTTCATATATTATGAAATATATTATAATTTATGTAATTCCATATATATTTATATATCATGTAATTGTATTGTTATACTACCAATTTTATTATTATTATTTTCAATTATGAGTTTAATATTTCTTTAGATGATAATTCTAAGTGGAGATAATGTTATTGCTGAAGTAGGGTTCCCCTTATGACATCAGACATGTTATTAGGAAAATTTTATTCCTTTTTTAATATTATTTTTTAGAGTATATATGATTCCATTTCCATTTATATATTGTGATTTTATTAATTGAAGTTATGAATCTTGCATATATTTTTTGAGTAGGTTCCTATGAAGCACTATGGAGTGTGATTGACACAAAAAATCCACATAATAACATTTCTCATAAAAACGTTCACTATGGTTATTTTGTTCAGTTTTTTCAATGGTTATGGTTTAATGTGTTTTCATGACATTTTATTGTATTCATTTTTATTGTTTTTTGCTATTATTTTTAATGATATTTATGGTATCAACACAATTTTCCATGATTTATATTTGATACTCTAGGAGGTAAATTACTAGTAGGCCATATTCAAGGATTTTCTCTTATCATTTGAATTTTTGGATGCTATATTATTTATAACAGGTTCCATGTGATGATGTTTTATGTTCTTGGGGTAGATTTATGATTTTTAAAAATAGGTCCATGGTTTCTTTTTTTTAAATAGTGAACCCTTATTGTGTACCTTGAATTATTTTTCAGTTATGATGGAATAAAATACATGGTTTTTTTTGTTGTGTTTTCATTGGATAATGATATCTATGTCATTATTCATTTAGAGAATGTAAACTAATTTTATCTGTCTTACGTAACCTCTCTATGCAATAGTTTTCATTAAGTTGAATCTATAATTTTTATAATAAATATATTATATATAATTATTTTAATAAATATAATATTATTTTTTACCAAAAGTAATTTAAATTATATTGAATAATTTCTCATTGAACAAATAATTTATTATTAAATATTCATTATTTATATTTTAATTATCTAAAGTTATTTATTTTAACAAATTTTATTATAAAAACATATAGTATATGATGGTATTATTATAATTTTAACAGACCTATTCTAACTAAAACAATAATATTTATAAATATAGTTTTTACTAAAAATATACTCAAAAGATGATATGTATTGTTAAAATGATTTACCAACTGAAATGTTCCTTTAAAAAAGAAGTGTATTTTTTGGAAAAAGTGTAATATTTTGATGTGTGAGATTATAGGATATTTCCCACATAACACATTGAGTACCTGTTAATAATTTGGGTTACCTTTGGTTTTGTTTCCTGTACATGGATATTACTTTTGGCTTCATTCCAATTTGTGTTGAATCTAATGTATCATTTTTCTATAATGGATAATTTCATTTTTTAATAATTATATTATTATATAAATTTTATAATTTTATGAATTGGAAAATTATTCCTTCTGGTTTTTATTAGATTCTAGGGTTCTATTCAACAGTTTGGGATGGTAAATAATTGAATTCAAGACCTTTTACGGTTTTTTATAATATACTCAGATTTATATTTTTGGTGGTGTCGTGAAATTTAATTCCAAATTTTTAAATATGTAATATCATTATTTAAAATTAGGTTTTTATAAATTACATTTTCAATTATTCATTATGTGATAAAAAAATTATATAGGTTACTTATCGTTACTCATAGGGGAAATCTAATCATTTTGTTGTTTCCTTTAGGATTTAATTTATAATTGTGATTGGGGTTCTATTTGTTCAATGGTTTTATGTTATAGAGTTAAGTTTTAAATTTTCATGAATTTAGTTTATTTTTCAAATAGATTAATTTTAGTTAAAATATTCTAATATAAAATTACCTAATTAATAAAATAGATATTTTTTAATAATATTATTCCATGATACATTTAAAATATGAATACATAGTCATGATAATTATGAAATGTGTATCTAAAGGTAAAAAATTATAAATATTATTAATTTTAATTAATACATTTATATGTTTCATTAATTAATAATTATATTCTAATTTCCCTAAAAAATAATACCCCTAATATATTCTAAATGAAGAACACTGTATTTGGTAGCAAACATGTCGTAGAACAAAAATCATATAAAAAAATATAAAACCCAACTACAGTAAAATATATTTATTTTTGAATAAATATAATCTATTAAATAAAATTAGGTACATATAACACCATTAGTTTTATTCTCCATAGCTCACAATACAAGAAACCCTAAGCATAAACAAGCAATTAAATAATATTTTTTAAAATATAACTATGATATCCAAGGTGTTAAATTGGGAGAATAAATAGTATTAAATACTTTAAGAAGTATATATATGTACATTTTTATATGTCATACTAATTATAAATTTATTTATAAATTCTCATTAAATAATCAATATATTTTTAAATAAATTAAATTTATTCTTCAAAAAAAATAATTCTTCAAAATTGATTTTTATTGCTTATTAGAAGAAACCATTATAATAATTTTTGAGATATTATTAAATTTTAATTATCAAAAATGTATTTAAATATAGATATAATAATATCCAAATTAACTAAAAATTATTATTTTTAATTTTTCACAATGTATTGAGTTTTTATTGAATAGGGAAAAATAAAGCTTTTTGTACGAAAACCATTTATGTTCAAACAATTGTATATCATAAAGTAAATTTGTGAATCTGATTTTATTTAAAGTAAAATACTTATTTAATATTTCTAATTAACCCAAATATGTTTTTTAATAATACTTATGTTTCATTTTATTATATGATTGAATTTGGATTTAAAAGTAAGATTTCTGGAAAACTATTATTACGATCATAATGAATCTATTTTAATATTAATTTAATCTACATGAAATGATGAATAATTTAAAATATATTTATTATTTATATAAATATATAAATTCTTTTAAAAGCATATATTTTTTATTACTAGTATTGGAGTCAAAATTATATCATCATTTTCTTAAAATGTAAAATTCTTGAAAATTAGTTTGTTTTCATACTTGTAGGTTATATTGTATTGTATTATTTCCCATTTATGTGATTTTAATTTTTTAAAATGTATTAAATATTTTAAATCATAATTATTGACATTATATAATAATTCCAACTTAATTTTTTACCATAATGAATAGTAAAAACATTATAATTTTATTATCGTGGCTTAGGTGAAAACTATTTAATTAAGTTTTAAAATAAAAATATAAGGGTCAAAATGAACTTGAAACATCTCTACAAAATATTTTCAGAACATATTCTGACCTTATTATATCTATGTATCAATATTATTAAATTTATATTGGTAGTTTCATGTGATAAATGTGCTTAAAACATTTCTTCTTAATAATAATAAGTGTGCCTCCCACCGCACATACAAAATGTCAGTCCTTCTACTATGTTATTGACATATTTAAATAAGATTGTTAAAGCCATGAAAAATAAAAATATATTTTTAAATCCCCCCTTTATTTTATAGAGACTTTATTTTTCTCATGAATTAATCATAGAAATCCTTTTTTCTTACCTAAGGATGTTGTGTTGATAAAAGGTATCTTGATTTACCGACCGCCTTTATTTTATACTTTCTTCCACCAAAATGAAATTTTCCAAAATAATTACTATATAATAACATAATTATATATCATATGATTAGGTTTTAGTATGTTAATTTAATTGACTATATCTATGGGATCTTCCCTTAAATGAGATACAAAATCATCATTCTTGTGTATGGTAGACTGCCGCTCATGAACTGATGGAATTCTTTTCTCATCATCGCCTATCAGACTTACTGTAATGATACAATTTAATTATATATATTATATTCAATAAATAATTTAAATTATTTAATTAATATATAAAATATATCTTCTTAATTTCAATTATCTTGTAGATACCATAATGTTACTCGAATGTATAACAAACTATCACATCACGAATTGATATAATGTGAATCTTAGTAAATCGTGATAAGGAATTTAATAAGGATAATTTTAATGAGTATATTTGATAGAAATGAAATAATTATAAAATTAATTACAAATTTATCATTCATTAAATATTAAATATATCATTCAATTATTTAACTCCACTCACTATGAGATGGTAGTTTTGTCAATCACACATAAGTATAGAATACAACCTCAAGGATGTAATGTGATCCTTTTATCATCACCACATAAAAATTGAGATATATATAAGTATATTTAATAAAAAAATAATTTATTTCTAAAATTATGATCATTCTATATTGATAAAATATTACATAACTTTTTTCCATATTTATCATTGAAAATGTAAATTCAACAAAGAGGTTTGTGCGACCTACCATCTACATGATTGTAATATAGTAGATTTTTTATATCCATCATCCATGATTGGTTTTAAAAGATTAATTTATATATAAAAATAATAATTATTTAATTATTATAATTCATGTTATATTTAAATAATGTATACTTGACCAATGTCAATATGCCAAAGCTATTTTGAAATAATGAACCCAAAGTACTCAAAACAACAGACATAGAATTAACTGATTATGTATTTAGAAATTTCATTAGAAAATAACATTATAAATTATTTAAAACATAGGTATTCAATTATAAAAAATTTCACCATTAATCAAATTATTGATATAATCTTATCATTTATAACTTATTGTAAAATATAGGTAATTCCGGACTTGAAGAAAAATATTTCTGGTCAACCATTAAATTCTTGTAGACATATACAATATTCATCACGCAATAAATTTTTCTCTTTATATAATTACCCCTTTGGTAAATTATATCATGAATATAATTATTTTCAAGATATTTAATTTTTCATTTGATTTAATTATTTAATGTTCATTACAATTCATATGGTACCAAATTCATAAGGCGTTATTCATCTCAATTTTATTTCCATAAGGAATATTCTATATTAACCACTTATTTTTATTGTGTGGTGTATATATTTCCAATAAATATATTTTATGATTATTTTCATGATCTTTATTTTGATTTTAAAATATATATGATGTTTTCTACTTCATGGGTATTTAGTCAATAGATTGAAAATGTTTTCATGTATTTCCTCATAATTTTATTTCATTAATGAAAAGGATGATGTTATGCACCAATTTTCATTCTTGTAGTTTATATACAAAACATTTAACATGATATATCACACATTTATATATTCTCATTATTTTAATGAATATATGTTAATTACTTCACCTTATTACAATTCCAATGTCTCAAAAGTGGTAAATGAATTTCTTTTAGAAACATGATTTTATTTTTCTTTTCAACTATTTAAAAAAATAATGTATATTTCTAATATATACATATTGAACATAATTTTCGTCCATTATGGAGCCTAAATTAATCTATTACCCTATTAAATGATTATAATGTTATTTTGAAATAACAGTTTCATTTTTAATGTAATAGTTTTTAGAATTTTAAAAGTGAGTTTAATTTTTTTTATAAATATAAATTTATTTCACTCTAACATCAGAAATCCTTTTTATTTAAAATCAATATTTTATAAAAAAAGTAAAAAATGATTATTAAAATTTCAAAATGTTTTAATAAATTCATGTTTACACTAGTTTCTCTTTTTACAAAATGTTTTAAAAGGAATATTCCTTTTTTTCAATAAAACACATCTTTAGATTTTACTGAATATGTGAATGGAATATTTTTTAAATTTATACGGAAAGCACAGATTTTTGCACTGCAATGAACAAATTTTTATTTTTATTTTACATTAAATGTATCCAATTTTGTTATCAATTAAAAAATAATATATATATATATATAATTTTATTTTCAATGTTAATTTTTTTTCCATAAGAATGTATTCAATGATCTTTTAACGGTTCTTAAATTAATAAATATCAATGACCCTTTTTGTTACATATACTCTACTAGGTATTTGTGGGTTTTATACAAAAATGTACCTTTATTTGGATGGATTCTGATATTTACATGGAACCCCATTCTTTTAAACTTGTGAATATAGATTTAAAAGAACAATAATTATTATTATATTGAAACGTGAATGATTATAATAGTTTTATTCATGAAAAATACTTGAATATTTAGGGTGATACTAAGAAAACTTATATAAAGGGCGGTGCACAATTACATAAAATTGGATATTCCAATGTATCTTATATAATATGCATACCCAGATAGCATTATGTGAGCCCGAAATAGCATATATGATGTGTGTGAATAATATCTCTGCAAAGAACTAGGAAATTTTCTATATACATTAAGAAAATATTGTGTGAGTTAAAAATGGTTTTATCTAATAGATTTATTTGAGATCCATTTATTTCTTACATGGTTTCGAAAATGGTTATGGATATTATGTCCCAGGATACCAACACATTTTTCAATGCTTTTCATGGGTTATAAATGATTCTTTTTATCATGATTGATATCACATGGCTCATGATTATTGATTTTTAAAACTATTTTATTTGTTAAATCCTTATTAAATGTTTTCAATTTGATTATCTAATTATTAATGGGTTTGGGGATTATTATCATATGCTCGTGCACTTTTATTTTGTCATAATATCTTTATCCTCTTATTTTTTTCTCTAAAGACATTATATTGTTAATTATTATGTCTATCGTTAGGATATATTGAAATATTACCTATTTTGATTCCTTTTTCTTATTTTTTTAATAATTATTTTTGAATGTTCTGTGTATATAATTTTTTCTAACCAGATAAATGTTGTGGGATATTTTGAAAAATTAATATTAAATATGAAAATATGTCTATATTGGTAGGTGATATTAATATTTATAAATTAGTTTCTTATCATTCTAGGTTGTTATGATTTTTTATAATTTGGTGAAACATAAAACCAATATGTTATTTAGGTATGTATATTTTCCTATATTCCCTTTTTAATGTTTTTTGATTTTGATGGAAAAAATTATGTCACAGCTCCCTATTATATTAATATATATTTCTTTTTAATAAATACAATCAATTAAATACATTAAGTTGAATGAAACCTAATGATTTTTATGTTTGATATCTTACAAGACACCAAATAGTAAGCCTTAATGAACCATGGAATAATATTATTTTAAATATGATTATTTAATCCTATTAAATTAATTGGTCGGTATTAATATAGTGTAATACATTATAATATATATATATATATATATTAAATTTTAATTTAATGAATAATTATTAGTAAATAATTACTCAATTTTCTCTTATATAATTTTATTCATTAAAAATTGTTTAATTCAAAGATGAATTAATTTATTTTTGTAAGAAAAAATTATAATTAAATTGTATATATTTTTCAATTAATTATAATAAAATTAGAATAATTTGTGAAATAATAATATCAAAATTAACAGAAGGTTAATTCTTTGATTTTTTCACAATGTACCAATTTATCAATGAATAGTAAAAAATTGATTTTGCTAAAAATATCATTTCGTTACAATAAATTTACTAATTAAAACCTCCCAAAATAAATTGAATTTTATTTAATATAACATTATTTTTTTTATTTTTTTTTAATATTTATTATTTTATTTTTAATATTTTTCCTATTTAATTTTATTATAAGTTTGTATTTGGTTATTAAAACTTTTTTTTTCATAAAAATGTTTTAAAGTGCATAATGTTTCTCATTTTTAATTAATTAAAATAACCCCCAATTATGAGTGACATTAATTAACTGTATATATTATATACCTAAAAATAATAATTTAATTTATATAATTATTATTTATTTTTAAATAGTTAATATGGAAGCATCTTTTTCTTTAAAAATACACTAATTGAAAAAGAAACATTTTAATGGAATATGTATGTTTGATATTAAATTAAATATTTCTAATTATATAATTTTCATTTAAAAAAATATCTTCTATATATGGAATCAAAATAATTTATATTATCTTAAAAGATAAACATAAAATTTTACCATAATGAAAAGTTTAAACAAAAAAGTTTTATTTCATCATTTTTGGTGAAAACTGTTTTACAAGTGGTTATACTAAAAATATGTGTATAAAAATGACCTAAAATTTGTATTAAAACTTATTTGGGAATATTTAGACTTTATAAAGTATAATTATCAATAATAGTCCATTTTTTAGCTTCACTCAGCTAAATTAAAAAAGGTCACCCCTATCCACTCATATTAATTCTATAAAAACTATTTGGATCCACCAATCACTACAAAATAATCTTCCTAAAATCATGTACCACGACCTTGAGACCTTATATTGATCATAAGTCTATGATATGGATCCTTTTTTGTGCTTACCTAAAATGGTTGTCTGAAAAAGAGGTGTCATGATATATCGAGAATAGTTATTTTATTTCTCATTCCACCTCCATCCAATATTCTTAAATTATGATTATATAATAACACTATAATATCCAATATAATAATATTTTATTGTATTAAAATAATTTTTAAATTCAATCATTTGTCCATCAAGTGGGATACAAAATAATATTTTCTATTTACAGGGTACTACCGCCTTACAAGCATAGGTCATTCGTTTCTCATCATCGCCTGTAATAGATTGATTTAATTATTTAATTAAAATATATATTATCTATTAAATATTTATACTTATTGTTTTATTATATCACATACCCCAACATACTATTCATTATGTGCTGGATAACATAACATATATTTATGTACGATGGAGTACCACTTGACGGATTGATGTAATACATTCCTCACTAATTTTTTAAATGGATTATAATGAGGAAAATTTGAATGAATATATGTTATATACAAATTATTTAATTATAATATTCATAAGAATTTTATCATTATAAAAAGATTATTTATACCATATAAATTTACTTCTCCACTCACTATGGGATTAGAATATCATTCATTCGCATGTGTGGACTGCCTCATTCACAAAAAAATGTGATTAATTTATCAATGCCCCATCGAATGGTTGATATAAATATGTTTATCTATAAATAAAATAATTTGTTTTCATATTATTATCTTTATGTAAATATAAAATTTTTCTTTCATTATTTCCCTAATGATCATTGAAAATGGAAATATTAATAATGTGTACATATGACCCCCCATCTACATGATTATAACATAGTTCATTTTTAATAAAAATATTCCAAAATTGGTATCAAAAGTAAATTTAATGTTTATATATGATAAATATTTCATGAATAACTTTCATGATGTATTTAAATGATATCCTCTTCGACCACTATCAATAATACTAATTCATTTTGATCAGTGAACAAAACATACTCAAAACACTTGATGCAGACTTTACTAATTAGGTATTTAAATATGTCATTAAAAATAGAAAAAATTAATGATTTTAGAATAAGGTATTTAACCTATAAATTTTTATTAAGAAAATAAATATTTTAATAACCTTATTATAAAAAAATTTAATGAAATTCATGGGATTTCTGGACTTGATATTAAAAAAAACTTACATGGATAACCCCTGAAACTAGAACCCAACCTGATCTTCCAAATTCATGAAGGAAAATCCTAATCCATATTGGTAGGAATCTAGAACCCATTAATAAAATAACGACCATAAGAAATGACTTCTACCAAACGGAACAACCTAATGGAATATATAATCAAAAACATAGAGAAATATAGGATGATATAGAAATATGCCTTATCAGAAAATAGAAAACATTAATGATACAACTAAAAAAGGTAGAAACAATATACAAGTGACAAGTACAACTAAAAAATAATACAAAACCCAAAGAAAACTACTCCAAAATCGCTTTGTGATAATGTTGAAAAACTCCAACCATCTCACCACCAACTACCAAAAACCCAGTAGATAGAAAACCACTACAAATCATTGTGGCATATTACCTTTCCTTGCATCTAATGTCATATCCAACTCTACACAATATGGAATGGGAATAAATTTATTAAGTTAATTGGATTAATAGGGTTACACCCATCTGTTTCATATCAGGTATCTGAATAATAATACAATCATTCTTATATTTATGGAAAACAAGTCATAATAAGAGTTTAATAGTTTTTATATCAAAAGCATGGAAATACTGTTTAATTTCCCCTATTTTTAAATTATTGAATAATTATGTTAAATAAATTTCAAATCACATCATAACTATATATCACAATATATATATCATTTTAAAACAATTAATTCATCACATATCATAAAAAATCCATAATAGCACAAATAAAATAGTATAATCCAAAAGCATGACATGGATCATAATTTGTTATAAGAGTAAGGATACTCTTAACTATCATATAAAAATCACATATTAATAATGTATATAGATATATTCTTATAGGATTGAGAGTAGAGTAACAACCTACTATGTGAACCCCCCTATGTTCTAACTATTTTCTAGAATAACATGTATTGAGAAGAGAGGAAATCCATTTTAGAAAATCCCCACGAAAATGAACGAGCAATATTAATATACCTTATAAAAATGTAACTAATGCATCCCATGTGATTTAGTTTTTTAACCATCTCATTAAAATATTTCTTTATTTCATTCTTTAAAACAAATTTTATAAAACAATTACCAATGGTTTTAAAAAATATTTTCATTTACCAATACCAAATGAAAAAATAATTTATAAAACCCAAATTTGACACATAAAAACAAATAATTTATATCCTTGAATTTAATTTAAAAAACAACATATCAAAAAATGAGTGATGCAGTTTAAAAACATGTCATACAGATCGAACCACATACCTCAATAGCAGTGTCTCATATGCCCAAAAATGGATCTACAGATAATAATAATGTAAAACAAACAAGGTATGACCTATATCCAATAGTAAAATATAATAAATTATTAAATTCATAAAAAGTGTTAGAAAATTTTATAGATTATATATAATATGAAGAATCCCGACATTCCGCACCCCATCCATGAATAGAACCGCCTATGGAACAATATCTCCTAACAGATCGTAAAGAAAAAAAATCACCCCAGATAAAAAAATCACATTGAAAAGAAACTACCATAATGAAATTAGACAAGGAAGTAGAATTTATCACTAACCCAGATAGATGAATCACAACAACCATGGTGACCAATCACTAAATTAATCAATTAAAATTGAAAAAAGAGTATAAAATTTTCCAAAGAAGAGCCCTAGGTTGGTAGCTGTGAAGGATGATGATGAAAGAATCAATATATCTACCAAATAGAACAAACATTTCCATGTGCATAACACTTACATGTTTTTTAATCTATTTACATTTCATAGAATCCATGGGGATCATATATTACGAAAAATACACCACCTTTTTAATAAATAAATATTTTCTTAACATTACAAGAGGTCTATATCATAAAAAATGTGTATTACATTATGATGTGTACTCATGTCACAACATAGACTACGAAAATATTAAATATCATGTAATATAATTACATGACATTTAAATGTTTTTCATATAGTTAAAACATCTCATTCATTCTTCAAACTCAAAAGCTCCATCGGTGTCCATAGAACAGAGATAGAACCCAAAATATACATTAACACATTTTTACCAAAAATAAATTAATTCAATAAAAAATACATCCCTAAATGTTGGGTCATTTACATCAAAAAATTATTTTTATCTTTATAATTCATGTGATGTACAAAATTAAGGAGTGAAACAAGTTAAGATAAGGAAAATACCCAAAATTAGGTAACTGTATGTTACAATGCCTCATTTTTTTCTGTTATAATCATTACATATTCACCACTATTCTTTTTTTTGGTGCATTTACTAACACATTATCAAGTTAAATTGTGAATTTATTTATTTTCATGGGGTATAATGTTTCATTTTTTGTTATTATTTATTGTGTCTTACGATTAAAAAGTCACCAATGTGGTAAAGGGATCCTCATATTACTTTTTTTTCTATGATACATATAACATATTCACCACTTGTTTAATTTTATGGTTTATATAATTCCTATGAATTTATTGTATGATTCAATTCAAAAAAATTATATACAGTAAAAAATCAATCTGGTATTCTCCCTTACATTGATTTTTGATCCAAATATTTCCAAAGTATTACAATAATTCTGTATATTTTCGTTTCATTATCAAATATTAGGAAGGTATTCACTTATATCCTTTTATTAAGGTTCTGGAAAACCCCTTTCACATGTTATATCTTTATTTTATCTATTATAAATAAAATTATGTTTTTTTTGTTTATATTCATTCATGGCTCAAATGAGTAAATTTTTTCCTTATTTGTAAATGGATTTCATTAAATAAATAAATTTCAATGTTTCCTTTTCATCTCTTTTTAAAAAGGAACGTATTTATTTTTCCATATACCGATTGATAATAATTACCAATCTTCATGAATTCTGAATGTTTTTTTATTTGTTATATAATTTTTCATGTTTATTTATATGGAAAATAGTTTTCATTTTTTTTTGTAGTTATTACATTTTAAAAAGTTATATATAAAAGGAAACATTTTATGAAAATACTAATTCTTTTATTTTATTAGTCAGAAATATTTCTTTGAAATCCATGTTTTATAAAAATATTTTAAAAAAATCAATTTTTGAAATTTTTTTATTAAATTTATTTTTACCAATGTGTAACTTTCTATAAAAAAATATTAAAACGAACCAACCATTCATTATCTAAACATAGATTTTTTGGGTGTTATCGAAAATCTGATAGGAATTTTTATTTTTCATACGTGTCAGAAATGGATTTTTCTTTGGTCATGACCATTACATTCATTTTTTATTTATTTAGATATATCTGTACTCTGTACTTTATTTTTCATTGATAAATATTTGCAGTACTGGGAACGTTCCCCAGGCCCGAGCCATCATCGCTATTTAGATATATCTGTGGTTATTTCCAAATAAAATAATTTTCAAAATATTTTTAAAATGTTTTTATTTGTAATGTGATTATCAATGTTGAAATGTAATTTTCCTCAAAAATTTATCTAAGGATTATTTAACGGTATTTCCATTCATTAATGTGAAAACCCCTTAATGTTAATTATCCAACACAAGCTATATGTGTTATTTATTACCCAATTGTTATTTATTTAGATGGATTATGAGATTGATATGGAAGCTAATTTGTTTCCACATGTGAATCAAGCAATGAAAGAACCCTGATAATTATAATTTTTAAAACTGAATGATTCTAAAAGTTTTATTAATGAAATATTATTGGATGTTATAGATGATAACGATAAAACATATATGAAGGGTTGATCCCCATTATAGTTGAATAGTGTGTATACTATATTTTATATAATTGGAAAAACTATATAGAACATGGTTTACCAAACGTAACATATATGATGGGTCAACCCAAATAGTGTTCTAATTTATTGGGTAATATTCATTGTTTATTAATGTATTATGGATATAATTACTAGTGGGGTTTGGCAATGGATTTGACCTATATCCAGTTATTCATTACATTAATTTTAAAAGGGTTACAAAGATGGTTCTCTAACACAAAAACACATTTCCATTATTCATTATATGTGTTATAAATGTGTCCTTTGATCAATATAGATATCACAGAGCTCATGATTGTTGATTTTAATGATCTTAATTAATTAAATTATTATTCAATCTTTTCATGATTATTGATTCATATACTGATGGGTACAAATAATCTTATTATATTCTCACACACTTTGATTAATTCATCATAAAATTATACTATTATTGTTCTCACTAATGACAAATAATTATAAATTTTAATGTTTAATATTACTATGAAATTGTTCTCACTAATAATATGTATCTTTTTACCTACGTTATGATGAATCATTACTAATTTTTGTTTTCTAGAATGGTCTGCAACAAGATTATATTTTTTGGGGTGTTGAATATTGAAAATAGAATATGGAAATATCGTTATAGTGGTAGGTGACATTTATCATTATGATTTAATTTTTTATTAATCCACTTAGTTAATTATTTATCTTAATTATCTATATTTATAAAAATAAAGGACCCTTTCGCATGTCATTGACCCAAAATTTATTTCGGAAATTGAATTATTTGTATGGAAAAAATAGGGACACATTTAACAGTATCAAACAAAAAAAAGAATTTATATTATTTAACCATTGGATTTGATAGTGAGGGTTTTGGAAAATTATAAAAAACATTCAAAAATGAATTCATTTTTCAGTGAAACATTAGGGGAAATTTTTAGAATATAATTTTCAAAAAATAATGAATTATATAATTACATTACATAATAAAAAATTTAATTCCTTGTTCTTTGCTAAATTAAGTAGAATCAACAACAATATTTATGTTTGTTTTATTTAATTAACGGATGTGATAAAAGTTATAACATCTAAATTGTTAGATTATGTCACTAATAGAAGTGACCAAATAATTTCTTTCTTCATATTTCTAAAAAAAATAAGAGCTAGTGATATTAAAAGATGATCACATATAAATATATCAATGTGTTCAATGACTTTATCTATATTAAACACTAAACATAAATGATTTCATGATATATTTAGGTAAAATTAAAATATTTTAGTATTCACATTACCACACAGCCATTAATATAAGCTTAATGGATTTCATTTACTATATCATTGAGAATATTTATAATGAAAATAGTATATACATTTAATATGACTGAAATTCCAGACGATTAAATTAAAAATGAATAATATAATTTATTAGTTTTAAAATTATTTTTCTAAAACATATCTATTTCGTGTGATATGAATTTCTATTTCATGGATAGTGTTATTAATCATGACATAGTAATATTGGAATTAAAAAATATATGATAACAATTTAGTTATTAAATAATAAAATATATGAATAATAAAAACTAATACTTGAAAAATGGAATTTTATTATAAAATGGGTTTTTATTATATTTGAATATATTTTTAATAAATATAAAAATGTTTATTTGGAAACAAATAACTGATTTTTTATTTAGAAAAATAACATTAAATTGTCATTATTTTATGATTTTATATCTTAAAAGATATATTTTTAGTTAAATGTTATGGTAGTTCCATGAAAATATTTATTTTTTATGATTATGTAATCATATCCAATCTGTTCAAAAACAATGTAATAAAAAAAATTAATTAAAAAAATTACATATATTATTTTACATTTTTAATCCTATATCTATCATTTTTAGTACTATTGTGAATTTATATTTTAAAATATTCATTTCATCCATTTCTAGAAATCATGTATTTTCAATCTGTCAATCTGTTTAATCCCACAACGAAGATATCATAAAATATATTTCATTTATAAAAAAAATTATTTCTAAATTATATTTCTCCAAATAATTTATTGACCATATATTTTATTATTGAAAATACTAATTTTCCTAAAAAATCGTTTGTTTGCATTATGTTTTCCAATCAACCAACTAAATATCCATGAAATTATAATTATTGTTGTTATAGTGATTTTCATATACAAAAATCATATTTCTAAAATTAGTTAATTATATCATCACAAATAATTTGAATAATATTATAATTAATATTATTTATTATGATAATAAAATTAATTTTCATGATAAATATAAGTTGGCATAAAATTTAAAGTTAAAAAAAATTCCTAATATAACTATGGTTTTCTCTCAAATTAATAGTAGAGGTTATTTTAATCCCACACTAACATACCCATCCAGTTTGTTCCATTTTTTCCATTTACCTAGTAATAGTTACTTAGAAATATTAAACATTTTTTGGTGCTTCCAAAAGTAACATTCTCTTCACTTATAAAAAGATTCCAATTTGTCCACTTCATGTCTCACCATGTGTTCTTATTTACCTTTTACACTCTACCACATGTTACATATTGGAATCCTCTATAAATTTCGAAACCAACGGTCACTATTTCTTAAAATATGACCACCATTTTAAAGGATAATTTCTTATAGAAATTCAAATATCACACATGAGTATCCATATCATCCTGATGTTTCCATTTTAGTTTTTAAGATCTTATATTTCTATACTATTAGGAATATAATTAAATAAGTTTAATTATAATACTTAAATGTTAATTTCGTAATTAATAATTAGTTATTAATTTCATTAAATCAACTACTAAATACCAATACATAGATCCTACATACGTAGAGACTACCACCTCAACAATAAGATAATGTCTTTATTCATCCTTACATCATAATGATGATTTTAATACTGTATTTTTTAAAAAATATTTTTTATATTTTTATAATAAAATTTTAATTTTTTTATTTTTCTAGATACCATCTCTAAAACTATTTACTGGAAAAAATGATTTTTAATAACGTATATATGTCGACTAAAATGACCATGAATAATGAATTTTAATTTTCATCACCACTAGAAAATAATGGTTATAATATTTAATTTAGTTAATATATATTATTATTATAAAATTTTTTATATTATTATTTTATCTTATCATTATCTAAATTAATTAACATACGTATGAATTTATTATAATACATCACCTTTAGGATTGGTTTTACCCCCTACACGAATGATGATAAAATGATTTTGTCATAAATTATTAAGTGGTATCATGTAATTGTAATGTCATATTGTAAAAGAATATATATACTGTTTTAAGGGTTCTTGAATTATGTTTTAAATAATTAAAATATTTAGAAATAAGTCTTCTTTCAAGGAATAAATTTGTGTAAAACTCATTCTATACAATTTCCACTTTTAATATCCATATACTTTCTATTCAAGAAATGAAAAAACGAATAAATAAATCCTAAAAATTGATTATTAAATATTTACTGATTTGGTATTTATGATCTTAAAAAATCTCAGTGATAATAAATCATTAATTTTTGAATTTTATATGAAATAAGAAAACCAAATTTTAGACACATAATGATTTAAGTAAAATCTAAATTGTTAATATATTCATAATAAATAGTAATAAATTAATTAAGAAATTGTAGTTTTTTATTGAGGTTTTGAGAAAACAGAAACCGATTTTTTCGGCCTTATAAAGTATATAAAATGTGTTCTAGTAATTATGATTATATTTTAATGACATGTTTGTTATTATACACCAAATATCATTTATTTAGTATGTATACAATATATATTAGTGATCATATCATGAATTATATTTTAATAATTTTTTAATTTAATTACATTTCTCCCGTTCAAGGGGTTATTATTAAAATGTTACTCAATTCACAATGGTAATTTGTCTCAAACACTTATTTCATGTAAATGATTATGTTATGACCCATGTTATTCATTTAATAGTGTATCCGCATCCTGTTGATGAATTATAATAACATATTTTTTTATTCATGTTAAATACTAATAAAAATCAGTTTTATTCGAAAAAAGTGATTTTTTTAATTTTTAATGCTATTTTAATGATTTTGATAACCTAAGTTTCATTAATTTAGTCATGATCATCTCATTAAAAGTAAAATATGTGTATAACTATACCATTAAATTATATAACATGGGCTTACAGATTTTCTCTATAAATTTTCATTTCAATCTCAAATTTAAATATTTTTTAATATATCTTAATTCATGAAATATGTATCATATATCGAATAATAGTTTCTGATGACTCATTTCATCGAGTGATATTGTTTCATCCAGAACATATTTTATCCATGGAACTATTCTCCCAAACTAATACATTTTTCCTTGGTAATATTTAAACCATTATATGAATGTGATATTTTGATTCCTTTTAGTGATTTGAATTATTTTTATGTTGTTATTCTTTAAAATGTTGTTTTGAAAATAATAAAAATATATTGTCATTTCAAATTTATAATTTTATATTCATATCCTCATTTCTCTGAGGTAAACATTATTTATTTTAAATAAACTATTATGGATTTTTTTTACAAATCTAACTATTTTCAATGATTTTTCAATTCATATTTTAAAAATGGAATTTAGAAGGAACTCTTAACATCCATTTTTATGTAAATGACTAAAGTGTTTTAAATAAGATATTTTATGTTTTCAATTAGATTTATATTATCATTTTCAAATTACAAAACCTAATTTTATATATAAATCACTATAAATAAACTAATATATACATATTTTGGTTGAATAAAATTATGATACGAAACAATGCACTTCATTAGGCCTTTATGGGTTGTATTATTCAATAATTATTTTTCAAGTATGTTTATCATGTATGTAAACATCCTTCTAGGTTTCCATTGTCACCCTATAGTTATGTGCATTTATATCCATCCTCCTAATATATAGGGATGGATTATGATCATTTTATTCCTAAATTGAGTTATTTTTTCCCATTTCAATATATATAGTTGATATTGAAATTTACAAAATTCATACTGGTTGATGTTTAATTAAAACTAAGGTTATTCTATTGATACATGGAAAACTATTTGGATTTTTTATATCGTTATTCCATCATGAGTTTTTAATGTAATGTTGAATATGTTTTTTTACAATCAGCCTTATTTATTTGAATGTGTTATGATCATTTTATCACATTTTTTTACATTAGGAAAAGTGTTAACATTCATGATGAATATTGATTTTTAACATAGGTTGATTATGTATTAACATTCAATATTTTTCATTATATGTTTAGGAATGTTTTTAATTGGATATGGGTTCATAAGGTAATGAATTGAAATATATTATTTACAATTATATTTAATGTGTTGGACTTAATCCACATATGGATGGGGAACCAATTATATATTCACTTGGTACATCTACCGATATGATGATAAATAACACATTAGGTTTTTGTGAATACGTATTTCAATATCATAATTCTGCCTTGGAACATATCCTTGAAAATATTTCTGTTATTCTAGAATAATATTTTCCATCTATATGAAAATGTAACTATTAATATCTATGTTTTCATTACTTTTCATGGATAAAAAATGATCATAGTTCCAGATTATTATATAATAATTTGCACCATTTATTCACGAAATATTATGATTATGATTTTTATATATTTACTTACATGATTATCTTACCAATCATATGATCATAAAAATTATTGTATTTATATTACCATTTTATAGATAAATTTAATACATGTAACATGATTAGAAGGATAGAAAGTGTGAATGAATTTTTTAAATTAAATAATGAAAAATTATTGATTAATTGTTTTCTTATATATTATATAAAAATCACTATTTCATTCATAAAATGTTTCATTTGATACTAATAATTTTTTAATAATTCACATTAAAATTCAAAATAGAAGTAGAATATTTTAGATACAGTAATAATTTATAATTTTCAAATTAATGTTTTTTATATCCGTTACATTAAAAATGGTATCAAAAGAGTTCATAATGTATGTTATTATGAAACTCAATCTGGGAGATAGGTTCAAGGGAATCAAAATTGGTATCAAAATAATTTTCTAGATAACATTGTAGAATTAGATTCTTTTAGGATAATCTATATGTTTATAAGTTATATCAACTCATAATAGATAACCATTTTGAATAGTATAATTTCTAATGATATAGATATAATTCACATATTATTTAGTGATTTTTGTGAGAGATATATAGCTAATACCAAATTAATAAATCTTTTTATTTTATAAAATATTATTATTTTTTAATGTAGAGATTATTTGGTTATATTATTAATATATAAATGTTTTTATACTGTCATGGTCTTGGGGTTCTAACACAAAAAACCAAGCTGTAATCTCTCTAATAAGGGATGGTTGAGCATTTACTAAATCATCACTATGATATAAAATGATTGAACCTAAGACTGCACACCTAGATAGAAACAAATGGGGTATATTCCATAATTATTCACATTCTATATACAAACCATTATGATGTATTTCAATATTATGTTCACTAATTAGGTTTGACAACATAATAATAAGGGGACCATGGATATCCTCGTATTGAAAAATTGAGTCATAATTTCATCTAAAAGTATCATATTTTAAAATTAACTATCTCATGATAGAATATATCATGAAATTTATATTTTTATAATAATAAATTTGATATTATCATTTCCATTAGAGATTTAGTATTTCATTGAAATAAAATATTGAAGATGAAGCTAATTATGTTTTGCATATAGAAAAAAATATTTTAAGAATATAATTCGGCATTTGTGAATGGTTAATAATATTAGAATATCTCTATTATGATGGAATATGTGAGTTTCATGGTCATACCTACTGTTGGTGTTGGTTCCCTATAACTAACATCTATTTAAATTAAGAATACTTGTATTTTTTAAAATATTAGTAAACATTTTATCACATAATGATTATTTTTTACCTAACATAGTATCTGATAATGTCCTAATAGTAGATTTCACACTAAAATTTCATAGTTGTTCTCTAATATGATATGAACTCAGAAGTACTGTGATAGTACTCATAGATATATGTTTGATAGTTTGATGAAATAATTTTAAGGGCATAAAAGATATATGCTATCAAGGGTGGTGACACATTGGCCTCTGATCACCCGCTCATGGTGTATTCTCTTTGCGATATCCAATCTAGTATATCATTAGAATGAGACTCACTATAGGTAATTATCATTTATATTTTTTAATATATGATCCTATTTATAGAAGTAGTGTTGAACCATATAGTTATAGATTATTATTAATTAGAAATATATGTTTTGTACATTGATTTGTTGATGAAAACCATTAAAACATATGATCTTAGAAAGGTAGTATATGTTGGTACACAATGAGTAACATTTTATTAATTAAAAATACGAGAATTATTTTTCCCTTCTATTTGTTAATAGAAGATAATGTCTTAAGCCCTTGGATTAAAATTATAAATCATAATTAAATAAATATCCATTTTTATTATAGTCATGACAGGTTTCTACAAATTCAAATAATGATACATCATGCACATAGGTTGATGGAACTAGCAAGAGAAATTCTTAAATAAATATTTCAGGAAAAAATGATTGTATTATATAGAAATAATCCATATAAGTTGTTAGTTAATTGATAGATAACTAGTTTCTTTATGGGTTCCTTGGTGTGATGATATATTCTAACCATGTTGTTTATGCTACATCACCTAATAATACTAAGAATATGGATTAGAGGGTTTCAAAATATGTGTATCAAGAATTTCATAAAAATAGTATTTATTATTTAACAAGTTGGTTAAATATTATTTTTTCTTGCGGTTTAATAATTTTTTGTGTTTTCTTGATCACATATATTATATCACCAGTTTTTCAAGATAATATTATGTGAGAATAATATTTAATAAATATTTTCTTAATATGTAGTTAATATAATATTTATTTATATATTGAGGAAATATTTAGTGACATCTATTTATTAAATAAATAGAAATTATACAATGTATGAGATTTATTAATGAGGAATGGTGGACTAGATTTCATATTCTATTAATAGATAATATATATGTTTAATATTATTTGAATAAATAATATGTAACATATTTTTCATGTTTTGTTCATGTACGGATACAATAATAATATTTTTATTTTAATTGGCATCTGGTTCTATAAGTATAACAGAAATAATAATGGATTATGTGAAATCATTATTTTCTAACAGTAAAAGTATATAAACCCAATTATATTGTGTTTTTAGAATAGAAAACTCATTTCTTCACAATGAGTTATCGAGATAATCCTGTCAAATCCCAAAACAGATCCCTCTCTCAAACTGTTTTCACGAATAGAGAGTGATTCTCCTCCACCAGTATAATCAAGTCTATAGAGATCAAAGTGTACATTTTCCATGAATGAGTTTTCCATGAAATCAAAGTAGAATGATTGATGTTTTATGTTCAATTTTTTGATATCACCCTAATATTCCTATGGTGATTTATAGGGGTTTTACTAACACATTTGGATCACCAATAGTAGGAATATATTCATTATTACTAAAATGACATGATGGTCTGGTGTACATATATTGTTGGATCCATAAATTTATTATTTATCATAAGGTAATTCATAAATTTGTTAAATTATTTTTAGAAATTATGTGATTATCCTAAACATTGGATCTAACATATATCTATTTACTTTGTTAATTTATTTTATTCTGTTGATCATGAAATTTATCATCATGTAAATATCTGATTAATCATTGGCCCTGAAAAAAAAATATGATTTGTGAATTCCTCATCCAATTATTCTGTTGTTCCTGGAATATTCAAATTCTATCCTAGGAATCTCATAATTACTTATAATTATCCAAAGATCCTTAATTTATTTATTTATTTTCATTAGATTTCAATTCTATTAAAATTGATCTTTATTCCAATTTATAAGATCTTTATGATTCCATTTTGTTTAAAAAAAATACATTAATTTTAAGATAAAAATAAATTTGAAGATATAATTTGGAGTTGTTTAGGAGTCTTGATGAAAAATGAAATATTAAACATTATGTAACCTAGTGGTATATGACATGTTCTACTATTTATTTGACCTGAAATTAATTTTATATTAATTCATTATTTATGAATTTATTAATTGTGTGAATTTAATTACATGTCATGAGTTCATTAGTAAATCCTAATATATGTTCTTCTAGAGTACAGACGGTGTAACATTCATACATGTGATATAGTCAGTTATTCACCTATGGGTCATGAATCCTATTACATGGCCTATAAGACAAGATTCAACGTAATTTAGAGACCACACACCATGTTTCCCATGTATATATAGTGTACTCAATTATTATATATGGCATAGTTAAATTTTGAGTACCTAAGAATGTATCGCAGTAAAATGGTAAGATTAATGCCTGCTATGTATCTCCAATGTACATGATATTTAATTTTAATAAAATGTGAAAAAATTAAATTTAATTCTTTATTCTATTCAAACATTTTCAACATATATTCTATATGGTCATTAAGTTTTTAGTACATGACAAGTGATATATATATATATATTCCTTTTTAGTTTATATATAATGTTCATATATTCATATCATGTATAATTCATATTAAAGTTATTACTCTGTGTGCATTGAAGCCTAACACACTATGTAAATACAAAGTGTTCATTATAGTCATTAAGTTGACATTACAAGCCATGAAAATATGAGATAATTCATGTATTACAAATGCCACATGTGTATATAAAATACATGTATAATACTCATTCTGTAGTTCCGATTGGTTCTCACTGTTTTTCCTTCAAAATACATTTTTTGTACTGAGTTAATTTTAAATCTATTTATTTAATTTATTTTTGTTTGTGTTGGATGATAATATCTATACAATTATGATTATAATTAGGATAAAATAATTGATTAATAAAATAATATAATTAATTTTATTGAGCACAATTTATCTATAATGATATTTATTACAATTGAATGATAATTTAGTTAAATTATTAGTTCATTATCTGTGTGTGGGTGAATAAGTTCCCTAATGATACCTCCATATTTAATTGGTTTCTTTTAATTTATTATTAATTTTTTTTTATTTCATTCCTTTTATCAAAATGGTATGTCCTTTGTCCTCGTGGTTTATTTTATGTAAACCCCTTGTCCATTCAATTGGATACCTTCACCTATATCTGATTAAAAGTATATGTAACATATATGGATCCAATTCATGTAGAGGAGGCTCAATCATGGATTGGATTTGATTCCAATCGAATATAGATACATTGGTGGATTGGTAGAAAGAAATAAAAGTAACTATATATGGTTCAGCGTGTTTCCCCTAGGTTAAATTTAAGATTATCCTACTATTGGTAAACTAAAAATTAGTAAAATATCATGATCATACCATGTTACTGTTATTTTTCTATAATGTTTCATGTAAATTTCATTATGGATGTTTTCATGGTCACATGAATAAATGAATTAACAAGCATGTAATATAGGGATAAAAGAAACATACAAATGATGAAACTTATTTTAACACAATTTTAATAACTTATGTAAACATACATAATATTAAAAATAATCAAATAAATGTTAATATTTTAAATTTATGGATAAAATAAAATATCCATGAATTTTATATGTTATGTTTCTATGGGATTCCACCACTTCAGATAAAATAAAACCATTGATCAATGTGCTTGTCTATCCATTGTTTGTGTTCTTTGAATAGTCATGGAATCCAAAATTTATTTTTTGGGTTGACATAACATATTTTTCATTAATGGTTATCATCCAGTGAGGGAAATTGTGTGACTAAGACAAAAAGGTTGATGAAATCCAATAAAATGATTTCTGGATTGTGTACTCCACTCATCAGATGAATGAACTGTGATTTAATGAAGATTTTCTGTGGAATTACCACCTAAAACCCTTAAAATTTCTAAACTGTAAAATTTCTAGGTTATGAAAATGGAAATATGTTTCTTTAGTACTAGAATAATGATGAAACATGATGTTTTGTTGCCAATATCTAGTGGAAATAGGTTTTGATAAAATATAGGGTGATTAAGAAATAAAATATTATTCAATTTGTATACTTTTTACCAGAAAATGTATTTAAACTTTTTAAATATTATTTTTAGAAATATAAATAATCATTTAATGAAACATATCACTTTGATACACATTTGAAAAGGACAACCTTCTTATAGGAAAAACTTCTTATAATGGATGGGGATCTAATAAATTATCTTATTCTGTGAAATGAAATTTTATATATTGAATAAACCAATTCCTCATTCACCAAGTAGAGAGGCCGGTGATAAATAATTATCTCTCTATGAGAAACATTTGAATGTTTTTATTGATGTTCAGTGTTCCATGATATCATCGATGAACATTGAGATTTTGAATCAAAATGAATACATGGATGTGTGTAGCATAACATATCGCCATCAGGATCTCTACCAGTATAAGGAATTAAAATAGAAATATGAGATCTCCAATGATTTTTTTAACAATTAATATTGGAGAGTCTAGTCTAGTAGGTACTCTTATAGTTAGGGTTATTAGATACCTTGAATTATTATATATCCTAGGGATTAAATTCCCAGATGAGATGTGCACATATCTCATACATTCCCCACTACTAAAGTCTCTCTCCAGTTTGATTTTTAATTATAACAGAATAAATTATGTGAAGAGTCTTTCATAACATCCTAACATGATTCACTAATTATATATGTACATGGGGAATGAAAATTCTATATCCTTGATGGTGAATAAGAGAAACAAGAATAACCTGAATGGTCCCATGATTCATAAAAATTCCATATCTATAGAGATACATCCTTACATGAAGTGGATGATCTAGAGGAAGGAAAAGGAGGATGCATGTTTTACATATTTATATCAAGAACAATATAAGAGGAACTCCTCCTAGATGAAAGGGAATGATATAAGTGAATTCGTTATCAATTGTAATTATTAAATATATATACATTGGCTTTTAGATATAGGTTGTTCTTATCACATTTGTATCTAAATATTGGAACTATGTAGATTATAAATGATTGATTAAAATATTTCTAGAAATTATGTCACATGGTATACATATTTCCAGATATTATGTCCTCATACCCAATAGTATAAAGAGATATTGTGTAAGATCACATATTCCTCAATGATAGGACTAATCACGTCTTTAATATTTTTTACAAGACTTCATGTTTCCTATGAATTCAACATGGTAATCAGATATCAACCCGATCTAGGATAACAACAAAGGAATTCTATTAATTTTACATTAAGTATCTGATAAGAAATAAATAAATGTTTATGGTGTATAATGGTGATATGGATCTAGTCATCTGGCGTTATACTGATGCAATTTTTCAAAAAAATCATAATGATTTTTAGTTTTAGTCATGATGTGATTTATGCGTCAATGACAGTGTTGTGAGATATAGCATTTCAATGCTACCAGAATTCAATATTTATATAGAGGAGTCCATGTGTACATAGTTTTCTGATGTATCCATGGAATCAATTTGGAGATGAAAATAATTACAGGATATTTATTTTGTACTTAAATATAAAGAACACATCACATTGTATTGTGACAATTCTATAGTAGTGCCTCTTGTATAAGAGACAATGCCACACCAATTGAAAAAAGAACATAATCTTGAAGTATCCCCTCTTGAGAGTGTTTTATTAGAGGGGTGAAGATATATTAAAAGGAGTTATAATATAAGAAAATGTGGTGGAACCATTGACTAAAGGCATATTTTTTAAGAATAACCAGTATCATGTTAGAGATAAAGGACTAAAGGTTATTAGTATTTTCCACTAGTGAAAGTGGGATTCCAATAGAATTTGCCACGGAACCAAATTCTATGTAATTTATGATAACATGTATTCATTGTTATTAGTAATAATAAACACTTTATCACATCATGATTATTAATATTGGAAATATATAATGTGAAAATTCTCGATTAGTAGTTGGTACACAAAAATAGCATATTTTTTATGCTATATAATGAGATTCCAGAAGTTCCCCAATAGTATCAAAAAATATATTTTATATAAATTTATGAAATCATTTTATGGGAAAAAATGGAAATATATTTATGGATAAAGACATATATAACATTGATTAACCTTCAAATATTGTACACCCATGATAATATAACGTGTGGGATAGTATGAAATCAAGTCCTGCGAGTCTGATATCCACATTTTTATAAGTAATTATATTATCCAATTAGATAAAATGTGTATTGATCCTTAGAAATTATAATTATTACTAATTATTATTAAAATCTATGTAGATAAATTTATTACCGAAAAATTTTATTATATATGCTCACAGAGTGGTACGAAAAACTGGTGAGTCACATGTACAATTTCATTGATAAATAATGTGATAAAGGATTGGTCTATTATATTTTTAATGGATGTTGTTATTTTTGGTCATTTTATTAAAATTATATATACATAATTAATCCATATCCATGGGGGATTGTATCTACATTTCATTTCTTTAATATCAAAGAAATTTACATCAAGCACATTGATTGATGGAAGCAGTACAGAACCTGTTTTATTAGAGATAACAAAAAATATTTTATAACATGGTAATCTACTATAAGAGGTATTATCTAATTGTGACATTATATTCTATCATTGAGGGTGAAATTGACTGTTTTTGCAAGATATCCTTTTAATTTAGGATTTTTTTTCTAATACTAGTGAAAAAGATTCCCGGATGGTCATATACAAACTGTATTCAGAATCTTAGTTAAATAGTATTTATATTTTAATATGTTTGTTATTATTATTTTCAATTGTGTGATTAAAAATTATTCAGGTTTTCTTGGTCATATATATTCTTTAATAAGTTATTCATGAAAATATTATGTGAGTATAATATTAAAAAAATATTAATTTTTTATTTAGATTATATATTATTTATTAATTTAACGAGGAAAATTTAAGTGATATTTAGTTAATATATAAATAATCATTATTCAAGGCATGATAAATGTTATTAAGGAATGGAAGACTACCTTTAATTGTTTGGTGTGAAATAATATAATTAATGAATATTATTTAAACAAAAAAAATTATTTTAATTTTCATGTTTACTATATTTTATGAAATAATAATAATATTATTATTATTATGGATATGGGGTTCCTTAAAAATTACTACAAAATGATGGAAAATGTGAAATTATTATTTCAAATCCCTTGAATTATAAAAACAAAATAATATTATTTTTGTAAGACAATCAATCCATCCTATGATGTACACAACAATATGTAGAGATACTCCTATCAAATATGTAGATATATCTCTCTCTAATAATAAACTCACGATGGAGAGTGATTCTCCTCCACCCCTAGTATCAAGTATTGAGAGATCAAATTAAATACTTCACCAGAAGATTATTTCATGGATAAAAAAGTACAATGAAGCAAGCATTAGGGTATATCGTGTTAGAAATCGATGATTCCTATAGATTCATTTGGAGGTACGTAGAACATGTGGGGATCCCCACTAGTTGAAATCTATACAAGGTTCCTATAATAAAATAATAGTATAGAATAGAGGTGTTTTTTGATCCATTAATGAAGTAATAACTTCCTTAATGGAAATTCATGAAATGGTTTAAATTATTATAAATAATCTGTGATGTTTATGCACTTTGGTTCCAATATTTATCTATAGAATATATTATTTGATTAAATTCCATTGATCATGTATTGTATTTCAATCTAAATCTCAGATTAATCATCAATCAAGGAAACATGAGGATATGGGCTTTCCCCATATTATGCATTCCCTATTCCTTAATCGTTTACCTATGTAAGTGAAGTTGATATCATAATATAAATTGGCTCTAATTAATCATGGATATTTTAATTAATGGATGGATTTTTTGGATGGTAATTTGGTGTTTTTGTATTGTTATTGAGGAATATTTGAATAAATTACGAATCAATCATCAGTAGATTTACATTAATGTTTATAAATCATATATTAATGGGTATGGAAACCCCTAATAAATGATTTTATGGAAAGGATATATTTATTATGTTAAATATTATCAAGAACATTTTTAGGTAAGGATATGTTTTAGTTTTAGTATACATTTTATGTTAGTATGAAAAAAATTGTTGAGTGCTTTTTATAATGTATGTGTTTTATTATATATATCCATCATAGTAAGGATAACTCATATAATTATTTATAGAATTAATTTAAATTTTCAAATTATGATATAAATAGTCTAGTGTGTAAGCTAATTAATGATAGTTTGTTACCATATGAGGGATAAATATAGCGTTAATTTTTTTATGAATATTTAGGTTCACTCTAATTTTTTAACTTTGAGTATAAAATTTTTTCAGGACAATTTATTTTACAGAAAATATATTTTTAGGATCTATATATATATATATATATATATATGAATTTATTATTTCTCAAAAATGATGTTTTACTTTATATTCCCTAGAAGAGTTTGGGTGATTTAATTTTATAGCTTATACACTGAATGATGAAATTGTTAATACTACCCTCATATAATTTCTCCAATAACTTATAAAAATATGAGAAGATTGAATTTAAGTATCAGAAATGGATGTAAATCCCTGAGATCAAAATATATAACTACATTTAAATAATGAATTTCCTTCTCTAGATTTCTCCCCACACAACACTGAATACTAAAAAATGTTATATATTTAGTTAAAATAAATATATTTAATAATAAATATTAAATACAAAATGTTGAATTGTAAGAAATGAATTAGAATAATCAAGTTTTAAAATATTTGTTCAAATAAAATAAATTCTACTTTTACATTAAATAAAACTCATTTAGATTTCCTAAAATAAATAATAAGATCAATTATTATTTAGAAAATTTATTTATTAAAAAATACCTTTTATAGGATATACATTTCTATATAATAATAAACATTATAAATGATGATAAACTATGTTCGATTTAAACAACTAGTCATCAACAATTTATTTGTTAAATAATATATAGTATGAATATTGTTAATAAATTTTTGATAAATAAAATTTCTAAAAAAAGTTTCCTATATATATTATTATAATATTCATATAATTTAAGTCATAAATTTTTTTATTTTATTTTTTAAATATTTTAAAGAATTTTTAGTTTAAAATATAAAAAACTTCTTAGAATGATTCTATGGATTTCTGTCTAATATAATGATTTTTGGTCGAATAAAACTCTTTATAAAAAAAATATTTTCTTATTTATGAAAGAGTATCGAAGAAATATAAAATTCCCTTTATACTTCAAAATTTTTATTCCATAAAATAAATTATATATATCCTTTTATATTATAAATGATATTTATAAAAATTTTGGAACCATATTAAAATGTTAGTTATTACAAAATTATTATTGATCGTTTCTTTAAATCATACATTTTTATAGAGTTAATTTTTTTTTGATTTCAACGAAAACCTCATACCTATTATTTTTATATTACAATAATATTTTGTCATAGTAATTGATAAATTTAAAATTTGTAGATTACAGAAATAATTTGTATTAAAAGCATAATTTTTTTGTAAAAACTAATTTTATACATCATGTGTGGTAATCATAAAATTAACTATTAAAACCCATAGATATTTTATTTGAAAAAATTATTTCAAAATTGTTATATTATATTTCTAAAAATAGGAAAATCATTCATTGTTATTATATTCATTGATATTAACAACAATTATTAAAAATTAATTTATATAATAAAATAAATTATGCTAAGAATTATATATTTAAAATTAAAGGCCATAAAAAACTCAATATTTTGACTCATATGTGTGATTGAGATGATTTTATACACAAATTAATTTTACCCATCCATTTTTTCTATTTTGGAGGGACTGGCCTATTTATAGTAATATCACATTATTGAAATTTCTAATGGTGTTTCATAATGTATCCTTCTATTCACATATAAAACATTAACACTTCCTCCACTTCAATACTGAAATAACCATAGTAATTATCCTTTAAACATAACCATATTTAACGTATTACAGCACCATCATATTTTAAATCATATTTAGTAACTATAAGTTATTCCAATTTATTTATTTCAAAGGATAATTTCTAGTGTAAATTTGGGTCCCTAATGTGAGTATCCAATTAATCATAGCTTTGCCATCATAATTTCTACTATCATAACATTGTTAAATTTTATAAATATCATGAAAGTAGTTTAATTATTATAATTAAAATCCATCATGTTTATTATTCAATAATTATTTATTCAGTTTTACCAAGTAAGAAAAACCAAGACAACATTCATACTTTATTGAAAGTACATCCTCCATGATGTGTTGTGGCTAATTGTTTATCACCACATTTCAGGGATGGTATAAAAATTGGAAAATAAGAATAAATATTTTTTCATTACATAAATAAAATTTTTAAATAAAAATTTATAAATATTAAATTCTTCAATTAATTTACCGTCTAATTATATCATTCATACTGTGGACTTCCAAACTACCACATTTATAATGAATGAATTTAATTTTTCATCACCATCCACTTTTACAAGATGTATGTCACACCTCGTCTTGTGGACGTGCGACTTGCGCACATGTTATGAAACTGCACAGCAAGGACACAACTTTTTCCTACAGGCGGTTAGTGCTGGGAGGCACAGTCTGAGCGTGGTTCACTCAACTACACACTCAGCGGAACACGAGTCGTGCAATTGGACGACTTTTAAAATGAATGATTTTGGTTTTTATTATTAAAACTCAATATTATTATTGTGTTATTATTAATAATATTAAATATATTAATGTCATTATTATGATTAATGAATTATTAGTAATTTTATTAATATTACTATCATGATTATATTTAATTTATTTTAGTATTATTTCCTGGATTTATTATTATTATTATTATTATTATTATTATTTTAAAATGAAAAAAGAAGTAAAGACCCATGTTCTTCACATACTCGTGGTGCCCCCCTATTTCGGCCTTCTCCAGCGCGAGCCGCCCCTACGGCACCTCCTTGCACTGCATCTGTGTTGCACCCAATCCCAGCCGCGTCCTCACCACCCTGCACCCCTTTGGCCAGCTAGCCTCTCCTCATCGGGGCAACCCCCTGTCCTATTGTTTTTTCTCCCCCCACATTGCTTTGGATCTTCCATATTTACGGTTTTTTATGTTTTATCTGTAAAATTCTTGGTTCCAATTTTTTTATGATTGTTTTTAGACTCCATTAGCTGCGGCGATGGGGCGATTGATATTTTGCACCATTTCTAGGAAGTTATTTGTCTTTTGAGGTAGTTCCATGATTTTATGTTATTGGATATATTGGTCTACTTTTTTTATTATTTCCCTGATTCTATGGATTAACTATGTGGGGAAAATAATGATATGGAAATGTCTTGAGGTGCATTGACCTTGTTGTGGTATTTCTGAGTCTCTGATTTTTTTATTTCATAGGGTTGCATTAAACTTTTGCTGATCTCATACCATTTTCATCTTCATTGACAATTGATTAATGGATTAAGATGTATAAAAAAATTTATTTAATGCAATTGGTGTTGATGGGGCGAGTTGTGTCGAGTTCATGTTCGGGTTGTTTGTTTACTTGAATTGTTTTAAGTCTGTGTTCATGTATTTTATTTTTCATTGTAGTCGCAGCATGTTGGCTGGGTAACCCCACGTTACCGCGATCATTAGTTTGTGCATGCATGTGCACCTGTGCGAGGCGTGTCGCGTAGTCACGTTGTCGCATTCGAGCTGCGAGTCAAGGTAGGCTCCAATTGCACTACTTTTTAAAATTTATGTTACATCATTTCCAGCTATTTTCACACTCTATTTATTCAAATTAAATATTTTATTAATTTTAATAAATGTGAGATAATATAAGACAATTAATTTTTAAATAATTATTTTGTGTAAAAAGAACCGTTTTTTTTATACCAGACACATGAAGAATTTTCATGATGAACGGACACCCTGTAGTGAAAGAATGCCAGTTTGGTATTTAAACATAATTCACAGAATTTAAATTGTAGTTCTAGTTTTAATGATAAATGATTTCTTCTAATCCTTGAACAAGCATTTTGGTTCATTTTAAAGTGGTGATTGTGAAATGTATTTAATGCCCATTTGGCACATTATGGAAAATGATGAAAATTATTTTATAAGAACCCTCCTAGGATAACTCTCCTACCTTGGTTGCAATTGATTTTTTTGGAGTCCACACGTAGAGGATCCCGGGTACTTGAGTAATTTAAAGTCAAGAGGTTGTCCCATGGAGTGGCTCAAGGTGATACATGTTGTGCATTATATATATATGATTGGATTCTCGGTTGGCATCGGATGGCTCACCCCCTTTTCAAACACTTGAGACATGGGAATATGGTATATTAAGAGAATTTTCTATGAATGATTGTTGCACTGGATGGTTATGGTACTGACCAGTGGCCCATAATAGGTGGATATATTGGGTTTATTACTATGGGATTTTCCCTCGTCCTTCCTGAGAATGTATGTTCAAGCGTATTGTGCATTTTGATTTCATCTTCTATGACATGTCAATGAGGATTATTTCTCATGTATTGGTGTCTTCTGGTTTATTCTCAATCTCCTATGTTCACCATTTCTATTCGGCTTTGGTTGCTTGCAGTAGAGATCATGATGCTTATATGAATATCTACATTTACCTTGTTGTGTGTTTTACATTGTGATTTTTTGGAGTTTTGTTTTCCTTGGAATGTGGTAAAAATATTTTGATTAGGTTTCTAAAATTTTTTTTCAAATGAAAGTGTTTAATCCTCTTTGTAAAAATTTGAAAAGATAAACATAAGTTTTTATTTCTAAAAAGCCATTGACACTAATGAAATGATGCCAATTTTAGAAGTGGTTATGGGCAATGGTTTGTACTTTGTTTTTAAGTAAAATATTATGAAAAACATACTTTTCTAAATTTTAGTTCCATCTTGAAATGATGTTTCATTTATTTTAAAGGTACTTCATTGGTAATCTATATCGGGCTAGCCTAATGAGTTTTGACACAGACGCCTATAGTTATTTTCTGTTTTTAGTGTTTCTGTTGGCTACAGATTTAGTGTGCTCGCCTAGGGAGATTCTTGGACATTGTGTCAGGGAGAGACCTGTGAGGTCGCACGGAGTTAGTTCGGACGTCGTGTTTGGTTAGTTTTATTTTCCTTTGGTTCCTTTTTGGTTGTTTTAATTGGTTTATTTTTTCTACATTGCTATGTATTATTCCAGCTGTATTATTTATTTATATTCGGTGAAATTATTCCCATAGCCTTTGTTGATGCCCTATCACTTGTCGCCAGCCCGGGAGGATCGATAACGCCTCTCGGTATATGTCGCGGACAGGCTTGGGTGACCAATTCAGGGTCGACCCGGGTTGGTTCATGACAAAATGGTATCAGAGGGACCTTGTTATTTGGGGTGTCTGGTAGATGGATATTAGGATTATCGGGACTTCAGAGGTATATACGAGAAGTATGTCATGAACCCTCTCTCGTTATCCTCCTCGAGTCGCCAGGGATAGTCTGGGAATTAAGTCTTTGTTTCGTTCTGGTTTGTTTTGTATTGAGGGATGAAAACATATTTAAACTGATGTTACATCGTGATCTCACATGGAGTAGTGACCCATGTGGAGTCTGGGAACACGGTTTTAATTCTTCCTACTTATTGACACATACATGGGGCATTTCCCTCTACCATGTCTCTCAGTTATGTGTGACCGCTAGTCCCTCACTCCTGTGGTTTGATGCATGTTGAGTGTCATTTTCATCCTGGTTGGTGTAATTGTGTTTTTGGAAATGAATAAGGGTTTCTGAAAGTGGGATTGATTACTTTTAAATGACTTCAAATTTATGAAATGGGTTTTAAACCTGAAAGCTTTTGGTTTGGATATTTTTTTTTCTTGGAAAATGGTAGAGATATGGTTTGGGTGAAACTTTGGGTAATCTTTATGAACTTTTTCACATGTGGGGGAATGCATGAGAAGTTCATGTTGGTGCGTATAGATAAAAACAGATAAATACATGTGGAATGGTTCATGGGATTACTGGGGTGTGCACTTGGAAGTAAAGGATTGGCAATTTTTTTTATAAAGTGATTTTAAAAAGGGAAATGATTTTTGAAATATTGATTTTGGTTTGAAATGTGGTTTTGGGTATTTGGAAAGTGGCCATGAAGGAAGGGGGTTTTGAAATCAAAAATGGAAAGAGGATTTTGGAAGAATATTTTTTTTGAGTTGTGTTTGTATTTCTTTGTTTATTTTTAGTCGGTTCTTTTGGATGAAAGCACATTTAATGATATTGCTTCTGCTTGATATTGGAATTAGCTTTGTGTTTTATATTTTGTTCAGAATGTGCCACCCAGAAAGGTACCTAGAGTTTCCAAAAAGTCAGGCCCAGTTTTTGGTCCTTCTTAAATGTTGTCTATACTTAATGGTAATCGGGGTCTATTCAGGGTAGTTATGTGTTTAGAAGAGGTCGAGTGTGATTTTAGGATATTGGGAACTCCCAAAGCTATCAGAGTGCATGCTGTTTTGGGCGTGATCAATGTTCCATCCCTAGACGAACAAGAGTTTCTCACACCACCATCATTGAAAGTTGAGATCATGTGGGATTTCCTTAAGTCCATCTTATTCTGATGATTTATTCCCGGAGAAGTAAAGATGAAAAAGGGAAGAGCTCATGGGTATTCAACAAGGCCAACGGACGGTGAAGGCATATGTTGACAATTTCATGGAGCTTTTGACATCTTCTCCGGATGTAGCATCACAGGGATTGATAAAGATGTCTATCTTCATAGGGGGTCTTCGCCCAAAGATCATGGAGCGGGTCCTCCCTTCTAGGGACCATCTATTTGAGAAATTGGCGGATGAGGTGTTTTTAGCAGAGTAGGTATAAGGAACCGACCTTAAAACATTACATTATCATGAATTAAATGAATAATCCACATAAAGGTTCTTTTCTGGATTAGAGTTTTAGAGAATTAGGACATAACTATTACATCTCAAATGATTACAATGTAGACACTTCTACAAAGTTTCCATTAATTAAAAACTCTTAAAAGAAAACATGTCTAGTAACATGTTTTAGATAGCATGTCTTTCCTTGATCCCATCCTTGATCCTATTCCTCCTTATGTCCTAGGGAAAACATTTCAAAAACCTAGGATGAGCATAAAAATCCCAGTATAGGATACACAAAGAAGGAAAACTGTAAGTTTTTCAAAACATCAAGTAAACCATGAATACTTTATCAAAGTAAAATTTTCTCCTTTAAGAATTAGTAAATACTCTTCACTGAAAAAAGATCATTACTTACCCTTTTTTAACCAAATGATTACCATAAACCCCATATAAAGAACACATAACATATAAAGGTAACTTGGGACATAAACATACTTAAATGGAATAACAATATGGTCGAATTTCACACATATCACTAAATGGAATAGCCATACGGCTGACTTCCATATCCAATGCATTGGAGGTTATAAAGTAACCACCCATCTTGGTATTCATGGAACCACCCATCATATGGTTTATCATGTAACCACACGTCAAATGTCCAAGTACCATTATAAAATCATAAGACATATAATAAATATAAAGAAATGAAAACATTTCCACATTTAAATCACAATATATCACATAAATATATTGACATAATAAATCCATTACCAAAACCATTTTCAATACCATAATACATAAAACATTATATGTTATTTAATTACTTTTAAAAACATTATGTCTTGTTGAATAATCCAAGGATCAAATAATACTCACGGTGGCGGAAAGGTCTTTGTCACCGTGTACGTTAAAAAAGAAACATACATTTTGTAGTTTATTAAAATGAAACTTAAATAAAATATTATTTTTGAATAAAATAAAAGGTCAACGGGGTTTATAAAACGTATAATGTAAAGTTTTGTATAAATAAAAATATACCTCAATGAAAGGATATTGAGATGATGTCCCGTTCAAAGATGATATCCTTAGATTAAGGATAAATCAATTATGTAATTTTGTGTGAAAAATATAAATACAGCCAATATAAGTGGATATTATGTGTAAAAAAATCAGAGGACATTCCCACATATTCATATCATGAAATGATCAACAATTATAGTTTTAACCCAATGAATTGTAATTGGGTTCAGAAGTTCCCTTAAAAAAATTCGCAACCTATCGACGTCACATTAAAATTCAGAAAAAGAGATGATGAGAGTAAAAATGGTATTTCATCATTTGTACAAAAAATTTATATCAATAAGGATATATAAGAACATATTCCATCATAATAAGTTGTAAATTAAAAGATATATAAAAAAGGAGTCTTTTAAATAGAGGAGGGTGAAAGGTTCCCTTACATATTAGGTAACTTACAAAACGTAAGCCACATGAAAGAAGGATCATAAAATGAAGATATAAATACCCATAAATTGAAGTATATTACATAAGGACTAAAATCATGGGCAGTATACACACCACAAAAAAGGAAATAGTGGAAAATGTAGCATGAATCTCACAGGAATAAAAGTGAGATGAAAAATCCCTTAGGAAAACTCGGAAGCCTAACGACGCTAGTTAAAACATCCAAAAATGGACTGACAAGATCAAATAGGGTCACTAATCATATTAAAATAAAATTTACATTAAGAGGAATATAAAATATCATCCCCCAACATAAGAAAAATGATCTTAAAATAAATTACATGAATGAGAGTACTTAAAAAAGAAAGAGAGAGGTATGATCCCTTACCTCAAGTCCAATATGTCTTGTTCGTTTCATTATTTCATGTATAATAAAAATTGGTCAATTTATAATTGATTAAGAACCTCTTTTAATTATAATTATTCACTTTATATCACATATTATCATGTTATAATAATTGGTTAATAATGTGAGTTCATATTAGATGTTTTTGTCGATGTTCGGTACATGAGTCAAAATTGAACTTGTTGGAAAAAAAATTTCCATGCAGTTATAGGTACATACTCTACATAATAGTATTAATGATTTAATTATCATATATATCTAGTATATATTAATTTTATACTATTCCATAACATTTGGATATAAAAAATTAAATGTGTCGTTCATGGAGATGGTAGGTCGTACGTACGCATGAACGCTACTTTCATTTCGTTGTCATATTAATGGAATTAATACTAAATGAGAGAGGTATATATTATAATTCCATATTGATATAAATAATTTAGATTTAATATATGACATATATATCGATTATTTATATGTACTTATAATAGTATATTACATTTGGAGATAAAAAAAGAAATGTACCGTTCATGGAGATGGTAAGCCGTACGTACGCATAAACTCTACATTCATTTCTATTTCATATTTTAATGGAATGAAAAAGTAATGATACATAGTTATATTATAATTACAATATAATATAATATATAGAATCATTAAATCTATCCTTTATACATCCCACATATGGTATTAACAATTCAAATCACATTGAGGTGGCGGTAGTCCGCACTTCCTAAAATGAAATTATAGCGTTTACCCATTGAGGAAATTATAAAGGTATGGAATAAATGAAAAATAAAGAAGCATAAGAAATAAATAAAAATAATTTGTTTATCATATATATAAATAGTGAAATCTTAATGACCACCGTGAGAGGTGTTAAAAGAAGATTGAACAATTATCGTTTCGTGAGGCAGTAATTCGCCACCCAGAGAAATAGTATGTTATTTAATTATTATATATAGGTGTGTATAAGTGTAGCTCGAATAATCCTCGTAAAAGTATCCTAGTATATTTAATATAATGTTTTTTTCACAAAATAATGTAATAAAAAGATTTTAGGGGGTTGGAGAATCAAAATAAAACAAACGAACATAAGAGAAGACATGTCCTTCAAATTGGATAAATCTTTTTGATTTAAGCTCAAAGGCTTCCTTAGAAATACTTGTACCCAAATTGAGGCTTCTAGGAGTAAGAAAGGGATTCAGAGAGACAATATAAGCAGAGTTTGTACGATCCAAGGGCTTTAGAGGTGTGGGTAAGGTGGTAGAGATGGGGGCCTTTTATAAGAGGTAGGAGGGTCACTCTTGGAATGTCTTGAAAGGTTACTTTATTATAAAATGAATTTAGTCTATTAAAGGTCCCAAAATTATAAATTTCGAGGATAATGTGATAACAGTTCGAAAATACCAATCCAATAGATTTTTTACAAGTTTATGTCTTAGATTTTACATTATCGCTACATTTTATTTAAATCATTCATTAATGAGGTAATTGTCGCATCATCATGGTGTCATAAATAAATTAATTTATTTAATGTATAAAAATTATTAAAAAAAGACTATGATGTAGAAAATCATATTATCTTTCCAATGAATATTTATAGTCAAAAATATGACTTTTATAACCCCATCTAAATTTTATTTAGTGAAACAATATATGTTTGTGACATTTTTATTTTAACATTAAATAAAAAGTTATTAATGTCCTTTTCTTACCTAAGTGTCTCCATGGGGTCCCCAAGTTGACCTAAGGATTTTCATGGTCGTCCATGACTCATCCAATATGGGTAGGATATGTGTCAAGGTCATTTCATATTATTATAACATTATCTTAACCTTAAATTACACTAATTACCTTTAATCGCGATTATTAAAACTTAAATGTTACTATTCACCAAAAAAATTTAATAAAATTGAACCACATTTTACATCCTAATGACAACCATGTATGTTGTATTTTTGAAAATAAAATCCTTGAAGTGGTAACATTTCATTTAAATGAAATGTCGGTTTTTTTACTACTACTTAGTGGTTTTACTATTCATCAAAAATTGAAGTTTTTCAGAAAAATACCAAAAGTTCACCCTAAGCTATATTTGATATTCTGAATTCAAAAATGATGTATATTTTACAAAATACAAAACATATAAGTTTCATTAATTAATTTAAAAATTAATTCCCGCTGTCAATACAAATGTCGTGTTTTTAAGAAACAATATCTATTAAATGATTGGACCTAGTTTAAGTCCAATTTCAATGTGAAATTAATTACAATGTCAACCATTGGATTAAATGGTAAAAATATTTTATAATTTCACTTTAAAACCAATTCAAAAGTTTATCTAATCATATAAATAAATTATATTAATAAAGGTTTTGAATTAAAATATAACATTTTTCACTTATTCATTAAAAATGAACTTTTTTGAAAAAAACAAAAAACATACAGAAAGTAAATTTTGATGTCCTGATTATAAATAAGGATCTTATTTTGTCCAATAGAATGTATAAGAGTGACCAAAAATATTTTTAATGTGGGTTCGCCCTCAAATGGTGATAAATTGACCTTTTAGTGAATATTAGAGTATCTATGCCTAAAATTGAATTCATTACTTATTTTATGCCATTATATTTTATTGGATAAATGTAAAACATTTAACAAAAATATATAATCATATTTTAGTTATTTATATTCATTCCCACTAATACAACGGCTACGTGTTAACTACCATTTAAAATAATATTTTTATATTATTAGTGTGTAATGTATGATTTTCAAAGAAACTCGTTGTTGCGTATCAGGTACTCTATCAAACACAGCATTCCCTTTAAAATAATATTAATATTTTATTCAAAAATATTAATATATATGAAAATTTCATATTCTTTATTTACCTGGGATGTTACATCCGTCCCCCTATTCGGAATTGCATCCTCGAAATTTTAAAATTGGGCTCAGAAACTTCATTGAAAGTCCCACATTGGAATAAGAGTCAGTAAAACTATCACTTTAAAATAAAGAGATATAAGTTCAAAGGTCACCCGAGTTAACCCATACTAGGATTCCATGTAGGAAAACAAGGACATGTAAGGGAAAAAGTGTCATGTTCTGATGGAGAGTGATAGAAAACATGTTAAAGATAAAGTTAACCACCAGGAAATCACAAAATTTTGATGGGTTAAAAGGTATTTGATTCCCCAGTAGGAAAAGTTAACAGACAACATTTTAGTTTTATGTTACTTTTCATTGAGTAATTTATTAATGAAATTAACTAAATCACAAGGAAACATACTTTCTTGTTGTTTATACATTCATCTCTTACTAGATTCCTTACACAAACTCATTTTCCTCCAAAAGATGAGTATTTAGGATGACTTGTTCACATTAAGAGATCTATAATCATCTTCTAGAGAATCACCTAATCCAAAAAAGAGAACAATACATTTCCCATGTCTTTGGACCTTAACCAAAACCAAATTGTTAGAACAAGATCAGATAATCCAAAAAAGGATAATCATTTATAAAAAGAAAATCTTTTCTTAATCTATAAAAATTTTCCAACAAAACCAATAGTTCAACGAAGACCATTCGATAAACAATTTGTCCATAAAATTCATCAAAGTAAACCAAAATAAGATTGAAGACAAAATATTTGAAGGATTTAATCACATAGTCTTCCAAGGTAAAAAATAACATTTATCTCCAAATAACATCAGTTTCTCGTAAAGTATCATATTGAAAAGTAATTAAACTAATCATATATCCTCCATGATAGGTCAATATTTTCTTAGATAACCCAAAATCAACTTATTCATGATTCATAAAATTATATAACTAAAAATATTTTGTCATAATAACCAGGTTCTTCACGTAGTCTAGTGGTAGGAAATAAATACCTGTCGCACATTGGTTGTCGGTTTGATTCCCACAACTTTGTCCGACGTTACGGGTTGTCACACGGTCTTCATGTTGTCCTTTTTCCAAAACTATATAATTCTCAAAACATTCACCAAAAAGAGATAATATCATCAAAAATAACCATAACATAATTTAACCTCAATTTTATCTCATGCCTTTAATTTTCTATCATAACAAATAGTAACCCATAATTACCTCATAATTAAGGATCAGATAAAACCTAATGGTTACCTCTATAATTATTACCTGAACATCCACATCGAGTTGGTTCCCTTGTACATGATGCATCAGAGAACTCACCAAGGTTCAAGTGTATAATATTGACTCCTTGATAGTTGGTTTATAAAAACCATGATATTCCTCATTGAATATCCCATTTCATCAAGTCTCTTAATCAGAGAACCACCACAGTTTCCATCAAACCCAAAGTCACTTTGGTGCCAGCTAGATCCATCCTTTTACTAAAACCCAAAATGTCAATTGGAGTATATCAACAAAATAATCATGTACTAATGAGGAAGATAAGCACTATGATATACTCAATGATTTACATTAGCTAAAACTATGACTCATTCTAAAATCCTAACCATTATGGTAATGTCACTTATGCTTAGAGAATAGCCTAACATCTAAAGTTATCTAAACCGTCCTTTGATACAAACTATAACGACACGACCTTAAAAAATTACATAATCATGAATTAAATAATTATTTCACATAAAGGATCTTTTCAGGTTTAGAGTATTAGAGAATTAGGGCATAATTAATACATCTGAAATGATTACAAAGTATACACTTCTACTAAGTTACCATAACTAAAAAATTTTTAAAAGAAAACATGTCTACTAACATGTTTTAGATAGAATGTCTTTCCTTGATCCCATAATTGACCCTATTAATATTTAAGTCCTGTGGAAAACATTTCAAAAACATGGGATGGGCATAAAAACCCCCGTAAAGGATACAAAATGAAAGAAAACTGTTAGTTTTTCAAAACATCAAGTAAACCCGGAATACTTTATCAAAGTAATACATTTCTCCTTTAAGAAGTAGTAAATACTCTTCACTGAAAAAAGATCATTACATACCCTTTAATAACATAATAATTACTATAAAACCCATATAAAGAAGACATAATATATAAAGGTAACATGGGACATAAACATACTTAAATGGAATAACCATAAGGTCGACATCCACACATATCACTAAATGGAATAGTCATACGACTGACTTCCATACCTAATGCATTGGAGGTTAAAATGTAACCACTCATCCTGGTATTCACAGTACAACCCATCATATAGTTTATCACGTAACCACCCGTCAAATGTCCAAGTACCCTTATAAAATCATAAGACATAAAACAATTATAAAGGAAGGAAAACATTTCCCCATTTCAATCAAAATATATCATTTAAATTTATTGACATAACAAATACATTATCAATACCATTTTCAATACCATAATACATAAAAGAGTATATGATATTTATTTACTTTTAAAAACATTACGGCTTGATGAAGAATCCAAGGATCAAATAATAATCACGGCGGCAGAAAGGTTGTTGTCACCGCGTACGATAAAAAGAGACATAGTTTTTGTCATTTAGTAAAATGCTTCGTACATAAAAGATTCATTTTGATTAAAAGTAAAGGTCAAAGGGGTTTATACACCGTATAAAATAATTTTGTGTAAAAAAATATACCTCAATGAAATTAGAGTGAGACGGAGTCCCGTTCAAAGATGATGTTCTTTGATTAAGGATAAATAAATTTTGTAATTATGTGTGACAAATATAAATACACCCAATATAAGTGGATATTAACTATAAAAAAATAATATTTCATTCACACATATTCATATCATGACATTATCAATAATTAGAGTTTTAACCCAATGAATTGAAATAGTGTTAAGAATTTCCCTTACAAAAATTTGACAGCCTAACGACATCACATTAAAATTCAGAAAAATAGTTAATGAGATAGAAAATGGTATCTCATCACTTGTAAAAAAAATTAACATCAATAAGGATATATAATAACATTTCCCAAAATAATATTATTTAAATTAAATGATATAACAAAATGTAGTTTTTTATAAAATGGAGGGTGAAAGGTTCCCTTATCGATTTGGTAACTTAAAAAAATAAGCCACAGGAAAAAAGGATCCTAAAATGAAGATGTCAATACTAATAAATTATAATATATTACAAAATTAATACCCTCATGTGAAGTATATACACCACAGAAAAGGAAATAGTGGCAAATGTAGCATGAATCTCACGGGAATAAAAGTGAGATAAAAATCTCTTAGGAAAACTCGGCAGCCTAACGGCGCCAATTAAAACATCCAAAAATGGATTGACAAGATCAAATAGAGTCTATCATCATTTGAAAATAAAATTTACAGTAAGAGGAATATAAAATAACATCCCCCAACATTATAAATATGATCTTAAAAGAAATGACATGAAAGAGAGTACTTTAAATGAAAGAGAGAGGTAGGATCCCTTACCACAAGTCCGACATGTCTTGTTCGTTTCATTATATTCTTGTATAATAAAATTTGGTCAATTTATAATTTTTTAAGGAACTAATTTAATGATAAATATTTAGTTCATACCACATATTATAATTTTATAATAAATTTTTAATAATGTGAGTTCACATCAGACATTTTTTTCGATGATCGGTACAAGAGTCAAAATTATACTTGTTGGAAAAGAATTTTCCATGTAGTTATAGGGACGCCATCTCCAGAATAGTATTAATGAATTAAATATAATATATATCCATTATATATTCATTTTATACTATTCAATAACATTTGAATATAAAAAACGAAATGCACCATTCATGGAGACGGTAGGCCGTACTTACGCATGAACGCTACTTTCATTTCTTAGTAATGTTATTAGATTTAAAACTACATGAGATATATATATATATATATATATATATTATAATTCCAGAATTATTTAAAATTTTTTTTTGTAATATATGACATATATATCCATTATATATATATACTTATAATAGTACATTACATTTGGAGATAAGAAATGAAATGTACCGTTCAGGGAGACGGTAAGCCGTATGTACGCATGAACGCTACAATCATTTCTATTTAATACAATAATGGAATGAAAAAAATAACGATACATGGGTATATTATAATTATAGTATAATATAATATATAAAATCATTAAATCCATTCTTTATTCATCCCACATATTATATTAACGATTGAAATCACTTTGAGGGGGTGGAAGTCCGCACTTCCAAAAATGAAGTTATCGCGTTTACCCATTATGGAAACTATAAAGGGATGGGATAAATTAAAAATAAAGAATCATAATGAATACATAAACATAATTTATATATATCATATATAAAAATAGTGATATATTAATTGCTACCATGAGAGGTGTTAAAAGAAGATTGAATAATCATCGTTTCGTGAGGCATTAATTAGCCGCCCACAGAAATAGTATGTTCATTAAACATAATATAAAGGTGTGTATGTGTGTAGCTCTAATACTACTCATAACAGCATACTAGTATATTTAAGATACTGTTTTTTTACAAAACAAAAGAATAAAAAGAGTTCAGGGGGTTGGAGAAGAAAAATAAAACAAAAGAACATAAGAGAAGACATTACCTTCAAATCAGATAAGTCTTTTTGATTTGAGCTCAAAGGATTCCTTGGAAAGACATTTTCCCAATGTGAGGCTTCTAGGAGTAATATAGGTATTTTTAGAGACAATATGAGCAGATTTTGGACGATCCAAAGGCTTGAGAGGTGTGGGTAAGGGGGTAGAGGTGGGGCCTTTTATAAGAGGGAGGAGGGGCACTCTTGGAATGTCTTGAAAAGTTACTTTATTATAAATTGATTTTCGGATATTAAAGGTCCCAAAATTTTATATTTCGAGGATAATGTGATAAGGGTTCGAAATCCACCAATACAATAGGGTTTTGACAAGTTTATGTCTTAGATTTTACATTATCGCTTCATTTTATTTAAATCATTCATTAATGAGTTAATCGCTACATCATCATGGTGTCATAAATAAATTAATTTAATTAATTGATAAAAATTATTAAAAAAAATACTATGATGTAGGAAATATTTATAGCTTTCCAATGAATATTTATAGTCAAAAATATGACTTGTATAACCCCATCTAAAATTTATTTTTGTAAAATAATACATGATTGTGAAATTTTTATTTTAACTTTAAATAAAAAGTTATTAATGTGATTTTCTTACCCAATTCGCTCCATGGGGTCCCCAAGTTGACCCTTGTATTTTTCTAGTCGTCCATTACTCATCCAATAAGGGTTGGATATGTTTCAAGTTCATTTCATATTATTATAGCATTATATTTACCTTAAATTACACTAATTACCTTTAATCGCGATTAATAAAACATAGAAGTTACTATTCACCAAAAAAAATTAACAAAATTGAACCACATTTTACATCCTAATTACAACGATTTTTGTTGGATTTTTTAAAATCAAATCACAGAAGTGGTAACGTTTCATTTAATTGAAAAATCTGTTTTTTTAACTACCACATAGTGGTTTTTCTATTCATTAAAAATTTACGTGTTTTAGAAAAATACCAAAAATTCACCCTAAGATATATTTTATATTACGAATTTAAAAATGATTTATATTTTACAAAATAAAAAACATATAATTTTCATTAATTAATTTAAAATTTATTTCCCGCAGTCAAAACAAATAGCGTGTTTTTTAGAAACAATATCTATTAAATGATTGGCACTAGTTTAAGTCCAATTTCAATGTGAAATTAAATCCAATGACCACCATTGGATTAAATGGTAAAAATATTTTCTAATTTAACTTTAAAACCAATTAAAAAGTTTATATAATAATATAAATAAATTATATTAAAAAAAGTTTTTGAACTAAAATTCACCATTTTTCACATATTCATTAAAAATGAACTTTATCGAAAAAAAAACAAAAACATACACAAAGTAAATTTTGATGACCCGATTATAAATAAGTATTTTATTATTCCAATATAATGTATAAGAGTTACCAAAACTATTTTTAATTTGGGTTCTCCCTCAAAAGGTGATAAATCGACCTTTTAGTGAATATTAGAGTATATATTCCTAAAATTGAATTCTTTACTTATTTTAAGCCGTTAGCTTTTATTGGATAAATCTAAAACATTTAACAAACATATATAATCATATTTTCGTTATTTCTATTCATTCCCACCAATACAACGACTACGTGTTATCTACCATTTAAAATAATATTATTATATTATTATTGTGAAACGTATGATTTCAAAGAAACTCGTTGTTGAGTATCAGGTACACTCTTGAACACAACATTACCTTTAAAATAATATTAATATTTTATTCACAAATATTAATATAAATGAAAATGTCATATTCTTTATTTACCTGGGATATTACATCCTTCCCCCTATTGGGAATTGCATCCTCACAATTTTAAAATTGGGCTATGAAACTTCATTGAAAGACCAACATCAGAATAAGAGTTAGTAAAACTATCACTTTAAAATAAAGAGATATAAGTACAAAGGTCACCCGAGTTAACCCATTCTAGGATTCCATGTACGAAAACATGGACATGGAAGAGAAAAAAATGGTCATGTTCTGATGGAGAGTGATAGAAAACATGTTTAAGAGAAAGTTAACGACCAGGAAATCACAAACTTGTGATGGGTTAAACGGTATTTGATTCCCCAATAAGAAAAGTTAACAGAAAAAATTTTACTTTTATGTTACTTTTCATTGGGGAATTTATTTATGAAATTAACTAAATCACAAGGAAACGTACTTTCTTGTTGTTTTGACTTTCATCTCTTACTAGATTCATTACCCAAACTCATTTTTCCTTCAAAAGATGAGTATTTAGGATGACTTTTTCACATTAAGAGCTCTATAATCATCTTCTAGAGAATCACCTAATCCAAAAAAGAGAACTATATTTTTCACATGTATTTGGACCTTAACCAAAAACAAAACTGTTAGAACAAGATCAGATAATCCACAAAAAGATAATCCTTTATAAAATTAAAATATTTTCTTAATCTGCAAAATTTGTCCAACAAACCCCAAAGTTCAACGAAGACCATTCGATAAACAATTTTTCCATAAAATTCTTCAAAGTAAACCAAAATAAGATTGAAAACCAAGTATTTGAAGGATTTAATAACATAGTATTCCAAGGTTAAAATTAACATTTATCTCCAAATAACATAAGTTGCTCTTAAAGTCTCATATTGAAAAGTAATTAGACTAATCATACATCCTCCATGATAGGTCAATATTTTCTTAGATAACACAAAATCAACTTATTCTTGATTCGTAAAATTATATATCTAAAAATAATTTGTCATAATAACCAAGGACTTCACGTAGTCCAGTGGTAAGCGATAAATACCAGTCGCACTTTGGTTATGGGTTCGATTCCCACATCTTTGTCCGACGTGACGGGTTGTCACACGGTCTGTGTGTTGTCCTTTTTCCAAAACTATATAATTCTCAAAAAATTCACCAAAAAGAGATTATATCATAAAAAATAACCATAACATAATATAACCACAATTTTATCTCATGCTTTTCATTTTCTATCATAACAAATAGTAACTCATAATTACCTCAAAATTAAGGATATTATAAAACCTAATGGTTACCTCTATAATTATTACCTGAACATCCACATCGAGATGGTTCTCTCATACATGATGCATCAGATAACTCACCAAGGCTCAAGTTGTTAATCCTGACTCCTTGATAGTTGGTTTATAAAAACCATGAGATTCCTCATTGAATATCCCATTTCATCAAGTCTTTTAATCATAGAACCACCACAGTTTCCTTCAAACCCAATATCACATTGGTTCCTGCTAGATCCATCCATTTACTAAAACCAAAAATGTCAGTGGGAGTATATCAAAAAAATTATCATGTACTAATGAGGAAGATAAACACTATTATATACTCACTCATTCATTTTAGCTAAAACTATTACTCTTTCTGAAATCCTAATAATTATGGTAATGTCACTTATGATTAGAGAATAGCGTAACATCTAAAGTTATCTAAACTGTCCTTTGATACCAAATATAACGACTCAACCTTAAAACATTACATAAACATGAAATAAATGAATATTTCATATAGAGAATCTTTTCAGGTTTAGAGTTTTAGAGAATTTGGGCATAACTATTACAAATGAAAAGAATACAAAGTAGACACTTCTACTAAGTTTCCATAAATAAAAAACTATTAAAAGAAAACATGTCTAGTAAAATGTTTTAGATAGCATGTCTTTCCTTGATCTCATCCTTGACCCTATTCATCTTTAAGTCCTGTGGAAAACATTTCAAAAACATGGGATGAGCATAAAAAACCCCGTAAAGGATACACAATGAAAGAAAACTGTTAGTTTTTCAATACATCAAGTCAACCATGAATACTTTACCAAAGTAATACATTTCTCTTTCAAGAAGTAGTAAATACTCTTCACTGAAAAAAGATCATTACACACACTTTTATAATGAAATGATTACCATAAAACCCATATAAAGAGGACATAACATATAAAGGTAACTTGGGACATAAACATACTTAAATGGAATAACCATATGGTCGACTTCCACACATATCACTAAATGGAATAGCCATCCGGCCGACTTCCATACCTAATGCAATGGATGTTAAAATGTAACAACCCATCGTGGCATTCAGGGAACCACCCATCATATGGTTTATCACATAACCACCCGTCAAATTTCCATGTACCATTATAAAATCACAACACGTAAAACAAATATAAAGGAAGGAAAACATTTCCACATTTCTATCAAAATATATCATTTAAATATATTGACATATCAAATACATTATCAAAACCATTTTCAATACCATAATACATAAAAGAGTATATGGTATTTATTTACTTTTAAAAACATTACGACTTGTTGAAGAAGCCAAGGATCAAATAATACTCACGGTGACAAAAAGGTCACCGTCACCGCGTACGATAAAAAGAGACATGCTTTTTGTCATTTATTAAAACCCTTCATACATAAAAGATTCATTTTGAAAAAAAGTAAAATTCAAAGGTTTAAATACACCGTATAAAATAATGTTGTGTAAAAAAATTAACCTCAATGAAAGGAGAGTGAGACAGAGTCCTGTTCAAAGACGCTGTTCTTAGATTAAGGATAAATAAATTTTGTAATTATGTGTGAAAAATATAAATACATGCAATATAAGTGGATATTAATTGTAAAACAACCAGATTTCATTCACACATATTAATATCATGACATGATCAAGAATTAGAGTTTTAACCAAATGAATTGAAATAGGATTAAGAAGTTCCCTTACAAAAATTTGACAGCCTACCAACATCACATTAAAATTCAGAAAAATAGTTAATGAAAGTGAAAATGGTATCTCATCACTTTTACAAAAAATTTACATCAATAATGATATATAATAAAATTTTCCAACATAATATGATGTAAATTAAATGATATAACAAAAATGAGTTTTTTAAAAAGTGGAGGGTGGAAGGTTCCTTTACCGATTTGGTAACTTACAAAAATAAGCCACATGAAAAAAGGATAATAAAATGAAGATGTCAATACCAATAAATTAAATAATATTAAAAAATTAATACAATCATGTGAAGTATATACACCACAGAAAAGGAAATAGTGTCAAATGTTGAATGAATCTCACGGGGAATAGAAGTGAGATAAAAATCCATTACGAAAACTCGGCAGCCTAACGGCGCCACTTAAAACATCCAAAAATGGATTTATGAGATCAAATAGGGTCTCTCATCATTTGAAAATAAAATTTACAGTAAGAGGAATAAAAAATAACATCCCCCAGCATTAGAAAGATGATCTTAAAGGAAATGACATGAAGGAGAGTACTTTAAAAGAAAGAGAAAGGTAGGATCCCTTACCACAAGTCTAACTTGTCTTGTACGTTTCATTATATTCTTGTATAATAAAATTTGTTCAATTTATAATTGCTTAAGGAACTCCTTTAATGATTATTATTCTGTTCATACCAAATATTATAATGTTATAATAATTGTTTAATAATGTGAGTTCATATCAGACATTTTTGTCGATGTTCGATACATGAGTCAAAATTGAACTTGTTGGAAAATAATTTTCCATGTATTTATATGGACGTCATCTACAGAATAGTATTAATGATTTAAATATCATATATATCCAGTATATATTCATTTTATACAATTCAAAATCATTTTAAGATAAAAATTGAAATGCACCATTCATGGAGACGGTAGGCCGTACGTACGCATGAACGCTACTTTCATTTCTTAGTCATGTTATTGGAATTAAAAATAAATGAGAGATATATATTATAATTACATAATGATATACATAATTTTTATTTAATATATGAAATATATACCTATTATATATATGTACTTATAATAGTACATTACATTTGGAGATAAGAAATGAAATGTACCGTTAATGGAGACGGTAAACCGTATGTACGCATAAACACTACTTTCATTTCTATTTCATACTTTAATGGAATGAAAAAAAATAATTATAAATGTTCATATTATAATTAGAGTATAATATAATATATAAAATCATTAAATCCATCTTTTATACATCCCACATTTGATATTAACGATTCAAATCACATTGAGGGGGCGGTAGTCCGCACTTCCTAAAATTAAGTTATCGCGTTTACCCATTATGGATACTATAAAGGTATGGAATAAATGAAAAATATAGAAGAATAAGAAATAAATAAACATAATTTATATATATAATATATAAAAATAGTGACATCTTAATGGCCACCATGAGAGGTGTTAAAAAAAGATTGAACAATCATCGTTTCGTGAGGTAGTAATTAGCCACCCACAGAAACAGTATGTTCTTTAACCATTATATGGAGGTGTGTATGTGTGTAGCTTGAATCCTCCTCATAACAGAATCCTTGTAAATTTTAGATACTGGTTTTATTACAAAACAAAAGAATAAAAAGAGTTCAGGGGGTTGGAGAAGGAAAATAAAACAAAAGGACATAAGAGAAGACATTACCTTCAAATCAGATAAGTCATTTTGATTTGAGCTCAAAGGATTCCTTGGAAAGTCTTATTCCCAATTTGAGGCTTCTAGGAGAATGAGAGGGATTTTTAGAGACAATATGATCAGAGTTTGGACAATCCAGTGGCTTGTGAGGTGTGGGTAAGGAGGTAGAGGTGGGGGCATTTTATAAGAGGGAGGAGGGGCACTCTTGGAATGTCTTGAAAAGTTACTTAATTATAAAATTATTTTTGGCTATTAATGGTCCCAAAATTATATATTTCGAGGATAGTGTGATAAGGGTTAGAAATACAACAATAAAATAGGTTTTTTTTCAAATTAATGTCTATGATTTTACATTATCGCTTCATTTTATTTAAATCATTCATTAATGAGGTAATCGTTGCATCATCATGGTGTCATAAATAAATTAATATAATTAATGTATAAAAATTATTAAAATAATACATTGATGTAGGTAATATTTTTAGCTTTCCAATGAATATTTATAGTAAAAAATATGACTATTATAACCCCATCTAAAATTTCTTGTAGTAAAACAATACATGTTTGTGACATTTTTATTTAACTTTAAATAAAAAGATATTAATGCCATTTTCATATCCAAGTGGCTCCATGGAGTCTTCAAGTTGACCCATGGGTTTTTTTAGTCGGCCATTACTCATACAAAAATGGTAGGATATGTTTCAAGTACATTTCATATTATTATAACATTATCTTTACCTTAAATTACACTAATTACCGTTAATCGCGATTAATAAAACATAGAAGTTACTATTCACCAAATAATTTTAAAAAATTGTACCAATGTTTACATCCTAATGACAACCATTTATGTTGGATTTTTCAAAATCAAATCACAGAAGTGGTAACGTTTCATTTAAACGAAAAATCGGTTTTTTAACTACCACTTAGTGGTTTTACTATTCATCAAAAATTAAATTTTTTCAGAAAAATACCAAAAATTCACCCTAAGATATATTTGATATTATGAATTCAAAATTGATGTTTATTTTACAAAATTAAACACATATAAGTTTTATTAATTAATTTAAAAATTAATATCTACTGTCAAAACAAATAGCATGTTTTTAAGAAACAATATCTATTAAATGATTGACACTAGTTTATGTCCAATTTCAATGTGAAATTAATTCCAATGACCACCATTGGATTAAATGGTAAAAATATTTTATAAAACCAATTAATATGTTTATGTAATAATATAAATATATTAGATTAAAAAAAGGGTTTTAATTAAAATACAACATTTTTCACTTATTCATTAAAAATGAACTTTATCGAAAAAACAAAAACATACACAAAGTAAATTTTGATGTCCCGATTATAAATAAGGATTATATTTTTTCCAATAGAATATATAAGAGTGACCAAAAATATTTTTAATGTGGTTTCACCATCAAAAGGTGATAAATCGACCTTTTCGTTAATATTAGAGTATCTATGCCTAAAATTGAATTCTTTACTTATTTTAAGATGTAATCTTTTATTTGATAAATGTAAAAACATTTAAAAAACATATATAATCATATATTAGTTATTTCTATTAAGTCCCCAAAATACAACGGCTACGTGTTAACTTCCATTTATAATAATATTATTATATTATTATTGGGCAACGTATGATTTCAAAGAAACTCGTTGTTGCGTATTGGGTATGCTATCGAACACAACATTCCCTTTAAAATAATATTAATATTTTATTTACAAATATTAATATATATGAAAATTTCATATTCTTTATTTACATGGGATGTTACATCCTTCCCCTTATTGGGAATTGCGTCCGCGCAATTTTAAAATTGGGCTCAGAAACATCATTGAATGTCCCACATCACAATAAGAGTCAGTAAAACTATCACTTTAAAATAAAGAAGGATAAGTACAAAGGTCACCCGAGTTAACCCATACTAGGATTCCATGTAGGAAAAATGGACATGGAAGAGAAAACAAAGGGTCATGTTCTGATGGATAGTGATAGAAAACATGTTTAGGAGAAAGTTAACCACCAACAAATCACAAACTTGTGATGGGTCAAACAGTATTTGATTCCCCAGTAGGAAAATTTAACAGACAACATTTTAGTTTTATGTTACTTTTCATTGAGGAATTTATTTATGAGATTATCTAGATCACAAGGAAACATACTTTCTTGTTGTTTAGACTTTCATCTCTTACAATATTCCTTACACAAACTCATTTTTCATCCAAAAGATGAGTATTTAGGATAACATGTTCACATTAAGAGTGCTATAATAAACTTCTAGAGAATCACCTAATCCAAAAAAGAGAACTATATATCTCCCATGTCATCAGACCTTAACCAAAACCAAAATTGTTAGAACAAGATCAGATAATCCACAAAAGGATAATCCTTTATAAAAAGAATATTTATTCTTAATCTGAACAATTTTTCCAACAAAACCCAAAGTTCAACGAAGACCAATCGATAAACAATCTCTCCATAAAATTCTTCAATGTAAACCTAAATAAGATTGAAAACCAAATATTTTAAGGATTTAATCACATAGTCTTCAAAGGTAAAAATTTATATTTATCTCCAAATAACAACAGTTTCTCTTAAAGTCTAATATTGAAATGTTATTAAACTAATCATATATCCTCCATGATAGTTCAATATTTTCCTAGATAACCCAAAATCACCTTATTCTTGATTGATAAAATTATATAACTAAAAATAAATTGTCATAATAACTACGAAATTCACGTATTCCAGTGGTATGCGATAAATACCAGTTGCACTTTGGTTGTGGGTTCGATTCCCACATCTTTGTCTGACGTGACGGGTTGTCACACGGCCTTCGTGTTGTCCTTTTTCCAAAACAATATAATTCTCAAAACATTCACCAAAAATAGATAATATCATCATAAATAACTATAACATAATTTAACCTCAATTTTATCTAATTCCATTATTTTTCTATCATAACAAATAGTAACCCATAATTACCTGAAAATTACAGATTATATAAAACCTAATGGTTACCTCTATAATTATTACATGAACATCCACATTGAGTTTGTTCTGTTGTACTTGATTCATCAGAGAACTCACCATGATTCAAGTGGTTAATCATGAATCCTTGATAGTTTGTTTATAAAAACCAAGAGATTCCCCAATGAAAATCCCATTTCATCCAGTCTCTTAATCATAGAACCACCACAGTTTCCTTCAAACCCATTATCACTTTGGTGCCTGCTAGATCCATCCATTTACTAAAACCCAAAATGTTAGTGGGAGTATATCAAAAATATTATCATGTACTAATGAGTAAGATAAACACTATGATATACTCCCTCATTAACTTTAGCTAATACTATTACTCTATGAAATACTAACCATTATGGTAATGTCACTCATGATTAAAGAATAGCCTAACCTCTAAAGTTATCTAAACCATCCTTTGATACCACCTATAACGACCTGACCTTAAAACACTACATAATCATGAATTAAATGAATAATTCACATAGATATCTTTTCAGGTTTAGAATTTTAGTGAATTAGGGCATAACTATTACATCTTTAAAGATTACAAAGTAGACACTTCTACTAAGTTTCCATAAATAAATAACTATTAAAAAAACATGTCTAGTAACATGTTTTATATAGAATGTCTTCCTTGATCCCATCCATGAACCTATTCATCTTTAAGTCTTGTGGAAAACATTTCAAAAACATGGGATGATCATAAAAAACCCAGTATAGGATACACAATGAAGGAGAATTGTTAGTTTTTCAAAACATCAAGTAAACCATGAATACTTTATCAAAGTAATAAATTTATCCTTTAAGAAGCAGTAAATAATCTTAACTGAAAAAATATAATTACTTACACTTTTATAACCAAATTATTACCATAAAACCCATATAATGAAGACATAACATATAATGGTAACTTGGGACATAAACATACTTAAATGGAATAACCATACGGTCGACTTCCACAGATATCACTAAATGGAATAGCCATATGGCTGACTTCCATACCCAATGCATTGGAGCTTAAAAAGTAACCACATGTCCTGGTATTCACGGAACCACCAATCATATGGTTTATCACGTAACCACCTGTCAAATGTACAAGTACCATTATAAAAAATAAGACATAAAACAAATATAAATGAAAGAAAAAATTGCCATATTTCAATCAAAATATATCATTTAAATATATTGACATAAATATACATTATCAAAACCATTTTCAATACTATTACACATAAAAGAGTATATGGTATTTATTTACTTTTAAAATCAGTAGGTCTTGTTGAAGAAGCCAAGGATCAAATAATACTCACGGCGGCAGAAAGGTCTTCGTCACCGCGTATGATAAAAAGATACATACATTTTGTCATTTTGTAAAACTATTCGTACATAAAAGATTATTTTTGAATAAAATTAAATGTCAAAGGGGTTTATACACCGTATAAAAGAAAGATGTGTAAAAAAATATACCTCAATGAAAGGAGATTGATAGGTAGCCTCATTCAAAGACGGTATCCATAGATTAAGGATAAATAATTTTTTTAATTATGTGCGACAAATATAAATACACCCAATATAAGTGGATATTAAGTGTAACACAATCAGATTTCATTCACACATATTCATATCATGACATGATCAAGAATTAGAGTTTTAACCCAATGAATTCAAATAGGGTTAAGAAGATCCCTTACAAAAATTTGACAGCCTAATGACATCACATTAAATTTCAGAAAAAGATTTATTGAGAGAGAAAATGGTATCTAATCACTTGTACAAAAAAATTTACATCAATAAGGATATATAAGAAAATTTACCAACATAATAAGATGTAAATTAAATGATATAACAAAAATGAGTTTTTTTAAAAAGTGTAGGGTGAAATGTTCCCTACCGATTTGGTAACTTACAAAAATAATCCACATGAAAAAAGGATCCTAAAATGAAGATTTAAATACAAATAAATTGAAGTATATTAAAAAATTAATACACTCATGTTAAATATATACACAAAAGAAAAGGAAATAGTGGGAAATGTAGCATGAATCTCACGAGAATAAAAGTGAGATAAAAATCCCTTATGAAAACTCAACAGCCTAACGACACCACATAAAACATCAAAAAATGGATTGACGATATAAAATAGGGTCTCTCATAATTTGAAAATAAAATATACAGTAAGTGGAATTTAAAATAACATCCCCCAACATTATAAAGATGAGCCTAAAAGAAATGACATGAAAGAGAGTACTTAAAAAGAAATAGAGAGGTAGGATACCTTAAAAAAAGTCCGACTTTTCTGTTTCATTTCTTAATATTCTTGTATAATAAAATTTGGTCAATTTATAATTTCTTAAAGAACTCCTTTAATTATTATTATTCAGTTCATACCACATAATATAATTTCATTGTAATTGGTTAATAATGTGAGTTCATATCAGACATTTTTGTCGATGTTCAGTACATGAGTCAAAATTGAACTTGTTGGAAAGAATTTTCCATGTAGTTATAGGTACATCATCTCCAGAATAGTATTAATGATTTAAATATCATATAAATCCAGTATATATTCATTTTATACTATTCAATAACATTTGGAGATAAAAAATTAAATGCACCGTTCATGGAGACGGTATGCCTTATGTACACATGAACTCTAATTTCATTTCGTAGTCATGTCATTGGAATTAAAACTAAATGAGAGATATATATATTATAGTTGAAAAATGATATCAATAATTTTGATGTAATATATGACATATATATCCATTATATATATGTACTTATAATAGTTCATTACATTTGGAGAAAAGAAAAGAAATGTACCGTTCATGGAGATGATAAGTCGTACGTACGCATGAATGCTACTTTCATTTCTATTTCATACATTAATGGAATGAAAAAAATAACTATACATGGGTATATTATAATTATATTATAATATAATACATTAAATAATTAAATCCATCCTTTACAAATCCCACATATGGTATTAACGATCGAAATCATTTTGAGGGGGCGGTGGTCCGCACTTCCTAAAATGAAGTTATCACGTTTACCCATTATGGAAATAATAATGGTATGAAATAAATGAAAAATACAGAAGCATATGGAATACATAAAAATAATGTATATATATAATATATAAAAATAGTGACATCTTAATGGCCACCATGAGATGTGTTAAAAGAATATTGAACAATCATCGTTTTGTGAGACAACAATTTGTCACCCACAAAAACAATATGTTCTTTAACCATTAGATGGAGGTGTGTATGTCTGTAGATCGAATACTCATAATAACAGCATCCTAGTATATTTATTATACTTGGTTTGTTAAAAAACAAAATAATAAATAGAGTTTAGGGTGTTGGATATGAAAAATAAATCAAAATAACATAAGAGAAGACATTATCTTCAAATTGCATTAGTCTTTTTGATTTGAGCTCAAAGGATTCCATGGAAAGACTTCTGCCCATAGTGAGGATTCTAGGAGTACAATAGGGATGTGGAGAGTCAATATGTGCAGAGTTTGGATGAAACAAGGGCTTGAGAGGTGTGTAGAAGGAGGTAGAGGTGGGGGCTTTTATAACAGCGAGAAGGGGCACTCTTAGAATGTCTTGAAAAGATACTTTATTATAAAATGATTTTCAGCTACTAAATGTCCCACAATTATATATTTCTAGGATAAGGTGATAAGGGTTCTAAAAACACCCATCCAATAGGTTTTTGACACGTTTGTGTCTTAGAGTTTACATTATAATTTTATTTTATTTAAATCATTCATTAATGAGGTAATCGCGGCATCATCATGGTGTCATAAATAAATTAATTTATTTAATGTCTAAAAATTATAAAAAAAATACTATGATGTGTGAAATATTTTTTTCATTAAATTGAATATTTATAGCCAAAATATGACTTGTATAACCCCATGTACAAATTGTTTTAGTAAAATAATACATGTTTGTAACATTTTTATTTTAACTTTAAATAAAAAGTTATTAATGTCATTTTCTTACCCAAATGGATCCATGGGGTCCCCAAGTAGACACATTGATTTTCTTGGTCGGACATTACTCATATAATAAGGGTATTACATGTTTCATGGAAATTTCATATTATTATAACATTATCTTTATCTTAAATTACACTAATTACCTTTAATCGCGATTAATAAAAGATAAAATTTACTATTCACCATAAAAATTAATCCCATTGAACCACATTTTACATCCTAATGAAACCATGTATGTTGGATTTTTGAAAATAAAATCACAGAAGTGTTAAAGTTTCATTTAAACAAAAATATCATTTTTTAACTACCAGTTGGTGGTTTCACTATTCATCAAAAATTGATATTTTCAGAAAAATACCAAAAATTCACCCTAAGATATATTTGATATCCAGAATTCAAAAATTATGCATATTTTAAAAAATTCAAAACATATAAGTTGAATTAATTAATTTAATATTTAATTCCCGCTGTCAAAACAAATAGCGTGTTTTTAAGAAATAACATCTATTAAAATATTGACACTATTTGAAGACCAATTTGAGTGTGAAATTAATTCCAATGACCACCATTGGATTAAATGGAAAAAAAGATATTCTAATTTCACTTTAAACCAAATTTTAAACATGATCTAATCATATAAATAAATTAGATTAAAAAAAGTTTTGAATGAAAATACAAAAAATTTCACTTATTCATTAAAAATGAACTTTATCGAAAAAATAACAAAAACATACAAAAAGTAAATTTTTATGTCCCGATTCTAAAGAAGGATTTTATTTTGTCCAATAGAATGTATAAGAGTGACCAAAACTATTTTTAATTTGGGTTTTCCATCAAGAGGTGATAAATCAACTTTTTAGTGAATATTAGAGTATCTATGCATAAAATTGAATTCTTTACATATTTTAAGCAGTTATCTTTTATTGGATAAATGTAAAAACATTTAATAAACATATATAATCATATTTTAGTTATTTCAATTCATTCCCGCCAATACAATGGTTACGTGTTAACTACTATTTAAAATAATATTATTAAATTATTAGTGTGCAACGTATGATTTCAAAGAAACTCATTGTTGTATATTAGGTACATTATTGAACATAGCATTCCCTTTACAGTAATATTATTATTTTATTCAGAAATATTAATATATATGAAAATGTAATATTATTTATTTACATGGTATATTACCGTTGGTACCTGGAGTGCAAATTATTGGAAATCCAGCATATTCAGTTGTTTGAAATGGTTAACCATCATGCGAGTAGGGTGTGCTAGTGGAACCCGTTTCTAAAGAGTCATCTGCAATGTTTCTAATTTCCAGTTTGTCAGACCGTTCAGTGGTGTGCCACCAGTGTGGCTGGTTTGGGCACATGAAGCCGTCATGTCACATCCCGCTAAAGACGTGTCAGCGTTGCGGATGTCTGGGTCATCTTGAGGAGTTCTGTAAGAAGTGTCACCCGAAAAAGATGTTGTGACTGAAGGATTTTAGTTCTTGACTATGAGGTAGGAGATACTTCAGCCATCAGAGCCCCAGACATAGGTCTTTGGGTGAAGCACACGCGAAGTCAAGAGTTTCTATGGTTGTGAAGACTCGGTTCGGGTTTCATGATTTGTGTTGGTGGTGGAACATCTAAAGACATTTCATTCATGTTTTTCTACTGTTAAAGTTTTGAAATTGTTGAATTTTCATTGTTTTTCCGCGGAGTTATGACGAACATGCTCTATTGTAATCTGAATAGTTTTTTTGGGTTAGGGTTTTATGTACTGTGTGTTTTTATTAAGAGAGTGATTGACCCTTGTATGGGTCAATAATTGTTTTGCGGTGTTCGTATGGAGATGTAAGTGCATGGGGAGGAGTGCAGGATTGCGGTTATACTCGGGTTTTCCGCTTGGGTTAAGTTCTGCTCGGAGGTTTTTCTCTATTGTTCGGGATTAATTTGGTATTGGTCGAGAGTTTCAATGATCAGTGGGGGTGTTCCCTATTTCTATTGAAGATTGTTTGGAATGGTTGAAAGTTCCCATGTTTCCACTCTTCACAGGGTGGTATGTTTGGGTGTTTAATTTTCCGTGCTAGTTGAGTACTTGTGGTGGGGAGAACCCTCTTTTGTTCTCATATCATATTTTGTTGTGTTTTCATTGAGTTTCAATTGGTTATGAATTTATGTTATCTCTATCATTTGACTGAGAGGAAATCATGAGGGAAGAAAATTTCTATGGCAGCGAGAATTGTCACACCTAATCTTGTGGATGCGCAACATGTGCACAGGTTATGAAACTTTACGGCAGGAAGACAACTTTTCCCTGTACATAGTTCGTGCCAGGTGGCACGATCTGAGAATTGTTCTATCAACTGCGTGCTCCGCGACACATGAGCTGTGCAATTGGACGAATTTTAAAATTAATGAATTTGGTTTTTATTATTCATAATTATTATTATAATTGTGATATTATTAAGAAAATTAAAGATTTTAATGACATTATTATGATTAATGAATTATTGATTTTTATTATTATTACTATCTTAATTATTGTAATTTATATTAGTATTATTTCCTGGTTTTATTATTATTATTATTATTATTATTATTATTATGAAATGATAAAAAATGTTAAGAAACCCTAGTTCTTTCTATACACGCGGCGCCCCCTATTTCGGCCTTCTCTAGTGTGAGCCGCTCATGCGGCTCCTCCATGTGCCGCCTCTGTGATGCACCCGACCCTGGCTGCCTCCACACCAACATGCGCCCCTTGGTTCAGCCGGCCTCTCCTCGTCTGCACAACCCCAAGTCCGGTTGTTCTCCCCCCCCCCTCCTAGCTTGGCTTCTTCGAGATTTAAGGTTTTTTTATGTTTTATCCGTAAAATAGTTGGGTTGATTTTGTTTTTCAAGGTTGGTTTGAGACACCTTTAGGTGCCGCGATGGGGCGATTGAAGTTTCGCACTAGTTTTTAGGATGTTCTTCATCTTTTTAGGCAGTTCCATGATTTTATGTTTTTGGATTTGTTGGGTTTATATTTTTATTATTTACCTGAGTCTATGGATTAACTATGTGGTATGATTCATTATTTTCAAATGTCTTGAGGTGCGTTGACCTTATTGTGGTATTTCTGAGTCTCTGATTTTTTATTTCATATGGTTTCATTCACCTTTTGCTGATCTATTACCTTTTAGCATCTTCATTGATAGTTTTTTAATGGATTAAGATGTATAAAAAAAATTTTCATGTAATTATTGTTGATTGGGTGAGTTGTTTCGAGGTCGTTTTCGCACTGTTTTTTTTATTTGAAATGTTTTAAGAATGTGTTCATTTGTTTTTATTTTTCTTTGCGGTTGCAGAACGTTGGCGGGGTAACCCTGCATTACCGTGATCATCGGTTTATTCATGCTTGTGCTCATGTCCGAGGTGTGTCGCGTTGTCGTGTTCGAGCTGCGAGTCGAGGTATGTTCCCATTGCACTGGTTTTTAAAATTTTAAGTTACATTATTTCATGCTATTTTCTCACACTATTTGTTCAGATTAAATATTTTTTTCTTAATTTTAATAAATGTGAGATAATATAAGACAATTAATTTTAAAATTATTATTTGGTGTAAAAAGACCAGTTTATATTATACAAGGCACTTGAAATATTTTCCGGATGAACATACACCTAGTAGTGAAAGAATCCCAGTTTGTTTTTTAAACATATTTCAATGAATTTCAATTATATTTCTAGTTTTAATGATAAATGATTTCGTCTGACGCTTGAACAGGTGTTTTGGTTCATCTTAAAGTGGTGATTGTGAAATGAATTTAATGCCCGTTTCACACTTTATGGAAAAAGATGAAAATGTTTTTATAAAAACCCCTCATTGGAAAACTCTCTTTCCTTGGTTGAAATTTATTTTTTGGGAGGCCATGCTTAGAGGTTTCCAGGTACTTTAGCAGTTTAATGGAATGATGATGTCCCATGGAGTGGCTCGGGGGGATGCATGTTGTGCTTTATACATATATATGATTCGATGCTCGGTTGGTATCAGTTGGCTCAACTCCTTTCAAAACACTTGAGACATGGGAATCTGGAATATTGAGAGAATATTCTATGAATGATTGCTGCATCGGTAGGTTATGGTACTAACTATTGGCACATAGTAGGTGGATATATTGTGTTTATTATTATGGGATTTTCCCTCGGCCTGCCTGAGAAAGGATGGTCGAGCGTATTGGGTGTTTTGTTTTCTTCATGTATGACATGTCAACAGGGATGATTTCTCATGTATTGGTGTCTTGTGGTATATTATCGATCTCATAGGTTCACCCAAGTCTATTCGGCTTTTGTTGCTTGCAGTAGTGGTTATGATACTTATATGTATACCTATATTTCCCTTACTATGTGTTTTACTTTGTGCATTTTTGGAGTGTTTTTTTCCGTGGAATGTGGTAAACTGCTTTTGATTAGGTTTATAAAATTTATTTTCAAATGAAAGTGTTTAATCCTTTTTGTAAAAATTTGAAAAGATTAACATCACTTTCCCTTTCTAAAAATACATTTACACAAATGAAATGAACCCAAATTTAGAAATGGTTAAGGGAAATAGTTTATACTTTGTATTTATGTAAAATGTTTAGGAAAACATGCTTTTATAAATTGTAGTTCAAACATGAAATGATTTTTCTCTTATTTTAAAGGTAGTGGATTGGGAATAGATATCGGGCTAGCCTGCTAAGTTTTAATACTCACACCTATAGTTATTTTCTGTTTTTAGTGTTTGTGGAGGCTACAACTTGAGTGCGCTCTCTTTGGGAGACGCTTGATTTTTGAGTCAGGGAGTGACCCACGAGGTCACAAGGAGTTATTTCGGACGAAGAGTTTGGTTAGTTTTATATTCATATGGTTCCAGTTTGGCCATTTTGTTCTATTTATTTTTTATGCATTGATCGGTATTATTCCTGCTTCTATATTTGTTTATATTGGTCGAAATGATTCCCACAACCTCTGTTTATGACCTGGCACTTGTCTCCAGCCCGACAGGATGGGGAATGCCTCTCGGGCTATGTCACTAACCGACTCGGGTGAACGGTTCTAGGTCGACCCGGGTTGGATTGTGACAATGTATTACTGAAAATACACATATAACAATTTTACAAAATAAATTATTAAAATTAAATTATTATTTTATATTTTTTGATATATGAATAATGAACATTAAAAATATTAGTGAGAATCATTCAAATCATCATGATTTTTATAAAAAACTTAGAACTGATCTTTCTAACCCTAGGAAATGAAACTAATCTATAATATTTTAAAATACTTTTAAAATATTATTTTTTATAAATTGACAAAAATATTGAACTTTTATGATACTTGTTTTAGGTATTATATTAAGATATTTATATTCATTATGTATGAATTTATTTCCTATTTTAGTAAAAATTAATACATGTTAATATTTTTTGTCTAAAATTTATCAGCATAAGACATGAATTGTAATATGTAACTAATTTATTTTTTTAGTTTATATACATCAAATTAAAGATATATTTATATGAATTTTATTTTAATAATGATATTATAGTTTTAATTTAAAACCAAATATTTCATGGTGTTTTCTTTAAAGTGTTACTCAAATTGAACAGGATAATTTTTTGAAAATCTACTTCCATAAAACATGTTTATGGTGTAACACCCGAGAATTTTATGGTAAATATTTTGTTTTTAAGTTATATAAATCATCAATGAAATCTTTTACTACACACAACACTAGCTTGGCTTTCTTTACACGCAACTGCAACCTTTCTCGATAGCTTGTGTCTTATGCAATACTGAGTTTCACTAAACAACGATATGCTATTAAACTATTATTAAAACTAGCCGTTAAGAATAGTACTTACTGAATTTTTAATTTTATAACATTTTAATTAAACTTATACATTTTCTAGAATGAGGTATAAAAGAAAAATCCGTTTTTTGGATAAAAGAAATATTTTTCAGAAAATACAGTATTGCCGCTTTTTGATGGCGCACCCACATTAAATATAGTTTTTGAAATTTTTATAAATTCAATTTTTCAAAATAAAATTCTTCTTTTGAATCAGGGTATAAAAATTTACTTTGGATAAAGTTTTGATATTTTTCTGATAACTTTCATATTTTGATGAATAGTAAAAATACGCTAATTTTAAATTAAAAACAACTTTTTTCATTGAGATAATTTATATGGATAAATTATAATATTTAATGGTTTTAAAATATAAATAGAATATATTTTTACAATTTTATACAATTTATGTCATTATCATTAATTTCACATTGAATTCATTGGTAAAAACATTTCAATCCTTGGCAATGTTTTAACTTCTAAAAACTGTTTTCTTAACAACTGGATTTATTTTATATTAATTACTGAAACTTATATGTTTTGAATTTTGAAAAATAGATTCCATATTCAGAATCAAGGGGTCCAAATTATGTTAATAGGCTACTTTTTTTGGCATTATGAATAGTAACTACGGTAAATAAAATTTGTCGTAGTTAAAGGTAAATAGGGTAATTAAGGGTAAATATAAGAATATAAAATTACCCTAACACCTGGAAAAATCCTATTGGATGACTAAAAGTTGACCCATATCACCTAAGGGTCGGATTAGATTCATTTAATGGACTTTGTTCCATGAAAATAATTTAGTTATTATTAAAACCAAAGAATGTGACGACATGTCACTTTCTTAAATCTTATAAGTATAATAATTATAATTTGGTGATAAACTAAATAAATCATAGAACATGAATAGTATCCAGAAATATATTACAATTATCTACATCATAGGAATTTATTTCTAATTTTTAGGGATTAAATAATTATCATTAATTAGGACACAATAGTGTTGTTGAAATTATTTGATTAATTAAACTATTAAATAAATTATTTTAAAAATATTAAAATAAATATTATATTAACTATTTAATGTGATGCACTAATTTTCTAGATACATATGAGATTTTATAAATCTATTAAAGCTTTTAGATTGAACATATCTTCTGTATATATTTTATTTAAATTCAAATAAATGAATAGTGTCAAAATTGACACTATTGTTGTTTTATAAAAATAACATATTATAAAATTTTTTAAAAATCACAAAAATATTTAAAAATTATAAGTTAAAATATATATGGTCTAAAATTTCATAAATTTTCAAATTATGGAAAATTCACAACACATATGTAATTATGTATAATAATTTAAAATTTAGAATATTATTACCACAAATAAAATTAAATTGATAAATAAGGATAAATCAAGTTGATAATGTTTAAAATAAATTCCTAACATGTCTAAATTTTATTGTTAGATGAGATTACAACCCTATATCATCTAATCTTAGGATAATAGTCATTTTGGAAATTTTTTAGTGGGGTTAGGATTTAATATAAACTAATATTTCTAATATTTCCAAAGGTGCCCCTCTCCTCCCTTATAAAAGTGCACCTCCTCCCTCTATCCCTCACAACAATTTGAGCCTTCATGATTGGCCAACCCCTACCCATTTCACTTCCCCACTTCCTTAGAAACCTACTAGAGGTACTGGTCTTATCAAAAGACCAACTCTAGTGCCTTAAGAGAAAGTTTAAAGGAGGCACTTCGAGAAAGAGGTAATACCTTCTACCGTTTTTTCAAGTTCCATTCTTCATATACTACCTCTTATTTAGTTGTTTCATTATGAGGTAATAAAATCAGTATCACTCATATACTTATATGTTATTATAAATATGATACAACCCTATTTCACCTCTTATCCATCCTACGGAAAACAAAATCAACGCGCGTGCGTACGTAGGGAATACCGTCTCCACGCCGTGGTGTAATCTATTTTCCACCACCACCTTACTTGGATGGGTTTAAGGTTGAATGTAATGAATATATATGATTATTGTAAAGTGTTATTGATTCTGAAATAGTATACATAAACTCCAATACAATTGCACGATCATGGGAACGATATCATCACTCGTGCGTACGTACGGAATACCATCTCCACGATGTGAAGTGATTCGTTCTACATGATCTTCATTGCATAATGATTATATAAATGAATTTAATGAATGAATATGATATATATTACACTAATAACATTCTGTTAATGAGGTATCTATATCCTAAAGATAATAATAAGAATTTATTCGACAAACACGCATAAGAACAAAAAGTAATAAACACCCGAATAACAAGTTGTAATGAAATATTACTAATAAGAAGATAAGAATATGACCATATATGATATCATATCAATATGTATGATTTTGTAATAAGTCAATAACATTATTTAAATCATTATACAGGAGGATCGGTCACTTACTAAGCAAATCAGACCTAAGGTAAGGGAAAATATCACAATCTCAATTTTATCCGATATTGTTTATACTTCAGAATTTACTGGGGTGTATTTTATAATCCATATCCATGTATCCTCAATATATAATGTTGGACCATACACCTAAAATTGTTTAAATTCAATTTTACCCTTCAGTGAGTTTTTAGTAAAAGATATGAAAGGAATCTTTTGTCATGTTTCGTACGAGGTACTTTTTGACTCTTCCGACTAAAGTACGAGAAGAATGTTTTCTTAACTTATACGGTATTAATGTATTTTTAAAAAATTATTTCCAAGAAGCTTACTTTAAAAGTTTTCAAGTTTATTTTTAATCAACTTCTTTTAGTTTAAAATTGTATGACATGTTAAATAAAGGAAAATGGTTTTGAAGTAGAATGGATATTTTCCTCAAGAATGGAGTTCTAGTGCTTTATCAAAATTATTTTCCTTCTAAGATAATATAGGGTTCTATTTATATCCCTATTATTACATTGATTTGATTATTTTGTGATGGAATTATTTTTATGAATTCTTTTATCTTATATGAATTTTTTCATGATGTCATGTTGTTTAAGAATCCCATTTTTACTATATGGGTTATTCAATGATGTATGATTTATGATTTTGTGGCACACATAATAATGGTATCATTATGAGATGTGTGGGACCAATATCTCCCTCCAATTCATTGGGTAAAGATTTTATATCTCATGAGATTGACATGGATGGAACGGCAGGTTAAACCGGTTCAGTGAAACAGGACTGAAACGAGGAGTGAACTCTGTTCAGAAATGGACTTTTTTCCACTAAGATAGTCTTGGAAATGTGTCTTGACTAATAAGAAATGATTCTCTATGATTATGTGTGTATTACACAAAGTTTCTTTTTTTATGTTATGATTATTGGGATTTCATTTCACTACTATGATTTATCCCATGTTATGAAATTATGCTCTCTTTTGCAGGATAAGATTTCCAAAATGTTATGTTCTTATGAATATGATGTGATTGATATTTCTTTTGTTCACCCTTACTGAGCATTTGAGATCACCCTTTTGTATGTTTTCTTTCCCTAGGTCAGGATGAATCTTATTATGTAAGATATGCCAAAAAGGAATATAGATATGTGAAATAAATGGGAGACAGTGTAGATGCTTTAGGAACCAGTTGTTTATGTTTCCCAGTTTCTAAGGACACTCTACCTATACGGTACATTCATGGTTTTTTTATATGTTGTAAAAAGTATGCTTCAATTTTGAAGTAATAACAATTTATGTAACGTATGGGTCGTTATAATTGGTATCAGAGGAAAGGTATAGTCAACCTTTGGAAACTAGGATGTGAAAGCCTTAGTAAGAACCCTAAGGAAAAGTCTATGAATAGAACACAATCTTAGTTTTTTAGAAATGACCATGAATGACATATGATAAGACCTTAAGTGTGAAATTTTATTCTTGATTATGTGGTTTTCCAATTATAATCAGTGTTTCTCATGCTATTCTTCTTGGTTTTTGTCAATGGCTGTAACCCGATGGAACCGTGTTAATGCGGAATGCGACGAGAAATGCAATGATTGTCCCCCTGAGCAAACAAACTTTATGGGAGCTGGAATGAAAAGTCTTGTAGCCATGATCACAAAACATTCTCAAGCTATGAATCATGCAGGACTTCCAAATGATCAAATTAAGGAGCAACATTCTGTTGAATCCTTCACGAGGAATCATCCACCTTCTTTCAACGGGTCTATTGATCCATTAGTTTCTGAACAATGGATTAGTACTGCCGAAAATATATTTTCAGTTCTTCAATGTTCTGAACATGATAAAGTCATCTTAGCAGTGTATCGATTGGAAGGAGATGCTGATCAATGGTGGAATCTTATTAAGAATATGAGGAAAAGGGATGAAATTGAGTCCATGGAATGGGACGAGTTCAAGAACTTATTTTTTAATAAGTACTTCCCTCGTATTATCTGAACAAAGATGGATAAATAGTTTCTTGAACTAAAACAAAAGGAAGATGAATCTGTTGGTACCTATGAAGAAAATTTTACAAGACTTGCAAGGTACGCTTCTGGTATTATTATCCAACCTAAGAGTAAGATCCATCAATTCTTTAATGTCTTAAAACCAAGTCTTCGAAGGGCGTTAGCCATAAGGGACTTCAATAGATACGAGGAAATCGTTCGATGAGCTCTCAAAGTTGAGATGGATATTGGAGTAACCCATCAGTCATATGGGTTTGATAAGAAGAGGAAAATGGAATTCAAAGGAAATTCTAAAGAGCACACTGAAAAGAAGATGATCTTTCACTTATGCTCAAAGTGTGGAAAGAATCATGGAGGGAGTTGTCTTAAAGGGACAAGTAAATGTTTCAAATGTGGAAAGGAAGTTCATCGGGCATTTTAATTCTGCAATGATGGGAAGAAGATGTCTAATGATGCAAACAAAGGAAGGGACACACAGAATGAACCTACTACACTTCAATGTTTCAAGTGAAAGGAGATGGGGAATTATGCCAATAAATGCCCTAATCTAAGGGTTGTTGATGATGATCAACATCAAAAAAATCTTAAGGCTAAATACAAAGGAAAGTCACATGCAATTTCTATCAATGATGTGGAGTACGATAACGATGTGGTGAAAGGTACACATACCATCCACTCTAAAGTAGAAAACGTTTTATTTGATTATGGATCCACCCACTCTTTTATTTCTGAAGATTTTACTGAGGTTATCATCATATTACATCAGCAATTAGATATTGAGTTAGCTGTGACAACACCTAATGGAAAAACAGTCGCATCAAAAGTTTATAATTCTTCCCCCATTGAAGTTTGTGGGAAAGTGCTTCCTTCAAATCTTGTTATCCTTCCAATAGTGGAATTTGATGTGGTTCTTGGCATGTATTGGCTTTCTTTATATGGAGCTCAAATCAATTTCCAAATAAGGGAGTACACATTTCATATTCAAAATCAATCTATGATCGTCTATCGATGCAAGGAAGAACATAACCTTCCAGTGGAAATTTATTCCATCTTATGGGTCTTGATTCCACTTATTGAAGGTTATTTATCTCAAATGGTCGTTGAGAAACACACAATTAAGAACATGCCCATTGTACGGGAGTTTGATTATGTCTTTCCGGAGGAATTTCCAGGTCTTCCACCAAATCGTGAAGTTGAGTTTTCAATAGAACTCGTACCGGGTGCTTTGACTATTTCAAAGACACCTTATAGAATGGCCCCAATTGAGTTGCAGGAATTGAAGAAGCAACTCCAAGAGAATATTGATAAGGGAGTCATATGCCCTAGTGCATCACCTTGGGGAGAACCTGTTCTGTTTGTTAAGAAGAAATATTGATCAATGAGACTCTGCATTGATTATCGAGAACATAACAAGATCACTATCAAGAACAAATATCTTCTCCCACGCATTGATGACCTATTTGACCAACTACACGGAGCTCAATACTTTTCCAGGATTGATATTCGTTCAGGGTATCATCAATTAAGGGTCAAAAGGGAGGATATATCAAAGACGGAATTCCGTACAAGGTATGGACACTATGAATTTATAGTGATGCCATTTGGTCTTACTAATTCCCCTGCTATCTTCATGGATCTGATGAATAGAGTTTTTAGAGACTACCTTGATCAATATGTGGTAGTATTTATATACGATATTATTGTCTATTCAAAGAGCAAGGAAGAACATGAAGATCACTTGAGAATTCTATTGAAGACCCTAAGAAAGGAGAAGCTTTATGCCAAATTTACCAAGTGTGAATTTTGGCTTTAAAAATTTGCATTTTTGGGTCACAAAATCTCAAAAGAGGGGATATCTATGGATCAATAAAAAATAAAGTTTATCGAAAGATGGTCGAGACCGACAACAGTAACTGAGATCTGATGTTTTCTTGGTTTGGATGGATATTATCGACGTTTTGTGAATGATTTTTCACGATTATCTAATCCACTCACCAGGTTGACTCGAAAAGGAGTTAAGATCGTGTGGACGGATGAATGTGAAGAGAATTTCAAGGAGTTCAAAAGAATGTTATCCAGTGCACCTGTACTCACACTTCCTTGTAGTGGAGAAAGGTTTGTGATCTATAGTGATGCATCCAAGAAGGGACTGGGATGTGTTCTCATGCAAAATCATATGGTGATAGCTTATGCCTCATTATAGTTGAAAATACATGAGCAAAATTACCCAACTCATGATTTGGAGTTATCTGCGGTAATCTTTGCATTAAAGATTTGGAGGCATTACCTTAATGGTGAATGATGTGATATTTATACTGATCATAAAAGTTTAAAGTATATTTTCACACAAAAGGAGCTGAATATGCGTCAAAGAAGATGGTTGGAGCTGATTAAGGATTACGACTGCTCACATCATTACCACCCTAGGAAAAAAACAAGGTGGCAGATGCATTAAGTCGACAAGACCATGACAGTTTATCCATGATGACGATCAAAAATGATCCAATATTTATGGATTTACAAAGGATGGATCTTGGAATTATAATGGAAGGGGGAAAATCGCATCATTCTCAAATTAATGTTCAACCATCTATACATGTGAAGATTAAAGAGGCACATAAATAAGATGTAGAGTAACAAAAGAAGGTGATAAATGTTCCTGAATTCAACCTTGATTGTGATGGGATAATAATGGTCAGGAATCGGGTTTGTCTTCCTCCCATCCCCGAATTAAAGAAGGTGATTATGGATGAGGCTCAAAGTTCTTCATTCTCTATTCATCCTGGAAGAACGAAGATGTATAGGGACCTGAATGAGTACTTCTGGTGGGATGGAGTGAAAAGAGATGTTGTTGAATATGTCTCTCGATGCTTGGCTTGTCAGCAAGTTAAAGCTGTGAGACAGAAGTCTAAGGGGATGTTACAACCATTACCCATACCAGAATGGAAATGGGAAAACATCACTATGGATTTTGTCAGAGGACTTCCTAAAACATCCAAAGGCAATAATGCTATCTGGGACATAGTTGATCGTATTACAAAGTATTCACACTTCATTGATATTAGAGAGTATTTCTCTCTAGATCAGCTTTCCATGATATATGTAAAGGAAGTAGTAAGATTGAATGGAGTACCACTTTCTATTATATCTGATCGGGATCCGAGATTTACCTTGAAGTTCTGGTGAAGTCTTTAGCATACTCTGGATACAGAGTTGAGTTTCAGCACTTCTTATCATCCTCAAACCGACGGTCAGTCTGGGAGAACAATTCAAACTCTAGAAGATATGTTGAGAGCTTGCTCTATGGATTTCAAAGTTGATTGGGATCAACACCTACTTTTGGTGGATTTTCTTATAATAATATCTTTCACTCCAGTATTTAGATGGCTTCTTATGAAGCTCTCTATGGAATGAAATGCAGGACTCCAACTTGTAGGGATGAAGTTGGGGAAAGAAAGCTATTAGGACATGATCTCGTTGATGAAATGGTCGAAAAGGTCAGATCTATTCAACAACACATAAGTGCAGATCAGAGTCGACAGAAAAGTTATGCCAATAACCGAAGAAATGACCTAGAGTTTGAAGTGGGTGATAAAGTGTTCTTACGAATATCTTCCTGGAAGAGGGTCATGAGATTTGGAAAGAAGAGGAAGTTGAGCCCTAGATATATCGGTCCTTTCGAAATACTGGATCGTGTTGGGAAGGTAGATTACCGATTGATGCTTCCAAAAAAACTCTCTCAAGTACATGATGTGTTCCATGTATCTCACCTGAGAAAGTACATACCTGATCCTTTACATGAACTCAGCTTAGAAGTTGTACCGCTGGAGCAAGATCTTTCTTATTAAGAACAGCCAATAGAGATTCTGGAACGTATGAAAAAAGTCCTACGAAATAGGACCACTCTCTTGGTGAATGTTTTATGGAGGAACCACCAATTAGAAGAATCTACATGGGATCTAGAGGATATGTTGAGGGAGAGGTATCCTCATCTGTTTGTTACAAAGTGACGAATTTAGAGGGCGGAATTCATTTTAAGGGGGGTAGAATGTAAAACCCATGACTTTTATGAGAAATATTTTGTTTTTATGTTATATAAATCATCAAAGGAATCTTTCACTACACACAACAGTAGCTTGGCTTTCTTTACACGCAACCACGACCTTCCTCGATAGCTTGCATCGTACGCAATACCAAGTTTCACTAAACAACGATATAATATTAAAATATTATTAAAACTAGCCGTTATGAATATTATTAACTTAATTTTGAATTTTATAACATTTTAATTCAACTTATAAATTTTCTAGAATGAGGTATAAACTCAAAATCAGTTTTTTTGGATAAAAGAAATATTTTTCAAAAAATGCAGTTTTGCCGCCTTTTGATGGCGCACCAACATTAAATATAGTTTTTTACATTTTTATAAGTTCAATTTGACAAAATAAAATTCTTCATTTGAATCAGGGTATAAAAATTTACTTTGGATAAATTTTGGATATTTTTCTGATAACTTTCATATTTTGACGAATAGTAAAAATACGCTAATTTTTAATTAAAAACAACTTTTTTCATTTAGATAATTTATATGGATAAATTATAATATTGAATTTTTTAAAGTATAAATAGAATATATTTTTACCATTTAATATAATGTATGTCATTATCATCAATTTCACATTTAATTCAAAGGTAAAAACATTTCAATCTTTGGCAATGTTTTAACTTCTAAAACCTGTTTTCTTAACAACGGGATTTATTTTAAATTAATTACTTCAAATTATATGTTTTGAATTTTGAAAAATGGATTCCATATTCAGAATTAGTGGGTCCAAATTATGTTAATACGCTACTTCTTATTTTTGGGCATTATGAATAGTTACTACGGTAAATTTTATTTACCATAGTTAACAGTAAATCCGGTAATTAAGGGTAAATATAAGATTATAAAATTTCCCATAACACCTTCCACAATCCTATTGGATAACTAAAAGTCGACCCAAATCACCTATGTGTCGGATTAGATTCATTTAATGTACTTTTTTCCATGAAAATAATTTAATTATTATTAAAACCAAAGAATGTGACAACATGTCACTTTCTTAAATCCTATAAGTATAATAATTTTAATTTGGTGATAAAAGAAATGAAAATTCAAACATGAATAGTATACAGAAATCTAATACAATTATCTACATCATAGAAATTTATTTATAATTTTTAGGGATTAAATAATTATCATTAATTATCACACAATAGTGATGTTCAAATTATTTTATCAATTAAAATATTAAATAAAATGTTTTACAAATATTAAAATAAATATTATATGAACTATTTAATGTGCTAAAAAAAATTTAGAGATACATATGACATTTTATGAATCTATTAAAGCATTTAGTTCGAACATATCTTCTATTATATATTTTATTTAAATGAAAATAAATGAATAGTGTCAAAATTGACATTATTGTTATTTTATAAAAATAACATATTATAAAATTGTTTAAAAATCACAAAACGATTTAAAAATTATAAATTAAAATTTATATGGTCTAAAATGACATAAAGTGTGAAATTATGGAATATTCACAACACATATGTAATTATTTATAATAATTTAAAATTCACAATATTATTACCACAAATAAAATTAAATTGATAAATAAGGATAAATCAAGTTGATAATGTTTAAAATAAATTCCTAACATGTCTAAATTTTATTGGTTGATGAGATTACAACCCTATCTCATCTATTATTTGGATATGAGTCATTTTATAAGTTTTTATGTGGGGTTGCGATTTAATATAAACTGATATTTCTTATATTTCCAAAGGTGCCCCTCTCCTCCGTTATAAAGGGGCACCTCCTCCCTCTATTTCGCACACCAATTTGAACCTTAAATCTCATCCAACCCCTGACCATTTCACTTAACAACTTACTTATAAACCAACTAGAGGTACTGGTCTTATCAAAATACCAACTCTAGTGCCTTAAGAGAAATTTTAAAGGAGGCACTTTAAGAAAGTGGTAATACCTTTTACCGTTTTCTTCAAGTTCGATTATTCTTATACTCCCTCTTCTTTAGTTGTTTCATTATGAGGTAATAACATCAGTATCACCCATAAACTGATATGTTATTATAAATATGAAAAAACCCTATTTCACCTCTTATCCATCCTATGGAAAACAAAATCACCGCGCGTGCGTACGTACGGAATACCGTCTCTACGCCGTGCTGTAATCTATTTTCCACCACCACCTTACTTGGATGGGTATAAGGGAGAATGTAATGAATATATATGATTATTTTAAAGTGTTATAGATTCTGAAATAGTATACATACACACCAATACAATTCCACGATCATGGGAACGATATAATCACTCGTGCGTACGTACGGAATACCGTCTCCACAATGTGATGTGATTCGTTCTACATGATCTTCATTTCATAATGATTATATAAATTAATTGAATGAATTAATATGATATATATTGCACTAATACCATTCTGGAAATTAGGTATCTATAACCTAAATAGATGAATAACAATTTATTCGACAAACACGCACAAGAACAAAAAGTAATAAACACCCGAATTACAAGTAGTAATGAAATATTACTAATAAGAAGATAATAATATGACCATATGTTATATCATAACAATAATTATGATTCTGGAATAAGTCAATAACATTATTTAAATCATTATACAGGAGGTTCAGACACTTACCAAGCAAATCTGACCTAAGGTAAGGTAAAATCTCGCAATCTCAATTTTTTTCCGAGATTATTTATACTTCGGAATTTACTAGGGTGTATTTTATCAAACATATCCATTTTTACTCAATATGTAATATTGTTACATCCACATAAAATTTTTTAAATTCAATTTTACCCATCGGTGAGTTTTTAGTAAAAGATATGAAAGGAATCTTTTCTCGTTTTTTGTATCAGGTACTTTTTTAATTTTCCAAAAAAAGTACGAGAAGAATGTTTTTTTAACTTATACGGAATGAATGGATTTTTAAAACATTATTTACAAGAATCTTCCTTTACAAGTTTTCAAGTTTATTTGTAATCAACTTCTTTTAGTTTAAAATTGTATGACATGTTAAAGGATGGAAAATGTTTTTGAAGTAGAAAGGATATTTTCCTCAAGAATGGTGTTATAGTGCTTTATCAAAATTATTTTCCATCTAAGATAATATAGGGTTCTGTTTCTATCCCTATTATTACATTAGATTGATTATGTTGTGTTGGAATTATTTTTATGAATTCCTTTATCTTATATGAATTGTTTTATTATGTCATGTTGTTTAAGAATCCCATTTTACTACATGGGTAATGCAATGATGTATGATATTTGATTTTGTGGCACACATAAGAATTGTATCATTATGAGATGGGTGGGACCTATATCTCCCTCTTATGCATTGGGTAATGATTTTATATCTCATGAGATAGACATGGCTGGAACGGCAGGTTAAACTGGTTCAGTGAAACAGGACAGAAACGAGGAGTGAACTCCGTTCAGAAATGGACTTTGTCCAGTATGATAGTCTTGGAAATGAGTCTTGACTAATAGGAAATGATTCTCTATGATTATGAGTGTATGCCACAAAGATTCATGTTTTATGTTATGATTATTGGGATTTAATTTCACTACTATGATTTATCCCATGTTATGAAATTATGCTCTCTTTTGCAGGTTATGATTTCCAAAATGTTATGTTCTTATGAATATGATGTGATTGAAATTTCTTTTGTTTACCCTTACTGAGCATTTGAGCTCACCCTTTTGTATTTTTTCTTTCCCCAGGCCAGGAAGAAGCTTATTAAGAAACATATGCCAAACGGGACTATAGATATGATGAAATAAATGGGAGACAGTGTAGACGCTTTATGAACTTGTTGTTTATGTTTCCTAGTTTCTAAAGACATTAAACCTATATGGTCCTTTCATGGTTTTGTTATATGTTGTAATAAGTATGCTTCAATTTTGAAGTAATAACAATGTATGTAATGTATGGGTCGTTATATATGGCATGAACAATGATTTCATTTGAATAGTGTTTTCAATTACCATATATTTATCATTATCACATATATGTTTTATTCATGTCAAAAACTAATCCAAGTGAATTTCATTATATGGAGATGAATTTACATAATTTTTACAATAGATTTGAAGCATTCTATCAACCATTTTTTAGTCCTTAATTTTTGTTCATCTTATTGGACATAAAAATGGATAAATTATACAAATTGAATATATTATTTGATATTTTAATTGTTTATTTAGAAATTTACATTTCTACAACATAATTAATTTTTTGAGATAATTCTTATTTATAAGAGTACCTTTATCTTAAGGAGTATTGATAAATCAGGTCTCTTTTACTTGAGATATATTGTTTTATAATGAAATTTCCCTTCTATGAATGGTTTCCCCACATTAATAAATCATTATATGGTAATTTATATATCTCTATGAAAACTAATAATTTTGTACTACATAGTGTTTTATAACTCTTTTTAGAGTGTTTTTTTATCAAAGTACTATGGAATATTATAAGAATTGGGTTTCACATAGCATACAAATGTTTTCTCATCCTATAAGAATTTATACATGATAAATTTTATTATATAAAATGTCCCTTTGGTTGAAGATTATTTTTAATAATTTATTTGATATTAATTTGGTTTTACATCACTATTTGTGAATGAATTTTTTTATGGGGCTCATAATGTTATGTTTTAATTCAATGTCAATTATATTTTTTAAGATCCCTTTTATCCCTTCACCTCTATTTCACTTTTAATTTTCAATATTATATAATATAATTGGGTTTATTTTTAAGTAAATATACTCAAATAGATAATAATATTTTATCGAATGAATTTTACTTCTTTAGACAACTTAGGTTTAATTAATTCTTGATGAAACCATTATTCAAAATAACACTACCATAATCATTTTCTGGTTTGATAAAACTAAAATCAATTAATAATCCCATACAAAATGATAGAACAAAATTCATGATTTATCCAAGGTATATGGTAATTTAGTAATTGGATTTAGCTTCATCAAACACAGTGAAGATGAAGAGTGGAAATAACTGAAGAATGGAAGTCTTAAATTAGTTAACCAATTAACAACAATTAGGTCAAAAAATAACATTCAATATATCATTTTCATCTTCCTAAGATAAACCCATTAAAATGGTTTCCCTCCATTAATGATATACTCTCAATGGTGGGTGGAAGCTGGCTTACATGAATTACATTGTAGAAATTAATACCATAGAAATAAAGAGCACTCCTATGTGTGTGGGAATGAAATTAACACCTATGTGTGAACTAATTTAGCACAAAAAAGAGATATCATTGTGCTATGTTATTATAAAGTTTTAATGAATGAAATGGGAATAATAGAAGATAAAAATTTTGAATAAGGATAATGATGTACAAAAAGGAAACTTACATGGAAATTGAAATGCGATTACAAACACAAGGTGGCAGCATAACATTACAATTAATCCAAACACCCAAGATCCTTAAATACTTGAACACCACTACCTTAAATAGGAATTTTTGAGCCCTTGGGTCGAGCCTCCAATAGTAAAAGTCATCCCAGATGAGTATGGTAGGTCTAGGGTGGTGGAAAGTTTGTGGAAAGAAGACTTTCCACCCTCGACCCGAAAAAGGCATCTAGATTGCATCCACCAAACAGAGAAGCATGAAACACCTTCTAGATGTAAGAATTCAGGTGGTACAAAGAAGAATGAAATTAATCTATAGATGTCTCATAACTACCTGTAAAATATCATCCCAAAAGGAGTTATGGATTCGAGATATAGTTTAATTGGTCACATGTTTTTCTGGGCCACAGATTCTGGCCCAGATTATGATATACTATTATGGCCGCCTAAATAACAATAATGGAATCCTAATTAACATTGGATCCTGCATAATTATTTGTCAATATATATGTCTTCTAGAATTCCATGAATTTTAGGAATCATTGGGACTGTATAGTGGGCCCCACAATCTCATCAGTGGGCTGGTGTACAATATGCCTTCTCTATAATTGTTTCTTTTCATCGCCAAATATGTCCATCATCCTTTATCAATCATCCATTTATCCCTCAATGAAAAATGTTTAAATTGAATTCAAGATCCATTTCCAAAAATATAAAATTAAAATATGGATAATTACATTCCATAGATTCAGTTGACTCATTGGGCCTAAATTGGTGTCCATTGGGCATGAAGTGCACAAATGATGAGAATTGATGTTCAAAATCAAAATCCACTAACTCAGGACCATAAGATCAAAATTGAACATTTAATACCATTAAAATTTAATTAACATAATTTTTTATTGTATAATCAAGCACCTCTCTTGGGGAGATTTCAGATGTTTTCGAATACAACCATATGACGTCATCTTCGACATGGATTGGTTGTATTCGGGGTAGGTAGTCATAGATTGCTTCCAGAAGAAAGTTATTTTCTTTGGTGCGGATGGAGAGCCGGTGGTGCTTGTTGGAGAGAAAGATCCTTGGATGGGTCAGAGGCATGTTCTTTCCTTATCATCCATGATGGCTGAGATTATGTTGAGTTCATCAGAGGTTCAGCAGTTGGCATTTCCTAGATTCGTAGAAGAGTACCCTGATGTCTTTCCAGAAGAGGTTGTAGCATTACCACCTCGACGAGCGCTCAAGTTTGGGATCGAGCTACAATAAAGAGCTTCAACTATCTCAATGTATCCATGAATTATTTCCCCTAACGTGTTATGAGATCATTGTATACAGCTTGATGGTATGTTACCGTGTGGTTTTGTTTGGCCAAGTGTGTCACCATGGGGTGCGCCAGTTTTGTTCGTGAAGAAGGTTGATGACAATTTGTTGTGGTGTGTCGATTATCGTCGCTTAAACAAATTTACAATAAAAAATTGATATCCTATTCCATATAATGATTATTTATTTGATCAACTTAATGGTGAATGTTGGTTCTCAATGGTTGACCGGTGGTCAGGATATCATCAGATGTGTGTGAAGGATGAGGATATCCCAAAGACTATTTTCTGATGTCTTCATGGGCATTATGAGTTCGCTGTAATGTCGTTCGGCAAGATGAATTCTCCACCTGTGTTCATGGGATTGATTAAATTTTTGTTACGTGTGTTCTTGGAAAAGTACATGTTATTTCTCATCGACGACATCCTTTTGTGCTCCAAATATAAGGAGAAGCATGAAGAGCATCTATATGCTATTTTTGGAGTTCTTCATCAACATCAGCTGTATGATAAGATGTTGAAGTGTGGGTTTTGGGTTATATAATAATGTTTCATGGGGTATGCCGTGTCCCAATTTTGAGTAGATATGGATCCATCAAAGATAAAATAATTTTTGTCTTCGGAAGCCCCCAAGACACTGTCGGAGGTGGGATGATTCCTTGGTCTCACAGGCTACTACATGAGGTTCGTAGCCGATTTATCACGAGTTGTGACTCCACTGACATCTTTGACAAGGAAATATCATGTATTCATATGTAATGATTAGTGTTAGAATGCTTTTTAGTATCTAAATGAAAAGTTAGTAAGTCCTCCAGTTCATTGTCTTCCAGCTGAGAGACTTTTGTTTGATGTTATCTGTGATTCTTCGCATCTGGGGTTGGGCTATGTTCTGATGCAGAAAAGATCAGTTTTATCTCATGATTCTCGGAAGATACATCCCCATCAATGTAACTATTCCATTCATGATCTTGAGTTAGCATCTGTGGTGTTTTATCTGATGTTGTGCAAACATTACCTCGTTGGTGATTTTTTTTTGTTTTCACTGATCACAAGAGTTTGAGATATGTTTTCTCCCAGTGTGACATGATCTTACGACAACATCAGTGGATTCAGTTATTACATTAATAAGACATTGAAATATCATATACATGTGAAAAGGAAAATGTTGAAGCTGAAGTCCTGAGTCGGATGTCATGTAGGAATGTTGTGCGTGAATCTGGTGACTCATGGAGAGTAATGGATGTACTGTCACCTTTACATCTTGATATGGGATATGTTGGGGACATAGGTTGAATTTTTCATATTATGGTGCAATCATATCCTATGAAGAATGTGGAAGAATCCCAGTTGGGTGATCTTGAGGTGGAGGTGTGGGGAGACCGAGTTGTTTTTGGTGAGGCCTCTAATGCTTGGTCGGAGGATGAATAACACTGAGTGTTGTATCACAAAATGATTTTTGTTCCTTTGAAAATGAACGATATGGTTCTCAAAGAGTTTCATAGTTCACCATTAGTGGTACATCCTAGTGTGAAAATGATGTACCGAGCCTTGAGGTGCCAATTTTGGTGTCTTGGGATGATGCTTATGGTTGCGGAGTTTGTGTCTCAATGTTTGTTCTGCCAGATGGTGAAGTCTATACACCATGTTCCTGGTGGTCTACTCTAGCCATTAGAGATACCTTATTGGAAGTGGGGGGACATATCAATGGATTTTCATACTGGTTTACCTCGAGCATCTGGAGGAACTGATTCTATTCGGGTGGTAGTGGATCACTTGACAAAATCGGGACAATTTATAGCTATCAAGGAGTCGAGATCTATGGAAGTTTTGTCAAGTTTGTATTTATAGGAGGTGGTGATACATCATGGAGTCCCAAGTATGATCATATCTGATTGATATCATCTCTTTACATCTAGGGTGTGGATAGGTCTCATGTATTCTTTTGGTTCTCAGTTATTCCTTAACACTACTTTTCATCCTCAAACGGATGGTTATATAGAGTGAACCATCAAGACTCTTGAAGACATTTCACTATCTTGTGTTCTTGATTTTGGAGGTTTTTGGATGTAGCACTTACCCTTAGGGGGGTTCTATTCCAATAATAGTTTTCACTCCTCCGTCAGTATGATTCCATTTTAATCCTTATATGGCCGACCATGGCATTCCTTATTGTGCAAGACATGGGTTAGAGAGTTAGAAATTCTCAGACTAGAACTAGTGTAGAATACAATAGAGATGTTTCAAGTGATTCAAGATAGGATGAAGACAACACATGATTCCATGAAATCATATGTTGATCAAAGAAGTATTCCTTAAGATTTTAATTTTGGGGATCATGTGTTCTTGAAGGTGAATCCACATCATGGGGAGCGATGGTTTGGTCGGGAGAGTAAGGGTTATCCCCAGTTTTTTGGTCCTTTGTGGTGATACCTCTTGTTGTAGGTGTGGAATATCGATCAGAACTTCCCCGGTAGATGAGTTAGATACATGATGTTTTCCATGAATCACAACTCCATCGTTATCTTCATGATAACTCTCAGATCATTGATTGGGGTGAGATCAATGTTGATGATGATGCAACCATTGAAGAGAGACCTATGGAGATCCAAGACCACAAGGAGAAGGTGGTGTGTAGGTTTTCTATCCCCTCGGTTCATGTCTTATGGTGACATGGGTTCATGGAATTGGGTACATGGGAACGTGAGTCAAATATATGTTATTAGTACCCAGAGTTGTTTGATGTTTACCTCTATCCATTTAACGATGTCCCCTTGTACATAAAACCTTCATATTTATAATATGGATTTCTTTTGTTTCTTCTTGGGGATTGTACTCTTTTGAGAGGTATCTATATGGGTGGTAGTTTAGAACCTGTTTCATTTTCCATTTATGTGGGTTTTCAATTCTCGAGGATGAGAATGTTTTGAGAGTTATCGGATGTAATGGTCCATACCTCTCTGGTCCATTCCATTGTGAAAATAATGTGTATGATGTGTTTCTGGAGGTTAAATTTACATATACCCTAAAATTTGCCAAATATTTCCATTTCAGTGAACAGTTCCAATGGTAAAACGTTGTGAATAGTCTATCGGTAACCTTGCATGAACAATTTCTTTGGTGGGATTCTGTGAAAAGTTTCATAGGTTACCTAATGTGAACAGTGCATCGGTGACCTTATGTGAACAGTGTCATCAGTGACCTTATGTGAATAGTTTCATTGGTTACCATATGTTAACAGTGAAATGGTGAAATTATGTGAACAGTGCATCGATGATCTTCTCTGAACAGTGCCATCAGTGACCTTATGTGAACAGTGTCATCAGTAACCTTATGTGAACATTGAAATGGTGACCTTCTGTGAACTGTGCATCAGTGACATTCTGTGAACAATGTCATTGTTGACCTTTTGTGAATAGTGTCATCGGTAACCTTTTTTGAATAGTGCAATGGTGACCTTGTGTGAATAGTAACATCAGTTAACTTATGTGAGTAGTGTCATCGGTGACCTTCTGTAAACTATTTCATCAATAACCTTCTATGAACAGTGCATTGGTGACCTTCTGTGAACAGTTTCATCGATGACCTTATGCGAATAGTATCATCGGTAACTTTATTTGAACAGTGCAACAGTGACATTGTGTGAATAGTGACATCAGTGACCTTATGTGAACACTTTCATCGGCGACCTTATGTGAACAGTGAAATGGTAACCTTATATTAACAATGTCATCGGTATCCTCAAGTAAAAAATCCATAGGTGAGGTTCAATGGTGACCTTTTATTTCCTTCTCCAAATTTTTAGTTCTGTGAACAGTATTTCCGGAATGGTTGGTGTACAGTTTTTCCAGAATGGTAAGGTGTACAGTGTTTCGAACATCCTACAGTTTCACCCCTTCAACATTTCCATTGATGTAAAATGCATTTAAAGCCTATTTTTAAGGACTCTATGGCCGATTCAAAGGAGATATATCCTATATTTATTATTCATACGGCTCGAAATGTTTTTCCCCGGTTAAACAGCGTTGTTTAATGCGATCTACTTTTAATGGGAAATCATGTGTATCTTTAACTGTTGTTCCGTTAAATCATAAAAAGGTACTAGATATATTCATCACATCATCTTCCTATTTGTTCTCTTGGGAGAGATGCATGATCCTTTCCTTCCTTCTTGTAGGAATCGTGAGATCAAACATCTCCACATGGATTCGTTTCCTCGACGTCCTTCATACTGCACGTGTACCCTCTTTGTTGGTGAAACCAAGAAGTATCCATCAATATTTGATATAAGTTATGTTTTTTCATTGTTCTTTTGGGGTTCATATTCTCAAGTTTCTCCTTTCAATATTATAGAACGTGATCTCCATGCTTCAAATAGAGTTTTCCTGGGTTTTGGTTCGTGTGGTCGTAGTGTGGCATCCTCAAGTGGATGTAGTTGTCGTGATAGGAGGTGATTGTGATCTTTTGTGTGGTCTATTCTCATATAAAGAACGTCAAGAACCATTTGAAGTAGTGTATTCGTTCTGTCTCTCTTATTTTATGTGCAACTATATCACTAAAATGTTTTATCACACTAGATGATAATGAGATTGACATAATAAATATTTGAACCAGATAGAAAAATGATATGTTTCATAAGTTTTTACCTTTTGTTTTTCTAGATAGTGTGATATCTATGCATGGTTTTATTATCTTTTTGTTCTTGATTTAAATCGGTAAAGAACATAGACCATGATTAATTGAAAAATTGTTTGTCTAAAGATAAAGAGTCATCTAAATGAATCTGGTTTTTTTAATTTGATGTTAATAATATTGGCATTGTAAGATTATTTAATTATTTTTGATAACTTACACATTATGTTTCTTGAATTTGGAACCAATGCATAATAATCAGTTAATCCAAGATGGACTAATGAACCAGATCTTTGATCAATGATAATTCCTTTAGGGTTCTGAGTTACCCTGTTGATTGCTAAAGGACCAAGAGACAAATTGTAAATATGTTTGTTTTTCTACTGCTTGTGTTTTGATGTGAGCTTAGATGGCTATTGTGATATTTTGGGGAATAGAGGGAGTTTTTTGTGGCATAAAATAACGCCTTGGGTGGTGAGTGGCATCATTTTATGCATGTGGGTGTTATGGAGGACAGCAGGGATGATGGAATGGGATGGATGTGATTATTGGATTCTTGTGGTTTCTTTTTGGTTGATTATATGTTTTACTTTATCCACTGCCTAAGGTAGAAGGTCTTTCTTATGCTTCTTCAGAATGTGGAGAAGAAGTGCAGGGTATGCCACTCGCTTTTCATGTTTAAATTTTCAAGGGAGAATGGGTCTACGCTCTTTCTATATGCAGCAAAGTCTTGACGGGTAGTACATCTACTCACTGTGTTGATCCCCTTTGGTTTAGTAGCAATTCATGTTTTTCTATAATTACTGGGAATGTCTGAATGTAATTCTTTAATGAATTATTGAATAAATGGTGTTAACCCATGGGGTTAGAATATAATGGATAAAAATAATGAGGTTGTAATTTTTATTGGGGCAGTGGACTTTGGGTGTGATGTTAATGAAATTTAATGTGGAAATGTAAATGGATAATTAATGTTTACACAATTAATTAATGTAAATTGGAACTAATAAAAAGGGGCTGAAGTAAGGGAATTATACTTTTTATATGGATGTGTGCTTCTAGGATACCTATTCATAGAAGTTATAGCCGAGAGTCTGAGAGATGGTAGTTGCAGTTCAGTCTAAGAATAGGTAATGTCCATAGTGTGGTTGTGACTGATAGTATATTCTATAATTATTGTTTTTATATATGCTAATCCGCCCTATTGGTAAAGGAAACTGACACCATGGGGATTCTGAGCCCTTGGGGTGTTTTCCCCAACATTCTGGTGGGAGGATGGATGGATGACTACCTACATTATCCCCTATCTCTTCTCTTGGTAGATACTTGTCCTAATAGACACATTGGTTAGTTTTCCCCTTATATGTGTGTTGAGGGCTATAATGGGTTGTGGTTATTCACACACATATATTTTGGATATATTATCCTATCGACTAATAAATGTGTCACGTGTAGAGGCACTATGGGCTGATGATCCTTACATAAGGTATGGGTTTAATGGCTTGAGGTATAATAATCAATGTATGATACACGTTATGCGAGCTGTGGTAGATCCCAGAAACTACCAGCTTACATTCAAGGGTGGACATGGTGTTTTTTTTTGCACGAGGTACATATTGTGGTGCTTCACCCAGGTGTTATGGGAAAGAAATTTTGGAGAGAGATGCTTAGGACGCGCGATGTTGGGGAAAAGAGGCAAAGCATTGGGGAGGTAGTAGCGGGGAACCTTTAATAATATTTATTATATTATATACTATTGTATGTGTTACATGGTGAGAGTATCCATGGTGACGATGTGAACATATTATACATGTTTAGATGATGAGTTAGTTTCACTTGTTGTTCATGGTTCTTTAGCATGATTTCTTTACTTTCTCATGAGAGGATTAAGGGAGGATCCTACTGAGTATACTGTTATACTCACCCTGTGTATATATAAACTGTTTTTGGGACACATGGAGCAGGTTGTAGATCAATTTGGTTTCAACTAGCTTGGGTTTTCAGGAGTTATTCAGGCTTGTAGTGTCTACTGCATTGACATTGTTTTGGGTAATTCTATTTTTCCTCTTGGAATTTTAGTACCTTTTCATGAAATTACAATGCTGAACAAGGGTTTTCTTTTATATTCCAGTTCTGAGTTGGAGTTGGTTGGTGTAAATATCTTCTCTAACTTCCGCATGAGTTCTCTTAGAGGGTAATGCCTCCCATTTTTGTTTTTAATATACCCTTACTGCTAGTCCCCAACCTGAGGCCTACTGGAGGCAGGACTCGTGGGTCATTATCTCCCTTCTCACATTTCTAGCCCAGGAGGGGTACTCTTTGTAGAGAGGGGGTTCTTTCAAATTATTTTTAAATATGCTTATATTTTGTAAAGATAATATAATATCTTACAAAACACAGTAACAACTAATTTCAATTCATTAGAATCCATTAATAAATCATTATTTCTATTATTATGTATGTAGCATGACGACACAAATTTATCATGCATAGAAATTTGTTCTCAAATATAATTATACAATGAATATTTTTAATTAATCACATAATTTTTATAATTTTTATACATTAATAACTTTTCATTACTAAATATTATTTATTATAATGCATGAATATAAAGTAATTATGAATATAAAAAAAATTATATTAAAATTTTCAACATGAATATGTATTATAACACATCTATCGAAGCCATAAAATATCAAAATAATTTATCATTGGAATTTTAAACTTCAGAGTTAGATTGATATTCATCATTTTAATCATTAGGTGAACTTATAATACCCTTCATTTCATTTATTCCATTATATTTATAAAATAATTATCTTGGTAACAATACTGCTTTTATTAAATGGTTTCCGGAACTATGATATCCATATTTCATAGATTAATAAAATCTCACATCCATTACGTATCAATATATTTTCATAAAAAATTAATGTCTCCCATAAAAAAAGATATTTAATATTCTAAAAAATTCTTTATGATTAGAAGTAGATTTTTATGAAATGGACTCATCATTTTATTAACCATAATATGTAACGTCAAGGGAAACAATTTCTATATTTGAAAATCATTTGATCATATATTTATAATTTCCTCTATGAACTAAACAACAAGAGGGTTAAAATTAAATTATATTCTATAAATAATTAATAGTTGAAAAAATTAATGGTTTTTGAAATTACACACTATTTAGGTTGAGGAACACAAAAATAAATAAATTAATGATATAAATTTTAAATATAAATACTAAATTTAGAGTCATCATAAACTATATCAGTGAGTCCTCTGTTCATTTGAGTAATAGAATCTCCATAAAAAACCCCACAAAAATTTCAATTTAGTTTCTATAGTAATATAATATATCTAATAAAAATTTTGTTCCATAACAAGAAAAATCTTCAGTCTCTCACTTATTAATAGTAGTAACACATTATGAAACACTATTAAATTGGTTTGGTAAACATCTATAAATGATAACTATATTTACCACTGATTTTAAATAATAATCCAAAATCGAAATAAACTTGTATAAATTTCATATGGTATTAGTAATTTTAATGGGTTCCTCCACATTTATATTGTCTTTTAATCCATAATTATTAAAATTAGATAATAATTATATTTTTTAGAAATAATAATTAAAAAATTGATATAAAGATATATAATTATCATTATAGATTCTATCTGATCATATTGGAACAAAAATTCATTATATATATATTTCACTATAACTTATTACAAAAGGAATGATAATCTCTTTGAATAGTGGGATATGATAGAAAATTGTTATAATTGAAAGGAGATAGTATCGATCAAGAATAATACCATGATATCATATGTTCTCTATTATTTATATTATAAATGAAAAAAATAATAACAAATTTATGCATCCCCATTATGTTGAAATATATTTATTTCTATTTTAATACCATTTTATAATGGAAATTAAAAATTTGATGAGTAGGAAAAAATAGTTTAATTGTTTTTTGAGGTAGAACATTTATATCAACAAGTAAACAAAAATAAAAACTAATGTGGTCATTATGATTATATATATACATTTATATAAGATATTTCTTTTGAGTGAAAGGGGTTGGATCATTATATAGGGATTTTACCCTACTTTGAGCTCCAATAACAAAAAACATCAAAAAAGAGTACACGTAGTTGATAATTTAAGACACTACTATATTGAATAAAATAACTCATTAATAAAAAGTTAATTCAAGAATATTAAAAAAGAAATAATGTTAAATTAGATATAGAAATTTTAAGTGGATTTACCGTATTGTAGAAACTATAGAAACATATACTATATTGACAATACAGTATAAAAATGATTATAGGATGTAGTAATTATGAGATGATCCTTCAATATAATTTTATCATCAATGAACACAATAAAAAATAGTAACTATCATGTTTATTGATAAATTTCATTTATTCTGTATCATCTTTTAATTCGTGATGTCCTTCCAATTATGTAATTCCCACTATAATTGATAAATTGATGAAAAATATGTATTTCTCCTCAATTTACTGCATTATTAATTTTTATCACTATATAACATTATATTGGTAATTATTTTTATATTTTTTACTTTAATAAATCTAAAAATAAATCATATATAATACATATAACAACTAGTTAAATTATTTTTCTTTTTAATATTTTAAAAGTATTTTTTTAATACCCTCTATAATAATTAATTTTTTATTTAATTCATACTAATAATATATACATCAATAAATATCATTGAAATTTCAAATAATATTTATAATTTAATATTTAATAATCATTATTTAATACTTCATATTAAATCATCATTATGTAATTTAATTATATAGAAATTATAATGAAACTTTTTTCCATCAAAAAATTAAAAAATATGAATTAAAAAAATAATCATTAATACAAAACTAATGTATCTTTTAAGACTTTATAGTTTTACAATGTTCATAATGATATATGTATTGTCTAATGAAAATTGAAAACAAAATACATTCATAAGTGTCTTTTAATCTCTTAATTTGGATCCCTCTATTATTCATAGGGATAGTTTAATCTTTTCACAATATCATCCATGGTGTGGAAGTCACAATATACCTATTTGAAATCTAACAAATAAAAAAAAATATTCATTAAAATTAATTTATTTTACATCAACATATCCATATTTATCTTCGTTTACTATATAATTGTTATTCACAATGCGACCTTTCTACCCTAGCCTAGGCATTTCTAAAATAAAAAAATCACGAAAATATGTTTACATATCACTATAATAAAGATATTATTTATATTAAATGATAATATAAATAAATTATCTAAAATCTTTATTGTTCTAAAATATCATCACAATAATATTTACTGTAATCTAAATCCATGTAAGAAAATATCATGTATATACTGCATGCATAAAATATGTAAAATTGTAAAAATATCTATTCGGTATGTTATTTTGCATCCATTGGTAATATATATGATCATTTTTTACATCCACTATAGTATATTCAAAATACCCCTTGGTTAAAATCTCAATGATAAATATTTTTCATTGTATATTATAAAAATTTTCATAGTTTAAGTTTCTTTATTTATACAAATTTTTTAATATTGTTTATTTATTAGATCCTTAATGTGTGAATAAGGCTCATCAACCAATATATATCATTTATTACACAATTTCTAAATCACCTCTACTAAAACATATGTTTTATCCTTCAATAAAAAACATATATTCCTTATCATTTAATGAAAAATTATTTATAAAAAATTAGTTGTAGTAATTTTCAATTATTTATGTAAAACATCTATAAATCAATTATTTTCTAACGATTCAAATATTCCAATAATTTTTAAGTTTAATTTTTATAAAATTTGTATATATATTAATGATCCTATCATAATAATAACTTATGAATCATATATTATTTACAATTCACCAATATCATCATAATAACAATCAAAAATAATAACTAAAACAACATTAAATAATAATGAGATCGATTAATAAAACCTATAAAATAAGTAATGAGGGAATTAATAATTACCAAAATATTAAGAATGTTTTTATGATCCACTCAAAAATTTTATATAGATAAAATTATATTGTGGGGTTAATTATGAAACCCCATTTTTTTCTTCTTATTAAATTTAATATAATAATTTTTTTAAAATGATAATATTCAATTTTTTTATTTTTTAGAAAAAATTTAGAGATGATTAATGGTATGTGCATTGTGCTCGAGAAAATTTATTGTGACATTAAAATTATATATATACTAAGAAAATATTTTTTATAGTAAGGAATTTATATAATAATTTTTAATTGACTTATTACATAAAATTATTAAGTTATTCACTATTTATAAAGGATATAATGTCTAGGAATATTTTTTTAACATTTTAATAAGTCTTTCAATAAAATTCATCAGAAAAATAATAGATTATACATTTTAACTGGATTTTTATAGGTTTTTTGGAATTATATTATATATATATATATTATTACCAATATTATCATTATTATTAAAATTATAATAATATTTTATAATATTGAAATTATTGTTATTTATGATTCCAACTAGTTTAGATGCTCCTTATTCGATTTATAAAAATTAAATGAATAATCCAATATGAATGAGATGCAAGTATTACTAATGAAAATTAGACCCACATGTGTCTTTTTTTGGGAAACATATTCTATTCCCATTGGCATTGTAAATGTTGGGAAAAAAAATCTCATACATTTTTTTTCACTGTTGAAATTTTCTTCCTGTAAAGTATGGTATCAAATTAATTAGTATCCTATTTCATCATAAAATATTTATTTGTATGTACTAGTCATTAAAAATTAAATATTATTTACTCTTTATAATAGAATAAACTTTATTTAATTTTGAAATTTCAATTTGGCTTACACTTTTAGAGAACATTGTTGTCAACATTACAAAAAAAATTGTAAACTAGACACTTATTTCATCCATCATTACCATATTATACATTTTTTTAAAATAATAATTCTTTCATTTCATATAATATACTCAAAAAAATTATTAACCACATCCTTATCCCTACTAATCTAAGAAACTCTATGATGAACATCTTAAAATGTTGAATTATAATGAAAAGATTATTAAAGTAAATTAAATGAATAGATTCATTAGTCTCGTGAAAAATTAGAAAACTCATATAATAAATTCATTTATCAAAATATTATTTGGGACTGTTAAATAAATCCTTACCACATGAAAAAACATTTTTTGTCATTGAATACCTCTAAAATTAATATAATTCTATTGAAAACAAATTTTAGACATCATAGATCATTATATTCATAACTCATTTCAAACCCATATATGAAATAACTGTTCCCCAATTATATCCATAGGGAAAATATAACACTACAAGAATTTATGGTATATATCTACGTATGTAAATTAAAATAATTTAATAGATTACTTTGTACACAACCCTGAGCTTACACGGTCCATGATATGCTATTAATATTAAGATGAAAATTAATATAGTAATGTAGTCATAATAAATAGTAATCTGTCCATTATAATAATAAACTACCCTATGATTGTATAAATAATAATTAGGTATCTCATAAATGAAAATATGATATATTTATATTAGTATTTTAAAATTATTTTCTATTTTTTTTGAAATGTAAATGTTTATTTTTAATTTTAAAAAAAATTAATGCTTTAAATGTAAATATCTTTGTAAAAAATAGATTAATGAATAAATATAAGAGTTTATTATAAATATTATATAATTTTACGAAACCATAATTAATTTTTCAAAGTATCCTAAAATCAATTATAATAATAAAACTTTTTTTTGAAAAAGATGATTTTGATTAGAAATAAATTTATCATAATTAGAAAATTATTTTCACAAAAAAAGTTCATTTTTCTAAATCTACGCATGAAATAAAATTATAGTGAATCTTTTAGATTATTCTGAAATAATATAATTTTTAGTGAATAACAAAATTTAGTATTTTAAAGTCTTTTTCAAATACATGAATTAGTGAATCATGGATGATGTACGAATATGGTGAGAACCCATTATTTTGAACTCAAATGAACTATTTATTTTACTTGTTCGTATGAATCATCACTGTTGATAGTCTTGATCCGAAACGACAAAAAAAGAATAAAATAATCAAAAAACACTCATCTCATAACTTATAAGTACCACCCCTTAGCAAACCGTTCTCTCAAAACATAAAAGAAGTAAATAAATCCTAAATTATGAAAAATATTTTTCTTTGAATCTTACCTTTGTCCAAAACCTTTTGGTCAAACAATATCACCAAATCCATCTGTCTTAAAGAGGTTCCCAAGGAAACAATATTGAAAAGGTAAAATATTCTTTTCTCTATAAATTTTATTATTTTTATTATTATCTCCTCATCTAAAATTATTCAAAAAAGTGTGATAACTGCAATATCATATATATACTATAATATTATTTTGTTAATGAAATATACATAATCAATTCTATACTCTTACCTTTCTATATTAAAAAACATCATATGTGATGCATCGATTCACTGCCTTCATGGATGATGAGTTTTTGTTTTAATGTTCCTCCTTTACAGATAGTCATAAAACAATTTTTATTGGTACAAGATAATTTAATATAAATTTTATAATCAATATCTTGTCATGGAAATAAAATATTAACATAATATTAAACAAAATCAAACATAGTCGTGATGGACTTAAAAATCTCAAAAAAATAAAAAAACCATTAACTTTTTATCGAATTAATCATCATCATAACATATAAAAATATTATATATATGACCATTTAAACTTCTGAAATTTCATTAATACAAGAAATTACTTATGAATTATTTCATCTATTCTACAAGAACTCCAATAATTATAACTATGAAAATCGACTATAAAACCTCGAAACAAACACTTTTACAATAACAAAGTTTAATATTATATCTAATTATAATATAAAATAATGTTCTTAATAATAATATTATAGATAAATTATATATTTAATAGGATCTTAATTATGTAATTGATGAATATAATTTGATTATCCAAAACATTATGTACATGTATAAAATGATTTCTGATATGAGGCAAGGGGTTTCTCATTTCAGTTTTATTTCGGTGAGATATGTCTTATTCCCCACCAACATGTTGTTTTTGTTGTATTTATAATTACATTTGATATATAATATCATGAATCCAATAATATTAATGTTATTAAATGTTTTATTTGATGATTATTAATTTTATGGGGCATATGATTCGATCTGTTATATGTGGTAATAGTTTTTTGTCTCATAACAATTTTTATGAGATATATTCTATATTCATTAGTTATGTCTTATTTAACATCCCGTTTTATTTATAATCATCAATCATTGAACATTTAATTAGAAATTAATTATTTATTTATCATGGCTGTTATTATTTTTTAAGACGTATACCATTTTTCATAAAATTTTTACATTAAATGTTATTTTTTACTTGGGAGATATTGACAAATCTATATCCATTAATCCATATAGATATTTTGAAAAGGAAAATATTTATTGAATTAAATATATTTATAATGAATGGTTTGTAATTTTCATCATGTGTGTAGAACAATATTATATAAATCATTGATGCATCAAAATAACACATGAGAAAAAACATGCAGTGATAAACTCTTCAGATTTGTTTCTAAGAAGAATCTGATGGTTTTTTAAAAATAAAAATAAATCATCTTGTGAACATTATTTACAGTAGTCGTTTATATTAATGATACATGACATCTAATAATTAATAATTTCCTTTGTACAATATTGAGCTATTTCTATCCATGAGATTTTCACTATGAAAAAATATGTGGATAAATTCTCATTATCGGTTTATTGATTAAATCACTTGTGTTTTTAGAGAATTTATCATTACATATTTTTTATTTATTATTAATTAGGATTCAATTATCATTAAATAAGGTTCTTATTGTAATTGACCAATACTGATAATTTTTTCTCACCCTTTTATTTTATTTGTTTCCTGTGATATGAAGTTTAAATATTTGAAAAAGAGTCAATGAAGAAGTTTATTTTACTTCATTATGTTCAATGCTTAATTAAAAATGTGATATGGTAAGAAAATATATATCTAGTCCTTCAATACCAATAAAATAATCAATCTGTAGTGATGTGATCTCTTATATCTTTGTCATTGTAATAAAATTACCACCGATTCTAGGCTAATAGGGTCGATGTTGTTATAATTTCTACCAGATATAGTTTTTGTAGAATCATTGAGAACTAGATAATAAATAAACATGATAATTTTTATAGTTCCATAAAGTTATTTTTTTGATCAATACTCATGATGATAATGATCAAACTTAGTGTGTACCATTATATAGTGGTATCTCTTAATGAAATAAATCGAATCAATACCTGCTGAAAATGTTGGGATTTCCCCCCTTAAAAAACCAACATAGTTTTTGTTGGATCTAAGTAGATCATAACCATATTTAGAAAATATAACCATGTTATGATGAATAATAATACTAAAACTATTTTTTATCATTTCATTAATAAAATTCACACATATTTTAGTGGGACAAATAATCCAATGGTAGTAGTTCAATGGATCTAGTCTATTAGAAATATATTTCTAGCATTGGGATGAGATGAATGAAAAACATCTCTACTGGACATATATTTCCTCAATGGGTTCAGTTGATCAATAGTCGTCATTGGTAAATAATAATGAGGTGTAAAAAATAATATAGATGATATGTAATTCATTAAAAGAAACATTATTTATAAAACGATTCCCTCATGAGAAACAAACTATAATGAAGATAAAATTTTTAAACATAAAGAAAACTATATAAGAGTATTGAAAATTATGAGTCTAACATTATAAGAATAGCGAGCTATGATATATATAAATTATGTTATTGGTAAAATGAGATTGGTAATTTGTTTAAAGTCTTTAAGAAATGTCTCTAAAGGGAAATGTAGTTTAAAACAATTTCATTATATGTCGAAATAATACTATGATCCCACAAAATAGAGAAGAAATTTTCAAGATCCTATATGTTCAAGGGGAAAAAAGAAAATAAGAGGTATTTTAATACCCATGAAAAATTTAATAAATCAAAAAATAAGATGTTAAATAAGAAATTATGATTATGGGAAAAATGTGGAATGAATTCACGTCGTAAATTCTTGAATGGCTCGGTATATTTTCTTATGTTAGGAGAAATAGGTCATCGAGATAATTAATGAAAGGGAAAGAAATAATGAAATGATTTTAAATGAATAAAATATAATGAAATAGGTAATTATTTAAATCAAATTCACAAGTTTCGGGGGAATATTCCTAAGGAGAGTCCTAGGGGGGATAACCAAGATTATATGATAACCGCAACTGAAATATGAGTTCCCAATGATGTGGTCGAAGGTGAATTAATCATATATTTATATTTATCTAGTTTTTTTTCTGGATCATCAAACTATTTTATATCTTCTCATTTTTCCAATAAAATTATACATTTCCATTTTGATTAAATAACATTGTTTTGGGTAAAAACTCTTAACGAGGGTCACATTATAACACAAATGTGTCAGAAAGAACCCATTTGGATGCATTAAAAATATTTATTTGTTAACATAATCAACATAACTATAGTTTTGTTTGATATAATCCTTGATTAGTAAATTACATCAAAATATGATTGGAAAATATATTAAAATAATAATAAAATTATAATTTTTGAGGAGTATATATCATTCCTTATCTTTATAGCAGAAACTTCATTATCTAATTCCTATCTAGACCCTCCCCTAGCAGCTCTACTGAATTAAACCCTTGGGGTGGAAGAGAAAAAAATTATTAGTATAAATAAGTTAATCTTCAAATAAACTATATACTAAATGTGTATAAACACATCGATGTATACCCCAAGTAATTCCCTAGTCACCCCTACCCCAGAGCGTAAATTTGAGTTTACCATTAATTTAATCCCTGATGCAATACCAAGATCAAAAAAACATTATATAATGGACACTATGGAATTAATGGAGTAGAATTAACACAAATATGAATTAACTAATAAGGTATTTATTCATACTATTATATATCCATAGGGAGAACATATTCACTTTGTTAATAAAAAATATGGATCCATAAGGATATGCATTTACTATAGATAAATCAATGCTATTAAAAAGCAGAACAAGTATTCTCTTCTATAGATTGATGATTTATTTGATCAAATTCATGTTTCTCAATATTTTTTGAGGATTTAAATTCATTGTGGGTATCATCAATTGTGAGTAAAGAACTATTATAATCCAAATAAAGATTTTCGGATGAGGTGTGTAAATTATGAGTTTATAGTAATGCCTTTTGGATTTACTAATACACCCTTGATTTCCATGCATCTAATGAATAGACTATTCGATGAATATCTTGAATATTTTATTGATTTATTCATTGAAGATATTCTGGGGTATTTTACAATTTATGAAGACCATGACAATCCAATGAGGATTATACTTTATAATCATGAAAGGAAATAGTTATATAATAGATTTATCAATAGTGAATTATGGCTTCAATAAATTTTTATTTGTTACCATATTATCTCTAAGTGTGGAATTGTATTTGATCATGTAATGAAAATGGTAATCCAATAATGTCCTTCACCATTGAAAATAATTTAGGTACATAGTTTCATGGGTTTTTCATGTTACTATCTGCATTTTTTTCAAAAAAATATCTACTGGCTAACTCAATTACCAAGATCAAATGTAAATGGGTTAAGATCATGTGGACAATTAAATGTGTAGAAATGCATGGATTATTTGAAGAGAATATTAGGAAATGGTCTTATTTTGACTATACCATTATGTAATGATTCATTTGTGATATATTGTGATGTATATATTAAAAAGTAGTGTTGTGTCCTTATAAAAATTGATAATGTTATTGCATATGCATAAAGTCAGTTAAAGATTAATGAAAAAAATTATCCAACTTATGATCTTGAGATACTGAAAATATTCTTTTCTCTGAAGATATGTTGGAACTATATCTATAATTAAAGATTTGAGATATATACAAGTCATGATACATTGAAATAATTCATTCCCAAGAAATAACTTAACATGTGGCCAAGACAATGGTTCGAGTTACTCAATGATTATGATTTTACAAGAAATAATTACTGAGGAAAAGAAGATAAGGTATTGGATTAATTAATCATGGATGATTGTGTAATTCTTAGGAAAATGGGGAATTTGAAAGATCCTATGTTCATGGATTTATTAAATATAGATATGGTATTTTTTATTTTATAGAAAACATCAATTATTTTTCAAATGATTTTGAAACAATTTTTATTAGAAAAGATAAAAATATATCAATCTAATGATAAGAACTTTCAAAATAAAAGTATATATTTTAAGGATGGAATATTGGAAAACATTATGTATGAGGGAGTAATTACGAAATTTTTAATGAGATTATAAGTTCCATCACTACTAGATCACGAAAATGAAATTATTAGATGATTCTCATAGCTCAGATTTCTCTACACACATTAGTAGTATCACAGTGTAGAGAGATCTGATGGAATAATATTTATGGGATATTATTAAGCATGAAATTTCTTACTATTTGTAAATATATCTAGTTTTTCATGAATTTATTCATAATAGAAATCATCATAGAGGATTCCTTCAACATCCAAATTTTCTTATGTTTGAGTGGGATGACATTACTATGGGCATTGTCACTTGATTACCAAAAAACCCTTGAAATAATTAATTGATATGGGTTATTGTTTATCACCATATAAAATCAGCACCTTTTCTTTATATAATTGAATATTTAACACTGGATATGATAGTAAAACCCTATATTAGTTATGTTTTTAGATATCTCATTGATCCTCTATCGATTTTGTCTCATTAAGATCCCAACTTAAATCAAAATTTTGATAGATTCTTCTGAAGTATTTGGATACTAATATTAATTTGAGTACTTATAATCACCCTCAAACTATTGGAATGTCTAATAGAGCTATTAAAACTTTTTACGATATCATTATATCATGAAAACCTAACATCCAAGGTATGTGGGATCGATGTTTTCAGTTGGTATAGTTTTCCTATATTAATAGATTCCATTATTGTATTCAAAAGGTAGCACATGAAGAATTTTATGGAAAGAGATTTTATAGTCCAAATTGATGGGATAATGGTGGTGATAGAAATATTTCAGGTCCAGAACATATTCAAGAGATAATGATAAAGGTATAGACTTCTCAGGATCATACTAATTCATCCATTCTATAAAAAGGTTTTTTGTTGACAACCAGATAAAGGATTTTGAATTTAAAGTTGGAGAACACGTCATTATGATGGAATCTCAATTTATTTGTCGCATAAGGTTTAATAAGAAATAAAAATCGAGTCCCAAGTATGCCGTAAAATTATTAATACATGAAAGAATTTTATTTATTGGTTACCCATTGGAAATTCCACAAAGACTCCCTAATGTTCCGGATATGTTTCACATATTATTTTTAAAGAAATTACATACTATACCCAATGCTTGTACTCACATATTATGAAATTGTGTTGAAATATTATTTTTGTTATTCTGAACAGTCTATCAAGATTATTGAAACTGGAGAAGAATTTATGAGAAATAATTTTACTTGAGTTGTAAAATTTCTTTTGGAGAAACCATAAAATTGAATAAGCAACATGGTAATGTGAGGATGTTATGAAGAAGAACTACCATCATTTTTTTAGAAGGAAATATTCATGAATTATTTATAAGAAAAATATTGAATGGAGGGTAGAATAAAACACCCCAGTATTTTATAGTATTTATCTTACAAAATAAATTATATTTAATTAATATATTACATTTGATGCAACCTCGAGATTAAAAAATGGTGATATTTTATTAGAAATTAACATGAGCATTGGAATAGTAATGTGACCATTAGCAATAGTAATGTTTCAATTTAAATAACAACATCTCTTATGAATGTATAAATATAATTTATTTATCTCATAAATGAATATATTGTATATTTATATCATGAAATAAATAAATAGTTTTTTAATGATAAATCACTTGTTGATTTTTTTAATGAAATGTAATTTTTTATTTAAATTTTTATAATTAATATAATAATATAAAAGAAAAATTATTTTAATTACATGGATTCATAAATTGATATTATTATTTATTATAATTATATGATAAATTTTTTATACCATGATTAAAATTTCCAAAAAAAATTAATCAGTTATAATTATAAAATTGTTTTTTTTCAAATAAATGATGATTTTAATTAGAAATTAGATTTCTAATATTTAGAAAATTAATATCATGAAATTGATTCCATTTTTTAAATCAAAACATTTGAACATTTTTAGGGGTAATTTTTTAAATTTATTTAAAATAAATGAATTTTGGTGAATAGAGAAATATGATAATATACAGAATTTATCACGTTTATGAATTGTTGAGTCATTTATGATGTATGGATGAGGTAATCAACCATTAGTTGGATCTCAAATGCCATATTTACTATAATTAATAACAAGATTAATAAATATTGATAGTCTTGATCCAACATAATAATCAAATGAATAAAATAACCAACAATCACACCTCTCATCCTGTATAAATATTGGCCCTTATCCTCTCACATTCTAAGCCTTGTATCCTATATAAAATATTCTCAACTTCCTTCCCAAGAATCTTACACATGTTAAATACCATATAGACTTACAAAAAAAGAAAATCAATATTTCTTAACCAGGTTCCCAAGGAGATAATATTTAAGAAACAAAATACACCTTCTTTCTCATTGAATTTATTTTATTTTCTTATCCAATCCACTACTTCCCTTATCCAAATATGTATCATAACTAAAATATGATATATATATATATATATTGTAATTTTATTTATTTAATGGAATATCCATCATCAATTCTATCATATTACCCTTTTATCATAAAAACTAAATCATTGTCATTGATATGTCAACACACCACCTTTGGGGATGATGAGATTTTGTCTTATATTCCCACCTTTAAGGATGGAAATAAAACCAATATTAGGATTAAATAATATTTTAATATACATATTATATGTTATATAATGTTCTGGAACCAAAATATAAAAATACTATTAAATAAAATGATACAACTTTATGATGGTTGTAAAAATAGACAAAATAAAATAAAACATTTTCATTATGGTTTTATATAAAGAATCATCCTCATACAATATAACCAATTTAAATATAATCATTTTTAAACTTTTGTAATTCATTTAATACTAAATAATTTCACTTCATTATTTTTTCATCCATATTACATGAACTCACATAATCATAAAAAAAGATAATCAACCATAAAACCATGAAACGAACACTCTGAGAACAATAATATTATATATTATAACACATTAAAATTGCTATAAATATTCAATATTAAATTATAATAGATATAATATATTTTGTATAAGTTATGAAATAAGTAATTAATGAATTTAATTTTATAATCTATGACCTTATTAACATGTGTATAATGCATTCAAACATTATGTAATGGCTTTATCATCTGACATTTATTTATGTGAGATAAGCCTTATTCACGCCAAATTTGGTGTGTGGTGTGTTGGTATATTTCCATTTGATATACCATATCATAAATGTATTTATCTTAATTTTATTCAATGTTCATATAATAATTATTATTTAAATGGGGTATATGATTAAATTGATTACAAGTGGTATGTATCTTTCTTATCACATTTATTTCTACTAGACATATGTCATATTCAACACATTTTTTCTTTGTGTATTCCCAATTTTATTTATGACTATAAATAATTTTATATTTAACAAAATATACATATTTCAAATATCATGGATTTGATTATTTTCTATTATTTATACCATTTTTATAAACGTTGTTTACATTAAATGATATTATAATTTAATATAAGAATTAATAATGATTTTTAATTCCTCTAATTTCTGGGGATTTGAATTATATATCCCCTTGGTGCATTGATAAGTCTCATGAGAAAAAATAGTTGGCAAAAACCCATTCATGGTTGTTTCCTTGAAGAATAAGATGTGTTTCTGCCCACAAACCTAAAACATTCTATGAATGGTCATGATGATAGTGGTTCAAGTTCTAGATACATGAAATCCAATAATTATGATTTTCCATCATTTGGTAATCATTTTTTTTATCCTTGATATTTTCCCTGTGACAAAATCGATGGATACATTTTCATTCTCAGTTTATTGATTAAATAGAATGGTTTTTTCAGTTATTTTCCTTTCCCAATATATTTGTCATTATTTATTATGATATACTTTTCATTGATTCATGTTTCTTCTATACGTAACCCTAATTGAGAATTTGAGGTCACCATTTTACAATTTTTCTTTCACAGAGTTATGAAGATGGAATATTTGAATAATTTTAAAGGAAAAACATTTTTTCCTTCTTTATGTTCTGTGATAAATTATCAATGTTATAAGGAAACTATGTATATATTTATTTCATGAAGACTATTAAACTGATCGATCTTTAGTGATGTTTGGTCAATTATCAATTCCATTGTAACAAAACAATCATCATATTTAGGAGACTGGGCTTAGGGTTATTATTAAAAACACCATCTATAACTCACAGCTTCTACCCTTTAATGAAAAGGAATATAAAAAATGAAATTACAAGATATAATAAAGACCACCTTTCGTATTAGCTGTATATGTCACACTAATTTTTACAACCTATCATCATTATTGACATATCATATAATCTATATTGGTCTCCAAAATTTCACATATATAATTCCCTTATACCATATCAGGAATAAAACAATTTATTCTTTCGCATTTTATATTAAACATTTCTAAAATCTCTTTTAAATCCATATACCAACAACTTTCAGAAATTAAAATTCTATTTCTTTTCAAAATCCATATTGAAAACAGAAATAACCAAAATATATGGTAGGTAGTTTCATTAATAAATAAATCATGAAATAAGGTAATGGAGTCCACAAAACAAATAACGGTTATGGAGGAGGAAATATTTTGTGTTTTTGAATGTGTAAAATGAATGTATTAATTTATCCATTTGTAAAGAAGTCGAAAACATTTATAAAAATATTCATATATTAAATCCATTAATTGAATGTAAAAAAGTGAAATAAAATTTCCTTTATAATTGTATTAATACTATATAAATTCATCCATAAAATAATTTTTAAAATAAGGATATATAAGAAAAATATTATTAAGGGAAACATTAAAACAATGACCCTTATATAAAATCATAAAAACCCTCTTTCTCAAAAAAGCCTATAATAAATTCAATAATGGTAAAAATAGAATTTTCTAAAACCCTTAATTATAATACATATGTTATCTTTAAACATTTTGATGTACATGTATATTGGAGTAAGTTATTTGTAAATTAAAATAATGAAATCATTCAAAATGATGTTTTTAATGTAATCTTCTCCTAACATTGGGGCCAAATCATAGTGTGTGTTCTTTATCTTACTAAATTATAACCATATCTTATTTTTTTGAATTATATATTTCGAATTATATAGACCACGTTTTCATGATTATTATTCCTTTTATTTCATTTATTAATTGATTATATATAATTACTAAATCATAATTATTCTTGATAGATGTTTTGATGATATTGGGATCATAAGTCCAAACTTAATTTTGTATGTCTAAAATAGTCAATGTGATTGTCATACAATAATATGAATAATAATAATGATGATTATATTATAATCATTTTTATATGCAAATTATTTTTTACACTAACCATGAAGTCAGGTTAGGAAAAATGAACAATGTTATTATCACACAGACGACAGATCATTGATACGCATGTGTAACATTTCTACATTTCAACAATCAATATAAAAATACATCAAGTAATTTTTAAAAACAATTAATAATAATATAAAATAAATACCATAATATATGTTTAAATATACTTATATGCATCATCCATGTGATATAGTGATGAAAATAAAAATGCATTACTTCAAGGAGGTGGTAGTCCACTCGTACGTATGAACGATGTTATCATACTACAAATAAAAGAAGTGTGTGATATGTTATATTTTCATAATAAACTATATTTCATTAATATATATGTGTTTTTGTGTGTTAAATACATCATTATAACCATATATGAGAGGTGGTGACAGAAATTGAATTACATCAATTCATAAGGCAGTAGACCACCGTACACAGGAACAACATATTTGTTTCCTTTTTGATGGACGAGGAGATAGATATGGGGTTTTTAATTGATATAATAACAAATTAATATAGAGAAGATAATTTTTTTTATTTCATTATGGATGAATAATAATTTTTTTGTGGTTGAAAATGAAATAAAAAATGCACAGTGAGGAACTATACCTCTTTATAAGATATCCCATTTTTCATTATGCCTATAAACCTCAATGTTTGTTATTTTCTATAAAAATACATAAGAATGTAGATAAGGATGGATTTAATAAAATTTCTGAGGGTTTCGATGAACCATGAGTTTTTTTAATTATGATAATGTAGAATATTATTTACCCTTTAAAATATGAATGGAGGGGAACTCATGGAATTTATTGAAAAATTAAATTTAAATAAACTAATTTTGAATTAAACTTGAATAATAATTGTTTTGATTATATTTTTTGATATTTTTAATTCTAAATTATATCATCCGCTAATATTTGGACATGTTATATTGAAATATTTACCCATATCATTTTTATTTGACCATTAATTACCTCTATTGATAATTAGGGTGATATCAATGCTTTTTATAATTTAGGGGTAAATATAGTTAAAAAAAGAAAAAGGGATCATAAATTAAATTTTTATGATATTTTAAAACATATAAAAATAAATTGTCATAATATCTGATTTTATAAAATTAAATGTAATTTAATAAAAATTTATTTAATATAAATTAACATTAATGTCAGTTTTGGAACAATACATTTAATTGGACATTAAAAACCAAAAATAGAGTAAAATAATTCAAATAAATTGAATAAACACATTATTATTTAACTTTTCAATTTAAATAAATCATGTGAAAAAAACTCACCCATCAAATAAAATTTCTTGACATTTCAAAATATTTTTATTGATTTTTCACAACATTCAGAAGAAATATTTCAATGCTACAAATGCAATGAAAAAAATTAATTATATAAAAATTAAATTTCATTTCCCTTCTGAAAATTTAATTTAACATATATATTAAATTTTTTCTATTTAAATCCCTTATTAATAACTATACTAAAAATATTATATTTTTGAAAAGTAAAAGTGTGTCGTTTTTATTTTTATATTCACATAAATTTTATAATGGAAAAAATCATGACCAAATGGAGATAAACCATATATATCAATTTAAAATGATTATCGATGATTTATACTAATTATATCAAATTATTTCATGTGTTAGTTTAATTTTTTAGTCATTTTAAATTTTTTAACATTAATTACCGGATTTACCCTTTACTGGGGTAACAAAATTAATGATGTTACAATTCATATTTCAAAAAAATAAAATATACCTATATAAACAATTTGGACCCACTGATTCCTAATATACAAACCATATTTTAATATGTATACAAATTAAGTACTAAATTATAATTTAAAAGTAGACTGCTAAAATGAGATGAAAAACTATTTTTCATAAAAAATACATTTTAACTATAAAGTGTTTTTATAAAAAAATAAAAAATAAATTTAATTTCAAAAACTATATTTGGATAATTTTTTTAAAAATGGAACTAATTAAATTTTAAAACTAATCCCAAATATATTTTTAAATTATAAATAATTTAAATGAAAATTTAATTTTCAATAAAATTAATATGATTTTAATATTCATTATAAAATGAATATTTTCATGAATATAGAAACATTTCACCATTATAAAATATTTATATGATGATTTTAGAATTATATCTCTATTATGAATTAAAATTTCTAAAATATTATAAATTATTTTTTTGGATTTTTTAATTATTACAATAAATACCATGATTGAAATATAACTCATTTTGAGGAATATAATATCTTTTTAAAAACAACATAGTTCTTATTTCAAAAAAATTAATCAATATAAATTTATTTATTATAAATTATATAAATATTTTATAATTTTTTTAATCTTGTTCATACCATCTAAATATACAGCTTGGTTATAATGGTCAAAATATAATAGTAATATTTTATATTTCTCATAAGTTAAGTGTTGGATATTGTTGATGTTATAAAACCTAATGTCATTTCAAAAAAAATCTCATGGTGTTACATTCTCTACCAATATTAAAAACATTAACATCTCAATTCGAACATGATCCCATTAAGAAAAAAATTTTCCTAAAAAAAACTATAATTTAAATACAACATTGTACAAAGGGAATATAAATCTTCATCATGAAAACAGAGATTGTAAAATATGATTTCCATCTGTAAGAACACATAACTTGTTTCTAAATAAGAAATAATTAGTGGGATGTGAGAATATTGACATGGAATTAATGAATATTGTCCTCTTAAAAATTTAGAGTGACAAATATCATTGGTCTTAAAAAATTCAATGATAATAGTAATGTTAATGATAAAAAATCATTAATGAATGATTTCTGTAAAAACATTTATTCTAATGAAATTATGGTAATATGATTTCATTTTTATTTCAAGAACCTTTTCCTATAGTTGAGGAATTTCTTTACAATCTAATTAATTTTCATCACAATATCATCTTCTTCTCCAAACAGTGATTAATCTAGATGAAATATTCATCCCCGAAGCCCTAAAATTATAATCCAGGGATTATATATTTTCAAAATATTAATAAACTTTATTAAACCTATATTTAGACATTATGAAAACCCATAAGGGTTATTAAATGTTATGTAATTTTCCAAAAAGAATATTCTTTTACATAAATAATTATAATAATATTCTCAAAATACTCAATAATAAAACTAAATGCTTGAGATAACTCAATCCAGTAATTTATTAAAAATATTACCAACCATGTTAGAAACCCAATAATATGATGTATTTGTATCAATTTTTACGAGATTAATATAACATTATTTATTAATCAACATTTCTCACTCATATAGTCATATAAAAATAAATTTATATTCAATTGTCATATAATAATCAATATATTCTAAACATTTCCATGAAAACACACAATCAACATAAATCCACAATAAAATAACATATTAATTATTATGATAATCCAATTATTGGCCCTCCAATAAAACCCCTTAATTTTATGTTTACCATAGTTAGATAATGTTCCTGAAATACAGAAAAAAATTTATATAACAATAATCACCTTTACAATTTCACTTTTAAATTGTGTGGTTATCACTACGATAGAACATATGTATTTTAAATTAATATAATCTAAAAAACAAATCAATTTTAAATTGAAAAAGAGAACACATAAGTTAGCAGTTTGATTTTCACTCTTTTCACCCTTTCGTTGTAGGTTCAAGGCTCGTGACCTTGCGGGATGCAACAATTTATCAACCCTTTTTTAGGTTATGAATTTTCTAGAAAAATATTAATTTAATTATTATAACATTCCCAAAAATATGATGAACATTTTCGAAAATAACATTTATCATCAAATTTTATTTTATCCTGTATGTTTTTCTATATAGAACATTTTCCAAAAAATAAATTCATATTAATTGACTATCATTTTCTTACTATCAAGAATATTTTATATTAATAGTTTCTGAATCACTATATAATGTATCATTGAGTGACTGTACCCAAACGTTATCAATTTTTCCCTACACAACATTTAAATTTTATTGATTTCATCTTACTTATTTTCCCACATTTGGAGAAGAATATAATCTATATAATTTTTTAAAATTATATTAATATTTATAATATATCATAATATTATTGATCAATAAACTATTGACTTAGCTTATTTCTTAAACTGTTAGCCATTATTTGTGGTCATATTAAACAATATGAAATATTTTCATATGATCCATCAGAATTAACTCAATCATGACTCATACAATGATAATAAGAATATAATGCATATTGAAAATTTTGAACTATGTTTATTCATTTATGTTTTTGATTTCCCATTTAAATTTCTAAATGAATCCATTTCACTAGAAAATAAATATTCAATTACCAGGTGGTATTTCCAATTTGGAATCAGTTGTATGATTATAAGTTTTGTAAAAAAATCATTTATCATTAAATATTTTTGAGAAATGAGGAGGTTTTAGATAGATAAAACAGTTTCTTTCACGTGATTTGGATATTGAAAAACATTTATATATCATTTGATAAATAATTAATCAGGGAAGTTTTGATTAAATCATCTTGTAGAGATAACAAGTTTTTGTCAGATCATTTTACATTAATATTCGTAAATGATCTTTACTCTTTAGTGAGGAAGACCATTAATCCAAGAAATCAATTATTACAAGTCAAAATGGTAATAGTCCTTATAATGATATTTCCGATATAACTTTTATAATACATTCACATTAAAATCCCCATAAATGACATTAATATCATGAAAATTAAATAATTTTTTAACCTTAAGGGTTTTCTCATACATTTCAGATTACATCCAAAAAATGTAACTATATTAATTTGAAAAAAATCCTTTACGATAAATCTAAGGGATAAATATACATTATTACAATAAATATACTCATTAAATATCATTAATCACATAAACGTACCAACACTTAAATCCTAAAAATTGGTTTCCCATGCATAGAATATTTTATCATCCTCAATATTTTAAACCCATGAGAGTACAAACAACTCTTATGTTCAACTCCACTAAAAATATCCTAAACTACAAATATTATTGAACACTTATATAATAAAAACAACAACGATTCATCCTTAAATATTAAAAAATATAATATCTTTAGTATATAATACCATTTCATTTAGTACCAGTAATATTGTATGTTTAGAGATTTATAGAATTAGGTTATCATCCTTACACAAATAAATATTATATTACGAAGATGGTACTTCTAATTAGTATCCATTTTCCAATGATATAAAAAATATAAAAATAATAATGTTTCATCATTATAAAATATCATCGAAAATTTTAATCATACCTTGATTTTATCCATACACGTTTTAATAAGATGTGAAAAAATATTTAAAACATGGGATGTGCACAAAAATATTAATAGGGGATAAAAAAAGAGAAAAACATTATCCACTAAAAAACATGAAAACCCATAAAATACATACCTTTAACACCTTTGTTATTGGAGCATATGAAATAAAAAATTTCTACATAAAATACACAAAAAATACCAATTTAAAACATTAAAACCCATATCATGAAATTGAAAAAAAAAAATTAGATTGACTGGTGTTTCATATTCATAACCTATATTAAGCCTATGTCCAAAATAATATTATCCCAACTAAATCCATAGTAGAAACATCATATGTAACACCGTCCATATTTATTTTTATGAAAATAATCATATCCAATAAATCAAGAAGTCATAATGGGGATCACCATTAATATAATCTATATCAGTCTCACCCACATTCATAAGATATAATGGGGATCAACTCAACAAATAATGTTTAATAGGATCACCCATTATTTATATATAACTCTCAAGTAATATTTAGAAAATCGGAGCCATGTATCCTGAACAGGTGTTCTACTTTATGACATGGGTATATAACTCAACTAATCACATCCCAAAGGAATAGATAAATTTAGAGTCTTGGTAAACTATATATATTCCTTAGTATTAAATTATATTTGAATACAAAAATTAAAACATAATTTTTTATCAGGATATATTTCAACCACATAGAATACCCTTTCACATAACATGTAGTAAACATTATGGATTCCATATTGAGGAAAAAAAATAAGGGTGTGTTTAAATTATCAGTATGGGGTAAGTATAGTGGAAGCTATATTTAATAAATAATGTGTAAAAATTATGTAATGAAAATGGTGAAAGGTAAATATCAAAACATAAATTACATTTCGGTAATTGTTTAACATAATATATGGAAATGTAAATCTTTAATAAAAATTTCATATTATCATATATACTAGACATAATAACTGGATATGAAATAATCAATATGGAAAGGTAAATAACTAATAAAACATTCCAAGTAATCAATAAAATGAGAAGGACACTCATCAAGATATAATATCATTTTGAAAATTTCATGGATAATTATAATTGGATTTAGAATGAAAGAAATTATTAATTATTGGACATCATTCATCTGGAACACGAAAACTCTACAATCATTACCTTTCACAATATTGTTTAAAATATAGGTAAAACATGTTAAATGTCTGGTTACTCATATGGACAATAAAACCTACTAATGCATCCATCTGATATATAATTGAGATCCCAACCAATCACTCTACTTCCCTATAATTTATCAAATATATAATTATTTATTGATTTACTAATTCAATATTATATATCATAAAATAACCATATTTAGTAAAGGATATAGATTTATCAACATTTCTCATGTCTATAAAATTAAAATAAAAACAAAAACCAGATGTTAAAATGTATTGATTTTTATGAAATAATAATATCTATCAGGAAATAATGTGTATATTTAAAAATAATTTAATTTCCAATGAAAATTGATTATATTAAAGTGATTGTTTCAAGATAAATTTAACAAACATGGAAAAAATTGACATTTCTCAAAAATATTTATCACTTGGTAATTCGCAAGTCAAATACCCTTGGATTAAATAATTCAAATTGAAACATAAAATATCATTAAGTATGAATGAATCATAACATTAAATGTAAAAATTGAAGTATATATAATGAACAATAGATAATTGGTGTGTAATAAAAATTATGTCTCAATGGAATGTAAATGGAGAAAAAATCCATTACCCCATGATTCCATTGTATTGAATGTTAATTAACCAAATTTATAATTATTTTAAAAAAGTTATTTATAAGGATTCAGCCTTATTAAGTTACAAAATCTTGAATTTACTCAAGAAATCACTTCCTTTTACATTGAGGAGATTTTCAAGATTATAGATTAAGATAATTAGAATATATTTCATTAAAACCCATACACAATAATACACAGTGGATTCCATAAAAACAATATTCATTTATGAAAAAATATAAAACTATTCAATTAAAACATGATTTCAATGAAAATTCATAAAAATATTTACTTGTCCTACCCGATTCATCTTACACATCCCTATAACCTATGAAAATCATTTAAAAACATGTGGTGATCACAAAAATATAATTAAGGGATATAAAAAGAAAGAAAGAATACATTATTCCATAAAAACATGTAAGATATGGAATCAATTTCAAAAATACATACATGTCACCCATATTAACATACAGTGTGAAACATGGGATTTCGATGATAATTACACAAAACATATAGATCATAAATTGAACTATAAATTTATCTCTGGGAATTACATAACTTTTCAATCAAAATTATCGGCTACCTTATAATTTGTAACCCCACACGGCTACCTTACAAATTGTTTTACTATCGTTGTTATACAAGGATTAACCATACGATCGACCTCAAACATTAACACATGCCTCTCATGTGGTGTGGAAAAAACAAATATAACCTAGGTTAAAATGTACTATAGTGGGTTACCAAGGTTCTATTCAGAGAGGAGTGCTCAATAATAGTTTTTGTCACTTAAAATAAGAGAAAGAAATGATATTGTTTTTGAAATTTTTGATATTGAAAATACAAGAAAGAAACTAAAAAAATTAAAGGAATTAATTGAATGTTTTCAAATAAATTTACAAATGATGTGATTTAAATAAGTGATATGAAATTTTGATCAGTATAGGGTCGCATTTCCAATTTTAAATCTATCATTGTTCACATTACAAAATTCTCTTCTGCTAAATCATTAAGAGTGAGAATCCACAATTGCTTCTTCTCACTCCATTAGTCAAATAAAAATGAGAGAATAAACCTTAATATAAATTCATATTGGTCTACTCTCCTTGTAATGTGTAATAGAGTTGTAGAGAATACCCCCATTTATCTTAGGAAATTCCCAATCAGGTCTTGTTTATTCTAAGCATTCAAGAATGTTTTCTACTACTCACACACGTACCAGTGATCACCAAGTAATACACCACTAAATCCTAGTCTATTATAATGTTTATAAACTAGGACCTAGTGGAAGAAGATATTGATCAATGAACAAATATAAATAAACAATAGAATCTATAACCAGATACAATCATACATGATAATAACAACTATTATATGAAATTGAAACTGATTCGCCGAAGATAAAATATGATATTAATACATTACGAGAAATAACTTAAGAATTAAAAAAAAGTAAAAACTACCTTTCCCCAATCACTCAAAATATATACCCAACCATGGTAAGGTTTATTGAGTTGACGAGGGTAGAATAAGTCATTACAAACCTAAAAAAGAAAAAAAGGAAGAAAAGAAAGAACATAAATTTTGATCTTCCAGAATCTGTCCTTGAGATGTTTGCCTCTATAATTCCCACCATCCGGCCAAAACTCACTTATTTCCCTTCTTTTTATTGTGGGAAATTATGTTTTCTATTGAACCTCAAAATTGTAGAGTCATTGGACTGGTTTAAAAATATATATGGCCGAATCAATGACCATTACATTTCTGGCCACCAAAAACTGTTTCACCCTCTCCATTGGGACGTTAAAAAAAGTGGCCTTGATGGGCTTCATATTTTATAAAATTTATTTTGAGATGTCCTTTGAATGTCATCCATTGACACCAGCTACATCACCTCATTATAAGGTCATCTGAATGAGATATTTTTTATTTAGTATGGTGTGGTCTATTCCGCCAGCCAGACTAAGTTCTCTACTTGAATGATTTTTCTGTACCATTGGGTTTTGAATTGGGTCATGGTCCAGAAGGCATATTTGAAGCCCACGATAATATGAAGGCTAAAAAATTGATTCAATTCAATTGAAACAATATTTGAAAAGTTATTCCAAAAAAACAGAAGCTATATAAAACTATCAATTTTACAGAATTACAACATTTTCACATTTAAGCCCGAAATACCCCAAAAACAAATAAATGATGAAAATACAATTAAATTGAATAATTGAGATGTATTAAATCATTTAAAACATACTAATAATATTAAAAATATTAACTCTATCAATTCATGCACAATTATCATTTGGTCTCCTTGACAAGTTAGAATCAAATAAAAAACTAAATAAATTCAAAACACATATCCATGAGATCCACCAATTTGAAAACAAGAAACAAAATATATCATGCCTCCTCAAACACTATTATTTAATTTTCTGAATTTAAGATCATTCAATATATTTACTCTTTATTTCTCATCCCATGCACAGAAAACACTTACCCAATTTTCATTATCTCTCATCACACGAATTTCAATTTTTTTTAGCAATGTATTTCTCATCCAAACTCATACAAGGGTCACCATAGGCATGATAAATGCATTAATCACCGCCAGATTTGAGTCAAAGACATATATTTATCATGAGGAATTTTCTAGGTTGTTCTGTGGCTTTAGGTTTGTAGGATTTATACGTGAAAATTCTGAGTTTCAATGAAGAGGGCTTGGCTGTTTTTGAAGCAAAATTGCATTACTCTAATTTTGACACAAGTATGGTCTATAACGTACTCCCCTTAGATGAAAATAAGTTCATTATTCATTGAATATCATGTAATGTTCACACAGTTCATCATTTCGGCAGAAAAAATTTCAATATTCTCAAATATAATATTTCTTGAATTCTCCAAAAAGGGCACAAATTTCATTATTCATTTGAAGCTCCAGAAAAGCATAGCTTCTGTCATCGTGAAAGCTCCAGAAAAGGCACAGCTTTCAGAAAAATGATATTTTTCATAGAAATAACATCTCTTCAGCATTTCATTTTTCACCCATAGTTTAAGAAAATGTGCTAGCAAAATAGAAGACATCTTCCTCCACACTTAAGTTCAACTAGATCATGCAATTTCACTTCAAGAGTAGGTTGGATATGGAAAATTAACTTGTAATGTGGCTATACTACCTAGATGTTCATAGATTCTATGGGCTAAAAGGATTAAATTTACAAGGTAGGCCAGAATAAAAGTGATTATATGGAAAAGGGGCCTTTAAAACAAATGAAATGTCTCAATCATTTAAAACACATGTACCCTAAACCCTCATTTTTTGAAAGGAATAAATGAAAATCTTGTTAAAACAAGCACGGTTTGGTTCTCTCAAGAATTGAGGTGAATGTAAAGGATATTAAAATAATAGGTTTAGAATCCTGATATGAATGTGATTTCAAATATAAAGACAGCGATATGTGGCACATGATTCAAAAAACTAAGTATTTTTCATGAAATTCCCAAAGAATTGAACTTGAAACAATATCATTTTCATCATTCAGTTAAGCTCAGTTTCATGGAATAAATTATTTCTCCCTTGGAAATGGGTTTTAAAAATGACAAATATAATTATTTCAGCATAAAAGATTCAAAAAAAAAAACACAAGAACATAAAAATAAACACACAAAAATTTAAAAACACACATGTTTTTTAAAAAAAAATGAAAACAAAAAACCACAAAAAATCATATGCTACAAAAGAGCCATCCACAACACTTAAATGTTATAGTGCCTATAATTCATTTATATGGATTTAAAACATAATAATATTTGAAATTAAATCAGAAATAATCACAAAAAAATAAAATAGAGGTACAAATTGATGGAGTTTATTGATAAACAGGTTGTAGGAGTGTGATCTCCTCCATTGGCTCAGATGTCATGGTCCCAAGGAATATCTTCAACCTCTGACCATTTATAATGATTGGATCCTTCGTTCCATCCTTCACAACCTGCACAACACCAAAAGGATATAAATGTGTAACTATAATTGGACCATCCCACCTGGAATGAATTTCACCTCTAATCAGCTTGAGTCTAGAATTGAATAAGATCTTTCTCTCTCTAGGATGAAATACTTTTGGTTGGATCATCTTGTCATGAGCCACTCCTGTTATTTCATTGTAAATCCTGGAATTCTCAAAGGATACCATTCTAATTTATTCCATCTCCTATATCTGAAATCATCTTTATTTTATAGTACATTGAAGATCCAGATTCATCTTCCTCGCAGCCTAGTATACCTTGTGTTATAATTCCACAGATAGGTGAAATCATTTCCAATAAATCAGACTATATGGAATCATTCCAAATAGGGTTTTGTAGGTTGTCATGTAAGCCCATAATGTTTCTTGTATCCTTTGTATCCAATCATTCCTATTTGGATTAACAATCTTTTCCAAAATTCCTTTAATTTCCATATTGGACACTTCAGCTTGACCATTAGTCTGTGGATGATAGGTAGATGATGTTTTATGATGCACCCCATAATTTTTCAACAAAGCCACCATTCTCTTATTGAAAATGTGAGTCCCTTAATCACTGATGATGGCTATAGTAACTCTGAACCAGATAATATTTTAGCCCTGACAAAATCGCAAACAACATTACCATTATCAGTCCTGGTGGATTTTTCTTCCACCCATTTGGAATCATAATCAACAGCAAGAAGAATATAAGAATTTCCAAATGAAAATGGATAAGGTCCCATAAAATAAATGCCCCAAACATCAAATATTTCACAAAAATTAAGTTTCTTTTAGGGTATTTCTTGTCTCTTTGAAATATTTCTGGTAAATTGACATTTTTCAAACTGTTTACAAAATTCATGAAAATCATTGAAAAGTGTTGGCCAATAATGCCCAGATTATAAAACCTTCCTTTTTGTACTTTGAAATCCAAAGTGTCATCCACAAGCTAATGTGTGAAAAATCATATAGACAGAATCAATTTCATTTTTAGGCAAACATCTTCTTATGATTTGGTCATCGCAAATCTTCCATAGAAATGGATCATCCTAGGTGTATTATCTAGATTCATCTTTCAATTTTTTAATCTAGTGAGAAGTTAAATTAGATGGGATCTGAGATGTTACTAGATAATTGACCCTTTATAGCATACCAAGGTACTTCTCCTTCAATCAAGTACAACTTCTCTCTTAGAAGGTGATCATTTACTGGTTCAGTATCTGTAATTTCAACTTCAGTAGTGTTAGGTAGTCTACATAAGTGATCCGCCACTTGGTTCTTAGATCCATTCTAATCATTGATTTCAATTTTTAAATCTTGTTGTAATAACATCAATCTCACAAGCCTTGGTTTTCCTTTAGCCTTCTTCATCAAGTACCTAAGAGCTTCATGATCAGAAAACACAATGTCTTTAGTTCTAAGTAGATGTGATCTAAATCTTTCTAAAGATTAAAAAACTTATAATAACTCCTATTATATTTTTGTGTAGTTGAATTTGGCCATATATAAGGTTTTTGAAGAAAATGCAATGACTTGTGTCTTTCCCTCAATTCTCTGAGAAAGTACTGCACCAACTGCTAGGTTTGAAGAATCACAAAGTAGCTTGAATGGTTCTTTCCAATTGGGTGGCTAAATTACTAGTGGTGTAATCAATATCATTTTCAAATCATCAAAGGCATCCCTACATGAACCATTGAAATAAAAATAATCATATTTGAAAAGTAATCTAGAGATAGGGAGAGAAATCTTACTGAAATCTTTGATAAACCTCTTATAGAATCCTGAATGTCCTAAAAATGATCTAAATGTTTTACACATGTTGTGTAAGGAAAAATATTTATCACTTTAATTTTGTATTTATCAACTTCAATGAATTTTTAAGAAATGACATGATCAAAGACAATTCCTCTCTCAAACATAAAATGACACATTTCAAAATTCAAAACATGGTTTTTTTAATGCATGTTTTTAAAAAATTTTCCATATTTTTCAATCAATGGTCAAAATAATTTCAAAAAAATGTGAAATAATTCAGGAAAACCTCCAAAAAAACTCTAATTTGATCATATAATATACTTACCATACACCTATGAACTATACCGGGGGAATTAAAAAATCCAAATGGCATCCTTGCATAAGAAAAAGTACCGAAATTACAAGTAATGGTAGTCTTCTCTTGATCCTTTGGAGCAATGGGTACATGAAAATATCCTAAAAACCCATCCAAAAAGAAATAATGAGTTCTCCCTAACAATCCCTCTAACATTTGGTTATTGAAAGGGATAGGGAAATGATCTTTTTTAGTGACCTGATTCAACTTCCTAAAATTTATCCACACTCTCCAGCTATTCTGAATTCACACTGGGATTGATTCATTGTTTTCATTATTCACAATGGTTAGGCCAGTTTTCATTGGGACTACATGGATGGGGCTAACCTATTATGAATCTGATATGGAATACATGATCCCAGCTTCTAACAGCTTCTCAATCTACTTTTTCACAACCTCCATCTGGGTGGGGTTAAGACTCCATTGGGGTTGTCTGATAGGTTTGGAATCTCCTTCAAGAAAAATTCTCTATAAGCAAATTTTTGGGACTATTCCAGGGATATCACCTAAGGTCCAACATATTTCATTCAAATTATCTCTAAAAATCTCAATAAATTATTTTTCTTGAGTTTCAGATAGATTATTATCAATTATTACTAGTAATTTCTCTCCCTCTATATGGTAAACATATTTTAAATTTTTGGGGAGTGGTTTTAATTATATATCTTGGGGATAGTCAAGGGATGAATCTAAATTTATGTTTTCCACTTCCAATGGTTTGACATCTTTAACACAAGAAATCATATCATCTTCCTCATAATTTATTGAATTATCAAAGAAATCAGATTTTATCACTTCTTCCAACAGGAAATCAGAATCTCCATGAGTTTGGGAATCCATATGATCAGTGATATTTTTACTAGAAAGATTCTCTCCTAATGATAAATATTCATGAAACATACCATATTCTTCTATTAGTTCTATACCATATTAATTGGTGTGTGATAATATTGAATGATCATCTGATGGGTTCCTCATGGATTTAAAAATATTGAAGTGGAAAGTGTTGTCTCCAATATCCAGGGTAAGTGTCCCTTCATTGACATTGATGATTGTTTTGGCCTTCTTCAAGAAAGGTCTCCCAAAAATAATTGGTGTGTGTTATGGGATCCTATAAACTTCCATATTCAACACATAAAAGTACGCATGGAATAAATGTTCTTTCACTTTTTCAAAGACATCCTCCAGAACTCCTACTGGGAAAATTGAGGATCTATTTTCAATTCGGACCCCCACTCTTGTGGGCTTCATGTATCCCATCTACAAAGAAGTATATGTTTAATGAGGTAATACATTAATTGATGCACCTAATTGGAACAAAGAATTAGAAAACTTTAATGAACCAATGGTGCATGTTATAGAAAAAGTACCTGGATCTTGACATTTGTTTGGAAATTGTGGTGTGATTAGGGATGTGAAACATCATCCCAAACTGATTCTCTCATTCCCATGAATTATCCTCTTCTTGGTGCAATGATCCTTCAATAATTTAGCATACTTTGGAATTATTTTTAGTGCTTCATGCAGTACTATGTTGATTTCCACTTTCTGGAAGGTGTCCCAAATTACTTTTTGTAGTGTTTCTTCTTGCATCCTCTTTGATTCAATCATCATTGAAAGAAATTGTGGTGGAATATCTTTCTTCTCCATTTTTTACCTTTGAAATGGTGTTTATTTTTTATTTTAATATGTTTTATCCTTATTCTCCTCCCCTTTCTTATATTCTTACAGATGCATTTTCAAAGAATTTTCATCATTTCCAAATTCATTCTATCCCAGATCTGGTATTCTTGTTTTGCGTTCAATGGTGTACGGTTGTGGGAGTTCTTGTCCACTTCTTGTATTTTTAATAGTAGCATTATCTTTTGGGTTTTGGTTTTTTTGGGAAGGAAGTTTACATGGTTTATTGTTCAAAAAGTCAATGAGACTTTCAATCTTTTTGGAAAAATCATTAACATTTTCTTTCAGTCCTTCAAACATAGATTTTTGTTGGTTTTGAATTGGAGGTTATCCACTGGTGGATGGATACTGATTGGGTATTTGATGAGTGGTTGGTTTTTTTAAGAGGGATGGTTATAATATTGTTTCCATTGAAATGGTTGTGGATTCTATAATTGATTCTAGAATGGTGGTTGGTTTTGAAACTTGTTTTGGTATGGGGGTCTATCTTGATTTTGCTTATTTCCAAACCCATATTGCACATGGTTAGGATCTATCTATCCTTGATTTTGTTGGAACTTTCTTAGTTGAAAGGTTGGTGAACATGTTTCCATTCACTGTATTTCATAACATTGTTCAGTGAAATGATCAGGTGATGAGCATAAACCACATAACTTAGCTGGTTCTTGATAGTCACTAACTTGCTTCAAGGTCATCTGTCTCACCGAACTAGTAATCTCTTAAATCATATTTTCTAATAAATGTGATGGATGAGAAGCGTATACCTCATGAAAACCTGTTGTTCTCATGCATATTATTACAAACTTCTGTGAGTTCTGTGAAATAACCTCATTCAAGCCCTTTGCTTCTTCTAGCGACTTGTTAATCAGTGAACCTCCAGATGATGCATCAAGAAGGTTTCTATCATTATCCTGTAGTCCTTGATAGAATATGACAAGAAAGTGATGTTACTCAATGTCTTGATGAGGACATCTGGCACATAGATTCTTAAATATCTCTCAGAACTCGTAAATGGGTTCTCGAGATGATTGTCTTATGGTGTATATTTTCTTCTGAATTGATGTGCTTCTAGAGGTAGGGAAGAATCATTGCGTAAAACATATTACTAGTTCATTCCAATCATGTAGATATCATCTTTGTAGGTCGTACAACCATTATTTTACATCCCCATCCAATGAAAATGGAAATTAATTCAACTTAACCTGCTCCTCAGTAACTCCATAGGGTTTGAATGTTGAGCAAATATATGTGAACTGTATATTGTGTTTTTTTGGATCTTCACATTCCAAACCATGAAACATTGTAAGTAATGAATTATATTAGGATTCATTTAAAAATAATTTTTTAACACGGGCATGAAAATTGGATTGTTTTGATTAAGGAATTATGGTGCACAGAGGTCTCTAGGTGTTTGGTTTTGATTTTCATCCATGATGACAGGCTCAGAGTGAACACTAAATGTTTTACATGAGTCTGTAAGGGGAATTTCTTCAAATTCATATTGAAAATTAATGTTTCTAATTATATTCAACAAATTTATTTCAATTTCAGGATCTATGGGTAAAGGATAAATTTTTTAAGATCCAGTCTTGAAATTTTGAAGAGAAAAGATGAGAAGATAGAAAAGAAAAGAAAAGAAATGTTTGTGCTACCTCCCTGGAAACGACGCCATGTTTTGACACGTGCCTATCAGGGAGTGTGGAAAAAACAAATATAAACTAAGTTAAAATGTATTATAGTGGGTTAACTAGGTTTTCTCCAAATAGGAGTGCTCAACAATAGTGCTTGTCATTTAAAATAAGAGAAACAAATGATGTTGTTTTTGAAATTGTTTGATTTAGAAAATACAAGAAAGAATATAAATAAAGTATAGAAATTATGTAAACGTTTTAAAATAAATTGGAAAATTATGTGATTTAAATCAGTGATATGAAATGGATATCATGTTATCGTCAGTTTTCCAACTGTGGTGAATATCAATTTATAATTAATCTCACATACATTTTGATAATAAAGTTTTTTAAAGAGAAAATGATCAAAAGTTTTCAATTTTCTTATCTCAAAATTTACACTATAAATGATTAGAATTACCTAAATTGAAATAATTTATATATAAATTAATTAATTTTACATTAAAAATAATTCGAAATATAATTTACAAATACAAATAATTTAATCAAAAAAGATAGTATTCAATTAAATTTCATTATTTTCTATTATTAATAAAATCATCTATCTTCTTAGGAAAATCCCCAAAAAACCCCCTCAAAATTTTTTTATTACAATTCCACTAATAAATTTTATTTATTCACTGATTTTTTTCAAAATATTGAAAAAATTTATTTTAAATTATTTTCGCAAGGCACGACTAAGCCATACATGATAAAAAATATTGTTTTTCAGAACACATATTTCTATCTTTTAAATATTTTATTTTATTTCAAATAAATAATTATTCAATTATTATGTGATAAATATATATTTTCATAATTTATTTATTTATTTTCATATATACCAATTTAATTTCTATGTCATAACTAATATATTAAATAAATATAGTTTATTATTATTTCACATTTCGTTTAAACTGGTCATTAGGTGTAACAGAAGCTAAACTATATGATTAATGTAATAAAATCTAAACATAGTGTTGCATGTAAAGTTAGATAAACTATGCCTTGTGTAAAATTAAATAAATTCTAGAGATTGAATTTATTTAAAATATTTACAAAATAAAGTCTTAGTTTGTTCTATTTTTTTCTAAGTTTGGTGTTTCTTATCATATACACTGTCAAATACAATGTTCTTATTTAATACTCCAAATATTTTACATTATATATTATGAATAAAAACATTTTTTATTTCACCTTTTACCATAAAAATATTGAAAAACTAATCTAAACCCATTAAAAAACAACATTCATATATTGAAATACCTTTTATTCCCATATAACATTTAAAAAATCACTCAAAATGAAGGAAAATAGGGTTTTTCATTTAATAATTCATGAAATATTGTAATTTAATATAACAATTAATATTATTTACTACATTGAGGAAATTTATTACGTCAGTATATGTTAAAACTGAACTTTCATTTTGACGCGTGAAAATAAAGTCAAAATATTGCATAAAATGATTTCTTTTATAAAATCATAGGAAAATTTAAAAAGACACATAAAATTTCCTCTATGAAGATATTATTTAAATAAAAATTAATCAATTAAATATTTTATTTAAATATGTACTTGGAAAAAAATTTATGATGGGAAAATATTAAAAGATTCTTTTTAGAATAATTTCACATATGTAAAATAATTATAAATTTCCACTAAAAATTTAACTAAGAAAAATGTGGTAAAAAATAATGTATAAACCCTTGATTTATAAATAGGTATTTTTATAAAATCATATACATGTACATGGACATGGAAGAGAAAAAATTAAAAATATAGATAAAAAATATAAATTTTGGTTTTTAAACAAATGTGTGCTTTAACTCGAACAAAACTCATTTAGTGAATTCCTTTTATTAAATAAGAATAAAATTATATTTATTATTTAATTGACTTAGAACAAATATAATTTTTATTAATCATTTTATATCTTTTATTATATTAAAATACAAAATTATATAAACAAATTTGTTCAAGTCATATATTTTATGATATTTTATTCATATGTTTAAAATAAAATTGGTACATTGTCTCTGGACAATGTTTTCATTATTAAATCACACCAATACTAATAATAATGAAATTATTATCATTTTTATTTATTATTTACACTTTTTGAATTGACCAAGATTATTGGTTATGAAAATTAATCTTTGTTGTAATCATAGAGATAATAGTTCAAATATATGAATGTGTAACACTTTAATATTTAGATAACAATTATAGAATTATAGTATGTATTATTATATCATTACATAAATATAATTATATAATAAATTAAAAATTATTTCTTTAAATATATTTATAATTTTTATCCTCTTTATGTGGGGGTGAAAACAAATCACAACGATTCATGGATTTGATAGTCTATATGCACTCACAAAAAAAATTAACAATTTTTATTAAATAAAATGGAATGAAATTAAATGATATATTTTATTTTTAGAAATAAAAATATATTAATAGTAGTATATATTTATATTAATTGAATAAATATAAATATTTTTGGGATATTTTTATGGGAAATGGATTATATCAGTGGGCATGCTAATAGTATCCTGTATACATAAACTATAGATTTATTTACAATTTCGTGTATAATTAGATAAATATAGGTTTTTACATTAATATAATGACATATCGGTATATTTAATATTTTTTTTGTTTTTATTTTTACTTGGTTGAATCCAATTTTCTACTGGTAGAAGAACAAATAAAACAAAAAATCCTTGTAATGAACTATACCTCTTATTCAGACAACAACTATTTAATTATACCTTATCTACTAAAATTATTGTATTACTACATAAATAAGGAATATATGATGTGGATATGTATGTAATTAATAGATTTTAGTAGTTCATATATAATCCAACTATTTTTAATGTGTGAATAAATTAGATGAATAGGTTTTGTTTTATAAGAGAGGGGTGGGGATCTATTGAAATTTCAAAAATTATTAAATTAATAAAAATTAATTTTGATGTCTAAATGTATAAGAAATTTTATCAATAGGATATATGACTACTCTGGGTATAAATACATGAATATATTAAAATTATGGAAGTGTTTGGATCACTTTTTCGCCTTATCAAATTCTTTTAATCCTTCATTAACCAATTTTCCAATTATGGGGATATAATAGTCTCTTAATATTGATGGATTAATGTAGTTATATTAAAATAAAAAAAATCATATAAATTGAACATGGATGATGTTTTCAGCCTTATCCCAACCACTTGTATAAAGATATATTTTTAATAGTTTAATATGATTTAATAATATATTATTTTTATAAGATAAAATTAAAGTCAGTATATCGTAACTATTAATTTAATTTAAAATTAGACAAATTTAATTAGAAAAATAATTCTTAAAAAACATATCCTATATTTATCAATATGTATAAATTATTAAATTTAGTAGGTGTGATATTTTTGGAATTATATACAAATTAATATTATAAAGGTCAAAATCTATTCAATCTTGAAAAAAAATCCAAATATTCAACAATTGGAAAATAATGGATGATTTATAATCATATAATATAATTATGTAAAGTGTTTGGGTCATTTTGTTGTCCATATCATTTTATTATTAAATTGAATTACACAATTGACAATTTATTATGTTAAAAAATAACTACAGTTAATGTATTAAAATAAAATTAGTATTTAGGAAATTTAAACCCACTAATTCAATCTATTGAATCCAATATTCAAAATTAAAAAATATATGGGGAGAATTAAATTATAAATAGATCCAAAAAATCCTGAAAAAGGTGGTTCCTTCAAAAAAATAACCCTTTATGTATAAAATTCATTTATACAACATTTGTGTATAAAAATCATTTATAAAATGTTAATTATGTTATTTTAAACCAAAACGATTTAATTAAATTTTAATAATAATCAATCCCATATTTATAGATTATAAATAACATTAAATAAAAAAATTCAACAAAATTAGTTTTTCTAAATATTAATTATAATATCAAAATTCTTAAAACAATATCAAAATATCATCAGATGTTAATTTTGACAAATGATTTTCAAAATATATATATTTTTATTAAAAAAAATATTCCAAATTTTTCATATATTTATTATAATATTCACTTACAAGAATCATTAAATGTCATTTTTATAGAAAACATATTCTTAAAATTAAAATTCAATTAAGAAAATTTTAGTACTTATTTTCTGAGGATAAATAAAACACAATTTATTAATTGGGACATTTATATATATTTCATAAAATAGTTATTACTATTTATACATTTAATGTTAATGAATTGATTACAATGGTTAAAATAAAAATTATAATAAATTATTCTTCATTTAATCCCATTGTTGTGTTTCGTACATGTTTTGAAACATAATCTCCTTTATTAAAAAAATATTCAAGTGTTACATAGTTCTATATAATGCATAAGAAATGATGAATAATCAAAGTATCCTATGTTTAGACTTTTATCATAGGCGAATATATGGATTACATGATGAATTTCCATTGCATTCAGTTGAAAAAATCATGTTTTAACATTGGGAAATCAAAGAGGATTTGTGATTGAATAGTTAATAAATAACATTAGTAGTAAGAAAAGATTATATTTTTATATTTATCATTCCTTTAATTGTATTTTATTATTTTACAGATTTTTCAAATCTATGAGTAAACAGGAAGTCATCATTTTTAGTTTTATATAAAAAACAATTATTTGAATTTACCTACTATTACTAGTATCCTTATATAGATTCTACACTATAAATATAAATTGTGTGTTATGGATAAAATATATTAGTTGGTCACGATCATAAAATTCGCGTTCATTATGTGAATAAGGTATCTCCAAATATGAATGTTTTTCTTCCCATATTTATAATTGATGATAGGCTCTAACAAGACATATGGTATTCTACTTGAAGTATATTTTTATTCATGAGAAAAAATAAATTGATCCGTCAAATTTTCATGTAAAGTGACTTTTCAAAGAGAATATGAAATCATTTTGATTCCACATTAATATGTAATCTAATAACTTATTGGGACCTTCATGGTTTCATTAACATAATTAAATCTAATTAACATGGAACCATATGTGAGTATCATATTCTATACCATGTTGCAGCTACTATTCACTACATTTATATAACAATAAATTAAACCAATTTTTGAGGCTACAGGCCCATACTTCCATTTATTTATTTAATATACTTTTAGTTATATTTATATTTCTTTTAAGAAACATGTGGTATTAATAAAAAATAAAATTTTGGATTTTATTTTCAGTCAATTATTTTCTTGATGTGGAATTACCATGAATCTGATCTCACATAAATTCAATAGGTGTAATCCATTAATTACATTATAGATCAATGTCAACTTCTATGGTGTATATGTAGGATCTCATGGCCTCTCAGGATGTTGTGAGATCATAATAACTAGTAGAGGATTTAAAAATTTATTCATTCTAAATTATTTACACAACTTAATCGAAATAAATGCTATGATTTTTCTAGTAATTAATTAATTCAATTATTTAAAACAATTTATAATTTTTAAAAATCATATTAAGAAAGACAACTTTTTCATTGTGAACCATCTCACGTGTAGTAAAACCATAGATTATTTGAAACTCCTATATGAGTGTTGAATAATCATTGATACATTGTAGTGGTTTAGTTTTTTCCAACTACAGGGAAAAAAATATGGTTGTGGATGACATTTACAAAAATTTTGTGGAGGATGGGGACTCATTTTGATCCTTTATATTAAGTGGTTTTTTTAGTTTTAATTAGTAAATTTCGATGGGTGTTGTGAAAAACTTCCTTTAACCCCTTTATGTGGTCACTCTAAACTATTAATAAAAATATTCGTTTGTCATGGGTATTTTTTTCAAAACCTAGATGTTATTAAATAATTAATATTCATATTTATATTATTAACATTATTTTTATTAATATTATTTAACCAATATTTTGGGTTTTGGGTTTTCTTTTTAATATTTTTATTTATATGTAATTGGGTGTTTCCCCCTCCCCATCCCACTCATTCTATTATTTTTTCTATATGTGAGTCATTAGAAGATCTCTCCCCTCTACTACCAATAATCCATCCTTCTACTATAGTAATTTTTCATTAAATTCCATGTATGCAAATCTTTTTCAGATTTTCTATTTTCTATTATCATTATCAACATTTCTCAATCCAATTTATCTCATTCAATCTAATTATATACGATTTAAATCTCCATAATTTTTTATTTTATTAAATAAATGAAACATACCTAAATCTAAATTTAATTTCATTGTGCATGTTTTACGAAAAAATTATATAACTATAAAACATCGATGTTTAAGAAGGTGTCCGGGATTCCTCACTCCCAGGTTGGTGATTACATACATCCACTATTTTTTATATAAATTATTGTGGATGTGTGTCATAAATGGATATTATATTGATTAGATAACTATATTCATTATTAATGATGATTTATGGAAGAATTTTTAATTTTCATTATAAAATTTTTATACTTTCCTAAGATTTTTCATCTTTTTAAATATAAATAATTTTATGATATATTTAAACTCACATAATTTTTCTGATGAAATGTTTAATAATATTTTAATATAAATTTACTATTGAATATTTGATATAATATTATCTTCATAAATATAAATAAATTTTATAATGTTTCCAATTATGATAATATATATATAATATTGTATGATATAAAATAAAGTGACTTGATGTATATAAAAAATATATTACTATAATATACGTGTGTTGTTTCATAATTTTTTTTTTGAAAATGATCTGTTTAATAAAAAAATATTTATTATTTATTATTATTCAAATTAAATATAAAATTACATGTGATGTTGTTTTATAAATTTTTCTAAAATTCATAGTGGTGTTTTCCCATATTGACATTCATTTGACTAATGAGTTATGTTCATCTTCAAATATCCCAATATTAATAATTATTTCATGTGATCATGGAACTATTTTTATCATTGATGTATGAATGATTTTTATAAAATGTGTACAAATCACGATATCAAAATTAATGAATTTATTATATTTATTTTGGACAAGATACAAGTAAATTCATTATGAAATAGGGATGGTTCATAAAAATTTTACATATAATTTTTATGGGGATACACATAAAATCTAACTCATAACTAGTATAGGATGACACTGGGTATAAAAAATGATTACCCTTTTAAAAGATAACATATTATCTAGAAAAATTTATATTTTTGGATATGATTATGAATATAATGATTATTAATGATATGATGATTGATTTGATTAGTTTTATCATCATTCATTTTTTGAAAATATTTCTATATTTGCATATTCATAAGGAATTAATATTGTTTGTATTATAACATATTCATAATATATAGTTCTAATTTTGTTGCTATATGTTTTTATTCATATATGTAATTTATAATGATTGTTTTGCATGTTTAATATTGATATTAAAGTTAAAATTACCTTATTCATCTAAATTTTTCTAATGAAAGAAAATTTTGTATTCCCATAGTTCCATTTGAAAAAAGAATTTTTCCATGAAATTAAATTCTTGGAATATATAATGTATATTACTTGGATTTTACTCAAAATCATTATAGACATCATGGAGTGTTTAAATTTTGGTATTTTTTTCTATTACATGTATATTCAATGTTACTATACATTATTAAGAAACCATTCCTTTTGATCAAGACTATAATTATCATCATATATAATGTAATTTTTATTTTAGATAAAGATATTTAGACATTCAATTTTTCTTTTTTATATTATATAAAAAATTTAGTAACCATTTTATATATTTTTATTTATTTATAAAAAATTATTAAATAAATTTTATTTTTCCATGGATATTTTTTCATTTATTTATTTTAGATTATATATTGAAAAAAATTCCCATTTGATGCGTGATATTCGTAGAACTTGTATTCACCCCTTTGTAATTAATAATGTGATTTGGCATTCGTGTCCTATTAGTTTTCAGAATTTGTCAATATATTCATTAAATTATAATAGATACCCTGTGAATTTAATAGTATCATCCAGAAATTATACCATATGATCCCCTTATTGTAAATGAAATCATGAAAATTAAGAGTTGGAAAACTCTACCAATATTGTTTTTTAGGTCAATTAAATTCATTCTACCAATTTTGTTCACATTGTTTTAAAAATGTTTTCTAATTATAATTGGATACATAATTTAATATATCTGATAATTTATTAGTTTTTGATATAGAAGGTTACTATCCTTCAATAGACTTCCAAACAATGTATTATTACACTTATTGGTATCAATGGTGTCGATAAAAACATTCAATGTAAAAGAAATATATTCTACATTATATATTTAAAATAATATTTCATATACCTTATCCTCAAGTTTGAATCCTTAAATATCAATAATGTTTCATCCAAAAAATTATTATAATAAAAAATTTCATAAATCCAATTAACAAGTATGTATATAGTTTATTTTTTTAGGGTAAATGATTTATTGCAACATTGATGTATCTTATAGAATGTATCATTCTAGCACATTTGTTCTATAACTTGATTATTAAATTTTAATGAATCAACATAAATCATTAAATGGAAGTATAAGTAGATGGGGATGATAAATCAATGGAAATAGTAGTGAAATTTAACTCCAAATGAGGTAAAAGAAGTTGATGAGTCATGTATGACTAACAATGTGGATTGTATTAGAATAAAATGCAATTTTGGGATTTTCTTTATATTATTCCTTAATAGTTTTTTAAAGTGAAAAATATATTAATAATAATGTTATCATTTGATAAGAGTATGAAAAAGCATATCTTATAATAACATTAATGAAATGGGAGGAGTCGCATTAAGATTTGAAGGTAATGGGACCAAAATAATTAGTCGTACATTATAATAAATATTTCTGAGGAGGGACACTTTTTTAAAAAATGTAAATAGATATCATATAAAACTTCAATGATATTCCATAATTAATAGATTTAGTAGTGTTTCTCCCGTGGATTATGACTAATTCTAACAACATTAATCTCTTTTTTATTTTGTGAAGTGTGAGTTATTTTATTATTCGATGTGTTTTTTTCAAATATCACTGGTGATCAAGGTTATTAATTGTAAGATAAAAGGAATAGTTCCCAATTTCATAAATAAACATTTGGTGCTGATATATTTATAACATTTTCCCTACTTTAAACATTATGTTTTTAAAGGGAACTATAAATCATGATTAATTTCCAAAAATAAGTGGTATTAGAGTGGATATGAAGAAATATAGTGTATTTATTATCCTTAGAAAATTTTCATATTAATAGGGAGTTTAAAATTTCATGTGGAATAAAATTTGCATAAAAAATGCATTAGTTTAACTATTCTATAGTTCATACAATGATTCCTTGATTTTGTTAATTAATGAATAGTAGTACTAGAATGAGATTTATAATATGTTAAAAGAGGAAAATGTATAAGTACTGTGTAAATTAGAATGATATAGACTTAATTGGAATCTATTATGGTAGTTTCGATAATGATATCCATATATTTGTCCTTCTAAATCGTGAAGTGAATAAAAAATATCATGGTTTTTGAAAATATCATATAATTCTATGTTAATCCCACTCCAATGAGGAATTGATTTTACAGAAAAGTATTATAACTAAATATATGGAATTTATATCTGACGAATATCATTTAATGATATTCATCATTAATCAGACTCATCTGTAATCAGATTCTACTGTAATCAATTGCTGTTTTATTATACATGAAACTATGGTAATTTATAATTCATTGATTAAGATCAAAGTAATATGATTTTATGGTTTCTATGTTATGAATTTATAGATCTAATAATATTTAATTATTTATATAAATTCATGATAACATGAAAAAAATGTTATTATATAGAATAAAGGATAATGAATAATATGATCCTTATTCTGTGTGAATTGTATATTTTTATAAAATTAATGTAATGTAAAACATATTATTTTAAATTGAAGAGTCATGAGTCGAGTGAAATATGTTGGGCCCATACCCATATGTTGTAATTTAAGAAATGGGGACATTTAATAATATAATTATTTAGACCAAATGATAGATTGAATAGATTATAATTTTCAAATTTATTCTCCAGATATCATAATTGAAGACAAAATATAAATTTTTATAACTATTTTAAATCCTTTAGTGTCATGGATATTTAATATTATTGATTAGTTTAACTCAATATCATTTATTTTAGGAATGTGGAATAATTTATGGGTAACATTTTTAAGTGACAACTTGTTGATGATCAATCTCTAGAGGTATATCTAAAATGTTTTCAACATCCAAATTTGGAGTGAATACATGAAGGTTTTTCAGGTGGTGTAGTGAAATCCATTATTAATAAATAATTTAATATTGTTTAATTATAAATATGAATCATGTTTTTGTATAATATTTGTTTAAAGATTTTGAAATATTACACAATATTGCATAGTGGTGCACAAATTTTTGAATAACATAATTTTTCAACATAAATATATTTTTAAATATACATCACTTTATAATATAACATAATTATAATATATAAATATTTTTCATTATCATTTAGGTCACATGAGAGGTAGTGTGGTGGATTTTATGTCTCAAACGTGAGTATTGAAATTTGATCACATAGAGTATAGACCATGAGGTGGTTGTATCCTTGGAATATAGAGTATGGATTACATAAATATTGATGGGAATTCCCCCAATATATTGATTTCAATGTTGATTTATGTTGATTATAGAGGATCAACATCAGTTCATTCTCATTGTAACTTCCCATTACTCATATAATAGGTAAATTTTATAATTTATTATGGTTTTAATATTTCTTAATCTAGGTAGGTCTGAGAAAGAATTGGGAGGAAACCCAACATTTTGATTTTAGAGTTTTGTTAGATTATCAACATACAAAAATTTTAATTTGGTTGTTTTTTGGGGATTTACATGTTTCTATAATATAGTTAAATTATAGGTGCATTATAATGATAATAATTCAATTTTTTTATAAAAATGTTACAAGTTTTTCGATGAATTTAAGAATATTCAATTTCATGATAATTATTTGGGATACACGTCCTATTAAATCCCAATTTCTTTCAACTGGATTCCCCACATAAATATCTATTTCTATATTCCATATTTTTTTCATTCTAACCTAATGCCCTCCCCTAGAATTTTTTTAATCACTCAAACCATTCCATGACATTTCATTCATCAAGAAGTCATCATTGCGAATGCGGTGTAACTTACTAGGTAAGCATTCTCAGTAAGTCTTCCATTATTTATATTTATATCCTTATGAATTTCTAGATAATATTCTGTTTTATAGATATTAAAACCCATTATTTTAATATAATTTCTATGTAGGGTTCTTGTATCTTTTGTGTCTTTTTTCTAGTTGGTGGTTTCTATTGCGAGCATTGTGTTTTTGTGAAAGGTGTGTGGCTCCGTTACAATTACCAAATTTTAGTTAACCCAAAATTGATTTATTAAATTCCAATTATTTTAATTAAATTCAACTTATTGATTTTAATTAAACATATTTCAATTGGTTTTTTGGGAAACAACAATTCTAAGAAATTGGGGTTTTAAAATGGTTTTTTGGAATGAAATCGGGAAAACCATAGTTCCATTAAATTAGAGCACGTTTATATAAATTGGAATAATTAAAAAAAAATTGATGGAAAATTATGAAAAACCCCACTCAAATTGAATTTGGGTTTTATTGTGATTTTCATTGAATCTTGTGAAAAAAATTAAATAATTTAATTTAATTTGTTAAAGTGGACTGTGAAATTGAATTTTGATTAGATTTCATATTCATAAAATTTCGATAATAGATTAAAATGGTTTTGATATAAACATATTGGTTCTATATTGGAAAAGGAATGATTTTTATTAAATAAAATTATGATCTGGGTTTTAAATGGGATTTAGTAAATTTGAAAAGAAGAATGGGATTGATTGTATTTTAAATTTTCATGACATTAATTTCACATCATTGTTTGGTACATGATAACATGAAAACCATAGGTATTATATACATATATGGACTGAAATTTAGTCTTTATAACATTCTAAAACATAAATGTAGTATGTGGCATCCATTAGAAGATGGTGATGATTTCTCTTTGACCAAAGTTCAGAGGGAGTTATGAATATATTATATGTCACCCTGAGTGTGGAGTACCTAGTTCCATGAACTACCATACCTTCTCTGGCATATGAACATGTTTCTTACTAAATTTTATTTTAAATGAATTTAGGACATTAATTTAAAATACTATACATGAATTTATATTTAAATAAAAAAATTTATATTAAATTGATTATTTATGTATTTTCTTAAAAATTATATTGTTTTTGAAATATTACATATCATAAAAAGTAAATATTTTTAATATAATTTTTCAATATTTTAAGATGTAAATATTTAATTTTTTTAATTAAGCTTTTGAAATAATAAACCTATTTGTTTTAAATTGAAATAAATTAATTTGATTACTTTTAATATTTTCATATGCTATGGAATCATTGGTATGAATCTAATGGGATTTTTATCTCAAACCCCGCCTACTCCTTCGGGTATTTGTATATTATGTTTTTATTGATTCTTGGAGGGGTAATGAACAACTTAGAGGACGTTCTAGATATTTTTCTATGGAAGTGGCTAATTGAATCCTTTGGGGCATGGGTTGTTTATATTCTTATTTTCTAGTACATTGTTCTAGTACTTTGGGTTTCCATACTTGTTGATATCTGGTACACATATCCTAATAGAGTTTTTCTTGTAATCATACTAACTTATTATCTTTCATACGCATTGTTAGTGGATAATGCATTCCAACATTAATTTGGTATAATTCAAGGTGCTAGTAACCACACCATGGGGACTGGTAATTCCCTTCGAGTCATATCAGGACAGGAAGAGTTACAAGGTTACTATGGTACCCTGGCTAGTTCATGACAAAGTGGTATCAATGGTATGTTTTTTCTTCTCCTCTTGAAAATAGTTTCAATTTTTGAATTATTTTAGGGACATAAAAGGTAGTTGTGATTAATTTTCTAGAAATATTTCATTGTAATGATCCTTTAGTCACCATGGGTAGTTTGAGAAAGACAACTTGAGGATTAAATCTAGTATTTTCCCAATTTTTATATTGATATATGATATCAGAAACATATTTATATAAATATTGGGATCAATTTTACCTTGTTTCTCTATCTTAGAGATAATATTATGTATTTTATGTTTTTTTTTTGTTTTATTGCATCATCCCCCAAATAATTTTTCTAAATACGATCTAGTAAGAATATGATATTGTACCCCATCAACCAAATCCTCTCATGAACCCTAATTTGCTTGAGGTTATTATATATATTATCCAAGCCCTCGGATAGAAACAACATCCAATTCCGTTTCAGGACCCAACTGTGGAACCTTAGAGGGTGGTTCTCAAGATTTTCTGCTAACAGTTCCATCTCAAGATACTAGCTCCATTCAAAGGCTAAAATGATCTCTAATAGGCTGAGAAGTGGTTGAGTAGAAGAGATAATTTATTTTGGTTCCTAGAGACACAATATGAAATCACGGTAAGGTGATCCAACATCATGCTGGAAGAACTAAGAAAGCGATATTGGGACATGATTATGATGGTGAAGAAAAATGGGGGAATGAAATTGAAATGCTTTAGAGTTATTTTCACCAAATAATTTAAGGTCATTGAGTTTCATAAAATTGAGAAATCCAACAGGGTCTTCAAAGACAATGCAGTAAACTTTTCTGAGATTTTTCAATTTTCACCAGATATAGTATCAAATACAAATATAAAGGATTATTGGTTTATGTTGATACTATGATCAGATATCCATTCTCAGTTTTTTTGCTAACGATGTATTCTTATTCTGATATGGTGGATAAAGAACGGATGGTCGAAATAGACATAGCTGGTAAGTTAGGGTTATCAGGAATTTCTTTTTATAATTTTGGTAGTGTTCATTATTATGTTGGAAAGATGAATCATGATGATTATCATGTTGTCTATCAACATTAGGGTTTTTCTAATCCTCTTATAGTGTTTAGAAGAGGTATGTTGATTTGTTATAAGTGTGACAATCCAGGGAATTCAATGATGGTTTTCACTTAGGAACTCATGAGTCATGCCACCAACATACACATAGTTCACATTAACTGATTCTTCCATGTATACTCAAGTCCTCATGGTCTAAAGGGATCATTATCACCTTCTAAAAATGTGGCACAACTAAATGATTCATGTTAAAAATGGTTCCATCTAAAGGCATCTGGAACGAATCCTTTTCACATAGGGGAAGAGCCTTTAGAGGAAGTAAATGTGGGTCTTGATATCATGAGAGGTTCAATTTCTATAACTTCATCATTAGTTACTCCTCTATATGATACTAGTTCATTCCATTCATTTATTTTAAACTGTATTGTTAAAATTCGTAATATTCCAATATATATTTTACCTTGTGCAATGGATATTTCAACCCCACTTCGTACAAAGATAGATCAGGGTCTTCATAGTCACACATGTGATTTATCCTTATATTTATTAAGACTACTTGGTGTTTTCTAATTCTTGACCAAAAACCTTGTGACGCCATTTTTTGGATGGATTGGCTCATTGCCAATAAAGACCAGATTGATTGTTATCTTTGATGGGTCTCCCTAACAATACATGAAGGAGTCAACAAAATCATCAATGGAAAATGGAACATATGCTCGATAAGATTCATATAGTCAAATAATGGTTTGTGGAAAGTGATATCTATGTTATCAATTGATCTTGAGGGAGAATAATTGAGTGAAGTTCTATCTCTAGTTTTCATTGATTTTCCTAACTATTTTTTTTTGACTTTTTTGGTTTTCCACTAGTAATGTAGGAAAAGTATTCTATTGAAAAGATACCCAATAAACAACTACATTATAACCCCTATTAACATATGGCTCCAACTAAAATTAAAGTGTTGAAGTCCCAGTTGGATGATTTTCTTGAGAATGGATTTATATGCCCAAGTGTGTCACCATGCATAACATTGATTCTATTTTCAATGAAAAATTATCGTTCACTTCACCTATCAATTATTTACCAAAATCTCAATCATGTTACGATAAATAAAATTATCAGTTAACAAGATTTGATGATATTTTGGGTTATTGAAATGGGATGAATTGGTTCTTATAGATTGACCTTCGATTTAGTGACCATCAGATGAGAATAAAAGAGGCTATCATTCTAAAAACTGACTTTAGAAGTTGATATGGCCACTATGAGTACCTTTTTATTCCCTTTAGTCTAACCAATTATTCAATAGTCTTTATGGATTTATGAAACAAAATTTTCCATGTGTATATTAATACATTTTCGATAGTCTTTGTGGATGAAATCCTCATTTACTCAATGTATGAGGAAGATCATGTGTATCATTGTGAGAATATTTTTGAGTTTTTTATGAAATCCGTGTCGTTTTTACAATATTTCGAATAGAGATTTATGGATTCGAGAAGTGAATTTATTGGGATACATGGTATCATAACCTGGTATATCTATGGATCCTGAGTAGGTTATGAAATTTATGACTTTGGAACAACCATGAAATGTTTTAAATATTCAATGGTTCATGGATTTTGATAAGAATTATTTTCTATTCATTATGTACTTCTCTATGTTGTAATATCATATGAATACTCATACTCATAAGGGATTAAATAATTCTAAGGATGAAATATGATAGAATTATTTTGGGGAGCTGAAACATCTTTTCACTTCTACACAAATATTGACACTTCCATAGGCCATGTAGGGATATGTTGTCTTCATTGATGCATTAGGTTCAGGTATGGGTTGTGTTCATATATAGTGTGATCATGTTATTGCATATATATCTCATCATATTAGGCCATATGAGAAGAAATCTCCAACACATGACCTAGAACTCAAAACTGTAATGCACAAACATATTATTTTGAGGAATTATATTTATAGAGAAAGGTTTACCATGTTTTCTAACAACAAGATATTGTTGTATATCTTTCCTAAAATATATTTAAACCTCCCCTGGAGGCATTTGAATGAATACCTAGAGTATTTATATTTTGACATTGTTTATACCTCTGGAATGATAATGTCATTTTTGATGGGTTGGGAATGAATTTTTTAACCAAGGATGTGATGGAATAATTGGAATAGTTGTACATCATGGCTCTTATTTCACAGTTTTAAATTGGAGTTTCGTAATTAGGGGTTATTTTCATTGGCCAATCATAAGATGAAATCTTATTTTCATGAATTGATTCTTCGATAATAATAGCTTTATGAGGAATTATATAGTGTATGAGACTATCTAAATGTTGGGGATACCATTCTTTATTGTTCATTCTTATAAGAGTTCATTATTTTATTTTGATATAATTTTGGGGTACCGTATTTTTTAAGGAAATCTATGATGGGTATTTCTATAGTTCCATGTTGGTATTTCACTTAAGATCCTTCAAGATGTTCTATGACATGTGGTGGAAATTCTGTTATCCAGGTATGAGATGGGGAATTTCTTAGTTTCAATCATTCTTATATGTCCCAATAGGTTATGTCTAAGCAGTAAAAATTTAACACCCCATGATTCCCTAGGATGATTACTTTTTATTTAATTCAATAGCCTGTGATGCACGAAACACCAAGTTCAAGAGCACCACGACCTATCAAACTATCAATTTAAAAAAATATTATGATTAATATTAACCATATTTTGAATATTATATATCCCATATAATTTTATCATACATATTTTCTGTTTCTTAGACATAATATAAGGACAAATAAAATTTTTCCGATAATAGAAGTATTTTAAAAAAAATACAGTTCTTCTGAATTTTAATGGAGATCTCTTTTTAAATCCAATATTTCACACTTTTATATATTAAATTTGATGAAATTAAATTTTTCTTCAGAATCAGGACATAAAAATTTATTTTGGATAAATTGTTGGTACTTTTATAATAACATTAATAATTTGATGAATAGTTAAAAATAATAAATTTTAATTGAAAGAAAAATTAATCAAAATAATTTATTGTGATAAATAATACATTTAAGTGGTTTTAATATATAATTAGATTATATTTTTATAATTTAATATAATGGTTGTCAGTGTATGTAATTCTACATTTAAATTTAACATAAACATATGTCCTTATTTTGATAGTTTTTACTTCTTAAGAACCTTCTTTCTAGTTTTGAAACTGAGAATTGATTTTAAATTAATTTATAAAAAATATCTATTTTGAATTTGAAAAAATGGATTCCACACTTGGTTTGACACTCACAAGGGAAATTCTTAGGATACATCATACTTATTTTACAAACCATTATGAAGGATTATTGAGTAAATATGTCTTCAGAGAAACCATATTTATGATTATTGATTAGATATGCATAAAATTTTGAATTTATATTATGTATTTTACTAGTTTGGTTTTACAAATTTTGTTTCATAACCTAATATAGTGTATAACATTATTTAGAAATGGATCTAGTGGAATGAATGGAAATCATATCAATCTATATAATCCTGAGAAATGGATTAGTTCCTTAGATAAAATATTTCTTGCTTTGGGATTTAACGAAAGGGAAATGTTTTTCAGGACAGTTTATCGCCTCACGGGAGATGCAGATCTACGGTAGTAATTAATTGAAAACATGAAGGACGATGATAAAGTAGTAAATATTGAATGGAGGGAGTTTAAAAAACATTCCCTAGAGAAATAAATTCCTCATGAACAATGATCAAATATGGGAAGTAAATTTATGAGCATAAGGAAAAAGTATGATGAAAATGTTGCAAAGTATGATCCTAACATCACATGGATTGAAAGGCATGAAAATGACTGCATAAGTACACCAAGAAGTAAGATTGATCGATTCTTTGAGGGGTCAAAACCATTCCATCCATGGGCATTGGTCTTATAATCGATCTCACTGAATGATGATGTAGTCTAGTGTGCTATCAAGATGGAAAGGAAATTATCAAATTCTTATGAAATTAAGATAAAGAGAAGAAAATAACGATAAAGAATGATATAGATAATTGGAAATGGAACAAAGTAGTTTACCTTATGTGATAATTGTGGAATGAAAAACCCTGATACATTACTAAAAGGAATGAGGGGTTGTAACTAATGTGGAGAAAAATTTCACCAAACTTGTGAATGAAAGGGAAATAATGAAGTTGAGAAATGTTATAATTGTAAATAATGGTACATTATGAAAATTATTTTCTTAAGCATCATGATTTATATTCCCGTTATAATATGAATGGAAAATATAAGGATTATATTGAAGTACTTTTTTCATTATGGTTTTTATATGATGAATTTAATAATAAATTAATATTGCAACAATAAGAGAAACATAACATTATTTAGGGAATCAGACGTTACAATTGATTTATAAAATTTAGAGTCATTTTAGAGAGAGTTAGGAAAAAATAATTTTGGATAACTCATAAATTTGGAATGAATTATTTTGAAATTTTTATTGTATTATTTAAGGTTAAAAAATTTCTTAATTTTATTTTTGTTATGTTTAAATACAATAGTTTTATAAAAAGGACAACTTACAGGTCTGTAAATAACTTGTTTCATCTAATATGGAAGAGGGAATCGAAACCACAAATGATGTGTGACAAGGTATAATAACCTATCATTATCCAAAAATAAGTATCTAGTTAGTATAACATACATTTGTTTATTTAAATAGTATAATTTTATATTTGGAACCATTTTTGATTAAGATAAATATAATATTTTCTTTAAGAGAAACATGATTTCGTAGTAGGAATTAGTAAACATATGAAACTTTAAATGAAAATGATATATGCTTCCTTGTGTTCTTAGTCTATCAAGTAATTATTCAAACTGGTGAAAATATCATAAAATTTTTCTTAGTACATTATTTTTTCAATGAATCAAATTTTACCTTCGATCAGCACATATTTATGGATTTATTTTTGATTCTGATAGTGGAACCCTTTACCTTGGTGCTCTTATATACAACTTTTAATAGTAATTTTATTGAAGGGGGAAAGATGAGGAAAATGTCTAAAGGGGCCTAAAATGTTGCAGACCAAGGGAGTCCCCAATTACATAATAAGCACCTCTTGAGGGGAGGGAGCCAGTTCGGGTGTACACCATTAAAGAAGAGTCGGAGGGCACCATTGATGCGAGGATATCATATATACTATTCCCTTGGTTCCAAGTGTGATTAATAACCATCCTACTACTTATGAACTTATTTCAATTAAGAATCATATAAGAAATCATCCACGGAGTGAGAGAGAGTCCCTTAAGAGAGTCTCAAATTTTTTTGGAATCCGATTCAACTACTATTAAGGTGATACATTTAGAATGACATAGGGCAAGGCCACTGAGGATGACATTAGCCTCTGCACCCAACGAATCGCCTTGTCCATAATATGAGCTGAAAGCAAGATGCATAGATCCATTGAGATCACAAACAACACATCTAACCCGCATGATTCTGCCACCACATGTGCTGCCCGTATTGAGTTTTAGGCTGTATTGTGGGGGAATCCAATAGATCTGGTGGTCATGGGGACTGTTTGAGGAAATTGAATTATTATTCAACACAATATTATTTAGATAAAGAGCCTCGTACCAAAGTTCCAATAAGACTACGATCTCAGAGGCAAGGCATCTGACACTGACGATCAAGGTCGAACCTGAGGAATGGTAGCTATTATGACGAACCCAATTGTGCGCATCCAAAATACACCAGAAACCAACCGCAAGGAGGAGAGAACACACCATCCATTCAGTTATGTTGTAACATTCTCTGTTGAACCATAAGTGAAAAAACCTATCGATGTTGTTCTCCAGTGAGGAGAAACCATAGAATTCCCCTAGTATCTTCCATAATCTGATCACCCAGTAGCTTTGAACGAACAAATGCATGGTGGATTATTCCTTGTGTGCATGGCAGCAAGAGCACCTGGAATCAAGACAAAACCCCTTACCTTTGACCATCATATTAGTAGAGATGGCCTACATCCGGATGTACCATAGGAGGAAGCTATATTTTGTAGGGATTTTTCTTCACCAAAGAATATCTCCTTACGGATCATTGTTGGAGGAAACATAGGGTGATCACCTATAAGCCCTTGCAGAAAAGGTTCCCTGAGAGGAGCCCGAGAAAACGCATAATTCTTCTGTGTCCTCCATGGTAATTCTATAAAATATCATTTTTTGGTTGCGGACCAACACAGCCTGAATGAAGGATGGGTAGCAGCTAGCTTCCTGGAAGGGCATATTTGGAGCAGGACAGCCCAGATAGCCCAACATTGAACCCACCTAGTTGTGGTTACAGAAGCTGATATCCACCCTTCTAAAATGATGTATATTTTTCTCTTCTATATCCATGTTTTCCTACATTGAACCCTAGTATGTGTAATTTCTGATAACCATCATACATACCGTCCTTTATTTTAAAATATATGTCTCATAAATCCAATTTTCGATGTTGGATTTCAAATAAGATAATTTGAAATATCAAACCACTTGATTTCAATCCTGAGTTAAAATTTCAAGGACACAATTTATTAATGGAGGGTATAATGTAACACCCTAACATCCATAGTATCCTTCCTTTTAAAATAATTCAGTTGTGTGTGATATATGCAACATCGAGTTCAAGCCCACCACGACCTATCAAACTAGCCATTTTAAAAAATATATTATGAATAATATAAACTATATTTAGAATTTTTTATATCACGTATAATTTTAACATTCATATTTTTTGTTTCTTAGACTTAATATATAGAAAAATTCAATTTTTTGGATAAAAGATGTATTTTTTAATAAAATTTAGTTTTTCTATCTTTTAATGGTGGACCATTTTTAAATATAATATTTGAAACTTTTATATATTCAATTTTACAAAATTAAATTCTTATTTATAATTGGGTGAATAATTTTATATTGGTTAATTTTTTTGTTCTTTTTTGATAACTTTAATATTTTAATGAATAGTGAAAAATACTAAATTTTAATTGAAAACATATTTTTTAATTGAAATATTTTATAGTGCCAAATTTTACATTTTAGTTGTTTTAATGTATAATTAGATTATATTTTTATATTTTAATAAAATTTATTTCATTTAAATTTATTTCACATTTAAATCGAACATCAACACATGTCCACATTTGATAATTTTTGTTTTAAAAAACCAGTTTTCTAGTTTTGACAACATGAATTAATTTTAAAATAATTTATTCCAAATCAATGTTTTGAATTTGAAAAAATATATTCCATAATTTGAATCATATGATCCAAATATTTTAAATATGTACCTTTTATTTTTTTACATTGTGAATAGTAACTTTAGTAATTACTTTTTTACCATGGTTAATGGGTAAATCAGGTAAATAAGGGTAAAAAATAATATTATAATAATATTAAACTTACATAACATGCATATTAATACTCTTTTATGAGATATCCCCAACCATGGACATCATTAAGACTATTTTAGGACTCCATGGGACCACTTGGATGTGGTAATGACTTGTTATAAGAATTAATTTAAAGTGATGATAATTATAACTTAAACATGTATCTTTTACTAACAAAATTTTAATATAGGGTTATACGAAGGATGTCTGTTACTATAAATATTAATTATAAATCTAAAAATATTTCATACATCATGAATTTTTATTTATAATATTTATATATTAGATAAATAAATTTATTTAAGACACAATGATGATGTGTGGATACATTATTAATGAATGATTCAAGTAAATGTATTTATAAATATTAAAATAAATGTAATGTTAACATTTTTATGTAAATAAATAATTTTTTTGAGGAAATTGATATATTAGGTAATATTTATTGCCCTTTTTAATGTAATCATGTTCTTATGACATTAACAGAAATCAGTTACTAAATAGTGTCAAAATTTACATAAATGGGTTTTTAAAACAAATACTATTTTATTAAATGAATTAAAAATAATAAAAATATAATATTTGTCCAAATGACATAGATAATATTATAAATGACATAAATTGTATACATTATAATATCTATGAATATTATAGTATCTAAATTAACCATATATTAAAACAACACAAGAAGACATAGTAAGTGTTAAACTGTTTAACTAAGGGTTAATCCGAAAAGATAGGGTTAATTTCATGAAATAAACTTTTATAAAAATAAATTTATGTGATAATATCAGTCCATAAGCATATTATACTAGAAAAAAATTACATTAGGGCTATTATAAACCTAATATATTTTTATAATAAATTAATATTTCATTGTTTCCCTAATGTGCCCCCCACCTCTCTTATAAAAGGGAACCTCCCTTTCTCTTTAATTCACACCTCCAAATCCGTTTGTCTCACCCAAACCCAACCCATTTATCCTCCCAACCACAATCACATCATTCTAGAGGCTACACCATGGGAATCAATACATCCAATGAATTCCTTTTAGGTAAATCAAAAGGAGACACTAGAAGAACCGGTAATCATTTATCCCTTTATTCAAAGTTTTTTTCCTCTTATACATCCTCTTTATCTGGTGTTCCCATAAAAAAAATTTAACTCATTATGACAGATTATTATATTTTTGGGAAAGAAATATTACTTTTTTTACCCAACCTATAGAAAACAATGTCACCATGCGTGCGTCTGTACAGCTCACCATCTCCACGCTGTGGTGTAAATAAATTTTTCATATACTCTTTATTTATATAAGTATAATGATGAATATAATGGAAATTAATAATAAATAGAACATGATATTTTTTTACAATTCATATTCCATTCAATTAATTACCATTAAACTATTATCAAAATGATACCGTCACTTGTGCGTACGTACGACTCACTGTCTCCATGAAGTGATTGGATTCATCTTCCATGTTCACAATCCAATAATTATTATAAAAAATATATATTATTCATAATTATGTAATATAAGAAATAATAACTCTACTATTATGATATATATACATATATTTATGTGCATTTATGTCTTTCACTTAGTTCCACTCGATATGATAAGGAATCAAATATTGTGTTCATGAGTACGTACGGTCGACCGTGTCCATGAACGGTGTTTTCTATTTCATATATATTTATATTATATGTATCTATATAATTAAATATATATGATATAAAAATTATATTATACATTCTGTAATTAATTAAATTATGATATAAGTAATATAATCAAGAATAACGATTCAAAACACCTATGATAAACAATGTGATTATTAACTGAACCGCTCCATTAACATGGAATTGTTAATAAACAGGTAATATAATGTAATAAATTAATAATATTTGATATAATACATATTATTAAGATTATGATATAAGTTAATAATATGTTTAAAAACATTATACAAGTGTTTCAGACACATATAGAGAGTATCAGACCAAAGTTAAGGGATTATTCCTAAAAATCATTATTATTCAAGATTTTTTTATGTTTATGTATTTATTGGGATATATTTATCATCCATGTCCACGCCACATAATTTTTTTTCAAAACGAATCATTTAAGCTTTTATGTATGGGACACATTAACTAGATCATCATTTTATATGTTTTCAGGATTTATTTTTTCGAAATCTTGTTAATTAATGTCTATGTTTTTCAAATTTATTTGAAGGATTCATTTATATGGACTTCATTTTCTTAAAATGATAATTCATTTAAAAAGTTTAAAATTGGAATGGTATAAATTTATTCAAAACTTATTTTAAATGACTTCTTATATAAATTTTGAATATTTTAAATAATTTTATGAAAACGATATATTTTTCTCAAAGAGTTTTACTAATCACTTTAAACTATGTCAACATCCTATTTCTGGGTATTATTTTCTATTGAGGTAGATTTATTAATATAATTTCGTCCATATTTTTTTGAATGAGTTAAGATATATTTTACTATGGTTGTTATGTTTTTATAAAATTCATGGGTTATAGTTAACGTATTGACATTTTGTATGAATGTTTTAATAAGAGTAATTATTTTTTCTTTAAGCCTTTTCATATGAAGAGTGCATTGAACATAGTAAGTGTTGGGCTGGTCATACTATAGAACCTTGATGCATCTATAGGTTTCATGAGACATATTAGTGTCTTGGTGAAATTACATGAAATAATATTTATTAATTGTCTTGGCACAAGGCCTTAATGTAGTGGTTTTGATGTCCAGCATTATGAATTCCCTCATTATGAGATTAGTTATTGAATTAACATGTAATTATTCGACTAGTGTAACATCCATGTGAATATTTATATTGTAATGATTGATCTATTATTGACATAATATAATGAAATTAATGTTTTAAAATTATTTTGTTTCAATTTTTTACCTTTCCATAAAAGTTTATGATTATTTATGATAGCTTCTACTATATTGATTATCCTTACAGATCATCTGAGACCACCCCTTTATTATGATTTATTTCCCCAAGATGCCAAGAGGTGTTTTATGATTAGAATTTAGGGCTAATATAGTGGAATAATATAGTTAAGAATGATTATATATGTTGTGTTTTATGTTAGAAATTTTAATGTAAATTTCATGTATATAATGTATTTTCCATGACTGCTAGACTGATCAGTCCTTCAGAATATTATTCATTGTATCATGAAATTTTATTAAAATAATGCACTAGATCTGGGGAACTGTTATTGGGGAATTATAGTTGCAATCGAAGGATTTTTAGAAACAACATTGGAAATATATTTGTTAAACATAGATTATAAATCATAATACAAAGACAGACATTGAGGATATGTATGGAATAACCCTTAAGAATTTTGGTAAAGTTCGGATTATGTGGATATTCCAAGAAGTACATCCCTAACTAGATAATACGAGTGGATTTCATTCTGTAACAGAAGTAACTTGTGATGAAAAAATTGACAAGGAGTTATGGGCCTAATATGAGGTAACCTAGAACACAACAACGGGCCTTACTACACACCTGGTTTGACACTCATATGGGATATTCTTAGGATAATTAATATTTGATTTAAAAACCATAATGAAGGATTAGTGAGTAAATATTTACTCAAAGGACCCATATATATGATGATGGTTTTTTTATGAATAAAATGTTCAAATAATGTAATGTATATAAAAATTTTGGATTTATTAAATATGATTCATAAGCCAATCTTATAAGGAACCATATTTAAAATGTTACATATTCTTGAATTAAATTAATTATTCACATTGAGGATTAATTCAGGTTTAGATTTTTAGATAATTATACCATTTATATTATATTACTTGTCAAAAAAAATTACATAGTAGACACTTGTTCTCATTTTCCATTTTTTTCATAAAATAAAATCTCTTCAAAAAAATATTCAAGTCTACTTCCTTGTTTTTGATAGCATGAATTTTCCTTGATCCCATACATGACCCTATTCATCTTTAAGTCGAGTGAAAAAAGTTTAAAATTATTGGATGAGAATAAAAATATCAGAATGGGATATAAATTAAAGAAAGAAAACATTAATCCATTAATTAATACAAATAAATGAAACTATAATTTTCAATAATAACATAAATCATGATATAATAAGATTTATGAATAACACATAGAAATAAAAAATCATAAAGGTAACTTGTAGAATCCATAATATACTTACATTGTAGTAATAAAAAATACATAGAGAGTTATGTTGGGAATATAATTCATAGCATATTCCCTAAATCTATTATGAGAATCATTAACTTTTACCTCGGTCATGTACCCCAAGGCATTGGAGAGCTATCTTAGGCTCACCCACCCTAGGATTATCACATAACCAAATGAATATATAAACAATTCCCAATAACCATAACATATTCATAACACATAAATCAAGTATAAAGGAAAGGAAACATTTCCACATTATAATCACAATATATCGTTTCAAGATATTTACATAATCAATGCTTTATCAATCAATTTTAAAAACCATTTAAAATATTTAATAAAGAGATTATTGAATTAAAGTGTCTCATACCAATTTGAAACTTTTAAATAAATTAGAATTTGAAAAAATTAATTTCTATATAAATTAATCTTAAAACCAATTTTGATAACATGGACATAAATGAGAAATATTTAGAAGAATAAATATTGAAAACATTTAAAATGATATTTTTGTTAAAGAGTTTTTAACAAAATTAGAGGCACTTGAATACAAATAATTGAGGAATAACATTCAATCAGAACATTATAAAAACATGAAAAATAAGGGATTCATGATATAATATTCCAATGGATAGTATATAAACCATATAAGAGTCAATTGGTGTATAACATCAATGAAATCTCAATGGAATGAAAATTTAGATGAAATCCATTGTAAAAATGATATCCTTAAATTTTGGATAAATAAATTACATAATAATGTGTGACAAATATAAATTCACTCAATATGATTTGATATTTACTGTAAATCAATAATAGGACATTCACACATATTTTTGTAAAAAACACCAATGAATTGGATGTTTAACTTAATAAATTGAGATTGAGTAAAATTACGCTTATCAAGTTCATATCGATGACTTGAGAATTTATCAATGGATTGATTATGTGTGTCAATAGTATATCAAAAAAATGGAGGGGAAAGTACATCACAAATAAATAAACAATGATTCCAAATATAATCATAATATATAATAATTATGAATTATATGATTAACCTGAAGAATTGAAATTTGTTAAAGATGTTCCCATTCCAAAATTCGACAGCCTAACGACGTCACTTTAAAATTCATAAAATGTGTTATGAGAGAAAAAAGGCTATCTTGTAACATGGACATAAAATTTATAGCAACAATTATACATAACAATGTATCCTAACATAATAATATTTAATTTAAAATAAATAACAAAAATAAGTCTTTGACTAAAATATGGAGTTGAATGGATCCCTTAACTATTTGGTAGCTTACCAAACATACACCCCATGAAAGAAAGATCATACATTGATGATGTAAATAAACATAAACTGAATTATAATTCCCAATGAACACAGTAACATTAATTAAATACACTACACAAAAGGAAATAGTGGAAAATATAGCATGAATCTCATAGGAATAAAAAAGTGAAATGAAAACCCCTTACCACGTTGTAATCAACCAAGTCATATAACCAAATGTTAATAACCACTAAATGAATCACATAATACCATGAATATAAATAGAATCATGATAATATATATCAAATGAAATTACGAAATACACCACATTCAGTAAATAAGTGGTGAACAATGGTAATGTCACAGATTTAAAAGTGAGATATGAAATCTAATACCTCGTATAAAAAATGACTCGTTCGTTCATTAATTTCCTGAACAATAAACTCATGTTAATTTCAACATTCCAAAAAAAATTCATGTTTATTATTCATTTTATATAACTTATTACCAAATTATATAAATTATGAAATCATTTAATTTATTAATGGTTGTTTGGTCAATATTTATTAAATGAGTCAAAAATGGACTTCTTATAATTAGCAGTAATCCATGTGGTCAAAATTAAATTACCTCCAAAAGGATATCCATCATTTAGATTTAATATATATTATATATATCTAGTATATATTTGTATTTATTACTGTACAAAACATTGTGAGATATGAAATGAAATGCATCATTTAGGGAGACGGTAAGCAGTACGTACACATGAAAGCTACTTTCATTTCTATTTCATAATTAATTGAATGAAAACATAATGTTAAATAGGTATATTATAATTTCATTATTATATCCTAAGATATATATGTTACATAATTTTGTTAATGCCATCTTTTAACATTACATGTGTGTCAAGAACGAATCATATCACCTTGAGGGGGAGGTAGTCCACACTTCATCAAATGAAATTATCAAAATTACATATATTAGAAAACATATAGGTATGTTTTTTAAAAAAATTACAGAAGCATATAGAAAACATAAAATTAATATATATCATATAAAAATACAGTTCCATCAGAATGGCCCCCCAGAGTGGTGGTAGAAGAAGATTTAACAATAATAGTTTTGTGACGTTTGTAGTTCGTCGTCCACAGAAACAATATGATCATTGCACATCAAATTGAGGTGTGTGTAATCTGTCTCAGTAAAAACCCTAGTATATTGAGTAATCAAATGTTGTTATAAAATAACTTAATAAAAAGATTTTATAGGGTTGTACAAGTAAAATAAAACAAAATAACTTAAGAGGAGACATTACATTTAATTCAGTTAACTCCAATTAGTTTGAACCAAAAAGTTTAGATGAATGGCCCTCTTCCTAGGGGATGGCTTCTAGGACGAGGATAGGGATGTAGTGAGCTTAATTGGGTATAGGTTGGATGAGCCAAGGTGATTGAGAAGTTAGAGGGGGGTTTTATAAGGGGGGAGGAGCTCTTTAGAATTGATTAAAATAATTATTTTATTATATAATAATTTTTGGATTCTAAAGGTCCAATACTTACTAAAGTAAATAATAAGATGACTAATATTCTAAATAAAGTCATCTGATAAGAAATTGACAGGTATTGGATAATATTTTAATCTTTATAATCTTATTTATTTAAATCATTCATAAATGAGGTAAATATTTCATCATTATTGTGTCGTAAATTATTTTATTTATTTGATGGCTAGAAATTATAAAAAATACAATTATGTAAGAAACATTTATATATTTACAATAATATTTTCTTTTCCAAGAGATAACTTATATTACCCTATGTACAAATTTATTTACTAAATGATATATATTTATGTCAATTTTTCCTTAATATAAATTAATTAATATAGTGTCATTATCGCTCCCATGTGGCTCCATGTGGTCCGAAAATCAACGCAAGGATGCAAATGGTCTAAAATATATTAACCAATATAATTAAGACACATGTTAGGGTAATTTCATATTATTATAATATTATTTTGTTACCCATATTTACCAGATTTACCCATTTACAATGATAAATAAAATTTTTATGAAGTTAATATACATATTTTTAAAAAATAAAAGATACTTATTTAAACAATTTGGACCTATTGGGTCAAAATATAGAATCATTAATATTAATTTCAAACACAGAAGTAGAAATAATTAATTTACAATTAATTCATGTTGTCAAAACAAAAAGAGTGTTTTTATGAAATAATAACTATCAATAGATTGGCACTTAATTATGTCCAATTTAAAAGTAAAATGACATCCAATGACCAAAATTGGTTTAAATAGTAAAAAAATAATATAATTAACAATTAAAACCAATTAAAAAGATGATATAAACTTATATATATATATATATATATTAGATTAAAAGTTAGTTTTCAATAAAAATACAGTATTTTTCAGTATTGATTTAAAAATGAATTTTATTTGAAAATACCAAACATTTACCCAAATTAAATTTTGATGCCCCGATTCTGATGAATAATTTTATATTTTTAAATAGAAAATATAAAATTGTCCAAAACTAGATTTAATGAGGTCATTGCATCAAAAGGCGGTAAATCATCATTTTAATGAATATTAGAGTATTTATTCCAAAAATCAGATTCTTTCTTATTTAATGCCTCTAAAATTTATTGGATTAATTTAAAAAATTGAGGAATCATATTTAATCATAATAGGGTTAGTTTTATTTATTCTCGGAAATACAATGGCAATGTGTTAACTACCATATAAAATAGTAACATTATATTAATATTTTTCAGTATAACTCAATATTGTGTGCAACATATGTTATCAAAAAAACATGTTGTGTATCAGGTATGACACCTAAAATAGAATCCTCTTTAAGGTAAAATTAAATTTCAATTAAAAACTTATAATAAATATAAAAAATATATATTCTTTTTTTAACTGGGATGTTACATCCTTCCCCCCATTGGGAAATTGCATCCTCGCAATTTAAAAATTGGTCTTAAAATATCATTGAATGTTCCACATTGGAAAAAGAGTCAGTTAAAATATCACAATAAAAGAAATAAATATAAATACTATGGTCAATATAAATATCCCATTGTAGGATACCATTTGGGAAAACAGAGATATGAAAGAGAAACAAACCATCATGATTTTATGGAGAGTGGTAGAAAACATGATTAGGAAAAAGTTAACCACAAGATAATCACAAACGTTGCACTGGGTTAAATGGTCTTTGATTCCCCAGTTTGAAATGATGATAGAAAATGTTTTTGATTAAATTTACTTTTCATAAAGTTGGTAAATTTATTAATGTACATAACTAAAGATATAAGGAAACAAACATACTTGTCTTGTAGACTTTCGTCATTTACTAAATTTCTACCAATAACCCATATTTTATCCAAACAATTAGTATTCAAACAAACATGGTAACATTAAATTTTCTAGATTCAACTTCTAGATTAGCAGATAATCCAAAAAAGATAAACTATATAATTTCCCTATCATTATATATCATCCAATACAAAAATGTTTAGTACAATACCAGATAATTCCCCAAAAAGGATAAAACATTATAAAAATAAATTCTACAATTAATCCCCAAAATTCTACAAACAATGCCCAATGATTGAAAAATAACATTCAATAAAAAAATGTACACAAAATTATTCAGGTTAAGTTAAACTAACATTGTAACACAAAGCTCAGAAGGATTTAATCCCATAGTCTTCTATAGTAAATCTTATCATTTATCTCCAAATAAAATCGACTACTCTTAAAGTGTCATGATGAAGTGTAATTAATCAAATCACATATTCTCTATGATTGGTTAATCACTTCCATAAATAACTCAAATCACTATATGTCCATAATTTAAACAATGATTCTTCCAATATAAAATTCCACCATTACTCATCAAAAGAAAAGATAATTATTCCGTGGATAACATTTTCATATATCAAACTTCATGGATAAACATAGTATAAAAAATCATCCATTATAATCATATCCTCAAAAGAGCCATAATATTTTATGAATTTCATCATCTTAAAATCCTCCATTACTCTTGAATCTCTTATATGTTGACTTCTTACTCATTCAACATTCGTCATAATCCATTAACCCTTATTTACCATCTTATTCTCAAATAATTCATTCCTATAATCAATGTCATGAATCATATCCTATGATTCAATAATATAAAAATATATGTTAATAAATAATCCATAACTTTCATTTTTCATTCTTGGGTTCATCATCCTCAATCTAAATGGAATTATGTAATAGTATACATATATTTTTATGAACCTGGTGATCCCAATCCAATAATTTCCTTGTTGGATATCTTCTTTTATAATGATCATGCACACTACATTTAAAACATTCAATTGATCCCTCAGAATGAACTTCTATCCATTTCCTAGAGTCAACATAATTTTTTATTTTTTCCATGGTAGGATTTGATTTAAGACTTTCATTCCCACATCTATAGAATCTTAATGTACCTTTTAATCAGTTTACTAGGTGTTTCATTCTAGATCTTTGACACGTAGGTTTTGAACATACTTACATTTATGATTATTACCAGATCATCCCTAGGGAGTTTTTTTTTACGCATGTATGATGCCTTGTAAAAATACACATGGTTCAGGTGGTCAATCATGTCTACAGATAGTTGGTTGAGAATACCCAAAAGAGTTCTCATTGTATCTTCCATTTCATTCAGTTTCTCATTTCAAAAACTATCATGGATTTGGAGCAAGGGATGAGAAAAGGGTTTGGGAATTCTATTTGGTGGAAGAAAGATTTCCAATTGTTACCAGAGGTTTCACTTCTTCATAAGGTTTCAATCCCAAGATTCCTGTCAAGTTTTATCTTTCTTTAATTAGTTTATGTCCAGGTTTTTTATTGGTTTCAGTCCTCATTCTATGTTGGTATTAGAGTTTCAGTCCTTCATTCATCTTCTTTGTTCTATGGTGTCATGTGTTGTGATTCTATTTCTATTGGGGGGTTCAAATGGAATTATAGTTTTTTTAGTTAAAGGTTTATTAATGTTTTTATGGTGATTTGAATAGTGTTTTCTTGGTTGTGGCTTGCTTTGGAATGCCTAGCCACTCGTACTCCTCTCTGGTCTCCAGATCCACTGCTCCCTTCCAGGTCGGTCGGTTGTGGTGGTTTCTAAGATGGTTTGGTCTGTGTAGTGCATTGTGGTTGAGGGTTCTAGGTAGCTCAGAATGCTTTCAAGTCGTGGGGTCTCAGTTTTCTTGGGAAATATTTAAAAGGCGACATAGAGGGGGTGGTGGATTGGAATTTATGACTGTCAAGATGAGGGAGGTCCAATGAAGAAACAGCGATGGTATTTGGTATAGGAGGTGGACGTTGAAAAAGAGGCTTGAGAAGAAGAGATCATGAGTTTGGACAAGGATGGTGATATTGGTGTGATGATAGTGTGATGTTTCGTGATTCGAGTACAGTGGTGAGAAGATTTTTTTCATCAGTGATGGAAGAAACTGGTGGAAGTCACCGAGGATATGGTTTGATGTGGAATGGTTAGCTGTTACGTTCAATTTTTGTCTCGAGGCAAGGTGTGAGACTTGAGGTGACACATGAATCATGATGTCTGGATGGTGATGCATGGTTTTTGAATTTTGAATTTTATGGATTTCAGATGGCTGTAGTGGCGACATGGTTTTTGATTTAGAAATTTGTATGCTCTTTGTTGATCGTAATGTGTGGGTGATATGTGCAGTTTTTATGGATCCAACTTATCCAAAAAAGCGGGTTTTATAAAAAATAAATAAATATATTCTTGCATTAAAAATGCTATCGTGGTTATATGAGTAAAATAATGATCTAATATCATTCGAGGAGGGTAAATACTAAGATATACTTATTCGTGTTTTCTTAAACACATTATTTTTATCTAAAATAACTACGCATATTTATTAGATTATGATCATTATGATTAGTTCACTTATAATTATGGAACACCATAACCTCTAATGTTATCTAAACTGACCTCAGATGCCAACTATAAGGACACATCCTTAAACCCTTACATATTCTGGAATTAAATTAATAATTTACATTGAGGATATTTTCGGTGTAAGGGTTTTAGGTAATTATGCCATAACTATTACATTACATCTCATAAAAAAATGTAGACACATCTAATCAGTTTCCATTTTTTCATAAAATAAAAACTCTTGAAAAAAATAGTCACGTCAAGTTCCATGTTTTAGAAAGCATGAATTTTCCGTGATCCCATACTTGACCCTATTTATTTTTATGTCATGTGAAAAACATTTCAAAACATGCAGTGAGCATAAAAAGATTAGTAAGTGTTATAAAATAAAGAAAAGGGACGTTAACCCATCAAAAAACACAAATCAATGAAACCATACTTTTCAATCATAACATACCTCATGAAATAAAAATATTTATGAATAACACATAGAAATCATAAATCACAATGGTAACTTGTGGCTTCTATATCATACATCCATTATGGTTTTCACAACTTCGTAGAAAGTAATGTTGGAATTCCCATTACAGTATATTCCATAAATCTCTAGGGAAAAACTATAATTTTTACCTCTGGCACAATACCCAATTCATTGGAGAGAAATCCTAGGCTCACCCGCCCAAGGATATCACAGAACCACCCGTATACCTAATCATTGACAAATAACCATAACATATTTATAACATATAAATTAAGGATAAAATAAAGAAATAATTTCCACATTGTAATCCCAAAATATCATTTCAATATATTTACATAATAAATTCTTTATCAAACTGTTTTCAAAACCATTTAAAACATTTAACAATGATATTTTTGAATCAAAGTGTCTCATATAACGTTGAATATTTTAAATTAATTATCATTTGAATAAATTAACTTCCATATAAATAAATCCTTAAAACCATTTTGAATACATGGAAATTATTGATAAATATTTAGAATAATAAATCATTAAAACATATAAAATTATATTTTAGTTAATGAGTTATTAACAAAATGACAGACACTGGAATACAAATAATTGAGGGATAAAATTTAATCAGAGCATTATAATATCATGAGAATAATGAGAATAATGATTTAATATGTCAAAGGATAGTATATACACCGTATAAGATAGAATTGGTGCATAACAACAATGATGTCTTAATCGAATGTAAATTGAGATGAAATCTCTTATAAATATTGTATCCTTAAATTATGGATAAATAAATTACATAATAATTTGTGAAAAATATAAATACACTATATATGATTGGATTTTTAGTTTATATAAATCAGAGAACATTCAAAAATATTTTTTTCTAAAAACTACACCAATGACTTGGATTTTTAACTCAATGAACGAAGATTGAGTTAAAATTACTCTTATCTAGTTCTTATCGGTGACTTTAGAATTTATCAAGGGAGTGATTATGTGCATCAAAAGTATATCCACACAAAAGAGAGTGGAAATTAAAACATAAATAAATATACAGTTCCTCCACACAAAATCATAACATGACATAATTAATAATTATAATATTAACTCAATGAATTGAAATTGATTAAAGAAGCTCCCTTATAAAAATTCAACAGCCAAACATCGTAACATTAAAAATAAGAAAATGGTTTGAGGAATGAATAAATGGTATATAATCACTTGGACATACATTTTACCACAATAATTATATTTAATAACTTATCCCAACATAAGAAGATGAAAATTAATAGTCATAGAAAAAATAATTCTTTGACTAAAAGAGGAAGGTGAAAGGTTCCCTTAACGATTTGGTAATATACAAAACATACACCGCATGAAAAGAGATTCATCAAATAATGATGTAAATACCCATAAATTTAATTATATTACACAATGAATAAAATCATTGTCCTTACATACACCACAGATAAATTAAATAGTGGAAAATATAGCATGAATCTCTTGGGAATAAAAAAGTGAGATGGAAACCCCTTACCACGTTGTAACCAATCCATTCATATAACCAAAAGATTATAACCACAAAATGAATCATAGAATAACATTAATATAAATATAATCATGATAATATTTATAAAATGTATGTACTCAATACACCACATTAAATAAATATGTTGTGAACAATATAAATCTCATTGAATTAAGAGTGAGATAATAAATCCCTTACCTCATGTCTGACTTGACCCGTTCATTCATTATCCTCCTGAATAATAATCTAAAGTAAATTTATACTTTCTTATGTTCTGTTTTCAAGTAGATTATTCCTTTTATATCACTTATTACCATGCTATAGAAATTATGAAATCATTTATGTTAATAATGGTCATTTTGTCGAAATTTGGTACTTGAGTCCAAAATGAACTTCTTATAATTACAAGTCATTCAGGTGGTCAAAAATAAATTATCTCTAAAATTATATTAATAATTTAGATATCATATTTATCATATATATCCACTATATATATGTATTTATAATATTAGATAACATTTGTAGATAATAAATGAAATTCACTGTTCATGGAAACGGTAAGCTGTACGTACGCATGAATGCTACTTTCATTTATATTTCATATTTAATGGAATTAAAAAATAATGATACAAAGGTATATTATAATTCTAGTATAATATCATATTATATATATGTTACCAAATTTCACTAATTCCATCTTTTATACGTTCTATTTATGTCAGGAACGAATCATATCACCTTGAGGTGGCCGTAATTTGCACTTCCTCAAATTAAATTATCGTATTTACACATATTGGAATGCATAAAGGTAAGTTTTTAAATAAAAATTAAAGCATAATAGAGAAAACATAAACATAACATTTATTATATATAAATATTGTTCCATCATAATGTACATCATGAGAAGTGGTAGGAGAAGATTGAACAATCATCATTTCGTGAGGTAGTAGTTCACCATCTATAGAATCAGTATGTTCTTTACCCATTATAGGGAGGTGTGTGTAAGTGTAGTTAGAATACTTCTCATAAAAACAACATTGTATATTCAGGATACTATTATTGTTATAAAATAAAGTAATAAAAAGTTTTTATGGGGTTGGAGAAGTAAAATAAAATAAAATAACATAAGAGAAGATGTTAACTTTAAATCGGGTATCTCCCATTGGTTTAAACCAAATGGTTTACTTGAATTAGATTCTGACTATTGGAAGGCATCTAGGAGGAGGATATGGATGTTGGAAGATTAATTGCTCCGATTCTGGACATGCCAAGGGCTTTATATGTGTGAGATATGGATTAGAAGTGGGGGATTATTATAAGGGGGGAATGGGCACCTTACGAATGTTTAAAAAATATTATTTTATTATATAATGATTATAGGTTTCAAAAGGTACAATATTTATTAATTATGGATATAAGATAACTCATTTTAAAAATATAAATATTTAATAATAAATGTACATGTTTTGGAATTTTTTTTATCTTTATAATCGTATTCATTTAAATCATTCATTAATGAGGTAAATACTACATCATTATTATGTCATAAATAATTTTATTTATTTGATGTCTAAAAATTATAAAAAAAATACCATGATGTAGGAAATTGTTTTAAATTTTCAATGAATATTTTTATTCCATGAGATAACTTATATAACCGTATGTATAATTTAATTTACTAAAAGATAAATGTTTTTTTCATTTTTTTCTTTAATTTAATATAATTAATATAATGTTCCATTATCACTCTCATGTTGCTCCATGGCATCCCAAAATCGACCCAAAGTTGACCATGGTTTGAAATATATTAACAAATAGGATTATATCACATGTTTGTGTATTTTTATTATATTATAATAATATTTTATTACCCTTTGACTAAAGTTAATAAAATTTTTACTTATGTAAATATTCATATTGTATGAAAATAAAAGTAACCTATTTTTACAATTTGGACCTCCTGATTAAAAATATGGAATCTATTTTTACAAATTCAAAACACTGAAGTGGCAGAAATTAATTTTAAATTATTTCCCGTGGTAAAAAAAACATGTTTTTAATAAATAATTACTATCAAAATATTCACACATATTTATGTCCAATTTCAAAATGAAATTACATCCAATGACCAAAATTATATTAAATGGTAAAAATATAAAATAATTACACATTAAAACCATTTAAAAATATAATCTAACTTTATAAATATTTTATATTCAAAGCCTGTTTTGATTTATAATATAGTATTTTTCACTATTCATTAAAAAAATATATTTAGTCAGGAAAATACTTAAAATTTACCCAAAGTAAATATTGATTTCATTATACTAAAAAAAATTTATTTTGTCAAATATAACAAATAAAAGTGGCCAAAACTATATTTTAAAATGATTCTCCATCAAAAAGACATAAATTGACTTTTTAATAAATATTATAGTATTTATGCTTAAAATCGGATTATTTATTATTTTAAGACTTTAAAATTTATTAGATAACTGTAATAAAAATCAAGAAACATATATAATCATAATATTTCGATATTTGTCCATTCCAACCAATACAATGGATTTGTTTTAACTGCAATTTAACATAATATTATTATATTAATATTGTTCAGTATAACTCAACATTGTGTGAAACGTACATTTTCAATGAAACCCATTTGGTATCAGGTATGAAATCGCACATAACTTCTTATTTATGAAAAAATTAATATTTAATTATTAAATTATAAATAATATAAAAAGGTTATATTCTTTATCTACATGGGATGTTACAAATCTAGTGTATACCATTATGTAGAAATGGATCTAGTGGAAGGAATGGAAATCCTATCAATCCAGATAATTCATTTAGGGATTCCCCTCCTATGAAAAATAATGATTGAAGATCTAGTTACACAACTAGTGCTGAACAACTTATAATTATTCTTGGACAACAAACTCTGGTCATGAATAATTACCGAACCCATATAGGGCATCCTGATCCACAATGTGGATGATCATTGTTAAACTATTTCTTGATACAACATCCTCTAATATTCTATGGGGATAAAAATCCATTTGTGGCTGAGTAATGGATATGTCTCATAGAGAAGATATTTCATGCATTGGAAATTAATAAAAGGGAGAAGGTTTTCAGGGATGTTTATAATCTCTCAAGATATGTGGATCAATGGTGGTTATTAATTCCAAACATGATAGATGATAAAGAAGTTGCAAATATATAATGGAAGGAGTTTCAAGAACATGTCATAGAGAAATAATTTTCTCATGAAAAACGAGCATATAAGGAAAAGGAATTTATATTCTGGAGGAAAAAGAAGGATGAGAATGTTGAAAAGTACGATCCTAACTTCACAAGTCTAGGAAGGCATGCTACAGACTACATACATAAATAATGAAGTAATATTGATCAATTCATGGATGAGTTAAAACCATTCCTTAAATGGGAATTGGTGTCACAATCATTCTCATCATAATAAGGTATTGTTTAATAAGCTATCAAGATAGAAAAAGAATTCACTAAGTCTTATGACATTAAATTAATGTAAGAGAAGAATACAATGCAATAAAATATAAAAATAATGGGAAAAGAGGAAACAATTATTTTTTATTATATGATAAGTTTTTTGTTAACCACCATGGTAATTTCCTAAAACAAATAAGAGTTTATTACAAATGTGGATAAAAATGTCAGTAGGCTCGTGATTGTAAGGGAATGAAAGACGTTGTGAAATTTTATAATTTTAAAAATACAGGATATTAAGAAAATTATTATCTAAATTTTCATGGAAATATAACTCAGATGAAGAAAATGGATCAAGATCATGATTATAATGTTACTATCGTCTAAGTTAAATAATTAATGAATTTGTTTTTTTAGTCACAAATTATATTCCATTTATTAAAAAATTTGATATATAAGGATTGTACTTTAGTAGTTTTTTTCATTCAGGTTCACATATGATAAAGGTAATCACATATATATTATTTTAAACTAAGAGAAATAAAATGTTGTTTGGAGAATCAGATGTTCTAATTGATTTTTTACATTTAGAAAACTTTTATAGAGAGTGTGGACAGAAGTATTTTGGATAAAACAAAATGTTAGAATGGATAAAGTTGAACATATGATTGTATTTTATATGTTTAAAAATTATCTTAGTAATAATTTTGGAATGTAATAGTACTATAGTTTTAGAAAAAGGACAACTTACAGGTTGGGCAATAACCTGTCGCGTCGGACAAGTGAATGGGAATTGTACCCACAACTGAAGTACGACAAGGATTTTTCTCCTACCATTAGCCTTCATGAAGTCCCTGGTTAATATAACATAGTATTCTTTAATTAAATGGGGTAAATTTATATTTTCAACATTATATGATTAATATAAATAGAATATTTTTTAAAGTGAATAATGAGTTTGTGGTAGAAATTACATTACTGCAAATCTGGGATATAGTCACAGATTTGTTGCCACAATTTATAATAATTGTGTGTATATCTGACCTAAAGGCAAGACCCGAACGATGGTCTTGGCTATCCAACCCCACCCTTTGGCTTAATCTTCCCCATCCCCCTCCCCCCATCAGGATTACTCCGCCCCAGACCCCTCCCTCCCTCGCGATGTGTCACATCCCATCATCATGATCCCCCCCCCATAATTCCTCCTCCCCCTCATCGCCATCCTCCCTACATCCCCGGCGACGCAGCATCCCCACATCTCTGGCAATGTGGCTAAAGTGCACCCATGCCATCTTCACGCCTACACTGCCTCCATACCTCCCAATCAACACAACTCTGACGAAACTCCACCTCACCGCTATTCCCATCCTTCGTTGTGGCTCACCGCCACTGAACACTTGTCCAATGTGGCTACACCACATTCCGGAGTCCTCCTCAGAAGTGGCCACCCCACATCCCCAATATATCACAACCTATCCTTGGGGCCCATGTCGTGACTACCCCATGGCTACCTTCCATATGCCAGGAGTTGACAACTAGAACCAAAGGTGTATATCCCGATATAAGGGAAGAAATTTCCTTTATGTACGAAAACAAACACCACAGAGTATGAAAGATAAATTAAACACTAAGTAAACTGAGTACAAAAGTATGTGCTAGAAACTAAATGTGCCAGAATAAAAACCCAACTGAAAGTAAAGTACAAATAAAAAGAGAGTACATCGGCAGAAAAGTAAAGCAACAACACTGAGTCGTCCTTTGGAAATCCCACCTGAAGGGTGTGTACAGATAGTCTCCTCTTCTCCTCAGCTCCATCCGTCCTCCCTGTGTACGTCTCGTCCAGTAATCCACCTCCATATATCATCCAGCTCAACGAGCTCATACCTTGATCAGCGCTATACGTCATCTGCATCCAATACAATGTAGTGTGGGCATAGCCCGTGCAGGTATGAGTATACACTACTCAGTAGGGACCCCGAGACCAACGAAGGTATCCCAGAATCCACATAGGATAATCCACAATGGAAAGTTATAATCACGAAGTAACAACCAAATATACTTAGGTATATTCCCATACATACACCAAAGTCATCAATTCCAGTTCAGCTCTAGCACATGAGTCCAAGTACAACCCAGTCCACACAGGAATACATAACCCATTCCACATAGGAATTCACAACACAATCCACACAGGAAAACACAACAATCATATCGATGATATTGACTGTATGTTAAGACTCATCTCACATAGGTATACTTCTTTGTAAGGCGATAGAGATGATCAGATGTAGTCACTGATTCATCTAAGATGTCTGACCCACATAGGATACAAGACCATCTAAGCTGTCGGACCCACAATGGATACAAGACCAGCTACTCTGTCGGACCCACATAGGATACAAGTACATAGTCAAATACTGCTGGACCCACATAGGATACAAGAATAGTAGTCAAGTACTACCGCACCCACATAGGATACAAGAACTATAGTCATTGTCGTCTAACCCATGGAGGATTCCACTACGGTCATCGTCGCTGCTGTACCCATGGAGGATCCTAGTACAGTCGTCATCGTCGTTGCAGTCACAGCCAGCTCTAGGGTTCCCGTACATAGCGTACTCGATTCTGGGAGAATCCACTCCTCAAGTCAAGGGATCGATACATCAACTACCACGACGTCTCAAGTTGATGTATTCCAAAGCACCACCATATTATAGGGGTCTAATCCAAAAAAAATTATCCAAGATACTATGTACAAAATGACCAAGCCTTTTACCAAAGAGTACATGATGTACAGGTATATGGTACAAGCTGTGTATTCATTTCATGGTTACTGCCCACGTCTAATGTTCCATGTCGAAAGGATGGTCATGTAGGAATTAAGTACATGACATGTGATATGATTTCACGTCGTGTCCATGCATCTGGGTCGGCTTCGGGTACGCTGGCCATTTGCCCGTACACGGCCTCAACCCGTGTTCGCCAAACTAGGTAACTGGTACATGGGGTAGCCCGTGCCACTGGCCATGCTAGGCCATGTGGTGGAGAACATGCATGTGTACTCCACCCCATGCCCATGTATCCCAGGAATACATGTCGAGTCATCACAATGTCACTTCTTCCATGGTGAAGGTAGTATACGTCGTGGCTCTTGGGCGTGTGGTTCTGCTCGTGTCCGTGTATCTCCAAGATTACAAGCCGAGCCTCTCAAAGCCGCTTCTTACATTGTTAAGGTACTACACACCATGCCTCTTGTCCGTGTGGTTCTGCCCGTGTATGTGTATCTCCTAGATTACACGCCGATCCTCGCAAATCCACTACTGCAATTCTATGAAGTGAATACACGTCGTGTTAGGTAGAATTGTATTGTTGTCTATATCCGTGTATTTTCCCTAAATACCTACCATGCCTGTCGAATCCTCCTCTGAAAAACTGTGAGGAGAGTACATGTCATGTGTATAGAGTTAGATTCTGTGTGTTACTTTTCTAACGTTTGAAATGGAAGCCGCAATATGCTCGTACTACACGGCATGTGCCTCTGGAGGACACGCCATGTATTATGGAATTTTCCATAACTGATGCCTCTGGCCAGCACACCCCTTGAGGTGTCCATTCTTTGTTTCGATTATTCGTTTGCTATGAATCCTCCGCTTCTAGGTCGCACCGGTGCTCTGAGGCCCTTTTCGATGTTTTTGGGCCTCCGATCGGCTCCAAAAACATGACATGATTCACCGTTCAAAGAATGGTTGGAGAACACCATACAACAACAAGATCGGTGGAGGAATAAGACCATGTTATTTTGTTCTGGTTCATTCCACATTAGTTTGATATCAAGTGTTTTTATGAGAAACAACAACATGGAAGGAAAACCAACGTTGCTCAATTAAAACACACCCCTACCTCAAAGATGTTCATGGAAGCTAGCGTCGCGGAGAACGTCGCTGGGAGAGGCTCTGTATACATCGACGAAGATCATCCGAGGAGGAAGCAGTGTCTCCCTTTATTTGAAATGTAGAGAAGATGGAACGGCATTTCGGCGTTCTTCGCATTCTTCAAGGAGGACGATGAAGTTATTCAAAGTGTAGAACTCTCCCTCTCTCAACACAATGAAGCAACCAAAATAAAATAAGGCCTTTGACTAATATTATTTATTTTTCCAACATTTTTCAAATTCAAAAACCTAAACTCACTTAATTAATTAGTCTTGAATTTTTAAAATTAATGGTGAGTTTAGTTGGCATGCAATAATGTGGAAGAGGGCAGCGACAACATTTAATTCATGGGAGGTTTAGAGGGGTTAGAGAATATGAAAAGGTGGGGGATCATGTGGGCCCCACCTCACTAATATCCTTCCAAGAGTTAGGATATTAGTGGGTCCCACCCCATCTCCCACACATTGGGTTTATCCTCTTATAAGTGAAAAATTGTAACACAACTTATTTAACTTAATTCTTAATCCACATTTTTTACAACACACAAGAAAACACAACTCTAGAAAAGGTATTCTTAAGCAATTGTCGGTGCTACGGTTTCCTCGATGCCCTCATATTTCGATTCCGAGCACCGGTTCAAAATTTAGAAAAACCTGCTTGTTCGTTTACTGAACGTACCCGAGCTAAACTTTGTAAATTGATTTCGGGCACACTGGGCCTCGGAATCAGGTGCTGTTAGAAACTTCTTACTCGTAAAATCCCAAATAATTTAAGAAAAAAAATTTCCTTGAAATTTATGGGTCTTTACATTACTCCCACATCTAGGATTTACGTCCCCATAAAGATACATCACAAACTAGGGAAACAAATAAGGGTACTGAGCATGCATATGAGCCTCCCGCTCCCAAGTGCTCTCCAGGAGGTTCCCATGCTGCCACCTGATGCACACTAGAGGAATCGACCGTCCACGTAGGACCCGCTCCTGTCGATCCTCGATCTCCACCGGGACCTCCACAAATCTCACCCCATCATCGATGTCCACCTCCCCATGGTCGATGATATGCATCAGGTCATGCACGTATCTCATCAGCTGAGATACGTGCAAGACGTCGTGCACCCGGTTCAACTGAGGTGGTAGAGCCAGGCGATAAGCCACCTCACCTATCCGACTAAGAACCCGGAAAGGTCCGATGAAGCGAGGAGATAACTTTCCACCCTGTCCAAATCTCTGTAAACCACACCAAGGAGAGACCCATAAGAAAAAGTTGTCTCCATCCTCGAACTCATGTGGTCTCCACCTCCTGTCAGTATAAGACTTTTGTCGGCTCTGGGCTGCCCACATCTGTTCCAGGATGACCTGGACCTTCTCTGTTGTGGCCTGGTCCATCTCCGGTCTCACAAGTGCTGACTCCCTAAGGTCTGTCCAGCACATAGGTGATCTGCAAGGTCGGTCGTACAATGCCTCATATGATGTCATCCCGATGGTGGAGTGGTAACTGTTGTTGTACGCACACTCCAGCAAGGGTAGGTGATCCTCCCAGCTGTGACCAAAGATTAGGACACATGAACGGAGCATTTCCTTGAGAGTCTGAATGGTTCTCTCTGTCTGACCATCCATCTGAGGGTGAATGGCAGTGCTCAGGCATAACTGCATACCGAATTCCTCCTACAACCCCTTCCAAAGCCAGGAAGTAAAGAGAGTGTCATGATTAGAGAAGATAGATGATGTCACACCATGAAGCCGTATGATCTCCTGAACGTAGAGGCGTCCCAATCTCTCCACTGAGCCCTGCTCTCTAATGGGTAGGAAGTGGGATGACTTGGTGAGTTGTTCGACGATCATACAAATGGAGTCTTGTCCTCTGGATGTACGTGGAATTCTAGTCACAAAATCCATTGATATCCCATCCCACTTCCACTCTGGGACCTCCAGGGGATGTACCAAGCCTGTTGGTACCTAGTGCGCCGCCTTCACCTGCTACCAGGTGAGGCATCGAGAAATGAACTCTGCCACAACATTCTTCATAGCCGGCGACAAGGGATGTCGTCTAAGATCCTAGTACATCTTCTCAACCCTTTTATGTATCGAAAATGGGTAAGTGTGAAACTATATTAGCACCTCCTCTTGCAAAGCTGCTGGTACCATGGTACGTCCTCTTAAAAGGATGATGTGATCTATTCCTACAGAGAAGCCATCAGGTGCCTGTCCCGAGGATATATGTGCATGTCGTGTCTCATAGTCAACGTCCCCATGCTATGCCTCTCTGACCCACTGAAGAAGTGGAGGAGTTACTGGGAGTGACAGAAGAAAGGATGCTCCATCACTATCCATGAAGGATATCTCCAAAGAGGATAGTTGCTCTGTCGCCTCTCCATGTAGCTGAATGGACGACCTCTTGCTGAGAGCATCGCCTACTACGTTCCCCTTTCCAGGAGTATATACTATCTCAAATTCATAGTAATGGAGGAACTCGAGCTATCGCCGCGGTCTCTGGTTCAGTTCCATCTGCGAGAAGATGTACCTGAGACTCTAGTGGTCAGAGTTTACTTTAAAGTGCTTTCCCGTCAGATAGTGAATCCACATCTTTAGAGTGAAGACCACTGCTACAAACTCCAGGTCATGGGTAGTGTAGTTTTTCTCATGTAGCCTCAATTTTCGTGATCCATAGGCGATCACTTCCCACTCCTGAATCAGGAAACACTCGAGTCCAGTCCCTGATTCATCGTAGTAGACTATGTACCCTACTCCCTCCTCCTGTAGTATCAATATGGGTGCACTGGTCAATCTATGTATGCGCTCCTGGAAGCTCTGCGGACATCTATCTGACCACACGAAGGGACTCCCCTTCTTCATCAAAGCTGAAAGTGGTGCTGAAAATCTGGAGAATTCTGGAACAAATCTCTGGTAGTACCCATCCAAACCTTGGAAACTCCGCACCTCCATCACGGTCCAGGGTGGCTCCCAAGATTGCACTGCCTCGATCTTCATAGGATCCACCGCAACTCTCACCATATAGATGACATGACCCAATAAGGGGACCTCATGTATCCAGAGCTGACACTTCGAGAGCTTACCATAATGCTCGTGCTATCGGAGTGTGTCCATTACAACTCGCAAGTGGTAGGAGTGCTCCTCCTAAGTGGTTGAGTATATCAAAATTTCATCAATGAAGACTACGACAAATCGATCGAGGTAAGGCTGGAAGATCCTATTCATGAGACTCATGAACACTACTGGAGCGTTGGTTACACCGAAATTCATAACCAAGAACTCATAGTGTCCATACCGACATCTGAAAGTCGTCATCTGCACATCCTCAGCTCGATCTCTGAGCTGATTATAGCCAGACCTAATGTCTATGTTTGAGAACCACTATGTTATATTGATCTGATCGAAGAGGTCGTCAATCCTCAGAAGTGTATACTTGTTCTTCATAGTCACCTGATTCAGGCAAGGGTAATCGACACACAGTCCCAAGCTCTCGTCCACCGTCTTGGCGAACAATATTGGGGAAACCCAGGGTGAAACACTGGGTTGAATGAATCCCTTTCCCTGTAGGTCCTCCACCTATACTCGTTGCTCACGAAGCATAGTAGGAGCCATCTGATATACTGGAGTAGATATCGGGGTTATCCCGGGGTACAGGTCAATATACATGTACACCTCTATGCAAGGAGGTAGTCCTGGAATGTCGTCAAGAAAAAACGTCCACATAATGATCCACCACTAAAGGAAAACTCGGACTCCAGACATCCACTACTCCTAGGATGAGGCTAGAAAACTGATGAGAGATCAGATATCCTCTTCTCTGTGTGAGTCCATCCTGTGCATCAAAGGCTCCCTTATCACCGGTGAAGGTGAACCTGCTCCCATCGGTGTGGACACACCGCACCTTGCGCCTAATACAGTCGATCTGTGCATGAACCATAGATACCCAATCCATGCCCAAGAAGACGTCGTAAGGCCTCGATTCCTCTACAAGAAGATCCCAGACGAAGCTCTCACCACCTAGATTAAGCTCACACTGCCGACACCAGTGCGTAATCGTCGAGTCTTCTCCTGTAGGAGTCTCTAGCAATAAGGATCGAGCCAACGACTCTGTCAGAATCTTCGAGCTCTAAACAAGGGCAGTGTTAATAAAAGAATGACTCGCTCCTATGTCTATAAGAACTACAGAAAGTGTAAAGTAGACACATATAGTACCTAAAATCATCTTTGGTGCACCGTGGTCATAGGCCTCCGCTTCCTGAAGTTGAGCCCACCTATGTTCGCCAGCTCCCTATGGTCGGGGTGGACCACCTGGTGGTGGTGGTGGTAGAGCCTCAATGCGTCGCCCACCACCTACTGCTAGTCATACTCCTCTGCCTCGTCCGCCAGATCACATCGGACCGTGACGGTCAAACCTCTTCCTCTTCCTAGGTGGTCCCTCAACGATCTACTGCTCCTTTGCATGGTGGGTCAGGCAGTCACGAGCCATGTGGCCCTTCCCTCCACATGCATAGCACTTCCTGCTCCCCATAAGGCTGGCTCTACATTGTTTTCCCCACACCTCTACGCTAGTATCCTAAGGTCATACGCCTGATGGTCTGGTCTGCATGGACCCCAGAGACACCGGTCGACTGCCATCTATAGGAGACTCTGCTACATACTACCCTGTGGTAGGTCTCGCAGCTGGTTTAGGCTCAGCAAGAAAGTTCTCCACAAGAAGGGCTCGCTCCAGTACTCCTTCCTGCGTCAGAATTCTGAGGGAGATCATCGATTCCATGATATCATGCCTCAGTCCCTGCATAATGGTCCGAGCCCTGAAGAATGGGTCTCGTACCTTGTCTGTGGAATAGCGCGAGTGATCGATAAATATCACCGAGTACTGGGATACCATCATGCTTCCAGGCCATAGTTGTAGTAGCTCTTGAATGCGCATCGCACGGAGGGCGGCTGGTAGGAACTCCGAGCATAAGAGGCTCTTGATGTCCGACCAAAGAATAGATGCCTCGTCTTGGACCTATAGCATCAGGCTCCACCATCTACCTACTTCTGCATGCAGGAGACTCGCTGCAAGGATCACCATGAGGTCAGATGGTGTCCCCACTCACTTGAAAACTCATAAAACAGCCTCCATCCAATCCTCGGCTTCCTAAGGGTCCATCTCCCCGCAGAACCTGGGCGTTCTATGATGCTAAAACTCATGAAGTTCACTAAGGCGACGTGCACACTCAGCTGCTGGGGATGGTGGCATCAGTGGCTCGGTGGGTAGAGGTACCACTGGTTCCTCCGCTGTAATAGGTCCCTGCACCGAGGCCTCGTCGCTCGGTGGGTTGTCCTCTCGCACAAAGCTCTGAACCCTAGCTGGCTGCCATGAAGGGGTCATCATATAAAGAGACATGTGGGAAATGGTCAATACAGTATACCTAGAGAGCTAACACAAATTAATCACAATGAAACCTTTTGAAACACACATGCAATCAATGTTTTCGTGCATTGAGACAGAAATCAGATGTCAGGGACCTGGTGCATGGATAGGTCGACTGCAGCACCAACACTGGACTCCCTGGAATGATAACCACACTCAATACCCTAAACCCTATTGCTTCACATAGAAGAAATATCAGAGTCCTTAGTTCTGCGGTAGAACAGAACTCCTCAGATACCAATTTGTCACGACCCGTCCTCGGGGACCATGCCGTGACTAGCCAAAGCCCGCCTTCCATAATCCAGGGGATGGAGACTAGCACCAAAGGCGAAAATACCAATATAAGGGAAGGTATTTCATTTTTGTAAGAAAACAAACAACATAGAGTATGAAAGCTAAAGTAAACACTAAGTAAACTGAGAAAAAAAGTATGTGCTAGAAAGTAAATGGGCCAGAATACAAACCCAAATGAATGTAAAGTACAACTGAAAAGATAGTACTGCGGCAGAAAAGTAAAGAAGCAACACCGAGCCATCCTCTGGAAATTCTAGCTGAAGGGTGGGTACAGATAGTCTCCTCTGCTCCTCATCTCCAACTGTCCTGCTCGAATACGTCTTGTCCAGTAATCCACCTCCAGGTATCGTCCACCTCCATAAGCTCCTACCTCAATCAGCTTTGTCCGTCGTCTGCATCCAACACAACGTAGTGCGGGCATAGCTCGTGCAGGGGTGAGTATACGCTACTCAGTAGGGACACTAAGACCCCTGAAGGTCTCCCAGAATCGACAGAGGATAATTCAAAAAGGAAAGTTACAGTCACGAAGTAACAACCGAATCTACTTAGGTATATGCCCATACATATACCTAAGTCATCAATTCCAGTTTGGCTCCAGCACACAAGCCCAAGTACAACCCAGTCCACACAAGAATACATAACCCATTCCACATAAGAATTCACAACCCAATCCACGCTAGAAAGAACCACCCAATCCACACAAGAAAGCACAACAATCATATTGATAATATTGATTGTAAGTTAATACTTAGCTCTCACATGTATACTTCTTCGTAAGGCGATAGAGTTGATCCGATGTAGCCACAGATTCATCTAAGCTGTCAGACCCACATGAGTTACAAGACCAGTTAAGCTGTTGGACCCACAAAGGATACAATACCAGATACTCTGCCAGACCCACATAGGATTCCTGTACAGAGTCAAATAATGCCGGACCCACATATGATTCATGAATAGTAGTCAATTACTCTCGGACTCACGTAGGATACAAGAACAGTAGTCATTGCCGTCAAACCCATGGAGGATTCCAGTACGGTCGCCATCACTGCCAAAGCCATGGAGGATCCCAGTACATTCGTTATCGTCGTCGTAGTCACAGCCAGCTCTAGTGTTCCCACACACTGCGTACACGATTCTGGGAGGTTCTGCCTCTCGGTTCAAGGGATCGATACATCAACTGCCACGAAGTCTCAAGTTGACGTATTCCAATTCTCCACCATGTCATAGGGGGATAATACAAACAAAATGTATCCAAGATACTATGTAAAAAATGACTAAGCCTTTTACCAAAGAGTACATGGTGTGTAGGTGTACGGTACACTCCACGTATTCAGTTCTCGGGTACTGCCCGCGTCTAACGGTCCGTGTCGAAAGGCTGGTCATGTATGAAGTAAGTACATGGGGTGTGATATGATTACATGTCGTGTCCATGAATCTGGGTCGACTCTGTGTATGCTAGCCATGTGCCCGTACACAGCTTCAACCCGTGTTCCCCAAATTGTATAACTCGTACACGGGGTAGCCCATGCCATTGGCCATGCCTAGTCGTGTGGTCGAGTACATGCCAGTGTACTCCACCCCATGTCCTTGTATCCCATGAATACATGTCGAGACATCACAAAGCCTCTCCTGCCATGGTGAAGTAGTACACGTCGTGCCTCTTGGCCGTGTGGTTCTGTCCGTGTCCGTGTATCTCCTTGATTACACGCCGATCCTCACGAAGCCTATTCTGCCTTGGTGAAGGTAGTACATGCTGCGCCTCTTGGACATGTGATTCTGACCGTGTCCGTGTATCTCCTAGATTACACGCTAAGCCTAGCGAAGCCGCTTCTACCATTCTATGATTTGAATACACACAATGTTACTTATCCATGTATTATTGTCTGTGTCGGTGTATTTTCCCTGAATACATGCCATGTCCATCGAAGCCTCCACTGAAAAACTGTGAGGAGAGTAAACACCATGTTTATAGAGTCACACACCGTGTGTTACTTTTCTAAAGTCATAAACGGAATCCACAATATGCTTGTACTACACGGCGTGTTCTTCTGGAGGACACGACATGTATTCTGAAATTTTTGAGAAACGACGCCTCTGGCCAGACCCCCCCCCCCCGAGGTGTCCGTTCTTTTTTCGAATATCCGTTTTCTATGAAACTTATGATTCATGGTTTCCCCAGTGCTCTGCGGCCCTTTTCGATGTTTTTAAGCCTCCGATCGGCTCCTAAAACATGACTTTATTGACCACTCAAATAACGGTGGGAGAACACCATACATCAACAAGAGCGGCGAAGGAATCAGACCGTGTTAGTTTGGTCTGTTTCCTTCCGAATTAGTTCGATATCAAGTGGTTTTATGAGAAACAACAACATGGAAGGAAAACCAACGTTGCTCAATCAAAACACACCCCTACCTCAAATATGTTCATGGAAACTAGAATCACGAAAAACGGCGTCGCGGGGTGAGGCTCCATATATGTCGACAGAGATCATCAGAGGAGGAAGCGACATCTCCCTTTCTTTGACGTGGATAGAACATTGAACGGTGTGTCAGTGTTCATCGCATTCATCAAGGAGGATGATGAAGTTATTCAATGTGTAGAACTTTCCCTCTCTCAAAACAAAGAAGAAACCAAAATAAAACATGGCCTTTGCATTATTTTTTTACTTTTTCCAACATTTTTAAAATTCAAAAACCAAAACTCACTTAATTAATTATTCTTAATTGTAAAAATTAATGGTTCTTTTAGTTGTCTTGCAATAATGTGGAAGAGGGTAGCCACAAAATTTAATTCATGGGAGGTTTAGAGGGGTTATGGAATTTTAAAAGGTGGGGGATCGTGTGGGCCCCACCACACTAATATCCTACCAAGAGTTAGGATTTTAGTGGGCCCCACCCCATCTCAAACACATGGGGTTTATCCTCTTATAAGTGAAAAATTGTAACATAACTTATTTCACTTAATTCTTAATCTAAATTTATATCAACTCACGAGAAAACGCAACTCTATAAATGGTCTTCTTAAGCAATTGACAGCACATCTATTTCATCGGTGCCCTTGGATTTTGATTCCGAGCACCAGTTCAAAAGTTAGAAAAACCCACTTGTTTGTTCACAGAACATACCCGAGCTAAACATTGGAAACTGATTCCGAGAACACTGGGCCTAAAAATCAGGTGCCGTTAGAAACTGCGTACTCGTAAAATACCAAAGAATTTATGAAAAACATTCCATGAAATATACGGGTCTTTACAAAATATCCCTCTCATATGCCATGGCCACCCCACCTCCATCTGATTTCTTCCGTTGGTTTCTTTGATTTTAGATCACCAACCACTCTGATTTGAATTTGTAGGATTTATTTGTTTTTATTTATTATCTTTTTATGTCATATAAGAATTTATTCATTATTTCGTCTCTGAAAATATTAAATTGAGTTGAAGAAGAGGAATCAAAACATCCAAAACGTAACACTAAATTATATTGTGAGTCCAATGTGGGTGGGAGGGTGTGGGACAAAGATGGAGGCCACATCAAGTGACAGAGATGGCATCATCCAACACTTTGGTGTACAAGAACGAGGAATACAACATCCAGGCTTGCCTCACAATGAATAAATTTGATCTAAATTTGTGTTAGAAGGAGATTATGATGCTTCAAACTTGCTATAAATATTGTAAGGGCAGGTCAACATATTTTGGTTCATTTTCTGATCATTTGAAGTAGGTTATAATGTAAATATAGATCAAATAGAGGAGGTAAATAAACATTATAAATCATTTGGGTGTGTTTGTCGATAAAATCATTTTCTATTATTATTTTTCATTAAATGTTTTAGATTAAAAATATTGAATCAGAAATATTTATCATCAACCAAATGCAGCCAACCCCTTACATTTTTCCGTCTGTTTCCTTTTTGGATTTTTGATTTAATTTTCTTTTTTTTAGCCCAAGATTTTATGACACATTATGTTCTGTGAATGAATGTATTCATTTGATTTAGTAAATCCCATTTGTATTGTGATTCCTAATGATTAATATATAAAATAGAAGTTAATTTTTTCAACATGTAATGAATTTGATTAAATATTGAATATTTTGTTGTTACTGATTTTTTGATAACGAAACTTATATATTTGATGATTTGTTTGAAGGATATTAATAGGAATTAATGACAAGTGTGTATGGTTAACGTGATGACTTTGTGAAAAATGTTCTTACTGTATTTTAAGTGAATCATTTTTTGTGTTTATAATGTATGAAAATTAATGTTGAAAACTGAACTACACTAGGATGATGTTGAAGAAGATTATACAGAAAGAAAATTGATTCTAGAAGTTACAATTATAAAAGATGCATTATTGATATAATAATGTGTGTATCTATATATTTATCTAGAAAATATATTTGAAGAACATTAATTTCCAAGGATGGAAAAAATATCTCACGATATTAGTTTTAGAAGAATGAAATACTGAGAGGATATATATTGTTATAAGATGATTCACGAATTCAAATTGATGTGTATTTGGAAGATGATTATATGAGATGATTTTTAGCAATTTTAAGATAACTATTAATGGCATAAAATAGTCTATGGGGTTGTTATTAAAGCCAAGTATCATTTATCATGTACAGTTGATACACCAATCACATATATTTAAGATGTCTTAATATCTCACTTTTATCAAATTATTTCTTTATAGGTGGTTTCTTATGATGAGGCTAGTTATATCCACCACCATAAAAGGCAATGAGTTGAAAATTGGATTTAGGTAAGGTTTCTTATGTATTTATTATTGGGATCAATTTTAAACAATGTTTTTGTGATTTTGGGGTTCCCATCATTTTTGTAATGTGTTTTTGATCTTGTTGAGGTGGATTTGATCCACTTTTCAATGGAGACTTCCTGTGTATTCATAGGTAAGATATTTATAATATGTTCTCCCTTTATATTTATGTCTTCCAATGGAAGTGCGATTACATATAACGGGCTATGTGTGCTAATGTATATATAGGGAAAAAGAATATGTGTTCGGGTGATAATGAGCATATTCATGTGAGAATATATATGTATATATAAGGAAACTCTTGTGTGTGTTCAAATCCATGCAGGCATATACATATGGGTTTGTGTGTCCTTATGTATATGCAAAGGTGCATATGTCCGTAAGATGAATGGAGCAGCTTAGAGTTGTCACTAATAAAATTTTCAAGCGTCGAGTGTGGCTTGGCACTATTGAGGTAGGGTCCCTCTACCAACCACTTTATTTCAAGAATGTTTTAAATTGATTTCGCCTGCCATCTTAATTATACTAATTTATATTCTATTGAAATTATAGAGTAAGTGTTATTATATAATTGTTTTGTTTGATAAATAAGTCATGGTTTTATAGTAAAACCCCTCCAAAGGAGGTTCTCTACCTGAAAAAACTCATAGTGGAGATTTCTACATTGTAGAATTTTGATTAAAATCTATCAATCGATCAATCGATTGTTTTTATGTTGTGCCATGTTATGGTTTCCTAATGTTTGTTGCTTCAATTTTTTTGAACTAAAGTTTATTTATTGAATATTTTTTATTCCAAAACTGGTTTTTGGGGGATTATATGTAATGTATTTTGAATATCACGTATAATGTTATCAAGAGTAGTAAATTTTAAAAATAAATTTGGAAAATATTTAAAATGAAAGTACATTTCAGGAAGTGTTTTAATTTAAATCCTTTTCTGTGATTAAATTGGAAATGGGACTTTTGGATTACTATGAGGATAATTGTTTTCATCATTGGGTGTAGATATTCTTGTTATAATATATGCCCAAACATTTAATGGTGTGGTAATGTTTATGCATTGTCAATTATTTTGTCTCTTGAATCACAATCCTCCATTTCACAGGGATTTAGGATTACTATAGGTGAATGAGTAGTTTGAATCTGACATGACGTATTTGTTAGTGATTTTCTATCCCTTGTCTTTTTTATGGTTTCAATGATTTGGGTTATTAATTGTGTTTGGTCTTATTACAGTCATTACATTTTACTTAACCTGATAGGGGGGGATCAGGGTATGGCTATCAAAACCAATTAAAACACATTACCTTAAATATCTCATTGTCTTGTTTGTATCATGACCTCATAAACTTCATAGTCGCTCTTTTTTATCTTTTGATTAAATTGACCCATTTACCAATTTACATGACCCTTTATTACTATATATTCATTAAGTTTTATTAACTCATTTTTGGTGTGCATGATGTGGTCCATGTTTTTTGATGATTCCTAAGGGGAAACATTTGAGTAGCCATAAATGGACGGTGGGAAAGGATATGGGGAGGGGTGAAAGTGTGGTGTGTAGGGGAGGGGGATGGCAGTGTCGGGGGGTGTCTATAGGGGGGTGCAATGGGAGGGGGTCCTATGTAGGGGTAGTGGGGTGTACAGGGTGAGGGGGTTTGTGTAATGGGGAGGAGGTAAGGGAGAGGTTTTCACAGGTTGGCGAAGTGGGGTGAAAGGGGCATGGGGTGGTGTGAAAGGTGGGGAGGGGTTTGTTAGGGGTAGGTGGGGGTGAAAGGGGGTGGGGTGGTGTCGGGGGTACTAGTGTAGGGGTAGGGGACTGGTGTAGGGGTAGGGGTGAAAGAGCTTCTTTACAAAAAAAATGTCATGAGTTTTTAAGAATAATATAGATGATGTTGATTTGATGCTTTGGTTATTCGTCATAGCTTAAATCCTTGTGGTTAGAGCTGAATGAGTGATGTTTGAAAAATAAAGAGCATTATTAATGTTCTTATTATTTAGTATTGGGATGTACATATCAATCAAGATATTATTTGTTCATTATTGGTTATGAATTAATGTTTCATTTATCATGTTCAATTGAAACACTGATTTCATATATTTAAGAAGTCATTATATCTCATTTCTTTTCCCACTATTTTAGTATATGTGGTTTATTATGATGAGGTCGGTTCTATCAACAACCATCAAACACAGTGATTTTATCGTCTTATTTGGGTAAGGTTTATTTTGTTTTTATTCATTGGCCCTATTTTAATTATGGATATTCTTATTTTTGGTTTCCTAATAGTTTTTAGTGTGTTTTCGATATCGTTAAGGTGGATTCGATTCACCGTTGACGAAGACGAACATGTTTATGCATAGGTATGCATATTCATATATAAGTTCCCCCTTTATATACAATCACTCATGGCAATATGAATATATATATATATATATTGGGGATAGGTGTTCTTATATATTGATAATAAAAATGAATACATGTGTAAGTGTAAAGGGTATATGAAAGAATAAACATATATCTATGGATCCCCTTGTGCATATTTGGCCATGAAAATATGTAAATATGGTCGAGATGCCCTTATATATATGTGATGTTGGATATGTGTGCAAGCGGAAAAAAATAAGAGTCATGTTTTTGTCATCAAAAGCATTGCCTCTTGAGGATGTGGTAGGTTCCCTTTGATTTAACCATTACTGTGAATTCTATAATTTCCTGAATGTTTTAAAAAATTGATTCCATAATTTCTTTATTATTATAAAAATTGTTTTCCTAATAACTACTAGCATTGTCAAGGATGAATATGAGTGTTTCCCTTGAAATTTTTTATAGACCTTATTCATAGAGGTTAACAAATGATAGTAGTTTCGAGATACTATAATAAGAGATGTAAAACCATACACTGATAATATATTATTGAGTCCCAAATTATACACTAGTGAATACATAGAGTATTTCATTACTCCATATGATACATATACAACCTTTGATGCCATGTGGTACTGACCTATACCAAAACAAAAATTTCTTGAATACTTATTAGTTCCAAATATCATTAAGTTCTTATTTCCCCATCACTAAACCACTTTGTAGTAGAATTTTGTTCCTCAATCACCACACAATGCTAGTTGCAGTTAATCAGGATAATGAGATTTGAACATGAGAGATATCTTCTTCTTCTCTACTCTCCCTGTATTTTTATGGAGAAAATATTTTTTTAGATTATTTGAATATATTTCACTTACATAAATCATGAAATCGAATACAAGATTGTAAAAATTGAAATGAAAAGCTTCTTGGAATATATTTTTTATCCTACAGTTCTGTCAACAATGTAGTGTTCATTGAGAGATAAGATGTTTCAAATTATTCTAGAATGGGACCACTTCGATTAGGGAATGATGAAGAATATGGAAGTCTGTAGTTCCAATATAGACACATTTTTTAGGATCTCTCATCTTCTTATAATTTAATTCTTCCTCAACTAACTTCTAAAACATAAACCAGTGCCCCAAAATTCGCCAATTTGGATTTCATTTCAAATTTCACCTCGACATCTGAACCAGTCCCACAACAAAACATACACCTCTAGTAGTGTTTCTTCAGGAAAAACATAAGAAAACACAAAATTCAATCAGATTTTTTTCCATTGAGAAAATGATTATAAAAATTAATTGGTGTGATATCTATAATTCATAGAGAAACCCTAACGTCCATGATTAAAATTTACATTTTCCAAATAAAATTTTTCATATTGATTTCTAAATTTGTCAAATTATAGGCATCTAAAGTGATATTTCAAGAATATTTCTCTTATTTTATTCCTAGAGATAGTTATTTATTATACGATTATACATTGGCAATATGTATGAAACATCTTATTTTACAAAATAGAATTCCCAATTAGACGTATTCTATTTGGAACTTTCTAGATTTATTTCAGCACAACTAGAAATTTAGGATTTCCCAACGGTTTAGATCTGTTGGGAAAGGCTGCAAAACCGTTGGTATATGTTATACCAACGGTTCTGCAAACCGTAGGGAAGTAAGCCGTTGGGAAAAGTGTTTCCCAACGGTTTACAGTGAACCGTTGGGATAGGGTGCTGAAAAATTACCATATCCCAACGGTTCTGGAAAACCGTTGGGAAATCATTTTCCCAATGATTTACAACCGTTGGGATACAGGGCACAAAATTATCATGTTTTTCCAAACGGTTTGGTAAACCATTGGGAAAACCCCAACATATCCTCTTTCCCAATGGTTTAGAACTATTGGGAAAAGTGTTTTACCAAGGGTTCTATGAACCGTTGGTAAAACAAGACCTACACATTCTATGAAAATGATTTTGAACTGTTGGCATACCCTCTACTCGGCAAATTGCACAGCAGCTCTGCAATTTACCCAGCAGATCTCCAATTTGACCCCTGGCTCTCCAATTTTCCCACCAGGTCTCATTTTGTGGGTTCCCTCTCATTTTCAATCCAATTATTGTACCTACAATAAACTAACACATACATATACAATTATTTTAACTCCAATAACCAACGAACACTTACATATAGAGAACAAATTCATACACATTTAACATATAATTGTGGAACTATACACATCAATAATTAAATTAGAATTCATAATGTAATTATAAACATAAATAATTCATTTAGAATTAAATTTAATATTTAGATGAAAATTATATGTTGAATCTGGATGTCAATTCAAAATTTGATCGGTTCTTTGTAATACTATATATTTTTACTTGAAATAATATCTATTTTAAACATAATACATACACCTGGAGAGCTATCGGTCACACTGCGCCTCAGATTGATGCGGGGTTGACTCGTACACGTCACATATGACCCATGGATCGTTGTTCTAATGTATTGACACAATCCGAATGCGTTTGGTCAGTTTTCCGTATTCCAGTTGATGTTTTTCAATTAAAATGACGTACTTTTGAAACAAAAGGCAGGCACTTTGAGTGGTGCCTGCCACACCGTGCCTCAGATTGAGGCAGTGTTGACTCGTACATGTCACATATGACCAATGGATCATTCTCCGAATGTTTTAATGGATACCTAATGTGTTTGATTGGTTTTCCAAATGTACTTAAATTGTTGTCCATTTTATGCAAAAGAGATCCACATAGAGTGATTCCGGCCACACTGTGCCTCAGATTAAGGCGGGGTTGACTCATACACGTCACATATGACACATGGATCATTATGCTAAAGTATCGACACAATCCAAATGCATGTGGTCGGTTTTCCATATGCCAGTTGATGTTTTTCACTTTAAATGACGACCTTCTGAAACAAAATACAGACACTTTGAGTGGTGGCGGCCACACTGCGCCTCAGATTGAGGCATGGTTGACTCATACATGTCACATATGACCCATGGATTGTTGTGATAATTTATCGACACAATCCAAATGTGTCTGGTTGGTTTTCCGTAAGCTAGTTGATGTTTTTCAATTAAAATGGTGTACTTTTGAAACAAAAGGCACACACTTTGAGTGGTTTCGGCCACACCGTGCCTCGGATTGAGTCGATGATGACTCGTACACATCAAATATGACCCATGGATCGTTCTCTTTCAATGGAAACCAAATGTGTTTGGTCGGTTTTCCGTATGTACTTAAATTGTTGCCCATTTTAAGCAAAAGACATACACTTTGAGTGGTGGCGGCCACACCGTGCCTCAGATTGAGGCGAGGTTGACTCGTACACATCACCTATGACCCATGGATCATTGTGCTATAGTATCAACACAATCCTAATCCGTTTGGTCGGTTTTACGTATTCCATTTGATGTATTTTACTTCAAATTATGTCCTTTTGAAACAGAAGACAGATACTTTGAGTGGTGGCGGCCACACCGCGCCTCGGATTGAGGCGGGGTTGACTCGTACACATCACATATGACCCATGGATTGTTTTACTAATGTATCGACACAATCCAAATGTGTTTGGTTAGTTTTTAGTATGCCAGTTGATGTTTTTCAATTAAAATAACGTTCTTTTGAAATAAAAGGCAGACACATTGAGTGGTGCCGGCCACACAGCGCCTCGAATTGAGTTAGCGTTGACTCATTCACGTCACATATGACCCATGGATCGTTCTCCTAATGTTTCAATGGAGACCGAATGTGTTTGGTTGGTTTTCCGTATGTACTTAAATTGTTGTCCATTTTAAGCAAAAGAGAGCCACTTAGATTGATTATGGCCACACCGTGCCTCGAATTCCGGCATGGTTGACTTGTACACGTCACATATGACCCATGGATCATTGTGATAATGGATCGACACAATACGGATGTGTTTGTTTGGTTTTCCGTATGCCAGTTGATGTTTTTCACTTCAAATGACGTCATTTTGAAACAATAGATAGACACATTGAGTGGTGGCGGCCACACCGCGCCTTAGATTGAGGCAGGGTTGACTCGTACACGTCACATATGACCCATGGATCTTTGTGCTAATGTATCGACACAATCCGAATGTGTTTGGTCAGTTTTCTGTATGCCAGTTGATGTTTTTCAATTAAAATGATGTACTATTGAGACAAAAGGCATACACATTGAGTGGTGTCGGCCACACTATGCCTCTTATTGAGGCGGTGTTGACTCGTACACATCACGTATGACCCATGGATCGTTCTCCTAAAGTATCAATTGAAACCGAATGATTTTGGTCAGCTTTCCGTATGTTCGTAAATTCTTGTCCATTTTAAGCAAAAGACAAACACTTTGAGTGGTGGTGGCCACACTGCGTCTTGGATTGAGACGGGTTTGACACATACATACCACATATGACCCATGGATAATTTTGCTAATGTGTTGACACAATCCGAATGCGTTTGGTCGGTCTTCTGTATGCTAGTTGATGTATTTCACTTCAAATTATGTCCTTTTGAAACAGAAGACAGACACTTTGAGTGGTGGTGGCCACACTGTGCCTCAGATTGAGGCAGGGTTGACTCGTACACGTCACATATGACCCACGGATCGTTGAGCTAATGTATCGACACAATCCGAATGCGTTTGGTCTATTTTCCGTATGGCAGTTGATGTTTTTCAATTAAAATGACGTACTTTTGAAACAAAAGGCAGACACTTTGAGTGGTGCTAGCCACACTGTGCCTCGGATTGAGGCGGTGTTGACTCGTAAAAGTCACATATGACCCATGGATAGTTCTATGAATGTTTAAATTGAAGCCAAAAGCGTTTGGTCAGTTTTCCGTATGTACTTAAATTGTTGTCCATTTTAAGCAAAAGACAGACACTTTGAGTGGTGGCCACAACACCGTGCCTCTGATTGTGGCGGGGTTGACTCGTACATGTCACATATGTCCCATGGATCGTTCCCCTAATGTTTCAATGTAAACTGAATGTGTTTGGTTGGTTTTACATATGTATTTAAATTGTTGTCCATTTTAAGAAAAAGAGAGACACTTAGAGTGATTCCGGCCACACCGTGCCTCAGATTCAGGTGGGGTTGACTCATACATGTCACATATGACCCACTGATTTTTGTGCTAAAGTATTGACACAATCCGAATGCATTTGTTCAGTTTTCCGTATGCCAGTTGAGGTTTTTCACTTCAAATGACGTCCTTCTGAAACAAAAGATAGACACTTTGAGTGGTGGCGGCCACACCACGCCTCTGATTGAGGTGGGGTTGACTCGTACATATCACATATGACCCATGGATCGTTTTTCTAATGAATCGACACAATCAGAATGCATTTGGTCAGTTTTTCGTATTCCATTTGATGTTTTTCAATTAAAATGACGTACTTTTGAAACAGAAGGCAGACACATTGAGTGGTGTCGGCCGCACCGCACCTCATATTGAGGCGGCGTTGACTCGTACACATCACATATGACCCATGGATCGTTATCCTAATGTTTCAATGGAAACCGAATGCGTTTGGTCGGTTCTCCATATATACGTAAATTGTTGTCCATTTTAAGCAAAAGAGATACACTTAGAGTGATTCCAGCCACACCGTGCCTCAGATTTAGGCGGGGTTGACTCGTACACATCACATATGACCCATGGAACATTTTTCTAAAGTATCAACACAATCCGAATGCGTTTGGTCAGTTTTCTCTATGCCAGTTGATGTTTTTCACTTCAAATGGCATCCTTTTGAAACAAAAGACACACACTTTGAGTGGTGGTGGCCACAAGACACCTCGGATTGAGGCGGGGTTGACTCGTACACATCACATATGACCCATGGATCGTTGTTCTAATGTATCGACTCAATCCGAATGCGTTTGGTCAGTTTTCCGTATTCCAGTTGATGTTTTTCAATTAAAATGACGTACTTTTGAAATAGAAGGAAAACCCTTTGAGTGGTGCCGGCCACATCGCGCCTCGGATTGAGGCGGCGTTGACTCGTACTCGTCACATATGACCCATGGATCATTCTCCTAATGTTTCAATGGAAACTGAATGTGTTCTGTCAGTTCTCCGTATGTACATAAATTGTTGTCAATTTTAAGAAAAAGAGAGCCACTTAGAGTGATTCTGGCCACACCGTGCCTCAGAATGAGGAGGGGTTGACTCGTACATGTCACAAATTACCCATGGATCATTGTTCTAAAGTATCGAAACAATATGAATGCCTTTGGTCAGTTTTCTGTATTCCAGTTGATGTTTTTCACTTCAAATGACGTCCTTTTGAAACAAAAGACAGACACTTTGAGTGGTGGTGGCACACCGCGCCTCGGATTGAGGCAGGGTTGACTCGTACACGTCACATATGACCCATGGGTCGTTGTTCTAATGTATTGAAAAAATCCGAATGCATTTGGTAGATTTTCTGTATGCCAGTTGATGTTTTTCAATTAAAATGACATCCTTTTGAAACAAAAGGCAGACACTTTGAGTGGTGGCGGCCACACCATGCCTCGGATTGAGGCGAGGTAGACTCGTACACGTCACATATGACCCATGGATCGTTGTGCTAATGTGTAGACACAATCCAAATGTGTTTGGTCAGTTTTCCGTATGTACTTAAAATGTTTTCCATTTTATGAGAATCCTCTGTGCGGGGGGTTGTTCGGGGTCCAAGGAAGAGGGTGGGGGCTGTCTGGGGGGATGTCTGAGGGGCTGTCAGGGGGGCTGTCTAGGGTCCAGGGAGGAGGGTGGGGGGATGTCTGGGGGGTGTTCGGGGGGTTGTCCGGGGTCCAAGGAGGAGGGTGGGGGGGTGTCTGGGGGGCAGTCTGGGGGCTATCCGGGGGGCTATTCGGGGGGCTGTCTGGGGCTGTTCGGGGGGTTGTCCGGGGTCCAAGGAAGTGGGTGGGGGCTGTTCGGGGGGCTGTCTGGGGGGATGTCCGGGGGGTTGTCCGGGGTCCTGGGAGGAGGGTGGGGGCTGTCTGGGAGGCTGTCTAGGGGGTTGTCCGGGGTACAGGGAGGAGGGTGGGGGTTTTCCAGGTTCCATGAAGGAGGGGGGTTCCCAAACACACAACCACTAAAAGACAACAACATCCATAAAAATAGATAATATATAAAAATAACTCAACACCAATACTATACTACGAGTCTAGATAAAACCAACAACTAGAATAGATTAAATATCAAATCTTTGTAATATCAGTCAAAAATGTAGTGGATCAACTTGTCCCACATCACCATCACCATCATCACCATCATCATCATCACTCTCGTCCTCATCCCTGTCATCGTCCTCTCCCTCTCCCTCCTCCTCGTCCTCTCCCTCCTCCCCACCCTCACCACCCACCTCCCCCTCCTCCTCTCCCTCCTCTTCCTCATCAGACTCATCGCCATCATCATCATCAACCTGTAAATCATCCTGAACACCACTAGAACTGCCACCTGGTTCACCATATATAGAACATATCAATGACATTACTCATCAAAATCTGGGATGGCCTCTACTTGAAGTGTAGGACGTAGAACAACAATAAAATTCATAAACACATTGTTTTCCCAAGAAGACTATTCTGCCATATCTGCGGCCCTTTTCTCAGCCTATTCTACCTATGCCCTAACTTGCTGCAGCTCGGTGGAACTACAGCTTGTACCTGAGGAGGGCCAATACCTCGTCGGGGCTATCCTAGGTCAGCAGTGTACTCTTCCAGAATGCTTTTCTCCCAACACCTGATGTAAGTGATCTGTTGGCCCAAAATTGTCTGGTTCTTAGGCATGAAGGGCCTCTAAAGCAGCCTGTTACAAATATAAATATATAATTATGTCACAAAATAGATATTAAAAAATAAATTCAACATATTAAAACTTACAGTCTGCTGCTGAGTTGCTTCATTGACGGCATTTCCATAGTTTTTCCGTCTACTCGAGCAAAACAGTTTTGCTCGAGGCACGCATCCGTCAATATTTTGTATTTTCCTTTACAATGAAATTGAAAACTAAATTTATATGAAAAATATAGCAAACTATTAAATAATTGAAGAAACCAAATAATGTGTAAGTCGTAAAGAAAACTTTTAAACAATTGTTATACCTGCTTCCTCTCATGATCAGGAATCGTAGTGTGTCCCAGTGTGTGGAGGTATTTTTTTGTATCAATGTTCTTTTTATTTTTTCCAGATGATTCCTATATAAAATTCAAAAATGCAACAGATATTATTAATGAAAAACATGAATGTTATTATTTAAATACCTCAAATGTTATTAATACCTTAAACTGGGTACTCGTCTAATGAGTAATCATCTGACGATACTGCACTATAGGACAATCATCCACCACTGGTACTGCCTCTAACTCAGTGCCAACTTTAGAAACCCATCCAATATACAACTCATGCTTTTAGGCTCTCCAAAGCTTGCCTAAATCCTTTAGACGTTCCGATCATGCACCCTCACCATCGAGAAAATTAAATCGAAGCTAAAATCAAAATATTAATTCATATAAATACAAAAATAATTCATGGTATTAAATAGAACAGATATTTTTACCCATATCTCTGCCCAAGCTCTATCCTTGACCTCATGTGGCAAATTTCTCCACGATAGCGGGCAGACGGGAATGATGTCGGAGTACTTGGAAAGCGTCGCTAAAAAACTCCAACATTGCTGCCCTATTTTCTCAACCATTTGGTTGTCTTCATTATAATCCACCATAACCTGTGTGTGGCGGTTCCACACCAAACGCATGTGTGTACGCCCCTGCCCAAACCTCCTGTCAGTAGATGTATCTGTTAGGAAAGAAAAACAAATATTCTATCAAAACATGTTATAATGAAAATAAATATTTCTATAATAATTTGTTAGTGTTCTATAAATATACATGTGCTGGTCTGATTGCTGAGTGCCGATGGATCCACAGAAACTGATGGAACACCCTGTGGTGGAATAGGATTCAAAGACGATGGAATATAGAAGCTCAGAGAGACAGAAGTAGAAGGAAAAGAAAATAGGATAGCTGTTTGATCGGATGCTTACTGAGGAGTGGGAATCACCATGGGATGTGAAAATGATGGGCTAGAAGATGCAGATGGTAGCGAAAATATGGGAGGCCTAAATATACCATGTGTCTCTAATGACACATCGGGATCAGAATGTGGGAAGGATGAAATATCAATGGGAGGGGCAGGGTCTAGTCGGGTACGCGCAGCTGCTCGTCCACCTCTGGTACGAACCCTCCTTGTACCATCGGCCTGAGTACTAGGTCCAGTACTAGGCTCCTCGTCGAATAACTGTCGACGTTTAGGTGGATCCTACAAAAATGTTTACAAAAAAATTAATCACATGAAATTATATATTCTTTAGATATATCAATTTGAAATAAAGTACTCACTGTAGGCACTAATGGTGGAACGCCCATCTCCGTCATTCGGCGATTGTTATCCATCATTTTTTTCCTTCATCTCTCTTCAATTGGATTCATTTCCTGCTTTTGAAAACAAATATGTAATTAATTTGAAATAGAAAACTAATGTGTAACCCAAAAAACTAAATATATGAGGGAATAGGGGATTCATAGGTAATTTAGCTATCAATTGTTTTAGAAGATCTTAAATCGATTTAATATATCATACAAGTTATAATGTTCACCAAGTTAGAAATATTTTTTGACTATGTTTGAATACAGTTCAATTCCAAATTATAAAATGCAATTCAAATAAAACTGCAACCAATAAACATTGAAAATTCATATAATGGTCAATTAAACTATCAATTGTTTTAGAAGATCTTGAATGGATTTAATAAATCATACAAGTTGTAATGTTTAGCAAGTTAAAAATATTGTTTGACTATGTTTGAATATAGTTCAATTCCAAATTAGAAAATGCAATTCAAATAAAACTGCATCCAATAATCAATGAAAATTCACATAATGGTGAAGTCATCAATAAATTGCTTTAGAAGAGCTTGAATGGATTTAATAAATCATACAATTTGTAATGTTCACCAAGTTATAAATATTGTTTGACTATGTTTGAATGCAGTTCAATTCCAAATTAGAAAATGCAATTCAAATAAAACTGCAACCAATAAACATTGAAAATTTACATAATGGTCAAGTCTGCTAAAACATATTTGTGATCAATACTAAATCAATTTGAATATTACCATCCTTAACAACCCAACTCGAGATAAACCAAACGAATTGAGAACATGGATGAATGATTCTATATATTTTCAACCACAACTATAGTTTCACAATCAACTCTGACAATTGAGCTATTTCAGTCATCAAAAGAAATAAATGGATTGGTTCCAATGGCACTAGGGACACTGTCAATTCCACCATCACCATCATCAAAACTATGTCTTGGAATTACATCATCTATGACACCAAATTCAGGTTGAAGTTGCTCTTTGACATAAAAAACATGTTTATCCATTGATGCCAACACATATGGTTCTTCGGTAGCAAGAGTGCAAGCCATATTAATTACTCGAAATCCAAAATCATCAATAAATGTGCCAGGTCTCATCATCGAATCAAACCAATGATATTTCATCATTGTGACTCGCCCATGAGAGTAATAATCCGATATTGTTATTCTCTCAAAAACTCCATAATAACCAACATTTTCAAATCGTGGTCTCCTATCTGATGCACTGGCATAACAATATGTGGTGGGAGTAACCATACCACCATAATGTTGTGGTCTCATGTTCATTGCTCATTCTGGGACAATAAATTTGTACCCATTGATAATAATTGTTTTATAGTCATGAACCATGATATTAGGACCAAAAGCCAAAGCTCTTATTTCCACAGAGATAGAGTCAGCAGACAAAATCAATACCTGCAATATAAATGACTATTAAAGTTAATTAAATATTGATATATTTATTTTAAAGATTAATTTTTTTATACCTTCAATTTTAACAAAGCAGAAAACTCTTTGCTATGAAAGTCTCTCTTCTTATCAAAGATAAAGAACGATGCTTCCTATTTATTATTGTTTTATGTTCCCTGTAGATAAAAAATATTAATAGTTTAACAGATATATATGTAAGATATACATAATCAATTTAGTTACCTGATATAGTCATTGAACAAATCATAGTTGAATAAAATTGTGTGATGTTCCATCTACCGCTCTTCATGGATTAATGTCTTCAATGTATATGATCCAGGAATTCCTCCTGGATAGTCAGATACAGCATGCATGTGAAAAATGATGGAGGAAATATTTTCTCCAACTCACACAAAATTAATGTGGCATCTGTCAACATTTTTTACAAGAAATTCTAGGACAACTTCTTAGCACAACGATCTCTAAAAAATGGCACAACCAGATAACAACCACCCTTACATTATAGGACAAAAGTTGACGGATTTCTATTGGAAGCAACTCATGTAGTAGTATGTGATAATCATGAGTCTTCAATGATTTTAGCTTCAACTCTCTTCTGTTGACCCATTTAGATATGTTTCTTGAATAGCCATCAGGAACTCTAATAGTCTCTAATACTTCTAGAAGTTGTTTTTTTCGCATGTGTCATCACATAAGAAGCACATGGAAGTTGCCATTTATTTTCATTGATACGCACAGGATGCAATGCTGGTCTGATGCCCCAATCCACCAAGTCATACCGAGATCGTAAATAATCTTTTGTCTTCCCCTTGACATTTAGAAGAACCGAAAGAAACATTTCGCATATATTCTTTTCAATATACATTATGTCTAAGAAATGACGTAACAAATTGGTTGACCAATAAGGAAAATCAAAAAGATACTCTTCTTCCTCCAATTGTAACAGGTTTCAGTGGAAACATTCTTTCTCTTTCCAGATTTCATTTGACCCTTCCTGAATGAAAAACTGAAATCTTTCAATTCATTAAGCACATCAGTTCCAGACATACACTGAGTTGGTTCAACGGTCTCTATTGTATTATCGAATTTTCGACGATTCGTTCTATATGGATGATCCTTTGGAAAGAATCGTCGATGTCCCATAATACTGAAACTACAGTGATGTTTCAGTCATCTAGATCATGTATTCTTCATAAAAACTAGACATGACAGTTTTCCCTTCATGCTCCATCCATACATCATTGCATAAGCTAGAAAGTCATTGATCGTCCGCATAAGCGCATCACACATCTGAAATATGTCTTTCGAACACGCCTCATATGTGCGCACACCCACATTCCAAAGAAGTTTCAACTTTTTTATTAAAGGTTGCATGTATACATCCATATCAATGCCAGGATCAGAAGGACCAGATATGAGTATACTAATGAAAGTGAAAGGTTTTTTTATACACAACCATGGGGGAAGATTATAAATGTGCATAAAAACTGGCCATGTGCTGTGCGAAGTAAGCATCTGCCCAAACGGATTAAAATCCTCGCATGAAAGACCCAGCCTCAAATTATGCACGTCAGATTCAAAATCAAGATGTCGAGCATCAAATCTTTTCCATGAAAATACATCTGCAGGATGAACCAACTCATCATTAGTCTTCTTTCTCTCAGTATCATGCCATCTCAATTTTATTGATATGTCATCAGACATAAAAAGATTCTGAAGTCTGGGGATCAATTGAAAGTGCCAAATTACATTTTGTGGAACGCGGGATGGTGTTCCATCAGATTTTGACTTCCAGCAGGATGTGCCACATTTTATACATTCATTTCATTCAGTGGTTTCCTCCTAGAATAAACTGCAATCTTTCAGGAAAGCATGAATTTTGTTTCTTGAAAATCCATGTTCCTCAACTAACTTCCATGCCATATAGTGGTTTGAGGGAATATCTGCATCATCTGGAAGTAAATCCTTCAAGAGGGTAATAATGTAATCGATTGATGTATTAGAAATTCCATACATAGTTTTCCCATGAAACAATCAGATTAAAAATTCCAGCTTTTTCATTTTATCGCATTGTCGATATACTGGAGTCGTGGCAGCATCATTCAATTTTTTCACCCTATAAATATCATCATTTTGACTAGATGCATCAGCTGTCCTCATATTGAAGTCTTCATGAGTTGAAATCCTTTCTTTTTCATGATGATTAATAAAAGGAAACCGATCATGTAACAAATTCTCCATTCCAGTCCTTTCATTTCGATCATCACCAATTAGAGATTTCATTTTCTCCCCATTGTGATACCACACAAAGTAGTTTTCTTGAAAAACATTTTTGGTTATGTGGTAGCTGACTTCTTCATGGCTCAACCAATGTCTACCAACACAATTGGAACATGGGCAGTGTATGAGACCACTATCTGAGGCATTGTGAAATGAAAAATCTATAATGCTCTCCAAATTGTTTTGAAAATTGCTTGAGATCAGATCGGTTACATACATCCAACTTCTGTCCATTCTGTAAAAAGAATTTACATAAGTCATTTTTTCATTAACAATTCAATTGGATTGAACTTTAATATAAAATACATTTAAGTAAACGATAAAGGAAGAAAAATAATCAAGGTATCAACTACACATGTGAAAAAAACATACAAATGTGTTATTGAAAAAATGTAAAACCAACAAGAACATAATGTGTTATATCACATCACAACATGCCTCATCCTATAACCATATTAGTAGGGTATCATGAACATGACTAACATCAACCTCGTGCCATCCTCCTACCCTACATGACCCCAACCACATGCCACATATTATTATATCCTTATAATATCACACCTCACTGGAAAACACTATGGAAATAATAGTACATCTCACCTGAAGAAACATGGACAATCACATCACATCGTGCCTAAAAAAACATGGTCAATCACTTTTGAAGGATGATTATGGAGGAATATATGGTAGCTATCCAACCATATAACCACTATCCTAGATATTAGAAAAAATACCCATAACTCAAAACCCATGATCGTTGGTAATTTTATCCAAATCTGCTTGGGAATGTGTAGAAATAATATAAAAATACATGATATATAGATAGCACAAAATACTCAACCTATGCGTTCACATTAACTACATAATCACACACTTCACTACTACCATAAAACAGATAAACCAAACCACCGCCACACAAGATGCATAGAATTTCTCACTTTCATTTATAATCCACTTCATTCACACATACATTGTCTATTCATTTAATGTTAAATTAATTAATTCCATTTACCACACATACATTTCTATTCCATCTCATTTATTTAATATCTTTTTTTTTTGTTTTAACAGCATAATTTATTCCATAGATAACAAGGAAAATAATAAAACCACCACACAATAATTCACCATCTCACAATAACCATCGACGCCATGTTACATCGACTAACCATCTCACCAAAACAACCATATATCACAACAAAAATAATGTACATCACAAACCACCGCACAACCAAAACCACCTCACCACATCATACACCACAAATTCATCACACAACACCTCCACACGACACAACACCACCACACATCATCACTATCATACAACATCACATGTCACATCCATGCCCACTAACCATCACATTACAACCCAACATATCACAAAGCCCAACCGGTCACCTCAATCCCCATAAAACAACCTACAACATACAATTAAACACAAAAAAAACCTCTCATAGAGGCAACATACCCCAACTTCCACAATTTATTTATTCAAGGTGTTTTATTATATTACCCCTTTATTTAGAATGGAAATTATAACACAGCTGATATTACAGGGGAAACTAATTAATTAACAAAATATTCATTCATTTCCCTATTTTTTACGGTGAAATCACCTCAAAATACAAATATAAAAATAAAATATTAGATTAATAACAATAAAAACAAGGTACCATATGTGTATAAAGAATAAAATACCTGATTTGAGATGATTCAGATGGGTTTTCACCTATTCAGATGGGGGAGTTCGAGAGTAGCAAAGAGATGGAGCTGGATTGATAACTTAAAACTAAAATATTAGAACAATTACAATATAAATAAGGTAGTATATGTGTATAAGGGAAAAAATACCTGATTTCAGATGGTCTTTCACCTCTTTGGATGGGGGAGTTCGCGAGAGGAGCAGAGTGCTGGAGAAAGAATGAATTTAGGGTTCTGTCGCGAATGGGGGAGAGCAGCAGAATAGCTGTATTTGGGGGAAATCTTTCCCAACAGGTTTTAAAAACCATTGGGAAAGAGATGTTCAGGGTACCCTTTCCCAACGGTTCTATAAAACCATTGGAAAAAGGGTACCCTTTCCCAATGGTTCTGTTGAACCATTGACAAAAGGGTGACTTTTCCCAACGGTTTTAGTGAACCGTTGGGAATGGATTACTTGACCATTTCTTTACCAACGGTTTTATGAAACCATTGGTAAAGAGTCCCCTAATCCTTCAGCACCAACGGTTTAAGCAAACCGTTGGTAAACACCCATTGGTAAAAACCAGAATTCCAGTAGTGCAGGCTCAGTTGTTTTGAACAGTGGTTTCCCAAAGCTAAAAAACTAGACTACCTTGTTCTGAATCACTTCCCTTAACTGCCATATGTTTAGAAAGGATATTAACTTTCTTGTATTTATTATTGAAATCACCACTACAATCAAACCGATTTTTTATATGGATTATTATAGTACTTACTACTGCGCCACAATACCTCCAATGTAGTCATATTAGCCAATGAAATATGAAATTGGTCTCTAAATCTACTAGAACCAATAGTTAAAAAATTATACATATTTACATAGATATTTAAATGATTTTGGAACCTATTACAAAACTATAGTACAATAAAAATATCTTTATTCCATATAAAATAATTTATAATTATGATGAAACTCTTTTTAGTGAATTGGACTTGATCCCCTATACATTCCCTTCAATCCCAAGCCCATTCATCCTAAACAAAAAACCATTTAAAGAACAATATTTTATCCTTTTATGATTCACGTCCCTCCATGAATCCTTCCACCACATTGAAATATTTATATACACATATATTTTCCCATTGTTTTCTCTTCAACCAAATAGGTCTCATGAATTCAGATGTTGGTCATTGGAATGTATACTCCACAAGAGCTTGATGCAATGTCATACTTTAAATGAAAGCATTTTGAACCCCAAATCACATAGAAATAATCAAATATGGGCATGATTATAAGAAAAAATAGCAACAACCGGCATTGATGTAGCGATATTCATCTACTCTTACTCCCCATTTTTCATCTCGGACTACAATGTCGATGAAAAAAATTGATCTTAGTGACTTGTTGGTTCAGTAGGATCATGTGCTATTTCAAAAACCAAATTCTAATCCGTTCACTACATCTATAAAAAAACTAAATTTCCCACAGCACCCATAGTTTATGTTTCCTCAATAGTTTTAATTTCTTCATTTGTTTTAACATTCAGACCCTCGAATTATTCTACCATCACACCAACATATCTATTAATCGACAGTGTTGTTAAGTGAATCCAGGTAGGCCCATTCTTTTTCATTTCCAAAAAAAATAACAATCCCATGACATTAGATTATTAATGAATTATTCCATCAATAACATCATCATTTCTTGTGTTTTTTGGATTGAGTAATTTCCTCTCTTCTTTTAATCAAGTGAAACCACACAATAGACACCATTTTTTAATGGATGTTTTTTTATGTTGATTTCATCTATTATGTGAGTAGATAACAACTCTAACTATTGTTTCCATTATTAATCTATTAATTACCCTCCATAAATATATGGATCAGAGCCTTAATCTACTAGGGGAAGGGGTCATTCCAAGGGGAGGTGGGTCTGTCCAAGAGTGGGGTGTGCAGTGGGGGTGTCATGCAGGGATGGTGCAAGGGGGTACAACAGGGGGTGGTGCAAGGGGGTGTGTGTGAGGGGAAAAGTTTGTGTAGTGGGGGGGGGTCTAGTAGGGGTGGTGCGGGGGGTGAATGGGTTGTGCACGGGGGGTCTGTGCAAGGAGACATTGGTGTGCGGTGTGGGGGGGGGTGCAATGAATTTTTAAGGGTGGTGCACGGGGGGATGTGCAGTGGGGTTTTCCAATAGTGGTGGTGAAAGGGGGTTCAGTATGGGGGGTCCAAGGGGTGTCCAATATGGGATCTCTCTAGGAGGGGGTGTGTGTAGTGGTGCTGTTCAGCATGGTTTGTGATAGGGGATGCAGTAGGGGTGGAGCAAGGGGGTATGTGCAAGGGGACATGGGAGTGCAGTGGGGGGTTGTCCAGCAGGGTGTGCAGTGGGGGGAGTAGTGGGGGTGTCCAACATGGTTTGTGCAAGGGGGTCCAATAGTTGTGGTGCAAGAGGGATCTAGTAAGAGTGGTGCAAGGGGGTGTGGGTGGTAAGGGGTGTGTACAAGGGGATATAGGTGTTCATGGGGTGCAAGGGCTGTTTGTAGGGGTGGAAGGGGGATATGCAGGGGGTGTGTCCAGACAGTGTTGTGCATGTGGGTCCAATAGGGGTGGTGAAAGGGGTGTCCATCAGGGGATGGGGGTCTGTCCAGGAGGGGGATTTTTCTAGGATAGGGGGTGTGTAGCTGTCTAGTAGGTAGAGAGAAAGGGAGGTCCATCAGGGGTGGTCCATGGGGGTGTGTGCAAGGGGACATAACAGGTCACTGGGGGGGGGGTCAAGCAAACGTGGTTCCAGGGGTCCAATAGGGGTGGTAAGAGTGGGTCTAGGAGAAGTGGTGCAAGTGGGTGTGGGTAATGGTATAGGGGTGTGCAATGGGTGGGGGATCCAGTATGGGTGGTGTGAGGGGGGTCCATCGTGGGTGGTTCAAGGGGTGTCCAGTAGGAGAGGGGGTCTGTTTTGGATAGGGGGTGTGCTGTGGGGGTGTCCAGCAGGTTCTGAGAAAGGGGGTCCAGTAGTGGTGGTGTAAGGGGGTTTGTGCTAGGTTCCAAGGGTGTGTAGTGGGTGTCCAGCATGGTTTGTTCAAGGGGGTCCCGCAAGGGGTGGTTCAAGGGGGTGTGTGCATGGGGGAAGGGGTGTGCACTGGGGGAAAACTAGGGGTGGTGAAAGGGGGGTCGAACAGGGGTGGTTTATGCGGGAATGGGTGTCCAAGGGGGTGTTGGCATGGGAATAGTGGTGAGAAGGGGGTACAAGCGATGTTTAAGGGGGGGGGGGGTCAAGGGGGTTGTGCATGGGGGGTGTCTAGTAGGGGTGCTGTTAGGGGTGTCCAGTAAGGGAGGGGGTCTGTCCAGGAGGGGGTGTAGTGGGGGTGTCCAATAGGGTTGGCGCAATGGGGTCCAGAAGGTGTGGTGCATGGGGGTCTATGTAAGGGGACAAGGGTGTGTATTGGGGGGTCCAACATGGGTGGTGCAATGGGGTCCATCAGGGGTGGTGCAAGGGGGTCCAGCAGGGGTGGTGTAAGGGGTGAACAGCTATGTGGAAGGGTATAGGGCTGTGTATGGAGGGGGTGCATGGGTTGTTTAGAGGGGGGAAATGTGGGTTGTGCAGGGGGGGTGCAAAGGGGGTCGTGTAGGGGATGTCCAGTAGTTTTGGTCCAAGGGGTGTCGAACATGGGGGATTGTAGGTGTGCAGGGGGGGTGTGCAAGGAATAGGGTGTGTAGGGGTGGTGTGGAGGGTGGGGGGTGTTCACTAGGGTGGTGGAAGGGATGTGTAGGGTTAGTGTGAAAGGGGACAAGGGGTGCAAGGGGGGTTGTGTAGGGGGGTGAATGTTGGAATATGGGTGTACCATGGGTGTCTGTCTACATGGGGGCCTGGTGTCCAAGGGCGTGTCTAGGGGGTGGGGGGATGTGCAGGGGGTGTCCAGTATGGGTGGCATAAGGGGGGTCCAACATGGGTGTGCAGTGGGTGTGTGCATGTTTGTAAGAGGACTGAGGGTGAAAGGGTGTGTGTAGTAGGTTCTAGGGATGTGTAAGGGGAGTTCAAGGGGGGCTATGGAGGGGAGGGGGGATTCTGTCTGGGGGTGGTTGTCCAGAGGTGGGAGGGGTTCTGTTCAGGGGGTGTCCAAGTGGGGGTGTATATCCATGGGGGGTGTCTGGGAAAAGGATGTGTAGGGGGTGCATGGGGATGTGTAGGGTGGTGGGGTGATGTTGTCCAGAGGTGTCTGTCTAGAGGGGAGGGTCTATCCAGGGGGTGTCCAAGAGGGGTGGGGGGCTACTTCCAAGGGAGTGTACTGTAGGGGCGGTGTAGTGGGGGTGTCCAATAGTGAATGTGCAAGGGGTGTGATGGTGAGCAAGGGGGTGCGTGAAACAGGATAGGGGGTGTGCATGGGGTGTAAGGGGTGTGTAATGGGGGTTCAAGGGGCATGAGGTGCAAGGGGATAAAACCAGCTAAGCGGTGATGGTTTTTTTAAAAATGTGAAGACCTATATATTCATTTTTATACTGTGGATATATAAATCTAGACACTATTTTAAACCATGGCTATAGATGATGAGTTATTTTAGCCTCTCACTCAGTTTCAAACATTGGCTATAAGTTTTAGCCAATATCCCTCCCAATACCATCACTGGTTGAATAAACCATGGCTATAACCTTTAAAAAAAAAATTTTGGGGCTATAGCCACAGTTTAAAAATGTTGATATAACATTATTTTATAATAGTGTTAGTTAACAGATGAATATTTTCACATAAATGAAGTATGCTTCCTTGTTTTCTTATTCTATGATGTAATTATTCAGATCTAGTGAAAATATCATAAATTTTGTTCCTAGTACATGCTTTTTCCAATGAATCAAATGGTCCCTTTGATCATCACAGATTTATGGATTTATGATTGTTAAATTTCTCCTAATAATATTCCCTATCACTCTCCATCAAAACCAGATGGTTAGTTTTCTCTTTCATATCCATGTTTTTATACATGGAACCCTATAATGTGTTGTTTTTCATAACCTTCATACCAACATTTCATTATTTTAAAATATATGTCTCATTAATGAATTTTTTTAATGTTGGATTTCAAATAAGCTATTCTGAAATATCAAACACCTAGTTTTAAATCATAAGGTTAAATTTTGAGGAAGTAATTTTTTGAAGGAGGGGGTAATTTAACACCCCAACTTTCAAGGTATGCTTCATTTTATAAATAATTCATTATCCTACTTGTACACAACACCCAGTTCAAGTGCACCACGACCTATCAAACTAGTCCTTTAAAAAGTTGATTATTAATAGTATTAACCACATATTTAATCTATATATCCCATATAATTTAATCATTCATATTTTATGATTCATAGACATATTATAAGGTTAAATTCAATTTTTCAGATAAAATAAGTATTTTAAAAAAAATGTTGTTTTCCAGCATTTAATGGAGAACCCTTTTTCAATAAAATATTTGAAACTTTTATATATTAAATTAAATGTAATTAAATAATTATTTAGAATCAGTACATAAAATTTTAGTTTGGAGAAATTTTTGGTTCTTTTCTGATAATTCTATATTTTGATGAATATTAAAAAATAGTCAATTTTAATTGAAAATATCGTTATTAAATGAAATAATTTATAGAGTAAAATTAATAATTTGAGTGGTTTTAAAGTTTAATTAGATAATAATTTTATAATTTAATATAAAATTGGTTATCGTAAGTAATTTCAAATTTAAATTGAACTTAAACACATGTCAATATTTTGATATTCTTTACTTCATAAAACACACGTTCATTTTTTGACAACTTGAATTAATTAGAAATTAATTTATAACAAAGATGTGTTTTGAATTTTGAAAAATGGATTCCATATTTGGAATCATAAGTTTTAAACTTTTCAAATAGTTACCTTTAATTTATTGACATTATGAATTGTAACTTTAATAATTATTTTTATTTACAATGGTTTAAGGGTGAATCAGGTAAATAAGGGTAAAAAATAAATATTATAATTTTATTAATCTATCCTAACACACATATTAATCCTCTTTTATGATATATGTCCGACCATGTACATCCTTAGGATGATTTTAAGACCTCATGGGACCACTTGGGTGTGATAAAGGTGTGTTATAAGATTTAATTTAAAGTAAATATATTTTTTACCTAAACAACTATCTTTTTCTTTAAAACATTAATATAGGGTTATGTGAATGATATAATTTTAAATAAAGTTCAATTTGATAGCTAAAAATATTTCCTAAATAATGATATTTTATTTATAAAGTTTATATATTAGATATATATATTAATTTATGACAAAATGATGATGCTATGATTAACTTTTAAATGAACGACTCATTGAAATGAATTTATAAATAATAATATAAATGTAATTTGAAAATTTTTATATGATCCATGAATATTATGGATGAAATTTACTTATTATGTATGAGTTAATTTCTTTTTTAGAAGTAATAATGTCGTAATAACTTAAAAAAATTACTAAATACTATCAAAATTGAAATAAATGATTTTTTAAAACAAATAATATTTTATTAAATGATATAAAAATAGAAAAAATATATGATAAAGCCAAATTACATAGATAATTTTATAAATATTAATAATTATCAACTTTTAAATATCCTGGAAATTTAATGATACTAAATTAACTCTATAATATAAAAATAAAAGATGACATGCTATGTATTAAACAAAATAACTGAGGGTCAATCCCAAAAGATGTAGTTAATTTCATGGACTAATCATTTATAAAAGTAATTTTACGTGATAATTTAGTCACATACTCATCTTATAATTGAAATAAATTACAATGTAACTATAATAAACCTAAAATAAATTTTTAATATATTAATATTAGATGTTTTTTCTAACGTGCCCCTCATCTCTCTTATAAAAGGGAGCCACCCTTTCACTTTAATATCAAAATCAAAATCCCTTTGGCTGGACCAAATCCTACACATTTATCCACCCAACCTCAATAAATTCATTCTAGAGGATACACATTGGGAACAAATCCATCATATGGAGTCCTTTTGTGAAAATTATATGGAGACACCCGGAGAAGAGTTAATCATTCTATCCCTTCTTTCAAAATTATTTTTGTCCTATACATCTTCTTTATCTATTGATTCTATAACAAAGTAATTAATCCAGAATATTCCAAATGCTGACATGTAATTATATTTTTGTTGCAAATATATTCCTAATTTTACTTATCCAACAAAAAATCCATATCACCATGCGTTTGGGTGTATGTCTTACTGTCTCCATGTCGTGGTGTAAATTTTTTTTCTTATACACATTATTTATATGGGTATAATGATAAATATAATGGTTGTAAATAAAAAATATAACATTATATTGTCTCGTTACAATTCATACTCCATCCTGTTCAATACCATTTAACCGTTAAATAAATGATATCATCGTTGGTACGTAAGCATGGCTTACCGTCTCCACGACGTTATGAGACTCATCATCCATGCTCACCATCCACGAATGATTAAAAAAATATATTATTCATATTTATGAAATATATGAAATAATAAGTCTATTGGAATGATATGTATATATATATATATGTCTTTTAGTTAATTCCATTCATTACTATAAGAAAATAGAAACAATGTTCATTCTAACAAACAGACTACCGTCTCCATGAATGGAGTATTCTATTTCATATATAAATATAATATATATATTTATATAATGAATATATATAATATATAAATCATATTATACATTCTCGAGGTAATTAATTCATGATCTATGTAATATGGTCAAGGATAACGAGTCGAAACCCGTATGATAATCAAAGCGATTATTACCCGAAACGTGGCATTGACATTGAACTGATAATAAATTATTAAAATAATGTAAGTAATGAATAATAAATAATATAACAAATGTTATGTATATTCTTATATAAAGTAATAATATGTTTAAAAACATTATACATGAGTTTCAGACATGTATAGAGATTATCAGACCTAAGGTAAGGGTCAATTCATCAATCTCATTATTATCAGATATTGTTTACATGTAATTATTTTTTAGGACATATTTATCATCTATGTCCATGTCTTATAAAAATGTCTTCAAAATGAGTCTTTTATGGTTTTATAGAAGGGAATATTTAACTAGATCAAAATTTTAAATATTTTAATGATTTATTCTTCTAAATCTATTTAATTAATGTCCATGTTTTCCAAATTGGTATTAAAGATTTAATTGTAGGGAAATAATTGTTTTAAAATATTAATTCATTTCAATAGTTTCAAATTCATATGGGACACATAGATTAAAAAATATCATTTAAATAACTTTATAAAATTTGTGTTTTTATATGTTTTCATGAAAAAGGGATATTTTTCTCAAACAGTTTTAAAGATCATTTTCGACTAAGTAAACATTCTTTACAAGATATTATTATTGATTGAGTTAAACTTATAATAAAAAAATATTCCATAATTTAGTGAATGTGTTAAGATATGGTTGATTATGGTTTTTATATTTTAATACCATTCATGGTTTAGGGTTAATGTATTAACATATTTTATACTAGTTTTAATACGAATGATTTTGATATGATCCAACCATTTCATATAAGGATTGTATTGCACATAGTAATTGATGGGTGGGGACCACTATATCCCCTTAATGCATCAGTTGGTATCATGAGTCAAACTAGTTTCTTGAAACAAGGCATTGATAAAGTATTTCAGAATGGTCTTGGTACAATGACTTCATGTAGTGGTTATGATGTCTAGAATTATGCACTCCCCTGTTATGACATTACATACTATTTTTGTAGGTTCCGGGCACAGCGGAAGCGCGTTGTTGGGTTTTCCCAACATTAATTTTAATGTTAAACAATGTTAAATCTGAGATCTGTCACGATATAAAATGCAGAATCTTCAGAATAGAAAGAAGAACGAAAAGAAAAGAAGTGTCCCGGAACCCTTGAGGAGGATCATCATATGTTGATTATAATTAATTTAATTAATGCATATGAATTACCTCTTTGGAATTCTTTCTTCGTGGATGTGTCCGGTCACGATTTGGTGATCCGTCATTGCGTCGTAGAATCCAAGTGTAGGATTCCTATAGTGGTGATCCACATGTGTGTCACGTATCACTGGACGTCGCCAAAGGGGTCTCCGGGTGCTAGCGTGGAAGAAACTTTGCTTGCGATGTCCGCCTTTGACCGCCTTGATCCAGTTGAGGATCTTGATCTCGAAACATGAGGGAATTCTTGGTGGAAAGGGAATTCTCTCTTTGGCTTGAGGGTATTTCCAAATACATTGTTCACAACAATGTCTCTGATTCTATGTGAATAATTTAATTGGGATTATAATACATAGAATAATAAAATGGATTAATTTCCCGAAAAAATTTAATCATTTAATTTAATTCTTAGTAATAACACATGTCTTAATAATGACTGTTGACCATCATTATTACTTGAAAGGCACCCAACGTATTACATTCAATATCATTTAATTAAATATAAATTAATTTCTCACGAATCCAGAAAAACAAACTACACGGCGTGTATATAAATATACACAACGTGTACTTTTATTTTTTCATTTTATTTATTTCTTCCACCATATTTATTAGACCTTGAATAATGACTATTTATTTCTTTAATAAATGTAACTGCATTACATTCTAATAAATATATATTATTTCTCCCACACTATATTCTCTCGAATAACTAGTGTCGAAACAAATGCGATCAGGAATCCTTAAATAATTATTCAACCACAGTCGGAAATAATATTTATTTAACTTGTTAAATTAATATTTAACTAAGATACATGGACACACTTAGTGTGTGACCCGCTAGGCCTCTTTCTCAGTGGCATTAGGCTGAGCCTACCTAATGTCCAAGGTTAGCATCTAGCGACACGTCAAGGAACCCATAGAGAAAGAAGTTAACGCCGCAATGACGTGTCACCTCCTACGAATGCTTACCGTGTAATATAATTTCTTTGCCTCGATATCTCCAATCAAGCGGGTTGCATGCTAGTTCCATCAACCCATGTGCTTGATTATTCTTTCTTTGAATTTACGGAATTGAACTTGCCCATACCTTACCATGGCCATGGATTTATTTAGGCTATATCAATTCCATAAAAGGGCCTGAGATATCTACTTTTGTTGTGGAACAAAAGGGAAAAATCCTTTCTCGCATTATCTATTAATGCGGTATTACTCGTGACGCACCCAACATATCCTACCTCGCTTCGAATAGTGTGTCATCATATTTTTTGTCAATACATCTAAGTGCGCGAGTTGTAATACCAATTAATATTAATCTTAAAGTCTAAGGACCAATACACACGTCCGCAGATTGGAACATCCAATGACACTATGAAATGTGAATTTCCTACTGGAGGGTCTCGTTATCATAATATACTCCTGGATATTACCAAGGGCGCACACCATGAGAAGGTGCCTCAATATTTTATGAGTCCTCACCCCTAATGACCTGTATTATTTGTGTCCCTAAAATAATATCATTCGTCCATAGAACATACATTCAAGAATAGTGTTATGGCACATCCGGGTTCTCATCATAGCAGGGATCCGCTACGACCCTTTAATGAAAAAGTTGTCCTTAGGACATTATCACATGACATGTCACATAGAAGAACAATCAATATGTGATAATGATTTTATTTAATGAATAAAGTACAATGTAGTTGGTTCTAGACCACCAACTCCAACAGACTCACACTTAGACTAGAGCCAACTGCTAACAACCATTAACCCGCTAGCTCTCGCATGATATTCATTCTTCTACTAAGATAGGCCTTTAGTAACGGGGTCCACCACGTTCTCTTCCATGGACACTCTGCTCACTTCAACTTCTCCCATTTGATAGAAATCCCTCAAGAGGTGATACTTCCGGAGTATGTTCTTTGTCAGTTGATGTGACCTTGGTTCTTTTGAAAGAGCCACCGCTGCAGTATTATCACAATACAATGTAACGTAATCATTACTTATAGGCACCAAATCAATCTCCTGGACAAAGTTCCGAATCCAGACGGCTTCCTTGGCTGCATCAGAAGCCGCTATATACTCAGAATCCGCTGTAGAATCGGCGACAAGTGGCTGCTTTGAACTCTTCCAACTCACAGCTCCTCCATTGAGACAGAAAACATATCCAGATTGCGAATTCAGATCATTCTGATCTGTTTGAAAACCATCATCATCATACCCTCTGATGACAAGCTCCTTTTCTCCTCCAACCACTAGGAACATATCCTTAGTTCTTCTTAGATACTTAAGGATAGTCTTAACAGCAGTCAAATGTTGTTCTCCTGGATCTGCTTGATATCTGCCTACCATGCTCAGTGCATAGGGAACATCAAGACTGGTACAAAACATGGCATACATGATGGATCCTATAGCCGAACCGTATGGGATCTTGATCATCATATCTTTCTCCTGTTGTGTGTGGGGACACATTTTCTTAGAAATATGTAAGCCATGTGACACTGGAACCAGTCCACTCTTGGATTTTTCCATACTAAATCTATTTAGTATCTATTCAATGTATGTACCCTAACTTAGTCCAAGTAGCCTCTTGGATCTATCACGAATTATCTTGATCCCTAGAATGTAGGCAGCTTCTCCTATGTCCTTCATGGAGAAACACTTGTTCAACTAGTCCTTAATCGTTTGTAAGGCTGGTACGTCGTTTCCAATAAGAAATATGTCATCATCATATACCACTGGGATGAGGACCGCATTCCCATTAAACCGATTATAAACACAAGGCTCACATTCATTCTTAATGAAACCAAATTCTTTTATGGCTTCATCAAATTGAAAGTTCCATGACCTGGATTCTTGCTTCAATCCATTAATGGATTTTTGCAACATTGCAAACCCGTTTGGCTTCACCTGGTGTCACAAACCCTTCTAGTTGTGTCATATAGGCATCTTCTTGAAGGTTCCCATTATGGAATGTTGTTTTGACATCCATCTGCCAAATATCGTAGTCATGGTAGTCTGCTATGGCATGTATTATTCTTATGGATTTAAAAATGGAAACTAGCGAGAAGGTTTCATCATAGTCAATTACTTGATGCTGTCTGAATCCTTTAGCCACTAGCCTTTCATTATAGGTGCTAACTTGACCTTCCATGTCAAGCTTTCTTTTGAATTCCCATTTGCATCCAACAGGCTTTACATCAACTAGCTCATCGACCAGAAGCCAAACTTGGTTCTGATACATGAAATCCATCTCAAAATTCATATCTTATAGCCATCTTAGAACTTCTGATCTTTCCGATGCTTCCTTGTAGGAGAGAGGTTCATAATTGTCCAACAATAATGATTCACCATCCTCGATGACTAGGAAACCAAATCTCTCTGGTTCCCTTACCTCTCTTTAGCTCCTACGTAGTACTTGTGTTTCTGGAACCTCTTCCATGGGGACCTGTGGAATTTTTTCCTGTACCAACTCCTGTGTATCTTGAGTATCAACTTCATCGAAGTCAATATTGTTCCAGCTATCCTTCTTGAGGATGTGTTCCCTCTCACGAAAGATGGCTTGTTCGGCAATAGTCACTTTCTTGTCTTGAGGGTTATATAGGGAATATCCTTTCGTTTCCTTGGGATATCCTATAAAGATACACTTCGTGCCCCGGGGTGCTAGTTTGTTGCCTGATAAGGCCTTAACAAATGCGTCGCATCCCCATACACATGTGTGCGACAAAGTGGGTTTCATTCCATTCCATAACTCGAATGGAATTCCATTTTCCGCCTTAGTTGGTACTCGGTTTAATGTGCATGCTGCAGTTTGTAATGCGTATCCCCAAAAGGATAATGGATGATCCACATGACTCATCATCGACCCCAACCAGTCCAACAAATTTCAGTTCTTCCTTTCACTAACACCAGTCCACTGTGGTGTATAAGGAGGAGTGAGATGAGATAGAATCCTAGACTCCCGTAGTAGATATATGAACTATTGGTTCAGATATTCTCCACCTCGATCCGATCGAAGCTTCTTTATCTTCTTTCCAAGATGATTCCCTACTCCATTCTTGAATTCCCTAAATTTCTCTAAGGACTCTAACTTATACCTCATTAAGTAGACATATCCATATCTACTCAAATCATTAGTAAAAGTAATGATGTAAGAATATCCACCTCTAGCTTCTACGGGAAATGGTCCACACACATCCGTGTGTACCAATCCTAGAAGCTTTGTGGACCTTTCACCTTGTCCAACAAAAGGCAGTTTGGTCATTTTTCCTTGTAAACAACCATGACATCTATCAAGTGGTTTTAGCTCAGTAGAGTCTAAATAGCCATCTTGGTAGAGCTTTTCCAAACGCTTCTCGTTCACATGACCAAGGCAGTGAGGCCATAACTGGGTGATGTATGAGTCATGTGTGTTTGTTTCGATATCGATTGCCAACACATATTTTTTGTAATTCAATACATACAAACCAATATTTAAATGTTCCATACCATAACATATGTTGTTCTTATAAAAGAGAAAACCCTTATTTCCAAATTTGAAAAAAAATCCATCCATATCCAAACAGGATACAGAAATTATGTTCATGGTAACACTAGGAACATAATAACATTTATGTAAAACCAAAATCATCCCAGTCGGTAATGAGAGGTGGTAGTCGCCAATAGCCAACGCAACCAGCCTTGCACCATTGGCAGCTCAATGATCCACCTCTCCTCTGTCGATTTTCTAAATCTACATGGTTCCTGCATTTGAATACAGATGTGAGCCCCACAAGATGTACTAATACCCAATGTGTAGAAATAGAATGATTGCACTCGATAAAAAATGAACCATTAGCATCCCCATGCTTATGGGTGCAGTTCCTCTTCCAGTGGCCCGGCATGCCACATGAAAAGCACACTACCTCCCATTCCTTTCCCTGCCTTTGGATCTTCCCCTTCTTGGAGGGACGGTGATCGGGGGCTTTAGACCATTTATAAGTCTTTGGCCCCTTTGCCTTGTACTTCCTTTTCTTGTTCACCATAAGGACCGCGAGATTGTCACGCCCCATGTCCTTATCTACCTGGTGAATCAAGGTGAGAAGATCCGATAGACTCTTCTCATTGCCGCTCAAGTTATAGTTGACAATGAAACTAGAGAAGGTATTGGGCAGTGATGATAGGATGAGATCAGTACGCAGCTCATCTGGGAATTTAATCCCTATGATGTCCTGGCAATCAATGTAGCCAATAATCTTGACTACATAAGGCCCAGCTGGTGCAGACTCTCCAAGCTTCGTGGTAAACAAAGAATTGGAGATCTCATACCTCTCCTGTCTCTCCTTCTCTTGGTAGAGATATTTAAGGTGAGACATCATGCTATACACGTCCATGTTTTCACATTTCTTCAAGAACTCATTAGACATGGACAATAGCATGAAACACTGGACATATGTGGAATCATATCTGAGTTTCATGTAGAGAGATAATTCCACATCACTAGCCTCTTTCCCAGGCACAACTGTAATAGGCTCTTCCAGCACATATAATTTCCTTTCGTGGTGAAGGACGATGCATAAATGCCTCTGCCACTCTTAGAAATTGGTGCCGGTGAGAAGGTTTTCTTTTTCGAGTATGGTGTGCAATGATATGTTTGAATTTATTTTCTTTCCATTTTTACAAATTAAGATAAACAATGGTTTAGTAATTTCTTAAAAAATTGAGACAAATAAATAAATTAATACTTATTAGTCTCCCACTATTTTATCGAAATCCAATATCCCTCACCATTTACTTCAGAATATTTTGTTGCATGAATATTCTAGTTGAAAGGATCCATATTTCCTGTCGCATTACCCCAACTAGGGTTGGTCAAGCAACTTGAAGGGTTTTAGGTAGGCATTCCAAATGCCAACTGCATTAAATCACAGCTCCTTGATCCACTGAGTGGACTCCCCAATCCTGAAATCCTTTTTAGATTTCCTCAACCTTTGCCTCTTGGTCACACCAAGTCCTGCTGTGGCAGTCAACCCTTGATGCGAACCAAGTCAAGTCAACCAAAAACCATGAATTAGAATTCCTCGATAATTGAAAGCACCCCAACTTGGGTTGGTCAAACACTTTGTACTATGGTTCGATTATAACCAAGATTATGGAAGGCTATGCTGACATAATATTTATTTTGAGGGATTTTATCCTTATACGTAAATTTCCATTTTATTATCTTTGATTACATGCTTGTTAATATTAAGTGGGATATACTTAAGTGATTGACCATGTCTAAGATAATATTTACGTATAAGCCGGTTTTATTTTAGTTCCATCTTGCATGCTCATTTAATTCATTAATTGTGTGATCGTGACAACACACCAACAATAAATAAACCATGCAACTGACAGAAATAAAATGAATGGTATGATCATGAGGTTTTCTATTGGTTAGTTTATCTAGCGGTTGATAAACTAACCCAAGACCTAGGTGAGAAACACCTTGAACCTTTCGGGTTCATGTTTACATCTTTCCACCTGTCCACCTTTGTATCTCCTTGGATTGGTTTCACCATGGCTCCTGACTTGAGACACCTCCACTAGCTTGGGAGCTCCATCCTTTGGATATGAATTTATCTCACACGCAGGTGAGGGGTAAAAGGGTTTTTTTCATAAAATAATCCTTGGGCGCTCAGGCCCTACGTATTAATGAGGATATGGATCGCAGGCCAACAAATTTAATTTAAATAAATAAATTAAAAGAAACCATTCACATACAAAGGTCTCGGTCTAGCTCATGATCATCCATACATGCAACGATATTTACACATAAATAAAACTAGCATTCAATTCTTTAATCGTTCTTGTTTAAGATAAATCACGCTCGAATCAATTAATTATCATTAATTAATAAATCCTTTTATCTTAAATCCCTTTTCTGAAATTCCATGAGATTCTCATCCATCATAATTTTAAAAAAATGAATTCATTTAAAATTATCCTTGTACGTAACTTGTACCTTGGAGGCAACCCGGTGAATTCCCATAAATTATGAAGAAGTTAAATTAAACACATATATATAAAACACCTATCACATGTTGTGCCTCAGATTTACTCCTGCACCATGGTACACGTCTCAAGGGTTTGTATAATATAATGATAAATTTTAATAAATCTGGGTAATTTGGGTGAGTACATGGCGTGTAGTTCAGACTACATGGTGTGTACTTTTTTTTCACCATCCATCCGAAGTACACGCCCGGGGAGATGGAATGTAAATGTACATTGGAATTTTTCGGAGTACACGGAGTGTTCTTTTGGACACACATCATGTAGTTTCCACGTTGCACGGTTTCCAGCCGAGCAAGCCCTGTACGGGGTACACGGCCCAACCTGAACCTGAAGGGACTATACACCGTGTTCAGTTGGACCACACAGTGTGTAATCGGGAAACTGTGTGCCACCTGTTTCGGGTCAACACATGGTGTCATAGATGACCTCAATGAACGACCTGATTTGGCGGATCGGTCAATGCATTGAACCTAGACTACACGACAAGTACTTCCGAATACACGCTGTGTATTCTGGTGTTATACGACCAGAAACGTTTGGCTCCTCCAGATGAGTTCCTCTATTTTATATTAATCAAAATTAAAAGAAAAATTCATTTTTTTGAGGTGAACGAGAAATGAGGGAGGAGGAATAGATCTTGATATTCAGATTTCCAGAATGATTAAACTTGAATTCAAATAACTAAATTATCAAATGCGTAAATTACCAACGAAAATCTAAATAATTATAATCAACGATATGACCCCCTCTAATACCACTTGTAGGTTCCGGGTGCATCGGAAGCGCGTTGGTGGGTTTTCCCAACTTTAATTTTAACGTTAAACAACGTTCAATTCGAGATCTGTCATGATATAAAATGCCGAATCTTCAGAATAGAACGAAGAACGAAAAGAAAAGAAGAGTCCTAGAACCCTTGAGGAGGATCATTACATGTTGATTATAATTAATTTAATTAATGCATAAGAATTACCTCGCTGGAATTCTTTCTTCGATGATTTGTCCGGTCATGATTTGGTGATCCGTCGTTGCATCGTAGAATCCAAGTGTAGGATTCCTCTAGCGGTGATCCACACGTGTGTCATGTATATTTAGACATTGCTGAAGGGATCTCCGGGTGCTAGCACAGAAGAACCTTCGCTTGAGATGTCTGCCATCGAACGCCTTGATCCGGTGGAGGATCTTTCTCTCGTAACTTGAGGGAGCTCTAGGTGGAAAGGGAATTCTCTCTTTGGCTTGAGAGTATTTCTGAATCCAGTGTGCACAACATTGGCTCTGATTCTATGAGAATAATGTAATTGAGATTATAATACGTAGAATAATAAAATGAATTAATTGCCTGAAAGCATTTAATCATTTTATTTAATTCGTAGTAATACCACATGTCATTATAATGACATTTGACCATCATTATTACTTGACATTCGCTGAACGTATTACATTCAATATCATTTAATTAAATAAAGAATATTTTCTTACGAATCCTGAAAAAAAAACTACACGGCGTGTATATAAATATACACGGCGTGTACTTTTTTTTCATTTTATTTATTTCCTCCACCATATTTATTAGACCTTGAGTAATGACTATTAATTTCTTAAATAAATGTAACTGCATTACATGCTAATAAAGATATATTATTTCGCCCACACTATATTCTCTTCAATAACTAGTGTCAAAAAAAATTTGATCAGGAATCCTTAAATAATTATTAAAACACAGTCGGGGATAATATTTATTTAACTTGTTAAATTAATATTTAACTGAGATACATGGACACACTTAGTGTGTGTCCCTCTAGGCCTCTTTCTCAGTGGCATTAGGGTGAGCCTGCCCAAAGTCCAAGGTTAGCGTCTAGAAACACGCCAAGGCACCCATAGTGAAAGAAGTTAATGCAGAAATGATGTGTCACCTCCTACGAACGCTTACCATGTAATATAATTCCTTTGTCTCGACATCTCCAATCAAGATGGTTGCATGCTAGTGCCATCAACCCATGTGCTTTATTATTATTTATTTGACTTCACAGAATTGAACTTTCCCATACCTTACCATGGCCATGGATTTATTTAGGCTATATCAATTCCATCAAAGGGCCTGATATATCTACTTCCGTTATAGAACGAAAGGGACAATTCCTTTCTCTCATTATCTATTAATACAGTATTTCTCGTGATGCACCCAACGTATCCTTGCTCACTACGAACAGTGTGTCGTCACAGTTTTTGTCAATACAACTAAGTGCACAAGTTTTAATACCCATTAATAATAATCTTAAAGTCTAAGGACCAATACACACGTCCGCAGATAAGAACATCCAATGACACTATGAAATGTGGATTTCCTACTGGCGGGTCTCGTTCTTATAATATCCTCCTAGATATTACCAAGGGAGCACACCATGAGAAGGTGCCACAATGTTTTATGAGTCCTCACCCCTAATGACCTATATTATTTGTGTACCTCAAATAATATCATCTGGCCATAGAACATACATTCAAGAATAGTGTTATGGCACTTCTGTGTTCTCATCATAGAAGGGATCCGCTACGACCCTTTAATGCAATAGTTGTCCTTAGGACATTATCACATGACATGTCACGCAGAAGAAAAATCAAGAATTGATAAGGCTTTTATTTAATGAATAAAGTACAAATTAGTTGGTTCTAGACCACCAACTCCAAAAAATTTAACATGTTATTTTTTGACTAGTATAATATACATGTGCATGTTTATATGGTAATTTTTTATTTATTCTTGTCATATTTCTCTGGTTATAATTTTTTAAAATGGTTGTGATTTAATTTTGTACCATGCATTAATATTTTATGATTATTTTTGACAACTTCTACTGTATTGTTTATCCTTACTGAGAATCTGATCTCACTCGTTTCTAAGGTTTAATTTTCCCAGGATTCCAAGTATTGATTTATGATTAATATGTAGAGTAAATCTTGGGTAATAGTGGAAATCTCAAAAGATTATATTTTCTGTTTTTTATGTTTAAAATTATAATGTAATGTTCATGTATTTAATCTATTTTCTATGATTGTTAAATTTATTGGTCCTTTGGGACATGATTTCTTATATCATTACAATGTATTAAAATAATGCACTATCTCAGGGTAACTACGGTGGGGGATTTATTGTTGGTATTAGAGAATGATTAGAAACAACCATGGAAACATTTTTAGAAAACATTGTTTTTGGATCATAACCCAAATATAAATGTTAAGGATATGTATTGAAGAACCCCTTATATTTTTTCTAATGTATGGATTACATTTATATAATAAGAATTATATCTGTATTTAGATACTACTTATATACATGGTTTTGTTACTGATGTACCTTAGTTTGAAAACATTTAAAAGGTGTTCCGATCTTGTCACAAGGTTACCTGATACACAACAATGAGAATTACTGCACACCTGGTTTGACACTCATGAGGGATATGATTAGGATAATACTTATTTGATTTAAAAATATTTATGAAGGATTAATGGGTAAATATTTCCTCAAATGATACATATTTATGATTATGGATTAGTTATGAATCAAATTTTCAATTTATTTTAATTATATTACTACTTTGGATTTATGAATTGTGATTCATAAACTAATATAGTGTATATCATTGTTTATAAATGAATCTAGTGGAATGAATGGAAATCATATCAATCTAGGTTATCCTTGTAGGGATTTCCATCCTATTAAATATAATGACATTGGATATAGTGACTCAAATAGGGTTGAATAACTTATAATCATTCTAGGACAACTAACTCGGGGTTTTGAATAATATCCTTATTTTAATGGAGTAACCTAATCCACAACGTTGACGATTAATGTGAGACTTATTCATTACCCAACAACCACCAACATCTAATGGGACTAAAAAAACTTTTTTGTCAGAGAAATTGACATGTTCCTTAGATAAAATATTTCTTGCTTTGTGAAGTAATGAAAAGGAAAAGGTTGTCACAATGGCTAATCATATATTGGGAAATGTGGAACAATGGTGGCCATTAATTAAAAACATTAAGGATGATAAAAAATTAGAAAATATAGAATAGAGGTTGTTTAAATAACATTTCATAGAGAAATACTTTCCTCATGAACAAAGAGGTGATATGGAAAGGGATTTTCTAAGCTTGAGTCAAATTATTTATGAGAATTTTGAAATGTATGATCCAAAATTCACAAGGTTAGTAAGGAATGATACAAAATACATAAATACCTTAAGAAGTAAAATTAATCGATTATATTATGGGTTAAAACCTTTCCATCAATGGGTATTGGTCTAACAATATTTCTAGTCATATGAAGATATAGTCTTATGTGTTATCAAGACTGTAAAGGAATTATCTTAGACTTATGACATTAAAGTAAAGTAAGAGAAGATGATAACAGTGGAGAAAGATACTTATAAAAGGAAAAATGGAATAAAGTATTCCCCATTATGTGATAATTCGGGGAATAACCACCCTGGTACTTGCCTATAATGAAAGAGATTTAGTGACAAATGTAGAGAAAAAAATCACCATGCTCGTGATTGTAAGTGAAATAAATAAGTTGTCCAATTTTATAATTCTATTGATAGTGAAAATTGTGAAATATATTTTCCAAAGTTTCAAGGAAATATATATCAGAAGAAGAAAATGGATCATGGTCAAGCTTATGATGTTATAACTGTCGAAGTGGAATAATTATTGTATTTGTAATTTTTTGGGATTCACGAATAATATTCCGGTTACAATTAGAATGTGATATATAAATATTATACAATAGTAATATTTTTTTAATTGTGGTTTTAATATGATAAAGGTATTTGTATATTAATTATATGAAAATAAGAGAAACCAAAAGTTGTTTGGAGAATATAATGTTACAATTGAGTTTTGAAATTTTCATACCTTTTAGAGAGAGTTCATACATAAGTATGTTGGATAAATCTAAAAGATAAAATGTATTAATTTGATATTTGAATTGTATTGTTTATGGTTAAAACATTTCATAAGATTATTTTTGGAATTTCATAATACAATATCTTTAGAAAAAGGACATACTATAGGTCAGGAAATAACCTGTCATATTGGATAATGCTGTAGGAATCGAACACACAACTGAAGTGAGACAAGTATTTATCCCCTACCATTTGCCTACAAGAAGTCACAGGATATTAGAACATATTATTTATTTATTTATATAGAATAATTTAATATTTGGATCTTTATATTATTAATATAAATAGAATATTTTTTTAAGGGAATGATGATTTTGTGGTAGGAATTAGTTAATGAATGAAACCATATATATAAATGAAGTTTCTATACTTATGTTGTTAATCTATAGAGTAATTATTAAACTCTATTAAATATATCATAATTTTTTCCTAGTACATTATTTTTTTAATGAATCATATGGTCCCTTAGATCATCGAAGATTTATGGTTTTCAATTTGTTAAATTTCTCCTAAAAATATTCACTATTAACCTCTATTAAGATAAAATGGTTATTTTTTCTCTTCCATATCCATGTTTACCTATATGGAACACTAGTATATATTGTTTCTGTTAACCATCATACATAGAATTCTTTATTTTAAAATAGTGTTGTCATTAATCCATTTTTCGATATGGGATTTCAAATAAGATATTTTGAAATATCAAACCCCTAGTTTTAAAATCATGAGTTTAAATTGTGGGGACATAATTTATTGAATTAGTGGATTATGTAACACCCACATCTTCCATGTTATGCATCCTTTTTAGATAATTCAATAGTGTGTGATGTACGCAACACCGAGTTTATGCGCACCAGGACCTATCAAACTAGCTGTTTAAAAAGTCATTATGAAAATCATTAAACATATTTAAAATTTTTTATAACCCATATAATTTTAAAATTAATATTTTTTGTTTCATAGACATAATATAAAGACAAATCCAAATTTTCAGGTAAATGATATATTTTTTATAAAAAATTTCAATTTTTCCTCTTATTAGTTGAGAAAAAATTTTAAATCAGTTATTTTTAAACTTTTATAATATCAATATGATGAAATTAATTTCTTTTATAGAATTGGGGAAAAAAATCAGTTTTGATAAATTTCTGGTACTTTCTGATAATATTCGTATTTTGATGAACAGTGAAAAATACTAAATTTAAGCTCAAAACAACTTTTTTAATCGAAATATCGTGTAGAATAAAATTATAAATATGAATTTTTTATGTATAATTAGATTATATTTTTATAATTTAATATACATTAGGTCATTGAAATTAATTTCACAATTAAATTGAACATAAACACATGTTAATTTTTTGATGTTTTTTACTTCTTCACAACCCGCTCCCTAGGATGGACAAAATGAATTAATTTTAAATTAATTTAATCTAGGACTATGTTATGAATCTGGAAAAATACATTCCATATTTTAAATCATAAGGTCCAAATTTTTTAATTAGGTACCTTTTATTTTCTCAAATTATGAATAATAACATTAATAGTTATTTTTATTTACAGTGAGTAAAGGGTAAATCAGGTTAATAAGGGTAAAAAAATAATATTATAATAATAATATTATACTGCAATATCACATATATTAATCCTTTTTTATTATATTTATCTGAAAATTTACGTCATTAGGATGATTTTAGGACCCCATGAGACCACTAGGGTGTGATAATGACATGTTATAAGAATTAATTTAATGATAAGATAATTATAACATAAACATGTATCTTTTACTAAAAAAGTTATAATATAGGGTTATATAACAGATATATTTGACTATAAATAATCAATAAAAATAAAAAATTATTTCCTTCATCATGGTATTTTATTTATAATTTTTGGACACTAGATAAATATATTAATTTATGGCACAATAATGATGCAATGATTAACTAATTAACGAATTTTAAAATAAATGAATTTTAAAATATTAAAATAAATGTAATTTGTATATTTTCATTCCATAAATTAAATATATGGATGAAAATAAAATATTATGGATGATGTAATACCTTTTATTGATATAATCATGTTTTAATTACTTTAAAAAAATCAATTAATAAATAGTGTCAAATTGAAAAAAAAGAGTTCTTAAAATAAATAATAATTTATTAAATGATATAAAAATTATAAAAATATAAAATTCTTTCAAAATAATATATAAAATGTTAAAAATTACATTAATTGTTGACTTTATTTTACATTTTCATTTTATAGAAAATAAATTAACCCTGTGTTTTAAAAATTCAAGAAGACGTGGTAAGTGTTTAATAGTTTAACAAATAGTTAATCCCAAAAGATAATGTTAATTTATGGAACTAATATTTTATAATAAAAATATTATGTTATAAAATAGGGAAATACTCATATTATACATGAAATAAATTACATTGGAGAAATTAGAAACCTGAAATAAATTTATAATAATTTATTATTTCTTGTTTTTCGTATAGTTACCATCACCTCTCTTATAAAAGGGCACCTCCCTTTCTCTTTAATTCACACATCCAAAGCCCTTTGGCCAGACCAAACACTATAAATTTATCCTCCCAACCACTCTAAAATTATTCTAATGTATAAACTATTGGAATAAATTTATCCTATGTATTCCTTTTGTGAAAATCAAAAGGAGACACCTGAAGATAACGTAATAGTTTTATCGCTTCTTTCAATGTTCATTTCTTCTTATAATTACTCATTATATGTTGTTTCCATAATAATATAATAACTCTAGTATATACAACATGTTGAAATGTTATAACATTTATGGGAAAATTATATTCCTCCTTTTACCCATCCTACAAAAAAACAATATCACTATGAGTGCGTGCGTATGGATTACCTTCTCCACGACGTGGTTTAAATTGTTTTTCATGTACACATTAATTCTAGGGGTATAATGATGAATATAATGGATTTAGAAAATAAATATATCCAAATATTTTCACATTACAATAAATATTCTATCCAATTCTATATCATATAACCATTAGGGAAATGATGTTGTTGCTCGTGCGTATGTACGACTTAACATCTCCACGACACGATGATACTCATCTTCCATGTTCACCATCCATTAATGATTACAAAAAATATATATTATTCATTATTATGAAATATATGACATAATTAGTCTACTGGAATGATATATATATATATATATATCTCTATGTGTGTATATATATGTCATTCACTTACTTCCATTGAATTCGACAATAAAATAGAAACATCATTAATGCGTACATACGACCTACCATCTCCATGAATGGTGTATTCCATATCATATATCTATATATTATATATATTTATATTATGAATATATATGATATAAAAATCATATTATATATTCATGAAGTAGTTAAATCATTATTTAAGTAATATGATCAAGAATAACATGTCAAAACTCGTATGACAAAGAAAGAGATTATTATCCAAAATCTTGCATTAACATGGAATTATTAATAAAAATTTAATATAATGTCCTAAAAGACTCATATATGATATCCTAAATATTATTATGATTCAGAAATAAGTTAATAACATGTTTAAAAACATTATATATGATTTTCGTACATGTACATATTGTATCAGACCTAAGGTAAGGGTTAATTCCTAATTCTCATTATTATGTAAGATTGTTTATGTGTAAGTATTTACTTAGAATTATTTATAATCCATGTCTATATAAAATAAAAATGTTTTTAGAAGTAATCTTTTGAGGTTTTATGGATGGGAATCATTTACTATATCATTATTTTAAATGTTTTGAATATTTATTTTTCTAAATTTTTATAATTATTGTCCATGTTTTTGAAAATGGTTTTAATGTTTTATTTAAATGAACAATGTTGATTAAAAATGTTAATTCATTTTAAAAGTCTCAACGTGGTATGTGACACATTTATTGAAAAATATCTTTTAAATGAATTCCTTTATAAATTGTGTGATAGTTAATTTATTTCATGAAAAATGGATATTTATCTCAAAGAGTTATAATGAACATTTTCAACTATGTCAACAGCATATACAGAATATTATTCTAGATTGAGGTTGATTTATTATAATAAAATATTCCATATTTTTATCAAAGATTTTTATTGACATTTTTAATGCTAGTTTAAATACAAATGATTATTTATTGGTTTCACCGTATTCATATGATGAATTATTTAGACCTATTAAGTTATGGGAGGGGCCCACAATACCCCCTCGAGGCATCGGTAGGTCTCATGAGGAAAACCAGTTTATTGTCACAAGGACTTGATAGAATATTTGTGAATGGTCTTGGCAAAAGGCCTTGACGTCGTGGTTATGATGCATGGAATTATTCATTCCATTATTATGAGAATAGTTATTGATTTATCATGTGATTATTGAAATAGTATAATATCCATGTACATGTTTATATGGTCATGTTTGATTTTTCTTGCCATATTATGCTGATGATAATGTTTTAAAAGTCTTATGTTTCAATTTTGTACATTTCCTTAATGTTTTATGATTATTTATAATAGCTTCCACATTATTTTTTATCCTTACTGAGCATCTGAGAACACCCATTTATTATGTTTTATTTTCCAAGGATTCTATGGTGTGTTTTGTTATTAATATATAGGGTTATTCTAGGAGAATAATTCCATTCTTGAAGGATAATATATGTTTTGTTTTATGTTGGAAATTGTAATATAATGTTCATGTCTGTAATCATATTTACAAGACTAATAAACAGATCGGTCCATGAAGACATGTTTCCTTGTATCATGAAAATGTTTTAAAATAATGCACATGTTCTAGGAAACTACGATTGATACATTACAAGAATCCAAAAGGTTTTCTTCATCCACATCCAATCTCTACATGGAAGTGGGATGATATATCTAAGGAATTTGTGTTTCCGTTGACACATACCCATAAAAATAAGAATGTGATATATATATAGGAAATATATTATTCAATTATAGGGTGTTCTAAAGGATACAATCTCTGATATGGATACTAGGTTCACATCATGCTATTGGAGAGGCCTTTAAGAGTCACTGGAATCTCACACCTATTTTAGTACGGCATACCGTCCATAAACGGATATCCAGAGATAAAGAGCTATGCATAATATTGAAAATATGATTCTTGTGTGGGTTCTTGACTTTGGTAGTTCTTTGGATGATCATTTTTGATTGGATTAGTTTTCATATAAAAATAATAACCTCTCCATTATCAAAATGGATATTTTTGTTGCCTTTTATGACTAGACATGTATGTATTCATTATTTTGGTCTAAGATTTGTGAATGTTCCATGGTTATACATAGCATGTTTTAAGAGACAACAGAAAAGATTTGGTTGATTTTTTAGATAATGTTGATGGAACAGATCTTGGATAAGTCTTATTTTGATTTTCAATGTAAAATTTTCTATAATGACTCATATTTTTCTGGATTTATTTTTTAGAAAATTAATGATAAAATTATAAGACCACGCACTGATAGGACGTGCAATTCTAAGGCTCGATGTGCCTGGAATTGTCTTTTGAAAAATGTTAATTTTGAATATAGCGTGTGTGAAAATATTTCCTAAAGAAGATAAATAAATATTAAACAGGTTCTCGGATCTGAATTCCAAGGGAACTGTTATATTTAGGATGGTGAAATTACCTTCGGCATAACATAAGTTTATTCGATGCAGGTCTCCAGCCAAAAAAAACTATATAATGGCATAACCATAAATAAAATAATGAAATACAATTATTTTATTTTTCAAATCCTTATATCTCATAAATGGGAATAGAGATTGAAAATCTGAGATTACAGTTGATCTCATGAGGATATACTTTCCTTAGGCATTGTCAAACCTCAACTAGTATGGTTCGAGGGTAAAATTTTAATATTTTTCATTTTAAAGAAATATAATATAAACATAAGAAATTATATTTTATCCAAAACTGTTTATCTACAAGGAAACGTCGAGCCAGTTGTTTCATCTAATAAATGAAACAACATACCAATAAGATGACTTGGCGTAATGGAAATGATGAAACACATTTACTCCTTTAAATTCTTTAATAGAGACATGGGATTTTGGGCATGATCCTGGATTTTTTATGAGGCTCTAGAGGAGTGGCGTTGGCTAGCGAAAAATGGTGTTGAATAACTAATCTCTAGAAGTTCCTCTTATCCCCTAAGAAGGATCTATTCATTGACGAGAGTTTCAGATCGTGAAATGATGAATGTTGGTGGAGCGAATCCATTCTCCATCAATGATCGATCTGATAATCAGTAAGTGTTTAATTATATGTGAGTTACTTCCTTCCCATTTCAATGGTTTGAGCGAAGAATATGGTTCAACCCCCGATCCAGTTGACCCATGGATCAAATTCGTGATTTTTGGGATGGGATTTTACATCCATAAATTTATGGGAGTTGGATTTATGTAATTTTTTATTTTCATTGTCGAACCTTCTAACAAGTACTAACCATGAAAACCTTAAAAAAGGTCTTGGTTCATACTTTCTATATTCTTGGTGCATTCTTCTTTGGTACCTTCATCACATTCATCATGGTGATGGAAATATGTTGTCCATGTTGGACTATGGTGGTAAGAATGCTCGTGGTAGGAGGATACGAAAAATGGAGGTGCCAGATGACCAATAGCCAGGCCGCCAGTGGCAGGGGAGGCCATTAAAAAGAGTTCAGTAGTGGGTACTGAGGTCCACAGCTAGAAAGGTCATGGCGGTGGGAAACGAATTCGGTTTGATGTCTGGTGGTAGGGGAAACTGCAATAGCTACTGTGATTATTCGATTGGGGATGCAGTTAGGTGGCAACTTGGTTGGACATGGCCGGTAGCCATGTTCTCTGGCACAAAATTGTGGTGTAGAAGGATAATAGAAGAAACCCCACTTAAAATCTATAGGGAATTCACATGTTTGACTTTCCAAATTTCACACAATGGTACACATGGCCTGAACAGATGCGGCGAGTGTCACGTCTCATGCTGAACCATGTTGGCCCATCATCACAGGCTGATCCAAGGAAATCGGGATGCTGGGCGGCCTGGCTAGAAAAACACTGTCCCACAAGTGCAGGTTAGGCTGGAGGAGGATCGGTCTGAGTCCAGCCGGCCCTTAGGGTAGGCCAGATTGGACCAGGCCAGGTCTAACTGGGTAGGATCATACCTGTACTCAACCAACCCCTTTTTAGTAAAACAGGCATATATTTCAATCTCTGTTCTCAATTTAAGAGTCTTTTATAGCATTGGGACCATCGTGATTATAAGGTCCTTTTGACATATTCCATGTCAGTTTTCATGAAAGTTGAAATAATACTGATGAATTGTGGTATATATTCTCACGTAATCGAGCATGTTACGAGTGGAAATCCTATGATTGGATGTGAATAGAATGAAATGACAAGTAGAAATCAGTGGCCCAGAAAATGAAAAATCCTTATTGGCCCAGAAAAAGAGTGGACCTCAGTAGCCCAGCTGAAGAGTTGACCTTAGTGGCTTGATAGACGAGTGAGTCTATGTGATCCAGTTAGCCCAAGAGATTAGCGAGACTAGTATACCTAGTTTGTCCAACAGATGAGTGGGTATTTTTGATCTGGTAAGACCAAGATATGAGCATGTCTATGTGATATGGATATCCTAAGAACTAATCATGAATGAGTGCTTTAGCGGTACATGGTGTTAAGGGTTTTTATTGTTTGCCATGAATTCCTATATTTAGATTATACTTGTGTGTGCGGACTCTATTGACTCTCTTGACATTACTTTTTGGAGGTTACACATTTTGTACCTTTTTTATTATGTTTTCTGTATTGATTTGTAGTATACCTCTATGATTTACTGTCCCTACTTTTTATTGTTTTACTCACCCCTGCATGGGATACATTTGCATTTTTTGTGTCTTGTGAAGACAATCAACGCTTTGACGAAGTCATTGGTAGGCTAGGGAAGGTGGTGATTGGAGTGATCTGACTGATGATACGTGCTTCTATGACTTCAGACATCTATTTCAATACCTATCCTTTAGATAGGGTTTTTTGTAGAGTAATTCCAACGAATTTTAGTTTCACTTTTATGTTTTTATTGGGATTGTATTCTGGCCTATTTTACCTTTCGTTTTATATCGTAGTACCATGTGTTTGTTTACGTAGTGTATTCACCTTCCAGCATATGTGGAATAATGTTGTGTGCATGTGTATAAGTATATAGGAAAATTCAACCATCTGTTTGGGATATACCTACTTGGAACTAGTCACCTTCAACATCCCTATTGGAGGCGGGGTTGCAGTGGTCACAGCACCCACCCAAGGCGACGTGCCATGACATGTTCTAATTCTCAGTTTGTGACTATGTATTCATGAAGGTTTCACATCATTTGGATCATCGATGGCTTGGGAGTCAAGGGAATCTTGATCATATTTTTGTGAGACTAATTGAGGTAGTCGGGTTGGTGGAAAAGGTTTCAAACCATTTCTCACTTCCACCACAATTTAAGTTGATACATAACCTATTCCATGTATCTCATCTTCAAATGTTTCAATCTAATTGATATATTGTTCTAGGATAGAGTGATCTTGAGGTTGAGCCTGATTTATATGTGACTGAACTGCTAGTCGGGATGCTTGATTCTAAAACCAAGGTACATCATGGGAGGGAGATTCCTTTGGTTTGTGTGCTATGGTTGAATTTTTCTTACATTCTTGAGACATGGGTGTGTGAATCACTGATGAGAGGGTAGTGGACTCACATTATCACTATGGAAGCTTCTTGAACAGATTTCTAGGGAAGGAATGTTTTCATGGGTGGGAGTTTGTGAGTTGCTATTACTCTTCTAATAGGTGTGTTTTAAACAATTTCATAGTATTTCATTTTCTTTATTTGGGTAGGACTATGAAGGAATATTGATGATATCTATAGTGGTAAAGTTAAAGATTTGATATATTCTCAACAAAAAAACATGCTCATTCTACAACCATCATAGGATTTAAAATTCGTGTAATATGGTTTCAAGACATTTTAATTAAAATGATAATAAATATGATTTCTTATAAAAAGGTAGTGGTCTTTCAAATAAAATGTAATTTTTCAATTTCATGATGTGTATTTGCGTTACACATCATGTAAAAGTACCGAATGTTAATTTAAAATTATCTCATCTAAAATATATATTTCTCAGTTCTATATTTATTTTCTATATACCCATGATCCTTCACTAGGCTTTTTTGGATCCCCTAAACCCTTTAGTTCCATTCGATTCTTGAATCTGTCTAGGTTACAAATGCAGTGTAACATTCCACGTAATCGTTATTTCTATGTCTTCCTCTCTTTCTATTCCTCTCCTTCTGGTTTGATATATAATATTGAGTTGATGGATCTAAAACATGTTTTGTTGAATCTAATTTCTAGTATGAGTTCTTATATCTTATTCACCTTCTTTCTAGTTATCATATTCCATTTTGGGAATTGTGGTTTCATGAAAGGTATGTAGTTCTATTAGGATACCCAAATTTAAGTAAACCCTAAATTTATTTATTTAATTCAATTGTTTTATTTAAACATAATTTCGTTATTTTAATTAAAAATATTTCAATTGGTTTTTTGGAAAACCCAATTCCATTTAATTGGGGTTTTAAAATTGGTTTTTGGAATAAAATTATACAACTCCACAATCCATTAAATAGGAGCATTTTTATGAAATTTGTTTATTTTAAAATGGGTATTTTATGGAAATTTTAAAAAAACCCTAATCAAATTTGATTTGTTGTATATTTTTAAATTGATGGAATCTTGTCGAAACTAAAATTATTGAATATATTTTTTGAAAATTTATTGTGAAATTTAAATTTCATTAGATAGGAAATAATTATATTGTAAAAATGGATTAAAATAGTTTTGAGATGAACTATTGGTCACTACCTTGGAAAAAGTCATTCATTTCATTAAAAATCTATTCCATGGGTTTGAAATAGAAATTGGCATATTTGAAATGGAAAATGTGATTAATTTTATTTTATGGTTGGTTGAAATAAATTTCACATCATTGTTTTTTACAGGGTCACATTCAAGTCTTGGGTAGTTAGTGAGTTATTTGGATGACACTTTATTCTTTACAACGTTGCATTACATAATTATGGCATGTCACATACATAAAGAGATTCTGATGAGTCCTATTTTCCTGAGTTCAAAGAGACTTGTGTACCTATACTCTAATCACCTTGAGTGTGGAGTCTCTATTTCCTGGAACTATCGTGCCTTCTTATTCATAGGTCCATATTTCTCCCTTTTTTGTTTCAAATGATTATATATAGAATTTTTTAAAAATATTTTACATATATTATTATTTATATAATTTTTTATATATAAAAGTGTTTCTTTAATCCTTTTTCTAAAAAATACATTGTTTTAGAAATATTTCATCTCATGAAAAGTAAAGCCATTTTAAAAAATTTCTATATTTTTTAATTGTAAAGAAATAATTATATTAATTATTCTTTTCAAATGTGAAACATATTTTTTCAAAATTGAAAACACTTACATTGGTTAATTTAATATTAGAAAAAAATATGGAATCATTTGTAAACAATTGTGAGGGTTTTTATCTCACACCCTGCATATGCCTTCAGGTGTTTGTATATTATCTCATTCTAGGTTCCTGTAGGGGAATGTCACCACTTGGAGTTGGTTTAATCTATTGATTTGATTATGTGGAAAGTTGCATCCATCGTTACTTTGGATGTTTATCTTCCTATTTTCTAGTACTTTTTTAGTACATTGGGTATTCATACCTTTTTGGAATCCGTTACACATATCCCAGTGGAGTATTTATTGTATGCATACTGATTATTTATCTTAATAATGCATTGATAGTTGAATATTTGTTCCCACATTCATTTAGAATGATTCCATGTGATATTTTCCAACCCATGGGGATCATGAATTATGTTCAGTTAATGTGAGGAATAACTCAATTATTGGGTTTCCTGGGTACTGGGGTTGGATCGTGACACTCATAGAGGGTCAATGAACTTTTTTACCTTTATTGACTATGTGACATTAAATGATTGTGGGTAATTTCACAATAAATATTCAAATATTTTAGAACCATCATATGATGTGTATAAAATAGGAAATCAATGGTCATCTTATTTCATATTTTATTTAGGCCAAATAGTGGTGGGTAACAAGTTAGATGGATGTTCTATTTGTTTTCAATGAAAGAAGGAATATATCATGAGAAGATAATTTTGGGGATATCTATGCACAATTTGGTGTATTAGTGTATGAACATGACATTATGTAAGAGAGTAGGATGTGTGATAATAAATTATGAATTTACAATAGAGTATTTTAGTAGCATGGAAATATGTGGCATAACCCATGATTTGATTTCCTTTTTCCCATATAGGGTTAAAGCATCTCAAATAAATATACACTAAATGTTGTTTCATGGTGTCTTACCTTAAATTCATTAGTGTCATTACCCATTTTAATTTTCATACTAGGAAAAAATTAAATTTTTATGAAAATCCATGGGATTTATTATTATTGGTTATATCAATGAATAAGTTGATTTAAAATATGGTATAATGATCCCAAGAAGGTCAATATAGTCCAAAATTTTGAATTAATTTATGTATTTTTGTGTAAGGATAATTTCTTTGATTATCATTCATCTATGAAAAATATATCAATTGAAAATTATGTGGTTTATTGGATTAAATGTACTCAATATCCATAGATATCTTGGAGAACTCATGTTTTGTATGAATATACTACTTTGTATGGTTGTGATTTATATAGTACTAAAAATATTGAGAATATGCAGAGTCTAGAAGTACTTGAATAATATGGGAATAACAAAATTATTACCTCAAGAACATTATGTGGATGTTTATAGGATATTACTACCTCATAATTCTATATTTCCATGGATATGACCATATAATACACCACATGTCTAGGGATTTTAAACCTATGAAACCATAAGGAATCCTTAAATTCTTGTAATAAAGACAATGTGCTCCAATAATGATCAGGGTTATCTATGGGTTCTCCACATGACACTCCACTATCGATGAGTAGAAGAGGATAACATATATGAAAACAATGATGAGTGAATCTAATTATGGTGTGTAAATGATTTTCAAAATATCCATGACCACTATAAAATAATTATATAGACCAAATGACATCACCATGTACTCATACAACCCTTTTCTAATTAAAAATACCTTCATTGAAATTTCCTCCTCTATAACTCACAACCTGTGATAGAATGATCTAATATCAATCTTGAAGACCACTATTCCCCACATATTATATATAATAGGTCATAGATTCTTGTAATTACATATAAGATTATCACCAACACATGGTGCATCTTCTAGTAATCAACGTTTAGTCTAACACTGTTATATTCTATCATTGTGAACAATACAATTGCACCAGATGGTGAAGTACTCATCTTGATAAAACACTCCACTACATGTAATCTAGATAAACCTTGATCTCTTTCAAAATTGTTGACCACATATGATATGGGTTATCAAAATGCGATTCACCAAGAAAACATGATCTCTACTTTATCTTAACTTTTCAATCTTTCAGTTTAATTTACCTACCTGGGTGTCACATCTCAATGCCCGGAGATGCATGGTTACCTGACATAAGGCGAACCTTCCAATATGATAGAGGATAATGACTATCAGTGATGGTATTATATATATCACAGGTAGAAAATATAGTATTTTTCAAAGTATCTGAACATCAATAATAATTAAACAATTACAAATAATAATATATAAATACCAGAATAATACCATAACCACTAAGGGCCAACAACACATGGTAAAACCAAAATACGAAAACAATATACAAACCAATTCAGAAAATAATTCATTCCATACTAAGTGTTATGTTCGAAATTAAAACCCTAAATAATGAAACAATAAACTCCCATGTGGTCCTCAAAACCTTGTCTTATTCTCACATCCAATATTTATCTCCCTAATCTATCAATCGTAGGGGTATTAATCATTCCCTATCAAGAAAACATAAATTATATTAAGGTTCCAATCTAGATTATGGAGTAGGGTTTGAATAAAACTAATTAGGACACCATTAATGGCATCTAAAACAATATCCCATATATAAAAATATAGGCAGTTGAAAAAGTATTTAAGTTTTAAGATAGAGTAAATAGTTTTCACATTCAATTATTATTTAATTAACCACATAAATCCTTAGTTTTATGATGACACCCAAACCAAAAATACATTCTATGTATCATTCAGGAGTAGGAATAATCGACCAAGGTATATCACTTTTCATTCCATTATGTGTTGTTATTATTCATTCAATTCCAATTTCACATTCATCAATGGGGTACTAGAGTAGTATTGTGGAATCCCATTGGTGTTTGGAGTCAAATTACATGTCCCAAAAATCATTGATTACATATAATATTATATAAATATATATATATATATATATTGTGGTCCAAGAGAAGTATTCTGGAACCCCATGGGTATTTGGAGCAGAATTCCCTATCCCACAACTCCTAAAAAAATATCACATCTCATGGTTACACATTCTCACTCATTTATCTACAATTATCATAATTCATTATTCAACCCTTTTCATAAATTCCTTCATAAATATTAGTAATATGTACATTGAAAAATCAATCATAAAGGAACACCCTATGGATCACTATCAATTTCATAATCCCATTAATAAATCATGTTCAAATATCAATTGTTAATAAATTTCAAAAATAACTGGGAAATAAATTAAAATATTTAATTTTAGTTTAATTTTAAAATGATGAAATTGAAATTTCAAAATTACATGTATGAAATTATAATCAAGACAATGGTATTTTAAAACCACACCACCAACCATCATGATCCTTGATGAGAGTTCCCCCAACTGAAATCCCCAAATTGATGTGGAATAATAAAAAATCATGGACCAATAACTAAGCTCCAGATACAATGGATTATGATCCATTAAAATCGAGATAAAAACCATCTCCAAAGGCATAAAACCTTCATATTTATCAGTAAATAGATAGGGGACTGAGGAAAAACCGAATAGGAAAGTAAATACATACCATAGAGGAGACAATCCTTCAATTGGATCATTGATTCATTATGAAAATGGTAATTACAGCCACTAAATCCTCAAAGGAGACTCAAGAATGAATGGAATAGGGGATTAAGCCATGTTGGGGATAATGGGGATGAAAATCGGTGTGTTTAGAAAACTTAAATTAAATCTCGAGGAAAATAAATACCACTCACAATATTTATTTGGATGAGGAGAATGGTTTTACAAACTATGTGCCTTAATAGTGTGCCTCTACATATGTTGATCACAATATATCCTATGTTCCACACAGTTTTAAAAATAGTTTCCAACTATGAAAATATCATTTCTCTCAAGTTACACAGTTTGGGGAGTGTTGCAACAAAGTTTGGCTAGTTTTTGTTCCAACTGTTTTCCACCTCTACAGCCTCTAAAAATGAGAGCACATTTTTTTTTCCAGTAAAACCAAAAGGATTTACCTTTCAATTTTCCAAATTTTCACAACCCATTGGGATTCCAATATTACACAACTTCACATGAGACCATCCCATATAAATATAAAACAAAGGTATATAAAAAACAAGCATATATGACTTCCAAAAAAAGAGAACAATATATTATTAATAAGGTCAAGATCTCATAATCTCCCCACATTATAATATTTCGTTCTAAACATGTACTCCCAAGAATATTTATGATTTTAGGGTAAAACTGACGAGACACAGAGCTCACACATCTGTTTCCCTCTCTTCTATGTTTCCTCTGGAACACAACCTTGTTTCCAAAATACATAGACTATTGGAATAGTCTTTCCCTATAGAACATTCTCACTGTGGTCCATAACATAAATTAGAAGATCCTCAAAGGATTAATCCACCTCATGCACAACATTATAAACAACGATCACATGAGAAGGGTTAGGGTGATTCTTCTAAAGTTGAGAGACATGATAAAATTGAACATAGAATTATAACTCTATTAAAGGTCCAAATGATATATCACTAACCTGATTCTATCAACAATCTCAAATGTTCCAACATACCTATGTGCCAAATTTCCTAGATTATGAATCCTATAATGACTCAATCATGGATACATGATAAGGAACACATGATCTCCCACTGTAAACTCAAGGGGGGTTTTAATATAATATCATATGGATTATTACTATATTAAAATGTATCATACATTTATGAAATAGCATAAATTTTATTGATATCTACTACATATGACTTGGTCCGAACAAGTTGACTCTCATAACTCTATCCAAAATAGAGGTTTTCATGATGGCCAACCATAATTTTCCTCATATGGATATATCATAATTTTCCATTGATAATTGTTATTACATGAGAACATATAACGTTCTATGTGATTCTCCTAGGTCCCACTAAAGGCTTGGATGGACCCCCATAGCATATCCTACAATACATGAAATGTACATACCAAATTCCCATTTGTCTATAGGTAAAAAGTCATAATAAAAAATACATGAATACCATGTTCCTTCTGTAATATTTACTTAAATTGAAATGTGAAATCTGATTCAGGGTCTAAAACTACACTCCGTGGAATCCCTGTGTAGAAGAAAAATCTCTTGAATATACATTTCACCAAATTATTAGGCTGAGAATGTCTTAGGATAGGCCAAAAATTGGATAATTTCATCAATAGGTCCACAATCACTCATATTTCATCATTATTCTGAGGATTTTTTAGGAGAAACCCCATAAAATCCATGGTAACAACATCCCACTTCAATTTTGTTCTGGGAATTGTATTTAGTAAACCACCAATACATTGATGCTCATCAATCACCTACTGATAGGTGTAGCATCATGTCAAGAAGACTGGAATATATGTTTCCGTGCCCAAAAACCAATACAATTGACATCGGTCATGGCACATTTGGCCAATCTAGGGAATACCACCCACTTTAAATCCTGAGACACAAAATTCATTTATTCTTATATACTCATATGAAAAACACTATGGTTCCTGAAAAAGATGATATTATCCAATTCTATTATCCAATTGAATGGTGAATCTCCACCTTCAAGTCATTCCATCACGGAAAAAAATATGGATCATCATGCTGCCTCTAACATTACCAATATTGAATTGTGGGATCAACTGATTCTAATACAAGGATCATATAATATTCTCTCTTTTCAACAAAAACATTCATATCAGCCATAAAGATCATCAACATCCACTCAAAACTAGATTCCTACACTTCTTATGTCTACATATTCTTGTTCAATGATTTTGATAACGATTTTTCTATTTTTTAGGAATATATACTAGCTCCAAATATAATTATTGCATATAATAAACCCATCTTTACTATTGGATATTCAAATATAACATCGAAAATACTTATTTTAAAAACTTTTGGTTGGTATACATTGTAATAATTTCATCTAGGAGATAATTCTTCCAACATATTAAGGAAAAAACCACTATATATAACATGAGGTCAATCGTCGGGTAATTATATTCATGCGGCCTTAACATTTTTGATCTATATTCCACATATCCACCACACATCATCAACACTGCTCCAAGCCCAATGTCAGACACATCAAAAAACATATTATACTCCTCACCCAGCTCAGTTATGATCAAAATTGTTGTTGTGATTAATTGATTACTCAACACTTAGAATAATTATCATAAGAAAGATGACATTATAATTTGATCCCTTTCTTATAAAAGCTCAAAATTGGTGCATACAATTATAAAAATTCTTATATTAACCTCCAATAGTAATCCATTAACCCCAAAATGCTTCAAATTTCAAAAACAATCACAGTATAGTCCAATGAAATTACTAAATGCACCTTCTCTTGGTCTAAAAACATACCTTCCTCATAGATGTTGTTACCCAATAACTGTAATTTGACAATCCAAAATTGAAACTTTGATTTCTTGGCGTATAGTTAATTCTCTCTTGATGAACTCCGGATAATTTTAAGATGTTGGGAACGATTTTCATCAGTCCTGTAGTACAACATGTTGTCATCCAAAAAATAAAACAAAAACTGATCCATGTATGAGTTAATGATTCAGTTCATCAAGGCCTTAAATACGGATGGGAATTCATTAGCCTAAATTGAATCACAATGAAATCATATAGTATATACCATCTTCTAAATGTGGTATTTGGAGTACCATAAGGTATGAGTTAAAACATATTATAACACAATCACATGTTAATATAATAGAAAAAATCTCCTCTCAGCTAGCCAAATAGGTCGTTGATTTGTGGAATAGGATACAAATTTTTCACAACCATCTTGTTAATCATCTATTTATTAGCATATAGAAATAAGGTATTTTTATCCTTCAAGAAAACAAGACTATAGAACCCAATAGAGATGTACTTAGATTGATAACTCACTCATCCATCAAATCCTCATGTTGAGTCTTATGGTGTTGAAGCATTGTTGGCATTATTCTATACGGTGGAATTGAATATAGTTCATCTCTTGTTATGATTTAAATTATAAAATCAATATTCATATTAGGTGGGAACACCATAAGGTACTCCTGAAACATATATGAGAATTGGTCCACTATTGGTGGAAATTTATGATTATTTACACCCCCATTATCTACAAAAAGTCTCAAAACCCAGGTGGTGAGATCCACTTGTTGCTGATGAACTATCCCATAAAAACCATCCATGATATCCCACAATACACGAAGAACATAACAATTGCACATAGTATAAGTGATGGTTAATCTCATATGGTAATAATAAATACTGGATTAGGACACTAACAACCATTCCATACCTATACTAAATTTCTAATATAACAGATCATGTTTCTATAGATCCCAACAGAAATGATAATCCCAAACATTGATATAAAACCCCTTTCATAAACATAGGTCTCTCAACCATACACACAAAGGGGTGTCGATTATCGTAGCACCACTCACAATGTCCACCAAACAACTCAAACCATTAACAATTTTAGTAGATATAATATAATCATAGGATCATATATCAAATAAGATACTAGAAAGTGTAGAAGATACAAGAATAGTATATCTGACCGTCGATCAACCAACCTCACAATCTATTAGTGCAGTATAAACTACATGAAACTGTCTTGTCTCCATTTCTTATACTCTGATCAAATTCACCTAATAAATACCTATACGATGATGTGATAAATCTCGACCTGACATGCCCCTACCACTTCCTCAAATTCCAAAAACATATGAACAATAACTACCAGACTAATATGTGGTAGAAGACCCCTTCAAGCACTCTGAATCTATCTGGATCCTCCGACATCACCAATTAATTGATGGTATCTACAATACCCTTGCAAGTGACCCAACACACCATGGTATCAACACTCAACTAAAGGATAGGAACACTGGTTGGGTATGTGATTCAACCTACAATACTGGTGGCATTATACTTGATTACTACTCTGAGTAACTCATCCTTCTCCTTAGACACAATATTTTCCATCTTCCTTTTTAACATTCTCGTTGTGATTCATCCTACCACAGGAATACATAACTCTTGGTAATCCTATAGAGAAAACATATATTCCCTTGGAATCCCTCTTCAGGTTACCCTTCGAAGTAAGAGTCTGATTTTTCACTTCAAAAATGGTCTTCAGTCGAAAGATGTTAACCTGTGGATTAATCTTACATTTAGTCCCTTCATGAAAATGTTTCACCAAAGTTTCTTCATATCCTTACAATGATAGAACAATGCACTAAAAAATAGTTAAGCGATGAGTATAGTCCATCATAGATATACTCCCGCTGTTAAACTACACAAACTTAGCAACACTCAACTTCATGAGTGTCTTAGGTTAATAGTGCTTCAGAATATTCACCTAAAATTATTTTCACTCTATATAATTTGGCTTCTGATACCTTGTTTGGATTCCCCACCAATGAATCAGTTTAACAAGTATCATTTAAGCCACCATATTGACACTTTTATATGTATAAGTTTCTAAATTTTCATGGATCATCATTATTAACTCAACCCAGAACATAACATCCTCTGGTCCACCGACTTCAGGGAAATTTGGAGGGTGCTCCAAAAAAATCGTATGTCCAGTCGGAAATATTTCTCCTAACCTATCAGGGGTCTCATCCCATGAACAACATAAAGATAGAAAATTATCATGGAAATTATCTCCAAAAACTTCACCCAAAACTATCAGAGCCTCATGTTCCACTACTGGGGGGTCATTTCCATCCCTATCCTCATGTCTTCTTATCGACAAGCTTCATCATGGATGCATATATATAATATTTTAAATGCACATCTTAGGACACATAACACATTTTAAAAATAGGTATTACCATAAATCCTTGACATGGCATCCCAATATCCGGCAACATGGTCCATACCAAGGGAATAACACTACCGTCAACTAGCCCTCACATGGGTCATTGCTAATATAAGTTAAAACAATTCCTTTTTTCAATTTCTCCAAAAAAACCCATTTTATCCATTTTAAATTACCTCATTTATCATCATTTAAAATTTTCAATTTTTTATTCAGAATATCTTCATAATATGTTACTTACATAAATAATATCATTTCATTTCGACAATTCACCAAAGACATGTTGTTCAATACACGCCTAAATGATGCATGTCACAATACAACATGAGCTTCTAAAATGATGAATTCTTACAAAACTCTTTTTTTATATTGATCTGCAATGGAAATTATCATATAAATAATAAAATAATGGAACAATTACATCAATCAATGAGTAATAACATTCAACTATAAAATTAATCATTAATTACTTCAATACGACCCTTTGTTCTTGGGTTTCCCCCATACATGGTTTAGCAATTCCCATACACTAGCTCATTACTATGGACTGACACATCCTAGACTATGTTCTAAATTTCCGAAATTATTTATAAACTAAAATGAAAATTAAACCCATATAATACCACATTGCATTGTCCAATCCCATGTGACACATACTTGAGACCCATGCTAGTGGGTTACCTTACCCCAACCGTACATCCCCATATGAAAAAGGTTGTCGAACATCTTCTAGGTTCTAAAATATGTTTTGGAGAGACTATATCATATTTATAATAGTAGTGAAATAGTGAAAATAAATAAAAAATATCCAATGATAGTAAGTAATAAGAAGAATAATTTTATAACTAATAAGTACCAGCATCAGATGATAAATCAAAAACTATAAAACTATTATAACTAAAGAAAAAATATGGTATTATATAATTAGTTTCAAGTGCACAGTGAAAACCTGAAATCATTACACTAAAAATTCCATGAATGTCTCAATAATTTTTTTGAATTCCCTCATCCATGATCCAACCCACATATCCATTTAACATAGAGCTCTGTCCCTTGTCATTTCCAGAATTCTAGTTGGGTATCAATCATGATGCCCAAGTAGGGTGTGTGTACAACTATGTTGGCTTCCACTAACAAAATCTAAAACAAAATCTATTATTTATAAATGAATGGTGCTGTGAAAATAATAAATTAAAAAGATAAAGTACAAAAATCACAATAAATTATTATTTAATTAAACAAATAATTCCCTAGGTTCTTGGATACACCCAAACCAACAATTACCTACTTCAACCTATGACAGAATCTGAACCATCCACAAAGTGATATCACATTGCATTCCATCATGGGTTTTCATTATTCATCCAATATAAAACTTCACCATCAATAAATGGGGGCCTATATATGTACTCTGTCACCCCAAGGTTATTTGAAGTAGTATTCCATATCCCACAACATAGTGATTACATGAAATATATATATATATATATATATATAGTTCCTAGAGTGGTTTTATGGAACCACATGTGTATTTGGAAAAAAATTCCATATCCCACAACTAATTCACAAATACAACATCTCATGGATCCACATTCTCAATCATTTATCAACCATTTCAATAATTCATTATTAAAACCTTTACATAAATTCATTCATCATCATTCATAATTTATAACTCATAATTTCAATCTTATCAGCAAACCAAATGGGTTGCTATCAATTTTTTTTCCCACTAATCAATTAAATTCATAAACTCAAGAATCATCCATTTTCATAATCATTTGGGAAATAAATTAATATAATAAATTTTTATGGAATTTTTCAGATTGTAAATTTCAATTATGCAATTTAATACAAGAAATTTTAGTCAACACTATTGGATTTGACATTTAGACTTCATACCCCAATATTTTTTACAAGCGTTCACCCAACTGAAATACCCAAATTGATATGGAATGATCAAAACCTCCATTGTGTGGAAGATATATGACCAATACCTAATATCAATATACTAAGGAATATGATCAATTAAAACAAATATTTAAACCATATCCAATTTAGGAAATATAAATACTCTTTATCGGGAAAGATATATGCGAGTGAGGTGAATACAAACATGGAATAAATTACATACTATACTAGAGATGACCCTTCAATTGAATATTTGATCTATCAATAAATTGGTCTGAGGTTCCTTGGAGTCCACATAAGACCCTATAAAATTTTTTTAAATTAGATTAGTATAATTAGGGGTGAATGGGGATACAAATAAGGTGGTTGTGGGATTTTAAATAAATTTTTTGGGGAAATAAATTTATCATGCATGGTTTCTTGAGCATAGGTTCATGGTTTTTAAAACTGTACACCTTAACAATAATCCCCTACTAATGGGGAACATAGTTTCTCTTATGTGATCCATGGTTTTAAAAATAATGTTCCATCCATGAAACCACCACTTCCTTGGGATTAATGGGTTAGAGAGGGTGACTGCATCGTTCAGAAAAACTATGCTCTAACCATTCAACACCTTCTCTTCCCCTAAAAAAGTTGAAAATTATCTTAAAGAAAACCACTAGGGTTTACCTCACCATGTGACACCCAAGAACATCATATGGGATTCCTAAATTCCCCAAATTTACCTAAAAAATCACATTTTAAAAAAACTATGGTATAACCAAAATAAGGGTAAAACAATACCTAGAAAATCACAAGACATCTTCAGAAATGTAAAATTATTACATTAAATGTATTATTGGTTTTAATGATACCATAAAATATTTCAACCCACTCTTCTTCATCTTGAGATCCTCTATTACCTTTGATGTATGATGAATAAAGATGTTTATTTCAGGGGATATTTAGACATAATATGGTACTACTCTTCATACAATATGATCTAGGTTAATGACAAATGGACGAAGTGGACCTTCAATCTAAAACACAATGTTGGTGTGGGAGATTTCTTGAGTTTATTTCCAAAAATTCCCATAGGTAATGTAGAAACATATAAAATTTTAAGAGTATTATTTACTTAGTTACATGAATTCCCATAAAACTACATCTATAAGATATCTTCTATAAAATTAATGATACATGTAAAAATTAAAACAAAGAGCTTATCAAAAACCATAATTAGTCTATCAGATTCTGAAAGTAAATCCTATAGGTTTACCCTTCACCTAAGGTATACCCCACCAAGAAATAACCCTTTACCACATCCTGGTATGTTAGATAAATTATTAAAACACACACACACACACACACACACACATATATATATATATATATTATCAATACATCATCATCAGGTCAAATAGTTTATTGAAATTATGATATATCATGATAGCATGGAAAAACATATATTTCATACCAAGAGAATCTATACTGAACTTATTGAATATGTCATATAATTTTAATTATTTAACTACTATGAAGAAAAAAATCATGTATATTTATGGAAGGGGAACCTACATTCCATATCAGGATGCATAAACTAACCCAAAATCACATAAATTGCATATCAACATCATGTGAAACACGCATGGTGAATTTAAGAAATATAAACATAAAAACATGATTTTTAATGAATTATTGATATTAAATGTTTCAAAAGATAGAGATGGCATAAACCTGTCATGGTTCCCTTTCGTTAGTCTCATATTTCCTCTCCCATGTCTACCTAATAAAAAATTAGGGCAAGGAGAAGAAATAAGTTAGTGAGTCTTCTTAAATTTGATAAATTTTGTAATATCATGGCCCTAAGAAATAATTCAAAACAAGAATTCCATTTAACCTCATGCATGCCTCCCTATATATAATAGGAATCCAACTAAATTCTATGGTCTATGTTCCTCACTTGGGAAACTATAACCTTAATATCATTTCATATGGGGATAAAAATAATAATATAAAATATAATAACAATATAATAAAATATCATATAAGATAAACATATTAATGGATGGTATACATGTCACATATATACAAAAATGGGATCCTATGTATAAAAAAATCTTGAGTAAATAAATTTTGATAAATAAAAAATTAGTGGGATGTACCGGTCATGCCATTAGCTCTATATACATCATGAATGGCACGAATGCCTCCAATTTTTATACATTTTGTTAATACCCATTTTAAGGGTTTAAGGGTAAACCTTACATGTCTCGTAGTCTTTGTGACATTACATGACCCAATGATCTTAGAGGATTTCATCCGAGACTAAAAATACATTGTATCACCAATCCCCAGCATCCGCATTGTTATCAGATCTCTGCCTATGCATGGCTATTCAGCTATCTATCTTATGTAGAGATGCACAGACCTAGTATGTATAGAAATTTTAATTCACTCCAATTATTCCAAATATGATATCTATTACTTTTCTGATTATGCCATCTCTGAATCCTCCTTTGGTGCTTGTTCTTTTATAAAATCTATATGGTTTTAATCTACACATCATGTGGCCTGAAGGCCTTACGATGGCATAAAGTCCCTCAGGTGGATTGGAGTCCATATGGTGACCAAAAATCCGTTCTAATGCAAATTTGTAGGTTTCCAAATGGCCTTGATGCTCTGTAGGGCTTGAAGGTGAATAATTCCATCTTCAATAGAACGAAAAAATAAATATTGTAGTATCTATTGTAGTAACCGCTATAGTACATTCTAAAATAATACTATAATACCATGAAATATAAATCGGTCAATATTTGATCCTAGGTATCATAGATTCACTTGATGAGTCCTTGCCAATTGGGTTGAGTCTCATGAACAGTCTCTCTATACACTTCCACTCAACCATCCTCCATAATTTCCATTCCCATGACTAAATCACTAGACAAGATATATAGAACTACAGAGAAATTCATGAGTTTGGTGTGAGTAAAAGACTCAGTAGGTCACCAATAATTTATCCTTATCTAGTTTATACATAATATTATTATAATATTCCATATTTATGATTAATTACATGAAAATAATAATAATATTGAATTAGAAACTAAGAGTCCATCCACTCTCAAAGCCTTTACAAACCCAAAGTTATTCGTTCTTCAGATGCATTTAAAATGTATAATCAAGGGTTGATATAAATTCAAATAGTATCCATGAGGATAATGATTATGAGGAATGTAATCGTTTTATCATAAAAATTTTCATTTACTAGGCATCAAGGGGGTCATATTCTTGGTATCCACTAAGCATCGAGGGATACATGGTATATCATTAGGCATATAGTTACTTATTCCTTAGAATCCTCTAGGAATTGAGTGCATAACATTCTATCTATTAGTCACAAATATATCATTACTATATTCTTAGGTATATCATCAGCATTATCTCATGTTTTGTGCACTCCCCCCTAAGGGATAAATATTTCATGACTGTCCACCTACCTTGGGTTCCATGAATAATACCACAAATACACACAAAATTAATTGAATTAAAAAGAAAGAATAGAACATCATTATAATTTATGTTGTGCATAAAATACATGTGATTAATATAGGAAATTAATAATAAAATAAAAATATACATATTTAACCATGTGTTGCATAAGGATCTCATAGGATGGACACACATCCCCATGTGATCATAATGAATAAAATTAATCCATTATGCATATAAAAAAATTATTATAAGGAACAATAAGGATCAATTACCCTTTGTTGCCAAAAATGTGGAGTGGAAGCCCCAATAGACATAAAAATGTAGTCCTGGAACTTATTATCGTAGTCGTCATCAAATCAAACATAATGGTTCATGAAAGGATTCTTGAAATAAAAAATTTATTTTAGAAATACATAAAATTTTATGCGGGATCATTATTATTTCTCCATTATCATTTTAGATATATGCATGTTCTTGTGGTCAAATTTTCAATAATAATTATAAAAAAATTGAGATTATAAATTTCTCAAATATAATTTTATAACATATATGGAATTCCTTTATAATTATTCATTTCCTTATAAAATAAATAATCCTTTGATAATTTTAGATATAATCTATTTTATAAATATTTCACATACTATTTTTTTCTAATAAGATAATGGTAATTTTTAATTAACCTTTGATAATTATCTTTTGTTAATTTATTATAAATTTTACTTTTTTAACTAACATCAAAGAATTTATTAAAAATTATCCATTAAGAACTATAAATTTATAATTTAATATAAATAATCCACTGATAATTTACTGAAATTATATTTGGAAAATATCATATAAATTATTTCTTTATAAATAAATATTGAAAAACTAGTATAAATTATTCTATAATATTTTTAATTATTCATCATTTGTAATATGATGGAATTATCCCTATATAATTATGGGAATAAAATATTATATTGAAATAAAACATTTTCCCATAATTTCAAATAAAGTAATAAATTGATTATATAAAACAAAAAACACACCTGAAAAATGTACATGTGAAACACCTTGGAAGAAAATGAATTTATGGAATTCCAACAATAGAAAAAGAAAACCTAATAGATGTTGATATCCTTTTCAGATCATATGAAATTGGGACAGATGACCTTAGAAACAAAAATATCGATCAAAATAGATGGGTGGAAGGCTTGACTATTTTATAGCACCCAAAACATCAAAACGTATGTCATTTCTATAACCTCAAAATCGTTGTCTAATTTTTTAATCAACAGAAATTATTTTTTCATGGATTTATTTCACCCCATTAAGGAATTTAAAAATATAAATGGATAAAAACTGTGTGTTTACATGGATTCTAATGTAATTCAATGTAAAAAATGCAGTAAATGGGTAGTTATGGGGGTGTGAGGAAGAATAAACAATAAAAAATAAAAGACAAAGAAAAAAATATATCTGTGTTGAAAAATTATCCTTACATGTGATTTATATAAACACTTGATGTGTACAATGGTTATGTTTCCCCTAGGGTAAATCCTGTATTTTGAATGTGATGATATTCTAATACTTCTAATCTCTCACACTATTTTATAGATATTCTATTATTTTTGAAAAATCAATTTTACATGATATTATATATTTACAAATACATGTTATCTAACAAAACACCTACCATTAATAATGGTTATGTTGTTCCAAAGTTATAACAAACATTATAGATTTAATGTACTACTAGAATTTACCATCTGAGATGCCATTTGGGAGATGATACAATATTTCCCAAAAAACATGTGTGCATGATAGATTTTGTTTACCCTTATATGTTATTTAAACAAATATCAGACACACACAATTCTTATATCACACCTTAGGTAAATAAAATGTTCCAAATTTAAATGAGGTATTATATTCCATATTGTAGGAAATATTGTACATATATTCCATTATATTTTTATAACTACTCTCACATGATATAATTTATTTTTTATTTTTATTATTTCTTTATATAGGTCATACGATCCTTGTAACATATCATTAATTCTCTACCAAAATCAGAAAATAATCTATACAATATTCCAATTTTTTAATAACGAATATTCCATTATGCAAACACATTACATTATTTTTGATGAAATTTTTTTCTGAAATTAATTTTTTCACATAAATAAAAATAAATTATTAGCATGCATGGTTTTATAATCCTTAAAATTTTTAGTATATTATACTAAGACAAAAATTCATGATAATGATATGTAGTATCCTTGGTTTTTCCGGGTACATTCTTTATTTTTTGAGAATATTCTATAATACTCCATGACCACTAACCATGATAACTCAAAAGTGAGTTATTTAGTTATAGACATATGATTATATAGACTATATTAAAGATATTACGAAGAGGATTATAATTTAACTTGTTCCCACATTACCCACAAGTGGAGAAGGATTTATTATCTATTAAATGCATCCCAAAAGTTAATGGGGTTTTAATCATGAAATATGATATAGTGATAGCATATTCCACCTACTAATTAATGATCCATTAAGAAGAACATCCAGAATAATATTTGATATGTATGTAGTGATAATATCATTAAATATGTATTAACATTATATATATATGAGGATAAGTGTGAATTATATATCAAGGCTCAATAATCTATTTTTGATGGTATGAGGAAACCATTTTACATTCTAGTATAGAAAGGGAAAATAAAACCATGGATCTTTCCATAGGAACCCAAAAGATATATAATGTATATAAAACTATTTTGGTAGTATTATATCACCTTAGGAATCAAAACATTTCATTAATTTCAAATAACATTTCCTTCTTGAAGACATCAGCATGTTATACATATGCGAAGTGAAATACATTATTTAGTACGTAAATTATTTTTATCTGTTATATAATTGAAGTATTCCTAGATGTTTAAGATAATCCATCCGAAAGAATTTGATATAGATTTGAGTTTTAGTAATGATTATCACCCACAAAAAGTGGTCAATATGGGGGAACAATTTAAACTCTAGAGGATATGTTTTGATCATGTCCAATGGATTCAAACGAATGTTTTGATTAAAACTATCACATATTGGTGTTCTCATATAATATTATTATTCATTTAAGAATATATATGGAACATTAAGAGGGGTTTTATGGGGAGTGGTGTTAGACTCCCAGAAGTTGCGATAATTTTTTACAATGTATGCTGATGAGAATTGATCTTATATATGATATTATATAGATGTTTCAAACAAATCAATGTAAAATTAAATTCATGAAATGTCATAAAAATTATATGTAGTGAATTGAGGATAAAACCTATAGTTTCATGTTAGAGATAATATATTTCTAGGTATATCACCATTGAATAAATTCATGAGGGTTTGGATGAATGTAAATATTAGTCATATATATATAAATTCCTTCGATATCCAAGGACCCAACATAGATGTGCCATATAAAATCAACATTAAATAGATCATATCTCAAATACATGATGTGTTATATGTATCCCCAGAATGGAATTATATTTCACACCCCTTACATGTTCAAAATTGTGCGGTGGAACCTTAGGATATTGATCATTGAATCAAAGAGTAGCTGGTGATGACGTTATATGACATAAAAAAATCATTGAAATAACACAAATCTCTTAGTTAATGTTTTATAATAGAACCATATATTTGAGGTTGGAACATGGGAACTATAAGAAGCGATGAAATAGTACTACCCCCATCTATTTTTCTATACAAAATAATCATTTAGGATTAAATATCCTAAGTGATAAGAATGTAACAAAAAATATTATAAATGAAATTAACCTGTCAAGGAATAAATATATTATTATGTAATTTATTTATATAGTACAATGGAATTATATTACATTTTTTAGTTTTTAGTATTATAAATTTTTCCCGTAATTGTATAGCATAACTAAAATAAATTTATTAATCATATTTTTATTTATTTATTCATTTATTATGGTAATTAATATTATTATATATAAAGGGTTATTATAAAATATAATTCTTATTATATGAATAAGAAATAGCCTCATCTAATAGGATAATACTCTCTAAATCCCATTTATCAATACTTTTGAGGGAGATGGTTTCAGTGGGTTTATTAACATGATCATCACTAAGAATAGATTCAGAAAATAAAGATTATTAAATTAATTCATGTGAACATATAAATGTTTTATAGATCACAACATAAATTATGTTCTCAAAACCAGCCAAATAGAATACTACCAATATACAATATATGTTTTTTGTGTGCACTTATTGAATAATTGGATATGTATCTAAAACATGATTATATGAAAATATAATATTTTATAATTAATAATGCAATTTTTATATTTATACATTTTCTTTATTAATTTAAATATATAATTGATTGTATCATATTTTATCAAAATTTTAATTTAGATATTATGGGAAAAAATCAATTTTAGTAAATATAAAATATCTATTAAAAACATCTTTTTTTATAAATTCAAAAAATTTCCAAAAAATTATTTTTCATGAAAAATTATTATTATATGATATTTGTTTTAATATAAATATTTATATAATATATTAAAAACAGAATTTATTTTTATAAGTTTTAAAAAATAATATTTTGACAAAATGGTATTTTCCTATAAATAAAAATATAAGTCTAAAAGATCAAAATCCAAATTTCGAAATTAATTTAGGTGAAATAAATATTTTTATCAAAATAAACTACTCAATATTTGCCAATGATTAATTTTTAATAACATTCTTAAACATTAAATTGTTTATTTAAAAATATATTTTCTATAAATATAAAATAAGTATTATGATACCAAAATACTCCAATAGTGAATTAATAAACTCTATAATATGAATCCACAGAAAAAAGTATTTCAAAAATATTAAAAAATTGTATGTTATTTTAATAATTTTACAAATAGATAATGATATGGAAAAAACATATATAATATTTTAATTCATTGAAAATAATTATATAATTAAATTATTCACTTCCATGTCATAATTTCTAAATTTTGATGATTTTGAATATTAACATAAAATAATATTGAAAAAAATTCATTTTTTAATAAAATCATTATAATAATATGGTGATGGTGTGTGTTTTTGATTGTTTTATCATATTATGATCAAAACTCATATATATAAATTAATAATGTATTACCCTCTATTTTTCTAGAAATACACTCCCATGATCCCATTACTCATCCCTAAAAACCCTTCAAGTAATAATTCCCACATCCAAACCCTCTCCAAATCCCTCCATTGGTGTTTCTATGGCCTTAAGAAGCTCTTCCCAAAATTTTAGGATCACCTTATAAAGGTATAGATTCTCTTCCTCTTCATTCTTATTCATGTACATTTTTGGTACTATGTTTCTTGTATATAATTTTTCATTTTATAATTATTTTTTACATAACAATTTATATAAATTATGATTCCCATTTAATGAGAGACCACCATTCACTCTCATTAATCCCTTACAAAGCCATTATATAACCTGGATATGTTTTCAAAATCATATAGTGATTTTCATTGCAAAAACTTTTTATTGGGATTACCCATCTCGAATTCCACACTAGGATATTTAGAAATATGTAAATATTCTTCATTAACTGGGTATGTTCATGTCTATAACCCAAAATCTATAATCATGTGATTAAAATAAATAAAAAGGTTCTTATGTTATATGATCTATGTGGAACAAAAATGCATATAAATGTTATAAAAAGTGACCAGTGTGCCCAAATTATATATATCACTCTAGTTCATTGGTTTATGCTTCACCTCCTAATATAAAATGACAATTGAAAGGGTATTTCTCCTATGAAAAATATATTATGTCATATTTGTCGTTTTATTTAACATATTCCTATCTGTCCATGTTTTGTGTTATTTCCAGATTCCTAATATTTGTCGATGATGTCATATTATGTCATTCTTCACTGTTCGTGATTGTTATTCTAAACTTTTATTGAAAATTGGAATATCCATTACACTAAAATTCACGTATTTATATCATTTTATGATTTTATTATTCCTTAACTATGATTTATAAAAAACCCATTCTTATATAAGTTACAAGGATTCCATGTTCATTTTTAAAATATCGATTTATTTTTAACATTGTTTCTTATATAGAAATGAATAAAAACATCTAGGTGTGTACGAGATGACTTGATGGTAGATTGTGAGAGAGGGGGTTAAATATGATGAAAAATAATTTATGTTGGTTTTACCATTCTATTTATTAATAGAAACTCACAATTGTTCCCACATCCAGTACTTGGTACAGACATACATTCCAATTGTAGGCGGTCAATTTGGGTTTCATAGCCAATGACACTTAAGAATTCATATTAGGATTGGTGGTCAGGCCCATCAAACCGTTTTTTTGGGTTTTATTTTTTCCTAATATTGGAATATCTTATATATATAGGATATGTTCATGAATCAATTCATAATATTGATATGAAATCAGTTACACAAACAAAATTACCATTGGTTGAGCCTATTTCTAATCATAATATGAAATTATCTTCCCTTAAAAAATGACCATATGTAAAATATATTTTATATATGAATGGTTATAATTTAGTGACTCCATATATATGTATCCAAGGTTCTTAATATTTCCCCCTAAAGGGTAGATGCTTATATTTAGAGTTAATATAACCAGGGGATTTTGGAATTTTCTTCCATGTAGGGAGTCGACTAATTTTTCAAGGATGGGATTGATTAATTATGAGGAATCGTACTTATCGTATTTATAAAAGGATTAAAATTCCATTAATTTTGTTGAAACCATTTAGTTTAATGTTACATTTAATGGAATTTTTTTTGGGCGTAATAATCCCTCGTAATGGATCAATCCCATCCTTGTAAAATTAGACTACTCCCTATATGGAAGAAAATTCCAAATGCCCCAGGCTATATTGCCTCGAAATATAAGCATATAACCATTTGGGGGGAGAGATTAAGAACCATTGATGCATATATATAGTGTCACTTAAATATTCCCCTTCATGTATGGAATATATTTTATATATGGTCATTTTTTTGACGGTAGCTGATTTCATATTAGGATTGGAAATAGGCTGACCCAATGGTCATTTTTTTTGTGTTGCTGATTTAATATCAAGATTAGGAAAATATTCATGAACATATCTTATATATATATATGACAGATTTCTAGATTAGGAAAAAATCCTCCCCCAAAAAGGGGTCTTATGGGCCTGACCTCCTATTCTCTTGAGCAATATGAGTTCCTAAGTGCCATTGGCTCTGAGACCCAAAATGACTGCCTACCATTGGAATGTAGGTCTGTACCAAGTAATGGATGTGAGAACCATTGTGAGTTTATATTAAAAAATATAATTTTAAAACCAACGTAAATTATTTTTCATCTAATATAACCCCCACTCTCACAATTTACTCTCAGGTCATCCCTAAAACACCTAATTGTTTTTTATCATTTCAATATATGTAACAATGTTAAAAATAAATCGATCTTTTAAAAATACACATGGAAATCACGTGACTTATATTATAATGTTTTATTTATTATCCTAGAGAGGGAATAATAAAATCACTAAATGATGTAAATACGTGAATGTTAGTGTAATGCAATTTCCAAATGTCAATAAAAGTTAAGAATAACAGTAAAGAACATTGAATAATGACATAATATGACAACATAGAGGAATATTAGGAATGTGGAAATAACCTAAAAGATGGAAAAGTAAGAATATGTTAAATCAAACAACTAATACACCATAATATATTGTTCATAGGAGAAATATCCATTTAATTTACGTTTTATATTAGGAGGAGAAACATAACCCAATGAACTAGAGGGATGTATATAATTTTTGGCACACTTGTCACCTTTATATCATTTATATGCATTTTTGTTCCACATAGATCATACAACATAAGAACCTATGGTATTTATTTTAATCACAAGATTATAGATATTGGGTCATAGAAATAGACATCCCCAGTTAATGATGAATAGATACATATTTATAAATATCCAGGAGTGGAATTAGAGATGGGTAATCAAAACCCAGATTTTTTGCAAGAAAAATCAAAAGAATATTATAACAACATAACTAGGTTATATAATGCTTTTTAAGGGATTAATGGGATTGAATAGTGTCCTCTCGTTAAATGGGAATCATAATGAATATAAATTTCTCTGTAAAAATTCATTATAAAATGAAAATTTATATACAAAAAACATCTTACCAAAAATTTAAATGAATAAGAATGAAGAGGAAAAGAATCAACACCTTTATAGGGTGATATTAAATTTTTCTGGAAGAGCTTTTTAAGGCCATGGAAACACTAATGGAGAGCTTTGGAGAGGGTTTGGATGTGGAAATTATTACTTGAAGGGTTTTTAGAGATGAGTAATGGGGTAATGGGAGAGTATTAAAAGAAAAATATAGGGTAATTATTTATTAATTTCTATATATGGGTTTCAAAATAAATATGATAAAATAATCAAAACCGAAAACCATCACATTATTATTATAATTATTTTGTTACAAAATGAATTCAATTTCATAGATTTTCTATGTTAATATTCAAAATCATCAAAATAAAAAAATTATGACATGAAAGTGAAGAATTTCCTTAAATAATTATTTTCAATGAATTAAAATATTATGTATGTTTTGTCTGTATCATTTTATATTAGTAAAATTAAAAAAAAACATACATTTGTTTAGATTTTATGAAATATTTTTTTCCTGTGGATTATTACTATAGAATTTATTAACACACTATTGGGGTATTTTGGTATCATAATACATGTTTTATATTTATACCAAATCAATTTTTTTTAAAAAAAAATTGATGTCTAAAAATATTATGAAATATTAATCATTGCAAAATATTGATGAGTTGATTTTGATAAAAATATTTATTTCACCTAAATTAATTTCAAAATATGGATTTTAATTTTTAGATTAATATATTTATTTATTGAAAAATACTAGTTTTTATAAAAAGAATATTTTTTAACCCTTATAAAAATAAAATCTGTTTTCAATATAATATATTATTATTTATATCAAAATAAATATCATATAATTATATGTATTGCTGAAAATAATTTTTTTGAAATTATTTTATTTTATCAAAAAATATATTTTTAATAGATATTATATATTTTCCAAAATAGATTTTTTTTATAGTATCTAAATTAAAATTTTAATACAATATTATACAATAAAGTATACATTTAAATTAATAATGAACTTTTTATAAATATAATAATTTTATTATTAATTATAATATATTATAATTTCGCATAATCATGTTTTTGATACATATCCCATTATTCCATCAGTGTAAACACAAAACATATGTTGAGTTATGGTAGAATTCTGTTAGGCTGGTTTTGAGAACATAGTTTTGGTAGTGATCCCTAAAACATTTATATTTTCCCATGAATGATTTTAATAATGTTTAATTTTTGAATCTATTCTTAGTTATGGTCACGTTAATAAACCAACTAATATCATATCCCACAAAAGGATTGATAAATGGGTTTCAAAGGATATTATACAATTGGTTGAAGCCATTGGTTATTCCTTCAATAAGAATTATATTTTATCACAACCCTTTATATATAATAATATTAATTACAACCATAGAATAAATAAATTAATAAAAATTATGATTTATAAATGTATTTTTATTATGATATACAATTATGGCCATATTTTAATATAGTAAAAAATAAAAAATGTAATATAATTCAATTTTTTTATATAAATAAATTACTTAATAATATATTTATTCCGTAAAAGTTAATTTCATTTATAATATTTTTTATTACACTCTTATCCATTTGGGTATTTCACCCTAAATTGTTATGTTGTATAGAAAAACATATGAGGGTAATACTATTTCATCACTTCTTATAGTTCTCATGTTTTAACCTCAAACATATTGTTCTATCAAAACACCTTAACTAGGAGATTTGTCTTATTTTAATGAAATTTTTTTCTATCATATAACTTCATCACCAGCTAATCTTTGTAAAAAAGAACAATATCCTAAGGTACCACCACACAATTTTGAACTTTTGAGGGGTCGAAATATAATTACATACCGGGGATACATGTAACACATCATGTATTTGAGATATGATCTATTTAATGTTTATTTTATATGACACATATGTGGTGGGTCCTTGGATATCGAAGGGATTTATGTATATATGACTAATATTTCCATTCATCCAAACCCTCATGAATTAATTTAATTGTGATATACCTTAAAATATATTATCTACATCATGAAACTATAGTTTTCATCCTCAATTCCCTACATATAATTTTTTTGAGTGTTCATGAATTTTATTCGACGTTGATTTGTTTGACATATCTATATAATATCTTATATAAGATCAATTCCCATCAGCATCTATTGTAAAAAATTATCGCCGCTTCTGGGAGTCAAACAACACTCCCCATTAAAACCCCTCATAATTTTCCATATTTATTCTAAAATGAATGATAATATTATATGAGAACACCAATATGTGATAGTGTTAATCCAATCATTCTTAGGAATCCCTTGGACATGATCACTACATATCATATAGAGTTTAAATAGTTCCCCCAAATTGAACACTATTTTTGGGTGGTAATCATTACTAAAACGAAAATCTATATCAAATTCTTTCAGATGTATTATCTTAAACATCTTGGAATACCACAAATATAGATCACATAAAAAGAAGTTAGGTACTAAATGTAGTATTCGACTTCTCATATGTTTAACATGGTGATTTTTTTCAAGAAGGAATGGTTTTTTGAAATTAATGAATTGTGATGATTTCTTAGGTGATATAATACAACCAAAATAGTGTTATTTACATTATATATTTTATGGGTTCCTATGGAAAGATCCATGTTTTGGTTTTCCAGTTCCATACTAGAATGGAAATTGGATTCACCATGCCATCATAAATCGACTATTGAGCCTTGATAGATAATTCACACTTATCCTCACATATATATATATATATAATATCTATTAATTTAGATATTATGAAATAAAAATTATAATTTTGGAAAATATATAATATCTATTAAAAAACTTTTTTTTGATAAATTCATAAAATTTCAAAAAAAATTATTTTCCTGAAAATTTATTATTATATGATATTTATTTTAATATAAATAATAATATAATATATTGAAAACCGATTTAATTTTTATAAGGGTTAAAAATTATTTTTTTGATAAAAACTAGTTTTTTTATATAAATAAGGATATAAATAAAAAAGTTTAAAATCCATATTTAGAAATTAATTTAGGTGAACATAATATTTTTATCGAAATCAACTCGTCAATATTTACCAATGATATTTTTTTGTATCATTCTTAGAAATTAAAATTATTCTTTTAAATTAGATTTTGTATAAATATAAAACATGTATTATGATACTAAAATACAGAAATAGTAAATTAATAAATTCTATAATAATAATCCACAGAAACAATTATTTCAATAATACTAAAAATATATATGTTATTTTTTTAATTTTACAAATAGATAATGATATGGAAAAAACATATAAAATATTTTAATTCTTTGAGAATAATTATTTAAGTAAATTATTCACTTCCATGTCTTAATTTTTTTTTATTTTGATGATTTTGAATATCAACATAGAAACATATAGAAATAGAATTAATTTTGTAATAAAATCATTATTATAATCATTTTATGGTGTGTGGTTTTGATTATTTTTTCATATTTATTTAAGAACCCATATATAAAAATTAATAAATAATTACCGAATATTTTCCATTGAATACTCTCCCATGATCCCATTATTCATCACTAAAAACCCTTCAAGTAATAATTCCCCCATCTAAACAATATCCAATGCCATCCATTGGTGTTTCCATAGCCTTAAGAAGCTCTTCCCAAAATTTTATGATCACCCTATAATGGTATAGATTCTCTTTCTCTTCATTCTTATTCATGCACATTTTTTTTACTATGTTTTTTGTATATAATATTTCATTTTTTATTGATTTTTACAAGGCAATTTATATTAATTATGATTCCCATTTAATGAGAGACCACCATTCACTCTCATTATTCCCTTCCAAAACCATTATATAACCTAGTTATTTTGTAAAAATCATCTTGTTATTTTCCTTGAAAAAAATTTGGGTTATGATTACCCATCTCGAAATCCACTCGAGGATATTTAGAAATATGCAACTATTCTTCATTAACATGGGATTTCCAGATCTATAACCCAAAATCGATAATCATGTGATTAAAATAAATTAAATAGGTTCGTATGTTGTATGATCTATGTGGAACAAAAATGCATATAAATGATATAAAATTGACCAATGTGCCCAAATTATATATTTCCCTCTAGTTCATTGGGTTATGATTCCCCTTCTTATATAAAATGTAAATTCAATGGGTATTTATCCTAAGAACAATATATTATTATGTATTAGTTATTTGATTTAACATATTTTTAGTTGTCTATGTTTTATGTTATTTCCACATTCCTAATATTCCTCGATGTTGTCATGTTATGTCATTATTCATTGTTCATGATTTTTATTCTAATCTATTATTGACATATGGAAATTCCATTACACTAACATTCATGTATTTATATCATTTTTGACTTTATTATTTCATATCTATGAATTATAAATAATCATATCTTATATAAGTCACAATGTTACCCTATGCATTTTTAAAAGATAGATTTATTTTTAACATTGTTACTTATATATAAATGAACAAAAACATCCAGGTGAGTTTGGCATGACCTGATGGTAGATTGTGAGACATGTGGTCAAATATGATAAAAATAATTTACATTGGATTTACCATTGTATATTGTAATGGAAACACACACTGGTTCCCACATCCATTACTTGGTATATACCTACATTCCAAAGGTTGGCTGTCAATTTGGGTTTCAATGCCAATGGAATTTAGGAACTCATATTTCTCAATAGGAAGGAAGGTTAGGCCTGTCACACCCTTTGGGGGGGATTATTTTCCTAACCTAGAAATCTATTATATATAAGACATGTTCATTAATATTTTCTTAATCTTGATACGAAATCAGTTACCCAAAAAACGATCATTGTTTGAGCCTATTTCCAACCCTAATATAAAATCATCTTCCCTCAAAAAATGACCATATGAAAAAAAAAATTTTATACAAGAAGGGGAATATTTTAGTGACTCCATCTATATGTTTCCACGGTTCCTAATCATTCCTCCCTAATGGTAAGATGGTTATATTTTGAAGCAATATAACCATGGGATTTCAGAATTTTCTTCTATGTAGGGAGTCATCTAATTTATAAAGGATTGTATTGATCTATTATGAGGCATCCTACTTATCATATTTATAAATGGAATAATATTCCATGAATTAATTTCAACCCGTTTAGTTAAACGTTACACTGATTGGAAATTTTTTAGGGTGTTATTGCACTACGTATTTGAGCTTGAGACTTGAGGAGACATTATATGTATCACGCTTATAGAAGGAATCATATTTATCATAGTTAAATAAATCCCTTGGGTCTAGTCCCAAGGGGGATATCCTTATATAGATGGATTCGTATCATGACACTCATCAGTTCTTACACACTAAGGTTTCCATAGATGGTAATGATTCATGACGTGAATGATATGACTATAGAGAACCCTAATCCCACATAATCTATGCCATGTATGATAAATAATGGATAAAAAGTAGTCATTATCCCTATATATTGAAGTGGTAATTTGGTATTAGGACTTACCTTGGGATGTTTAATATGTATATCAGGACATGGAAGGTGTCCTACATATCCTAGTTATTATAACAAATTGTGTCATCATAGTTCATTTCACTTATATGTCTGTAGACAAATAAGGTATAATGATCAGCCCATAGGAATGGTAGGGTAATGATGGTTGGAGTGTTGGAGACATGGGTGTACATATACTAAGTTATGTTTATATTTTATAAATTTTCATATAATGAAATCCAATGTATTTTGATTATATAAGGAATCATAGTTTTTATTGATTAATTGATTTAGGGATCACAAGTTGAGGATTCCCTAATATTAGGGTAAAACCATTTAATGCCACTGATAGTGGATTTCACACTGAGAATTCCCGTTGTGAATAATATTATTTTTGTAACTCCATAAGAACCTGGAATTTATGTTCAGTGTGGTAAAGTGTTATATCAAGTTGTTAGTCTCACTGCATATGGATGGAGGACATATGTACTGGGAATTACCATGAGATATACAATATGGAGATCATTATTTAAGATGGGGTCCTATGTATATTGGTTATAATAAGAATCAAATCTATCATAGATCTATTTACTTATAAGTCTGTTGATGGATGAGGTCAAATGATCAGCCCATGGGAATGACTGGGTCCTGATGGTTGAAGTGTTAGAGACATGGGTGGAAATATATTGAGGTAAGTGTATATTTTGTCTCAAAACATGGAATGGAGTTCTACGCATCCTCATTATCATTTGAATTAGAGTTATCGTAGTTCAGTTGATTCATGGCTAACACTCTATAGTTTACTTAATATTGGGTACATGTCATGTTAAGCCGTTGGTCATGGAAAACATACTGAGTCTACCTTTTGGGAATATTAATGTTATTTCAACACTCTAATACCTTGTTATCTATGCTTATTGTGGGAAATAAGGGATGTATAATTACTAGTATCACCTCTTTTAGATGTGGACTAATATACTGGGATAACCCTTGGATGATTAATATATAGCTTAGGTTTTAGGAAGGTTTCCTACATGTCCTAGTTATAGAATGAATCTGAGTCATTGCAGTTCATTAAACTAAGGATTACACACATAGGATTCCTTAATATATAAGCTGGATAAGGTTTTCATGTCATGTGATGCCAGTTTGGCCTAGTCTGCTTGTCTACCTTGGCCTGCCTCATTATCTTCTAACATGTCTTGATTGTATAACTGACATGTTGAGGTATGTTTGTACATGCCTAATTGCATGGTGGGAATTCCCAAGTACAATTTCAGGATCAAGGATAAATTTTCTAGAGAACATCTCAATACCCATTTTACTGATCCTAAACACCATCGCATGATCCCAGTTGATACACATGGAGGGAATCAAAAGAACTTGCAGACTCACCATGGTGCCATCATGAAAGTTGAATCACACACTTAGAGTGTGTATCAGCAGTCAACGTGACATGTCTAGAGGGTCCTACATGTATTCACTATCTTTTTAGGGGTGTCATCATGAATTTCATCTGAAATGTCTGGTGGACGTCACAAGATCTAACATGAATTTTTCGAGGACGTTGTGAGATTTGGCAAGCTGGTTCAAGGGAAGTGGTGAGATCTAGTTGGCTTGTCTAGATTCCATTGCATGATCTATTTGGCAGGTCATGATGCCATCCCAAGACATATATGTAATGATTTAGTAAGACTATATGGCCTAGGTGGAATAAATAGTTGAAATTGTGAGGTCATAATGGCATTCCTGAAGGGTTTCGTGAGTCGTGGGTGGCATGCCCAAGGGGTTACATGAGACATGATATAATATGTCTAGGGGAATTCATAACATCCAAATTTTATTCCAAGGGATTTCCATGTGATCTGGGAAAAATGTCTTGGAGTTGTCTCCTAAAATGTGTAGTTCATGTAAAGCACATGAGAACTAGAATATATTTGCATCACATAGGTCTCCCATCTTATTAGTCTTTGATCTATACATTTATTTCATATTCTTTATATTTTTTTAGTGTTGAAATTTTTTTGTATCACTTTAATGATCTGGTATACGTGATTTCCATAGAAAAACACACCCAAAGTCATTCAATTAATATATAGGTTATCACATGACGTTCATATTCATGGTGCATTATCTCTTATGTAATTCACCTAACATTACCTGACAGAAAACCGTTCTGGTTGCAATATCAACCACTCTGAGATATCATCACTTATTCATGGGTGTGTGAGGGTGATTATACAAGTATTCATTTATTTATGTTGCGGTGGTGAATTTATAGGCCTCACCACCCAAATTATTCTCCCCTTTTCACATCATGTATCAAAAAAATAAAGGATGGAGTTTGTTGAGGGCTTTGATGTCTTGCATTTCCTGAGATCCTGTTGTAGGCCATTCAGATATCGTCACATGATTTCCAACAACAACAAGACCATTTGATCAACGCCTAGTTTTTTGGATTATATCTAATTAATGTGGTATTTCCTATTAATGTGGGCAGATCAAGGGTATGTCATAGCGTCACGTCCATATATGTAGTGGCCTCTGAGAGATCAAGATTCTTGGTAAAAGGCTATCTGGTAACCTTATAAGCCTTTTCTAGTACATTCTATGAGAAAAATGGGGATTTTCTAGGGGCCTTAGTGTGATGTGGGTGACATGTATACAAGAAAATTTGAATCAATGAGAAAATATGTCTAGGGTTTTGTGGTGTTAGAAATACCACATGGGCTCATCATGATATATTTATGACCACAAGAGTCTCATGCCTTTTGACTTTTATTTCCTTTATTTACTCATCAAATGCTTTGGGATCTTAAGATCCCGTAAGATTATTGTCAAATATAATCACTCACACCATCAATGATGTGTCACATTACCCAAAAATGTTCATGTAGTGATTTAAAATTATTTCATGGGCATCCATTATGTTTGCCTCCTAGAGGCGAAGGGGGACCACAGAAACACCAAGATATGTCCTAAGCCCTTCGTTTAGTGAGGGAGACATGCCAACAAGTTATCTCATGGAATGGAGGACTTTTTTCCATGCTCTTGTGCTATCTTAAAAACTTCATGGGGATCTTAATATAATTTTTATGACTGTAAAACGATCCCAATTTTCCCCTTTTAATTTAATTTTTTTTATAATTCCTTATAGCCTAATGATTTTTTTAGTATTATCGATGACAATCATTTTATATATTATTGATGTATCACATGACCAATAACTATTCTTTTAGTGATGACTGAAAATTTTATTGATAATTTGTTTTTTTTTGTCTACAGATTCGGTGGGGGAGCGCATTACATCTTAGTAATGTTAGATGAATTACATAAATAGAGGGCGACATGTCTCAGGTACCTTAATTGACAATGTTGATGTATCTCTGAGATCTTTTGTGGTGTCATTTAAACTGCATGGTTGGGTCAGGTGATATTTATGGATGAAATATTATCTATCCTTTAGGTTATTTTCTTCCATAATTTAAAAGAATTTTGTTATGGATTATCATGTTCCCACCAGTTGACATGTCGGGTTACCTGGGAGAGTTTATATAGTTGTCATTGCGTGGGGAGAAAATTTCTTGGATTCCTTCATGAGAGTGGAATATCTCAACAAAGGGGATTGATACGATATGATGCAGTTAAGGAATTCTTCATGGATCCTTCACAATTCCTTCTGAAGTTCTCATAATGATATGCCTATTTTTGGCTTATGTGATCCATGAGTCTTGTCTAGCTTCCTACATTGATTTACTGGGAAAATAATACCCATATTCAAGAATTTTTTTTATTTTTTGATGCTGATTTCTTATTCCTCAACATAGCCCCCCCAAATGAGTGACAACCATGGGGACAGGGGCTTAGTTATGAGGATTTTAAATTTCTTCTAAAGGCTTAATTGTTTTTCCAATAAGATTCTTGTTCGGTGAATTATAAACTTGGTGATGTTTGGTATTACACTAAGGCCTTATAAAATGGGGAGGATTGAGTGGTTCATTCACATGCCACTTAATTCTCAAAGCTCTTGAACCCTGCATCCATCATGTGATCCCTTCACATGACCCTCCCAAAATAACTGATCATTAGATTAATTTGTTAGACCTTCCAATGATAAATTATTTACATGAAACATTATACACAGGTTCTTGTTCAATTCAATAAAAAACAAAAAATATCTAATTTCATGTTCTTAGGCCATAAAAATGTACAGTTTCCTTTGATGGTTTCATCGGTTCTTTTGGCTCGATCATGTGATAAAATTTATCTTTTTTTAAGATAGGGGGCCATTTCAAGTTCATGAAATATTGAGTATATTTTGGCCTTATTTTTTCATGATTTTCTATCGGTTCATGTGGTCTATGAGATCATTATAATCCTAGTGCTTTTCCTGATTCCAAAAAGGGAAATTGGGCATAATATATGTCCCTTTTAAAGAATTGTTTATCTTTTTCCAAAGTCTATGGACATGGAGTTAATATTATGGTATTAAATGAATCCATATAGGTCTCATCAATGTATTCTTTCCATTTTTTTAGAATAAAATTTTGTTGTGTTATAGTTTTGTGATTTTTAGCTCAGACCTTCTATCATTTATGTTTATGGTAATTTAGCTTGAACCTTTTAATGCCTTAGTTTGGGGAAATTTATATAAGTCCTTGAGAAACTATTCATTTTAAATTATTTCTTCATGAACATTATCAATGATAATGGAATATGGTCAAGAAATTCTAGGAATGACCCAAAATAACCTAGGACGTTGAGTAATGTCATCATGTTGTCAAGACTCACGTGGATTAGAGCTCCATTCCTGAACAGAGGATATGGCTATAGTTGGTAGTCCAAATCCATTTTGTGATGATATAATGTTAAATAAAATATGATATCCTCTCATTTAATTGGGCCATGAATGATTTATGTTTTTGACGTTGTCTTTATGGTTATATACTAGGGATGATAGGTCCACATGGTTAGTTGGAATGTGGGGGATATAAGTCATAACCCAAAATATTGACTCGATCAATATGGGATGGGGAAAAAATACCTGGGATGATCGATAACACCTAGAGGTTCAATGATCCTCTATGATTTATCTAGGGATAACAAGTATTGGAGTTCATTTCATGCAAGTAAGTGATGCCTTTATTTGGTAATCCAAATCCCTTATGTGTTGATAGAATGATCAAGAAAAGATGAACTAATATCCATTCCGAGGTCCATGAAGGATTTGTGAAGAAAAAATGTCTATATTTGAGGATGTGTATAGAAATAAATTATATCCATCAAGCTTCCAAGAAACATAGGTACATCTACATCGTATATGAATCTTGAGATCTATTCCCTATGGGATCGAATCACGAAGTCTTTTCCATTAAAAAGATATGGAATGGACTATCGCATTCTTGATTTTATAAAGAGTAAAATACATGGTGATGTAACATCAATCAAGTAAAATATTCATTAATATTATGGTCATGGATAATGTAAATCATACTCATATGTGTGCAGATCATCTGGATGGTCTGGGGAAATCAGGTAGGGAATGACCCTAAACTAACTATGGTGCTATGTTCTTCTACGGTGACTTCATGTCTCACAAGGATTCGAATTCCATTTTTTATAGTGATTTTCTTTAGAAAACCATAGGATATTATTAAGGAGTAATATAAGTGTAATTATAGTTAAAAAATTATCCTTTGAATCTGGGTATCCTTTTCCATGGGCCATGGATGATTTCATCAATCTAAGAAACTCAATCCATGATGTGTGATTTATTGATATTTTAATATTCAAAAAGGGTTTAAGAATCGTAAGATATTGTGTCATCACATAGAGAATATATTATCATGGATAAAAGATGTGAAAAATCATTAATCTATCATTTTGCTGAACTAGCTGATCCAGTGAGCATAACATTGCTTTTACTGGGTCTATAATGTATGCCTTATGATATATATTCCAAATTAATTTAATCTACAACCGTTTTAAATAGAAACTAGTGATGATGAGTTTAGCGTGTGAATATGTGATTTTTCTCAGTCCTACCTTGTCAGGTTTTCAAATTGACATGTGTTGTGTCTATTTGGATAGTAGTTTAAAATATTTCAATTTTTACCATCAATGGATAGTGTGTAAAAAAGTACAACGTTAACCAAAGTGCACAAAATTTTATGTTCATGATGGAAATAGAACTAAAATGTGGGGAATGTTACATAATAAATTGATTAGGATACCTATAGTCAAGATAATCCCAACATCCTTCAGGTAGGAGATAATAATGTTTTAAATCTTGAATTGAAGTTCTCATGTCATGAGTGATGATATGGGATGACCATACTAGGAATGGATGAAAAGACACTGAGGTGTTATGTTCTTAAAATGTTGCATCAGGGATCATGAGGATTCAAAATTCTTTTTTCATAGGGATATATTTTTTTGATGATCATAGGTTCATATTTATGAGACATAGGAATACATTCATAGTAAAAAAGTCTCCCTTGAAAATGGGATTCCTTTTCCAAGGGCCATGGAAGGTTTGTGTAATACCAAGGAACTCAAGATGTGGTGTTTAATTTATGGTCTGAGGTGCTTAATAGATAATTGTAGCACCATGTACTCTAGATGAACATGGTCATTCTCTGATTTTCCATTGATAAGTGGTGAAAATGTGAAATGGTCTGTAAATTTTAGTGTTTGTAGTTTGGACATATTTTTCCCATATTGTTTAATGTCATTTGGTAAAGAAATATACATTTATATTTTATTCCATATGGAAAGAAAAATTTTCCTGTATTTTAACATCATGTGGTATGAATGTAGGAACTAACATAAAAAACTATACATGATATATTATGTGCAAAAGAAATCCATATGTAGAACATGCTCACTTATAGGTAAAATGATCTCATATCACTCAAGCCCTATGTTGTTGGGGGAAGATCCATGAACATTTATTACCCATACATAGTAAAAGGATCTCATATGTATCATACCCTATGTAGTTGGGGGAAATTCCTTGTGTAGTTCTGACTCATACATAGGGATGGGGGAATATTTTTTTTTATCATAGATGGACCCAAAAACAAAATATTTGTGTGTCACTACTTATCTTGTGATTATAGGAATCAAGTGACACAATGTTCTTAATTAAATATCTATGTTTATGTTTGACCACTATATAGTGAGGTGTAATTTTATGTTGAATCATGTAGCTGGCCTCGGAATTGGGGATTTAGGTTTCACTGCATATCTTGCAAGGACATGAACCAACCCTTGCATAGTTTTAAAATAAAATAATGGTGGGATACCAACAACATGGGTAGTGATTATCTTGAGAAATGCCTAAAAATTGTGTATTTTTTTGTAATTAAGGGGATATAAACCACAAAATTTGATTTCATGTCATGAATACTCATAATAACCCTTCAACAGATGTTTATCGTCCAGATAAAGAGAGTATTAACCAAAATTACTACGCTCGCGTGATCTATGATCGTTGTAAGAAACAAGTAATTGCAAATGTTCCTCATGATATATAGGATATTGGAGAATTTAAGGGAGAGTTTTTCCCCATGAAATGGTTATTTAAGGATATAGGATCTAGGTGTCCCTATCTTCCTCATTATAATGATAACCAAGCCACACGTTATACAAAGAACCCATAAGATTAATATCTTTCACCAAAAACATCAACCAGGAATTTAAACCTAATGTAGTAAGGATGTTGGTGGATCGAGTGTAATGCAGAAAATATTATATATCCATGCGGTTTCAGATCATGCAGTATGGACATATTGCATTTAGTTTGACATTATACAGATAGAATGAGGTCCACTTTATATGGTAGAAAAAAATATCATGGTTGGCCCTAAGAATGGAGGTTTGTGTATCACTGCGTATCTTGGGATGGTAGGAATCATACCACACATAGTTCATATATAGAAGTATTTACTATGGGGATATGACTCTCACATAGAGATATGGGTATTTCATCTTCCATTCGCACAAATATGGATCATGTGCATTAAATTTATGGTGAGACGGTGAATACAGTGTAGTTTAATGTTATGTGTTGAGGACATATAACATGAATTTTAATGTATTGAGGTAAATTATAGGTTCACATAACATGAATGAAAAAGAACAAAGTTTATTTTTCAGTTTAGAGTCATACAATAAGGATATATTCCATCATGCAGTTTATTATTTTCCTTCCCGAGCGGGATCCTTATAGTTAATCGTCATGTGGTTATAAAGAGATATATGAAATTTAATTTCATATGGTATATATCTATTAGTGTAGGTTAACATCATGAAATAATCAAGACCACATTATAGTTTTCCATGATGTGTTCAGGATGAGGGACACTGTTCAATTTAACATGTCCCTGATATGATATAGGATACTTTATGATAACTTTGAAAACATTAAATTGAGAAATATTTAATTAGTGGGGGTGACCTGTTCCTTGTAAATTGTGACTAGGGAGTAAGCTCTATTTTTTTATGCCTTATATTTAATATCATTTCCTTCCCATTTGGGTTCATGATTTTGAGGCTTCATGTCTAGTATCATTGGGGTTCAGATAACGAACACCCTTTCTCCATAGAGGAACAAATAAAGGAAAACCATTTTGTTGAAGTCCTATAAAATCTAAATCTGATGGACTTAATGGTTAAAATGTAGACTACATATTTTTGTCGATACGTTCTAATTCATCTGGCCTATTTTTAATTTTTCATCATTGAAGAGTTGTCTTCCAACCATAATTCATAGCAAAGGCAGTTGGAATTCTATGAGTTGCACCATCTCAGTACCATATAGTAATGAATATGGAATTTATTGTGTAGCCGTATGCATGGTGCTACGGTTGGAAAATAAATCATGGAGGAGCTTCTCTAGCGAGTAATTCATTTCCATATATATGATCTTATGTATTTTTTTGAAAGACTCTTATTGAAGGCCTCTATCTATTCATTTTCAAATTCATGATAATTATTTCAGTTATTAGGAAAAATTTAGATCTTCTATTACAGATTATTGATCTCTGTAGAATAGAAATTTTTGTCATTGTCTGTCAATATTGTTTGAGGGAATCTGAACTTGGTTATGATATAGGAATTTACATAGTTGATTATGTTCATTGAACTAACTTTGTGGAGGGATATTTCCTCATCCCATTTAGAGAAAATTTTGATGAAGTAAGAATATACATGAACTACATAGCACCATCAGGGGGTATACCACTCCCAAATCAACCCCTTATGGAAAATTCATAGAATAATTAGTTGTATATATCAATTTTAGGTGTTTTTGGATAAAGTTCCCAAGGATTTTGAATTCATTAAATTTTCTAGTGAATTATTCATTATATTGTGTCGTGGTTTTCTAATAGTAACCCAAACTCCTGATCTGTTGAAAGACCATAGTACTAAATAGTTTTGTTTTGTGGGATCCCACCTGAACTTCTTCCATTATTGTGGGAATCTCACATTACACTATTATTATGTGGAGGATTCTCTCAAATCCTCTCTTGTACATGGATTTCAAATCATCTAGACAACCTTTTAGGGGAATTTTTTTTACTCAAAATCAAACCTATTCCCTTTCTATCTTGGTCAATTTAGAGAATCACAATTTACATATATCCAATTATGGGTTGCATCTATCTAGGGGTAGATATCTAATAATCATGGTCTAGATAAGTTATCATCGAGTTATTTTCTTTCATATCACATATGGATATCAATGGGAACATTCCTTGGTGTGTGATATAGAGGATTACTCCCTTTTTATCAGGGTCATCCATGACATTAACTTCATTAGCCAATGCATCAACATGATCATTCTGTGATCAGGGTATATGGTACAATGTGGGCTCAAAGGGTCACTCTTTTATTTGACCCCTAACATAGCTAGTAAGAGGGGCCAACTCAACCTTTTTTATGTAATATTCCCTATTGATATACATTATCAGTAGATTTAAATATCCTATAATGTTCAGGTAAGCTATTTGTACATGTAGGGATAATTACACACCATTAATGAGGTATTGGTATTCTACCTTGTTATTTGTGCAGCCTTCAGATAGTGAGAACAATTAGGAGAAATTTCCTTTTTTGGAGAAACAAATACAATCCAGAATCCAACTTGATTGAGTCACTGGTTTTCTATTCTATTACAAATAGGACATTGGGAGGCACTATAAAAATACATATCACATGTCTAGAGAATTTTATGGGAATATAAAATATCTTCATATGGAAATTTATTGTTCACATATGTTCTCTCTGGAATGGGGTGATCTACATTTAAATCAGCTAGTCATGCCCTTTCACAGATTTTTTTGACACGATATAAATGTCTTTCTATTACAGAATGACTGTCCATTTGGAAAAACTCCTAGTTATCCTGGGTCGCCAAAGATTTACAAGATTAGATCAATATGAGAAATTAAATGGACATTATGGTGTTAAATGTAATGCATCACCTTTTTCACTATAGTGACGAATGTGAGGTAGTTATTCTCAATATCATAATATTGGATATCAGTTCCTATAATCATTTGACATTTGTACGAGATATTTTTCTCATACCCTGAAACATACTTATATATGATGAGGGTTCTAATTGAGTGTTTCATGGAATCCAGATATAAAATGAATGTCCATCCTTCCACCGATGGAAATAGTACCGATGGGTATATCAGATACTGTGTGAGGCTCTGGAAGGCTTTTTGGCAGTTATCCTCTAATTGATATGTGATTACTTTAATCATAATCTTATTGTAGGGGAGATATTTTCTAGTCTGTTTGGCTATGAAACTACAAATTAAGGTGAGGTACCCTTGGAACAGCCTCAGTACTGTGAGAATTTTGGGCGTGACATTTCTAGAATAGCACTAGTCTTTTCTAATAAACCTATATTCCATTGTGGCATACCAAAATGCCATGGAACATTCCTCTCATTACCCCAAAGGATCTTTTTAGAAGATTAATCTTCAGAATATGCTATCGTGGAATTTCTAAGACTGTTTGATGATCTGTGAATTGATCACGTCTTTATGTAGATTTGACCCCTAGATCATTGACAAAATATTTGACTATTCTTCCCAATTAGATCTAGATGATATGATGTATAGAGAGTTGATATGAAGAACCATATTTATTTAATCCAAATAACATGAACTCATAGAAAAATAAACCATTTAGTGCTCTAAAGGATGTGGCTTCTTCATCTTCAAGGGAAATCATTATCTATTTATACCCTGAGCACCCATCCACGAGGAATAGATAATGGAAGCTAAGAGTTGAATAGATAAAGATTTTTTGGATTGGAAATGTGAAGTATCCCTTTGATAAATGTTTATTAAAGTCCCTAAAATAAATTCAAACTGTAATATTTTTATATTTCATTACGATGGGGATGATCTTAGAATTAAATTTTGGGTATTTCACTTCATAGAAATATTTTTATATGATTAGTTTGTTATATTTCAATTCAATATTGGTATACTGAGATGGGTTAATCCCCTAGCTTCTTGTTTAAATAATTTATGCTCATTATGAAATCCATGATGGTTCATAGCCATATATAGATTTAGATTAAGATTTTATATATAATTCCAAGAGACCACATTTCTTTATTTCTATAGAAATGTGATGCACATCTCTTTCTCCATGACATGAATGGAAAAACTAATTTGTGTAGGTCATGGATCTTATTATGTTGCAAGATTTAACAACTCGGGCTCATTAATAGTGGTGGAGATTCCATCATCATATGCAATAGGTGCATTCCTAAGGTCTTTCTACACATAGTCCACCTTTGAGTATGTATAGAAATTTCCAATAGATGTTAGTAATTTGGGTAAACCATTTTTACTGTAGAGGTGAGAGAGGCCATGAGAAATGAAACTATCATCCCCTACTTCCAGAGTCTTTATAAGTGGATTCCATATATTAATTTATTTTACATTGTCACTAATTATAGAGGTGTCTTGGTCATTGGGGGTCAAGTCTATTACCTCAAAAAGAGATATGGGGAGAACATAGTCATAGTCAAGCATACAATAGTAATTTTTATGGGTTTTCCACAAGCTATTGGGGGATAAAACTGATATATCACAGTATACTATTGGTTGTTTACATTCCCTTTTGTAGAACCCCACATATTATTTGTGGATTCACATATTCTAAAGGGGATCTATCACCATTTAATGTGTGGGACATTCCATCGATGGATTATATCAAACAATGATGGAATATTGATGGTAATGCCAAGTGGCTATGGATCTAGGGCCTTCTTAGAATGACATTGTATGTGGGATATTTCTAGATAACCATAAACTCATCATTTTATGTTAGATCAACAAAAGATGTTTCAGGTTTGATCATCTAGAGTAGTATTTTCTCAAGATTAAAATACCCTTTAATGGTATTATTTTTTTTAGAATATTATACTTCCTTATAACCCAATAGTCTATTGTATTAGAATTAATATTAGGTTGATCTCAAGGCCATTTTCAGTTGTGTCCCTTTAGATGGAGACATTACTCGGTCATTCGTAACATATAATGTCCCCATGTGTCATTAGATGTCATATTTCTGATCTTTTCATAGAATGAGATTGGGATGTGAAAATCTTTTTTAATGGTCTCCACTCAATATACCTCGACTACTGCAAATTATACCTCAAACTATTGTATTATTTGAAGGGATTCATAGAGAGCCTCCCTATGTTTTTTTTGGAAGACAGAGTGCATCCATGATCTACATCTTGGATGGGACAATATAAATTTGTTTCACAATGACATAATTTTGTGCCAATAGACTCTGCTTCCTAATTAATAGTTTCTCATTATTATGTCTGTCATTATCTAAGTCATTTTAGTTATATGGGCCTAGTTCAAGTGTAGTGGTAAATGAAGAAATTTCTTCTAGCGGAGTAGGTCTCGATAGCGTTCTCCGTTGTTTGGGAAGATCATATAATCGCACCCCCGCTAAGAAGATATTAAAGAAAATCAGGTGTGTGAAAATTATTAATGGTTCAGGGGAACCAAAATATCTCTAGTGGAATTTTTGTAGCACTTGACCATGATTTATAGTTTCATATATCACCTCTTTGGGCATGTGACCGAGAAATTGGTTCTGACCACAACTATATTTCCCAGTTTATTCACAAACCCTACTATTGTGGAATCGTATTCCCCTATTAGGTGGGGAAACTCATTCTTAGAGGAGTAATAATTATCATATAATGGGACTTTCATGTGTATCACATTAATAGAATCAACGATGATCTCTTTATCTGATGAGTGTTTCTTTTGGTGAGTGGTGAATGTGCGTCAGATGTTGTTGGAAAGAAATCTGAATGATTCGAAGCCTGCATCAGAGAATAAAATGACTATTCCTATTCGTTTTCATCATTCCTACTACTATAATGTCCACCTTTGGGAGACATATCTCATGTCACCTTCAATTGTGGTGGAATTGTTGCAGTTTTGAGAAGTTATGATCTTAGAGTGGCATGAGCTCATTCAACTCTCATTAAAGTCATCCAATTGTTGAACTTATACCTATTCATCGATGAAACATTATACCATTCACCATATTCTTTAAACTCTACTATGGTTATGCAAGTCACATTCTCTAGTGTGTTATCCAACATCACATGTCATAAATCGACCATGCCTTGGACGATATCATTTAAGATGATGAAATCATGGTTTCTATTAAATTGTCACATATGAAATATATAGTATTCATGATGGTAGGTGAAATTTAACTCATTGGGCTTCCTAGGCATGGTATCGTGATCATTTTATTTTCCATTACTACCAAGAAATAACTATGAACGTGTTTATTTCATAAGGATTATGCCTTATTCTTTTCTCCCCCCAATAACATCTGAACCCAATCTATTATAAATTATAAATGAGAGATATTCTGTGGTTATTTCCAATCAATAATAGGCATTTGTTAGTTTAGAAGATTCCTTGATTTTTTAATGGGAAAAACATCTTGTTTGAGCGTATCATCATAGATTCTTCTTTTCCGGGATTTTTTCCCAATATTGAGGTAATGAGTCAACATGTGTTTCGTGCTCACCAATTGGTTTCTTGTAGAAAATATTCCTTTTTTTAAATCAAACAACTATCCTAGATACTTTATTATGATCATAGGTCTCTCCAACTCATCTCGGAGTTTTTCATCACAGAATCCCAACAATTACCCCTTTGAGAGAGGGACTCTATGTGAATAGGTTAAACCTTTCCATCTGGCTATAAAGATGAAAAAAATTTATCATTTTCACATAACATATAGTTCCTCCAGTCAAACATTTTCATCTTCCTTAGTGTAGATATGAATAGGTAATGGAATTGACAATAAAGGTCTTCAAATCCTCCAAAAAATATTGTTGGAAGGTTGTTGTACAAAATGAAGGATGGCCAAACAAGAGTATATAAAAAAACATTTTTTATTTTCCTCTGAGTAATCTTGGGGGAGCATAATTGGAAAAAATCTAGATACAAAGTGTGTGATATATTTTTCTGGGTCTCTTGTACCATCAAAGGTAGAGAAGGTATGATTTTTGAAATTATGTGTAAGAAAAGTTTCATTCATCATTTCAATATATGAATTATTCATGGAATGAATGAGTGTGTGTATCCCTTCAATGGATTTCTTTCAGCTTCCCAGGTACTCGAAGGCATTGTAAGATTATTGAGGTACTATTCATTGAGTAACATTCCATCCATAAGAGAGTGGGTGAGTCTTAGAAAGGTGGAATTTGACTATCTCTTGTTGATTTTCCATTCATGTGATAACTGAATAATTTATATGATGGGGGAATGGTTGTCACCATATTGAATAGAATTCATGATAATTTTGACTTCCTCATTAATTTAGACTGTATTCCAAGATATCCATCACGTCTGATTCTTAGGTTTCTCTCTTATAGATAGATCATCTCTATGGGGAAGAATATTCATCTCTACTTGAAGACGATACACTATGGGAATATTTCCTAGGAGTACATCATTGTATAGTTAACTGAGAGTCTATATATCACTCTCTTATATTGATAACTATTCCAATATTGAATTATTTTTTAGTTTATCAGGGTTGTTATTTAGAATTAGCAACACTGTTATCTTTGGTAGTGTTCCACTATAAATGCAGTATCTCAATTTTCATATGTTCCAGATTATTGGATCCTTCATTGATTCCTGGTTCCTATTGCCTCACTCAGTGCATTACGATCAACCAAATACTTGATTAGACTTTCTTTGTTGTGACCAAATTCATTTGTGTCATGATCCCCATTATCATTAATGTTAATAGTGTCAAAATTTATAGAGGTTTATCAGGAAATGGTGGTTTTCCCATTACTTTTAACACAACTAAATAATTATATACTTCATGTATTAGGGTTTTTTCTCAAAAATATTTCCATATTAGGATCTTTTGGCTTTCGACCCATGGGTGGTTTGATTTCCTCCACCATACGTTCCTCCTGGCTTGTCCTATGAGTAATGACCTTGAGTGATTTTTATATCATGACTGCCAAATGTGGCCTAAAAAACAAAGGATTGTTCTATAGTTGGAGGAACATATGGGATTCTGACCATTGATATTTACCTCCCAACCTACAAAATATGGACTCTCATTTTGATTTTTATTTTGATGAAAATTTCCCCAGACATACAAGTTGGATAATATTTGGGTCTATAATTGGCATTGATTGATCCTATTATTGAATATTTAATGATTCTAGTTGGGGAATTGATGTCTATAAGGATGAAAATTGAAATATAAATTCCCCCAACCCCATGTGATGTTGTTTATATTGAATCAAAGTGGATTTCCCCATGACCCCCTTAAGGGATAATATATCTGGTGATGTGGATTGAGTAATAAATTACTCCATCCTTTAGGGATAGTTTTTGTTTTCATTTCTTGGTGATATTTCCTGAATCCTCTCGTGTAGGATCATGGATCAATAAAATACCATTATGGGAGTCAGTATCTATAGTAATTTGTCTATATAATTGAAAATTAATATTATTTTTCTGAAATGGAACCCCATTGGTTCATGGGTCCCAGTTCAAAGATCCATGATTTGTTCTCTTACTCTGTTCAAGATGTCTTGGCACCGTTGAAGCGGGTGAAATATGTTGTAGTGTCCAACTGGACTAAGCATTACCTGGTCACCTAATTTCACTAAAGACTATAATATTGTATAATTCCAAATATTTAGATTTCTATTGATCATGGTGTGCATAAAATTTTTATACTCGATACATTCCCCATAATTGAATACAAATTCATTGTGTGGCATTTGAGATCAGCTTCTAATGAATTTTGATGCACTAGTGGAAAGAGTGTTGTATATGTGTGATTTTATTTTTTGGTTTTTGATGCTGGTACTTGGATATTGTATAATGGTCTTGATAAAAATATATTAGCATTATGGTATGAAGCTGACCATCATATCCTAGATATGGAATTTTACTATCTTGCTATCTCCGATGAGTTTCCCATGTGATTTGACGTAGATATGAAATGCACCCAATCTCTATCTCATCTAGGATCTCATAGTAATATGAAGAAAGAGGCCAGAATATTATAGGGAGGTTTGTTCAGATTCAACTCTCCATATATAAATGTATTCTTCCATGTTATTAGACTTACATGCCTCCATTTAATCAGAACTCATAAGATTCTTCTTGCAGGTTCTTACAGACTAGATTAGAGTGTTACTGGTAGTTTATGGGAAACTATATACGATTGAACCAAACATTTTGAGCACCACATTATATGAAGGAGTATGAATTTTGAACACCACTCTATCAATAGGTCTTTGGTAAAGGGGATGATTTATTTATCCTTGGAAAATATCACCCTGGTGATGTTGACCATGGATGTTGTTAAGATTAGAGACCCTATGATCCATCTCCACACTACCATGAAGAGGAATTTCACAATTGTTATCACCTTAAACGTTAGTTGTAGAGTTGAAAGACCCTTGGGATGTTGAGAATATCTCTCGAATAGTGTCATGGGAACTGAAATTAAACTAATTAATTATATTTTCTTCATTCTAATTCATGGATTAAATTTTTCATCCTACTTATGGTAATAATTCTTGGATGTGATCCGTTTATATGCTATTTTCTAGACATTTATAATTATCGTATGATGCTACAAAAATAATAGCATGCCACATAGAAGCCTCTGGAATATTTTAATGAGCTTCTTTCCTTATTGGCATGAATATGATCCTTTTGTAGGGAATGTTCCACTCATAAATAGTGATCATCATTCACAATGGATATATGATCATGATCAGGAGCCTATAAAATATTCCATAGGACTTTCTTTTTTATGATATCAGCCATTCCCAAGGCATGTACCCTATAAGGACCCGACCTTAAAAAATTACATAATCATGAATTAAATGAATAATTTACATATAAGATCTTTTCAGTTTTAGAGTTTTAGAGAATTAGGACATAACTATTTCATCTCAAAAGATTAAAAAGCATACACTTCTACTAAGTTTCCATAAATTAAAAACACTTAAAAGAAAACATGTCTAGTATCATGTTTTAGATAGCATGTCTTTCCTTGATCCCATCCTGGACCCTATTCATCTTTAAGTCCTATGGAAAGCATTTCAAAAACAAGGGATGAGCATAAAAATCCCAATAAAGGATACACAAACAAGTAAAACAGTTAGTTTTTCAAAACACCAAGTAAACCATGAATACTTTATCAAAGTAATACTTTTCTCCTTTAAGAATTAGTAAATACTCTTCACTGCAAAAAGATCATTAGTTACCCTTTTGTATAAAATCCATATAAAGAACACATAACATATAAAGGTAACTTTGTACATAAACAAACTTAAATGTAATAACCATACGGTCGAATTCCATGCATATCACTAAACAGAATAGTCATATGGCCGAATTCTATACCCAATGCATTGGAGGTTATAATGTGACCACCCATCCTGGTTTTCAGGGCACCACCCATCATATGGTTTATGACATAACCACCCTTCAAATGTCCAAGTACCATTATAAAATCATAAGACATAAAACAAATATAAAGGAAAGAAATCATTTCCACATTTCAATAAAAATATATTACTTAAATATATTGACATAAAAAATCCATTATCAAAACCATTTTCAATAACATAATACATGAATGAGTATATGGTATTTATTTACATTTAAAAACATTACGACTTGTTGAATAAGCGAAGGATCAAATAATACTCACGGTGGCGTAAAGGTCATTGTCACCGCGTAGGTTAAAAAGAAACATACATTTTGTCATTTAGTAAAATGCTTTGTACATAAATGTTTCCTTTTGAATAAAGTAAAAGTAAAAGGGGTTTATACACTGTATAAAAGAAATTTGTGTAGAAAACAAAATATACCTCAATGAAAGAATATTGAGACAAAGTCCCATTCAATGATGATATCCTTAGATTAAAGATAAATAAATTATGTAATTATGCGTGAAAAATATAAATACACCCAATATAAGTGGATATTAAGTGTAAAACAATCATAGTACATTAACACATATTCATATCATGACATTATCAAGAATTCGTGTTTTAACCCAATGAATTGAAATTAGGATAAGAAGATCCCTTACGAAAATTCGACAGCCTAACGATGTCACATTAAAATTCAGAAAAAGAGTTGATGAGAGATAAAATTGTATCGCGTCACTTTTTCAAAAAAATTACATCAATAAGGATATATAAGAACATATTCCAACATAATAATATGTAAATTAAATTATATAACAAAAATGAGTCTTTTAAAACAAGGAGGGTGAAAGGTTCCCTTTCCGATTTGGTAACTTACAAAACATAAGCCACATGAAAGAAGGATCATAAAATGAAGATGTCAATACCCATAAATTGAAGTATATTACATAATTAATACACTCATGGGAATTATATACACCACACAAAATTAAATAGTGAAAAATGTAGCATGAATCTCCCGGGAATAAAAGTGAGATGAGAAATCCCTTACGAAAACTCGGCAGCCTAATGGTGCCACTTAAAACATACAAAAATGGATTGATGAGATAAAATAGGGTATCTCATCATATAAACATAAAAGTTTTAGTAAGAGGAATATAAAATAAAATCCCCCAACATATGTATGATGATCATAAAAGAAATGACATAAAAGAGAGTAATTAAAAAGTACGAGAGAGGTAGGATCCCTTACCACAAGTCTGACTTTTCTTGTTCGTTTCTTTATATTCATGTATAATAATCTTTGGTAAATTTATAATTGCTTAATTAACTATTTTAAATATTATTATTCAGCTCATATCACATATTATAATTTTATAATAATTGGTCAATAATGTGAGTTCATATCAGACGTTTTTGTCGATGTTCGGTACATGAGTCAAAATTGAACTTGTTTGAAAGACATTTTCCATGTAGTTATAGGTACATCATCTCTAGAATAGTATTAATGATTTGGATATCATATATATCCTGTATATATTCATTTTATACAATTACATAAAATTTGGATAAAAAAATGAAATGCACCGTTCATGGAGACGGTAGGTCGTACTTACGCATGAATGCTACTTTCATTTCGTTGTCATATTAATGGAATTAAATCTAAATGAGATATATATATATATATATATATATATATTATAATTCCAGAAATATATCCATAATTTAAATTTAATATATGACATATATATCCATTATATATATGTACTTATAATAGTACGTTACATTTGGAGTTAAGAAATGAAATGTACAGTTCATGGAGACGGTAAGTCGTACGTACACATGAACACTACTTTCATTTCTATTTCATACATTAATGGATTTAAGAAAATTAAGAATACATAGGTATATTAAAATTACAGTATAATATAATATATAACATTGTTAAATCCATCCTTATACATCCCACATATGGTATTAACGATTCAAATCACTTTGAGGGGGAAGTAGTCCGAACTTTCTAAAATGAAATTATCGCATTTACCAATTATGGAAAATATAATGGTATGGAATAAATGAAAAATACAGAATCATAAGGAATACATATAAATAATTTATATATCATATATAAAAATACGGACGTCTTAATGGCCACCATGAGATGTGTTAAAAGAATATTGAACAATCATCATTCCGTGAGGCAGTAATTTTCCACCCACAGAAACAGTATGTTATTTAGCCATTAGATGGAGGTGTGTATGTGTGTAGCTCTAATACTACTCATAACAGTATACTAGTATATTTAAGATACTGGTGTTGTTAAAAAATTAAGGAATAAAAATAGTTTATGGTGTTAGCGAAGAAAAATAATACAAAAGAACATAACAGAAGACATTAGCTTCAAATCGGATAACTCATTTTGATTTGAGATCAAAGGCTTCCTTGGAAAGTAATCTTCCCAAAGTGAGGATTCTAGGAGTAATAAAGGGATGTGTAGAGACAATATGATTATAGGTTGGATGAGCCAAGGGCTTGAGAGGTGTGGGTAAAGAGGTATAGGTGGAGGCCTTTTATAAGATGGAGGAGGAGAACTCAGGGAATGTCTTGAAAAGTTACTATATTATAAAATGACTTTCGGCTATTAAAGGACCAAAAATTATATATTTCGAGGATAAGGTGATATTGGTTCGAAATACACCTATCCAATAGGTATTTTTCATTTTTATGTCTTAGATTTTACATCATCGTGTCATTTTATTTAAATAAATCATTAACGATGTAATCGCTGCATCATCATGGTGTCATAAATAAATTAATTTATTTAATGTTTAAAAATTAAAAAAATATACTATAATGTAGGAAATATTTTTATATTTATAATTAATATTTATAGTCAAAAATATGACTTGTATAACCCCATGTAATTTTTTTTAGTAAAACAATATATGTTTGTTACATTTTTATTTTAACTTTAAATAAAAATTTATTAATGTCATTTTCTTACCCAAGTGGTTCCATGGGGTACCCAAGTTGACCCATGGATTGTATTGTTCGGAAATAAATCATCCAATAAGGGTAGGACATCTGTCAAGGTCATTTCATATTATTATAACATTATCTTTACATTAAATTACACTAATTACCTTTAATCGCAATTAATAAAACATAAAGGTTACTATTCACCAAAAAACATTTAATCCCATTGAACCACATTTTACAACCTTATGACAACCATATATGTCATATTTTTGAAAATAAAATCACAGAAGTGGTAATGATTCATTTAAATGAAAAATCAGTTTTTTTAACTACCACTTAGTTGTTTCACTATTCATCAAAAATTGAAGTTTTTCAGAAAAATACAAAAAATTCATCTTAAGCTCTATTTGATATTCCGATTTCAAAACTGATGTCTATTTTAAAAAATTAAAAAACATATAATTTTTATTAATTAATTTAATAATTAATTCCCTCTGTCAAAACAAATAGCATGTATTTAAGAAACAATATCTATTAAAACATTGACACTAGTTTATGTCCAATTTCAATGTTAAATTAATTTCAATGACCACCATTGAATTAAATGGTAAAAATATATTCCAATTGAACTTTAAAACCAATTCAAAATTTGATCTAATCATAAAAATAAATTATATTAAAAATAGGTTTTGAATTAAAATACAACATTTATCACTTATTCATTAAAAATGAACTTTATCAAAAAAACACATACACGATATAAATTTTGATGTCCTGATATTAAAGATGGATTTTATTTGGTCCAATGTAATGTATTAGAGTGACCAAAACTATTTTTAATGTGGGTTCACTATCAAAAGGCGATAAATCGACCTTTTAGTGAATATTAGAGTATCTATGCCAAAAATTGAATTCTTTACTTATTTTAAGTCGTTGTCTTTTTTTAGATAAATGTAAAAACATTTAAAAAACAAATATAATAATATTTTAGTTATTTCTATTCATTCCTGCCAATAAAATGGCTACATGTTAACTACAATTTAAAATATTATTATTATATTATTAGTGTGCAACGCATTATTTCAATGAAACTTGTTGTTGCGTATCAGGTACACTATCGAACATAGAATTCTATTTAAAGTAATATTAATATTTTATTTAAAAATATTAATATATATTACAGTGTCATATTATTTATTTACCTGGGATGTTACATCCTTCCCCCTATTTTGAATTGCGTCCTTGCAATTTCAAAATTGTTCTCAGAAACTTCATTGAAAGTCCCACATCAGAAAAAGAGTTAGTAAAACTATGATTTTTAAATAAAGAGAGAGAAGTACAAAGGTAACCCAAGTTAACCGATACTAGGATTACATATAGGAATACATGGACATGGAAGAGAAAACAAAGGGTCATGTTCTGATAGAGAGTGATAGAAAACATGTTTAGGGGAATGTTAACCACTAAGAAATCACAAACTTTTGATGGGTTATACGGTATTTGATTCCCCAGTCGGAAAAGTTAACAGAAAACATTTTAGTTTTAAGTTACTTTTAATTGTGTAATTTATTTATGAACTTAACTAAATCACAAGGAAACATACTTTCTTGTCGTTTAGACTTTCATCTCTTTCTAGATTCCTTACACAAACTCATTTTTCCTGCAAAAGACGAGTATGTAGGATGACTTGTTCACATCAAGAGCGTTATAATCAACTTCTAGAGAATCACCTAATACACAAAAGAGAACTATATATTTCCCATGTCATGATACCTTAACCAAAACCAATTTTTTTATCCTGATTAGATAATCCACAATAGGATTATCCTTTATAAAAATTAAATTTATTCATAATATGAAAAATCTATCCAACAAAACACAATGTTCAACGAAGACCATTCGATAAAAAATTTGTCCATAAAATTATTCAAAGTAAACCAAACTACGATTGAAACCCAAATATTTGAAGGATTTAATCACATAGTCATCCATGGTAAAAATAAACATTTATCTCCAAATAACATCAGTTGCTGTTAAAGTCTCATATTGAAAAGTAATTAACCTAATCATATATCCTCAATGATAGGTCAATACTTTCCAAGATAAACCAAAATCAACATATTATTGATTCATAAAATTATATAACTAAAAATAATTTATTATAATAACTAGGTACTTCACGTAGTCCAGTGGTAGGCGATAAATACCAGTCGCACTTTGGTTGTGGGTTCAATTCCCACATCTTTGTCCGACGTGATGGGTTGTCACACGGTCTACATGTTGTTCTTTTTACAAAACTATATAATTCTCAAAACATTCCCCAAAAAAAGATAAAATCATCCAAAATAACCATAAAATAATTTAACATCAATTTTATCTCATGCCTTTCATTTTCCATCATAAAAAATAGTAACCTATAATTACCTCAAATTAAAGATCATATAAACCCTAATGGTTAACTACATAATTATTACCTGAACATCCACATCGAGTTGGTTCTCTCGTACATGATGCATCAGATAACTCACCAAGGTTCAAGTGGTTAATCATAAATCCTTGATAGTTGGTTTAGAATAACCATGATATTCCACATTGAATCCCCCACTTCATCCAGTCTCTTAATCAGAGTACCACCACAGTTTCCTTCAAACCCATTGTCACTTTGGTGCTTCCTAGATCCATAAATTTAACAAAACAAAAACTTTCAGTGTGAGTATATCAAAAAAATTATAATGTACTAATGAGTAAGATAAACACTAAGATATACCCACTCATTCACTTTATCTAAAACTGTCACTCTTTCTGAAATCCTAACCATTGTGGTAATGTCACTTATGATTAGAGAATACCTTAACCTCTAAAGTTATATAAACCGTCCTTAGATACCCATTATAAGAACTTGACCTTAAAACATTACATAATCATGAATTAAAAGAATAATATACATAGAGGAACTTTTCAGGGTTAGAGTTTTAGAGAATTAGGACATAACTATTACATCTCAAAAGATTACAAAGTAGACACTTCTACTAAGATTCCATAAATTTAAAACTCTTAAAATAAAACATGTCTAGTAACATGTTTTAGATAGCATGTTTTTCCATCGATCCCATCCATGACCGTATTCATCATTAAGTCCTGTCGAAAACATTTCAAAAACGTGGGATGAGCATAAAAACCCAGTAGATGATTCACAAAAAAGGAAAACTGTTACTTTTTCAAAACATCAAGTAAACCATTAATACTTTATAAAAGTAATAATTTTCTCCTTTAAGAAGTAGTAAATACTCTTCACTAAAAAAAGATCATTACTTAACCTTTTGTTACCAAAATATTACCATAAAACCCATATAAATAAAACATAACATATAACAGTGACGTCGGTCAAAAACATACCTAAATGGAATAACCATACGGTCGACTTCCACACATATCACTAAATGGAATAGCCATATGGACGGCATCCATACCCAATGCATTGGAGGTTATAATGTAACCACCCTTCCTGGTATTCAAGGCACCACCCATCACATGGATTATCATGTAACCACCCGTCAAATGACCAAGTACCATTATAAAATCATAAGACATAAAACAAATATAAAGGAAAGATAACATTTCCATATTTCAATCACAATATATCACTTATATATATTGACATAAAAAATCCATTATCAAATCCATTTTCAATACCTTAATACATAAAAGAGTATATGGTATTTATTTACTTTTAAAAACATTACGGCTTGTTGAAGAAGCCAACGATCAAATAATACTCACGACGGAAAAAGGTCGTTTTTACCGCGTACGTTAAAAAGAAACATACTTTTTGTCATTTATTAAAACGCATTGTACATAAAAGATTCATTCTGAATAAAAGTAAATTCTAAAGGGGTTTATACACCATATAAAATAAATTTGTGTATAAAACAAAATATACCTCAATGAAAGGATATTGAGATGATGTCTCGTTCAAAGATGGTATACTTAGATTAAGGATAAATCAATTATGAAATTATGTGTGAAAAATATAAATACACCCAATATAAGAGGATATTAAGTGTTAAACAATCATAGGTCATTCAAAAATATTCCTATCATGACATGATCAAGAATTAGAGTTTTAACCCATTGAATTGAAATTGGGTTAAGAAGTTCCCTTACAAAAATTCGACTGCCTAACGACGTCACATTAAAATTCAGAAAAATATTTGATGAGATATAAAATGGTATCTCATCACTTGTACAAAAAATTTACATCACTAAGGATATATAAGAACATATACCAACATAATAATATGTAAATTAAAAGATATAACAAAAAGGAGTCTTTTAAAAAGAGGAGGGTGAAAGGATCCCTTACCGATTTGGTAACTTACAAAACATAATCCACATGAATGAAGTATCATAAAATGAAGACGTAAATACCCATAAATTGAAGTATATTACATAATGAATACAATCATGGATAGTATATAAACCACACAAAAGTAAATAGTGTCAAATGTATCATGAATCTCACGGGAATAAAAGTTAGATGAAAAATCCCTTACGAATACTCGGCAGCCTAACGATGCCATTTAAAACTTCAAAAAATGGTTTGACGAGATCAAATAGGGTATATCATCATATGAACATAAATTTTAAAGTAATAGGAATATAAAATAGAATCCCCCAACATAATAAATATGATCTTAAAAGAAATTACATGAACGAGAGTACTTAAAAAGAAAGAGAGAGGTATGATCCCTTAGCTCAAGTCTGGCTTGTCTTGTTCGTTTCTTTATATTCCTGTATAATAAAAAATTTTCAATTCATAATTTCTTAAGGACCTCCATTAATTATTATTATTCAGATCATATATCATATTAAAATTTTATAACAATTGGTTAATAATGTGAGTTCATATCAGACGTTTTTTGCGATGTTCGGTACCTGAGTCAAAATTGAACATGTTGGAAAAGCATTTCCCATGTAGTTGTAGGTACATCAGCTCCAGAATAGTATTAATGATTTAAATATCATATATATCCATTATATATTAAATTTATATTATTCCATAACATTTGGAGATAAAAAATTAAATGCACCGTTCATGGAGACAGTAGGTCGTACGTACGCATGAACACTACTTTAATTTCATTGTCATATTAATGGAATTAAAACTAAATGAGAGAGATTAATATTATAATTCCAAAATGATATCCATTATTTAGATGTAATATATGACACATATATCCATTATATGTTTGTACTTGTAATAGTATATTACATTTGGAGATAAGGAATGAAATGTACCGTTCGTGGAGACCGTAAGCCATGCATACGCAACATTCATTTCTATTTCATAATTTAATGGAATGAAAAAAAATAATGATACATATTTATATTATAATTACAGTATTATATAATATATAACATCAATTAATCCATTCTTTATACATCCCACATATGGTATTAACGATTCAAATCACTTTGAAGGGGCGGTAGTCCGCACTTCCTAAAATGAAATTATCGCATTTATCTATTATGGAAACTATAATGGTATGGAATAAATGAAAAATAAAGAAGCATAAGTAATACATAAACATAATTTAAAAATCATATATAAATACATTTACATATTAATGGCCACTATGAGAGGTGTTAAAAAAATATTGAACAATCATCATTTCATGAGGCAGTAATTCACCATCCATAGAAACCTTATGTTCTTTAACCATTTGATGGAGTTGTGTATGACTGTATCTAGAATACTCCTCATTACATAATCATAATATATTTAAGATACTGGTGTTGTTACAAAATAATGGAATAAAAAGAGTTTAGGGGGTTGGAGAAGAAAAATAAAACAAACGAACATAAGAGAAGACATTACCTTCAAATAGAATTACTCTTTTTTCATTGAGCTCAAAATCATCCTTGGAAAGATTTCTACCCAATGTGAGGCTTATAGGAGTAAGAGAAGGATGTGGAGAAAAAAATGATCAGTGGTTCGACTAGACAAGGGCTTGAGATGTGTGGGTAAGGAGGTAGAGGTGGGGGCCTTTTATAAGAGGGTGGAGGGTCACTCTTGGAATGTCTTGAAAATTTACTTTTTTAGAAAATGGTTTTCAGCTATTAAAGGTCCCGAAAAAATATATTTCGCGGATAAGGTGATAAGGGTTCGAAATCCACCCATCCAATAGGTTTTGGAAAATTTTATGTCTTAGATTTTACATTATCGTTTAATTTTATTTAAATCGTTCATTAATTAGGTAATCAATGCATCATGATGGTGTCATTAATTAATTTATTTATTTAATGTCTAAAAATTATAAAAAATACAATTATGTAGGTAATATTTTTATCTTTACATTCAATATTTATAGTCAAAATTTTGACTTGTATAACCACATGTAAAAATTGTTTTAGTAAAACAATACATGTTTGTGACATTTTTATTTTAACTTTAAATAAAAAGTTATTAATTTTATTTTCTTACCCAAGTTGCTCCTTGGGGTCCCCAAGTTGACCAATGGATTTTCTTGGTCGGCCATGAGTCATCCAATTAGTGAAGGAAATGTGTAAAGGTCATTTCATATGATTATAAAATTATCATTACCTTAAATTACACTAATTACCTTTAATCGCGATTAATAAAACTTAAAAGCTACTATTCACCAAAAATATTTTAATCCCATTGAACCACATTTTACATCGTAATGACAACCATGTTTGCTGGATTTTTGAAAATCAATACACATAAGTGGTAAAGATTTATTTGAACGAAAAATTAGTTTTTTTATCTTCAACTTAGTGGTTTCATTATTCATCAAAATTGAAGCTTTTCATAAAAAAACATAAAATTCACCATAAGCTATATTTGATATTACTAATTCAAATTTGATGTATATTTTAAAAAATTCACAACATATAATTTTAATTAATTAATTCCCGCTGTCAAAACAAATAGAGTGTTTTTACGAAACAATATCTTTTAAAAGATTTACAATAGTTTATGTCAAATTTCAATGTGAAATTAATTCCAATGACAACCATTGGATGAAATGGTAAAAATATATTATAATTTCACTTTGAAACCAATTAAAAAGTTGATATAATCATATAATTAAATTATATTAAAAAGATGTTTTGAATTAAAATAAAACATTTTTCACTAATTCATTAAAAATGAACTCTTTCGAAAAAATAATAAAAACGTACACAAAGTAAATTTTGATGTCCTTATTCTAAAGAAGGATGTTATATGGTCCAATAGAATCTATAAGAGTGACCAAAACTATTTTTAACATGGTTTCTCCATCAAAAGGTGATAAATCGACCTTTTAGTGAATTCTAGAGTATCTATTCATAAAATTGAATTCTTTACTTATTTTAAGCGGTTATATTTTATTGGATAAATGTAAAAACATTTAACAAATATATAATCATATTTTAGTTATTTCTATTCATTCCCTCCAACACAATGACAACGTGTTAACTACCATTTAAAATAATATTATTATATTATTAGTGTGCAACGTATGATTTCAAAGAAACTCGTTGTTGCGTATCAGGTATGCTATTGAACATTGCATTCCCATTAAAGTAATATTAATATTTTATTCACAAATATTAATATATATGAAAATGTCATATTCATTATTTACCTGGGATGTTACATTTCCCCTCACATATTGAGCCCCGGTTTTAGTGGGAATATGTGCCCAGTCTGAAAATGAATTCCTTAATGGAATATTCAATCAAAACTCCAGAATGGGAGAAGAGATATGATCCTCCTCCATTATATCCTCAAAAAAATTTAGGTAATGTATTTCATCTGTGGAAATAGGTACATGATCTTAGACTAAATGATCTACTATAATATTCCTTTCCAAATTGCTGATAAGATTGTGATCCTATCCTAAGGCATCTGTCATTATCACATGGTGAGTATCATTAAAAATGGGGATTTGAATTTGATCATGGTCCTTAAAAGTATGTCATTGGTCTCCAATGATAGGAATATAAGTGTTTCTAATTGCATGTGTCCCTCTCACATAGTGATCCCCTGATAAAATGGGGGATTGAACCCGCTCCTATGAATTTGGATGATGTCGTAAATTGTTTTAAACATTTATGTTCCCTTTTCTTAAGTCATTTTCCATTCTAAAATATTGACTTCTATTTGGAAGGAAAAGAAGATCCCATTATGGAACCTCATCCATTTACTAAATATAAGAGTAATCCTCCTAAATGAGAGAATTAATGTGCTCTTTCTCTGGAGAAAAATAAAATTTGCAATGATCATACTGTTGAGATGCCTTTGATATAGGGATAGAAATATGATCATTCTCCAACATCTGTAATTATGATAGTATTTTCTGGTGGAGGTCTTCAAATTTTTCTATGATATATTTGAATTTTATCAAAGGGTTTTCTAGAATATAAGCCTTAAAATGTTATATCCACTATATAGTTTAAAATATCTTATATTAATGTAGGAATATGATCCAACTTTTATCCTCTTTATTCCATTATAATATACCGATGGGATTCATACCCACTGTTAGGGAAATGAACCTCCCTTATTCCTGCTATAGTAATATGACCATATACTTGTTCAGAGTGAGTAGGGATATGATCATACTCACTAGATATCTCTAGAATATTTTGGTTGGATTCATTAGTGGATGTGGGGATATAGGCCCACTCATGGTTATCCAAATCATTTTTTTTCCCGATTTGTCTTCCAAATTTCCCATGCATGGGTATCAGATGTGGAAATGTGTTGGCTGTTACCCTCATCTGGTGACTAAAGGGCTTTGATGGGATGATACTAGAGATTATAGGTGACATGATCCCTTCTTGATAGTCCATAAACAGAATGGGAACCTTCGGTGACTACCATGTCTATCATCATTAGCTACTGAAGGTGGTTATTTTTTTCTCTAAGGATAAACTCTTGAAGTGGTTAGTTATGGAAATAACTTCCACTAGATTTACTATATTATTACTTACATGAAAAATAATGGCCAGTTTTAGTTCTTTAATACCCACACATGTATCCTCAAGTGTTAGGATCATACCATGTCAATGGTACTCCCAGAAAATTTCTTTTTCCACCCTATTTTGTAGGTGTTGGGTGGGGGGGGGGGGGCTCATTATGAGGCCCACTGGGGTTATAATTTTATATTATTTTCTAGAGATGAAATTGGTTGAATGAATTTAAAAAAAAATATTGGTTTTGTGAGAGAAGTATCTGCAGTCATCAAGACAACAATGAACAAGGGAACTAATTAGTGAATCATTATAGGAAATATATATTCTCAATCAGATATATATGGGTAAAATTTTCCTTTTATTCCTTATCTAGAAATTCATATTTCAAATAGTTTTCAAAGTGATGATATACTTCATTCAATATAATCCCAAATATATGGGATTATATATAAGATTCATGTTATTATTTTCCATGTTTTCATAGGATATACATAAAAAATGGCATGATGCAAGGTAAACTTATCATTCTGTTAATTTAGACACTAATGTCATGTTTGATCTTTTTTTATATATGAAAATTAAATGATCTAACAAATTTCCAACTAATAATTTCTTATTTGATACATTTTCATCAAGTTCAACAATTCTTTTTTCATAGATATGTAAAAAATATACCCAAAGGATGGTCAACCAAACATTCTATTATTTGAGAGATTCATGAAGAGTTCACTATTTTCTTATAGATATGAAAATAAAATGGCCTAAATCATGGTCATCTTATAATTCTGTTATGTGATAGATTCAAACTAAGTTCACAATTTTTTGATGGAAAATGGAACACCCACTAGGTATGTTTGGTTTTAACTAAAGGTTGATAGTGAGTGAGGGTGGTTAAATGTGTTTCAAAATCAATTATTTTAGGTTTACCATTTGTGATATTAACAGAAACACCCAATGTATCCCACATCCATAACTACGTATAGACCTGCTTTCCAATAGAAGGTGGTCAGTTGGGGTTTCAAAATCCATGTCAATTAGGAACTCAAATTACTCGAGATGATGGGTGTTCAGACTCATCACACCCTTTATCTAAAGAATTGTTTCTTACTACATGACTCTCTTTTGGATTTATGATATGATCATGAATCTATTCCTAATCCCAATATAGAGCCATGTACACATAAAAATGCCTATAGGTTGAGCCACTTTAAAATCCTAACCTAGAATTAGTTTCTATAACAAAATCATCAAAGGTCAAATATATTTTTTACTTGATTAGAAAAAGTGTAGTGACTCTCTCTCTCTATCTATATATATATATATATATATATATGTATCAAACATTATTCCTCTATATCCAATTTTGGGTGGCTAATTATATGTTGAAGATGTATAGCCAGGTGTTTTCGAATTTTCTTCCACAAAGTAGGTTATTAAAATGTAGTGGATGGAATTCATCCATTATGAGGCATCCAACATATCCTATTTATAGTAGGAATCAAATACCATGTACTTCTTTGAACCTATTTAGATTAATGTCACTCGTAATAAACATATGTGTTGGAACTAAGGCACCAGGTATTTGAACTGAAGTCTCGAGGAGGCATCCAATATATCCTGGTTATGGTAGGAATTAGAGTTATCATAGTTCAATCACACCCTTGGGAATGGCCCCATGGATCATTTTCTCATAAGGAGGGAGTCATATCTTGCCACTCAGTGGGGCTAAATTGATGAGGTTTCTTAGATGGGGGATATTCATGATGCAAATTATACGACCACTGAATCTCCAAAATCCCACATGAGCAATGCACAATGTGAGAAATAGCGGATATCATTTCGTCAATCTCCCTGAATATTGATTTGAAAATTATGTACTACGACTTCCCTTGGGATGTATAATATAATGCCATGATTTTCGTCGAGGCATCCAACATGTCTTCATTATTTAAGGAATCAGATTTATCAAATTTATGATCATATCCCAGTCTGCTGATGGATGAGGTATAATGATCTACCCAAAAAATGAATGGGTCCAAATGGATTGAGTATTAGATACATGGGTGCAATTAAACTGAGTTATTTGTATATTTGATCTCTAGTAATGGAAAATAATCCAATGTATCATTATTATAGAATGAATCATTGTTCTTATTATTCTGTTGATCCATGTCCTACAAGATGAGGTGACCCTAAATTTTTAGACATATCATATTATGATGATGATCTGGGAATAGACAACGAGTCTTTCTTTTGTAGAGAATATTATCATTTAAACACCCTAATCCTGCAAGATCAAGGATCAGTGCTGGAAATAAGGGATATCAAGTATTTGGTCTTACTATATATTGATATGGGATGTGGTATGTTAGGGAAAGAGAACCCATATCAGCAGAGTGGTACATCTCAGGGGACTCACACTAACAAATATGGAAGTGGGTAAGGAAGGTTTCTTATAGTTATTCTTCCACATGTTCAAAGAGTGGTTGGGCCATCGATAATCAAAGGTAGTATTATTATATATTTTATGATTTTAGTTTTTTGTATGATATAAGAGGCTATCAAACTTTTATATCTTCACAAGATGTGAATGGATTGAATCCTATGGGGGATTTTGTGAGTGGATTTATGGTTGTTGACACATTATTGGGATTATAGTATAGGGAATTATATTTATTCACAGGGTGTTTTCTCATTGTGGGGGACTATAATTTAGGTTGGGATCTTTATATAATTGATAAGGTAGGATTTGACTTGGTTTTGGGTATGTAATGTCTAGTATCATACAATGACCATATCTATTGATACCATAGTAAAGTGACATGTACATATCATTGGGGTTATATTTGTGTTAATGGTGGATATTTATATATTAATCAAGGGCATATAGTGAAATTTCATCCTAAACTAGGGGATCTAACCACCCACGTTTCAAATATTTTTAATGATGGTGGGGGGTTTGAATATTGATGTATTTCCACTAGTAATTGACTAGTTCTAGGAATTATTTTATTAAGATTTCTTAGGGATGCCACCTGATGTGGATGTTGAGTTTACATTTGAGCTCATAAGTGTATTTGAAAAATTTTATATTCCAACATATATAATGGAAACAATATATATTTAGGATCTTAACAATCATTTGGAAGAATTTATGGATGAGGGATTTATCCCTTGATGTACAACACCTTGGGGTTCTCCCGTATTTTTTTCTTATAAGGATAAGATGACCTTATTTTTAATTTTTTATTATAGAAAATTTTATTGGATTAATAGGATGAAATGGTATCCTTTTCCATGTATCAACAATATCATTGGATATTTTATTAGATCATTTGTTTTCTTTAAGTGAACAGGAGGTGGGGGAATTTCCAATCGAGATTTATACCTTCTGAAATACCATAGAAACTATTTAGAATCTGGTAGTGTCTATATTAGTTTTTCATGATGTTTTTCAGGTTGATGAAGACTTCATATATGTTTATTTCAATTACAAACCAAATATTACTCTTGTACCTAGATAGTTTTTGGTTGTTTTTTGGATGACATCTTGGTGTACTCAAACACACTAGATTTTCATGCCCAACATCTGAACATTATCTTGAGTATTCTGAGAGAGAATTGGCAATATGCTAAGGTATATAATTTTGAATTCTACATTGACATGGTATATCTATTGGGTCACATCAACTCAAAAAAAGGTGTGCCAATTAAACAAGATAAGGTGAAGGTGATGTTTTTTTGTGAGAATTACAATTGTATTTTGGATACCCATTGGATTCATGGTTTAACATGGTATTATGATAGGATAATATAAGACTTTTTCCATTTAGAAGCACCAATTTTTTGATTGACTAATAAGGGTATAATTTTTGAATGGAATGGATCATGTGATAATTATTTCTATATGTTGAATAATCATTTTTCTATCTCACCAAACAAGATCCTACTTGAGTCGAGGTAAAAGAATATTATGTTTTGTGATGTGTCTGATTTTGGACATTGTGTAGGGTTGATACAGGATTATCGAGTTGTGGAATAATTATAAGTACAAGACCGTAAAACATTACATAACCATGAATTAAATGAATAACTCACCTAAAGGATTTTTTCAGGTTTAGAGTTATAGAGAATTAGGATATAACTATTACATCTCAAAATATTACCAAGTAGACACTTCTACTAAGTTCCCCTAAATTAAAAACTCTTAAAATAAAACATGTATAGTAACAGGTTTTTGATAGCATGTCTTTCCTTAATCCCATCCTTTACGCTATTCATCTTTATGTCCTGTGGAAAAAACATAAAAAACATGGGATGAGCATAAAAGGCCCAGTAAAGGTTACACAAAGAAGGAAAACTGTTAGTTTTTCAAAACATCAAGTCAACCATGAATACTTTATCAAAGTAATAATTTTATCATTTAAGAAGTAGTAAATACTCTTCAATGAAAAAAGATCATTACTTACCATTTTGTAACCAAAATATTACCATAAAACCCCTATAATGATCACATAATATATAAAGCTAACTTTGGACATAAACATACTTAAATGGAATAACCATATAGTCGACTTCCACACATATCATTAAATGGAATAGCCATATGGACGATTTCCATACCCAATGCATTGGATTTTATAACGTAACCTCCCGTCCTAGTATTCATGGAACCACCCGTCATATTGTTTATCACTTAACCACCCGTTAAATGTCCATGTACAATTATAAAATCAGAAGACATAAAACAAATATAAAGGAAAGAAAACATTTACACATATCAATCACAATATATCACATAAATATATTGACATAACAAATCCATTAGAAAAAAAAAATTCAATACCATAATACATAAAAAGATAATATGGTTTTTATTTAGTTTTAAAAACATTACAGCTTGTTGAAGAATCCAAGGATCAAATAATACTCATGGCTGCAGAAAGGTCGTTGTCACCGCGTATGATAAAAAGAAACATACTTTTTGTCATTTAGTAAAATTCTTCATACATAAAAGATTCATTTTGAATAAAAGTAAATGTCAAAGGGGTTTATACACCATATGAAAGAAAGTTGTGTATAAAAAATATATATCTCTATGAAAGGAGATTGAGACGAAGACCCATTCAAAGACGGTGTAATTATATTAAGGATAAATCAATTATGTAATTATGTGTGACAAATACAAATACACCCAATAGTAGTGGGTATTAAGTGTAAAAAAATCATAGGTCATTCATAGATATTAATATCATGACATGGTCAAGAATTAGTTTTTTATCCCAATGAATTGAAATTGCGATAAGAAGTTCCCGTACAAAAATTCGACAGCCTAACGACGTCACATTAATATTCAGAAAAAGAGTTGATGAGAGAGAAAATGGTATCTCATCACTTGTACAAAAAAATTTACATAAATAAGGATATATATTAACATATACCAACATAATAATATTTAAATTAAAAGATATAACAAAAATGAGTCTTTCAAAAACAAGAGGGTGAATGGTTCCCTTACCGATTTGGTAACATAAAAAATATAAGACACATGAAAGAAGAATCATAAAATGAAGATGTAAATACCCATAAATTGAATTATAATACATAATTAATACACTCATGGTCATTATATATACCACACAAAAGGAAATAATTGCAAATGCAGCATGAATCTCATGGAAATAAAAGTGAGATGAAAAATCCCTTACGAAAACTCGGCAGCCTAACGACGCCACAGAAAACATCCAAAAATGGATTGATGAGATCAAATAGTGTCTATAATCATATGAACATAAAATTTACAGTAATAGGAATATAAAATAACATCCCCCAACATAAGAAATATGATCTTAAAATAAATAACATGAAAGAGAGTACATAAAAAGAAAGACAGAGGTAGGATCCCTTACCTCATGTCCGACTTGTCTTTTTAATTTCCATATATTCTTGTATAATAAAATTTGGTCAATTTATAATTTCATAAGGACCTACTTTAATGATTATTATTCAGTTAATATAACATATTATAATGTTATAATAATTGGTTAATAATGTGAGTTCATATCAGACGTTTTTGTCGATGTTCGGTACATGAGTCAAAATTGAACTTGTTGGAAAAGAATTTTCTATGTAGTTATAGGTACATCATCTCTGGAATATTATTAATGATTTAAATATCATATATATACAGTATATATAAATTTTATACTATTCCATAACATTTGGAGATAAAAAATGAAATGCACCGTTCATGGAGACGGTGGGCCGTAGGTACGCATGAACGCTACTTTCATTTCATTGTCATATTAATGGAACTAAAACTAAATTAGATATATATATATATTAAAATTAAAGAATTATATCCATAATATAGATGTAATATATGACATATATATCCATTATATATATGTACTTATAATAGTTCATTACATTTGGAGATATGAAATGAAATGTATCGTTCATGGAGACGGTAAGCCGTACGTATGCATGAACGCTACATTCATTTATATTTCCTTCTATAATGGAATGAAAAAAATAATGATACATAGTTATATTATAATTACACTATAATATAATATATAAAATCATTAAAACCATCCTTTATACATCCCACATATGGGTTTAACGATTCAAATTACTTGAGGGGGTGGTAGTCTGTACTTCCTAATATGAAATTATCGCGTTTACCAATTATGGAAACTATAAAGGTATGTCATAAATAAAAAATACTGAATCATAAGGAATACATAAAAATAATTTCTGTATCATATATAAAAACAGTGACATATTAATGGCCACCATGAGAGGTGTTAAAAGAATATTGAACAACCATCGTTTCATGAGGGAGTAATTAGCCACCCACATAAATAGTATGTTCTTTAACCATTATATGAAGGTGTGTATGAGTGTAGCTCGAATCCTCCTCATAAAAAAATCCAAGTATATTTAATATAATGTTTTGGTTAGAAAATAAATTAATAAAAAGAGATTAAGAGGATGGAGAAGCAAAAAAAAAACAAAATAACATAAGAGAATACATTACCTTAAAACCAGATAACTCTTTTTGATTTGAGCTCTAAGGCTTCCTTGGAAAAAATTCAGGCCAAAGTGATACTTCTAGAAGTAAGAGAAGGATGTGGAGACAGAATATGAGCAGATTTTAGACGAGGCAAGGGTTTTAGAGTTGTGAGTAAGGTGGTAGAGGTGGGGGCCTTTTATAAAAGGTAGGAGGGGCACTCTTGAAATGTCTTGAAAAGTTACATTATGATAAAATGCGTTTCCGATATTAAATGTCCCAAAATTATATATTTCGAGTATAAGGTGATAAGGGTTCTAAATCCCCCAATACAATTGGTTTTTGACATGTTTATGACTTATATTTTACATTATCTTTAAATTTTATTTAAATCGTTCATTAATGAGGTAATCACTGCATCATCATGGTGTTATAAATAAATTAATATATTTAATGTATAAAAATTATAAAAAAAATAATATGATGTTGGAAATATTTTTATCATTCCAATTAATATTTATAGTAAAAAATATGACTTTTATAACCCCATGTAAAAATTGTTTTAGTAAAATAAAACATGTTTGTGACATTTTTATTTTAACTTTAAATAAAAAGTTATTAATGACATTTTCTCACCCAAGTGGATACATGGGGTCCCCACGTTGACCCATGGATTTTATTGGTCTTACATGACTCATCCAATATGTTTAATACATGTGTCTCGGTCATTTTATATTATTATAACATTATTTTTACCTTAAGTTACACTAATTACATTTAATCGCGATTAATAAAGCATAAAAGTTACCATTCACCATAAAAAATTTTAATCCAATTGAACCAAATTTTAAATTTTAATAACAGCCATGTATGTATGATTTTTGAAAATCTAATCATAGATGTGGTAATGTTTCATTTAAATGAAAAATCGGTTTTTTTAACTATGACTTAGTGGTTTCACTATTCATCAAAAATTGAAGTTTTTTAGAAAAATACCAAAAAATCACCCTAAGCTATATTTGATATTCCAAATTCAAAAATGATTCCTATTTCAAAAAATTCAAAACATATAAGTTGAATTAATTAATTTAATAATTAAATGCTGCTTTCAAAACAAATACCGTGTTTTTAGGAAATAATATCAATTAAAAGATTGACACTAGTTTATGTCCAATTTCAATGTGAAATTTATTCCAATGACCACTATTGGATTAAATGTAAAAAATATATTCTAATTTCACTATAAAACCAATTAAAAATTTGATATAATCATATAAATAAAATAGATTCAAAGGAGGTTTTGAATTAAAATACAACATTTTTCACTTATTCATAATAATTAACTTTATCGAAAAAATAACAAAAACATACACCAAGTAAATTTTGCTGTCCCAATTCTAAAGAATGAGTTTTTTGGTCCAATATAATGTATATGAGTGACCAAAATTATTTTTAATGTGGGTTCTCCATCAAAAGGTGATAAATTGGCCTTTTAGTGAATATTAGAGTATCTATGCCTAAAATTGAATTCTTTACTAATTTTAAGCAGTTATCTTTTATTGGATAAATGTAAAAACATTTTACAAACATATATAATCATATTTGTGTTATTTTTATTCATTCTCACCAATAAAACGACAACGTGTTAACTACCATTTAAAATAATATTATTATATTATTAGTGTACAACGTATGATTTCAAAGAAACTCGTTGTTGCGTATCGGCTACGCTATCGAACATAGTGTTCCCTTTAAAGTAATATTAATATTTTATTCACAAATATTAATATGTATGAAAATTTCATATTCATTATTTAACTGGGATGTTACATCCTTTGCCCTATTGGGAATTGCGTCCTCGTAATTTTAATATTGGGTTAAGAAAATTCATTGAAAGTCCCACATCAGAACAAGAGTCAGTAAAACTGTCACATTAAAATAAAGAGAGAGAAGTAAAAAGGTCACCCAAGTTAACACATACTAAGATTACTTGTAAGAATACATGGAAATGGAAGAGAAAAAAAGGGTCATGTTCTGATGGAGAGTGATAGAAAACATGTTTAGGAGAAAGTTAACCACCAGGAAATCACAAACCTGTGATGGGTTAAATGTTATTTGATTCCCCAGTAGGAAAAGTTAACAGACAAATTTTTATTTTTATGTTACTTTTCATTGAGTAATTTATTTATGATCTTAACTAAATCACAAGGAAACATACCTTCTTGTTGTTTATACTTCATCTCTTACTAAATTCCTTACACAAACTCATTTTTTCTTCCAAAAGACGAGTATTTAGGATGGTTTTTTCACATTAAGACCACTATAATCAACTTCTAGAGAATCACCTAATCCAAAAAATAGAACTATATATTTCCCATGTCTTTAGACATTAACCAAAACCAAAATTGTTATAACAAGATAGATAATACACAATAGGATAATCGTTTATAAAAATAAAATCTATTCATAATCTACAGAATCTGTCTAACAAAACCCATATTTCAGCGAAGACCATTCGATAAACAATTTGTCCATAAAATTCGACAAATTAAACCAATCTATGATTGAAACCCAAATATTTTAAGGATTTATTCACATAGTCTTCCAAGGTAAAAATTAAAATTTATCTCCAAATAACATCAGTTGCTCTTAATGTCTCATATTGAAATGTAATTAACTAAATCATATATCCTCCATGATAGGTCAATATTTTCCTAGATAACCCAAAACAAACTTATTTTTTATTCATAAAATTATTTAACTAAAAATAATTTGTCATACTAAGCAGTGAATTCACTTAGTCCAGTGGTAGGTGATAAATACAATTCACACTTTGGTTGTGGTTTCGATTCCCACATCTTTGCCTGACGCGACAGTTTCTCACACAGTCTGCGTGTTGTCCTTTTTCCAAAACTATATAATTCTCAAAACATTCCCCAAAAAGAGATAAAATCATCAAAAATAACTACAACATAATTTAACCTTAATTTTATCTCATGCCTTTCATTTTCCATCATAAAAAATAGTAACCCATAGTTAACTAAAAATTAAAGATCATATAAACCCTAATGGTTACCTTTATAATTACTACCTGAACATCCACATTGAGTTGGTTCTCTCATACATGATGCATCAGAGAACTCAACATGGTTCAAGTGGTTAATCATGACTCTTTGATAGTTGGTTTAGAATAACCATGAGATTCCTCATTGAATCCCCCATTTCATATAGTCTTATATCAGAGAACCACCACAGTTTCCTTCAAACCCATTGTCAATTTGGTTCCTGCTCGATCCATCCTTTTACTAAAACCAGAAATGTCAGTGTGAGTATATCAACAAAATTATCATTTACTAATGAGGAATATAAAAACTAAGATATACTCACTCATTCACTTTATCAAAAACTATGACTCCTTCTGAATTCCAAACCATTATGGTAATGTCACTTAAGCTTAGTGAATACTCTAACCTCGGAAGATATCTAAACCGTCCTTTGATACAAACTATAAGGAACTGACCATAAAACATTACATAATCATGAATTAAATGAATAATTCACATAAAGGATCTTTTCAGGTTTAGAGTTTAATAGAATTAGGACATAACTATTACATCTCTAAAGATTACAAAGTAGGCACTTCTACTAAGATTCCATAAATTAAAAACTCTTAAAAGAAAACATGTCCTGTAACTTGTTTTAGATAGAATGTCATTCCATGATCTCATCCATGACCATATTCGTCTATAAGTCCTGTGGAAAACATTTTAAAAACTTGGGATGAGCATAAAAATCCTACTAAAGGATACACAAAGAAGAAAACTGTTAGTTTTTCAAAACATCAAGTAAACCATGAATACTTTATCAAAGTAATACTTTTCTCCTTTAAGAAGTAGTAAATACACTTCACTGAAAAATTATCATTACTTACCCTTTTTTAACCAAAATATTACCATAAAACCCATATAAAGAACACATAACATATAAAGGTAACTTGGGACATATACATACTTAAATGGAATAACCATACGGTCGACTTCCACACATATCACTAAATGGAATAGCCATACGGACGACTTCCATACCCAATGCCTTGGAGGTTATAATGTAACCACCCATCCTGGTATTCATCGAACCACTCGTCATATGGTTTATCATGTATCCACCAGTCAAATTTCCAAGTACCATTATAAAATCATAATACATAAAACAAATATAATGGAAATAAAACATTTCCACATTTCACTCACAATATATCACTTAAATATATTGACATAAAAAATCCATTATCAAAAACATTTTCAATACCATAATAAATAAAATAATATATAGTATTTATTTACTTTTAAAAACATTACATCTTGTTGAAGAAGCCAAGGATCATATAATATTCATGGTGGCAGAAAGGTCGTTGTCACCGCCTATGCTAAAAAGAAACATACATTTTGTCATTTAGTAAAACACATCATACATAAAAGATTCCTTTTGAATAAAAGTAAAATTCCGAGGGGTTTATACAACATATAAAACAATGTTTTGTATAAAACAAAATATTCCTCAATGAAAGGATATTGAGTCAAAATCCCGTTCTATGACGGTATCCTTAGATTAAGGATAAATCAATTATTTAATTCTTTAGGACAAATATAAATACACCCAATATAAGTGTATATTATGTTTAAAAAAATCAGAGGTCATTCACACATATTCATATCATGACATGATCAGGAATTAGATTTTTAACCCAATGAATTGAAATTGGGTTAAGAAGATCTCTTACAAAAATTCGACAGCCTAGCGACATCACATTAAAATTCAGAAAAAGAGTTGATGAGAGAAAAAATGGTATCTCATCACTTGTAAAACGATTTACATCAATAAGGATATATAAGAACATATACCAACATAATAAGATGTAAATTAAAAAATATGACAAAAAGGAGCCTTTTAAAAAAGGGGGGGGGGTGAAAGGCTCCCTTGCCGATTTGGTAACATACAAAACATAAGACACATGAAAGAAGGATCATAAAATGAAGATGTAAATACCCATAAAATGAAGTATATTACATAATTAATACACTAATGGTCAGTATATACACCACATCAAAGGAAATAGTTTCAAATGTATCATGAATCTCCCGGGAATAAAAGTGAGATGATAAATCCCTTACGAAAACTTGGCAGCCTAACGATGCCACATAAAACATCCAAAAATGGATTGACGAGATAAAATGGGTTCTCTAATCTTATGAACATAAAATTTACATAAATAATAATATAAAATAACATCCCCCAACATAAGAAAGATTAGATTAAAATAAATGACGTGGAAGAGAGTACTTAAAAAAGAAAGAGAGAGGTAGGATCCCTTACCTCATGTCCGACTTCTCTTGTTCAGTTCATTATATTCATGTATAATAAACTTTGGTAAATTTATAATTTCTTAAGGAAATCATTCAAATATTATTATTCAGTTCATACCACATATTATAATTTTATAATAATTGGTTAATAATGTGAGTTCATATTAGACGTTTTTGTCAATTTTTGGTACATGAGTCAAAATTGAACTTGTTGGAAAAGAATTTTCCATGTAGTTATAGGTAAATCATCTCCAGAATTGTATTAATGAATTAAATATCATATATATCCATTATATATTGATTTTATACTATTACATAACATTTTGAGATAAAAAACGAAAAGCCCCGTTCATGGAGACGTTAGGTCATACCTACGCATGACGCTACTTTCATTTCATTGTCATATTAATGGAATTAAAAGTAAATGAGAGATATATATATTATTATTCCAGAATGATATCCATAATTTTGATTTAATATCTGACATATATATTTATTATATATATATGTACTTATAATAGTAGATTACATTTGAGGATAAAAAATGAAATGTACCGTTCATGGAGTTGGTAAGCCGTACGTAAGCATGAACGCTGCTTTCATTTATATTTCATACATTAATGGAATGAAAAAAATAATGATACATATGTATAGTATTATTAAAGTATAATATAATATATAACATCATTAAATCCATCCTTTATACATCCCACATATGGTAATAATGATACAAATCACTTTGAGGGGGCGATAGTCCGCACTTCCTAAAATAAAATTATCGCGTTTACCCATTATGGAAAATAGAAAGGTATGGAATAAATTAAACTTTCAGAAGAATAAGGAATCATAAACATAATTTATGTATAATATATAAAAACATTGACATCTTATTGGAAACAATGAGATGTGTCAAAAGAATATTGAACAATCATCGTTTTGTGAGGCAGTAATTCGCCACCCACCGAAATAGTATGTTATTTAACCATTAGATGGAGGTCTATATGATTATAGATCTAATCCTCCTCATAACAGCATCCTAGTATATTTAAGATAATTGTGTTGTTAAAAATTAAATGAATCAAAAGATTTTAGGGGGTTTGATAAGAAAAATAAAACAAAAGATCATAAGAGAGGGCATTACCTTCAAATCGGATAACTATTTTTGATTTAAGCTCAATGGATTAATTTGAATAACTTCTTCCATGAGTGAGGATTCTAGGAGTAAGATAGGTATGTGGAGAGTAAATATGAGAAGAGTTTGGATGATCCAAAGGCTTGAGAGGTGTGGGTAAGGGGGTAGAGGTGGGGGCCTTTTATAAGAGGGAGGATGGGCACTCTTGGAATTTCTTGAAAAGTTACATTATTATAAAATGATTTTCAGCTATTAAAGGCCCCAAAATTATATATTTATAGGATTAGGTGATGAGGTTTCTAAATCCACCCATACAATAGGTTTTTGAAAAGTTTAAGTTTTATCTTTTACATTATCTTTTCATTTTATTTAAATCCATCATTAATGAGGTAATAACTGCATCATCATGGTGTCCGAAATAAATTAATTTATTTAATGTCTCAAAATTATATAAAAAATACTATAATTTAAGAAATATTTTTATATTTCCAATGAAAATAAATAGTCAAAAATATGACTTGTATAACCCCATGAAATTCTTTTTAGTAAAATAATACATGTTTGTGACATTTTTATTTTAACTTTAAATAAAAAGTTATTAATGTCATTTTTATACCCAAGTGGCTCCATGGGGTTCCCAAGTTGACCCATGGATTTTCTTGTTCGGCCATGACTCATCCAATAAGGTTAGAACATTTTTCAAGGTCATTTCATATTATTATAACATTATTTTTACCTTAGATTACAGTAATTACATTTAATCATGATTAATAAAACATAAAAGTTACTATTCAACAAAAAACATTTAATCCCATTGAACCACATTTTACATCCTAATGACAACCATGTATGTCAGATATTTGAAAATCAAATCACGGATGTGGTAATGTTTCATTTAAACTAAAAATCAGTTTTTTTAACTACCACTTAGTGGTTTCACTATTGATCAAAAATTGATGTTTTTCATAAAAATACCAAAAATTCACCCAAAGATATATTTGATATTCCAAATTCAAAAATGATATCTATATTACAAAATAAAAATAATATAATTTTCATTAATTAATTTAATAATTAATTCCTATTGTCAAAACAAATAGCGTGTATTTAAGAAGCAATATCAATTAAAATATTTCTACTAGTTTAAGTCCAATTTCAATGTGAAATTAATTCCAATGACCAAAATGGGATTAAATAGTAAAAATAAATTCTAATTTTACTTTAAAACTAATTAAAAATTTCTCTAATCATATAAATAAATTACATTAATATGTAGTTTTTAATTAAAATACAACATTTTTCACTTATTCATTAAAAGTGAATTTATCGAAAAAATAGCAAAAACATACACAAAATAAATTTTGATTTACCGATTCTAAAGAAAGATTCTATTTGGTCTAATAGAATGTATAATAATTACCAAAATTATTTTTAAAATGGGTTGTCCATCAAAAGGCGATAAATCGGAATTTTAGTGAATATAAGAGTATCTATGCCTAAAATTGAATTCTTTACTTATTTTAAGCCGTTATCTTTTATTGGATAAATGTTAAAACATTTAACAAACATATATAATCATATTTTATATATTTCTATTCATTCCCACCAATACAATGGCTACATGTTAACTACCATTTAAAATAACATTATTATATTATTAGTGTGCAACGTATGATTTCAAAGAAACTCGTTGTTGCGTATCGCGTACACTATTGAACATAGCATTCCATTTAAAGTAATATTAATATTTTATTCACAAATATTAATATATGTTAAAATTTAATATGATTTATTTACCTGGGATGTTACAATAAGGGTCATGAAAATTGATGAAAAATGAAAATAATTTCCAAATGCATGATCTCGAGATACCTGTTTTCGATTATGCATTAATGTGTTAGTTAAGTAACCTATAAGTTTAAAATTTTACAGTTTATATCGATCAAATGATATTAAAAAAAATTATAGTAGGAAAAATATATCTAGAAGATGAGATTGTTTGACTATATATATAATTTATATTTTGATCTAGCCTACACACAGAGGAAGGGAAATAGTGTGGTTGATGCATTGTTAAGGAAGACACATACTCAGGCTATTTAGGAGTCCAGTTCTGAGTAGATGTTGATTACTATGCTGTTTGAGATGCATATAGAGGTTCATGAGGTCTAGGAACATATGATCCTAGTATATTTATCTGCTGAACCTATAATTTTGAGCTATATTAGGGAGATATAATATAAAGATCCAATGTTTTTGTCCACAAGGGAAAGCAGTGTAGGTTTGGAGTCACCTTATGATTATACTATAGATGAGGATGGTATCATCTATGTCTGGAACCATGTTGTTGTGCATATATGTATGTAAGAGGAGATGTTGAATGAGTTTAACACCTCAAGGGGGGTGGTACATCTTGGGTTGAACAAAATGTATTGTGACCCACATTTAATGTATTAGTGGTCATGCATGAAAAGAGAGATTACAAGGTTCGTGACACAATGCTACACTAGTGGGTAGGTAAAGGTCAAGCATCCAAGACTTTGTGGTTTAAAAAATCCAGTAACCATTCTATAATGAAAGTGGGATTATGTTACAATGGACTACATGGTGAGTAATCTAAAAAAGCCTCTAATGATTGATTCTTTTTGGGTGATTGTGGACTAATTTATTAAAGTATCACACTTCTTGTATATCTATGAGATTATAATTTTGGACAAGTTAGGGGACATATAAATTTGGGAGATAGTATATTTAAATGTTTTTCCATAGATTAATTTTTCATAACATGATCCTTGATATACAATATTCTTCTACAAGGGCTCATAGAATGGTTTGGGTACCAAGGTATTCTTAGTATGGATTTATACTTGAAGTCATATTGGTAGTCAGAACATACTATTCATGTATTGGAGAATATGATACATATGTAAATCCCAGATTTTGGTATACCTGGGTTGATTCACATAGTTCTCATTTAATTCACTTATAATAATAGATATTAGGTGACTATGTATATGGAACTATATGAGGCACCTTATGGTAGACCATAGAGATCACCTCTATGTTGGATGGAGGAAGGTGAGGTAGAGTTTTCGAGACTGAGTCTCAATAAGGAGACGTCAAATTTGGTTCCATTTATTTGTAAATGTTTGGATACAACTCATAGTAGGCAGAAGTCGTTTGCTAATCGGTGTCGATGACCCCTTGAGATTACATTGGGTGATCATTTTTCCCTTCATGGGTTGCCTTGATTAGGTCACCGTAGGATTTAGAGGTAGGTTATATTGGCAGAAAGGTCCGTCGGACTATTTGAGATGTTGGAGAGAATCTGTTTGGTGCTATAGAATTTGGCTATTCTACAGAGCTATAGTTATATACATGATGCTTTCTATGCGTCAAATCTTTTGAAAATATCACCCCAATCCCTTTCATGTGATCTATAATGATGATGTTAAGCATGATGTCGATGCGACCTTTTAAGAGCATCCAATTCATTTGATAGACCACATTGATAATGTGTGGAGGGGAACAACCCTTATAATAGTCTATGAATTTTGGAAACATGGTCATATTTTGGAGAAACACGGTAGAGCGAAGCAGATGTGGGTGTTTAGTTTCTTGACCTTTTTAATGTGGAATCTTAGAGATGCATGGGATTCCATTTTGAGTATAACATATTGAATGGTGGGGATATTTTAATATATCAACCTTTCAAATGATTCCTCATGCATGTTTTAGTGTACTATTTTCCCTTATTCTGGTTATTCCTTGGTTTGTTTTTTTTGGGGGATGTTTTTTTTGATATTAGAGATACTTGGAATCCCATTGTCTTGTTAATGGATGGTTTCTAGTTAGGAAAATAATTTCAGTTTCTCCAGGAAACAATTTGTCCCTTTTTGGAGGCACTAGAGGTGGCACGCGGTTGGCAGACGAATTTTCCAAACCATTCAGCCTACCTCTCTAAATTGTGAACCTTAAAGCAGAGTGTATTCTAATAGTGGGAGAATAGTTTTTTCAAAAACATGTTCCACATAGGAGAACCCATGAACCCCATGTGTATTTGTTCATGGTTATGGGGCATGATTTAGAAAATCATTCCCCTCTTTCAAGGAAACCAATTACATAGGTTTTAAACCCCCAATAATTTTATTAAAAATTACAACCCCCTGTTTTACCCCATAATTTCCCCGAATCAGAATTAAAAGATTTAATTTATTTTTGGAAGCTTACGGGGGTATTGTGTGGGTACTTGAACCCCTTGCGGTGATAATTGAAGAACTAGTGTAATGATTTGTCCACTCTTGTGGTATGTAATTTCTTCATCTCAGTCTCATTCATCTCTTGTTTTACACTACTAATCAATATTGATTGTTTTTCTTCCATTATAAATGAATTAGATCTAGTATTTATTGGATGTCATTCTTTTGGATCTTGGTTGTAGTTATTAGTCACATTCAATTTGCATTGTTGTGATTTGGATGGATCTGCATCAAATTGTGATTTTTGAATTGGTGAATGTTCCGGAATGACTTTGAGGTAGGTGGTATAATTTTAAATTCCAATATTTATTATTTTATTTGGGTGTATGTAATTTTGAAATATAAATTTCCATGATGGGTAATCAAATTTTGAATTGAATTGATTAATTGGTTCATTAATGGGTTCATGAAATTGATTGAATAATTGGATTATTATATTATGAAGTTGATTGAATAACTAAATTAATGAAAGTGGTTAATACATGATTTTATGTAATAGGATCCATAGTTTGAGATATTTTTGATTGATATAAAGAAAGAGTTGTGGGATAGAGACCTCCTATCCAAATACCCACAGGGATCCAGATTGACACTTTATTCCCCTAATATATATATTTATTTTGGGTGATAACTCTCTTTTGGGATAAGGAAAGTTGCACCAAATACCCATGGAGTACCTAACTACTTCTCTAGGCCCCCATTGTAGGAATGTTAATTGAGTTTTAAAAGATCAATGAATCCCATGATAGAACGAAATTTGATATCCCTTTTGTGGATGGTATAGATATCCGCATGGGATGAAGATGGTATTATTGGTTTGGTTGTCACTATTATCCTAAGGATTATGTGGTTAATTAAAGAATAATTTATTATGAAAACATTTTTACTTTACCATTTTTACTGTATTTTTATTAAACCGCATACACTGTTATAGACTGGATATTTCTTTAGTTACCAATGGTTTTTCCCTACATAGTCATTCTCAAACCCTACTCGGGCTGCCTAATTAGTACTTGAATATACTCCATGTATATAGGATAGAATAAGTGAAAGTTCCCTATGTTAGATGCATGATTTGGGGAGTGTGGGGGACCCTGTAAGAGGGAACAACAGATAATGTTGGAACCACATCGATTGTTTTCAATCTAACTTTATATTGGGTTTATAATTGAAACATGATAATTTTATTACATGAATTATATACTATTTTGGTTTCTGGACATTTATCCATGTTTTAGTATTATCTTTTTATGTTGGTCTTAATGATTATGGAATTTTCTTGGTTTTAATTTTTTACCATTTAGATATTTTTTATTTATTTCTACTATTATGCTGTTTTGATAAAGTGGGTATAGTCTCCCCAGGATATATATATTATACCCTCACTGCTAGCCTACAACATGTAGAATAAGGAGATGCATGATGAGGTCATTCATCTAACTAGATTAGGGAACCGACATGTGGAAACCAGGTCAGGATATTACATTCATGTTATTTATGGAAGTGATTATCATATATTAGATATTATCTGATTAGGGAAATTACATTTTGGTATGGGGATTTAAGAGTCATTAATGTTTTTTTGGATATAAATATTAAAATTATCTTGGAGAAAGATTTTATCAAATAATTTTGGTTTTCTTCATTAAATAGTAGTTTATAATGTTTTGGGGGAGTTTTAAGGATATATATTTATATAATGATATATGTTGATCATTGGTTGTTATTATTTAATAATGGTGAATAAAGTATTTTTCACTATATAATGGTTTAATCGTTTGGGGGAATTAACTTATCATTCACTAAATATTTTGGTTTTTGTTAATTCATAATGATAGGAAGAATATATAGTTCTTTATTAGTTGACTTTATAAAAAATAGTGGTTCATTGTAATGTTTTAAACATGAAAAATTCATACACAATATTTGTTGAAAAATTGGAGTTTTTGGTGAAATTTATTAAAATATAAAATGATCCATTTCATGTAATTATATTTCCTAATGATATATAATTACATTTTAAATTAATTATTTAAATCTACGAAATGGATATTGAAACAAAAACATTTTCCATTTTCTTTTCATATGGACAAATAATAGTCAATTTTTAACCCATAATAGTTTTAGGATTATGTGATGGTCATGTGTGTAATTACAATGTTATCTGTCACTCTCTATCAGTCCATGGGTGTTATTTTTCTCTTCCATGCCGATGTTTTCTTAAATAGAAACATAGCATGTTTTATCTCATGTGATCTTCATGCATTCCTTTCTATAAAATTATGTGGAATTAATATTTTACTAAATTATATTAAAATCATTGAATTATTAAATAATAATTGGGGGTATAATATATTTCCCAAAGGTCCATCCCATGTCCATTTATTGGATATTTGTAAGCATTTCACTCTAGAATAGAAATATTATATTTTAATATCTTGAGAGATTCAAATAGTGCTCCTCTTCCCTCTTATAATATGACAACTATTTTTCTCCATCACTCACAAATAAAATAAATTTTGGTTCAAAAAAGACATACCAAAACACATTAATTTATTATTAACTCATTTTGGATGTCTTGTATTAGGATTTATACCAACCTTAGTAGCCTTACTTTTCCAAGGAATAGAATATTTTCAAATAAGTTTTATAATTTTAATTTACATGTCTTTGTTTTATTTTACCATTAACATCTCTAAAACATTATAAAACCCTAATTAAAAAATAATTATACTATTAAAAATATAATCAGATAATATTATGTAAAAATCATCACCTAAATCTATCTCCTCTTCCTTTAAATGTGATTCGAAATTATCATTCGTGTGCATGAAAGACTATTGCCTCATAAACTGATGCATTTCACAATCAATCGTCATCTATCTAGACAAGTAATATTGATATAATTAATGTTTATATATGATATTCATGACATATTTATCATTATAAAATGATAATATATCACTTAAATCGTTACCTTTCCATTCTCAAAAAATGAAAATGTTGTTCGTGTGTGCGTGTGGACTACCACCTCCACGAGGAAATGTGATTCATTTTTTCTCACAAAATGACATTCATAATATAAATTAGTATATTTCAAAAAAATTATTATTATAATTATGTTAATATAAATAATATATAACATATTTTTATAATGAGTGTCAACAAATGGAAATGTTAGTAATGTGTACATGTGACCGGCCATCTCCATTATTTTAATGTAGTTAATATTTCATAACCATGTATCATTTTTGGATATTGTTTTATAATTAATATATAAATGTGATAATTATGTAATTAATATTACTATAGATATAATTTATGGTTTTCATATTTTACTATAGTCAATATACAAAAGTCGTTAGGAACTTATGAACTGAATATTGTCAAATAATCAAACATGAACATAAATAATGAAGTAATTATTTTAAGACGGTAACAAGTGAAATAACATTAATTATTATATTGAAAATGGTTACAGTGAATTTAAATCAGTAACCAAATTTTATTATCTATGAAGATAAAGAAAGTACATAATGAGTCAGACTCTATCTAGGAGACTCGTTAATTAAATGTTTTAAAGATTTATTTTATAAGATTTATCTTCAATATAAATGATTTTAAAATGATATTTCTGAATTATTTATAGCTAAATGAATTTTTTAAAAAGTTCATTGTTTAATATATCTAAAATATTTTCAAAAATTAATATTTTGAATGTTTTATAAAAGGTGTTTTTTTAAAAACCCTTATATAATGTTCATATTTATTTTTTTCTATATTGAAAATTTCATTTTTTAATCATATACAGAAGGAATGTATTTTCTAGGATTCCTGATGGTAAAATGATTTATTGTTTCCATAAAATGTTTTTATATTTCATTTCTTATAAAATATTTTTATTATTATGTGTGTTATTTTTATATTTTGAAATTGGATTTTTAAGAAAATTGGATTTTTATATATAAATGTGTTTTAAATATGGGTTTAAAATATTTTTCGAAGGAAAATTTTATGAAATAGTCATTGCAAATTATATATGATTGTTATGACCAAATTTAATTAGGTGACCCATTATATTTTATATGATGGGTGTGCTCAGATAGTGTTGGTTAATCCAATTAAATATTATATGATTTGTGCAACCATATAGTGGCCCAATGCATTGGGTAATTATTTTATTCTCTAAAAAATTATATTGAATGTTGGTTATATGGTTATTCCAATTTGTACCAGTTCTTAAAAGGATTTTATAAGCGGTCTATGATAATTATTTTCTATGCATGTTAATTAGTTATCTTAGAAATAATTTTAATTCAAAAAGGTTTGATAATACTATTTTATTAAAGAAAAATGAAACGATTTTTGGATGAAAATTTTCTGTTTTTTGGAAAAGTTATTTTATTTGATTTCATAATTTTCAGAGGACTAATGGTATCATTTATTTAAATTCCCATACTAATATTTTTAGCTCATCCTATGATTTAATATTTTTTTCATAGGTTTTAAGGTAGATTAGGAACAACGAGAGGTATGATAAATAAGAATAACTATCTTGACCTGAATCCATGTTTTATTTTAAAATGGAAAATTTTGTGGAAAATGGATAATTATTATAATTTCCCGCTTGTAATTTAAGGTTTTCAATTGAAATAATTTTCCCTAACTAACTAAAACACTAATCAAAAAATATAATTATAAATTTAAGAATTCAAATCAAGTTAAATATACAAGAATCTGTAATGAATAAGGTATTGTCTTTACATAATATTTACAGATAATTCATAAAAAATTTAAATTATATTTGCTAGTTTATGTTAATTATAAACATTTCTAGTTATGTTGGGTTCATAAAAATATGTTTTATACAATCAAAGACTCTGGAATTATTAAATATGTATTAGTCAATATCATTTGATTGACAATAATATATTAAAACACATCAATAATAATGATCATTTATAAGTGAACAAAACAACCAAATGATAATTTTGAAGTAATGAGTCTCTTATATGACTACTATGTAACACCCCAATATTTCATAGTGTGTTATTTCATCAAAATAATTCAATAACTTGCACTACACGCAACACCGAGTTAAAGCGCACCATGACTTACCAAACTAGCTGTTATGAATAGTAATACCTACTTTTTAAAATTTTATAAATTCTATCTCTCAAAATGGACTTCATTTTTGGATTCAGAAAAACAAAATTAGACTAGGGTGAAATTTTGGTACTTTTCGGATAACTTTAATATTTTGATGAATAGCGAAAATTAATAAATTTTAATTAAAAACTACTTTTTTAATAAAAATAATTAATAGTGATAAATTATGAATTTGAGTGGTTTTAATGTATAATTAGAATATATTTATACCATTTTATCCAATGGTGTTCATTATAATTAATTTCACTTTAAAATTGGACCTAAACAATTGTCAATCCTTTGATATATATTGTTTATTAAAAACACGCTATTTTTTGTGACAGTGGGAATTAATTATAAAATTAATTAATGAAACTTATATTTTTGTAATTTTTTAAAAAAGACATCATTTTTGAATTCGGAATATCAATTATAGCTTAGTGTGATATTTTGGCATTGTTCTGAAAAACTTCAATTTTTGTTGAATAGTGAAACTATTATGTGGTAGTTAAAAAAACTGAATTTTTCATAAAACATAATTTTACCGCTTCTGTGAATGGAATTTAGAAAATCCAAGAGACACGGTTAATATCAAGAAGTAAGATGTGGTTCATTGAGATAAAAACAATTTTTGGTGAATAGTAACTTTTTACTTTTATTTTCCACGGTTAAAAGTAAATAGGGTAATTAAGGGTAGAAATGATATTAATATTACCCTAACACATGTCCTAATTCTATTTTAAAAGTGTATCTCGACCAAAAACAACATTAGGAATAAAATATTATCATTTAGGTCCACATGTATTATATTAGGTCATTTATTATTATTTAATTCAAAGATGAGTTAAAAGAGTTAAAATCAAAGTTTATTTAATAAAACATTTTTAATATAGGGTTATACATAAGGTAGATTCGATTGTAAATATTCATTAGAAAGATAATAAGATTCCTTACATAATTATATTTTATTTATAATTTTTAGACATTAAATAATATAATTTATTTATGACACAATGATGATAGTGTAATTACCATAATAGTGAAAAATTAAAATAATTGATATTATAAATACCCAAATAAATATAATTTGAGACTTTTAATGAATTAAATTAATATTATAGGATAATATGATATATTAGGACTTATATAATTGACTTTTTGCAAATTAATCATTCTGTTATGAGTTTCAAAAAAATCAACTATTGAATAGTGTCAAAATTGACATAAAAGAGTTTTTAAAAACAATATTATATTATTAATTGATATTAAATTACTAAAAATCTAAGGTTCGTCCAAGTAACTTATATAATGATAGGTGAATCATTAGTGGACCACTTGGGGGTATCTTGGATGTATATAGTATGTTTATTAACTATATAATATAAAAATACAAAGAGACATGGTAAATGTCAAACTAATTAACTAAGAGTTAAAACTAAAAGATAAGGTTAATATAGTAACCCAATCCTATATAAATTCTATTTTCTGAATTCTTTTAGACCTACCCCACCTTAAACATTTAATAATATACTTTGGATCCATTATAGACTGAATATGAATTTATTATAAATTAATATTTCTATCTTTTTCAAAGGTTCCCCTCACCCCTCTTATAAAAGGGAACTCCCCCTTCTCATTAATTCACACCTTCAAAGCCTTTTTGATCGGCCAAAATCTTCCCAAATACTTTCAAAAATTCCCTCACTACAACATAGAGGCCTTAGTTTGATCACAAAGCCAACCCATGGAGCCCTTTTGGTCAAATCAAAAGGAATAACCCGAAGAAGAGGTAATGTTTTCACCACCCTTTTTCAAATTCATTTCTTCTTCCACATATTATTTCTTTTTTATTACCATTCTGAAATAATAACTCCACTATCTTATATATACTGTGATGTTATTATAAATATGGTACAACCATATTCAGTATTCTGTCCACCCTTTGAATAACATGTCACCATATGTGCGTACGTACGGCTTATCGTCTCCACGTCGTGGTGTAATTGTTATTCAATATATTATTATTTGGATGGGTATAAAAATTATGTGAAACTCATATAAATAATAAATATAACATGATTAAAATTCTGTATATATGATTTACTATCCAATTATATGTTTTTTTAATATCAAAATAATGATATTGTCGCTCGTGCGTACGTACGGACTACCGTCTCCACGAACGCGATGAGATTCATTCTCCTTTATATCCATTCAAATATAATTATCATTTGATGATTTAAAAATAATGTTTAAGGATTTGATATCATTCTTAATATGAAAAAGATACAACATAACCATTATAAACATGGATTATGTAACAAAACATATAAAAGAAAACGACTAAGTTAACACCCGAAACGACGATAATACTAAGATATTATTACAAAAAAATGTTAAAAGATCATATATGATATCATATTAATATATATGATTCTTGTATAATTTAATAAAAATTATTTCACCATTATACTGGATGTTAAACTACCCTCAACCAATGAAAATTACAAGGTAAGGGTTTATTTCACAATCTCTTCATTATTCGAGGTTGATTATACGCAATTATCTACAAGGATCTATTTATCATCCACATCCATGTTTCTTCGAAATGTATTTATAAACATTTTGAATATTTACAATGAATATGGGTTAAATTAATTTATACCCTTATGTTTTTTAAAGGAATCTTTCCATCATTTTCCAAACAAGGAACTTTTTATCTTGCGACAAATTTAAGGTAAGAATTTTTTTTAACTTATACGGCGGGTGCGGCTATTTACCACCATTATAAAATCTTCAAAGATTCCCTTACATGATTATAAGAATATTTTCAATGTAAATGTTTTATTTTATAATTATGTGACTTTTAAATTATTTCAAAATGAATATTTTAATAATTTTTTAAAGGTACTCTTTATCAAGATCATAATTTTAAATGTTTTAATGATTTATCTTTCTAAATATTTTTTATTAATGTCCATGTTTTCAAAATGATTTTAAAGATTTATTTATATGGACATGAAGGTTTTGAAATGATATTTCTTTTCAAAAGTTTCAAAGTGGTATGGGACACTTTGATTCAAAAATCTCTTTTAAATTACTTTATAAATGTGTGACTTTTCAATGATTTCGAGAAAAGAGATATTTCTCTCAAATAGTTTTGATTTCATCTATTTCAACATCCATTGATGGATTTTAAGCTTATTTGAAGTTGATTTACTATGATACAAATCTTCTATATTATATTGAAGGTTTTGTGATATGTTTGACTATGGATGTGCTATTTTTATACCATTCAAGGTTTATAGTGAAAATATTGACATTTCGTATGCTAGTTTTAATACGAATGTTTATGTTATGTTTGCACCATTTCATGTGGGAATGAATTGGACTTAATATTTTATGGGTGGAGCCCGCTATAGCTCCTCGATGCATCGGTAGGTCTCATAAGACAAACTAGTGTCTTGGCACAAGGCCTTGTAAAAATCATATTTGTAGTCATGGCACGAGGCCTTGGCTATGTGGTTATGATAGTTTGGCATTATGCATTCCATCATTATGAAAGTGGTTATTGATGTTGCATGTGATTATTCGATTAGTAGAATATCCATGTGAATAAGTAAATGTCATTATTTCATTTTACTTTTTCCATAATATGTTGTTTTTCAAGTTTAAATGGCTTTTGTTTTAGTTATACAGTGCCTTAAATTTTTATTCTTATTTATAAAAGTTTCCACTTTATTGTTATCCGTACTAGGAATTTGATCTCACCCCTTTTCTATGTTTTATTTTTCCCAGGATGTGAAGAAGTAATTTATGAATGACCTGCAGGGATAGTATGTGGGGATATGAGTGAGGAATATGGAGACAATATATTGTTGTATCTTTTCACATAATGATGTAATGTAATTTTTTTTGAATATATATAGTGTTTTTAAGGCTACTAAACCAATCGGTCTTTCGAGATTTGATCTTTCTCGTGATCATGCCAATGTTATGTAATAATGCACCGACTCTGGGTAACTGGGGTCGGGGCGTTACAGTTAGTATCAGAGGAAGTTTAATACAAACCTTGGAAGCTATATTTAGATAAACTCTGATTAGAGCACATAGACCTAAGATGTACCTTGAGGATTAGTATAGAAGAACATTCTAGAATTTTGGTATTGTAGTGATTTTGTGAGTTTTCCGAGAAATACATCCCTGTCTAGATATGAGCAGGTAGAGGCGGCTCTGGCACAGATGTACCTAGGGGTAAAACCCAAAAACACCGCTATGAGCTAGACTCAAACGGGAACTGGTGCACGACAACGGTCCTTACTGCACTCTTGGTTACGACACTCCCAGGGGATATTCTTAGGATAATTCTCATATTCTTTACAATCCATTATTAAGGGTTTATGAGTATATACATCCTCAAAGGAGAAATTTTTATGATTATGGATTATATCCATAAACTATTTAATTTATGTTATGTGTTTTACAAGTTTGGGATTAGGTATTGTTATTCATAAACAAATCTAGTGTATGCCATTGTTTATAAATGGCTCCCATTAGAAGGAATGATAACTCCAGCAATGCACATGATCCAAAGAGAAAGAAGGATCATATCTTTCATGGTCTTAAGCCAGAATTTATAAGTGAAATAGTCTCCCATGTATTATCATCATATGAAGAAATAATATCATGTGTTTATAAGATAAGTAAAGAGTTTACCGAGTCATATGGCTTTGAAGATAAGTAAGAGAAGAAAAGGATGGAAGAGATAAATATGGATAAAGGGAAGAGGGAAAAGAAGAATTTTCCCATATGTCATAACTGTGGGAAGAAACACCCTGGAACTTGCCTGAAAATAATGGGAGTTTGTTATATGTTTGGAGGAAAAGGGCACAATGTACGTGACTAAAAGGGTTAGAAAATGGTTTCAAATGTACAATGCTTCATTTTCTACCAGTATGGACACTACGCAAACCTATGTCCCAGTCATCAGACTATGCCGCAGATGATGTTGTTGTATAATAATCAAGTTATGATACTACCACAGATGAAGAGGAATGATTAGAGTTCTTATGTTGATTATGTCAATTGAGTGTTGTATCAACAATGTACTTGTTATAATAATTATGCAGTATATAAGGATTGTACTGTAGTACTATTTCATTAAGGACTTGAGATCGTGTGGAACAAAGAATAGAGACACAATAGAAGGATAAATTTTTGGAAAATATATGGTTGAGAGAATGATAAACCATAATATATTTCTGATACCGAGGTAGTGATTTTGGAATAATAAATGATTTATTTGGATAAATTATATTGGATATTCTTGACTTCCTTGAAACTTATTAATGATTTGTACATTCCATCATTTTTTGGGTTTAAAACATTTTTGGATTGAAGGAGTATATTTATTATTCCTTAAGGAATAAGGGATCATTAATGTAAACAATAAGGTTTTATGGTAATTTAGGATGTTGCAGTGTTTTAAAAGAATACATGATGAAGGTGTTCACATGTTATTACGCGGAAAAAATGATCTTTATTGTGTTTACCTTCCTTATAAAATTTGTACTGAAGTATTTTGGATTGTTCTAGTTTGGATTATTTTGGATTGACATAAAAGGACAACCCGGAGGTCGGGCGGCAACCAGTCGCGTCCGGCAAGGCCATGAGACTTGAACCCACAACCGAAGGGAGACAAGGGTGTATCACCTACCACAGACCCACGTGATGTCCTAGATTTAATAATTTCGTTTTTAATGGTTCTGCTATATTAATTATAAATTAATTTTTTTAACCCTATACGAATAGGATAAATAGAATATTATTTTTAAGTACTATTGTCTTTTAGAGTGAAAGATTAGTATGTGGTAAAAATTAGATAAAGGATGGAACTCTACTTGTCAAGAATATATTTTTTCATCTTCTATTATTCTATGACGAAATTAAATCTTATAATTTATTTAAGGAATCCTAAAACCAAAAATGTGTTATCCTAATACCCTATGTTTTTTTGAACCGTTGGTATTTCAAATAATCATAGATTGATGAATTTAAGGACCTCAATTTTAAACATGTTTGTGATTGATGACCTCAATCAATACCTATAAACATTTCAATTTTTCCTCCAATTATATGTCTCTATTTTCCACCAATGTTCTCCTAATTGAGATCATAATTTGGTGGTGACCCTTTCTTTTCTCTTTTTCTCATATTAAGACTAAATTTTAGTAACCCAATTTCCGATGTGGTTTTTCCCACAAAGATATTTTTTTTCAACCTTTTATTTTCGAAGAACAATTTCAAATTGTGAGGACGCAATTTATTAAAGGAGGGGAGAATGTAACACCCCAATATTTCCTAGTGTGTTATTTCTTCAAAATAATTCAATAACATGCACTATACGCAACACCGAGTTAAAGTGCACCATGACTTACAAAACTAGTCGTTAAGAATAGTAATACCTACATTTTGAAATTTTATAAATTATATCTCTCAAAATGGACCTAATTTTTGAATTTTGAATATCAAAATTAGCCTAGGGTGAAATTTTGGTACATTTCAGATAACTTTTATTTTGTGATGATAGTGAAAATTACTAAATGTTAATTAAAAAAAATTAGTCAAAATATTTAATACTGATAAATTATGAATTTGAGTGGGTTTAAAGTATAATTAGAATATATTTTTACCATTTTATCCAATGGTGTTCATTAGAATTAATTTCACTTTGAAATTGGACCTAAACAATTGTCAATCTTTTGATATATATTGTTTCTTAAAAACACGCAATTTGTTGTGACAGCAGGAATTAATTATAAAATTAATTAATGCAACTTATATGATTGGAATTTTGTAAAATATACATCATTTTTGAATTCGGAATATCAATTATATCTTAGGGTTAAATTTTGGCATTGTTCTGAAAAACTTCAATTTTTGATGAATAGTGAAACTACTAAGTGGTAGTTAAAAAACTAAATTTTTCATAAAACTTAATTTTACCAGTTCTGTGAATGGAATTTCAAAAATCCGAGAGACACAGTTAATATCAAGATGTAAAATGTGGTTCAATGAGATGAAAATAATTTTTGGTGAATAGTAACTTTTTATTTTTATTTACCACAGTTAAAAGTAAATAGGGTAATTAATGGTATAAATGATATTAATATTACCTAACGCATGTCCTAATTCTATTGGACAAATTTATCTCGACCAAAAACAACCTTAGGAATAAAATAAAATCATTTAGGTCCACTTGGACTAGATTAGGACATTTATTATTATTTAATTCATAGAAGAGTTAAAAGAGTTAAAATCAAAGTTTATTTACTAAAAAAAAATTAATATTGGATTATACATAAGATAAATTCGATTGTAAATATTCATTAGAAAGATAATAAGTATTCCATAAAGATCGAGAACGAAACTATTTGATGGAAGGGAGAATGTAACACCCCAAGCTTCTACTGAACGCTTCTTTTTGAATAATGTGATAGCGTGTGTTGTACGCAACACCGAGTTCTAACACACCAAAACCAATCAAACTAGCCGTTATGAATAGTAATACCTACTTTTTGAAATTATATATATTTTATTTCTTAAAATGGACTTCATTTTTGGATTCGAAATATCAATTTTAGCCTAAGGTGAGATTTTGGTACTTTTCGGATAACTTTAATATTTTGATGAATAGTGAAAATTACTAAATTTTAATTAAAAAAAACTTTTTTAATCAAAATAATTAATAGTGATAAATTATTAATTTGAGTGGTTTTAAATTATTTTTAGAATATATTTTTACCATTTAATATAATGTTGGTCATAGGACATAATTTTACAATTAAACCGGACATAAACAAGTGTCAATCTTTTGATAGTTATTATCTCTTAAAAACACGCTTTTTGTTTTAACAACCGGAATTAATTTTAAATTAATTTCTTCCACTTATGTGTTTTGAATTTAGAAAAATGGATTCCATATTTGGAATCAGGATTTTCAAATTGTGTAAATAGGTCACTTTTATTTTTATACATTTTGAATAATTACTTCGGTAAATATTTTATTTACCATGGTTAAGGGTGAATCTGGTAAATAAGGGTTACAAAATAATAATATAATAATAATAAATTACCCTAAAACGTGTCCTAGCCTTATTTTTTGATACAGGTTCGACCATAGGCATCTTTGGGTTGATTTTGGGACCCCATGGAGCCACTTGTAGGTGATAGGGACACTTTATTTTAATTATGTTAAAATGAATACAAAAAATTACACAAGCATATATATTTTAGCAAAACAATTTTTACATAGGGTTTATATGTTGGATTTTCTACTATAAATATTCATTAGAAAGCTAAACAGATTTCCTACATAATGATAGTTTATTTATAATTTTTAGAGAATACATAAGTTAATTTATTTATGACATAATGATGATGTAGTAATTACAATAATAATGAACATTTAAAATAATTGATATTATAAATACCAAAATAAATATAATTTGAGAATATTAATGAATTAAAATAATTTTATACAATAATATGAAATATTAGTATTGATTTCATTAACTTTTTATGAAGTAATCATTCTGTAATGAGTTTCTCGAAAATCATCTATTGAATAGTGTCAAAATTGACAGAAAAAAGTTTTTTAAAAAAACATTATATTATTAATTGATATTAAATTCCTAAAAAAATCTAAGGCTTGACCAAGAGACTTATATCATGATAGTTTTATCATTAATGGACCACTTGGGAGGTCGCTGGGATGTATATAGAAAGTTTATTAACTATATAATATAAAAATTCAAAGTGACATGGTAAATGTCAAACTAATTAACTAAGAGTTAATACTTAAAGATAAGGTAAATATAGTAACCAAAACCTGTCTAAATACTATTGGTTGAATGGTTTTGGACCAATCCCCACCTTAATATTTAAATAATCAACTTTGGAGCCATTAGAAACCGAATATGAATTTATTAAAAATTAATATTTCTAGCTTTTTAAAAGGTGCCCCTCACCCCTCTTATAAAAGGTCACTCCTCCTTCTCATTTCTTCACACCTTAAAACCTTTTGGTTTGGCCAAAATCTTCCCAAATACTCTCCAAACTTCCCTCACTACAACCTAGAGGCCTTATTTTGATCATAAATCCAACCTAAGGAGCCCTTTTGATCAAATCAAAAGGAAGAACCCGAAGAAGAGGTAATGATTTCACCACCCTTTTCTAAGTTCTTTTCTTCTTCCACTTATTCTTCCTTTTTTATTACCATTATAAAATAATAACTCTAGTATCATATATATACTGTGATGTTATTATAAATATGGTACAACCATATTCTATATTCTATCCACCCTTTTAATAACATGTCACCATACGTGCGTATGTATGGCTTACCGTCTCCACATCGTGGTGTAATTGTTATTCAATATATTATTATTTGGATGGGTATAATAATTATGTGTAACTGATGTAAATAATAAATATATCAAGTTAAATATTCTGTATATATGTTATAACATCCATTTATATATTATTTTACTATCAAAAGAATGATATTGTCGCTCGTGCGTACGTACGGTCTACCGTCTCCACGAACGCGATGAGATTCATTTTCCATCATATCCATTCAAGTATAATTATCATTTGATGATTTAAAAATAATGTTTTTAGGACTTTATATAATTTTGTATATTAATAATATACAACCTATCCATGACAAACGTGGCTTATTTAACAAAATATATAAAAGAAAACGAGTAAGTTAACACCCGAAACGACGATAATACTAAGATATTATTAACAAAGCAATGTTAAAAGATCATATATGATATCATATGAATGTATATGATTCTTTTGTAATTTAATAACAATTATATCACTATTATACAGGAGGTTAACCTACCCCAACCAAGGAAAAGTACAAGGTAATGGTTATTTCACAATCTCTTCATTATCCGAGGTTGTTTATACGTAATAATCTACTGAGATCTCTTTATCATCCACATTCAAGTTTCTTAAAAATGTATTTCAAAATATTTTTAATATTTAAAAGAATATGGGTTAAAGTCATTTATTCCCTTGTTTGAATTTTTATAAGAGTTTTATAAAGGAATCTTTCCGTCGTTTTCCAAACAATGTGCGTTTAACCTTTTCTACAAAATTAAGGTAAGAATGTTTTTTTAACTTATACGGTGGGTGCAGTTTTTTTCCGCCGTTATAAAATCGTCGAAGCTTCCCTTAAAAGCATATAAGATTATTTTCAAATAAATTTTTTTATTTTATAAATATATGACTCTTAAATGATTTCAAAATAGAAAGAGATATTTCCCTAAAATGAATTTTGATTTCATCTATGTCAATATCCTTTGATGGATTTTACGCTTATTTGAGTTGATTTATTATGATACAAAACTTCTATATTTTATTGACGGTTTTATGATATGTTTTATTGTGGATGTTCTATTTTTAGACCATTCATGGTTTATGGTGAAAGTATTCACATTTCGTATGCTTGTTTTAATACGAATGTGTATGTTATGTTTAAACCTTTTCATATGGGAATCCATTGGACTTAATATGTGATGGGTGGAGCCCGATATATCTCCTAGATGCATCGGTAGGTCACATGAGACAAACTAGTGTCTTGGAACAAGGCCTTGGAAAAATCTTATTTTTAGTCTTGGCACGAGGCCTTGGCTATGCGGTTATGATAGTCTGGCATTATGCATTCCATCATTATAAAAGTGGTCATTGATATTGCATGTGATTATTCGATTAGTTGAATATCCATGTGAATATGTAAATAGAATTATTTCATTTTACTTTTGTCATACTATGTTGAAGTTCAAGTTTAAAAGTCTTTTGTTTTAGTTATACATTGCCTTAAATGTTTATTCTTATTTATGAAAGTTTCCGCTATATTGTTATCCTTACTGGGTATTTGAGCTCACCCATTTTCTATGTTTTATTTTTCCTAGGAAGTGAAGAAGTAAATTATGAATGACCTGCAGGGATATTATGTGGGGATATGAGTGTGGAATATAGAGACAATATGTTGTTGTAGTAGTTTTTCACTTTATGATGTAATGTATGACTTATGAATATATCTAGTGTTTCCAAGGCTACTAAACCAATCGGTCTTTCGAGATATGATCTTTCTTGTGATCATGCCAATGTTATGTAATAATGCACTGACTCTAGGTAACTGGGGTCGGGGCGTTAAAGTTGTTATCAGAGAACTTTTAGTAAAAACCTTTGAAGCTATATTTAGATAAACTCTGATTAGAGCACGTAGACCAAGGATGAACTTTGAGGACTAGTATAGAAGAACTTCCTAGAATTTTGGTATTGTATATATTTTGTGATTTTTCCGAAAAAATACATCCCTGTCTGGATACGAGCAGGTAGAGGCGGCTCTGGCATAGATGTACCTAGGGGTAAAACCCGAAAACACTGCTTTGAGCTAGACTCGAACGGGAACTGATGCATGACAATGGGCCTTGCTGCACTCTTGGTTACGACACTCCCGGTGGATATGCTTAGGATAACTCTCATTTTCATTACAAATCATTACGAAGGGTTTATGAGTATATACTTCCTTAAAGAAAACATTCTTATGATTATGGATTATATCCATAAATAGTCCAATTTATGTAAAGTGTTTTATAAGTATGGGAATATGTATTTAGATTCATAAACTGATCTAGTTTATGCCATTGTTTAGAAATGGTGCCTAGTGGAAGAAATTGAAACTTTATCAATGAACGCACTCCATGTAGGGATTTCCCTCCGGCTCAAGATAATTAGAGTGGAGATAGAGATGCAACTGGTGCTGATCAGCTAATCACCATACTGGGACAACTCACTCAGGTTATGAATAATAACCTTACCCGTATGTAGATCCCCGATCTGCAGCATAGAGGATCAATGTTAGATCGATTCATGAGGCAACAACTGTAACGACCCAATCTTTTTGAGTAGTATATTAACTTACTCTTATTGATTTAATAAGATGTTAATGGTTAATGCAGAAAGAGGAGTCGATGGCTTCATCCAGTAGACTCAACCCTTACGAAGCCCACTTATCAGAGCTTGGGAAGGAGGTAGCATCTGTGGGCTTCGCTTTGGACCAAGCCCAAGCCGAGCTCCAGCGTGTCAAGCTTGAACGAAAACGCTTGCAGGAGAAGTTCAAGTTAGTAGAGATTGCTACTAGGGAAATGTTATCTGAGCCTCCCTCAGATTCTCTCACTATATCACACCTTACACTTAGGTCTTATGCCAGTGTTATAAGGGGCTATGTGATGAGACCCTAGTTTCCTTGTGTAATCCTCTCGGGTGAATAAATTGAGATTTCTTCCTTTAGTGATGTTTGTGAAATTTCAAATGCCTAGATAATTTTAGAATGTATTTTATTGATGAATTTTGAAAAAGGGATATTTTGAAATATTTATGTAAACCCTAAATAACTAATGATGTGTAATGATTTTCAAAAAAATGGTCTTCTACAAAAGTGTTCATTAAGGAATTTGGAGTCTAATAAGATCAACTTAATTTTTGATGAATAGTAAATTATGAATAGTGATTTTACGCTTAGGATTAGTAATGTGACCAAATGGATTAGTAATTTTCACTTAAAGAAAGTTATAATATAATTTAGACACCTTGGTTAAGTAATGTGATTCAATAAAATGGGTAAATAACGGTTTCATAAATTATTAATCAAGTATTAGTTTTTTCGGATGAATAGTGTTTTTTAATTAAAAATTCAAATAAAAATAATTAGAAAATTATTTTTATAAAAATGACTTTATTTTTGAACTCAGAGCATCGATATTATGTTAAGGTAATTTTTGGGGATTTTTCTGAAAAAAATGAATTTTCGATGAATAGTGTTTTTATTTAAAAATTAAATTAAAAATATTTAGAAAAATATTTTTATAAAATGGATTTCATTTTTGAAATCAGAGCATTGATATTTGGTTATGGTGAAATTTTGGGATTATTCTGAGAAAGTTGAATTTTCAGTGAATAGTAAAAATACCATTTTACGGTTTTGGTATGTTTAATGACATCATAATGATGTCATGATGATGTCATGAGATCTTTTGAGGGTTGGCCGGCCAAGGGTGATGAATTATTGTTTTGGGGGCCCCATGTGGCCTAACTCCATGATAAATGCCAAGGGAGAGCCCATGGGTTTGAGAAAAGCACATGTGAGGTGTCCTTTGGCCATTAATGCTTTGTCCCCTCACTTTCCCTATAAATACCCACCCTTTACTCCCTTGGTTTTCACTCCCAACTCTTCCCCAACGAAGTTCTGGTCTTCTTACCTTCCAAAGAGTCCTCCCAAGGTGCCCCCAATCCCTCAAGGTCCAATCCTTTGAGTTTCAAGAGTCACGTTTTAAGGTAAGGGATCCGACCCCTCTCTTTCTTTTCGTGTAATCTCTTTTATGTCATTCCTTTTATGCTCCATGTTATTATGTGAGAGGATGTTCTTTTATATTCCTCTTACTGCCCTTTCATGTTTATATGATGAGAGATCCCCTCTTACTCTCATCATTTCGTTTTATGAAAGCTTAAGTGACGCCGTTAGGCTGCCGAATGTTTAAGTGATTCTTTCACCCTTCTCATTTTTTTTCAAGTTCGATTTTCATGTCAAATCTTTCATGTTCCTTTTTATTATGTTGGGGTATGATCTCTATATCTATCATACTGATCTCTTATGATCATATGATGAGAGACCCTATTTTATTTGTCCAATTCATTTTTGTTGAAGTTTAAGTGACGCCGTTAGGCTGCCGAATTTTCATAAGAGAAATCAAATTTTTGTCTTCCTTCCATGTTTTTCGTTTCAATTGGTATGTCCTTGAAATTGCATCACCATGTCCATATATCCTTCTTATTCTGTCCCTTTACCTTTTCATGGGTCAATTATGATTTTTCAACCCATGTTCCCTCTCTTTTCAAAGTTTCTAAAACCTTGTAACATAGTCGTTATGCTGCAGAATTTTCGTCTCAAAATGCCTCTCTTTTCTCAAAATTATTTTATGTTATAAAGTGAATACTCAAAGATCCTATTTCTAAAGGGGTATTCACATATATATAAAAATGATCTATTTTAAATTCTGGGATTTACATACATGATACCCGCTTTCCCTTTCCGTGGGTTTAAAGTAACGTAAAGATCATGTCTTTAAAGCAGTTTTTGAAACGTTATGATTATGAAATGAAACCCATTTGTTTTATGCTATATGGGTTATTTATGAAATGTTTGATGATTATATATGTGTCTCACATGAAAATAAAGACAAATTTAAGGGTGCTCCCTGATAGTGCTCCAATGCATTGGGTAAAGACTTAATCTCTAGAGATGACCATTTTAACGACGCCTTGGTGAATAACCTTGGTAATTTTTAACGACACCTTGGGGATGGACCTTGGTGAAACGAAATGATTGTCAATATTAAATGTTGTAGCCACATCTTCAAGTTATGAAAAATGATTATTTTTATTATGATTTACCTCATGATTTCTTTCTCATGCCTTAAAGTTCTTTTCATGTCCTTATTGAAGTATCTCAAGTTCACTTGTAAAATGTTTCTCTTGTTTCCCTTACTGGGCCTTCTGCTCACCCTTTCTTTTGATGTATGTCCCCAGGTTATGAGATTCATAATGAACATAGGATGAACTAAAGGAGAAGCCTTTCAAGTGTTTAAGAAGAATGTTTTTATGTTTTTTTATGTATTATGATCCTTGTTTCCAAGACACTAAACCTTAACGATCCTCAGTTCCGTGTAATGAAATGAAAGTTTATGTTATAAAATGGCGGGATTCTATAGTTGGTATCAAAGGGAGGTTTAGTTATTTGTGGAAATTAGGATATAAAAACTTTAGGAAGAACCCTATAGAAATGTTTAAATATAGGAAAACTTCCTTGTATTTTGGTAAGTATTGAGTAAGTGGTTTATCAAACAAATACATCCCTGTCTGGATACGAGCAGGTAGAGGCGGCTCTGGCACAGATGTACATAGGGGTAAAACCCGAAAACACCGCTTTGAGCTAGACTCGAACGGGAACTGGTGCACGATAACGGGCCTTGCTGCACTCTTGGTTACGACACTCCCGGGGGATATGTTTGGTTAATCACAAGCTTTCTATGAATCATTATGAAGGAATTATAGAAAAGTGTAATTGTCTAAGCATTAAGTCTTAGTTAAAAGATTCATAAATGAAATAAGTTTCTTACTAAGGTTTTATTCTTTTAGAAAATGGAGGGCAATAGGAGGAATCGTGCCGATGGTGACCGCAATGCACCATGTGCTGACGGCCCTCCGATGGAAGCCGGAATGGAAACATTCATGCGAATGATGAACCAACTGACTCAAGTTATGAGTAATAACTTGAATCAAGCTGAGAGGCCGACCTCACCACGAAGGTAACAACACTCTGTTGAGTCCTTCATGCGTCAACGACCGCCAACATTCAGTGGATCTACTGACCCATTGGTTGCGGAACAATGGATAAGCTCCATTGAAAAGATCTTTTCTGTACTTCATTGTTCGGAACAAGAAAAAGTCACCCTTGCTGTTTACCGCCTAGAGGGAGAAGCTGATCAGTGGTGGTCACTGATCAAAAACACGAAGCCACGAGGAGAGAAGGAAGCTATGGAGTGGGAAGAATTTCGGGGGATTTTATTTAACAAGTATTTCCCTCGTTCCATGAGAACGAAAATGGAGAAAGAGTTTCTCGAGCTGAAGCAGAAGGAGAACGAATCTGTCGGAAGCTACGAGATGAACTTCACAAGGCTTTCCCGTTATACCTCAAGCTTTGTCATGGACCCTAATGGGAAGGTTGATAGATTCTTTGGCGGACTACGACCTCATCTGCGGAAGAATCTAGCCAACAGGGACTATGATAGCTATGAAGAAATAGTTCAATGTGCTATGAAAGTCGAGCTGGAGTTTGGTGAGACACAGTGGTCTCATAATCCAAATGAAAAGAAGAGATCGTTGGAGCCCAGTTTAGGGAAGTCTTTTGATCAGGGAAGAGGTGGAAAGCAAATGCAACTTACCACATGCAATAAATGTGGGAATAATCATCTGGGGAACTGCTTGAACGGAAGTGGCAAGTGCTACAAGTGTGGAAGAGGAGGCCATATTGCTCGGAATTGTCATAGTGAGGTGAAGCCTCAGCTTCCCAACACTAACGAAAGAGGAAAGATGGTTCTGGCCCTACCCGAAGTCACATGCTTCAAGTGTGGAAAGCTTGGGCACTTTGCTAACCAATGTCCCAATCCGAGGGCGGTGGAGGGGAATCACCACCAACCTCAGCAGAGGCCAAGAGAGCAAGGTCGTGCTTTCGCTATCACAACAGCTGAAGTTGAAGTCCCGAACGATGTGGTAGTAGGTACTCTTGTTGTCCTCTCAAAACTAGCAAGTGCTTTATTTGATTCTGGTTCTACGCATTCCTTTATTTCTTCCAAGTTTGCAAAGAATATAGAATCAATCCCCAAATTTCTTGAGGTAGAGTTGTCAGTCAAGACCCCAAGTGGGATTATCCATGCATCAAAAGTGTTTAGAGACTCTAGTGTTTACTTTGGTGAGCACAATCTTATCGCAAATCTAGTAGTCATTCCCATGATGGAATTCGACGTTATACTAGGGATGGACTGGCTCTCAAAGTATAATGCTAAGATCAAATGCAGAAGTAAGGAAATCTCAGTAGTCTTGAATGAACGACCTACAGTTATCTTCCGAGGAGAGATATCCCGAACTGATCCCTATCTAGAAGCACCTCCTATAGCTTTCTTTATGGAGTTAATCGGTGATGAGGAAGAAGGGAAAGGGAGCATACAAATTGAAGATGTTCCGATTGTTCAGGAATACATGGATGTATTTCCTGAGGAGTTACCTGGACCTCCCCCAGAAAGAGAGGTAGAGTTCTCCATTGAACTCGTACCTGGGTCTCAACCGATATCAAAGACTCCGTATAGAATGGAAAATGTGGATCTAGAAGAGCTAATGAAACAACTCCAAGACTTGTTGGAGAAGGGGTTTATCCGACCGAGTGTGTCTCCTTGGGGAGCACCTGTTCTCTTTGTGAAGAAGAAGGATGGATCAATGCGGCTATGCATTGATTATAGAGAACTGAACGGGATCACAGTGAAGAACAGATACCCTCTACCAAGAATTGATGATTTATTTGACCAACTTCGTGGGGCACAATTCTTCTCTAAGATTGACCTTCGATCTGGTTATCATCAACTGTGGGTGAAGAAGGAAGATATTCCAAAGACTGCCTTCCGATCAAGATATGGGCTTTATGAGTTTACTGTTATGCCCTTCGGCTTGACTAATGCTCCTGCTATTTTCATGGATTTGATGAATAGAGTCTTTAAGGACTACCTTGATAACTTTGTGGTAGTTTTTATTGATGATATTTTGATATAATCAAAAAGTCGTGAGGAGAATGAAGATCATCTGAGGGTTGTTTTGAAAACTCTACGGAAGGAGAGGCTCTTTGGGAAGTTCAGCAAGTGTGAGTTTTGGTTACAACAAGTGGCTTTCTTGGGGCACATCGTAACCAATGAAGGAATCTCGGTTGACCCTGCAAAGACAATGGTTGTGGAGGAGTGGCCTCAACCCACAACAGTAACTGAGATTCGTATTTTCCTTGGCTTAGCGGGATATTATAGGAGGTTTGTGAAAAACTTTTCATGGCTTTCTAATCCACTATCTAAGTTGACTCGAAAAGGGGTTAAGTTCATCTGGACAAAGGAATGCGAGGAATGTTTCCAAGAGCTGAAGAAGAGATTGGTTACTGCACCGGTGTTAACACTACCCTCTATCGGAGAAGGATTCGTTATTTTTAGCGATGCATCTCTGAAAGGGCTTGGGTGCGTCCTCATGCGAAATGACAAAGTAATTGCTTATGCATCTCGACAGTTGAAGATTCATGAGCAGAATTATCCTACGCATGATCTAGAGCTGGCGGCAGTTGTTTTTGCTCTAAAGATATGGAGGCACTATCTTTATGGGGAGAAATGTGATATATACACTGACCACCAAAGTCTAAAGTATATTTTCACTCAGAAAGAATTGACCATGAGACAAAGGAGATGGTTGGAGCTTATTAAACACTATGATTGTTCAATTCATTATCACCCTGGAAGAGCAAACAAAGTCGCGGATGCGTTAAGCAGGAAAGATCCTGTTGTTCTGGCAACAATGAGGATCCTGGGAGATCCCTTGATTAAAGATCTAGTAAAACTGGACATGGGAATTATAAGGAAAGGGACATCATCAACCCTATCCCAAATGATTTCTCAACCTTCATTACTAGAGAAGATCAAGAAGGCTCAAAAAGAAGATCCTTTGCTGCAGGAGAAGTTCGAGGCTGTAAAGGATGGGAAGTTCCCTGATTTCAATATTGATCAAGAAGGTGTATTGAAATTTCGTACAAGACTATGTGTTCCATCTATTCCGGAGATAAAGAAAGAACTGATGGATGAAGCTCATAGCTCTACTTTCTCTATACATCCGGGAAGCACTAAGATGTATAGAGACCTTCGTGATCATTATTGGTGGGATAACATGAAGAGGGAGATTGCCGATTACACTACAAGGTGCCTGGTGTGTCAGCAAGTAAAGGCAGAAAGACAACTTCCTAAGGGGGTATTACAACCGCTACCCATACCAGTATGGAAGTGGGATAATATCACCATGGAATTTGTAACTGGTCTCCCAAAAACATCCAAAGGAAACAATGCGATATGGGTTATTGTGGACCGTCTCACCAAGACAGCCCATTTTATCTCTATTCGGGAAGATTTCTCTCTGGATCAGCTTGCCAAGATATACGTGAAGGAAGTGGTAAGGCTGCATGGGGTACCACTATCCATCGTATCTGATCGTGACCCAAGATTCACATCAAAATTCTGGAGAAGTCTTCAGCATGCTCTGAATACTGAATTGAATTTTAGTACGGCCTATCATCCTCAAACTGATGGCCAATCTGAAAGGACTATTCAGACACTCGAAGACATGTTGAGATTATGCTCAATGGAATTTAAAGGTGGATGGGATCAACACCTCCCATTAGTGGAGTTCTCCTATAACAACAGCTTCCATTCGAGTATTCAGATGGCACCCTATGAAGCTCTATATGGAAAGCGGTGTAGAACTCCTACTTGTTGGGATGAAACTGGTGAGAGGAAGCTTCTTGGGCCTGATCTCGTGCAAGAGATGACAGAACAGGTTCATGCCATCCAACAACACATAAGGGCTGCTCAGAGTCGGCAGAAGAGCTATGCTGACAATCGTCGAAGAGACTTGGAGTTTGGGGTGGGTGACAAAGTCTTCCTTTGAATCTCTCCATGGAAGAGAGTCATGCGGTTTGGGAAGAAAGGGAAGCTCAGCCCTAGGTACATTAGCCCCTATGAAATCCTTGATCGCATAGGAGCAGTGGCCTATCGTCTAGCACTTCCACCGAACCTAGATCAAGTTCATGATGTCTTCCATGTATCTCTCTTGAGGAAGTACATACCCGACCCTTCGCATGTACTGAACCCAGAGGTGGTACAACTTGAACACGACCTCTCTTATGAAGAGCAGCCAGTGGAGATCTTAGACCGTAGAGACAAGGTCCTACGAAACAAGACTACCCACCTAGTGAAAGTGTTGTGGAGGAATCATAAATATGAAGAGGCGACTTGGGAGCCTGAGGAAACAATGAAGCAAAAGTACCCTCACCTTTTCGACTAGGCCTCAAGTGTAAATTTCGGTGACAAAATTTCTTAAGGGGGGAAGAATGTAACGACCCAATCTTTTTGAGTAGTATATTAACTTACTCTTATTGATTTAATAAGATGTTAATGGTTAATGCAGAAAGAGGAGTTGATGGCTTCATCCAGTAGACTCAACCCTTACGAAGCCCACTTATCAGAGCTTGGGAAGGAGGTAGCATCTGTGGGCTTCGGTTTGGACCAAGCCCAAGCCGAGCTCCAACGTGTCAAGCTTGAACGAAAACGCTTGCAGGAGAAGTTCAAGTTAGTAGAGATTGCTACTAGGGAAATGTTATCTGAGCCTCCCTCAGATTCTCTCACCATATCACACCTTACACTTAGGTCTTATGCCAGTGTTATAAGGGGCTACGTGATGAGACCCTAGTTTCCTTGTGTAATCCTCTCGGGTGAATAAATTGAGATTTCTTCCTTTAGTGATGTTTGTAAAATTTCAAATTCCTAGATAATTTTAGAATGTATTTTATTGATGAATTTTGAAAAAGGGATATTTTGAAATATTTATGTAAACCCTAAATAACTAATGATGTGTAATGATTTTCAAAAAATGGTCTTCTACAAAAGTGTTCATTAAAGAATTTTGAGTCTAATAAGATCAACTTAATTTTTGATGAATAGTAAATTATGAATAGTGATTTTACGCTTAGGATTAGTAATGTGACCAAATGGATTAGTAATTTTCACATAAAGAAAGTTTTAATATAATTTAGACACCTTGGTTAAGTAATGTGATTCAATAAAATGGGTAAATAACGGTTTCATAAATTATTAATCAAGTATTAGTTTTTTCGGATGAATAGTGTTTTTTAATTAAAAATTTAATTAAAAATAATTAGAAAATTATTTTTATAAAAATGACTTTATTTTTGAACTCAGAGCATCGATATTATGTTAAGGTAATTTTTGGGGATTTTTCTGAAAAAAATGAATTTTCGATGAATAGTGTTTTTATTTAAAAATTAAATTAAAAATATTTAGAAAAATATTTTTATAAAATGGATTTCATTTTTGAAATCAGAGCATTGATATTTGGTTAAGGTGAAATTTTGGGATTATTATGAGAAAGTTGAATTTTCAGTGAATAGTAAAAATACCGTTTTAGGGTTTCGGTATGTTTAATGACATCATAATGATGTCATGATGATGTCATGAGATCTTTTGAGGGTTGTCCGGCCAAGGGTGATGAATTATTGTTTTGGGGGCCCCATGTGGCCTAACTCCATGATAAATTCCAAGGGAGAGCCCATGGGTTTGAGAAAAGCACATGTGAGGTGTCCTTTGGCCATTAATGCTTTGTCCCCTCACTTTCCCTATAAATACCCACCCTTTCCTCCCTTGGTTTTCACTCCCAACTCTTCCCCAACGAAGTTCTGGTCTTCTTACCTTCCAAAGAGTCCTCCCAAGGTTCCCCCAATCCCTCAAGGTCCAATCCTTTGAGTTTCAAGAGTCACGTTTTAAGGTAAGGGATCCGACCCCTCTCTTTCTTTTCATGTAATCTCTTTTATGTCATTCCTTTTATGCTCCATGTGATTATGTGAGAGGATGTTCTTTTATATTCCTCTTACTTCCCTTTCATCTTTATATGATGAGAGATCCCCTCTTACTCTCATCATTTCTTTTTATGAAAGCTTAAGTGACGCCGTTAGGCTGCCGAATGTTTAAGTGATTCTTTCACCCTTCTCATTTTTTTCAAGTTCGATTTTCATGTCAAATCTTTCAAGTTCCTTTTTATTATGTTGGGGTATGATCTCTATATCTTTCATACTGATCTCTTATGATCATATGATGAGAGACCCTATTTTATTTGTCCAATTCATTTTTGTTGAAGTTTAAGTGACGCCGTTAGGCTGCCGAATTTTCATAAGAGAAATCAAATTTTTGTCTTCCTTCCATGTTTTTCGTTTCAATTGGTATGTCCTTGAAATTGCATCACCATATCCATATATCCTTCTTATTCTGTCCCTTTACCTTTTCATGGGTCAATTATTATTGTTCAACCCATGTTCCCTCTCTTTTCAAAGTTTCTAAAACCTTGTAACATAGCCGTTATGCTGCAGAATTTTCGTCTCAAAATGCCTCTCTTTTCTAAAAATTATTTTATGTTATAAAGTGAATACTCAAAGATCCTATTTCTAAAGGGGTATTCACATATATATAAAAATTATCTATTTTAAATTCTGGGATTTACATACATGATACCCGCTTTCCCTTTCCGTGGGTTTAAAGTAACGTAAAGATCATGTCTTTAAAGCAGTTTTTGAAACGTTATGATTATGAAATGAAACCCATTTGTTTTATGCTATATGGGTTATTTATGAAATGTTTGATGATGATATATGTGTCTCACATGAAAATAAAGACAAATTTAAGGGTGCGCCCTGATAGCGCTCCAATGCATTGGGTAAAGACTTAATCTCTAGAGATGACCATTTTAACGACGCCTTGGTGAATAACCTTGGTAATTTTTAACGACACCTTGGGGATGGACCTTGGTGAAATGAAACGATTGTCAATATTAAATGTTGTAGCCACATCTTCAAGTTATGAAAAATGATTATTTTTATTATGATGTACCTCATGATTTCTTTCTCATGCCTTAAAGTTCTTTTCATGTCCTTATTGAAGTATCTCAAGTTCACTTGTAAAATGTTTCTCTTGTTTCCCTTACTGGGCCTTCTGTTCACCCTTTCTTTTGATGTATGTCCCCAGGTTATGAGATGCATAATGAACATAGGATGAACTAAAGGAGAAGCCTTTCAAGTGTTTAAGAAGAATGTTTTTATGTTTTTTTTTATGTATTATGATCCTTGATTCCAAGACACTAAACCTTAACAATCCTCAGTTCCGTGTAATGAAATGAAAGTTTATGTTATAAAATGGCGGGATGCTATAACAACCACCAATGTTCAATTGGAGTACAAATCCCTTAGTAGCCGAGAAATGAATAAATTCCCTAGAGAAAATATTTCAGGCTTTGGGGAGTAGTGAAAGGGAAAAAGTTATCATGGCAGTTTACCGACTCTCTGGAGATGCTGATCAATGGTGGTCATTGATTCAAAACATGAAGGAAGATGATGAAGTATCAAATATGGAATGGAGGGAGTTCAAAGATCTGTTTTTAGAAAAATACATTCCTCGCGACCATCGAGCTGATATGGAAAGGCAATATCTGAGTCTGAGACAGAAGGAGGATGCGAATGTCGCAATGTATAAGGCTAACTTTACAAGGTTAGCAAGGTATGCTGGAGATTATATACATAACCCAAGAAGTAAGATTGATCATTTGTTTGATTGGTTAAAACCATTTCTTCATCGAGCATTAGTCTCACAATCCTTTTCATCGTACGAAAACATTGTCTCATGTGCTATCCAGACAGAAAAGGAATTCTCTAAGTCTTATGACTTTAAAGCAAAGCAAGAGAAGAAGATACCTACTGATCAATCTGGGATTGGAAATAAGGGGAAGAAGGGAAAGGTTGAATATCCATCCTGTGTTAAATGTTTTAAGAAACACCCCAGTACTTGCTTGAAGGGAACATGAATCTGTACAAGTGTGGTGAAAAAGGCCACCAAGATCGTGATTGCAAGGGGAAGAAGGAAGCTACCAATGTTCAGTGCTACAATTGCTGGGATATGAGGCATTATGCAAATGAATTTCCTAAGCGTTAGGAGAACTTACCTCAGAAAAGGCCAAGGGATCAAGGCCAAGCTTATGTTATCACTACTGCTGAGGTAGAAGCTCCGAAAGACGTGGTGGCAGGTAATTTAATGGTTTCCTGAAGTTTAGAAAATGCATTATTTGATTCTAGTTCATCGCATTGTTTCATATCTTCCCAGTTTGCTAAGAAAATTAGATATTTCCAATTTGATTTAACAAGGTAGTTGTTAGTTAAAACTCCTTAGGAAAGTATCATTGCAATAAAATCTTGTGAATCAGTCCCCATTAGAGCACATAAATGTTCTTTTTCTGCTGATCTTGTCGTCATACCTATGATTGAGTTTGATATAATCCTTGGTATGGACTGGATTTCGGACAATGATGTGAATATTTATTGTAAGAATAAATAGGTTTTGATTCATGATGATGATGATAAGGAACACCTTATCTTTAGAGTAGAATCGACACCACCTAATTCTTATCTAGATCCACCCCCAGTAGCTCAACTAAATTCAATTATTGGGGAGGAAAAGAATGAAATAACTGTGGGTAAGGAAATGAATGTTCAAATAGAGGATGTACATTTTGTGAAAGAATTTGTAGATTTATTTTCGGAAGATTTACCCGGGCATCGTCCAGAACGAGAAGTTGAGTTTTCCATTGATTTAATTCCTGGATAAAGGCCTATATTGAAGACCCCTTATAGAATGGCCATTGTAGAATTAGTCAATCTAAATAAACAACTAGAGGAATTGAGTAATAAAGGATTTATTCGCCCTAGTGTTTCTCCATGGGGAGCCCCTATTCTTTTTGTTAAAAGAAAGATGGATCATTGAGGTTTTGTATTGACTATAGGGAGATCAATGCTATACCGATAAAGAACAAGTATCCCCTACCTCGCATTGATGATTTATTTGACCAACTGCATGGAGATCAATAATTTTTAAAGATTGACCTTCGATCTGGATACCATCAGTTGTTTGTGAAGAAGGAAGACATTCTGAAGACAGCATTTTGAACCAGGTATGGGCATTATGAGTTTACAGTAATGCCTTTTGGATTGACTAATGCACCCTTTGTATTCATGGATCTGATGAACAGATTTTTCAAGGAATATCTCGATGAATTTGTGGTGGTATTTATTGATGAAATCTTGGTATACTCAAAATGCTACGATGATCATGAAAATCACTTGTACATTATCTTGAAGACTCTGAGAAGACATGAATTATATGGGAAGTTTAGAAAGTGTGAGTTCTGGCTTCATGAGATATCTTTTCTTGGCCATATTGTCTCTAAAAATCGAATCTCTGTTGATCCTTTTATGACTAAGGCAATCAAAGATTGGCCAGCACCGATGAGTATAACTGAGGTATGTAGTTTTATTGATTTGGTAGGTTATTATCAACGTTTCGTCCAGAATTTTTCCCAATTGGCTAACCCATTAACGAAGATCACACGTAAAGGGGTCAAATTTGTTTGGAAAAAAGAGTGTGAAGAATGTTTCGAAGAACTGAAGAGAAGATTAGTCAATTCTCCTATATTGTCTCTACCATCGGGTAATGATGGGTTCGTTATTTATAGTGATGCATCAAAGAAAGGACCTGGTTGTGTCCTTATGCAGAATGATAGATTTATTGCCTATGCATCACAATAGTTCAAAATTCATGAACAAAACTATCCTACTCATGATCTCGAGTTAGCAGTTGTGATCTTTTCTTTGAAGATATGGAGGCACTACCTCTATGGTGAAAAATGTGTGATTTATATTGATCACAAGAGATGAAGAATATTTTCACACAAAAAGAACTCAACATGAGGCAAAGGAGATGGCTTGAATTACTCAAGGATTTTGATTGCACGATACACTACCACCCAGTGAAAGCAAACAAGGTGGCAGATTCTTTGAGCATAAAAGATCATGGAGTTTTGAACAATATGAGAATTGAAAGGGATCCAATTTTCATGTATCAAGTGAAGAGAGACATGGGAATAACCAGGGAAGGAGGAACATCAATGCTTTTTCAAATGGCTGCCAAACCATCTTTACTAGAAAGGATTAAGAGTTCTCAGACTAATGATGGAGAATTTCAAAAGAAGATTAAAGCTGTGAAAGATGGGATATTTAGAGATTTTGTGTATGAAAATGGAATTTTGAAATTTGGGAAGAGGCTTTGTGTTCCCGATATACCTGATATAAAAAGGGAATTGTTGGATGATGCTCATAGTTCCAATTTCTCTATACACCCTGGGAGCACCAAAATGTATAGAGATTTGGAGGAACATTTTTGGTTGGAAAATATGAAGAGGGAGATTGCTGATGTTGTGTCAATATGTATGGTTTTTCAACAAATGAATGTTGGAAGGCAACACCCTGGAAGAGTAATGAAACCTCTTCCCATACCGGAGTGGAAATGGGAAAATATTACAATGGACTTTGTCATGGGGCTACCAATGACCTCTAGAAGGAATAATGCAATATGGGTTATTGTTGATCATCTTACCAAGTCAGCACATTATCTTGCTATAAGAAAAGATCTACCACAGGAACATCTAGCAAGACTATATATTAATGAATTTGTGAGACTTCATGGAGTACCCCTATTGATTGTTTCTGATAATGATCCCTGTTTTACTTCAAGATTCTAGAAGAGTCTTTATAAATCCCTGGATAGTGAACTTCATTTGAGCACTGCCTACCACCCTCAGACAGACGGACAATCAGAATAGACTATTCAAACCATAGAAGACATGTTGAGATCCAGCTCACTTGACATTCAGGGTATGTGTGATCAATATATAACTCTAGTAGAATTTTCTTATAACAATAGCTTCCATTCAAGTATTCAGATGGAACCATATGAAGAGTTATATGGAAAGAGGTATCGCAAACCAACCTGTTGGGATGACGTTGGTGAAATAAAACATGTAGGTCTAGAACTGATGGAGGAAACGATGGAAAAGGTGAAGGAAATCCAAAATCACATCAAATCAGCTCAAAGTAGGCAGCAGAGCTATGCTGATAATCAAAGGAAGGATTTGGAATTTCAAGTCGGTGATCATGTTTTCCTGAAGGTATCTCCATGGAAGGGAGTCATGCGTTTTGGATAGAAAGGAAAATTGATTCCAAGGTACATCGGACCTTTCGAAATTATAGATCGAATTGGGGCTATAGCTTACCGATTGGCAATGCCGCCAAGTCTCTCCAAAGTTCACGATGTGTTCCACGTATCTCTGTTGAGGAAATACATGCTTGACCCAACGCTTGTATTCACCTATGAAGAATTAGAACTGGAACCCGATATGTCTTGTTGTGAAGAGCCCGTCATGATTCTTGATACGAGAGAACAAGTACTGAGAAACCGGACGACGCGTCTGGTAAATGTTTTGTGGAGAAACCATATGATGGAAGAGGCAACGTGGGAACCCGAGGAACTTATGATGAAGAACCACCCGAGTCTTTTCATGTGATAAGTATTCTATAAATTTCGAGGATGAAATTTTTTTAAGGAGGGTAGAATGCAACACCCCATTCTTCTACTGTACGCTCTTCTTTGAATAATGTGATAGTGTGTGTTGTACGCAACACAGAGTTCTAACACACCATAACCAATCAAACATGCCGTTATGAATAGTAATACTTAATTTTTCAAATTATATATTCTAATTCTTAAAATGGACTTAATTTTTGGATTCGGAATATCTAATTTATCCAAAGGTGAAATTTTGGTACTTTTCGGATAACATTAATATTTTGATGAATAGTGAAAATTACTAAATTTTAATTAAAAACAACTTTTTTAATCAAAATAATTAATAGTGACAAATTATGAATATGAGTGGTTTTAAAAAAAATTTAGAATATATTTTTACCATTTAATATAATGTTGGTCATTGGACATAATTTTACAATTAAACCGGACATAAACAAGTGTCAGTCTTTTGATAGTTATTATCTCTTAAAAACACGCTTTTTGTTTTAACAATTGGAATTAATTTTAAATTATTTTCTGCCACTTTTGTGTTTTGAATTTGGAAAAATGGATTCCATATTTGGAATCAGTATGTTCAAATTGTGTAAATAGGTAACTTTTATTTTTAGACATTTTGAATAATTACTTCGATAAATATTTTATTTACCATGGTTAAGGGTAAATCCGGTAAATAAGGGTTACAAAATAATATTATAATAATAATAAATTACCTTAAAACGTGTCCTAGCCTTATTTTTTGATACATGTTCAACCATAGGCATCTTTGGGTCTATTTTGGGACCCCATGAAGCCACTTGTAGGTGATAGAGACACTTTATTTTAATTAAGTTAAAATGAATACAAAAATGACACAAGCATATATCTTTTAGAAAAACAAATTTTACATATGGTTATATATGTTGAATTCTAGAGTATAAATATTCATTAGAAATCTAAAAAGATTTCCTACCTAATGATATTTTATTTATAATTTTTAGAGATTACATAATTTAATGTATGTATGACACAAGGATGATGCAGTAATTACCATAATAGTGAAAATTTAAAATAATTGTTATTATAAATACCAAAATAAATATAATTTGAGACTTTTAATGAATTAAAATAATTTTATAGGATAATATGACATATTAGTATTTATTTAATTAACATTTTTAGAAGTAATAATTATGTTATGAGTTTCACAAAAATCAACTATTGAATAGTGTCAAAATTCACATAAAAGAGTTTTTAAAACAAATATTATATTATAAATTGATATTAAATTCCTAAAAAATCTAAGGTTCGTCCAAGAGACTTATATAATGATATTTGTATCATTAATGGACCACATGGGGGTCTCTGGGATGTATATAGTATGTTTATTAACTATATAATAAAAAAATACAAAGTGACATGGTAAATGTCAAACTAATTAACTAAGAGTTAATACTTAAAGATAAGGTTAATATAGTAACCAAAACCTGTATAAATTATATTTGATCAATGGTTTGAGACCTATCACCTCCTTAAAATTTAAATAATAAAATTTGGTTCCATTCGAAACCGAATATGAATTTATTATAAATTAATATTTCTAGTTTTTTCAAAGGTGCCCCTCACCCCTCATATAAAAGGGCACTCATCCTTCTCATTTCTTCACACCTTCAAAGCCTTTTTCATCGACCAAACTCTGCCCAAATACTCTCCCAACTTCCCTCACTACAACCTAGAGTCCTTAGTTTGATCATAAAGCCAACCTAAGGAGCCATTTAGATCTAATCAAAAGTAAGAACCCGAAAAAGAGGTAATGATTTCAACACCCTTTTCCAAGTTCCTTTCTTCTTCCACTTCTTCATCATTTTATATTTCCATTCTAAAATAATAACTACAATATCATATATATAATGTGGTGTTATTATAAATATGGTACAGCCATATTCATTATTCTATCCACCCTTTGAATAACATGTCACCATACGTGCGTACGTAGGGCTTACCGTCTCCACATCGTGGTGTAATTGTTATTCAATATATTATTATTTGGATGGGTATAATAATGATGTGTAACTCATGTGAATATTAAATATAACATGTTAATGATTTTTTATATATGATATACCATCCATTTATATATTATATTTATATCAAAAGAATGATATTGTCGCTCGTGCGTACGTACGGACTACCGTCTCCATGAACGCGATGAGATTCATTCTCCATCACATCCATTCGAGTATAATTTTCATTTGATGATTTAAAAACAATGTTTAAGGACTTGATATATTCTGTATTTTAATAATATACAACCTATCCATGAAAAACATGGCTTATGTAACAAAACATATAAAAGAAACGAGTAAGTTAACACCCGAAACGACGATAATACAAAGATATTATTAACAATGCAATGTTAAAAGATCATATATGATATCATATGAATGTATATGATTCTTGAATAATATAATAACAATTATTTCACTATTATACAGGAGGTTAACCTACCCCAACCAAGGAAAATTACAAGGTAAGGGTTATTTCACAATCTCTTCATTGTCCGAGGTTGTTTATACGTAATAATCTACTGGGATCTCTTTATCATCCACATCCATGATTATTAAAAATGTATTTCAAAACATTTTTACTATTTAAAATAATATGTGTTAAAGTCATTTATAACCTTGTTTGAATTTTTATAAGAGTTTTATAAAGGAATCTTTTCGTCATTTTCCAAACAAGGTGCTTTTAACCTTTTCGACAGAATTAAGGTAAGAATGTTTTTTTAACTTATACGGCGGGTGCAGTTATTTTCCGTCGTTTTAGAATCTTCAAATCTTCCCTTACAAGATTATAAGAAAATTTTCAAATAAAATGTTTTAATTTATAAATATATGACTCTTAAATGATTTCAAAATAGAAAGACATAGTTCTCTAAAAAGAGTTTTCATTTCATCTATGTCAAAATCCTTTGATGGATTTTACGCATATTTGAAGTTGATTTATTATGGTACAAAAAATATATTTTTTTAAGGTTTATTGATATGTTTGACTGTGGATGTGCTATTTTTATACCATTCATGGTTAATGGTGAAAGTATTGACATTTCATATGCTAGTTTTAATACAAATGTGTATGTTATGTTTAAACCATTTCATATGGGAATTCATTGGACTTAATATGTGACGGGTGGATCCCGCTATAGCTCCTCGATGCATCAGTAGGTCTCATGAGACAAAATAGTGTCTTGCAACAAGGAATTGGCAAAATCTTATTTGTAGTCTTGGTACGAGGCCTTGGCTATGTGGTTATGATAGTCTATAATTATGCATTCTATCATTATGAAAGTGGTTATTGATATTGAATTTGATTATTCTATTAGTAGAATATCCATGTGAATAAGTAAATGGAATTATTTCATTTTACTTTTTCCATACTATGTTTAAGTTCAATTTTAAATGGCTTTTGTTTTATTTATACATTGCCTTAAATGTTTATTCTTATTTATGAAAGTTTCCGCTATATTGTTATCCTTACTTGGCATTTGAGCTCACCTCTTTTATATGTTTTATTTTTCCCAGGAAGTGAGGAAGTAAATTATGAATGACCTGCAGGGAAATTATGTGGGGATATGAGTGTAGAATATGGAGACAATATGTAATTGTAGTAGTTTTTCACTTTAGGATGTAATGTAAGACTTATGAATATATCTAGTGTTTCCAAGGCTACTAAACCAATCGGTCTTTTGAGATTTAATCTTTCTTGTGATCATGACAATGTTCTGTAATAATGCACCAACTGTAAAGACCCTGAAATTTCAAGGGAAATTTTTTTTCTAAATTTTATTTGGAGTTTTACTAGAATGCAGTTTCTGATGGCACCTGATTCCAAGGCCCGGTGTGCCTGGAATCAATTTCCGAAGTTTGGCCCGGGTACGTTCAGTGAACAGACGAGCGGGTTTTTGTAACATTTGAACCGGTGCTTGGAATCGAATTCTAAGGGCACCGATGGAATCACAGTGCCGGTAATTTCTTAGAAACCCCTCTTCCGGAGTTGCGTTTTCTAGGGTGTGTTTTTTAATTTTTTGGGATTAAAGTTAAGAAATAAAATAAATTGTACGACAAACATTATTTTATTTCACTTATGCCTCTTGGAAGCCGCTTGAAGGCACTTAAATCAGCTTAAGCTGAGTTGATGCAGATAGTGTTCTATACAGAAATATCCTACCCTCTTGGTAGGATATTTGTGAGGTGGGGCACGCACGAGCCCCACCGTTTCTTTCCGCTAAGTAACGCACCCGCGAAAACCCGTCATTATGAATGTCAACTGACGCGTTTTATTAATTTCTTAACGCACCAATTAATTGGGTGGTTTTATTAGTTGAATTAATTGGGTGGTTTTATTCATTGAATTAATTCGATGAATCAATTTAATTGTTTCTTAACCTATTTTCAATCCGTTGGCGTAATAATAAAATAAGACCAACGCGTGACTTCTGGAAAAATGCTCGTTGAGAGGTTTTGACAACTTTGTGCCTTCATCCTCCTTTGCGAAGAACGCGAAGAACGTGAAGAACGCGATGAACGCAGTCAGCCATGGAGATTGAAGACGCTTCTTCCAAGACGTTCTTCCCCGCAACGATCTCCGATCACCAACTGCTTGAGGTAGGAGATTTATGGTTTCTTTTAAATCTTCTTGTGGTTTTTAACAACACATGGATTTAATATATATAATTAAATCATCATGTTCTTGAACCTCGGAGTTCGTCGATGCGTCACTGTATTCCGCAACGACGTTACGCCCTTCCACGACGACACGACACCCTTCCGCGACGACGTGACGCCTTTCCGCGACGCGACGATCTCCTCCTTTCACGGCGATCAAATCCACGAAGAACGTGTGTGCGACGACTAGACGAGGTAGGGGTTTGTTGTGAAACAATTTATATTCCTGTGATCATTTCTTTTAAAATGAAGAACCCAGTTCATAATAAAAATTTTAATTCATTAAATTTGTTTCGGTTATGTTTTTCTATGTGTTGATAAATCCTCCCAATTGTTATCGCCTAACGTGGAGGGTGTGTACCAAACAAAAATGACCCGACAACCCTCTGTCATTCTTTGTAGTTGTGCGGATTTAGAGGGGGATGACAAAACGTGCCGAAAAGGCAATTTGATGATTCCGTAGAGAAGAACGGGTCCCGGGAGGAGCAGCGGCGTAGATGGGAAGGAAAACGGACCACCGGAGCAACTCCGGTGGCCCGCAGAAGTCTCCGGCAGCGCGGGGCACCTGCGCGGTAGCGCCGGCGGTGGCAACCCGGCGCGCCGCCAGACAGGGCCGCCACGGCTGAAGTCGTGGCGGCTGCGGCCAGCGGACCCGCGGCCGCGCGGGTCCGGCTCGCCCGCACGGGACGCGGCAGAAGCCGCGTCCGCTGATGTCCAGCGCAGCCCCACGAGGGCCGCGACATCCTCATCCCGAGGGGGCGGCGCCCCGCGGATGCCACGCTCGGCCGCTTGGCTGAGCCAAGCTGTGCCGGCCGGGCCGGGCCGCGCCCTGGCAGGACCGGACCGGGTCCAGCTGTGTCGGACCGGGTCGGGTCGACCCTGGGGGGTCGGGCCGGGTCGGCTCGGGCCCAGACCCCCCGTCTTCGGTCCATTTTCTGTATTTTTCCCTTAACATGAGCTACGGGCCTCCGAACGACGCTCCGTCAGCGGCAACACTATCTTTGGATCGAGACGGTTGTTTTGATATATGTCACTCATTGTTTCGGAATACTTTGGGTTCGGTCGGGTTGGTTCATCCACGAAACCAACCGGGCCCTCGGAGCGGAAACGCTAATATCTTGAGCTCCGGACGTCCAATTGACGTGCCATCGACTTTGATGGATTCCTCTAAGGGAGATGGATCATTTGGCTTACTCCGCTCGAGGTTTGGACGCAGTTGGAGTACGGTCAGGTTGGTTTTAACTTAAAAACCAATCGGGCCCCCGGGACGAAAAAGCCAATAACTTCCAGACCGGGCGTCCGATTGACGCACCGTCTATTGCGTTGCGTTCCTGTTGACGATACCGAATCTTTGTCATCCTCCGCCTGAGTTTTGGATGCATTTGGGTTATAGCCGGGTTGGATTGTGTCCGAAATCCAACAGGGCCCCTCGAACGGAAAAAGATGATATCTTTCAGACCAGACGTCCATTTGACGAACCGTCAGCGGCGTTGGTGATCTCGTAGAGAAACGGTCCCTATGAGTATACCCTATGATATTTCGGGGTACAATTGACATAAGGTCGGGATTGGTTTGCTCACGAAGCCAACCGGGCCCCTGGGACGAAAAGGCTAGTAACTCACAGACCGGGCGTCCGATTGACGCGTCGTCTGTTGCGATGAGACCCCTATGACGAGGCGGTCCTTTGAGATACTTCTTCATGGGACTTTGTGATACTTGGAGTATAGACTTGTAGCTCATGGAGCGGACCCTCCTAGAGACGAGCGTGCGGAGTACAGAGACCGTGTAGCCGACTGAGATCTGACGACTGCTTGACCGGCTTGACTTGGAGTGAGTAGACAAGCCCAGTGGATGGAGCACTACTTTGTGAGGTGGAGACCTATGGCGGACGAAGCACTATCTGTGTGACAGTGCAGACCTACGGTACTCATCCGGAGAGTACCTCAGCAGGTTACTAGGGGGTGTGCACTACTGTGTTTGGGTGGCATACCCCGGCGGGAAGCACTACTGTGTTTGAGTGGCTGGCCCGCGGTTCTCGACAGGAGGAGTACCTCAGCAGTCTTAGGTTAGTGAGCAGTACCTCGGAGTCGTGACAGGACCACTGTATACTCCAGAGATGGAGCTCTTTAGCAGTCATGGTTTCGATAATGAAAATCCTGGTTTGAGCTGAGACTTTTGACCTTGTGTTTACCTCATGTTTGAGATGGGTTACTTGATAACTTAGGTATATCTGTGGGAATATACCTGGGTAGTGGTTATCTATTGTTTTCACAACCCTTGTGTTTCCTCAGGATTGAGATGGGTTACTTGATAACTTAGGTATATGTATGGGAATATACCTAAGTAGAGGTTATCTGTTGAGATCTTATTTGTGGTTATCCTTGTTGGTTTTAGTGAGACCTTGAGGATCTCGGGGTCCCTACTGAGTATCGTTATACTCACCCCTGCACGGGCTATGCCCGCACCTCGTTGTGTTGGTTGCAGACGACGGGCAGTGCTGACGGAGGCCGAGTGTTCGAGGACTAGACGGTACCCGGAGGTGGACTACACGACGAGTCAGTAGCCAGAGGTGGACTATACGAAAAGTCAGTACCTGGAGGTGGACTACACGACGAGACGACACACGGAGGAGGTTGACGGGTGAGAGCATTGAGGAGGCTATCTATATGTACCCTTCAGGTAGGATCCGTGGTGGACGGCCAGGAGCTGCGCCATCTGTACCTACCCTTCAAGTAGGATCTGACAAGGACGACCTAGGAGCTGCTTCCTTTCTTCCAAGCTGTTGTCTTTTTCTGTTGTACTTTGTTCAGTGGTAGTTGTACATTCATTTGGGTTTGTATTCTGGCCCATTTACTTTTCAGAACTTTCATTTGTACTTATTGTTTTGCTTCTGCTTGTGCTCTGTGGTGTTTTGTCTACTTTTTTAAAGACAATGCCTTCCCAGTTTTCAGGATTTACGCCTTTAGTGCTAGTCTCCAGCCCCTGGCCTATGGAAGGTGGGCATGGGGTAGTCACTGCATGGGCCCTGAGGACGGGTCCTGACAATTTGGTATCAAAGGAGTCGGTTCTATCGCAGAACATATAACTCTGATATCCTCATTCTGTGAAGCAATAGTGTTATGAGTACCGAGTGTGGTTTTCAGTTCAGGGAGTCCTGTGTTGTTGCAGGCGGCCGACGTATCCATACACCAGGACCCTGACAACCGATTTCTGACTTGGTGCATGAAAATACTGATTGCGTGTGTGTTTTCAAAGGTTTTACCTTAAAATAGTTCAAACCATGTTAGCTCACCAGGTATAATCGATTGACCATGTCACGTTGTTTCATTCAGGATGCCTTTTCACGGACGACCAGCTAGAGACCAGAGGGACATGCGTACTGACAGCTTTCCGAGCGACGAGGCTTCGGTACAGGGCCCTCTTGCAGTTGAGGCACCAGCGGAGGCACCACTGGTATTACCATACGTTGGGCCACCGATGCCACCAGTCCCAGTAGTAGGCGATGCACGCCACTTGAGTGCACTGCACGAGTTCTAGCGCCAGAGGCCACCAAGGTTACAGGGAGAGATGGACCCGCAGGCGGCTGAGGATTGGCTGGAGGCTGTGGTGAGAGTCTTCAGGCTAGTGGGGACACCGACAGACCTCATGGTGATCTTTGTTGCCAGCCTTCTTCAAGCAGCAGCAGGCAGGTGGTGGAGCCATTTGTTCCAGTTTTGCGACGGGATGACATTCACATGGGAAGGCTTCGAAACCTTCTTCAGGGTGGAGTTTGTGCCAGTATCTCTACAACACGAGCGTGTACAGGAGCTTCTTCCTTTTCCGTAGGATTTTCGATCAGTAGCTGAGTCATCTGTGGGCAGTAGACATATCATGCAGAGGTCCAGGAGGACCAGACCAGCAGTTGGCCGATCTCGGGTTTCAGGACCGGTGGTGCGGGGCACCCGGGGTGGGGTCAGACCCAGGCGTGCCAGAAACAGGCTGTGTTACTCCTGCGGCGGAAAGGGTCACCTGGAACGTGACTGCCCGAATTCTCGTACAGTTGATCGGTAGGAGTTGGAGGAGCCACCGAGGCAGAAGCAGCGGCGAGTGCTTGAGCAACATCCGAGCAGTGGACAAGGTAGTAGAGCTCCGGGAGCATGTGGACAGGAGATGAACTAGTGGATACATCCTTTTTTTACTTCTAGTTACATGTTGCTATTGTATTTGTGTCTTTGTATTATGAGCTGCAATAATAAAAAGACAATTATCTTTGTTTTCTTTCTTGTCCTTTTGTTTGGTTGATACTGAGTGGTCCCGATTAAAACTGTTGACTTGACCCTCACTTTCGAGATTTCTACTGTATGAGACCTAGTGACCTCACACTGATGCCGACAGTGTGACTCGACCCTTGGAGGCGAGAGTGACAGTTGGATCTCTTGGAAGTTACGTCGAGGCCTTACGACGTCATCCATGGAAGGAATATATCATTCATGTCAGGATTGATTGTATTAGGCAATGGGTGTGGTTCATCCAGTGGATGAGACCGTGTTTCCCTTTTTGGCAAGGGATAAATTTTAGCAGCTCTTCAAAATCATAGGAAAAGAAGGTGCAAATCATCCAGGAGCGGATGAAGACTGCACGGTGCAGTAAGAAAAAGGAGACTGACACCAGTCGTAGAGACACGGGCATGTTATATGTTTCAAGAAGAGTAAGCTTTAAGGATATAGGAGTCTGTGAAGTAGCAGACGTGGAGGCAGACCTAGGAGAGCAGTATGAGGTGGTGTATATCTTAACATGCTACAACCACCCGCCTTTGTTATCCCCGCCAGGCTCAGGGAGCTGGAGGGAAGTGGAAGAGTGCGGCTGCATGTGGTCAAGGAGTGTGACCCAATGGCTCTAGAAATGATTCAAGGGACATTCTGTGTCCACTACTAGCTTCTGTAGTAACAGACATCGATATGAATCATTCCTTGCATTCACAAATCTTGTTCCAGACCCAGAGATTCCAGTGAGTCGTGAACATGACCCTCACGTCTGGAGATACCTAGGGAGGAGACTCGATAATCACACTTACACCGACGGTGTGGTCAGACCCTCGAGGCGAGAGTTTCGGTTGGAATCTCTTGGTGGCAGCGTCGAGGCCTTACGACATTAGTTTGAGTATGGAATGGGCAATAACTGTTCATACTCAAATTCATGGTTTTAGGCAAACGTCGGGATGGATTTTCCTTGGTCGGAGAAAAGGAAACCCCAGGCAGCACGGGATAAACTCTTTCACAGGAGGGTGCGACCGATCACTCTTGAGTTAGTCAACCATTCCCTCGTGGCAGAAGTCTTTTGAGTTTCAGTTCTAATAGAAAATGAAGACCTCTGGAGATCGAGGATGACGGTCACATCCTTATACGGGTCTCACCTCGACAAGGTTTACGGAGATGTGTCCAAGGCGGCAAGTTATCTCCGAGGTTCAACGGACCTTTCTAGGTCCTCAACTGGGTAGGCGGGGTGGTTTACTACTTGACCCATCCACCTCAGTTGCACCAGGTGCACGACGTCTTCCACGTATCTGAAATGAAGAGATACGTGCTTGACCCTTCACATACCATCAACCATGAGGAGCTGGACCATGGAGATGAGGTGTTTTTCGCGGAGGTTCCAGTGGGGATCGAGGATCAACTGGTGCGGATCCTATGAGGACGATCGATTCCTCTGGTGCGCTTTCTTTGGCAGTACAGAACCTCCAGGTAAGCACATGGGAGAGGAAGGCTCAGGTGCGTGTTCAATACCACTTTTGGGACCCTGGTTTGTTTTGAAGCTTTACGGGGACGTAAAGCCCTGTGGTGGGAGTAATGTAAAGCCCCATAAATTTCCAGGAAATTTTTTTTTCTAAATTTGTTTTGGAATTTTACTAGAACGCAGTTTATAACGGCACCTGATTCCGAGGCCCGGTGTGCCCAAAATCAATTTCCGAAGGTTGGATCGGGTATGTTCAGTGAACGGACGAGCGGGTTTTTCTAACCTTTGAACCGGTGCTCAGAATCGAATTCTGAGGGCCCCGATGGAATCACAGTGCCAGTAATTGCTTAGAAATGCCTCTTCCGAAGTTGCGTTTTCTCGGGTGTGGTTTTTAATTTTTTGGCCTCAAAGTTAAGAAATAAAATAAATTGTATGAAAAATATTATTTTATTTCACTTAAGCCGCTTGGAAGCCCCTTGAAGCCACATAAAGTAGCTTAAGCTGAGTTGATGCGGATAGTGTGCTATCAAAAAATATCCTACCCTCTTAGTAGGATATTTGTGAGGTGGGGCCTGCATGAGCCCCACCGTTTCTTTCCGCTAAGTAACGCCCCCGCGAAAACCCGTCATTATGAAAGTCAACTGATGCGTTTTCTTAATTTATTAATGCACCAATTAATTGGGTGGTTTTATTCGTTGAATTAATTGGGCGGTTTTATTCGTTGAATTAATTCAATGAATTAATTTAATCTTTTCTTAACCTGTTTTCAATCCGTTGGCGTAATAATAAAATAAGACCAACGCGTGACTTCTGGAAAAATGCTCGTTGAGAGGTTTTGACAACTTCGTGCCTTCATCCTCCTTCGCGAAGAACGCAAAGAACGCCGTCACCCTCGGAGATTGACGGTGCTTCTTCCAAGACGTTCTTCCCCGCAATGATCTCCGATAACCAACTGCTTGAGGTAGGAGATTTCGGGTTTCTTTTAAATCTTCTTGTGGTTTATAACAACACATGGATTTAATCGATATAATAAAATATTCATGTTCTTGAACCTCAGAGTTCGTCGACGCGTCACCGTATTCTGCAACGACGCGACGCCCTTCCGCGACGACGTGACTTCTTTCCGCGACGCGACGATCGACTCCTTCCGCGGCGATCAAATCCACGAAGAACGCGCGTGGGACGACTTGACGAGGTAGGGATTTGTTGTGAAACAATTTATATTCCCATGATCGTTTATTTTAAAATGGATAACCCGATTCATAAGAACAATTTTAATTCATTAAATTTGTTTTGGTTATGTTTTTCTATGTGTTGATAAATCCTCTCAATTGTTATCGCCTAACGCGGAGGGTGCATTCCAAACAAACACGGCCCGACAACACTCCACCATTCTTCGTTGTTGTGCGGATTTTGCGGGCGACGAAAAAACGTGCTGCAAAGGCAATTTGATGATTCCGCATGGAATAACGGGTCCCGGGAGGAGCAACGGTGCAGACGGGAAGGAAAACGGACCACCGGAGCAACTCCGGTGGCCCGCGGAAGTCTCCGGCGGCGAGGGGCGCCGGCATGGCGACGCCGGCGGCCGGAGGCGGCGGCGCCCCGACGCGCCGCCGGACAGGGCCGCTGCGGCGGCGGCGGACAGTGGACCTGCGGCCGCACGGGTCCGGCTTGCCCGCATGGGACGCGGCAGAAGCTGCGTCTGGTGATGTCCAGCGCGACCCCTCGAGGGCCGCGACATCCTCCTCCCGTGGGGGCGGCGCCCCGTGGCTGCCACGCTCGGCCGCTCGACCAAGCCGAGCCGGGCCGGCCGGGCTGGGCCGCGCCCTGGCCGGACCGGACCAGGTCCATATGGGTCGGACCGGGTGGGTCGACCCAGTTCGGGTCGACCCGGTTCGGCCGACCCAGGGGGGTCGGGCCGGGTCGGCCCAGTCCCAGACCCCCCATCTTCAGACCGTTTTCGGTATTTTTCCTGTAACTCGAGATACGAGCCTCCGAACGATGCGCTATCAGTGGAAACGCGATCCTTGGATCGAGACGGTTGTTTCGGTATATCGCACTCAGGGTTTCAGAATACTTTGGGTTCGGCCGGGTCGGTTCATCCACGAAACCAACTGGGCCCTCAGAGCGGAAACACTCATATCTTGAGCTCCGGTAGTCCAATTGACGTGCCGTCGACTTTGATGTATTTCTCTAAGGGAGACATATCTTTTGGATTAATCCTCTCAAGGTTTGGACGCAGTTGGAGTACGGTCGGGTTGGTTTTAACTTAAAAACCAACCGGGCCCCCGGGACGAAAAAGCCAATAACTTCCAGACTGGGCGTCCGATTGACGTGCCGTCTGTTGCGTTGCGTTCCTGTTGATGATACGGAACTTTTGGCATCCTCCGCCTGAGTTTTGGATGAAGTTGGGTTATAGCTGGGTTGGATTGTGCCCGAAATCAAGCCGGGCCCCTGGAACGGAAAAAGATGATATCTTTCAGACCAGACGTCCGTTTGACGAACCGTCAGCGGCGTTGGTGATCTCGTCGAGAAAAGTTCCCTATGAGTATACCCTATGAGAGTTCGGGGTACAATTCAGATACAGTTGGGATTGATTCGCTCACGAAACCAACCGGGCCCCTGGGAAGAAAATGCTAGTAACTCATAGACCGGTCGTCCGATTGACGGGTCGTCTGTTGCGATGAGACCCCTATGACGAGGCGGTCCTTTGAGATACTTCTTTGTGGGAAATTGTGATACTTGGAGTATCGACTTCTAACTCGTGGAGAGGACCCTCCCAGAGACGAGCGTGTGGAGTACGGAGACCGTGTAGCCGACTGGGACCTGATGACTGCTTGACCGACTCGACTTGGAGTGAGTCGACTTGCCCAGTAGACGGAGCACTACTTTGTGAGGTGCAGACCCATGGCGGACGGAGCACTACCTGTGTGACAGTGCAGACCCGCGGTACTCGTCCGGAGAGTACCTCAGCAAGCTACTAGGGGGTGTGCACTACTGTGTTTGGCTGGGATACACCGGAAAGAAGCACTACTGTGTTTGGGAGGCTGGCCCGCGGTACTCGACTGGAGGAGTACCTCAGCAGTCTTAGGTTAGTGGGCAGTACCTCGGAGTCGTGACAGGACCACTGCACACTCCAGAGATGGAGCTCTTCAGCAGTTACGGTTTCGATAATGAAAATACTGGTTTGAGCTGAAACTTTTGACCTTGTGTTTACCTCATGTTTGAGATGGGTTACATGATAGCTTAGGTATATGTATGGGAATATACCTGGGTAGAGGTTATCCATTGTTTTCACAACCCTTGTGTTTCCTCATGATTGATATTGGTTACTTGATAACTTAGATATATGTATGGGCATATAACTAAGTAGAGGTTATCTGTTGAGATCTTCATTGTGGTTATCCTTGTTGGTTTTAGTGAGACCTTGAGGGTCTCGGGGTCTCTACTGAGTATCTTTATACTCACCCCTGCACGAGCTATGCCCGCACCTCATTGTGTTGGTTGCAGACGACGGGCAGTGCAGACGGAGGCCGAGTGTTCGAGGAATGGACGGTACCCGGAGGTGGACTATACGACGAGTCAGTACCCAGAGGTGGACTGCACGACGAGACGACACATGGAGGTGGTTGACGGGCGAGAACGTTGAGGAGGCTATCTGTACCTACCCTTCTGGTAGGATCTGTGGTGGACGACCAGGAGATGTGCCATCTGTACCTACCTTTCAGGTAGGATCCGACAAGGACAACCCAGGAGCTGCTTCCTTTCTTCCAAGCTGTTGTCTTTTTCTGTTGTGCGTTGTTCAGTTGTAGTTGTACATTCATTTGGTTTTGTATTTTGGCCCATTTACTTTTCAGCACTTTCTTTTCTACTTAGTGTTTTTCTTCCGCTTGTGCTCTGTGGTGTTTTGTTTACTTTTATAAAGGCAATTCCTTCCTAGTTATCGGGATTTACGCCTTTGGTGCTAGTCTCCAGCCCCTGGCCTATGGAAGGCGGGCTTGGGGTAGTCACGACACGGGCCCCGAGGACAGGTCGTGACACCGACTCTAGGTAACTGGGGTCGGGGAGTTACACAAAATTATTTTAAATATTTATTTATATGGATATGAAGGTTTTGAAATGATATTTCTTTTTAAAAGTTTCAATGTGGTATGTGAAACTTTGATTAAAAATCACTTTTAAATTACTTCCATTATAAATGTGTGACTTTTCAATGATTTCGAGAAAAGAGATATTTCTCTCAAATAGTTTTGATTTCTTCTATGTCAACATCCTTTGATGGATTTTAAGCTTTTTTGATGTTGATTTATTATGATACAAAACTTCTATATTATATTGAAGGTTTTGTGATATGTTTGACTATGGATGTGCTATTTTTATACCATTCATGGTTTTTGGTGAAAATATTTACATTTCGTATGCTGGTTTTAATACGAATGATAATGTTATGTTTAAAACATTTCATATGGGACTGAATTGGACTTAATATGTGACGGGTGGAGCCCGCTATAGGTCCTCGATGCATCGATAGGTCTCATGAGACAAACTAGTGTCATGGCACAAGGCTTTGGAAAAATATTATTCGTAGTTTTGGCATGAGGCCTTGGCTATGTGGTTATGATATTATGGCATTATGCATTCCATCATTATGAAAGTGGTTATTGATATTACATTTGATTATTCGATTAGTAGAATATCGATTTGAACAAGTAAATTGCATTATTTAATTTTACTTTTTCCATAGTATGTTGAAGTTCAAGTTTAAAAGGCTTTTGTTTTAGTTATACATTGCCTTAAATTTTTATTCTTATTTATGAAAGTTTCCGCTTTATTGTTATCCTTACTGGGCATTTGATCTCACCCCTTTTCTATGTTTTATTTTTCCCAGGATGTGAAGAAGTAATTTATGACTGACCTGCAGGGATAGTATGTGGGGATATGAGTGTGGAATATGGAGACAACATATTGTTGTAGCATTTCACTTATTTGTGTAATGTAAAACATTATGAATATATCTAGTGATTCCAAGGCTACTAAACCAATCGGTCTTTCGAGATTTGATCTTTCTCGTGATCATGCCAATGTTATGTAATAATTCACTGACTCTGGGTAACTGGGGTTGGGGCATTACAACTATATCATTAATATTTACATTATGTAATGTCAATGTTCAATATTTTTAAAATGTGATCAAATAAACAAATATCAATATAAACATTTTAAGATAAATTTTCCTTATTTCAAAAAAATCGTTTATATTTTAATTTTTTTCATAATTAGTGCCAATTAAATTTTCACAGTAAAATCATATATGGATTTTATTTATACATCCTAAATATTATACAGGAATAGATTTGTTACTCTCATTAATATTCAGGCATAGGGTGAATCAAATTTCCAACGTATGTTATGTCTTTTCTAGGTTAAACCATTAGTAGATAAAATGTTTTGTTTTTTAAATTTATTATCACTCCATTGAATTGTGAAGATAATTTTAGTGAGTATCATGAATCTTTATAATATATATGTATTCACAGAGTGTTTAACTAATTTACCAATTCTATGCCTTAGATTAATTCACATTGATACACATAAGATTTCCCTATTATAGTATGGTTCTTATTACAACAAATATATATATATATATATGTATAAAAATAAAGAGAAATTTTTTTATAGTAATAAATTAATGAATAATACCATAGATGATATCATTTGATCAATTTTTAGTTTGAACTAATGTTTAAAAATATATAAAATGATAAAGCTCATAAAATTAAAGGTATTTCATAAAATTCAAATATAAGTGTCCTAAAAGTCAAAATAATCTGAATCAATGGGATCTAGTATTGAGTTAGTGAAATTAATGGATTGATTATATATCATTTTGTTTAATAGTATTAAATTCAAGAATTAGTATAGAATGAAAGAAAAAAAGATAGAAGTTATGGTATTTAATATAAGAATCATAATATTTTAGAATAAACTTGATATCTGTATAGAAAGATGAAATATATTATAATTTTTTAAACAATTAAAGAATTTGATGAATACAATTGGAAACATGAAAACCATGAAGTAGACACTTTTTGTTTGATGGTTTATATTAATGATTCTAAAAAAGTCACTAAATTAGGTATTTTTGAGGAATTGAAAACCATTATTTTATGGATATATATATTTTTATATACCTATTTCACATTTTATATAGTTATTAAGACCAACTATATTTTCCTATGATGTGTTTTCGGATGATATAATTAATTCTGAGTCAATATCATATTTTTATTAGAATTCATATTTTGAAAATTATAATATCAAATAACATGACAAAGGTAATAATATATTAATGAAAAATTTATTTTAACAAAATATATAATATAATGAATTATAGTGGAAAAATAAAAAACTTATTAAAAATACAAAACCTAAAAAAGGAACATAATAATATTAATGATTATATCTCTATCAATGATGATGTGACGAACGTTGAAGACTCTGAAATACTAAAATTTAAATATGGGAATGATATGATTGAAATATTTATTTATATGGATTGTTAATGTAAAGAAGGTCCATTTGATATAGTTTTGGATAAAATAAATTCATTTATACAGCTCATCGTAGAATCTAAAAGACAAAAAACATATATTTTAGTTTAGATATTCATGTATTAAATGATTTAAAATATATTCAATAATAAAATTGTAAATTTAAATTCATAGATGATGGTTTAAAAAATGTTCAATATCTATTTTTTCCAGGAAATATACATTCTGATAAAATTATTTTTCTAACGAATATTACAAAAAATGGATATGGTTTTGTTCATAATAGTCTATTATTAAGTATGAATAGAATATAATTTGAAAACTATTCAAATGGATGTTTCTCAAATGCACTATATCTTATGTGTATTATGTGTGTACCATATAGAAATAAATAGTATTTAATAGGTAATTTATCTTTTTCCCACACTATCACTTTTAAATATAGAAATAAAATTAATAATTTTAATTAAATTTTAGAAGTCAATTTGGGTGCCTAATATTTTTATTACTAGTTTAGTTGAACCCTAGATATAATGGAAACCAAAAAATGTATTTTATTAATTTCATGAAAACTATTTGAGACATCAAAATGATTCATGGAATATAAAAAACAATTATATAAGTCACACGACAGGTTATATTTTTGACATTATATAATTTTAATCTTATGATGGAGGTTTTACCACTTGAATAGATGACTCTAATATTCATATTAATGTTATTAATGATGTTAGATTTAAAAAAAAAAACAATAATTTCATTTTTGGAAATAGTAATGTTTTAAAAGAGTATTTTATATGAATATGAATACTATTGATGATATAATGTACATCATATTTGAAAATTATTAGTGTTCAGTTTTAATGAATGAAACTATTATATTTTCAACAATTATAAAAGTGAAATTTAATATTTTTATTTATCTATACAAAAAAATTAGTTGTTAAAAATTTTATATAAGTTGTAAAATATTATCAAATAATATTCTATGATATGAAAACATTCAGTAGTTGAATAAATTTCAGATAAATGAAATGTTTTTTGTATTTAACTAATATTAATATAAGTAGATATTTTTTAAGGGAATTATTTTTACAAGGTAAGAAAAAATATGACAGTTTTTAATTTGGTAATGATTTTAAAACTAATAGTCCTCATAAAATTATAGACAGTAATAGATTTTTTCCTCTTAACATATCAAATTATGGTCGAATAAATAATGTATTTCTTATTTTATTTGATTATGGTATATTCACATTGACTTATTTTATGTCACAATAAAGTAAAACAATAAATTATTTCACTATATTTGTAAAGAAAATATAAATTATATAGGTTATTTAATCATATATATATGATGTGATAGATGTTGTGAGTTTGTAAAAGTTTATTTTGAGAAATTATGTTGTGGTAATAAATATTTATATATATCTTCTTATAAAAATGTACAAAAAAATTTGTTGTAAAATAAAATAATATATCAATTAATTTAGCGAATTTAATGAGGTGTCATTAAATTAGTGAAAAAAATATTTATATAAATAAACTATATATATATATATATTCATATTTTAAATGTTTATTGATGTATAAATTTTATATATAGAACCCATTATAAATTTTTTTAGGATTTAAACATAATGTCAAATTGTTTAAAATGTTCCTATATATCATTTTATCTTAATTACTATGTATAATAAATAAAACATTAATTAAAATTTTTATATCGAGATGTTTTAAGGATATTTTAATTCTATTTCATAATATTATGTATTAAGTATGGAAATTTAGTTATTTTAATTAGTATATATTATTTTTAATAAAAATGATATTGTAAATAACATGTAATATTTAATAAATTCAGAATTTGTATGTATGAAAATCAACATTAGTTATTCTAATATTCAATAAAATAATGATATTTTATTTTTTAAGGAAGATAAAATATCATATTAATATAACAATAAATATAGGAAGACTCATACTAGTCATTTAAAAGATAATTTAATTTTAAAATTTCAATTTATAATTCACAATTGAAAAACTAGTTTGGGATATTGAGAAAATCCAAAGATTTTCATTAATTTTTCCCTGATAATGTTTATGATTCTTTGAATGAGTCAAAATAGATAACATAAATTCATAATAAACATAGTAGTTTGATATAAAATATTGTTGGGAATGTTGTCTATCATTTATAAGATATACAAGTTATGGTAACTAAATATATTTTTAAAAATATTATTGATGAACATGGTAATATATAAAAAAATAATGGTAAATCAGCTTCATATGATTATTCTCGTAAATATGTAATTTATTTTCAGGATTTATTTTATCATATTTCGATGATATAATGTATTTATATTTTATTATATAATTCTTATATTTTATTTTTTTATATTCTTCCAAATTGGGCTCAATATTTTTATAATTAACTTATTGTATGAATATTTTTATATAAATTTTCCCTCTGTTATAATCTTATAACATTTCCAAATGAATTTTATAAATTCACAAAATAAATTATGTTATAATATGAGCTGTAAGAGATTAGAATAATATACTAATACTGTTTTTATATTAATGAATTTAATAAAATAAAGGTTAATCCTAAATTTTTCATATAGAAAATTCCATATGAAATTTTTATTATGAAATTATATATTGATAATATTTTTTTATATAGAACATTTTCCTAGTAATTATTTTTCTATGTTGATGACTATGGAATTTTATTTGAACCAATATGGAGCATTGAATTTTTTTTATAATCATGAATATTCCTAATAGTAATATGATATATCTTTAATCCAATATAAATATGTCATGTAAATAGAAAAAGTATTTGGATTTTATTTAAATATAGTATTTAAAACACTTATGAGTACTAAATCTATAATAGATTTAGCAAAATCCATAAAATGTGTTTATATAAACTATATAGAGGTATGATAGGTATTTTTCTTTCTTCAATAGAATGTAGACTTAACACAGTGTTTTCAAAGTTTATAAATGAAATATTTTTTTATAATCATATGTAATATCACCATAAGGTTTTTCATAGGATCAAATGATAAAAAAGTTGGAAAATATTTTATTTCATATTATACTCCAATCAGAACTCTTTAGATTGTTAATATTATTTTGTTTTTTATTTGGGAGGATGATGGATTAATATAAATAGAAAATTAGTTATATTTATCTTATGAGGAAAATGTAAAATTTCCTAAACATTTAAAATTCATTTAGTTATTTAATTATCTGTAGTCAAGGATGAGTATATTGTGGTTGTTAATTGTTATACCCAATGTAAAAGGATTATATAATCTATATTTTAATTTAATGCCATCATTGATAATATTTATTTTTTCTGAGATTTTATATGTTTTCCTATCAGAAATACATTATATCATCTTGAAGAAATCATATAGATGATATATTTTATCTTCTAAGAGATCAATATAAAAAAAGAGGCATTATTTTTTTATTTTTCAATCTATAAAATATTTCTTATATATTTCCTAAATTTATATACTCAATGATGTTTGTGAAAATAAAAATTATTCTTGTTTTTATAGAGATGTTATATAAATGTTACGGTGTTTAAATTTTATGAATTATTATTATTTCTTAGAGATCTACAAAACAGATTATTATGAATCTATTATTTAGTAGTATATCTAATGGTTTAAATCATATTGAATTAATTTCTAAATAAATTGTAATGTTGATTATAATTATATATAATTGTACATGGAATAATTTTCAAATTTTAATTTGGTTTTACAATTTTTACATTAGTGGATTTCATTATTTAATCATTGTAATAATTTAATCATTAAAGAACATTAAATAACAAAATTACTCCCTTTAAATATAATAATTTTATTTTTGTGATAAATCATATATCAATTAATTTAAGAGTTTTATTAAATATTTCCCTATTTTAGATCATTATTTAATTATGAATTTGATTTTTCATTATTTATTAATTTCATCATGCTAAAAAAATTTAAGGGTTGGCTTATTTAATAAAATATATTCCATTTTATATTTATGATAAATTTTACAAAGGGGTATAACTATTGTAATTTTATTAATATTTAAGGTGGTTTGTTTTTAAAATTTCCAAAATAGGGAGACTATTATTGTTATGATTCGTTAATACGTGTTTTAAGGTATTTTTGAGATATTGTGTTCGAGTAAGAGTTCATTCAACCATTAAATACATCTCATGTAACATTTATTACAATTTCCCCTCCTTCCCATATTTTATTATTAATATTACTCAAATGATAATAAATCAAACAAAAAATCAATTGAAGAAGTTTATTTTTGTATCATCCAGATATTTATTTTATATTTTGATAAACATATGTCCATTGATGATTTGTGATACATGAAACACCGTGTTTTAACAAAATGCAATATTCTATTAATATTATTAATTAAACATTACTTTATAATATTGCTATAAAATTTGGATGTATGAATTAGAATAACCGTATTTTTGAATTTATGTATAATTTTTTAGTATATATATATATATAAATACATAAATTTTTTATATTCATTGAATTTTCCATATCTTGAAAAAAATTATTTTCTTATTAAAAAATAAATAGTAAAATTTATTTTTTATATTTTTTGAAAAAAAAATTTGAAAAAAATAATTCCATTTTTTTAATCATGTTCTAAAATTTTGTTTTATGATTATTTTTCTGATAATTTTATTCAATGATTATATTTTCACAGAACAATGAAATTTATTTAATTTTATTAAAAAATTACCTTTGTCATTTAGTGCATTTAAAAATTTCATATCCATTAAAAAATTTATAAATGTAAAATTTGTTCAATTATATATATTTTAAATCAATTATATCATTTAATATGATTAAAAATATAATGTTCATTTTAAATATTCTATTCGACTGAAAATTTTCTCTTCGGAATAATATTCTTTCTTCGTGTATATGGGTTTAAATTTAAATTAATATTTTCCAGTTATTAGAATGGAATTTTGACAAATGGATTTGATATTTGGAATCTGAATATATAATATTATATAATATTTTAAACTTATTGTTTTGGTCATAATTAATAGAATGAACAATAAAAATTAATTATTACAGTTATGGTAAAAACGTGTTTACCAAGTGTAATGTAAACCAAAAAGCATTAAAATTACATAAGAACTAGAATAATTATTATTAACTGGCCATATTTATACCCATATTACCTTATTATTAACATTATTTGTTCTTGGGGGACCCTTATTTGGGAATGTGACCAATGTAAAAAACATAATTAAAGAAAGAAGGCCAAATGTCACCCACTTTATACTAAAATTAAATTTTGTGGTCACATAGAGAAAAAAGGATGATGTGAAAAAATATTAATGGGAATTTTGATAATAATGAAATTTCATTCACTAGGGTAATTTATTTTTACTATTTAGTAATTATATAATTACAGTAAATACTTATAGAACACCAATACACCAATTATTTAATTAATAGATAAAGAAATTAAATGATAAAAAAATTTATAAAAGTTATCTAAATAGAAAAAATTATTATACACCATGAATATTTAGGTTAATATAAAATTAAATATATTTTTAAAAATGAAACATTCAAATTCATTGTTTTCTTATTGTTTTTAATGTCAAATAAAAATAATAGTATCAAAATTTACATTGATGATATTTTGTAATAAATAATTGTTTATTAAATTATTTAAGACTATGAAAATTTTTATAATCCTATATGTTATTGGTATATTTTCTAAAATATAATTTATTGTGCATTCATGTCCCAATGTTCTTTTTATAATAATTTAAATAAACCCTTAATAATAAAAACATTATTACCATGGTAATGGGTAAAACAACGGTTTTCACCTCTCATGAGCTTGTGTTAAAATTAATGTTCCACACTCATAGTATTTTTATTTTTAAATTTAATAAATATTTATAACCATCGATTTAAAATTATATACTAAGTATCATTTTATATTTAGTCTTTAATGATAAATTTCAATGAGAAAAGGCTAGTTACTAAAGTGAAAACAAAACTTGTAAAAATAAGGATACATAGATGTTAAGGAAAAAATGTTTAAAAAATGTGTTATTTATGGTAGAGGTTTCAAGAACATTTTCATCCATATAATATATTTTTTATAAATTTTATTGGAATTTGGACTTAGAGTGAGTTCCTAATATCGAATAGTTTTTGGAATTTACAAAATTACCACTCCTCCTAGATTATAATAGGTCACCTCATCCCCTCACATCTACTCACATCCTATGAAACATGGATTGAAAAACCCCAATGAAAATATATCTCGTATTATCCATATAAATTTTCAAGAGCTTCTTGTCTTCCCAAATAGGAAACTCTAGTGTCCTTAATATGTGATCTGACATAAGTTTTTCAATGTGTAGGTAATTTTCTTAACTATGGTCTTTTTTTAATTATTTGGTTACAACATTTATTCATGTTCTATTAATTAAAATATAATAACATCAAATCTTCCATATTTTAAATTATTTTTCTATTTATGGATAAAACTATATTCATATCCTCTTCCAAAAAATGGAAAAGGAAATCGTCGACTGTGTGTATGATAGACTACCACCTCGTGAAATGATATAATTCATTTTCCAAAACCACTACTTATGAATAGATATAATGATGGATTTTACATAATTATTTTATATTTATAAAATTATAATATCATGTATACCTTCTTTCATTCCATTCCATGTGAATACGATAACATCAATCTTGTGTATGGTGGACTACCACCTCGGGAAGTATTGTGATTTATTATTCATGTATTCATTACATGGAGAAAAATATATATAAATTTAATTAATATATATAATATATAAGGAATAAAAATTATTTTTTAGGTGTAAATTATTATTTAATTAACTCTTGTTTTATCCATCGATATAATAGAAGTATTGTTTATTCGTATATAAAATATATCATATCCATGAATAATGTAGTTTATTTTTTTAATCCAAATAATTTATGGATTACTCTAAATATTTATATATAAAATAAACATATATATGATATTCAAATCATTTTAACGTTTTTGACATCATGAAACCAATATAAATGAAAAATGTCTAAAAATAAAATATCAAAACATATATGAAAAAAGATTTTATTAGTCGAAACATTATTTTTACAAGTAATTGTTAATAAATGAGTAATAAAATGTTTTAATTAGAAAAAATAATGTATTATAAATATGATAATGGTTTTTTGATATATTTATTATAAATATGTATATATCATATAGGTTTTTTTATTCTGTGTGATGGAATTTTAAACGTAAGGTAAGACATTTTGTGTCAATTATCCTTCTTTAATGCATATGTTCTATTATGAACCTAACTTCAATTATGAGGTGTATATACTACCCATATTATATGTTTTATCACTATTATACATATATTTATGATATTTAAATTTTATTATCATTTTTTTCTTTAATTAGGATTACGATTCCAAATTTACAAAAGTGATAAGGGTTTATTGCTATAGTCTCATTGTTTATCAGGAATGTGTAATGATTAGGCATTCAAAAATGAAAAATTATAATCTAATTATCTTGAAAATAAAAAAATTTCTTATAATATTTTTATTTCTGCTGAATCCTAAAGGGAGGTTGTTTATAGTACATCTCATTATGTTACTAGATTCGACATAATCCTGCTCCAGAATCCACACTAAAGACATATTCTCTTGAATCACACAAGTGACTTTTTTCAATAGATCAAGCCAATGACTTTCAACTTTATTCAAGGTTTATCCTCATTAAGGTGATATTATTATATTCCTACACAATATCACTGAATCACACTTTATTGTGTTCCTACTCAACAACCATTGCAATATGCTGGTCTTTCTCAATAAATTTTGATCACCAGATCATGATAATTTTTCTTATTGTAACTATTCTTAGTCTATGATTCCTTATGAATAATGTCACAGTCTCACATAGATGTGTGCATGTTTTCACAAAAATCATATCCTATATTTTATACAAGAAACAGTAGTTTCACAATAATAATTAAATACTATTGATTTAACAACTCAATTAAAATAAACTTCTTGCATTGACCACAGGGCATCAAACATATTTGCTTCGGGTATCTCAAATTTTCATCATGTTTGAATGAATGTACATGAATGCAGACATCTATGTTTCACACTATCTTCCCCCTTTCATTACACACACTTAATTCATTATGTATCATGCATACACTTATTCCCATGAAAATTAATTTTGTAACATGTGAGTACTTTGTTCAATGGGTGTGTATATGGTATCCCTTGTGTTTCTTCATGCATAACTTGAAGGAACTTGCACGTTATTTTTATTTTTTGTTTGAGTTCAAACTATGTTTCAATGTCATGAACGTCTTCTTCCAGTGTTCACTTCTCTGTCGCAAGCTCCCATAGGGTCCAAACTATTTCTAAATTCCTCTTGTGCACAAACACTTATGGGTGTGGTGAGTGCACAATCTAGGTGTCTCAACCAGAACATGAAAACCATGAAAACCTCATGGTTATAAGTTATTTTATGAGTCAAGGGATGTAAATAAAATTATCCTTTAAAAGATTAAAGAATTAAATTCTCCACAAATTAATTCAATAGTGACTTTCAACCAGTTGAAACACCTTCAACCATCCTCCTTATCCCTCTTGAATGTAGTAGATGCACGTAACTACTTTCTTTCTCAAACCAAAAGGATTTTGGATTATTTATTTATATCAAAACCTTGAGCACTCATTATATTTTCTGAAAAAATTCTCATTCTTGTGTGTTCTCTATTTATAGGTGGATTTCATCTCCTCAGATCTGATTTTTAAGACGTATCTAAGAATCATTCATAAATCTGAGAATAAATTTGAGTTTAATCACTTTAAAAGATCCCCCAAGTCATTTGAGATGTCATTTAACTATATGGTGAAACCATCACGTGTTCTAATTTTTCCATTGCAGTGTCATCATCAACATCATTCCACAATTAAATCAATATCCCATGAAAAAGTAAAACTCATTGGATATTCCAATGGCATGAAACTTTATTTACAGTCACAGAATTATTTACATAGAGACGTTGTTTTGTTGTTGTAATACTTGGAATATTTTTAATTTTTTTCTATATATAGTAACAAATATGGAATGTGATTATGAGGCCCAATTCTCCAATTATTAATTTGATAAAATATTAGAAATATTTTCCATTGGGAATGCATAAATCTTAAATGGAAGGATGGATCCTAAATATGAAACTTTGATTGAGTCTGGAACATGATGTTTTCCCTTAGCATGATATAAGATGAGTAGGCGAGGGGATTTCAGTATCCTAGCACATTGGAGGTATATTCATTGAGTTAATTAATTTGTTTGTTTGTTTGTTTATTTGCATCAACACAAAAACTGCTCTATAGGATCATTATCAGGATGATTTATCCAGGGTTATCTATATAATCCCTATGATAAATATTGATATCTTGATTCCTCCTCTATTAGAGGATCATGTTGGATGACGTTGAAACTCCAGATCAGATCATATCTAGATTCATTGAATGCAACCACTCCTCTCTAATCATTAGCTGGAAGTTCTTAATCAGCGATCGATACATAATCAAGGTAGGACTAGTAATTTGATTTTTTTATGAAATTTGATTAAATAATTGAGTATATTAATTTTCAATATTCGATTTGAGCACTTTTTTGTAGCCTTTACGTGTTACTAAGTACATTAATTCAATTAATTTAAATTTTCATCAAACTCTAGGATCACTGTTGTTGATCGTTGGCCAAGAAATCATGGAAAATTATGTTCAAACATTAATTGTTGTGATTTTACACATTTTTTAGCATTTTAATCACTCGATGGACCTGAAGATTCAATTAGACTATTATTGGGTGGTACCAAGCCCAAAAAGAACACATGATTAATATGAGCTTCATGAAAAAGGGAAGTATTGATGAATCAAGCAGAAACATGGGATAGTTGTGAGGCATGAATGATCCCTTTAGAGATTAAATGATAATAAATCAAATATATAATATTTTTTGGCATGCAGGAAAAAAACACCTATGATGAATGATGATCATTTTTCTATAAGAAAATGACAAGATATGTAACCTATGGCTAGATCTCTGTGTTTAGGAACGATTTAAGGGGGGTCTAAGGAGGAATGAGTAGATTCAAACATTGATAACAGATTAGTGTTTTATGAAAAAAAAACAGGACTATTTGTTGTGTTCATGGATGAACACAAGTCATGTATCCCCCTCAGTGATGAAAAATAGGGTTTTAGAAAACATAAGCATGATAAAACATGTAACCCTTCTACATGTTGTGTATCCATACTCGGTTGGAAAATATGTATGATGGATTACACAGGGTGAAACCCATATGAGGGTACATATCTAGGTACACGGCCGTGTAACCGAGTACACAATCACTCCCAATTAACATGGGTTGAACCCCATGTGAGTCAACACATCTTGTACTAAAGTACATAGACATGAGATGAAAGTACACAAACACTGTCAGAGGGTCATGGCCCGGTATCGGTAAGATGGGACATGAAATTTTTTCCACATGCTTGGAATGTGATTTTACATAGACATGGATACAAGTAGTATCCAGGGACATGGCTAGGTTGTGGCGCTGTAACATACACCATGTGGGTCCCCAAACACACTGTGTACCAGTTGGATCCTTTTGAGGAAGCTTCAAGGCTCTCTATCCCCATTATTGGAACTCATATTTTTGGCCATGAGTAGCCTATCCAGAGTGATTTTATACATTGAACCTGATAGTTCCCTTAGATGTAGATTCGGATATATGATGTGAAATGTTATAGGCACGACACTTACTTATGTGATGCTTGATGATGATAGTGCCCATGAAGGATCACCAAAAACCTTCGGAGTGGCACCCTCCTATATGGAAGGGAATGGGTCCTCGATGACTTTGAGTGGAACCCTCTAGCTGTGCTAAGCAGTGGTCCTCAAAATTCTATGTTGCATCCTCATGCGGGGAAGGCAATGAGTCCTCCAGGACATAGAGTGACACCCTCGAACAGGGTTGGGCTGAGTTCCTCGAACTTCTGAGTAGAAACCTCCTACGAGTTAGGGCATGGGTCGTCAATGACATAGAGTTTAACCATCCAACCGAGAAGTGAATCGGTCCTTGATATTTTGTGAGGGGCCCTCAAGTGGGGTAGGTCATGGGTCTTTGATGACCTAGAGTGTCAGCTTATAGCCATGTTGATCATCTGTCATATACCATCAGAGTGGATATCTTCTATTGTACTAGGACATGGTTTATATTCCTAGAGATTTTATACCTTCAATTATGCGGCACCGTGACAAGTCTTGACTTTACTTAGTTTTTTTATGATGAGTAGATGCATGAGAGACTGGGCATTGTTGATCAAATTTTTGAACTGTTGTCTACTCTTCTACCTAGACAGAGATATGAATTTGAGATTCCCTTACTCTCTCATCTGATAATATTTAAAATATCATATATATATATATATTTATATTCTTATTACATATCCACTCCTAGGATTTGTTTTACTCTCATTCTTGGAGAGGGGATGATTCATGGTGTATGCCATGTGCATTCAGTGTTTAGATTGTCATGGTTGTATGATTATACTCTTCTACTATAGGTGGTGATGAATCGATAGGATGTTTATTTAATCACTATTATTATCCCCTTATGTTTAAGAAAGCTAACTTCCACTCTCTTTTTCGGTTGAGTTGTTCCATTTCTCTTTATCTTGAATCCAATGTATTTTTATTCCTCTTTTATATCATACAACACACCTTCAGATTATAGGTTGTCATACTGTGTATGTATATACCCACCCATGCATTAAATTTTCCCATTGATGTCATTCCATATACAGTTGACTGACAATTAGATCGTGACTTCAAAGGAGCTTTGGGATATTGGGAGCTTGAATCGTGTATGATGGTCATATTTTGGGATTGAAGATCTGGGATCTCTTATCTATTTAATTTTTATTAGTTTTATTAGGTTGGGACATATTTCTGTTTGGAAATGTATTATTTCCCATTTCTTTTCAATTTACAAAATCACACACTGGTAATGTCTAGAGATTCATGAATGATTGGTTTACATTATAGCATTATTGCATATTTTACTCATTCCCTATATAGTTTAAGGTTGAGATTGTTTTGTGTGTGTGACTAAGTATTAGGGAAAGGCCTCCCCATGTTAATTATGCCTTTAACGTTATTATAACTATTTGAAAGAGGGATAATCCTCATGGAGCTACACCCGTGATTTAAAAAATTGAGAGTATAGCCAAAATATAGTTAGTTTATACCTAAAGTTTTTGAAAATTTGTGGGTATAGATAATCAGTCACAATATATTTAAAAATACTATTTGTATAGAGGGGTGAATATTTTTCCCCACCGTAGCCTCCCCCCTTCACTCATAGGGTTGAACCCCCGCTCCTTGCAGGTTTGTTTCCCTCTACCCCCTAGGTAGAGTGATTTCCTCACTCGATTGACACATGACCATCTCATCCTCCATTATTGTCCCCTGGTCTACTTTTTTGACACATATCCCATTGGTAATCCTTTAGTTATCGAGGTGAATCACCCCTAGGTCGAGGCATCTTTCAGTTCAACAAGGTGTATCTCTTGTTCATCTAGAATTCTCCTTTAATTGGTTTTTTTTCTTATTTGAGTCTAGTTTGATAGTGAGTTCTGAATCCTTCTATATCTTCTATTTTTAAAACCACATCACACTTTAATTTGATTTTGATTAACTTGAGGTTTTTTTTATGTTCCTTATGTGATGAATATTTTTTTTGATTCCATGTTCTATTGATGAATGAGATTTATCTATTTTCAATATAATCATGAAATTGTGCTAATTTTATGTCATAAATATTAATAACTACATAAAATGTGAGTATAGGGATGTCTTATACATGATTCACTAAATTCATCTCATTGAAATATAAAGTTATAATTATTTTCATCGAATGAGGTATCATCTAAAAATGAATTTCTCATAAATCAATTGTTGGATCTTATTATAAATTCATATAGAAATTAAATAATTACATTGAGAATTATGAGTTGTTATAAAATATTAATGTGATAAAGAAATTTTTTCAATATTATTGAATCCTACATTATCTCGAGGATATTGTGGTTGTGATTCTATTTTTATTTTTTTTATTTTGAAATGAAATTCAATTATATAAATCACCATTGTAATATCACTTAAATTTTCTTTTTTAATTGAATTTTGTCATCCTACATGATCGGCGAGTTTTCAAGGCTTGGAAACTACATCTTCTAAAATATTATGGTTTATATCTAGTTTTGGACATGTTATAGATCATGTATAAATAATATGATCTTGAGGATATAACTAATTACTAATGACCATGGTTATCAAAACTATTTTTAATGCTCAACATGATATCTTCTAATTATATAATGACCAATGAGACTCATAGTTGGTACATGGATTAATTTATCATGGTTATCAAATTTCTTATTGGTTTAGAGTGAAACTGATTTCATCCTTGATTTTTTGTGTTTTGTAATAAACATAAATTAGGGGATATTTTTATTGATATACAGTACATAAATCATTTTTTAGTTTTGATATTAATATTTTGAATTACAATTTACTATTCAGTTTTTTTCTAATAATTTTATTTTGTATAGTACATATACATTTGCTAAAATTTTTGATTCTATGATATATTCTATTTCATTAGAAATTGTTTCATATATTAAAATTTTATTATCAAGTGGGATAAAATTTATTTTATTTTATTTAAATTCAATCCCTCTTAATGATGTAGTTTTATTATATACAATAACAACAATTTGTTTCAGAACTTGCCTCATTGATTTTATACTTATAATATATTTTATATTAACAATTATTTTTATTGGATTATAGAATAATAATGATCTTTGGGTTTCATTATTGGACATAAAATATTCATGCGGCCAAAAGAATTATCAATTATGTATATTATTACACATTGGAAGATAAATTTTTCCCTTATTATAGAATGGATCGAAATTGGTTGTATCATACCAAGTAGATTTCAATCGAGTTTCAAAATAATTTGGAGAAAGTTTTAGATTTTTCATTTTACAATGATTTATATAGAGTTAGTATATAGTGTACAAGCTATAAATGTGTTGGAAGACCATGATTAATCATCGAATAAGTTAGCATACAAATAAAAAAATATGGATTTCAAACAAACTATTCTATTTGGTATCACCATGGAGACGTGATTCAGTCTTCTACATTTCTGAAAAAAAAAGATAGAAGTAGAATGGGGACTTTGATATTTGATTAGTTTCAATTTTTGGATCATCCTGAGAATTATTATATATAATTGAAAGACTGTAATGCTATCAATACACATGGGAAAAATACTAAAGATAATTATTTTGATAGAGTGACGTTTTTTGGATGATTATAGAATTCTAGTATATCAGGAATGTTCAAAAATGACCATGTTGGAATTTTAATGTGTTTATATCATGGGAAAACAATGTATTGAATTTCTAATACCTTCGTTGATTAAATTCATACATTGTTTTGGACTATCATCCTGATGGTGTTTGTATTCCATAAAATAATTACAAGACATGACTAATAATTATAAAACATAGATATGCTACTAATAAATCCCATACATTGTCTGAATGATTTTAGTTTATTGTAGGAGGAAACATGTGACCGTAACGACTGTAAAGAATCTGGTACATCTCTATGAGAGGAAAATTCATTTGGAACACCATCTTGTGTGCCAAAAAAGGGAATGTGGTACTTTCCATTGATTCCTAAATTTCAAAATCTATTCATGCCTAAAAAAATCTCATCCAATATGTGATGGTATAATACAGAGAGAATTAATGGTAATGATGAGTTGGATTATCCAACAGATGGATTATCATGGCGTATTTTTGATGCATTCTATTCTGATTTTTCATATCAGGAGAGTAATGTAAATTTGGGTCTATCTTGTGATGGTTTTAATCCATTTGTTCAGATGCTTACTGCTTACAACATATATCCAATTTTCATTCATGTTTATAATCATCTTTCATGGATGTGTATGAAAAAACCTTTCACATTATTTAGTATAATAATATCTAGACCTTCTGATCCTGGTAATGATACAGATGTCTACTTGTAGCCTTAAAAAAAGTGTTGAAGCAACGTTGGGATTTTTGTGCGTGGAAATTCAATGCATCTTCATAAAATACGTTTCAGATGAGTGTTTCCATTATATAGACCATAAATGATTTTATGTCATATGAAATGATGTCTGGTTGGAACATGAATGGGAAACTATCATGTACCATTTCAATTAATAATACATGATTAGAAGGATTAAATATTGTTATAGTTTCAGTTTCTTGGGACATTGATGATTCTTGGAAATTGATCATCAATAATGGAAGAATTGTTGAAGGTTTGATAATACTATTGAAACTGAAATACAACCTCAACATATGCCCGGAATTTATATTCATATTGAATTGAATGATTTCAGTATTTTATTATGGAATGGTGAGTTGAAATCTAAAAAGATGAATAATGTTGACATTGAAGCCACTTACAATTGAAAAAATAGAAGTATTTTTTTGAGTTTCCATATTTGTTTACCAATTTGTTACATCATTATTTAGATGTAATTAATATTAAGAATTATATATTGGAAATGTTTCCTGAAATTATTCTGAATATCAAGGGGATGTTCAAATATGACTTATGATCCCATCGAGACTTGTTGTATTGGGGTATTTGACTGAAACTACATCTTCTGTGTATTGGTGAAAACAAAGGGAAATTTCCTTGTGCTTCTTATATGATGAAAAAATCAGAGAAAGATCAGTTTCTGATAGTATTGGAGAACATGGAGGTTTTTATTGGCTATTCCGACAACATATATGAATGATTCAACAGAATATATTTTAAACTAAAATCTACAACAACTCATGGTTATCACAACATTTTTCACAAATTGATTCAAATATAAATTCATCATTTTATATATAAAAATGTAATGTTGAAAGTGATTCTGTTTTTACATTTTTTAAAGACCTTTGTACTAAAAGGTTATCCAATTCATTCTTAATAAAAATGCAGAAAGAGGTGGAGTTAATTATGTGTGATTTGGAAAAATAATTATCCTTCCTTTTTCACCTGTATTCTACATTTAACAGTTCATCTTCCAAATGAAACACTTCATGGGGGACCCGTCGATTTTCAGTGGTTTTATCCCACAGAAAGATATATTTTCATAATGAAATGATATGTCTAAAAAGAATTATCATGAAGGGTCCATTTTTGAGGGTTCTCTAGACTAAGAATGTATAGATTATTTTCATTGTATTTGTTTGATGTGATCATAAGACATAACAAACCAATGAGAAATTAATATGATATGTGTGTGTTAATTGAGCCATTGTTTCCATCTCTTCCCAAAAAAAGATGATTTGATGGGTCATATACACTATCTACATTGAGCTTTGAGGAGCGAGATATGGAAAATTGCATTGTCTAGTTTATATATAGATTATTTTATGACTATATAATGTATGTAATTTGGATATCTATATGCTATCTAATACTATGTAATTTCACATCTACATTATACTTTTATTATCATTTTAAGTTGGGAACATAAACAAATTATATGTTGAGCTCATTGATCTTTTTCATTGTGAAGGAGAGAGGCTTTTCATTTCCAATAGTTTCCATCTTGGTTGAAATCAATGTTATGACCATTACCTTAATTAGCTTAATATATATATCTATTGAATTGTATTACTCATATCTATTTCAGGTATTGATTTTACCTATTAACATGGTTTATCATGAATTAAGAGCGCTAGAATTTGGTCTTTATTATTTGGTTCGTAAATGAATATATTTAATAATCAGTGGATATAAATTTTTTTAACAAATAGAGTGGTGAAAATTAGAACATTGTATGATGGAGTTATGTTAACCGCTACAACAGATAGTTATTCCAGTTCATCTGATAGTCATCCCTAATATAAAGATGTTTATTATTATGGACTAGTTGAGAAAATATTGTTATTGGTTTTTTACTCTCAAGGTAGAGTTACTATGATGAAATATAAATGAATTGATTCAATGAAATGACACAGTAAATTTATTGATGATCATGGATTTAGAGTTATTGACATGAGTTGATTCCTGCATACTAATGAAACATACATTTTGGCATTAATTATGTTTATTTCAATTTAGAAAACTAGGATTTAGAAATGTTTAATTATGTTTATTTCAATTTAGAAAACTGGGATTTCGAAATGCTTTTAAAAATTGAATTTCATGGTTTTAAAGTATTATTACTAAAATATGTTATGACATTGATTGTCTTATTTGACTTATAAGTTGTATGTATATTTTTTAAAAATGTTTTTTCAAAAATATACGTTTCATTCTTATGTATATTATGAAAAATATTACAGATGCTAACATGATGATATTATTTGATGATAATCCTGACAGACACAAGCAAGGGATGACACATATACTTCCTTTAGTGAGTATAATAATTGTAATATTTTTCCTCTACATTACATATAATTTCATGTTCAAATAATTTGTAATTATATAAAGGGATATACTGCTCCACCAGAGGTGAATCCTCTTACCAGTGTGGGTCCGAATGGGAATCCACCCAGACCTAGAAAGGGCACTCATCTTACCACTACCCGCCATGAACCATCAGTGGACACCCCATATACCACACATGCCTATCCCATACTTGAGACTTTTGGGATGTTACTGTAACTCCCCAACCCCAGCTACCCAGAGTCGGTGCATTACTTCGTAACATTGGCATGATCAGAAAAGATCATGCCTCAAAATACAGATTAGTTTAGTAGCCTTGGAAACACTAGATACATTCAAAAGTCTTACATTACATCATAAAGTGAAAACCTAATAACAAAGTCTTCATAGTCCACACTCATATCCTCTTCTGACTATCCCTGCAGTTCATTCATAAAATACTTCTTCACATCCTGGAAAATATTAAAACATTGAAAGGGGTGGGCTCAGATGCTTAGTAGGGATAAAAATATAGCAGAAGCTTTCATCAGTAAACATAAAGATTTAAGGAAATGTATAACTAAAACAAAATCCTTTTAAACTTGAACTTCAACATAATATGGAAAAAGTAAAATGAGATAATTCCATTCACTTCTTCACATGGATATTCTACTAGTCGAATAATCAGATAAAATATCAATAACCACTTTCATAATGATGGAATGCATAATGCCAGACTATCATAACCACGTAGCCAAGGCCTCGTGCCAAGACCACAAATAAGATTTTGTCAAGGCCTCGTGACAAGACACTAGTTTGTCTCATGAGACCTGCCGATGCATCGAGGATCTATAGCGGGCTCCACCCGTAACTTATTAAGTCCAATGCATTCCTCATATGAATAGGTTTAAACATATCATAAACCATAACATAATTGTATCACATAAAACATGAATAAAGGAAACATAACATTTCCACATTTAAATCTCAAGATATCAATACAACACATTGATATAATAAAAACTCTTTCAAAACCATTTTCAATACCAAAATATAAGAAAGTTAAAACTTTGTATTTATTTTTCATTAAAAAAAATAATGGCTTGTAGAGGAAGCCGAAACTCAAATAATGGTCACGGGGGTGGAGATGTCGTTGTCACCGCATAAGTAAGGAAAGAAAAACATTCCCTTTTTGTCGTTTAGTAAAACACTTCGTATAAAAAAGATTCCTTATGAATAAACGTAAAATTCAAAGGGTTTTATACACCGTATAAAAGAATGTTGTGTATAAAACAAAATATGCCTCAATAAAAGGGGATTGAGACGATGTCCTTAAAAAGATCATTTTTTTAATAAATTACATCTATAATGTGTATTCACTATAAGTACACATAAATAAAGTACAAATACAAGATAGGACATAATAATATCATGACATAATTTGAAAGTAGGAGATTAACCCAAAGAATAGAAATTGGGTTAAGAAGATCCCTTACCTTGCGCCCTGTCCTGACTTGACCGTTCTTTAACCTCCTGAATAATAAACTATAGTTAATTCCTATTTACTTAAGAACCTTTTTCTTGTTCATTATTCTTTTTATATCCCTTGTTACCATGTTATGAACATTATGTAATTATTTAAGTTAATAACGGTCGTTTTGTCGATCTTTGGTACTTGAGTCCAAAATAGACTTCTTATAATTAAAAGTTGTTCATGTGGTGAAATATCCGTTATATCCAGAATTATATTCATGATATAGATATCATATATCTCATATATATCCAGTATATACATTCATTCATAATAGTAAATGACATTGAGTGGTAAGAAATGAAATGCACCATTCATGGAGACGGTAAGCCGTACGTACGCATAAACGCTACTTTCATTTCTATTTCGTATTTAATGGAATGAAATCATAATGATATAAATTTATAATATAATTCCAGTATAATATAGCATATAATACCATTTACTCCATCCTTTATACATCCCACATATGGTATTAACGATTCAAATCACGTTGAGGGGGCGGTAGTCCGCACTTCCTAAAATGAAAATATCGTGTTTACCCATAATGAAAACCATAATGGTATGCCATAAATGAAATATAAAAAATCATAAGGAAAACAAAAACATAATATATATCATATATAAAAATAGTGTCATCATAATGGCCACCATTAGAGGTTTTATATGAGTGTTGAACAATCATCGTTCCGTGAGGCAAAAATTCGCCATCCACAGAAACAATATGTTCTTTAATCATTAGATGTAGGTGTGTGTAAGTGTAGCTCTAATCCTTATTATAACAACATCCTAGTATATTGAGGATACTGGTGTTGTTACAAAAGAAATGAATAAAAAGTGTTTATGGGGTTGGAGAAGAAAAATAAAACAAAACAATATTAGAGAAGACATTACCTTAAATTGGGTAACTCTTTTTGATTTGAGCCAAAGGCTTCCTTGGGAAGAGTTCTTCCCAAAGTGAGGCTTATAGGATTAAGAGGGGGAATTTGGGAGAGTATTTGGGCAGAGGTTGGCCGAGCCAAATTGCTTGAAAGTGTGAATGAGGTGGTAGAGTTGGGGTCCTTTTATAAGTGGAGAGGAGGGGCACTCTTGGGAAGTAAAGAAAAGTCACTTTATTATAAAATGAGTTTCGGATTTTAGAGGTCCCAAACATATATAATTCGAGGATAAGGTGTTAAGGGTTCGAAATATACTCATCCAATAGGTTTTTGACAGATTTAAGCCTTGTATTTTACATTATCTTTTTATTTTATTTTAATCGTTAAATAATGAGGACATCGTTGCATCATCATGATGTCATAAATAATTTAATTTATTTAATATCTAAAAATTATAAAAAAAATACTATGATGTAGGAAATCTTTTTATCTTTCCAATGATTATTTATAGTCAAAAAATATGACTTGTATAACCCCATGTAAAAATTGTTTTTGTAAAACATTTCATGTTTGTGTCATTTTTTACTTTAACATTAAATAAAAGGTATTTATGTCATTTTTCAACTAAAGTGGCTCCATGGGGTCCCCAAGTTAACCCATGGATTGTCTTGGTCAGACATGGCACATCCAATGAGGGTAGGACATGTGTCAATCTCATCTCATATTATTAAATCATTATTTTTACCATAAACTACACTAATTACCTCTAATCGCGATTAAGAACTTAAAAGATACTATTCACCAAAAAATTATATTAATCTCATTGAACCACATTTTAATTCTTAATGACCTCCATGTATGTCGGATTTTTGAAATTCAAAAAACAGAAGTGGTAATGTTTCATTTTAACGAAAAATCAGTTTTTTAACAACCACTTAGTGGTTTCACTATTCATCAAAAATTAAAGTTTTTCAGAATAATGCCAAAATTTCACCCTAAGCTATATTTGATATTCCGATTTCAAAAATGATGTATATTTTAAAAAATTACAAACATATAAGTTTAATTAATTACTTTTATAATTAGTTCCCGCTGTCACAACAAATAGCGTGTTTTTAAGAAACAATTTATTTCAAAAGATTGACAATTGTTCATGCCCAATTACAATGTTAAATTAATTCTAATGACCACCATTGGATAAAATGGTAAAAATATATTCTAATTATACATTAAAACCACTAAATAGTATAATTTATCACAATAAAGTATTTTGATTAAAAAAGTTGTTTTAAGTATTTTTCACTATTCATAAAAAATTGGAAGTTCTCAGAAAGTTACAAAAAATTCAACATAGGATAATTTCGATATTACGAATACAAAAATGAAGTCCATTTTGAAATATAAAATTTCTATAATTTTTAAAAGTGGCTATTACTATTCATAATGGCTACTTTGATTAGTCACGGTGTTTTAGAACTCGAACTTGCGTACAATTCAAGCTATTGCAATATTGAAAGAGAGTCATATCATGGATGCTCGGGGTGTTACATTCTCCCCTCCTTCAATAAATTGTGTCCTCACAATTTGAAATTTTTCTTTGAAAATTAAAGGTTGAAAATTGAAAATACCTTTGTGGAAAACCCACATCGGAAATAAGGTTAATAAAATTTAGCCTTAATAAGGGGGAAGGAGAATTAAAAAAGTCACCACCAAATTATGATCTCAATTAGGAGAACATTGGTGGAAATTAGAGACATATAATTGGAGGAAAAACATAAATATTTGTATGTATTGATTGAGGTCATCAATCACAAACAAATGTAAAATTGAGGGCCACAAAGCCATCAATCTATGATGAAAATATCATCAGTTCAACAAAACATAAGGTATTAGGATAACACATTTTTGTTTTGATATCCCTTCCCTAAAGTTTAAGAATTAATTTCTTCATAAGAATAAGATATATATATATATATACATGACAAGTAGAATTCCAACCTTCAACTAATTTATACCTCGTACTTGTCGTTCACCCAAAAAGATAATAGAACTAAAAAATATTCTATTTATACTATTTGTACAGGGTTCCACATACCATTTAGATTAGTAAAACTATTTTGTAATAACCAGGGACTTCCTGTAGGCTAGTGGTAGGTAATAAAGGCATGTCGCACTATGGTTGTGGGTTCGATTCCTGCAGCTTTGTCCGACGCGACGGGTTATGCCCCACCCTGCAGGTTGTCCTTTTCCTAAAACTAGAGTATTATAATATTCCAAAAATAATCTTCAGAAATTCTTTAACCTTAAACAATACTATCCAAAGATCAACTTAATCCATTCCAACCTTTATAGTTATCCAAAATACTTCTGTCCAACTCACAGTCCAAATTTTATAAGGATGGTAAACATAATGAAGATCCTTTTTTCCACGTAACAACATGTGAACACCTTCATCATGTACTCTTTTTAAACATACTGAATTACCCTGATCCGTTATTCCTTATAGAATACTATATATACTCCTTCTATCCAAAAATATATACAAAACACCAATCAGTTTCAAGGAAGTTAAGAATATCCAATATAATTTATCCAAATCAATCACGTCTTATTCCAAAATCACAATCTCAGTATCAGAACAATATTATGGTTTAACTTTCTCTCAACAATATATTTTCCAAAAAATTAACCTACTATGGAGTCACTTTTCTTGGTTCCACACAATCTCAACTCCTTGATGAAATTGTACTACAGTACAATCCTTATATACTCCATAATTATTATAACCAGTACATCATTGATACAACACTCAAATTACAAAAATCTTTAATAACAACATAAGAACTCTAATCGTTACTCCTCATCTGTGGTAGTATCATAACTTGATTATTATCCAATAACATCATTTGGGACATACTCTGATTATTTGGACATTGGTTTGTGTAGTGTCCCCAATCCTTGCAGAAGAAGCATTGTACATTTGAAACCATTTTCTTACCCTTGCAGTCACGCACTTTGTGTCCTTTTTCTATACACTTATAACAAACTCCCATTCCCTTTAGGCAAGATCCATGATGTTTCTTCCCACAATTACCACATATTGGAAAATTATTCTTTTCCCTCATCCCTTTATCCATCATTCTCTCTTCCATCCCTTTCGTCTCTTGCTTCGCTTCAAAGCCATAGGACTCAGAAAATTCTTTACTTATCTTATTAACACATGATACTATTTCTTCATATGTTGAGAACACATGGGAGACTATTTCCCTTAGAAATGTTGGCTTAATACCGTGAAAGATATGATCCTTCTTACTCTTTGGATCATACGTATTGATGGAGTTCTCATTCCTTCTACTGGGCGCCATTTCTATTCAATGGCATAAACTAGGTTAGTTTATGAATTACAATGAATAATTCCAAAGTTTTAAAATACTTAAAGTAAATTGAACGGTTTATGGATATAATCCATAATTATAAGAATGTTTTCTTTGAGGAAGTATATACTCATAAACCCTACATAATGGTTTGTAAAGAAAATGAGATTTATCCTAAGAAAATCCTTCAGGAGTGTCATAACCAAGAGTGCAGCAAGGCCCGTTGTCGTGCCCTAGTTCTTGTTTGAGTCTAGCTCAAAGCGGTGCTTTTGGGTTTTACCCCTAGGAACATTTGTGCCAGAGCCGCCTCTACCTGCTCGTATCCAGAAAGGGATGTATTTCTCGGAAAAATCACAACATCCCTATAATACCAAAATTCTAGGAAGTTCTTCTATACTAATCCTCAAAGTCTATCTTTGGCCTATGTGATCTAATCAGTGTTTATCTAAATCTAGCTTCCAAGGTTAGTACTAAACTGCCTTTGATACCAACTGTAATGCCCCAACCCCAGCTACCCAGAGTCGGTGCATTACTTCGTAACATTGGCATGATCACCAAAGATCAAGTCTCGAGATACCGATTAGTTTAGTAGCCTTGGAAACACTAGATACATTCATAAGTCTTACATTACATCATAAAGTGAAAAAATAATAACAAAGTCTTCATAGTCCACACTCATATCCTCTTCTGACTATCCCTGCAGTTCATTCATAAAATACTTCTTCACAGCCTGGAAAATATTAAAACATTTAAAGGGGTGAGCTCAGATGGTCAGTCAGGATAACAATATAGTAGATGCTTTAATCAATAAGCATAAACATTTAAGGCAATGTATAACTAAAACAAAAGCCTTTTAAACTTGAACTTCAACATAATATGGAAAAAGTAAAATGAGATAATGCCATTCACTTCTTCACATGGATATTCTATTGGTCGAATAATCACATGCAATATCAATAACCACTTTCATAATGATGGAATGCATAATGCCAGACTATCATAACCACGTAGCCAAGGCCTCGTGCCAAGACAACAAATAAGATTTTGTCAAGGCCTCGTGCCAAGACACTAGTTTGTCTCATGAGACCTGCCGATGCATCGGGGAGCTACATTGGGCTCCACCCGTCACTTATTAAGTCCAATGTATTCCTCATATGAATAGGTTTAAACATATCATAAACCATAACATAATCGTATCACATAAAACATGCATAAAGGAAACATAACATTTCCACATTTCAATCACAAGATATCAATACAACACATTGATATAATAAAAACGCTTTCAAAACCATTTTCAATACCAAAATAAAAGAAAGTTAAAAATTTGTATATATTTTTCATTAAAAAAATGATGGCTTGTAGAGGAAGCCGAAACTCAAATAATGGTCACGACGGTGGAGAAGTCATTGTCGCCGCATAAGTATGGAAAGAAAAACATTCCCTTTTTGTCATTTAGTAAAACGCTTCATATAAAAAAGATTTCTCTTGAATAAATGTAAAAGTCAAAGGGGTTTATACACCGTATAAAAGAAAGTTGTGTATAAAACAAAATATGCCTCAATGAAAGGGGATTGAGATGAAGTCCTTAAAAAGATCATTTTTTTAAATAAAGTACATCTATAATATGTATTCACTATAAGTAAAAATAAATAATGTACAAATACAATATAGGAAATAATAATATCATGACATAATTTGAAAGTAGGAGATTAACCCAAAGAATATAAATTGGGTTAAGAAGTTCCCTTACCTTGCGTCCTGTCCTGACTCGACCGTTCTTTAACCCCCTGAATAATAAACTAGAGTTAATTCCAATTTACATAAGAACATTTTTCATGTTCATTATTCCTTTTATATCCCTTATTACCATGTTATTAACATTATGTAATTATTTAAGTTAATAAAGGTCGTTTTGTCGATCTTTGGTACTTGAGTAAAAAATAGACTTCTTATAATTACAAGTTGTTCGTGTGGTGAAATATCCATTATATCCAGAATTATATTCATGATATATATATTATATATCTCATATATATACAGTATATATATTCAATCATAATATTACATGACATTTAGAGATAAGAAATGAAATGCACTATTCATGGAGACGGTAAGCCGTACGTACGCATGAACGCTACTTTCATTTCTATTTCATATTTAATGGAATGAAATCCCAATGATATAAATGTATAATATACTTCCACTACAATACAGCATAATATACCATTTACTCCATCCTTTATACATCCCACATATGGTATTAACGATTCAAATCACTTTGAGGGGGCGGTAGTCCGCACTTCCTAAAATGAAAATATCGCATTTACCCATAATGGAAACCATAAAGGTATGCTATAAATGAAAAATAAAAAATCATAAGGAAAACAAAAACCTAATATATATCATATATAAAAATATTTTCATCATAATGGCCACCATTATAGGTGTTATATGAGTGTTGAACAATCATCGTTTCGTGAGGCAAAAATTCGCCATCCACAGAAACAGTATGTTCTTTAACCATTAGATGTCGGTGTGTGTAAGTGTATCTAGAATCCTTCTTATAAAAACATCCTAGTATATTGAGGATACTGGTGTTGTTACAAAAGAAATGAATAAAAAGTGTTTAGGCGGTTGGAGAAGAAAAATAAAACAAAACAACAATATAGAAGACATTACCTTAAAATCGGGTAACTCTTTTTGATTTGAGCCAAAGGCTTCCTTAGGAAGAGCTCTGCCCAAAGTGTCGCTTATAGGAGTAATAGGGGGAATTTGGGAGAGTATTTGGCCAGAGTTTGGCCGAGCCAAATGGCTTTAATGTGTGAATGAGGTGGTATAGGTGGGGGCCTTTTATAAGTGGAGAGGAGGGGCACTCTTGGAAAGTAAAGAAAAGTCACTTTATTATAAAATGTGTTTCGGAATTTAGAGGTCCCACACTTATATAATTCGAGGCTAAGGTGATAAGGGTTCGAAATATACTCATCCAATAGTTTTTTGACAAGTGTAAGCCTTGGATTTTACTTTATCTTTTTATTTTATTTAAATCGTTAAATAATGAGGTCATCGCTGCATCATCATGATGTCAAAGATAATTTAATTTATTTAATGTCTAAAAATTATAAAAAAAATACTATGATGTAGGAAATATTTTAAGATTTTCAATGATTTTTTATAGTCAATAATATGACTTGTATAACCCCATGTAAATTGTTTTTTAGTAAAACATTTCATGTTTGTGTCATTTTTTACTTTAACATTAAATAAAAGGTATTTATGTCATTTTTCAACTAAAGTGGCTCCATGGGGTCCCCAAGTTGACCCCTGGATTTTCTTGGTCGGACATGGCACATCCAATGAGGGTAGGACATGTGTCAATCTCATCTCATATTATTAAAACATTATTTTTACCTTAAACTACACTAATTATCTCTAATCGCGATTAAGAACTTAAAAGTTACTATTCAACAAAAAATTATTTTAATCTCATTGAACCACATTTTACTTCTTAATGACAACCATGTATGTCAGATTTTTGAAATTCAAAACACAGAAGTGGTATTGTTTCATTTTAACGAAAAATCTGTTTTTTAACAACCACTTAGTGGTTTCACTATTCATCAAAAATTGAAGTTTTTTAGAATAATTCCAAAATTTCACCCTAAGCTATATTTGATATTCCGATTTCAAAAATGATGTCTATTTTACAAAATTACAAACATTTAAGTTGCATTAATTAATTTTATAATTAATTCCCTCTGTCACAACAAATAGCGTGTTTTTAAGTAACAATTTATATCAAAAGATTGACAATTGTCCATGCCCAATTTCAATGTTAAATTAATTCTAATGACCACCATTGGATAAAATGGTAAAAATATATTCTAATAATACTTTAAAACCACTAAATAGTATAATTTATCACAATAAATTATTTTGATTAAAAAATTTGTTTTAAGTATTTTTCACTATTCAATAAAAATTGGAAGTTCACAGAAAGTTACAAAAAATTCAACATAGGATAATTTCGATATTAATGAATACAAAAATGAAGTCCATTTTGAAATATAAAATTTCTATAATTTTAAAAAGTGGTTATTACTATTCATAACGACTACTTTGATTAGTCGCGGTGTGTTATAACTCGAACTTGCATACAATGCAAGCTATTACAATATTGAAAGAGAGGCATATCGTGGATGCTTGGGGTGTTACAGTTACAATCCATTCCCCCACCATCATATCATTTATCATCTTCTTACTGGTCTATGTCTATGGATCTTCAACCAATGTTCCCAAATTTTACATTTCCATATCCATTCATGTATCCCTAAACCTACTACCCATATCCTGACATGTATACACCACCTCCTTTTCCTACCATCGATCTATAATATAATGAATCTGTTCTTTATGATTCCACTCTAGTGCATGAAGATAAACTAGATCAAGATGTGTAACAAATACTTCCTATTGAGGTTGCTGATCTAGGACAGTCCACAGATGTATCACAACCTATTGAGGAGTCTGCATCAGGTTTTGTTATTATAATTGTTTCAAAATATATAATTTCATTTTTTTCCAATTTTACCATCACTTAACTATTATTTCCACCATCTTACCTAATTCAGTGAGATATTAATGTCGGTTACATTTTCTCACTCGTATGCGGGATTCCTGGAAACACAAAAATAAAATTATGGTGGATTACAAGGAACAAAATAAAATGGTAGGAAAAATGATAGGCAATGTTAATGTTTCATGGATACATTATCCAATTACCATGATATACATTCGGTGGAACCAGACTCATGGATACATATAAGTGATAACATCAAGGATAGGGCATTGGAATAGATATGGATAAGAAAAATTTATAAATATATATCTCCATAAGTAATGTATCAATATGAATAAGATTTTCATTGCAGAGTCAATTTATCTTTAATGATTGTAAAGATGAAAAATTTTCTAGGATGATGGATCTTTTTAAATCATGGTGGGAATAAAATCATGAGTTATAAATTAGTTAGAGGATCATAGTTGGTACTAATTTATAGGGTGTGCCCACATATCTAGATTTTCCACACACTCTATATCAAAAAATGGTCACATATTGGATGACATGCCAGTTTTTTCTACTCCCAATAATTAATGGTTTGCTTATAAAATTAAATTTTTATTATCTGTATTGATTTTTTAGGAAGTTTTTGATATAAAAAAGGACAATGATATAGAGACATATCTACATACATTGGGGCTTACTACAATTCTAGAGCATGAGAAGTGTCATATTCTTTCATCTAAATTAAAATAATTTCATGATTTATATTATTATGTAGTTAGCTTTTCATGGCCAATGGAACTATAGCCATAAAGGCCAATTTGCCACTACGCCTGGTGACCAATGCTCACATGAACATGGTTGCTCAGCCATGTCACCAAAGGGTTCAAAATATCGAACTATTCCCCATAGGGGATCTCCATACACTCCCACACATTTTAAATGATCCATCCAATACCAAGACTTATTAAAATATATTTTTTCCTAAAAAATAATATATATTATTCTTGGAACCATCCAACCCCAAACCTTCTTCAAATATCATTTCTATTATAAAAAAACATTCATCTCTAAATAATGATGATATACAACATTTATGGGAAAATAAATAACTCTCTTGGACTATCTTCTGATCAATTAACCACTTTATGGAACAAAATTTTTTATATAATGCTCCCCCATCCGTAGATACAAGATTATCTAAACATAATCCACATAAATATTGATGATTTAAGGTATCCTAAAAAAATTCAGGTGTTACAAACATATTAGAGTATAAAAAAAATATATATTGGTTTTAAAGTTATTGATTTTTCCCATGCCTTTACATCCTCTCCTTTATGATATTCCACCATCAGATATGGATTTAATAATTTTAGGAGGCCTCGGAATATTTTTCAACACTTTTGAGATGTTTGGAACTCATATTTCTAAACTAGATCACTTAAAATATGACTTGGTATCCACTGGTTTATAACATCCCAAGATATAAAAATTAATTTAGCATGTATGTTTTTGAGATTCAAATATTATTTAAAAATATTCAGTTTTAGAACAATTTCTTTGTCATTTATTAATGTTCCGTCAAATTTCAGCATGCATACAATTCTTCCATCTTGAGTTCTTCTAGTTTCTAGATTATCCATAAGAATTTTAGGTATAATACATTTACTTTTATTATATATATATATAGGTTTATAAATCATCCCAATCAAAAAATATATTATTTAATTTTAGACTTATCTTAAGAATTTCGTTCATTGTGCATGAAAAAATTCCAGTATGTGTTCTATACATCATTATGACTAGTTCATTCATGATTACCTCTAAGTAAAACCCTCACCAATGTATAAATCATCTACCGACTAAACATGAATGTTATTTGAACAAATAAACCCAACTTATACTACATAGTGGTTTGTTTCATCTATACACCACTCTTATTGTGAATTTAAAATTTAATTAATTATTGTAACATAAGCACCATCATTTCCCTCTTTCATCATAATATCGAAACACACATGTATTTCCAATAACTATTATATATATTCAAATCACCCAAATAAATATAACAACTCATGAACCTGATGCACTCATGTGGATAGGACTCTTTCAATCCTACCTTTCACAACCATTGTATAAACCTATAACTCTCCTTACCATGTTTTAAAAAATATATTAATCCCCACCAGTCAATATATCAATTGAATTACACTACCTAATTACAAACTCTTCCCATTTTTTCAAAATAATATTACCATACATTAATGGTTTTAAAAAACCAATTGATAAATAGGCATTATTTTTCATATCTGATCTTTTTTCATCATCTCTATAAAAACATTGACATCTTCAAAGTAACAACAAATTGTAACCATAAATTTAATTAAACCCTATTGCAGTTCACAACTACTAACTCACACTTCCCAAGTAATTTCCATGTTTTTGTACACTACTCCATTAAAGACTCCACTATGAAACATAATTTCCAAATAATATATATAAAAATAAATTCCACTAACCAATTATAAATAAATTTTTATCTTCCATAGGGGATTCACATTCCATTTTTAAATTTGTTTCACAAACACTACAATTCCATAGATAAATACACCACAATCATGTTTTAATGGCACAAAATTCATATGTTTCACACTCTTCAATAATCCTAGAACATGGTCCATGAAATTCAAAAATAATTTTTCCACCATACCATACATGATCATAGAATGAGGAAATAAATATATTCTAAACATGTTCACTCTCTTGGTAATTAATTAAGGAACTACTCATCCGAGGAATTCCCAACCGAACATAATGTTCTGTAAGTTTTGCATTAACACATTTCATTCCGACATCTCCCAACTCACACAATGGCCATTAATCAATTACTATTCAGATAAACCAGTGTTCCTAATACCATTAAACTATAATACTTGATGTTACCACAACATATTCACATATCACACCTCCAATTTTCATGCTCTTATACAACAATGTATCATGATGTTTTTTCCAATCCAATGAAAAAAGGCTCGTCGTGATCCAATTATTATATTCTGTTTTCAAGGTGATAATATAATCAAATTCATACATATTAACAAGTACTAACCTTATTAAGAACATAGTTAGACCCACCAATATTTTATAACTACATGATTAACAACACAAATTATTATAGGAAATAAAACATTATCTACTAAGTGGTATGGTTCTTTGTAAACTCATTATTCAAATACATCCAAGGACCATAGAATTTCAGTATTGTAATTATATAGAATTAATATATTAAATGACTATTATAGATTCATGGTCACATAATTATTGAGAACATATAATTAATGATTGTACAACATAGGCCACACAACACTACGATATCCTGAAAATTCCTTATTTACATTTTACATATGTAAAGCTAAAAAGACCGACATTCCACATACCAACCATGAATCCAATTTTTCGAACAAAAATGTTTTGAAAAATTTCCCCCAATCATAACCATAATCATTATGATATATTAATATGCTTTCTAACATTGATAGTCACCTATCAATTGTTTCAAGTGTCATTAAACATTAACTTACATAACCCATGAGTCTCTTCCCTAAACAACATATCACTAGCTCAATATATTAAGGGGACCATCTAACTCCATGATTAGATAGAAAATTACATCCAATATCCCTACTATACTTACATTAATGAGATCTACATAGTCATCAAAAAACAAAATTACATGAAAACATCTCTATTATGAGGTTTAACTTCTTGGAAAATCAATAATTCAAATCGTAAACCCACATTAGAGTGCATTCTATAGGAAATCTATTCACCAAACCATATATACAAAAAACCAACAAACTTTTATGATTGTAATTTACCTCAATGTTTTTAGGTCTATTATACAACTTACATAAATCCATTTTTGGTAATTTCTCATAGATGATTATAATCCATATTTGTGCAATTTTAATTTCTAGAAAGTTCTATTAGGCATCTAAGGTCATGTACAACGTGAAAAATTGTATTCCTCTCCAAGGAATTAAAAGAATCATAGTGAAGTAAATGAACATACATAAGAAAATTTTATACGTTTTCATTATTATTTCAAATATTTATAGGAAATTCATAATTTAATATTTTGTTTATAATATAAACAGTCTTCCTTAGAGGCCCTCAATGATAAAAAAGATTAAAACATTGGCTCAAATGAACATTTTAGTCATGTGTTAGGTGTGGAGCATAGGAGTATAGTCTGATCTCAAATTAGTAAAAAACTTATTCCCTCTCGGTATTGGTCCTCATCGGCTTCCTCCCATGCCTCTGAAACCACTAATCCAGAAAACGATCTTGTAAAAGTAGCTGAGAAAAAAATATCATTTTAGGAGTGCGAATGAAGTAAACAAAAGTGTGAATGAAGAAAGCTGATGACCAAATATTTCGTGAAAACAATGTTAGTTTTGATTCAATCACTTCCATAATAGGATACTACTACTTTTAATTCATATATGTCATTAGTTAACTCTTTAGATGATTCCTTGGGTGATTCCATTGAGGTTTTTATTGGAGATTGAACAATAGGTGTTGGCGATAGTGATATTGGTGGTGATGATGTTGTTGAAGGTGTTATTGGTGATGAGGCTACTGATGATGTTGCTGATGATGTTGCTGATGTTGTTGTTGATGATGATGAGGATGGGTAAGGGGATGGGGATTTTGGAGATGTGGGAGATATTAATCCCCTCTATTTTAGACATCGAAGAAAAACATGAGAATGTACTTTAAAAAAATGAATGACTCGTTGTATTGATGAGGATGTACATATATGTTTTATTCGATTTACAGGTGCAATGTGGTTTGTTTTTTGTTGGAGTTTCTATTTTTTTTGACCACTGGACTACTTTTATGGTATTTTGATGGAGCTGTATCTTTTGTTGTTTACAGTTTTTGGGCTGCTAGAAGGGGATTCTGGTAGCTATAAGGTGTTGTTTCCTAGTAGAGAAGGGTACCTATACCTATGGTTAAAAAACTAATGGTTTATTTTTTTGGGATCTCTATACCCACAGTTTGGTATACCATGGGTATTTTTTTGTGGGGTCTTTATACATACAGTTTAACAAAATATGGCTATAGATATATACCCACGGATTGGTAAAGTGTGGGTATGATATACTAGGTATAGGAAATACCCACAGATTTATGAAAAGAATTTTTATAGCTTTATTTTAATGGCCTTGAAACCCATGGATATCAAAAAAATGGGTTTAGACAATAACCACAGTTTTGGGGGCTATACATAAAATTTAAAACCATGGGTATTGATTGTTTATTTACTAGTGTTTCAAACCCTTGGCCTATGTATGCGGGCCTAGGGTTGTTGTGTCATGATCCCTAGATTATGATAGGTCATGACAGATAGGTATCAGAGGTTTTTTGATCCTTGATATTATGTTCAAAATAATACTATTATAAGGTGTTCAAATGGGTTTAGAGAAATAGTATTGATGTGCCTTGAGTGAGGCTATTAGTCCAGAGAATCCAGTGATTGGGTGTTGGACAATGTATCCATTCATCAGAACCCAAACTACCTGCATGTCTACATGGAATGCTGAGACAGTTGTTGCAGGGATCAATGATACATGCATTATATAAGATTGAGACATTGATTGTCCTTCTTGATTAGTCTTCTCTCCATTATTGTGATATATATATATATGAACATCTGGATCATGGTATGTCTCAATTACTTAAAAATCTACTCTATGATTCCAACCATCTTGGATTCCATCACTATATCATGATGAAAATTTGATGAGCGAAGAGGCCTTAGTTCCTGGTCTATCCCGGGATCCCCTTACTCTAGGTGGGTAGGTAGTAGCACCTCCACCCGCCGAGCAGTAGATCATTCCAGCAGACCAAGTTGAGTATGTATGAAGGTTAATGCACTATGTGTGTTTTACTTCTAGAGGCCACTATGCTACCATGATGATCTAGTTTCCCCATCAGATTAGGATTGACCTGAGTTAGTGAAATGTGTTTTTAGACTTGTTAACATCCAAACCAATAAAATGGTTACACTTAAAACCAATGATCTTCATAGAGTAGTATTTTCTTCTAGTATTAATATTACCTGACATACCTAAGATAAGGGAACATTCTAGGTTTTTTAAATAGAGATCTCAAAAACATCTTATTGACCCATACTCCCTTCTCATGTGGATGAGGTCTGGTCCGATCCTATGTCTTGGACACTCTGCATAATTAGGTCGCATTTTTATGGTAGTACATGCGGTGATACCACTCAAGGATGAATCTATGCATTAATAGAGTCCTATGATGGATATTTTTTGTTGTGGAATCAGAAATGTGAGGGAGATGGACACTGTCCCCACCAATACACGTCCTTCTGATGTAATTCAAAATCATGAAATAGTGTCAGTTCCAACTACATTGGACAGTTCAAATTTGTGTTGGATGATTCCCTTTTACTCATGTGTTTGGGATGTTTGGATGTGATGGGGTGTTAGATAATGTTCTGGTTTAGTGGAATATATAGGCACGGGGAAAGGAGATCTAACGATAGATCATACTTTTGGCATGGAGGATCAACTATGATTCAAGGTATGACTTATTCTATTACGTCTTTAGTGGTAATTTTTAGAAAAGATTCTGAATCCACATGTTCTTTGTGTGTATCCTCTATTCGTGTCCTATAGATTCCTTAAGCGGCCCTTTTCTACTCAAACCTTGTGCTGGGGGCCCTGAATAAATGTTCAGTGCTCAAATGTTCCTTCTAATGGGACAACCTTAATCTATGATTAGAGAAAGAGTCACACCATATCTTTTAGTATTAGCAATGAGACCCTATGATATTTTCCTCAATAAGGATATTCTTCGACCAACCTTTCACATCTGACTGCTACAAGTGAGATTGGTAGTGCTTCTAGGTTATGGTATGATGTTATCCTCATTGAGGATGAGTTATTCATGAACACAATATGGTGAGGTCATTTGTAGGATGTTATAGTCAATTAATGTGTTAGCTAGAATTACCCTTGAAATAATTATTTTTGTGAGCTATCTGCTCCTTCCAATGATTGTGGGTAATGAGGATGTATTGGGTTTACATCCCCACCATGAGGTGCAGCTCATTTTAGACCTGTACCAAGGATGGTATGATGGATGTGTTAGCACATCAAATTACCCATTGGGGCTTTGACATCCATGGGTGCAGTTGGATGTTTTATGGATATAGGGCTTCGTAAACCCCAACGTGATCACCTCAGATTCCCTGTGTTTTTGCGTAATAATGTTAATAAAATCTTGTGTATTTTTTTAACTTAACATTGTAGAAAATCAGGACATGATAAAGAACAAGTAACCCTTTCTGAGGATTTATGACCTATTTGACCAGTTTCAGGGAAAAAGATGTTTCATTATGATCGATCTCATCCTCAGCTACAACCATATGAGGGTTTTTGAGACTGATATTATAAATTTTGATTCCCTATGTCACTATAGACAATATGAATTCCTAGTGAGGCCCTTTGATGTGGAAAATGCCCCTACAATGTTCATATATATTATAAAGAAGTATTTCCAGTCATAGTTGCACTAGTTTTTTGTCATCTTCACCGATGATATACTCAAATTCTGGGAATTATAGGAGGAGCATGAATAGAACATGAGGATGGTCCTATAATATCATAGAGAGAACCATATTTATAGAAATCTGTCGATGATATTTTTCTAGATTCATGAGGTTCAATTTCTAGGGCATTTAAAATATGAGTTTGGTTTAGTCATGGATTTAACAATGATTAATGTATTGCATTTGTGGGATCCACCTTTGATAATTTAATAGGGGTTGATATTTCCAGTAATGGAGGGATACTACATGGGGTTTGTGGAATACTTCTATAGAATCACAACCCCGTTGACTGCACTGACCCAGAAAGGGTGTCCATTTGCTTGGTATGAGTAGTTCCAGAGGGACTTTTTGGAGTTATGGCTGATCCTGATGAGTTCTAAAGTGTTGATACTACCATAGGAACACATAGAGTTTTTATTATACTTCGATACATTTTGAGTTGGACTCAGTTGTGTGTTGATATAATAGTAGGTTGTTATCACCTATGGTTGAGGCAGTTGAGAAACAATGATAAGAACAATGTAACTCATGGCCTAGATATATAAGCAGTAGTCTTCACCATGAGTATATAATAACACTACCTCTTAGGGATCTCTTTGTCATTTACTCATACCATAAGAGTCTCATGTACGTCATCAAATAGATATTCTTATACCTGAGACAAGGACCCTGGTTGGAGTTCTTGTTGGACTAAAACTTCATGATATTCTACACTCCAGGTAAGTATAACATTAGGGAAGATTATATTGGAAGTATTTCCCTTTCTCAGTTATTATAGGAAGATTCATAGTAGTTATGCCCCTTATAGCTGGCCCTAGTGGTGTAGGAGGGTAAAAATTTTCTGCAGTTGATGGTTTTGACTCATTTACTGATCAAGTGTGTGAGAGAGTCCCAAAAAGGTGATATCAAGTGAGAGGTATTATATTATTATATATCTATAGGTGATTCACTAGGTGGATATTTTGATGAAATGAATCACATAATCTTGCCATATGGGAGAATAGTGGTTTTAGGTACGTTTTGGGAGGAGGTGATGTTGGAGTTCCACACATCAACCCAAACAATACATCACAGTATTAGGTATATATAAAGAGACAATAAATTGTTGTTTTTTAAGTAAAACATGAGAAAATGTGTAGCTCATTTCATCTCTCAGTGTCTAACATGTCTGTAGGTAAAGGCTGAGCAATATGTTCTAGCAGTTTTGTTGTAGCACATTGAGATCCCTAAGTGCAAATTGGTTGAAATATCCATAGATTTTTTTACATGTCTTCTTGGCACATAGAATACCCCTACTTCCATTTGGGTGATAGTTTACCTACTCATGAAATCTGCACAATTATTTTCCCTCAGGGAGCAGTGTTTAGTTGATTGTTTGGGGTAGATATACATATAGAAGATTGTTCTCTGTCATGGGGAACCCTAGAAGACAATATAATATCACGACTCATGATTTACATTATGATTATGGAGAGTCATATAAGAGGAATTCAATATTTAGATGAGGAAGAGTACAACCTTTCACCCTCATGATGATAGTTAGACTGAGCGCACTATCCATGTGATGAGGGATATGATGAGGGTTTGAGTGTTAAACTTGATTCAGAGGAGTGAGGATTTCCTTCCATTAGTATAGTTTTCATAAAACAATAACTACCACCCTTCCCTCATCATCACATATTTTTTGTCCATGTATAGGAGACCTTTCAGTTCACCCTTATGATGGATATAGAATATATACTCATATCTTATGGGCCCAGAGATGGTTCACATGATGAAAGAAAAGGTCAATGTCATCCATGAATGGTGGAGGACCACACATAACAGACATAAATATTACGTAGATCACTATCGTAGGACCTTTGAGTTCATGTAGGAATACCATGTTTTCTTGGGATTCTACCCACAACAAGGATTTCTGAGCATCAACAGGGAGGAAATCTATCCTCGAGGTTCATCGGGATGTTCAAGATTGTATATAGGGTTATATATATTTTTTAATACCTCTCCCTACCCCAATAACAGGTGAAGGTGCATGACATCTTCCACAGGATTTAGGTGAGACAATATGTGCACTACCCAACACACATTATATATTGATGAGATCTAATAAAAGAGCATCCATGGTATATTACTCTACATGGATGAACAATCCCCTTGGTTAGCATGTTGTTGAATAATGAGAACATGTAGGAGAGTTCATGGGAGTGAGAGAGCCAAGTGTGTGATCAATATACTAAGTTGTTTTACTAGTTATTATTTTTGGGGATGAAAAAATGAATGCTGGAATGACATAGAAACTTGGATTTTTCATATAAGAAATTGAAAGAATTTTATTCATATTTCTAGAGGTGTGAACTGAGACGACATCCAATTTTTAGGCCTACTGTGACCAATATTAATTTTATAAAAATAATAAATATATTTTGTACTATTAACAGTCCACTTATTAATGAAAATTATATATATCTTAATTGGAATCTCAGATCTGAAATTTGAGAAAATTTATAAGTCTGAAATGCAGTTTTAACACTATTCATGACATAAAATTAGACATCACAGGGTATTCTGACTCCTTTATCATTCGAAGCATTTTTGGTGAGTTAATTAATAAATAAATTATTTAATTAATACCTTTCAATGTAGAAAATATATTTATAAGATATTTCTTAGGATAATTTTTCCAATATTATCCACAGAAATTATTTTAGAAATTTAGATATCTTTATTCCTCCTCCATTGGTGGATCACGTTAGATGATGACAAAACCCTAGATCAGAGATGGCTAGGGCCAATTGAATGCAATGAATCCTCTAAAATTGTTGTAGGTTGCATTATTCTTTAGTAATTTATCCATAATCGAGGTAAGACTCATAATTTAGTGTTTTCATCCCCTTTGATTAAATTTTTGAAAAGATTGGTTGTAATTCTTCATCATTTGTCTTGGTTTACAGACAATATATATTCTAGTGTTCTGGAAGTCAACTAATTTCAATTTTTATCTATCCCTGGGTTCCATGATCTCGATTGATGGCCAATAACTATAGTCCAATGATGTTTACATTTTTATTTTGGTTCTTTCCATCAATTATTTCTTCATGTTCATCAATAGTTTCACCCTAATATCTCAATATATCTATTGTTAGGTGGTATTATTCTAGATTAGTCCCCTAGATTCATTGGGGATTCATGAATAAGGAATGAAATGATGAACCGAGCATAGATTTGGGATCATTGTAAGGAATGGATAGTATTTTTAGAAATTGATGAACAAAAAATCGATCATAGAATATTTGGTGGCATGCAGGATGAATGAAGAAACCCGCACGATGAACAATAACCATTTCCTTGTGGGTAAAAACCAAGATCTACAATCAATTGCTAGATTTATGAGTTTCATAAAAATTCAAGGTATGATCTAAAGAGGATAATGCAGACTCCAGAGTCGATAATAGGTATGATTTTTCAAGAAAAAACATGACTATACTCTATGTTCAAGGATGAACACGTGTTTTGTAGCCCCCTTAGTGTTGGTGTCAACTATTTTACAAAATATAAGGATGAAATTATGTTTAGAACTTCTACACTCCATGTAACTATTACTCAATTAGAACAACTATGAGATGGATCAAATGTGTGGGAAACTATGTGGGAGTACACATCCATGTACATGGATGTCTAGCCAAGGACATGGACACAACCAGGTCACATGGGCGACACCCCGTGGGAGGAAACACAAAATTTACATACGTATATAGATATGAGATGATAGTCAACAAACATGACCAGATGGACATGGGTCAATCCTAGTTATATTGTACATGATGTGTATCCCAAACATATGGAATGTACTTATATATAAATTTGGATTAGTGTACTACTGAGGGAAAACATATTCTATAGAGTTTGACAACACACCATGTGGGTCCCCTCACATTCCAAACACAACATGGTTCCTTTTGAGTAAATATTAAATCTCAGTATATCCTTTTTTTAACTTGAATTTTGGCCTATGAGAAAAATATCTTGAAATTTTTCCTATGTAGAATTTGTTGGTTTCCTCGGTTTCTAATTTGGAGATATGATGTTATTTTTTTGGTCAAGACACATACTTAGGAAATTATATAATATTACAGTGATCATGTAGGATCAATGGAAACCTTCAGTGTGGAACCCTCTTACGGGGTAGGGATTGGGTCCTCAAAAACATAGATCCGAACCCTCTAGTTATGTTGGGCATGGGTCCTCAACCTTCTGAGTGGAACCCTCTTATGGTGTAGAGAATGGGTTCTCAATGACTTAGAGTGGCACCCTCCAGCCAGGTTGGTCATGGATCTTCACCCATCTAATTGGAACCCTCCTTTGGAGTAGGTTATGGGTCCACAATGACATAGAGTGGAACCCTACAACAGAGCATCACATGATTTCATGACCTTTTGAGTGGAATACACCAGTTTAGAAGGTCATGGGTCCTTGATGACCTAGTGTGGAAACCTCCAACTGGGTTGGGAAAGGGTTCTCAACCATTAAAGTGGAACCCCTAATTTTATAAGGTCATGGGTCATCTACCCATAGATCATGTCCCCTCGACTATGTGGAATAGCGATGAGGATTGGAATAAATTGGATGATTTATAATAAGAAGAAATGTGAGATGTTGAGCATCATTGATGATCTTTTGGAATTTTTCGGTATTCTTATTCATAGGATGAGCAATGAGATCGAGATCCCCTAATATCTCATTTGGCACTCATTGAAAGATCACACACACACACACATCATTATTCTATATATTCACTATGTATTTGGTTTCTCTCATACCCTGGAGGAAAATACACATGGGGTATGATATGTACATTCCATGTTTATCATCCCATAGGCAGATGAGTCTACACTCCTACTATATGTAGTGAAGACTCAATTGGTTTTCCATATACTCATCGGGTTTAGTCCCTTGTATTTGTATGAGTTTACTTTCACTCTCTTTGTTTGGTTAAGCTGTTCTATTTCACTGAATATTGCATCTACTGCCTTTACCATCCATTTTTATCTATTACCACTCCCCCTTCATATTTCATGATTTCTAATTGGGTATATATATACTCATCCCTGGAAGGGATTTTTCGGCATGGGTTGTGTCCTTTATAGACGATGGATAGGAGAAATGGGACTCTAGAGAAAATTTGTCATACTAGGTGATTAGACATTTTATGGTGGTCATAGAATGGGATTTAGAGTCAAGGATCTCTTATATATTTAGTTTTTTCTCCATTTTTTTAGGTTTGGTCATATTGATGGTTGGGAATGAATTTTTTCCATTTTCATTTCAGTTTACATTACCATAATTTTGTACTATCTGGAGGTTCATTCATGCTTATTTTAATTTATATAAGAGTTGAATCTTTTACCAGTTACCTATACAATTTTTCATTTAGATGGTTGTTTGTGAACATAAATTTACTTGTGTAAAGGACTCCTAGTTTTATTTACACCTTTGACACTAGTTTCCAGCCCATGTCCTATTGAGGCTAGCTTGGGGTAGTTCAATCTCGATCCCCAACATGGGTCGGGTCGTGATAGTTCATTCCTTGAGTAATCACATAATTGAAGAGTGTTTCATGAGGGAATGATGATTCAATAATTCATCTTATAATAAATTAAATTATAAAATACAAATGGATACCCTGTTTTGATCATCGAACATTCAGGATGAACTCTGGCTAAGTGGAATCCTTAGATGAAGATGGAGGTTAATGATGTCACGATGTTTTGATCGCGAAGTTCAGATCAAATGATCAGATGATGCACATTTTGTACTACTTATTAAAATATGGGAACAGTACTATGAAATTAGCATCCTGCATCAAAACGTATATTGTGAGGGGTGTGCTATATCAATTAAATTCTACCACTAGCCTCTAAATTAATTATATTCTCCCTCTCCACGTATTTCACCATACTGGTTCTCCTACAGCCGTTCTGCCCCACACTATGGTGTGGTCACTCTATGTGAGTTCTCTTATGCCCACCCATTCAACCCTCAGGATGGCTAGGGTTAGATCCCTCTAGCAGAGTCAACCTACTCCCCCATATGAGGTGATGGTAGAGCCATACCTTTGTCTAGCTCATCGGCTAGCAATTTTTTCATGTAAGAACATAATTAAAAAAAATAGAAAAAATGAAGAGTATCTAATGAATAAATCAAATCCACATCATATTAAATCCCAAGCCACCTTCATCTCATATTTTTATATCATTAATAATTAAATATATATACATTATTTTTCATTTCCATGTCTTCAGATTCTTATGCATTAAAAACAAAATTCATGGGCATTCTTCTCTAGGATTTTTCTTCATTTATAGTAATATCATGTTGTAAACAATGTGGAAAATACATTTCACATGTTTTCTACATTTTTATGACCAATTAAAAAATCATCATATTTAACAAGTATAATTTTATAAGAATGAAATTCAATGCCATTGAATGAATCTATAACAATTCTTGAGGCATCACCAATGTCACATCATCAACTTACCAAACACATATTGACAAGTCATTGACAAAAAATGAATCATTTGGAACAACAATATTCCCCCATTTTATTTTATTCAATAACTAATTATCATCCCATTTAGAATTCAATATGTGTGCCCAAATCCACACTTATTTGAAATAAAATGAAAACTAAAATCATGAATAATCTAAAAACATGCTCATCTCACTTTTAATATTATTTCTATAATACCTCTGAGAGAGTGGGATGACATAACATAGTTTTTTAGTAGATTCCTTTTGTGAATCAACACTAAGTCTACTTGGGATAACCCTATGTATTATAAATTACTTATATGTCCAAGGTTTTCAATTATATCGATAAGCAACCGTTCTTTTGAAATAATGCTCATAATATCACAATTATTATTCTTGGATCTATAATCAATAATATTTATCAATGATATTCTTAGTCATTCATATTAATTAAAAAGAACATCAGAATGCTGTAGTTCAATGATAATTCTCCACCTTTATCTCATTTTTACTTCATCCATGAACCCCTCTTAATTTATAGGATAACATAATTAATAAAAAATGATGAACTGGGTTTTCATACCTTGAACATTAATATTTCATTTTTTCCGATGTTTTTCTTTATATTCTCAAGGTTTCTCCCCTTAAGGGATGAAAAATTATATTCAATTTCATGATGTAAAAAATAATCATATTTTTCATAATTGATAGCCCTAAACATATCCTTTAATTACCTGCATTGGTAGTTCAAAATACATGAAATAATAGGGAATATGTAGTGATTTCTTTGTTTCTAAAAAGTAACATTAAGACTGAGATTTTCCTCTCAATAGTGAAATCTCCTTATTCATATATTTTTTAAAAGGTGTGATTTATCATTCATCATCAGTTGAAACTTTAGATTAGGATGATATTTCCCCTTTAGTACAAAATGAAATACTTTATTCTTGACTAATCATGTTGTTGTTCTCCTCTTGGACTTGTTGTATTTATATTTAATTTTTTGTACCATTCCCACTATTCTGACATATTTCCAACATTTTGATTTTAATGTAATCAATTATATATATAACTTCTCAAAATATTTTAGTGGAATAAATTTTTTAACCACATATTATGTAATAACATTATTTCCTTTAATTTGATCATGTTTTTAAGCATCCTCCAATTACTTATACAAACTCATTTAGATTGGAAAAACATCTTGGAATTCTTTCGTGTCCTTTTATTTATTCTGAAAAACTCAAAAAGTCTTAACAAAATTTTTCTGTTGAATCTTTTTCCCTCCTAATCTTGTCATGAATTTATCAACATTGTCTCTTTATTAACCATATATTCCAAAAACAATCTTCGTGCATTCAAAATTATTCCATGTAAATAATTTTGATGATGTCTTGGACAAATACATCTGCTTTTGATATTTTGATTTCATTAATTCAACATTTCTTCCCCTTGATTAATTTCTCATTCCTAGTAATTAAATGTTCTACCGTCATTAATGAGATTTATAAACAAAAAATACCCCAAACCAATAATAACCTCTAAACCTTGAACTTATAGACTCATAATAGGTCTGTTATAAAGAATTTTAATGTTGTATTTCTATATATTGTGGGTATTTTAGCTTAAGAGGAATCCTTATAGTTGAATTATTATTTTCACTTAGGATTTCATTTTAAGAAGTAAAATATGTACATTTAGATTCATTAAATTTTGAAACTACAATAATATTTAGATACTACATATCAAAAAAGTTTTAGGATGCACCAATAATCTCAATAGATTTTTTCTAATCTAATTGTATCTTGTTCGTGTAAAATTTATCTAAAATATACACAGGCCATGTCTCAGCTAAATCAACCCTCTTTTCAGAAATTACTCCTTCTACCTCATTCATCATCAATTCATATTCAACAATTTTCAACATATTATAATTGTTCTCTTCAAGGAGTGTTTTTTCATGATTTTTGAATTTTTCTCTAAAATGTGAATTTTATTTAAAAGATTTTAGTTCTCCTTATATATCAGCTAAATTCTATAAATGTTCCTTTACATCATTTTGATGAGTCTCTTAATTCGTGACACATTCTTCATTATCCTTTATCAGTTATATTTTTTAATTCTTGGGTTTGATGTTATTATCAAATGTAGTATCAATATTGTCATGAACCAACCCGGGTCAACCCTGAATCGGTTACCCGAGCCGGTCCGCGACATGGCCCGAAGGGCGTTCCCGATCCCCATGGGCTAGCAACTAGTGCCGGGCATCAAAATTAAGCAGGTGGGAACGATTTGGCCCAAAGGAAAAAAAACTAAACATCGGAAAATAATATAGAACAAAAAAATGAATAAAGAAAGAGCAACCAACAACACTACTAACCTGACCACGACCAAAGCTCCACGTGACCCCGTGGGTCACTCTCCAATAAAACAACCAACGTCGCTCAAGGTGAACAACTGAAGCTGGAACCTACAACAGAACTAAAAACAAGAAAACACTATAGGGGTGAGTATTAAAACTCAGTAGGTAGGCCCGACTAATTCTATTCCCAATGCACATACCAATAAATAAAGAATTTATCAATTCCAGGTTTGAACTAAATTATATAAAATATTTTTTCCACACACTTTCATTTCTAAAACAAGTAACAGTCGATTTCCCTTTTTAATTTAGAACAAATTTAATGTTGAAAGAACAGGTGCATTGCATTTTCAAAACATTTTACGAGCAATTTAGAAATCCAAACTTTAGTTGTTAGTCAAAAAGGAAAATCACACACAACACACACTAAGGGAAATAGTAAAAGTGGAACACAAGGGTCAGCAACCGAACATGACCTCTCAATCGTCCGCCACACACAAATAAACACTAAAGGAAACATGGGTCGAACCTAGGAGATCATGAACAATCCAGAACGTACTATACATGTGACTCATCCTGAGGCATGCCATAACTCGATGACGTCATAATGCCCATAATACTACCCGGCATAGCCCTACATGGCCTAACCGAGAGGCCCAATCCCCATAGCAGTAATAACTCAGTATTCCCCTGCTATGGGGCCACTAGACAGTGCGTGGTCTAAACTAGTGCAGCAATCGTTCTCAGAAAATTCACTCAATATGCCAGGTTCCCATGTCATCACAAGCAATAAAAAGGGGGTGCATCTACAATGTAAATAAATCAGTCACGATGCACAAACATCACGTACAGATCACGCAAACAACGCACACCAAGGATCACCCCCGAGTGGGATTTCCAAGATAATCCATTTCATTAAAGTGCCAAACGGGCCTTCACCAATTTTAAAGTAAAACCTCATTTCTCAAAAAGTTCAAAACACTGGTTCAGAAGAAATTATTTATCTTTAAAACTAGACGCACATTTGAAGTTCCGTGAATTATGTTTAATGGCCAAACTGGCATTCTTTCAAAACTGGGTGTCCGCCCGTCAAGAAAATGTCACATGTGTTCGGTATAAAATAAACAGCTCTTTTCGCACCAAATAATAATTTAAAGTTTTATTATCTAATATTATTTCTAATTCATTAAAAATTAATAAAACAACAAGAAATTAATAAATTCTAAATCTAAAGTTAAGTGCAATGGGGGACCTACCTCGGCTCGCTGTCCAAACACAACGGCGCAACGCGCCTTGCAAGGGCGCGCAAGCGTGCACGCCAGATGACGATCGAATGAGTGTGGAAAAAACCTTGCTAACACGCTGCAACCGCAAAGATAACCAAAATACGTAAACACCAACTTAAAACAATCAAAATGAACAAACAACGCAAAATAACCAGCTCGACACGTTTTGAAAATATCACATCCAAAGCACGTATCAAAACACAACCAAACTCTATATTTGAATCTAATCACGACCTTTAGACACACTATTTAATAAATAATTTAAAAGTTTATAAATATAATTTTAGAAGTATACCACATATTTTCACACACAAAACAAACTCGAAAATCCCCTCTTTCCATCATACACACCAAAACAACATCACAACTAAACAGTCTTATCAAATCAACTTAAGGTCCAAGCATTTTACGAAATAATAAAATTTCACAAAATCACCAAATATATATTTTTTTGTTTCAACACATTCAATAGAATTGTAAACTCAGCAATGGACTAAATATGGGGTACTTTAAAGCATCGAATCATATAAGATAAATAATTTGAATAATGAAAGTGTCAAAAGAATGCATTAGAAAGGATAAAACAGGATTTTGCTACCTCAAAACCTTGGCGAAACTAATAACAGAAGCCTGAAAATATGCCACGCTGGTTCTAATACCATAATCCTACCAAGATAAACCCTTAATGAAAAAAAGGACCTAATAAAATTAAGCGACAACATGAATGAAATAGAGGAATAGTGAGGGTATACCCATAGGGGAATAATCTGCGTCGGAAGGGGGTTGTTCTTTAGGATGGTGTGCCGGGCAGGGGGGCGCTGCAAGGAGGAGGCAGGGTGGCGAATTGGGAGGCGCGGTGCTGCTGGACTGCAAAGGAGGTAGAGGTTGGAAGTACGGTGGGGGGGGGGGTGGGGGGGAAGGGAGAACATCAGCGGATAGGGGGGTGCAGTTTTGTTGGGGTCGGCGCAGGAGGCTCGGGGTGGCGAGTAGCGCTGCAGGTCGGGGCGACTGGCGCTGGCAAGGGGGTAAGGCGGAGGCGGCTGGCAGCGGCGAGGGGCAGGGTGCGGAAGGCGCTGCAGAAGCTTGAGGGCAGAGTAGCAGGTCCTGGAGGTGGTGGGAGGAGGATATTGTGTGTGGGAACCGGCCTGGAGCGTGGCTGGGCGAGGTGCACAGGAAAGGCGAGGGGCCTGGAGGCTGGCGGTCGGATCGGTGTGAGGGGCTGGTAGGCGGATAGAGCGTGGAGGCAGGGAGGCCGGCGATGAGTCGCGCGGGATGGGAGAAAGGAGCAACATGGAGAGGGGGGTTTTGCGACCCACGGTGGAATAGGAAAGGGAGGGGTGGGCTTCGGGTACCTAGGGTTTCTAGGGTTATTTTTTTTCCTCTTATAATAATATTATTATCACAATATTAATAATAATAATAAACATCATAATAATAATAATAATATAATAATATTAATAATCTTAATAATAACAATAGCAATAAAGGAATAATAATAATAGTATACCAGAATAATAATAATAATAATAAAATTAACAATAATAAAAATTAATAAAAATAACCATTTAATAATAACGTAAGATAAACCAAATTAAAATAATAAAACAAAGTTATAAAAAAACACTTGCCCGACAACCGGGCTAACTGCGCGGCAACCGCCAAGCACGCGGCGGCCATGCACGGGTCCAAGACCCAAAAAAAAGCATCAGACGTCAAATATTTTAATCGGGGGCGCAGCCCGTATAGCGGTGCGGACACTCAGAAACAATAATTAATAAAAATAAAATAAATAGAAACGATGGTTGTGACAATTCTCCCCACCACAGACACTTTCTGCCCCCAGAAAGTCACCCAGCTAAACGATAGGCAAAACAAGATTCCCTGCCCAAATAAAACTAGCAGAACCCACAACATAAGAGAATGGGAGAACACAGGAGGGTTCCCCCCACCATAAGTACTCAACTAGAACGCAAATTTTATCACCCAACATACCACCCCTGGAAGGGGGTCAACGCGGGAACTCCCAACCGATCCAGACTAACCTCTTTAGCACGAGCGAAACAGCACCTCCGCCAAAACTTGGAACTCTCGACTCAGACCAAATAAAGCCCGAAGACGATAGAAAAATCTCCAAGAAGAACTTAATCCAAGAAGTAAACCCGAGTATAACAGCAAGCCTAGACTCCACCGCAAGCACTTATATCTCCAAACGAACATCGCCAAACCAAGGTTAACCCACGCAAGGTCCAAACATACCTCTAAGAAAAACGCACGATCCTAAACACCATAATCCGACAAACAAGACTGTTTGGATTCCAAATGAATACATTTATCCCAACCTCACGACGACACAATGAACAGACAACAACGCCAAAACTTTTACAGTGAAAGAACGAGAACATGACATTAAATGTTTCGTTGGAAACACTAAACACCCAAACCTGAACTGAGGCTTCACACCCCCATCAACTCCTGACTGCGCGCAAGCTTCACCCCAAGTCCTGTGGTTGGGGCTCTGATGGTTGAAGCATCTCCTTCCTCACAGCCAGGCACTAGAATCTTCTAGTCACAGTGTCTTCCTCAGGCGACGCTTCCTTCAAAGCTTCTCTAGATGATCCAGAAACCTGCAATGATGGCACGTCTTCGGGGGGGGGGTGTGACATAGCTGCTCGTATTCCCTAACCGTCTATACTGACGGTACACCATTATACGGTTCGACGAACTGGGGGTTAGAACCACTACAAAGAAATATTTAGAAATAAATTTACCTGACACACTCTGCTCATCAGATGGGGTACCTTCACGCGCAACTGGATATGGTGGATTGTCAACTATATCCACTCCAACGACCAACTCAACCAAGAACGCCTTATCCACCAGCTTCTCAAAGAGATGGTCCTCAGAAAGGAGGACCCACTCCTTGATATCTAAACGAAGACCCTTGATGAAGAGAGAAGTCTTCATCCAGTCTTGCGACTCTACCCCCGGAAAAAGAGACACAATATCCTTGAAATGTTCAATATATGCTTTCACCATCTGCTGGCCATGTTGAACACGTATAAACTCTTTCATTTTCTTCGTCTTCACCTCCATAAGTATAAATCATAGAACGAAGATGACGTTAGAGAAATTCCACATCATCCCAAATTGCAAAAACAGCGGGCGTACAACTCCTACTCATCTGGAGCTGGACCTTCAAACAGACCCAAAATAATACGCACTCAGATCGCTTCGGGAGTTCCCAATACCCTGAAGACACGCTCGACTTCACCAAGCCACTACACTGCCTCTAACAGACTCCAATCACCATGAAGGACAGACAACGTCCGAGAAATACCAAAAACTGGGCAGGACTCATCAAAACTCTAGGGACCTTTCTGGGCGGAATTTTTGAAAAACATATAGAACACCGAGACGAAACTGATATCAATCGAAGCAACATCAATAAAGCACCCTCATCCAAAAAAACAAGCTCAAAACCAAACAAAATCAAACACAACCCCAAAACCGCTTTTCACTTTATATTTCAAAACCACCTTCTTTCAAGGCTACTTTCCAAATACCAACTCCACTTTTAAAACCAAAACCGCTCTCCAAAACCATTTTCCTCCTTAAAATCCAATTTACAAAACCAGGTCAAGCCTTAAATTTCAAACACACCCAGGTAATCTCATGAATCGTTTCACATGTATTCATCCACTTTCATTCATACGCACCAACGCGCACTTTCCACGCATCTTCTCACATGCGAAAACGTCCATAAGGAGTACCTGAGGTTTCACCCCAAACCGATCTCGACCAATTTCAAAGCAAACATCAGTTTTCCAAACCAAATTCTTTTAGTTTTTAAAACCCATTTCATAAATTTAATGTCCTTTTAAAGAAATCAGTCTCATTTTCAAAACCCCTTTTTTTTTCATTTCCAAAAATGCACTTACACTAACCAAAACGAAAACTGCAGCCAAATTTGCAACAACCACTGGAGTTAGGGACTAGTAGCCACGCTCAACCTGGCGACATGGTAGTGGGCCATGTCCTAAGTGAGCGTCGACCACTAGGAGGAATTCAAACCGTGTACTCAGACTCCACATGGGTCACTACTCCATGTGAAATCACGATGTAACGTCGGCTTGCCTCCGTTGTCATCTCTCAATCCAAGTCAAACAAGAAAGATACAAAGACACAATTCCCGGACTACCCTTGGCGACTCGAGGTGCGGAACGGGCGAGGGTTCATGACGTCCTTCCCGTACCTACCTCTCGAGTCCCAATAATCCTAATCTCCTTCTACCAGACATCCCAAATAATAAGGGCCCCCTTTGATACCATTTTGTCATGAACCAACACGGGTCAACCCTGAATCGGTTACCCGAGCCGGTCCGCGACATGGCCCGAAGGGCGTTCCCGATCCCCACGGGCTGGAAACTAGTGCCGGGCATCAAAATTAAGCAGGTGGGAACGATTTGGCACAAAGGAAAAAAAACTAAACAGCGGAAAATAAAATAGAACAAAAAAATTAATAAAGAAAGAGCAACCAACAACACTACTAACCTGACCACGACCAAAGCTCCACGTGACCCCGTGGGTCACTCTCCAATAACACAACCGACGTCGCTCAAGGCGAACAAATGAAGCTGGAACCTGCAACAGAACTAAAAACAAGAAAACACTATAGGCATGAGTATTAAAACTCAGTAGGTAGGCCTGACTAATTCTATTCCCAATGCACATACCAATAAATAAAGAATTTATCAATTCCAGGTTTGAACTAAATTATATAAAATATGTTTTCCACACACTTTCATTTCTAAAACAAGTAACAGTCCATTGCCCTTTTTAATTTAGAACAAGTTTAATGTTGAAAGAACATGTGCATTTCATTTTCAAAACATTTTACGAGCAATTTAGAAATCCAAACATTAGTTGTTAGTCAAAAAAGAAAATCACACACAACACCCACTAAGGGCAATGGTAAAAGTGGAACACAAGGGTCAGCAACCGAACTTGACCTCTCAATCGTCCGCCACACACAAATAAACACTAAAGGAAACATGGGTCGAACCTGGGAGATTGTGAACAATCCAGAACGTACTATACATGTGACTCATCCTGAGGCATGCCATAACTCGATGACGTCATAACGCCCATAATACTTCCCGGCATAGCCCTGCATGGCCTAACCGAGGGGCCCAATCCCCATAGCAGCAATAACTCAGTATTCCCCTGCTATGTGGCCACTAGCCAGTGCGTGGTCTAAACTAGTGCAGCAATCGTTCTTAGAAAATTCACTCAATATGCCAGGTTCCCATGTCATCACAAGTAATAAAAAGGGGGTGCGTCTACAATGTAAATAAATCAGTCACGATGCACAAACATCACGTACAGCTCACGCAAACAACGCACACCAAAGATCACCCCCGAGTGTGATTTCCAAGATAATCCATTTCATTAAAGTGCCAAATGGGCCTTCACCAATTTTAAAGTAAAACCTCATTTCTCAAAAAGTTCAAAACACTGGTTCAGAAGAAATTATTTATCTTTAAAACTAGACGCACATTTGAAGTTCCGTGAATTATGTTTAAAGGCCAAACTGGCATTCTTTCAAAACTGGGTGTCCGCCCGTCAAGAAAATGTCACATGTGTTCGGTATAAAATAAACAGCTCTTTTCGCACCAAATAATAATTTAAAGTTTTATTATCTAATATTATTTCTAATTCATTAAAAATTAATAAAACAACAAGCAATTAATAAATTCTAAATCTAAAGTTAAGTGCAATGGGGGACCTACCTCGGCTCGCTGTCCAAACACAACGGCGCAACGCGCCTCGCAAGGGGGCGGAAGCGTGCGCGCCAGATGACGATCGAATGAGTGTGGAAAAAACCTTGCTAACACGCTGCAACCGCAAAGATAACCGAAATACGTAAACACCAACTTAAAACAATCAAAATGAACAAACAACGCAAAATAACCAGCTCGACACGTTTTGAAAATATCACATCCAAAGCGCGTATCAAAACACAACCAAACTCTATATTTGAATCTAATCGCGACCTTTAGACACAGTATTTAATAAATAATTTAAAAGTTTATAAATCTAATTTTAGAAGTATACCACATTTTTTCACACACAAAACAAACTCGAAAAACCCATCTTTCCATCATGCACACCAAAACAACATCACAACTAAACAGTATTATCAAATCAACATAAGGTCCAAGCATTTTACGAAATAATAAAATTTCACAAAATCACCAAATATATATTTTTTTTGTTTCAACACATTCAATAGAATTATAAACTCAGCAATGGACTAAATATGGGGTACTTTAAAGCATCAAATCATATAAGATAAATAATTTTAATAATGAAAGTGTCAAAAGAATGCATTAGAAAGGATAAAACAGGATTTTCTACCTCAAATCCTTGGCGAAACTAATAACAGAAGCCTGAAAATATGCCACGCTGGTTCTAATACCATAATCCTACCAAGATAAACCCTTAATGAAAAAAAGGACCTAATAAAATTAAGCGACAACAAGAATGAAATAGAGGAATAGTGAGGGTATACCGATAGGGGAATAATCTGCGTCGGAAGGGGGTTGTGCTTTAGGATGGTGTGCTGTGCAGGGGGGCGCTGCAAGGAGGAGGCAGGGTGGCGAATTGGGAGGCGCGGTGCTGCTGGACTGCAAAGGAGGTAGAGGTTGGCAGAACGGGGGGGGGGGGGGGGAAGGGAGAACATCAGCGAATAGGGGGGTGCAGTTTTGTTGGGGTCGGCGCAGGCGGCTCGGGGTGGCGAGTAGCGCTGCAGGTCGGGGCGACTGGCGCTGGCAAGGGGGTAAGGCGGAGGCGGCTGGCAGCGGCGAGGGGCAGGGTGCGGAAGGCGCTGCAGAAGCTTGAGGGCAGAGTAGCAGGTCCCGGAGGTGGTGGGAGGAGGATATTGTGTGTGGGAACCGGCCTGGAGCGCGGCTGGGCTAGGTGCACAGGAAAGGCGAGGGGCCTGGAGGCTGGCGGTCGGATCGGTGTGAGGGGCTGCTAGGCGGATAGAGTGCGGAGGCATGGAGGTCGGCGGTGAGTCGCGCGGGATGGGAGAAAGGAGCAACAGGGAGAGGTGGGTTTTGCGACCCACGGCGGAACAGGAAAGGGAGGGGTGGGCTTCGGGTACCTAGGGTTTCTAGGCTTATTTTTTTCCTCTTATAATAATATTATTATCACAATATTAATAATAATAATAAACATCATAATAATAATAATACTATAATAATATTAATAATCTTAATAATACCAATAACAATAAAGCAATAATAATAATAGTATACCAGAATATTAATAATAATAATAAAATTCACAATAATAAAAATTAATAAAAATAACCATTTAATAATAACGTAAGATAAACCAAATTAAAATAATAAAACAAATTTATAAAAAAACACTTGCCCGACACCCGGGCTAACTGCGCAGCAACCGCCAAGCACGCGGTGGCCGCGCACGGATCCAAGACCCAAAAAAAGCATCAGACGTCAAATATTTTAATCGGGGGCGCAGCCCGTACAGCGGCGCGGACACTCAGAAACAAGAAATAATAAAAATAAAATAAATAGAAACGACGTTTGTGACAAATATAATCATTTATGTAACATTAATGTTCAATTAGATCTTGACCTTCAACCCCTTCAAATTTGCCTTTTGTGGTTTTGTAATGTCACACTAGACATAACTTATTTCTTGAAGGCTGTTTACCTTTTCTGTCAATGTTTGAAAATAAAGATTCATCAATTTCCCAACTCATCAAATTTCTTTTTTTTTTCTCATTGAGTAATTTTATTCTTTTCAACGTCACTCTTATTATAATTAACAGGATACCTCTTAAAGTGTCCTTCTTCATTATCATTTCCAATGACATTGTTTTTTAACTTATAGAGTCACATGAAAAATGTCCAAACCCATGAAATTCAAAAAAATTTAAGGACTTCATCCCTTTACCCTTTCTATCTCTATCATACATGATTGTATTAAAGTCCCTAATTTTAGTGAATTCATCATCATCTTTATCATCAAAATCACTTGTTTTGGTTCTTATTCAACACTAGTTTACTTTTTACCGAGTATTTAAATTCCATAATATTATTTTTCTTCTTTTAAAATTTTGTAATTTTTTTCATCTCATATGTTATGATAATATTATGAAGATTATTTAGGGATAGATAAAACTATTATTTCATTGTATAAACTTTTTAATCAAATATTTCTGAAAATTTTCTCATCAACTTTTCACTATGATTGAATCATCCAGCTTCTCACCGAAACGATTAATTCTTCAGAAAATATCATTTAATATTATAATGTATTCATAAATAAATTATTCATCACTCATATGAATATCTTCAAATTCGGTGTCTATATTTATATCATAGTTTCTGTGAATTTATGATTTCTTTCATAAATATTTCTGAGTTTATACAACATATATTTGGTGGATTGGTTTCCCATCTATTTTTTGCATTCATTTTCTAATAAAGAGAAAAATATTAAATTTTGAGCCCTTTTATCCACCTCCAAGTTACTCATACGTTCAAAAAAAATAGCGGAATTCTCAACATATGGTTGTAATCCTATTATAACAACATCTCTAACATATACCCTATATGATAAGATTTAAGGTATGATCCTATTTATCTAGGCAGGAAAGTTATCACAATTTAAAACTATAATACCCCTCGTATTTATTGAATTCATTTTTTCAATCCTCAAAATTTTTTATATCTTTCCTTGGTATCCTAGATCAGATACCTCTTATAGAGACCTTGGACGGATTGACCACTAAGGGGGAGAGGTGTATCACTAGTTTCATTTTATTTTAATACATCATTTATTTTCAATAAAACCTACATGGATAAATAAATCGATGATCCACGCTTATTGTGTCCCTTATCCTTACATCGCATAATGAAAATGATTTAATGGTATAGAACAAACAGATCTATATGTTTCAGTACAAATACCTACTACTTTTCATATTGGTTATTTTCGCAAACCCAAATTCTCCACAATAATCTTATCTTAGGGATTATAATGGTTTATACAGAATAACAATGTATCTATCCTGAATCCTCATAGGGTGTTATTTATAAAACATCTGACAGTGTTACCAGAATATAAATTGGCCTACTCTAGAATCCACATTGAAGACATCTAATCCTAAATCTCACAAGGGAACTCTTTCATCATATCCAACCGAAGACTTCAAACATTATTTAAGGATCATCCACTTTAGAATAATGTATTGATATTACTATACATGATTTTTAGATCATAATTTTTTGCATACCTATTCATTAGACGTTCAAATAGTATAGTCTTTCTCAATCAATTTTAATCACCTATTCAATATCAGTTTTCTCAGTGAAAATATTTTGGGGCTATGCTTCCTTATAAATGAATTCCCAACCCCACATCGATGTATGACAGAGTGTACAAAAATCATCTTCTTTAGTTAGAGCATGAAATAAGAGTTTCAAGATATCAGATTATTCTTCTTGAATTAATAAGACAATTTAAATATAGTTCATTCAGGATATCATGTAATCTTAAAGTCATTATTTTGGGTTTCTAAAATTTTCTTCATGTATGCATGAATGCATGAATATGTGTTTTACACTACCTTATCACATTCTCTGAACACACTCAATCCACTTATGTCTCTTGCATTAAAGTTATCACATGCATGTGAATTATGTAACATGAAAATCATTTGTCAAAGGGATGTGTATATAGTAAACCTTGTGTTTCTTTACACACAACTTGTAAGAACACACACACTATTTGTGTTTGTTTAGTTTGAGTTCAAATAATGTGTGAAATTCACACACTACATCGGCCAATGTTCATGTCTAGTTCAATAGCACCGACTATTTACACAATATATAATATCCCAGGACCCACTTTCTCAAATACTATGCTAAAATCCATTACTTCACATTTCCATCAATGATTCAGAAAATTGTGAGCCAATTATTTTACATCATAGACTTAAAAAATAATATGGAAAACATGAATAAATTTTATTTTTGGAGGGATTTTTAGGATAAGAGTTTTATAGAATTAGTAATAACTCGAACACATAGAATTCGAATCAACATGGACACATATGAAGGTACTTAATATAGTTGAACATCGTCTCTCGTAATATTATGATTTTCTTATTTATAATTAATTCATCAAGATAATCCTTGTGAAATAATTTAAACACAGAAATTGTTAAATATCATTCTTCATAACTCTGGAAAAAGGAATCATAATAATGGTGAGAACAACTAATCAGTAAGGGTAAAAATAAACCTTAAAATTTATCATCATAAATGAGAATACGAGTATATAAGAGTATGATGACAGTATTGATGTGCATGAGTGAGTCATAAATATACTCATACACATCAATTACCAGATCATCAAATATGAAAACATTGAAAAGGACATAACCCTTAGAATCAATAATCAATAGCCATGTGATATCAATCTCAATCATGAGAAGAATTATAAACACATAGAAATCATAAATAAAACATGTCAGTATCTTGGAACATTATCTTGTTGAATCCTTACTGAACTCGTACATAATCCTTACAAACTGGAATAACCATATCATCTAATTCCATTATAATTATCTAGAAAAAATAATCATTACCCAGTACATCAAAGTGTTATATAGAAGTCCCCATCATATAACCTATAACAGGACCACCTGACACTATATGGGTAAACCCCTCATTTATAATTTCATAGAACCTAATATATTTAGATTCCATAAAAACTCACTGAAACAACCATTATTATATTAGAAACATTGTTAACCCTCGAAAAAGAAAGTAGTTCCAATATAATATCTTTGAAACATGATTAGACCTTGTAAATGAAATGGGTTCCCAAAATATATTTTCGAAACATAAATATCCCATAGAGAAGAAATAGATTTCACAAAATATCCCTATGAAAAAATTGTTATCCCATATAAATGAAATGGGTTTCAAAAGCATATCTATGAAAAAAATCTCATGTACAGGAAATGGGTTCCAAAAAAATCTCTTTGAAAACATTATTATAACATGGGAAAAATGGGTTCTGAAAGAATATCCTTAGAACATGATTAACCAATCAAAAAGACTATGGTTTAATAGAAATATCTTCAGAAACACAATTAACACATGGAGAAGAAATGGGTTCCATAAAAATTGATTTGAAACATGATTAACACATGAAAAAGAAAAATCTTCCAAAACAATCTATTTTAAAGTTGATTAACCCCTGAAAAATAATGGGCTTCAAAATATTCTCTTTGAAAACATTATCAAACCATAAAAAAGAAATGGGTTTCAAAAAAAAATGTTTGAAAATGTGATTAACTAATAGAAAATAAATGGGTTCCAAAACAATCACCTTGAAATCATGATTAAAATAATAAATAAATTCTTTCTGAAACAATATCCTTGAAAAATGAATAACCCAAAGATAAGAAATGGGTTCAATAATAGTCTCTTTGAATCAGGATTAACCCATAAAAAAGAAATAGGTACCCTAACAATCTCTTGGATCTAATAATAAAAAATCTAAAGAAAGAATTATGATGGTGTCAATAAAAAATATCCCCACTTTAGGATTATTAGAGTAAAATATTTTTTAATGTTTATTATTGTAAATTTACATTAAATTTCATTAAAAACAATCATGGGGAAAATAATTTTTAAACATTCAAAAGATTCCCATACAACCTCAAAACATTTGAATCAAAAACCCCATCAAAGAATAACATTATCTAAAACCTATAATATAATAAAAATATATATATTAATCATAGTAAAGGTAAACCATTTATTATATACTCCTTAAGAAATAAGATATATGTATAACATAACAAATGTCACATAGAAAGAAATTTGTGACAACAATCCATTATTTCTTTGGTAACATTGAAACCAAAAACCTCATGAGAGTATAATCATTAAATAAATATTATAATGTCTTGAGAAATTTAGATATTTGTGATATTATATTTCAAATAGTAATTATACACTCCATATAAATGATGTTAGGTGTATAACATAAAAAACATCACAATGAAGGAAAATTGTGACAACATTCCATTACTGATATTGTAAACTACAAACCATAAACTAAATGAATGAATACTTATTGAATTAAAAATTTAAATACCATGAAGATAAAATAATTTATGATATAATATATCAAATAAATTATTATTGAAAAAAATAAGAATTGGTGAATATGACATTTATCTCACAGATGTAAAAAGTGAGATGAAAAACCCTTACTACATGAGTAAATTTTTAATCATGAGATACATGAAAGAATAAAAACAATTAAAAAAATTTGTATCATTAAATAAATTAAAATAATTATATAATAAGTAATAGGTTTGTAGATACTCAAAATAAAATAATCTAGGTTAATAATAACAAATTAATCTCAATGGAATATAAATTGAGACGAAACCCCTTACCTTGAGTCTGATTTGTCAGGGTTGTCCAATGTACTCCTGAATAACTAACTAGTGTCAATTATCTACTACATTAATAAAATTTTATATGTTTATTTTTTTCACTAATGATCAATTTATATAAAATTATGAAATCAATAATTTTTATGTTGGATAGTTTGACAATATTTGGTTTATTTGTCAAAAATAACTTTTTGTAGGTCTAATATGGTCAAATGAGTTATATATTAACACATTTACAGAATAATAATCATGAAATAATTATCACATTTATACAGAAATAATAATATTTCTATTAATCATGAATTCTTATTTGAAAAATTAACAAATGTTACAATCATGGAGACGGTACACCAAACGAACGCATGAGTAACAATCCCGTTTTTTCAATGACGGTTATGGAACGAAAAAAGTAACATTTATCTAAATATAAAGATACTTATATCATAAATGAAATATTTTTTAATAATATATACTTATATATGGAATTATTATGATGAAAAATGAATTTGATCATGTTGAGGAGGTAGTAGTCCACACGTCCGTGGATGGATTTATCACTTTATTCCGTGTCTGAAAGGGAAATAAATAAAATGATATATTAAATTTCAATAAATGTAATTATTTCATGAATAAAATATAGATTTTATTCATGAACCATTTTTTTAATAAAACCCATCATTAATATATTAAATTTTATATGTGAACGTATTACATCGCTTTGAGGAGGCGGTAGTCCACACCTCGAAAAATGATGTTATCATAATTCTAAAAAATAGAATGAATGATGGTATGTGTTATATAATAATTAAAATTTTTTTAATACAATATATTTATCATATATATCATATAAAAATAGATTTTCGACCCTAATTACAAACTATGATAGGTGGTATAAGAAAAACCTGATGTCATCGTTTCGTGAGGTGGTTGTTCACCATACATGACCAGTGATTTTGTCACACATATGATGGATCTGTGTGTAGGTGGTTTTCAGACCATTAAAATAAAAAAATATGTATATTTATGGTATTTATGCTATTATATAATAATTTAATGTATGGAGAAATAAATAATACATTAATGTACATGGAAGAATGTTAACTCATTTTCAGGTAACTCAAGTTGGTTTGCACAATGTGCTTCTGTTGTTGGATTTTTTTTTACCATAATGAGGGATATATAATGACGCAAAAAATGTTTTTATATTATTTAGAAAGTTTATGGATGATTCAAAGATCTTGATAAATGTTAATAAATGGGGGATGGTGAGTTCCATTTTATACTGAAAGGGGAGTGGTATTCTTGTAAATATAAAAAGCTATACACTATTTAGAGATATACCATACATAATGTGCCTCAAATAATGATACAAGTATATAAATTATGTGATAAGATATAATAATGTTCATAAAATGGGTTTTGGAAAACTTTATATGTCATTTAGACTCTTATGATTAAAGAATAACGACTAAGTGACTACATTTATACTTTAATCAATGTAATTAATTTTAATTGAATTCACCAATATTTTTATAGAAAAACTATGTTGACCAGATTATACATTATAAATTATGTTTTTTATAAATATGGAATCCATATTTCCTATTTCTGCATAGGAATAGATATAGTTTGGATGAGTACTCTATGATGTTTTTAAATTTGACATTACATGTTGAAAAAACATGAATCACGATACATAATAAACAAATCAATACTTCCTGTTATCCCAAAAAAAACTAATCCATTAATTCCCTATACATATTAGAGCTACCTAGGTGTATTGAAAAATTCAAAATATATTCAGTATTTAATAAATAATTTTTTATCATAGGTATAGATAGAACACATAAACCCTTTCCAAAATCCAAAACAATATCTTCCTATTAAAAACCTTTCTATTTACAAAATATTAAGAAATTTAATTTTTATTTGGAAAATTATCATTATTATTTTGAGTCTCTTTTATAATTTCTCATTAATATGGTTTAACAATCTGTTGAAAAGGTATTGATGTCTCTGCTTCGTTAATATTTCCTATTTGTATATTTATTAAACCTATTAAAATAGGAACCCTATCAATACTTAATTTTTTATTGAACTCCATGATATATCTTGCACAATGCATCACTAACATTTATAAATTTGTTTGGTGTAACTATATTTAGAAATAAATATCCTAATATTGACTAATCCATTATTTTTTCCACAAGTTGTGAGAATTTTATGAAAATATGTATTTCATACTATTATATCTCCCATATATTTCACTATAGAGACAATTTTTCTATTTTTAGTAATCAATGATTATGGAAACTAAATTAAGATAATTATTTTAGAAGTTCAAGAGTCCTTAATGGATATGATGAATTGGAAATTAATTTATCATTATTAATAATGAATCCACCATATTTCATCCACGATGGAACACTATATATCACAAATTTAATATTTCATAATTATAGATAAAAAATTAGTGGATTAAATAATATGCTCTTCAATTCCTAAAAATATTCTTCACATTCCACTATCCCAATGAAAAAAATCCCATATAATCTTGGATAATGGGTTACCCAATATTGTATTTGTTTTTTTAAAAAATAACTATATATATATAAAACCAATAAAACTATGTACCTCAGTTATGTTATTTGTTGTAGATCATTTATTGATGGCACTTTTCATTTTTTGTTGACTAATATTCCATCATTGGAGGTAATATTTCCAAAAACAGAAACCGTAGAAAGCTATAATTAAAACTTACAAAATTTCTAATACCTATATACTCATCTAGGAGTCTCAAGAACGATCTATTTGTGATTCTCTTAGTCATAATAGATTTTATATCAATATATCAGAAATAATTACCATAAAAAATAATCAATATATTCCTTGAAGAATAAAATTTTTTGATCCATCAAAATATAGGATACATTAGTCAATCCATGTGGAATTAATATAAAATCATAATTTCTATACCTAATTTTAAACGTTATTTTAAGAATATATCACCTCAATAATCACAATTAACGATACCCAGAATGAAGGTAAATATTTGAAAAATATTGATGTCTATAAATTTGGTCAAATATACCATTTATGGTGGGTATATGATAGATGTTATTTTTTGATATTAAATTTCTTTTCCTATAATCAGTGAACAACCTCATAGACCTATATTTTTCCTTGAAAAAAACATGGTCTCCATAATGAGAAACTCATTGTAAAATAAATCAATTACCAAACAATTACTATAGTTTTTTCATTTACTACACTAATTATAGAGTGTGTAATCAATAAGGATTATTTTATATTGGTCTTTAATCATGGTATTAATTAATAGTAAACTCATATTTATGAACTGGTGGATGTCCAGGTAATAAATTAAAAAATACATTGGAAAAATATATACATTCTAATATTTTTGTTTAACATTTCCATAAATAGGTTGTGTATATGATTTTTATAAATTAGTATAATTATAAATTGATAATGGGAGTAGATCTAGACAAGACTCAGATGATGAATGTTCCCCAATATAGATATATCGTTTCACTACATCACAACAAATAGTAATTTACTTTTCATTATTATATTTTTTTCTTGATATTTTGAAATAAAATCTATAATACATGCTATATCAAAATTAACCATATATATACTTATAAATTAAAATATCATGTCATGTTTGGGTTTCATAACAGGAACTGATTGACCCATCCTTATTGTGGGGTGATTTACACTAGAAATTTTGATTGTAAACTCTCTTCTTATGTTGTTGGGGAAATATAAATTCTTTAGAAAAAATGGGTGATATTAAACTGTCCAAAGATCTAGAATTAATGAAATCAATTTTTAAATTTTATTCATTGATTATAGAACCTACCACCACTAATTTTAAAAAAATTATCCTCATATGTAGTGATCATATAATATTATACTTCCCAACTTCACCTCTTATTTTGATGACTACAATTACTCATGGTACATTATATTGAATAATGAAAACTTATTTATATTTTATACACCATATAGTAGTGGTATATTTCATATCAATACATTTATTAGCATGATGATAATTTTAAATCAATATATAACAAACACTCTTCAAAAATTGGTAATATTATATTCTTTTTCTTTATACATTTTTTATGTGATGTAAATTTCTTAATTTTCTTTTTATTCATTGACCATTGCATTTTTCATGGTGCTAAAAAGGCCTCTAATCTTTTTGATTTCACATGAAGAAATAGTATATTGAAAATTTATTCTACATTTTAATATATCTTGATACAATATCATTATTTAATGAAAATGTATGATAAATTATTTTCCATCAAATACTACTATTAATCCCATCAGATAAAGGTTAAATAATTATTTCTAGATTACATATGTAGTTCCATGAATGCCTGAATAATCATGTGACATTAAATAAAAATACTTCTATACAATTTTCTCAATTTATAGTTAGGAACATCATCTCCATTTTAGATCAATGTTTATAAGGGAAAATTTTCTCATTAAAAATAAATTTAAAATTTCTCCATTTTATGATTTATAGTTATTCATCCTCAACATCATCTTAAATCTGTGAAAAAAATTAATCTAAATATCTTTCCATACAATATATTTTCTATATAACATTTTCACATTCATTTCATCCAAATGGGAGTAGTATATTTTTTAGAGACATAATCCTTTTCTCATCTATTGATGGATTTATAGTTCCACTAATAGATTTTGTATGAAGTATAATAATGAGATAAAAAAAGGGAGTTATTTTCTAGAAGAATGGGTTTTCCTATCCATGATTATTTTATCATTTACTTCACATGCTTCCCTAATATGAAAACGATCTTATGAGTTCCAATAATAGGTTATATTTTATTCTTGATCAAGATAATATTTATATGAACTGTGGGTTTTGATTCAAATTCTTATGTTAGGTTTCATCATAGAATAATGGAGTACAATGACATAGAACATTATCAACATGAATATTTATCCATAATATATAATCAATATAATGATAAAATTTATCAAATAATATAATTTATTATCAAAATTAAAATGTTATCAATGTTTATTTAAAATAGAGTTCCCAATGATCCTACAAAACATCAACAGATACCAACTGGAACAAAACTAACTCTTCTAACCTAGAACCAGAGTCTACATTATATCATTTTTTTAGGATATAAATAATCTTATCATGAAGGAGTTATTATTTTACGATTCATGATGAACCAGATACATATATGATTCATATATTATATTGTGAATTTAAAAGACAAATAATAGAAGCACTCATTCATCCTTGATGTTGTCAAAAATATTGTTATTCACAACATGGGGAATATAAAAAAATGGGGATCTATGAGTCTTATTAACTTTTACATATAATATAATATATCTTCAATTGGTAATGTATAATAAATTAGTCTATAAAAATTAAAGTTACACATTGTACATAATAATTAATTTGGGAACAATATGCATCTATGGATAGTATCAAATGAAATAGTTTCATATATAATAACAATAGAATTATAAATAATTGAATTCCATAAATTTGTATTTAATGATCACAAACATCATTATATCATTATAGTCAAGGTCGTATGGTTATTAAATTTAATGTTTGTGCACGAATACACCAAAAAAATTAAATAAGAGTTATGACATAGTTTTCTTAATGATGACTATTAATGCATTGAGGGGATAATAATAAATATTCTGAATACATCAATTCATGTCCAATGCATTCCTCATTTTTTGAAATTTTACATAAACTCATAAACAATATTCATTATTAATAAATATCCTTAATGAGTAATTAATAAATATTTAATATTCTTTTCCCTATAAAACTATTTATCATTTATATTAACACATATTATATAGATAAGATATATATATTACAAAATAATTATATTATGATACAATGAATATTTATGTTTTAGAACAATGTAATGTACAATGAAAAATGATAATAAGAAATTAAATGTTTCAAGATAATGTTAAGGACTACAAAATTAATCAATAGATATGAGTTGACCACTGAATAAGTAAAATACAAAAATTTAAGAATTAGAATAAAGGTGAAGAATTTTTTTAAAAAAATAATTATTTATATTTTTTTTGTAAATCCTTTGAAAACATATAAAATAAGGTATATGGTATAAAATATTGTCAAAATAGGAAATTACGTTTAATCTATATATGTGAAATAAAAAACATTACTTTTAATATTCTATAAAGATGTTAAAAATTAACTAATAAAGTAATTTTTAGAAATATTCATTTCAAGCATTGTAAAAATCCATAGATAAAATAAAATTTCCTTAATATTTCATTTTAGTAAAAAAATTACTTTTTTAATAATTTTGAAAAATATAACCATAAAAAAAATATATACACTAAAATGGGAAATAGGACTTGGGTTTCATTTAAACATTTCCTTGGATGAATGAAGTTATAAATATAGAAAATGAGTGAATAAAATATGGAAAACACATAAATTCCTATAATATAAAAAATAGATATATTTTATCAATTTTATATTAAAATATTTATTCAATGAAAAAATAGAATCTGAAAAGTGAAATTGTATAAATAAAATTTTCCTCGATTATAACTTTGAAATTGTAACCCCATGAGATATTTACAATGAAATATAAATTTAATCATAATTAATAAATTTTAACTCAGATTAAATGTATCAATATTTTATTATATACACCACATAAAAGAAGAAATTTGAATAATACCAAATATGTCTCAATAGAGAAGAAATGTAGACGAAATCTCATTACATTGGCCTGAACATTTTGTACACTCTATATTAATAGGAAATATAAATTTGGGTTTATTATTTTCTTTTATAAGAAATCATTTCATTATTATTATTATTATTATTACCATGTTACATTTAATTATATAATAAATTATTTTCATAGAGGATGTTTTGACAATATTCGATACATATGTCTATATTGACTTCGGTATGCTAACTGTGGTAAAATTTGTATTTATTATATCATTTCTAGAATAATATTTAAATAATCATAATTTTATTAAAATAATTATATAATTAAAACCAATCAATAATTATGGTTATGAAATATTAACTATGTTACAATAATAGAGTTAATAGGCCAAATGTATGCATGTGTAACATTGCAATATTTTCAAGATAATTATTGATAGAGGATAAGTATTATTTTATCATTACAAAAAGATAAATTTTTCCAAAATAATATATTATTTCAATATATAAAATTATTTATACAATGCACATGATTCATTTGTTAGAAACAAATCACATTACTTCATTGAGGTTTTAGTCCACACGTATGCACGAACAATGTTATCATTATTCAATGAATATATATGAAATAAAATATATGATATATTATATTTCCTTAATGATGAATAATTCTTTTGTATCATATATATACAATAAATAAATCATTATAAAAAATTGTAATAGGTATTGATGGAAAAATAATTACATCGTTTGATGAGGCTATAGTTCACTGTACACATGGATAATGTTTTTATTCAACATTTTATAGAGGTGGAGATGTATAGGGTAAATCCCATCAATATAACTAAATTTTAAAATAATTAATATATTGGGTGAGTTATTTTATCATGGTTGGATAATATTTTTAGGAGATGTATGATGTAACAAAATGAAAACACATGTTTAAGATCTATACATATTCTTTAGATAACATCATTAGGTTATAACTAAATCCATATATGATTGGGTTATTGTTTAAAATAGATAATATAGGTCATGGTGATGGATTTAATGATGGAATTTGGGATTTTCTTGGTTCATATGAATTTTTTTATGTCTGTAGAAGAAAGGATAGTTTGTGTGCTATTATTATTTGGGGAAATGACACACTTGACATTTAAAAAATACCATTTATTAAAAATTTACTCCAGAATAATATACATGAAATGGATTTTTTTGAATCATAGATGTAAATTTTTTTAATATGGGAAACCAATATAAATTCTAATTATTTTATTGTAATTTTAACCCTTATCGGTCTATTTCAACCCCTAGTAACACATTCTTAACATTAACTATGGTAACAGTTTTTTAATTTTGTTACTATTAAGTATGATATAAATTTATGTTCAGTATATTAACTAATATTAATTATGATGATTCAAAATTTTTAATCCAGTTATCAAAATCCATTTATATAATTGGAATAATTACATTTAAAATTTCACAAGGAAAATGTTATGGAATATAGTTTTTTCTCTAAAAAAGTTGATTTTAAGTATAAAAATTATTCTATACCAAATTCCATTATAAAATTCAATTAAAATACCATGATTTAATTAATAAATATATAATTGACTATTTTTTCCATTTCTTTTTTTTAAAATCAACTTCGTAAATTCGTGAAAAGAAAGGAAAAATTTCAATAAAAATAATTATTTTTCTCTATTGATTAAAAAATAAAAAATTTCAGATAATTAATAAAAACCCATCACGAAATTAATTTCAGATAATAAATTAATAAAGCATGGACATTTTACAAATAATTGTTTTTATTATTTTTAAATAATTATTAAAATAAAATTCTTATTATATTAGAAATTAATCTTTTCGATTTGGTAAAAAATTAACTAATATTCATGAAACTCTATAAAATATATTTAATGAATATTAATAATGTCACAAAACAAATTAGATTATTTTTCATATTTTATTATTTAGTGACGATGGATCATTTTTTAAAGGTTTAGTTTGAGATTTGGATGATAATATTTGAGTTATGGATGATATCAGTGGTTTTTGGCCATGTGCTTGGGTTGTGTGGATGATTTAAGGAGAAACCATGAGGAATGTTAAAAAATATGGTGTTTCAAGTTCAATTTTTTATTACACATTTTTACTTGATCATCCATTGCTTATTTTTTTCCAAAACATGTGTGTAAATGGAGAAATCATGTGGCTCTCAGGTGGTGACTTCAACAAGGTTCACAATTTGTGCACGGTAAAGAGAAAATGAGTGAACAAATTACGCGAGCCTATATGATTTTAAAATAATTGAAATTCATATTTGTTACATTATTTACTGAACTATTTTTACATCCAATTAATTTTATGCTTATCCTCAGTAGGGTGTGTATAATTGGTGGATAGTTTGGAAAACTATGCATCTAAACCGCATGACTTACCGAGATTAATAAAAAGTTAAAATTTACATGATTCCACCTCATATGTTTTTTACTAAAAAGGACCCTCCTACCATCTTTCTTATTTTTGGTGAATGAATATGGATCATAAACCTGTCTCTCTTGGTTATTATTCTTCCTTTGGCGATACTTCACGCTTTCTAATGTAAGTTCTTCTTAGTTTATTGGTGTTATTCTCCACTTCTTATCTCCCTATCTTCTTTTCATGGTTCTAATTGTTTTGGAACCCTCTTAGATGAACCAAAGTGGATGAGAGATGATATTAGATTTTTTTTATTTTTATTTTATTGTGTGTGGTTTGAATATTTGTCTTAGTTCATCCTTTCCATATATTTTTGTCACATTTACACATCGTTGAAGTATTTATTTTTATTTATTTCCATTCTTAATCATGAATTATGATTCTTGAGAATTATTTAAAAATTTCCGAAAGTTTTATTCACGATTTTAATGTTCTAGATTGATTTATTGTGGTGTTTCATGTTGGATAATTGATGAAAATGTTTTTCCATGTGATTTCTGTTATTATTTTTATGTGTATATATATGGAATGTGTTTGAGAAAAATGTAATTAAAAATTAAACTATATATTTATTGATTTTTTTGGCCTTGATAATTTGGTTTACATGTTCAAACGATTTTTTGTAGGATTATTTCCTTTTTAGGATTTATTTATTATGTATGGATGCTTATAATAAGTTCTAATCCTCTTTTAAATTATTTAATTGGAACCTTTAATATTTTTATGAATTTTGATATATTTTCCAGTGGTTGGGAGAATATCCATATGTTCACAGGGTTCACATATGGATAAGAACATGCATAATAGTTTCTTTACAAAAAAGTATCCATCTTGAACCATGGATATCAAAACAATTTTCATCTATTCCTTCTCTCTTATACTATATATCCCAAATTGGTTTTTTAAAAACATCCAATGTTCTAAAAATTTATTATTGGTTCCCAAGTTCTTAAAATGTGATTTCTAAATGTGTTCTCTAAAACATGGCCCATTTGGTACATTGAAACATGTTTGATAACCTCATGAATTAAAAAGCACGTTTCAAATTTTATATGTTTGAATAAGGTTTTCACTAAGGTTTTTGATTTTTTTATAAAAAATGTTCTCATTAGAAATGGTTTTATATTAGTATATCTTAAAGACCAATTGGTACATTTCTACATTGTGGAATGTTGTATTAAATTCATGTTATGTGTATTCATTCATGGAACTTGTGAAAGGTTCTATTAATGACAGGAACCCCTATGGGGATCCATACAATGAGAGGAACTTCTCATAGTCTATGTTAGATAATTGGAAAGGCCTGAATGGTGGAAAATTTTGGATATACTACGAATTTGATGACCTCCTCACTCTCTTTTATAGTTTTTTCATGTTATTTATAGATTTCATTTTGAGGATCAAGTGGAAATTTCTTTCTAGTCTCAATTATATGTATTATAACCTCCTAGTATGAGGATATATGCGGATTTATATGTGAATAGTGAGGTTATTTTAGGGAATCCCAGATGTTTATTGACTCTGGAGTTAAAACATAAGACACTAGGTGGGTCTAAAACAAGTTATTCATCGGATTACATAAATATATGTATTATAAATATTCTTGATTAAATAAATGTATGATCTTATTTAATTTTACAAAACTTCAATTTCATGATATTTTTTTTTCATTCCTGTATTGTAACCCATTATTTTTGGCTTTCTTGGTTATACTATATCGTTTCAAATAATTTTGAATTCCCATTCCCCTATAATTTACCAGGTTTTATATCTAACTTGCCTTTTGGTTTCAAAAAGGGTTTAAAATGATTTTTTTTAAGATTTGAAATAATGGTTTGTTTTCAAAATGAAAATATTCCGGATACTATTATTTTTTTAATATAAACCCTTAATTTATTACTTGTATTTCAAACTATAATTTATTAAATTCTTTGGAAAGTAAATGCATGGATTATGTAGTGCTTAGGTTCTGATATGTTTTATTCGCACACACTACTTGTTCCTCACAGTGTTGGTAGACTTGAGTTCTTTTATAGGTCTATATTTAGTATTGGTTGTCATGTGGAGTGGGATGGTGTCTTGGATGGTGATAACTAAGAGGTCACATGGAAATTATATTGGTTCAGGTATGTAATGAGTTTTTTATATAGTTTTCTACTTTTTTCCACTTTTGTATCTAGTTCTTGTTGAATTTATTGTTGGTTAGTTATTATTGAAATATGATATATGATCTATTTTTGTACCTTTATTTTAGATTATATTGGATTAAATAATACATATATGTATGATATTTTATTCCTAGAAGTAGTTTTCATATTTGGAGGACCATAAACACTTCTACGTCCTTGTTATAGGCTAGATCAGAAGACCAGATCATGGTTGACCTGGGGCAGTTTGTTGAAAAAATGGAATTAGAGAATCCTTATTCAAATTTGGGGCAACAGGTTGCATGGAAATAGGACTCTTGAGACTCAACAGGTAGGTATGAGAAAATAATCATGAACTCTTACTCATCCTGATACTTGAGTTTCCTGGGATGTATGGTACATGGGTATTTTATTTCAAATTATGGTTCTATGGTGTTGTTTATTGTTTGGTTTTTGTGGTTTGGGGAATGACAATGGAATTAACTAATGTTACATAGTGAGAAAGCATATATTAGAGACCCAAGTGGTTCTTGAGTGAATGATTCAAGATACTTATAGTGGTTGGCTCTTTCTTGGGGTATCATCTACTAAACAATGTGGTTGGGTAATGTATGGCCACTTTTTTCTCTTTCTGGAGTTTTGGGGTATGTTAAGTATTTTATTGATTTCAGTTGGATTGTTTGGATTTTAAACGAAATGATTTTTTTTTCAGTCATAAATATATTTTCAAATGTAAAATTAGTTTTGTACATGATTTTGATTTAAAAGTAGGAATTCGTGTTTTAGATTTATTGGAAAATGATCCTCTTAATTTTTATGAACGTTTCCATGATATGAAATGGTTTTTAAATTGGAATAAAAATGGTGATTTTTGAAAGAGGGTATTGGGTTATATTTTATGATTTTGTTTTATTAGATTGGTAATTTTTATTGTTATATTTCTTCAGTTTCAATTGTAGGGATGCTAATTTGGTTTCATGCTTTGGTGTTATTTAGTTTATGCGACCTGAAAATATCATGAAGGTTTACAGTGCGTCTCCTCTAGTTTTTAACCCTACCTAGAATCCTGGGGGGGTTGAAAGAATACATTCTTACTTATTTGTTTCATATTTTGATGGTGATTATGTTTCTTTAGAGTTTTAGGAATGGTATAAATAATTCGAAGGATTTTTTAGGTCTTTGGGAACTCCTTAAGACATGGGGTGCGAGGTGTTCTGGTTTCATTTGAGCACCTGGGTTTGGATCTATTGGAGGTGATCATCCCATCCTCATTCCATGTTGAGATGTCTATTGTATGTATTTATGAACTCTATAATAAAAATGGTTCATACCTGAGGGGGTGAATGTGAATAAATACGAAGATATCTTGGGTGTCCATCAAGGTCAATATATAGTTATGGCCTTTGTTAATCATTTTAAAGAGATGATTTATTTTTCAACAAAGATAGAATCAAACGAATTTCTTAAATCTCCTCTCTTAATTTTGGGTATTATATTATTGATTAGATAGTATGTTATCCTGTGCTGGTAAGTTATCTTATAGAATCTGGTGGATGTGTCATTTCTAGATGATTCAGTTCCCTTTGTGTAGTATATGGTATTTTTAAATCTAGTTTTTTCTTTGCACTCTTGATGGTTCCCCATATAGTGAGATGTTTGAGACATAGAAACCTTTTTTAAGAGGTATCCATTGATGGTTCTTTATTATTTTTCATCATACCATTCAAACTTGTGATTCTAGTGTGGTTGGTTCAAACATATAGGATCATCCTGTCATAACACTCCAAAATTGTGTCCATGATGTGGTCATATGGTCCATATGTAGAAGTTTTGTAAGTAGTATTTCTATAAGAAGAAGTCTCAAGAAGATGTTGTCTACTCTTGAATATAGGGAAAAAAATTCATTAGGTCACTAAGGATCTATCCATAGTCCATGGAGTTAATCTCATTGTGTAGTTAATAATTTATGGATGTGGGGTTTTCGCCTTCATTCCCCAAAGTTGGGGTGATATTAGTTATTAACAACCATGTTGTTTCAGTTTTCCATGTTCTTGAAAATCCATATTGCTTCAAGGGTTTTGTTGGCCTTGTATTCTAAAAGTATTTAGGCAGTGGTTTATTATGTATCTGAATATTTGAATGATTTCCTCACTTTTGGATAGGTTTTATTTGAGGCCTTATTTTTTGGAGATGTTTGTGTATTTTTGAATGATTAATTGTGATCTAGATCGATGGTTGGGTTGAGTTTATATTATTGAGAGTTCATATGTTGGGACTATCATGCTAGATCATTTTTAAATAGTGCGTAGACCCACTATGAATATAAATTTTTCTAGTGTTGGTAGGATGTGAGTTTTTGAGTGGAAATGTCATGCAAAGGTTCATGGTTTCATTTGGCCTCATTTAGTTTCAATATCTATCTTTATTCTACATTTTTATTGGGTAGTTTTTAGGGGTATAATGTTTTATTGTAGGGTGAAATTTCACACACTGACACCAAGTTTCCTTAATTTTTAGTAATTTCTTTATGATAGCTTTTTTGGATGACTTTCAGGTTGTTTTTCATGTGATAAATATTTATTTTGTAGGCTATGGGTGGTTTTTTCCTTTTGAATGATTTTTTTCTCAATTTACTAAGATGTATTGTGAATGGTTTACGTATAAGGTGTTTCCAGTTCATTTTATTTCCAACATGGTTTGAATTTCAATGACTACACACATTTTGGTCTTAACCGTGTGAGGAAAATGAGTAACAATACGACTCTTTAGTGGTTTCTAGGGAAAGGCACAAACCATGTGCAAATATTGAAGAAATTATGTGGTATGCATGTGGGACCCTCTTAAATTTTATTAGATACCATTTTACTTGTTGGCACATGGTTTCCAAAATCATTCGGCTAGCCCATGCATGTTCCCATTCTCTATAGTAGGGTGGAAATGGCTTACACACGGTTTGGAAAATAATACAACCAAACCATGTGACATACCCAAATTCATAAAAAATTTCAATTCCATATTTTTACCCTCTTATGTTTTTTATATTATATCAAACCTCCTCCCCTCTATCTAAATTTTGGAACCCAAATGGGGCTACCAATCCAACATATCTTGATTATTCTTCCTCAATGGTTCTTTATCAAGGTTCCAAAGTGTGTTCTTCTTAGATTTTGGTTTTTTCTATCCTTTTATTGTATCCCCTTCTATGTTTTATAGTTTTCATTGGATTGGAACACCCTTTGACAAACCCTATGGGTAGAGGGATTGTGTTATGTTCTGTTACATTTTCTGAGAGGTTGTGTAGTTGCATCTTTGGGCTTGGTTATTAGTTATAATAGGGTTTCGTTTCTTTCACACATTACTAAGGTAGTAGTTTCTATCCATTTCCTCACCATAGAATTCCCATTGATTCACTATCCTTATTAAATAATTTCTGACGGTTTTATTAATATATTTAATGTTCTGTATTGATTTATTATGGTGTTTAATGTGTCTAAGTTGATGAAAATGGGTTTTCAAGGTGTTAATATAATTATGATTAAATGTATATGCATGCATGGTGTTTGATAAAATTCCAAATGGCCTTTGATAATTTAATTGGTTATTTTTAGATAGTTTTAGGCCTCGGTTTGGTCTTTTTATTTTGTATTATAAGTGTAGTTGAGCTATGTATGTAGGGATGGTTCCTTTTTATGGATTACTGCTTATGTGTGGATGCATGTAATTAGTTTTAATGATATTTTTTATTCTTAAATTATAACTACTGGTATTTTAATGAATTTTTATATATTTACCAGTGGATGTGGTCATACAAATATGTGCACATGTTTTAAATTTGGACAGGCACACACCTAATAGCGTGTTTCTATAAAAATGTCCATCTCGAAAACCAAACTTCAAATCACTTACCTTATATTCCTTTTCAAATCCAATATATCTACCAACTGTTTTTTTAATATCATCTAATGTTCGCTAAATGGATTCATGGTCCTATATGTTTCAAATGCGATTTATTAGTATGATCTCTAATAAATGTTCTGTTTGGTACTTTGGGACATGTTTGGTAAACTCATGACTTAAAAAGCTTGTTTTACATCTTCTAATTTTGAACAATGTATTTACTATGGTTTTGGTAATGGTTTTGTTAATAAATAAATTCTCTTTCGAAATGGTGTTATATATATAATTGTTATGGTCCAGTTGGTGAATTGTTATTTTTTGGAAATTTGTTTTAAATTTACGTAATGTGTAGGCCCGATTTGAACATAAAAATGGTTATATGTGTGGTGGAAACCCCAATGATTGTCCTTCCATTGAGGAATATTTCACATATATCATTTCATAGTAGGGAAAAGGCCTGAATGATGGTAACAACTGGTTACACCAATCTTGCGATGAACTCCTCACAATTTTGTAATGAATTATATTGGGATTCATAAACAACATCTAGAGAGTAGACTTATAATTTATTACTTATAATAATAATATGGATTAGAACACATATGTAAGAGGATTTTCCAGGTGGGGTTTTCCAATGGTGAGGATAGTTTAGGGAATTATGGATAGTTATTCACTATAGAGATGCACAATATTCCGGAAGGGGGGCTGAAAAAAGTGAATATTTGAATTTATTCTTGGGGTGTTATAGAAATTTCCATGATTACATATCGATATGAACTTGTTTTATTTTCAAACAATTCAATTACTTGTTTTTCTTTATTTTTTACTACATTTAATATTTCACTTTATTTATGGATTTTTTAGTTATAACATACCATTTCATGTAGTGTTCAATACCCAATCCACTATTCCTTTTTAGTTTCTTTCTCTTACTGTTAAATAGGGTTCAAACTGGGTGAAAAATAATAATTTTTTTTTAGATAGAATATGATTTTTTATTTTAAATCCTTAAATATACAGGATAATATATTTATTTTTTAGTGATAATAAAAATATTTTCTTATATGTTTTTCAATATATATTTTATTTACTATTTAATGAATGGAAATTAATGGATTCATAGTTCTTACCTATGAATCTATTTAATTCTCACACCATATTTATGCCACTGGACATCATTATACCAGATCTATTAAGGAGGTCTTTCTATTTTTCATGTTTTCCTATAAAAAAGACATGTTTTAAGGATGGTGGTGACTAGTAGGTAATATGGAGATAATATTGGTCCTCTTTTGGTTTCAATTTGGGTATTTTTATTATTTCATTTTTTATGGGGCTTTTTTATTTGGTTTATGGTATATTTATTGATCCTTGGTTATTTATTGTCTAAATTGTGTGCTCTATTTTTATTCATTTAAAATAGTTTATATTTGGTTAAGTCAATCCCAGGTGTATGATATTATTTTATTGGTAGTATTTTATAGCACATGAGGATTGAGATTGCATCTCATGCCTTATCATAGGTGACCTCAGGAGACCAGTTTGGGGTGACCCCGTTTGGTTCTAGACAAATATGAAATAACAAAATTTTTTTCTTAAATTACATGGTTTTTTAGAGAATATATATTTTAATATCCATAAATAATTAAAATCAAGTAATAAAAATTATATATATCCATTAAATACATCTATATAACTATCAATGATTGATATTAATGGAAAATAGAATACATTACTTTATGGATAGGTAGTCTATACATAATAAAGATGGATGTTTTTTATTTATCATATATATAATTGAGAGAGAAATGTTTTTGACCATTAACATAACAAAATTTCAATATAGAAATGATTATTTTATAATCATATTAATATGATTTTAGACTATTTGTAGGAGGTATTCAATTAAAGATACTCGAAATTGACCAATAAATCAATTTTATATTATTTCCATATCATCGTTTATATTTCACTTATACCCTTATTGAGATGGGAGTTTGAAAATATGAGTATGTATGTCATAGGGATGACTTTAGTTTGGTTATTTATTCATTTATTTTTTAAATTATGAGCTCAAGAAGTATTTATAATTTATAATAAGAGGTTACCATACCTATGTTTTGGGGATGTATAATTGTAAATACACATATAATTATTACAAAATATATTCTATAATAATATAATATAAGACAAAAATGAAAATAATATTAATATAATAATGATATTCCCATATTCCAATAGTCCAATGATATTTTTGTATGCATTATTTTAACATAATAATGAACTCTTAGGTTAACAACTCTTTTAACCTTTTTAAAACATATCATTGTGATAAGTTACTTAGTCTTTGTGGTCAATAATTATTTTATCAAATGTAAATTAGATAATATGAAGAAAATTGTAGATATTCAAGTCCATTTTCTATTTATTTGACAAAATACAAGATTTTTATGCATTTAAGTCAATTAATGAAATATTGTTTAACAAAATATATCATTGAATTGATCAATTGTACTCTCCATAAATTTTAACAAAAAAATATATATCTACATGGGGTTTAAAAAATATTATTTAAAACATTACAATAATTTTATTTCTCACATTAATAATCATTTATGACATTATATCATCAATTACTCATCATTTTTAGTATTTTGAAACTATTTTCTATGATTTTATTCTTCTTTCAGAAATGCTTCACTAGTCTTGCGTATGTATTTAGGGTAATTATGCCACCAATAAAAATTTAAAATATACTGTTATAGAAATATAAAGTTATAAATATTTAAAATAAAAAATTCTAACTATTCAATTTTTACCCTAATAGATCATATTATAGATATTAAAATAAATAGGTTTTCATTTTATAATTAACAATAATAAAAATTAATATACAAATCAATATCATAGTAAAATGGGGCCAAATTTCTATATTCTATATGATAATAATATTTTTTGTGGATATGAACTAATATACTAAAATAAATTCATAATATATTCTCATTATGAGACCTTATATCATTGTTTTAGCATCTTTCATCCCATTTTCAATTTAAATAAGTGTTAAATTTTTTTGATGGATAATATTTATTATGAAAAAATGAAACATAACTCATTTTTACATTTTAAAATTATGATCTCTAATATGGATTCCATTTTTTATGTTATTATTTAAAGAAATGAAAAATTATTTTAGTATAAGTTCTGAAGAAATAATGAAGAATCATTTTTAGAATAAATACACGTTTAAAATAAAAAAAGTATTAAAAAATATAATATTATATTACAATTAATAATATATATTCATGTTTAATTTAATGATCATTATTTTAAATTAAAAACAACTAAAATTTGTAATGAAGATTTTGGAAATATAATTATATTATATGTAAATATAATATTGTTCATTTTATTGTAAAAATATCATAGATTTAAAAATAGTTAGACATAGTTATATATGATCAGAAATATATTCCAAAATTAATTATCAAACAAATTAAATATATAGCTAGCCTATAAAAATTGTTTCATAAACATTAATTTCATTCTTATATCATGAAAATTCCATAAATGTTACCCCATTCTAAAAAATGATGTAACGCCCCGACCCCAGTTACCCAAAGTCTGTGCATTATTGCGTAACATTGGCATGATCACAAAAGATCATGTCTCGAAAGACTGATTAGTTTAGTTATAAATCCCCAGCCTTAAAACATACTTGATCTTGAGTTATTACAAGATTACACATTGAGGATCTTATCAAGTTTAGAGTTTTAGAGAATTAGATCATGAAACATGCATTACATTCCACATTTAAACAATGTGGTTACATAAATGACAGTATTCATTCTTCTAATCAATGGAAACATATTGAAAATAAAACATGGATTCTTTCTTGACACATCCTTGACACTATCATCACATCATGTACCTTTCCCTTGACCTGTGAAAAACATTTCAAAAACATGGGATGAGCATAAAAATCTCAGTAAGGGTTATAAAAATATGGAAGGGAAACATGAGTTCATATATACATAAGAATGAAATCATACTTTACCCATAAAACATAGGCACTTTAACATACCTCATAAAATCATGAATAAATCATAGAAATCATAAGACATAAAGGTAACTTGAGGCATTTATAACATTCTAACATAGGGATTAACCCTCATGGTTACGTTTGGAAAACCCATCACAGTATATTCCCTAAATCTCTTCAAATAAACCTTAATGTTTCACTCCTTCGCGTTACCCAATGCATTGGAGAGCTATATCTGGCTCCCCCGCCCTTAGATTATCACGGAACCACCCATTCTTCATAACATTTCCCAAGAACCACAACATAATCGTATCACATAAAACATGAATAAAGGAAACATAACATTTCCACATTTCAATCACAATATAACATTTTAGGATATTGGAATAATGAATCCATTAAAAACCCATTTTCAAAACCATTTAAAACATTTAATAAAGAGATTTCTGAATCAAAGTGTCCCATACCACCTTGAAGCTTTTAACATTTTAAACCATTAATATCCATATAAATAATTACTGAAAACCATTTTGAAAACATGGATATTAAAAAGAACAAATAATTAAAACATTTAAAGTGATATTTTGGTTAAAGGGGTTTTACCAAAATTAGAGACACTTGAATAAAATAATTGAGGAATAACATTTAATCAGAACTTTATAATATCATGAGAATAAATTGATTCATTATATAATATTCCAAATTATAGTATATACACCATATATGAGTGAATTTGTTCATAACAACAATGAAGTCTCAATAGAGATGTAAAATGGGATGAAATCCCTTATAAAGAAGGTATCCTTAAATTAAGGACAAATCAATCTCAAAATTATGTGTGAAAAATATAAATACATCAAATATAATTGTATATTAATTGTAAAACAATAAAATTTCATTCACACATATTAAAATGATCACATATTCAATAACTACATGTTGAACCCAAAGAAATTGAAATTGGGATAAAAAGTTCCCTTGGTAAAAATCGACTACCTAACGGTGTCACTTCAAAAATTAAGAAAATGAGTTGATAAGAGATAAAAAGGGAATATAATCACATGGAAATAAAATTTACATCAATCAGGATATAGAAGAACATATCCCAACATAATAGTATGTGAAATAAAAGACATAACAAATGAAGTCTTTTAAAAAGTGGAGGGTGAAAGGTTCCCTTACCGACTTGGGTAACTTTCGAAAAGTACACCCCATCGAAGAAGTGTCATAAAATGAATATGTAAATACCCATAAATGGAATTATATTACAAAAGGAGTTTAATAATGGTCAGTACATAAACCACTCCAAGGAAATTGTGGAAAATGTATCATAAATCTCACGGGAATAAAAGTGCGATGAAAAATCTCTTACGAAAACTCAGCAGCCTAACAGTGCCACTTAAAACATCCAAAATGGATTGATGAGAGAGAATAGGGTCTCCCATCATATGAACATAAAAATTACAGTATTATTAATATAAAATAACATCCCAATAACAAGAAAGATGAGCTTATAAGGAATGACATAAAAGAGTGTACCTAAAAAGAAAGAGAGGAGTAGGATCCCTTACCTCATGTCCAACTTGTCTTGTTCGTTTCTTTATATTCCTAAATAATAAACTTTGTTCAATTAATAATTGCCTAAGTACATCCTTTATATATTATTATTCAGTTCATATAACATATTATAATGTTATAATAATTGTTTAATAATGTTAGTTCATATAAGACGTTTTTTCCGATGTTTGGTACATGAGTCAAAAATGAACTGGTTTGAAAAAAGATTTCCCATGTAGTTATAAGTAAATAATTTCCAGAATAGTATTAATGATTAAAATAGCAGATATATCCAGTAAATATTCATTTCATACTATTCCATATCATTTGGAGATAAAAAAATGAAAATCACCGTTCATGGAGACGGTAGGCCGTACGTACGCATGAATGCTACTTTCATTTTTTGTCATATTAATGGAATTAAAACAAAATGAGAGTGATATATATATGTTATAATTCCAGAATTATATCCATAATTTTGATGTAATATATTAAATATATATCCATTATATATATGTACTTATAATATTACATAACATTTTGAGATAAGAAATGAAATGTACCATTCATGGAGACAGTAAGCTGTACGTACGCATGAACGCTACTTCCATTTCTATTTCATATTTAATGGAATTAAAACATAATGATAAATAATAGTATTTTAATTCCAGTATGGTATCATATATAATATTATTAAATATATCCTTTATACATACCACATATGGTATTAACGAATCAAATCACTTTGAGGGGGCGGTAGTCCGCACTTCCTTAAATGAAGATATCGCGTTTAACCATAATGGAAACCATAAAGGTATGACCAAAATGAAAAATACATAAGTTTAAGGAAAATATAAACATATTATATATCACATATAAATATATTGTCATCTTAATGGCCACCTTTGAAGGTGTTAGAAGAATGTTGAACAATCATCGTTTCGGGAGGCAGAAATTCGCCATCCACGGAAACAGTATGTTCTTTAACCATTAGATGTAGGTGTGTGTAATTTGAGATCGAATACTTATTATAACAACAAACTAGTATATTTAAGATACTGGATTTGTGACAAAATAAATTAATAAGAAGTTTTTAGGGGGTTGGAGAAGCAAAATAAAACAAAAGGACTCAAGTGAAGACATTATCTTAAAATCGGGTAACTCCCTTTGGTTTGAGCTCAAAGGCTTCTTTGGGAAGACTTATGACCAAAGTGAGGCATAAAGGAGTAATCAAGGGAGGTGGAGAGACAAAATGGGCAGAGGGTTTTCGAGCCAAAGGCTTTGGGAGTGTGGGTAAGGAGGTAGAGGTGGGGGCCTTTTATAAGAGGAGAGGAGGGGCACTCTTGTAATGTCACAAAATGTTACTTTATTTTCAAAAAGAGTTTCAGATTTTAAAGGTCCCACATTGATGTATTTCTAGGATAAGTAGATGAGGATTAGAAATCCACTTATCCAATAGGTTTTGGACATGTTTAGGTCTTATATATTACACTATCTTTCCATTTTATTTAAATCGTTAAATAATGAGGTCATCGCTGCATCATAATGACGTCATAAATAATTAAATTTATTTATTGTCTAAAAATTAAAAAAAATACTACGATGTAGGAAATAGTTTTATCTTTCCATGTAATATTTATAGTCAAAATTCTGATTTGTATAACCCCATGTACAAATTGTTTTAGTAAAACATTTCATGTTTGTCTCATTTTTACTTTAACTTTAAATAAAAAGATATTAATGTCATTTTCCAACCAATGTTGCTTCATGGGGTCCCCAAGTTGACCCATGGGTTTTCCTGGTAGACCATGACACATACAATGAGGTTAGGACATGTTTCAAGTTCATTTAATATTATTAAAACATTATATTTACCTTAAACTACACTAATTACCTCTAATCGCGATTAAAAACTTAATAAGTTAATATTCACCAAAAAATAATTTTTATCCCATTAAACCACATTTTACTTCTTAATGAAAACCATGTATGTCGGATTTTTGTAATTCAATACACAAAGATAGAAAAATTTCATTTAAACGGAAAAATCAGTTTTTATAAGTACCACTTAGTGGTTTCACTATTCATCAAAAATTGAAGTTTTTCAGAAAAATCCCAAAAATTCACCCTAAGATATATTTTATATTCTGAATTAAAATATGAAGTCTATTTTAGGAAATTCAAAACTTATAATTAACATTAATTAATTTAATAATTAATTCCCGCTATCATGACAAATAGCGTGTTTTTATGAAACAATAAGTATCAAAAGTTTGACACTAGTTTAAGTCCGATTTCTAGGTGAAATTAATTCCAACGACCACTATTGGATTTAATGGTAAAAATATATTCTAATTGAACTTTAAAAACAATTAAAAAGATAATATAATCATATAAATAAATTTTATTAAAAAGATGTTTTGAATTAAAATACAGCATTTTACACTATTCATTAAAAAAATGAACTTTATCGGAAAGATACCAAACATTTACACAAAGTAAATTTTGATGTTCCGATTCTAAAGAAGAGTTTTATTTGGTCAAAATAGAATGTATAAGAGTGAAAAAAACTATATTTAATGAAGGTTCGCCATCAAAAGGCCATAAGTGAACCTTTAGTGAAAACTAGGGCATATACGCCTAAAATTGAATTCTTTCCGTATTTTAAGCCTTTATCCTTTATTGGATAAATGTAAAAATATTTAAAAACATATATAATCATATTTTAGTTATTTATATCCATTCCCTCCAATACAATGGCTACATGTTAACTACCATTTAAAATAATATTATTTTATTATTAGAGTGCAACGTAAGATTCCCAAGAAACTCGTTGGTGCGTGTTGGGTACGCCATCGAGCATAGTGTCCCCTTTAAAATCATATTAATATTTTATTCACAAATATGGATAAATATGAAAATTCCATATTATTTATTTACCTAGGGTGTTACATTAGTAGCCTTGGAAACACTAGATACATTCATAAATGTTACATTACATCATAAAGTGAAAAACTACAATAACAAAGTCTCCATAGTCCTCACTCATATACTCTTCTGACTATCATAGCAGATCATTCATAAAATACTTCTTCACATCATGGAAAAAATTAAAACATTTAAAGGGGTGTTCTCAGATGCTCAGTAAGGATAACAATATAGCGGAAGCTTTAATAAATAAACATTAACATTTAAAACGATGTATAACTAAAACAAAATCTTTTTTAAACATTAACATAAGAATAATATGGCAAAAGTAAAATTAAATAATTCCATTTACTTACTCACATGGATATTCCAATAGTCGAATAATCACATGAAATATCAATAACCACTTTAATAATGATGGAATGCATAATGCCAGACTATCATAACTACGTAGTCAAGGCCTCATTCCAAGACCACAAATTAGATTTTGTCAAGGCCTCGTGCCAAGACACCAGTTTGTCTCATGAGACCTACCGATGCATCGAGGAGCTATAGCGGGCTCCACCCGTCACTTATTAAGTCCAATGCATTCCTCAAATGAACAGGTTTAAACATATCATAAACCATAACATAATTGTATCACATAAAATGTGCATAAAGGAAACATAACATTTCCACAGTTCAATCACAAGATATAAATACAAAACATTGATATAATATAAACCTTATCAAAACCAATTTCAATACAAAAATAAATGAAAATTAAAACATGGTATTTATTTTTCATTTAAAAAATGTTATGGCTTGTAGAGGAATCCGAAACTCAAATAATGGTTATGGAGGTGGAGAAGTCATTGTCGCCGCATACGTACGACAAGAAAAACATTCCTTTTTTCGTTTAGTAAAACGGTTCTTATAAAAAGATCCCTTTTGAATAAACATAAAAGTCAAAGGGGTTTATACATCGTATTAAAGAAACATGTGTATAAAACAAAATATGCCTCAATGAATGGAGATTAAGACAAAGTTCCATACAAAGATCATTTTTTAAATAAAATAGATATATTATGTGTATTCACTCTAATTAAACATAATGAAATTACAAATACAAGATAGGATATAATAATATCATGACATAATTAGAATGTAGGAGATTAACCCAAAGAATAGAAATTGTGTTAAGAAGTTCCCTTACCTCGTGTTCGACTTGACTCGACCACTATTTATCCTCCTGAATAATAAACTAGAGTTAATATCTACATTCTTAAGAACCTTTTTCATGTTCATTATTCTTTTTATATCACTTATTACTTTTTTATGAGCATTATGTAATTATTTAAGTTAATAACGGCCGTTTTGTCGATCATTGGTACTTGAGTCAAAAATAAACTTCTTATAATTACACTTTGTTCATGTGGTAATATATCCATTGTATCCATAATTATATTCATGATTTATATATCATATACATCATATATATACAGTATATACATTCATTTATAATATTGGATAACATTTAGAGGAAAGAAATGAAATGCACCGATCATAGAGACGGTAAGTCGTACGTACGCATGAACGCTAATTTCTTTTCCACTTTGTTTTTAATGGAATGAAGATATAATTATATAAAGGTATAATATAAGTCCAGTATAATATAATGTATAATACCATTTACTCCATCCTTTATACATACCACATATGGCATTAACGATTCAAATCACTTTGAGGGGGCGGTAGTCCGCACTTCCTAAAATGAAATTATCGCGTTTACCCATAATGGAAATCATAAAGGTATGACATAAATGAGAAATACAGAAGAATAAGAAAAATATAAACATAATATATATCATATATAAATATAGTGACATCTTAATGGCCACCTTTTAAGGTGTTATATGAGTTTTGAACAATCATCGTTTCGTGAGGCAGAAATTCACCATCCACGAAAACAATATGTTCTTTTACCATTAGACGAAGGTGTGTGTAAGTTTAAACCAAATCCTTATCATAACAACATCCTATTATATTTTAGATACTGGTGTTGTTACAAAATAAAGGAATAAAAAGAGTTTAAGTGGGTGGAGGAGCAAAATAAAACAAAACAACATTAGAGAAGACCTTACCTTAAAATCGGGTAAATCGTTTTGATTTGAGCCAAAGGCTTCATTGGGAAGACTTCTGCCAAAAGTGAGGCTTCTAGGTGTAAGGGAGGGAAGTTTAGAGAGTATGTGGGAAGAGGTTGGCCGAGCCAAAAGGCTTGAATATGTGAATAAAGTGGTAGAGGTGGGGGCCTTTTATAAGAGGAGAGAAGGGGCACTCTTGGAATGATTGAAATTTTACTTTATTATGAAATGATTTTTCGGATTCTAAAGGTCCCACACTTATATATTTCAAGGATAAAGTGATAAGGGTACGATATATACTCATCCAATAGGTTTTTGACAAGTGTAAGTCTTAGATTTTACATTATATATTCATTTTATTTAAATCGTAAATTAATGTGGTAATCACTGCATCATCATTGTGTCATAAATAAAATAATTTATATGATGTCTAAAAATTATAGAAAAAATATCATTATTTATAAATATTTTTATCTTGACAATTAATATTTATAGTCAAAAATATGACTTGTATAACCCCATTTAAAAATTGTTTTAGTAAAATAACTCTTGTTTATGACATTTTTATTCTAAATTAAATAAAAAGTTTTTAATGTCCTTTCCCTACCAAAGTGGCTGCATGGGGTCCCCAAGTTGACCCATGGTTTGTCGTGGTCGTCCATGACTCATCCAATAGGGATAGGAAAAGTTTCAAGCTCATTTCCTATTATTATAACATTATATTTACCTTAAATTTCACTAATTACCTTTAATCGCGATTAATTAAACTTAAAAATTACTATTCACCAAAAAATTATTTTAATCTCATTGAACCACATTTTACAACCTAATGAAAACCATGTATGTCGGATTTTTGAATATCAAATAACAGAAGTGGTAATATTTCATTTAAAAAAAATCAGTTTTTTAACTACCACTTAGTGGTTTCACAATTCATCAAAAATTGAAGATTTTCTGAACAATGCCAAAATTTCACCCTATGCTATAATTGATATTCTGAATTCAAAAATAATTTCTATTTTAAAAAATTCCAAACAAATAATTATTATTAATTAATTTTATAATTAATTCCCGTTGTCACAACAACTAGCGTGTTTTTAAGAAACAATATATATCAAAAGATTGACAATCGTTTATGTCCAATTTCAAAGTGAAATTAATTCTAATGAACACCATTGGATAAAATGGTAAAAATATATTCTATTTACACTTTATAACCACTCAATAGTATAATTTATCATTATAAATTATTTTGATTAAAAAAGTTATTTTAAGTAATTTTCACTATTCATAAAAAATTGGAAGTTCTCAGAAAAATACCAAAAATTAAACATAGGCTAATTTCGATATTCTGAATGCATAAATTAAGTCCATTTAGAAAGATAAAATATATATAATTTCAAAAAGTGGGTATTCCTATTCATAACTGTTACATTGATTGGTCGCGGTGTTTTAGAATCTCGAACTCGCATACAATGCAAGCTATTGCATTATTGAAAGAGAAGCGTATCGTGGATGTTCGGGGTGTTACATTCTCCCCTCCTTCAATAAATTGCATCCTCACAGTTTGAAAATTTTCATTTAAAATAAAATGTTGAAAATAGAAAATACCTTTGTAGAAAACCCACATCGGAAATAGGGTTAATAAAAATATAACTTTAAAAGATAGAAAGATAAGTACAAAGGTCACCTGAGATAGCCCATACTAGGATTCTATGAAAATATGGATATGGAAGAAAAACAAACCATCACATTTTGATGGAGAGTTGTAGAAAACATGATTAGTATAAAGTTAACCATAAGAAAATCACAAACTTGTGATGGGTTAAACGGTCATTGAATCCCCTATTGGAAAAGTTAACTGGCAACGTTTTTGTTTTAAGTTACCCTTTATAAAGTTGAGGAATTTATTTAAAAGATTTAATAAGAACGTAAGGGAATATACATACTTGTCATGTAGACATTCATTCTTTAATAAATTTTTACCACAAACCCATCTTTCACTCAAAATGGTAACAGAACTCAAAAATATTCTATTTATCCTAATTTTATAAGGTTATAAATATTACCACATACCATCTAGATTAGGAAAAAAAATTTGTAACAACCAGGGACTTCCTGTAGGCTAGTGGTAGGTAATAAAGTCCTATTGCACTATGGTTGTGGGTTCGATTCCTGCAGCATTGTCCGACGTGAAGGGTTATTCCCCACTCTGCAGGTTGTCCTTTTCCTAAAACTATAGTATTATAATATTCCAAAAATAATCTTCAGAAATGTTTTAACCTTAAACAATAGGATTTAAAGTTCAACTTAATCCACCCCATCCTTTATAGTTATCCAAAATAACTCTTTCCAGAATTTCTCTAAAAGGTCTCTTAATTCCAAAATAAATTTATCAGATTCCCCAAAGTAATGTTTCTCTTATTGTCACATACTAAAAATACGATTACCTTCATCATATTAAAACCTTAATGAAAAAACAAGTACTGGAGTACAATCCTTATATATATCACATTATCCTTATTACCAGAATATAATCCTTGAGACCAAAAGCACCAATACATTAATTATTCCACTTTTACTTTAGTAATAGCATAAGATTGTCCTTGATCCATTGGCCTTTTTTTAGGTAAGTTTCCCTGACGCTTAGGACATTCATTTGAATAATGCCCCATTTTCCTAAAATTTTAGCATTCAACATTGATAGCCACTTTCTTTCCCATACAATCACGAGCCTGGTGACCTTTCTCTCCACATTTGTAAAAAACTCCCATTCCCTTTAGGAATGTACCAAGGTGATTGTTCCCACAATTATAAAATAATGGAAAATCCTTCTTTCCCTTTTACCCTTTATCTGCCTCTTGTTCCACTGTTCTCTTCTTCTCTTACTTTACTTTGTTGTCATAAGACTTAGAGAATTCTTTTTCTGTCTTGATAGCACAAGAGACAATATCTTCATACGATGAGAAGGATTGTGATACTAAATATCGACGAAGAAATGGTATTAACCCATCAAAGAAACGATAAATCTTACTTCTTTGGTTACTTATATAATCTGTGGCATGCCTCGCTATCCGTGTAAAGTTAGCCTCATACTTTGCGACATTCTAATCCTCCTTCTGCCTCAGACTCAGAAATTGGCTTTCCATATCTGCTCGATGGTCATGTGGAAAGTATTTCTCTATGAAATGATCTTTGAACTCTCTCCATTACATACATGATACTTCTTTATCTTCCTTTGTGTTTTGAATCAGCGACCACCATTGATTGGCATCTCCAGTAAGGCGGTAAAATGCTATGACAACATTCTCCCTTTCGCTACTCCCCAAGGCATGGAATATTTTCTCTAAGGAGTTTATCCATTGATAAACTACTAATGGATTTGTACCCCCATTAAATATTTGTGGTTGTTGCATCATGAAGCTGTATAACATTGATCCTCTACGTTGCGGATTAGGGTGCTCCATACAAGTAAGGTTATTATTCATAACCTGAGTGAGTTTTCCCAATACGGTAATAAGTTGATCATCACCAGCTGTATCTCCAGATCCACAATAATTATCTTGAGCAGGAGGGAAAACCCTACACAGAGTGCGTGCATTGATACAGTTTCCATTCCTTCCAATAGGTGCCATTTCTAAACAATTGAACAATCTAGATTAGTTTTGAATCAAAATACATAATTCCATACTTGTAAAATCCTTAACATAAATTGAAATATTTATGGATATAATCCATAAAAATGTTTTCTTTGAGGTAGTATATACTCATAACACTTCATAGTGGTTTGTAAAGAAAATGAGAATTATCCTAAGCATATCTCACGGGAGTGTCGTAACCAAGAGTGCAACAAGGCCCGTTGTCGTGCACCAGTTCCCGTTTGAGTCTAGCTCGAAGCGGTGTTTTCTGGTTTTACTCCTAGGTACATTTGTGCCAGAGAAACCTCTACATGCTCATATCCGGAAATGGATGTATTTCTTGGAAAAATCACAAAATCTCTACAACAAAAAAATTCTACGAATTTAATCTATACTAATACACAAAGTCTATCTTTGGGCTATGTGCTCTAATCAGAGTTTATCTAAATCTAGCTTCCAAGGTTAGTACTAAACTGCCTCTGATACCAACTGTAACGCCTCAACCCATGTTACCCAGAGTCGGTGCATTATTGCGTAACATTGGCATGATCACAAAAGATCATGTCTCGAAAGACCGATTAGTTTAGTAGCCTTGGAAACACTAGATACATTCATAAATGTTACATTACATCATAAAGTAAAAAACAACAATAACAACGTCTCCATAGTCCACACTCATATCCTCTTCTCACTATCCATACAGGTCATTCATGAAATACTTCTTCACATCCTGGAAAATATTAAAACATTGAAAGGGAGAGCTCAGATGCTCAGTAAGGATAACAATATAGAGGAATCTTTCATAAATAAACATTAACAGTTAAGGCGATGTATAAAAAAACAAAATCATTTTTAAACATTAACTTCAGACTAATATGGGAAACTTAAAATGAAATAATGCCATTTACTTACTAACATGGATATTCTACTAGTCTAATAATAACATGAAATATCAATAACCACTTTCATAATGATGGAATGCATAATTCCAGACTATCATAACCACGTAGTCAAGGCCTCGTGCCAAGGCCTCCAATAAGATTTTATCAAGGCCTCGTGCCAAGACACTAGTTTGTCTCATGAGACCTACCGATGCATCGAGGAGCTATAGCGGGCTCCACTCGTCACTTATTAAGTCCAATGCATTTCAAATATGAACGGTTTTAAACATATCATAAACCATAACATAATCGTATCATATAAAATGTGCATAAAGAAAACATAACATTTCTACATTTCAATCACAAGATATCAATACAAAACATTGATATAATAAAAACCTTATAAAAACCATTTTCAATACCAAAATAAAATAAAATTAAAACTTGGTATTTATTTTTCATTTGAAAAAAGTTATGGCTTGTAGAGGAATCCGAAACTCAAATAATGGTTACGGCGGCAGAGAAGTCATTGTCGCCACATACGTACGACATGAAAAACATTCCTTTTTTTCATTTAGTAAAACGCTTCATATAGAAATATTCCTTTTGAATAAACGTAAAAGTCAAAGGTGGTTTATACACCGTATAAAAGAAACTTGTGTATAAAACAAAATAATCCTCAATGAATGGAGATTGAGACAAAGTACCTTACAAAGATCAATTTTTAAATAAAATAGATATATTATGTGTATTCACTATAAGTAAACATAATGAAATTACAAATACAAGATAGGATATAATAATATCATGAAATAATTTTAAAGTATGAGATTAACCCAAAGAATAGAAATTGGGTTAAGAAGTTCCCTTACCTCGTGTCCGACTTGACTCGACATCTCTTTAACCTCCTGAATAATAAACTAGAGTTAATCGTTACCTTAATAAGAACATTTTTGAAGATCATTATTCCATTTATATCACTTATTACCGTGTCATGAGCATTATGTAATTATTTAAGTTAATAACGGTCATTTTGTCGATCTTTGGTACTTGAGTCAAAAATAAACTTCTTATAATAACACTTTGTTCATGTGGTAATAAATACATTGTACCCATAATTATATTCATGATTTATATATAATATACATCATATATATCCAGTATATACATTCATTTATAATATTACATAACATTTAGAGGTAAGAAATGAAATGCACCGTTCATGGAGACGGTAAGCCGTACATACGCATGAACGCTAATTTCATTTCTATTTCGTATTTAATGTAATGAATTTATAATTATATAAAGTTATAATATAATTCCAGTATAATATAATGTATAATAACATTTACTCCATCCTTTATACATCCCACATATGGCATTAACGATTCAAATCACATTGAGGGGGCGGTAGTCCACACTTCCTAAAATGAAATTATCGCGTTTACCCATAATGGAAATCATAACGGTATGAAATAAATGAGAAATACAGAAGCATAATAAAAATATAAACATAATATATATCATATATAAATATAGTGACATCTTAATGGCCAACTTTGATGGTGTTATATGAGTGTTGAACAATCATCGTTTCGTGAGGCAGAAATTCGCCATCCATAGAAACAATATGTTCTTTAACCATTAGACGAAGGTGTGTGTTAGTGTAAACCAAATACTTATAATAACAACATCCTAGTATATTTTACATACTGTTGTTGTTACAAAATAAAGGAATAAAAAGAGTTTAAGGGGGTGGATAAGCAAAATAAACCAAAACAACATTAGAGAAGACATTACCTTAAATTCGGGTAACTCTTTTGGATTTGAGCCAAAGGCTTCCTTGGGAAGACTTATGTCAAAATTTAGGCTTCTAGGAGTAAGGTATATAAGTATATAGAGTATTTGGGAGAGTTTGGTCGAGCCAAAAGGCTTGAATGTCTGAATAAGGTGGTAGAGTTGGGGGCCTTTTATAAGAGGAGAGAAGGGGCACTCTTGGAAAGATTGGAATGATACTTTATTATGAAATCCTTTTTCGGATTATAAAGGTCCCAAACTTATATATTTAGAGGATAAGGTGATATGGGTTCAAAATATACTCATCCAATAGGTTTTTGACATGTGTAAGTCATTGATTTTACATTATCTTTTCGTTTTATTTAAATCGTTATTTAATGAGGTAATCGCTGCATCATCACTGTGTCATAAATAATTTAATTTATATTATGTCTAAAAATTATAGAAAAAATATCATGATGTATGAAATCTTTTTATCTTTCTAATTAATATTTATAGTCAAAAATATGACTTATATAACCCCATTTAATTTTTTTTAGTAAAACAACTCTTGTTTGTGACATTTTTATTTTAACATTAAATAAAAAGTTTTTAATGTCTTTTCCCACCCAATGTGGCTCCATGGGGTCCCCAAGTTGACCCATGGTTTTTTTGGTCGGCCATGACTCATCCAATAGGGGTAGAACAAGTGTCAAGGTAATTTCCTATTATTATAACATTATATTTACCTTAAATTTCACTAATTACCTTTAATCGCGATTAATAAAACTTAAAAGTTACTATTCACCAAAAAATTATTTTAATCCCATTGAACCACATTTTAAATCCTATAGAAAACCATGTATGTCGGATTTTTGAAAATCAAATCACAGAAGTGGTAATATTTCATTTAAACGAAAAATCAGTTTTTTAACTACCACTTAGTGGTTTCACTATTCATCAAAAATTGATGTTTTTCAGAACAATGCCAAAATTTCACCCTAAGCTATAATTGATATTATGAATTCAAAAATGATGTATATTTTACAAAATTCCAAACATATAAGTTTCATTAATTAATTTTATAATTAATTCCCGCTGTCACAACTAATAGCGTGTTTTTAAGAAACAATATATATCAAAAGATTGACAATCGTTTATGTCCAATTTTAAAGTGAAATTAATTATAATGACCACCATTGGATAAAATGGTAAAAATATATTCTAATTACACTTTATAACCACTCAATATTATAATTTATCATTATAAATTATGTTGATTAAAAATGTTTTTTTATGTATTTTTCACTATTCATAAAAAATTGGATGTTCTCAGAAAAATACCAATAATTCAGCATAGGCTAATTTAAATATTCTTAATCCATAAATGAAGTCCATTTTGAAATATAAAATATATATAACTTAAAAAAGTGGGTATTCCTTTTCATAACTTTTGCTTTGATTTTTCGCGGTGTGTTAGAATCTCGAACTTGCGTACAGTGCAAGCTATTGCATTATTGAAAGAGAAGCGTATCGTGGAAGTTTGGGGTGTTACAAATGATAATTTTTTAATTTTCAACCTTAAATTATTTATTTAAGAAAAATAATGAAAATTCACTCTAAAATAATTTTTGATATGTTTAGTACAAAAATAAAATTCATTTCATAAAATTAAATGTATTAAAATTGTAAAATTATATTATAACTGAAAAATAAAAAATAATAGGAAAAACCATATTTATAAAAAAACATTTGTTTAAATTTGTAATTATTTTTCATGTAATGTGAATTAATTAATGTCTTTCGAATTTGAGATATTTATTCTATTTCAAAAAATATATAAATATAAATTTTGGAATAAATTTCAACATATATTTCGTAAAATGGTTATTCCTATCCTTAACAATGAAATGTGAAACTGGGATATTACTGTCCTTTGTTAATAATAATATTTTTATAGTATATCTTTGTAATTTGAATCATTTTTTTGTGTGGGTTAGATACTACCCGTCATAGTATTTATTTAAAATAATAATCACTCTAAAAACTCAATTTGTTACATTATATCCCACACCCACCAATATTTTTTTATCTCAATTTAATCATTTGTTCAAAAAAAGGATTAAATCATTTTTAGACTTAACTATAAAAAGTTGGTGATATGTATTCATAGTTGTATTATAATAAATTATAATAAACACAATTTATTTTTCCTTTTGAAAATGAATTTAATGAAAATGTTAGGACAACAAAAATAACATTTTCTAAATATTCCATAAACCATGTATTTAATATAGTGAAACTTGTAAATGGGAATGAGAATCATAAATTGTAACTTCATAGTCAAGTAATTTTTTTCCATATAAGAATTGATTGATATATCTTCATACTCTTTTAAAGTTAAGGATTTATTTTACCATTAACAAAGTGAATGTGAGATTATATATTCACATGAAATCATCCTAAAATGTCATCTTTTTTTTGGTGTTTAAAACTTCTTCCAACGTATTGTTTATGTAATGATAAAAAAAACCATGATCAAATTTTCTTGACAAAATAAAGAATATTCTCTTTTAATGGATAACAAGATCCAAACAATGATGTAAAATTATTCCTGATATTTCTACCTATTAAGAAACAATAAACTATTTTTCAAATTTTAATATAATCTAAAAAATTAATGAACATTAATACATAAATCACTAAAACCAAAACAATAATATACTATGATCAAATTAAATCATCTCATAACTAATTATCCTAAAAACACTTCCAAATACGATTGACCAAACATAAAACCCAAAATATTAATGTTTTTATGACATATTTTCAATGAAAAAAATAAAATTTAACCTTAAAAATATAAATATCCCCTAAATTCCTATACTATAATCATATAATCCCTAATATATATTAATTATTCCCAAAAAAATAAATTAAATCACCATAAAAAGACAATGAAAACATATAATCTTCTACAATATAACTCAGTATTTATTTTTCAAATGAAATTACATCATATAAAATATTATTCCACTTAAATTCATTACATTATGTATCAAAAATATTTATCTTCCTCATAATAACCATAATAACTTGGTTAATGAATAACATTTCAATATCATAAATTAAAATATATGTTAAACCATATATTCATATCAACATTAATTTCCTCATCATACAATAAAATATTAAACTTGATGGTTATGTGCTTCATCATTCTTTTGTCCCCAATGACATTATCCCTGAATAACATGACACTAAATAACTTTTTAAACCTAATTATTATATATACTTCAATGATATGTTGAAACCTAGTAAACATTTCCCAAAATTTCATCAGGCACCTAAAAATACCATAACATAAGACCTCAAAATTATATCTATGCCATTAAACATACTATGATCATTAACATTATCAATATATAAAAAATTCATTAACTATAAAAATATCCCCATCTAATAACATAAAAACTCCCAATGTATTATAATGAATTATCTGATACCAATTAAGATAGCCTTATACCCATACACCTTGATATGGTGTTTCATACTTATTCTTTACAATCATGAAATAACAAAAACTGATGTTATCATATTTTAACTATCCCAAAATATAAAATCTTTACCCAATATGGCGTCATGTACATACACAATACCTTTGATGATTGGAATTTTAATTAATTAAGAAACAAATTCACATAAAAAAATGACATTCCCCTAAAATGGTAATTTTTTATATTATACCATGACTCTCATGTTTTATTGGAATATATAATAATATCCATCAAAATTATTTTATAAATATATTATTATTGACGTATCATGAATTATATCATTCTACATAAGGAAAGAAAATTGAAACATGATAAAATGGGGATATTAGATTTTTAGTAGTGTAAAACAAGGGAGATATGAAATGATCATCACAGGTAATAATTATGTAATAATTATGGTATAATAAAATGATCAGAACATATAAAATTTAACTAAAAGTATTTGATATTATTTTAGGTATCATGGAATAATTCATTTTTAAAATTAGATACTTGAGTCATAAAATATAAAATTTATAAATAAACTATTGTGATATATGATATAATATCATAAGAATTTGACATATGGTTGTGGAATATACCTAACCCTATAAAATCATTTATTTTAATAAGTTTACATACCATGACTATTATATTTTACAGAATGTTATAATTGATTTCTTTCACTCCTAATTACATTATATCCACTACCAATTCTCCCTAAAATATTTCATAGTTTACTGATGTCTGTTATATATTGGTTTCACATCCCATTTTAATATGTTATATAGGGAAGGATAACTTTGAGCACATCATAGTGGATAGATTCCCCATTCAGATGGATTTCATAACTCAACTTGGGATGTCCTTCACCTAGAATCCAGAGTAGATTTGAGACAAATATGTGGTATGTTCTCCATCGCCCTAGGATAGAATCTAGTTCATGTCTCTCAAAGAATAATTATTTATACTAAATTCATCATTATTTTTAATATTATCCATATATATGAAATTATAGTAAGATTATGAAATAAAACTTTTCATTCCTAGATGAGTACCAATAATTAAAGTTGAAACTCATATAAGAGAAAAAAAGTAATTCATAAAAAAAATTGATTGACATTAAGGCCATTGGACAGTACACATATATCCCAACATAAAGCCATAAAAACCCAAATTAAAAACTATTATAACTCTATTTATATGTCCTTTGGTGACACCCTACCTCTCAAGGTTGCAGTTTCCCAAAAAAACCAACTAGAAGAAGAACAACCCAAACCACCTGCAAGAAATCTATATAGGTTTTAGGCATCAAATGGTGGTTTTTGAGTGTTCAAAAAACAATTCCTAGATGGTTTGAAAATTATTGTTTTTTTAAATTTATAACAAAAGATATTTAAATTTACATTAGTTATAAAATAAAAAATAAGGATTTATTGTTCATATGAATATCCAATAACACATCAATAAATATTAATAATCTCTTATTCTAATTTTCTTTTTAGAAGGAAAAAATCACATGGAAATCCATTTATCCATATTATACCCTTTTTTAATAATTTTTTTAATTCCACTTTAAAAATTTAATTTATAAATTAAATTTTAAAATTTTTAATTATTTAAAATAATAAGTAATATATAGAAAATATAATAACTCTATATGGAAATATTCTAAAAAACAGGAAACAAAATTTTACAATCAAACGACAATAAATTTAGGGAGCAAAAAATAAAAAATTCATCAAATGAGAATAATTAATTAGAAATATGAGATTTTTAAGAATATCACATGGTGAAACATGAAATACTTATTTGGGAACACTCATTATTCCTATTGAGGAATCCCTATATCCAAAATCTTCCATCAACATTAATATAAATTTATAAATACTTATCTCACCCCTTACACCCATGTAATAATAATCTTTAATCATGTATCATTCGTACACAAAAAATAATCAATATCCACCATGTAGGTTGGGATTCCAAAGGTCTTGATGTGGGTCTAATATAAATAAAAAACATTTGGATAGTGGGTGTTTGTTTAAAATGTCTCTTTCCATAATAATGGATCACAATAAAAATTCATCTCTTAGTGGACTAAAATACCATTAAACCTAATCTTTTAAATCATAACATTTAAATCCATATCAAAAAAATTTCAATAAAAATTCATTATAAACTACTGGAAAATCAAAAAAGGGACAAACCCATTAATCTTCAAAAAAATACCCATAATCTCATGATATTATTTTCCAATTTAATTCATGACCCATTAATATCCAATAAATTTTCAAATGTCACACTGCACAAAAATAAATTTTGAAATTATGATATGATTTTTGGTGAATTATTTCATTAATTATTTAAATTTTTACCATTAAATATAATTTCAACATTATTAATATGTTTGTATAATCCAGTTTGATATTGGGAGATTTCCTTGTGTTATGGGTAGTTAATAGGGGCTTATGACTTTTTCTTACGAATACCCTCAGAAGATGAACCTTGTTGTGAACAATTGTGTGTTATTATGTATAGTTGATGGAATTATTGTATATGATATTAACTCTATCTATGGTTTTTTATTTAATTTCAATATATTTTTTATCATATATATCTTTCACAAATATTTGATACAACTATTTTTAGGAGGATGAAACTAGGTTGGTTGTTATAATAGTTGATGCAATAAAACCTTCCCTGTTGGAACGCTTCTGTCGAGTTCCTATTCTGGGTGGTGGATCCCATAGTGGAGGTATGACAATGGTTGATTATTATCACAACATTATTCTCTATTATAACCCATATTTCCAAGTAATTTCACTCCCTTATGGAAGAAATATCATGATAAATGTCACTGAGAGGATATTCAACCTAGTAGAAAACCCATAATATCAGATGGTTATAATTATGATATATATGCTTCATGGTTCATCAAGTTTATAGTGGTGTTTCTTGATGTATAAGGTTGCTATGTTTGTATTACTTGGGAAATATATAAGATATATTATTTTTAGAGTTCATCCAGGATGAAATAAAATTATACATGTTTTAGGAGTTCATGGATCTCCAAAAAGAAATGATTAAATTGTCTTATTATTCAGAATGCTTCATAAAGATGAATCTATTTTCACTTATTATAAATAGTAATTAGTCACATATAGATATAATGTTTGATATTTTGATCCATCTAGTTCTAAAAATACATTTTATTAGCTTCAATATAATGACCCGTTATGAATTGTTTCCTAAATACTTAATGGTTGAGAATGGATTGAAAAAGATAGAGCTGTAAATTTTATTTCAGCTACCAGTGGGATGATAATAACATTATCTTGTATACTCATATTCAATTATTTTTCGAATATATAGAGAATGTTTGTGTGTGGACATTACGGTTTTTTTCATTAATTAGATTAGAGAAAATTTCTTCAAATCCCTATTTGGGGGATGAATCATTGTAGTTTGACATCAATGGAAATAAGGGACCTATATTCATGGACTATACCTATTCTATCATGAAATTTCACTAGTGTGGAATTATATAGAATATGATTTAGTTTTGTGATAGGGATTCAGGGATGCGCATAAAAAGTGAATGAATATGACCTCAATAGAAAGTGCAGTCCCCAAAAGTGTTTCTAAATCCAATAACTCATGAGACTAAGGGGTGTTATGGAGTGGTTGTTGTTATATATTATCTGGTTGATCATGCTTCAATGGATGGTTGAGAAAGACATTACATTGATGAAAGTATATATTTAATTTATCCTAATACATATATTTAGTTTTTTAATACAGTTGAATACCATTCATTCAGATCCTTCATTGTGTTTTCGATATATATTTACCTGTTAAATAACATTGTTGTCTAATTTTCTATCGACATGCGGTTGGGAAAGATTGGTTAACAACTTTTTATGTACCTATATTTTCAGATAGTTATTGTTTTATTGAGATTATTTAGAGCATAAAAATCTAGAGATTATTTCTTTCAAGGTGATCCAAAGAATGTAGTAATTGACCTACATTCATAAACATAATTAATGATATAGAATATGAGGCACCATTACCCCTAATGAAGGAAACATTATTTTGAAGAAAAAAATTCAAATTAATGATGGATGTTTCGGATATGATCATCTTTAATGGGAACACTTTTCAACTTATATGTATTATATTATCTTTATTGTGGATCAGTAGGTGACTCACCACTCCTTCCCATATATGGTAGACCAATACTAATATTTATTTATAGAGTATTTATTAGGAATACATATACCAATGGGAGTTTATTTTCTGATAATTTTTGTACCTAGTGCATAAAACGCATTGATTTCACCATACAACATGGAACATGATTAGTTAAAATAAATGATGATGAAACACTATAATATCGAAGCTAAAAGAGTGTTTCAACTGATAACACACCCTTAGGGACCTCATTAATTATTCAGTAGGAATTAATATTTTATTCATCAGCTTGGTGTAGACTACGATATGTGGAATAAAATCAATAGGATGAAAAACTACATGTTTAAAAGAATTGTAATTTTTTTTTAAAATTTATTGGATTTGAAATGGTTAGAAAGATGGATTTAGATTTTGGATAAAATTTTATATTGGTCAGAATGGTATACATACTAAAGATAGTATTAGGAACAAGTATGTCTTATATGGTTATATCATTATTCCCATTGGAATCAAAACTTATAATGTATTGTTCGTGGACACAGTCCACAAGATCATTCAACCATGACTATACTCAATCATTATTGAGTTCATTGATGGAATCCTAATAAATTAAGTGATTTTAAAATAATTTCCTATACACCATGATATCATATTGTGAATGCTATGATAATATCATTTTCACGCAAAGTACATAAATTTCCAAATATGGATACTTGTTGTATTCATCAATCAGAATATGGTTTCACAATTTGAAATTTTAGTTCATGTTGAGATGGTTGATATATAAATATAATGTTTATGTCCAAGGAATGTGTTTGAGATTATATTTTTTCTCACCTTTTCAAGGAACTAAATGAGGTTTAGTCTAGAAAATCATCACGTAGAGGTTCTCATGACCACAATGACCAGGATGTGGGTATTTTTTGAAAGGATATAATTGTCAAATAATGTCATCATAGAAGTGGATATAAGGGTGAAATAATCTATTAAAAGTATTATTATTCATCCTTTAGTTGGATAGATTGTATAATGTCAAGTGTCTCATGTTTTCTTAAAGGTATGTTACTATAATTTGTTAAGTTAATTTCTCATGTGTATCATTGTCTACAGCCCTATTATAAGAACTACTCAGATAATAACCTAGATTAGGTGAATAATTTTCATTAATTAAATTATTTTTGATACTTACACATTGTTAAAAAAAATTCATGTATACAGACTATAACAGAAAACTGTAGATGTTCCGCTAGCAAAACCCAAATCTTTCTTAGAGGAATTGGGTACAGTACATAGAGATATTTTACATTGAGATAGAGTATTCTTCTATTAAATGAAATGTAGTTGAAGATGTATTTATTATTAAGATAATGGAGTTTTGTAAGTGAATGTTTGATACTCAGTGAAAGATCATTACAACATTGGTATACTGGATTTTGGGATAAGATGAGGAGTGATGAGAATTAACTTATTAATCCTTTATAATAACATCCAAATTTTTGGAATAAGCGATGACCAGTTAAGATCTTGATAAACAGTGTGTTGTGATGAAAATATTGTTGGATGTAGGTGGATTTGTTTCATCTTAGTACTTGGAAAGATATAGTGTTCTTCTTATTCATTTTATGCTGGAGGATACATATTCTTGGAGAGAGTAGATGATGATGGTCTTTCATAACTCAAAGTAGGATGTTAGCCTAACATTCAACATGATATATTGGGATCTCAAGAGAATTTTTTTTGGTCCAACATTAAGAGTGATAGTGTTGGCATTGTCTCATATTATCTATCTTGCAATAAGAACATTTTTGAAAATCAAAGACATATAGGTTGGTTCTAGTAACTTCTAGTTATCATATAGAAGTGGTATGTGGTAAAAAATGCTTCATGAGGAGGTTTTCTAAGACTATGACACGTCAAGACACCATTTGGGAGATACTAGATGAGTAGACTGTGGTTTCTCAATTCATAATTATCGAACATCGAAAGTCAGTGTTTGAGTGAGGAAATATCTAAATTTAATATATCGCGAGCCTTTTAAATGTTTAAAAATTGTAGTATATTTCAATGATTCCTAATTCACCTTTTAGTTTTGGAAGGCAACATAAATGGTGATTTGAACTCTTTTGAGGATGAATATAATCATTAACCATTAGATTGATTGTAATCCAACATGAATGATCTAAACATTAGAGTATATTCTTGGAGTGTGCTTTAAATATTGTTGTTGTGTTTGGGAGGATCAATTGGAATCAATGGATTCTACCTATAATTAAATCTTCCATTAATCAATTCATATGGCTATGATTGACGATTTTTTAAGAAGGACATGAATTTACCACTGTATTAGTATGAGGTAATTGAATAATCATTTTTAGGTTGATAACGGTAATGGACAATTATAATTTGGAACAAATAATTTTGAAATGCCCTGTTACAGCTCAAAAAATGATGGTTAATTTTGATGACCAAAGGAGAATGCCCCTAGAGTTTTCTGTGTGTCATAAGGTATTCATGATGTTGTCCCCTTATTAATGGAATAAGTGAATGACGAGGCAATGAATTTTATTGTCATAATATGTTAAACAATTCAAAATTTTCAAACTCCTCTAGTAGGTAGACATTTGGTTTAAAATTTCCCATCATTATTATGATATGAATAACGTGTTCCACATATCTCAAATTTGGAAGTATGATCACAATCCAACGCATGTTCTCAACTGTAGGGATCTTGATCTAGACCAGGATGCATCATTTATAGATTTTCTAATTTTAAATGTGGAACAATATGAAGAAATAATAAATATAATGACCGTTATTAATGTTTTGGTTCATTGGTATCATGAATGTTTTCAATAGAGAACATGTGAGTGGGAAGATGACATTTAGTTATAGTGTCATATGTTTTTTGAGTGGAAATTTAGAGGAACTTCTTGAGGAAGAAATTTTTTTATGGGGGGTGGGGGAATTGTGGGGAAACTATTTAAGGCATTTCACATTAAAGCATTTATGCAAATTTTTGATAATGTGTTACCAATTTAATTTTTTTGAGGGGTTCAAGAGGGTGGAATGAGATTATGAAAGAACTGGGATACTTTTTATTGATTTTTGAACTAAAATAGCTTCACCGGTAAGATATTTGGGATCCATGAGCTCCCTAGTGATCTGCCTAGGTATATGTAGTTATTTATATAAGACATATGATATTCAATTGTTCTCATAGGAATAACCAGATCCATCTAGTGGCCACAAGGTATCCATTGGATTTAAATTGTGCTCAGTGAGTACATCTATTTTTAGGCTATTATTTTTAAAACTAACTCCTACTCTCATTATCTAATTATAATTCAATCTATATGAATTGCAACCCCTAGTGATCCACTCTATAAAATTTTGGGATATCTTCTTCCATTCTGACACCTATGTTTGATACCTAAAAAATATATTGTTCATGATTTCTTCGTCTAGTGTGTTCAACATCATTCTGGATCAATTATTTTCTCTTCTCCATAATCAAAACCATTTATACCTAGGATTTGTTGAATAGATCAATGGGTTTTAATATTATATAATGAGTGGTTTTTACCATCGATAGAATGATCACATTGAATGATCACATAAATCATACAATGATTATTATTGAAAATAGATTATATTAGCTTTATTTCACTATTACCTTCTTTATGGCTATGGTTTCATCATTACCATTCAATTTTGCAATGTTACATGGATTCATAATTGGTTTAGAATAATATGGGAACCCACACCACTAATCATCATTTCACCTCAGGTATGATGTCCTTAAATTTATTTCGTATTTTCTAGAGGCTCATGGAGTGGTTGGTGTATAGTTTTTGTATCAGAGGGATACTATTATTTGATAATTTATCATATATCATGTGTTTATATAACCACATCGATACTTATTCGGAAAAAAATTCTCAATAGTTGATTGACATGTTTTAGGATTATTCCATGATAAAACATGATTTTGATCAATCATTGGTATATTTTATCATATGTGTTTTTTCTCCCAATTACATTTGAGCTTACTGGTTGAGCAAATTATACTATCCCATGAGACGTACGTTTTTTTATAATGGTTGGTATATACATCAGATATACTAAATGTCGAGATGTTTCAAAAATGTTTTTGGACTATCCCCTAAATGGGGATAATTCAGGAAGATTATCTATGTTCCATCCATCATGGAACCAATGCAGGTAGAGTTGGTTTGTAAAGACTAAATACATGTATTATGCTCATGTGATATACATGATTGTTTTATATACTCTTTGACTCACATGGAAAATAGTGGTAACTCTTAGCCACTTATGTTAATAGTTGATAGTTTTGTTTTACTGTTACCATATCTGGGAATTTCATTATGTTTTTGATTTCGTGACTACTAATCCATCAATGTCATTGGTCATATGATGGACAGTTGAGAAGGCCAGTTGAATGATATTGGCTGTTTCTAGATTATGATCAATCTATAATTCATATATTTCTTTAATATCATTAATTTATACCATGATTCCTTTTATTTGGTTTACTTTAAAAACATGATATTGTATATAGAAATTATGTGTGTTGGTAATATTTTTAATAGTAATAATTTATATATTATTTATATATTCATTAATTTTAGTATTATAGTAAACCGCATCGTTATTTTTACCCTCATATTTATGTAGTATTGAGTGTGTAGTTACCCCATGCTGTTATTTAGGCCATCATCACTTGTAGTCTATATATTGTATATGAGGGGGTTCTCATAAGTTTTTGTGGTGAACCATAATGGCCTTAGTAGTTCAGGTAAGGATTTTACAGGCCAAGACCTCCAGGTCATGGGGTTGACGGTTGGGATGGTATTTTGACAAATCATGTTCAAGTTAATGGGTTCATGTGGTGTGGATATGTGAGAAGATTAGGTGACCATTTATAAGAGATGTTGGTTAAAATATATAAATACATGAAACCTTATTATATAATATATTACATACTCATGTAAGTTGGCTCCCAAATGGAAAAGAATCAAATATAGTAATGGTAAAGTTGAATGCTAATCATCTAATTTTATTTATTAAAGTGTTTTTATGTCATAAACAATATCATAAAGGTTTTCAACATTTTTAACCCTTTCGAACAGTGATTTGGTAAATATATATATTTTTTATAAAGGTAAAAAATGTTATTAAAAGAGGTAATATGCATAATAAGTAGAAAATTGATGATATAATTTAAAATTCTTTATTATAATGGAAAATGAAGGATTTTATAATTTTTAAATCATTTAATTAATTATTAGTAAAAATAAAATAAACATAAATTAATTTTAGAAACAAATGACATTTTTGAAAATATAGGCATGAACATTAAGATGAAGATTGATTTTTTAAATATGAAATATTACATGACTTTATTTTTGATCTATACATGATATGGTAATCATTAAATTATTAAATGAATGTCATGTTTAATATCTAAAAATTATTCTTTTTTTCAACCCCCTTATGAGACTACTTCATCATTTACATGAAAGTGTTCAAGGTAATTATAAAAAAACAAAAAATAGAAAATAAAATAGAATCATTAAAATAATTTAGTTATTTTCAAAATAACAATTTTAACCATTTATATAATATTTTTATCCCAAAAAAATATATAAATTTTATTATAATAATTATTGTGAAACATTCTAACTGTACATTACATAATATAAAATAAAGGTGATTACGAAATGTAAATGTCATCAAATTTCAATATTTTTGATGATTCAATAATTTTGGATAAAATTCAATCATCATATGAAATAAATGAATTTTATTGAGATATTTTGTTACATTATCCCATAGTTTTGACCAATTTTAAAAAAACATTATCTCCATCAAGTTGTTAAAAGATAATGGTAAATATATATTACGACTAAAAATGAAATGGAACTCATTACCAAATAATAACATTTTTATACCAAATATGAATTTGATTTCCTATAAATATTTTTACAATATTTCTAAAAAATGTTATAAATATAATACCTATAACAAAATGAATAATTTTTTTTTGAAAATTCACATTCAAAGAATTAGAATATATTATTTTAAAATAATGTATAATGTTTTTTTTATATGGAATAAATATTACTAAGTTTAATCAAAGGAGAATTATTTCAATTTCAACCATCATTAAATCTAAAGATAAACATGGGGAAAATTACTAAAATATATATATAAATCACTATTTTTATTTGAATGATAACATTATATAAATTTCCAAAATTTAATGTAAAAATTTTTAATTAATTTTTTTAATTTTAAATGAATTAAATAACTTATTAAATATATATCTGATTTATGAATAATAGTTTCATTCACTTTGATATAATTTCAATATAATGAAAATTTTATAAACAAAGAATTATTTATATAATATATAATTTACTACTATTAAATTATAAATAATTTATATTTTAAAAATCAATAAAAAAATTAATCTTCCAATATTTTTGATATTATTAGTCCTAAAATTATTTTCATTACATCAAATTTAATTTCTGAAATTATTTAATTTATCTATAAATTGAATAATACAACATATAAGTGTAACAGAATTATAATTTGTGGAATATTATTTTCAAAATTAATTTAATATTTCTTATATTTTTTGTTATAGAAAACACTGAGATTATATTGTATTCAATTCAACATTGAGTTCAAATAAAACATTGCATATCATTAAAATGTTATTAGTTTAAACAGTTTTCATCACCTAACCACTGAAATGATGGTTATGAAAAGGATTAAATAAATTTTCAAAATATATCATTTACACATGTGAATATAAAAAATTCTATGCTGACTAATAAATTAATAATAAAATAGAATGTATTTAAAATTAAAGTAAATCATTTTCTAAAAAAAGATTTTTTTGAAAAGAAACATCATAATAAATTTTAAAAAATCACTTTTAGTGTATTATTTTAATTAAATGTTTATATAATATCTTTAATAAAATATGTAACATTTATATTAAGTTTTTTATAGACAAGATATAATAATAAATCATATTTTATACTTACAAACTCAATTTTCCTAAAAAGTAGTTTTGTCACCTTTTTGTGCACATACATTAAAAATAATTTTTACACATTTAGAAAATTTATTTCAAAAACAGAATTCCATTTTTTAAATCATCATTTCATAATTATCATAGGGTGAATTTTTGGGAACTTTATTAAAAGGTATATTAGTTTGACGAATAAGGAAAAATACAAAAATTTAATTGAAAATTAAACATTCATTTAAATTGCTTATAATGGTAAATTATATAATAAATTAGTTATAAATTAATATTATATTAATTATATATTTTAATCTAATTTATATCATTGGAATAATTTTTATGATTAATTTTGATAGAATCTTCTTATAATTTTTAGAACATTTTTTCATTGAAAACAAAATTTCATAATGTGTCTATAAGATTGATTTAAATTATTATTATTTATTTATGTGAATGGAATTATAAAATATGGATTCCATTTTTAAAATTAGAATAATTTATATTATCAAATAATTTCAACTTTATTGTTGACTATAAGGAATAGTAAAAATAGAAAAACTTATCTACAACGGTTAAGGTAAAAATGAGTTTACACGGAGTCAATATAAAATGATAAGGGTTAAAATTACCAAAAAAACATGTCAAAAATCTATTGGCATGACCTATTAGGACCCTAGATTGTATAAAAATCAATAATAATCCAATTTTAACCATTTTTCATGTGAAAAACATCGGTATGACCTTTTATTTTCAAAAATTACAAGAGTGTCATTCACCTCACTTATAGATGGCTTCCCCCAATCTTCTCATATTCCCATCTTCAAAACATTTTGGATTGTCCAAAAGCATTCCAAATCACATAATAAAATACTCCCCACATCCTATAACACATAGTTTTGGTGAAATATAACATAATAAGTATTTTGGTGAAAAACTAAGTAGAATACCTGAATTAGTGGAGGTTTGAACATGTTTGAAGGAAGCTTGACTTAAGGTACGAGATTTTTATCTCAGATTCTACATCTATGAGAAAAATTCCATATTCAATGATTGTTTAATAAATGTGTTGGGTATAATACCCATGCATTTATTTTATTATTCATTTACTAAAAGATAATTTGATTTTCATATCCATTTAAGTACCTAAAATTCAAGATGTTTACAGTTTATAAGTTACCATAACGTTAATGAATTTTTATCTCAATTTGATTTATTTGAGAAATATGTTGTCTTGTTCAAATTTATTATATTATGAGCTGTATATAATGACCATATGATATATAATATCGTGATTTTATTTTTTTCTCCTGAAATTCTATGTTTCATTTAATGTTATTCTTTTATGGGGATTACATTTTAATGTTTCAATTATTGTCATGGTTTTATGAACTAATCTCATCATTTGTTAGGATGATTCATTATTATTGTTTTATTGATGAAATATTATAATCCATATATTATTAAACTCGTGAATTTTCTTATCATTTGGTTATGTCATGAGAATATATGTTTTACCTTTATTCTCCACTATATTTTTACTAAATAGTTCAAAATAATGTTTTAAAAAAATGATTTTATTTTCCTCTTTAGGTGAAAACCCATTCTATTTAAAAAAAATCCAAAAACTTTTTTTACAAATTTATCAAATTATTTATTAATGATGTTTTTAAAAATGTTTTAAATTTTACAAAATATTTTTAGTGGAATATTCAGGTCATTTTCAAATAAATACACATTTTTATTTTACAAAAAATGTGAAATGAATATTAGTTTGAATGTGTATGAAATGAAAGGAATTTTATTCAATTATGACCAATATGTTAATTTCAAATTCATTTATATGATTTAATGGTTATTTAAAAAAATAACTTACAAAAAATATAAGGAATTTTTTTTTAAAAAAAGTTATGTAAATAAATGTTTTCCTCAATAAATGTCCCAAGAGATATTTGAAAATAATTTTCCATATAAGATGTTATCCTTGGATGTATCATAGTTTTTTCTGGGTATAAAAACCAAGGATACAATTCATATTATTTAATTAAATGGTTTATTATGATAATATGTTTATGAAACATGTTTCTTTTCCAAATGTTATACCGTGATAAAATTATCCTAAAACATTATTCTTTTTTTCTCTCGGTAATGATATGATGAAATAATGAAATTATTATGAATCTTCTATATTATAGTAAGGTTATGATATGATAAATCATTTAGGAAACTCATTTCATTTCATGGGTTATGATATGATAAATGTTTTATGATATTGTGGCACCCATATGTTTAATTTTCATTATGCGATAGGTTGTACCTATATCTCCCACCAACACATTAGGTAAATATTGATACATAATAGTAAAATATGTTATGTTTTCTCATGATTTCATTTTCACAATTTTATTTTTGAACCTGATTACATGTTCAAAATATTATTAATAAGCCTGATTTTATGTTTATGTAGTTATGTATAGACCTTTATTTCATGTCAAAAATGTTATGTGTATTCCTAGCCATATTCCAATATGTTTATAAGATGGCATGATTTTTCATCCATAACTTAATGGGTGAACCTTACTCAATTTATGCATGTCTAAAAAATTATAAGATGATGTGTATGCCAAAAAAACTATAATGATAATGTTATTCTCTCATGGGTCATATTATCAGGTTCCCTTATGATTATTCTCTTATAATCATATATTATTTCTTAAATGACTTAATATTATGTTCATTGATATATTAGGAATGGGTTTGATATGTTATTCTCATGTTCTCATACGCTTATTCTCATGATAGTCTAATTTATCTCCCTTGTTTACCCTTACTGATCATCTATGCTCGACCTTTTTTGTGTTTCCATTCCCCAAATCGCGAATAATGGTTTTCAGTAAAGTATTATTAAAAATAGTACAAAAGGGGATGATATTTATTGTTTTTATTATATGTCATTCAATATATTATAATATTATTTACCTAGTATCCAAGGAAACTAGACTATTACAGTCCCATAGAATTGTTTTTTGTAATTTTTCAAATATTCCAATAAAAATATTTAATCACAATATATGAGAATTTGTGATTTTATAATTGATATAATAAGAAAGGTTTTTTTATCCTTTGTGATCTTGGATGAGAAAACATTAGTGATATCCCATAGTATATTTATAAATAAATGACTATGGATATGAATAAAGATAAGTCTAAGGATGATATAAAGTATAGGGAAATGACTTAGAATTTGGGAAAAGGTTAAAGTTACTGGTTTCTAAGAATATAGATCATTTTTTTGAAAAAATAGTTTTATGTGGATTATGTGTAGAGTTACATATGGGTAATATATCTAAAAAGGGATAACTGAGTTGGACATGATCATCACCTAGTGCACATAAATGAGACATGCTGTGAAACTGGAATGTCATTGCCGATGGATAGGAATTGTAAAATTATGAACTATTTATGTACCATAATGAATTAATTAAATAGTTTATGTATATGAGTTAACTAGTATAAACCTATTTTATCATAGATTAAAAGGAAAGTGTCATTATTTTGACATCATGTAATTGATTTATTATGATTATGTGGTTCCCCACTATGACTATTTTTTCCTACACTATGATATTCAGTTTCATTGAATGGTTGGAACTCTAAGGAACCATGTTAATATTGAATCCAATAAAAAATAAAAAATTATTCCTCATTAGAAATTTAATATTATGATAAATGGAATAAAAAAACTTGTTTCTATGCTCACAAAAACTTCTCAATATATTAATCAAGATGAACTATCAAATGATAATAATGGGGAACAATATTATATTGATTCATTCAAGAGGAAACACCCACCTTTTTGGGGTTACATTGATTATATAGTTCCCATTAAATGGGTATGTACAATTAAATATGTGATTTATTTTATAGTTATTAGAGCAAGGAAAATACATTTTTATTGTTCACCATTTATAAGGAAATGCATATCAATAATGAACTCTTTCTATGAATACAATGTAAAAAGATGAAATTAAATACATGATGTAGGATATGTTTAAAATGTTGTCTTTTAATAAGTAAATTACTCATGTTATTCATAAAGAAAAGAGATGAAATTACACATACATAAGATGAAATAGGATGAATCTGATGGAACCTATGAAGCTAATTTAACAAAACATACAAGGTACGATTTTGTCATGATAAATAATCCTAAAGGTAAGGATGAACTATTGATAAATTTTATAAAATAAGCTCATTTAAAGTAATTTTTTTAAGGCACTCTAGATTTTTTGAAGCAATTGTTCAATGTGCACTAAAAGCTGAAATGGATGTTTTAAACCCTCTTGGTTCTGGTGAAGGTAATAGAAATATGGGGTTGCATGGAAATTCTTATTATATGTCACATGGATAGAATTAAAAATTCCAAACTCTATATTTACAAAACAATTGGAAAGATAACCTTAGTGATGGAATGAATGAAATAAGTTTGTGTTTTATTTATTTAAAGCCTGAATATTGATGAAAAGAATATAGAAGTAGTGCAAAGAGGTCAGTCAATGAAATGATCAGAGAGAGAGCTTCAAAGAATGTAACACCCACACTCATGTGTTTTATGTAAAATGAATTATGAATTATGCTAATCCATGTGTCTTTGAAATATATCATTGGTTGAAGATTGATCTTTGTGTTGCTAGTACTTCGGACACTGCTACTGCAAGGGCTGGACATGATGAAAAGGATTCCCTGTGTCGGGATCTGGAGGTCAACCCAGTCGCATTTCAATTCATAGGTCGAGGTCTAGATCAAAAAATGCATTAGAAACACCAAAGCAGGTCTCGAGGGCTAGAATTTCTTATGAGGAGAAGCATAAATATGGGGATTTTATTTTTCATTCTCAAAACCAGTTTTCAGTTTTGGTGGAAGAGGATTGCCATGTTAATGAGGAAGTTGGAGGGATGGATAATGGAGAGGTCCCTTTGGTGATTATGGAAGCATATCAAGAGGAAATAGAAGAGGCTTCAGACTCTACTGAGTCCAAGGAATGGGTCATAGAGGATGACTACATTAGATCCTCCTCGCAGAAGGGGAAACCCAAAATTATGGATCCAAACGGATTCATTATGGACAACCGAACGGTGCCACGTATGAAGGATTACTCCAATATACCTTGTCCTCCAGTTATGAGATCCACATTCAAGGGTATGTTTCCATAGAGGTCCCCTACAATTGGTGACCTCACACCCTTGAACAAACACAAAGGTTTTTCCAAGCATGAGGGGGATGACATCTCCAAGAACATGGAGGATCTAGGAGACACGGCTGTGGCTCCTGTCACTCTCACGGGTGATAACGGGATGCTTGATCCTGGGAAACATCACGATGCAGGCTCCAATGAAGACCCTCAGCGATAGGTGTCATCACTGCTGGAACACATGGACCTTCTAATGCATTCAGATGAAACAGTCGAGGACGATCTGGAAATTAAGGTGTCGAAGAATATGAGACCGCTTCAGGTGACCACAACCAAAGCGCAAAGCACGTGGATTTCTAAGCAGGACCGTATTCTTCATAGAGGACATAATATGGGGGATATCAATATGGTGGAATACAAACAATCATGGGACAACGTGGCTCATCTATATGAAGGAACCCTAAAAGACAACCCTGACTTCCAGGTAAAATCTATCTCTTGGATATTATTTATGGAGAGTAGTTCCAACCAACTCAAACTGTTTTTCATCAAATCTATCGTTTCATTTGGAGCTGAAACTTTTAATATGTGAGGGTTATCACTTCTCCCTTAAAAGTGTTTGTAAAATAAAAAATTTAACGTTGGATGGATGGATGATGTGAATAATGATAATTAGGCCACACTTATCCTCCCCTCTATAGTTTAGAATTTCATTCTTCATTTTCTTGAATGATCCCTATGAATAACTTATTATTTATTAATTAGATAAATTACCTATGATTATATCTCTCAATATTTATTTTGTAATAATTAAAATAAATATTATATTTACATAGTATTAGGATTAAATCATAATTATAATCAAAATGTGTTTATATATGATAAGAACTTATACAATGAAAAAGGGTTAAAAAACATTTGGAAATGTATATTTCTCTATTCTATATAAACATAGTAGTTATTAATACCATCATTAGTTTATGAGTTTAAGGCCCACCAAAAATTAAATGTTATTATTACACCTTTTGATGTAAAATTTTATACCAAATTATAAAAATTAATATTATTTTAAGATAAATTTATTTAAATACATCCCATTGATTTTTATATTATTTAGTGACAATGTCAATTGATTAGGATTAGCCACATACATTTTTCAAATGTGATTAATGGTATTGGTAAGAATTTGCGTTTATCTTATCCTTGATGTATAGTTAATTATGTGTTATAAATTTATCACCCAGAATTTATTCTAGATGCGTATTCTCTATAGATCCTCTTTATAGAATATATATTAAATAATTGATAAGGTTTCATGGGCTAATACATTCAATTTTATTTGATTGGGACATAGATTTTACCTTAGTGATTTAGTGAATCCATTAATAGGATCTTCATATAGAGTTGATATTCCGAACTATGCATCATTATCAGATTGATGATCATTATATGAAAAAAATTAAATCCCTTAATGATATGATAATATCTTTTTCTATGGATTCCAAATGTGGTTGGGATAACAATTTCCTCAATATATGATTTATTTTATCAATACAATTCAATCATGTTTTTAGATGCTTTCTTATGTACGTCTTTACAGACATATGTGTAAAACTATAATGCACTAAAATTAAGATGGAGAAAAAAAATTAATATTTGAGTGTACTAATAAGATGGAAGAGAAGGTTATATATATTTTGTAACACGTAAAAAAACCTAAATTTGAAAAAAAAATTGATGATGACCATCATTGTAATATATAATTTAATGTTGGTGAGAAGGAATTTCAATGAATTTATCCATGGAAGAATGAAGGGAAATCTATAACCTTGGTATATCAGTCCCTTTGAAGTAATTGATCATATTGGGACAATATCTTTTCATTTAGTGATTCTAGGAAACCTATCCGAGGATCAATATGTTTTACAAGTATCTCTCTTAATGAAGTATATATATAATGCATCACATATAATTAACATAATGGTCATTCTGTGATAACATGATATAAATTATAAGGAACAATTATTATATATTTTTTATTGTATAGAGATTGTTCTTCAATACAAATACCACCCAGCTAATAAACATTTAGTGAAAAAAAACACCATCTAGAGGAAACAATGTGTTAACCTAAGGATGTAATGAAGTATAATGATCCACTATTGTTGAACCAAAGAGAATAATTTTGATAGATATATTCATTTTATGGTTTTAGAATGTAACTCTTTGAGGTTAATTGATTTTCTTTTTCAAATAAATTTAATTTTTTAATATTTTTAATTTCATAAAACACGGTGTTTATCTTGTATTAAAAGCAACACTTAGTTTTTAATAATAATGATATACTATTAAAATATTATTATTTATAATAGAGGGTTTGAATCAGAATTATTAATCATAAAAATTTATGGTTTTCACAGGTATATATAATAAATTATTTGGTGAGAAATTAGTCAAAATATAAAATTCAAACTATTTTTTAAAAAAGATCATAATTTTTTCAGCAATTAATTTTAAGAAAAAAAACACATTTTTCATAAATAAATTAAACAATCCATATTTGGATTTTTATTTTAATGGAATTTATATAGAATATATTTAATAATATATTTAACATCCATCTTATCTGTTTATATTGACAAGATATTATTTTCAATCCTTTCTTATGCTTAAATTGAAATTTTTTAAATTGATGTTTTGTTTTGTTTTTGGCCCAATTATTTTAAAAATAATTTTTGACATTTTTTAGGAACATTATTTTAAATAATAATAATGATTTCTGAAATAATCATGTAATGAATAGATTAGGGTGAATTCTTTTGAATTTTTTTAAATTATAATTTTTTGATTAATAATGAAAAATATTGAATTTTAATTGAAAACATCAATTATTTTAAATTATATTATAAATTTATTATTATATTAAAATATTCTCAATTCTATAAATATTAATCCAATTTTGGCAATTGCAGTAATTTATATATATAATATAGTTATAAAACTATTATAATATTTGGAATATTGTCAATTTGAAAACTGGTTTTCTCGTCACATATGTTTGATTAATTGTAAATTAAAAATTTTCCATTTATGTTGATGGAATTTATTGAAAATCGATTCCATATTTTGCATCATCATAATTAATATTATCAAATAATATCAAATTAATTTTTCCCTGATGAATCAAAAAAATAGTAAATATAATTTAAAACAATTAAGGTGTAAATGGGATTACTAGGGTGTTAAACTAAAAAGATATTTTTTAAAATGACCTAAAATCATTCATAGAATTTATTTTATGGATATATTTTAATATTTTAATGTATAAGTATTTATAATTATCTATTTTAGACAAACGGGTATGTTAAAATCTAGGGTTGACCATTTTTTTCTAAAATTAGTATTGTGCCACTCTAACCTCTTATAAAATGCCCCTCACATATCCTCTTCTCACCTTAATAAAATTTGATTGGAAAATAAATAACTAAATCAATTATCAAAATATTTAATCATATTATAGAATCCGTATTTTGTGCATAAATCCTACCTAATAAGGGGTTCAGTGGAAAACAATATAGGTTACCTTAAGAAGAGGAGGATCAGACATGCACAATAGATGTCGAGACATAAGGTAATGGGTTTATCTCTCACATTTTTAAATCAATGAGACTCATTACATAATCACTATATATTTATTTTATGTGGATTTTATAATTCTTATTATTTTATTTAATGATTACACTCCCTAAATGTATTTTGATTTAAATATTCACTTGAACAACTCTCATTCAAGAGGATTCTATTTGAAATGATTCCAAAGAGGTAAAGGATTTTTGTCTCAATTTTTGATCTTTGGGACATTTGTTCTATTATAAACCTGAAATATTTTATGATGTGTATATAAATATCCTTTTAAATGTAATATCATGAATTTATTTATTCACATGATATTCTATGTTTCATATATTATTATTCTTTCATTGGGTTTATGATTTGATGATACAAATGTTGTAATAATTTTATGATAAAATCTCAGTATTTTTTAGGATAGTTTATGATTACATTAATAAATGATGAAATATTGAGATAAATCTCTCAATAAGGTATAGAATTTTATTCTCATTTAATTATGTCAACATAATAATTGTTTTCTCTTTATTTTTTTCAAGTTATACACTCAAGAGTTCCAAATAACATGTTTAAGAAAAAAACATCTTTATTTATCTATTCAGTTATAATTTTTTTTATAAAATCATTTTATCTAAAAATTGATTAATTTTTTAAAAAATTCTTCATATTTTTTTATAAAAAATAGTTTTACCCATGTATAATTTTATTCAAAAAATGTTTTGAACAGAATCATCAGGTCGATTTGAAAATATTATTCATTAAGATTTAACCTCAAAGGATAAATTAATACTTGTTTTAACATGTATGAAAAAAATTTAATTTTCTACCATTATGACCATTATTTACTTTGAGGCTTCCTTTTATCACTTTGGTGGTTTTTTTCAAAGAATATTTTTTATGAAATGTATTATAAATTTTTAGTTTTAAAAAGTAAATTTAAACGAATGATATTTTATTCAAGAAATGTTCCAAGTGATATTTTAAAATCATTATAAATCTATGATGATATAATTTGATTTAACTTATTAATTGTTTGGGATATAAAACTATGATACAATTCTTATTATTTATATATTTTTTTATCAATATAATATGTTTATGAATTTTTTTTCTCTTCAATGGGTAATACCATGATAAAATTGACATGAAACTAGCTTTTTATAAATGGTTTAATCATTGATGAAATGATGAAAGGATTATGAAACCTGTATATTTTCCTTAGGAAATTATAATATGAAATTATTATGAAATTCATTTTATTGGATGGTATAATATATGATGAATGTTTAATAATCTTATTGGACCCATATATATGATTTCCATTATGTTACTAGTGGGACCTATATCTCCATCCAATATATTCAGAAAATATGGATAAATCATGAGTATATATTGTATTCATGAACCTAATTACTTATTCACAATGTTATGCAGGGTCTTGATTATGATTTCACAAGATTATTCATGAACTAGATTATAGGATCACAGTTTTATACTTGTGCATGTCCTTTATGTACATAATGCAATTCATTTACCTAGTTATTTGTCCATATGTTTAAAAGATGTCATATTTTCTGTTCCTTAACATATTGCGGGAACCTCCCTCTAACTATACATGTTAAAAATGATATAATATGATGTATATAGTAGCAATATATGTCTTATGCCAATTTTATACACTCACAGATCATGTTCTTTGATTCCATTATGATTCAATCCATATGATCTTCCAATATTCATTCCATGAATCAATATTAAAATCTTTTATAAGACGGGTATGGTTTTAAAATGTAATTTTAACATTATCATAAACTTTTATCCACGTTATTCTTACATATATCTCTTTATAACCCTTACTGAGAATCTAAGCACACACATTATTATCTATATTTTCCCTAGGATATGAAGAAAACCTTTATTTTGGGTGTTTTTGTGAAGAGTGACAATGGTGAAGGTAATTGTGGAAGATATTGGCGATCATTATCCAAATTAAAAGATTTTTATATCAAGACAAAAAGGACACTAGTATATTATGTTCCTCAGACATGTGTTTGTGTAATGTATTTAATATGAATTAAAAAATCTGTAATATATATTTATAAGAATCCTATGTCACTATAATAATGATAACACAATTTTTAAGAAAATGTCCCATTCAAAAATTAATTGTTCATACCATTATATAATTTAATTAATATCTTCCAAAATTTATTTCATACTTCCAATTAACTATTAAATAAATTTGAAAAATTAAAACTTCTGAATATATATTTATTATTTCAATTTTTACTCATTATAAATTCAAAACCAAAAGCTGTGATATAATATTAAAAATTTTATAATAATATTACAATAGTATATTGAAGTTTAATTATGCTCAGAGATTCTTATGGAATAAAATATAAATAATAATTTAAAAAATAAATAAATTCTAAAATATTGGTGTGTTACACATAGAGTAAGTTGTGCCTAGTTGGTATTTTATTTTATAAATATATATTCCCTTTATAATTTTTTTACTTAATGGTATCATACATGAAAATTTTGTTTCATGATGACATAATATACTATAAATTTTTCCTAATTTTTTCTACTAGTTATATTTGATTTAATTATATATCAATGAATCATTTATTCTATATATTGATTTGGAAATGGCCCTTCCATGCTTGTGGTTCATGGTGTTAGTCATTATCCACTAGAATTTTAGTGATGAGTAGTGGGTGGAACTCCCATATTACAACCACATTAGGAATGGACCATGTCAATTAAGTCATGTTAGAATTGTATCAAATCACGTATATAGTTACCAAATGAGTTTAGAGTTAGTGGATATGTAAAATTTGGAATATGATACTGGTCAATGATGTCATGGAGGTATTGTGTTTAATATTAGTACCAGGGATCCCAAAATTCATGTGGCTACTAATTTATTCTTTCTAAATGTTACATATTACACATTAGTTAACCCATAACTCTATGACATCATTTACTAGGTATAAGAATGTTTGTGTATACATTACTCAATGGCTAATCATATTGTTTTTTGTTTAACACTATTCCATCTAATATAGATTTTCATTAAGAAATATATTTATCCATGATGTCTAGTATATTATGATAGCCATATAAATCTATCTATTTATCATATATAGGGTAGTGATGTGTTTGTATTAGTGCTTGACCGTCTCATAGATCAGTGATGAGGAATCAATTCAGATTGACATTATTAGGTATAAATACAACACTCGAAAATGGGATATTCTCCAAGGATTCAAAATATTATAGGTCTTCCTTTACTATGGAAAGTTGTTCATGTAGATATAAATAGGAAAACATGAATTCTAGATATTATAAGTGGGTTTCATAGATGGGTTCTTTAATGGTTTTAGAGATGAGATTGATTTTTTGTCTTTTGAGGATTAATTGGAGTATAAGATTTATGTAACATATATAGTTTAAGATATATAATGAATATGTGTTGATTATTTTTTATTTAATTACCATTTTATGAGTGGTGAATTATTGGTTAATTTTTATCTTAATCCAGTGTGGTATAATCTTACTTTTTTTTGGGTTGGATATTTTTCGTTGGTATATAAATAATTCACATATGAGTCTATTTAATTTTCATATGAACCCAATATTTTGGAATATCATCCATAATGTTATTTTTTATTATATTTGTACATATCTTACATCCCTTAGCTATAGTATAGACACATAGAAATAATTAAATTTTATAGAATTTATCAGTGATACAACTTCCAAAATAAGAATGTTATTTCTAAAAAAAATAGAGTTACAATTTCTGGATATCCCTTATGAGGGAAGTACTGAAATTTGTTTTATCCTTATTTAAAGATATAAAAATTGTCAAACAAGGGATTATATAAGGTCATTTTTTATAAAAAAATAGATTTATACGAATGTCTCTTTAAGACATATATATTGAATAAATTATGATAATAACTATTAGTCCATTACTTATAGTGGCTAATTTTTTTATGGTTTCCTGTGAAGGATAATATAAGGACTCCTATAACAATAATGGTGGAATGTACCCTATTTTTTGTATTTAGAGACACTATTTCTCATCATTTTCTTGTTCGTATATTTTATGCCTTTACTATTGTTTTGGGGGTTTGAATATTCTACGAGATCCCCTAAATATTCTCTTATAGTTGGATATCCCAAATTATTTTTGGTAAAAATTATTCAGGGCTAGTGAAAGTGTTAATTTCTATCTTGCACGGATGACCATTTTTTATATTTATACTAACATTTTATATGTTTTTTAGCCTATCATATCTGTCCATGTCATACGATGTGTCCTCTTTATTTTAGTTAGAAGCATGTTGGTACATAATTTTTTTAACGATCAAAAATCATGATTATTATATTACTAATTATTTTTATGTTGTATGATAGAATATTATTCAATGAATCATACTTTAATGGAATATTAGTTGAGTGTGTAAAATACTTATTACAAGACATGAATCATCACTATAGTTGAGTTAGACACAGAATTGAGTCGCCGCTAGACTTGACTCACTGCCTGAGCTGAGTCACCACCAAAATATTTTCACCACCAAGAATGAGTCACTAACAAATCACTAACCACCGAGTATGATTAACCGATATATTTCCCAACACCAATAATGAGTCCCTAGAATATAAACTACCACCAAAAATGAGTCACCACTAGATGAAATACCCTCATATGATTCACTATTAAACACGAGTCACCACCATATGAGAAAACACAAGATGGCTTTCTACCATATTGAATCTCTACTAGCCTGAATCACCTCTAGCCTGACTCGCTGCCAGACATGAGTCACTATTAGCATGTGCCAGTATAATTATTTTTTATGGATTTGAATGAAATGATAACAACATATATATCATTGAAGTTAATTTGAGGTATTTTATAATTATTATCCTTTTTGTATTCTAGGAATGCATTAAAGACTATTTTAGATCCCAATATAAATTTTCAAGAAATTTTTATGATTATCCTTTAATTGAATTTTATTCCCTAGATCATTTATATTTTTTAAGGAGTAAATATCTTTTTTGATAATATATGATCAAAAGGTGAACATAATGAATAATGGAAGGATCATCACTCGAGATCTTACATGTGGAAATCCTATCATATTTCATTTTAAAAATAGTGAAACTAATAGAAAATATAAATCATTTCTTATAGACATAAAACCTATCTTCTATGATGCATTATTTTACTGCCAATTTCATATGAACGACTCTATATCCTTACAATGTCACGCTAGAGGAGACTCGAGAATTAGGAGTAATTCAGACATAGTGACCCCATCTTTTCTATATCATACTTCTTCATGTTTCTATTTGTTTCATTTATTTTCCAACATTATGTGGTCTTTTTTGTTTATAAATAAACTGTCACTTGTGATATAATTATATAACATTGGATATTATCTTCCCTATAATTTTATATCTATTCCCACAATTATTGTGGAATACGTCCCTATGTGACCTTTATTGTATTTCTTTCCACATGTGTTGTGGAAGAGATCTATGTGATTCCTGAATATCTTATATAATAATTTTTGTATACATGATCTAGGTGGTGGATCAGATTATATTTATATAATATACTTGAAAGTATTTTAATTACCTGGGGATGGGATTAGTATTCCTCCTGAGAATGGAACTCTTGTTTGATTCTATTGTGTGATTTTTCTTGTTTTCTTCTTGTTGAACCTTTAAATTGTATTTTTTTTACGATTCCGAAAAAAATAGTACATTGAAAATTATTATTAACATATGATTATATAAGTATTTAATTGAGTAAATTTATTTCAAATGTTAATGTAATTTTCATATTATTTTAACTGAGAAGTAATTAATATTTTAGGAATCGTCTAAAAGATCGAAATTATATTAAACAACTATTTTGAATAACTAGGAAGATTAATCATAATTGGTGGATTTTATTTGAACTTTATTCTAACGAAAATATTTATTTGGAACTCAATTAATACCCCTATTGAGTTACTCACTCTGGCCAACATTTTTTGTCAAAGGTATTCCAAATATCTTCAACTACTATTTTAGTTCCGTTTTAATGATCCCAAATTTCCTGTAGTTAGTAATTTATTTCTGTATTGGATAATAGACAAGATTGTTCTTATACTATTATATCTCTCTTCTTTAATATCTCTAAATTTTCTCAATGTAAAATCAAGATGAAAATTTACCGTGAAATCATGAGTTTTGAAATATTTTATGCTATTATAGATAAATCTAAAATAACTCAAACTACTATAAGAACATTGGATGATACTGCTTATAATTACAATTTTAAATCCATGTATTCTATTTTTTACAATTTAAGTGATGAACTGTTTTATATATTATCTTCATGTAAAATTGAATTTGAAATTTTGGACACTTTAGATACATCTCAAGAGAGAACAACCAATGATAAAGAAATGTAGTTAAATACACATACAATTTAATATGATATATTTATGATGAAACTAGATGATCATATTTCTGATATATATCTCTGGTACAATGTGATAGTGAATAAGATTATTTATTTTGGGAATCCAATTTCTAACAAGGACTATGCCATGAAACTATTTTTCTTTCTTCTAGAATGATATAGAGGAACCTGATCAGTATCAATTATCTAATCATGGGATATTAGTAGGATACCAATTAAGGAATTTATTGGAATGATAATGATTTATGAAAATGAAAATAATTCCCAAATATAAGGGGAAGAAGATACTAAAATAAAATATATACAATACTAGTATACTTCCTCAAAATAGATGGGAAACATTCATGATGAATTTTCATGTGATGAGTAATCACCCGTTGAAGCATTAATGAGATGGAACATCTAGACATAAGATTTAGTGGGTTTTAAAAAATAATAATATTCCCTAGGAAACCAAGATAAAAATTAAAATATGAAAATTTTGGAAATTGGATGAAATTTTGGATGATAGATGAATCTTTAAATGTGATCATCTATAATAAATGTAATGGAAAAGGACATGGAAAAGATTAGTATCCTTGTATAAAGTACTAAAATAAATACTATAATAAGGGTAGATAATACAAGAATTTTATGAAAGAAACCTAGATTTTTTTAATGGTATATCATGTGATTTATACACCACCCAAGAGAAGAAAAACGACACAAAAAATGTGTTTATTGAAAAACACATCTGATGTATCAAATGTCTCTCTTTCTTCTCATATAAATATTTCAAATAATTTTAGTGAAGAAAATAATGATGAAAATATATCAAATCTGGATATTCTGAATATTATAACATATTATAATATAATATCAATGATATTAAATATAAGTATAAAAATATAAAGAAACGACATGCTATAACTATTAATTTTATATTAAATATCACTATTGAAAATGAGAAAAATCCTGAATTGTTAAATGAAAATATTAAAAAAAAAAATCTAAAGAGGAAATAAACAAGATATAGAGAGATGTACTATTGTGGGATATAATATAACTGAAATATTGGGGAAACATATCACAAAATTATACCACTGGATTAGGTTATCAACCTTGAAAAAGGAGCGCATTCATGACCAATTTTTTTTTTCCAAAATCTTGATCTAGAAATTATATATCTATTTATTATTCAACTAGACATACCAATGTTTTTATTTCCAACAGTTTAAAATTTTCATATAAGAATCCCATTATGAAAATATGTGTTCCTAACGAATTAATTACAGAAATTTCTAGACATTAGAAGAATTGGGTGCCAAAATCATTTTTTGTTATAAAACCTGTTTTATTGGGAACCTCCTAGAAAAGATCTAGTAAAATTATATGGTACCTAGACATCAGTTGTTCCATACACATGAGTGGAGATTACTCAATATTCAAGATTAATGTAAACATTTATGGTTGACAAGTAACCATTGGTGAAAATCTAAATATAAAATCCTTGGACATTTCCTTATTGGTAATTCTATGTCAATTTTAATTTCTAATGTATATATGATTGATTGATTAAAGTACAAAATTCTAATCATTTTATAACAAAGTTATGATGGGTTTTATATGGAATTTGAAAACAAATATTGTAATTTTTTTATTCTAAAAATTATTTAGGCCATTAGTTCTTTGAGAAATGAAAATATTAATATTGTAAATGTAGACTCGTTATTTTCAAAAAAGTATTATTTAATAAGATAGTTCATTAAGGAATAATTGATTTAGAATAATTTGGATTCCATTTTAATATAAAATCACTTAGAAATAAATCATGGAATGTTTTATTCAATGATCTACCTAAACATGAATTGTAAAATGATAAATTCTATAACCCATGATAAAAGGAAAATAACAAAAAATATATTTGAAATCAATGAAATAAGTTTCATCTTATTAACCCCTACTGTTTCTTCCCATGTTTTTTTATAATTTCCAGTGCTTCTAGTTTAATTGGGATGCACTATGTATGTCTCTTTATAGATGAATTTTCTAGGTATAATTTGAAAATCATTTTAACACAAAAATCTGAACCCTACTATTAATTTAACCACTCTTATTGATTTGTAGAAATATTATTGGACATAGGAATAATAACATTTCAAGTGACCTTGGTCGTGGGATTGAAAATTAATATGTTGAATGATTTTTCTCACAAAATGGATAGATCCAAATCTTTTTTTCTCTAAGGAATCCCCATAAGAATGGTGTAGTAAATATTATAAATGGAAATGTTCACGAAATTTTATAAAAATGATTAATGAATATAAACATGTGATTTACATTTGGGAAGAGGATATGAATACAATATTTTATATAATTAAAATATTTTTATTTATAACTATCTTAAAGAAAACACCTTAAGAGTTATGCAATATTATGAATCCTAGGTTTAATTACATTAGTGTTTTTGGTTACAAAGTATTTATTCATTATAGTACGGAAAATCATGAAAAATTTTCTTCCAAGAGTGATAATGGAATGTTCCATGGTCACTCAACTACTTGTAAATAATATAGAGTATTTCAAAAATTATCCAAGACTAAAGAAGTGTTAGTTCATATCATTTTTGATGAGACAGATCAAAATGATCCTAAAACTAATTTAGAAAACCTTGAGGTTGATTTTTAAACTCTACATATCAATGCCAAACCTTCGGAGACGTCAAGGAAATAAGTAAAGAAGTCATCCAATTATGAGGAAAACGCCAAACCTGAACTAGAAGATGAAAATGGGATGACACTCCCATATTTTGAATGATTTTTTGGAATCATTGATGCCATCATATAGATATACTTGTTAAAGACTAAGATATGGGCACATAGAATAGAGACTATCTTAAGAATTAGGTGGAACATCAAACCTTCATCTCAAAACTTTATCCGAATAACATAAATGATGCATGTAATGATAAATTATGGGTAATTGATATACAAATAAATACATAACCAATTTCAAATAGAGAAATTTTTGTAACATCCAGATAGACCTAATGAAACCTTGACTATTGGAACAAAATGGATTATTAGAAACATGGTTGATGAATCTGGATCAATAATAAGAAGAAAAAAAGATTTGTTGCATAAGGATATTGTAAATAATAGGTTTTGTACTATGTGTAATCCTTTTCACCTATATTTATAATTGAATACATTAGAATACTTCATTACTATGAATGAAACTTGTATTTCAAACTACTTCAAATGTATGTTAAAAGTAAATTGTTAAATGGTTATAGAGTTGGTGATGTTTGGTGGAAAACCCCACTAGTTTTCAAAATAACTATATTCCAAATCATGTCATTAAAATTGGAAAACAATATATTGATCAAAATAAGATCCTAGAGAAATGTATGATATGATCACTTATTTTCTAATTTCTTATGATTTCTTAAAAGGTATATCAGATCCAAAATTGTTTTATAAAATAATGTTCAAAATATGTATTATTTTATCAAATCTATATTGGTGATATTATTTGGAAATCATTTAAATATTATTTATATATATATTTTAGTGATTATGAAAAAATAATTTGAAATTTGTATAATGGATGGACTAAAATTATTTCTTGCTTTTCATGTTATTGAAAATTATAATGCAATGTTTTTAAATCAATGTATGTATAATAAATAAATTTTAAAATAGTTTTTCATGGATATTATTAAATGTATTTACACTCCCATGAGTAACACCATTATTATTTATCCGGATAAACATATAAAATCATTAAATCAGACTAGATACTAAGGCATTATTGGAAGTATTCTATAGTTATACCACTTGATATTATGTTTAGTGTGTGTATGTGTGATCATTTTCAAGGAAACCAAAATAATAACATTTGATTTCTGTAATTATATTTTTAAATACCTAAAATATATAACTGATTTTTGTATTTTCTATCCAAGAGGAAAAGAATTTGACTTAGCGACTTATTCAATTGCATATTTTGATTCTTGTTAGTTGTATATTAAAATATCTTATGGTACATGTAATCTATTGGGTATGTTACTAGTATCTTTGTTTATTAATAATTTTTGATGGCGTATTGTCATCTGTTAAAGATAAATACATATATGTATGTAGTTGTTGTACACTAATTTTATAAATAAACACACTATGATAGAATAAGGATATCAATTCATAATGTTCCCTATAAATTGTAGCAAAATAAGTGAAATAAATATTTCTATGAATCCCATGTATCACTCTAGAGAATAGAATATAGATGTAATATTTACTTTTTGATACATCAATTTCAAAAGGGTAAAATAACTCGTGAATTCATAGAAAATGAACATCATCTTTATGATATTTTTAAAAATAAATTCAATTTCTAGATACTAAACAACATAATACAGTAATTAATAATGATGAAATCTAGTTAGACCTTAATTTTGGACAACCTACCATCGTACGACCTACAACTGGATGAACCACTATATGATGACCCACCATTGGACAACCAATTATTGTATGACCCACCATTGTATAACCCACTATTGAGAGAACCACTATTGGAAAAAAAACCATTGGATAACCCACAGTTGGATTCCCCCCATTGGGAAACCCACCATTTGACAACCAACTATTGGAAATGAACCACCTTTGGAAATAATCCACTATTGCTAATTTTATATTCAAGAAACTTTTTTTATTTTTTTTATTAAAATCCATCAATTATATAAATTGGTTCTTAATAATAAATTTAACTCACACACTCCCTCACCACTTTTTCCTTTTTAACTTCTCGACTACCCATTCTTTTCTAACCTTTATCCTTCTCTCATACTCTCCATATACTTTACTACATTTCAATGGTATGAAAAATTTGATGTACTAAGTCATCTCCAGGGGTTTCTTGACATTTGAAAAAGTTAAAAGTATAATCAAGTAGATTTTTATTCATGTTGTGGATCCCAAAACTCAAAAATCATACAATTGTTTTAGAGATTTAAGTAAATTATGAGTGGTTTCTGTTAATAAAATCGATCATGGTCAAGGTGATCAAGAACAATGGATGGATGGACTGGTTGTTGAAGAATGATATACCATTATATCATAGTCTAGTTCACTAATTTTTTCAATATATCGATTATATTTTAGCATAAAATAATGACAAAATTAGAATATTGATCGGATAGAAGGTAGTATTATCAATGAAATAATGAGATATGATTATTAAAGTGCTATTTTATAGAGTATAAAAACACTAGGTCCTAATGTTAGTGATTATTTTGTTTATAAGAATTCCATAATGGAACCTATAGAAAATTAAAATAAATGAAGAAGTCCTATAACATAATTTTATGGTGAGTGAATATTTTTTTAATGTTTATATAGAACATGTTATTTCATAGAAAAAGAGACATCAGCATGATGAGATAGCAGGTTGTATATCTCCTATACGTTATTAAATGTAGATATAGAACCAATTTCCATAAGAATATAATGATTTATAAGTTGGATATGTGAAAAAATCATCCATGTATAATTATATTATCAATCATAATTTTTTATCCATGCTTAGGTACAATTTATTAGTTGATGAATAAAAGGAAACCAAGGTCTCTGGAGAAGAAAATTTTAAGAGTTCTTCATATAAATATTTATGGAAAATTTGGATGTCTTTGATAATTAAATTGATTGTGATGAAAATGAAAATGATGTAAGTAATGAAGAAGATGATATAGAAAAAAGGGATGATGATGTAGTTGGAAATGATGATGAATCATATCATGTTTGTCATAATGATCCGGGGATGACTCAATCAATTCATTCTTCTCAAGTTGTATCTGATTCTTCAAGGTCTGAGGTAATACCATGTTTTTTTCAAGATATTTATGATGATAAAATTTCCATATATTAGTTGAGGGAATCTATTTAGTAGGAAGAAACTCCATGTTTTATTATCCATCTAGATGTCCTTGTATATGATGAACATTTTGACTTGTCTTCTAGTTGGATGTTTGTCACAAATTTTGATGAGTTGGAATGATTCATGGTTATGTGATTCTTATATTTGTCTATTCTGAATCATATGTTTATTAGAGTACTCAACCAAATAATGGAGGAACTTATATCCAATATATATCTCAGATAGATCCTAAGGGATCCATGTGTGGGAAAAGTGATGATACATGAGTGTTCCAAGGAGCTACATCAGATGTTCCTACCAAAACTAATCCAGGAGAGGTTGTTGTGACTCATTTTGATATATATTATTCCCCCATTATTACTACTAATACACTTATTCCATTTGATAATATTCCCAGAGATGTTTTAGAATCTTATAGAGAAAATATTCTTTCTGATTTTTGTATGATTCTAAGGAAACATGAACCTCCAGTCACACAGATCAATGAGAATGATCATAGAAAACTTTTTTGAGTTGGTTGTGTTATAAATACATATGAATATGATTCATCATATTCACAAATACGGGATTGAGAATAGTTAGGTAGCTTATGAGATGGAGGAAAAATAGTCTATAGTGTAGGATATGAAAAATTATTTTTCTACAAGTATAGAGAATATGATAGAGAGGTTAATGAATTTAACTTTAGTGGATTATTATTCTAGTGAATCACTGCCTCAATCTTCTATTTATATAGATTTAATTCCATATGTTGTTATAGAGGAAAATAATTCTATTTTGGGTGATGTTCATGCTTTCCATTTGGACAATTTTAGGAAGATCGTAAATCATAGTAAAAATATTTAAAATATAGTAAGGAAATGTTTAAAAGAACCCACAAGTGATATACAAATTATCCCTAAGGATATTCAATATTACCTTTCAAATATTTTCACCAAACATTATTTGAAGTCAAAATTTATTTTTTTATCTTAAAACCTTTTTATTACATTAATAGTGAGTTTATGGAATAGATTAATCAGTTAAAGGAGAAAATACATGTTCATATCTTATTCATGGAGATAGATAAATACTTATTCATCTCAATGGCTCATATAGGTAACATTATTACATATTTTTATCAATATAAATAACCCCTTATGACATTATATTGGTTCTTCTGTTGCATCTGATGAGTCTGTTCTAGTGAATTATCATCAATCTCTTCTATTCAGTATCCTTTATTATTTCATAGCTACTATTTTTTAGAATCATAATTCTTCTTTACCATCTGAGTTTCATACTATTTTTTTCACGAATGAAATAAGTTCAAAATCATTGGTTAATTATTATTAGATAGGAACCCTGTTCTATCTTAGTCCCTATAGCTACTAACTAATTCCCCTTAGCCTCTACCTCATTTCCCCTAACTCTGAAAAGGGAAAATCACCCACTTCTTCTATTACTTATGTATATCATTATTGAAAGAAGATATTTCCTTTGATAGAAAATGTATTTTATATTTCTTTTCGGATTTAATAAATCTTTGGTTCATTTAATAAAATTTCAATTTTTTATCATTTTTTTCACTGACATTGTTTTTTCTTATCATCGTCATTTGATTATCTTAAAATTTGGAGAAAATTATTGTCATTTACATTATGGGGAGAATATTTATGAGAAATTAAAATTTATTTTTATACTCTCAAATCATATTTTTAATAAGTTAAGAGGATATAATTACTTTTTAATATAAATCTATTTTATTCCAGTGTTTATTTTATACATGGTTTTCAAAATTCAATGATATATGATCATCTAAAAGGGAGAGATTCTTAGAAATACTTTTTTTAAATGGGTATCATGTTGGAACTTCTTTATTTTTGTGATCTCAAATAATGATATTATGTTTCTAATGATATTAATATTGTATGATAGTATATTATTTTATAAATAATATATTGAATAAATATTGTAAAATTGATGAAAATTTTATCTACCAAACATGACTCTCCACCAAAGTTGAGTCACTTCCAGAAAAGGGTCACATCCAGAATAGACTCACCACCAGAGTTGAGTCATCATTAAAAAACAGTCACTACCCAAAAAGATTCAACACTATTAATGAGTCACAGCTAGATGAATTATCACCAGGAATGAATAATAGTAATATGACATGCCATTAGTAATGAGACACCTCTAGATGAACCACTACAAAATGATTCACCACTAAAAAAGATTTACCACCAGATGACCTAACACCATCATAACTCACCTATTCCAAACTCATCACCATCCTTTCTCACCACCAGACTCAATTCACCATTAGCATGTGCCACTATCTCTATTCTATAGAATTTTAATAAATGATACCCACCTAAATATTATTGATGTTAATGTGATTTATTAATAAATTATTTTTATTTATGTATTCCTTAAATATAATGAAGAACATTTCAGAGCCTAGTACATGGTTTTAGGTAACCTTAATGATTTTTCTTCAATGATTATTCATTTCTTCAGTCGTATATATTTCTGGTAGACTTCCTCTATTTTTTGATAACACATGAACATGATGTGTACATACTCACATCTAGAACGATCATCACATGAGATCTTAGACACCAAAATCCTGTAGAAATTAATCGTTTCAAAATATAAAATCATTGAATTTCAACATCCTTTATTTTAGAATAAAAACGAAAATACTCTGATGCTATGTTTTACTGCTACATTTAGTGAAATGTATCAATCTACCCACTAATACATATCTGAGGAAAATCAATAATTTAGAGTCACTTAAGACTGAGCATCACTATCATTACTATATATGTTACTTTGTTCTCCTTCTCATTGTTGCGTTTTAATTTTGAATAGTGTGTTGTTTGTTTTGTTTATCAACACACACTATCTCATACACAAGAATTAGAGAATACTAGATATTATCTTTACTCTCTTTTCATTTGTATACCCATAATTATTGTGTAAGATGTCCATCTGTGGATGGTATTTTTTTTCCATGGATACTGTGGAAGAGGACCCTAAATGGTCTAAAATGCTTGTATGACACTTTGTGAATACCCAGCCCGGGATCTGGTCCAGATTATTATTATATAATAATATTAGTAGTTTTTGATTTCCATGTAGAGGTTATTAGGTCTCATTTTTGGAATGAAGACCCTATTTTTTTACATTAGGTTATTTTTTTCATTTATTTTTATCAATTATTTAAATTGTGTTTATTTTAAGCTACAAAAACATGTACATTGATAGTTAATCTTATCATGTATATATATAAGTATTTTATTAAGTAAATTAATTTCAGAAGTTGATTTAATATTGATATTATTTCAACAGATCATTATTCAATATTTGAATAATCATTAAATGATCAAAATCATATTAAAATATTACTATGATTAACTGGGAAAATTAATTTTAATTGAGATATTTTAATTAAACTTAATTTTTAAAGATTTTTTTATGGGGAACTCATCTTTCCCCCCTCTTGAGAAACACACTACAACCAACATCATATATAGTGGGGTGGATAATCAAAGATGATTCTAAACTCGATAATGTTATCCATGATGATATAATGAGATTTACATCTGTGAGTAATTGTATATAACATAAAATTGATTCATAAATTATAAGAATACTTAAAACAATATATCTTATTTATTGTCTTTTCCTAGTGGGTAAATGTAAAATTAGTACAACTATTTCTGTCATGATTTTATTTTTTTCACTTTCACCTTCCCAACATCCAGTTCCTATATATTTGACTATGGTATAGTTAGTAACAATTTTCCATTATGATAATGACACTATGTATAGAGCATTAAATGAATTATAAGGAGTTTAATTATATAATAATTATTTTTAGATATTGTAAATTCCATTTAGGGAGAATCAGACCCATGTATTATTTTCATCGTTCTTTGTTGATGCTTCTAATATTTAGAATAAAATCTATGGTAGTATTATTTTGAATTTGGTATTTATTTTTACATGTTTATAATATAAAAAATGTATGTAATATTGGCTTAGTGTGTATTTTAATGTATATGAAATCTATTTGTACATCCCTGATAATTAATATGATGAAATATGGATTCATTTATTAATTTTTTTGCAATTAATTTATTCAATAGAGGGGAATAATAGTGTGTGATTAATTTATTCACATTGAGGGAGTTCATGTCTACGATTTATATTATTCATATATTGGAACCTAATCTCATTATGGTTTAATTATATTGATGTAGTGTCATATCCCTCATCACATTAAGTAGTCCTTATATTTTTAGGAATTTTAGAGACCCTTGGTGAGATCAATATGGTTGAGATCATGATGAATATATTAATCAAAAATAATTCTATTGTTGCATTATCTTATGTATAGGGTGTATTCAATCATGATTCAGGATTCAGAACATGAGTTATTATGATGGATCATATTATTATTGGATAAATAGTGAATAAATAATTTATTTAGTGTGATGGGAACTCGGGTGTAGCAGATCATTGATGTTTCTTATGTTGAAATTTTAGCTTTTAAGTGAATTATTTCTTATTGAGGTTTGTGGTGATTGTTAACCGACATCGAAATATGTTATTTTTGGTCCTAGATTAAATAATGGAGATTTACAAAAATGGATACTAATAATATCAAATAATTGTTCTAGATGGTATTACTAAATATATTCATATTTTTAATATATGTTTATAGAAGAAAATATAATCAATTTGTTATAAAATTATTCTCTTTCACATAGAGATTCTATAACCCAAATAGTCTGCCTTTAGTTGTGTATGTGAGAATTAATTTGTTTTCTATTTTCAATAAAGGTTGGAAATATGATTCACATCCTTATTGTTCACCAAATTTAATTCTTTCAGTATGAATGTTTCTAGGGTTTGTGGGTCTCTTTGTTCTAATTTTATAGATAGAATATTATATGAAAGTATATTGATATCGAATTAAGGAAGTGTCAACATGACATGATCATATAGAATTTTCATCATCCATACATGGAATGGATTGGGATGAAAATAACAATTAGTTGGTGATGAATGTATTCTAGAGTATATGTGTGTTTTATACACTTGTGGTTTAGAAAAAAAAATATTTTCTATATATTGTGGAAGGTTGTTTTTTCATGTGAAAATTTCTTAAGTGGGATTGAATAATATATTGAATTGATTTATTATAATTATTAAAAATGATTAATGATCAACATGATATAGTCACTTTGATTTTTTATATGTGAGACACATTTTGTTTATGATTTTTCATGGTCAAAACCATTATATATGGTAAAATGTTAAAATTACCAAAGAGTTTTATATTTTAAGAATTTTCAAACGGCTATCACGATATCAAGATTTATAATTAACCCTTTGTTTTAATTTTTTAAAAATTTCATATTTTTTTAATTCCTATTGATATTTAAAATTTCAAAAAAAAATTAAAATATTTATCCTATTATTTTCAGATCAATGTAAATCTACGGCCATCAATATTTTACTATTAATTATTTAATTTTTTTAAATATATTTTTGATGTATGTCTCATTTAATATCATTTTATTTTTATCTTTATGTAATATGGAAAATAAATAAAAGTTTTTCTATATATTTTTAGTTTAATATGTGATATAATTTATGAAATCATTAATGTAATACATAATCAAAAGATTATCATAGTGTATTTTTCATGAGTGGGTGGACTTTCCTATGAGAGGTATAATATTAATTTCATGTCCTTAAACCCTAATATTGTTAATTTTTACACATCAATATAAATAAAAATCAATTGATAATTTTATATGTTGAGTGGTGTATTAAGATAGAGATGTGTCTCGTGAGATATATATGAAAGAGGAACATATATATGATGTGGTATGTGATATAATATAATGAAAATTTTTTTGACGGCCTTACAAATAATAAAAGAGAAAATATGAATTTATTTTAAAATCATATTTCTATTTTAAATATAAAAATTAATGGGTGTAATTTATGTCAATAATCCCCCATTTTACATAATTTTATATCATCATATTATTCAAATGTATAACACAAATTCCTTTTTCTATAGGTGGACAATCATAATGAAACAAATTCACATCTATCTTTCTTCACAATTGTTCATGTTTATTGTTTTCTGGTTTTATATAGTTGTTGTGAAAACTATAGTGAGGATTATGGAATGATCATATGTCCTTAGGGGAAATAGAATGATGAATGAATTTTTATTTTTTTCCTCCATTCATGTATTTTTATTAGATCCCCTCCCTATAATGATTAAATTAAATAAATATTCTCTATTGATGAAATGATTTTAAATCACAGATTGATTAAATTATGATTTATTACATAATATTTGGTTATATTTTAAATAATTTTTATTAGATCTCTAATTTTTTATGTTCATATTAATTATTTTTTAATAATAATTACATTCTATAATAATAATTATATTTTTTTTATTTTTTGATATAAAATACGTTACATGAATTCATAACTAAATTGGTATCTTATTCCGTATAAATAGAAAATTACAATCATGTCTCATACTATTATTCTTCCCTAAACGTGAATGTATACTTGTTTTTAGTGGTCTAGTATTCCTATATACTTCAATATAATTAATATTATTCTCTTTTACTTTATGAATCATTTTAAATATTATTTTATAATGCTACAATGGAAGAAAAAATAAATCACGAGTAATAGCATGTTGTTTCTATAAGTTGTTAGATTCATAATTTTTAAATGAAAAAACATTGATTATTTATTTATAATGAATTAATGATAATAAACATTATGTGTTTCAATTATGTTTTTGGTGGAAATTGGTTTTTGTAGTACGAGATGTCCTACCTGTGTTTAATTTTATAATATATGTGAGGAATATAAAGTGTAGTGGTTTTAAAATTCATAACTATCAAACATGTTGTCTTATCATATACACTAGTAAAGCATCCAAACAAGTTATCTATATAAAATAATGTAACAAAACATTTAACCCCCGAAGTATCACAATATGACATGTGCGATAAATAATATTTAGAATAAGTTTTATTTTGAAAATCAAATTCCATGTATGTTTTGTTCATTTTAAATTTTTCATCATACTAAGTGTCTCCACATTATCTCCTTGTATAAGCCTAATTATTGTAGTATGAGACACAATTTATTTTCAATAATATTACACAACATGAAAAAAATTATGAATTCTACAATGAAACCACGAATAGAATGACCAGTTCCATGTAATTCAAAAGACACTATCTAGTATCTATAAAGAGAATATAGAATTATTATTGTGTATATCAGATTTGATCAGTTACATATTTTCTACACATAAAATTAATGGGAAAGTATATTACTTAAATGTGGATTTCATTTTATTTTATCTATCAAAGTATATTACTAGAATTTTTATAGAGATCTAAACAACATGTTCCTTACATGACATAATGTGTATATAAATTTTGGAGGATTTGATTTATGGTAGTATGAGAACATCCTTTCTCAAGAAGTGTAATTTTTTTTACAATTATTATTTTCATTGTGATTTATTTCCCTATTAATAATTTGTATTATATGAGTTGTTTTTTTGATATATATTCTCATTGATATCAAAATAGTATATTTTCATCGGTCATTATAATTCATTCACATTACCATTTTGATAATTTGTGGTTGTTAGATCTAATTGAGAGATGATTTTTGGTGTGTGAGATATTTAGAGTAGAGATATATTTCAAAATAGAATTTTTTTATGTTCTGATCCTCCATTTATGGGTTTTGGGTAGTCCCTCAGTGATACATACATAAAAAGTATTTGTCCACACAATGATAAAGGATTTTAGGTACTCCCTTAAATGTGGTAGTTGGTTCCTCCTTCACTAGAGTATTTACTCTATTATATATCATTATGTGATCCTACACCAGTGAAAAGATTACTCCCCCCATATGTTAGGTGTGAACATTTAGAGTAGTTACACGCTCCCACACTTAATACACACATGTCTGGACATGCCATGGTCCCCCAAAATAGATTCAGATAGGTTGTATAGATATTATTGAAGACATGAATATCAGGAGACACAAAATGTGAGATGTATCTACATATACATTCCCTTGATATATATGGATATTGTTTGATTCATTATGGTTGCTTTCATGAAGTAGAATAAAAACACACTATTAACTATTGTGAGACTGATTCTACCCAAGTAATCACTATTTTATTATATGATACTGTATGAACCCGGATCATCGTTTCATGTATGTCTTTCCTTTTCTGGAGTTTTTGATAATTTTTGGAGTTTTGGAAATTATTGAAGTACATGTCATTTACTTTTTGAGTACATGCCATGAACTCTATTCCCGCTATAAACCATGTGTTGGCCGTGTCCGGACCACACACGCGATGTGTAGGGGTGACGTGGAGACCGATTTTGGCGGAGTACGGAATACCCCACTTCACACTGTGTACTTTAAAAATAAACATCGTGTACTTTTCTTTTTTCACTAAACGGACCAGGATCCCGCCTCATCGCCATAATCGTCTTCTTCTATGTCTGGTTCGACAAAGAGACGCCGTACAACCACGAAACTTCCCCGGATTCCAGTGCCTTCATCCATTATCTGATTGAGCTATGCCGATTGCATTGGAAGTGCAACGATGAGTTATCCCTTCTGCTTGAGCCTTGTTTTCCAATTCTTCCTCTTTCTCAAGTTATCTAAGGATGAACTTTATGTGTGTTTTCTCAGATCTACAACGTTATAAAGAGAATCAGCCATCTTGGTTCACGTATATTGATCTCTAACAATCATGGTAGGTGGTTTGTGCCTTACCGTTCAATGTCTCTGAGTTTATGTACGAATTTCCACTGATAAACTTGAACGGGGTATTGCGTGTTACCCCTTTTTGCGGTCGTTGTTTTCCTTCCTTGATTGTATGCTTTTGTAGAGTCAGTTTGACCTTGTTAGAGGATAATTTTTTGTCCTTGGATGTATTTTCCCTTGCTTTGTTCTGTATACGACCTTTGGGTCTCATTTTCTTTTGGCTTCTACACCTGTTTCCATGCATTGCAGTTATAGGATGAAGTGAAATTCATGACATGCTTGTGGACTTTTAGACTCTTCAGCTAAGTATATCTATAGGTGTACTTTGGTTATCCAAGTATCTCTATAGGTGTACTTTGGACTTATAGCATTATTATGAACTGACCGTCAAGGGACTGAGAGAACCTGGTGCTATAGACTATAAGGGATAAACCGAGTGAGCATCCCAGAGAGTCTTAGATATTATAGACTACATAGGGGATGGAATGAGTGAGCTCCTATAGAGTCTTGGATTTTATAGACTATGGGAGGCTAGAACGAGTGAGCTTACTCAGAGAGTCGTTCATTGTTTGAGTCTCTTTAATAACCTTCCTAGGATAGAGGAGGAATTGATCGAGTGAACATCCTCAGAGAGTCTGTGGTATACCTGAGGCTATAGGAGGAATTGACTGAGATAGCTTCCATATAGTGTCTCTATACAATGGGGATAAGAGGGTTACACCCTGTGATCTTCCTCAAGAGAGTCCCGGAATACCCTAGACTACAAGGGGAATTGACCGAGTGAGCTTCCCCAGAGAGTCTCATAAATTTGTATGACCAAGCCAGGGGGGTTAGGTTGAGTGCACTGCCCAGAGGGTTGTGGTACTTCTTGGATAGGACCAGAGGGGATGACCTTGAGTATTTCCCAGAGGGTTCCCAGCTTATTAGATGTTTGTTTCACTGCTGTTGATTGGATTTGGATTGATTGCTGCTATGTATCATCCAGTTCATCGCTTACTATTTACAGCCTGCTGCTTGCTGTTGCTATTTACTACTTATTGTACTTTTTCCTGTAGTATACCCACCGAATGTTAGGCATAGATATTCGAGTGGTTGGCTACTGGGATTTTATCTCATACCCTGTTTGGGACATGCTTTTGGGCCCAAGATGACTATGTTGTTGCAGTTGTAGACAAGGGAAAATACCATTCGACTTCTAGAACATGATTGCTAGGAGCAGGCGAGCATGGGACCGAGCTTTGGCTCGTGATGCTGAGGAGATTTTTACATTCCTTTTGTACTTGTTTTGGTATTGTAGTGTTTTCCAGCATTATGAATTGTTTGGAAGCTTTCTAGGTTATGTATCATGCATGATTTCATATATACATATGTGCTCAAGTTTGTTGATTTAGTCTTCCGTTGTTTATTTTGTTAGTTATTATAGTTTCCACTATTTCATGTTTATTTTCCTTCCCATGTGTACTCTACCAATGAGGTCAAAGTTTCCCTGCTATCACACCCGAGGACCTCACTGCTAGTTGGAAGCATCTTTCATTTGGGGAGATGCACTTGAGTCCATGTGACCATCTGGGTACGGGGCGCCTCTGTGTGGCTTCTAGAACCGGGACGTTACCAAGTGGTATCAAATGGTATTCTTTTCTCTTGCATTACTATTTGGAGACTTTATCCAGAAATAGGATGTATTCCGTTCATGGAAATAAGTTGTGCTTGAGAGTAGCTAACCCGCGTACAGGGAAAATCCATACTACCTCGTTTATTTCAGTTTTCTGGTTTTGGGATTTTACGGTTGATAAGATATCACCTAGAGCGATTCACATTCTTTGTACTGTTATTATTTCGGTAACACGGTTCTATTTCTATCTCAACCGATGAGATGAGGGTATTACATCTCATGAATCATATAGGAACTTGTAGAAATCACATTCCATGCATTTTTTCCATGCTATTTAGGGCGAATTAGCGATTGCATGCTGTTGTGATAGACGTTGTGTAGATTATAAAAGCTGTTGTTATAGATTATTGATAGAATCTCTGCTGCTTGATAGAGAATTGTTTGTATTGTAATTTGTTTATATGAATGCCAAATTTTGATTCTAGAGGTGTTATGGGCCCTCTTGAATCAGAAATTGGTGAATCATGATCATGTTTTCTCTTGTACATGTCTATAGGGAATGTCAAGCTTTGATTCGCGGGGAGTATGGGCCCTCACAGATCATAATTTGGAACCTCATTGCCTTGTTCTCCGTGTTTTTGGGATTATTTGTAGTTTCTGATCTATTTCCCAGAAAAACCCAAAATACACGGCATGTACTTTCCGGTTACACATCGTGTAGTTTTTAGGCTGCCTTACTGACTGTGTGTGCAGGAACATGGTGTTGTGAAAATAACTTCAGAAACATGCCGTGTACAGTTGGTAAACGCCGTTTAGTGTAGAGACTTATACGAGGTCGTGTTAAGAACAAAATGGTTTAGGGAAGCTCGAGTAGAAAACATTGTGATATAAAGGAACACGCCATATAGTTCTGTCCAAGTACCCGTCCGTGTCACAAAAAAAACACGGTTCGGTGTGACCTCTTCTATGACACGCCGAGTTTCTTTCGAAACACACCTTGTAATCTTTCCCAGGTACCCGGCCGTGTCACGAACAATATGGGATGGTGTCACCTTCTTCTATACACGTCGTGTTTTCTTATAACACGCCGTGTAAGGGCCAACCGTGTAGACGGCCATGTAACTAACAACACAGGCCACCGAGACAGTGTCTAGTACACGCCGTGTCCCTAGGGAACACGCCATATAGTATGAGGTTAGTTTGTACAGTGTGGGTTAGTCATGTAAGTAGAATTGGGTAGGGGTTTAGAGTTTAAGTACATGTCGTGTGTGGGAATAACACCCCGTGTAGTTCGGGGTGTTACACGACATGTCATGCAGGGGTACATGCCCATGTTAATGGCTAAAGAAGACACGTCGTGTAGTTTTTATACACACTGTGTAGTCATGTTTTGTATAACATGATAGTTTCTTCCCCCTGTTCCCGTATTGTACTCCTGTGTTTTCTGTCCTTGTTAATCCTGATCTAAGGTGTGATTTTGATCATTCAGAGCTATGCCTCCGAGGTGTCCTACGGTTGTAGGCCAGTTGTCATATGGTGATCAGACACCGGATATGGCTGATCAGGGACCTCCAATAGATCCTCCTGCTATACCAGCCTTGGCACCAGCAGTTATACCCGTTGTGGGCACTAAGGCACAGTTCAGGGAGGACTTCATGAAGATGTTGCATACCTTACGGGGAGCACCGCTTCCTGCCCCGTCGATGGCTGAGTTGACGTGGGTTTTCCAGCAGCAGCATCGTCCTACGTTTTCGGGTGATGGAGGACCTCAGACTGAAGAGTTATGGTTAGAGGCCACACTTACCATTATTGAGAACCTAGAGATCCCTCTAGATAGAAGGGTAAATTTGGCTTCTTATATGCTCTGGGGCACTGCCAAGAGGTGGTGGGAGGGGATCTCACGGTCAGGGTGTCAGAAGGATATGTCTTGGGATGAGTTTCGATGCACCTTCTATGACTACTTCCATCTGGATACCATGAGGGCCGATCAAGCCCGAGAGTTTATGAGTCTGTAGTAGGGGACTCTCTCTGTTATGGAGTACTTATCTTTCTTCACTGAGCTACAACATTTCAAACTGATCCCAGCTAGTGTTCAGTTGTTTCCTGCTAGAATGTTTGAGGATGGTCTTAGGTAGTAGATCCATTCCCAGGTGAATATCATCTAGTTGACTTCGATATCCTCCATCATTAACCAGGCGTTGATCACTATGCGCAATCTTAGGGATTCTAGACCAGTGAGCCAGGGCGGTTCATCAACCAGAGCTAGTGTTCCTCCTACAGACAGCAGGAAGCGTTGTAGTGAGTCTTATTGAGGAGATCGGGGTGCACATGATATTTCTTCAGGTATCTAGGTTGTATGATAATAGTGTGGTAGATGTGAGGACACTAGGACTCAGTGCTAGAGAGATCTGATGGAGTGGTGATCTTGTGGAAAGATGGGCCATCTTCAGCATTTCTGTCACATCTTCTCACCTTCATCTGGTGGTAGGGGTTCCCCTATGACCCCGTGTTCTAGAGATTATTCACCGGTTGTATACCAGTCAGGGAATAAGGGTTCTTCTTGGCATTCAGGCCGAGGTGGAGGTCACGACCGTGGTGGTCAATCACTAGGTCATTAGCAACAACAGAGTGGATCAGCTCAGAGCGGTCATCCAAGGGTGCAGGGTCATGGTGCAGGCCAGTCTTTCGCCGTGGATCAGACCTATTAGGAGCAGGATCCTTTCCCTTCTACAGTTTGAGGTATGATCTTAGTAGCCTCATTTTTATCATCAGCTCTTTTCGATACTGGTGCTTCCCATAGCTTTGTCTCTGTTGCTGTCATGGAGATCTTTGGGCTCTATATTTTTTCGTCTGCTGAATTGTTGACTCTATACACACCGTTGGAAACAAGGACATCTAGTGTATGTCAGTTCAAAGAGTTCCCTATTGAGGTTGTGGGGTGTCATTTCTTATGGGACCTCTATGTCATAGAGATGACGGGCTATGACCTCATTCTCAGAATGGACTAGTTGGTTCCCTTCCAATTATTCATTGATTTCAATCATCACAGGGGGAGTTTTGTGTCACTAGAGGGAGGATCATTCTTTCATAGAGGTGAGTGGGATCTCCAGGCGGGTAGAGCTAGAACAGAGCATCATGGGCTTGGGGAAGTTATAGACCAAATTGCCAGTCTTTATCTGGATGACCAGGGGGATTCACAGTTAGACTTTCCCACAGTGGTGTATCGTTTCAGGGATGTATTTCTAGAGGACTTTTCAGGTTTTCCTCTGAAGCATGAGGTAGACTCCTCGATTGAGCTCGTGCCAGGGGAAATACCGATGTCCATTACTTCTTATAGGACGGCTACACCTGAGCTGAAAGAGATCAAGAAGAAAATGGGGGAGTTGCTGGAAAAGGGTTTTATCTGAACCAGAACTTCTCCTTGGGGTCCGCCTATCCTGTACGTGAAGAATGTTGATGGTACCCTTCGGATTAGTGTGGATTACAGGATGTTGAACCAGTTTATGGTTAAGAACCAATATCCCTTACTGAGGATCAATTACCTCTTTGATCAGCTTCTAGGAGCACGGGTGTTCTCAAAGATCGACTTAAGGTCTAGTTATCATCAGTTATGCGTTAGAACATCAGATATACCTCTGAAAGATTTCAGAAGTAGGTATGGACTTTATGAGTATACAATCATGTCGTTCGGTCTCACGAATGCACCTATAGTTTTCATGGCACGGATGAATTGAGTTTTTCATCCGTACTTAGACTACTTCATCGTGGTCTTCGTGGATGATATCATGGTGTACTCTCACACTCGACATGACCATGCCACACGTCTTGAGATCATTCTGAGTACACTGAGAGAGCATATGTTGTATGCTAAACTCATGAAGTGCCACTTTTGGATGGATCAGATTCACTTCTTGGGTCATGTAATCTTAGAGGATGGAGTATCTATGGACCCAGATAAGGTGAGAGTTGTAGTTTCTGGGTAGCAGCCGAAGAACGTCTTTGAGGTGCGGAGTTTCATAGGGCTGGCCGGATACTAAAGACGTCTTATTCTGGACTTCTCGCACCCAGCAACACCATTGAAAAGTCTGACAAAAAATGGGGTGATGTTTTTATGGATAGATTCTTGTGAGTCAGCCTTTCAAGAGCAGAAGGGAAGGTTGATGTCCGCACCGATACTAGTATTTCTAGAGCCGGGCAAGGGATACACTGCTTAGAGTGATTCTTCAGGTATCGGGGCTGGGATATGTGCTGATGCAGGGAGTTGGAGTCATTGCGTACGGGTCTCTCCAGTTAAGGCCACACGATAAGAATTTCCCTACACACGATCTAGAGTTTTCACTAGTCGTTCATGACTTACAGTATTGGAGAAACTATATTTTGTGAGAGCACATTGTGGTTTTTACTGACCACAAGAGTTTCAAGTATATCTTCACTCAGCGCGATCTGAATCTGAGACAATGCAGTTGGGTTGAGTATATTTAGTCCTTTTACTTCGAGCTCACCTATACGCTAGTAAAGGGAAATGCTACGGCAGATGCGTTGAGCAGACGAACTCAGATTCAGGCAGTTCAGGAGGCCAGGAGTGAGTGGCAGCTTATGGCTATATTATCAGAGATGCACTTAGAAGTGCACTATAGGAAGGGGAAAATTTTCCTATTTTCTGTAGCTATTACCTCTACACTTCATGATCGGGTACGAATGAGGATGCTATCAAACTCAGTGGCCTTGGTACTACGGGAGAGTGTGTCAGGAGGGGACCCTCTTCCTGGATGGACAGTGGGAGAGGATGAGAACTTGTGTTTCCAGGGACGCATATGGGTTCCAGCAGACATACACAGGGATATGATGTAGGATTTTCATTTCTCAGTTTGAGAAGTTCATCCTGGTGTCACCAAGATGTATCAGGATCTTCATTGCCAGTACTGGTGGCTAGGTATGAAGAGAGATGTTGTTGGTTTTGTCCTGAGATGTTCTACTTGTCAGCAGGTGAAAGAAAAGCATCAGCGACCAGCATGGCTTTTACAGTAGTTACCCATTCCGGAGTGAAAGTGGAACGAAGTCGTGATGGACTTCATGACGGGGTTACCGAGGTCACCTCAGGGAAGTGATGTTGTTTGGGTCATCATTGATAGGCTTATGAAGGTAGAAAACTTCTTACCGATCAAGGAATCCTTCATTGTTGATGATCTGGTATGATTGTACATCTGAGAGATTTTACGTCTACATGGAGTTCCACATTCCATTGTTTCAGATAGGGATGTGTGATTTACTTCATGGTTCTGTCAGGGACTTCAGAAGGGTTTGGTTACATAGGTAATTTTGAGTACAACATACCATCCCCAGACTAATGGCCAGTCCGAGCGCACAATCCAGGTGCATGAGGATATTCTCAGAGATTGCATTATGGACATCAGTGGTTCTTGGGAGAAGCATAAACCTCTTGTGGAGTTTACCTACAACAAAAGTTTTCATTTGACAATTCAGATGGCACCTTACAATGCTTTGTACGGTAGGCTATACAGATCACCCTTATGCTAGCTGGACGAAGGAGAGGCAGCTTTGTTGGGACCTCATCTTGTTCAGGGGACCTCAGAGCAGATAAAGATGATTCGAAAGCAGATGGCTACAACACAGTCTCGGTAGAAGTCCTGTGATGATCAGCGGAGAGGACCTCTAGAGTTTGAGGTCGGAGATCTGGTTTTCCTGCATGTCGCACCGAGGTTGGGTCATAAGAGGATTCAGATAGAGGGTAATCTTTCACCATGTTACGTCGGGTCGTTTGAGGTATTGGAGCGAGTTGGGACGGTTTCCAATCGGTTGCATCTACCTCATAGGTACCATGATATTCACGACGTCTTCCATGTCTCTCATCTCCGACGTTGCTTTTCAGAACTCTCTCATGTTTTCAGCCCGAGGAGGATGAGCTCGAAGTGGATGCGTCGTTTGAGGATAATCCCATTCGGATTGTCGATCGTAGCACGAAGGTTCTACGAGGCTGGACTGTTCCTCTGGTATGAGTGCTATGGTAGTACGGGTGAGTATAAGATGAGACTAGGGAAAGGGAGGCCAACATTCGATCGTAGTGGTCGGAGCTGTGCGATGTTTCATCTTCTACACCCATCTAGGGAAATTTGGGGACAAATATCTTTAAGGGGGGACGTTTATAAGAACCCGGATCTTCTTTTCAGGTATGTATTTCCTTTTCTGGAATTTATGAGAATTTTTGAGTTTCTGGAATGTTTTGAAGTACACGCCATATAATGTTTGAGTACACACTGTGTACTCTTTTCCCTCCCGAAACTGTGTGCTATCTGTGTCCAGACCACACACACGGTGTGTAGGGGTGATGTGGAGGCTGATTTAGGAGGAGTATGGAAAACCGCACTACACGTCATGTGTTTTAAAAATAAATGTCGTGTGCCTTTATTTTTTTCACTAAATGGACCGAGGTCGCGCCTCATCGCCATAATCATCTTCTTCATAGTTTGGTTCGACTAAGAGATTCCATACGGTCGAAAAACTTCTCCGGATTCCCAGGCCTCAATCCTTTCACCGATTAGAGCTCTGTCTGTTGCATTGGAAGTGTAGCGGTGAGTTCTCCCTTCTTCTTGAGCCTTGTTTTCCAATTATTCCTCATTCTCATGTGATCTAGGGTTGAATGTTTTGTGTGTTTTCTCATATCTATGACATTATAAGGAGAATAATCCATTGTGGTTCATGTTTATCGATCTCCTAGGACAGAGGTAGGTGGTTTGTGCCTTACCATTAAATGTCTTGGAGTTTATGTGTGAATTATCACAGATACCAGTGAACGGGGTATTACGTGTTTCCCTTTTTTAACTTCATTGTTTTCATGCCTTTATTGTATGCTTGTGTAGAGATAATTTGACCTTGTAAGAAGATAATTTTTTTTTTCTTGGATGTATTTTCCCTTTCATTGTTCTGCTTATGTCTTTTGGGTCTCGTTTGCATTTGGCTGCTACACCTATTTTCATGCCTTGCAGTTATCTTTTGAAGTGAAACGCATGACATGCTTGTTGCCCTCTAGACTGTTCAGCTATGTAGCTCTATAGGTGTACTTTGGTTAGCCATGTAGCTCTATAGGATTACTTTGGCCTTATAGCATTATTATGCACTGACCATAATGAGGCTGAGAGAACCTGCTGTTATAGACTATATGGGATAGACCGAGTGAGCTTCCCAGAGAGTATTAGATATTATAGACTATAGAGGTGATGGACCGAGTGAGCTCCCAAAGAGTCTTGGATTTTATAGACTACAATAGGGTAGACCGAGTGAGCTTCCTCAGAGAGTCTGACCTTGTTTTAATCTCTTCAAGAACCTTCCCAGGATAGAGGAGGAATTGACAGAGTGAGCTTCCTCAGAGAGTCTGGGGAATACCTGAGGCTATAGGAGGAAATGACCGAGATATATTTCTCAGAGAGTCTCTAGACCTTGGGGCTAAGAGGGTTAGACCACTTGATCTTCCTCAAGAGAGTCCCTGAATACCCTATACTATAAGGGTAATTGACTGAGTGAGCATCCCCAAAGAGTCTCATAAATTCGTATGAACAAGCCAGATGGGTTAGGCTGAGTGTACTGCCCAGAGGGTTATGGTATTTTTTGGATAGGACCAGAGGGGATGGCTACGAGTACATTCCAGAGGGTTTCTGGCTTTTTAGCTGTTTGTTTCACTGTTGTTGATTGGTTGTGGATTGATTGCTATTATGTATCATCTTGTTCACTAGTTACGGTTTACTGCCTACTGCTTACTGTTGCTTTTTACTGCTTATTGTACTTTTACCTATCGTATACTAACCGAATGTTAGGCACATATCTTCGGGTGGTTGCCTACTATGATTTTATCTCACAACCTTTTTGGGCCATGATTTTGGTCCCAAGAATACTGTGTTGTGGCAGGTGTGGACATGGTCAAGAACCCTTTGACTTCTGTAAGTTGATTTCTAGGAGTAGGAGATCATGGGACCGAGCTTTGGTTCGCGATGCTGATGAGCTGTTTACTTTTCTTTTGTACTTGTTTTGGTACTGTAGTGTTTTTACAGCATTGTGACTTTTTTGGCTGCTTTCCGAGTTATGTATCATGCATCATTTCATATATACATATGTGCTCTAGTTTTTTGATTTAGTCTTCCGCAGTTTATATTGCGGGTTATTACTACTACCACTATTGCATGTTTATTTTTCTTCCGATGTGTACTCTTCCAAGGAGGGCATAGTTTCCCCAATATCATACCCAAGGCCCTCTCTACTAGTCTACAACCTCTGGAGTTTGGGGAGATGCGCTTGAGGACATGTGACTAACCGGTTATGGGGCGCCTTTGTGTGGCTTCCGGATCCGGGATGTTATAGATGCAATATTTCATGGAGATGAGTTATAATGATTGATTCCATCCAATTCACATAGAAGTAATTAAATAGAGAATATCAAGTTACTTTGGAATACCTTCTGTTATTCATTGGTTTTAGATATTTAATAAAATATTGGGTTATCATAAATTTTGATTTTGTGTGAATCTAACTAGATATGATTATACTAACCACATCAAAGGTTTCATTCCCTTATTTGTTGTGATAGGGTAGATATTGAATAACATTGATATTATATGTGTGGATGTAAAGAATGTGGATATTCAAGATCTATTACATAATAGATTATAATGACTTTTGGTGGATATAAATGATTATTGAGTTCATTCCATGAGACCTTGTAAAGAGAGGGTGTTAATTCATATCTGTAGTCAGTTCTAACTAGTTCTAATGATGTTCATACATTGAAATTTAACTTTCAAAATTTTTATATGATTTTTATTGGAAAATGGTGACACATAATATCATTGTCTACAATAGAGCTGTAATATATTCATCTCGTGATTATTTTTTATTTTATTATATATTATTAATGAATTTATACTATTGGTTTTCATAAACCAAGTTTTAACATTTATCATATGACTGCATTGGGTTATTATTTATCCCCTAGAATATTTAATGAAGGTGTTGGGTGGAACATACATCTTACCATGATGTTATTTGGGATCTCAGTGTGTCAGATCATGTGACATTCACAAACAAAATATATATTTTTTAAAATATATTCATTATAATTTACTAAATATCTCTTAAATTTAAATATTTAAATATTTTAAATTTTATACTTTTACACTGAATTTAACAATTGTAGAAAATAATCATTAGAAAACTAAAATATGAATTTCCTTAGGAACCATGTTATGTAAATACATCAAACCACTTTCCAAAAGACTCTAATAAATTTCAAAATCTCAAATATAATCATTCATCCCTTGTACTAAAAAATGAATATAATGATAAACACAAAAAAAGGTAAATGAATGACTAAATATCATAGATTCATTTGGATCTAGTGGAACTCCATAAACAAATTTAAAATTAATAGATATATAAACCTGTAATTATTTTATATTATTTGATAAAGAAAAATAAATACAAAAAACTCTATCCATGAAAAGAATATATTTGTATTTATAAACATTATGGTTAAATTAATAGTAAAAGATAATATTTTGACCTAAATTACATGATGGAAATTTAAGTGGGAGGATAAAGGGTAAAATTAATTTTTTTTGAAACAAATCATATGTTTTAATGGTTTTAAACTAGGTTGAAGCCCACTACAATACACTATCAAGATGGTGATATAAAAAATGATTAATTATTCAAAATTATCACTATAAATGAACATGAGAATTATGAGAATTAAAATTAACGCACCAAATATATGATTATTAGCTTAATAATTTCAATCTAGAAATAAATATATTTCAATAAACTATAAATTTAATTGAGTGATGCCTAAAAATAACAACTATCAACCAAAATCAATACAAATATGAATATTCATATTCATATGCATTAAAAATAAAAATAATATCTCATTGATATGAATAAATAAATGTTTGTATGTTTTTTACATGATCAAAAATACAATATAAAATTATTATATAAATTTTATAATCATAATAAATTTCATGATTTTTTATAATAAATAAGTTGGAAATTTGAGGTGATCCTCCTAATGTAAACCATCTATTAGTAATAAAATAATATTTAATTTATATTAATGATTAAAAATAATTTTTTCCAATAGGATATATAATATAATTTACTATTAACAAATATCATATAATTCATCACCAAACTCGTGCCCCCATACATTGAAATTTTTTTAATTTCCCCAGTTTTATCTGTATAGAATAAATTTTCAATCGAAATTGACAAGATATGATTATGATGACCCATAATAATAATAAAATTTAGAATAATGAATATAATATTTTATTTGATATATTATAAATTCCATATACATTCCATGAACTATCTAGTTATCCATTTATAGACCTTAAAAGCAATCAATAAAATGAAATGAAAGAACATGGGAAAAAACCAATTGATCAATTGGATGATAGTTGAAAACTAATCACTATATCTAAAAAAACATGTGATATATAATGAATTTGAAAATTGTGACATTTAATAAATAGATTAAAAACACCTCCCAAAATTTCACATCCTAAATCCCATTAACCTACACATCGATGACACATTAACAATTAAATAGATCATTATACAACATATGAATTTCTAGTTTTATAAACTGACTTGAAGAACTAATGAATATGGTGAATAGTTCCAAATAATTCCTCTATCATCAGTTATATAAATGTGTATTAAGATCTAAATTAATTTAAAGTCTATATAGAAGTACTCCAATATAGTCAAGCCTGAACTATTTCTTAAAAAACCAGGAATCACACTAACCATTAAGTAATCCAATGTCCAAAAATAGTAGGATGGAACTTTAGATAAATAAAAATAGTTAAACCATAGAAACATAAATACGATCTAATATAACACTAAACCATTATTTAAAACTTATAATATGTCTATCTCTACATAAAATTGAGCTTCATGAATTTTTATTATTAATACTTATTCCATAAACATCAAATAATCATTATTAGAGTGTATATATAGACAATGAAATTTAGTTGTGTAACTTCTATGATGATATTGTTACAAGATAACATTTTATAATATAAATCATACTTATATTTAGATATATTTTAAATAAATAATAAAAAAATTTGATGAATTCATTTTTTATAGATTCTTAACGAATATTAACATCAATGAGATAAAAACCACACTATATTGGGTGTTGATAAGATACATTATTAATTCCTCTGACCAATTTCTGTGTGCTCCATGAAACCACATAATAACCTGATTTAATAAAGTTAAAACATCCTTATGAAATTGAGGATATCTCAAATCATGAAATATAGATAATCAAGATCCTGAGGATTTAGGGGTCTAGAATGTTTATTCCCACCTAAAAAAATTCTTAAAGAATTGATTAACCATGTTATCTATCCAATTTCATCCAAATAACCACAGCACTAGATAAAAATTCTTATAAGACATATTATGTTAATTACTTATTTCCAAATATTCATATACTTTGGGAACATTTATACTAAATTTTCTAATTCATCTTACTCTATAAAACAATTCTTGATGTTCTCATATCTAGAATTATCCAAAATGGTATGCAATAAATTTATAAATTATTATAAATTATATATTATTGAATATATTTATAATCTAATTTTATATATTTATAAAATTATCTTTTGATGGAATGAAATTTTTGGGAAATCAATTCAGATATTCCAAACATCAATTGATTTTACATAATAGTAATAAATTTTTTGGAACACTAGAATATTATAAAAAAATTTATTACATTAATAAAAAATATATCATCATATATATATTTTTTAAATTTTTTTCAAGAACTTTAAAAAAAGTTAATGTTATATTCTGTGTTTTTTGTTTCCTTAATAACCAGAACTATCATTATAATTTACGTGAAATCGAAATATTTAAGAGGATATATCATAATGATATATCCCCATAACATTGATTTCATAAAATCTCAATAGTTTAAATATTTACATGAATGATAGTTTACTGTATTTTCCCTCAAATGGGTAAATTTATACTAGAACCATTGTTTTATATAATCGTTATACCATAATGAATTAATATTAAATTTAAAATATCATCATTTCATTATAAAAGTGGATCAATGAAAACTAATATTTATCAGGCTTACTGCCTCATAAATTTATCAATCTCCAAAGTTATAATATTTGTGTAAGATTTTAAATTATGATATGTATATTATTTATAAATTATATTATGTGATTATAACATATAAATTACAAACACAAAATATAAAATTCTATTTAACATAAGAAAATTATATTCTATTTACTAATTTCTCTAAATTTGTAATTTTTTTATTCATTGAAATACATCCTCCATCCATATAATATATTTTTTAATGTTAGTTATTGAATGTGATAATATGAATCATTATAAATAGTTTATAATTTTTTACTATATAAATTTATTGTAGATATACATAAACTATTTTTCTTTTATATTCTAGTATATTTTCATGATAAAAACTTATTTAAAGACGTGTTGTAAGAAAAATAAAACCATGTTCATGATATCAAAATGGGATACATTTATAGGGGTATCTAATTAGTCAAAATATGAAACTAAAGTTATTATATCAAGGATCATTGGAGATAAAAAACAATAAATAAATGAGGTTCATATATTATTATATTTACAAAGATAACATAATTATTTTAAATAATTAGATTCTTATGTTTTTAGAATTATGTAAATTATTATATAAAATTTAAAATATATTATATGAAAACAATTTCAAATATTTAATGATGAATAATTATGTGATGTTTTTTTCTATTAAAATTATTAACAAAAACTATTACCTTCTAGATTATATTACCATTCAATCAGTAGAGAATGAAAATATAAAAAATTCATAGTGGTAGAAAATTTAAATGTATATTGTTAATTAATATAATTGATTATGTTTGAAAAAGACCTGTCAGGATAAAAAAATGCATCATTCTTATGTTGATTAAAAAAATAATATAAGGGAAAATTAAAATACATTTTGGATGTCCGAAACAATTCTCAATGAAATTAATCTATATAATCAATGGTAATTATAATTGAATGATTTTATTTCACTTACAATTTCATATATACATTTGATTTTTGAAATATATTTTATTGTAATTAAGCAACAAATTATAATATCTGAATAGTGAATATGGAGAATAAATGACTATGATATAAAAAGATAACTCATAAAAAAATTGAAAAATGGAAAAATTTATTTTCAGTACTTTGATGATACTACTTCTACAAACATTATATTTCAAATTTAATATTATTTATCATATACCAACCATCAATAAATTTATGATATCATTTTCTTATTTGGATAATATATTGAATTTTTTAAATGTAATATGAAAATTAATATAGTATTATAATGAAACCATATGGATTTTTCATTGTTTTCAGTTCCAGTAATGATCAATATGAATCAAAATGGAAAATATTTCAAAACAATTCAATTGAATCAATTAAAATATTATATATCCCAAGAATTTTGGGATAATATATATAATTGTGAAATTAAATCAAAAAAATTATTTATCATGGATAACTATTTATTATTTTTGAGTATTAGATATGGAATCTATAATTGTTAAATATTGTTTAGTCGGTGATAAGGCTCCCAAACCGACCTATTAAATTTTTGGGATATACACATTAAACAATTTATTTTCTCAGATATTTTATTTTAATATTTTTAAAATATACCATGTGATATATTAGTTTTTTAATAATTAATAATGACTTATATAGAATATTTTTTATTAAGAATTTAATATAAAAAACCATACACCATAAAAATTAAGTAAAAATATTATAAATATAATTTGGTTTATTATTCAAAAAAATAAAATACTTGTACATTTATAATTTTTTATTGATTTAAATTATTATATATAAACAAGTTGTTTAATTTTTCAAAATTAATTACATTATAAGAAAACCACTTGTAGAAAAATCAATTTAGTGCTATTGATTACTAATGAGATATAATGATATTTGTTATGGATGAGTTGTTTTTGCATGCGGTTATAACTAAAAAATTAATTATTGTACACGTAAAAGAATATGGTTTGATATAATTAATTTTAATTTTAAAATACATGAAAATCAAATGAAAATGGAGATGCAAGTATGATCATTTTTAATGAACAGATGATAAAAAGTATTATAGTATATGATAAAATTATGATAAATTATTTGGAAACCTGAATTACTTTATGATATCCTTATAAACCAAAATTTTAAAATTTATAATTTTTACCAAACATTATAAGATCTATAATGTATAGAATTTTGAATACTGTAAAATCTATATTGGATTCTTTTATTTCTATAAGTAAATCATTATCCTTTGTAAAAGGATTCAATAAAATCTATAGAGGTTAATTTGACGAGTAATTTTACTTATTATGACTTTAAATTTATATATAATCACCCTATTGATTGCATCATTTAAATTGAAATATTGATATTATTTAGTTTAGAGGTTTCTATAATTAAATTAATATAAAGTTACCATATTATATAATCAACTAATTTTTAGATATATCATGATAAATATTATTTGAATATTTTTATTGGGATAATTAATGATATAAGATTCCCAAAATATTATGTTGATTAGTTTGTGTGTAAAGATACTAATATGATATTTCTCATAATTTATGTTCTATAGTATCATTTCATATTAATTACTAAAAATTATTATATTAAAAATTAAATACACTTAAAAAAATGTGTGATTTAAAATGTGGGGTATGTATTTTATATCCCGTGTTTGAAGATCTATAGTTATGCATTAAGGATTATTTAAAAGATTATAAAGTATAATAAGATTAGTAAGATCTTAAATAAGATTATATTGGATGTCTTTAAAAATATTAATAAAAAATGTATATATTGTTATATAAAAAAATATATACATTTCTACACAATTTCAAAACCACGGAATAACACAAATACTATCACCAATGTAAGGATGTTTAAAATAATATAACATATTTGATCCATTTAGTATTAACTAGAATAATATATATCTCGAAGGGGATTTTATAATAACAAAAAAATTGGTACTAAAATCTAGGGTTTACCCATACACAATATTAGAGATATTATCATATAAATTTGATAAATTGAAATCAATTGAATAATTAAATAATGAATATCATGTAATAAAATAAATATTATAATTTAGAATATAATAAATTCCAAGATTTAATCAAAAAGGTTAATTATGTAATAAAATATTTAAATAAACAAGATAATTGGGTCAATCTTCCTATAAATATAAATAAAAAAATAAACATGGAATAAAATTAATAACAAAATTTAGTTAGAGAATAAGAGATTACATTATTTTTTATCCATTTATAAATACCTATACTGCATTTTTAAAACCAATTATATGTAAAATTTATCTTTTCAAATATATTATGTAAAATTTAAAACACTTTAAATTTATTTACAAAAATAGGGCCCCTAAAGATTATTTTCCTGTTCCCTATATAAATTATGAAATAATTTATAAACAATTAAATAGGTATACACATTAAATTATTAGATTTATAATGATTTTATTATAATAACATTTTAGACAACATTTTTTTTATTCATCTAGTTCAATTTTCAAAATAAGTTATATCTATAAAAAAACTCTATATCCCAAATACATGTTTCATATCTCATAATGAATAATACAGTTTAATGAATAATTAATATTAGCTTATTTTAATTTTCTTGACTAGAGATTTAATGAATAGATGGATTTTGATTCATTAATTTCATGTAGGTTAATATGGGATAAAATTTGTATATAATTTTGAGATCTACCTTCACCTACATAGTGTTCACTATTTCCTTCCCCATATTGTATCAATATTTTTCTCAGGAAATAAATTATCTCGCTATTATTAATAGAAATAATGGTCAGTAATTATTCAAGTATACATTTTAGTGAAATTATGATATTTAGGTCCTCATGGATATGTTTTCTAGTAAATTTTATCAAAATATAATATATATCACTTATGGAGAGGACTTATAACATCACACATATACAATAATTTTTCATATAATGTATTCATTGAATGTCATGAATATATAATTTTATATTTATTATATTATTGTTTATCCAAATATAGAGTTATTTAATATATATATACACACACATTATAAATACATATTGAAGAAGAAGATAATTAATTAGAGATTAGAACTCTTTTTTGGTATAATGTTAGAATTCTATAGTGGCTCTAAAGCTATCAATTAATTTAGAGTCACATTGGAATACATTTATAATGAATGTATCTTTTACATTGATAAATGGTTGTTCATTAAAATAGGAATGAAAATTAATAATTAATATCTTATAAATATAATTTTATTATTGTTCAATAACCTATAAAATATTAAAGAGAAAGAATAACTAAACCATGACTATGGAGGTTAAAAATTTTAATGGTGTTTTAGATCTTTACAATATTTATCCTTGTTCATCATTTTTCAGGAAATAATGTAATTTAAATGATTATTATTATTTTTCATGATCTTTATTACCATTTTACATCCATTTGTAATAATTAATAATATTATTTTTAGATCACATATTAATTCAAGATGGTATTATTTGATAATTGGTAGTACTCCATGTCTGGAATAAGGAAGTATTTATTCCCATAAAAATAATAAAATGAATGTATACCTTGGTGGTATAATATTTTCTATGTAATGGGTTATGTTATTATATTTACCCTATATTAATCATATTTATTAAATAGTTAAATAACATGTTCTATTAAAATTTCCTTATCAACTTGGGATTTATACTTCCAAACAAGAAAGGGAAACATAAAAAATATAGTATGTCTATCCTGACTAATTTTATTACTGAATGAAGCATGTTTGTGCTTATCAAGACCTATAAAACTCCTACAGTTATGTATTTACAAAATTGTGTTGTTTCGATATGATCTAGATGTGCCTTATTTCATCAGCACAAGGAGAACATTTATCACCTTTTTTTAGTTGAAAAGCATCTTCCGTAATGTGGAAGGAAGTCCCTGATATTTTTGAAGTTCATATGCCACGATCCAGCTCTATCTGTGACTTCATGAAGGGTACGAAATGACTGAATATGTCATTGAAAATTCAGTTTCTTTATCTTAGGCTGCTACGGAGGAGCTAAGTCACTATATTTCGATTTCCAGAAACAAATTCATTCATTATCTACAGTCTTTTTGTGTGTGTGATGCATTCTTTTGTTTTCTTACTGTTGTGGGTGATGTTATCACTACGCGAGGAATGTTTTATGACAACTCCATTCAGGATTTTTTGGATCTTAAATGGGTGGGGGTCAATGGAAATTTCATCCGTCCCTTGGAATGATTGATTTGTTATGGAAGGTACCATTTAAAGGCCGGATAAAGATCAACGCATAAGGTGCTTCAAGAGGAATTATGGAATCTTTGGGCTTTGGGTAGATTTTTATAGACCATTATGGTCACTCCCTTGGATGTCTTTATGGTTAGTGTGGTAAGGACTCCGCTATTGAGGGAGAAATGCTTGGGGTTATTATGGAATTTGAGAAAGCTGAGAAGCAATGTTGGAATAATGTATGGCTTGGATGTGACTCTACAAATATGGTTCTAGCTATTAGAACAGGTGTGCTATATCTCACTTAAAATCTCTCCAATCGTCGTGAAAGATCCTTGGATCTTCTCTTTTGGAAGTTGTATATTACAACTCATGTTTATAGAGGATCAAACTCGTTTGTGGATGGTTTGGCTAACAAAGGTGTAAATGGTGCTTATTATCATTGGGATGATCATGTGTCGAGGTATCTCTTTCCCATTCTCTAGAGGGATCAATATTAATTTTACACTTTAAGACTTGTGTAAGTTTTATTTTTAGCTAATAAGGAGGTCTGGATTTTCTGGGAAAGATATCAATCTATTATAAAAAAAAGTTTTTTTAAATATCAAAGGAAACTATTACAAATATTAAATAAATAATAATTTTAATAATTACATAATTTTATTTAAAGAATTATAATTTTACTAGAACGAATTGTACCATATATATTACCTATAAGATTAAAAGATATAGATTCTTTTAACAGTATTTTAAATCACTAAATAATGTTGATCAAATAACACAGATTAACAATATTTATATTAATATTGATATCAAATTCAATAATTTATAATAATTTTATTGATTAAAAAATATAATAATGTTTATGTAATTGAAGACAACAAATAAGAATGGGAATAAGCTATAAAAAATAAAAAATTAATCTCTCTTGTGAATATTGCATGTTTATAATCATGAGTTTTTTTTTAATATTTATGTATTATAATGTATGAATCTATTTATTATTTTTACAGGTCTCAATACTATTTTTGAATAAAATTGAAATATAAAAGATAATTTTGATAACTCGTTTATTGTTATAAAAGTGATAAAAATTATTCTCGATTGATTTATTACCATATTATCCTAATTAAACGATAATGTTTAAAATGATTTATAATAGTTAATGTAATATATTAATAATTTAATATGAAATAATATTGTTACCATAATTATACAAATATCCAATATTTAAATAAATTTCATTCATTAATACTATATTTATACATAAATAGAATGAATAAGAGTCATATCTTAATTTTTAGAATCATCTATATCATGATTAAGAACATATAAATGGAAGATATCTTATTTTTTATGACAGTCACAATGGGAAAAATATTTTCATTAAAAGAAATCATGTGAATTATTTCATTTTTATCTATATTAGAATCATTTCAAATTCATATTTATGAATGAATTTTTTTGATATAATTAATTGTGGTCACATAGTGGATCACTTATGATGGATATTGTTATCTTTAAAAAATTGAATAAATTAAAAAAATATTTAAAATAGAACAGAAATTAAAAAATATGATTAAATTAAAAGTTATACATATGTTAGAAAATATTTTTAGGATAAATACAATTAAAAGAAAAAATAATTAAATAATAAATTACGTATTGAAGATAATTATTTATATCAATCATATTAAAAAAAGCTTTTGTAATACATAGTGAGATATTAGTAGGATATAATCCTGAAAAATATTACTATACTAAAAATAATATCATAGGTAAGGAGAATGATGATTGAAAATTCATATGAAATGATTCAAAATTATATAAAATGATTACTAAACCCTTGAATTTAAATTTGATTATGGAATGAAAATTGATCATATTCATATTATCAGTAAGAAAAATGGAAATGATTTTTATTCCCTTATGAATAATTTATTTAAATGTCAACTATAGTTTACTATTATAAAATATAATGCAATGATTTTGATAATAATTTCAATAATTTGTATAAGGATCAGGTTAAAACATAAAAGGATAATAAGGAAATAAATAAAATATTGATAAAAATTGGGTAATATTCTAACTATCAAATACCTCATTATCAATGAATGAAGGAACATATAGTCAATAAGGATTTTACTACAACTATGAATAAATGATTGGAGGAAAAATTATAGTATAATGTTATTAAACAATTTAATATAATATTATAGGAAAAAAATATTATAATGATAAAATATATGTGTAGATTATAAGGGAATCACTCAACTACAAACTAATAGGTATTTGAATATCATAAAGAAAAATTGTTCCTCATAAAGAGTAATAGTAGATGACATATGTATTACCAATGTTAAAAATATGTAATTCAGGATAGAAAAAATGTCTACATAAATACCCAAGTTTTATATTGTTATTTAAAATATGTATACCAAATTAAATACTATTCTTAAAATATATCATTTATGAGAGGATATATGAGTGTATATATGTGATTGTGTCTTGATATTATTTGAGATAATAAACATGATATGAATAATATAAATTTTAGAAAAAATAAATTTCTTATATTCTGTATGTCTGTAGGATATGTCATAACGGTTGAAATAACTAAAAATAATGTTTGACAACATTACATTAGAAATTTGATTAATAAATTTAAGATAAATATCTATAAAGAAGGAAAATATATAAAATATATTTTTTGGTCGATTTACTGAAGGAAATTAAAATGAAAATGTCATGAATTCACTACAATGGTTATTTATAAAATATGATAAATTAAATAAATATCATGACGTGATTTAATTTTCGTGAAATAGATAATTATTAGATGTTATTAATGAGTAAATTGTTATCAGTAATTATTCCATTGTTACGATATTTAAAATGAATAAGCACCCATTTAAATTTTCAAAAAGTATAAATATTGAAAATTTAACAACCTAAATTTTTTGAATTATTTTTTTTATTTTTCAAATTGATTTAATATTTTCATTATTTTTTATTACCCAACAAACTAATTTTAGATTAAATTATATACATAAATATATATTATTTATTTATTCAGACATCTTTGATATTTTCTTGTGTGAAAAATAACATTGATATTAACTTGCATTACACATAACATTGACTTTAAAAAAATTTGACTTAGAAATAATAGGTTATTATTTTATATTAAAGTTATCAAAAAACTATTGGAATGGTGCTTATGAATAATATTAACTAAATTATGATAATATATTCTTTACAAACATCTCTACAATGAATTCTTTAGATAAAAAATAAATAAAAATGAATATAATTACCATTTGAAAATAAAGGAAATCCTTTTTGGAAAAATTAATATTATAAAAAAAAGTTTTTTTACATTAATAAATTTTAAAAATAACATTTTTTGTATTATATTAATTAAATTTATATATACCATATATTTAATCAAATATTTAAAATTCAAATTATATTGTTTCTATGCAAGAGATAAGAAACAAAATCTAATTTTACAACAAAGATGTACTATTTTCTAAGAAAGAATTTTCCACATTTTCAGGACATATATTAAAATTAATTTTCACCAATTTTAGAAAATATATTTGAAAAAATTAAACATATTTTAAAAATTACAATTTGAAAATTATAATATTGTGAATTATTTATATTTTTCTGAAAACCGTATTTTTTTATGGATAGTGAAATATTCTGTTTTTTATTAAGAAATGTCATTTATATTGATGAATTTTAAATAATGGAAATTTTTTTAATTAGGAATAAAAAATAAAATTATTTAAAATATATATATTCAATAATAAAATTTAGTAAATTTTCATCATTTTTATATTGAATTACTATATAAAAACATTTTAAACATTAATACGTTTTCTCTTTGGAAAACTACTTCCTCATTGTATGTGTGGGATTAATATTAGATTAATTTTTTTAAATTATATTAATATAATTAGGAATAATATATTATAAATTTGAATTCATGATAATTTATATAAAAAAATAAATTCAAATTAATTTTTTACCATAATGAACAGTTGGGAAAAAAATTTCCACCTTTAAAGTAAAAATAGTTTTACTAGGTATTAAACTAAAACGAAAAGGGTTAAAAATGACTAAAATAATTTATGAAATAAATTTAATGGCCATATATAGATGTTATATATTTTATTCTATATAATTTCACATTTTGGATACCTGGGTTATGTGAAAAATGTGGGTGATCCATTTTCTTTTCAAAAATTATAAATGTGCCACTCACCTCACTTATAAATGACACCCAATATCATCTCCTATTAAAACATACAAATTTCATTGGATTATCCATTACCTACCAAAATAAATTATTCAATTACCTCTTATCAGTATATGGTCCTTATTATTTTATAAATCGAATCTATAAAGCCTTTTGGTTAAAACCAAAAGAAGATGTCTGAAAAATATGTAACATCCCTAATTGAGAATTTTATGATATTTATTCTTCCACATACATAAATTATTATTATAAATTGATTTTATGATACCCAAGTCATATTAAATATACTTATATGTTATTATTTTAATGTAATAATTGAATTCCCACTCCTTTCCCATCAACTCTGCTACAAAATTATCATTCGTATATATGGTGGGCTACCGCCTCATTAACCGATGTAATTTATTTTACATCACAAAATTTTATGAATGAATATATTGATTTATTTATTTTTTATATATTATATTTTGGATTTTATTGAATTATGTTTTTATTAAATAACATATACCTCCATATATTCTATCCTGTAAGAATGAGATAACATCACTCATATGTAGTGCGTAATACTGCCTCATGAAGTGATATCATTCGTTCTTACGTTTCATTGATGGCTTTAAGGACTTTTTTAATGAAAATATGAGATATATATGATATAAAACTGTTTATTTAATGATAATAAATAATTCAACATTATTTAATTTATTCTATCGAAAATTAGAAGCAATATTTAATAGTACGTATGACATACCATCTCCATGAATGTTGCATTTCAGTTTATTCTTCTTTATTTGATAGATTACTATAAATACCTATATAATTAATATATATTATATGTATATCATGTTTATAATACTGAAGAATATTTAACCCTGATCATAGTAAGAGGACAAATAATAACATATAAAAATCGAAATTAAAAATAAAGAGGTTATTAGTTTAATCATGATTTTAAAAATGAAATGTCAATAAACTGGTAATAAATAGTTATAAAAAAATCATAAATGGTTTGATATATATAATAATGGATCTATATTACATTTATAACAATTTTTTTATTATAATAGATGTTATAATTTGTAAAAATGAAGTCAAGACAAAATGTATTGGATTTTTGTCTCACTTTTATTGACTCAGAGACACATGCCTTTTGAACAATGTGTTTTTATAATGTGGTGTATATGATTACCATTAATTTATTTTATTATTATTATCTTGAAATTTTTTTGGATTTATAAATACATTTTAGGATCATTATTTCATGGGGTGTATAGTGAAAACGTTACAAAAGTGATAAAGTTTTTATTATATAATCTCAAATTTTATCATGAAAGATTTTGATTATACTTTCACTTATGATATATTTTTATAAACCAATCATGAATCTCATGAAATTTATTATAGTCTAGTTATTTCATGATATTACATGGTTTTCCTTTCTTATGAACTATTTAATTACATAATAGATCACATGATTTTTTTTTAAAAAAAAATTTATTTTTCCCACTGACTGAAATTCATTTTTCTTCAAAAATATTTTTTTAGAAATGTTTTATAAATGTGTTTAAATAATACAAATTATTTTTTAATATAATTCTTATCCAAAGATAAAATGTTTAATTTTTTTGAAAGAAATCTTCATGTAATTTTCTACAAAATGCACGTTAGACTGTTACCGATAATTTGAATGGAATATTTATTATAACATGTACGAAATGAATTATATTTTCCACCATTTTTAAAAAATAATTATTTTTAATATTCCATTAAATAATTAAAATATTATCTTCAACGAATTGGATATAATTTTTTTTTATTTTTAAAAATATATTTTCAAAATGGAATGTATATTATCATTGAGAATTAATTTAAAATATTTTTAAATAATATTTTATATATTTACAAGGAAGTATTAAAAAATTAATTTTCAAATAATTTCTATTTTTAAATGTAATTTCAAATTTGGAAGGAAATATTCTTCATGAATGTTTCCATGTGATCTCCCAAAATCATTTTCAATATGTGATGACATCATTTGATATTACTTATTATTTAATGGGAATAATATTGAATGATATCATCTGAATTTATTCTCCTAATTGTTAACATTTATATTGATACAATTTTTGTGAAAACCATTTATTTTTTCTGGTCTTTTTTATTCTAAAATGATGAAATTATTATAAACCCAATTTTATTTACACGATTTATGATGTGATGATATTATTGATGTTTTTTGGATATTTGGGAACACATAATTATTATTTTCATCGTGATATGGGCGATACATATTAATCCCTCTACTTTATATGATAAATATTTATATCTAAGCACAAAATATTCTATATAAGTCGATGATCATTATCAAATATAAAAAATAGGTTCACCCTAATCCACTACTGGAAACAAGTGTGTCATTATCCATAATTATAAGTATTTGATAAGTCATGGTCAACTTTTTTATTTCTCTTAGTAGTTATCCTTGAAATATGAATTTCTTTATATATATTTATTATGATACCTCAATTATTCATTGATTTGAATTAAATATTAACATATTGATGAATTAGTAAAAAAATTATTTCATTTGAATCATTTTATATTCCATAAATATAAATTCATTTATCTACTAATTAAACCCATTATGAAATCTCGATGATCTATTCATAAAACCCCACATATACTTTTCTATATGAAATTTCTCATAAGGCTTTTATTTATTTATTTATTTAGTATTTTTCAGAACATTATCCTTTTCTATTGTTCGATCGTACATTCCACAGTGCTTGTAGGTTACAAATTTATAAGATATTAATTTTGATAGGTTATATAATTAATTATATTGTATGAAATTTAAATTATTATTTACCTAAAAAGGAAAAAACATAAAAATACTATTAGAAAAAAAAATTCATTCAATCTATAAAAATTATTTACAAATCATTCTGAATAAAAACTGATTATTACTTTTCAATTGATTGATAATTATCATAATACGCTTGTTTAATTTTCCAGGAATGGAATTAAACAATTGAAAAAATAACATAATCCATTAATACCTGAAGATAAATTTAATTAATAGTTTATTAAGAAAAAAATAAATGAAATGAAAATTTTGATGATTATAGTGGAGAAAATTTAAAATAAAATGATTTTTTCACACACCTAATCCGAGATAATAGAATTTTGAAAGTCTTAAAATTTGGAAATTCCAACATAAGATTATTTTAAAAATGAAATACCTTATATTTTTATCCCATATGACTAAGAATTTTGTGATGATAAATTTTTTCTCAATATGTTACGATCATTTAATTGTTATTCCTGGAAATATTCAGTTGAGTTTATTAGATGCCTTCATTGTGCAGTGCCATAGATATCACTATATAGATTTTGTGAGGTAGAGAATATAATGATGGTGTTATTTTTATTATAGAGCATGGATAAAATATGGTTACAACACAGAAATGATGAAATTTCTAAAACAAGGGACAATTTCATTAATTTATCTATTATAAAATATTTATCTAGGAATATGGCAACTCAGTGATACACAAAATAACTATAGATCTGCAAGATGAGGGGGTAGTTTCACAATGTGACCTGAGGAAAAGTTTTTGGACTCTTTAAAGAGTGTCCCAAATATCTTATTTCTCCCCACCTCTTAATATATATGTCTTATTATAGTATCACAGAATAAAAAAATGTAATTGAACATTTTTTGTGATGTTTTTTTGATCAAACACATGAGGTGTCTAGAAAATTATAATATAAAATGGTTCAACACTACAAATAAGTAAAATATATGAATATAAAACCCCTTGTATGGAAACCCATATTTTTATATATTATATAAATGTTGATATGTCTCCTATGTTGAGATGATAACAATAATAAAGGATTGGGAATAATAAAACCTGATTATGAACATTGATTAACATAACCAGTCCTCTAATGATATAAAATTGTTTAGGTGTGGTAGTAATTTACCATAACATTATAAACTTTTTCCATTCAACAAAAATTCTGAAAATGGTTTTATGAATTTCACCTAGTTTTATGATAATGATCATGAGGATATTAAGAAATCATATTTTCATTGATTTTGGAATAATCAAAGAAAAATATTTAAAAGTATTTATAGATTAGAATTATCAATTTACCATAAGAATCTATAAGTTATGATGAACCAATTGTCAATAAAAATTGATTATAGAGATGCTAAATTTATGGTTTCAACGTAATCATTAAAATATATCTTAATCAATTTAAAAATAATATATGACAAAAGTAAATAGACATTAAAGTATTATATAATTTGAAAAAAAACCAGCATAATAGAATGAAATCCAAGATAAATTTTAATAGAAATTAATACATGATATGGTCTATTAATAAAACATGTTTTTATTAGTCAATCTAGAAATGAAGAGACAGATGTGATAATTCAATAGAAAATAAATATCCTGATATCATGATAGCATGGGCTGAACTGAAAAAAATGATATATCAACACATGTAAACTAATTAAAAAAGGAAAATGAATTTTTAATTAAAAAATGAAGGTATGAATAAATTACTTGATGAAGAAATGGTGAAAATTTAACACGTTATAAAAAATTATTCTCCTCTTATACCTTTTAACAAATAATTCAATCAATATAATTATGAACATGAAAACATGATGTTTCTAAAAATACATAGAACATTTTGTTTCTAAATTTTTTTAATCATTCAAATGGTTTCTATATTTGGTGAAATTTTTTAAGAGGATAATGGATAATAGATGAACTTTGTAGTATTGATCCACTATTAACCTTCTTGAATAATGTATAATTATCCATCAATATAAATTACCTCTAAAATTAAATTTCATTTTTAGTTTTTTATTGAATGTAGTAATGCTGAATGTTAGGAGATCAATTGATTATGTGACTAAGATGATCATAAAGACATGATATTTTAATATAGGTCCAAATAGATGGGTCTATGAGAAGTGGTTTTATCTTTTATCAATCTTTAATTATTTGATAAACAAAAATGTTATCCTTATTCATTGGCTGATATCTATTACTCTTTGTTGGTAATATTAATTTCCCCACTTATATCTGTATTCATCAATTGGAGGGTGATGAAAAGTTAAAAATTATCTTAAGTGTACGTTTATTACCCATTTTTGGTGTGGTGATAGATATTTAAATGGGTAAAAATACCATCTATGTTGTTAATTATGTAAATTATTTTCATGTTTATAATAAATCCATATTTAATTTTTTCTATAAACATATATATTCTAATAACGATGTAATTCTATTTTACTAAATGAAATATTTTTTTAATCCAAAAAAAAGAAATCATTAATCTATTAACGATCACTTATGAGACTATTACGTTAATAAAAATTAATCATAAGATCTAAAATGTTATTGAAAAAATGATATTAGGATTAAAAATCACTTCTAATAACTATGAATTGCAAAAACATAATAATAATTTCTTCTTAGAAAATATCACTCAAGTTAGTTGATTACTATCACAACCAGTTTTTTGTGAGGAAATACCTTTTGTGGAAACCATTTTAGAGTCATAGTTACGTATAATGACCCATAATTTATATATATATATATATTACATCATAATTTAAGAATAATCAATTAAAAAATTAGAATATACACCATAAAAATATACTATTAGTATCATATTAATATTTGATAAATAATAAATTTTTTCATAATTAATTTACATCAACACTGAATAATATATTTATAAAAAGTATCCCTTATAGAATAATAATTAATAATAAATTTCTTCAAAACATTTGGAATGAAAAAAAAATAATTCATGATCTCAGATGATCAGTAACGGTAAAGAGTGGATAAATTAATGTTCACTAAAGATGATGTGAGAAAAACTATTATGATAACCTAAGTTTAATATTTTATTACTATACACAAAATATCAAAGATATTATTACTTTATCATTTTATTAATCATATAATTTAATAACACATCATTCTTAATGGAACCCAAAAATATGATCCATGATAATGTAACATTTCCATATTATATTTGTTTTTAGAGTAGATATAATCAATGAAAATCATTTCCTTAGTTTCAAGGATCACATCCATGACCATAATTGTAGATTAGGTTCACTACACAAACCAGAACATTATTATTCCACATTTACTCCCAAGATATTTAAAATAGATAAATGACCTTGCTGAACTATGTTCTCTGACTACCCTGGTCCTTTTTATCCCATGATATATCAATTTTTTACGAATGTATTGGAGGGACATATAATTATAGGCCCAACCAAAAGATAATGAGAATCATATATATGTTCCCCAAAAGGTCATACAACATTCATCATTTTATATCATATGAAACAATAATGGGTTTCATAATAATTTAATAATTTCATCATGTCATAACCCAAGGAAAATAAATGTGTTTAATATCATATTTTAACCATAGGAAAAATAAGTTTCATAGAAGGATCCTTATATCATCATCATCAAAAATCATAAAAATAATACAGGGGAATGGTATCCGTTCATAATAACCCTAATAAATAATATGTATGACAAAAAACCATATTATACATAAAAATTCATTTAATTTTTTTGGAATATTTCATGATAAAAACCTTCTTTTTTACATTGATTTTAGTTATATAAATTTTAAAATATTTCCATATATTATAGGGAAAAGTTTCCTTGAAAGTACCCTTTCAAAAATATAATCGCAGATGAAATTATTTCATTGTCCATGATTGTGTAAAATTCATTTCATCCCATGTATATAAAAAGAAATATTTATTTCATGTTATTGGAAAAAGGTCAAAAAGTACATCACTCTGAATATGTAAAAATATAAATTTTAAATTATTTTGAAAAATTAAATAATGTGTACAAATTTCAAAAAAAATATATGTGTATATAAAAATAATATTTAAAACATTTTTATAAAACATTTATATAGATGACAAATGATTTTTGATTGAAGGTAAAAATAAATTCATATTTCATAAATTTCTTTTTTAAGTTCCATGAGTTATTTTGAGAGTTAAATAAGATGGGAAAAATTTTAATCTCAACAAAAAAAATACATAGAAAGATCATGATATTAATGAGTCATTGATCCTGAAATTTCATCTTTAGAGACTTAAACATGGACAAAATGAGTAAATAATATGATTGTAACATAAAACACAAACCTCAGGTTCTACATTCATTGATGGTTCTATAACCTCATATATATTAGTTTTAAATTTGTTAAAATTCTATAATATATTTTTTTAATATATATAATATCATATATTATCCCCTATATAATTTCAACACCCATTTGTTAATAATTCCTTGATAAAATCAATTTTTTTATTGTTAACTATTTTCATTATCATTATAATTTTTGATTGGTAGTTCTGATTCATTAATATTAATAATGGTTACATAATCTAGTAAAATTTAGAAATGAATACAATATCATATATATTAATTAAATTTATATTTATAGTCACCCATAAAAGGTATAGATATAATATTTTATTACACCATTCATGCAGATGATAGGCCGTAGGTACTCATGAATGATGATTTCACTCCGTGAAAGATAAACTGAAATAACGGTAGATAATAATTCACCTTTTCAAAATCATTACACTATCAAATTTATCATATATATTAATTAAATATATTCTAATTTACATCCTTGTAAAGATTAAATGAAACAATAATCACATTTTTCTTAGAAGTTGTTGTCCACACATACACACGAGCGATGTTATCATTTCCAAATGAATTTTAAGGTAAGATGGTAGATTTGATATTATAATTATAGAATCATAAATATATCATTAATATAATATATAAATATTAGAAACAAAATTATATCTACGCATGAAATTTGGTGATTTAAAATGAATTGTATAGCTACATGGAGGCGGTAGTCCGCATGTTTGCACGACTGATACTTTTACATCACATTTGATGGAAGGTAAGGGGGATATTGAATGTTACAAAATCATAATAACATTAATATATATTTAGGATACTGAAGATAATATTTTATGATAAAACTATAAATTGATAATAGATAAACAAATAATTGAAAACAATGTGATTAGTTAAGGTGATTGTTTCTCATTTTAATGAACACATTTAGATATCCTCTTATGGACCATTTGGTTGGTCTCATGTGAATAAAAGCGCATATAGAATGATTTAAAGGATATTTGGGATATTATTTTATATTTTTTGGTTATTATAAGTTGATCCAAGTAGTTTAAGGAAGAAAATGGATGAGTTCTCATTTGTAATTGGGTGTGATACCACACTTGGAATTTACTAAATGATTAAAATTTAATAATGTAGTTCTCTACAAAATTGATTTAAAATGGCCAAATATTATAATTTAATATATTATACAGCTAAATATGGACTAAAAATAATATATGGTGATTTTTAAATGAAACATATACATTTATATTTTGGTTTAATCCCCAAGTAAAATAAGATTACCATTAATTGTCATGATAAATTTTTACAATTTTTAAAATTTAGTATAAATAAATTTGAAAGATTAATTATTTAAAAATGATGACATAATGTTTCAAAATATATAATAAATTTCAAAAAAAATAAACAATATAAGTTAAATATATTAATTTAATAATTAACCTGAAAATGCATTGAATTCATTATTCAGGAGATTTGTTTCTTAAATATAAAAAGTTTTTAACCCAAAATCCACAGAAAATTTATTCCAATGAAAATAATTGGATTATTCATAATATAAATTATAATTAATTCTTTTCAGATGTTTTTTATAAGAATCTATAAAATTTTAAAAACATTAATTATGTAAATGTGTTTTAATAAAAAAAATATTTCCCACTATTAATTAAAATATCATTTTAGAAAATCATAAAAAACACCCTATCTGATAATTTTAACACTATAGATTCAAATATGATATCAATTTTTATAATTATATTTTTAATAATTTAATTTATATATTATATTAATTTATAAAAAATATAAATAAAAATCATTTTTATGAAAAATACATTATATAAATCATATAAATACATTAATTAAAATTTAGTAAATTTTTCAATATATCTGATTTATGTAGATGGTTTATAAATATTTTCTATATTTTTGTTACTCCTATTAAAGAAACAAACATAGGAGTTTTTTTATATTTTATTGTATTGCAATACATTTATAATCACTGTTTAATTTATCTCTATCAATTGATGAAATTAAATCTATTTGAAAAAAATATGTCATAAAATATATGGGTGTTACATTTTACCCCCAATAAAATTAATATCTAACTCAAAATTATGATACTAGAAAAAAGAAAAATTTTGATATCCTTATTTCATCACATACATTGTTTCACATGTATAATCTTGGATTTTCTTATTCATCTAATTATCATTATGAAATTTAGTAGTCTTTTTCTGACGAAATTTTTATATACGATACAAGATTTATAATAATTTTTATATATTGTAAAGAATATACTCAAGTGGTATTAACTTTGTGTTCAGTACATGTGAAGGATCAGTTATGTATGATATCGAGAGAGATACATAGATAATATCTTGAACTGAAGAGAGTGTTGGTGGAACTTCCTTGTAATAATCTTCTAATCCTACCAAAATAAGAATATCAAAGTTAATAGAATACCAAGGGGTAAAATTTCCTCTCATTTTGGATATCATAATCCTAGAACATTAAATTAATTATAGAAATTACTTATAAAAAAATATTAAATCACAATGTCAATTAAATCATTCAGCATAACATGTATGTCAAATATAAGCTACCTTGAGGTCATGATGAATGGATCTGAAATTATATACAATTTCTTTATATAGATCACATACCTATAATAATATTGCTAAAATCTTCATCCCTATACATTTTATTTATACTCTACAATTCATTAAATTATTCAAAAGGACCCATCTAAATGATTTTCATAATTTTTGTTTTTTTAAGAAAACATTACTTGAAAAATGTGTTGATCCCAACCACCGTTGAAATATATAGCATAATATATCCCCATATTATATATACACGAACCTCGTTTTTTCATTTTTATATAATTTTTTTTATATATTCATTAAATTTTTGGTTGACTTCTTTGTTTGTATTTTTGTGTTTTGAAGGTTATGATCTTTTTTAGCCCAGTGTATAATTAGTGTGTGTTGTTTGGTAAGAAACCATGTGATGGTGGATGTAAAGTGTGTTTATAGTTTTTTTACATTCATATATTTTCATGGAAAATTATTTATTGGTTAATCCCATACCATGCAGGAGTTTGGAGTAATCGTTTAGATGTATTGAGGCCACTAAGACATGGCATATGACTTGTATATTGTAATAGTAAACCATGAAGTATGTGTGTAAGGGTGCATGCCGTATTGACAGACCTAGGTGGCAGGGTTGGACCATAGATCAATAGACCTTGTGAAGATCCCATATTTGTGTAGTTGTCTTCTAGTGGTGGGATAATGGTTGGAACTTGGTTTCTAAACTGTACATCCAAAACGAGTGAGAATTTGGTGACATTATATTGATATTTAAAACGGCTATGCATGATTTGTTAAACAATGGGTCCTACCCATGTGAATCTCCCAAATTCTCTTAAACCTAATGTTCCATGTACTATACTCTCACGTTTTAACCTTATTTCAATGCCTCTCTTCTTGAATTTAATGTTGGACCATGATGGGGATCCCAAACGGTTATCATTTAGCTCCTCATCCACCATTGTGGATCCCTTCTTTGTTCTTAGTTATTTTTTCTTTGAAATTTGGGTTATTTCCCGAGTATTTTATCCTATACTCTTTTTTTTATTTTGTGGTTACATTATCTCTTTTTTTTACCCTAAAAGATGTAGTGAGTTTTTGGATTTTGTTTTTTATGTAGGATGTGTGGCTTAATTAATTTGAATAGTTTATGCCCTTATAGTGTGTCATTATGTTCTTACATAGTTCAATTAGGTTTTTCTATCCTTAAACCATTTAAAACATTCCATAGGATTCTGTTGCTTCTATTAATGTGTTTTTGTTTTCTAATTTATTCATTTTTAATCCAATAATTAATTTTTATACAGTTATATAGTTTTTATATAAAATGGGTTTTTCAATGGTTTTCTACTGTTATACTTATATATGTTCAATGTAAATATATGATAGATCTTTCAAAAACTGAATTATATACATTCAAATAGGATTCTGTATTTGAATATTATTTTTCTCCTAATTAGATTTTGTTAAAGTTGGTTGGAAATTGGATTTTTTTTGTGAGTTCTTAGCCCCTTTTTTGATATGGTGCTTATGTAAGAACTCTGATTCTTTGAGAAAGTGCATTTAGTTCTTCTTAGTAATTCTTTTTTTTATAATTTAATTAACATTATACATTAATATGATTCTATGTATATTAATATATGTTATTTAAATGTCTATATGTTTAAAAGGCATATATATGGATGGTTGTATTCATATAAAAAGAAAAATCAATAAAATTATAATTTTCCTAAAACCTTAATTTTCCACAAATTGTTTCTAAATTCATAAATTAATTCTATATTTTTTCCTTTTTCCAATATTTCCCCAAAATGAGAAATAAAATGGATTTTGTATTTACAAATGTTTTAATAATGGCCTTTTGGTTTTCAAATGGTTCTGGAACATTTTTTTAGAATTGTGTGTTTTCAATAATTACTTTTAAAGGCCCATTTGGGTCATTGAGAGGCATGTTTACATATCTAGAAATTTAATTTGGAAATTTACATAGTTCTGGAAGTGGTTTTTTAAAAATGAGGTTTATAATAGGAATGGTTTTGGATGTATACTTGTAGAATTTTTCGGCTCCATTAGTTTCAATTTAGAAAATGATTGGGTATTTTCATGTATATTGTCTCGATTAGATCAATTGAGTTCTTAATTGAAGATGGATTTGAGATTCCATGATGTTTAGGCCTATTTTCCGCATAAAAAAAGGTTTCATGTGTGATGGAAACCTCTATGGTTTTCCTCGAGTTAGAGAGTTTCAACACATGGATGATATTGGAATGTGGGAATGGAATTCATATTAGAATCTGTGAGTTAATATTTATGTAAAATGTGTGAGGACCTACACAGTTAACTAGTATTTTATTTTAATTGGATATAAAAAATCATTTATATGTTAAATAGATAGTTACAATATATACCCCAATTAGACGGACTAAATCCCCCATTATAGGCATATGCTATAGTAGGAGATCCACTGGTGCAGGATGAGTAGTGTAATAAGGTTGGTGATAGAATATGAACAATTTCATTTGTTGGATGTTGGTTCTAATCCAAATACATATAGGATCTCCTCTATGTATATTTGAGACATTCCCATGAATAATACCATATATTTTCCTATATTTTTTGTTGTACTTGTCTACCCACTCTATTTATATCTTCTTATCTATACTCGGGATGCATTCCATTCCTATAAAATCAATTACATTAATGGAATTTCATTATATGTTTAATTTTTTTACCATTATTATGAACTTAAATGGATTTTTGTGTCCTTTTGACAATAATTTTTGAATTATTATTTTCAAATGTAAATCAATTTTAAAGGGAATCATTGTCTCTTTTTGAAATACAATTTTGAAAAACTTGTGATTGGATATTTAATTGATAAAATGTATTTTATAACTTTATTTCATCTATATTTTATAAAATATTTTAAAAATGGACCTACATAGATTCTTTAGTTCGTAAACAATAGAAATTTTATACTCACACCCTACTTCTTCCACTTAGTGACGTGATACCAAATCTAATTTTCATGTGCAGTTTCTATTTTGGTTTAAACTTATTGAGGGTTGGTTTTTTGGATGGTTTTGATGAATATTTTTTTAGTATATCTTTCCAAATTTTTATTTGTTTTTGGGTAACTATTTGATACTAAATCTGGATCTTGTTTTTTGTTACGTTTAGTGTTTTATTGGATCCTCCTATTATTCTACATAATATATTTTATTTGTTATTAGGTTAATCGCTATTGGAAAAAATAAAACCAAATATTTATTTATAATTACTTGGCATTTTTTACAAACCATGGTAATTGGAGACACTCTATGGGCCATGCCATAGGACTGCTATAACATGAGAGGTAGGAGAGAGAAGAGTTTTCTGAGATCATACTTGTCCTGAGCCAAAAGTATCCTTAGTATAATCTTGTCTTGAGAATATATTTTTGGATTTTGGGTTTATTCTGGTGGTGGATGAGTTATATTAATGAATTTTTGGGTTTTAGGGAGGTTCATGGAAGTGATTAAGCATGACACAGATATCTCACATGGCATTGAGAACTATACATAGATTGATTGTAGGGATCATTATACATATTATAGAAGTATAATTTTTATAAAATGGTATTAATAAACATATGGAAAAGTAATTAATTACCACTAGTACCCCAATATATATGATTCCATGTGAGTGTTGATTATGGTTTTTTTTCTTTGCAGTGAGTAAATTTCGATAAGATAATGATTTCTGGAAATGTTTTTTTTCAAGAAAGGATTCATTTATGATAGTTTGTGTGGTTTTAGTAGGAAAATAAATGATTCATTTTGGATTTTATTTTTGATAATATTGAAATGGGTTTAATCAAAGATTAAAAGAAATGGAAAAATGTATTCGAGAATAAGATTTGTAAATGCTTTTGGTTAGTGAAAATGAATTGTTACCTGAAATTGAAATGGTTGTTTTTAATGAGTATTTTTGTTTTTTGGGGTGAATTTTCAGGTATGAGTATTGGTATTTTGGTTTATGGTACTGTATTGATTGATTTTTTGTATATTGGAGATTCAGTTATGTGTTTCTATGTGATTTAGATTTGGCCACCCAAAATGTTCTCGAAGGTTTCTATAATGTGTTGACATTCATTTACACCAACTATACTCCTAGTGGAGTGGTGGAGTCAACTTATTTATCAACATTTCCTTTTTCATGTGGTGATCAGGGTCGACTAGATGACATAGGGTGGATTAAAGATGTTGAGATGATCTTCAGGTACTTTTTAATATAATAATCATTGATGGTCTAATTATATCATTGTTTTTTTGATGGAAATAGTTTAGATTAGAGAAATTTTATTAAACTATCCTCATTGTATATTCATATTTATTATAAGATATTGATGTAATTTCTTTCAATTATTTATATATGAGGATGTGAGGGTGAACAATTCTGTAGAGTCTATGGGTATTATTAAATGTCAATGGATTATGAAGGATAATGTTGATCATTTCAGGATTATAGATTCCATTTATTTAGAAATATTTTCAAGCTATCTATTTTAATCTCAAATAATTATTTGGGGTCTTCACCGAAGGATACATGATTGAGTTGTCTCATATGAACAGGTTCTTCTAGTAAGAAAATGGATGTGGAATTTCTAGAGGAGTTGGGTTTTTGAGGGAATTTCACAACAGTTATCAACCTAACCACTTTTGGTGATCATAATAGTTCCCCATCTATGTAATGTTTAAACAAGACGTACATATTCCACTATATCCTTTTTTTTCTTATCTTACATCCCATAAAATGGACCACATTCTCATGTGGTTACATTATGGTCAGATGGTCACTCTAATCAATAATTCCAAAATGTTTTAATGTCCTTTCATTGCTATGGTAAGCTAGAATTTATTTATAAATGATGTTAGGCGATTCCTTGGTATGATGAAATGTTATTAGTGCCTATTTTGGAACCTATCAGCCCTACCTCTAAAACCTTTTTATAAAATCCCTATTTTTATTTCACGTACATGGTTCCCATTTTCTTGTTTATTTTTCATGACATAAGTTCTTTTTTATGTAGTTCTATTTATTTTGAAAATTTGGAGATGGATATATCTTGTGGAATTTCCATGTTGGGTTTTGGTATATATTTTTTAGATTTTCTATTTGGGTCCTTTTGCGTTAGAGGTATCTATTTTCATCAGGAATCCTTATGGGTTGCTGTCATTATTTAGTTATTCATAAATATTGGTGATACCCACTCTAGGTATCTTATTTATTATATATTATGCTGATGATGTGTGACATATGGATATAATTATCACACTAGTGTTTCTTGGTTGCTCAATTTTTTATAGTTTTTATTTTTTTAAAGGGTCATTATCTATTGGTTATGAGAGTTATAGTTTGATCATAATTTAGGATGTAGTGATATTTTACGGATATAATGGTTTTGAGGTGGAGATAATGATCACAACTCAACATTTTTTTTCCGTTTTATTTTATTTATTTATTTGTTTTAGATCCAATCTTTGGTTTTATAGTTGAGTAAAAGTGTTTATTTTCATGTTTTAAGGGTTTCAATCTATTTTTTTGACTCTTTTCATGATAAGTGTACATAATTTTTGGAGAATCATTGTGACTGGTAGATTAATAGGTTTTATCCAATTTATTTAGTATTTCCATTGCTTTTTTCACTATTAGAACATACTCTAGCCCAAAACTTATGATATAATTGAATAACCATGTGAAAGTATTGGTTATTATATGACCTAGATCCTGACATGTTCATGGTTAGAGTAAACCATGCATCTAGTATAGAATGGTTTATTTCCTATTAGCATAACCTAGTAGAATTATTGGTGCATGGTTCCTTATACCATCCATCCTTCTAGTGCTTGTTTTTTTTGGATTATAGAAGAGGGAGAATAGTTAGCACATGGTTTCCATACCATGAATCTAATCTATGTGAGGAAACAGTTTATTAATTTTATGGTGATAAGTTTTAGTAGATGATTTATTAAATGTTTCTACATACTATTTTTTTATTTAAATGTTTCACCCAAACGTGAAATTCCATGTCATCCCCTCTTATGTTTTAACACCATTGCAGCCCCTCTCTTCCAGCAATTGGATTTTGTGCATGATGGGGATCCAAAATCCAACTCCCATGGATTATCATATATCTTTGAGGATCAATACATGAATAATAAGTATGTTTCCTTGGGATTGTGGCGTGTTTTCCTCCTCTTCACCTCCCATAATCTTGTTTTGTGATCCCACATTGTCAGGTTATCTCTTCATTGAACCCTAGATGTTGTAGGGTAATTTTGGATTGTTTTTTAATTTTTATATTTGTTTTTTAGTTTATTTAATTATTAACTAAATTACAATTTAATTTTTTTTGTTCACATAAATTTAGGTAGGCTTTCTCATCCATTTCCTTTACGAAGCATGCCATAAGGTTATTGAACATTCCTAAATGGGTATTTATTTTGTTCATTATTCATCTAGTTTGATAAGATTAATTTTAATGTAATTCTATATCCATAGATTGAGGGTGAAATGGATTAAAATTTTATTATATAGTTACGCCTATATCTGTTCAATTTATATGTACACTGGTTGTTTTATATTGTTCAATGTGTCCTTTCCCATGTGTGTAGGTACTAAATGATGATATCTGGACATGTTAGAGTTTGATAAAATTGGTTGTCTATTGTAATGGTTCTTTTTTTCATTTGGTTTCTTTTTGGATATATTGTATATATAATAAATCTTGTAGATTAATGAGATGATTCATATGTATTATAGTGATTCATTATTTCATTATTTTAATGAACCTTTGACATTCATATTAATTTTCATATATATGATATTACGGTATGTACATATCCATATATGAAAATTTTCAACATGTAGATGCATTCATGAGTATATATATTTATATTAAATTCAATAGGATTTTTCCTTAAAACATTCATTTTCCAATAATAGATTCAAAATTACTAAATACATTAAATGTGGTTCCATTAGTCTAGAATGTCTCCCAAATAATGATTAAAATGGATTCTGGACATCCCAATTTTTTTATAAATAGTATATTATATTTAAGATGGATCTTGATAATGATTTAGGAACATTTTTATTATTATTTTTTAGAAGGCCCATTTGGAACATTGTGAGGTCGATTTGGGACATTGGTAACATAATTGGAAAATTTAATTCACTATGGAAATGGTTTTTGGAATGAAAGGGTTTTATATTATAAATGGTTTTTCATCAGTAATACAAAGTCCCAGGTGAAATCTATGGAAATATTTTGGAAAAAGTATCGGGATTCTCATGTACATAGGTAAGATTGAAGATTTTGAGTACTTATAGAAAAATGTATTTGAACACATAATATTTTTAAGATTGGTTGGTACTTATAAAATATTTCTTCATTGATGATAACCTCCATAGATTCCCTCCAGTTAAAGAGAGGATCCACCTAGAAAATATTAATTAGTGGGAAGGGAATGAATTATGGAATCTATGGGTTTATTTTTATGTTTATCATGTGATGACCTTCCCACTATTCATTTATACAATTTTCGTGTGATCCAATAAATGTTTTGAGGGTTGATAGATAGTTTCTATATAGATCTCTTTGACAAGGACTAGACTCCCAGTGTAGGAATAATTCATTTACGGGGATCCCCGAGTTATAAATGAGTATTAAATCCATGTTGGTTATAGACTATATACAACAATATTTGATGTGAGATAGTTACAAATCATGTTTTTTCTAGGGTAACCTCAAATGATTTTTAGAAAATCAACATGACTACTATCTATTATGTCCATTTATTTCATTATGGTATATTGATATATACTCCCTTTTTGTCTATTTATATTTACTCATGCTACATTCCTTAAATATGGAAACTGTTACTTGATTTTAGTTGAATCTTAGGTAATATATTATTTCCCTTAGACATATTGTTACCCATATTGTGGATTCCCTATTAAATGGAATTTTAAAACATAAATTTGAAATGAAAATTTGTATTAAATGATTGTCCAATATTGTATACCGAATATGATTTCTAGGAAATATATGTTGGGTTATTTAATTGAAAAAAACCTATTTTTTAATTATATTCCAAAAAACTATTTATAGAATTTTTTATGAAAGTAAATACATGGATTTCATGGTTAATACCTAATGGGATGATTTATGCTCATGTCCTACACATTCTTGTCAACATCATTAAACCTGAGCAAATATTAAGGATTCAGATCTATTATTATTTACCATTGTATTTGGTTGATTTTATGAATGAAAGTGACCAAGAGATTACATAGATAACATGTCTATACCAATTGATTTTTTGGTTTTTCTATTTTATTGTTTTTCTTGATCATATCATTGTTTTTTATGTTCAATTCTTTATTGGATAATACTATTATTCCATTAAATTAATATCATTTCATATTATACGTATGTTTACTACGTGAAATAACATCTAATGAATTTTTTGTGATATCCAGTCCCTTGGTAATGATTGTAGGGATTAGGGATACCATATAAGTAATATCATAGATAGGTATGGGTGTCACATTTGTGGAAAAATCAGTATGGTTAATTGTATCATCCTCCAAGTTTTGAATTTTTATCTTAGTTTGAACATCTATATGAAGCTAATAAGTAGTTAAAAAGCTCATCTCTTTTTCACGATCCTAAATAATAATTTTCCAAAACATCGAGGGAATCCTCAAATAAATATTATAAATAATATATTCTGGTACAATATGATACCTCACCACTTATGTAACACCCCAGGTAAATAAAGAATATGACATTTTAATATTTATCCATATTTGTGAATAAAATATTAATATGACTTTAAAGGGGACGCTATGCTCGATGGCGTACCCAACACGCAACAACGAGTTTCTTGGGAATCTTACGTTGCACTCTAATAATAAAATAATATTATTTTAAATGGTAGTTAACATGTAGCCGTTGTAATGGCGGGAATGGATAGAAATAACTAAAATATGATTATATATGTTCTTAAATATTTTTACATTTATACAATAAAAGATAAAGGCTTAAAATAGGGAAAGAATTCAATTTTAGGCGTATATGCCCTAGTTTTCACTAAAGGTTCACTTATCACCTTTTGATGGAGAACCATCATTAAATATAGTTTTGATCACTCTTATACATTATTTTGGAGCAAATAAAACTCTTATTAAGAATCGGGACATCAAATTTTACTTTGTGTAATTTTTTTGTATTTTTCCGATAAAGTTCATTTTTTTAATGAATAGTGTAAAATGTTGTGTTTTAATTCAAAACCTCTTTTTAATATAATTTATTTATATGATTAGATTATATTTTTAATTGGTTTTAAAGTGAGATTAGAAAATATTTTTACCATTAAATCCAATAGTGGTCGTTGGAATCAATTTCACGTTGAAATCAGACTTAAACTAGTGTCAATCTTTTGATACTTATTGTTTCATAAAACACGCTATTTGTCATGACAGCGGGAATTAATTATTAAATTAATTAATGTGACTTATATTTTTTGAACTTTGTAAAACGGACTTCATTTTTGAATTCAGAATATCAAATATAGCTTAGGGTAAATTTTTGGGATTTTTCTGAAAAACTTCAATTTTTTATGAATAGTGAAACCACTAAGTGGTACTTATAAAAACTGATTTTCCGTTTAAATGAAATTTTTCCATCATTGTGTTTTGATTTTCAAAAATCCGACATACATGGTTGTCATTAAGAAGTAAAATGTGGTTCAATGAGATTAAAATAATTTTTTGGTGAATAGTAACTTATTAAGTTTTTAATCGCGATTAGTGGTAATTAGTGTAGTTTAAGGTAAAAATAATTCTTTAATAAAATGAGATGAGCTTGAAACATGTCGTACCCTCATTGTTTGTATCATGGACGACCAAGACAAGCCATGGGTCAACTTGGGGACCCCATGGATCTACTTTGGTTGGGAAATGACATAAATAACATTTTATTTAATGTAAAAGTAAAATTGACACAAACATGATATGTTTTACTAAAACAATTTTTAAGTGGGGTTATACAAGTCATCATTTTGATTATAATTATTCATGGGAAAGCTAAAACTATTTCCTGCATCATAGTATTTTTTTTATAATTTTTAAACATTAAATAAATTTAATTATTTAGGACATAATAATGATGCAGTGATGACATCAATATTTGACAATTTAAATAAAATGGAAATATAATGTAAAATATATGAACAACACATGTCCAAAACTTATTGGATGAGTGGAGTTCGAAGCCTTATCACCTTATCCACGAATTATATCAATGTGGGACCTTTTGAAACCGAAACACATTTTCAAATAAAGTAATATTTCTTTACTTTCCAAAAGTGCCTCTCCTCTCCTCTTATAAAAGGCCCCCACCTCTACCTCATTTTACACACTCCTCAAGCCTTTGGATCGGCCAACCCCTACCCATTTACTCTCTCCACATCCCTCTCCTCATCCTAGAGGATTCCCTTTGGGCAGAATCCTTTCAAAGGAAGCCTTTAGGCTCAAATCAAAAGGAGTTACACTTGTAAAGGTAATTCATTCTCTCATGTTCATTTGTTTTATTTTGCTTCTCCAACCCCCTAAACTCTTTTTATTTACTTATTTTGTAACAACACAAGTATCTTCAATATACTAGGATGTTGTTATAAGATTTATTCGACCTACACTCGCACACAACTACATAAAATGGTTAAAGAACATACGGTTTCCGTGGGTGGTGAAATATTGCCTCCCGAAACGATGATTGTTCAATACTCATTTAACACCTTCAAAGGTGGCCATTATGATGTCACTATTTTTATATATGATATATATTATGTTTATGTTTTATTTATTCTTCTGTATTTTTCATTTTTGTCTTACCTTTATGGCTTCCATTATGGGTATACGCGATATCTTCATTTAAGGAAGTGCGGACTACCGCACCCTCAAAGTGATTTGATTCGTTAAATACCATATGTGGGATGTATAAAGGATGGAAATATGATATTATATATGATATTATACTGGAATTATAATATACCTTTATATCATTATTATTCCATTCTATAAAATATGAAATAGAAATGAAAGTAGCGTTCATGCGTACGTACGGCTTACCGTCTCCATGTACGGTGCATTTCATTTCTTACCTCTAAATGATTATGTAATGTTATAAATGCATGCATGTACTAGATATATATGAAATATATGATATATATATAATGAATACAATTCTGGATATAATAAAAATTTGGCCACACGAACAACATGTAATTGTAAGAAGTCCACTTTCGACTTAAGAACCAAATATCGGCAAAACAAATATTATTAACTTAAATGATTACATAATGTTTATGACATGGTAATAAGTGGTATAAAAGTAATAATGAACTTTAAAAAGGTTCTTAAGGAATTATAAATTAACTCAAGTTTATTATTCATGAGATTAAAAAACGATCGAGTCAATTCGGACCTGAGGTAAGGGATCCTACAACTCTCTTTCTTTTAAGTACACTCTTTTATGTCATTTATTTTAAGCTCATATTTCTTATGATTGGGATGTTCTTTTATATTACATTTACTGTAATTTTTATGTTCATGTGATGAGAGACCCTATTCTCTCTCATCAATCCATTTTAGAAGTTTTGAGTGGCGTCGTTAGGCTGCCGAACTTTCGTAAGAGATCTAACCTCACTCTTTCTTTTTATGTACTCTCCTTTATGTCACTTCTTTTTAACTCCTCCTTGAAATGTTGGGGGATTTTCTTTTATATTCAACTTGCTGTAAATTCTATTGTAATATGATGGGATACTCTATTTGATCTCATCAATCCATATTCGGAAGTTTTCTGTGGCGCCGTTAGGCTGCCGAGTTTTCGTAAGGGATTTTTCATCTCACTTTTATTCCCGTGAGATTTATGCTACATTTGCCACAAATTCCATTGAGTGGTGTATGTACTGCCCATTATTCTACTCTTTGTGTAATATACTTTCGTTTATGAGTATTTACATCAATGACCTATTGTCTTTCTTTCATGGGGTGTATGTTTTGAAAGATACCCAAGTCGGTAAGGGAACCTTTCACCCTCCTCTTTTTTAAAAGACTTCTTTTATTGGGTCTTTTAATATACATATTTTTATGTTGGGATATGTTCTAATACAGATTTATTGATGTAAATTTTATGTCCAAGTGATGAGATACACTTTTTATCTCTCATCAACTCATTTTGATGTGATGCTGTTAGGTTGTCAAGGGAACTTTTTAACCCAATTTCGATTTCTTTGGGTTCAACTTGTAGTCATTGAATATGTCATCCATTGAATATGTGTGAATGAAATTTTATTGTTTTACACTTAATATCCACTTATATTGGGTGTATATATATTTTCCACACATTTTTTTGAGATTTATTTGTCCTTAATTTAAGGATACCTTGTTTATAAGGGATTTCATCACATTTGACATTTCTATTGAGGGTTCATTGTTTTTATGAACCAATTCACTCTTATATGGTGTATATACTGTCCTTTGGAGTATTATATCATTAATCCTTTTATTCTGATGATATTATAATCTTCTGACTAAATGTTATTCCTCGATTATTGTATTCAAGTGTCTCTAATTTTGGTAAAACCCCTTTAACCAAAATATCGTTTTAAATGTTTTAATTATTTGTTCTTATTAATATCCATGTTTTCAAAATGGTTTTAAGGATTTATTTATATGGATATTAATGGTTTAAAATGTTAAAAGCTTCAATTTGGTATGGGACACTTTGATTCAAAAATCTCTTTATTAAATGTTTTAAATGGTTTTGGAAATGGTTTCTTTTTGAATGGATTCATTATTTCAATATCCTAAAATGTTATATTGTGATTGAAATGTAGAAATGTTATGTTTCCTTTATTAATTTTTATGTAATACGATTATGTTATGGTTCTTGGGCATTGTTATGAAGAACGGGTGGTTCCGTGATAAACTAAGGGTGGGTGAGCCCGATATAGCTCTCCAATGCATTGGGTAACGCGAAGGAGTGAAACGTTAAGGTTTATCCGAAGAGATTTAGGGAATATAATGTGATGGGTATTCCAAACATAACCATGAGGGTTACTCCCTACGTAAGAATGTTATGAATGCCTCAAGTTACCTTTATGTCTTATGTTTTCTATGATTTATTCATGATTTGATATGCCTATGTTTTATGGGTAAAGTATGATTTCATCCTTATGTATATATGAACTCATGTTTCCTTCTCATATTTTTATAACCCTTACTGAGCTTTTTATGCTCATCCCAAGTTTTTGAAATGTTTTTCACAGGTCAAGGGAAAGGTACATGATGTGATGATAGTGTCAAGGATGTGTCAAGAAAGAATCCGTGTTATATTTTAAATATGTTTCCGTGATGGGAAGAATGAATACTGTCTTTTATGTAACCACTTTGTTTAAATGTGGAATGTAATTCATGTTTCATGATCTAATTCTCTAAAACTCTAAACCTGAAAAGATCCTCAATGTTTAATCTTGTAATAACTCACGATTAAGTTAGGTTTAAGGCTGAGGCCTTATAACTTATTTATTTTTTATTCAATAAATATGATCAAGATTGAAATATACACTAAAATAAATAATGTTTGATTAATTGTTATAGTTATTGACTAAAAACCAAATGTAATTATGACCTTTTTTTTACATTTTGGGTGGTCCAATAAAAGATTCCATGATAATGGTTCCTTATTTATATTTTTTTATGGATAATGGTTGTATGTTATTCTTATAATTTTATCTCTTAACATTAAAATGAATACATGACATGAATTGAGAAGAAAAATATATTGTAACTATTTTCATGAGGTCCCAATAGAAATAGTATTCCCGATCACTATTCATATTTTTTATTTTAGGATTAATAGTGAATTTTCCACATTGAAAATCATAATATAGTTACTTCATCAATATTATAATTTGTATGACAAATAAAAGCTTCCTAAACCATATCATTCCCACAAAATTATGTTTGGAATGATTAAAATTTCTCAAATAACCCAAAATTTTATTAAAATTACACATTATCTAATTAAATTTCTAATTATGTAAAAAAGTTATATAACATATGTAGATGCACAGTTTATGTTTTTGGATTTTATAATACCATAAATAATTTTGATCGTTGCTAATATAGTCGTTGAATAGTGATCACATGATTATCATATATATAGGTCTTTAACAAATCCAATTTACTCGGAAAAAGAAAGTGATGACCTCATCCATTAGAATTTCTCCATGCGAAGCCCAGTTGTTGGAGCTTGGAAAGTAGGTGGTGTCACAAGGCTTCGCTGTTGACCAAGCCCAAGCCGATCTTCAACATGTTAAGCTCAAACATAACTATGAATGGGAGATGTAGAAGTTGATTGAGATTACCACCTGAGCAATGTTATCTGAGCCACCCCAAGATTCTTTCACCATCACACAACTTACCATTAGGTATTATACCAGTGTTAAAAAGAGTTATGTAACAATACGATAGCACTATGATTATGTTCATTATGTTTTTATATAATAATGAATATAAATTTATTTTATTATTGTTACTTTCTAAATGATTTTAAAACCACAAATAGTATTTTAGTTAATATTCAATTAAGAAATTTAATTTGATGAATTAATGGATTTTTTAATTAAATATTATTATAACAAAATTAATTTTAATAAATGATTATATAATATTTTTGAATTCAATTTTAATTTTTATTATGGTTTGAAAGATTTATTTTTCAAAACACATGAATTTGAATAAATATTTTTTTATATTTTTGAAGTATAAATTAAAAAATTTAGAAAATTATTTAGATAAAATAAATATTATTTTTGGAATGAGGATACCTAAATTATCCAATGGGGAATTTTTCATAATTTTCGGAGAGAGTCGATTTTTTTGGTAAAAATTAATTACTGTTTAAATATATAATGAATTTTAGTACATCAAAAGGACTTAATTGTTATGTACTAAAATACAATAAATTGGGTTTTAATATAATAATTTTTAATTAAAAATAATGTTATTTTAGAGTTTTTTTATTTATTTTACAATGCCTCAGTGAACCATCCAAGGCTTATAAAACATTTTATCTTCTTAAAATGATTTCCTAGACAATGTGACTCACCATCACATAAGCAAGACTAATTTTTATAAAGTTAGTCTATTGGACATATTAAATAATTTTTTACACTCCACATTTTCAAAAACCATCGGCAAATACCCAGGTATGGTTTGTTTTTTGGATTAGCATTATGTGTAGTGTCAAAAACGTCAATAAAAAATAATTCCCAATCCATTTCTATATAAACCCACCCACGATCATAGTTATATTCAATAAAACAATTTAAATATTGAGAAACCCCTACCCTCCTCTATCTATAATCTTCCCAAGGTTATCCAACATCATAAGAATCCTATCTCAAGCCATTCCCAAGCCTTTGGGATCACACATTCAAGCATGGGATTTATTCCCCTCCCTTTTTGTCTATATTTCATTATGTCGTCGTACCCTTTAATTTTCAATTAAAAATTTTGGGGTATGATTTAAACCCCCCCATTATACTATCCTACTTATTTTTTAATGATGATAGACCCCTTTCTATCTCATTAATTAATCCCATGTACACCCGTTACCATGCCCGTATTCTATAAAACATTTCTGTCTTCTCATTTGCATTCATGAAATTATTTTATATAATGCATCTAAATTTTGTTACCTATTGTGAGAAATGTTTATATATTACTCCAATTGATGTAAATTTCATTCAAATATTATGAGATACCCCTTTATCTCTCATAAAATATTTTTTATGATTTCTTATTTCACACCGTTATGCTGTCAAAATTGCACCACGATTTTCCAAGACAAAGTCAATGTGTAGTGAATACAATGCCCATTTCTCTATAAAGGGTATTCAACATTATGAAAATTTACATATTGTTTGTAAAGTTTCATGTATTAATCCCACATTCCATTAACATGTAATAAATGATGATGTTTAATGAATCCATGTTTTAGGATACATGTGGCCCACTTATTTATGAAATGAAATTATTTAGAAGGGTTTGCCCAGATAGCGCTTCAATTTATTGGGTAATGATTAGTATCATGATAAATCAAGTTAAATGAGTGTTGTCTCATTCTTATTCAAGTTAAATTTTTTTTACTCATGCCCTCTGTGCAATGAGCCTTGGCTCATTCTAATATCATATTAAATGTTATTACCACATTTTCATGTTATGATAATCATGCTATATCATGCCTTTATGTCCATGTTTCTCATGTGCTACATTGATATTTCTATTTCCTATCATGTACCAAATTATTAATTTTATGACTTTTTTACTCCCTTACTAGGGTATATAGCTCACCAATTTCTTATTCATGTCCTCAAGATACCCAATGCAATGCTTTTGTATGAAGGAATATTGTGGTCATGTAAAAGAAGTTTTCAAAATATATGGTAGGTTTTATGTTCTAAGTTGTTATATAATGGTCCTAATTTCCCACGACACTAGACCTCTCAATCCTCATAGATGTCTTATGTGAATTTTTATTTAATAAATCATGTTTATGTGTTTAATAATGTGAATTTTTGTTATAGTTGGTATCAGAGGATGTGTTTTGTTATTTTTGGGATTATGATAAGAAAACACTAGTGAAAGCCATAGGGATAATAATAAGTATAATAAAAACATTCATAAATTTTGGTGAGTATTGATTACGTTTTTTATCAATAAAATATATCCTTATCTAGATATGAGAAGGTAGTGGTGGCTCTGGCACATATGTATCTTGGGGTAAAACCCAAAAAAACCACTCTAGATTCGAACAGAAAATGGTGTACTACAATGAACCATGATTCAATCATGGATACGACACTCTCTGGGGAAATGATTTGATAAATTCATGATCGGAGAATGAACCATTATTAAGGGAAAAAATTCCCTCTAAGATTATATGTTGGGAAATTGATCGTGGATAACATAGATTGAATCCTAGGAATTCATAAGTTAAAAAAATTTAATGTAAATAATATGTTATCCATTTTTCATTGGATTCCACTTTATGTGTTTAATAATATAAAATTTCTCCTCAAAATTTATATATTAGAAAGGGATGGTCCATAGTCAAAAACAGGCATGGAATGGTTATCACCAATAGTTATAATCATTCTTTTATATCTTGAAATGTTAGTCGTATAATCCCAACACCACTACAAATTAGGGTAGTAACTATTTCATTGAGAAATGAAAATGGGGAAATGATTGAATCTAAGGAATATAAATCCTCCCCTGTCATAAATTTTGGATTGAACATCCTAGGGAATCTCTTTATACTACCACTGGTTGAATTTTATGTAATTCTTGGCATGGATTGACATTCCATATATAGAGACAACAAAAATTTCCATGAGAAGGAAATCACTCTCCATATGGTGAATCGACCCACGATAATATGCTAGTGAAAGGATGAGGATTAATCTTGTTTATAACCATCATTTTAATAGTGGATATTAATTACCTATAATAATGTGTATCATGATCATATGATTGAGTCTATGGAAGAAACCATCCTTGATGACATGACTACTGCAGGGTAATTTGCTGAAGTGTTTCCAGAGGAATTTTCTGGTCCTATTCCTAGAAGAGATTTTGAATTCTCAATTGATCATATACATCAGGAGTTTCCAATATCCAAGACACTAAAGAGAATTACTATTATGGATCTTGAGGGGCCGAAGAAACAACTACATGAGAATCTGTATAAAGGGTTTATACGTCCAAGTACTTCACCATGGTGTGCGCCAGTATTTTTCGTCAAGAAAATGGATTGGTCAATGTGACTTTTTATTTATTATCGTGAGATCAATAAAATCATTATAATGAACAAGTATCTTCATCCATGAATTTATTAACTGTTCTATTATCTATGTGGAGCACAATAATTCTAAAAGGTGGATTTTTGGATGGGATATTACCAAGTAAGGGTAAAGAAGGAGGATATCCCCAAGACAACTTTTCATAAAAGGAACGGGCACCACGAATTCATATTGATGCCTTTTTTACTAAAATATTCCTCATAAATAATTTTAATTGATTAATATTTTCTTTATAGATTACCTATAAAAAGTTGTTGTAGTATTTATAGTCGGTAGTATAATATACTCCAAAACCAAGGAGGAGCATCTAAGAACTATATTAGAGACCTTGGGAAATGAGAAAATCAATGAAATGTTCAACCAGTGTGAGGTCTGGATGATGGAGGACATATTATTGGGTTATATAAACACACAAAATGTTATATATAAGGATCCCTCCATGAAAAAATTCGATAGGGGGGATGACTGAGGAAATATAATGTTCGTGAGTTAAACTATCCAGAGCTAGATTTGGAGTTGGCTGCAGTATTATTTGCTTTAAAAATTTGGATACATTACCCCTTTGGGGAGAAGTGGGAAATATATTCAGACCAAAAAAAGCCTCAAGTATATATTCATATATAAAGAGTTGTACATTCACCAACAATGATGGATAGATCTGATCAAGGACTATGAATGATTAATCCATTACCACCATGGGAAAGAGAACAAGGTTAGTGAATCTCAATGTAGAAAAGATTCAACAATTCTATCATTGATTATAATTGAAATGTATCCAATATTCTTATATTTGACATATATGAATATGGGAATCATAAATAACGGAAAATCATCTATCCTTTAACAAAATTATTGCTCAACCATATTTTTTGAAATGATAATAAATTCATAAAAGGTTTACGTGAGAATTCCAAAAAAGGTGGAAACTATCAGAAAAGGGAAATAATAGGAGTTCAATGTTAATGAATAAGGAATTGTGTTATTCAGGACAAGACTACATGTTCTATAAAATCTGAATATAAAAAATTAACTTTTGAATGATTCACATAGTTATAAAATCTCTATTCACCATGGAAACACAAAGATGTATCGAGGTTTAAAAGAGCATTACTAGTGGGATAAAAATATGAAGGATATCATTGTGTATGCATTAAATTTCTTTGTATTTCATCAGGTGAAGGTTGAGAGGCACATGTCTAAGTGGTTTATGAAACCATTAACAATAAAAAATTGGAAATAGGAGAACATCACCATGGAATTTATCAAAGGACTTCCAAATACATCCAAAGGAAACAATGTTATCTGGGTTGTTGTAGATCTTCATAAAAAGACAACACACTTCATTGCAATTTTGGAATATTTATAGTTTGATCAAGTGGCACAAATACACATCAAATAAGTAGTAAGGTTGTATGGAGTATCAATATCTATTGTATTTGATCAAGATCCATGATTCACCTCTATGTTTTGGAAGAGTATTCAACATGCTTTGAATACTGAGTTGAACTTTAGAATGGATTATCATCGTCAAACTGATGGCTAATATGAGCGTACAATCCAAAAACTCAAGGTAATGTAGAGATCATTCTTAATGGACTTCAATGGAGGATGGGATCAACATATTCCTCTGGATGAGTTCACTTACAACAATGATTTCTACTCAAGTATCCAAATGTATCCTTATGAAACCCTTTATGGGAAGAGGTTTCTGACACAGGCATGTTAAGATGATGTTGGGGATATAGAACTCCTAGGACCCGAAATGTTCGAAGTAATAGTAGTGATGGTTATGAAAATCTCGTAAAAAATTAAAGATACTTAGAGTCAATAATAGATATATGATTATAATCTTCGATGAGACCTATTGTTGGATGTTGGAGACATGTTATTCCTCTAAATATCACTATGGAAGAGAGTTATGAGATTTTTGATGGAGGGAAAGATTATTCCAAGGTACATCATCCGTTTTGAGATCATTGATCATATTGCAGCTTTGGAATATCGACTATAACTCACACTGAACCTATCACTTTTACATGATTTATTCTATGTATCACTCTTTAGTATATACATAACTGACCTATCGCATGTACTCAATCTAGAGGTGTCACCATTAGATAATGGTCTATCCTATAAAGAGAGGTCGGTGACGATCATAGATCATAGAGAAAATGTTCTTCGAAATAAGACAATTCCCATTATCAATGTGTTGTGGCGACACCAAATGTTTGAAGAGGGAAATTGGGAATTCAAAGAAGTGATAAAGTGGAGGTAGCTGTATATGTTTTAGTGCGAGTAAATGAAATTTCAATGGAAAATTTTCTAAAAGGGGGATGATTTTAATAACACAATATTTTTTAAAAATTTCTATTGATCTAATTCAATGTCTTATAATGTAAAATTTTTATATAGCATATGAACTTCCTTGGTTTTATATATTTGGATTTTAAAATACCGTTTAGAATTGTGATTGTTCCTAATATAGCCATTAAACTGTGATCACATGATTAGTATAAATATAGGGCTTTAAAAAATCCATTTTACACAGGAAATGGAAGCGATGGCCTGATCCAGTAGAATTTCACTCTATGGAGTCAATTTTTCAGAGATTGAAAAGGAGATGTCATCTCTGGTATTTGATCTTGACCAAGCCCAAGCCGAGCTTCAACATATTAACCTCTAATGGAACCGCCTACGGTAGATATGGAAGTTGATAAAGATTACAACATGTGCGATATTATTTAAGCCACCCAAAGATTCTTTCACCATCACAAACCTTACCCTTTGTTTTTATCTTGGTTTTATAAGGATTTATGTAACAATACCCTAGGCTTATGATTTTGTGCATTATGTTTGTATATAATAAAGAATATACATTTATTTTATTATTGTTACATTGTAAATGGTTTTTAAAACACAAATAGTATTTTTAGTTAATATTCAATTAAGAAATATATTTTGATGAATTAATGGATTTTTTATAAATTAATATTATTACTATATTAATTTTTATAAATGGTCGTATAATTTTTCAAAATACAATTGTAAATGTTATTTTGATTTGAAAGCTGTTTTTATCAAAACACATGAATTTTTGTTCAATGTTTTTTTTATTTTAGAAGTAAAAATTAACATATATAAAAACTTATTTAGATAATATTTCTATTATTTTTGGAATTAATATGTCGAAATTATCCAATGGATAATTTGTCATAATTTTTAAGATAGTCGAATTTTTTGGTAAAAATTAAATATAGTTTAAATATATAATGCATTTTATGACATCATAATGACCCAATAATAATTTAATAAAATACTAAAAATGGGATGTTCGATAAATATTTGTTTTTACTTTAAAATATGGTGATTTTATATTTTTTTGACTTATTATACAATGTCATAGTGGAACCTCCATGATAAATAAAACATTTTATCTTTTTAAAATTATTTCTTGAGAGTGTGACTCTCCTCAACATAAGAAATCCAGATATTTTGATATGTTTAGAAATAGGAATTATAAAATAATTTTTTCCATTTCACATTTTAAAAAAAACATGGGAAAAAACAATGGGATGGTTTGTGGTTTTTGTTAATTTAATATGCAGTGCCCAAAACCTAAATAATAAATAAATCTCTCTCATTTCCTATATAAACCCACTCATGCTCCCACTTATCTTCAATAAAACCATTTGGATCTTGAACAACACCTACCCTACCTTTTCTATAATCCTCCCAATGTACCTTACTCTCAAAATAATAATTTCTCAATGCTTTACCAAGCCATTGGTATCACACTTCCAAGTAAGGAATTTCATCTTCTCTCATTTTGTCCAAGTTTATTTATGTTGTTATACACTTTTATTTTTAATCAAAAATGTCAGGGAATGATCTCAAACCTCCCTAATGATTCCCTACTTATATTTTAATGATGATAGACTCTTTTATCTATCATTAATTCCTCCCATGTACACCGATTACTATGCAGAAATTCCGTTATAATTTTCTCTCTTCTCATTTGCATTCAAGAAATTATTTTATATCGAGCATCTAAATTCAATTATCTATGTTGGGAAATATATCTATATAACACCATTAAAGTAAATTCCATTCACATATGATTAGATACCTATATATCTTTCATAACCAATTTTTTATGAATTCTTATGTCACATCGTAATGCTACCCAAATTGTACCGTGATTTTCCAGAGCCAAAGTCATTGTGTAGTGAATACTTTCCCAATTTTTATATCAAGGGTGTTCAACTTAATAAAAATTTAAATATTTTTTATTTAGAATCATGTAAAAATGCCACATTCCTTTATCATTGAATAAATGATGATGTTTAATGAATCCATATTTTAGGATCCATTTGGCACACTTATGCATGAAATGATATGATTAAGAAGGGTTCCCCCTGAGAGAACTCCAATGCATTGGGTAAATATTAAAATAATGATATGTTAAGTGAAACGAGGGTTTACTCATTCTAATTCATGTTCAATCAGTGTTTCCTCATTCTCTGTGTGAAATGAGCCCTGGATCAGTCTAATATTATATTAAATCATGTTTCCACATTTCCATGTTTTGATAATCATGCTATATCATGCCTCTATGATCATGTTTTTCTTTTTATCCATTGATATTATTATTGAATAACATTTACTATATTATTCATGTAATTCTTTGTCTACTACCTTACCAGGATTTATGGCTCAACCTTTTCTTAATCATGTCCTCGGGTTATCCTATGCGATGTTATGTATGAAGGAATGTTGTTGTCATGTAAATGAAGTTTTCAATAATGATTTTGGGTTTTATGTTCAATGTTTTTATGCAATGTTCCAAATTTTCCAATACACTAGACCCATCGATTCTCATAGTTTCATTAAGTGAAATTTCCTATAATAAATCATGTTTATGTGTGTAATAAGGATATGGGTTGTTATAATTTTCTAGCTTCTGTTGTATCTCTATATATTCCTTATGAACCTCATTAATTATATGATAGATAGATGCTTGAATTCTAATTTGACTAAGATAATTTTTATCCAATTGATTTAATACCAATATATCCATTATTTTTTAATCTAGAAATATTTCATAATATTTATCTACATCATTGGTAGGCTAGTATTACATTTTCATCTTATAGCATATACTACATTGTTCTGTTTCATGGGGTTGTATTGTATTGAGAAGTCATAAACATTAATAAACTCCGACCATTTTCTATTGGGAATATCCAAACCTTTCTTAATGAATAAACTATTTAATTTTTTTAAACTTTATATATATTAAACTATAACATAAAATTATAATTCCTCAATATATTAAATGATAAAATTACCCGAGATAAATCTAAATCACGAGAATGGAAATTTTTCTCAAGAACCATCAATTGAATTGAGTTATTTTATATAACTATATCAGTATACATGAGGAAGCATCCAATTCATTTTTTTATTAATAACTAATGATCAAAAACCCTTCACTATTTTAGAGTAGTCTATGTGCTATAAATGTAATTAACATTCAATTTAGTTTCATGATATTTCCATCATATTCTTCTTTCCAAATGAACTTAGTTACTTTTTGCTTTAATATGGTGATTGAATTAGAAATGAATGAGAAATTATCAATAACTACAGAATAATACCTCTCTAATAAAATACAACAATTTACCTCAGTCATCATGGTTAGTTTGATACAGCCTTAAATAAAATTATTCATTGATTGATCTACCTATATACCCTCTCTTTAGATTATATAACACATCAATGAAACTATTTTCTTCCGAAATTCACATTTGGTAATTTTTATATACAACTTTTCCTTCATCATGGTCATCAGTACAATCCTCAAGATATCTTCATGCTCTAAATTTATCCTTGAATATATATAAATATCATCTTCAATGACTATCAATGGCTAATCTATGCAGTCAATAAATACTCTATCCACTAAGAAAATGATGATAGTGGGGGTATTATTAAGAAAATATGGAATCACTATAAATTCTTAGTTTCCATACCTTGTATAGAATAATGGAATGGGTAAATCATTATTCACAGCCCTGAAATAATTATATCAATATTGAATGATAATATTTTAAAATTATTAATCTCTATACAGTTGATCAAACATGAAATCTATAATAGATACATGATATTTGTATCTAATTTTGATCTTGTTTGGTACCCAATTATCATCAAAACCTCACATTGATAAATATTATATTATAATAATTAGAATGGTCCCACCCCATGGTGATCCACCTGGTTTAATGAATCCCTCATCAACATTCAATTGGATATTATTCATCAAATTATTTAACTAAAAATGATATATTATATTTAGAGTCTTTGAAATTCATGTTTCACTAGGTATGATTTCTATTTAAAACACAACATTAATAATAGATGGATGACAATGAATCACTTCTAGAAAAACATCAATAAACTCATGTATAATATGAATATATTCGATGTGTAGTTTATCACCAACCAGTTGTGATAAACTCCACATCCTAAAACGAATCAAGTCCTATATAATATATGAAATTTCAAAGATACGTTTAGATTTATCATTAGGCTGATAAGCAATCACAATTTGTTTCGGAATAGCATTTAAACTTCCCATCCTTAGATATTGATGTATTGATTATGTAAATACATCCATTCAATGTCCAAAATACTATTAAATTATATTTAAGGGAGAATAATGATATTTTATAGAATATAATTCCTATAAAATTCTATTGGATTAGAATCATAGACATGATATGAAAAAAATTAACCATTAAGAGCATTAAAATATATTCAACATATATTCATTTAGGATGTATTATGATACAGTTATAAAATTATTTAGATATAAATGTGTTAGTAAAGAATGAATAAAACTATAAATTTGATGTTATATAGTATAAGGTAATTTTATTGTTCACTAATTCATTATCCACATCTAAAATTGAGACAAAATGATACTCAATGTTTTCTCAAGCAATAAGACTTTGCTGAATATAATCACCTCCATTAACCTTCAAAATTGAGTATTACTCATTATCATTCCATTACTCATTGCATTTTAAATAATTAACAGTGGGGGGTTCAATCTATGGAATGTTTTCTATATCATTAAAAAACTTCGTATCCCCATAACATCAATATTCAATTTCAGATGACCTTATTTTCCACACATAAAATATTTTTTAGTCTTCCTAATATAGTATCCTAAAATCATTCCTTCTATCATTGAGCATAAATAAAATTTCACTGTATTATCTATTTGGTATTTATAACTTAACTTGAATTAAATCTCACATTTATTATGTAAATTGTAATATTTATGGGTAACCCAAATCACCATTAACACCTTCATAACACATAAAGTTATTTTATTCATTTGTATAAAATTCCTTTATATATAACACCCTTTTGTGACATTGTAATAAAATATATAATAATTGATAAATCATACATTCAACTTGGATGATAATTCTTGAATCATATATCATAATAATTTTTAATGTTTACTCTTATATTAAAATGGATTCATCTTAATTATAAAGTTTATTCGGAAATTCCTTCTCAAATTTCAAACCTCAAATATTGGGAATGTAGTTTATGAAATATAATATTGTAAACCCATACCACACCATCTAATCAATTTATTCCTATTTATTATTGTTCTTTATAATATTCCACTATTGATATACTTATCATACAAATTAAAAAGAAAATAAAATAATGTATTCCAGATCTAAACATTTGGAAACATAAAATATTTTTTCAATGGTATACTCCATTTCTTAAAAACTAGTGAAGATACATGAAAACTAATATTAGTTGAATGTTTTGTAGGATCCCTGCTCATTCATTGAATGAATTGGACTATGGTTTGTGTTTGTTATCTATCATAAGTGGATGTTCAGAATGTGTTCCAACAAATTTATCATACATAACAGGAAGATAACAGTATTGAAGGTGTCACTATATTCCAATGTTTTCCATATTTTTGGTCTTGAAAATCGGATAATTTAGAAAAGTGGTTTTGGAAAAGAGACATGCGCGCCGTTGTCTTGAAAGAGAATAAACTTGGGTTCCATGTGTTTTTCAAGATCATAACATGAAAATATGGCAAAGAGAGAAGGGTGACCATGTTTTATGATTGGACGCGCAAGTGACTTACGCGGTAGAGACTTGCACACCGAAACTTGCGCCCTGAGGGAAGAGATGCACGCCATCGAGTAGTGTATCCAAATGAATATAAATAGAGGTCAACCCCTCCACATTCACATCGAAGTTCAAACATAGAGAAAATCAGATCTCCCATCTCGCATGTGTAGTGGTCACGTTAGTGGTTGTGGGTCGCGCAAGCAGAAGTTATGCGACAGTTGTTTGCTTCACGTCCAAGGAGGTTTGTTCGAGAAAGGCGGTGAGTCTCCCATGTTTGGAGTTGGTGAAAGAGGAGTCTCGTAGGTGGTTTTGTGACACTTGCATGCTAGGATTTGAAGATGCTGGACAATTGACAATTACACATCCAAATTAGTTTGTGTGGAAAAGAGTGTGTGTCGCACAAGTTTTAGGTTGAAAAATCAAGTGTCGCGCAAGTAGTATAGGTGAAATATTATGCCTTATTTAAAACATACATGTAGGCATGGAGAAGCACTCCAGTCGTGGATTGAAGCTCGCCAGTATTTTTGGGGTTGCACGAAATCTAGATGCTTTCCTAATACCATTGGTGAAAAGGGAGTTTAGTCTACTGGTGGGTGTTGGACTTCAACAGAGCATCTACATACAGCTGAGTATATATTAATTATCGATGATGAAGAGTTCTTCAAGTCTATAAACTGAGTGGGTCTTCACCAAAGGCAGTGAGCCAGGGGGATTTAATGGGAGTGAACCGAGGGACGTAGTAATCTATCCATGAATAGTTGTAAAGGTAGTGAGCTTGGGACAGTGTGACTGTTCCCAAATCTTTTTAATCCACAACATTTAAAGAATAGTGGAATTTGGTACGACCAATAACCTATCGGCGTATGATCCTTGGACGTAGCCCTTAGTGGTGAACTAAGTAAAAAGTGATGTGTCATCTCTTTGCATGTGAATGTTTTATTTGTTCTCATATCCATTATATAGGTTAAACTAGTTTCTACCAATGTGTGAACAAGATTCGTCAGTTTAAAAGTAAAAGTTAACAGCCTGATTCACCCCACTCATCTCAGGGTGTCCCAGGGTCCATCAAATGGGATCATAGGGAGGTTAACTGGTGTTTGATCTGTAAATATATCGTTATTGAAAATTAAGCCAATGATAGGGGAGTCCCAATCTTCGATGGAAGTAATTTTCAGATCTGGAAGAATAGAATGATATCTCATCTAATATCCCTTGGAATGGAAGGCCTATATTTTACTATACATGGTATACATGTTACTGATTCAATAGGGCTGGCTATGTGGGATTCCGGTAGGAAAATTCTTGTTACTGATGCTAAAGCATAGAATTCTCCCACTACAGCCCTTTCTGATCAGATCTATCTAAAGGTGATGAGTTTCACCCCACCAAAGGCAATGTGGGATAAACATGAAAATATTTATGAAGCAGATAGAAAACTGAAGGAGGAGAAACTATAAGTCCTACACAATAGTTTTGATGATCTGAAGATGCATCATGATGAGAATGCAGACTCCTTATTCTATCAAATTTCTTAAGTGGTTGGAGAAATTTGGGGTCTAGGTGAAGAAATCAAAGACTTTGACATTTTAATGAAAAAATTAAGAAATCTTTCACCCCTATACAATGAAAAGGTGACGTCCCTTGAGGAAAGAGATATTTCTAAACATTCTTTGGATGATCTCTTAAGAAGCCTAGTGGCATATAAAATAAGAGTCAAACTAGAATATGCTACTACACCAGTAAGCAAAGAAATGGTGTTCAAATCCATGTAGAAACTAGAAAAATTAAAAATATAGTAGTGGTAAAGGCGATGAGGAAAAATAAATTCTTTCCCTAATTTCCAAGAAGTTCCAGAAGAGAAAATGGAAATTGAAATGGAAATTACCTCTAGCTTGCTTTCATTTTGGAAAAGTCGGGCACATTTATTCTCAGTGCTTAACAAAGATCGATGATGATGATAGCCATGATGAAAACATTGAGAAGTCTCAGAAAAGGGTTTTCATGAAAGGGGACCTAAAATTTGATTTAAGGTTCTGAAGAAGAGTTTTTTTTGTGAAGAGGAAGATGATAATAATTAATTCTATAAAGAAGAAGAACTAGTGTTTAAAAGTGGGAACCATGCTTCTATAATGGACACAATTGAAAAGTCATAAGATAATGGTGGAAAAAATCAGTTTAAAATGAGTGTCAATATTGAGTTGCAAAGTAAGGATGTTGTTAGAAATCTTAAGATGAAATGTAAGAGTTGAAATATGTGTAAATAAATTGTAGTGGAATCAACTGAATATGTTAATCAGCTTGAAGCTGAAATTGAATGACATGAAGAATTTGTGAAAGTACAGTCTCAAATCCTTGAAAGCAATAATGATGTAGTGGATCTGAAGCTAAGAATTGGAGAGTAGGTAAAGGTCATCAATGACCTCACATCCATATTGGATGAAAAGAACAAGGATGCTACGGTTCTTGAGCAGGAATTTATTACTCTTAAGAGTAAACATGAGACTGAGTCGATTTCAAAATAATCTAAGAAGAAAATACAGTTTGGAAGGTTCTCAGACGCTGAGCTGTTGGAGAGAGATAACTTGCCTGTAATGGAGTTTAAAATATTTTAAATTATCAAATACCTTCTTTCATGGAAAATAGTGCAATTGGTTGTTAGGCAGAATCGTCAAATACTGCAAAAAAGGTGACAAAAATAAAGGCAAGCTAAAAGTGGGTGATGTGGGAAAGTCTTCTGAATTGATGAAACAGAAACCCCCATTTCAATATGAAAGAAGAAAAGAAGATTATCCTCGAGCCTCGTGGAAAAAGGATCCCCCATACTATTATCCCATAGAAGAATAAATGTGGATAAATAGAAGTGTGAAGACATTTCCTCTCATGAAGTGTCAGTTCTGTGGATATTTGGGCCACAACATTTCTTTTTGTGAAGTGGCAATAAGCTATCTGAATGGAGAAGATATAGGAGTTCAAAAGAGGAAAACAAATGCATATCCTAAATCTTATAGAATAATAAATTTCAATGGATATTATTTTCATTGTTATAACCTTGGTCATAAGGGTGTTAATTTCAGTCATAGAAGGGACATGGACATCTCATACCGATGTTCGAGACAATTCAAGTCTTTTCCACAGGTCAATGTTTCTCCTTCAAACCGGTATTTTCCTCTCTAAGAAGATTTTAACTATGAAGAACCTAGGTACATGGAAGAGATAATTAAAAGGTAATTAGTGCTCTATACTCAATCCAATGTCTCATTGAAAAAAGGAAGAAAATTGAGAAATCCAACCTTCTAGAGGTGGACCTCAAAGAAACAAAAAGAAACTGTACCTGGATTCTGGATAGCAGTTGTTAATATCATATGACCGTAAATGTTTTCCTGTTAAAGAATATCAAAAGGAAGGTTGATGGAACAATACGATTTGTTAATGATGAAGCACTGAATATCAAAGGCAATGGAAGTACTGAATTATCTAATGGAGAGATAAAGAAGACTGAAGTCCTTTTTGTAGATGGCCTACGTCATAATCTACTCACCGTGAGTCAACTCTGTGACTCGGGACTTATAGTTACATTTAATCAGAAAGGTTGTACTATCAATGTAAAGAAAACCAATTCACTTATGATGGGATTCATAACAGAAGGCAAAATTTATTAGGTTGATAGTAAAGGAAATGTTTGTTACTTGACTTTTGAAGAACAAAAACATTTGTGGCATCAGAGACTAGGACACATCAATCAACAAGACATGGAGAAAATATCAAAATTGAGTATTTTCATGGACATTCCCAACATGAAGCATGAGAGTGAAATGTCTTGTGATGCTTGCATTCGTGGGAATCCGGTTTCCAGTTCATATCATCCAAATAAGAAAAAGGCATCCCATCTTCTTGATCTAATTCATACATATGTATGTGGGCCGATAAATGTTTCTGAAACTCATGGAGAAAGGTACGTTGTCCTTTTAGTAGATGATTACAGTAGAATGGCATGTGTAATGGCAATTCACAGGAAAAAAAAACTTCTTGACTGCATGAATACATATCAGCGAATCGTCGAGAATGTAACAGAATGATCAATCAATGTGTTGCGATCTGACAATGGAGGGGAATACACGTTAATTGAATTTAAAAATTACCTGGAGTAGCATGGGATACAACATAAGGTAGCTACTTTGAGAACTCCACAACAAAATGGAGTTGTTGAACATAGGAATCGATAGGTGAACTACATGGAACGAACTATGCTGATTGAGAGTCCTATTCCATGACATTACTGGTATGTTGTTGTTCAAGCTGCTGTATATATTCAAAATCGAATATGACCATATATGGGTGAGATGAAGGAACTATATTAATTATGGCATGGAAGGAAAGACTCTTTGAAATACTTTCGTGTTTTTGGAAGTAAATGATTCATTAATAACAAAGAATGATATCAAGGGAACTATGGTGACAAATCAAATGAAATAATTTTCCATGGATACTCAATGAACATGAAAGCCTACAAGTGTTTCAACAAGATATTAAGAAGGATTGTGGAAATCAGTGATGTTATGATTATTGAATAGAAAACCACAAATTCTTTAAGGACGTCATATGCTGATGTGATTGAAAGTGAGGAAGAAACTGAATGTGGAGAAAATACAAATACAAAAATACAGGAAGCTGTAAAAACACTCAACAGTCAAATCATGATGTTGACTTAGAAGAAGAATCTGAAATAGAAACTATGGCTGGAGAGAATGAAACTGAACCGCACAGTAGAAATCGTAGAGTTGAGATTGATCCATATAACATAATTGGGGAAAAGAGTGCACCCACTCAAACATGGTGGATGAGGAATAACACACAATCTAAATTTCTATCAGTTTTAGAGCCATCCTCATAAGAAGAAGTTGGAAAAGATGAATCATGGTTGAAGGACATGAATGAATAGTTAGATTAGATAGACAAGAATCAGACATGGGTTCTTGTCTAGAGATTAGAAGGTCACTATATGATTTGTACAAAATGGATCTTCAAGAACAATTTTGATGAGCATGGAAGTGTTATTAGAAACAAGGAATGAATGGTGTATAAAGGATACACCCAAATTGATGGCGTTGATGTTGAAGAAACCATTTCTCCAGTGGCTAGACTATAGTCAATTAGGATTTTCCTTTCCATGGATCTCCAAGGAGGATATAAATTATATCCAATGGATATCAAGACAACATTATTGAATGGTTTACTCGAAAAAGAATTCTAAGTTGAAAAACCAGTGGGTTTTGTTCTTGGTACTGATGAATCAATGGTCTGAAAATTGAAAAATGATATATATATGGTTTGAAGCAGGAACCATGAGCATGGTATTCCCGACTGGACTCATATCTCAAGATGCTGGAATTTAAAAGAGGAGGAGTACACCACAACCTCTATGTTAATAATTCTCTAAAACATCAGTTCACATTTATCGTCTACTTTGATGACATTATATATGATGGAAGCATGTAGAAATTAGTGGATCAATTTTCCAATCACAAGAAATTAGAATTTGAAATGACTATGATTGGGGAGCTCAAATATTTCATGGGGCTACATGTGATTCATTGGCTGGATTACACTTTCATTTCTCAAGAAATGTATGAAAGAGAGCTGGTGACGAAGTTTAATATGCAAGACTCCAAACCAATATCAACACCGATTGCAGTTGGAACCAAACATGGAAAGCATGAGGATGGGGAATCTGTAGACCCCACTATGTACATGAGAATAATTAGGAGCCTACTATACTTGAAAACGACATGTACAGATTTTGTCTTTGCAACCTATCTAGCAGCCCTCTTTCAGAGTACTCCAAAGGAGGAACATATGATAGCAGTAAAAAGATTCATGAGGTATATTCAAGGTACTCATAGTTGTGGCATATATTTTGCTGTAGGAAGATACTGTGAATTATCATCATTTTCTGATGCTGACTGGGTAGGTGATGTAGTCAAAAGAAAGACCACCAGTGGTGGATAATTCTATATAGGGAATAAATGTGTTGGCTGGTTGAGCAAGAAACAAGAAATTAATTCTATTAGTACTGCTGAAGCTGATTATATCTCTTCCACAAAGGCATGCACTCAACTATGGATTAAGAAACAACAAACATATATTTGTGTTGAGGAGAAGCAACCAATGGTGATTTAATTTGATAACAAGAGTGAAATTGATCTTGCGAAGAATCTGGTTCAACATTTTCGTAAAAAAAAATTGAAATCAGGTATCACATTATCAAGGAGAAATTTGGGAAAGGCCTGATTAGAATGGATCATGTGGGAACTGATGAGCAATTGGATGATATCCTGACCAAGCCACTATCATCGGTTGTGTTTGAGAAGCATCGGTTGAACCTCGGTGTTCATCCACCTCCAAGTGCATAAGGAGGATACACAATACCCCTCTCCACATTTATGTGATTTTTTAATCTGTTTATGGATGTGATGCAGGTTTGTGGGGGAGATACTATCTAGGGGGAGTGTGGTTTCAGTGGCACAATAAAAAATTACATGTCTTTGGGTTTATTGTCAACGGGGGAGAATGAAATAAATTTAGGAATGTAATTCTTTTGTGACACATTTAGAATTCAGTGTCGGTGATAGGATGGGAAGGAATACAATAGACAGGATCCCAATTCAATCTTCCTCTCTTGTTTTCCACATTGATCATTGCTCACGTAGACTTTGGTCATTATTTGCATGAATTAGAGTATGGTTTGTGTTTTTTGTCAATCCTCAATGGATGTTCAGAATGTGTGCAAGGAAAGTGATCATACAGAACAAGAAAATAACAGTATCGAAAGGGGTTCCGTTTTCCAGTGTTTGATATATATTTTTGTTCTTGAAAATTGAAAAATGGAGAAAAGTGGTTTTGGTAAAGAGACATGCACACCATTGTCCTCAAGGAGAAGAAACTTTCACGCCATATGTTTTTCAATATCATTACATGAAAATATGGAATAGGGAGAACGGAGCCCAAGTTTTATGTTTGGTTGCGCAAGTTACTTACGCTGCAGAGTCTTGCGCGCACAAACATGCACGCTGAGGGAAGACTTGTGCGCTGATGAGGAGGGTTTCCAAATGCCTATAAATAGATGTCAACCCCTCTTCGTTTTCATCAATGTTCAAACTTATAGAAAATCAGATCTCCCATCGCGCAGGTGTAGTGGTCACACAAGTGGTTGTGGGTCGCGCAAGTAGAAGTTGCACGACAATTGTTTTCTAAGAGTCCAAGGTGGTTTGGGTGAGAAATGGGGTGAGTCTACCAAGTTTGGAGTTGGATAAGGAGGTGTCGTGCGGGTTTTTTGGTGACACTTATGTGCCATGATTTGAATATGCAGGACAGTTGACATTTACGCGTCAAAATCGGTTTGTGTGGAAAAGGGTTTGAGTCGTGCAATTTTGAGGTTAAAAAATCATGTGTCCCCCAAGTAGTAGAGGTGAACTTGTGTGCCATCTTTAAAACATGAACGCCGGTTTGGAGAAGTGAGACAGGTGTGAATTGAATCCCACCATACTTTTTGGGGCTGCACGAAATCTAGATGTTTTCCTGATACCTTTGCTGCAAAGTGAGTTTAGTCTACGGGTGGAAGTTGGAATTCAACAGAGCATCTACATACAACAGAGGGTGTATTTATTAGTGATTATGAAGAGACATTCACATATATAAACTGAGTGGGTCTTCACCAAATCCAGTGATATAGGGGGAGTCAACAGGAGGGACACAAGGGACGCATTAGGCTATCTATGAACAGTTTTAAAGGCAGTGAGCCTCAGACAGAGTTACTATTCCCAAACTTTTGTAATCCACAACGAGTGAAGAATAGTGGAATTTGGTACGACAAAAAACCTTTCGGCGTATTCTCTTTTTATGTAGCCCTTATTGGTTTACCAAGTAAAAGTTATGTTTCAGCTCATTGCATGTGAATGTTTTATTTGTTCTCATATCCATCATACAGGTTAAACTAGTTTCTACCATTGTGGGAACAAGATATGTCAGTTTAAAAGAAAATGATGACAGCCTGATTCACCCCTCCACTCTCAGGGTGTCCTAGTGTCATTCATGATTCATCATGAATGAAAAAATTAAACAATGATACCTCCTTTGATCGTTTTAGAACTCATCATAATTCATATCTTATGAATATTTTAAATGCATAAAAATAATTTTATTCATTCCAAAAACATTAATTTTTTTAAGATGGAAAATAATTTCATTTTCTGTCACATTCAATATTAAAACGATTACATTGGGTTTTATCAATTTATTAAAACCTAAAAATGTATCATGAGAAACATCAATAATAATGGAAAAAAATAATCATAAAAATTATTTTATTGGATATATAAATTCTGAAATATAATTTTCAATCTTTGAATCCTATGGTTTAATATATATCATCCACAATCATCATCTATTCAAATCCTTTATAATTGTTTATAATGAAAATTGTAATTAACCAATGCATATCCCCCAAGATTTTCAAACTAGTATCAAGGTAACAAGAAAATCATTGAGAACTATAATGATGGATGAGATATAATATATTGACCCTTTTTAGGATTGTTAAATCTAGATGTATCTGTTTAAAATTTATGTCTTCTCATAGTATCCAAAAAATGGATGTTTTCATGAAAAAAATAAATATTTCATTCCCGTAACATAATAATTTCTCCAAAACATCGGTTTTTTCTATGGGTTCTCATTAAACGTTTCTCACCATAGTTTTCAAAGGAAGGAGATCCTTTCTAAGATACTAACTATTGAAAAACATAATTTCCATACATATATATTTCAACTTAATTAATGTATATTTATTTCTTAAAATTATGATCAATGTAAAAATCATGTCTATTTAGTATATTTAGAAAATTGGATACATAAACAATATGTTCATAAGTGAACCAAAACATCTCAAACCATGTTCATCATAAATAGAACCATTATTAGATGAATCATACCTAAAGAAATTATTTATATCCTAGGAAAAAGAAACACAATAAAGGGGAAACAAAAATTCTTAGTAATGTTAATCATGGGTTATATAAATGATAACTTAATAATTACATGAAAAATAGTGTTTCAGAACATGATATTTACATTTTAAAACCATACACTTTATATCATGTATCATAATCATGAGTCATATAATATATCATGGATGTTCATAATATATGAATCATAATAAAATCAATGAACACGAGACATTAATGAATTACATTGGAACAAGAAATTAGATTTTGGCATACACATAAACATATGAAACAATTTAATTTGTAATCAAGGATCACTAATAATACTATCATAGTTCATCTTGATCAATCTTCAAACCATCATACCATTAGTCTTGGTTCAATCCAAATATAATCATTCAGGACAAAGTCCATTATTGATTTCGTTTCCAATCAAATCTCGGCCTTTATTATCACATAATATATCCATATGTTACCAATGCATTTAAGGGATATATAATTTCATGAATAACTATAAATTGATGAAAAAAAATATTTATCTGTTCCAAAAAAATAAAATTGTACAAATAAAAACACCTATGAAAAGGAATGAATATTTATTAAAATTACAAAAATAAAACTTTTCATAAATTGTTGAAAACAAAATGGTTTCATAAAACAATTATCTAGTGTAAATGAAACATGTTTTCAGGATTCACACTTAAATCATTATAACCATAAACCATCCTAGTAATGAATATATATGGTTTCATTCGATGTTATCTACATAAATACTTATTAAACATGAAAAAAACATAATTATAGACAAAAAATTCATGAAAATATGTCTGGATTATTTCTTGACATATATATCATTTTTACACTATAATATATGAATAAAAATATAAAATTTTATTTAATATTATAAGAAAAATAATCTCTTAAAATACATTTGGAAATATGTAAAGAACGATTCAATCAGTTGAGTGGTCATGAGGGAGAGAAATCACATTTGTGATGTGTGCACTATGAGAAATATTTCATTCATGTTTTTAGAAAAATTATAATATTTCCTTGTTAATAAAATGAAAAATTGGCACTATTAAAACATTTTTTTTAAAAGCAGATAATCAGTAATAATTACATGAACAATAATATTACATTAAAAGCTAATAATCAAATAATTTTTAGAAAACATGTAAATGTATTAAAGTGGACCTTTTTACCAAAGATATAGATAAAGATAAATTTTCCTTAAATGAATTCATTTAATATCCTAAGTATATTAATAGTGGAGAAAGAGTGAAAAAAATATATTTTATAAAAAAACTAAAGGATAATAAATATTCCGATATTATTGATAGGTATATCATTAAATTCATCATTACATTCCCAATTACAAGAAATACTATTAAACAATTACATTATAAGAAAAAATGGTTTCCTCAAGTTTTACTTTATTTGATTGAAGTATATCCTCTAACATAAAAAATTAAAATTTATAATACCCCTATAAAAAACATTTAAATTCATAAAACATCATATATGATCCTCTTAATGCATTTTAGTACCCAATTATTAAAAACTTCTTATTATAATTGTCATTTCTAGACACTAGCTATTTCATTTTAAGTAGATTTTTTTTCTTGTAGATCTATTCCTTATTCATTGATCACAATTACATCATCTCTTAATTTTTTATCATGATATAAATATTATATTTATTTATCAAAATTATATTAATGGTCACCCATAAAAAAATAATTATATCAAAATATATTACACCCTTCATGGAGATAATAATCCATACGTACAAATGAACGATGTTTCCATTTGTAAATGGATATAAGAAAATATAATAAATTAATTATTAAATCATTATGAATAATAATAATTTCGTATATATCATATAGTTTAAAATAATATTTTCTTATTACCATCTATGAAAAGATAAAATAAAAAATTAATCACATCACTTCAAAATGGTTGCAGTCAACATGTACATACAAAAGGCATTATCATTTTCAATCAGATAGAAATGTAAGATGATTAATATTATATTATAATTATAAAATGATAAATATATCATAATTATTATATAAAATCATTAAATTCATCATAGAAACTGTCTAGGAATTATTATAATTGAAAATTAATTGAATCACAATGTATAGGTGGTAGTCCAAAAGTATATACATGAAATACATTAACATGCCATTTCATAGAATAAGGGGTCTATATTTTCTTGTAACCAAATCATAAAAATATTCATTATATTTTGGATAAAGAAGTTATTATTAGGATAAAAACCATATCTTTAGATAAGGTAAAAGAAGAATTAAAAATAATGTGGTCGGTTAAGGTGACTACCAATTAATTGAAATAAATCCATTACAAATCATTTTAGTAACCCTTGGATTGGTATTTTGGGAATAAATAATAAAAAATAATGTTAATAATGATGTTGTAGATTAATTTTTGTTTTATATAATCGATACAAATGTCCCAACATTATCTGAAGAAGAGAATATAGGGGTGTCCTTTTATAATCAGGGAGAGGAGAGACATGAAATTTATTAAAAGATTAAAATATAACTATGTCATTCGTAGGATGAATTCTTCCAAATACAAAGATATTATGTGGTGGGATAGAATTAGGTAGATATATGTCCATCAAATAATTATCAAACATTTTTAATTTTCTTAGATCAAAATATTGTTTATTTTAACCCTAGGTAAACTTGTTTTCATAGTATCCATAGTAAAATGATTATTCATTTTTAATAATAAATATAGCATAAAATTAATGTGTCCCCATTACTAAATTTGGACGTGATTAATAGAAATATTTAATCCATTTTATAATATTTATTCACTATAATTTGAATAAATTACTTCTAAAATAAACTCAGAATAAGAAAATAAAAACATTCTCAAAGAATTGTTTTTCATGATTATAAAATGTTTTTATACAAAAGAACATTGAAATTATTGAAAATTAATATAATTTTTTTTTCATAAAATAAATGATCTATTTTTACAATTATACGAATTTAAAAAAATATTTTGTTAAATTCATTATGTTATAATGTAGTTTCCAATAAAATTCAGTATTATAAATATTCATAAAACATTTAAAATCATAATAATTTTATAAAAAAATTAACGCTAAACTAATATTGACATGTTCATTTGAAAAATGAATATAATTTTTCAATTATTTTATTCTAAAATTTGAATAAAAATTTAGAAAACATACTCAAAAAAGATAGAAAAACAATTTTTGAGGAGAAATTAATTCTCTTGGAGAACATAATTAATTTAATTAAAACTGAGTTCATATTTATAAGTATATTTTATACATGAAAGAAAATTATAAATATTTTTTAAAATATGGTTATTCATATTAAAATATCCAATTAAATGGATAGGTTATAATTGAATATGACAATAGCATATATTTAGACATGGGGATGCATGTATCATAAGATAAAAAACATATCAAATTCATTAGAAAGTAAATATGTCATAAAATGAGAAGGTGTCACATTAAAACTAGATACATTTGAAATTTAAGAACATATTAAAAAAACTATTTCTTTGAATGAATTTTCTATTGTCTCCAAGGTTGATGAATGTTCAAGGATAGAAATTTCATGAAAACTAGACACATAGCATTTCACAGAGGATTTATTTATTTATAAAATCATAATCTCTTCCATTAATAGTGATATTCATTATTATTATAATATATTGTAAAATATTAATTGATTAAAGAAAAAAAGGTGTACCAATGGTATATCAATTGAGAATAATAAGATTTTCCCAATTTTTTGTTTTCCATCATATTTATTTATAATTATTTTAAATATTTGGGAAGTTTATTTCATCTCGTTCTATTGTAATTGATTCCATGCATACCTCAAGTGGTGGGGTGGATAGTTAATCTAATTTTTAGTAATTCAGAGTTTTTTTGTTGATGAATTCAAAGTTAATCATTTCTTTTAAATATGTAAATATTATAAGTAGTGGATTGAATCCCACATTCTTGGTTTTTTAGATTTCACACAGTCAATGCTAGATGTAAGTATTATATAGGTTTTGAAATAAAATAATTATGTATTCACATAAAATAAGGAAAATATGTTTATCAATAAATATTTTCCTATGAATGATCATTGTTAGATATTATAGTGAGAGAGTCTAGATTAATACAAAATATTTATTATTTCATTGGATAAAACATACGTGTTTTGCAAAAAAAATTCTTGTTGTTTTATTTTTATATATATCTTTATATTCTCCAAAATTAGTTTTGTGAAGCCCACAATTATGTCCCATATAGTATTTCTAACTAAGAGATTAACTTTCATATTACCTGACCAAGGAATGTTGTCATCTTAATGAATAAAAATGATTAGCACTAAAGTTATTTGTTTTACTCATTTAGAATCCTCAATGACTTGTGCGAGTGAAGCTACCTTTTTCTTTAATGAGAATTAATATTCAAGTATGAACAAAATAATCAAATATTCAACTCTTATTTGAATTATATAGATAATTACTATTACTAATTTTCAATGTTATTTTAATAGATATATGTTTTCATACTCTTGATAATAAGTTTGGATATCTATTTTGAGTACTGATCATGGAATTAATTTAATTTTTTGGGAAATGTTTTTTTTAGAGTAGTAATTAAGTTATTCTATATATTTACAATTTTGTGCCATGATAATTGAAATCTGGTACTTTTTAAATCCTTTTAATGTAAATTCAAATAAATTCATAAAATCCTAGAAGTTATTATTTTCTTATGTTTAGAGTTTCTATATTTTGTTAGAATAAATTTTCTAGTTGGATCATTATTAATTATCATATTATATGCCTTTTTTGAATACCCTACATTAATTATCTTTTCTGTAAATTTATAAAAAAAATTATTTTTATTTAGAATGATTTAAATGTAGGTGGAAAATGATGCTTGAATTTCATCATCACTAAATAACATGTCATTAGAAATACTAAATTGGAAATATGATTGAACTGAAATTGTAATTAATTATTTCTTCCACCATGAATTAATATATTTTCTGAAATGATGGTATTTATGAATTTTGGAGGGTTATTTAATTATTCCAACTGTATTTCATTATGGTACGCATGAAAAATATATAATATTTTCCAATTATAATGAATTTATGGATCACATTATATTTTCATAGATGGTTTCTTTATTTTTTAAAATTTAATTTTTTTTCCACAATGAGAAGGATCATCATTATTGCATCCCGAAAATTACACATTGAAGAACAAAAAATTGTCTTTAATTTTAAAATAGACAAAAACAATATAGAATAAGAGTTCAAGAATTAATGATAAAAAAGGTAGTGTAGCTATGGATGGGTCAATTCCACAAAATAAAATATCACTCCATAGACTGACACATAACATGGTGGTCCACCACGTTATAAAGAACCCACGAATGAAAAGTGTTATAATATTTAGTTTGAACTGATAATGCCTGAAAATAAAACAATATAATTTGTAGGGATTGTTAGTGATTTCAACTCCCATTAATGACCTTACCCCTTAAATTAACAGTTCATGGGATACGACGAAACCACCAACTACTGAAATCAAAAAAAATCATTTAAAGGGTCAGACAGTTATTTCATCCCTCATGAATTACTGCACCACACTGACTGAGTCATTCAACAGTAAGGGAATCCTCTTGGCCTCCCGCATAAGATGGTACATGGTACACCATGTATGAAAATCTATTCTTGTTTTCAGTCACTTTGTTATTCTATAAATATACCCAGATGAGGACTAAAGAAGATGTCTAACAAATGTGCACATAGACACATGAGACCGAACTAAAGAATTCTAGAGGAGACAAGTGATGAGGAAATGAATGTTTTGATTCCTACACATCGATTACCAACAAGTAAAATACACCACATATCCATAAGGTGGAAATAAAAAATCATACAACCAATCATGAATCCAAAATCAATTCACATGCACAATTTTGTAAAGGGAAAAATGGACGAACACATTGTAGACAAAAAACCAGCACAGAAAAGTGCTATACAGATAGAATCTTTCCCTGTGTAGAAAATAAAATACCATAGGAACTCACTCCCAATTAGAAAAATGATACATGAGCCAAAGCATGCCCCGTATAGCAACACACAATGATGGATGAACCGAAGTCTATATATAGAAACACTACACCGATGGTATCCTCACCCGTATAGCAATATGCTATGCAGTGGGAAACCTATCCTACCTAAGAACCTGCTATACAGAATGGGAAATCCTAGGGTGTAATATTCTCAATCTACCATTATTCTCTTACATATTGTAATCGGTTAATATATTGTCCCCTCTATACACAAGTCTAAGGAAATTAGGCTACACAATATTCTAAAGACACTTCCACGTAGGAAAAAATCATCAAGAATATTATAATGTCTTATTGAGTTTATATACCAATGGTAATTAGAGTGTTTTGGGTAACCTCTTCCATAAGGTGGATCCTTAAAATTTCATCATGTTTAAATTCTCATGGAAATGAGTTTTTTGACCTTGTGGTGCTCTTGGGAACATCAATGTTTCGGGCAGGATGTTTAAGGATCACGTTTTCCATTCTCTTTCATAAGTAATTACATCCTTACCCCCAGAACCAATGTTTTAGTCGCTCCTCCTGGGGGTAGGCTTCTATAATTTCATTCTGGAGGAGGCAGTTTTCCCCTCTTTACCACAACATAGGACATAACTAGATGAATCACCAAATGTGAATATCATGGCTATGAAAATAAAAAGGAAGAAAATCACACTCAAAACCCTCTAACTATAGGTTTGGGCTTCTATAACTCGTCCACCAGTGGATAGAGTGGAATCGCGTGATCAACAGATATACTGCTTCCTCTTGTTTCCCACACATAACATAAATCTGTTGAGATTTGTGTTTATTGAAGATCATTAAATCCACATGATCTGAAACGTTATAATGGGTCGCTCCCACGAGTATGACCCAACCACATTAATTCGAATTGGCCCCTCCCTTGTGTATACCCCCAAAACCATTATGGTAGATTCATTGTGTAATCCATGACCCCATCAATTCAATTTGGAATCTTCCACGCATAATCCCGGAAAAAATTAATTCAAATGTGCCACTCGCATGTGTAATCCCCAACAACCATTAGGTATGCTTCCATACATAAGCCTTAACCACATAAATTCAACTGGGTAGCTTACATGTGTATTCACAAACCACATAAATTAAAAATGGAATCTTATATGCATAATCCATAACCATATCAATTCAAATGTGTAGCTTACAAGTGTAATCACTGATTACATAAATTCAAATGGGAAGCTTCCATACCTAATCCTCAACCACAATAGTTAAAATTAGAAACTTCCATGGGTATAATCCAATAACCTACAAGTCAAATGGGATGCTCCCATGAGAAACCCCCAACCTCATAGGAATCCTTCCAAATGTAAGGCCCAATAATGTCCCCCCAAATGGTCCTCCTCTATAGTTTTAATCCCCAATCCTATCAAACTGTGTGTTATTTTATTACCAACTGACTAAGATATGTAGGAAGCATTTCTGATGTTCAAACCCACCACCCAAGTCCACCCTAATAGATTATGGGACATATTTTCTATAGGTCCATACCTATCTAGGTTGCAATTATCATAACCAAGTATTTACCTTATTTCTATGGGATTTTAGTATTTTATCTTCACTAAATACACTTTATACACTATATTTTAATTATGTTTTTGAATAATGGAATCGTTCAATACTTTAAATGGTATAATCGATGACGAGACTTGTTGATCCTAAACTGCATATTTATGGACATGAATTACATCTTACAACGCACATTATATTAAAAGTACATACAAAGTTGAATGAAATATGAGATAATGTTTGGGATGAAATCTATTTTTTGACACACACATGTAAGGGAATGTGAGGGATTTGATATGGCCATATCAAGAAAATAACTAAAAACAAAATTCAAGAAGGTATATCTTTATAGGATGTCATACATAAATAAGGTGATACTATTTATACATTTCCTCATAAAATAATATATTCATTTTACGACATTCAATCATTCTTTAATAAAAAAACAACATCCTAAAGTATAATAGGTGAAATATTTACTTTAATGAATATCATTCCCAAGATACACAATAGTTAATAAAGGAACAAATTACGTAGGTCCTCATGAATTAAGTTATTATTAATGTACAAGTAATATGTATGAATAATCGATATGTCAGACTACCAGAAATATATTGATTAATAATAACCTAGAATTGTGATTCATTAATGGTTAAAAATAAGAAACCTATCTTATATAATGAGGCTCCATAGAGCTCTTAATCTATCTGTTGTAAAGAAGCTTGAAATTATGAGATGGATTCCTTGTATTAGAAAAATTATTGGGTTGTGGTTGATCCATTTGCTAATGTAAATCCTATTTGTGTAAATGGGTATTCATGATAATAATAGACATTGAATGTAAATTATAAACCATCAAGGAACTGATATATAATAATAGGTGGGAAAATATTAAGGCATTGAACAAAAAAATTTCTCATATTTATATGTCTAAATATATAAAATTTATACAAGATATTGTTTCTTACCCTGAACATGAAACAAAGAATATGGATTTGATCTATAATTCTCTAATGGGAACCTTCTAAATGTCTTCAATATGAAAAAAAAGATGAGTATGTGACCCCATGAAATACCAAAAATAATTGAAATTTATAGAAATCTATTTATATATTAATTTAAGAATATAGATCATGGATCATTAGATTTTATGATTTTATAAAATATTTTTTTACATTATGATTTAATATGATAAATTTCATTACATGTGGTTTAATAGATGTTCAGTTGTAATTACATTTTTAAATGTCTATTACATATTACTTATTAAAATGATATACCACTCAAACAGTCAGTTAAAGATGGTTGATCAATTTCTCATCTGGGATGGACTATGGTGAATCAACTTTTATTTTAGGGATAAAAAGCATTCATGATAGATCCAAGAGGCTTCTTAGAATAGTTCAAGTCATGAACAATGAACTAATTCTAAATGGAATTGGTATATAATAGACTAAGACATGAATGTTCCAATTTTAATGTGATATACATATTTACAATAGAAGGTATCCACATACATAATTTTAGAATGAGGGATTAAGTTATATATTATACACATCTATGATATGATTAATCATATAATCCTTGTAATGTATAGGTGTTGATGATTCTAACATCATGAGCATGTTAGGTAGATATTCAGTTGATCTCGATGAACATCATTGGTATACTATTAAGGTTTTAATAAGTTATATGAGAAGAAATAAATATATATTCCTTGTGTATTAAGGATATGAGGATATAATAATCCAGGTATATAATAATATTATCTCTCAAAAAAGTTATAATGATATAATTTGACAATTATAATATGTCTCCAATATTAATGGGTGATTTGTGAGTTTGAAGAGTTTAAAGTAGCCAGTTTTCATTAATTCTACAGTGGAGTACATGTATATATTTTCATATAATTATATAAGAAAATATATTTTTGATACAAAACATTATTATTGATCATGATAAGTTACCTAGATAGAAATATCCTATCACATTATATTTTGATAAAACGGTTGTGTTGGATATTACAAAGGAGTAAAGGTCTCAACTAAAAAAAAGTGAATAATCCAAATGTATCAAATCTGGATGATATTTTATTATATAGGTGATGTTGTGGTGATGATATGTTCTAACGAAAAAAATTATGTAGAACCCATAACTAAATCATTATCTCAGTAATGAATGAGTATAATATGTGATTTAAATGAATGATGGTTGTTATTAATTAACACTATTGTAAGTGGGATTTTGTTTTATTTGGTTCCACAGAACCTAATTCTATGTAAATTATAATTATATATATATATATATTATTAAAAAAAATTCAAATCTGGATTTTTATTTTACATGAAACTCTATGTGAGAATTTACTATGTGTAACTCTCCCACAGAAAGGTCATTACAGTTACCTTAAATGATCAAATCCTAAAAGATATATTATTTTATTCTTTAACATTTCTTCTATAGAAATATGATATAATTTTAAGAAATACAAATGATAATGCCTATCAATTTTGGAGGCTCAGAGGACATGGAGGCCTATTCTCAAGGTGTATTCCGTTGCTAATTTATAGAATATAAGATGATGAGAACACGAACCTCCAACAAGAAATACAAATGTATACGTATCATTTGATATTGATCTTTTATGATGAATTTTTTTGTACTTATACGTTCATAATGTAATGAATTCGTATTATTAGTTGTGTAATTTTTTGTATTGAAAATAACAATGATGACATATGTTCTAATAAAATGATTATATATTGGGCACACCATGAGTAATACTTCATTCATTAAAAATGTAAGAAATGAATTTCCCACTCTGTTATTTAATGGTGTTTGATATCTCAGGGTCATTGATGAGAATGAAAAAAACTAAATAAATACATGGCCAGGGTGTTCAATGGGATGGTTCATTATTTAGGAATACTTTGAATGATATATCGAGAATAGTGGATGATTTCTCTAGTATGAAACGTCCCTGATTAGAGATATTGTGATAAAAGGATTATATTACATATTAAACAAACATATGTGGTAATATTCAATTAAATTAATAGATTTATTCTCTACGGTTACCATGGGATGCTTTTATATTATATCATAAGGTTTTGGTGGTTCTGCCTAGTGCCACTATGAAAAAGTCATATTGGGTCATTCACTAATGATATCTAGAACCTCTGTTAAATGTCAAGAACCTACCCGGGTACCCTAGTATCATGATATAAGAGCCAGTCTTGACATAACATGAAGTGATTTCGTTATCCCCATTGGTTGGAACATAGAACTCGGCATCATAAAAAATGTGGGATATAGTTTCCCACAATCATATTGGAAAAAATATAAAAAATAGTATGATTACAAAGGAAACAATATAGGGATTTGCGGACCCAAATTCAAACAGTTATAATAAACCATAAGTGATAAAAAAAATTACCAGAAAAATATGAGTGTAAATAGCAGGATTACCAAAAATGCAACTATTTATGTACAATAATGAATAGTTAGAACCACTTTTAAGTGGTGCCTTACCCCTCCTCGAACATGGAAGGATACAATCTAATAACACACTATAACATCAGTAGGGTGTCAGATAAAATACTAGTAGAGTCTCACTGAGGATTAAACAATAATATACAAATATTTAATTAACCAAATAAATATATTTCAATTTTTAATTAAACATGTTTTTAATTTCCAAAGCATATGTAATGAAATCAGTATTTAAATTTAATTTTTTTGATATACATTGAAAAAATGGTTCACATTTTAATTGATAGAATATTTCTAAACCAATGGATTAATAATTTTTTTATATAAAATAGTTTATATAAATTCACAAGACATGTTAAATAATTTAGAAACATTGTAATACATTTATATATCATATATAAACAAGCGAGAAACATTTTCATCTTCCAAGTGGTATGAAATTTCTAGGATTTGGGATCCCCACACACTCAAGCGATAAAAAATAAAATTTGTACAGACATCCCTCTAAAAAAAGAAGATATGACTCATCTATATCATAATACTAAATTAGAAGTGGGTAAATGTGGGTTTATGTGTTTTATAGATTCAATCTGGTTCTAGAGAATTCCCATCCTAGTGTTTTTGTCCCAAAAAACACACTAAAAACCAAGGATTTTAGGTTATATAGTTCAAATCCATGATTCTCAATTTCTTTTTAGAAACCTTATCTTAAAATTTAATCCCATTCCACTATTACAATAATGAAAATTTTCTATTTAAATACAATAACATGTTTTTAATCAAAACATGCATTCTCCAGGATAAAACTCTAATGTTTCTATCAAAACCATTTTCATTCTTTTTTTTCAAACAATAATTTCTAATCAATTCAAAATTAAATTTTAATAATCAAATTCTTTTATTATATTTAAATTTTTTATTTTTAAATAAAATTTTGTCAGTTTAACAATGTAAATTCAACAATTTAAATACCAACATTGTTCCATAAAATTCACAATAAAACCCAAATTCGATGGAATATTTGGTTTTCCCAATTCCACAAAAAAACTGATTACAAAAAATATAACCCCCAATTCAATGGAATTGTATTTTTCAAAAATTAAATTTTATAAGAATTAAATTCTACATAGTCAATTGGAATAAATTTAATTAGATGAATAAATTTTGGTTTAATTAAATTGTACAACAAAAATGGAACCACCTACCTCAGGACCATGGGATCTTGAATCACCAAACCCTAATCAGGATACACCACTGATGAACAATGATCCCAAAATATGGGAAATAAAGATTAAACCTTTGTTTAATATCTAGAATAGTAGGTATTAGATCCTCTAACAAACAAATATATCTATAAATCCATATAGAGTACAAGAGAGGGAAAATTAGATTCAGAATGAGAAGAGGAAACCTACCTGGTGAAGATCAAGCATTGTTCTCTAATCATATATCCACTTCTAGGAGGTTGTAGAGGTGTAAAAATCACCTCTTGGGTGATCATGAGGAAGAATAAATCATAGGGAATCATTCTAGGTCCATCTATCAACTAAATGATAGGTTTAAGGATTTTAAAATATTATTTCTAGATTAATTAAATGTCTTTCATGGTTTACCATGCATATTCACACTGTTTGGAAAACCTGTATTCCTTAAAAGTGTTCCCCTTTAAATTCAGTACATAGTTTCTCCTAAGAGGCTTCAGGAATTGAACAACCATGAAAAAAACATGGATAACCCAAATACCTGTGTTTTCATGGTTTTTCATCAGTGGACGAACAGTTTGGGAAAACTGTGTTCTAACCGTTCACTAACCCAAAAAATCCCAAATTTTTAAAAACATCCACCCAAAATAACCCCAAGTGAAAAATTACCAATGAATGATTCAAATATGGGTATATTAATACCTTAAATAGTAATTTGATGTTACACCATCCCAATCATAGATACTTTCTATACACAAAAATCACACTCAGAAGATTCTATTCCCAAAAGATGATGGACTTCCCACTCTTCAGTGCCTTCCTCCAAAACATCTAATGATTATCATAACTCTGACACAATTGTACACGGACTAATGGTATCACCCTCTTAAAAAGTACCTTGAATTCAAAATCATATATCCTAATTGGTATATTAGTTATATGTAAATCAGGTTCATCCGCAAGATAACGCCATCTCAAAACATGAGATAGATAAGATAGATATTTTTTGTCGTTGAGATACATGGAACACATTATGTATTGATGTTAGTGGTGATGGATGTGTTAAATGATAAGAAACTTTTCCCAACTTCTCAAAATCCTCTAAATGTCCCCCAAAATGAGGAGAAATTTTCCATTGCCTCCTAAGTCATCGATGACCTGACATGGGTAAACATTTCAAGAACACCTGGTCACTGATTGAAAACTCCAATGTTATGTGATGTTAATAATGATAAGACATATACTGGCTATGTTCCATCAAAATTTTTGGACAAATCAAAAGAATCATTCTTGACGTCTCTTAAACCAGGATTTATTCAACCAAATAACTTTATCTAATCTTCAACCAACACAACATATATCAACATTGTCGACAATATAAGTCCTATAAAGAGCCATTCTGATCTCCAAATTGTAACTATTGTTTAATGAAAACTGAACAATCAATATATTATCATCCTAAGATACACCAAAGTATATTTCATAAGATGAATCATATCCTCAAGTATCTTTATAGCAATTTCTGTCTATCCATCCGACTATGGATATTATTCCATACTCAAATGGACGTGGGATACCAGTGCCTCTTAATGGCCTATCCCAATACATGATGTGAATCGAGGATCCCTAATAGTTAAAATAGTAGATTGAAATTCGTGAAAATGAAAAACTATGTTTCCCATTGATATTTCCCAACTCTTAAAATATTAATGTATCATGATTTGGTAAAATATGAGATGACTTGATTAGTCTTTCAATTGCAGCCCCTATCTCATTTTTCATCCTATGTGTATGTTACAACACAACCAAAAAATCTATAGAGATCTCATCCCACTTCCAATTAGGTATTGGATGTGGAAATTGTAAACTTGAAGTATTCATGAGCTCAACCTTAGCCTGTTGACACGTATAATAATGAGACAACAAATCAGTAGTGTCCCATATCATACGTGGCCACCCGAATTTTTACAGCATTTCATAAAACATATTTGAGGTTATTGGTTGGGAATACCATTAGAAATTATTGAAAACCCCCATAGAATACTTCATTCCCACTAATATTAAAAAAATTAATATTCTGGTAGTCAATAATGCTATATTTTGAGAATGACCACCCAATAATGGTATCCCCTCCATAAAGAGAGACAATAATTCTAAAAAACTCACCATTAGATTGTTGTTCTATAATAATCATAAAATGAATAGAATATTTCAATTGATAAATTAAAAATTAATCATCATCTGCTTTCTTCTAGACTCCAATATGAAACATCACAAAGAGATCCATCATGTTATACTATTTTTAAGAATCTCTCACGGCAGGGGACAAAAGGTTCCTACTCAAATAATATTTGATGATATTCCACTTACCTGGGTTATAAGTGATTTCAATGATTAAGGACTATAGGTATTCCAACCAATGAATCTAGAAGACATTAAAACATTTTTGAGAGAAGATATTACTCAAGCTCATGCGGTCTAATAACACAATAATCCTTTCTATATAATGGTAATGAAACCAACTATTATTGATGTTCTTCATAGATTCATGTTCAATGTAATGGGATGAATAAATCATCTCATAGTTTCTAAGATGATGAGATCCATAAGCAATGACATGACCACCCTACATTAGAATGCTTCCCAAAATAGAACCCAATGCATTAGAGAATGCCACATATCCATTCCTAGACTATAGATTAGTTTACATTGGTGCAGGAGTCAAAATATTTTTCCCGAAAACAAAAGAAATGTAATAATTCACATTCTAATGAAATTACTCTTTCACTAGATATAGCAGTCACTAGAAAAGGAAAATTTGATAAGTCCTTAAGGAATTGGCGATAATATTGAGCTAGACCTAAGAAACTCAAAATCATGAAAACATCATGTTGTTGTTCCCATGTCATAACAACTTTTAACGTCCCATTATCTAATGATATCTCATTTTATGACACCACATGTCCAATGAAATAAAATTCTTTAATCAAAAAATCACTTTTCTAATGCATGACATAAATATGGTGATTTTCAAAAAACATAGAACTATTCAAAGATGATACACATTGTCATCCTCAGAAAATGAGTAAACAAGGATGTCATCTAGAAATACCACCACCACACAACTATCTAGATACTCAAGGAATATATTTTCATTAAATCAATAATGACTATAGGAGAATTAATATGACCAAAATGCCTGAAAATGTACTGATAATTTTTGTACCTTCTCTAAATGGTGGTTTAATTAATGTAATATTATTTTCTCCTCAAATTATGGAAACCATATCAAAGTTCAGTCTCCTAGAATCACATCACCCATTTCATCTGATCAAACACACAATAAATTCATTGTAACTGATACTTTTTCTTTATCCTGACACTTTTGAGTTTTTAGTAATCAATGCATTGGAAAAGGGAACCATAAGCCCTCTTAGAAAATAGAACCAGCACCGCCCAAAGGTAACACACTTGAGTGTATATGTAATTTCATTAAAAGATCATTCAACCAAGTATTTAAATTTTTAATTTTCGCTGGTACTATTCCATATGATGGAATATATATTTGTTGAGTATCATATATTAAATCAATAGATAACTCTACCTATAATACTAGTACAAATCCCAATATGTCATAATGAAAGATGTCAGGAAACTCAATGAAAACTGGAGGGAGATAACTACTCAAATATTCCTACTCCAGATAATAAGTATACACCAATATGACTTTCCCCAATACATGATAAGAAGGTTTGGATTTACTCAACCTTGGGTCCCATTATCTTAGAAATATACAGAACACACCATTCGATGTAATAAAGGGGAACCATCACAGATAAAAATAATTTAAATTTTTAATATCAATGAGACAATCTATCCCAAATATGATGTCTAGGGGTTTTATGTCATTAATAAGAAAACTACAAAAAACTCTACATATGTTAATAGATAAACCAATAACAAGACTATGGATACCTAGCCCCAAGGGGTGTAGTAAATTCAATTACATAAGAAAAAATAAAAATAGGATGATATAGAGGATTAAAAATACAGGTCAAAATAATCAAATGAGAAGAACCAGTATCAAATAAAATAGTCACTAATGAAGAAGCTATAGTGACGGTATATCTCACAGTCACGAGACACCTATTTACTTCCTCTGGAGAATCTTTAACTGCATGAAGAATATTCTTCTAAATACTTATGGAGAAAACCTTTTTATTATTTAATAATATGATTTTCCCAAAATTTTAGAAGGATCTGATGATATCATCCCACTACACAGAGTGGAATAAACAATGATTTATTTATGTAAGTGTCTATATCATCTATAAGAACCACATAACTTGGGTTCCTTAGTGAAATATATCTTATAATTACCAATCCAACTACACTATTATAAAATAAAAGAGCCTCTTCAAGGTACTATAGGAGGTATATAATGTCCCTTATATCGATAACTACCATAAAAATTATCACTCATCCACTTTTTTTAAAAGGAACCCATATGGCCACTAGGAGAAAAAGAAAGTCCAAAAAACCCTGACTTTCGGCCAGGTCTATTTCAACTATCAACACTCGATCTAGCACATCATTATAATAAATAATCTTCATATTGAAATCCTAAGAATGAATATCCTATCGAATTATAACTCTAAACTTTTATCCTCCATCTTCCCATTCCATACTATCACAAGTGAGTAGCGAACAAGATTAGTAAAATTATTTGAATACTATGTCACATAGATTTTAGCCTTCTAAAGCTTGAAATACATCATAACCTTGTCCCACTACATCAACTCTAGATTGAACAAGTTCTTGAAAATAAATTTTATGTGTTACCATTCTAATACATCTTTCTTCTTCTCTATCACCATTTTGTTGCACCATCTCCTACTCGGTCATTCAAGAATTAATGTTGAAAACCTTACCTTGATTTAATTAGGTGTATCCAAAAACCCAAAAACCCATTTAATACAAATCACCCATTCCTCAACCTCTAGAGAATCATTTGATATTCTTAATGGTTCTTTATTATGGAAAATTAATTCTCTATAAATATTCCAAATATCATTTATTTGAGGTTCCATAGTTGGTTAATGAATAGAGACTAGTGGTGGTGGTAATCCATGGGCTTGAATTGTAGGAACAATCACCCCAAATAGGTTTAGTTCCATAAGAGGATTTAAACACTAAGGTACTATAGTAGATTCCTTCTCAATCTAAGTCACATGTATTCTCGGAGGCAAGATGCTAGACGACATCATTATAAAAAACGGAAGACATCAGATTAACAATAAAATAGAGAAATGTGGGAAATTAATACAAAAAGATAGACATACAGGATTTGGATTTCAATCTTATATAAATCAAAATAAGTGAAATGACTAGAAGTAATCCCCAAGAGTTCATTCCTGAAAAAACCTAGTTGAATTAAACATGATTCTTGTGAGAGATATCCAGACACTCTGATACAATTACATATTATCTTCTGACAAGATAACTCAACTATATAGTAATTTATATACAAGAAGATAAACCTCTATCCAGTACCACTTTGTCACAAAATAACACGGGTACCATAGACACTCGATAACCAATACATTCATGACATAGCCTGAAGAGAGTTCATGATCCCCCAGGTTGAATACTAGCACTTGGAATCATACAAAATGAAAGTGGGAATTCTTTTTCAACAAACATTGCAAAATATAGATAAACAATTATTAGTAAATACTAAATAAACACTATAGGGAGAAGTTTAATAGAATTTAAAAATGTATAAAAATCCAAATTACATCAAAAAAGTACCAAAAAATAGGAAGGTAAACCACACATGTCCCAACAGATGCATCTCTCTAAGTGCATAGATCAATAGCTGGAACCACCTCCAAGTGCCGTCGTACCCTAACTCGGGCCTGGAAGGATAATATCTACAAACACCCAAAGTCATAGTTAGGGTGTGAGATTATATATGAGAAGGGTCACACCAAGTATTCCATAATAATTTTATGATATATATTTAATTAAATAAAGAGCATTCAATTTTCAAGTTAACAGATTTGGAATTTCAAAATTATATTTAAAAAATCATGCTTCACATTTCTAATGAAGGAAATACATTAAACAAATGGTTTCACAACTAAATGGATGGAATTATTCTAATCAAATGGATTAATAAAACATTTAATATAAATTTTTTTATATAAAATCACAAGTCATGTAAAATAGTTTACAATCATTTTCATATATTTATATCTCATTTATAAACAAGCGAGCAATATAGTAATCTTCTAAGAGTTATGATAGTTCCAGGTTGTGGTATCCTCACATAATCATGTGAACATAATTGAAATATATACACACGTCTCTCAGTAGTGTATATAGAGGACACATATATGACATGTTGAGGAATATGATGTCATAAATAGTGTTTTGGTGGTGTTGTAAAGTGCCAATTTGGTTCTAGGGAATTCCAACCCAATCATGTTTATCCCAAATTACTCACTAAATACATAGGATATAATTTTCTATAGTAGACATAAATAATTTTATATTTCATTTAAACAACCATAAAATACAAATAATCAATTTTCCCCATTTAAATATTGCTAATTTTCCATTTAAAACCCAAAATGAGTTTTTAATGAAAACACACCTTGTTCCATGATGAAATCTAAAGGTTTCTATCAAAAAAGTTTTAATACATTTTCCCAAAAAATGAATCTAAAATCAATTCATAATTAAATTTCACAAGTCACATTCAATAATTAAATTCAGCAATTTAATTTCCCTCCAATTTCCATCAATTTATCAATATGAATACAACAATTTAAATCTCCACATTTTTTTCAATTTAAAATTCACACACTAATTCAATGAAATTGGTGGTTTTCCCAATTTAATTCCAAACATTCAATTTCCAAAAAGAAAACCCCTTGAATTGAATTTACAATAACTATTCTTTAGGAATAAAATTCCACATATTGAATTAAAATCAATTTAATACATCAATCACTCTATAGTTATTTAAATTTCCCATTCATAATAGAGACAATGACCACATGATCACGGGATCTTGATTCACCAATAATTAATTGGGATTCGAAAACAAAAAATGGCGATCACAGAATCAAGGAAACATGTATTAAATCATGGTTTAAGATCCAAAATTGTGGGAATTAGATCCTCTAACCAACCCAGATATCTATAAAAAACTAGGTATGAGAATAGAGAGAGTGTGAGATAGAGAATAGGAAGAGGAAACCTACTAGATGAAGATAAATTTTTTTCCTAATATTTGACCCACATCTAGGTAGGTGTATAGGAAAAAAATATCTTTTAGGGATATCTTAAGGAAGAAAAAATCAACTGGGTCATTCTAGGTTTGTTGGGAACCTAAATGGGTGTTTTTAAAAATTTTAAAAAATATTTTTTATTAAATAAAATCCGGTAAAAATATTCTGGGTAGTGCCACATGGTTTTGACAAACTGGGTGGCCTAGCCATGCTACCCATTAAATGGGTTGGAAAATTTCCCCTAAAAGGGAGCATAGTTTGACAAACCATGGGCCACTATGAAAACCCGACTTCATGGGTTTGCAATGTTTTCCTTGATAGGGAACACAATATGAGAAAATTGTAACCCAACCAAGAAGTTGACTAGAAAATTCAAAACATTTAAAATATAAACCTAAAACAACCTAAAAAAAACACAACTAAAGAATGATTCAAAGAGGGGATTAGAAATTCATGGAATGTGTAACAGAATGCTATATTCAACATTTAGATATTTTTTTAATTTTTTGAATAAATATTATTCCATTGAGTAGTTTAATTTTTATTTACATTTTCTGGATCACATAGGTGAATAATGATAGTATATTTTTTATATAATTAATATTCATTATTTGAGGCCAAATAAATAATTTGGAGAAATTACGGACGAATTTTATAGGAGTGTTGAGGGATATTATTTATATTTTTTATAATTTAAATAAATTTATTTTTCCAATATGTACTATTTAAAAAATTCACTGGTTTTTAAATTTCTAAATGTCACAAAAAAAATTAATATTACTATAAACATGGGGTTATGGGGGGATTATGGAAATAATATGAATTGATATGAAATTATTATATTGTAACACCAACACTGTTAAAATGTACGAAATATAAATCCATGATCTCTCTATTTTTTTAGTTGAAGTAAAATGACCCATAATAATAATCCAATTCCCAAGATAGAACCTCTCATCGAATGCTCTAGTGAATTGGGAGAGTTTTGTACCCAAAAAATTAATTTTATTCTTCCAAAAGGAGTATATCTGTTGGTAAAAGTGGATTTTTTTGGAAAATCCTTTTTCCAACAATAATTATTCTGTCACTAAACTGTATGAAAAAACACTATCACTAAATTTTATTGTGACAGGTAAAATAGTTCTGTTACTATTATAATTATACCAACAGATAATATATATGTTGGTAGAAGTGTTTTGCCTATAAGACAGAAATATCTATTGGTAATAATATTACCAAAATATATTATCCTTATATAAATTACATTTAATTAAAAATTATAAATTATTTTTGCGATTAAAATTTCATATTATATTTATTAAATTATAATATATAATACACATATTTTAAATATCAATTAAAAGATGATTTTAACACATGTTGAAACATAAAGATATTAATTATAATAATAATTTAATTTAATACAAAATGTATCAATAAATCATTGATGTTGATTGATAAGACCATAAAGGCACAAAAAACCAAGATCCATCTATGCAGTTGGTATCACCGCTCCCCCACAACCCATTTCCTCTTTTAATCTCAATCATCCATCATTGTCTCTGAATGATATACTCCAGCACACATCATGGAGGAATAATAGTTGATTCTACCTATTAACATTCATCACCACCCATGTATGAAACTAGAATAAACAAACCAAGTCAACCTCACTAACATTTAGGAACCTCGAGTCGATGTTATGTCATACTATTCATATCCAAAATCTACAACGCATACAATAAAAAATGAATTCCCAAAAGTCATAGAAAAATATATGCATGAATTGAATCCAAAAAAAATAATACAATATAAAAAATTAATGCAATAGATTTAATAAATTGAGCAGGAAAAATGGTAGAGTAAAAAAACATCTCCCCTAATATGTCAAGATTTGTCCTCCTGTTTGGGTCACCTACACAATATTTTATTGAAAAATAAAATTATAGATATAGTATTCTTATAAATAAATGCAAAAAAACCAAAATGATCAAAATTGTATCTAGGGAATGATTGCAGTAGTTTCTAATGTTTAGGTGGGAGACTTCTAATAGAAAACGGTTTTTTTAGAGGAACTAGAATTCTAGAAAGAGGAAACTTCTATAAATCTATGGAATCAAATCCATAAAGCTCAAAATAATTTACACCCTTAGTAAGATCAATATGATCTGTACTTTCCCAAAAAGGAGGCTCGACTATTAGATTATCTCCAGAAGCCACTCCAAGAGAGAAATATGCACCAACAGAAATCATACTTAAAGTTGTGCCTCCAGGAGAACCCACAATGCTAATGGTTAAAGGTATAAAAAACATTATTTTAATGAAAAAGGTGAAACATTAAGTGATTGTAAATGAATATTCAAAAATAAAACCAGATTAATTTGGTTTAATCTCAATAGAACATTAAAATAAAATCAAAAGCATGTTAAGTATCCCTTAACACAGAACACAACCAGAATACAAACATCTCAGATAATTGAGACAAAATGCATATTTTAGTACAACCATAAAAAAACATAACCAAAAATTAAATAATAAAAACTACTATCTCACCACACATATAGACAAAACCAGCAAGAAAATAATACAAACAAACTAGCATGAAAATCAAGACAGAACCAACTAGAAAATTTCTACCATAAACATCACTAAGTTAACCAACATGAAAAAATAGTGATAAACACAGCATGAATTTTAACCATATAATCTCCGAAAACTACATGAAAACAATATGAATAGGTTACTCTCTTGAAATTTTCAACATTCATCAAAGCACTCAGTTATTGTACTTCCATTGAATTATTGCAAAGAGTAACATCCCTATTTCTATTTTCAAAAGTTAAACATGGTTTATCCATTCAACACTAAGTAAAATATGATTCAAATAATTAATTTCATCATCGAGGTTACTAATACCACGATCATAAAGCTCGAGGAAAAGAAAAAATTATCTTTGATGATTTCACAGTTCACAAAACTGTAAGCATAATTTTTGAGAAAAATTTTAACAGCTCTTTCAATCAGTTTAGAATCGAATTTAGACAAAAGGAATCTATAAAGTTTAAACACATAAACATTTATGAAAAGTATCTAATGATTGTATTACATGTTATAATTACATCTCATGAGTCTATCCATCATGAGGATCTGCTGGTGACGATCGCAGATCAACTGAAAATTGGGTTTGTAGAACTCTGAGATAATCTGGAGATCATGCCTTCAAATTGAGCCTAGATTGACAGTACGAATGATTTTAATGATAGTCTATTGGTGTTTTTTCAGATATGTCAGTAGAGAAGCCTAGGTAACAACATATGGATGCTACGAATATAATAATCAATCTCAGTGACAAGTTTCATCATAAGTGATTTCAACTTATCGACATTGATGTCTCTAGATACATGTAGTTGCAGGGAAGAACTATGGTTAGATTCGGACAAACTGATCTTGTTTGTTGTAGAACTCTTCATGGGAATATAGGGAAGGATTATTCATTGGACTGGACTCTATATAGGAATATAATTTCTAGTGCTTCTCAGGATGGTTGATTAATAATTTGGAATTTTCTAACAATCTAGAAAACTCATTCTATAATGCCAAACTATGTATGGGCCATGATGTGTGCTTTCTCACTTGGTGGTCAGTCAGTTTCATATGGTGGACTTAGTAGTGTATGATCTATCTTCAACCATAATTCTCGAACTGAAATGGATGTAAATTTATCATTAACTAAAATACTTAGTGGGCATAATGGTTATGTTTCGTGATGCCGATATTTTCCTAATGATGACTCCTTCCTTATAACCAGTTCTGTTTCTGGTTCATGTGATAATACTTCCCAATTGTGGGACACTTGAGTTACGAGATGTGAAATCTGTAAATTTCATGTACATAAAAGAGATTTGAATTCTGTAAATTTCATTCCTGATGGGGATAGATTTGGAACGGACTCATATGATGGAACCTGTAACCTTTTTGACATTAGGACCGGACACCTGCTTTATGAATACTATCAGCAATGTGGTGACATTGATGTCCCCCATGTCACCCCATTGCACTCTTAATATCATGGAGGCATTTGTTTGCTAGAAATTTGAATGGTGAATGTTATGTGTTGGATGTTTTACTTGCAAATATGGTCTTGAACTTGATATTTCCCTAAAACACCCACAGGACCGAAATAAGATGTTAAGGGTTGTCTGCTAAAGAAAGTGCCTCATGTACAGTAATTTGGGAGTGAAATTTAAAGGTGTGGGCATTTGGAGGGCATAGGAGGGCTTCTAATCCTTAAAGAACAATGGCACATTTCTGGTTTCCTTACTACTCAATTCATTTTTGTGTTGTATAGGGAATCCTACTACCTTCTTTGCATTGGTCTCTTATCTTCATAGTTTATGCTCACTCTAGATGGTAAAAGCTGTAGATCATTTTTAATGGAAGGTTAATGGTTTCCCCAAAAAGATGACATATTTCAGTTCATGAAACTTCTTTTTTTCTTGTTTTAGTGCACCACCCCACAATTTTAGGGACTGACTAGGTACTATTAGATCCTTTTTTAGGTTATATTAATTTTTCTACTCTTGGAATTTGTTGTTTGGGCGGGGCTCTCTTCCCTAGTAATATAAAATAAAAATTCTATGATGGATTGTATCCAAAATGCATGGATTCATCGTGAAATAAATTTTATTTAATATAGATATCAAATTAAACTATCTTGTAAAAGTGATCTAAAAGTATACAAGCATGTATTTCAGTATACACGATTTTAACCATTGAATTCAATATGATTTTCAACAAACCCAAGAAAAAAACATGTCAAAAAAACACCATCATGCCTTTAGACTCAAATATTAGGCACTAACACATATCCATAATAACAAAGGGAGTTTCAAAAGGTAACTTAATTAATGATAGGTTCAGTTCAAAATAATAAACGAATAAAGAATGTAGTTTCCTAGAATGAAATGGTGTTATCCTCTAGAAAATTACGAACCATCCAGCCTTCTCTATTTAAATTGCACTCAAACTGATTTTTCACATTAAATTAACTACAAAAAACACAATTGACATCAGATTCAATCATTTTAGTTCAAGAATTAAAAAGATGGAAAGAATAACACTGATTAGGGCTGGGAGTACCACCTTCAAGATCTAGCGGGGCCACCGAAGATGAAAACTAAATCCACCCTTAAACCAGACTATCTTTGAGATCTTACCGCTGATACAGGATACAAAACAGGGAAATTGAAATCGTATTAAGCTTAAATCGACATACCCTAAAGTAAAACAGAGGGACGGAAGAACAAATCAGTTGGGTTTCAATCCGAAATGATGGTTAATAATCCCTGAAGTGAAAACATCAAAATAAATTGAAGAAAAACTGAAATAATTATACAAGACTGAACCCATTATGCATCACAATAAGAAGAAGAACACCACCAAACACAAGTGAAAATAGAACCTAGGAGGTAGTGCGATGCATTCAGATATACAGGAAATGATATGTGAGGTGAGATGATGGGAAGTGTGTTCAGAATAGGGTAAGATGGGATGTGAGGCAGGGTGGTGGGAGGCGACACCGAACACAAGATCGGTGCCTAGGCGGAGATAACATTGAAGAACATTTAGTGTAGTGAATTTTTATATAAAAATTACATAAAATATTTATTAAATAAATAATATATAAAAATATAAAAACATATAATATTTCGAGAATGAAAAAAATTAAATTCATTTAAGATATGTTTTTAATAGAATATCAGGAAATAAAAAATTACATTGGCCCTAAAAATAATATTTATTTATCTATTTATTTATTTATAAAAACAATGTTTCTCTTAATTTGTCATTAATAAAAGCTGTTTTTATTATATGGTTTTTTGCAGCATTTTTTATTGATGGTAAAATATTTGTTGGCATAGTAGTTATTAATAAAAAATTCTTGTGTTAGTAAAACAAATTGGTATTAGTATGATAACACAATAGATTCAACTTTCTGTAATTGATATGTTAGTACTAAATAATAAATAAAAACAAATATATTTTTTAGTAAAAAGATATGTTGGTATTAAAAATTAATACCAATGAAAATTAATATTTGTTTGAAATGCTCATTTTTACTGATAGATATATTATCTGTCAATAAATTTCTGTTGGTGTAAGACATTATTTGTAGTGGTATAAGCTTATGGTGTTCCATCATATCTCTATTTTTATATATTTTGATGATTTAAAATATTCCAATTTTAATTATAATGTTTTTTATTACATCATTCAGATGATATTTTTTCATGAGGGATTTATCTTTTCGTGATTATAAGGGATTATATTACACTGGGTAAAGTGTTAAATATACTAATGGAATTTTATCATAAGTGAATAGATAAATTGAAATAATAGGTTCATTTTTCATATAATTAGATAAATATTTATTGAAATTTTATCATACTATGTAAGATAACATCTTATAAAGAGAAGAGATGGGCTATATTATGATCAAAGATAGATATCTCAGTTAAATTGTACTTATGGAATATATTTATCTTACAAAAACCATATTCCCAAAAGATTATATTGCGAGAACTAGATAGGATGTAAAAGTTTAGTGTCACACTTTTTTAGCATATATCTATTGACCCATGTTATTCTATGTAGGATTAATTTAGATTATATCATACTCTGAAGAAGAAAATGATCTCTTTGATCTTATTAAGTCTATTTAAAAATTAACTTAGGTGATTATATCACTCAGTTGGATATGATACATAGAAAAAAACTATTATATGTAAATTCATGATTACATTTGTAAACTATAGATAAGCAATTTGATTATTTTTTTCTTATCATAAAAATATTTTTCTATTTAAGTAAATATTGATTTATATAATATTTATTTTTCCAAAAATAGAAACATCCTAATAATTTGATGATTTTTAATATTGTCACATCAAAATAATATGGAATATATAGAAATACGGGACACATGCCATTAGTATATTATCATATCAATATTTAAATGGATTAAAAACTTGAACAATTTTATTATCTCATATACATTAGTTCTACATAAAATACGAGATATAAAGAGAGGCAGAGAGAGAGTAAGCCACTTTATAGAGATATAGGGATACTTGGTCAGACATATAAATGTATCCATCTATATATTTTTACACTAATAATGAAACTGAATAATTATTTTTCATTGAAAATATAATATATAAAACCCATATTATTTCATTTCAACTCCATTAGTGTCAATTGATCATCTACCTGGGTTGTTCTTTGAAGATCGAAATCTTCTCATAACGTAACATCATTGAATTTCAATCTCTACTTGCAAATATGTGAAATAATAGTTCATTAATGTTCATTCATATATATTATTTTAGACACATTGTAAATGAGTTTCTTAATTTTTTTGATAGGGATTATAAAGAGGGACCCATATAGAAATCTCTTCTTCCTTTGTGATGAGTAACAACTACTTATACTCATATACAAGCATCATGAATAAGGGATATCATATATAAAATCACAATATTCATGGAGTAGAGTGTTGGTAGAGTGGACTAAAATTTATGTTCCTTGAACCAGTATAAATCCATTGAATTTAATATTTTTCCACTATGTTTTTATATTTTCAAAAAATTCATTTATTAATATATGAAGTAGAACTCACATGATTTATTTTAAATGGATACTATGAATGATAACCAATAAGGTATGTTAATGGCTAGTACGACTATATTTAATTGTGAAAATCATTGTTGATGGAAGGCATGATTGCCCATATATTTAATGAATATTAGATTAATGGATTATCATTTGTTAGAAACGACTTATTAATATCCATGTAAATAAATATAAACATGGGATTCTGATAAAAAAAGAACGCTATGATCTAAACTATAATGATATTACTGCTATAATATGTCAAATATGACCATATGAGTTTCACTGATTTGACCATTTTCAAATTTCTCATGAAATATAGTCTACTATTGTAGATTCACATGAAGGAATAGATAATTTAAAGGCTCTTAGATATGATACATAAAAAATTATGTTTAACTTAATCAAAATAGTTTAAGGGTAAAAAATTATTCAAATGGATGGAAGACTCATTCAGATCATGAATAATGTTGCTTCTCTATGAACACCAATTACGGATCCTGAGATAGAATTAGAAATTATAATAGTTTTAACAACCATGTGGTGTGGAAACAATACATGTATCAAAAAAATGAGGCCAATAACTTTAAAATAAATGATCTCACTAAACTATTATGATATATGAATCATCAATGGAATTTGAAGCTTGAGAATATAAAATGGATATGATAAAAATGACGCATTTATGGTTCCTACATATAAATATTAATAGAATAATAATGATATATAGATCTGTGGAGTAATTGAAGGTGAAGATTTATCACACTGTTTTGGATCAAATAATGAACTTGAATACTTTAACTCAATGTTGAAAATGTTATATTACATTAGAAGTGGTTTTCTAATAATCATCAATAAGTACCTGAATATTGGTGAAAAATCTAAATAATTAAGATGATATGAGTGTAAGAAACTAGTACATATTAAGACACAAATATTTCATCAGAATATTCAAGAGAATTCACATTCTCATAGTAATAAGAATATACTCATAATACAAAGTAGAAAATTTGGTTTATGGATCATTCAATTTAGGTACATCATTAATATTCTTAAGAGAATGATTGAAAATAAAAAAAATTAAAATTTATCATATGAAGTTTTAAATTAATTTTGAACCATTGAAACTAAAATGAAAGCATGAACATGGAATACAATTTCTTAGAAACTAGTATAATAAAATTGGATAATAAGTGTAGCAACTACAAAATCATATATAAAAATTAAATTGTAAACTATTTTTTTTCATGTATTAAAAAATTGAAAACAATTTAGAACATAAAAAATGAGGTTTGAAACATCATTGATTATGGATGTGTTTTTGATAAAGGGCAATATTACCTAAACACAATACTTCGTTAAAATCAACCCAAAAAGGAAAAAAACTAGGAATTATGGATAAAGACCCAAATCTAATGAATTTTGTTTCCCAATTCTCAAAATAATAACCTCACAACTTCAAGATTTTTTCTCTTTTGAAATTTACTAAATCATACTAATATTTATATTCTAAAAATTCTTCGTTTATGTGGAAATAAAAATTATTTTATTATAAATAGATTCTCAAAATATGATGCAGTTTTTTCTAGAAAATGGAGACATATTTAGATCCCCATGTCTATTAACGCAAACATTTCTGGTCCCAAGAGTATCTGGTTAAAAAATTTTGTTTTTTATTGTAGTTAATAAACCATATGAACATAAATGGAAAATAGTTTATTTAATGCATTTATCAAATAAATTTGAGTTTAAATTTCTCAAACATTCACTCATTTTCCCATATTTATAGAGGCTATGTCACATTTTGTGAGAATTAAAAATGAAAAATTATTAGAATTTGATTATTTTGAAATAAAAAATATATCCTCATTATTTTTTTTATGGTTTTGATGGAAATCCTCATATGTAATTGTTATCTATTTGATGATGGTTATTTAGTTAATTTTTATCATAATATATGCCCATTTTATCAAAATAAAAATATCATGTTCGAAGAATGAAAGATAATATAATTTTTAAACAATAGATATTAATTATTTATTGAGACACAATGTAATAATTCTAAATTCTCAAATCAATAAATCATGGATTTGGCATAGAAGGATTTGACAATATAATGTTCATTAATTGAAAAAATTATCTAAGAGAAATTTTCAATTTAATTCACCTGATCTTAAATTTGATAAAAATAAATGTTTTTCCATTCAAATGGGAAAGAAACACAAGTCATTCATTTAACTATTTAAAAATGTTTCCATATCTAGAACTATAGTGATTATCTACATGGATCTGTTCAGTCATACTATATTTTCAAATCACTCTACGAATCCTTTTTTATATATTGGTTGACAATTTTGGAATGTTTATATGGGTAAATGTTTTGATACATAAGAGTAAATAATATATAATTTTTATTAGTTTTGGTAAACTTGCGAAAAATGAAAAAGATGGTAAAATTGTGACATTTAAAAGTGACAATGGAATAAAATTATTGAATCAGGAATTTAATTCATATTTCTCAAAAGAAGGTATTAAAAATTCATTTTCTTCCCCCAAGACACCTAATATAAAGGTTTCATTATAAATAGGAATAGAAAATATCATCAAATTTCTAGAACATTTTTATTTGAATTTATCATTCCCACTCATTTTTGGGATGAAGTTGTCAAAAAAACTTGTTATTTCAATAACAGTTAACAAAAAAGGATGATTATTTTTAATTTTATTATCTTGATCCAAATATAGTAAGAGTTGATTTTATTGAACTAGAAAGTGTGCTTCTTAGACTACCATTAAAAATTAATGACAATTATCTTCATAAATTATATAAATTTGTATGTAGAATGTATTACAAAAAAAATATTGGAATCCTAGTAATATATTATTCCATTGTATCTATTCTAAACCCTAATACTATAGTTGAATCCTTAGATGATGAAATTTGGATTTTAGCTACCTAAGATGAGTTACATCAGTTCAAGGGGAAATATAATGGGAATTATTTGATTCATTTGACAAACCTATTATGAGAAAAAATGTATATTTCAAAACATAATATATTATCATAGTATAAAAACATGAAATAAAGAAATATTATTTTCAAAATATTAAAATTCGGAAGAAGGAATACACTATTAAGTGACCTTTTCCCATATATCTAGGTTTGGAGAAATCAAAATCTTTATACAATATGAATCTAATATGAATTTTATATAATATAATACAGATGATAAATATAATTTTCTAAAAGGATTTTTATTTGAGGATTTTTATGATCGAAGACATCATGGTCTTGAATTACCTCACTTTAAAAATTTTGTTTATAGACTCACTAAATCTGTCTATAGACTTAAAAAATCAGCAAGATAATGGTATGGGTTGTTAAGATCTATTATTTTATCAATTGGTTTTATAGTAAAAATAGAATTTCATATATAGTGTAAGAAAAGCAATTCCTATGTTATATTATTGGTACAAATAAATATAGATGATGTTTTTTGGGATAAAAATTTAAAAACTACGTAATGATTTTTTAGTACTTAGGAAACAAGAATTTTAATTAGTATAATGGTATTGTTGAAAAATTTTCTAGGATTTAGTGTTTATAAAAATGTTTTCCTATGTGTCTTAATCTAATGAAAATAGATATATTGTTTACATATAAGGATTTTACTTCAAAGTAGTAACACATATTCAACTCTTATGAGATCCAATTTTAATCATGATATGAATAATGCTGGAAAAATAGCTGACAACATGTTTTATATAGGAATCATTGGATGTTTATTATATCATACTACATGTATACTAGAAATTTTGTTTTCAGAATTTCTTTATGAATTATTTCAATCTAATCCTAAATAATATCATATGAATGATACCATAATAATTTTATGATATTAAATAGGAACAATATATTTTTGTAATTTTAAAAAACATATAATATTAATTTATCACCATATTCAAATAATGAATTTTCTATATATATAAAAGATATGAAAATAACCGCATGAACATTTCGTTTTCATGGTAAATATTTATTATCTTTTTCATGCAAGAAACAATATATTATTGTTTTATCAACTACTAAAGTATATTATATTACATTAGGAATTGATAATTAAGAATTGTTGTGGATGAATCAAACATTATTGAATTTTGGATTGATTTTCAATTATCTTCCAATCAAATTTTATTACACATGTTCTATAGAATTTTACAAAAATAAAATCAATCATATAAAATAATACACAATGATTTCAGAAATCCTTTCTTATTAGATTATGTATAAAAGGTTGATATCTCTATAATATATTTTTCATATAAAATTAGTTATAAATTTTTTTACTATAACATTCATTGTTGACATATTTAATTTAATCAAATCACAATTATGATTATTTAATTTCACATAAATTGATTTCATTTTTACATAATAACATGATTTTTTAATTGAATAAATATTTTATTTTATTGGATATTTGGTATTGCTATTAGTAATAAATAGATAGAACACAACACCAAGTTTTCTTAGGCTTACAATATATATAATACCATGCGACCCATTGGTTACCACAAAAAAAAAGATTTTATGTCACTTATATGAATGAAACACTTGAAAAACATTGATTTTCAACTATTTTATATCTAAGACATTATGAAATAACACTCTAATATTCATAACCTAGTTTATAATGGTGAAAACCAATATAACTAAATGTGAAACCTATATAAGGATCAAACACCCAAGGATAAAATGAATATTATAAAATGAATATTAATAGATTTTTTATTTCTTGATTGTAATAATATGATACACAAGAATGTCATAAATCATAATAGATGGTGGGTTTTTTTCAGGAAAAAAATATAGATTTTGTTATTGAGAAATATTTTCATGAGATTTAGAGACTTTGGTATTTAGTTTGGTGAAAATTACTAATTGGTTACTATATTGGAAAACAAGAAGAGTTTATTTTAAATGTTTTTAGTGATTAATGAATCCTTTCAATTCCATCATGAAGGATAAGAAAAATTCTATAAATATTATGTCACTATAGAAGATATGAATCTATCATAAATTATGATGTATCTGTTTAACATATAGTATATTTATTAAAATCTTATAAAAGACATAGGGAATGAAAGGATGGTTCATTTAGATTCTATTCAGTCTACTATCACACAGTGCAACGTTGAGTTCAAAAAATGTTATCTTTCATGATGTTGCATTTCTGTAATTTTTTTTATTGAGAATATAGTTAATGTATAACATTGTATTATTTTATATATTTTTCATGTTTAGAATAGTTCAATTAATTTTTATCCATTCAGAAGGATTTTAGATCTATTTTTTCATAAATTTAGTTTTTCATGGATGAAAATACTACAACTCCTTTTAATGGATTAACGATTGACCTCAAATATATAAATATACAGTTGTTTTTATTTGAACTCACTATTAAGTAAGCGAGTTTTTCATATGTTATGAATACGATATTAAGGTCGATCCCACATTGACTTAGGGGGAGTTTCCCATAATAGAAATTTTCAGTGACATTTTAAATCCTACAAATGTTACTATTTGTGATGAAATATATGTTCTAAGTATAATATAAATGTTTATTAATGAAAATATTATTGATATTATAAGAATATTAATTTTTTTGTTCAATCATGAGAATTAATTACATTTTAATCTTGTTCACCTCTGGGTACTATATTAGTTCAACCTGTTGATAGTTAATTTTGGTCAATAATTTACCATCTCCATCTATAGAGATGAGTTGAAGAAATATAAATAATATGATTATAGAGAAGCTACCAGTTGAGAATAAATAGTAAAACATGATTTCATAAATAGTCTTCTTGAAGGAATATAATCCATGTCAGAATCTATAGATCCATCTAATATGAAGAAGATAATTTTTTTGAAAGAAATTAACAAGTTCACGACACATAATGTACAAAAAATCATTAATTTATAATTTCTCTTTTCCATGAAAAATATGCATTTTCAAAAATCCCCATAACAAAATTGGATACTACTAATGAAATAGAATTATAATGAAACCACAATTAAATTTCTATAGTAAAACAATTCAATGATCATTTAATTGGGTTCAGAAGTGATATTGGGACTCTCTGTGAACACACAGTACAAATATATAATTTTAATGAAGTGTAATTTATTTAAATTGGTTTCGGTAAAGTATTGAATGAAAAACATTTGAGAAAAAAATTATATGGATGAAAATTAAATATTGAAAGAGTTACCCGATGAATAGATGTAATTAATTCTATGATTACTTCAATGCAATGTGAACATCACTCAAATGAAATGGATAAATATATTCAAAGTAATGTGATGGATGGTGTTATATTGTTTTCTAATTTTCTAGAGAGTTCAATTTAATCCATTTATTATTCTCTAATAGAAATAATATCCTTAATAAATTAAAATGTTCTAAAATTTCAAAATAGTTTTGAAAAGCTGAAAATGTATTCTAACATTATTTTCACTGATCTACAATGATTGTTTAGATTATATATAATAATTTATAATTTTTAGAAAATGAGTTTTAGGGTTTATGTCTATTAGTTGTAATAAATTTAATGCTAGTATCCTATATTTATGAATAAGAATTAGAAAAGTCTAATGTGTTAGTTTCATTATAAAGGGATTCATTATTTATAGAATGATGAAAAAAAATTACCACCAAGATAGTGTTTGAAAAAAAACAATTTTTAGTTATGAAGATGTTTTTTGTTATTTTTTCATGAAATGTGGATTATAAAATTTCTAGGTAAAATTTCTAAGTAGGTCTGGAATGGATTCACAACACTTTTGGGCTACTGCAAAAATATCATGGTGTTGATAATTGATGATTTTATAGTTTATATATTTCAAATTTTAGGGAGATGTCTATTAGGACCTCATATTTTTGACATTCATGCCTCTACCTCCCAAACCCACAAGGAGATATTTAACCATTTTATGTTTATATAAGGTCAATTATCAAATAATTGTGATAAGGAAATTACTTTTCAATATTGTCCCAACATCTCATCCATCTTTGTAAATATCTATCTGAGTGTTGGAGTATGAATTGAATGTTATTTACTTTAATTGGGTGATATTATTAGAGATATGTTTGATGATCCTTTTCCAACAACCTCCCTAAATTTTGAATATCCACTTCCATTAAAAACCCCTCCTATATGTTTTTTGAAATCACATTTCTAACAAACCATAAATTTTTTTATTGAATTCATGTTTTAGAAACATTTGAATGTTTTTCTAGAAAAACATTTGAATGGTTGCATTGTTTTATATCATGTAGTTTTAATACATTGTATTTCTTTCATATTATAGTTTTTGATGAATGTGTTTATTTAAATTTCAATATGTTTCTACATTATTCATAAAATTTATTTACTACTTTTAATTTATGTTTATCATTTCTCTTTTTATCTTTTATTTATTTATTTAATTATTTTTAATAATTAATATTTTTTTAAAAACATTTTATCTCAAAATTCAATTCACATTAATTTCCATTAAATATTTAAAACTATTCCCTTATAATATTGATATTATATATTTTTTCTATATTCTACGTATTTTCTATATAACTAAAATATTGATAGTAAGGGAGAATAAAAAAGAGAATACTAATATTAAAATTTTTTATTCCTTGTTTTGAATTATTAAATGGGTTTTGTGAACATTTAAAATGAGGAAATTGTAAGAAAAAAATATTTTTATCAGTAACATTTCTATTATTTCATTTTGATTATGAATAGAATCAATTTTTCATTCTAATGAGTTTTTATTAAGTTATTCGTATGATATTGTTTCATAAAATATATTTCTTATGTTGGCTATAAGTGATTATATTATATTGAGCAAGGTGTTCAATCTATGAAAAAGAATGTTTTCACAAGATAATCAAATTTTTGAAAGATTATCTTCATTATTTTTATAGTCATAAAATTATATATTGAATATTTATCTTACTACATAATATACCATCTTACTAATATAATTAACTGGCTACCAAATGATCAATTTCATATATTTTAGAAATAGTGTAGTTATAAATATCAGTTATCTTAGGAGATTGAAATTTGAAAAATATTATATTGTAAGTGCTATGTAGGTTGAGAATGATAATTATCACACTAGTAACATATTTATATTATGAAATTAGTTGTTCTATATAAGTGGAATTCAGTCTTTCTTTTTCTCTAAAGAAGATATAGTTTTGGTGTATCATATGAAGTCTCTTAAAAAATTTCCTTATTATTACAATACTATTAGTTGGATATTTTACAATGAACTAGATGTTTTACAAAATATCATGAATTATTTCATAATATTTTTATATATCGTTTCATGATTTTAAGTATATCATTAAATTAATTTTCAATTTTATGAGAAATTTATTTTATAATGATTCATTTTTCTTAGAATGGATAGATCTGATGAATAAGAAGATTATTAACATTAACACACAAGAATATTTTTCAATATTTTGAATGAATGGAAACATGACATTAAAATCATGTATTACAATATTTTCGACATATTATAAAAATAAATTATTTTGTTATTTTTGATTCTTATGATCAAATTAAAAGTGGTGATTTAAAAATTTTGAGAGGTAATTGTTTTATGGAGATAAAGAGATAAAAGGAAAAGAATATACATACACACATCTATGTATGATTAATAATAAAAAAATCCTTGAACAAAACTAGTATAAAGAAAATATCATATACAATTACCATATAATACACTTTCAATACTATCAGTTTTAGTTAATTAAAATCCATTGATTTATTTGAATAATATTATATTGTAAGGACATATCATTACCTATAATCAGATATTTCTTGAAAATTTATACATAAATAGAAATTTAATATTAATTCATATCTACATTTAACTTCTTATAAGTGTCTGTGTTATGGGAATGTATAGGTTTTGTAAATGGTTGTCCTAGTTGAAATATATTATACATTTATAGTATGTAACATCTTCTTGTAGTCAGCTTAGATCCCCTAAAAAAGGGTTTTCAAAGATAAAATCACTAAACATGTGGATTATGGTATTTTTGGAGAGGAGAAGGGGGTTTATAATTACTATACCTCTATATATATATCATGATCTATCTCTTTCCACTAATTTTTTATATTTATTATTCCAACTTTTATCAAGGGATGAATTGTAACATGCATACATTGATGATGGTAGTTTAATGTAAAAAAATTAGAATCTCAATTCAACCAACCATGAGTTCTTTTTTTATCCTTTATCTAGAAAAATATAGAGATACTAAATTGTATATTTTGTGGGCTGGGAAGGTGTGGAGAATGTTGGGAACATACTTTGATTATAACTCAGTTGTGGATTTGAATAAGGATTTTTGCAGCAGTGTTTCAACTGTTTGAATGGTAATAACTAGGAGGCAAGAGCATGTTCCCTCCTGTTCGTCATGGGTTGCGTGTTTCTCTGGTGATGAGGAACCACTCCCACCACAAATCCCCTTCCACCGATGTTGGCTTGATGGTGATAACTATGTGCCTAGTGGTGGACCTAGACAATATAAAGGATCAATGGGAGGGTTCCCCTTCTCTCAGTTTCTTCATGACCAGAAGCCAATGGCCTTTTACCCCCATTCCTTATTCAGTGGTCCATTGGGTGAAATAGACTCCCCCCACTACCATCGGTCTTAAGATAAATATTGATGGATCGTACAATAAAGGGTGCATACAGGGTGGTGGTGTGGCCCGCGACAAAATGTGATCAGGGGTTCTTGGTTTCAGCTATTTTTATAGGGTCAGATACATTTTGCGTGCTGATGCGGAGGCCTTTCTTCGTGGCCTGGTTTTATGCTTCTCCATGAATATTTCTTTTTCAATCATTGAGGAAGATTAAAATATTATATGGATCTCTCAAAAAATCCTCACTCTCACTATTAGGGATATCAACTATTTGATCTGGAAATGTAAATATTATCTCTCTAATGATATCGAGCTTGCACATACATGGAGAGAGGGTAATTGGGTTTTTGACTTTTTAACTTCAAAGGCTTCCCAGGAGGTCCCCCTCGTGGTGTTTTATTGTTTTTTCCCTTCCCACTGGGGGTGCATATATTCTTATTGGTGATGCTCTAGGTCTCCATTTCTATAGAGCCCCTTGATACCCTGGTGTAGATTTGCTCTTTATTTATGAAAATATTTACTTTCTCCAAAACATGGAGATCCTTATATCCACCAACCTTATTCAAGATAGTTCAAGAGAATCCTTTTTTTGGAATATATTTACTTGGGGATTATAAATGATTAAAGAAAGGGTTAGGATCTTCTATACTATCTCTAAGATCATTATATGGTGATACACATACTAACATTATATATGTATAGATCACTATTTTAGGGAATATACATATTATTTTTGTGACCCAAAGATGGTAAGGGGTAGATAAATTTAAAAACTAATCAATTTATAATTAATTCATTTATTTGGAAAAAATTTTGTTGATAAATTAATTATAAATAATTATTTTAAGGCACTGAATATTTTTACTCTGATCTATAGTAAATTAACAATGGATTATTATCCATTGGTCAAGGTGTTCTTTATTGATTTACATCTTGGATCAATCAACAATTATACAAAACTATTTATTGGGAAGGAACTATCGACCCTTCCATTGTGCACATAATATTTATTGTACATTTGATGATTTTATAACAATCAGTATTTATTGTATCATAACAATGAAAAACATGTTGTTGTTTTAACTAATCTATTTTTCTATGTTTTTTTATGGTTTATCAATATATGTAAGTTCCCCATGTAAACTATGTGGCAATAATAGGCTTTTGGGGTGACTAAAATGGATAGTGTATTTTTTGTAAAAATCATGCTACCCAAACTATACTATGTAAAATTCCCATAATAGTGGCTATAACATAATTAGAGTAAGATTTGGAAGGCCATGGGGCCAAACCAAGTGGTTTGACTAAATGATAATAAAACGGTAATATACCCAAATTCACTAGAATATTCTAATAATTTTTACCCTTATCTATCAACTTCACTCATTATTTTAGACATGGATGTGTGAAGATTGATCTCTCCCTCCCTTTTCACTCATTTTTTGTCCTCATATATTTTTATTACATGAAAATTATCTTATAAAATCCCAATTTTCATCAAATTATTCCCTATATGAATTCTTATGTCTTACCCCATCACAATCTTATATGTTATTCCTTTCCAGATAACATTAAATCACTTTTTAGTTTTTGGAAATGGATTAGGATTCTTTTTAGCAAATGAATATGATTGTTTTTGTTTTATAGTTGACATTATCTTCTATTTTTTAGAGTCCACAATATAAGGTGACACATTATAACTCTATTTTTATCACATAGGGGGATGGTTTTTTTTATTAAATTATTTTAAAATACATATAAATATTTAAAATTCAAAAAATTGTTTTGGATAATTTATGAAATTGCTAATATCCAACGAAGATTTGCAAATTTCATTTTCATGGAATTGTGGATTTTCATAATATTTGTTCGAAAAATATTATATGTGTTATTATTGAAATTAATCTATTCTAAATTCTCTGAATTTTTAAAATTCTATGTAGGTTCTAAATACATAATTAAATTAGACATAGTTCTTTGGCTTATCGTTATTTTAAATGGTGAAATTTTGTATTGTTGCATGTATTTTAAAAATAATGATATTTTTTAAGAAATAATTACAAAATGTATATATAATTGTATGATTCTATGAAATAGTGTTGTCATGGAATATACAGATGAATTTATTTTAATGGATTTTTTTTCAACTTATGAAATAAATTTTTTGATTACATACCTAATAATTTTATTCACCCATGTTTCGATGATTACTTTGTTATGGATATATCATGTGAAAGAGTTTTTTTATGTGAGGGTGATAGTTTTGAGGGAGGGTTAACCATTTTTTTCAATTTAGTAATGATTGTCACCTCACATATATTTATTCATCATGAGAACCCGAGTATCTGAATGGGTGACATAGATTTATGTTATACTAGTTCTGATTAATCATATATTAGATTCCCTAATAGTGTGAAATATGAAAAGATGTAGAGTACCACAAAGGAAACTATCATGTTCTATTCAGTGGTCTTGTTGATTATTATTGAACAGAATTAAGATGGAAGTCACTTAGGTATATTTTGTATTGTATGGGATCATCTCACTTTTATAACTATAGATTACCACGAAATGTACTCCTTTATCATTTGTCATGTAATAGGGGATCTCATTTCCTTGTTTTATTTTTCCCCATTCCATAATAGATTTTATCCCCATTCCAACTCTGATTGTAAATGCATGAGGGTGGAAATACTGCTTCTCTCACATTTGCTGACTCTCTCATGCTTCGCTGCTTCTCGACGGTGAATTGATTGATGGCTGATTTGTAGGACTATTATTTTGAACCCAGGCAGTTCATTATTCCTCCCCTGAAGGCGGACAAGGGTGTTGTGGCTTCTTCAACTCCGGTTGATATGTAAGGGCATGATGATCTGAACCCTAGTATGCATCTTGTTCGTTTGAAATTCCATACGTCTCAGTCCGGTTTTTTTTCTTGATCTTAATTCTGATTTGAAATCCTTGCGGAAGCGTATCACAAAAAATGGGTGCATCGCTTTTGTGGGAGAAAGGCCTAATATTCTTGAAGACATCCTAGTGGAATTCCGCATTTCCCTTCTTACGAGGATCTCAGGATTGAGGAGGGATACCCACTTGACACTTGAGATGATACGGGAACGATTGATTCATTATTAGGGATTTAGTGAATAGTGCCTGATTTTGGTCGGGAAAGGTATGTTTCACATTGTGTTTCCTTCAAAGGATTTTCTGAATTTTGTGTGGGGTTTTGGACCTATTCCTCTAAAAATTGGTTTCATGGTATTGCAACAATGGGATCTGCTTTCAAATTAATTCTTAATTAGGAGATCCTCCACACAAACATGGATTATAATTAGGGGATTTAGTTGGTTTTTTTGCATCCAAGTATTCTATGAAATGTTGCATCTATTTTAGGTGCTCCAATCTAGGTTGATATGGAAACTGAGCATTCTAGATATGGTCATTTCGCTCGTTTTTTGGCACTGGTTGATTTGGATAAGAAGCTTGTTAACACTATATATCTAGTCACTGGTGATTTTAAACTAGAATTATTTATCTAGTATTAGTGGTTTCATACCTTTTGTGATTCCTGTCATTTCATTGGTAATTCTTCTGACCAATGTAGAAGGAATATTCAATTCTCTCGCTATAAATTTTTTATAGCACTCCTTTGATCAATGTAAAAGGAAATGTGGGAATGTCTCTATAGGGAATGGGAAGGTGTTCAAGAAGAGCAATGGAAATGATGTTAGAGGATCCTCCATTGCTAAGGTTCTTAAAAAAGGCATCATGGTTGATGCACCCACTACGAATGAGGCAAGTTCTGATGCGGTCAATGATGATGGTCTTCTAGTCCCCAAGTATGTTGGGGGATCAGGTGGTGCAAATGAAGAATGTGGTGATTTGGATAATGAAGATGAGGAAATTCAATTTGATTGTGAGGCTTCTATCCAAGAAGAAGACATCTTTTTGATCAATTAGGTTGCAGTGGGTTCTAGTCAATGTAAAGGGAAAGGTAAGGTGATTGATGCTGATGGGTTTCAAATGGTGTCCCCAAAAAATCTGAGGCCCTACTCTATTTAGAGTGAAGTGGGACATGTGGGAAAAATTGGTGGTTATGTTGAGCATCTGATGCAGTGTGATACGACTAAGAATGGGTCTGTTCACCAGATAAGTGAGCTACATGTCTCCATAGAGAGTGTTTTAGAAGGGTTTGACCATGCATTTGGATCTAGTAATGCATTAATACAGGATTTTGAATGTTGTGATGGTTCTATTTTCCTTGGGGTTGTTCAAGATTCCATGAAGCCTACACCTCTAGTTGAGACTCAGGTAGATTTCCTTATGGATGATTTTTCTTATAGGAAGACCCATGGACATGTGAATTTGATAGGTCATGATCAAGATGGAATAAATTTTTTCGATATGTTAGATTCCATTATCAATCATGATTTTTATTTTCATATCCTTGAAGGACATGAGAGTGCAGGTTCTAGTAACTACTAGACTTCCACCATGTTGATTGACTCTCATGCAATGATAGTTTCCGAATCCTCAAATGATTTGTACCTTGGGGAGGAGGGTGAGAATTAAATCTCTATTGGCCATGCAGTTACTCATGGTGGTTCTGATATACATAAGGTTTTCCTTACAACTGATATTGCAAATGATGGTTCTTCTTTGCAGGGATAAATTCATGTGGAGCCTCCTGCGGCTGCTGTGCAGGCGGTGGTGACCCATGTTGTAGCTATGAAGGTGGTGGCGACCCGAACTATGGCTGTGCAGGATGAGGATGCCCTGACTATTTAGGCTATCCAGGCAGACCATGTAACGACCCAAAATTTCATTAATGGAAAATCCCTCTTGATCCAGTTAAATGTTTCTTTATGAAAAATGTTTTTATAAGATATCAACTTTTTTAGATTTACTTTAAGATTTGTGACCGTTACTTTTTAGCCGTTGAACAGTGATCATCTGGGTAGTTTAAATATAAGGCTTTAACGAACCAATTTTCTACTCAGACAAAGGAAGCGATGGCCTCATCCAGTAGAATTGCCCCTTACGAAGCCCATTTTTCGGAGCTCGGAAAGGAGGTGGCGTCTTTGGGCTTTGCCCTTGACCAAGCCCAAGATGAGCTTCATCTTGTCAAGCTCGAACGTGATCGTCTACGAGAAAAATGGAAGTTGATAGAGATTACCACTCGAGCAATGTTATCCGAGCAACCCCAAGAGTCTGTCACCATCGCACACCTTACCCTTAGATCTTATGCGGCTATTTTAAGGGGTTATGTAACAAATAAGTAGCACCATGTTCATGTACATTATTTTTTGTATATAATAATAAATATAATTTCTAGTCATTTTTGATGCATTGTAATTAGTTTTTAAAGTACAAATGATGTTTTTAGTTATTATTTAATTAAGAATTATATTTTATTAAATTAAAGGATTTTTGAATCAAATAATATTTTAATAAAATATTATTATTAATATTAAATTAATTTTTATTAAATATAAATGATCTTATAATTTTATGAATGCAATTAAAATTTTTATTAAGGTTTGAAAGCCATTTCTGTCAAAACCCGTGAATTTTTTATAAATGTCGATTTTTATTTTAAAAGTGAAAATTCACATATTTAGAAAATTATTTAGATAAAATAAATATTATTTTTGGAATCAGGACGTCGAAATTATCCAACGTTGAATTTTTCATAATTTTCTGAGACAGTCAAATTTTTGGGTAAAAATTAAATACCATTTAAATATATAATGTGTTTTATGACATCATAATGACCCAATGGTGATGTAATAAAATACCATAATCCTTATGTTCGGCCAATATGTATTTTATCATTAAAATAATGAGGTTTTGGGTTTGTTTGACTCACTTTTCAAAGCATTAATGGAGCCCTCAAGACTTATTCAACACTTTGCCTTTTTAAATTAATTTCCATGGGAGTGTGACTCACCTCCACATAAGCAACCCAAATTTTTTAATAAGTTCGGACCTTGGCCTTGTAAAATATTTTTTTCCTCTTCCCTTTTCCAGAAACCATGGGCAAATCCCATGGGATGGTTTGTGGTTTGGATTATTTTAATATAAGGGGTCCCAAACCAAAATAATAAAGAATTCTCTCACCTTTCCTATATAAACCCACCCAAGATCCCACTTCATCCTCACCCAAAGCCCTTGAAGTTCGTCCAACCTCTGCCCTACTCTCTCTAGAATCCTCCCAAGGTGCCCCAAGCTCCCAAGAAGCCTCTCACAAGCCTCTCTCTAGGCTTTGGAAGCACACTTCCAAGTAAGGGTTTTTCTTCCTTTCTCATTTTTGTCAATTTTCATTAAGTTGTATTGCCCTTTTAATTTCATTTATGAATGTTGGGGTATGGTTTCGCACCTCTCCCATACTTCCCCCTTATTGTTTGAATGATGGGAGACCCCTTTCTCTCTCATTAAATTCCTCCCATGTACACCCGTTACTATGCCGAAATTCCGAAAGGAACCTTTTTCTCCTCTTCTATATTCAAGCAATACTTTTGTATCATGAATCTAAATTCCTTTTCAAATGTTGGGACATGTATCTATATGACCTTCTTACTGTCCATTACATGTAAATATGATGAGGAACCCCTTTCTCTCTAATCAGCCTTTTTTATGAATTCTTATGTCACGCCGTTACGCTGCCGAAATCACACCGATTTTCTAAGCCAATATCATTGTGTAGTGAATACCATGCCCATTTCTCCATCAAGGGTATTCACCTTTATGCACGTTTACTTATTGATTGTAAAGTTTCATGTATGAATTCCACATTCCTTTATCGTGGAATAAATGATTATGTTTTATGAATCCATGTTTTATGATCCATGTGGCACACTTATGCATGAAATGAAATGTTTAAGAAGGGTGCGCCCTTTATAGCGCTCCAATGCATTGGGTAAAGTATAGTATCATGATACGTCATGTGCAATGAGTGTTGACTAATGCTAATTGAAGTGCAATGAGGGTTTACTCGTGCTTCAAGTGCAATGAGGGTTTACTCATGCTCCATGTGCAATGAGCCTTGGCTCATGCTAATTCAATGTTAAGTGTTGTTGCCACATTTCCATGTTATGATTATCATGCTTTATCATTCCTTTATGTTCATGTCTCTCTTATGCTCTATTGATATTCCTATTGTATAACATGTATTGTACTCCTCATGTTATTCATTATGTACTCCCTTACTGGGCTTTATCGCTCACCCTTTTCTTATGCATGTCCTCAGGTTATCCCATGCAATGATAAGTACGAAGGAATGTAGTGGTCATGTAAAGGAAGTTTTCAATAAGGATGTTGTATTTCATGTTTAAAGTTTTTATGTAATGATCCTAAGCCCCAAAGACACTAAACCTCTCGATCGTCTTTGTTGTATCAAGTGAAGTTTTATGTAATAAAGCATGTTTAAGTTGTAATAAAAGCAGGGTTGTCATAGTTGGTATCAGAGGATAGGTTTAGTTATTTTTGGGATTAGGAAACCCTAGTAAAGCCTTAGATACAAGACTAAGCATAATAAAAACATCCCTAAGTTTTGGTAAATACGAAGTAAGTGTTTTATCAAACAAATAAATCCCTGTCTGGATACGAGCAGGTAGAGGCGGCTCTGGCACAGATGTATCCTAGGGGTAAAACACGAAAACACCGCTTTGAGCTAGACTCAAACGAGAACTGGTGCACGACAACGGGCCTTGCTGCACTCTTGGTTACGACACTCCCGGGGGATATGTTATGATAAATTCACAATCTTAGTATGAACCCTTATTAAGGGAAAAATGCCCCTAAGAATATATGTTAGAAGGAAGATCATGAAAATCCTGGATTGAATCCTATAGACTCATGAGTTAAAGAGATTAAAGTTTATTTATAAGTCATCAAATTTTGTCTTTGGATTACCCTTTATGTGTTACCCCTAACTTTCCTTCTATTCCAGCCAATGGCCGGTAATTGGAGAACTCTGGCTAACAACCGTTGTGAAGATCAGTGTGATGATTGTACTTATGAGATGCCCAATCCAATGGGAGTGGGAATCGCGAACTTTGTCACGCTTCTCTCTCAGCTAACTCAAGTTTTGAATAGAAACACTGGTCAAGAGGAACGTTCAACCCCCCCTAAGAAAGAACAAGTCGCTATTGAAAGCTTCATGAGACAAAGGCCTCCTACGTTTAGTGGATCATCCGATCCCACGATTGCTGAACAATGGATCAACTCCATTGAAAAGCTATTCTCCATCCTCCAATGCTCTGAAAAAGAGAAGGTTCTCCTGGCGGCTTATCGTATGGAGGGTGAAGCTGATCAATGGTGGACGTTGATCAAAAATACGAAGCCTGAGGAGGAGATTGAGGCTTTCGAATGGAAGGTATTCCGGAAGATGTTTTTCGATAAATATTTTCCACGCACCCTCTGTCTTAAGATGGAAAGGGACTTCCTTTCCCTCAAGCAGAAAGATGAGGAATCTGTGGGAGCGTATGAGGAAAACTTCACAAGGCTTGCACGATACGCTTACGGCTTTGTCGTTACCCCCGAATGCAAGGTTGACCGCTTCTTTGGTGGGATGAATCCTAGCTTGCAGAAAGCATTAGCGATCCGTGACTTCGACACCTATGAGGAAATTGTCCGATGTGCCCTCAAGGTTGAAATGGAGATCGTAGAATCACAGGGGTATCATGGGGAAAAGAAGCGGAAGGTGGACTTCAATGCTGGTGGTCCGATGGATAAATCCAACGGCGCTAAGAAATTTCAGCACCCCACTTGCCAAAAGTGTGGAAAGAAGCACCCTGGAAATTGCCTTAGGGGGACAAGAAAATGCTTCACGTGTGGAAGAGAAGGGCACCTAGCTGTTAACTGTCAGCAAGAAGGACCTGCGGCTGCGACGGAGGGGAGGAACACTCTGTTCGAACCTCAACGCATTGTTCAATGCTTCAAATGAAAAGAACCAGGTCATTTTCCGAATCAGTTCCCTAATCCAAGGGTTATCGGAGGCAATCAACAACCTCCAAGAAAGCAAGGAAGAGCTTTTGCCATCACTTCTGCCGAAGTGAACCCCGACAAAGAAGTGGTGACAGGTATGCTAGTTATTCATCAAGAATAGCGAACGTACTTTTTGATTCAGGTTCTACGCATTCTTTTATATCTCAAAAGTTTAGTAGAACAATCCCTGCACCACCACAAATCATGGAAGTAAAGATGTCGGTGAGTACGGCAAATGGGGAAATCATTGCATCCCATGAGTATAAGTCCTCCCCTGTTATAATCTGTGGATTGAATTTCCCGGCAAACCTCGTCATACTCCCTTTGGTGGAATTTTATGCAATTCGTGGCATGGATTGGCTTTCCTTATATAGAGCCAACATAAATTGTCGGGAGAGGGAAATCACACTCCATATAGAGAATCGACCCCCGATTCTTTACAAGTGTCAGGAGGAAGATGAATCTCCTTTAGCTCCATCATCTCAAGCATGGATATTACTGCCTTATGAGCACGCATATCTGGCTCAGATAATTGAGTCCAAGGAAGAAACCATCCTTGATGAAATGCCTATTGTGAGGGAATTCGCTGAAGTATTTCCCGAGGAACTTCCTGGTCTTCCTCCAAGAAGATATGTTGAGTTCTCAATTGAACTTATACCTGGGGCGCTACCAATATCCAAGACTCCATATAGGATGGCTGTGGTTGAGCTTGAAGAACTGAAGAAACAACTACAGGAGAATCTGGATAAAGGGTTTATACGCCCAAGTGCATCACCATGGGGTGCACCAGTCCTCTTCGTCAAGAAGAAGGATGGGTCAATGCGGCTTTGCATCGATTATCGTGAACTTAACAAAATCACGATAAAGAACAAGTATCCTCTCCCAAGAATCGATGACTTGTTTGATCAGCTGCGTGGAGCACAATACTTCTCCAAGGTCGACTTGCGGTCGGGATATTATCAAGTAAGGGTGAAGAAGGAAGATATCCCCAAGACTGCTTTTCGTACAAGGTACGGGCACTATGAATTCATAGTAATGCCTTTTGGACTCACCAATGCTCCATCAATATCCATGGACTTGATGAATAGAGTCTTTAGAGATTACCTAGATAAATTTGTGGTAGTCTTTATAGATGATATTCTAATATACTCAAAAACCAAGGAGGACTATGAGGAGCATTTAAGAACTGTACTGGAGACTTTGCGCAAGGAGAAGCTCTATGCCAAGTACAGCAAGTGTGAGTTCTGGTTGAAGGAGGTCTCATTCTTGGGCCATATCATCACAAGCAATGGGATATCTGTGGACCCCTCCAAAACAGATGCAATTGAGGGATGGACGAGGCCAACATCGGTAACTGATATCCGTAGCTTCTTGGGGTTAGCTGGATATTATCGACGATTTGTGAGAAACTTCTCACGATTGTCCAACCCCCTTACCAAGATAACTCGAAAGGGAGTAAAGTTTGCTTGGAGTGATGAATGCGAAGAAAGCTTCAAGGAGTTGAAAAGGAGGCTTATCACTGCACCTGTGCTCACTTTACCCACAAGTGGGGAGCTTTTTGTGGTATTCAGTGATGCTTCGAAAAAGGGCTTAGGATGTGTGCTGATGCAGAATGATAAAGTGATATCCTATGCGTCAAGACAGTTGAAAATCCATGAGCGAAACTATCCAACGCATGATCTAGAGTTGGCGGCGGTGATCTTTGCCTTGAAAATCTGGCGGCATTATCTCTATGGAGAGAAATGTGAGATATATACTGACCACAAGAGTCTTAAATATATATTCACACAGAAAGAGCTTAATATGCGCTAGAGAAGATGGATAGAGCTCATAAATGATTATGATTGTTCAATACATTACCACCCTGGGAAGGCGAACAAGGTGGCAGATGCCCTAAGTAGAAAGGATCCAGCAATTCTATCAATGATGAGAATTGAGAAGGATCCAATCTTCTTAGACTTGATGAAGATGGACGTGGGAATCATAAAGAAGGGAACATCATCAATCCTTTCACAAATGATTGCTCAACCATCTCTTTTGTAAAGGTTAAAGGATGCTCAAAAGGATGATGCGATAATCCAAGAAAAAGTGGAAGCTATCAAAAAGGGAAAATCCTCAGAGATTAATGTTAATGAAGAAGGAATTGTGCGGTTTGGGAAAAGACTATGTGTCCCATCAAGTTCGGAGCTGAAGAAGGAACTTTTGGATGATGCACATAGTTCAAATTTCTCTATTCACCCAGGGAGCACAAAGATGTATCGAGATCTCCGAGAAAACTTTTGGTGGGATAATATGAAGAAGGAGATCGCCGAATATACATCAAAGTGCCTGGTGTGTCAGCAAGTGAAGGCAGAGAGGCAGAAGTCTAAGGGGATGATGTAACCATTGCCCATACCAGAATGGAAATGGGAGAACCTCACCATGGACTTCGTCACTGGACTTCCAAGGACATCCAAAAGCAAAGATGCAATCTGGGTTATTGTGGATCGTCTTACAAAGACTGCACACTTCATTTCTATTCGAGAGGATTTCTCTTTGGATCAACTGGCACGGATATATATCAGGGAAGTGGTACGGTTTCATGGAGTACCACTATCTATTGTGTCGGACCGAGATCCAAGATTTACCTCTAAGTTTTGGAAGAGTCTTCAACATGCTCTGAATACTGAACTGAACTTCAGTACGGCCTATCATCCTCAAACTGATGGCCAATCCGAGCGGACTATCCAAACACTTGAGGATATGTTGAGAGCGTGCTCAATGGACTTTAAAGGAGGACGAGATCAACATCTTCCTCTAGTTGAGTTCTCTTATAATAATAGTTTCCACTCGAGCATCCAAATGGCACCATATGAAGCCCTGTATGGGAAAAGGTGTAGAACACCGGCATGTTGGGATGAGGTCGGTGAACGTAAGATGCTTGGACCAGAAATGGTCTAAGAAATGGTGGAGAAGGTGAAAACCATTCAGAAGCATATCAAGGCAGCCCAGAGTCGACAGAAGAGTTATGCAGATAATCGTCGACGAGACCTTGAGTTTAAAGTCGGAGACATGGTGTTTTTACGCATATCTCCGTGGAAGAAGGTCATGAGGTTTGGAAAGAAAGGGAAGTTAAGTCCAAGGTACATCGGCCCCTTCGAGATTCTTGATCGTGTTGGGGCTGTGGCCTATCGACTAGCACTTCCACCTACTATGGCCAAGGAGCATGATGTCTTCCATGCATCCCTCTTAAGAAAGTACATACCAGACCCTTCACATGTACTCTATTCCGAGGTGGTACAATTAGAAGACGATCTTTCTTATGAGGAGCAACCAGTGAAGATCTTAGATCGTAGAGAAAAAGTTCTACGAAATAAGACAATGCCCCTCGTCAAGGTGTTGTAGAGAAACCACAAGTTTGAAGAAGCAACTTGGGAGTCGGAGGATATGATGAAGCTAAGTTACCCACATTTGTTTTAGTGTGGGAAAAGGAAAATTTCGAGGGCGAAGTTTCTTAAGGGGGGAATGTTGTAACGACCCAAAATTTCATTAATGGAAAATCCCTCTTGATCCAGTTAAATGTTTCTTTATGAAAAATGTTTTTATAAGATATCAACTTTTTTAGTTTTACTTTAAGATTTGTGACCGTTACTTTTTAGCCGTTGAACAGTGATCATCTGGGTAGTTTAAATATAAGGCTTTAACGAACCAATTTTCTACTCAGACAAAGGAAGCGATGGCCTTATCCAGTAGAATTTCCCCTTACGAAGCCCATTTGTCGGAGCTCGGAAAGGAGGTGGTGTCTTTGGGCTTTGCCCTTGACCAAGCCCAAGCTGAGCTTCATCAAGTCAAGCTCGAATGTGATCGTCTACGGGAAAAATGGAAGTTGATAGAGATTACCACTCGAGCAATGTTATCCGAGAAACCCCAACAGTCTGTCACCATCACACACCTTACCCTTAGGTCTTATGCGGCTATTTTAAGGGGTTATGTAACAAATAAGTAGCACCATGTTCATGTACATTATTTTTTGTATATAATAATAAATATAATTTCTAGTCATTTTTGATGCATTGTAATTAGTTTTTAAAGTACAAATGATGTTTTTAGTTATTATTTAATTAAGAATTATATTTTATTAAATTAAAGTATTTTTGAATTAAATAATATTGTAATAAAATATTATTATTAATATTAAATTAATTTTTATTAAATATAAATTATCTTATAATTTTATGAATGCAATTAAAATTTTTATTAAGGTTTGAATGCCATTTCTGTCAAAACCCGTGAATTTTTTATAAATGTCGGTTTTTATTTTAAAAGTGAAAATTCACATATTTAGAAAATTATTTAGATAAAATAAATATTATTTTTGGAATCATGACGTCGAAATTATCCAACGGTGAATTTTTCATAATTTTCTGAGACAGTCAAATTTTTGGGTAAAAATTAAATACCATTTAAATATATAATGTGTTTTATGACATCATAATGACCCAATGGTCATTTAATAAAATACCATAATCCTTATGTTCGTCCAATATGTATTTTATCATTAAAATAATGAGGTTTTGGGTTTGTTTGACTCACTTTTCAAAGCATTAATGGAGCCCTCAAGACTTATTCAACACTTTGCCTTTTTAAATTAATTTCCATGGGAGTGTGACTCACCTCCACATAAGAAACCCTAATTTTTTAATAAGTTCGGACCTTGGCCTTGTAAAATATTGTTTTCCTATTCCCTTTTCCAGAAACCATGGGCAAATACCATGGGATGGTTTGTGTTTTGGATTATTTTAATATAAGGGGTCCCAAACCTAAATAATAAAGAATTCTCTCACCTTTCCTATATAAACACACCCAAGCTCCCACTTCCTCCTCACCCAAAGCCCTTGATGTTCGTCCAACCTCTGCCCTACTCTCTATAGAATCCTCCCAAGGTGCCCCAAGCTCCCCAGAAGCCTCTTACAAGCCTCTCTCTAGGCTTTGGAAGCACACTTCCAAGTAAGGGTTTTTCTTCCTTTCTCATTTTTGTCAATTTTCTTTAAGTTGTAATTCCCTTTTAATTTCATTTATGAATGTTGGGGTATGGTTTATCACCTCTCCAATACTGCCCCCTTATTGTTTGAATGATGGGGGACCCCTTTCTCTCTCATTAAATGCCTCCCATGTACACCCGTTACTATGCCGAAATTCCGAAAGGAACCTTTTTCTCCTCTTCTATATTCAAGCAATACTTTTGTATCATGAATCTAAATTCCTTTTCAATTGTTGGGACATGTATCTATATGACCTTCTTACTGTCCATTACATGTAAATATTATTAGGAACCCCTTTATCTCTCATCAGCCTTTTTTATGAATTCTTATGTCACGCCGATATGCTGCCGAAATCACACCGATTTTCTAAGCCAATATCATTGTGTAGGGAATACCATGCCCATTTCTCCATCAAGGGTATTCACCTTTATGCACGTTTACTTATTGATTGTAAAGTTTCATGTATGAATTCCACATTCCTTTATCGTGGAATAAATTATTATGTTTTATGAATCCATGTTTTATGATCCATGTGGCACACTTATGCATGAAATGAAATGTTTAAGAAGGGTGCGCCCTTTATAGCGCTCCAATGCATTGGGTAAAGTATAGTATCACGATACGGCATGTGCAATGAGTGTTGACTCATGCTAATTCAAGTGCAACGAGGGTTTACTCGTGCTTCAAGTGCAATGAAGGTTTACTCATGCTCCATGTGCAATGAGCCTTGGCTCATGCTAATTCAATGTTAAGTGTTGTTGCCACATTTCCATGTTATGATTATCATGCTTTATCATGCCTTTATGTTCATGTCTCTCTTATGCTCTATTGATATGCCTATTGTCTAACATGTATTGTACTCCTCATGTTATTCATTATGTACTCCCTTACTGGGCTTTATAGCTCACCCTTTTCTTATGCATGTCCTCAGGTTATCCCATGCAATGATAAGTACGAAGGAATATAGTGGTCATGTAAAGGAAGTTTTCAATAAGGATGTTGTATTTCAAGTTTAATGTTTTTATGTAATGATCCTAAGCCCCAAAGTCACTAAACCTCTCGATCTTCTTTGTTGTATCAAGTGAAGTTTTATGTAATAAAGCATGTTTAAGTTGTAATAAAAGCAGGGTTGTCATAGACCATGCTGCTGCAGGTGTGGGCAGTCATGCCTTATAGGATATAGCTCAGGTGGAGGAGATATTGGCTATAGAATCACCTATAAAGACCATTAAATGAGGAGGAGTTTGTCATCCTGCTTCTCGGGGTGGGTCTCGGGGTTGGGGTCGATATAAAGAATGATGTTGTTGTGTGTTTTCTTTGTATCTTTTTTAATTTGTGTGTTTGTTTCATAGTAAACATTTCCCTCTTCTTTCAATTGTATTTATACTCTTATATAATAAATTTTGGAGTCATGGATTTGGGTTCCCAGATTCAAGGGTGATCTTTTCGGGTAAACTATGATTGTAAATCCTTATAATTTATTAATTGTTGAATCTCATTGATTATTATATTTTTCTTATTTCAAAATCTATACTTGGATTCCCTAATAGTTTATGCTCTATTCATAAGGGTTTCATATTGGTTTATATTTTTTAGAGATATTTTTTAAAACTATATTCCAATGTTTTCATAAATTAAATGATTCATTATTAACGATTTAGATAATGGTTTTAAAATTGAAATTATATATATATATATATATATATATTGATAAAATCAAAAGTTCATATTTTACACTTGTTCCATACTAGTTTTACATAAATAAAGTATTCCTTATTTATAGTAATGAAAATGTTTTTGTTTTATACCAATTTAATATAATAATAAACACCTTATTTTAAAATTAATTTTAATATATAATTAATGTATCTCATATATAAAATACTTGCATAAAATTCATAATTAAATCCTACTGGTCTATTTAGATCACATGCTCCAGATATGCTCTATCTATGTTTATATAACTTTTAATAATTTATATGTTATATGTTATATTTCCATCTTCTTATTATTAATTTATGAAAAACATTTGGGTATATGTGATTTTTCAATAAACTAGGTACTTAATTAGAGATACATTATGACATTGATGTTTTTTTAGTTTTTTATTGAAGTCTCAGAATATACTAACAAGTCCTATCATTTTTACCAATTTTCGTCTTCTTATAACGTTTTAATGTTTATTATTTTATGTATTTATATTTTATTGAATAATTTTATTATTGATTATGAATTATTAGGTTTGAATATTTATTTAAAATGTCATCATATTTTTAATATGTGTCAAATATTAGGATAATCCATGATACTCCTTTAGTAACTGATACAAATTATGAATTAACTCATATTTTTTGGACAAACTGTATATTATTTTCATAATTGTTTCCTAGGTAAATCATTCATTAATATGTATTGTGAGAAATACATCTGGTCCTAGTGTTAATCCAGGTTTGGTGACATGTTAGGTCATCCCGTGTTGGTTTGATACAAGTAGTATTTTAGACTAGGGTGAATATGGTTACAAGATTCTAGATAAATCCATTTTAATTGTTATTTTAATATAAATGATATTATAACACTAATGATGAAATAATGGGGAGAGTGTTGAATATTTTCACAAAATAATCCTAGATTATCCATGATTACTTATGTTTTTTTATTTTTATCCAATCACTCAATGTGATAAATAATTCTGATGGGGTGTTGATCCTAAAATAAGGTTAATTTGTTTTTCTGAAATATCATTTTTTATTTTTATTTTAATTTTAATAGAACAATAGGAATGTAGTTTTCTTCAATTTCCTATTTTTTTTCCAATAAATCACATGGTTCATGAATCATTTTTAAATAACTACATGGTAGGTTCTTGTTCAACTACCACATTTTCAACTGAAACAATATCCACATCTTTTTATGGTTATTATTTCGAAAATTTAGCTCATAGATTTTCCCTCATTTTTAATTGAATAATTACTATGGAATTTATAAAAAAATATTAAATTTATTATTTTGGGGGTTTGTTCAAATTTTTCATGTTCCATAGATTTTTCAAGCGGAAGAATTTTTTTTATTGTGAAATGAGAGATTTATAGAAATATATGATTTCAAAATCAATTTAGTGTGTTTTTTGGAACGTGATTTAATTTCTCTCATGTGACATTTTAGGAAACAGTTTGTTTCATTTGGATGTTTTGAAAACATTGTGAAATAGAATTATATTCTTAATAGAGTACATTTGTAATATTACTTATTTAATAATTTATTATTAATTAAAATTAAAAATAATTTTTTTATAAAAATTTACAAATAGGGAGGAGTTATTTTTTGGATTTGAATGTTTTAAAAATTGGTAGATTTAATTTAAATGTATTTAAGGGTAAGAATATTTTTAATTTTTTAAATTGAAGACATTGATTTTCGATGGAACCAAATTTTCTGATGTGTGATTAATGTGAATTTCCTTGGGGGATTCATATTTTATTTGAATTTATAAAATTTTTATTAAATGGAAAATTTTCGATATATTTTGAGGCATGATTTAGTTATTTTCATTATTTTTATTAAGAAATATCCTATATTGGATTAGAATCAATGATGAATACTTGTACTTGGTTATTTTTATTTCAGTTAATTATATTTTTAATTCAATGAGGTCCATTTCATTACAAAATCTACCTTGACATCGAAAAAATATGTGAAATTAAAATCGTTATAATTTTTGTCTCTATCATGTGAGATCCTCTTCATGGTGATAAATTAGTGTCAATACTGAGGATGATAATTTATATGATTCTCTCTCATCATTGTGAATTAATGGTGAGGGAGTTATTAATCTTTCCATAGAATAATAAACTATTTAGTATCTCCCACACCTTTTACCATGTTCTATAAACACTTTGTAATAGATTCATAAAACATTGTTGATTAATTATTCTAGCAACAAGGATACATTAATCCTATCCTCATATTCAATGATCTATGACTATGAAACAACTCTAAGTGTTAAAGGCAGTGTTTGACATGGAAACCACATTATCTCACTACTCCTTGATTTGTTGAGTGAATGTATAGATTCTAAAATCATAGAAATGATTTACTCTATAGTTTTCACATAGGTAAAAATAAGAAACCTATGGATTTTTTCACATTCAACTTCTGTTAATTCAACCCATTATTCTCATAAAAACACCACAGTAGTAAGAAAAACCCACAACAATGGACTATGATCACCTCACACAGCTAGTTTTTTTCAAATTATAATGATGGAAGTAATTTTCAACTCAATACTTTAATAATGGTTTTTAGTATTTTTTGATAAATATTAACCATTTATATTATTCTATTAATTATATATTATCATTGAAACAAAAATTAAATAATATAAAAAAATTAATTGCAACTTTATATGTTCTTCTACTTATTATTTTTTGGGTTTCCTTCTATATGCCAAATTAATAAAATAACAAACAAATTCATAATGTAAATAACATACCTAAAATTTATGGAACATATAATATTTGAGGATCCATTTAATCTAAATGGATCAACTGTGACTTAGGGGTTTCATAATTGAGTGATGTGTTTCAACATTCTTTCTAGATTTCAACTCAAATTGAAATGATATTTTACTTATAGCATCCTCATCATAGTATACAATACCCACACATAGGCGAGGGAGTATCATGATGAAAATAATAGACAACTAACTTCTTCTTAGTTTTTAGATCGATATACATATTAAAAAATAAAATTTATTATGTGTGTAGATTCGTAATGATAAAACATAATATAAAAATTACTCACATTTAATAAATAAGAAATGAAAGTAAACAATACATATAGAGTTTTGATCATTTTTTCAAGACTAGTCAGCAAGAAAAATAATACTATGAAAAAATTAAATTATAATAAATTTGATGTAAAAGTGAATTTAAATAAATTAAATGATTTATTTATATTCAAATAATTTATTAAATTTTCTTAAAGTCTGATGATTAATTTAATTTTTACTCAAAAATTAAATTAATAATATCCTTTTTAAATTTAATTTAATATCATATTAAATTAATATATTTTTAAATAAAATGTATTTTATTATGCACAAAAATAATTAAATGAGATTTTGATTATATTAATACTTATTTTTTCCTTAAAAAACTAGATCCTGGTAGATTCATGGCGATCCATTCCCACCTAGGCCCATTCCTAGACATATTGGCCCCATATCAGGCTAATTAGGGAAAGACATACATCCCTTGACCATTTTTTGGATTGGGTAGGACATCCTAGATCTGCTATGATGGGGGGGGGTCGGGTCAAAATGGACTGTTCATCTGTGGTTTTCAGATGATAAGGATTACCTTGGGTTCATTTGACAACATCTTGTGGTCATATCAAATGTGAAGTGTCTGATAGGGGAGGGTTATATTGGTTCACTCTGGTAGAGGGTGTGACTACCAAGGATAGTGTCCTACTAGGCTAGGTTAGTGGTGCGCAATGTAATGGGTTGAATGTCACCAGTGTGGTCAAATGTGGAGTTCGCAATTTTTGTGGTGCTCAAAAGGGATTATTCCCACTGAGATTAGGTTATGTGAATTTGATTTTGAGGACATCAACATTCAGTGAGGATGGGGTATGTGGTGTTGGTCGATGCCAATATAAGTGAACCCAACTTGGGTTTTCCATGTTTTCGTTCACTTGAGGTCTCATGCACAATATGGGTTGATGACACCTGTAACAATTGGAGGGTAGAATCATTTGGTTCAGGTTGGGGTTACATGATCTAGGGTGGAGGGTGGCTCCATAAGCCAGAACCTACAGAAGTTGAGTGGGTGACAAACATCCATAGGTGGGAAGTTTCAAACCTCATAGGAGGAAACTCGACCCTTCCTTATGGAGGGGGATCCCTTTTGAAGGAGTCGAGGACTACTGAGGTGTGGTTTCCCTTGAAAAAGGAGGAGGAAAGCTGCATCACATTGTATTGGGTGGAGGACGTCTTAGGGTCTTCCTTAGGATGACATCTCAAATTATTATTATTATTATTATTATTTTCATTTAGTCATCTATATAATCCCCATATCATTTTTTTGTATATAATTCTGGAAAGGGTGATCCACTGTTTTTATTGTGTTATAACTGGTTTGAGACCCCCCCCTCCAAAAGAAAAATGATTTTTTTAATTTATATTTGTTTTATTCTATAACAATGTGACATATTTTAACACTTAGTAACTATTATAGTGATCTTAATTCAGCTGTAGACTACCCATAATATTGAATTTTTCCAGAATATCCATTGGCCAATTGTTTTAAAGCTATTGAATATTGATATTCAAAATTTATATCCATAAAATAATCCTGAAATAATTTGAATTAAAATTTTTGGATGGTCATTACTTATCCATACATGATCAAATATGTGTTTGGTCTATCCAAATAGAATAGAATTTAAACCTTATAATTTATTTAATTTAAATTATTTTTCAAATTTTTAAAAAATTACAACTATGGGTATGATACCAGTTGAATGTGTGAGGAGCACATTAGAAACTGGTGGGTTGATGATTTAAACTTATTCATCACCTGAGTGACAAAATGGTTGTATCTGGTGATCTGAGACGTGGTAGAGGTCTGAGAATCTGACATGTATTATATAAATCAAATAAATTAAATAAATTATTACATTGTTTGATTCAATGGTGAATTTACCATCCTGATAATCATTATGATATTGTGTATTCAATAAACTAAATGAATTCTTAGATTAGTCACTCTGAGAAATAAATTTTCTCCCATGAACAAGGGAGGTGAGAGTGGAACTCATTTCATTTGAATAAATATAACATAAATTTCGGCCTCCCACCTTCTTATATAGTAGGAGATACACATACCCAAAAAGGATTCCCCAGCCCCTAGAAATAAAATTAAAACTAAATAACCAATAAATAAATAGCTATGAAGAACATAGAACAATATCAATATTATTCTTATTTTATCACATAATTGTCATATATATTAATTATATTATGCGATAATAACAAGTTATTTAACATAAAAAATAATATTTGAAAATATTAAAAGAACTTTTAATATTAAAATAATATTTGTTCATATAATAATTTTACTGTATTCACTATGTAACTTTTGGATAATTCTAAAAAACAATTATCCAAATTACTCTAAACTCAATTAATAAGGAATTTATTTATGGGTTATTGATTGATCACTTAGAAAACAATCAATACATTTAGTGGGTCCCACCATGTCCTACATTTCTATTCATAAGAAATGGGCATATTCATGAATAATCTACTCTATGTTACCCTATTAGACCTTGTGTCAATAGAAGTAAGTAGTATTTGTCGACTATGAGTGGAGTCTTGAAACCTATCAAGGCCCCTAAAGTGAAAAGGAATAGTCCTGACAATGACAACCATTCTATGAACACATGCTGTGTAATATAATCTCCTTTTCTTTAATTATCTCTAAATAATGAAACAATTATGTCATCATCCTTTTTTTGTGGGTTGATATTTCTGGATAGAGTTAACTCTAAATACCTTGGTCAAGGGGTTATGAATGTACTTCCATCTCAGTCAACCTAGACAAATATATTTGTTCCTCAACTCAGATCTGAAAAATTATTTCCTTATTATTATATCTATGTCATACAACCAATGACACACCCAATATAAGCTACATCAATAGGAATTCATTGTACTGGTTTTCCCTAAATCAAAATATGTTATCCAATTGAACAAATTGATGATGATATTGTTAAACCACTACATTTTGGGAAATATTTTTCCAAACTATTTTAAACTTTTTGGTGCTTTTCATTTCTCACAACACTAAATATAGCTTCTGTTATTTGAAATCACTAAGTTTAGTTTTTGATTCAAAAGACAACAAATTAAACTTGTAATATGGTAAAAACATAGATTATATATCTTTACATGAAATAATAAGTTTGGGTTCTTTTACATAAAATTATGAGTACCTTTGATATCATTCATTACACACAAGACCGAGTTTTACTAAAATACAATGTATTATTAATAAAAATATTAAAATATTGTTATAGTGTTTACCTAGAAACAAGAATGTATGATATTAATAATATTAATTAAATCTTCGATAATCAGTATTACACATGTATATAATAATAAATATTTGGTGACCATCAAACTAGAAATGAAAATAAAAAAAATTAATATAGAAAATCACTTACTAGAAGAATATATTTATGAAATCAAACAGGTTTTTCATCATAAAATAAATTTATCCAATTTTTATAAATGACTTTAATGATATATATATATATATATATTAATAAATAAAATATTTATCATTCATCTTATATATTTTATAGATAAGATATATGAATGAAAATAATTTTAAACATAATGAAAAATATATTTCTAGAATGTAAATTTAATACCTTTTAATAGTCTGAAAATACATTTTATAATTCATATTTTTTAATTTATCTTATGGTGATTTTTTAATATTTTTCTAAGATGTTTAAATTTTTGAAAAATAGTGAAGTGCTAAATTTTAATTGAAATTTTCATTTTTATCAAATGTATTACATAAATAAATTATATATTAAATTTGGTTTAAAGTATATTTATAACAATTAAACATATATTAAACCAATATAGGTCATTTAGAAAAATTTCAATTTGAAATGGGATATAAAAACATTTCAAACTATCGAAAATTTTTAATTGAAATCCATGTTGTCACATCCCTTTTATGGGATTAATTTGAAGTTAATTTCTGCCACTTATGTGTTTAGAATTTAGTAAAATGGATTCCATGTTTTTAGTTATAATAATTTTAATTTTATATAAATTACACCATAGTTTATACAAATAATATTTGAGAATGCAATTAAAATTAATTACTGCAATTAAGGTAAATATGAGTCTACTAAGCGGTTAACCATTAATCAGAAAAGAATAAATGAACTAGAAAATTTTCCAAAAGCCATTTAATTTGAATATATATAAAATATACTACATTTTATGTAAACTTTACAACTATTGGGGGAATAAGATGTAAGAGAGACGTCCCAATAGTTATTTCCATTTTACAAGAATGACACTCCTCCCCCGCTATAAATGGGAACTCACCCCCTCACATATTAACATATATAAATACATTTTTCTCAGAGAAACCCTCCCCAAATATCATCCCAAAACACCTCCCATAATCTTAGAGTCCTGACATTAGGAAAAAAAATTACCAAGGTATCTCTTTGGTGAAAACCAGATGGAGTTACCCAAAGAAGAGGTTACACCCTTCCACAATTAGATGTTTTTTTTCATTATTCACCCCCTAATTATTATTATATAAAGGTTATATAATAACATCACAATCATAAATGCACTAATTTTGTTTTCTATTAGGTATTAAATCAATACTCAAACACACGTCCGCCAAATGGGTTGCACAATCATCATTCTTGGGTATGACAAACTACCACCCCACCAACTGATGTCATTCATTCGTCCATTACCACTTTTAAATGGTGGTAATAATGATGAAAATAGTATTTTTATTTGATATTTACTATTTATTTATTCTTATTTAGTTATTATATAACACTGACTTCATGCATTCCATTTTTTGGAAAAAAATGATTACTTATTTTTGGGACATGGGGACTACAAACTCCTCAAACTAATGAGATTCATTCACACGTTACAAGGAACGTATTAAGGACGGGATTTATTTTTTTAAATGTTGGGTATAAATCCTCACTTCATTATTTAATCAACGATCAAATTTTTTTTTCTATTTAGAGGGATACCCATTACATTGCCCGAAGGAACAAGGCCAAGTGGCCTTTATATAAGGCTTAAAAGCCCATTTTTTTCCCAAAGGACGCATCATTGAATAGTATTTCAATGACACCCCTGATACTATAGTCCCTGATATAGTACCACCACCGCTACAGTACCAGCTATATTGCCTCTGCCACTACAGTGTCATCACTACTACAGTACTGCTGCTAATACAGTACTGCTACAGTACCCTGCTATAGTACTGCTACTTTACTAAGAAATTAGCCCATGCCTGGATTTGATCCTAGGTATTTTGGATGCCATACAAGATCCTGTATGACTTGGGTATAGGCTAATTGGCATTAAGGGTGGGTTTAGTAAACATATATGATATATATGAAATAATAATTATAGTGTAATTATAATATATAAATATATAAATATATGTCAAAATTATAATGTTGTTATAATAATTGTTATAAATAAATATATAATGAAAATATATGATATTTAAATCAATTATTAAATTCTATAAATATGTAAATCAAGCTCCAAGTATGAGGATCACGAATATCATGTTAGAAAATATATAAAAAGTAAAGTAGGTATTACTGAAAAAGTAACTTTAACTTGAAATTTTTGATAAATGGTTAAAATAAAGTCATAATAAAATAATATATAGTGTGATATACAATAATATTTTTATGGGAGATTTATAGGAAACTTATATTTATTATATATGAGGTTTGAACTTTTTCGATGAATGAAAATCTCTATGGTAAGGGTTTTTTTGTTCTGGATGGTGGCCTAAAACCAACTACTATGTACTTTATTCATTAAATAAACATATTATCACATGATGATTTTTCATCTATATGATAATGCATTCGATAATGTCCCGAGGATAGTTGTTGCATTAAAAGGTCATAGAGGATCCCTGTTATGATGAGAACCCAGAAGTTCCATAATACTGTTCAGGAATATATGTTCTATGGTCGAATGATGTTATTTGTGGGACACAAATAATACTGTCCATTAGGGGTTAGGACTCATAAAACATTGAGGCACCTTATCATGGTGTGTGCCCTTGGTAATATCTAGGAGGATATTATGAGAACAAGACCCTCCAGTAGTATATCAACATTTCGTAGTGTCATTGTATGTTCATATCTACAGACGTGTGTATTGGTCCTTAGATGTTAAGATTATTATTAATGTGTATTACAACTTTCTTACTTAGATGTATTGAAAAAAATTGGTACAACACTACGTTCGCTGTGAGGTAAGCTACGTTGGGTGTTTCACAAGTAATAACACATTAATAGATAATGCGAGAAACGATTTTCCCCTTCTGTTCCATAATGGATGTAGATATCTCAGGCCCTTTTATGGAATTGATATAGTCTAAGCAAATCAATGACCATTGTAAGGATTGGGAATGTTCAATTCTGGAAAGTCAAAGAAATAATAATCGAGGACATGAGTTTATGACACTAGCATGCAACCTGCATGATTTGACATATCGATACAAAGGGATTATATTACACAGTATAAATTTTTATGAGTTGAAAGGTCAATGCAGCGTCAACTTCATTCTCTTGGGTGCCTTTCCCCATTGCTAGACAATAATCTTGGACTTTAGTCTTACCCGCCTAATGAAAAGGAGAAAGAGACCTAGAGGATCACACAATAAGTGTGTCCATGTATCTCAGTTAAATATTAATTTTACAAGTTATATAATGATTATTTCCTACTGTGGTTTAATAATTATTTATGGATGCCTGGTCGCATTTATTTCGACACAAGTTTTTTGAGAGAATATATTGTGGGCGAAATAATATATTTATTACTGAGTAATGCAGTTAAATTTGTTTAAGAAATAAATAGCCATTACTCAAGGTCTAATAAATGTGGTGGAGGAAATATAGAATCATTGTGCACAACAATTCTGGAGAATTCATTCAAGGACGAATGAACTGCTTCCTCCAAGAATGCTCTCAAGACTGAAAGATATCCTCCTCCATCAGATCAAGGCGATAAAAGACGGACATCACAAGTGTATGTTCTTCTGTTCTAGCACCCAGAGATCCCTTCGGCGAAATCCCGAGATACGTGGAACACGTGTGTATCACCGCTAGAGGAATATTATACATGGATTCTACGATGAAATGATGGATCAAAAGATCATGACTGAAGACATCAATGATGAAATAATTCCACAAAGGTAATTCATGTAATTTAATTAATGTAATAATAACCAACATACGATGATTGTATCGATAATGGTTCTGGGACTCCCTCTATTGTTTTTCATTCTTCATTCTATTCCGAAGATCCGACATTTTACATCATGAAGGGTCTCGGATTGATTATTGTTAACAATAAAATTAATGTTGGGTTACCCACCAATGCACTTTCAATTCACTTGGGACATACAAGTGGTATCAGAGTGGTCATATCGTAGATTATAATTATTTAGTTTTCATTGGTGATTTATATACATAATAATTTAGTTGTATCAATTCATGTTAATGGTTCTTTAAATTTGAATCTCTATATCTGTTCCTCCTCTATCGTTTCTCATTCACCATATAGAAATGACCTTCTCATTTAATTTTTGATTAAAATAAAATTAAGGATCTCATCTAGAGGAGCCAAACGTTCCGGACCATACACACGATATTGCATGGTGTGTATTAGAAAATAAATGCCATGTAGTCTAGGTTCATATATCGGACTGGTCTGCCAGATCAGGTCATGTATTTATCCTATCTAAGTCATTTATGACACTGTGTGTTGACAAGGAACAGGTGGCACATAGTTTCTAGATTACACAACGTGTGGTCTAATGAACAAGGCTTGTGTTCCCTTTGGTTTAGGGTTGGATCGTGTACCTCGTACATGGATATCCCTGCTAGAAACTGTTTAACATGGAAACTAAATGGGGTGTGTCCCACTGAACACTCTGTGTACTCCAAAAATTTACGATGTACATTAACATGCCATGTCCCCAGGCATGTACTTCAGATGAATAGTGATGAAAAGTAGACACCGTGTTTTCAGAATTACACGTCATGTTCTCACCAAAATTACGATGATTTATTAAAATTTATTATTATATTATCCAAACACTTGAGATGAGTACCATGGTGTAGGAGTAAAGATGAGGCACAACATGTGATCAAGGTTGTATATATATGTTGTTTATTTAACATCTGTGTAATGAACGATAATTCATTGGGTTTCATCCTATTTACAAGTTACGTAAAAGGATAATTTTAATTTATTTAAAATTATGATGGATGCGAATATCAAAGAAATTACAATAAGGTTTTATGATAAAAGGATTGATTAATTAAAGATAATTAATTGATTCGAGTGTGACTTATCTTAAACAAGAATTATAAAAAATTCGAATGCTAGTTTTATTTATACGTAAATATCGTTTCATGTATAGATGATCCTAACCTAGACCATGACCTTTGTATGTGAATGTTTTCATTTAATTAATATACTTAAATTCATTTTTTTGTCATGTGAGCCATCTCCTCATTAATATGTAGGGCCTGCACGGCCAAGGATTCATTTATGTAAAAACCCCTTTTACCCACCACCTGCGTGTGAGATAAATTCATATTTAATGGATGGAGCTTCCATGCTAGTGGAGGTGGCTCAAGTCAGGATCCAAGTTGAAACCAATCCAAGGAGATACAATGGTGGACAGGTGGAAAGCTGTAAACACGAACCTAAAATGTTCAAGGTGGTTCTCCCATAGGTCTTGTGTTAGTTAATCAACCTCTAGATAAACTAACCAATAGAACAAAGCTCATGATCATTCCATTTATTTTATTTCTGTCAGTTTCATGGTTTATTTATTGTGGGTGTGTTGTCACAATCACATAATTAATGAAATAAACAAGCATGGAAGATGGAACTAAAATAATACCGACTTATGCGTAAATATTATCTTGACATGGTTAATCAGTTAAGAATATCCCATTTAATATTAACAAGTATGTAATCAAACATTATAAATTGGAAATTTAAATATAAGGATAAAATCATTCAAAAGAAATAGTAAGTCGGTATAACCTTCCATAATCTTGGATAGAATCGAACCATAGATAAAATCACTTGACCAGCCCAAGTTGGGGTGCTTTAAATTATCAAGGAATTTTAACTCAAGATTTTTGGTTGACATAACGTGGTTCACATAAATAGATGACATGAACACCAGGACTTGGTGTGACCAAGAGGAAAATGTTGAGGAAATCCAAAATAAAAGGATTTCATGATTGGGGAGTCAACTCAGCAGATCAATGAGCTGCATGTTAATTTAGTTGTAATTTGGAATACCTACATGAAACACTTCAAGTTTCTTGACCAACCCATGTTGGGGTAATGCAAAGGGAAATATGAATCCTTGGGAGTAGAATATTCAGGCAATATAATATTCCAAAGTCAATGGTGAGGGCTATTGGATTTGGATAAAATAGTGAGAGACTAATAAGTATTAATTTAATTATTTGTCTTAGAATTATAATAATTTACTAGACCATTTATCATCATATTTTTTAGAAATGTCAAGAAAAAGTGACTTCAATCATATCATTGCGGACAATAATCTATAAGGAAAACCTTCTCACTGACACCAATTTCCAGGAGTGGTAGAGGTTTTTATACATCATCCTTCGCCACGAACTAAAATTGTATGAGCTAGGAGAGCCACTTCCAGTTGCGCCTATAAAGGAGGCTACTGATGAGAACTCTCTCTCGACATGAAACACATGGATGATGCCATATATGTTTAGTCATTCATGCTATCATCCATGTATAATGATATCCTGAAGCAACATGAAAAAATCGACGCGTATAGCATGATGTCTCGCCTTAAGGATCTCTACCAAGAAAAGGTGAGATATGAGAGCTATGAGATCTCTAAAGGGGCATTCTTTATCGATTGTATGTGGCAAGCAAGGAAACTAGAAGAGGAACTGCACCCCGAAGCATGGGGATGCTAAAGGGGCATTCTTTATCGATTGTAATCTTTCTATTTCTACACATTGGGTATTAGATACAGCTTCTGGGGCTATCATCTGTATTCGAATGCAGGAACCAAGTATATTTAAAAGGGTTACTAGAGGAGAGGTGGATCTTAGAGCTCCCAATGGCGCAAGGCTGGCTACATTATCTATTGGAGATTACCACCTCTCATTGCTGACTGGGATGATTTTGGTTTTACAAAACTGTTATTATGTGCCTAGTGTTACCAATAACATAATTTATGTATCTTGATTTGATATAGATGGATTTATTTTCATGTTTTTAAATAAGGTTTGTCTCTTTTATAAGAATAACTTATGATATGGTATGTCACATTTAAAAAACGGTTTTTATGTATTAAATTAAAAAAAAGTTTTGGAAATAGATAACGAAACAAACTCACTTGACTCATACATCACTCGGTTGTGGCATCACCATCTCGGTCATGTAATCAAGAAGCGCTTTACTAATCTCTTCCAAGAAGCATATTTAGACTCTACTGATCTAAAACCACTTGATAGATGTCACACTTATTTACAAGAAAAAATGAAGATGGATTTTTTGGGGGGACATGGTGAACGGTCCACAGATCTTCTAGGATTTGTACACACGGTTGTGCGTGGGCCATTTCCAGTAGAAGCTAGATCTGGATATTCTTACTTCATTACATTTACTGATGATTTGAGTAGATATGGATATGTCTACATAATGAGGTATAATTAAGACCCCATAGAGAAATTTATGGAATTCAAGAATGAAGTAGAGAATTATCTTGGTAAGAAGATTAAGAAACACCAATCTAATTGAGGTGGAGAATATCTGAACCAGGAGTTCCTCTATCTTCTATGGGAGTCTAGGATTCTATCTCAACTCACTCCTCCTTATACACCATAGTGGACCAGTGTTAGTAAAAGGAGGAACTACACCTTGTTGGACATGATGAGGTCGATGATGAGTCATGCAGATCTTCTATTATCCTGTTGTGGATATGCATTAAAAACTGCAGCATAAACATTAAATAGAGTACCAAATAATGCGGAAAATGGAATTCCATAAATGTTATAGAATGAAAGGAAATCAACTTTGTCTCCCACACATGTATGGGGATACAAGGCATTTGTTAATGCCTTATAAGGAAACAAACTAGAACCTCAGGGAACAAGGTGTATCTTTATAAGCTATCCCAAGGAAACGAATGGATATTACTTATATAACTATTCATACAAGAATGTGACCCTCGTCAGACAAGCCATTTTTTTGAGAGGGAGCGCATCCTCAAGAATGATTGTGGGAGAAATATTGACTTCAATGAAGTTGATGGTCATGATACACATGAGTTGGTACCGGAACAAGTTCCAAAAGTCCACATGTATGAGGTTCCAAAAACACAAGTTCTCCATAGGATCACAAGAGAGGTAAGGGAACCAGAGAGATTTGGTTTCCTTGTCACCGAAGATGGTGAATAATTATGGTTGGACAATGATGAACCTCTCTCCTACATGGAGGATGTAGAGAGATCAAGAAGTTGCAAGATGTCTAGAAGCTATGAATTCTAATATGTATTCCATGTATTAGAACCATTTCTGGGTTCTGGTCGATGACCCAGTTGATGTAAAGCATGTTTGATGCAAATAGTTATTCAAGAGAAAACTGGACATGGAAGGTCAAGTTAGCACCTATAAATCAAAGCTATTGGTTAATAAATTCAGGCAGCATCATGGAATTTTCTATGATGAATCCGTCTCTCCATTTTCCATGTTTAAATATATAAGAATCATACTTTCCAAAGCAGCATACCATGACTACGGGATTTGGAAGATGGATGTCAAAACAGACATCCATAATGGGAACCGTCCGGAAGATGTCTATATGACACAACCAGATTCTTTTGTGACACCCGGTGAAGTCAAATGGGTTTTCAAGTTGTAGAAATCCATTTATGGATTAGAGAAAGAATCCAGGTCATGGAACATTCAATATGATGAAGCGATAAAGGAATTTGGATTAGTTAAAAATTAATGTGAGTAATTTATTTTTAAGTTGTTCAATGGGAATGAAATATTTATCCTAGTAATATATGTTGACAACATATTTCTTATTGGAAATGATGTACCAGTCCTATAGTCAGTTAAGGTCTTAATGAACAAGTGTTTCTCAATGAATGACTTGGGTGAAGCAGCCTACATTATAGGGATCAAGATCATTCGTGATAGATCCAAGAGACTACTTGGACTAAGCCAGGGTACATACATTGACCCGATACTAAATAGATTTAGTATGGATCAATTCAAGAGGGGATTGGTTCCAGAGTCACCTGGCTTACATCTATCTAAGAAAATTTGTCCCCAGACACAATAAGAGAGATAAAGAATGAGTAATATCCCATACGCTTCAGCTATTGGATCCATCATGTATGCCATGTTATGTACCAGGCATGATGTTGCTTATGCACTAAGCATGGTAGGCAGATATCATGCAGATCCCAGAGAACATCATTGGAATGATTTTAAGACTATCCTTATGTATATAATAAGAACTAAGGATATTTTCCTAGTGTATGGAGGAGATGAGGAGCTTGTCCTTAGAGGGTATCCTGATGATGGTTTTCAGACAGATCAAAATGATCTAAAGTTGCAATCTGGATATTTTTTTGTCTCAACAGAGGATCTGTGAGCTGGAAGAGTTCAAATCATGTAGTTGTCGCTGATTCTACAGTGTAGTCCGAATATCTAGTGGCTTATGATGTAGTAAAGAAAGTCTTATGGATTCGGAACATTGTCCAGGATATTGTTGTGGTGCCGAAGAGTAAAGATCCCCTTACATTGTGTTGTGATAATACTGATGTGGTGGCTCTTGAAAAAGAACCAAGGTCATATCAATGTACAAATAAAATACTCTGGATGTATAACCTCTTGAGGTATTTATATCAATGGGGTGGAGATGCAGTGATTAGAGTGTCCACAGAAGATAACGTAGCAGAACGAATGACTAAAGTCCTATCTTAGAAGAAGCATTAATATCAAGTGAGATCTAGTGGTTTAATGCATGGTAGAAATTAGCTCTAGTCCAAGTGGGAGTCTGTTGGAGTTGGTGGCCTTGAACCAACTACATTGTACATTATTCATTAAATAAACAACTTATCACATCTTGATTGTTCTTCTACGTGAAAACTCATGTCATAATGTCCCAAGGATAGTTGTTTCATTAAAGGGTCATAGTGGATACCTGCTATGATGAGAACCCATAAGTTCCATAACATTGTTCTTGAATATATGTTCAATGGCCGAATGATTTTATTTGATGGACACAAATAATACAGGTCATTAGTGGTGAGGACTCATAAAACATTGAGGCACCTTCTCATGGTGTGCTCCCTTGGTAATATCCAGGATGAGATTTTGAGAATGAGACCTGCCCGTAGGAAATCCACATTTCATAGTGTCATTCAATGTTCCTATCTACGGACATGTGTATTGTTCCTTAGACTTTAATATTATTATCAGTGGGTATTACAACTCACGCACACAAAAATTGTGACGACACACTGTTTGCAGCGTGGTAGGATGCGTTGGGTGCGTCACAAGTAATACTGCATTAATAGATAATGCAAGAAAGAATTTGTCCCTTTTGTTCCATAACATATGTAGATATCTCAGGCCCTTTGATGGAATTGATATAGCCAAAGTAAATCCATGGACATGGTACGAAATGGGAAAGTTCAATTCCGGAAATTCAAAGAAAGAATAATCGAGCCCATGGCTTGATGACACTAGCATGCAACCAGCTTGATTAGAGATATTAAGACAGAGGTATTTTGTTACACGGTAAGCATTCGTATGAGGTGACACATCAATGCGGCATGAACTTATTTCTCATGGGTTCTTTGACCCATTGCTAGAAAGTTTTCATGGACTTTAGGAAATCCCCCCTAATGCCAACAAGAAAGAGACCAAGATGGTGACACACTAAATGTGTCCATGTAACTTAGTTAAATATTAATTTAAAAAGTTTAATAAATATTATTCCCATCTGTGGTTTAATAATTATTTATGTATGCCTGATCGCATTTATTTCGACACTAGTTATTTGAGAGAATATATTGTTGCTGAAATAATATATTTATTTTCGAGTATTGTAGTTATATTTATTTGAGAAATAAATTTCCATTACACAAGGTCTAATAAATATGGTGGAGGATATAGAAAATCATTGTGCACATCAATTCTGGAGAATTCTTTCAAAGCTGAATGAACTGCTTCTTCCAAGAACGCACTCAATACCGAGATAGATCCTCCTCCTTTGGATCAAGGTGATCGAAGGCAGACATCGCATGTGAAGGATCATCCGTGCTAGCACTCAGAGGTCCGTTTGGTTACATCCAGAGATAGGTGGCATAGGTGTAGATCACCGCCAGAGGAATCCTACACATGGATTCTACGACGAAATGACGGATAACAAGATCGTGACCAGAGACATAAATAAAGAATGAATTCCACCTAGGTAATTCTTGTGAATTAATTAAATTAATTATAACCATCATATGATGATCCTATCTTTATGGTTCTAGGACTCCCTATTTTGTTTTTTATTATTCATTCTATTCCGAAGATATGGCATTTTACATCATGACAGATCTCATATTGATCGTTGTTAGCACTAAAATTAAAGTTGGGCGATCAACCAATGCGCTTCCGCTGTGTCCAAAACCTACATTCATCGTCTCTCATTTATTTTTATTATATATATGTTATACATACCATTTATTATTTTTTGTGGTGTATATAATGAACTATGAAATGTTATATCATTAATATACCTATTTTCATGATATTATATTCTTCATGTATCTATTTTATTTCATGGGTATTACGAATCAATGATACCAAATTGGTATCAGTTTTTTGCTGCAATCTCATCATTTTTGAGGATTGGTAATGATTATGGTTCAATTGATGAAATATTATGATATTTATATCAAAAAAACAAATAAACATTCTTAACCAATGTTTATTCATGAAATATTCTGGAAGTGGTATCATTTTTCCATTCATTGCTTCTTAAGTTAAAAAATTAATTTTTTAATTAAATTGTACATTATTTATCACTTCAATTGGTCAGAGTGGATACTCAAGAGGGGGTTTAATTGAGTTCCAATTAAAATTTCTGTTATTATATTTTCTATTTAAAATCCCCCAATTTATAAAGCAAGTTAAACTGTAGTGAATTTATACAAATTGTAAATTTTCACTTATCTTCTCAAGGATTTATTAGGTCTAAGTTAATTTAACCACATGATTAAACTAACTTTTGAAACTAACATATTGATTTAAAATAAGTGTATACACATGATAATTTAACTATCAAAGTAGCTTTAAATTTGTTTTGAATTTCAAAGTAATAGAAGCAGAATATAAATGATATATGTAGTATACTTTAAACAAAAACTAAAGATTCACAACAGATTTAACAAGAGGTTCAGTCTCAAGCCAAGACTTAGTCCTCTCAAATATATATAAATTTGATCCACACCCTGGATCGGGGTTAACAACAGTTTAAAACTGTCCAGGCCATGCAGGGACCTCTACCACAGTTCTTCATGGGAAACAAAACAAAGACCAGGCCACACAAGGACCTCTTCCATATTTGATATGGGTAATCAAGAGTTAAGAGTTTTGAAGTGAGGATTGTGATATCCTCTAGTTTAGTGCAGGAGACAGTGCGAGTGTTATGATATATAGAGTACACCACACTGCTCAGAAGTAAATAAGAAAATAACTTAGAGAGAACCGATATGTGTTTAGAAAGCTCCAGTGATTATCAATGCATCTCTGGGCTTGTTGGATTCAGCAGGAATTCTTCTGAGTCCTTCTATGGTTTTTTCTATTGAAAAATAGAGTGTCGTAGTCTAGATTGGGTTCTACCAGAGTAATAGGATCTCTTGATTCATCATGTGTTCTTTAGTGGTGTTGGATTTCACTCATGAGAGTTGTTTGAAAGTCTTTCAAATATCTTTCTTTCTCAGGATTTTTCTTCTTTTTCAGCACAATGCTCTCAGGAGTATGTAAGTTCTTCTTGTTGTATCGTCACACTTGCACACGTGTATTTCATCTCAATCTTCCTTATATTCCATGAGTTTTGTCTGTAGGAATGATTCCCTTTTCCTAGGTACGAGATACTATTTCCTGACATGCCAACAACTGTCATTAAATAGCATTATTTTCATTAAAAACATAAAATATGAATGTTAGAATTATTGAATTAATATTGAAAAAAAGTTAAGAAATGGTGTCACGGTGATTATGTAAACAGTTTCTTCATCAAGGTATGGTCTTCATGGTATGTGGTTCTCGGTAGGTGATTCACGGTATGTGGTCACGGTATGTGCCTCATTGTATGTGGTCACGGTTTTTCCTTTATGGTGTGTGGTCACAGAATCTGCTTCACGGTATGTGGTCACAGTTTGTCCTTCAAAGTGTGTGGTCATTGTGTTTCCTTCATGGTGTCTGGGTCACGGTGTATGTCTGACTGTGATTGTGTCTCGTACACAATCTGTCTTACTGAGTCAAACATCATGGTGTCTCTATACTTAGACAAATATCTGTATTTATATCTAGATAGTAATGTGAATAATATGGATTCAGCTTTATCATTATATAGTAATAGAACATTAATCATAAAGGCTTGATAATTTAGGTTGGATTTGTGATCATGCATAAGACTTTGTAAATAATAAAGAAAGTAATTAACATCAATTAAATTTGTTATCATTAAGACATGATGTGTGGTTATTATTGAGATTAAAGAGCATTAGCAAGATGTGAAATTAAGTTTGAGATTAATTAACAGTAATAGGATTTGTGATCATTAAAACATGATTAATACATTTGGAGTCCAACAATCTCCCCCTTTTTGATTATCAAAAATAATATATAATCAAAATATAAATGAAATGTAACATTAAAGAAACTAGAATATTTGAATAGAAAAAATAGAGAATAATATATTCGATAATAACATATATCATTATAGTACCGATACTTGTAGTTTTTCACCCCCTTTTGGTATTATCAAAAAGTAGAGAGAAATGAAGTGAATCACTATATTTGTCATTGAAAATGATCAGAATAAAACATACAGGATAAATCAAAACATTAAAAAACAAATGACATCCCATCAAAAATGAAAATAGAAAATTCCCTGGACTCTTCAGGGATCCTCCTTTTCATGTCCTTTATCATCAGTAGGAGCTGGGGATGATGTAGAAGAAGGAATAGATGTGGGAGACAAAGAGGGTAAGAGTAAACCTTCAAAAATGGATGGAGCCAAAGTAGGCGTAGTAGACGATCTAGGCTGTGGTTGGTCAAGAATGACCGGCTGGATTTGAGAAAGATCTTGGATGACTAACATGGAGGTTGAGGCTATGGTAGGTAGACTAGGTCTAAGGGGTGAAGCAGCTGGAGAAACTATAACAGTACTCTTCACCTGAAGAAATGGCTATAAAATATTGATGAAATCAGTAATTATTTCTCCACCATATTTCATAGCCTTTTCAAAATCGTCCTTATTCTCCATGAATTTGTCCAACAATCTGGAGAACTCTTTAGGCTTCTGAACATGAGATTTAAAATCTTGAGTTACTGGAGGGATTTTCAGGTTTTCCACAAGATATCTAATGTGATATGTCATATCACTTTTAGAGAAAATCCGGGTGAGATAAAAATATATTTTCTTGGTGATCTCCTGTTGAGCATCATTGGCTATCGTAGAACGAACTCTAACCAATTCCAATGTTCGATCACTGTTCTTAACTACTTCTGAAAAAGAAGACAGATCCAAGCCACTGAAGGCATTCTGAAGTTATTCCTTGATTATGGATCTCAGTATAAAATCATTCAAAGGAGGAATATAAGGTTGAGCAGAAGAAGGAGAAGCTTTTACGGCTATGGATTGCAGTTTGAGCTATTTCAAAACTTTCTGCAGACACCCAGTGTACTCATCTGTGAGTTTATTCAGATTTTCTACAAGCTCCCCCATTGCGTTCCATCATTTTTGTGTGTATTTTTCCAATATTCTCATAAAAATACAGTATATATGGATGAACTTGATACACAATTTCCCTATTAATGGTGTAATCAGGTGGCTCAGGAGAAACAACAACATGTGCAGGGGAAAAAACCGGAGCAGGCTCTGATCGCAAAGACTACTCATTCTGGAAGTTTGCTACCATACATTTCAGGTTTTCAACATCAGCACTCTTCAGGTTATTTTCTAATATGACTTCTTGAATTTCTTGGATAATCCTTGGTTGAATATTAAATATAATATTTTCCAAGAGAATTGATGCATCTTCTTGACTCAGTTGAGTCACTAGATGAGGTTGAGTGGATAAGATCTTATCAACTCTAGCCAACAGAGTCTCTCCAAAGACTTTTAGATCATATTTAGTCACAATGGAGTGTTGCTCAGGTAAGAGTGCATGTGAAGGTAGTGGAGCAGGTTCTGGTTACGGTTCAGAGACATCTTTAGAGTCAGATTCTGATTCATATTGGTAAAGGGGATCTGGTTCTTGTTCTGGTTCTGGATGAGCTACAGTCTTCAGTTGAAACACAGAAGAGAGATCCATTCCAGTTGTAGTTACTTGATGTGACTCATTCACATCATAAAATCTTGGTAAAACATATTGAGTGTACACAGAGTATGAGACAATATTTTGAGAAGCCACAACAGATCCAGGTTCTATAATCTCAAGGTTTTGAGGTTCCTCCCCCCTCAAATTGTTCTTCCCTTTCATAGACTATAGGCTTAGAAACATGGTCAAGATCAACAGGATTATCTCTAATATCTTCAGTAAACTCTTTCCTTGCCAGCTAAAAGGTAATTTCCATCCTTTCTTCAGTAGAGGTAATTATCTAATGAACCGATTGTTCCACTGGTTGTGCTTCTAAATTGACTTCTTTCTCAACAGGGAGATCCTTTTCAACAGGATCTGTCTCTATGGTTACTTGCTGTTCTAAATCATGAAAAATAAATTTTCTTGCAGTCGTAGGATTAGTTTCTGGATTGATATCCTCACTAGAAGCAAAATATTCCTCTTCTATCAAACCAATAGCAACTTCCTCTCCTTGAGGTATTTCAGCAACCATTTCCACTTCTTCTTCTTCTGAATACTCAGCCACTTCATCTATTTCCAAAACAAGATCATCTAGGTTCTTAGGTCTTCGTGGATAATAAAAATGATTAAACTTCTTATACAATTTATCATTATCTTCAACCCATTTCTTCTACCAGGGGTTCCAGCTAATCTTCATCCTTCAGATGATAGGCATGGATAAGTAGAAATCAACGTCCTCTAACTTTTCTTCATTCGGTCCAACCAATCCTTTGGAAACTTGCCTGGATGAAATCATTGTTGAGTAAAACAAGGAGGTGGATTTGGAAATGACTTTAATCAGCTCACAGATATGGTTAATAACATACTTGCATAGGTTTATCTTATGGCCATTCTTCAAAAGGTGAATCAGGAACACATCGTGATACTTCATTACAACAAAATCAATTTTTCTTGGACTGATCAAATTCTGAACAAATTTTAATAGAAGTCTAGATTCTCCATCTAGCTTTGTAGCTATAACCCTTCTCCTGGTGCTATTACCAGTTAAAATTTCCAAGGAATTTTCCAGATCGAATATATCGGATGATGGAGGAGGGTCTCTCTGGTAGTCTTCACAAACTCCTTCATGAGGAATTCTTAGGCATGCATCCCATAACCTCGAGAAGAAAGAACACTTCTGACCATTGATCCAACTGGTCACCATAAATATTTCTGCAAAATCAAAGGAAAAACAGCACATATTGATAGAATTTAGATACCGACCTCAGGTAAATTGTTCTATCTTCTCCAGGGAACCATTCAACCCATCCTTGTTCTCATAAAACATTCAAAACTAACGACTTGATAGACCGAATCCACTCAGGGAAAATCTCTTTTTCAGGTACAACAGTACGGCTTACCATGTTTGGGTTTAGAGGTCCTTCGGGATCTATCTTCAGTATTCTATTTCATTTCTTAGAGCAGTGCTTCTCAGACGAGGGTGAAGACGGACGCTCCGTCCTTAGAATCCACTACAGGTTCGGGTGAGAGGGAAGAGAATGTTTTCAAGAGTGAGAAGATTTAAGAGAGTGTTCAGTTATGGAATCGAATGAAACCCTTATGTTTTATCATCTGGGAATGTCAAACGTTATAAAAACAAAAACACGGGACATAAAATATTAGTGAAATAAAAATTACCACGATACGTGTTAAAATAAGAGTATAAATAATCTTCACTGTGAGACCGTGAGTAGGAATTATGGTGTGATGAAAACCAGTCATCATGGTGAGATAGTTGGTGGTTGTCACAGTGAGACAATGACCATTCTGTGCAGTCACGGTGAGAGAGTGAGTTGACAGACCGTGAGCATGAAGCAGTAACTGTAAAATAGTGAGCATGAAACTGTAAAGTAAAATACAATAAAGTATTAAACATTAAGATCAGTATGATATCTATTTATGATTAATAATACCAATATCATGTATGATGTAGTCTAATCATTCATAATTTTATGGTTTAGTGAATATATCAGCAAGTTGGTATTCAGTACCAATGAATTCCAAGGTGATATCACCTTTTTGATAATGATCCCTCAGAAAGTGATGTCTTACATCAATATATTTTTTCCTATAATGAGAAAATGGATTCTTAGAAATGTTAATATCACTTTTATTGTCACAATTTATTGGGACATGTCTAAATTGATATCCATAGTCTAGTAATGTGTGTTTCATCCACAAAATTTGTTCAGAACAACTGCTGGCAGCTTTGTATTCCGCTTCTGCAGGAGATAATGCAACGGAATTTTTTTCTTACTACACCATGATACTAGTGACTTTCCTAAAATGTGACATGTTCTAGAGGTGCTTTGTCTATCTAACTTACATCTAGAAAAATCAGCATCAAAATAACTAACTAATTCAATTGATTATCCTTTGGGATAGAACATTCCTAAATTTGGAGTATGCTTGAGGTATTTGAAAATTCTCTTTACAACATTTAAATGTTACTCATTAGGGTATGATTAAAAACGATCACAAATACACACACTAAACATAATATCAGGATGACTATTAGTCAGGTAGAGTAGACTTCCAATCATTCCACTATAAGTGGTTTGATCAACAGATTTACCATCTTCATCAAGATCTAACATACAAGTGGTACTCATGGGAGTGTCACTAATTTTGTGCTATCCAATCCAAAACGTTTTAAAAGATCTCTATTATATTTAATTTGACTTAAAATAATTTTATCATCATTGTGAATGATTTGAAATCCAAGAAAGAATTTTAGTTCACCTATTAAAATCATTTTGAATTCATTTTGCATCATTTTAGAAAAATTAGTATATAATTTAGATTTTGAATATCCAAAAATAATATCATCTACAAAAATTTGTACAACTAAAACATCTTTAGAAATTCGTTTTATAAAAAGAGTAGGATCAACTATACCTTTTGTTAAACCTTTAGAAATTAGAAAAGTACTTAATCCATCATACCATGCTCTTGAGGATTTCTTCAAACCATACAATGCTTTGGATAATTAGAAAATATGATTTGGAAAATGAGGGTTTGAAAATCCAGGTGGTTGTTCAACAAAAACATCTTCAGCAATATATCCATGTAATAATGCACTCTTGACACCCATTTGATATAGTTTGAAATTTAGATGTGCAGCATATAAAAGTAAAAACATAATAGCTTATCATATGGCTACTGTAGAAAAAGTCTCCTCATAGTCAATTCCTTCCTCTTGATAATAGCCTTGTGCAATTATCCTAGCTTTGTTTCTAATTATGTTTCCAGATTCATCTACTTTATTTCTAAACACCCATTTAGTGCCTATGGTGAAGGTTTCCTTATATAATTCAACAAGATTCCAACCTTTATTTCTTTCAAACTGGTTGACTTCTTCATGCATGGCAATCACCCAAAATTAATCATTAATAGAATCATCCATGATTTAAGGTTCAAGATGTGACAAGAAGGCTTGATGTTCAACCTGATTTCTAAGAGAAACTCTAGTCTATGTCCCCATATCTAGATTTCTTACAACAACATCTAAAGGATGATTCTTTAGAATTATAGTTGATCTAGTAAAGGTAGGACTAGAAATTTCAGGTTCTTCTCTAGGTTGGGGTTCATTAGGAGTAGATTTTAGAATAAGCCCAGAACTGGTTGTCTTTAGAGGAGGTTCTTTAGATTTTTCATTAAGGTCCAAAACACTCAAATCTTCTTCAATATTTTAAAGAGAGGTTTTAGACTCATGTGGATCAGTTTCATCAAATTTTATGCGAACAGATTCTTCCACACACTTGGTTATTTTATTGAAAAATCAATAGGCATTGATGGTTAAAGAATATCCTTAAAATATTCCTTCATCACTCTTAGAAGCAAACTTGTCAAAATTATCTTTTGTATTGAGAATAAAGACTTCCCAACGAAAGACTCTAAAGTAATTGACTTTATGTTTTTTATTGCTCCAATGTTCATAATGGGTATTCATAAGAATAGGTCTAATTAAGACTCTATTAATAATATACCAATCTATATTTATAGCTTCATCCCAAAAATAAATAGGCAGGTCATACTCATTAAGCACGGTTCTAGCTATTTCATGAAGGGTTCAATTTCTTCTTTCTACTACATTAATCTGCTGAGGTGTTATAGGAGCATAAAAGTTATGATTATAGCAATTGTGTGATAAATAAGATTCAAATTCATGTTTTTCAAGCTTACAACCATGATCACTTCGTAGAGTTTCAATCTTAAGTCCACTATGATTTTCTACAGATTTGGAGTATTTAACAAAGTAAGAACAAGCATTAATTTTGTGATCTAAGAAGTATACCCAAGTATATCTATAAAAGTCATCTACTAATACATAGACATAGTGCTTCCCATTTAAGATAGAAACTCTTGAAGGTCCAAACAAGTCCATGTGAACTTACTCAAGAGGTTCAAAAGTTGAGACTTATTTGCTTGATTTAAAAGAATCTTTATGTTTCATTCCCTTTTGACAGGGATTACACATTTTTTAATTTAGAAAATCAAGTTTAGGTAGGTCTCTAACATTGTTATTACCAGTTAGTTTTCAAATTGAATGTATGTTGCAGTGTCTTAATCTTCAATGCAACAACCAAGACTCTTTATGAAAATCATTTAATTAGGTAAAAATTTTCTTGGCTAAGGAATTTAAATCAAATGCATAAACATTTTAATTTCTTAAATCAGAAAATACTAAAGCATTTTTAATGTTAAAAACATTTCAGGAATCATTTTTAAATTTGACATTAAAACTATCATCTCACAATTTAGAAATACTTAACAGATTATATTTCTGTCCATCAACAAATAAAACTTTAGAAATTAAAACTGAATCAGTGTTACCAATTTGGCCTAGGTCGATGATCGTTCCATTAGAATTATCACCAAAGTTGACATAGCCTCCATAAACCATTATTAAACTCTTGATTAATGAGTAATCTCTAGACATATGTCATGAACATCCACTGTAAAAATACCATGTTTTCTTGAGGGAAATTTTCAAGCAAGTTTCCTAAAAAAAGGTTTTAGATATAATATGATTTTGGTACCCAGATCTTCTTGGGTCCAGAAAGGTTAGAAATCAAAGCTTTAGGTAACCAAATTTGTCTAATGGTTCTCATATAATTTGTAGAATCAATATATTTTTAAAGATAAACTTTATTTGATCTATAACCAGATGAATAACTGGTTGAAGTATTGGGATTTCTAGAACGTAAACTAGCAGTATTCAGTCCTGATTTAGGAATATATATATTCTTAGTAATCTCTCTCTGTCCAGGTTTGTAGCCTATTCCAATAGTGTATTTTGGTTCCACTTTCATTCCTAGCATTTGAGTTAGTGTATCCTTTCAATTTGTGAACTTTTCTAAGTCTTTTCTAATTTTCTCATTAGATATTTTCAATTCTGTATTTTCCTTTAACATTTGATCATTATTCTCTTTTTCGATAGTAAGTTAAGTTTTAATAGTTGTAGTGAGAGCATGTTGTTTCTTCAATGATTTGTATTTATCCTTAAGTTCATTTCATGTCTCTTCTAGCATATTAAAATATTCTCGTAATTCCTCACTAGTCATGTTTTTAGAATCCGAATCAGATTCTGCATCATCTCTAGAATAATAATAATTTAAAACAGGAGTATCTAAGGTTTCCTCAGATGTGTTTTTCATGAAACACATGTTGGCACGATTCTTTTCAGAATCAGACATTTTAGATTCACTTGTGATGTCTTGAGAAGCACTCTAGGTATCCTTCATATCTTTCTTGTACTTATTGTCCTTGTAATCATATTTCTTCTTGAATTTTAGTTTGGGAAGTCTTCTTTAATGTATCCACTTATATTTCACTCGTAGAAAACAACTTCATTACTTTTATCTGGATTTTTCAAGTCCTTCTTCCAATGTCCCTCATTGTCATACATTCCCTTCTAATTTGTTTTTCTGAAAAATTTCAACTTCCTATAAAATTTCTTAAACATTCTAGCTATCTGTACCATTTCAGAATCACTATCAGAGTTTGAGCTTTCACTTTTTGAACTGTCAGTTTGTATTTGAGATTTTTCTTTTTCCATGTTCTTTGAAGTAGTAGCCTTGAGAGACACTGATTTCCTTTTTGGTTCATCCTCTTCCTCTTTATTCACCCTGAGTTCTTCCTCATACATCATAAGCTTACCAATGAGTGCTTTGATAGGTAGAGCTCCAATGTCACATGAATCTCTGATTGAAATAGATGTGCCTCTCCATTGGTCTTGTAGACACCTCAATATCCTCATAATTTGATCCTTTGCTGGAACAACCTTTTTGAGTGAATTCATTGTATTGACTATCTCATTGAACATGAGATACATATCAGAAATGGGTTCATCAGTTTTCATTTTAAAATTATCATATTTAATAGTATAAGTATTCAATTGCATTTCTTTAACATTAGTTGTTCCTTCATGAGAAACACCTAAAGTATCCCAAATTTCAAAAGCAGTTTGGCGGGAAAAAAATTCTATTAAATTCCTCATCTCATAGAGCATTGTACAGGGAATTCATAGCTTCAAAATTACTATTGTAATTAGTTTTTGTAGGTTCATACAATGTTGTTCTTTTAGTTTCTGGAATTTTATATTAAGATTCTATGGGAGTCCAAATATCAAAACCCATACATTCCAAATGAATTTTCATTTTCAGTTTCCACTGTGCATTGTTTGTACCATTGAAGAAAGGTTGCTTGTTAGTAGCAAAACCCTATATTATATTATCCATAACAAGATTTTAGCAAGTATAATTAAAGAGTAAAAATGTAGAACTAATAGAAATTTAGGATCTTTAAATATGCAACTAAAATCATAGTTGAAAAACAGAGTATTTCAAAAATCATTTAACAAAAACAAATCCTCTGATACCAAATTTTGGTTGGAGTGGATACTCAAGCGGGGGGTGAATTGAGTTCCAAATAAATTTTCGTTAGAATATTGTCTATTTAAAATCGACTAATTTATAAAACACGTTAAACTCTAGTGTATTTATACAGATTGTAAATGTTCACTTATCTTCTCAAAGATTGATTAGGTCTCAGTTAATTTAACCAAAAGATTAAACTAACTTTTGAAACTGACCTATTGATTTACAATAAGTGTAAACACTTTCTAATTTAACTATCAATGTAGCTTTAAAATAGTTTTTTATTTCAAAGTAATAGCAGTGGAATATAAAATATATATGTAGTATACTTTAAACTTAAACTAAATATGCACAACAGATATAACAAGAGGTTCAGTATCAATTCAAGACTTAGTCCTGTCAAATTTATATAAATTTGATCCACACCCTGGATTGAGGTTAACAATAGTCTAAAACTGTCTAGGCCATGCATGGAACTCTACCACAGTTCTTTGTGGGAATCAAAATAAAGACCAGGCTACATAAGGACCTCTTCCATAGTTGACGTAGGTAAAAAAGAGTTAAGAGTTTTGGAGTGAGGATTGTGAAATCCTCCAGTTCAGTGTAGGATAGTGTGTGTGTGTTACGGTATATTGAGTACAAAACACTACTAGAATGTAAATAAGCAAATCACTTAGAGAGAACATATAAGAGTTTAGAAAGCTCTGGTTATTATCAATGTAGATCTGTACTCGTTGGATTCAGTAGGAATTCTTCTGAGTCCTTCTTTGGATTTTCTGTAGAAAAACAGAGTGTGGTAGTCTATCTTGTGTTCTACAAGAGTAAGAAGATATCTTGATTCATCGTGTGTTCTTCAGTGGTATTGGATTCCAATCATGAAAGTAATTTGAAAGTATTGAAAATCACTTTCTTACTTCGGATTGTTCTTCTTGTTTAGCAGAGTGCTCTCAAGAATTTGTATGTTAATCTTATGGTATCGTCACACTTGTGCACGTGTACTGCATCTCAATCTTCCTTATATTCCACGAGTTTCGACAGTAGGAATAATTCCATTTTCATAGGTACGAGATACAATTTCCTGTCATTCCAACAACTATCATTAAATAACATTAATAGCATTAAAACATCAAATATGACCATTAGAATTATTTAATTAATGTTGATAAAATGTTAAGAAACAGTGTCACTGTGATTATGTAAACGATGACTTCTTCACGGTATGGTATTCACGGTATGTGGTTCACGGTAGGTGCTTCAAGGTATGTGGTCACGGTATGTGCTTCACGGTATGTGGTCACGGTTTGTCCTTCACAGTGTGTGGTCATGGTCTGTGCTTCACGGTTTGTGGTCACGGTTTGTCCTTCACGGTGTGTGGTCACGGTGTGTCCTTCACGGTGTCTGGGTCACAGTGTCTGTCTGACTGTGACTGTGTCTTGTACACAGTCTGTCTTACTATGTCAAAGATCACGGTGTCTCTATACTTAGTCAAATATCTGTATTTAGATCTAGATAGAAATATGCAGAATATGGATTAAGCTTAATCATTAGAGAGTAAGATAACTTGAATCATAAATTATTGATAATATAATTGAGATTTGTGACAATGCATAAGACATTGTAAACAATAATGAAAGTAATTAACATCAATAAGATTTGTTATCATTAATACATGATGTGTTGTTATTATTGAGATTGAAGAGCATTATCAAGATGTGAAATTAAGATTGATATTAATTAACAGTAATAGGATTTGTGATCATTAAAACATTATTAATACATGAGGAGTCCAACAACTTCAATAATAAATATGTTTTCTCAAAAAACAATGTATTATATTTTTTTAAAACATCATTAAATTACATTTCATTATTGTTTTCAATGATAAAGATTTTAAATTTTTAAAAAGATTACTTTATAATTTCTCAGTTCTATATTCAGTCAAAAGGTTTTCAAGATGAATTTATCCATTATGTATATGTTTTCAAAGCTATTTTGAAAGAAAAGTTTTTAGTAAAGTTTTCATGATTTTTTTTATGTTATCAAATTTATATTCAATGAAAATGTATTTAAAATGTTTTTAAAATTAAAAAATATTATTTCTAGAGGAATTAAAATTTTCAATATGAAATAATTTTCAAAATATATTTCAAAACCATTATCTATATAAGATGGAATTATTTGATATAGTTATGCTTTAGTAGGGATATTATCAAGTAATATCATTCATATTTGATCTCTTAATGGTCTTTTGATTTCATGATGTTTATATAACTCATTTCTTTTGTATGGGAAAAACATGTTTTGAAAATATTGTTAGGATACTCTTTTATTTTCACTGGATAATCAAATTTAAAAGATATTTACATAAATCACATTTCACTTCCATGGGTCAATCAAGTTAGGAATGAATAATTTTTTTTTGAATTTTTATGATGATATTCATGTTGTGGTTCATAAACAAGGCTCATAATATTTGAGTGCCCAGAATAGTGATGTGTAAGATCATTATAGATTATACAATGGGGTGTCCTAGAATAGATGTAGGTAAGCCTATGATAACATATATGATGTGGTGTCTGCGAATATAACCAAGTAAGATAGTTAGATCTTATGTGATGGGGTGGGACATATAACTCTAGGTAAACCCATTAAAAGTAATACAATGCCAATACACTGATTGAAACGATTTATCTTGTTATAGTATTTCAATGAATTGGGAAAAGTTATATAACTCATAAGATAATGAAAAGAATATATAGATGATCTTGATCCACTATGGGAATATGTATTACCAGATCCACCACAAGGAAAGGGTTGTAGTAGGGGATGGTAGTGTGTCATGCCCAATAGCCATAACCCCATGAAGTGCCCTAATAAGTTATTTTAATGATCCTGCACACAAAGTAAATTATTTTATATTCTTATGTGTCAATGATAATATAAAATACTATTACTATGTTACGATTTCATGGCATATTCTCTTAACTCAATTATTATTAATTTCCAATTAACTACCAATATTTATGCCATGAACCATGTATTTGATCATTGATGTATTGGGTATGATCTTCAAATGTTATTCTCATTTAATCATACATCTATTTCCATGTTATTCTTATGTATCTATTTTATTTTCCCTTATTGAGCATCGGATATCACCATTTTTTATGTTTCCTTTTCGTAGCTTATGAATAAAGGATTTACATTGGAGTACTAAATGGGAATATCATTGTGGGAAACATTGATGATCTTTCACCAAACTAGAACACGATTTCCCTTATTTAATAAGGAACTGAACTTCCATTGTCCTAAAACATGAAAAAATTTTATAATCTAAATATTTATATAAAATTATTTGATATCCAATTATGATGATCCTATGTAACTATAGTTGGTATTAAAATAATGATTTATATAACATTAGGAAACAAGGATGAGAAAAATTTAGTGAGATCCCTAGGAATATTTATAAGGATATGTATAGGGGTTTATCTATGTATAAGACTAAGGTGTCTTATATTTAAAATAAATGTTGATGAATTTGACATCATATATAAAATTTTCATGATTATGTTGTTTTTTGATATGATAATTGTTGCTAACAATATGATTTTTGGTCTAAGTTAATATCGTCCGGTAGAAGGATCTATGTTATCGTTGAATATATATTAGATGTGGATTGTGTGAGAATTATTAAAATCAATGTACCAAGTGTAAATATGATTAATATATCCAATATAGTGGATGAAGTATTTTTTATAATATCGATGATAAAGACACTATGAATCACTACTGAAAGTTATAAGATGTTCTAAAATTATTATTTATATTAAACGTAAGAGGAATGATTAAATTGAGGTTATTTAACCATAGTGAATGATTCATATTTCATATTATATGATTGGGGTATTATGAAACTTTATAATGAAGCCTAATTAATTTTTTTAGAATAAACAAGGAAGATTGATGTGTATATGTATAGTAACCAATTAAATATGTTATATGAATAACGAAGTATATAGTTTCCATTAAGGATTTTAAAAAATATATTTATTAGAGATTTTGAACTAGAAAAGTGATTTGATGGAAAATGATTCTTTTATAAAGGGACGGTTACCCTTAATGTTTCCTAGATATTGTGAAAATTGTATTATTCTTGGATAAAGACATGATTGATATGGATAATTTTAATTTTATAATACTGATTACCATTGATCTTTATTTTTATTATTCGAAAAATTATTCTATATTATCATGGATTATGTTTTAATATATTTTATGTAATTAAACAATATATCACCTAATCTGTTGAATAATAATGCATGTATATTTTTAAAAAAGTATTGTGGTAATTCATGTTATTATGATATTTTAAGAGAATACATGATAAAGGTATTCAAATATTTGGTATGTGAAAAATAAGATATACATTATGATATAAGGATGATCAATGTTAATATGACATTGAGAAATCTTATGACCTTATTTCAAAATATTTAGATATCATATTTCAAATGTATTACATGATTAACCATTTATCGAATTGTTTATGTTGAACATCATATAAGGTATTAGATATTATACTGTTATCTCACCATATGAGTATTTTATCATATTGAATAGTATGTGTTGATAATATTACTGTGATTATAACTAAATACACATGGTATTAATAATCATTCATCTGGATGTTCTTGTAATACTATATTAATCGTAAATTCACATTCATTTCTTAGAGAAAGATATAAAGTGGAAATTAAGTAAAGAATAATCAAAAGTGAGATTGTTTATATGAAAAGGAATAAAATAATCTATATTTAATTTTGTTCTTATATTACATTAGAATTACCACACTCTAATAAAATTATATTTAAAATGATTTATCATAATACATTCACTCCGATTGAACTGATGGTCACCTAAATCATCACATATTTGTGGTTTTGATTTTATTAACTAACAATTCATTATACACTTGATTATTATCAAAGACCTAAATCATGGTCTACAATTTTTTAGGATTTTATTTTACGTAATATCATTAATTCTCACCTATTATATCATATGTGGAAATTTAGTTATGAATTACTTTTGGAAACCGTTAAGTCTCTGACTTCTTTTTCTTAACTGAATTTTTAGTATTTTTTTGTGGGATCCTATGAAAATAATTTTAAAGTATTAAAATATTGATGATATATAAAAATGTCAGGGTGAAATTCATTTAAAGGACTAGAATGTACCACCCTTTAGATTTTGTGAAATATATTTTTTCAAATTAATTTAAATTTTATTGATATTTTCCATTTTCCCAACACATAATACAGCTTCTGTTATATGAAATAAGAAAGATTGGTTTTTGTTCCAAAAAATAAAATGTTAAACATTCTCCACAAAAACAATTTAGATTCTCTTTTGGAATATTAATAACTTCATTCTGCTTTGGTTACACACGATTTCGAGATTTTTGATAGCTTTCATTACACACACGATCTAGTTTTACTAAACTATAATGTACTATTTATAATATTATTAAAACATTTTGATGGTTTTCACCTAAGTGTGGAATGGGGGTTATAAATAAGATTAATTGAATTATGAATACATGGTTTACACAAAAATATATTAATAAATTTTTTGGAAACTAACTAAAAAGAAATCAAAATTAATCCATTTTGAAATTTATGAAATCATTGGTTGCAAAACTATTTTTATGTAATCAGACACCTTTTTGTTCAATAATTGGATTAAACAAAATTTTTTAAATTTTTTTTGTTATATTTATATATATATATATTCAACAAACTTTTTAACATCTATATTGTGTGTTTTATAGACAATATATAAAAATGAAACTAGTTTTATTCATAAATACATATATATTTTTCTAAAAGGTAATTTTATAGACATATAATGTACCATCTATTTTAAAAATATTTTTACACTTATAAATTTCATTTTATAAAATAAAATTCAATTTTAAATGGTAAATTTGAAATTTTTTATGGTTTTTTTTATATTCCTTCACGATGTTTCATTTTTCTTTGAATAGTGAAAAATTATAGATTTAACTGAAAACATCATTTTTTCTATTTTATTTCAATAGATGACTTGTAATTTAAATTATTTTAAAACTATATTTAAAAAACTCATAAATCTATTTATGATAATTATGTTAGTGGAATCATTTTTATATTTAAAATGAATATAAAAACATTTATATCTTTTGAATATTTATACCTTAAAAACATGTTTTCTCATATAGTCTATAAGATTAATTTTAAATTAATTTACTTGACTTATGTTTTCAAAATTTGGAAAAATTGATTCCATATTTTTAATAATTTTAATTTTTAATTTATCATATTGTCAAATTATATTTTCTTAGTAATATTAGTGAATGTAATTAAAATTAATTATATTGACAGGGTAAAAATAAATTTACTTAGTAGTTATCCAATAATCATAAAAGGATAAATGACCTATATAATTTCACTGAATAAATTTTATGGACATATATAGAACATATAATAACTTTTATTTAAAATTGACTATTATTTGGTTACATGATGTAAGGGAGTCCTCCCAACAGTGTTTAATTTTTTTATATTTACTAGAATAAAAATCCTCCTCCACTATATAAGGGTACTCACACCCCTCACCTCTTTACACCTATAAAGAAAAATTTATTATCCAAAAACTGCAAAAAATATTCTACTAGAATCCCTCAATTCATCTTACATGCCTATCATTTTGATGAAATCCAACCATGAAATCCATTTGGTTAAAACCAAAGGAGTTTCCCAATGAAGAGTTAACAACGTTCCACGAGAACATTTTTTTTATTTCTTCCTCCACCCCATAAATTATTACTAGATCAGTCTTATATAATAAGATAAATATCTTAAACATAATTTTTTATGTCTTTATCCTAAAAACATACACACTTTTATCAAATGGGATGTGCAATCATCATTCATGTATATGATGGAAAACCACATCGTGAACTGATGTCATTCATTCATACATTATCACCAAAAAGGTTTTGAATAATGATGGATATAACATTTTTATATTAAATATATCTTTTTTTATTCAATAATATATATATATATATATAATTATTATATAACACTAACTTTATTCCATCCATTTTGGGGGAATATGATAACTTCGTTTGTGGATGTGTGGACTACCACCTCCTTAAAGTGATGTGATTTTTTGACACATTACATGGAATGTATTATGGGTCGGTTAAGTAAATATATATGATATATATTATATAATAATTATATTGAAATGATAATTCATTTAATAATACATATATTTCATTTTATTTCGTTCAGATAGTTTAAGAAGAAATTCGAAGCCACATTCTTGCATACGTACGACCTACCGTCTCCATGAATAGTGTATTCAATTTAATATTTCTATAATTTATAGATTATTATAAATATTTATACACTGAATATATAGGATTTTTAAATAATTTTTATATTATTTAAAAAATTGAAACATCAACAATGCAAAAGTATCAATAGTAACATGTCGAAACATACACGAATAACAAAGTGGTTATTACCTGAAATGAAACATTAACATGAAATTGTTAATAAGTGGGTAATATAATGTTATAATAAAATCATATATGGTGTTACGTATAAGAATATGTTTATTTGGTAGATATATAAAAAAATAGTTTTATTATACATGAGTCTTGAACAAGTATGAATAAATTAATTACTTAAGGTAATGGATTTCTCATATCAATATCATTTCTATGAGGTATATGCTATATTAACCACTTATTGTTGTCATGTAGTTTGTTAAATAACTTATTCCATGTTATATCTTGAATATAATTCATTTAATTATATAATATTCATCATGTAATGTGATCATTACATGGGTATTATAATTCAATGCTTCTAAAGGAGAACGAGTTAATTGCTTCAATCTTATCATTAATCATGATTGGTTACAATTATGCTCCCATTGATGAAATATTATGAAAAATATCTCATTATATGTTATGTATTTTATTTTTCTCTAGTTATTCACAATATCTTAATGTATTGGTATAATTTTACCACTTTTTTGAACATAATATGACTAATAAGATATTTTTAATAAAATCTAACTGTAGTTCAATTTTCAGACATAAATATGCATTCACTATAAACCATGTTTTCTATAAATGTTATCTGAAAATATTTTTAAATGATCATTGATTATTATTTTATATGAAATTAGGTAAATTAATTTATTAGATTCACTTATATGTTTTCAAAGTTATTTTCAATGAAAATGTTTTAAAAATGTGTTCGAGATTAATTTTTATGTATTAAAAGTTGTTTTCAATGAAAAGGGTTTAAAAATGTTTTCAAAATTACATTATTTGATTTCAAGGATATTTTTAACGAATTTTTTTTAAATAGTTTTGTTATTTATATGTTTTAGAGTGGAATGAATATTTTCCTCAGGAAATGGTTTTGGAAATATTTTCAAAATCCTTCACTATCTGAGAAGATATCATTTGATATAGTCATTAGAAACTAGGGATATGATACAAGGATACCATTCACATTATTTTTCTGTATGCTTTTTGTTTTGATGGAATGATTATTATGGAACCCATTTATTTTCTATGAGTAAAACATGTTTCCATAATATTGTAATAAAACCCATTTCTTTTTAATAGGATAATCATGTTTGAAATAGATTGACAGAAAACCCAATTCTTTTATATGGGCTAATCATGTTATCAAATAATAATTTATTTGTTGTGTTTTTATGATGATATATAATATCATTGTAATTTATTCAAGTTGTTGTCCTTATACATGAATTATATAGTGGGGTGGCCTATAAAAACACCTAAAAAATAGTTATAAATTATATGACAGGGTGGCTGAGAATATCTTCTGGTAAACCCATTATATATTATATGATGGGATAACACATAAAGCATTGGGTTTCCCGTTATAGCTTATATTATTGTTTAGAAAATAATAATTCCAAATAATGATATTATATTTAATGAGATTGAGTATCCATGATATCATTAAACAATCCATTTAAAACTTATATGATGGGGTGGCCTATAGTGAAATATGTGCGCATGTAATATCACATTAATTCATTCAGTAAAGATTTAAATATCATATGATAATGATGAGAAATATTTGAGAATCATGAGACGTTATGTAAAGATGTTATAATGTGATATACTATAGGGAAATGGATATAAAATGAGATTGTGGTGTGTCCATCCATGTATGTGTATCCCCCATGAATTGATCTGTTTTGTTTTGGCAATGAGCCTTCACATATATAGAATTATTTTATATGATTATTTATCTTCCACAATTTCTGGTCTTATTTATATGCTATGATTTTATAGATCTTACTATTGATTCCCTTTTGATTCATGTCATATGAATTACCATTATTTATTCTATGACTCATGTATATAGTCTTTTTTATAAAAGTTATTATATTATAATTTTATTCTGATGTACTCATAACCTTGTGATCATTTTATACTTATGTATCCCATTTTTTAACACTTATTGAGAATTTGATCTCACCATTACTAATGTTTACTTTCCATGAGTTATAATGATAAAATTTAATTAAGTGTACTAAATTTGTTGATCATCCTAAAAATCATTAAAGAACTCTCACCAGACTAGAATATTAGGTTCCCTGTTTCCAACGACATTATACTATTACAGTCTTAAGGACTTTAATTTTTTAATATTATGAATATTCATCTAAAATGATGTAATATCTATATATGTTATTCCTCAGTCACTATAGATCTCAAGTTATGAGGCCAATACACATTTCAATAGATAGGAAGAAATAACTTCACCTGAAACATTTGCTGATCCAATTAGTGGATTTGTCATTATGAACTCACCTACTAGATATCACCATGTGAGAACTTCATGATAATAAGTATGAATCATTATGTGTCACCAACACCTGATAGTCATAAATATACTATTTATATTAGTATGATGATCTAGACCATATAAAATATGATTACTATTAATTTCTTAGTATCTCGAGGATACCATTATATCCTGAGATGTTTTATAACATTTTGATATGAAAACAATATATATAAATTACCATTAAAATAGTAGGTATAGAACCATAAACACTCTTACAGTAAGTTTGCATCATGTGTCTCTTATTGTGTCCATGAAATAGTAATATAAAGGTTATGTTTAGTTGGGTCTAAAGAACCCACTATTACAACAAAAACACATTAAACCTACATTGTTCAATCAAACCTAACCCTTTATAAGTAGTTATATTTTATGGAATCCAATTTCAATTAGCAATGTCATCCCAATTCTATTCCCAATATTATAATATTTACATTATTTATTAATTCCCATTATGATTTCATTATTACCATACCCATATTCTTATTAGTAGTTATTTTCTCTTGCTGTATAATTTGGTTCCCGATTAGATTGTCCCTATTATGTCATGGATATTTTATTCTAAATATTGATATGTATTTTTTGAAATTCTTATTCTAATGCATTAAGAAATTATTGGAAATTGTTCGTGGAGTTATAAAGTGGTATTCAAAAAGTAAACTAATTTTATATTACATTTTTTAAAATAAAAGGCTCTGGGATATGAAGAGATTTAAACTAGTTATACATATAGGATATTTTTATTCATTAATATTTTTATACATCTAGTTTTATATTATATAATAACTATTAATAGAAACAAAAAATTCAATAATTTATTTCATCTAAAAATAACGAACATCTCCTTTAATGGAATTCCATGGATTCCATAGTGATATCCTACTGTAATTAGGATCTGAACCCCAGTATATATGCTCAATGTGTGTGCATGAAGGTATTATATTGTATATATGTTCCTTATTATATAAAAAAATTATTATCATTTAACCTGAAAAACTAATTTTGTTTTTTGATATGTGTACTATATGTGGGCCACATAGAGAAGTGTTTATTTTTATTATTTGGGTTTTCAGTTGTTTCCCTTTTGGGATGTCATTGCATCTTCAAAAATGAAATATCATCTTTTAACCTAGTATCTTATTATAGAAATTAATTTTGGAGAAAATAATATGTATTTAAATATGTGTTCAACTGATAAATTACTTATTATGACTCTTTTAGATTATTTCATTTCATATTCTTTTGGATGCTACATCTACGTCTAATTTATTGATAGTCTTAGTAGGGCCTTCGATAAGAAATTATTTATATTTTATTATGATTATTTACATTTGAAACATTTACCAATGTGATTGTTTGAGGACCGTGATCTTATTTCAAGAACCTGTGGATTTGGAATATCATTATATTCTTGAGGAAATTTAGATTGTGTAACATGTTGGGTTAGTAGTGACTTTCACAATACATGCATGTGAATTAAAAAACCTCTTCCTTATTGAATAATAAAATATATTTTAGGGTTTACAAAACCCAAGTGATATCTTAAATTTAAAAATAGCCATGGTAAATAACATAGACCATTCTCATCATCCATGTATTTTTCCAATTTGTTATAGAGGGGAAACTGGGATATCAACACCACATTGCAGACCTCCAAATCATATCTATAGAAGATTAAGAACTATTTCAAAAGTATATATGACCACATTCCAATATCAATGTGAAGTATGAGGGAGTACCCAAATCAAATATCAATATTGTTCTCCACACATAATCATTCAAAATAATCGTGTGATGGAACAACTACTGTGAATAAATTAACATTAGTACATTCCATATCTAGTGGCCACCACAAGGGGGAAACCAATTGAATGAAAAGGAATCAACCATTATGGATAAACTATGATATTTCTTTTATATTCCATCACACTACCAACTTTCAACTCAATAAATGGACATAAGTAGTGGAGAGTATCTATTTTAGATTTTTCTATTCATGATAGTAGATAAAATTAAAAAAATATAAACCAAGGGAACATATAAATGTTGAACTATTCGGTAGTTCCATATCTATTATTATTCCCATCATGTTACCATATTACATGGTGGGAATGTGAAAAATCCTTCGTGTTCTCCCCCTTTCACAACCTTCTATCCAATTTGGATTGGAAACTACTAACAAACTCTAATTGAATTATGATTTTATAATATTTGTGATGCTTCCATAAACTAATTTATTAAGTATTCATAGGTGTTTTTCATAATAAATCATACTATGTATCCCCACATGGATATCAATATTATCATCAAGAGGCTATGATACCAGAACACCACAAAATAAACTTTCTAATGGCCGTCAATTAGGATGATGATTCACACATATTATTCATTATTCAATGATAATTATGATATATTAATTAATTTTCTAAATATATATCACATATGAGATAAATTAAAAACATATATGTGGTTAAGGTAGACAACATGTATCATAGGGAGCATAATGTGTCACTCAACATACCACAATGTGTGTGTACATATGCCTATGGAATTCTATATTTTTTAGTTACCTATCATGCCTCAAGTAAATAAATTAGGTATAATCCACATGGGATATTGATTTATGTATCCAGAATCACATTATTTAATAGAATATGATATATAGATTTATTATATATGTCATGTACCCCTAACATGGTGTCTAGACACTCACTCGACACTCTCTAAGTCATGGACATACATGTCCTATAAGATTATACCAAATAAAAAGAAAACTATATGGAAAAATTATTTATCTATCATCACAATGAAAAACTATAAATAATGTGTTTCTAGACTACATAGTATTTTATAGTGAAATACATTTTCATTAATTCCATGAACCATACAAATAATTTCAATTCAAATTAAATCATCCCTCTATAGGATGTAGGCCTTCCTCAACGGTTAAAATCCAAAAAATATACATAAAATTACTAAAAAAATATGGTAAAAGAAAAAACAATAATTTTATACTCAATATGAATTTTTTCTACTTTTGGGTTATATTAATTCTTTATCATGTTACATCCAAATCATTCTCTAATCCACATCCTCTAAAGAAGATTATCATCATCCTCACATCCACATTTCTCACATTAGTGAAATCCAAAATGTGTAGGTATATTACCTTACATGAAAAATGACTAATGAATAACGTTATTGGAATAATAAAAACATTTTAATAAAATAATATTATGAATTAATTATTATTCCTTTTATGAAAACATAAATATAGTTTCTTCATATTTTGGGTCATAATATTATTTTTTGACTCAATAGTGATGTTAGAATGCCCAAATAGGGATTCATTTTATAAATATCAATAATGAAATTCTTTTAAATTAATAATATTTTTAAAAAAAATTATGTATCCCAGAAAAATATCCTACTTATGAATCTCACAAAGAATCATGTATAAGGATAAAAATCATCATTAATAATCAAGGGAACAACCAAAAATATATATTTCATATTTTTTCTATAAAACATTTCTCATTTTTTCTTCAATAGGCCTAGAAATCATATAGGCAAGAATGTGTTAGATCATATATTGGGAAAAAATGGTCTCTATATTCTACCCACCTTATAACCATTTCATCATAAAAAAAAGATAATTTTCGTAGTGTATCTCTTAGAATCATAAAACAATCCCTTATTTGAAATATGAAACAATAGAATATATGTTACTCAGTATTCAAAACATAAATATTTACACATGGTTATATTATGAAACCCCACTCAGTTACACCTCCATTAATTATTACTATGATTTGGGATTCCACTTATGAGTTTTTTATTCCTTTAAAAATTCTAATTAGGCTAAACACACCATATTTGTATCTTCTGATATCATTCAAAATAAACATTAATAAATTCCATCCTCTAATTACATTGAAATAATTTTCCTAAAACTATCGGAATCCCAAAAATGATATCCTAAAATTTTCCTACAAATATCAGTATGACTAAAAATAGATTTTAATACCAATGATTTTCTCACAGTGGAATGAATAAATTCATCTTCAAAATGGGAGTCTCCAGAGACTAGCATTCAAGGACACTTTAATCGAATTAGTATTATTTGAATTGTTCTTAAACATGATGTCAAAACTGAAGGATCTATGAACAATTTAAGCATTCAATGGGTCATGCACAAATTTTATTTAGATCATGATCAATAATCATTCTGATATTTATCCAGTGATAATCATTTTGACTAATAGAATTGAATAAAAGAATAATATTCAAGGGATATAATTTCATAACCATCACATCATTATGAAATTTTATTTATAATTAATTTAATAAAATAATTATTATATTCTGAGAATTATTTATTTGTTTATGGGCTTGAAAACAAACCAACATCGTATAGTAATTATGTTTTAGGAATCAAGAGTACATTTCCTCTAGTAGTGAGAAACACGTGTTCCAAAAATCTCATAACATCACCATTAGAATATATGAGTGCTAGAACATAAGATCATATCACTTTTCTTGTTCTCCATTGAGCACCACTAGAATCACATCCAAACAATTAAACTTGATATCTCTAAACTATAGTGTGGGGGTTTGAGAAATAGGGCTCTCTATTATTTTGAGAGTTCAGGGATAAGGATCTCTCTATGGCTTGAGAGGATTATTTATGGTAGTCATTGTGCACACCAAAAAAAATATTTGGTTCGTCTGGAAGAAAATTTAATGTGTATTTAATAACATAGGGGTTGGGAAAAATAAATTATCATAAGGTCACTATAATATTTACATAATCCATTATATAACCTGATCTCTAAAATAAAAAAATATTATTATTTTCTTGATATGTGCTTAAATTTTGAATTAAACTAAGTATTAGTTAATTAACTAATTTTCAATATTTTTTTATATATTAATGGGTCTAAAAAACTAGCCTATCATTCCTTTACAATATATAGCAGTCCTCGAATAGTGACTATTTCTTTAATAAATAAGTATTACTGTATTATTCACTAATAAGTAAATATATTTTATATTCACAAAATAGAAGATAATTTTTTTTAAATACTACACTGACATAATATACTCTCGAATAACTTATGATTGAATATATGAAATAAAGAATAACAAAATTATTATTAAACCATGTGATGGAATAATATTTATTCAAATTTCTAAATAGAAAACAATATTATATTAATTAACTGAGAATCTAGATACACATAGGGTTTGACCCTATATGACATTTACTCAGTGTAATTGGCAATGTAGCCTAATTTCAATGATTAACATCTTGCAGAACACCGAGAGACACACATTGAAATAAGTTAATGATGCATTGACATAATACCTCATATAGATGTTTTTTGTGCAATGAAATCCCTTTATCACAATATCTATAATCAATAATGTTACATGTTAATTCCATGAACCTATATGTTTGATGTCTTTTTCTTTGAATTTTCAGTAGTAGAACATGCCTATAGAAATCCATGTATTTGAATTTATTTAGGTTATAAAATTTCCATAAAAGGTGATGAGATATCAACCACCATTAATGAATAGAATGGGAAAATACTTTCTCACATTATCCATTACCGATATATCACTTGTTACCCACTAAACATATCCTACCTCACCGTGAACATGTCTCATCATGGATTTCATTAATAAATCAATGTATGTGACTTTTAATTATTTATAATAACATAAAATTATAAGTATCATTTCAAACATATGAATATAGTAATATTGAATGAATCGTAGAATTTTTGTTACCAATTGGAAGGTATCATTCTCATAATATCTTACACTAGATATTACCTAGGGAATACACCCCGAGAAGATGATTCAATGTTCTATGTGTCCCCACCACTAATAAACTATATCATTTATCCCTAAAATGATATCATTTGTCCATATAAAATATATATAAGAGTAATTTCACATCACATCTATATTTTCATTATAGTTGGGAACTAAAAATGACGTTTTAGTGAGATAGATAATCTTAAGAAATTATCACATAATATATTATTCAAACGAAAAATCATGATGTTATAAAGTGTTTTTTAATATTATAAAATATGATTAAATTTTATCATAAAGTACAATGAATTTGGTGAGAGTGCACCAAATCCAACATAATCCCACTCGCACTAGATCCAATGGATAATAACCTTCAATCTACTAGCTCTCACAAGATACTATTGCTTCAAATGAGATAGTTCTTTGGTAAAGGGTCTACCATGTTATATTTTGTAGCTACCCTACATAAAACAAATAAACCCCTTTCATTCAAATCCATCCAGAGGTGATACATATGTAATATATTCATTATTTTTTGGTGTGACCTTGGTTGCTTCCCAAGATCCACCACTGTAGAATTATCAGAATACAACGTGATACATTATTTATTTCAAGGTTCCACAAAAAGATTTTGGGCATTGTTTCATATCCAAATGGATTCCTTGGATACATACTAGTCTTATATATATTCATATTCCACTATATAATTAATTAAAAAAGTCTTCATTGAACACATCCAACTCACATCTCCACCATTGAAATAGAGAACATATCCCAACTGTGACTTTGAATAATTCAGATATATTTCAAAACTATCATTTGTATAACCTTTGATTAAAATCACATCAACTCCACTATACTATAAGAATATATCCTTAGTTCTTTTCAGATACTTGAGGATAGACTAAATAGGATACCAATGATTTTATCATTTATCCTCTTGATATCTTCCTACCATGATGAATGCATAAGAAACACCATGTTTGATACGTAACAAGGATCACATGATTAATACTATTTCTAAAGTGTATGGGATATTAATCATTCTATCTTATTTCATATTTTGTTCGAGGATACATTTTCATAGAATGATGTAAACCATGTGATGTTTGAACTAACCGAATCTTGGATTATTCCATAATATATTTTAAGTATATGGTAAACAAATTTACAGTCATGTAATCTAATTACCCTATTAGATCAATCTAGAATGATCTGGATCCCTAGATTATAGGATGATTCTCCTAAATTTTTTGTGGAGATCCAATTATGTAAAAAATCTTTATAGACTATAATAATTGTATATTATTTTAAATAAGTAAAATCTCATTAACAAATACTACTACGATAATGAATGTATTACCTCTAAAAAACCCAAAATCAATAGGATCAAATTCATTCATAATTAAACCAAATTCATTATATCCACATCAAATTTAATGTTACAAGACGCATATTCATTCTACAATCCATAAATTGATCTATTCAACATGATTTTTTAATCACCTAGAGTTACAATCCCTCATTGTTGTGTCATATATACATATTCCTAAAGGGTCCCATTAATGAAATCATTTATCATATCGACATACTAAATTTCATAGTAAGGGTAAACTGATATGTTTAGTAGAATTGTGATGGATTTAAAATTATAAACTGGTTAAAAGGTTTAATTACATTCAATTACTTTACAATGTTTAAAACCTTCAGCCACCATAAATGATTTATATGTCTTTAGATTAACCTTATTGTCATGTTTTCTCTGGAATACCAATTTTCACCTAATGAAATATACATCAACTGGAACATTGACTAGAACCATAATTCATTCTAAAACATTTATTACATTTTAGAATTCTTGTATTCTATCCATATTGTAGCTTCTAATATCTCTACTACATTTTTGTAGGAGAGAGGTTCATCATTTTCAACCAATAATGAGTGATCATCCTCTATGAGTAAAAAATCATATCTCTATAGTTTTCTTACAACTCATGTGATCCTATGTAGTACTTATGTTTTAGGAACTACTTCTTTAATGGGGACCTAAGAATGTTGTTCCCATATTTAGTATTGTGTATGTAGAGATTCAACATCATTAAAGTCATTTGATTCCGCTCTATCCATTTTTGAGGATGTTTTCAACATCAATAAATACAGGTTGTCTGATGAAAATCACTTTCTTTTATTTAGGTTTTTTCTATATCTTATCCATTTGATTCCATTGGAAACTCGATAAACATACAATTTGTTACTCAAGGTGATAGTTTGATTTCTGAAATGGCCTTAACAAATTATTCATATCCCTATACACATCTATGTGAGAAAATGGGTTTCTTTCCACCCCATAACTGAAAGGGAATTCCATTTTCCTCTTTATACAGTACTAGGTTTAATGTTTATGTTTTAGTTAGTAAAAAAATTCTTGAGAAGGATAATGGAAGACCTGAATGAGTTATTATCTACCTTACCATGCCTAAAATGGTGTCTCTCCTCCTTTCAATAAAACCATTCCACAATGGTGTTTATGGTGTAGTTAATTGAGATAGGATCCAAAACACTTATAGAAAATAAATAAAAAATTCAGCAAGATGCTCGCCACCTTTATTATATCAAAGCTTGTTTATCTTATTTTAATGATTCTTATAATATTAATTATTTATTTTCATTAATTTATAAAATCAATCGTACTTATTCCTCTTCACGTAGACACAACCATATTTACTCAAGTCATCAATAAATGTTATGAAGTAATAATAATCACCTCTAGATTCTCCAGGAAATAGTAAAAAAAGTTACTATGTACCTATCTTAGATACCTTTTGGCCCTTTCACACCATCCACCATATTTATGGTTAGTAATTATTCCTTATAAACATTAATGAAATAATTAATGTGGCTTTAGTTTAGATGATTGTAAATAACCATATTGACAAATCCATATTAAAATTTTCTCTTATACATAACCAACATGATGATTCCATTTTTTGATGTTATATGGGCCGCATGAACATGATTCCTTATCAATTGGTAATATATAGATTTCATATTTAAATACATAATGATCATTATTTAAAATCACCATAACATAACATATGATGTCTTTATAAATGAAACAACATTTATTTCTAAACATGAAAATAACGCCATATTCATCTTGGCATGATACAAAAATAATGTTATTGTTAACTTTCCGTTTAGAGTAACAATATTTTAAAACCAAAATCATTACCATTGGAAATAAGTTGTGGGGAAAAATAATTTCTAAAGTATCCAACCTCACACCATTGAAATCAAAAAAGATCCACCTCAACTCTCGTAATCATTAATAATTTAATTGGTTTATTTATTTGGACATATATGTGATCACCACAAGCTATATCTAATACCCATAGTGTAGATATTGAAATATTACACTCGATAAAGAAATAAATATTATCTTCCCTTTCCTTCTAGGTAAATTTATTCATCCGATGACATTTATTTCCACATTCAAAACACATTGCCCCAATTTTTATTCCCTACCTTGGGATCATTCTATTCTTCAGAGGATGATTATCTTGAGATTTATACTTTTTGTGAGTCGGAGTCATCTTTTCGTTCTTCATAATTTTCTTATTCACCATAAGGACCATGGGTTTTTATTGAACCATGTACTTTTCAACTTTTTGAATCACTGTAACCATTTCTAAATGTATCTTCTAATTGTTTCCCATATTGTAATAAAAAAATGGACAAGGTCTTGGGTAGTGATGAAAATATGATATTCATGCACAACTCATTCATAAATTTAACCCCTAAGATGTATAATAATTCAATGCATCTAATAATATTAACTAAATGGTTATGAAATAGTTTAGACACTGAAAGATTATTTATAAGAAACTAGTGGATATCTCATATCTCCCTTTTCCAATAATCTTTTGATAGAGATACCACATGCGACACATCATGCTATATGCACCCCCATACTCATGATGATTTAAAATATCATTGGTCATTGATGATATATTTAATTAAAAAACATATGTGTGGCCATTCAATTGTTTCTCACATAGATAAAACAATTGATCCCTATCCTCTTATCTAGATGCTATAAGATTTGGTTCTTTGAGCCCTTACTTTTTCCTTTAACGACACATGATAACACACATGCAACTATTCCAATCATGGAAATTTGTTGCATTAATAAGGTTATATTTATAAATTATGGATCACAATTAGATGTTTTATGTTATGTAATAGTTGATTCTATAAATAATATGTTCATAATTTTAATAAAATATCTGCTAAAAATTAGACATATAAATCAATATTATATTTATTATCCTCCCACTATTTTATTGAAACCCAATATTCCTCCACATTAGTTTTAGAATATCATACTACATGGACATTATAGTAAAAAGGAACTATATTCACATTCTCATTACCACAATTTTTTTTGGTCAAGTTACATGAATGTTCATAGATAGGCATTCCAAATTCCAACTACATTAACTCATTGTTCCTTGATCTATTGATTGGATCCCCAAGTACTGAAATACTTATATAGTATTTCATTAACCCTTGCCTCTCAGTTACACCATTTCTATATTTTGAAGCAAACCTTTTATTTTAATTAAGATATGTCAACCAGAAAAATCATGTTATAATTCACAAATATTCGAAAGAACCCCAACATTAGCTGGCCAAGTACTTTTAACTATGGATTTATTTTAACTGAATTTGTTGAAGGCTGTACAGACTAAATATATATTATTGAAATTTTTTAATATTTTAATGGAAGATTTACAAATATAATATTTATTACATTCTTGTTAATATTATGTAGATTTAATTTAGAGATTAACTATTTTCTTGGATAATATTAATTCGTAATTCAATTTATTTTAGTTTCATCATTCATGCTAGTTAATTCATTAATTTTTCTGATTGGGATAGTTCATCCACAACTAATTTACTATGGAAGATGACATAAATAAAATAATAAAGTGGTTTGACCATGGGATTTTAATAATTGTTAGTTTGTATAGAGGATGATAAACTAACTATTGATCTTATGGAAAAACATCTTGAACCAACTAAGGTTTGTCTTATATCCTTCCACCTATAATCCTATATATTCCTATTGGATTGGTTTCCCCATTGCTCTAAATTTGAACCACCTCCAATAACATGGGTGCTCCATCCATTAAATATGATTTACTCACTTGGAGGTTAGTAGAAGGGGTTTACATAAAAGAAACCATGGGCATGAAGATTGTCACATAATAAGATGAGAGATGGATCACATTACAATAATTTTATTTAGTATTAAATTAAATGAATCCAAAAATATAAAATGGGATGGTCTGGGCTCAGGATCATCCACACACATGGAAAAAATTACACATTTACTAAAATTTGGATTAAATTAGTATTCATTCTTACTTATGATTAAACTCTCTTGACTCATGTAATTATCTTATTTAATTAATAAATTATTTTATATTAATTATAATTTTAGTTATTGATATTCTCATTCTTCGTGATTGTAAACAAATTAACAAAATATTATTAAAATTTACATTAAACATAAATATACTTTGGAGGAAACATGGTGAATACCCCTTCATATCTAATATACATTAATCATTCTCATATATTTTTTACTATTATGACATATGGAATACATGAAATGTCACGTACTTTCATGATTTATACTATCAACTTAATTATTACTTGAATCACATGAATTTTCAATCTCCTATTATACATTAATGAACATAGAGTAATAACTATAATATGGCTCAAACATGATATACAGATCTGAACATTACGATGAAATTAATTTGGAATATATATATATATATATATTAGAACCAATTTCATGGAGTGTCCTATCAACCTAATGAACCCACGAAAGAACATGAAGATAAGGTTTAAAAAACATAATAAAATAATTTCATTTACATGAAATTTTCTATAAGTACATGGCATGTAAAAATGAGCTACAAGAAATGTATGTTTCTCACCAACTATCTAAGGAACACACCTATGGAATTATCATATAAATTGTGACTTAGTAAAATTAGAGTAATCATTGTATACAAGGGACACCTATCTAGTGGTATCTGAGTTAAACAATCACCAGTTAGGTATGCCATATAAACCAATACAAGGCCCATCTGTGACTGTTGGACTACACGCCATTTATATGGGTTACACGACATATACTCTTGATGACCATGTGGTAGGTTGTCCTAGTCAATAGGTAGTGAAAAATTAAATGCACCTCCTGTATTAAATGAGAGTGGTTTGAAATAATTCTAAATTAATTTTTGGTGCATTAAAAACCCAATCATGGAATGTAGTTTCGGTTACACATTGTGTACTCTTGTGTTATCTGGCCATCGTATGAGTTAATTGATTTTATTTCTATAAAAAAGTTAATAGATTTGATTAGATCTCTAAGAAATGAAAGTGGAATAAGTCTATATCTCAATTTGTATTAGTGAATGATTAAACATGAATTGGAAAAAATGAAAAAATGAAAGAATCAATAAATGATCTATTAATGAATTATAAATAATTATGTGACATCTCTGATACCACTTTATATTTCTAGGCCCAGTAGAAGTCTGTATTGGTTCTTTCCCACATTTTATTTTTTAATGATTTATGATCAATTTCAGATTTACACAATTATAAAAATCATAATCAAGGTAATTTAATCAAAGAAAAACATGAAAATGATATAATTAATTCCCCGAGCAGAAGTCATGAAAAATTATTTATAATTAATTTAAAAAAATTAGAGTTACCCTGTGAGAATTATTTCTTCATTTATGGATTTTAAAACATATATTTATTGTGTAACACCCCATGATTTCATAGTGTATTATTTATTCAATATAATTCAATAACTTGCACTATACGCAACACTGTGTTAAAGCGCACCATGACTTACCAAACTAGCCGTTATGAATAGTAATACATAATTTTTGAAATTTTCTAAATTCTATCTCTCAAAATTGACTTTGTTTTTGGATTCGTAATATCAATATTATCCTAGGGTGAAATTTTGGTACTTTTCGGAAAACATTAATATTTTGATGAATAGTGAAAATTACTAAATTTTTATTAAAAACATCTTTTTTAATCAAAATAATTAATAGTGATAAATTATGAATTTCAATGGTTTTAAAGTATAATTAGAATATTGTTTTACCATTTTATCCAATGGTGTTCATTAGAATTAATTTCACTTTGAAATTGGACCTAAACGATTGTCAATCTTTTGATATATATTGTTTCTTAAAAACACGCTATTTGTTGTGACAGTGGGAATTAATTATAAAATTAATTAATGCAACTTATATGTTTGAAATTTTTTGAAATAGAAATCATTTTTGAATTCGGAATATCAATTATATCTTTGGGTGAAATTTTGGCATTGTTCTGAAAAACGTCAATTTTTTATGAATAGTGAAACTACTAAGTGATAGTTAAAAAAACTGAATTTTTCATAAAACGTAATTTTAACGCTTCTGTGAATGGAATTTTGAAAATTCAAGAGACACGGTTAATATCAAGAAGTAAAATATGGTTCAATGAGATGAAAATATTTTTTGGAGAATAGTAACTTTTACTTTTATTTACCACGGTTAAAAGTAAATAGTGTAATTAAGGGTAGAAATGATATTAATATTACACTAACACATGTCCCAATTATATTGTACAAGTTAATCTCGACCAAAAACAACCGTAGGAATAAAATATTATCATTTAGATCCACTTGGATTAGATGAGGACATTTATTATTATTTAATTCACAGAAGTGTTAAAAAAGATAAAATCATAGTTTATTTACTAATTCATTTTTAATATAGGGTTATACATAAGATAAATTCGATTGTAAATATTCATTAGAAAGTTAATACGATTTCATACATAATGATATTTTATTTATAATTCTTAGACATTAAATAATTTAATTTATTTATTACACAATGATGATGCAGTAATTATCATAATAGTGAAAAATTATAATAATTGATATTATAAATACCAAAATAAATATAATTTGAGACTTTTAATGAATTAAACTAATTTTCTATGATGATATTACAGATTAGGATTGATTTAATTGACTTTTTTCTAAGTAATCATTCTGTTATGAGTTACAAAAAAATCAACTATTGAATAGTGTAAAAATTGACATAAAAGAGTTTTTAAAACAAATATTATATTATTAATTGATATTAAATTCCTAAAAATCTAAGGATCGGCCAAAAGACTTATATCATGATAGGTGTATCATTAATGGACCACTTTGGGGTCTCTTGGATGTATATAGTATGTTTATTAACTATATAATATAAAAATACAAAGTGACATGGTAAATGTCAAACTAATTAACTAAGAGTTAAAACTAAAAGATAAGGTTATTATAGTAACCCAAACCTATATAAATTCTATTGTATGAATGGTTTTATACCAATACCCACCTTAACCATTGAATAATCAACTTTGGAGCCATTTGAAACTGAATATGAATTTATTATAAATTAATATTTCTAGCTTTTCCAAACGTGCCCCTCACCCCTCTTATAAAAGAGAACTCCAACTTCTTATTACTTCACACCTTCAATGCCTTTTGGTTCGGCCAAAATCTTTCCAAATACTCTCTCAACTTCCCTCACTACAACCTAGAGTCCTTAGTTTGATCAGAAAGCCAACCTACGGAGCCCTTTTGATCAAATCAAAAGGAAGAACCCAAAGAAGAGGTAATGTTGTCACCACCCTTTTTCAAATTCATTTCTTTTCCCACTTCTAATTTCCTTGTTATTACCATTCTGAAATAACAACTCCAGTATGTTATATATACTGTGATGTTATTATAAATATGGTGCTACCATATTCAGTATTCTATCCACCCTTTTAATAACATGTCACCATACGTGCATACGGACGGCTTACCGTCTCCACGTCGTGGTGTAATTGTTATTCAATATATTATTATTTGGATGGGTATAATAATGATGTGTAACTCATTTAAATAAAAAATATAACATGATAATTATTATGTATATATGATATACTATCCAATTATATATTATTTTAATATCAAACGAATGGTAATGTCGCTCGTGCGTACGTACGGACTACCGTCTCCACAAACGTGATGAGATTCATTCTCCATCATATAAAATCAAGTATAATTATCATTTGATGATTTAAAAATACTTTTTAAGGACTTTATATCATTCTGAATATGAAAAAGATACAACCTAACCGTTACAAACATAGCTTACATAACAAAACGTATAAAAGAAAACGAGTAAGTTAACACCCGAAACGGTGATAATACTAAGATATTATTAACAATGAAATGTTAAAACATCATATATGATATCATTAATATATATGATTCTTTTATAATTTAATAAAATTTATTTCACCATTATACAGGAGTTCAACCTACACTCAACTAAGGAAAAGTACAAGGTAAGGGTTTATTTCACAATCACTTCATTATCTGAGGTTGTTTACACGCAGTTATCTACTGGGATCTCTTTATCATCCACATCAATGTTTCTTCGAAATGTATTTCAAAACATTTTAACTATTTACAAAGAATATGGGTTAAAGTCATTTATACCATTATATTTTTTAAAGGAATCTTTTCGTCATTTTCCAAACAAGGCACTTTTTACCTTTCGACAAATTTAAGGTAAGAATGTTTTTTAACATATACGGCAGGTGTGGCTATTTACCACCGTTATAAAATCGTCAAAGCTTCCCTTACAAGCTTATTAGAATAGTTTCAAAGTAAATGTTATATTTTATAATTATGTGACTATTAAATGATTTCAAAATGAATATTTTAAAAAAATTTGAAAGGTACTCTTTATCAAGATCATAGTTTTAATTGTTTTAAAGATTTATCTTTCTAAATATTTTTAATTAATGTCCATGTTTTCAAAATGATTTTAATGATTTATTTATATGGACATGAAGGTTTTGAAATGATATTTCTTTTAAAAAGTTTCAAATTGGTATGGGACACTTTTATTCAAAAATATCTTTTAAATTCATTCCTTTATAAATGTGTTACTTTTCAATGATTTCGAGAAAAGAGATATTTCTCTCAAATAGTTTTGATTTCATATATGTCAAAATCCTTTGATGGATTTTAAGCTTATTCAAATTTGATTTATTATGATACAAAACATCTATATTATATTGAAGGTTTTTTGATATGTTTGACTGTGGATGTGCTATTTTTATAAGATTCATGGTTTATGGTGAAAATATAGACATTTCATATGCTAGTGTTAATACCAATGTTTATGTTATGTTTAAACCTTTTATATGGGAATGAATTGGACTTAATATGTGACGGGTGGAGCCCGATATAGCTCCTCGATGCATCCGTAGGTATCATGAGACAAACTAGTGTCTTGGGACATGGCCTTGTAAAAATCATATTTGTAGTCTTGGCACGAGGCCTTGGCTATGTGGTTATGATAGTCTGGCATTATGAATTCCATCATTATGAAAGTGGTTATTTATATTGCATGTGATTATTCAATTAGTAGAATATACATGTGAATAATTAAATGACATTATTTCATTTTACTTTTGCCATAATATGTTGAAGTTCATGTTTAAAAGCCTTTTGTTTTAGTTATACATTGCCTTAAATTTTTATTCTTATTTATGAAAGTTTCCTCTTTATTGTTATCCTTACTGGGCATTTGAACTCACCCCTTGTCTATGTTTTATTTTTCCCATGATGTGAATTAGTAATTTATGAATGACCTGCAGGGATAGTATGTGGGGATATGAGTGTGGAATATGGAGACAATATATTGTTGTAGCTTTTCACTTATTGATGTAATGTAAAACATTATGAATATATCTAGTGTTTCCAAGGCTACTAAACCAATCGTTCTTTAGTGATTTGATCTTTATCGTGATCATTCCAATGTTATGTAATAATGCACCAACACTGGGTAACTGGGTTCGGGGCATTACACTTCGTATCAGAGGAGGTTTAGTACAATCCTTGGAAGCTAGATTTAGATAAACTCTGATTAGAGGACATAGACCTAAGATGAACCTTGAGGATTAGTATAAAATAACTTCCTAAAATTTTGGTATTGTAGAGATTTTGTGAGTTTTCTGAGCAATACATCCCTATCTGGATACGAGCAGGTAGAGGCGGCTCTGGCATAGATGTAGCTAGGGGTAAAACCCGAAAACACCACTTTGAGCTAAACTAGAACAGGAACTAGTGCACGACAATGGGCCTTGCTGCACTCTTGGTTACGACACTCCTGGGGGATATGCTTAGGATAATTCTCAATTTCATTACAAACCATTATTTAGGGTTTATGAATATATATTTCCTCAAATGAGACATTTTTATGATTATGGATTATATCCATATACTATTTAATTTATGTTATGTGTTTTACAAGTTTGGGATTAGGTATTCTTATTCATAAACTAATCTAGTGTATTCCACTGTTTAGAAATGGATCCCAGTAGAAGGAATGATAACTCCAGCAATGCACATGATCCAAATAGAACGAAGGCACATATCTTTCAAGGTCTTAAGACAGAATTTATAAGAGAAATAGTCTCCCATGTATTATCATCATATGAAGAAATAATATCATGTGTTGATAAGATAAGTATAGAGTTTAATGAGTCCTATGGCTTTGAAGGGAAGAAAGAGAAGAAAAGGATGGAAAAGAGAAAGATGGATAAAGGGAAGAGGGAAAAGAAGAATTTTCCCATATGTGATAATTGTGGGAAGAAACACCGTGGAACTTGCCTGAACGGAATGGGAGTTTGTTATAAGTGTAGAGGAAAAGGGGACAAAGTACGTGACTGCAAGGGTATGAAAATGGTTTCAAATATACAATAATTCATTTGCAAAGAGTTTGGACACTACGCGAACATATGTCATAGTCATCAGACTATGCCTCAAATGATGATATTGGATAATAATCAAGTTATGATACTACCACAGATGAAGAGGAATGATTAGAGTTCTTATGTTGATTATGTCAATTGACTGTTGTATCAACAATGTAATTGTTATAATAATTATGGAGTATATAAGGATTGTACTGTAGTACTCTTTCATTAAGGACTTGAGATTGTGTGGAACAAATAAAAGTGACTCAATAGCAGGATAAATTTTTGGAAAATATATGGTTGAGAAAATGATAAACCATAATATAGTTCAGATACCGAGGTAGTGATTTAGGAATAATACACGATTGATTTGGATAAATTATATTGGATATTCTTGACTACCTTGAAAATGATTAATGATTTGTATATTCCATAATTGTTTGGGTTCAAAACATTTTTGGATTGAAAGAGTATATCTATTATTCATTAAGTAATAAGCGATCATGAATGTAATCAATAAGGTTTTATGGTAATTCAGAATGTTGCAGTGTTTTAAAAGAATACATGATGAAGGTGTTCACATGTTATTACGCGGAAAAAAGGATATTTATTGTGTTTACCTTCCTTATAAATTTTGTAATGAAGTATTTTGGATAGTTCTAGTTTGGATTATTTTGGATTTCCATCAAAGGACATCCCGGAGGTTGGGCCGCAACCCGTCGCGTCCAGCAAGGCAGTGAGGCTTGAACCCACAACCGAAGGGCGACAAGGGTGTATCACCTACCACTGACCCACGTGATGTCCAAGAATGAATAATGTCATTTTTTAATGGTTCTTCTAGATGAATTATAAATTAATTTTTTAACTCTATATGAATAGGATAAATAGAATATTATTTTTATGTTCTATTATCTTTTAGAGTGAAAGATGAGTCTGTGGTAGAAATTAGATAAAGGACGGAACTCTACTTGTCAAGAATATATTTTTTATTCTTCTATTATTCAATGAAGAAATTAATTCTTATACTTTATTTATGGAATACTAAAACCAAAAATGTGTTATCCTAATACCCTATGTTTTTTTGAACCGATGGTATTTCAAATCATCATAGATTTATGAATTTAAGGACTTCAATTTTAAACATGTTTGTGATTGATGACCTCAATCACTACCTATAAATATTTATGTTTTTCCTCCAATTAAATGTCTCTAATTTCCACCAATGTTCTCCTAATAGAGATCATAATTTGGTGGTGACCCTTTCATTTCTCTTTTCCTCATATTAAGACTAAATTTTAGTAACCCAATTTCTGATGTGGGTTTCCAACAAATATATTTTTTATTTTCAACCTATTATTTTCGAAGAACAATTTCAAATTGAGAGGACGCAATTTATTGAAGGAGGGGAGAATGTAACACCCCAAGATTTCATAGTGTGTTATTTCTTCAAAATAATTCAATAACTTGCACTACACGTAACACCGAGTTAAAGCGCACCATGACTTACCAAACTAGCCGTTATGAATAGTAATACATGATTTTTTAAATTTTATAAATTCTATCTCTCAAAATGGACTTCTTTTTTGGATTCCAAATATCAAAATTAGCCTAGGGTGAAATTTTGGTACTTTTCGGGTAACATTAATATTTTGATGAATAGTGAAAATTACTAAATTTTAATTAAAAACAGCATTTTTAATAAAAATAATTAATAGTGATAAATTATGAATTTTAGTGGTTTTAAAGTATAATTTGAATATATTTTTACCATTTTATCCAATTGTGTTCATTAGAATTAATTTCACTTTGAAATTGGACCGAAAAAATTGTCAATCTTTTGATATATATTGTTTCTTAAAAACACGCTATTTATGGTGACAGCGGGAATTAATTATAAAATTAATTAATGAAACTTATATGTTTGGATTTTGTAAAATAGACATAATTTTTTAATTCTGAATATCAATTATAGCTTAGGGTGAAATTTTGGCATTGTTCTGAAATACTTTAATTTTTTATGAATAGTGAAACTACTAAGTGGTAGTTAAAAAAACTGAATTTTTCATAAAACATAATTTTACCACATTTGTGAATGGAATTTCGAAAATATGAGAGACATGGTTAATATCAAGTAATAAAATGTGGTTTAATGATATGAAAATAATTTTTGGTGAATAGTAACTTTTCACTTTTATTTACCAGAGTTAAAAGTAAATAGGGTAATTAAGGGTAGAAATGATATTAATATTACCCTAACACAAGTCCTAATTCTATTGTAAAAGTGTATCTCGACCCAAAACAACCTTAGTAATAAAATATTATCATTTAGGTCCACTTGGATTAGATTAGGACATTTATTATTATTTAATTCAAAGAAGAGTTAAAAGAGTTAAAATCAATGTTTATTACTACAACATTTTTAATATATGGTTATACATAAGATAAATTCGATTTTAAATATTCATTAGAAAGATAATAGAGTTCCATACATAATTATATTTTATTTATAATTTTTAGACATTAAATAATTTAATTTATTTATGACACAATGATGATGTAGTAATTACCATAATGGTGAAAAATTAAAATAATTGATATTATAAATAACAAAATAAATATAATTTGAGAGTTTTAATGAATTAAACTAATTTTTTAGGATACTATGACATATTATGATTGATTTAATTGTCTTTTTTCATAGTAATCATTCTGTTATTAGTTTCAAAAAAAATAAACTATTGAATAGTGTCAAAATTGACATAAAAGAGTTTTTAAAACAAATATTATATTATTAATTGATATTAAATTCCAAAAAATCTAAGGTTCGTCCAAAAGACTTATAGCATTATAGGTGTATCATTAATGGACTACTTGGTGGTATCTTGGATATATATAGTATGTTTATTAACTATATAATATAAAAATACAAAGTGACATGGTAAATGTCAAACTAATTAACTAAGAGTTAAAACTAAAAGATAAGGTTAATATAGTAACCCAAACCTATCTAAATTCTATTGGTTGAATTTTTTTAGACCTATCCCCACCTTAACCTTTGAATAATAAACTTTTGAGCCATTATAAACCGAATATGAATTTATTATAAATTAATATTTCTATCTTTTCCAATGGTTCCCCCCACCCCTCTAATAAAAGGGAACTCCCCCTTCTCATTACTTCACACCTTCAAAGCCTTTTGGTTCGGGAAAACTATTCCCAAATACTCTCTAAACATCCCACACTACAACATAGAGCACTTAGTTTGATCAGAAAGCCAACCTATGGATCCTTTTTGATCAAATCAAAAGGAAGAACACGAAGAAGATGTAATGTTTTCACCACCCTTTTTCAAATTCATTTCTTCTTACACTTCTTCTTTCTTTGTTATTACCATTATGAAATAATAAATCTAGTATCTTATATAAACTGTGATGTTATTATAAATATGGTTCAACCATATTTTGTATTCTATCCACCCTTTGAATAACATGTCACCATACTTGCGTACATATATTATACCGTCTCCACGTCGTGGTGTAATTGTTATTCAATATATTATTATTTGGATGAGTATAATAATGATGTGTAAATAATGTAAATAATAAATATAACATTATAATTATTCGGTATATATTATATAATATCCAATTATATATTATTTTAATATCGAAAGAATGATATTGTCTCTCGTGCGTACGTATGGACTACCTTCTCCACGAACGCGATGAGATTCATTATCCATCATATCCATTCAAGTATAATTATCATTTTATTATTTAAAAATATTTTTTAAGGACTTGATATCATTATGAATATGAAAAATATACATCCTAACCATTGCAAACATGGCTTACGTATCAAAACATATAAAAGAAAAAGAGTAAGTTAACACCTGAAACGATGATAATACTAAGATATTATTATCAAAGAACTGTTAAAAGATCATATATGATATCATATTAATATATATGATTCTTGTATAATTTAATAACAATTATTTCACCATTATACAGGGGGTTAACCTATAGTCAACCAAGGAAAAGTACAAGGTAAGGGTTTATTTCACAATCTCTTCATTATCTGAGGTTGTTTATACGCAATTATCGACTGGGATCTCTTTATCATCCACATCCATGTTTCTTCTAAATGTATTTCAAAAAAATTTTACTATTTAAAAATAATATAGGTTAATGTATTTATACCCTTATGTGTTTTTAAAGTAATCTTTCCGTTGTTTTCCAAACAAGGCACTTTTTACCTTTCGACAAATTTAAGGTAAGAAAGTTTTTTTAACTTATACAGCGGGTGCGACTATTTACCGCAGTTATAAAATCGTCAAAGCTTCCATTACAAGATTATAAGAATATTTTCAATGTAAATGTTTTATTTTATAATTATGTGACTTTTAAATGATTTGAAAATGAATATTTTAAGAATTTTTGAAAGGTACTCTTTATCAAGATCATAATTTTAAATGTTTTAACGATTTATCTTTCTAAATATTTTTCATAAATGTCCATGTTTTCAAAATGATTTTAAAGATTTATTTATATGGACCTGAAGGATTTGAAATGATATTTTTTTTCAAAAGTTTCAATGTGGTATGGGACACTTTGATTCAAAAATCTCTTTTAAATTACTTCCTTTATAAATGTTTGACTTTTCAATGATTTTGAGAAAGGAGATATTTCTCTCAAATAGTTTTGACTTCATCTATGTCAACATCCTTTTATGGATTTTAAGCTTATTTGAAGTTGATTTATTATGATACAAAACTCTAATATTATATTGATGGTTTTGAGATATTTTTGACTGTGGATGTGCTATTTTTATACCATTCATGGTTTATGGTGAAAATATTGACATTTCGTATGATAGTTTTAATACGAATGTTTATGTTATGTTTAAATCTTTTCATATGGTAATGCATTGGACTTAATATGTGACGGGTGGAGCCCGTTATAGCTCCTCGATGCATTGGTAGGTCTCATGAGACAAAATAGTGTCTTGGATCAAGGCCTTGGCAAAATCTTATTTGCAGTCTTGGCATGAGGCCTTGTCTATGTGGTTATGATAGTCTGGCATTATGCATTCCATCATTATGAACGTGGTTATTGATATTGCATGTGATTATTCAATTAGTAGAATATCCATGTGAATAAGTAAATGGAATTATTTCATTTTACTTTTCCCATACTATGTTGATGTTCAAGTTTAAAAGGATTTTGTTTTAGTTATACATTGCCTTAAATTTTTATTCTTATTTATGAAAGTTTCTGCTTTATTGTTATCCTTACTAGGCATTTGAGCTCACCCCTTTTCTATGTTTTATTTTTCCCAGGATGTGAAGAAGTAATTTATGAATGACCTACAAGGATATTATGTGGGGATATGAGTGTGGAATATGGAGACAATATATTGTTGTAGCTTTTCACTTAATGATGTAATGTAAAACATTAGGAATATATCTAGTGTTTCCAAGGCTACTAAACCAATAGGTCTTTCGAGATTTGATCTTTCTCGTGATCATGCCAATGTTATGTAATAATGCACCAACTATGGGTAACTGGGGTCGGGGCGTTACATATTGTGCCATTGTTCTGTTGTAACAATCCAAAGAAAATTTCCTCTGTAGGTGATCCACACATGTTCAAAAAAACTCCGCACATGGAAAAAGGAATCTATGGGTGCTATCATGGTAGATCATATCCTTTATGTCCTTCACCATTAATCACTAGAAAATCACTTACAAAGTATTCTACATAATCTATCTAGACTCAAGAGTGAGAGGTGGAGAAATATTCTTCTCCATTTATGTAAGAGTTCTTGTAGAGGTATCTATTTCATGATTGAGAGAATTATCTATGGCTGTCATTGTACACAATAAAAAATTAATTGGATATTTTTGAAAAATATATATAATTGTGTTTAAATAATGTAGGGGTTTAGAAATAAATATTTTCACATGTTCTCTTTATGATATATTTATTACATTATATAACCCCATGCCTAAAATAATAATAATATTTTTATTTTATTGATATTCACATAACATATTATTTAAATTAATTATTATTTCATATAGTAATATACAATATATATTATTTCTGACAAGGCCCAAATACTCAGTACCCCATTCCTTCATATTTTTTATTGAGCCTTAAATAATGAATATTTATTTTACAAATAAATACCACTAAGTTATTCTGTAATAAATAAAAAAATTTATATTTACTAAATGGAAAATATGATTTTATTAAATAATTCACTCACATAATAATCCCTTGAATAAATGGTGATTGATTATATGCAATAATGAATAAATGAATAATTATTAAACCATGTATGTGAATAATATATATTAAAAATGTTATATAATAAATTAAATTATGTTATTTAATTGAGAATCTGGATACACATAGAGTTTGGCACTCTAGGCCCCTTTCTCATTAGAATTAGGCAAAGTAGTCTAAAGTCCAAGGTTAGTATCTATAAATATGCAAAGGCATACACAGATAAATAAGATAATACCATAATTACATAATACATTATACATATGAATACTATATAATAAAATATATTTATCATGACATCTCTAACAAAGCATGGTTCATGCTGGTTCTATCAACCAATGTGCTTAATGTCACATTATTCAACTTTTTGGAAATCGAACTATCCTATAGAGGAACATGTTTTCCTATTTATTTCAGATATATCATTTCCAAAAAATGGTCTGAGATATAAAATACTATTAAATGATACAATGGAATAATTTGTTCTCGCATTATTCATTTATACAATATTATTTGAAACACACTCAATGTTTCATACCTCCACAAGAGCATATGTTATCATGATTTTTGTCAATACATCAATGTAAATTATTTATAACATATGTTGATAATAATTAAAATGTGTAAAGATCAATACACATGTACAAAGTTAGGAACATCCAATGACCGATAAAAATGTATATTTTTTACTTTCATGTCTCATACTCATAATACTGTACAATATATATTACCAAGGGCGTACACCATGAGAAGGTGTCTAAATATCCTATGAGTCTCCACACCTGATAGAATGTATCATTTGTGTCCCTAAAATGATACCATCATAACATATAACAAATTTTAATGAATATTTTCATCACACTTCTAGCGAATCATCATAGTAGAGATCTTCTAATGTTCTTTTAGCATGCTAGCTTCTCTTAGAATATTATCACATACTATGTTATGAGGAAGAACAATCATGATATGATAAGGTTTTTATTAATATTCCATAATATGAATAAAATTTATCATAAATTATAAAAAATTTGGTTCTAGGGGCTAATATATAACAAAAACTAATGCAAAATTGTCTATGGACACACCACACCATCGTCATCCAAATGGAATACATTAACGTCAACCTTAACATGGATCTACGATTGGATCAATCCCTCATCCTATCCTTTGAAACAATAGTAGAATCAAGCGACCTGTAATATGTTCCACAACAACATTATATTCTACCATAGTTGACCTAATACAGATTTATATAATCCATAGTTTACATATTCCCATTTCATACACATTATCTTCCACAATACCTTGAGGAATTATTTCTCATTGTACACCTTTAGAGGCAATATGGTATCTCCTGGTAAAACTATCACCGGATTAAGAAAGTATCCAAATTAATAATAATGATAAAAATATATCATATAGATACTCATGATAACCAAATTGAAGATATTGACAAAAATTTTACATTTACATATGTCCAGAACTAACAATAAGAAAATAATAGATATATAAACAAGTATCTCCATCATTTTAAAAAATATATTTTTTGTATAAATCAATTATTACCTCATTTCATAAGATAGATAATATTTAGGCCATGAATAATTCGTATAACTGCAAATTAATGATTTATCATATGAAAATATCATGGGGCATGATTCAATGATCTCCAACTAGTGAATGAAAATTTTTCATCTTTCAATGGGTGGAAAAGTTTCATTTTATGGGTCCAAATAACAAAAAATAGACCCAGACTCATTTAATCAATCCCAAAATAGTATACATAGAAAAAAATACACATAAATGTTTTCTATATAGATTCATATATCACATATTCTACCACTACTAGGCTACACATAACTATAATGATATTTAGCGAAATCCTCTATGTGAATGAAATCTCAAATTTATTATAAAGTAATGGGTATATTTTCACCTCCATTATGAGCCTCCAACTATATGATATTGTTATAAATACTCCATCATGATCACTAGATATCTTGAAAATAAAAAAATATAGACAATCACATATATTAATGTCCATTATATATGAAAACTGTTAAAAGAGGACTAAAATATTGCCTCAAAACAAATTATTTACCACCATATATAATACTTCAATTGAATACATCCTTATATAATATTCATTGAAAAAATTAGCTTGTGTTTATCTATATATCACTATAAATGATCTCGGTACAATGGATAACTCCCATTAATGATGATGAAATTCTTATCTAGAAAAGTCTTACTTGAATTGCCTTTGTATTATCATTCTCTTTATATTTATGAAAGACATAAATAAGGTAAAAAATATCAAATTGATAAATTATCAGAGATCATTTCATTCGATGGTAATATAAAAAGAATACATCAGTCACAAAAGAAATACAACAAATTATTGAACTATGGTAAAGAAGAGGATTATTTTTTATTGTCTATAAACCATTACAGAGATGAGAATATATTACAACTAATGAATCCTCATCACTAGGACTTCAATAGAAGGGGAAACATTACCTTTTCTAGTGGGGTACGAATTCATCAATAATATGTAGTACAAGAACATTTTAATGATCATGGGGTTACCAAACCCATAAAAATAATATAAATCATCTAAGTGTAACCAAACCATCCAATGGTGGAACCCCACCACAAGAACTAAATAGGGAATGGGGGTACCAAACTAATTTGATAAATGAAACACATTTTTATCCCCATAGAAACACCATCTTCTATAGATAGATGTACCATGAACAATATTATAGGGGTAAAAATTTAAAGTTATTTTTGGGTGGTCCACACTAAAATATAGTAATGGGATTACACAACTTCATGACTGAAATGAAAATCCATACCATAAAGACATTATTTTTAGTCCTATATCCACAAAGGAGTGCAGAAATACAACATATCATTTGTGCGCCCTACACATTGGTATCTATATAGCCTCTAGGGGGTTAAGAACCCTTATAAACCACACAACTAGGGTAATTGGAATCTCTATACATGTTGTATGATCACATAAAGAATATTATGTTGGAACCACATGTTGGAAATTACCAAAATCAAGGAAACTATATTTTATGATATGCATGAATCATATAGTGGTGATAAACCATGTAAATTTATATATCACTACCTTAGATTCATTCCATCATATATAAAAATTGGGCACATATTATATAATATCATGTATATGAATTTTCATACTTCTTCCCATATGGTTTATTTTTTAAGGATAAATAATATTAATTTATTGTATATATAAAAAGGAATCACATTCATTGAAGTGTTTAGTAAATAGAACTGTAAAAAAGAATCAATTCTCATCTTCAATTAAATGGAAACTTATTATTAAAGAACTCCTTTTTTATTAATTCTATTAGAATAAACTTGTTGAACTGAATAAAATTATGCTATAATAATTATATTTAAAAATTTATCATAAATCATGTCTCTATCATCATAGGCAGGAATGACGATACCCTTTTCAGAAAAAAGGATCCACTAGTAAATGAACCACCTATATAGTAGAAAGATTATTTTGGATTCATTGGGGAAATATATCTGACATTAAATATTTATGGATAGATTCTAATGAAGTAATTCCTACCTCATTAGTTGTTTCAAAAAATTCATGATTGTTAAAAATATTTCAGCGTTTACATTGGTTTCTTCCACCATAAAAGTTTATAATTTGATTTCATAATACCCATTAGTGTGATAAAATAAATATTTTTTAATGGATCAACATTTTACTCTTTTTTTAATGTTGAAAATTCATTTTAAAATTCATTTGATGCCAAATCATATACTACAATATGAATAAATTCTTGTTTTTTTAGTAGTCACAATTTACGACTTATAAATACCGTAATGTATGACATACATGAATAAAATAGATTTTAACTCTACCGTTGTATATAATACCAATTATCATAAAATATGAATAATCCAAAAACTTCCAGAAATAGTATCTTCTTTTATTTATGATATTGACTCTATTATAATATATGAAAACATCATTATATTATCAAAAATAATAAGTGGAGATTACAATCATTACAAATAATTTGGATTTTCGTCTTATAATGTGGTTGATATTTCTTTTATTCTCATTAGTAATAGTAATTATTTATGACTAATCATTAATATTATCTGGCATAAAATAAAAAATCTATAAAAATACTTAAACAAATATATTCTAATATTTTTTCTAATGTTTTAGAATTTTTTAAAATTTTTTTTGTTAGTCCGTAAAAAATGATATTTATAATTAATATTTTAATAAGAAATGATTATGTTTACTTACCTTATTTTATTGATTTTATAATGAATTTATTTATTTATTTATTTAATTATTTATCCATTTATAATATTTATTATTATAATTTAGTCTTCAAATATGATTATTTGTCATGATAATTTTTTTTGATTTGTTTAATCTAGAATATTTTTATGAATACATTACCATATAAGTATGAAAAAATGGTTATGTTTTCATTTAATGTCACAATAGTATATAAAAATATTTATTAGGATTTATTTAGTTATGATGAATAATTTATAAATATTATGTTCTAAAATTATTATGTTTTAGATTATCACTTTGGTAAAACATCCTAGTGTTGAGGGATATTGAATCAAGAATCCAAATATCCTATAAGAAAATTACTGGTTATAGAAATGTAGGTTTTAGATCTCTATATTTGTAAGAATAATTCTAAAAATGTAATGAATATAAAATAAATTTAATCATTTAAATTGATTATTCATTTAATTTCTTCAATACATTAACTTGAATAATATTTAACATTTTGAAATTGTACTTTTGGGTTTTTATCACAAAATACTAAGTTGTGTAATGATTTATGAATTAATGTATGTTGAAAACATTAATATATAGGATTATATATTTATTCCATTACTAAATCGTTGGAGGCATCATATAAATTTTACTAATAAATGATAATATTTATTTCATATGATAAAATAATTGTGATTTAATTATGAATGTGATGTCTATTAATTTGTTGAGGGATTTAAATGAAACCCCCTCAAATACTGTGTTAGAAATTCCTTCAAATTGTTTATGAATAATTTTTTTCATCCAATTGAGTTGGTCGTGAAAAATATAGGGTCCCCATGATTATATAAGGTTATGAAATTTTTTAATAGGTTATTCTACTAGAATTATACACCCAATATTTTGTGTTTTCATTGGGTTATACTAGCCCAAAGACCGCACTACTATTGGGTTACTAATTGTATATATTTGACTAAATCCACATAATGGATAAATCTATAGTTATCCTCTCAATAATCCAAGTGTCATAAAAATTATGATTTTCAGGTTTTCTTAAAAAAATATTCATGTGATTTGAATATTTTTAAATAGATCGAGAAAAATTTTCAAATATGGATATTAACTCACGAAATGATTATAAATAAGTATAAAAACATTTTTTTGGGAATAATATTTTTATATACATTATGAAATGATATAAAACAAGATAATGACCCTTAAATATTTCATTCCCATATATTACATCAGATTGATTATTTATCATTTTGATATTCCAAAATAGTGGTACCTATTAAATAGTTACAAATTGGTATCTAAAGTTCAAATGTTTTATCAATGAAAAAAATGTGGATAATATAAATGTGAATGTTACAGATATAAATTTTTCAAAATATAACTGATGGGTATTAGTTACGATGTGTTCATTATATATTTCATTATATAGAAGAATATACACTAATGTTTGTGAATCGAAAATGGGTGTAGTAAATATTATTTTTTAAAAGATAGTAATTGTTGCATCAATGTAAGTTGACACTTATAGTATGACATACCAAGAGGATTAATTGTAAAATTTTAGAGCTATCAATATGAACCCAACAAATCCTATAATTATATTTCCATATATTGATTTGTCAGGATAATATTCTAATTCATTATTAAGAAAAAGGGATGTTCTATATACAATAGTGAAATTATTTATGGTTATTCAAATATATTAGATGGTTTATAAATTTTAGATATAAATAATTATTTCAATAACATTAAGAATATGATGTTCTTGGTTGATTGTACTTGAACTGACCGCCTGTAATGTATAATTAAAAATATAAATGTGAAACACCTCTATTATCTCCATATAGAATGATTATAAGAACCATTTCATTAAAAATCAATTTATACACTAGAATCCTTCTTAATAAGAAAAATTTCCAATAATCCATATTTATGAATAAATGAAGGGGCTAGTAGATTATTTGATTTTATAGATATATATTTATATATACCAATAATTAAGCATTAATATTGAATTTTTATGTACATCACTACTTTTATGTAATATTTTAGTCAGTATGGTTATGTATTTCTGACGAGAAAAAGGTATGATTATTTGGATATGTTTAGTGAGTTTTATAATGAAGTAAAAAAATCAACTACTCCAAAATACGATGATTCATTGATAAGATCACGGTGGTGACTACTTCGCATATGAATTAATTGATCAGCTGATGGATTTTTTGAATTATTCCACCAAATATATTTTTAACCTCATAGTATAATGGAGTATTTTATAGGATTTATTATAACCATTTTGTACATGATTCATTATATAATGAGAAATTGTGACATTTCCCTTTCATTTTTTTGTTATACTGCTGGGACTACAACATTCCAACATAATTATGTTCTATATAACAAAATAATATTGAAAATTTAAAGACCCATAAAATTCAAGGAATATTTTTTCTTAATTTTCTTGGAAATTTTACAAGAACACAGTTTATGACGGCACCTGATTCCGAGGCCCCGTGTGCCCAGAATCATTTTCCGAAGTATGGATCGGGTACATTCAATGAACGAATGAGAGGGTTTTTATAACTTTTGAACCGGTGCTCAAAATCAAATTTTGAGGGCACCGATGGAATCGCAGCGCCAGTATTTGCTTAGAAACGCCTTTTCCGGAGTTGCGTTTACACGAGAGAAGTTGATAAAAATTGTGGAAGTTAAAATCAAATTTAACTACAATTTTTATTTTTCTAAGTTGTTAAAACCTTTGGGTGGAAGTTGGGGAAAAGCACCCAACATCCCATGGGAGGTTATGAGGGTGGTGGGGCACACACGAACCCCACCCCTTCATATTCTCTAACTCCCTCAACACACCATTAATTTGATGACTTAAGTTATTTAATTAAGTGAGTTAAATGTGAATTTTGGAATTAAAATGTTTATGTTGTGTTAATAAAATAAGTAAGGGACTTATTTTATTTTGGGTTGGAGGCTTTTTTCTTGAGTCCTTTGGGAGAAAAGATAACATAGTCTTGAAGATCTTCATCTTCTTCGTCGAAGAACACGAAGAACAAGAAGAACGCAAAGAACTCTAGATTCCTCAGAGGTCGACATCTCCTTCCACGACGTCTCCTCCCATCACGTCTCCTTCCGCGATGTCTCCTTCTGCGACGTCTCCCTCTGTGACGGTTATCTCCGCGACGATTCCTCCCTCAACTTGTTCGATGAGGTAGGGGATTATTTGTTGTTCATGATTACTACATGTCGTTATTCATGAATATGACCATTTGCTATCGATTTACGTGAGGGGGCCGGACCGCACAAACACGGCCGTCCCTCCCCCCTTATCTATGTTGTTGATTTTAATGTAGATTGGAACGGAAATGGTGCGGTGTTGTCGCACCGCACGGGATCATGCGGCAAGGAATGTGTGGCGCCGTCGCACCGTTCCGTGAAATCAAACAGGGTGGCAACGCCATCGCGCCGTGTCGGAAAAACCCGAAGACACCGCGGCCGGTGAGGGGCCGCGAAGGAGGGGTGCGGCGTCGTCGCCCCGTGCCGGATGAACAAAGGTCGTGACCGGTTCCGGGCCGCGGCGGAGCAGGGAGACCGGCCGCCGGTTCCAGGCCGCCGGTGTCGGAGCAAGGGGGACCGGCCGTCGCCGGTCCGTGGTGGAAGAAGCTGGCCAGCCAGAGCAGGTCGGCCGGTCATGGAGAAGCTGGGGGTTATGAACCCCTGGTGGCCAGCTGAAGCGGCCCCAATAATGGGGGGCCAGTGTTACAAAGACAGGGGGCAGACGCCCCCCTCCTCAACGGCTAGGCCATTTGGACGAGCACCTGGATAGTGCACCCCGCGCACCGTGCCCAAGATGGGCCAGGCTGTGCCCAAGCGGGCCAGACCCGGACCCGGTTCGGGCCGACCTTGGGGGTATCGGGCCGGGTCGGACCGGGCCCGAACCCCGTAATACCGAATCTCTTCTGGTCGGTCGCCCATAAGTTGTGCTACGAGACTCCGATCGACGTACCGTCAGTTGCGATACGATCCTTGGATTGAGGCGGTCGTTTCTGTATATCGCACTCAAGGTTTTGGAATACTTTAGGTTCGGATGATTTGGTTCGTACACGAAACCAACCGGGCCCTCGGAGCGGAAACACTCATAACATGAGCTCCGGACATGCGATTGACGTACCATCGACTTTGTTGGATTCCTCTTAGTGAGACAGATCATTTGGCATACTCCGCCCGAGGTTTGGACATAGGTGGAGTACAGTCGCATTGTTTTTGACTTAAAAACCAACCGGGCCCCTGAGACGAAAAAGCCAATAACTTCCAGACCTGGCGTCTGATTGAAGTGTCGTCTGTGATGCTGAGTTCATGTTGGCGATGCATTACTTTTGGATACATCAACTCCAGACATTGTGTCAGTTGATTTATCGGCCTCTCGGCTCGTGGAGCGGACCCTCCCGAACGAGCTTGATGTGTGCGGGAACCCTAGAGCTGGCTGTGTTTGTGACTGTGACGACAACGACGACTGTACAGAGATCCTCAGTGGATTCGACGGCGACGACTACAGCACTCAGCGATCCTACGTGGATCAGTGCTACCGATCCTGTGTGGGTCCAATCCTGTGTGGGTCAGCGCTCAGCTGTTCTGTGTGAGCCAGCGCCTACAGATCCTGTGTGGGTCCGATCATGTGTGGGTCTTTGCGGTGGTTAGTACCTATCGATCCTTTGTGGGTCTGATGGATTATATGAATCAGTGGTTACATATGATCATCTCTATCATCATACGAAGAAGTATACCTGTGTGAGATGAATCCTGTTTTTCTTTCCTATGTATATTGTGTTGTGTTATCCTGTGTGGATTTACGTTTTTCTTTCCTGTGTGAACTAGTTTGTACTTTGGCTCGGATATTAGAGCTGAACGAGAATTGATAACTTAGGTATATGTATGGGCATATACCTAAGCAGTGTCGAATGTTTCTTCGTGATTTTATCTTTCCTCTGTGGATTATCCTTTGTGGGTTCTGGGAGACTATCGTGGGTCTTGGGGTCCCTACGGAGTAGCTGATACTCACCCCTGCACGATCTATACCCGCACTATGTTGTGTTGGTTGCAGACTACGGATAGCGCTGATAGCGGTTGAGGCTGGCAGAGCAGGTCGGTACCTGGAAGTAGACCACTGGGCGGGACCTACTCGGAGCGGACGGCTGGACCCGAGGAGCTGTGGAGGCTATATGTACTCACCCTTCAGGTGGGACTCCCAGTGGACAGCTCGATGTTGTGGCTCTACTTTATAAATTTTTTTCCCATTCCAGTTGTACTTTGCTTTCAGTTTGGGTTTGTATACTGGCCCACTTACTTTTCCTCACTTATTGTTGTACTCAATTATCAGTTAGTGTATACTTCTACTTCTTTCTTGCTCTGTGGTGTTTGTTTACTTTACGAAGGCAATGCCTTCCCTTTTAACCGGGAATTACTCCTTGGTGCTAGTCGCCAGCCCCTGGCCTATGGAAGGCGGGCTTGGAGTAGTCACGACACGGGCCTGAGGACGGGTCATGACAAATTGGTATCATTGGAGTTCGGTTCTACCGCAGAAATCAGGACCCTGATCTTTTTCTATGTGAAGCAATAACGTTAATAGTATTGGGTGTGGTTATCATTCCATGGAGTCTAGTGTTGGTGCGGCGGCCGACGTATCCGTACACCAGGACCCTGACTTCTGATTTCCAACTTATTCCACGAAAACATTGATTGTATGTGTGTTTCAAGTTTACTTTTGATTACATTATGTCAGCTCACCAGGTATAATGTTTGACCGTGGCACACCTGTTTCTTTTAAGGATGGCCCCACGACGGCAACCAGCTAGGGTTCCGAGAGTTGTGCGTGATGACAGCCCACCGAGCGATGAGGCCTCGATACAGGGCCCTTTTAAAGTAGAGGCATCGGCGGTACCTCTACCCGCCGAGCCACCGATGCTACCAGCCCCATCCGCTGACGATGCATGTCACCTTAATGCACTTCACGAGTTTCATCACCAGCAACCGCCCAGGTTTCGTGGGGAGACGGACCCCCAGGAAGCCGAGGACTGGCTGGAGGCGGTGGTACAGTTTTTCAGGTTAGTGAGGACACCAACAGACCTCATGGTGATCCTCGCAGCGAGCCTATTGCACGCAGCAGGCAGGCAGATGGTGGAGCTTGATGCTCCAGGTGCATGACGAGGCATCTTTCCTCTGGACGGACATTGAAAGCCTCTTCTTCTCGGAGTTCTTCCCACCCTACCTCTATGCGGTACGCATCCAGGAGCTTCTACAGCTACGGCAGGGCAGCTTGATGGTCGCCGCGTACTCGGCGAGATTTACCAATCTCTCACGCTACTCGACAGACATGGTACGAGACCCATTCATTTGTTCCCGGACCTTTGAGCAGGGATTGAGGGAGGAGATCAGGGCATCGCTGAACTCCCTCAGCATTCTGACTCAGGCGGGAGTACTAGAGCGTGCCCTTTTGATCGAGAGCTTTCTTGCTGAGTCTACAAAAGCGGCGAGAACCACCGTAGGGAGGTATATAGCAGAGTCTTCTACAGCAGGTAGCCGATGGATGACTCATGGGTCCAGGAAGACCAGACACTCAGGCAGACGACCTCAGGACACTAGCTCAGCAGTGCGGGGCACACAACGTGGAACCAGTCTTTCGAGAGGCAGACAGTGCTATGCATGCAACGGGCATGGCCACATGGCTCGTGATTGCCCGACCCGCCGTGCCGAGGAGCAGTAGATGATTGAGGGACCACCCAGGCAGAGGTAGAGGGTCGATCGTGGTAGTCCGCAGGGAGCAGGCACACGAGGCAAAGGAACTGGCTGAGCGGCAGGTGGTGGGCGACGCTATGAGGCCCTACCACCACCACCACCAGGAGGTCCACCCCGACCAAAGGGAGTTGGCGGGCAGAGACAGGCACAGCTCCAGGCAGCGGAGGCCTACAACCACAACACGCCCGAGATGATTCGAGGTACTATCTAAGTCTATTCCACCCTTGATGCAGTTCTTATAGACATAGGAGCGAGTCATTCTTTCATAGCTGCTGCCCTTTTTCGGAGCTCGGAGATTACGACAGAGCTGTTAGCTCGATCCTTACGGCTAGAGACTCCTACAGGAGCAGACTCGATGATTACGCACTGGTGCCTACAGTGTAAGCTTACTCCAGGAGGAGAGAGCTTCGGCTGGGATCTTCTTGTTGCGGGGTCAAGGCCTTACGACGTCATTTGGTCATGGATTGGTTATCTACAGTCCATGCTCAGATCGACTGTATTAGGCGCAAGGTGAGATGTGTACGCACCAATGGGAGCAGGTTCACCTTCACCGGTGAGAAGGGAGCCTTTTCCGCACAGGATGGAATCTTGTTGAGGAAAGGACAACCCATCACTAATCAGTTGGCTAGCCTCATCCTAGGAGCATTTGACATGCGGAGTCCTGGTTTTCCTGTAGTGGTGGATCAGTATGCAGACGTTTTCCCCGATGACGTCCCAGGGATACCTCCTCGCAGAGAGGTAGACTTTTCTATTTACCTGTACCCCGGGACAGCCCCGATATCGACTCTAGTGTATCGGATGTCCCTCGCGGAGTTTCGAGAGCTACGGGTATAGTTGGAGGACTTGCAGGGCAAGGGATTCAACCGACCCAGTGTTTCACCCTGGGCTTCCCCGATTTTGTTCGCCAAGAAGGCGGATGGGAGCATGCGACATTATGTCGACTATCATCACCTGAACCAGGTGACAGTAAGAAACAAGTATCCACTAATGGGGATTGATTACCACTTCAATCAACTCAAGGGAGTACGGTGGTTCTCAAAGATAGACCTCAGGTCAGGCTATCATCAGCTCAGAGTTTGGGACGAGGACGTGCAGAAGATAACCTTCAGGTGTCGGTATGGCCACTATGATTTCTTGGTTATGCCATTCGGCGTAACCAATGCTCCAGTAGTGTTCATGGCCCTCATGAACAGGATCTTTCATCCATACCTTGATCGATTTGTCGTGGTCTTCATCGACGACATTTTGATTTAATCGACCACTGAGGAGGAGCACGCCTACCATTTGCGGGTTGTACTAGACACACTCCGAGAGAACCAGCTTTATGGTAAGCACTATAAGTGTTAGTTCTGGATAGGTGAGGTCCACTTCTTGGGGCACGTCATCTCGGAGGCGGGAGTTTCAGTGAATCCTGCGATGATCGAGGCAGTGCTAGCTTGGTAGCCACCTAGGAGCATGACAGAGGTGCAGAGATTCTTGGGATTAGCTTGATACTATCGAAGATTTGTGAGAGACTTCTCCCGAGTTCCGGAACCACTCTCAGCTTTGACAAATAATGGGAAACCCTTTGTGTGGTTAGACAGATGTCAGCAGAGCTTCAAGGAGCTGAGACAAAAATTGACCAGCGTACCTATCTTGAGGTTGCCGGAGGAGGGAGTTGGGTACATAGTCTACTGCGATGCATTAGGGACCGTACTCAGATGTGTCTTGATGCAGGAGAGGGCATTGATCGCCTATGGATCACGTCAGTTGAGGTGGCATGACCAGAACTATGCTACCCATGACATGGAGTTAGTAGCAGTGGTATTCACTCTGAAGATGTGGAGACACTATCTGATGGGCGAGTGATTTAGAGTTTATCCTAACCATCAGAGTCTCAGGTACATCTTATCTCAGAATTCCTTGAACCTTAAACATTGGCGATGGCTTGAGTTCCTCCAGGACTATGAATTTGAGATAGTCTATAATCCAGGGAAGGGGAACGTAGTAGCCGATGCTCTTAGTAGGAGGACGGGCATTCAACTACTTGGGGAGGTGACAGAGTAGCTATCCACTTTGCGGATATCCTTTGTGGTTAGAGATGGAGCAGCCTTACTTCAGTCGCTCACAGTCACTCCTCCGCTACTGCAGCGGGTCAGAGATGCATAGCGTGGGGAGGTTGACTATGAGACGCGACGTGCACAGATATCCTCAAGACATGAACCTGATGGTTTCTCCTTATGAGAAGAGCACAACGTCCTTTTCTGGGGACGTACCTTGGTATCAGTTGCTTTATGGGATATGGTGTTGAGAGAGATTCACACTTCTCCTTTGGCGGTACATCCTGTAGTGGCGAAGATGTACTAGGATCTCAGACAACAGAACTGGTGGTCGGGCATGAAGAAGGCAGCGGCAGAGTTCATTTCTCGATGTCTCACCTGCCAGCAGGTGAAGGCAGAGCACCAGGTACCAGCAGGCCTAGTACAACCCTTGGAGGTCCCGTAGTGGAAATGGGACTGAATATCTATGAACTTCGTGACAGGACTTCCACGCACTTCCAGAGTTCATGACTCCATTTGAGTGATTGTCGACCGACTCACAATGTCGGCACACTTCTTACCCATCAGAGAGCAGGGATCAGTGGAGAGCTTGGGGCATCTCTGCATTCAGGAGATTTTACGGCTTCATGGTGTTACATTATCTATCGTCTCTGATCGAGATGCTCACTTTACATCCCAGATTTAGGAGGGGATGCAGGTGGCATTCAGGACGCAGCTACGTCTGAGCACTGCCTTTCACCCTCAGACGGATGGTCAGACAGAGAGGACCATTCAGACTCTCGAGGACATGCTTCGTGCATGTGTTCTCGACTTTGGATGCATTTGGGATGATGACCTACCCTTGGTGGAGTTCGCGTACAATAAAATCAACCACTACACCATCAGGATGTCACCATATGAGGAGTTGTACGGCAGACCTTGCAGATCTCCTTTGTGCTGGGGAGACCCTAGGGAGTCAGCACTTGTGGGACCAGAGATGGTCTAGGCCATGAAAGAGAAGGCCCAGGTCATCCAGGAGTGGATGAGGACAGCTCAGAGCCTGCAGAAATCCTATGCTGATAGGAGGCGGAGGCCACTAGAGTTTGAGTATGGCGACCATGTCTTCTAACGTGTCTCACCTCGATGTAGATTACAGAGATTTTTCTGAGGCGTCAAGTTGTATCCACACTTCATCGGACCATTCCAGGTCCTCAGTAGGGTTGGTGAGGTGGCTTATCGCCAGGCTCTACCACCTCAGTTGCACCGGGTGCATGACGTCTTCCACGTATCTCAGCTGAGGATATATGTGCACAACCCGATGCATATCATTAACCATGGGGAGCTAGACGTTGATGATCGGGCGACTTTTGCGGAGGTCCCAGTGGAGATCGAGGATCTACTGGAGAGGGTCATGCGTGGACGGTCGATCCCTCTAGTGCGCATCAGATGGCAGCACGAGAACCTTCAGGAGAGCACTTGGGAGCGGGAGACTCAGATGCGTCCTCAGTACCCACATTTGTTTCCCGAGTTTATAATGTATCATTACGAGGATGTAAATCCCTGAGGTGGGAGTAATGTAAAGACCCGTAAAATTCAAGTAAAATATTTTCTTAATTTTCTTGGGAATTTTAAAAGAACGCAGTTTCTGAGAGCACCTGATTCCTAGGCCCAGTGTGCCCAGAATCATTTTCCGATGTATGGCTCAGGTACGTTCAGTGAACAAACAAGCGAGTTTTTATAACTTTTGAACCGTTTCTCATAATCGAATTCTGAGGGCACTGATGGAATCGCAGCCCCGGTATTTGCTTAGAAACACCTTTTCCGGAGTTTCGTTTACACGAGAGAAGTTGATAAAAATTGTGGAAGTTAAAAGAAAATTTAACTACAATTTTTATTTTTCTAAGTGGTTAAAAACATTGGGTGGATGTTGGGGAAAACCACCCAACTTCCCATGGGAGGTTATGAGGGTGGTGGGGCCCACACGAACCCAACCCCTTCATATTTTCTAACTTGCTCAACTCACAATTAATTTGATAACTTAAGTTAATTAATTAAGTGAGGTAAATGTGAATGTTTGAATACAAATGTTTAAGTTGTGTTAATAAAATAAGTAAGGGACTTATTTTATTTTGGGTTGGAGGGTTGTTGCATGAGAGATTTGGGAGAAATGCTAAGGGAGGCTTGAAAATCTTCATATTCTTCATCGAAGAACACGAAGAACACAAAGAACATGAAGAACATCGGATTCATCGGAGGTCGATGTCTCCTTCCATGACGTCTCCTCCCGCGACATCTCCTTCCGTGACGTCTCCTTCCGCGATGTCTCCTTCCGCGACGTCTCCCTCCGTGACGGTTATCTCCGCGACGAATCCTCGCTCAACTTATGGATGAGGTAGGGTATTATTTGTTGTTCGTGATTAGTACTTGTTGTTCTTCATGAATATGACCATTTTCTATCGATTAATGTGAGGGGGCTGGACCTCACAAACATGCCCGACCCTCCTACCTTATCTATGTTGTTTATTCTAATGTGGATTAGAACAGAAATGGCATAGTGCCGTCGCACCGCGCGGGATCATGGGGAATGGAATGTGCGGCGCCAGCGCGTCACGCCATGAAATCAAACAGGGTCGCGATGCCATCGTGCCATGTCGGAGAAATCCGAAGACACCACGGCCGGAGCGGGGCCGCGGATGAGGGGCGCGGTGCCGTCGCGCCGTGCCGGACGAACCAAGGCTGCGGCCGGTTCTGGGCCGCGACAGTGCAGGGAGACCAGCCGTCGTCGGTCCGTGGTGGCAGAATCCGACCAGCCAGAGCGGGTCGGCCGGTCATGGAGAAGCCGGGGGTTACGAACCCCCAGTGGCCAGCTCAAGCGGCCCCCATAATGGGGGGGGGGGGGGGTTAAAAAGACAGGTGGGGCATGCGCCCCCTCCTCAACGGCTCGGTCGTTTGGCCGAGCACATTGCCAGGGCGCCCAGGCCAGGCCAAGCCGCTCCAGCTGGGCCGGGCCACGCCCAAGCGGTCCAGACCCGGACCCGGTTCGGGACGACCCTGGGGGTATCGGGCCGGGTCGGACTGGGCCCGAACCCCTTAATACCGAATCTCTTCCAGTCAGTCACCCATAACCTGTGCTACGAGGTTTTGGAATACTTTGGGTTTGACCGAGTTGGTTCATACCTGAAACCAACCGGGCCCTTGGAGCGGAAACTTTGGGTTCGGCCGAGTTGGTTCATACTTGAAACCAACCGGGCCCTCGGAGCGGAAACGCTCATAACATGAGCTCCGGACGTCCGATTGACGTACCGTCGACTTTGTTGGATTCCTCTTAGTGAGACAGATCTTTTGGCTTACTAAGACCGAGTTTTGGACACAGGTGGAGTACGGTCGGGTTGGTTTTGACTTAAAAACCATCCGGGCCCCTAGGACAAAAAAGCCAATAACTTCCGGATCGGGCGTCCGATTGACGCGCCGTCTGTGACGCTGAGTTCCTGTTGGTGATATGGAACATTTGGATACATCAACTCCGGACTTTGTGTCAGTTGATGTATCAGCCTCTCATCTCGTGGAGAAGACCCTCCCGAACGAGCTTGATTTGTGCGGGAACCCTAGAGTTAGTTGCGTTTGTGACTGTGACAACGACGATGAATATACAAATACCCTCAGTGGATTCGACGACGACGACTACAACACTGAGCGATCCTACGTGGATTGGTGCTACCGATCCAGTGTGGGTATGATCCAGTGTGGGTCTGATCCTGTGTGGGTCAACACTCAGTGGTTCTCTGTGAGCCAGTGCCTACAGATCCTGTGTGGGTCTGATCCTGTGTGGGTCTTTGCGTGGGTTAGTACCTATTGATCCTTTGTGGGTCTGACGGCTTAGATGAATTAGTGTCTATATCTGATCATCTCTATCGTCATACGAAGAAGTATGTTTGTGTGATCTGAATCCTGTTTTTCTTTCCTATGTGGATTGAGTTGTGCTATCCTGTGTGAATTTACGTTTTGCTTTCCTGTGTGGACTGTGTCGTACTTGGGCTCGGATTTTGGAGCCGAACGTGAATTGATGACTTATGTATATGTATGGGCATATACCTAAGTAGTGTCGAATGTTACTTCATGATTGTATCTTTCCTTTGTGGATTATCTTTTGTGGAATATGGGAGACCTTCGGTGGTCTCGAGGTCCCTACTGAGTAGCTTATACTCACCCCTGCACGGGCTATGCCCGAACTACGTTGTGTTGGTTTCAGACGACAGACATCACTGATCGCGGTTGAGGCTAGCAGAGTAGGTTGGTACCCGGAAGTGGACCACTGGGCGGGACAAACTCGGAGCGGACGGCTGGACCTGAGGAGCTGTGGAGGCTATCTGTACTCACCCTTCAGGTGGGACTCCCTGTGGACAGCTCGACATTGCGACTCTACTTTACAGTTGATGTTTTCCCTTTCCAGTTGTACTTTACTTTTAGTTTGGGTTTGTATACTGGACCACTTACTTTTCCGCACTTACTGATGAACTCAATTATTACATAATGTTTACTTCTACTGCTTTCTTGCTCTGTGGTGTTTTTTTACTTTATGAAGTAAATGCCTTCCCTTTTTATTGGGAGCTAATCCTTGGTGCTAGTCGCCAGCCCCTAGCCTATGGAAGGCGGGCTTGGGGTAGTCACGGCACGGGCCCGAGGATGGGTCGTGACAGAAATCATATGGTATATAGATTGTGAATTCTAAAAAATTGTATTTTATGAATATTTAGGGTAGTGAACAACTCATACAGTGGTTGGATATCAAAATGATTGGTCGAAATTCATGAAATGGTTATCTATTTGTTATTATTGTGAAACTATATGATAATATTCTACCCATTCTACTGAACAATATTTTTTTTGGAATTAATAGTGATAATTCCTAAGAATGAATATATATATCAGTATTTCTGGGGGAAGAATAATGGAATTACATAAGCTTAAGACAAACTAACATGAATTATTCTTTATGTGGAAGATGGTACACTTCAATAAATTTTTGTAGAAGAATAAATTTCCCATGAAATATAATAACCTCAACTTTCTGGTACACATTTCCATGATACAAAGACATTTTGATTTCTCATGGAATAATTTTTTTTATAAAATATCCATATAATATAAACAAACTATTTTTCAAGATTCTGTTGAGAGTCTTGAGGCAGAAAAGTAGTTAAATGAAATTTTATTTGAAATGGACTCGATATATACTAACCGTGTTGTGACATTGTGGATGCACATAATAGCGTATGACAAATAAGATGACTATTTTTTTCAAATAAAAACATCCATGGATACTAGAGTTTCAACCTATAAATAACTAATTAATTAAGAGGGTTAGATAATATTTAATGGTTTTGACTATAAAGGAACCATCTCATTATTTTTGATAACACCTTCCAGTTGAATGTATCTTTCCTAAAGTAGATCATTTTGATTATGCAATATAAAAAATAAGTCAAATCTAATTTCAATTACTTATAGTGTTACAAGTACATGTCTATGTTAATATTTGATGGTTTTAATGTACCATGTGATTATACTAATGTATACCTATTTTAGATATATATTTATGTATTAAAGGAAGTTTCTTATAGTTTTAATATCATATTTTATAATTCAATAAAATAATTTGGTTTCATACAATAAAAGGATATATCATATTTATATAATTGGATTAAAGGGTCTATTGTTTTGTATCAAATACTTTATGAAGATGATATAATTTTTATCGGTCTTGGTGTGTTGTCATTAAAATATAAACATAATTGTTTGTATAAGATTATACTATATGAATTACATGGGTGATGTAAAATATATACTAGGTATGGATATCCACAGGGATATATATAAGAGGCTTCGTGTAATGAGTCGGGGTATATATACCTTTCATTTTCTAGAATGGTTTATCCAAAAATTACTCCAAACTTTTATATTCTAGTGTTTAATGGTATGAATCTTGCTAATACATTTGATAATTTTATTGAGTTTAAAATCATGGATTTAATTTCAGAACAATATTCCAATGGTAATATAATGTGTTTCAAATTGTGTATATTTCCAAATAACACCAATACTCTTATAATAACTACTAAACACCTATCCAATACTGGTAAGAGTAACTAGATAAAATTTAAAAACAAATTTAAGAAAAAGGGACATAATTACCCCGAGAGGGGAGAAAATTAGGGTATTAAAATTATATATAAAATTAATTCCATACCATTGGAACATTAACACTTTATTATAATGGTAACTTATTTTTAAATTTTGAGTTTATATTCATATTATTTATAAAAACATCACATGATTATGATTGAAAGAATGTATGTAATTTAAAAAACACATGGACACATATATTTTTTCATGGTTTACAACTATTGGATACTCTGAGTATAATTCATCCAAAAATAAATTGGTGAACAAATTTACTAAGCCTTATACCTATTAAATTAAACTATGTAATTCCATTTGGGTCTCACTACCCTTACAACATTCTTTATAGATGTACTATCTCCCCAAGATCACTTCCCTAAAAATCCCCCCTTATGAGCTCATATTTAGAATAAAAAACAATAATAATGGAGGCCAATGAATGATATATTATATTGTTTAGAGTTTTACTAAATGTATGATAGGTGGCTTATAATGTCACATTCTCAATCAAATCCTCGATTCCACCATCACATCAAGAATCTCATTTCTTGATTTACCATGGAAATTCTCATTCTCAAAGGTCAATTCTAGAATGTATCTATTTATAAAAGATATTAGTTTTTTCCCTTACATGATACCTTATCTTATAACCCATTTCATGAGATCCTAAAGAGTAACCCCTACATGATGTCCAAGTTTGAGACCACTCCACAAGACTCGAGCATGACGGTTGTGCATGACACACCTCTCGGAGGCACCCATCGGAACAATTGGATCACATCACTCCACCACAAGACTCCTTCATGATACATCTCAGTGAGATGCCTTTCCGAGACCTTGTTCTGTTCAGTAAGATCACAAGATATTATTCAAAATTTTCAACTCAGAAGAAATTGTTCGGATAATGAAAATCTGGATAACTATTTTAGTTCATATGGATCATAAGAAATTATTCAGATAATTAGGATTTAAAGACCCTACCATGTTCATGAGGATCAAATAACCTTTTTGAGATCATGCAGATTGTGAGAACTTATTGAGGTTACACCGATCCTGTGAAACCAACGGGTCATTCTAGGTTCACAAAAACCCAATGCATACTTATATTGAAAATATAGCATCATGCGATCTCTTCTCAATTTTTTACAATTATAAGGATCACTTGATTCTAGATAACAACTTTGTATTCCTTATGAGAAATACTTAAGTGGTATCAATATCATATACTCCTTATCTTTATATGAATCCTATTATATAGACTATTATTTTAAAATGCCTTTTTTTAAAACCCCATAAACTCAAAAATAAATGTTATCAGGTATTTAATGGAAAAATTCTATGGTATAAAATCACAAAATTCCAGTTCTCCATCCATTTCACTTCATATACAATCGGTACCATGAACATCATCTGATCACTTCACATGATCACCTGATTTATGTTGTTTGTTCTTTACGTGACCATTATCATTGTATTTAGGAACATCATGTGATCCTATAATGAGATCCAAAGAAAATACAATGTCCATCACCATTATCTTATATTGCTTCACATGACCCCATAATGAGATCAAGTGAATATCATGTGGTGTTTGTTACATTGTCATTAAGAACATCATAAGATCCTATCATGAGATCCAAATACAATCATGTGATAATGATATTTTTAGTGACCATGTGATATACCCATAATTTATTTTATCTTGGACTTCATGCACCTAACATGATATCCCTATGAGATCCTTCAATATTCATTCATTGTTTTAAATTGTTTCACATGATCTCCCTATAAGATCCACTGAAAATCATATGATGTCTTCATTTTCATCACATAGTCTAAATACTAAATCATTTAATATAATGTGGTTCTTCACATGATTGATAAATTATATCAAATTAGAATTTATTTCTCTATAGGATTAGTTATTACATTTTTTCTCCACGTGATCAGACATTCGTGCTCAATGATGTCCGAAATTTCACCCTCTATGAGTTCAGTCATCCATGCTCCATGAGACCTGAAATTTCACACTCTAAAAAATAAATATTTTTTTTCTATGTGAGTTAATATGTTCATGTTCAATGATATTTTTTCATAAATTCATGGATACACTTCACCCCTCCTTTTCCCACTAGACATTGACAATAATATCAATCCTTGTATAAAAATAAAACCAAAACCACCACCAGGAGGGATTTTTTCCAATAGCACCCCATTGGTTTTTTTGAAATATATTATAAAATTTAAGAGTAAAAATATTAATGTGTTGTGAATATATGAAACATTTTCATTCAATAACCCCAAATTGTTATCATTGATTTAACTGACACATACCCCATGACCACATCTGTCAATATCAGTGGGAGAAATAAGAGATACCAATAAATATATTCGCTGAATATGTTCATTCTCAAAAATAAAATTGGAATCCATCTTGACATAAAATAATAAAACTCATTTATTCAGGGTAATCACTTCTTAAATACACATATCAACAACTTGTATCCTAATCCCAAAGAACATTCTTTTTCATGATTTGTATTCATTGATATACCCTTGTTATAATTTTCAAATTTAATAATCCTCCTATTTCATTGTTCCCACTATAATCTTCTCCCCCTTCCTATATTAATACAGTTTAACTCCCTTTTTCAATAAACCCAAATGTCGCTCCATTTTGGTCTAAAACATTATAAAGAACATATATTAGTATACATGGGAAAAACAAAAAATCTCAGGTTGATAGGATTCTACAACTACACTGTTCAAGTGTAGGCAGTCAAATAAACTCCAAGAGCTAGTAGATTATGCTCAAATGATACTTTGTGAAATACATTCATTATAGTTCATGTTACCTATTGGTTAGTCATAACATACTCTAACATTTCACGATGAAGCTCTAAATTTTTATTTATGAATTGATATTTGATTATAAAGTTATTTATAATTGAAAGAATGAATCATTTTTTTATTTATAAATTTTGAATTAGAAAAATGGATACTAACCAAATACTTAACATCAATCTAACACTTCAACATGTAATTCAATTGGATATTCCATCAAATTTGAATTTACAATCATTTTGTCAATGATCTTCATGCATTATATTTTTGATAATACCCTTTGGTCATGTACTTCTTCCTAACCAATGATACACCACATGATGACATCCAATGATCACCTGGCTTTGTCTACTAATTTCAATTTCATATTTCACTCCTTTTAACAACTTCATATTGAATCTTTCACTATATTATCACATTTCAAGATCAGTTTATTGACATCCACTATAATTAAACACTACAAAATGATTTTTAGGAAGTGGAATTACCACTTATAATAAAGTCCCTAATAGATCCTATAGTCCTGATTTATTATATGTATTTATAGGAAACAAAGATATTATCCAATAAATTCCAGTTTTATCCATGTCACTCAATTAAATCCAAGGATTCTAGCATATTTACTTTCATCAACTATTCAGATTACTCTCTTGTCATATGAGATTATATCTGATGGATTTCATATCAACATATCTCCCTAAAAACCTTATTTTTTTACTGATGTGGATCATTAATTATAATAATTGAGATAAATATAGATTTTCAATTAATCGTCACAAGGGGGAGACCACTTACAATTTTTTTTGTTATTTTTCTCTGAAAAATCATTGGTCTCATGCTAGAATTCATTTGATAATTAATTTTTAAAAAATATACAAATATGAAATTAATTTTTGTTGCTACATCTCAACCAATCTATCAGCAGTTCGTGGAAAAATACCACTCGAACAGAATCATGACTACAATTGTTGTATATTCAATGTTATTTTAAAATAATGGATCATTATTATATATATTTAATATCTCATAAATTTCAAATTAGTATATTCATCGAATAATCTTCCACTTTCAAAACATGTATATTCTATATAGGGATTTGAAAAATAGTTCTTTTTTGTAGAACCACATGTGGAATCCGTCACCATATTTTAAATTCACGAGTATAGATTCTTCCTATCATATATATCTCCATTAAACATAAGAACCCATGCCCCCCAAAGGGATTGTATTTTCTCCATATTCATGCATTATATCCCATAGATATGAATTTTGTAACATAATGGGAGAGAGATACCTCTAGAATCACAATAATAGGATTTTTGTTGATCATGATGAGTCAACACATTGATACATTATTCCAACACACTATTCTCTTTCAATGCGAGTTCTAACTTCCCAATGATATTTAAATATTCTGGCCATATAACTATACATTCTCAACCTGCATTCTCACTATTCATTCGATATGTAAATTCAATGGGCTTCACCTTTATCAATGTTTTTGGTTTATACCCAGTAGTAAAATTTCTTTTTATTGATGCTCAACTTATACTCCATTAATCATGATTAATTATCTATGAAAGAATCTTTATACTGATCATTTACTCTTGCATCATCCTCTATTGGGGGGATCTTTCCCTTTCCATTACTTCTCATCATATGGAATGGATAATTAATTACTCCTAAACTTCTTTTTTGTGTTTATTTTATTAGTTATCTAAGTCACATTACCCATTCATTATTTGGGATGAGTTTCTCACTAAATAAATGTTCCTATTGCTAACAACTAGAACAAATCCACCATTTTTATTATAGGTTTATTCAAATTCATTCTATATATATGGTTTGATTGTAATATTAGAGGTTATTGGTATGAAATTTACTAATATCTTTATGTTTACCATGATGAAATAAATATATTTTTCAAGATTTCATGTCATCATACATTATAGGATATTAAATTATACACCACTAGAGTTGGGGGTCTTCTTTTAGATTATTTTCCGTCTCTTCTTTCTTCTAGCTGCAATATATTTTTCCAAATTCCCATGATTATTACATATAAAACTTCTCCATTTAAATACATACCTCAACAAATAATTATTTAGTTGATATGCTGATACAAATTGAGTTATTATCCTAACGTTGATCCCTTGGTATTCATGTAAAAAACTGATGGTGTGTTATAGTCTTCCACAATAGTATAATTTCATGGATACATTATTTTAAAATACTCTACATTCATAATTCTCATTAATATTATTTTAACTAACATATTTATAAGTATTTATATATTCATATAATTATATATATTCCCAATAATAAAAAAACAAGAAATATGACCATGAATCCTATAGAAATTGAAAATATTTTCATTGATTCCTATAAAATCCATTTAGGGTATGTTTACAAAACCTATGTTATTTTTCTTATTTCTATAAATATTTATGGCTATATTCTTATCATGCATGGGATAGGTATCATCACATCCCATAACATTTTTACCAAACTATATGTTTATTTGTATGAGATAATCATTTCATTATTTTCTTTAATGTATTGTTTTCTATTCATTTCATTATTTCCTATTGAAGAATAATCAAATAGAAAAGTAAAAGAACCCTTAAATCTTGGAATTCCATTAGAATTATATTTATCCACTTCTTTATTGAATGATTATATCACTTCTCTTAATTATTGAATCTTCTTATCATGAGATTCATGCTGAGAATTATTTTCTCTCATGAGATTATTCCCAGTAGTAATATAATCATCCAATTATTGGGATAGATTATCCACCATTTCACATTTTACCTTTATTTTGGAATTCATATTAGTAGTATAATATTTAAATAATTCATTCTCCTATATCAGATCTGATTGGTTTTTTGTAATGCCCTGACCCTAGTTACCCAGGGTCGGTGCATTATTTCATAACATTAGAATGATACAATAAATCATGTCCCAAAAGACCAATAAGGTTAGTAGTCGTGGACGTACTAGATATAAACATAAGTTTTACATTACATTATGAAATGAAAAAAACAACTACATTGTGTCCCCATTGGACACACTCATATCCCATAGCCTATCCCTGCAAGTCAATCATAATATACTTCTTCACATCCTAAAAAAAATAAATCATAAGAAAGGGGTGAGCTTAGATTCTCAGTAAGGATAACAATATATCAGAAACATTAATAAATAAGCATAAAAATTGTAGGCATTGCATAAGACTAAAACAAATTCCTTTTTAAATTAATCTTCATCATAATATGGAAATGTTAAATCATATAATTCAATTTATTTATTCACATGGATATTATACATGCATAATAATAACATGAAATATCTATATCTGATTTCCTAATGATGTAATGCATAACGTCGAACATCATAACCACATTGTCCAGGCCCCGTTCTAAGAATACAAATAATATTTTTTAAACGCCCTGTTCCAAGACACTAGTTTGTCTCATGAGACCTACCGATGCATTGAGGAGCTATTGTGGTCTCCACCAGTCACTCATTAGGTCCAATGCATTCCTCGTATGAAAATGTTGAAACATAACATAAACATTCGTATTAAATCAATCATACGAAATGTTAATACATTAACCATAAACCATTAATGGTATAAAAATAACACATCCACAGTAAAACATTTCACAAAACCTTCAATACAACAAGGATGATTTTATCATCATATATTAACATAAAAAAAGTGTAAAATCTATCAAAGGATGTTGACATAAATGAAATAAAAACTATTTGAGAGAAATATCGATTTAAATTTTGATATCATATAAATGTAAATAATTATAAAAGAAAAAATTTATTTTGATAATTTTATTTTAAGCTTTTATGGGATGCTTATAAGGTATTATAATAGAGGAAAATAGCCGCACATGCCATATAAGTTTAAAAAACATTCTTTCCTTAATTTTGGAAAAAAGGCCGTAAAGTAGCTTGTTTGGAAAATGACGTAAAGATTCGTTTTTAAAAATTTATAAAAATTAAAACAAGGGTATAAATTAATTGAACCCATAGTCTAGGAAATAGTAAATATGTTTTGAAATACATTTTAATGAAACACGGATGTAGATGATTAAGAGGTCCCAGTACACACTCACGTATAAAAAACCTCGAATAAAGAAGATACTGTAGAATTAGACTTTATCTTATATTGTTCCTCGATCGAGGGAAACTCATTTATAATAGTTTAATTATTATTATTAAATTATACAAGAACCAAATACATAAATATTATATCATATATGATCTTATAATATGTCTTTGTTAATAATATTTCATTAGTATCATTGTTTCATGAGTTAACTGATTCATTTTCCTTTATATGTTTTGTTATCCAAGTCATGTTAATTATAGATAGGATGTATTTTGTTAATTTATAGAATTATATTATGTTCTTAAAAATTATTTTTCTAATCATAAAATGAATTTTTCTTAATTGTTATGATGGGGAATAAATCTCATCGCGTTCATGGAGACGGTAATCCGTACGTACGCATGAGCGACAATATCATTCTATTATTGCTGAAATAGTGTTCAATTGGATGTTATAGAATATACATACAGAATAATTTATATATTATACTAATTATTTACATCAATTATACTCATTATCATACCCATACAAATAATTAATTATTGAATAAGAAACTACACCACGACGTGGAGGTAGTAAGTCGTAGTTACACACGTATGGTGACATTGTCATTAATAGGATGGATTGAATAATGAATATCGTTGTAAAATATTTATAATAAGATCAAAATATGTATAAGGTACTGGATTTATAATTTTTTTATGTAAATAACAATGAAATAGGTCATGGAAAATGAAAAGAACATTGAAAATGGTGGGAAAATTATTACCTCTTCATTAGGTTCATTATTTTTTATTTAATAAAAAGGGATGTTTACGTAGCCCTTATCATCAAATTAAGACCTCTAGATTGAATTGAGGGTATTTGGGAGGATATTCATTCAGGTTTTGTCTATGCTAAATGGCTTTGGAAGTGTGATTTGGGAATAAGGGTAAGTACCCTTTTATTAGAGAGGTGAGTGTCACCATAGGAAAAGCATGAAATATTATATTACTATACAATCATATTCAGTTTATAATGGAACCAAAAGGATTTATTTACAGTATATGGTGGGTATGGGTCGAAATAATCTAAAACAATAGGATTTTGGTAGGTTTAGGTCACCATATTAACCTTATCTTATAGATTTACCTCTTAGTTAAATAGTTTAAATTTTTCTATGTATTCTTGTATTATTATAATAAATGGTTAATAAACTGACTATAAAAATATGAGAGAACCACAAGTGGTTATTTATATATATATATAACCTTATATATTTCCTTTATCCAAACAATATATTTTGAATAATATTATATCATTTAATAATATAGTATTTTTTTTAAACTCATTTATGTCAATTTTGACACTATTTGGTAATTTGTTTTTGTGAAAGTCGTACCAACTTTATCCAATTGAATACAATTTATTTAATAAACCCTAACATGTCATATTAAGTATAAATATCATGGAATAAATAAAATGTTTCAATTTACAAATATATTAATATTTATAATTTCAACTATTTTAATCTTTCAATAATTAGGTAATTATTGCATCATCATTGTTTCATAAGTAAATTAAATTATTTGCTGTCTTAAAATTATAAATAATATACCATTATGTACGAAATATTATTATATTTCTAATGAATATTTATAGTGTAATTTATCATAGTTAGAACCCTATATTAATAATGTATTAGTTATTAAACCTTGAATTTTAACACATTTAAATCTTCTTTAAATAAAATAATAATAAATATCCTAATATACTCCAAGTGGACCAAAATGATCATATTTAATTCCTAATATAGATTTTGGACGAAATAGACTTATTAAATAGAATTAAGACATGTGTTAGGGTAATTATAATATCATTTGTATCTTAAATTCCCATATTTACTTTTAACCGTGGTAAATAAAATTCAAAAGATATTAATCACCAAAAATTATTTTCATCTTATTGATTCACATTTTGTGAACTGATGTCAAACCTTTTTCTTGGATTTTTTAAATTCAATTCATAGAAGTGGTAAAATTATATTTTATGGAAATTTTCTAACGTTCCTATATGCTGTATAAAAGACTTTATAAGGTTCACTAAAATTTTATACATCTAATTATCTTATAAAATGACTCCAATGAATTACAATGAACTAATACTGCTATTATGTATCTATTTTGAAATAAAATAAAATTAAATAAAAAAATATTTTTTAAATAAAATTTTGGCTTAAAACATTAACTCGGTATTTCTCATTATTAAAAAAGATTGACAGTTTTCATAAAAATAACCAAAATTCACCAACATCTCATTTTGATATAGAAAATCCAAAATTATAGTCCATTTTTCAAAATTGGATATATAATATTAAAAAATGTTGGTATTAATATTCATAATGACTAGTTTAATTGATCGTGGTTTGTTTGAACTCGAAGTTGTGTACAACACAAGAAATTTCATGATTCAAAAAGAAGCATACCGTGGAAGCTTGTCGTTTTATATTCTTCCATAATTCAAATATTTTCATCCTTTAAATTTATAGAATACAACTAAATAAAAAGATTCAGTTTGTTCTCCATCAGATGTTCCTTGGGTACCCACGTTCCCTCTTCCATCAAATGGATTCTCCGTAGAACATTTACCAGACGAGTCATCTTGTTTCTCAGCACTTTAGAGAGATGTGTGGAACACATCAGGAACTTTAGAGAGACTTGGGAGCATTTCCAAATGGTAAGCTATAAATACTATTCGTTCTATAATTTAGAAAGGTCTGATGTACAAGGGACTTAATATTAACTTCATACTTAATCGTCTAACACCCTTCCAAGGAGATACATTCAATAAAACATTATCACATACTTAAAACTCCAAATCAATCCTTCAGTAATCGACTTATCTCATTTTTATAGTTTGAGCCACTTTGATGTGGGTTTGGATAATCTTCACCTTTTGTATTGTTTCTTTAACATGTTCTGGGCCTAAATGCTTTCATTCACCATCATCATCTCAACAATTTGGTGTGAGACATCTCTTTCTATATAACGCTTCATATGGTTTCATCTGAAAATCGGAATGAAGGATATTGTTATAGGAAAATTATTCCAGAGGTAAATATTGATCCAACTACCTTGAACTTCATGTAAGTAAGATCTCAGCATGTCTTCTAATGTCTTTATAGTTTTTTCTGATTTTCCATCAGTTTGATGGTGGTAGGTAGTGCTCAAACGATGTCAACATCCAGGTCCTTCTAAAGAATTTTCTAGAATCTTGAATTAAAATTGGGATCATGATCATAAAAAATAGATATGGGTACTCCATGAAGACATAAAACATCATTAATATATATTCTTTCTATAAGATCAAGTGGTAAATCCTCTCCTATAAGATAAAAATGTGTTGAATTGGTAGGAAAATAAAAAATGTCCCATATTGTATCATACATTGTAGGAGTCTTTGGTATCCCTATGACAAAGTGTATCATAAAATCATCCCATTTCCACTCAGGTATGGGAACTGGTTGCATGACTCCTCTAGGTTGTTTCCTTCCAAACGTCACATGTTGAAAAACCAAAAATCATGACCCATAATTAGTAATATCCCTCATCATTTTCTCCCACCAAAAAAGTTCCTTCAAATATCTATATATCATAGTGATAATAGAGTCTAAAGAGAAATCCGAGCTATGAGAATCATCAAACAATTCCCTTTTTAGACCAGGTATGTCAGGAACACAAATTCTATTACCAAATTTAAAAATCATATCTTCATATATGATTTTGATCAATATCCTACATTTCAGAACATTAATTTTCTATTGAATCTCTGCATCATTAGACTATGCAATTTTTATCCTTTATAGTAAAGATGGTATGGAATACATATGAAAAATTATTGATTTTTCACCTTCCACGAATATTCCCATATCCATCTTTACTAGATCCATGAACATAGGAACTCATTGAACTCACATCTTGTTCCAAACACAATGATCATTTCTTCTCAAAGAATCTTCCACCTTTTTTTCCTTCCCCATATGGTAATGTATTATGCAATCATAATACATGACTAGTTGAATCCATAATCCTTCCCTCATGTTGTGTTCTTTCTATGAGAAAATATACTTTAAACTCTGGTGATCTGTATATATCTCACATTTTTTATCATAGAGATTGTGTCTCCATACTTACAAAGAAAATATTACTGTTGCTAACTCATAATCATGAGTAGTATAGTATTTTTCCTGAATTTTTAGCTTTCGTGATGCAGAGGAAATAACTCTATCATTCTGCATAAGGACACAACCAAGTCCTTTCTTTGAAGCATCACAATAAATGACCAACCCATCATTCCCCCATGGTAGAGTCATGATAGGATCATTGACTAATATTCTCTTTAATTATTCAAATCATTATTCATACTATTTTTTCAAAACAAATTTTCCCCCTTTACATGTGAGCATGGTTAATGGGTTACCCAATCAGGAAAAATCTTTGACGAAACACCGATAATAATAAGCTAAAGCAATAAAACTGCGTAACTCAGTTATACTAATCGGTGTTAGGAATTATTGTATTTCTATTGTCATAGAAGGATCAATAGAAACTAAATCTTTTGAGAGAATATGGCCAAGAAAATAAATCTCCTGAATCCAAAATTCAAACTTACTAAACATCCCATATAATTCGTTTTTTCTATGAGTGTTTAGAATAGTGCACAATTTATTTTCATGGTCTTCATATTTTTTGGAGAAAACCAATATATCATCAATAAATACAACTAAAATGTCATCAATATTTTCATTGAAAACTCTATTCATTAGATTCATGAAAGTAGAGGGTTTATTAGTCAATCCAAAAGAGATTACCATAAACTCATACTGCACGTACCTGGTTCGAAATACTATTTTCAGAATGTATTCCTTCTTCACACACAATTGATGATATCCAGATCGAAGGTAAATATTTAAAAAATATTGATCTCCATGAAGTTGATTGAATAAATCATCAATGCGAGGTAGCAAATACTTGTTATTTATTGATATAGAATTTATCGCTATGTATTCAATGCACAACTCATAGATCCATATTCATTAATGACAAAAATAACAAAATCTCCCATTGGAGAAACACTAGGGAAAATATGACCTTTATTACTCAATTCCTCCAGTTTTTTTCTTTTGTTCCACAAATTATATTTTGGCCACTCAATAAGTTGTATTCGATATTGGCTTTGAACTAGGAATTAAGTCAATGTAAATAGAAATTTCAAGTTCTAGATTATGTCTAGGTGAATCTTATGGAAGCACATCAACATATTTTTATATGATAGATATGTCCTCTATTTGGTCTTTATATTCCTCACCCTTAATTATTTCACACTATTCATCCGCGATAATTGAATTTAGTAGAGCTACTGGGGTGGATCTAGATAAGAATCAGATGGCAATGTTTCTGCTGTTAAGATGAGGTACTCATTATCATCATCACAAATTGTAACCTCATACTTCTTACAATAATTTTTTTCATCATGATCTGAAATCCAATCCATACCGAGGATTATATCAAATTCAATCATAGGTATGGAAGTGAGATCAATTTACAAATAATTTTTATATTCCATTATGGGAACTAATTTAGAAACCATTGTGGTAATGATACTTCCCATAGGAGTTTTGACTGACAACTCCATTCTTAAATCAAATTGAAAATATGTAATTTTATTTGAAAACTGGGATGATATGAAACAACGCAATGATCCGGAATCAAATAAATCATTGGATAAATATGAATAATACATTAAATTACCTACCACAATTTCATTTAGAGCATCATCCTCAGTAGTAGTGATTCCATAAGCATTTCCCTACTCCCAATTCCTTTTCTTAGGTATGATTCCTTGGCGCATTAGACATTGATTTTAATAATTCCACATTTACATAAAATTGTATCATTAAACAATAATAACCTCTTTATTTCCCATACAATCAAAAGCATGGTGGCCCTTTTCCCCACACTTGTAACGAACACCCATTCCCGTCATAAAAGTACTGTGGTGTTTCTTCCCATATTTACTACAAGATGGAAATTTAACTTTTCCCATATTCCCCTTATTTAAATTTATATATTTTTTTTATATATCTTCTTCTCTTACTTTTATTTAAAGTAGTAACACTTAGAGAATTCCTTTTCTCTCTTGATAGCACATGAGAAAATATCTTCGCACAATGAGAAGGATGGTGAAACTAATGCTCAATGAAGAAATGGTTTTAAACCATCAATGAATCGATAAATATAAATCCTTGGGTTATGAATATAATATGTTTCATGCCTTCCAAACCATGAAAATTTAGCGTCATATTTTGTGACATTCTAATCCAACTTTTTCCTCAGACTCAGAAGATGCCTTCTCATATCTGCAGAATGGTCCTGAGGTAAGTCTGTTTCTAAAAAATATTCATTAAACTCCCTCCATTCCATATTTGACACTTATTCTCCCTCTTTTATGTTTTTAATTAATGTACACCATTGATCTGCATATCCTGTGTGGCGATAAACTATCATGAAAAATTTTTCCCATTCGCTAATCCCTAAATCATTAAATATTTTCTATAAGGAATTTCTCCATTGCTCACCCACTAATTTATTTTTAGTCCCATTGAATTTTGGTGGATTTTTACTTATGATGTGGTCAAACATTGATTCTTTATATTTTGGATCAGGGTGCTCCATACGAGTAATGTTATTATACATAAATTGTGTGAGTTGTTCAAGTGTGGTAATAAGTTTTTCCACACCTATTGCATCACTAGATGAACTAAAATTATCTTGATTAAGAGGGATATCCCAACATGAATTATGTGCATTGATATTATTTTATTTCCTTCCATGAGGTTCCATTTTTAAACGATGACATACACTAGATTAGTTTATGAATCAAAATACATAATTCCAATCTAGTAAAATACCTAACATTTATTGAACAATTTATGCATATAATCCATAATTATAAAAAATAGTTTTTATTGAAGAAATATTTACTAATAGATCCTTCATAATGGTTTTTAATGAAAATGAGAATTATACTAAATATATCCACCAATAGTGTCATTACCAAGAGTGCATCAATACATGTTGTTGTGTACCAGTATACCTTAGGTCAATCCTGAAACTCATTGATGGAGTTTTCAATCATAGGTATATCTTTTATAGAGCCGCCTCAAACAGATCATATCCATACAAAGATGTATTTCTTGTAAAACACACAAAATATATACATTACAAGAATTCTAGGAAGTTTTTCTATACTAATCCTCAATGTATATCTTAGGGTAATTTTCTATAATCATAGTTTTCCTAAATATAGATTCCATGGTTTTTACTAATCTTCCTCAGATAAAAACTTTAATGCCCCAACCTAGATACCCATATTCTGTGCATTATTTCATAACATTTTCATGATATAAGAATTCATGTTCTGAAATACCAATCAGTTTAGTAGCCATAGAAGTACTAGATACATACATAAGATTTAAATTAAATTATAAAATGAAAAAAACAACTACATTGTGTCCCCTTTGATCACAATCATATCCCATAACCTATCACTGTAGGAAAATCATAATATTTTTCTTCAAATACTAGGAAAAAATCATATGAAAGGGGTGAGCTCAGATGCTCAGTAAGGATAACAATATAGCAGAACTATTCATAAACAAGCATAAACATTGAAGTCAATGTATAATACTAAAACACGTGAATTTTTAAATTAATCATCACAAGAATATGGAAAAGATAAATCAAATAATGTCATTCACTTATTCACATGGATATTATAATAATTAAATAATCAAATGTAATATTAATATCTAATTTCATAATGATGGAATGAATAATGTCGGACATCCTGACCACATAGTCAAGGACTCATGCCAATACTAAAAATAATATTATTTCAATGCCTTGTGACAAGACACCCGTTTTTCTCATGAGACTTACCAATGCATCAAGAAGCTATAGTGGGCTCCACCCGTCATATACTAAGTCCAACACATTCCTCATATGAAAATGTTGAAACAGAACATAAAAATACATATTAAAACTAACATACAAAATGTTAATAATATAACCCTAAACTATCAATGTTATGTTAATAATAAATCCATAGTAAAACATATCAAAAAACATTCAATACAATATGTAATATTTTATCATCATAAATCAATTTTATACAAATGTAAAATCAATCAAAGGATGTTGACATAGTTGTAATAAAATACTATTTGAGATAAATATCAATTTCAATTTTGATATATTTTAAATTCCACACTATTATAAAAGAAAAAAATTATTTTTAAAATATTAATATATTATTGTACGGTAATCTTATAACATGAAATATTGTCCGAAAATAGATACACTCGCTTTATAAATTTAAAAAACTTTTTTTCCGTCATTTTATTGGAAATGTGGTAAATCACCTTGTTTGGAAAATGATGGAAAATATTCCTTTATAAAAATTTATAAAGAGTAAACCATGGGTAAAAATTACTTTAACCTATAGTCTAGGAAATAGATAAAATGTTTTGAATGAAATTTTTAGGAATCACATATGTGAATGATAAATAGGTCCCCATAGGTATGCACGTATAAACAACCTCAGAAAATGAAGAGGTTGTAGAATTAAACCTTACCTTGTACTTTTCCATGATCGAGGGTACGTTAATCTCCTTTATAATATTTAAATAATTTTTATTAAATTATACAAGAGAAAAATACATAAATATGATATCATATATGATCTTCTAATATTCTTTTGTTAATAATATTTTAGTGGTATCATTGTTTGAGGTGTTAACTGATTCTTTTTCTGTTATATGTTTTGAAATGTAAGTCATATTTTTTATGGATATGATGTATTTTATTCATATATAGAATTATAATAAGTTTTTCAACATTTATTTTTAATCATAGATAGAAATTTATTCTTAAATGGTTACGATGGAGAATGAATCTCATTGCGTTTGTGGAGAGGGTAATCTGTACGTACGCACGAGAAACAATATGATTCTATTGATAGTTAAATAGTATCTAATTGGATGGTATATCATATATAAAGAATCATTATCAGATTTTATTTATTATTTAATCAATTATACTCATTATTATATGCCTAAAAATAATAGTGTTGAATAATAGACTACACCACGACGAGGAGACGGTAAGCCGTACGTACACACGTATGGTGGCTTTGTCATTAATAGGATGGATAGAATAATAAATATGGTTATACCATATTTATAGTAACATAAAAATATGTATAAGGTAATGGAGTTAAAATTTTGGTATGTAAACAACAACGAATGATGAAGTGGAAGAAGAAAAGATCATTGAAAATGGTTGTGAAATTGTAACCTCTTTTCCAGGTGATTCTTTTTTGATTTGATCAAAAGAGATCTTTAGGTTGTCTTTCTGATCAAAGTAAGGCCTCTAGGTTGAATTCAGGGTATTTGGGAGGATATTTGAGTAGATTTTGGCTGAGCCAAAACACATTGAAGGTGTGATTTTGAGAGAAGGGGATGTACCCTTTTATAAGAGTGGTGAGGGTTACCTTAGGAAAAGCTTGAAATATTGTTTTATTATATAAGAATATTCGTGTTGTAATGAATCAAAATGAATTAATTTCGAAGATAAGGTCAGTATGGGTCGAAAAACTCTCAATCAATATATTTTTGATAGGTTTAGTTGACCATATTAACAAAATCTTTTATATGCTATTAGATAAATAGTTTTACTTTTACCATGTATTATTGTATTCTTATAATAATTGTTAATAAACATACTTTAGAAAGCCAAGATATCCTCAAATGGTTTATTATTTACATATATAACCTTATCTACATCATTTCGTAGAACTATAGAGTTATAGAAATATTATATCATTTAATAATGTAGAATTTGATTTAAAAATACATTTATGTGAATTCTAACTCTATTTTTTATTTTGTTTTTGAGAAAGTCATAAAAATGTTATCACTTCAAAAAAAATTTATTCTATGAAACCTAACAACTCATATTAGAATGAAAAATATTTTAATACATCAAAAAGTGTCAATTTACCATTATATTAATATTTATAATATCAATTATTTTAAACATTAAAAAACAAGGCAATTACTGCAGTATCATTGTGTCATAAATAAATTTAATTATTTAATCTCTAAAAATTATAAAAAAATACCATTATGTACGAAATATTTATATATTTCAAATAAATATTTTTCGTATAATTTATATTATTAATAACCCAATTGTTAAAATGGTATAGTTATTAAACATTAAATTCTAACAGTTCTAACACTTCTTTAAATAAAATAATAATAAATGTCCTAATATAATCCATGTGAACCAAAAGGATCATATTTTATTCCTAAGGATTATTTTGGTCGAAACCAACATATCTAATAGAATTAATGCATGTGTTTGTGTAATTATAATATCATGTTTACCTTTAATTACCCAATTTACATTAGACCATGGTAAATAAAATTCTGAGGTTAAAATTCACAAAAAATTATTTTCATCTTATTGAACAAAATTTTACTTACTGATGTCAGTCATGTATCTCATATTTTTTAAATTGAATTCACAAATTCGGTAAATTTGCATTTTATGAAAATTTTCTAACGAGCCTTGAAAGTGGATAAAAGACGTTAAAAAGTTAAATATAATTTTATTATCAGATGAATCAAATGAATTATACTAAACAAATATGGGTATTATGTATCTGTTTTGACTTAAAATATATATAAATAAAAAATTGTTGTAATCAATAACATATTATTTATTTCAAAATTCATCAAAAATTTAATGTTTTAAGAAAAATACAAAAAAAATCACCCTAATCTAATATTGATATTCTGAATCCAAAAATGAGGACCATATACAAAAATAAAATTTATAAAATTTCATAAATTGGATATTACTATTCATAACGTCTAGTTTGATTGGCCATGGTGTGTTATAACTCGAAGATGCATACATCGCAAACTATTTTTTTATTCAAAGAGAAGTGTATTGTGGAAACTTGGGGTGTTACATTTTTAACAATATAGTCATTTTTTTCTTCCAAAGTATTAATGTTTTTTGAGCTCATATTCTTTCTAGTTACATCAACATTGTTTTTATATAATTCCCCATCAAAATAATCATTATTCCCTCGTATATTATTTGCCACTTCAATAAGTCTGTGATTTAAAAATTTTAGATTCATGACATATATTTAATTTATTTTGATTTAGATATATTTAGAGTTATTATCATATAAAACCTATGATCTAATTCCACTGTTATAGGGTAAAATTTCACCTTTATACTTATTTAAATATATTCTTCATAAAAATCTCAAATGTCACATGTAATATCAGGTTCTTCACTCATTCTAACAGTTCCGTTGAATGAGTAAAAAAATTTATTCTATGATTCATCCAATCCATTCGTTCCTAATTGTTTGGTTTCCCTCAACTAAAACACAATCATTCTGTAGATAATTCACACAGCGAAATATGACCAGACATCTGATTCATTGATGTTATACCCTTTTCCATGGAACACTATGATTAGAGGAATAAAACAAAAATTTCATCATACGAATAATATGGTCATATAAAAAAAATATAACAAAAGTAACCTATGATTTTATATTAATTGTTTCTTAAAATGGGACTCGATACCCTATGTGGGGACGGTGCTGAATCAGTTTTGGGAAATTATTTTAAAAATCATGTTTCCTCACTTTATCTTTAACAATTTATTATAAGGGACACAAATTTTTTTGATTATCATTTATATAAATATTATCCTTACAAGCATTATCAAATGATTATTCATATAATTTATTGAATGTAAAAATAGCATTGGAACACCCAAAAGTTTTACATGGGTCACCACTATGTTCTTGTCCATGGAGAATGCCTACAATATTTTTTGATATGAAATCAATATGTTCATTTCTTATTGGATTTGGTTTGGTCATCCCTTCCTGGGAACAATGCCCTTATTATGTTTGGGTAAGACACACTATCTCCAATGAATCACATCTATTACACTTACCTCTTATTTTATATTCTTTAGAAGGAAAAATTGGCATTCAATCTAAAGAATAATATTTTTATGGTTTATTGATGAAATGGAAATATGATACGTGATGAGAAAATCACCTTGTGCGTATCCTTTCATGAGAAATCATGGAAACTCATCCCTACTTTTGAAAGGCCGTCATGATATTACAAGTCATTATTTAACTACCTTGGATATAGGCATGAATAAAAACATTATTGTATTATTATCATATGATGAAGATAGATTTTATTCTTATTATTTTGAATTAATATATAGAAATGATTTTTCTAACATGGTAATGATGGAGTGTATCTCCTTCCAACAAACCCTATCATGTTAACCGTGCACGAGACCCTGACATATAACCCCTTAGGCTGGACACTATCATGTAACCCTTGCATGAGATCTAATCATGAGACCCATTCATGAGAATATTGTGTGAGACCCCTCTACAAGACACAATTCAGAAAACATGGATTGCATGAATCCATAATGATAATACTTCATGATACCTATCCATGAGACTCTTTCATGAGAACATGTCTAGTTAATGTAGACTGAAAGACCTTGTTCAAATCATACAAATTTAGAGACCATATTCAGTTCTTGTGGATCACAAGACCTTATTTACATCATGTGAATCATCAGTCCTTATTAGGAAAATATATGACCAAATAATGCTGTCAGTAAAATTTAGTAGATAAAAATTAAAACAACGGAAATGAATTATAATGGGGATGGGTTTATATAATTTATAGTAGTATAATCCCCACATATCTGATTCAACCATAGATTTACAATATTGAAAGTCCATGTATGACTACATGGTTCTAGTCTTTATAATTCCCATATTTAACAGCGCATATTCATCTTGGTTGGATTCAAAATAAACATGTGCGACTGGGATGTGGAGTTGGTATACCTATTTAATACATTTAATCTAAAGTGGCATTTATCTCTATGGTATATTTCTAGTTCTTTATTTAATGGAATTAATAGCATGTTATAAATCTGAATCAGTGTATAATGGATTCCATTTTCTATGGAGCACACTCTTGATGGAATAGATCATGTACTACAGTTTTTCCTTAAATTTAGATCATTGTCCACTGAAATAGTAAAATAATCCTTTAAAAAATCAATGGTCTATTAAAATCATACCTCTACATCTCAATGGTCCCGTCAAAACTAAGGTGGCCCTGTCCATATTTAGCATAATCCACGAGGAGAGGGAAGGGACCCTATTAATGTATTTCATCATCATAGGCATCTTGGGTCTTTCTATAAAACCAATAAATCTCAAGGTATTCATATTAGAACATGAATTCTGCATTACCCCTACCTACAGCTTCATGGAATATCACACATACCTATGCATGGACATAATACCTTCACTAATGGAGGGATCCACACTATCAAATAATTTTTAATTCCTTTCTGACCAAATTAAAGAACATATATAAGTATTTTATGTAATAATGATATTCTAGAGTTGATCACTATGCTCAACCATGAAGATGTACAATAAGAAATCATTTTTCATTCACCATTTATTTAATTCCATGATTAAGAGTCATTTGACATACATCTGTAACATTTATTAAAAACACACTCCATAAATAGGTGCTGAATATTATCATCAAAATTTACATGTAAGTGAAAAAATGATACAATATCATCCCGGTTCACTTCAATTCATCCTGATTAGGATGTCTATTTTTACACATTTTCCATACCAGAATGAACCTTTAGGGACATATGAATGATACCATGAAATTTAGAATCCATTTTGGTGGTGGATTAGATCTCTGAATCTTCATTACATATTATTTCTTAACATTGAATTAACCATTCATGTTTGGCCAACAAATCAGAGTGTCATTAGACATGAAGTTATATTTCTGAATTTAATGTCTAACATGTGTTGAAATATGTTCATTTGAATTGTTTTTGGACAGTAGCTCTTGAGTGGAAATATTCTACATGTGTGATGTAATATGTAGTGTCTTATAATAATTATCCATCCATGGAGTTCTCTAATAGTTAAGTATTGATTTTCTACTCACCAGACACTTTGAATTTTATATAATGTTAGTAAAAGAGAGTTTAATGGATGGCTAATAAATAATAAAAGAGAGTATTGGTTCCCATTCAATAACATCCTTTTGAACCTGTGTGGTAAAAAAAACAAGAGTAATCAATATTTAGTAAATTCCATGTGAATTTATTGATATGGTAATTGTTGAATATTCTGATATCCTTCACCCCATGAACCACAATTTAATGAGTTTAGTACATTATTTGCCTTAAATAGTTTTCATCTTCCTCTCGTGAACTTATAATAACCATATAAAGTTACTTATCATTCATTAATGTCCATTGATGATATTTCTTGTGCATATAAAGAGATAAGGATTACAAAAACTTTTTGGTCATAATAGAGTTAACAAAGAACATTATTCCATCTTCTATCATGGCCAATCCACTCCATCAAGAGAGTTGATTAATAATGTTGGAGCATATTACCCCATGATATAGACTCTTCACCATGCCATAAAATAATGGAACAGTAAGGTAATTGAATGTGAGAGATCCCATATTTACTCTAAGAGTTATAGTGATCATTTTTTCATTCAAATTTTGATTCCATTTCCAAATAAATTGAATGATTTATTACAAATGTAGTTTTGATCAGTCACTTCTTCATAGTATGAGTAGAGGTACATGATTGTATAGATGGTTTTCCCTGAGTCATATCCAAAAAAATAATTTCATATGTATATAGAAGTTGTGATGGGGTGAAATTCTCCCTAACAAATTTATTTTTATTATATAGGACAATAGGAGAGATTTTTATGATGCATATTCTCATATATTCCTTAGAAATTACAAAAAGGGGTCCTTAGAGTGGATCTCTCTGCCCGAAACCCCTAGGGAATTTGAAGTAGCCTCTATGAACTCCAATATTAGAATAAATATAATTGAATAGCTAATAATAATATTAAATAATCTAAAAATAGAAATTGAAAACCCATAATTTTTATGAATAGTAAAGAGAAATTCATATGTTTTAGTGTCAAAGGCTTTGGTGATTTCAATTTTAAATGAATATTTAGCACATATAGATTTCCTTTTCATAATGTTGACACATTTCGAAGTAGAATGTATGAAATATTGAATGTTCCTATCATGAACAAAACCAAACTAATTTGGTGTGATGTTCACCTTAACAGTACGACCCAATCAAATCATAATAATCATTGTTCACATCATCAATCAATATATCCATTTAGAATATAAAATGTTAATTAATGAAACCATCTGGGCAAGAAGAACACACCATGTTGAGAGAAAAAATGGATTCCTTATTTCCTACAGGGAGGGGCCATGATAAAGGCATGATTTTGTGAATCTACTTTACCTGGAAGGATATTGAAAACCATTTTGTGTGTGTTTTACACTCCATCATTAAAATAAAGTGAATTGAACCATTCTACTATAATAGAAAATATTTCATTCCTTGAGGTGTATAGATATTCATTAAAATTGATGGAATCAATAACTCAATTAACCCTATTCTCTTTATACATCATCTGAATGATTTTTGAGCTCATGTAACCAAATTTGAGTCATTTAACATTCAACTAATTCTAGTCCTGAATTTCTTTCACAGTTGAAAGGTCATCCAGCCTTGAAATAGCATATAATACCTCCCTTAAATGGGTATCTTGGGGATGGATCCTAGGTTGATAGATTGAAAGGTGTTCTTCGGTTGTTTTAATATCAATATCAATATTGGAGAAGGATTTACTAATCGGATCTTTTATCATTATTTTGGTATGTTTTAGCTTTAAATAAAGGGACTGAATAGGGCCTCAAAGCAGTTTCGACATCCGTGCTTCTAAAATACTGTCTCTATAACCATGGATAAAAATTCACAAATTATTAAACCAAAAAGAAAGAGGGCCTTACCTTGAAATGAGGTTATAGAACTCAATAATGAGAGGGTTTTAATCTGAGTGTCTTTTTTGGGAGATTGAATCTGGTGACCCCAGAATCCTCACTACTATCATCCACTTAAAAAATTATATATCCAACTTTCTTTCTTGTATTTCTTTCCGGGTATAACCATTCCTTTTGAAATAAGTTCTTATAGTTGGGTCTTGATCAAGGTTTCATTGGTAAACACTAGAGGATAATTTAATTGAATATTCCCTAATGAAAATCAATACAATATTTCCATTAGTTTTCATAATAGTGTTTTATTCACCTATAACCGTCTATTTATATATTATGGATCTTAAAAAATTATCAATATCTCTAAAAATATATTGCCTATTTATATATGGTGCAGAGGAAAAAACAATGTATATAGAGTGGATTTATCCTAGATAGTTCGAATACAATGCGATACAATTTTCATTCATAGTGTATGATAGGATCATAATGATGTTATTATTGAAGAACCATAAATTTTCCATATTTATGTCATGTAAATTTTTGGAAATAAAGATATACCTTATTGAGGCCCACTAAAAGGCCATCCATTAAGAAAAATTAATCTTATGTTCTTTAAGTCCAATAATCATAAGTTTTTAGTCCATGATGTAGGTTATAAGGTCTTTGGAAATATGGATATTCCATAACTCCTGATTTTTCTGTTAAGAATACTCATTTTTAAGGGTTTATATCCTTATTAGGGTCCCTTCTTTCTTTGATCCTTTTTCTTATCCACTTTTCTTTATTCCATTTCACATATTCATTCTTTTTTTTGGTTTTACTCACTTTAAAAATTGTAACATTATCTGTTATCTTTCCAGGCTCCATATCATCAATAGCCTTGTCCAAAACCATTAGATTTTTTTGACAACAACTAGTATAGTTAGTTTCCTTCTCAACGTCTTTTGACTGGAATATCCAAGATAGATGGGTGAATTTATTAGTGGATTCGATACGATCATGTGACATATCATTATTTGTGTTCCTTATGTCATCTTTTGATGAGGGAACCTGCAAGAAATCCCATTACAATATAGTATCATTAGATATTTTGGAAGAACCTCCACACCTATTCAACTTATCTACATAGGGGGGGGGGATATACAATGATTGATCCTGAGTGTTACAATTATAGCTCATAAAATCATACTCCCCATTTCAACCCTTATACCTTTCTTCTTTGATTTCCTCATGCAGTGGTAATGGTGTTTGATTCTTAGGTGCAAATGGGGGAATTAGTTCCACCTTCTAATGAACCTTAGTATGTAACAGTGTTATTCTAGTATTATCAGTTATACAACATACTATAAATTCAGAGGAGGCTATCATATTTTCCTATTCAGGTTGCTACCTCACTATATTTTCATTAATGGAGTGCATCACTAGATCATCACCATTACTTCCTTCTATTCGAGGAAGGCCAACAGAATTTCCATTATCAGTGGTCCCATCATAGTCTAATAGTGGCTTTTGACAGCCTTTTTCTATTTGGGGATGGTGAATCCCCAGATCATTAGCCATGCCCAAATCCCATTCCATTAAGCATTTAGGGATGTTAATTGAGATAAGTGGTGGTATATTTTACTTTAAATTAATCCTATGAATGATGGTTGCATCATTCACCGTGGTTTTATAGATGGTAAATTCCCTTCCCCTCTTTCATTTAGAGTTATTGTGGCCAAAACACATCAATCCAGTATTAAATATCAACATTATATTATATTGGATTCAAGTGTCATTCGGTCATCCCTTGTTTGGAAAAACCACATCTTGTTCCAATGTGTGGGACATGTCATCTCCTACTAAGATTATTTCATAATACCCAATCCTAATGTTATATATTTTCTTTTCCATTCGAATGGGATTTTATATATAGGAAGAAATACCCCAGAGAATGTTTGGGTTCCAAAAAAAATAAATTCATCTTTCATATGTGGATCCATACTTGAGTGTATAGATCTCATTCATTGGATGGATAAATATTCTTATCCAATTAATTAACTCCTAGAAAACCAGGTTTCAAAGATATTGAGAAAAATATCAAAGACATTTTTATGTATTCATAAAAGGGAAAAAAGACATGGTACTACCCCTTACCTTTTCTATCACAATACACAATTCAAAACCCTTTGCATATGAAATCCTCTTGTTAATGTCCTAGAATTTCCAAATACATTCCCCTTTCAGAGTCAAGATACACACATGAATAGAGCACCAACATACATTATCATGTTTCTCAATCACCTCTTGTTCAATTGAGATGTGAGAAACACTTCTCTTATTTATCATTATTCTTGGAGGGGATGATCTGATGTCCAATAATGAGGGGAAATATGATTATTTCATGACTTCCAGAAAATTATTCACAAAACTAACAGGCTCATCATGATCATATTTAAATGTCCTCTAGTTATTGGTATCATGGTATACGAGGTCTATGTGACCTAAATGGTCACACTAGGTCATATTTATGCTTTTTCATTTGTATTTGTGATTATATTATCCTTCCCAAAACCTTTACAAATTTTATGATAAGGGTTCCCCCACTGTGCCATCATCATAGATCCAAAATAAACACTTGTGTTGTTCATTCAAATCACAAAACCATAATCAGATCATGTGGATCATGATTACCTTTTTAGGTTATGTATATCATGCGATATCATCTTGTATGTCTATGAATGGAAGTTACCTTGGCATAAATATATTCACAACATATCATTACCAGACTTCATTACAATACATTGTTCTTACTATACAGATCATGTGATTCATGTGGAATAATTCATTATTCAATTGTTAAATATTTACATGATGTCAATAAAATATACCCTATGATGTCATGTGAACCCCATTATCTATAATTTTATTTAGATAAATATTTTAAAAACAACGGTGTCAAACTCTTGAGGATGGGATAATAGGTGTTTATAAGAAACATTTCACCACCTTAACTCCACAATTTTCATTTGTACATCCCATCCACCACCTCAAAAATTGGTGTAATGTTCTTCAATTTATCACTTATCATTATATCTTTATGCATGTCGTAATTGCTTCACGTGATCATCATAAATTTCATTAGGTACATTTTGTGATATCATCATGAGATCCAAATACAATCATTTTGATAGTTTCATTATACCCATGTTTGTTATGTGACCTAATCGTGACATAAAAAGAAAACATGCAGTGTTATAGGTATTTTATTCAATCCCTTCATGATATCCCATCATGAGATCCAAATAAAACCATATAGTCATTTTATTTTCACTTTACATTTGATATGTCATACATTTTTAGATTCATTGCCTTCTTGAGGATCGCATGATCTCTACATATGATCCCCAACTAATTATGTGGTGTATTAATGTGATCCACAATATCTCTCTGGGAGATCCCCTGAAAATAATTTTATGTCATTAGAAGTTTCTCATGGTATCAAGTCAAGATATTCTTAAAATCATGTGGTTCATAACATGAATTCTCGTCACAATCTGTTCTAACATTTTCACACCACAATATTTGTTTGTACATTCATGGTTTTCAATATCAGACATTCTTTATTTGTTAGATGAGATATTTTTCACTCTTCAAGGTTAGATATTTGGGTTACACGCGTTCTGATATTCACTCTCTATGAGGTCATTTCATACATTCACAGTTACATATCATGACTCATTTTACATCAATCTTTTTTCAATAACCTCATATATTTTTCAGAAACAAAATTAAAATGAATTCACATTATGAGGGATTTCAACCTATAGATATCCTTAAATACATAACAAGGATAATGGATTTGTACCCAATATTTTAAGGATATGATAAAATATATTTAAAGGTTTACACTAATTTTGGATTCCAATATGATTGAGACAAATCATATATTAAAATTATATCAATAAATTTCTTATAGGGGTTCTATCAGATTGAAGAGTAATAAAAAAGACATTGTGTCAGAATAAAAAATAGAGGAAGAGTACATCACTACATCACATGTTGAATATGATTCTAAATATATATGGTATATCTTTTACGAATATGAGTTTTCTCATAATATTGATGAATAAATATTGGTTTATTGTGATATTAATAAAGTCACATCTCATGTCATAAACCCATAGTTTCACTAAAGAACGAATCACATACTATCAAAATTTCATCTCATATGAGTGGTCATTAAGAGGGTTGATGTTACAATCTATTTGGGTGATATATAGGAAATTTTTTTAGATCAAATGATGAAACCACTATCTTTTCAAAATAAAGCGGTTATATTAATTCACATAGTATATGATTTAACTAATGAATGAATAATTTATCAGGGTTTTAAATAGAATGTATATAAATCTATAATTAATTTATATTAATGAAATTTATTTTACCTGAATAGTGGAATGATAATATCAACTAAAAGTATAACATATTGCATTCCATAATAAATGAAATTAATAGGTTATTATGGTTTTTGAAGATATTTTATGACTATAATAAATAGTGTACTCATGGGAAAACACATAGATATTTAATATTTGGACTATCCCATAATGTTATATACCATGGAATGTTCTGTATTAATTAATATAATTAACAGTTTTTACCTATGTTTGCTGAGATTTCTGGCATGATAACATCCATACTATGATACCATTATGAATCAATCATTATAGTTTATATAATTACAGTTGGATTGGTATATTTATGATTATTTAATTGGATAGAGTTCATCCAATATGGGATATAATTCCCATATATTATGAGAAAATAAATCATTCCCATTACTAAATTAAACGAAATAATTGAATTTCCCTATTTATCTTAGTCGCATATGATATATTCAAGTACATGGATAATGGACATGTGATATGATTATCTACTAGATGAATGAAATTTGATGTTTTATTTGATATGGTAATACATTTTATGAGGAATAATTTTTTTTTATATGCATCATATGATATTTAAATTCTGCAATATCAAGGGACCACTCAATTTCATGGAAAAATGGATTGAATAACTATAGAATTAATGTATATAATATTTTTTCTATTGTACATTTTCATATAAATAATTATAACTGTTTATGTATAAATCATAATTTTATTGAGGATTATATTTAATTATGACTATAAAATAATTACATTATAATTTATTAATTATATTATGTCGAAAAAGGAAACATATTTAGGAATTTGTATATAGGTTATGATCTAAATTAATATTTATTCACAAATTAATAGAGTTTTATTAAACATATCATACATTAGTTTAGATGGATTCATAATTATGTGGGTGGTTTTAATTATGTCCCCATATTTTATGTAATTGTGAGATTTTTTGTAAATGAAAAAAAAGCATGGAAATTATATTAAACTATATACCAAAATAATAACGGTTCAATATATGAATAAAAATATATATAATCCATATCCATGATCTGTATCAATCATAGAATATGATGCAGAATATGTTATATGATATTTATTATATGATTCTAGCCACCTTTTCCCACAATAAGTTTTTATAATGGATCAATAGGACTGATCTATTTATAATAGTACATGTTTAAAACATTCATTCAAGTTTTCAATGAATGGAAAGTCCAATGAGCTGTTAAACTATAGTCCATGAGATTTTTATTAATGATAAATACACATTTAATTTATTTATTAGTTGTAATAAAAGGGGATATGATCCATTCAATTGGTATAACGTTGTCGAATGCCAAAAGATGAATCTCTATTTTATTGGGTTCAAAGGTTTTCATCACTTAAGGAAGTAGATCAAATTACAAGTACAAGAATCCTATTTTTGAAAAAAAGATTCAACTGGATAGTGTACAACATCATAGGGAAGTAGAATTTGGTTCCATCATTAGTGATATATATCAAACAATTAAGATAAAAATACATTTTATATATATATATAAATATATAAAATAAATGTTATTATTTTCTATCACAATACATTTATTGAAAATATTTCAAGTATTCCATGGGATAATTTTCATTGTTTGATTACTATATTATCTACTAATAAAATTAGTAGAACACAATGATTTAAAGACAATAACACAATGGAATCCCACACATATTTGAGTAGTTTCACTACATCTATATTATATAAATTTTTTATTTTTAGCCTTGATACAAATTATTTTCATTAGGGAAATTAACATACTCTTAGTACCAGGACATATCAGAATTAATGATTCTGTATAGTTGAAATGGACAATGTGATGTTAGTTATATGATTAACGAACACATTAAAATATACTATGAAAACAATTCCATACGGATTCCTATTATGAAACATATTATCCAATTTCTGTCATAAGAATGTTTAATATGGTACACACGACAAGGGTTTCTTGGTCAATCTAATAACCTATATAAAATCAGGAATTCTAGTAATGTATGTCCAAAATAATGATCAATATATAGAAATATCAAAATAATATTTCTAGATAAACATTCAATGTTGCTATTATAACATGACTCAACCCATCGATACCCACAATAGTTAATAATGTGCCATGTATCCCACACTAAGACTGCTTATAATAAAACAAGGAATGTTGAATAGCACATTGATCAATAAAATTATATATGGGATTCCTTATCATATAAAATCTATATATTCATACATTATGAATAGTCTAAAAAATCATATAATTCAACTAATTAATAATGATTTAATATGTGAAATTGACGTGAATTTTTTATACATATCAAAGAAAAAATAGAAATTCTCGTACAAAGGGAAAAAGTAATACAGGTCCCAATTTCCAAAAAATATATGTGTTCTCAAGTGACCAGGAGGGAGGGTATCATCGTATCATGCATACAACAGCCCCAAAAACTATAGAAATGAATCCAACAAAGATTCACAAATATCTGACCCGATTAATTATACTCCCACTAAAATCACAACCATGATTTCTATCATATAAATAGACACAAGATGTGTGGCCATGAATCCTGGGAATCTGTGAGTACAAAAAGACATGGAAAGATGAAAAAAAAATTATAAATAAATAATACTACATGTAGGAACAAAATTGAGGTGAAAAATTTATAGTGATCTATCTCTAATAATTGGAATATATTAAAATGATATGATGATAGATTTTTACATACCAATATAACTCTAATCAGAACACATAGAAAAATTGGATAACCATAAATATATACATGCTATATAGAAAATGGAATCTCTAAAAAATCCCATTCCTCAGGTAAAAAATAGAGATAATTAAAATTAGTGTAAAACAACTCCATGATCATCAATGACATATATGATATAACCACACTATATTTTATAAGGATAACACAACACAAATAACCACCAAATAACCCTACGGTTCCATCAGGGATATCACATACACATAAGAAACTCTCAAATCCACAAGTAACTATTCATACACAGACTAAATGACAATAGGGTCCTGAGAACTTTTCATAGGGATGAAAGTACTCTATCAATTACATTTTAATAGAGAGCAAGATTTCTCACAAGTTTAGAAAAATAATGGATGAAAATTGAGTTGAAAAATAGGAAGAAACATGATGGAATTGAATTTCTCAAACAGTTTTAACTAACACGCGTACCATCACTAGGAAGGTTTCACTGAACACATGAAACGTGAACCACCGGTACACAGAACGACTGATGACCCGGTAACCTGCGGAGTGATAGGTATCGATCCCAGGATCCAATGAACCCCATCGCTGGTGGAATCAAGTGTATGTAGCCATCCACATTCTGTCTAGTGAAGTCAGTAGTTTGTGGATGATGAAAATCGGTATGGTTATACAAACCATGACTCATGAACCGCAACCTTCACATAACCCGGTTGATCGAGTCCTCTATGGAACATGTTATCTCATAACATGGTTCAGCAAAGGGCACTACATTCCTATATATATATGTTTCATCTAATTATCTATAAAAGTATAATAGAAGGAATTTATATGGATCTATTAAGAAATCATCGTGGATACCCTAGGGGTTGGAAGTAATAATTCCAAGAAGATTCCATCTTTGGTATAAAATCACCGACAATGATAAAATTACAAACCATGCTTCTGTATATATAACCATTCCTGAATCATAAAAATAGTGAAACAAAATAATAATGTGAAATATACAAACTTAATAGATGTCATCACGAACCTCACATTCTACACATATGAACTCCCCACGAACAAAAAAGTTCAATGCCCCTCATTCAAAATGGTGTTCCACATAGTGTATCTCTTCACAGATTGATCCCATCACCATGTACTACATCTGTAGGTGAAGGGATCCCAAAGCGTCATAGAAGACCGCATCCCAGAACATGTACCACTATGGTGTGTGGCGGTCGATGCCCAAGTCCACATACCGCCCCAGTACGGAGATGACCCATCGACCCATATACCACTCTAGTAAGAGGATCTCCCCCATCCCGTGTAAGAAAAAAATATACAAAATGGGGCATCTTCGAGTTTCCATCCCTCTGGAATCAATACATACCATTTATTACCATCCAATCCTTCATATCTCCTCCACAAACCAATCCCCCATCAACATGCTAAAGCCTTCCCCAAATCCACTAGACCAATACTATAAGATCAATAGGTGCATCAGAACGTCCCTTTGAGTATACATACCCATGGTATGAAGAGTCATGAAGGCTCTCTCTAAATTTTTTCATTCTATAAGTATGTCGGAAATTCAACATTTCCATGGAATCCTGAAGTGAAACCTTGGGATTCCGACGTGAACCTCCCCATTCTAGGGATTATGGGTGTCACTTGATTTTCAATTCAAAGAGGAATAGTGATCAGTCAAAAGAATCATATTTTCTTCTCCTTTTGATGATAGGAGACATTCTTCCCATTTACCAAAATACATTCCAAGGCACTCCCATTGTGGTAAGTCCTCAATATTCTGAGGGCCGAGCAGCATGACATCAAATGTAAGCCTCCATTGAAAGGTACATCGCTTTGCGCCCTCTTCCATCGTTGCCCCATCTACTTCTACCATAGGCCTCCCTATCCCATCAGCAGGAGAGGAGGTGTGTGGTTGGTTGGATCCCTCAAATTCTCTTGTTTATCACACTGAGTGTCACTCATGTGGTATTAGAGGATTGTGATGATCACAACATCCACACCACCAATCCAACCCATATTGATCTTTGAGAACTCATAATCCTATTTATCCAAGTATATGTAGGAAGCCTTCTTGAAGGGTTGAGCTCACAAGGGTTCCCATCCAAAAGGAATCACCCAATCATGTCCCCTCAAATGGGAAGCTCTCATGTGTATGCCCCAACTCAATCCGAACTATGTGGGATCTGATTCCTCTCTTGAGGATTTGTAAGAAACTCTCTTTATGGGTATGATCCGAACATCAAGAAAAATTATGTCCCCCCTGGATAATGATAAACTCCAAAGCGCCTTATTCATGGCTTACGTCAGCATTGCCTCTGAAGAATAAATTCCTATTGTGCTTATAATGATCGTGCGAACTAGGGGTTTCCTATGGATACACTCTTCGTGAATGAACCATGGATTCATGAAAACATACAAGTGACATAAATATATAATATATTCCTAAAATAGGCAATAATATCCCCCAAATAGGCGCGATGATCCTGAACTACCATCATCCTGACCAATGGAGTCCTTATGTATCGCTACCGAAATCATCATCTAATGAGTGCCTTCCTTTGGAAATAAGGTCCAGGAATCCAGGATACTAGTGCTGTGGGGTTTTTCTGGCTCTACGAATAAACCTGCATGAGACCATATGAGGTAGTTATATCCTAAGAGGGTCGATTGCACAAATACATGAACCCATGTAATCATAGGCCAGAACCATTTGACTATGGGGTTCATTTGTAATGCAGAAAGGATAAAATGACTAGTCCATTTGGGGTCAATCCAATACCCATTAAGCGATAATGATATAGATCAGGTTAAAACATAAATGAGTGACAATTCTCATCTAACCATTTTATTCCAGTCAAAAACACCCACCATAGTTTAACACAAATATGGTGAACCAGATGTGAATCCTCAACCAATGTGTGAGTTTCACACCACTCAAGACCATTGACCTAAAAAAAGAGGGGGATTGGGGCCAAGATGAAATATCAAATATGAATATGTTCAAGAGATTATACATTAATAGTGTTTTTTTGTCTGTATATGTAAAATATATATTTCAGGATTCCACAGAGAAAACATCGATCTCAAGGACATCTCATTAGCCAGTGCAGACACGCACCTGAGTGATCTTGCAGGTGGACATGGCCCCGATGAAGAGTAGGACCCTGTCTCCTACCCAAAATCGTCAATACTGGGTATCAAAATTACTGATCAATGAGTACAACTGAAATTGTAATCTCCCCATATTTGAGGCCACAAGACAATACCTCCAATCAGCAAAATTATCCCATCCACCTCCTCAGTTACGGATGGCGCCCCAGCATAATGCGACCCAGTGGTCATCTCGAACCATTTCAGGAGCCTGTCCTCTGAACATGACTACGATTATCTCCCTTATCATACGGAGGAATGAAAAATCGATGCTGAAGACATCATCTCAATTGCACATGGTTCCTACTCACAATCCCCTCAAGAAAGTGTCACAACAAACAAAAGGTGACCAATTCTCCAAAAATGGGCAGGAACATATACTGAGGGAAACTGCTATAGTCTACAAGTCCTAGTCCCTCTGTGTATAGATTGAGGGCAGAAAATATATAATTATGTACATTCCATCACCCTTTTTCATGAGGAAAAACTCATCCATACAAACATGGAATCATTAATGGGAAGAAAAACAACTTTCCCCCCTCCACTAATGCCCACCATAGAAATAGAGTGGCACAATACAAGTCCATTCAAGTTCCTGCTGGTGATCGTCAGTCCCACCATGTAGAAAAGGAAACAAATCATAGGAAGATGCAAATATATAACAATTATTAAGAAGACCTTCATCCAAATAGGATGACATCCAACTACACCCATGCGTAATTACCTCCTGATGCAAATCAACCTGAAATCCAAATGGGGAATCAAGATAATATAAGGAGAGTCAAATTCTTATAGATGCATACAATTCCCATGAGAAAATTATAGTAGAATGTGAGAGGATGAAAATTATCGCTAGTGAATATGAAGCCCACCAGTCAAACGTGGTGGGAAATGGATAAGACAACCAGTGGAAGAATCATTCCTCTATAACGACTATGGAGAACTACTAGTATCTATTGGAATCCTATGGGGGACTCAAGCAGGCACAAACTCCTACTTTGAAATCAGAAAGGGCCTTCATACCCATTCCAACCAACGATGTATCTCATCACATCCTGGAAATGACAGAGAATTAGACGTCTAATCTAGAAAATATCCTTCAAACATTGAATGATATCATTTCATTAGTAGAAAAGTTGAAGAAGCAGGACCATGAACCACTTCCCCCAAGAGGAATGACTCACTCGCAAAATCGGATAGTCACTTTGGAGTAGTTATGCATCCCTGCTCAAGTCCAGGAGGGTTGACGGCAATATCCACGATACTCAAACAATCGGATCTGGATAAAATACCCATCAAAATTAGGGTATTCCGGTCTAATTTGGATTCCACTCTATGGAAGAGATATATAACATCCAAAACTGATGATGTATGTTGGTGTGTCCTTGTGATTTCAAGGGACCTAACAAGATAGGGACCCATATATGATGGTCGATAACCATAGAAGGTCACTCCGGTTACCCACAAGAGAGAAACCTAAAATGGAATGCGCCAAGGGAAACAGAAAAATGAATAGCACATACATGATATTACTTTTCTTGATGCTGGATTTCTTGATTCCTTTGAATATAAGTTAAAAAAGTCTCGAGTACCTGTCAATCCATTACAAAATTATTGATGTTCCGATAGCAGTTCCGAATTATCTCAACATAATGTTGCTACCAGAAGCCCCGACGGTCCTCCCCAGAGTTACCATGGGGGATTACTATGTGGTTTATGAGTGATCTATGATGATATCCTATCACCTGATGAGTCTCAGTGTATCCCTCCACATGTCCTGAAGATCAAACAGGAAGAATGTCATCCCCTTGCTATCGTCTGCCGTGATGGTCCTCCCCAGGGTATATGTGATCGATATGCTTCTACATGATATCAGATGTCCAGTCCTAATGGTAGTCCTCTCTATGATTATAGTCATTGTGATGTCCTACCACGTAATGCCAGTTTTGATGAAGGATCTCCCCATAGGAACATCACAAAATGTGAAGGTCCTCCCCTCAATGCAGTACATCCTGAAGTCCTTTCTTATGATTTACACTAAAAATATTCTCCCTGAAGTCATGTATCAAGCTGTGACAGTAGTCCTCTCCATCATACCAATCCTCAAGAAGGTACTCACCTAGTGATATAATGCAATAAGAAGTCCCCCCCCCCTCACTGCATCCCACCACGAATGTCCTACTACGGTATTCACCGTAAGTAAATTCCTTGTGGTCGGGCATCAAGTTGAAATGTTATCCCTCACCATTTCAACACCTATTGTGAAGTTCATACCCACAATTGAAATTAATAATTTAAATAAGTTCCTCCACGTACTGGAAAAAATTAGAGAAATACCACTTATTCTGAGGCACTAAGAAAGTTGGAGTCAGAAATATCAGACACACTTTCTATGATGGTTGATATCATTTCTCAACCCAAGGATGGTATCGGGCCACACACATAATTTGAACCACACTACACTATTTGAATATCAAAAATGCTCCCACTATCCCTTCTTCTTAGAATGATATTATCAAGAACCAGTACATTTGGTCATATCAAGTAGTGGATTACCCGGATGAACAACAACATGATATGTTGCTAATGAGAAGACAACTAGATAAGGATAATATACATGTTATGCATTGGACTATGAAAAATTCACAAATTGACATACTAATGGAGATTTATGATGAATTTATATATGAAACTTTCCTCAATATCTGGATAACTCTTTGATAGCTGAAAGAAATGTTTTTCCCTATGAAGGGTATGTATACTATTTCAACATATTAGAAGAGCTTCGATGTCTAATAGACCTAGAATCCCTCTTTTCTGCATGAAATCCAAGATAAAAAAGGCCAAAGAACATTGAACATGAGTACCTCCATCCAGTACAAAATTTGTGTTCCCTCATTAGAGACACCCCGTCTGGAGTTCATATTCGGGGATGTGGAGAACATGGAGCTTTACACTACACCCCACGTCTTGTCTAGTAGACCTCATTGGAAATGTTATATTGTAGTTTAATTTCCCAATGGAAGCAATAAAAGGAATCCATGGACATGAAATATTGAATAATTAACAAAAAATAGCCTTGAGTTAGTTTCAAAAGCGTTAGGTCCAGGGATATCAAGCCATTTAATATCTTCTAGGCCAGACAATCTAGAACATCTAGCAGGATTCCTGCTTAAGGGACTCCAGCAAGCCAGTGGTGATCTTGTCTTCAAAAGCACATAAATATCATATAGTCCTAGTGTCATATTCATCTAACACCCACATCGAAGTGCATAAAATAAAAAACTATTCAATATGTGAGGCATCCACCATAATGCGAAAATAACCCCAGTCCACAGGGATGGGGGGATTTTTAATTCAAAATTCCCCATTAAGACAAGAAATATAGGCCATAATGCATCAGCGGATGAATGGGGGACACCCAATACCATTGGGATTGTGGATTTTTTACCTCAAGTTCCAGAACAACTAATTTTTGGCTTTTCCCATCTGGGATGAATGATGAGCAATGTGGTCACCTGTTCAACCCCGTCTAGTGGTTCATACCCTCCGAAATGAAGGTACATTATAAATTCAGATGAGGGATCCCTTAACATCAGGTTTTTCCATGAAACCCTTATAATACAAGATAATGAATTGATAATGTCCAACAAAGGACACCGAATTATTTCCTAACATTCAACACTGGGTACACCACCACCAATGTTGTATGCATTAGTGAAAGTGGTAAACACCAACCCCACAAATATCACAGGAAATGATAAAAAGGGAGAGGATGAAATATGAAATATAGTTCCCAATTTGAGGTATCCCACACTAATCCAGATAGTGTGAATACCCAGAAACAGAGTGGAACCTTAAATATTGGCACCCCCTAGAGGAAATATAGTTCAATAAGGTGAGAGAACTGAAATATGTAAAGCGAATTAAGCCGAGCTGCGTCGAGGGAGCTATCATGAAGGATGTGTTCCCATTAAAGAATGTTGATAGGTGTTCCCATAAGAGTATACATTGGCATAGGAACTCATCCCAGTAAATGAATTCAATGTAGATGCACGCCCAACCTAGAACCAGGACCATAAAACTACATAAATATGGCCCCTAAAGACATCACAACTTCCCTCAACTGGGAAGAAAAATAGATTATGTTCAAGAGAAACCACAAAGGACACCCCTGCCTGGGTATCCAACACTAATTCCAACTACACCAGCAAGTTCAACTTTATCCCCTTTCGCAAACACCAAAGATCAGGTTTGGAATGATATGCATCAATGGATCTTGAATATTCGCATGAAACTAAAATCTCTCATAGAATCCATGGAATGGTGGAACACACTAATACAACCTGAGCGGAAACACTATGCTAATTGGGTGAGCAACGTTCCGCCACCTCCCAATTTAGAGAACCATATATTCATATTGTTCAATGGTTTGGGATATCCAGAACATCATCTAATGCATTATGCCTCTTACTGTGATCCCATGTGGGAACTCCGGAGCAACAAGATGTTATAAAACTCAGGTGCTTCATGTGAACCCCACAGGGTTTAGACTTTATATGGTATAATAGCTTTCAAGATAACTCTATCACAGGATGGGATGACAACTAATGACATCTTATCTTCTAATTAAATTTTACATTTCTGGAGACAATAATTAGTGATCTCATGAAATGAAAGATGTGAGAGAATAAAAGAGTTTCAAACTTCATTTACCGATGTAAATTCCTAAATTATTACCTAAACAAGACACTCCCCCAGGATAAAATGCTTGCTACATGAATTGAAAAACCCCATGATGAATTGTGAACACCCCTCATCATAGTGAAGCACACAAGTGGGTTTTGAGATTTCTCAACCATTTCCCAATGGATAGAATAATCCTTCCAACAGACCAATATCATGTCTTGGGTGGTACTGTCAGCCCTAGGAAAAAGAATGGGAAATGTTGAAGTGTCTTCTATCAAGCTTAATCCACCCTGGCAACAGCTCTAGTTGTGAGGCCACATCAAAACTGTGCAGGTCCCCTTGGACACCAACAACCACCCTCAACATGGCATGATGATCAAAGTAATTCTTAAAGAAATAAGTTTGAGGAGCTAATAAATAATGTCTAGTCATTCTTAGAAGGCCAAGTCTATGGATTCTTCCTAGCCACAATGAATTGCAACTTGCTGTGGCTATCAGAGCCAAAGAGATATAACGAAGTGTGTCTCAAATACCATCCAAATTATTGTCCCCATCACCAGATATTTGGTCATTCTATCTAGGAATGATTCTTATTCAAGGATCTCCTACAAAATATGGTGGCTTCTGGAGAATTCATGTTGGGTCCACTGCCAGCACAAGTGACATATGTCTCCACCTTTGATATAAGAGTTGAAGTGGAATGGAATGCAGTCATTAGAAAAATGGATAATTTTTTTTACAATTTAATGACCCAAAAAATAGTCAACTGAGCTCATGGAATCCTCCAGATGTAGTTGAAACAACCTAAAATGCCCTCAATAGATCATGATGAAACACAGCTGTCATCCTCAGCCCTATAGTCCTCTGATGTCTAGAAGGTTAGAATTAAGGATCATGAAGATGAGCCTAACACCAAAGCCGAAGAAAAAATTGACACTTTCATAATTCATGATAGTAGAATTGAAAAAACAAGCACCATCCCCTGAAAAGACTCCATCAGAAAAAGACAGTCAGGCAGAAACATTATCGAATCAAGAACTGATCTTCATATACATTAATTCCATTCCATTGATGAACCCATTCTTAGATAAAGACTATGGACATGAACCTGAATTCCCTGCATCCAGCTGAACGGATGGAGAAGATTCTATAGAGGCTTAGGGTTTCTTTAAAGGCATAATCATGGTAGGAATCAAATTCCTTGACTTAACATAACTCATAGAGTTAATGTGGTGGAAATTAGTAGAAGGAACCTCCAAAAACACATCAAGAACTATAATTTTCCTCTGCTCCTATCGAAAGACATCCAAGCCCAATAATCATTTAGTATTTGTTGGAAGAAGAACCTATATCCAATCACCCGAGGTGTATAGGTGGACAAGTTCAACTGAACATTGAATGTACCACAACACCACCAGCTCCTCTCACAGAGGCTGGACCATTTACATCCAAATAACAATACCCTAATGTGCCTTTAAAAGTTCATCCCTATGATGGGAAGCACTGAACATTAGATCATAAATATGATAATTTAATGAAATTGGCCTTAGTACAGAAAAAGATATCAATCTTGGATGCCATGAGTCTGTCCGCATATCTAAGAGAGGAAATCATTGAAGCCTTACTCAGTCCACAGAAATTCAAGGCCATTGTAGCTGCAACCGAAGTTTATTAGATAGAGACCAATCCCTAAAAAATCCACAACGTCCCCACCTTCACAGAGAAGGATGAAGACTCCATAAAACAAGGGCAAATGAAACCCTTATATGCGTCCAAAAATAAAAACAACATTGATGTCCGAAGAATTTTCATCGATAACGGCTCTGGAGGAAACCTTCTCCCACTACAAACAATTCGTCAGTTGGGATATGATGTGGACAATTTAACACCCTACATCATGACCCTTCTAGGATATGAAAACAGCGAGATAAAGCCCTTGTGATGAATCATTATTAAGACATGGTTTAGATACATCATATCTGATTCTATGTTTCTCGATGTACAACAAATTATGGCTCTTAATGTCCAGTTAGGGAGGCCTTGGCTGCAACAACACGCTGCAATTCCACCATCATAAAATCAATGTATCAAATATTGTGATAGTGGAAAAAACATGACATTTCATGTCAATAAATCCCCATTCAAATTGCATTAGTTGCATTAAATTGATGATGTGTTCTATGAACCGAGACAGAAGAAATCTTTGGTTGAGTATGTTGACTGGATCATTGCCTAGAATTGATTGGAAATGGCTCCTATAAATCCCCTCTGATAGATTGGGGGATGAGTATGTATTACCCATCAACTGTGTTGAGTGCATAATTTCAAGATCAGAGACACACTAAATCGTCTGCATGATTTTTATTACGACCGCAAAGTCCAATGATAATGAAGAGCAGGATGACTCCTATAATGTTATGAAAATACCTAACAAAGATGACCATCACCCTTCCCCAAAACCCCAAACCATTCTCAGGTTACTCAATAAGGAAAAAAATATGATTTATCTCCCAACATTGAAGAGTTCATATCGAGAATCCTCTCTCTATCTGAAGATGAATAAGATATGGAAGATGATGATGATGATGATGATGATGATGAAAACCTCAACGATTTCCCACCATCATTAAAAGATGGTGTTTCCACCACAATTGATGAACTTTGAGAGGAAAAACCAGCAACGAAGATGACCCACAACCCACTATGATTATTGTGGATATTCCTTTAGAGGAGTAAGAGGCATATACCTCCTATTGGAAAAATAATCGATATGTGTATTCCTAGACATCAGAGAAATGACATGCTTCAATATTATGGTTTCCACTAATCGTCTGGGTCTGTTATAAGACCATCGTGCCTTCAAGAAGGTATCAAGAAGGACAGACGCATTGTATGCTACCAAAATAGAGGATGAAGTTGATAAGCTAATCAAATATATCATCATTTAGGAAGTCCAATATCTAATCTGTATAGAAAACATAATCACTATGAAAAACAATATATATAGATTATATTCTACATCGACTTTAGGAATAATAATCAGCACTCCTTGATAGATTATATCCTGGCCCCAATCACATAATTTTTTATTTATGATACCACCACATATGATGCCCTCCCCTTCATGGATGAATATTCTAGATACAATCAGATCCAAATAGACTTAGGAGATGAAGAAGCTACTACTTTTAGGGCCCCTCATGGAGTGTTCTTTTATAAGGTGATACCCTTTGGTCTAAAAATTGTTGATTCTATATAACAGCACGCCATGCACCTCATTTTAAAGCCCTTCCATGGGAAATTCTAGGAGTACTACATCAATGTTCTAGTGGTTAAATGGTGATAGCGCTCAAACCACCTAGAAGATCATGAAACTATCTTCAACAAACTATGAAATCACAGTTTAAAGATGAATCCCATCATTTGTGCCTTCAATGTTAACTCTAGGAAATTCCTCAGCTTCATCGTATGCCATCGTGGCATTTATGTCATCCTTTAGAAGAAAAATTCAATCCTAGGAATTTCTCCACCTCACAACCTCCCAGAGATGAGGGGTCTCTAAGGATACCTTTCCTACATCTGATGCTTTATATCCAACCTTATGGGTAAATGTTTACGTTTTACCAGTTTAATAAAGAAAGGGGTTATGTGTGAGTGGGATAATTATTGTCCATAAGTGTTGTACAATCTCAAATGATATATCCGAAGATCTTTAATCATGATGTTTCCTGGTGAGGGGAGACCACTCATTTTGTACAAAACCACCATAGAAAAGATTTTAGGTGCACTCCCCACACTGATGAATGATACTAGTAGTGAGAATAGTTTCTATTAACTTAGCCAAACAGTGATTGATGTTGATAATATATATTCTAGAGTCCAAAAGAACTACCAATCAATAATCCTCATGGTTTAGAAATTCAGGTATTACCTACAACATCTTGAGGACCATCTGGCATCCCACTACAACCCACTCAAATACATCCTCAACCGTCCCATTCTAACTGGATGCCTATCATGGTGGGAAGTCATCCAACAATAGTGTGACATATGGTACATTCCACAGAAGACCATCAATGTCTAGGCATTAATAATCTTCCTAGAAGAGCACCCCTCAGAAGAAACAACCCTATTGGACGCCGAACATCAAGGTAAAGTGGTTTTCACCCTCCATAAAAGACCTCTATGAATTGGAAATGTACTTCCTCAGTACATCTAGAAGCGCAACAAGGAAAAGGATGGATTATCCCAAGATCAACCATGTGGGGCTAGATTTTATAATAAGATCCCTTGAAAAGGCTGTCATTTCATACACCTTCCTACTTTCCGAAGGATGCACAAATAATGAATCAGAATATGAGGACCTCATTACAGGCCTACAGCATGCAATTCATGCATGAGATGAACACCAAAATATAAAAAGTTATTCAGAACTAGACATCAACCAGATCAATGATGACTACTTCATTATGAAATAGGTATTGGAATCCTTCATGAAACATGTTTGAGAACTGTTGGAAGAATTCCCATTAGAACAATTATAGACCTATATCCTATGGTCGCAAAATGATCAAGATGATGCATCAGAAATTATAGATACATCCTTGGCTGATCCAGTCCTTTTTGATACAGTAATTAGAATTTCCCACCATCGGTTGGTCTTTCCATTTGTTCCAAACAATATGGAGGAAATCGATGATATTATCCAAGTTTCACATCCATATGGTCACACCAGTGGCTGGATGACTCCCTTGGAAAATTACCTCCTGGCGGGGGAACTACCTCATGATAGGGTCGGAAGAGAACAAATATGGAGGTGGGAAAGAAATTTTATATTGTACAGTGGAATAAACCCAGAAATTTATATCTACAAATGATTCCTTGACCGAGTCCTTCACAGGTGCATTGATGGAGAATAGACAGTTGCGGTCATGAAAGGAGTGTACGACGAAGCTTGTGGTGCACACCAATCGGCAACCAAGATCTCCCAACAAATTCCAAGGCTTGGATACTATAGGCCCACTATGATACATGATTGTTCCATATTCACTAAGAAGTTCCATTCCGACCATGTTCATGCCAATTTTATTCACCGACCACAAAAGCTACTTCACGCATCTAAGTACTCTTGTTCGTTTTCCACCTAGGGGTGGATGTTATGGGACAATATCCCCCACCATATCCAGAAAATTCATGTTCAATCTCACGTCAACCGAATCCATTTCCAAATGTACCGAAACCATGAACCTTAACAATTTTCCAGATAAAAGAATTATTAGCATTGTAATGGTCTGCATAATTAAAATATTTTGTGTCCCTCATAAGATAATGATGGAAAAAGACACCATCATCTACTCTGCTGAGTTGGAAAAATTATATCAGGAGAGTGGAATCAATGAAACATGTTGATCCCACTACCATGCATCGACCAATGGGTTGATATAGGTTTTAGAGAAGACTATTTCCAACATACTCCCAATGATGGTAGAGAAGGATTAGAAATAGTTCCCAGACAACCTTCTTTACACTTTATGGGATTACCAAACCACCACCTGCACTGCCACCTAAGAAACCCAGTACTCACTAGTATATGGGGATAGGCGGATTTTTTTATTGAAATTCTTGTTCCATCACTCAATGTGTCCATTTTTCGTCAAATGTAAATGGATGAGATATCATATAAATTGTTTGATGATTTGGATAATCTATATGAGAAAATACATCACACTTTTCACCATTTGGAAGTTCAACAAAATCAGATCTCACGAGCATTCAACAAAAAGGTTCACCTTTTGACTTTCCTCGATGGAGAAACTGTGTTGCCCCTCAAAATCTCAATGATACTTGGAATGAATCCCCCAAAGCATGAGACAAAGAGGGAGGGACCATATATCATACATATAGTCTATTACAATGGAGCATATCATAATATCAATGGACGTAAATATCATCCTGACTACACCCACAGAAATGTTTCTGAACAATTAACTAGCATAACAGAGAATCCCATGATCCAAAAGATATGACCCAAAACAATGAGTTATCATCCTCACAAAATGACGTTAAAATTTTTGGTATTTGTCCCTAAAACACAAAGTTAAACTAGGATGAAAATGTCCCTGAGGAATGAATATAAAATTCCTGACATAACATCCAAGTTGCGAGACATTAAAACTCATAACATAAATCGTCCTAATCACACAAAAATAACACTACAAAAAAGTGACCTATACCAATAGAAATTTTGTGTCTGATAATGTATTTGTTTGTAAAACACTACAAAATAATTATCTTTTTCTAACATTGGTATATCTGTTGGTAAAAATGCATTTTCTATTGGTAATAAGTTTTACCAACAAAAATTGTCCGATCACTAATCTGTCGGTAAAAACTATGTCACTCAATGTTATTGTGATAGATAAAATAGTTTTGTTACAATTATAATAATACCAAAAGATAATATATATGTTGCTCAATGTGTTTAGTGGCGGATTAATATGAAAAATACATCTTTTTTTAATAATATTACCAAAATATAATATATGTTTATAAATTAAATTTAAATAAATATTATGGATTTTTATTACTACTAAAATTTAATATTATATTTATTAATTCATAATATATAATACACCTATTTTCATTATCAAACCGAAGATTTTCACACATGATTAGACATAGAATAATATTAATTATATTAATAATAGAATTTAATAAAAAATAGAACAATACATATTTGTATTTTATTGATAACTAAAAAACCATAAAACCATATATACAAAAAACAAGGATCCATATTTGCAGTTGTTGCCACCGCCGCACCCCCAACACCCATATCGTCTCTTGATTGCAATCATCTAGCACTATTACCTTTTGACTACAATACTCCAACACCCATCATGGTAGTAAAATAGCTACTTCTATCAAAGATCTTTCATCACCCGAATTAGGTCACTAGAATAAACAAATGAAGTAAATTGTAGTACCATTGAGGAACATCATGTCAATATTATGGTCACACAATTCATCTTCAATATCTACACCTCACAATAAAAAATAATTCCCAAAAATCTATGCAAAATATCTACGTTAATTTAAACAAAAAAACATTAATTAATAAAAAAATGATCTACATAGAATAATTTTTTTTCATTCCTCATCCATGTTGATATCTCGATAAATCAAGTCATATCCAATACTAGTGAGGAGTATCATGTCACTATTATACCACACTCTTAATCTCCAACTCTACACCACACAACCAAAGAGAACACCCACAAATAAATGAAAATATAAAAAAAATGCAAAATAGAAATGAATGAAAATATAAAAAATGAATAAAATGGGAATTTTTTATTCATCATATATATTGAAAACTCAACAAATCAATTCATCTCCAATAAAATACAAGAAACTCAAGTCACTAATATGCCACTCCCTCCAACTCCATGTTCCATACCACACACAACCAAAGATAATACCAACCAATAAGTGAAAAATATCTGCATGGATTGAAAAAAATATATAAATAAATGAAAGTAAAAAAATAGGTGAAGGTGAATGATATAATATGCATAAAAACATAATATATTGTTTTGAGTTTCCGAATTTAAAGTCTTTTTCATACTAGTGGATACACAGTATGGGAATGAAAATGTAATTTTGAAAAAAAATCTAGTCAATCTTTTTTTATTCATGTGGCAATCTATACTACGTTAATTTATACTTCCTTTGCATATCAAGGTTCTAGATGTGAAATCAATTATAATAGAACAAAAAATATGAATAAACCTGAATAAAACCTCAACATCTAATACCAAACTTGAATGAAAGAAAAAAATAGGCCATAAAAATACTAATTCACTATTCAGCTTCCTATTTTGTAGGAGTTAAGAAGATATCCATTTCATGTTTTATCCTTATAAGGCGTGACCCAAGTCTCTCACCACAAGCTGACTTGCTATTATATGATTGTTGAGAAAGAATCGGTTCATTCATATACACAATTTATCAAATAATATAAATGGTAAAATAGTTTTCTAAAATGATAAAAAGATTTGGAACATCATAGAAATCATGGAAACCAATACTAAATAGGCATGATATCACATGATTATGTTACCTTTATGATTTGAACAATGAGAAGAGACCCATATATAAAGAGAAGAAATCCCAACTCTATCTATTAAAAATTTTGCAATGTATCTTTCCATTAATTTTTTTAATATAGGAACCTGGGGATAACAATGGGGATGAGTTAGTGCCAATGAAATGAGAGAAAAAAATTGACATCCCCAGGAACTCATCACCATAATAATACTATGATATGATTGGTGAGAAATAATAAGTTCATTCATCTACACAATCTATCAACTTCTATAAATGGTTAAATAGTTTTCTAAAATGATAAACAGATCTAGATCTTCATCCATTAACACTTCAACCTAATCCAAAAATAGATTCATTTCTAAAATAATTTGAAATGAAAAACATCAATGAAACTAGACCTTAATCCATTGATTCTACAGTCTAGTTATATAAAAACAACAACTCGATTGAGGATGAAGTAAAATAATTCATCTTAGTACAGAAGAATTCATTATTGATGTAAAATAATATCTTAGAAGAAAAAACTATAATTTCCTAGATAGAATTTAAACAGAATACTTTTTTGATCTCACACATTAATGTAGTACACGAAAAAAACTTAAATAACCAAATTATAGAATTAAGAATTGAATCAAGATATGAAGACACCCGTGTACAATTATTTAATTGATCAAATCTCCCTCAACCCGATGTTAGGAGTTAGATTAGGTGCTCCTGCCATGTTCTCCCCTTATAAATTCTTACCATGTTCACTCCTGATAAGTGTTAAAGCGTAAATTTTATCTTTCTATCAACTCTATTTAATAATCACTCTCTAGAAACTATTTCAACAACTATATTAATTATGCTTACCAATCAACTAAAAAAATCAAACCACCTTCCACTTTTGCAACATAGAGACCCTTCCTCTAATCCATCAAGATCATTACAAGCTATGTTCTGTCCAACTATGTCAGTCCTAGTTGAGGTTTGTATAACTGAAAAATTATTTAAACAAGTAAGAAAAAACTGAACCAGTAACTCGTTTGGCCTTTGGTCAACTCTACACACTAACTTAGAATCCAAACCAGAGAAAAATATAGTTTCAGCAACTACCTCAACATAGATTAAGGGAACCAACATCATTAGTCAAAAATCTTCACAAGATTAAGCAGTTAACATACCTGGAAAACAAGATTGTCCTAAAAATGTTCTATAAGTTTTTCATAAAATAGTAATGATTATACCAGTATAATAAGTCTTCCATTAGATTTATAAAAAATTCAACAGGATTTTCCAAAAATAACATTATAATATTCCAGATCCGTTAATTTAGAATATAAATGAATAAGCATTCAACTCAAACAAAAAAAACATTTTAAATATCAAAATTAAATAGTAGTAGAGATAAAAAACAAATTTGGTTATCTTTAAAAAATAAATGGTGCTAGAACCCTCACGAAGAGTGTGTGCAGAGAGTGTGTGCGGTATGGGAAATCAGTGTTAGAAAAGGAAATGGTACTTAATTAAGGGAGAGTGTGTGTTGTGTTGTAACGAGAATGGGTGTTAAAGTGCACATGGAGTGTGTGAAGAAAGGAAGAGTGTGAAAAAAACAACCCTTGAGTGTTATTCACGAAGAAAACACACTCCCTATCTATACACACTCATGGAGACACCCCAGTATCATGGATGAAGAAAAACATTTTCATGGATAAATCACCCAAAACAAAATAACGTGCAATGTTATAATAACACTCTTCATGGATAAAACTAATTTATCTCAGTAAAAAACGTCATGAGTGTTCTAGTGAACACACTCTCCCTTACTTCACACACTCTCCATTGATGAAGCTGATTTTTCTTACAAAAAAATAGCATGATTGTTATAGTGAGAACTCTCATTAGAGTAAATTTCCCGTGTTACAGAATAAGTGTACTAATGCACATAATGTTTCATGAAGAAGACACATTGAGATTGTCATTGTACTTATTCACTCTCCATGGATAAAACTGATTTCCCTTACTAAAACACATCAAGAGTTTTCTAGTTCTCACACTCTGCCTTATTTCACACACTCTCACATACTGCAGCTGCTGCACCTACATTTTCTCACCATAATTAGGTGGGTTTCTCCTAAAATTTAATTTATTTTTACATAAATATAACTAACACCACTTATGAAGCATGTGGGTAGTTTAGGTAAGATGATTGATAATAGAAAAACTAGATACATAAAACTAGGCCTGAGTGCAAGGGACTAGGTTCAAGAAATCAACAAACAAGCGAGATTGTACAAAAATAGGTTTTACACAAACCATATCCTCAACAATAGAAAAATCAATGTCCTTGCACAGTATTTCATCTTGAGTTCCAAGTTGGAAGTTTACATGTCAATACAAATTTGAGCCAATTAAGGATGGACAAGTGAATAAAATAACATCTACATATTATATTCAAAAAATATTTTAATTCATAAATGATATAAAATCTCTCAAATTTAAAAATTTATTTGAGATGAAAATCATTTGTTGATGTATGCATATTGTAATCATTTCCATGTTCATGTTTCTCAAAATTGAATGATTTTTCTTTCCCATGGTGGTCATTTAAATCTAGAAATCCATTGCATAATCTTCTCTCATGGAAAATTATTTTAAAGAATGCAATACTATAATCATGCATCCAATGGATTTCAAAATTAAAATATGGTTTAATGGTATAAAGGATAAAATGGTACACACCTGTTAGAAGTAAATCACTGTTATTTATAATTTCATGTGGAATAGATGGAATAAGGCTCATAGTATCACAGTAAGGAAAGCTGATACTTTAGAAGATGATAATTGCATACAACGATAAAAAAGGGGATACATGTAGTACATAAAGTAGTATTATGAAATGGAGAAATTTAAAAAAAATTACGAATAAGATATTGGGAAAAAATTCAGTATGTGTAAATAAATATAATAAATAGTGAAATAAGGTACATAAGTAATTGTATGATTTTCTATGAATTATAAAGGATTGGTAATGGAAATGAAGTTACTAGAAATTCACATAATATGTAGGAAATATGAAGATATATAAAGTGAACTAATGAGTATATATTTGACAATTGGAATATAAATTTAACGGTGTTCAGGAAATAAAAATAGCAAACTGGTAGAGAAGATAAAAATGGAACAAACCTAAATGCACAATAGGTAATGAATATATATTACAGAAATCAACCAATGATTGAGAGAAGCATAAATCCGGGAATTAAATTTGGGCATGAAACTCAATTTTCATGTACCGTGGAATACAAAATAGAAACCTAAAGGAAGGGAAAAAATCATATCCTAATACATAAAAGGAAAAGAGGATAAGACAATTAGGGTTACAGAATTTAAGGTGTGCCAGTGTGATATTAATGTAGGAGAAGCACAACACCAACCTTACTCCTGCACAATGATGATGGTAAGTCGAGAAGGGAATCCTACATTTGAGTTGTAGGGAAATGGCTGGAAGGTTAGAAGGGAGATCGTCGATTTGTTATGGTGAGGTGTGAGGGAGAGTCTATAAAAAGGGTTGCTTTGCGAGTGGGTCGATGTGTTGAAAGAGGGGCACAATTTGGAGAGTAACAATTGTATAATGAAAAAAGATTTAAATTTAATTATATTTTGAATAAAACATTATATCATATATGTTTAATAAAATTATATATGATCATTAATTAATGATTTTGTATGAGATATATATATATATATTAATTATCACAAACATAGAATTTTTTAAAGAAAAAATATGAATATATTGTTCATTAATAATAATTATATTCTATAATATTTATTTAGAATAATATATATATATGTTCTTTTTTTGATAAAATATTTTATGTTATAGAAAAATTAATTACAAATGATTTTTATAATTGTAAAAAAGTTGTTGGTAATAGATATTAATAGTAATAGATTTATTTGTTGGTAAAAAATGATATTATTGATATGATAAAGCAATAGATATAAATGTTGATAATGGATTTGTTGGTATTAAATGAATAGTATCAACATATATATATGTTTGAAAAAACAAATATCGGTACTTAAAATTAATACTAATAAATCTTAATATGTGTTGGAATTTCTCATTTTTACCAATAGATAAATTATCTGTCAATAAATTTCAGTTGGTATAAGTCATTATTTTTGGTAGTGAGAATGATCAATTCCAATAGATATATTATTCTATAGTAATTTTTTATAAGTACCAAAAACTATTTTTACCAATATATAAATCTGTTTATATTAACTATCTTTTACCAACATATCATTTATTATCAATTAAATTTGTCATAAGATGTTACAAATACCAACAATCATCTTACAAACAAATTAATATAATTTTATAATTTATTTTTAATGAAAATAATATTACTTTTATACAAACACAGTACAAGAAATTATTCAACATTGAAAAATATTTTACTAATAATTTACTATATAAATTTTAAATTTTTTATTACAAACAATTAATTTGTCCATAAAAATATGTGCATATATAAAAAATTAAAATACTGATAATTTATTTTTGTTTCATGAAATTGATATATATAATTTAAAATTACAAATGAATGAATCAAACTTATATTGATTATAACAAAACAAATTATGAACTTATAAAGTAAAATATATATAATTTGATGTATTGATGATAAGTAATTTATTTTAGAAATATATAATTTTTATAATAATAATCATTTTTTACATTTGTTAATATTATCCTATGAATAAATGTGTGCCCCTTATAAATGTTCCCCAAGTCCAAATCGCACCGCAAGTCCAAATCGCGGGAAGTTCATTCCCAAATCCCATACACTGATAACCCTAAATATACTACGGAAGTCAAGCTTTTGTTCGCCGCCCCATCGTTCATCCCATTGTGGCTCATCACCACAGCGTTCATCCCACTTCATCTTGACACCATTGAGTTCAACCTTTCAGTTCGTTGCGACATGGTTTATCGTCGTTCTTCCCAGTAGTGTTCACCCTTTCGGTTCGTCGCTGCAATTCTCATCCCCATTTGGCATACCCCCCAAATCTGGTAATCATTCAAGCACCCCCCAATATTTGGTAACATTTCACCCCCACCCCTTCACCTCATCACCACAACATTCCTCACAAGCTACATTCCCTTCAATCAATTTCCCCCTTTGTTCATCGACCTCTCTCCCTCCCGAAGAACTTATTCGATGTGAAAAAAATGTGAAATTTATATTATTATTACCCCATTATAGGCTAAAAATGTTTATTGAATGATAAAACCCACATACTTTGAATATTAAACAAACTCCTTTTTACGTATCATTATAGGTCCTAATGTTATTTTAATTGAACAAAAATTTTCATTCTATGAATTATAGTAAATAATACAATTCACATAGTAATTTAACATCTGATATTAGTGGAGATTTAATTTATTATATATGAATGTACTCACAATCATATTATTAGGATATTCATTCCTAATTCTCTGATTAATGATTGTTTATTTTTTATAAGGTTACAATTATTTTTTTTTATTTTTCATAGGAAATTCCTAAATGACGTTCCTTTTCACGATTAATGTATTATTACATTTCCTTATGATGTGTAAATGCATTATTTTAATTTTATTATTTGAATTGTTTAATAGGCTATTTAATTTAATATCTTGATTCCATACTATTATGTGTTTTTTCAATGCATGACATATAGATTTAATTAGTTAAAATACGCATAAAAGTTGATTATCTATATTTAATTGTATTTATATCTATGACATCACAATGATATGTTTCCATGATTATAAATGTTTTTGAATCATGGTATGTCATGGTAGTGTCATCATATTTTTGGGTTGTTTTCTTGTTCTTGTGTATGTACTGGAGATGTTGGGGTTCCATGGTTTTTCAAGAGGTCGATTATTTGAATCTAGTCTTTATGTTTGGTGGATTTTTTGTGATTCATGTTAACTACGGGGTTTATAGGCAATTCATTTACTTTTTCAGGTGTTAATGTTGTGGATAATTGAATTGGAAATCTTGAGAAGAACAATTGAAGGTGATCTGGGTGAGTGAAGAGTTCCACATTTCTAGATTCATTACTTTCAACAATAAGGTTTTAATCTTTATTTTTTCAATTGTTTTCTCATATTGAGATACTTGTAGAAAATATTAAGGATGATTTTTTCACCATAAATATGTGATAATATATAGAACTAATTATTATTATCTAGAAATTACTCTATAGTGTTATAAAATGGATCCTAACTATGATGCTGAGGTCATGGTAGTGGCCTCATATTTTCGGGCTATGCTCTAGATATTGTTGATTAAATAGACATGTTGGGGTTTCATAGTTTCACTAGTGGTTGATCCTTGGAATCTATTCTGTATGTTCAGTGGGATTTTTTTTGTGATTTATGTTGATTGAGTTTCTTAAAGGCCGTGCATTGACTTTTATAGGTTATTAGATTAATTTTTTGATACTCTATTGAATTTTATATTTAGAGTCTATACTATTAATTGTTTTAAAATGCATTCTTTATAGATTTAATTAGTTGAAATACATGTAGAAGTTAATGTGTCTATTGAATTTCATTTATTTTGGAACATAAAAATTATATGTTCAGGTGATTAAAAACCAGTGTTTCATGTAATTGAATCATTGTTTAATTTATTATTTCAAATTATTATTTTTATATGTTATTTACATGTTGGATGTTTTGAATGGAAGAAGGAATAAATGTCAGACTTCACAAAAGAGGATAAGGCTTTTTTACATATAAATTTCAAAAGAAATCAACTTAAATAAGTTACAATATGGAAAAGTACAATTTATTGCATATAAAAAATTATTTTAAAGTGTATGGTTTGAGAACTGCGATGGTCATGGTGGTGATTTATGGAGTTATACAATAATTATGAGCCCATAGATATATGTCGTAAATTTTTGAAGTGAATGTATTGTTATAAAGAGGTTACTCTAGTGGAGGTTGCATATTGAAAGGAGTTCACAAGTATAGATTCACTTCTAGTTTGTATTTTCGTTGGTTCTATTATCATGGCCATTATTGGATCGATTTCAATTTTGGTGACTCATAATTGATGTTGGTCTTTTATTTCTATGTGTATAGATTTTGTGGTTTGTTTGTAGTTTGAGAAAAGGTCACTGGATCAACTATGTTCATGACTCCTGGTTGTTAAAGTATAGCCAATGATTATAGAGTCAAGTGAAACAGTTGTATTTTTCTATAGGATGAAGCATTACAGATCTATTTTTAGTGTTTCCATAAATTTTGTTTAATGAAATACTGTTACATATTTGAATTAAATAGAGACCAAAAAAGGTAGTTGTGTCATGTTATGACTGCTATCTAGTCAGAATGTGGATGAATCAAATTTGAGAAGCTAGATACTGATGTCTAAAATGAGTTTTCTACTACTGATGCTATAAGGAGGATATTTTCGAGATCATTATTATTCTAGTATGAGTGTGCAGTTTTATGGTGGAGATGTTTTTTTTCTATTTGGGCAGTTCACTGCATGTATGGATCTGAGCTGCTTTAGATTTATTATTGGAAATTGAAAACACTTCATGTGACTTTCCTTGTAAATGCTCAATTTAATGCCTGAGATAGCGATAGTGTCGTGGAGATTAATGTTCATTTGAATGCATGGAAAGATGGTGTCTGTGTATTGTTGCCTAAAACATATTTTCCATGCATAGGGTAGTCAGCATGACATGATAAATACATGGTTTACATAGGGATTCCCCACTGAAGGCTATTTAAGACCAGTCTATTCATGAACTAGTTGAGTTGAAGCGGGAAGTCCAAGAGGAAGTATATCAAGAATTTAATGACATGAAAAGTAGTCAGAGTTATTGTGTTTCTCTTGAACAATATTAATTGTGTGTTTGAAATATAGGAGTGTGAACACGGATAGCATATCAATGAGTTCTTTATCCAAATTAAAAGGAATGAGGCATTCAATACCACAACATATAGGGAGGATGACACCCTGAGAGGTGCTCCAATCCAAGCGTTCAGAGGGTGTTGGATACGACCAAGAAAATTAAATCTTCAACATGGGGAATTCATGCCATCGACCTGGAATGCTAGAAATAGATTATAGATGGGATTTACCACTTATTAAATCCACCCCACACACCATCACTTAATCTCTATTTAGAGCTCTTCGAACTCTAATGTTGCAATTAATATTTTCAATTATCTTTTATGAATATGTATCTTTATGCTAGCAACCTATTTGTTTTTTTATTTTAAATATGATGATTTGTTAAATTAAATTATTAGAAAAAAAGATGTCCTCAAAGGATATTTCATTATTTATGATTAGTTTTTATGTACCTTTAATATGAATTAATATGTGTATGCTATTAAAATTCATTTTGAATATAAAATTTTCTAATTGAAAATAAGTTTAATATTAGTTAGACACATCATATGTCATGTAGCAAGAATTATTTTTACCATATTCTTTTGATAGTTATCTTTATTTGGATTATAGTTCCATTATACCTGTATCCATAAAGGTTCCTATAGTTCATGCAAGGAATTTTGCAGGTGTTCATGTTTTGAAGAGCTGAATTGACTTGCTTGAGAAAAATATTTGAAGGAGATTTAGGTGAGTGAAGGTTCCATGTTTACCTTCAATAGGTTTTTTATTCTTTTTTTCCTCTTAATTTTTTCTTTGCAATAATTATTTGTGTACATAGATAGTATTTCTTATTATTACAACCATTTTGAAAAAAACATTAATTAATTAATCTTATTTCTTGTTTCAAATTTTTTATATATTCTTTTTCATACAATTGATACTGAGATGCTTGTAGAAAATATTAAATATTATGTTTCCTTAAGATTATTGTTAAATTTATTTGAAAAAATAAGTGGGTGGAATATTGGTGTCTTATTTTTCTGGTAAGAATATATGTTGATTAACTCATCTTTTCATCTTTATCCTTGGTCGACTAATAAAACCATTCTTCAGTTCCATCGAGATATATTGTCATATTGAATATTATATGGGTTTTAATAATAGTGACACTAACATCATGTTAAAATGATAGATTATGGGGATTTTAGAAAGAATATTCCATCAAATATGATCGGGGAGGGAGGGTATTATCCCCTATTTCTTTGGGTTAACACTGGATGACAAATTTTTCCTTTTTCTATTTTCATTTTGAAAAACATTACAACAGTCACTCATTGTGCGCTTTGAACCCAAAAAACTCAATAGAGCCCCAATTCAAAATCATCCCGATCATTAAATAACAAAAGAAAGTCTATAAAAAGGAATGCTTTTATATATTTACATTCAAATATTATTTTTTTTATACTTCATTTGTCTCTTTTTTCACTTTTAAATTAGTATTTGTGTCACTCACATATTTATATTCTCATTTCTAAAAACCTTTTGGGAAAACAAAATAAATTACATAGGTTTATTTCTTGTTTTTATTTTGATATATGTTCTTTTTCTTATTTCTCACATTGAGATGCTCATAGAAATGGGTAATAATTTATGATGATAAACTCTTGTATGTGAATGAAGAATATGGTGTGGAAAACATTATGCTACAGGTTCATATTTTCTTCTACACGGGAAGCACTTATAGTAAGGATTTTTCATCACTTATGTGAGTAGACCTTGTAATTTGTATTGAAATTGAACAAATGTTGAAATTAATTGTTATTAAAAGTACTAAAATTAATCATCCTTGTGTATTTATGTCATAATTTTTTTCTCAGTCGGATACTTTATACCCAGGCTGGTGCCCAAAAATATTTTATTAAGAACCCAAAAATCCATTGACTATGGTTTGTTAATACAATATATTTTGGGACTGTTGAGCTGTGAGATTCCTATTTCATCTTGATTCACTTTCCTGATAGGCTAAAAACTCATTTGATATATTTATCTACCAGGTACTACTTAGTAATGATGTTCCTAGATCATGATATTTCACTATCTGATGAAGATATTTTTAAAAATGACATCATATTTCCACTTACCATCAGATTTTGGATCTCTAAAAGGATAAGGATTATTTAATTGAGGATGAACTGATCCATTTCTCATTAACATCTAGGTGTATTATTATTCCGTCATCATCATTTAAAGAGTTCAGGACTCCATAGAATATGTTTCTTCTAGTCTTGAAGTTCATGTAAGGATTAAATCAAACATGATTTATTTCTTCTGGTATTGATGTCTAAGGAACTAGTTCTGAAATGGAATATCTATATTTCATAGATAACTCTATAGTGTAGAATACAAGAGGAAAATCTCATTCATTTATACATCTTCATGTGATGGAAACCCCGGATCTGAGTAGTATATTGATATGTGGATTTGGTTTTACAGTGACAGGCTGGATTATGGGTGGACTCTGAAATCTTGGATCCATACATAATGTAGTCTTGATTTCGTTGTTGATGAGATGATCCATTTTCCATCGCCACTTTGTGATTTTATATAACAATTTTCAATTTCAATTTGGTGTAATTTTGTTACTGCTCGAGTTTTTATGTCACTTTTTTTTTAAATTAATAATGTTTTAGAGGTATGAGTTTAATGTCAAACTCATTTCTCGTTACTGATAAAAAACAAATAAATATGGTTTCAATTCATGAAGATAATTAGCACTGATTGGTTTTGTTGTTGTGATATAAATATTGGAGTTGAAGGGTGTGACATAGCAGCGACTCGAGGATTCTCACTTTTATTGGAGCTGTATTGATATCTTTCTCACTGGTGATAGATCTTGCTCGTTGGTTCTGGGGTATGGATGGGTTGCCAGTGTTGGTGCGCTGGTTCTGGGGTATGGATGAGTTGCTGGTGCTGGTGCGCTGAAGGCTATGGTATTGATGGAGTTGGATCACTGGTCCCGGTGCGTGGATAAGTTGTTGGGGGCATGGATGGGTCGTTGATACTTTGGGGGGGTGATTGGTGCGATGGATATTGTTGTTGTGAGTGGGGGGGTGTTGGGATCCATTGATTTTGAGTCAACATTTTCTATTAAATTTCATTATTAATATAATAATTTTTTTCTAAGATTAAACATTCTTGTCAATCATCACTGGTTTAATAATTAAAACAAATGAATTCTATATGAAAAATTAATAAATATAGAAATTTATATTTTTTATTCAAATTTCATTTATAATGAGATATTATATGTTTGTAATATTATTACCAATGGAAAAAATTATTTTAATAATCTGATGCTAAATACTTTACCCAACACATATTTTATCTGTTGATATTTTTATATTTGTAACAGAACTATTTTATCTATCTCAGAAACATTTAGCGACATAGTTTTTACCGAAAGTTTAGTGATAGGGACATAAGCGTTGGTAAAATGTTTTACCAACAGAAAATGAACTTTTACCAATAGATATGTCCCTGTTGAAAAAAGTGAAATATTTTTTAGTGTAAAAAGCATGATTCCTCATAGAACAATTTTCAACTTGATTCCTATTAATTATTGGGATATGTAGTGATGCCTCATCCATCAATAAAGGCCCAAACCCTACCAAAAAATCCTCTATCATATCCTACATCTCCCCATTTTTACGAGGGTAACCCTTATCACTCATTGTTTCTCACAACGTGTATAACTGAAGTGCGATTACGATTGGTGGTAATGATTCCCTTAAGTAAAAAAACTATATATAAATATTGTAGACCAGCCACCTGTAGATGATGAAACCAACATTCCCATACTCTTCTTTCAGATCCAAATCATTAAAAGGAACATTCAGAACTATGTACGACTTGATTTCTTCCCTTCAAGGATACATAGTGATACCCGAATTTTACATCTGATCCCAGCAACCAAAAAAATCTATCTCATGTCTCTATACATGGACCAAACCTTTGTAGAGAACCATCAGAACTATGAAAGGCTTGATTTCTGCCCTTGCAAGATATGTAGTGACACCTGGATTTTGAATCCTGCCCTACAACCATTTTAAAAAAGTCCACTTCATATGTGTGTAAGTCATACTTGTACAGGGGAATCCATGAAATGTCCTAACCACATGACATTAAACTGTGACATTATTCAAGAGTCGGGTGTGACATGATTTCTAATGATACAAGGTCCAGAACATGCCCCTAATTTCTTACAAAAAAATTTAATGAGATGATAGAAATTACAAGTTTTAATTCCGGCACTCATAAGGAGTCCAAAGATTGTACCCCCTACATATGAGTCATATCTATATCAAAGCACATGTCATCCATGGTTGATGATGTTCTGGATATTTCATATATTTAGAGAAACATCTTTCCCATTTTTCAAACTCCATACTCCATGAAATCTTGGGTCCCCAGAGACATTCATGTCCATCAGAGATGGAAGTCCAGTCTCCTACATACACCTTTGTTTGACTATGCACATCATTCCCCGATGTCTCTACATATGTCTCTTATAAAATGGCCATCAACCAAAGTAAATTTATCCTCAAGAGAGTAATATCTTACATCGGTATACCCAATGGATTCTATGATCCATGTCATTCCTCCTGATCCAATTTTCCCCATGGGACTATGCATTAAACCTTTTTTCATCACTCATGTCTATGAAATTCTAGAATATACTGACTATGATTAACTCAAAGTTATTAACTGTCATTGCAACATAATGTCCTTGATTCATGACACTAACCAACAAAACATAATTTCATTATAGCATGACTCTAAACTGAACGTCACATATCCCAACAACATGACTCAAAACATCACAGAATAATTTCCTCACAAAATGACACTAAACTGCACAATATAAGGTCCTTGCTGCATGATTCTAATCTACACAGGTTAATGTACTCAGTGAATGAATCTCAGATGCACAACATAATGTCCCCACTGCATGACTCTAAACTTCACATTATAATATATTGACTGCATGACTCTAAACTACACAACCTAATGTCCTCACTACATGACTCTAAATTGCACAACATAATGTCCACACTGCGTGGCTCTAAACTGAACAACATAATGTCCTTGTTTCATGACACCTAATTGGTCATTATAATGTCCTGACATCATGAACCGAAAATACAAAGCATAATTTCTTCACTGCATGAATCTAAATTGAACAAAATTATGTCCACACTACATGAATCTAAAATTCAAGGCCATACTATCCTTTCTATATAAGGTTAAACTACATATCATTGATTTAAGCATAATGTTCTTCCTTTTTCTGATTCTTATATTCTTAAGTGGTTAACTAAAATCCTCATAATCCCTTTTTTCTCACGCTGATCATAGATCACATGATCTAAGGGGTCTCCGTGGGAGATCCACCATGACATAGTGGAAAATTATTCAAGGAATTTAGTCCTCGTACAACACCCCTAATAGTCCTAATGCAGTTCTCTTCCCCCTAAGGAACCCTACTTCATAGCCATATGATGTTATAATACACGGTACTCCAATTATGGGATGAATGCATCACCTTATATATGAGTCAAATCTATGAAGGGATACCTGATCCCATGAGTGAACCACAACCCGAATATTTCAAATGTTTCAAGATACTCTCTTTCCCAAACTCAATCCATGTTCATTAAGTGATCTTGAATCTCCAAAATCATTCATGGCCATCGTATAGGTAAGGTTGGTTTCTCATGGACACCTTTGTTTGAATGTGCACATCATTCCCCTGTGGCTCTACATGTGTTGCCTACAAGACAACCGTCAATCAACGGAAAATTCATCCCTATAGAGGTCCCCTACTATCTCAGTATGCCAAATGGATTCCAATCCGTGTGAAATCCCTCTTGATTCAAGGGACCTCAAAGTCATGGTTTACACCTCAATTACTATCCACATCATGGATATATCAGGACATTTTGGAATAATTCATCTTTGGTATCTCTTGATGTTTCTATAAAATAAAGGGACCCCATCCAAATGCGTGAAGTATATCCACATATGAAACACAAATGACCCCACTCATTTTTATGTTCCCCATTAATGTTGAACCAAATGAAATGTCCCCATTCATGATTTGGTACAACTTTTTTAAGAGGTCCTATTACATGACCATAAAGGTCCCAATATCTATAATCATTCACGGTCATTGGCAATAGAAGGCAAGTGTCATGCATACACCTTTGTTTGACTACGTACATCATGCCCCGGTGGCTCTGTATATGATTTCTAAAAAATGGTTGTCAATCAATGAAAAATTCATCTTCAATAAAGTACATTCTTGTTTCTGTATTCTCATATGACATTTATGTCTCACGTAACCCCCTTAATTTAGAAAACCCTTTTGGATAATGACTTACATATCCTACACTTTTAAAATGCCCAGACATGAAAATGATATCTATTTTAACTGACCATTCACTAGATCTCCCTTACGCAAGTAAGAATCATGTGGGAAAGGATTCCCATATAAAACTGATATGAATTTCCTTTATACTTTTATACATCTTCCCTCAGATAGGCCACCCATTGTGTCCCCTAACCCCAAAACAAGTTCAATGTTTTTTACATACTTCTAGGCCATTGGATATGGAAGTCCATTGTCCTGTAGGTAATGTTTTTTGACAATGAACTTCATTCCATGGTGGCTCCGCATATTATGCATACAAAAAGATCATAAATAAAAGGAAAATTCATCCATTGAAGATTTCCCTCCTACCTCTGTACACCTAAAATCGATTAAAATCCTCATACATGTCCAAAACTCACAAATTCAGGGTAAAAAAATCCCTCATTCATGACTGAAAGTTATTAGCACATTCTGGGCTTATGAATCCAAAATTGGGGCCCCTACCCCATCATGTTTGGTCAATGAAGTTCGACTTAATGTATTAGTAATATTTTTGATCAGTTGGACTATGAACCACTAGTGAAAAAGATACAATACTCACATGAGTGAAAAACCACAAAGGGAAACAATGGGAAAAAGATGAGTATTAGCAATCTAAACTTATTCATTGTGTTGTTTAGACAAATAAAAAAATGTGGATCAATAAAAATATACATAAATCATGTTAGGTTGAAAACATGAAAGGTGTAGACTATGAAAGACTCATGTTATACCTACTAATCTTGAATCAATCATGATTTAGAGAAAACTAGGGTTATAATGAAAGAGAGAAGAAAGTTCATGATATTTTCCATGAATCCTCAGAAATAGTCAAACTACTCTTTTTTGGGTCCTAATGATCAAGAAAAAATAACAACCCAATTTGAATACATCATTTCATGGGGTTCGAATCAAGGTTTAAAATTAATTCCTGACCGAAATGAAGATTATTTGGCTGAATGTGATTAATTGACATGACAGGAAAAGGAAAAGAAGAATAATTAGAGGGAAAGAATAATTCCATCCTATTTAATAAAGATATGGTTGGAATCCAGAACATGGATCCCCTCCTTCCATGTGGTACATTATCATTACATGATATGTTTGGTAGAGTAACAAAGTTGAATAAAAAAATAATGTGAATCATCAATGGATTAGAGAAGCATTAATAAATTTGTAGTCTCGACCTCTTTACTTTCACAAAGTGCATCAATATCACTCATAGCTTCAAGACCAGTCCATTATCCTTCTTTTTTCATCTATTTCCCAACCTCAATGGGGACCGCGGCCCGAGCCTGCTCCTGTTAATGTCTCTACAACTTCCAAAACTATTACTCCACATATTGTTCATGTTGTTCCACCAAGTACTCTTGCTTCATGAGTTTTTTTTCTTCCTCACAACCACTCTAGCATGACTATAGGCATATTCAAAAGGATTATTCAACGTGACAACAAGATGAGTCATATAATCTACCTCAGAAAGATGAGACTCAAGTATACCAGCTGCTTCACGAGTAGTGACCACCTACCTCACTATTTCATGGATTCAATGTTAGTCGAATCCACAAAAACCAAAGGCCACAAACAGGTGGTGTAATTTTAGATAGTTTTCTCGCTTCTAATACAATGGGGTCTAAATGATTAATATCCAAATTTTCTTCCTTGCCTTTTGAATGATGAGTAAAAGATTGACCAGACCTTCCCGATCAGTCTCAGAGTGTCTCCCTAATGAGGATGTATATTCAGGGATGAACATTACAAAGGATGGAATCAATTCCCTGGAAACCACCCGACTCGACTCTCCAACAACATCTCCTATTATAGTTTTAATGTTGGACCTAGTAGGGGAATACACCACTTTTTCTAATGTGTGATGTTGAAATTTCGAGAATAAGGAAGAGATGAAATCAATACCTATTAACTCCACATCAATATCACTACCTATAATATGAGGTGACACATATTCAGTCATCAGTCACGCCCCGTGGTTTCTTGGGAACACTGATGGACTAGGAATATTCCCAACCGGAAGAATAATCCCAAAATAATCCCTCAAAAGGATACTATCTAATATCATGTTGTAGATATAATCACCCAAGAGAAGGGTAATAGTATTGTGATCCTCGGGTTAGAAAACACAACTTCTCTTAGAATTATTAAAAAGGTATAATGACCCGCCCAAAATTTTCAATGGTTCAGATATTAGCCTCTCTAGTGATTGTATCTTCTGCAAAGACAACATGTGCAAGAAGTGTAACAATCTATGAAGGGACTCCCTTCCTCGGGGTAAAGGCCATATTATTATGATTGACTGGTTCCTAAAGATTTAAAGCCCCTCCAAAATCATATAGGTCTTGGGGATCACTGCTGAATCCAGCCCCTACCATAGGGGTTACCCTACCTCTCTCCATGGGAGCAAGCTCAACATGGTCATATGAGACCTCAACTTTTAGAAGTACCTCCACTATTGAGGCATAGATCATTCAAGTAGGATCATTCACTTCTGAAGGGTCGACAGAACACCCTATCTCCTCGATTGGCCCTAATCACCGGCTCTAATTAGATACAATGTCTAGCTACCGTCCCTCTGTCATAAAGGGGATGAGATCTATGTATGCCTAAGAAATCTCAATATGGTCACTGATATTCCCTACATCAAAATACACACACACAATAATGATTCTACAAGATATGGGTACTTGATTCATTCACTAGGTTAGCAGATGATTACCTGGGATTTACAACCTAATGCATCTCAACAGCTAGGAAGCATTCATGTGTTTTATTGTTTGCCATAGAGATAGATCTTTAATAAGAGAACCCAGATGATCTGGAGGGGGAGAATCCCTATAAGTGTATGTGATGACTACCCCCATGAGTTATTGTTCACCATGGGATCCTTTTAAAACACCCTCCACAATTGGTAGGGTTCACTGCACAACTATGATGCCCCCATGAGAATAAATTGGGGAATGAACTGTTTCTCGAGACCCTACGGGCTCCTCCAAAATAACAAGGAGGAGGGGACCTTCATCATCTCCACATCAATGGAATTTAAATCCATGGTTTTTAGATAAAACAACATTTCCAATTTAACAAGAGAGTACTACCATTAATTCCATGAGGATAGACAAGTAATTCTTATTTGTGGGGGCGTGAAGAGACCTTTATATCTCATTAATGTTTGGAGCCACCTCATCCGGTTCTTGTTAGGTCGAAATACCAGTAGGAGCAACAGATCCCCCAAAACCTAGATTGTCGAAACATCCTCCCTGAAGAAGCATCCATATATATTGACTGGAATAATTCTCCCATAGTTCATCCTTGACCCTCCATGCATCTTGAAATGCATCCATTACTGGGACGACCCTCATTGGAAGGTTGGTATTGGGGAGTAGAGTGGGTTTTGACAGCCGCAAGTGTTTCTTGGGTGTTCCAAAAATATCAAAAACTTGAGAAGACGAATTCATATATGATGTTGGGAGAAATTAAGATGCATTTCTTGCGGCTGCTGCTATAGGTGAGCCAGTGACATCGTCTTCCTTAACAAAAGTTTCTGGTCATATCATGGAATGTAACCGATGTAAGTATTTAAAGTGACCACATTGGGAATAGAAGTGGGTATCAAGGTACCCAATGTAATAAATCAACATCTCAGGATCCTCATCAAAGGAAACATCAGACGGTGCCAACACATATCAAATAACAGTAAGAAAAACTTCTCTAGTTTAGGGGAGCATCAATTGATCATGGGGGGACTGGTCATGAGTAGATTAATGGCCTTTAAAAATGAGGTATTTCCTCTATGACACTAGGAAATCCGCCTTGGGGGAATGGATTGTGGACTCCCAGTAGTAGAATTAGCTTCTTGTTTGGTCTCTTGTGGGGTCACCACCCTGTCTTCCACAAATTTTCCTCGGTGGTGGGGAGGAAGCTGATAGGATTTCGGAGTATGTTTCTTGGCCCAGAGTGACCAACAACACATTTTCATCTCCTAACCCTTTTTCCCAATGCCTATTATGTTTTCATAATGAAAACTAGATTAGCTAATTGGACATAATGATATGATTTAACCCAGGCCTCAAAATAGATTTCGGGGAGGAAGGGTATAGAATCCTCATATTCTGAGAGTCTGGCCTATAACTGAGTGTCCTCCAGGGTGAACTTCAACCATAGTTGACAGGATATCATCAGATTCCTCTCTTGATGGGTACTATTTAGAGATGGAGGACACAACTTATGGACACAATTAAATTGACGACTAAATCTGTTGGGTGTATATCCTTCACAAATAATACCCCCTTTGATTCAAGAAACCAAGATGAATTGTATCAAAGAAAACAAATAATCGTAGTTGACAAAGTCTTTAGATAAATTATTCGTAATAGTATTGGTAGGTGAGTCATAAGGATGATAAGAGAAACATTCATGGAAATTTAGATAAGCCATTAAGTCTTGTTCATTATTTTATGTCTGCTCCTCTAGTCTATCCTATGAAGCACAAGTTGTTGGTATTACCCTACTGGTACAATAAAGTTATTGACAGAGGGTGGAATGTGGAATTGGTAATTAATTGATAAAGGTATAACCTCATATGTGGGCTCTCATCTATCCCCAAAATTTTTTTAGGGCCCAATCATTTGGTAAGGTGCCCCACCTTTGTTGATCTAACCTTGTAGGTGATAAAGCTTGGCCAACAATGGGATAGAAAGATTGATGCAGGTTCCAGTGGCCAGCTGAGTTGGCATGTTAAATGTTTGGGCTCTCACACCGTCAAATTCCCATACTAGTAAGAGACATTATACCCACTCATGAAATTTTCCATCTTCCTAGGTTTTCCAATATGTACCCACTCTCCTCTGGGTTGATTTGGTAGGACAGTCCTATTGTCTTTGGGTATTGGGATCTAAAATATTATACATAACAAAGGCAGAAAACCACTCATCAAAAGTAATTTCTTATTTTTGACAAGGATAGATTTCCTTAAAAGGTCCCTTCATTTGAATGATGAGGTTCTTTGACAAAAGAGGGGTCCAATACTCATCATCCCAAAAAGAGAAAGGAGGTGGGAATTCATCTTAAATATCCCCTATAATAGGTACTCATATGATTAACTAGATGTCCCAATGATAGATGTTGACCTCCCCATGGGTTAAATGGAAGGTATTGGTGTCTGGCCTCCACCTGCTCAGGTGCTATGGAATTAGGGAAGTGGGAGGGTGAGTATATGTCTAAGATACCCAAACAACCTCATATAGTCTCATAGCATATAGCTCAGTCTAAAATTATTTTCAACTATAGAGAACCCAAAAAGGCCACCCCCAATCTAAGCCAAACGAGCCTCCAGAGTGAAGATCCTTCCTGGATGACTAGATATACTGCTTGTTTGTTTTATATTTCTGTAAGATGCTCGGGTAATAGTGGGACATATTTTCTATCTTCTACTACACCTCTTCTAATGTCTGAGGTGCATATCTCAGTAGGGACCCAACAAAAATATATATATGAAGGAACCGTCCCTTGGAAGAAATAAAGGCATATAAGATAGAGTTTTTAGTTATCCACGAAGTAGGCTAGTCAGTAGGATTTGGAGTTGGGATCACTGTATTGCACAATAGAGAAAACCCATATGATATAAGCCTTTCTGAAGCTGTGTTTTCCCTTCAAGTTTTCGTAAGAATATTTTCATGATATTTGTGTAATGAAATGATCAAAAAAATTTCATCATCAAAATCCTCCATTTTGTTCGATCATCCATTAGCATCAGAATGTGGGGTAGTAGCCGTAGCCCTAGGAGCAGCAACATCAATGATAGTCTATGAAAGAGACATTACATCATGTATAGAAAGATATGAAATCCCACAAAAATATAGTAAAATAAAAAATGTTGGATATAGTCCACAAAAATTTTATAAAGGACATAAAAATGCGTCTACATGTGACTCCACATATTGCTCCCAAAAATGGAAGGTGATATCCATTTCCCACATTCTTCCTGATACATAGAAGCATTCCGAACATACTATTGTGATATGCTGAAGCCATATTCCATGTACAACCATGGTACTCTATAGTACTGTGAGGCACTGGCCCATGGAGCATTGGCTATAAAACCTAAGGGTTCATAGAAAGAAGAAACCACTCAGCCAAGAATCTCTATAATGATGTTCAATGTTTTGTTTTAAAAGTTAATGTTTGGATTATTAAATCGTAATGTTCATTTTTCCTATTTATGTTTGGTGTACGGGACATGCAAACCACATAGTGTTCTACCAAGCCGATGTCCGTATTCCTATTTTAAATTCTACAACGCAGATCTCCAAACCCAAAATTTAGTTCTTGGGTAGAAACAATTGTGAAGAGTTTGGTTCATGGCATGTACAAATTGTTTTGTGAATACTGACTTCGCTGAAGGAACAGTACAAGGATGCAGATAATTCTAAGGGAGATCCAAGATCACTTTTCTAGAATGAGAAATGGTAAAATAAAATGACATGGGCCTCAATATATAGGTTTTGTCCCCTCCTACTAGACTAATATATTCTACCACAAACCAATTCAGTTCATGACAGCTTCTACATTAGAATAGTCTCCCATTCATTCCCAATAGACCCCATTTTGATAAGGGCATTTTTAGGGTCCTGAAAACTTTTCAAAGTGGAGAATATGCATCCACAATTACTTTAAATAATGAATAAATAACTCATGCACATCATGTAAAGTGAATTGATGAAAATTGAGTTGTAAATTTTTAGAAAAACTTGATGGAATTGAATATCTCAAAATTTGTTTAAGTGATACGTGTACCATCACTGGGATGTGTTCACAGAATGAATGACCCTCTAACCACCATTATGTAGAATGACCTGTGAGGTGATTTCCCATAGAGAGATATCTAGAAAACCCAGGAGCCCGTGAACCACATCACTAGAGGAATCAATCACGTGAAGGCTATCTGCATACTATCTCGCTTACTCAGCAACTCCCAGAAGAATTAAATTGGAGGGTTCCATGAACCATGACTCGTGAACCACAGCCTCTGCAAACCCCAGTTGACCATGACTTCCATGGATCACGATATCTCTCTAGGGGATTATACAAATGGTGTCGCATGCCCATGTATATGATTGTCCCAATGAAAAACAAAATGTGAAAAGTAAGATTATAGATGGATGGATGAAGAAATCACAGAGGATACCCCATACTTTGGAATTAAATATTCGAAGTCGATTCCAACTTTGGATTTGAATCATCGAAAAAGATTAAAAAATTAACCATGTTTCTGCACATATATCCAGCCAAGAACCATAAAAAGAAGGAACATAATAATAATTTAAAAACCGAAAACCTAATTGGTGTCATTGAGAAACATGCATTCCTCGCATGTGAACTCCTAGTGAAACACAGGTTCCAGGATCATCCTTCAAAATTGTGTTCCGCAAAGTGTATCACTATGAAAATTTAACTCGGTGATGTATACTATGTCTGTACGTGGATGGAACCTGAAGTGGTGTGGAATACCGCATACATGAATGTGTTCCAATGTGGTGGGTAGTGGTCCATGACCAAGCCGGTGTACAATTCCAGTACACCGACAAACCCTATACACACATACCACTATCTTATGTTGAACTCCCCCTTCCCACCTAAAGAAATAGTACATGAAATGGTGAATCTTCAAATGTCCTTCCCGCCAGCCTCAATCTAAACCCTATGTTACCATCCAGTCTTCCATAGTTCTTCTGTGATTTAATCCCTCAAAATTAGGATAATGCCTCCCCTAAGGCCACAAGAACCGTATGATAAGATCATCGGGAGAATTAACACTCCCCTTTGAGTCTATATACCCATGGTAAGTAGAGTAAAAAAGGCTCTCAACACAAGTGTTCAGACTCCTGGGATGTCTAAATGTCTACATTCCAATGGTAACACAGTGTCCAACCTTGGTATGCTGACGTAAACATCACCATTATTGGGATTAAGGGTGATTAATAGGTTATCCATTCAATGACGAATGAGTATCAGTCGAAGGAATTAGATTCACTTCTATTTTTTAGTAGAGGAGACATTCCTCCCCTTTCCTAAAATGCATTATGGGAACTCCCAATATGGAAAGTCCCCAATCATATGAGGGTCGAGCCGCATGATCACCAATGTCCTCCCCCATTGAAAGGATCATCATTTTGCACCCTCTACCACCATCACCCAAACATCTAATACCCTAGTCCCTCCCTCTCCCATCAGTGATGGAGGAGGTATGTGGTGGGATGGATCTCTCACATTCCCTTGTTTCTCCCACCGGTTGGGACTCACATGGGCTTAGAGAATTATGATGATCACAACATACACACAACAAATCAAACCCATATTAAACTATGAGAACTCAAATTCATGTTAAAATTAGGATATGTAGGACTCAATCTTGATGGCCCGAGATCAAAAGGGTTCCCTTCTAAAATGGTTCACCCAATCATGTCCGCTCAAATGGTCAGCTCTCATGTATAAGCCCTAAACCATTCCGAACTATGTGGGATCTGATTTCTCTCTCAAGGATACATAAGAAGCCCTTATTATGTGCATCATCCCAAAATAATTCCATATTCCTTCACCCTAGATGATGATTAAATCATATGCTCCTTATTTCATGGATTAAGCCAGCATCGCCTCTGCTACATCAAATCTGTATGTGCTTATAATGATTCTGCGAACCAGGGGTAGCTTGTGGATACACTCTTCAAGAATTAACCAAAGAGTTAGGAACATATGAACATGACATAAATATATAAGGGAGTCCAAAAATAGGAAATAATTTCCCCTAAAAGGGTGTGATGATCCTGACCTCCCATCATCTCGAACAATGAAGTCCTTAAGTATAATTGGAAAAATCGTCATCCAATGATCACTTGCCTTTGGAAAGAAGGTCCCTGAATCATGGATACAGGGGAAATTCACTATTTCTCGATCCACATATTAACCCACTGGTGACCATTTGAGGATGTTATATCCCAAGAGGATAGATTTCACAAATACATGACCCCATACAATCGCCTACTGAGATAATTTGACTATGGAGCCTTCTTTGTACTGTAGAAGAGAAAACATCGCAGTCTTCTCATTTTCAATCCAATCCCCCATTAAAAGAAAATGATGCAGATTGATTTAGAACATAAATGATTTACCATTGTCCTCAGATGATTTTGTTCCAGTCCAACACACCCACCTCGGGTCGAAAAAGTGACTCAACCAGCCAAAATGGATTCAGGGTAATCTGATTGGAATATTATTATTCATAGAAAAAAATACTTACCACAGATAATATATATATATATCCTTCGTAAGAAGTCTAGAATACATTCTCTTAAAAAATTAGGGGGGCCACACAATGAGAATAATATGATTCATGAGTGGATTACAAGACCCATGAATGGTAGAGTCACACCTCATTCTATGTGGGAGTTATATTCCCCATCAGATAAGTTGGAGAAGAACTCATTATCGATGATTGTATCTGATAATCATGACCTTCAAACATGAAATAATTAATGTGGGAGATCAGACTACTATAATGTGAATCCCAAGGCATTGAACATATCGACACTAGAGTTCCACAGTAATTCATAGAAACTAAGTATACCCTATGCATTGAAATATCATTATAACCCGAATAATGTATGTAGATTGAATACTAAAACCATTATCCAACTCATCTCGTACTATAAAATGGGGGGCATGAGACAATCATTATTTTTTATAAATGAAGAGTGTTTTATAAAAACTATGTATATAGTTTATCATCACCACTAGATGACTATAAACATTATCTCACCAAATGAAAACACATTGGGTTTATAATGATTCATCAGATCATACTATCTATCAATGGGGTATCTATCCCATGGGAGGTATCACATTTCAATAAGGAAAAAACCTAGACCAAGGAGAACATTATATCTCTATATGTAAAGGTTTTACCAATCCTTCAAGAGGGAGATTTAAGTAAATTAAATGACAAGAAAGACCTAAAATTGAACTATAAAATGGTGTAATTATAAATAAATAATATCAATGAACTTCATGAAAATAATAATTTCAATCCTTATAGAGTTCCAAAATTTTATCCCCATATAGAATTTTATTCCAAATCCTCAGAAACAAAAATACAATGAAAGGTCCACATTGAATACTCTAAAATATATACACTCTATCTCCAATGGCTATGACATGTGGTGAAACATGAAAGTGATAAAGAATGTATTGGATACCATTAATAATGAAAATACAGGTCACAACAATAAATGTATACAAAACAAAGTATTAAATACTCAAATTCATACCACATCAAATTGTTCACGATTATGGGTTCATGAGAAGGATGTAATCTCTCTGCACTCTATGATGATTATAACTTCTAATGGGTGTCCCTTTTATGTAGAGGTTAATTTTAAAGACTATCCTAAACTCTTATATTCAGAATCCTCTATACTCAAAGGATCACAAACTACCAGAAACCTAATATAGGATAAAATTCACTAAATAAAAGTTAGGTCCTAATACACTAGCATCCAAATTATACTATATAGAATACCATCATCCTAGAAACTATGAATCATCCCCATAATCATTTCCTCTTAACAATGAGGTTATGAATCATATTTATGAAAAAATCAACTAAATAATTCACTCTGATAACACTAAGAATAAAACCAATATGTTTTCAATATAATTAAATTTTTTGTGAACTCATTATATAACCATAAATAGATCCATGATTCAAAAAAAATTAAATCCCCCATTGAGAGGAAGGTGACCAAAATATACGATAGGGTACACGGTTCCATCACACAACAATCCAACTCTTTCTATGCAGATATACTCAATATATCATGAATTTCCTAATATAATTTCATTCATCATAAAAATAAATATATTGCAAGACACCTATTGTACCATGTAATCTAACAAGGCTTATGTTGGGTCATGAAACCTAACATGTAATGTAATTGAACCCCATATGTATGTCACACAGTGTATTCACATGTGTATATAGAGAAACATTGTGGTATGTACCATATTTTCATATAGAACATGTTTAAATGGACAATATTCCATGTTTAAAAATTATTCAACATTCATCATGGTAATGGACTACAAGACATGTATTTATGAAAAACCTGATATGTGAATGATAATTCATGAAAATGAAATTTATTCCACCACCCCAATTTATATGTTTTACAAAAAATATCTCCTCAATTATACTTACTAAAAAAACTTAAATATGAATGGAAAATATAGAATAAAAAAAGATTCAAAATAAAAAAAGATAAAATAGATATGAAATTATCAATCCATTCCATATGATGAATCATCAATGATTTGAGATCCAATCAAAACCCATCACAACTCCTTCCTAATATAGTTCTGATCGTCCTCCTCAGATAATGATCCCCCCCTTTCAGTATTTCCCCACATGGATTGGTGTAATCCAAAATAGGGATGTATCATCCCCATCATCCAAAATGGTGATCGGATTGTACTATGTGGATAATGAATACATGAGTGAAATAAATCAGTGGGAACCATTAAGGCATGACCCATGATCAAGAATTTTATTGATGCTTATACATAGAATGGGTTAAACAACCCATTCTAATCACAACCATAGGTTAAAATTTCAAACCAAAGTCACATTTAGGTGGTATCGATGTTTTAAAAAGATAGGATAAATAGTATTTTCTTATTAAATGCTAAATAACCAAAAAAATATTATTAGTTCATATTCAATTTAAAATTAAACCCAATGGTAAACATCAAATAAAATGAACATATAATGTATAAAAAATAACATTAATGGTAATATAATAGGTGAAATTATATTTAAACAGTTATTTATTGCTTGAGGCTCTGAAACAAAAAATTTATCTATGTTTTCCACATAAGAAAACTAGGGTCACACTATTTATATCCAATTCAAAATTTAAAATGAGATTAATAATATTTTCAATGATATAGTATTCTATTATATCAACTATTTCATATGATTCATATTGTTCTTTTATGAATATTATATTAATTATAGGAAAAACTGATTATGATAATTTTTTTTGGTGTTATACAATACATTACAGACTTTATCGTAAAGTCTATAAGACACTCCATTTTTTGAAATATGTATGATTAATATCTTATAGTCTATAAGAAACCATATTTTATTTTATTTTCAATAAGACAATCTATAAATATATTAATATTCTATGAATGTCACACACATAAAAAATTATCCTATGTTTCTGATAACATACAATATATTCAATCTTATATTAATTAATAAACACTAAATTTATGTATATAATTTGTATTTTAGAGTGACCCTATCATATTAATATCATGTAAATCCATATCATCATATATAAATTATATAGTCGAAAAGAATTAAACCTAAAATTAGATGTTGAGACTGATTCACTATTATATCGAAGAAAAATATTATTCAGAAAAAAATTCCACCAAACCGAATTTAGAGAAAATGGGAAAAATAAATAAATGAACACAATGAAATACATTTATTTTTCATTTAGAACTGAAATGTGAATAAATATAGTTTAAATAAAATTATTATAATATCCAAAATGTAGTCTACTCAATATCCACATCAAGACCCTTATACGAAGGTGTTTTGAGAAAATATATGTCTCAAAAAACCAATTATCCTCCTTAAAATAACAAAATACGTCTCCAATTACATTAAATGGTATTGATTATTTAATGATATTTGATTCAAAATTCAACGATAATAATTTCATCATAAATATTAAATAGTACTCATGTATCAAATACGGATACACTATCATGAATAGAACCCTTTGGATCATTATATAAATCTATAGATCTATATTATCTATTGATTTTATCTAATAAGAATCCAATATTATAGAGAATGTACTTGAATTTGATATGATACCAATCATCATGTTTAACTTCAAAAATAAATGAGTAATATCATGTGAAAATACATTTAAAAAATATAATATATAGTTTTAAAACACAATTTTTGTAGACACATTAAGTATCAAACAAGTTAAATGAAATGTAGTGTTTTAATTGTTATAGAACTAAATCTCATTCCATTGATATCTCTGTATCTTATTAATAACACCTAATTTAAATATAAATTATAAATAGTTACATTTTGATGGTTGAAATATATTTACTCATTCATTAAGTTAATCTAATCCATATTAAATATGAAAATATTTTTTTCAAATATTTAGAATAATTGATTTAGAATTCGAATAACTACTTAACATCACTGGCTCACACACGTGAATCACTCCAAATAACCTTTTAATATCACCTAATATAGTAGGTAACTGAAAATATTAATGAATCCTCATTATAATAATATCATAGATCATAAAAAATGTAATAATAAATTGATATGTGTTCTAGATTCAGAAAAAAATTAACGCAGTTGTAAAAATGTAATAGACCGAACCCTTGATCTCATTACGTTATGAATATAATTTTTATTACAATAAATTATTATTAAAATTTTATGTAAATAAATTTTATTAATTATGATGAATTCAAATAATAACATATGTGAAATATTTTTATTAATAAAACACTATGACTATACATTATAAAAAGGATATAGACCAAATAACTGTAAAAAAAACTCATTGAGAGCCCAAACAACTCCACTAAAAAACCTACTATCAGCACAATAACACTAATTGTGTAGACTTAATTCCTTGGATTGACCATAATAAGAAAATAAGTGGAAGGAAAAGTAATTAGAATATAAATAACAAAAGGTAAGAATAACACCATTATGAAGAATTTGATTTCTAAAGAATTCTTAATGTGTCCTAGAATACTCTACTATATGGGTATTTATACAAATTTTTGTGCCTATGGTAAAATTGAAGTTTTTTGAATTTTTATAAACTGTTGATGTTTTTTATAACAAATTTTTATTATTTTAATTTAGCCGTTGAATGTTTTAAAATTTTTAAATTAATTTAAAATAATATTTTGAAATAATAATATTTATGACATGTAATGAAAATGTTTTAATTATTTGATATTATACCATTGTAATTTAATAAAAAAAATATTATATTTTGAAAGAAAAATGACTAAATGTATTTTTTATAAGAAAATGGTTAATATATATATATGATATTTTTTTCTATATTGTCAATGTTTAAAAAAAATTACCACACTTTTTGGTAAGTCCAAAATATAACTGAGGCCAGCCTATAAGGCCAAGACATTAAGGTTTTATGCAGGAATATCCAGTTGAATCACCATATCGAGAAACTCACAAGTCAGATCCATTTGTATAAGAGAGCCCAAGACATGTCCATGTATAGGTAGGCTGAAGCCCATGGTGGGTGCCAATTATATGCCCCAAAGTATGTGGTGTGTTTTTCTAACATTGATATATGAGGATGTGCACTCAATTTTAAACTATGTTTTCCATTATTATATATCAACATAGATTATTAAATATAAATATTGAATTAAATTATAGAAAATTGGCCAAATGGGTTCAAAACCCATGAACAATTTTTCAAAAGGGGTTGCAATAATTTTTTTAAAGACTAAAATACTCGAACTGTTATATACCTCTTTCATACTTCTCTTTTCCTATCATTCTTGGTTTCTAGAATCCTCCTCAACATATTTTTCCTCACTTACAAGTATGGGTTATTTATGTTTTAAAATTGTTATCCCCTTTATATTTAATTAAATTGTGTAAGGGTTTTAATTTTATTCCATCAAAATATTCTTGTATTATAATGTTATATATGTATATATATATTTATCTATTTTAATTTGATTTTATAATTTTAAATTTATTTTATACATATAATTTTAGCTAATAGGATGGTTTGTTTCTCTTTATCAAAGGGTTTGATCATGTATCAAATTTATCAATTATGATCAATGTTCAAATATTTATAAATATTTATATATATATATATATGTATATATATATATACATGTACTGATCTATTTGTGTTTATTTGTTTTAAGAATTAAAAAGAACTAATTTTTATTTTTGAATGTATAAGAATGGAATTAATGTTTTAATGAGTCATATTATAATACATATATTTATAAGCAATAAAAAATATATTTGTTATTATTTAATTCAAATTATATATATATAAGTTTTTACATTAAGTGTTTTTCCTTATATTTTTTGGTTTAATTGGTTTCTATGATAGATTAAATATCCAGTAGATTAGATAATCATTTTATGATTATTATTTTACGTGTATCATTTATATAAAAATAATAAATGTAATAATTTTATGTTCCAATTCTAAATTAAACCTATTATTTCATTTTCACAAAGTTTTTATATATACTTGATTGCTATCATTTGTATATGATATGGAAATAATATATAATACATTTTGTATCATGAATACATTAGTTTTTATTAATTGTATATATATATATTAATTGAACAAAATATACCAGGAAATTATTTTTGAAATTGGTATTGTGTGAGAATGTAAATAATATTCTATGTATTCATGTCATGTGGAGAATGTTAGTAACACCAATTTGTTAAAAAATTTCTCAATTAATTTGTAATAGTAAATTTAGTTATTATATTATGTTCTCAATGTTTCTAAACTAGAAAACCTAGTGAATAATTTATATATATAAGTAATGCTTAATTTTGTTACATAAATTTCTTTATATTAACATTGTAAAAATGGTAGTTAATTGTGGAGTAAACCCATCCCTCAGTATGTGAGTAGGACTATGGGAACCTTCAATGTTTCAAGTGGTGATTTTTTTTAGAAGTCTGCTTATTTTATTAAAAAATCACTAGAGTACGTTTTAAGATATTTTTGAATGTAGGTATTTTCAGAAAGTGATATAGTATTTTTAAATCATAAGTAATTACAATAATATTTTAAAAAGTTATTTATAAATGAATTTTTTCCAAATTATTTTCAAATGAATAGTTTAAAATTATTTTTCATAGATTCAAAACCCCATAATGGGACAAATAATTGCTCACCCTATGTTTTTTATTTATTCTTCAAAGGTTTAGATGATTTTCATTTGTCACGATTAATTTATTGTGGAAAGAGCACACTCAGTGATTTTTTTTACATCATTTTATTTTGTACTATTTTAAGGCATGTACCTTATTATCCAAACCCCATGTCGGTAAACGTTCCAAGTATATAATTAATATTTTTTATATGTTCATTTTGTTTTATAAAAAACATACAAAACCTTTGTATGTTCTATGTTCAGAAGCTTGGGCTCGGGTATTTATAGTTGTTATCAGTGCAACAGTCTAGATAATTTTGTAAAATTATAATAAATATATAAATTTATGTATGTTTTATTATGTAAAATTAGTTATATTGTCCCTCCTAGATGAGTTACTAGAAAAAATAATTTTAATATCATGAATGTGTCTGTTTGATCACTTCATTAAACTTAATATACATACTAAACATCTTTACCAAATATCATATACTCCAAATATCCTCTATTTCTTTCATTTATTAGGATTTTACTAATTTATCATGGTGAATTCACAAATAGAATTCATTACAGGTCAACGAAAATATTTATGAGGGTCTTTTAAAATTCTTTGTACTATCTTAATAGTTTTATTCTTCATTGAATTATCAGGTAGCGGTAGAATATGGTTACCTTCATGAAACTTATTTGTGTTTAGTATTGATCTCCAATATTTTTGTGAGACTTTATGATTTTAAATTTTTAGAAAGTGAGGTAGTTATGTTATTTTAGAGAATTCTACTCCATTCTGATATCTCCCAAATTTTCACCTCTCATATATCCCTCTCAATATTTTATCACTGTATACATGAGTTTTACCATAGTTTCTTGATTTGTGTTTAGGAGAAAGAAATTCATGTACTTAAAACTAATTTGGGAATCTACATAATTGGAAGGACATCGAAGAATCACCCATAATGGTGGATATGGTGAATATATAAATTAATTTTTATAATTCAATTTTACAATTCATAATATATATATTTTTCATATAGGAACCTCGAGATTGAATCCATAAATAATAAGCATGTGGGAAGGTGTGTACAATGAAATGTGAGGGAATAATTATATTATAGTGAGAATGTTACTCTTAGAACCCATGATGTAATTTTTTTATTAATATAATTATTATTACAATTAATTATTAATATTATTTTATGAAAATAAATGTTATTAGTCGAGAGTAATTCAAAGAAAAAAAACTTAAAAGAAATGTTTTTATTAATAAAAAACCAATAAATTACATAATTACAAGGATAAAGACAATATTTAATACATAAAAATCATTGTGATCCCTAGTAGAACCACCATAACACATCCCATAAGTACAACAAGATCGTTTTTGTTTCCTTCATCCATTAGTTCGACCATATTAAGAAAATAAATGTAAAAAATAATGATGAAAATAATAAGAATAAATTAAATTAATTGCACCATTAAGAATGATTTGATCTCAAAATAATTATTATTGTGTCCTTGAATACCATAATCCATGGGTCTTTACACAAATTTTTATGAACATTGTAATATTGTTTCCATTATAATTTTTATTGACTATTGATTTTTTTTATAATAGTTGGGTTTTCATTTAATAGACTTAATAGATGTTTTAAAAAATTAAAATTATTTTAAAATAATGTTTTCAAATTATGAAATATATGACATGTAATGATAATGTTATAATTATTTGATATAATAACATTAGAATTTAATAAATAAAATTTTATATTTTCAAATATGACTAAAAATAAATGTTTTTTAAAATAAATGTTTATTGAAAAATATATATAAATGATATCTATTTATACTTTTCTGTTTTTTTTAATTTTTTTGACCACATATATTTTTAAGTCAAAACCACATCGAGTGTAATCCTATAAGAACAAGCCCTAAAGGATTAGTTGACTCATAGCCAGGTTCATGTATAGCTCCAAAAATCAACAATTAAAACCCCTATGTATATGAGACCATAATATAGGTCTATGTATATGTGGGATGAAGCCCATGATGAGGTCCCATATATAATTCCCCAAGTGTGTGGTGTGAGTTTGTGACTTTAAGAGATGAGTAGGTTCACTCGATATTATATGGTGGTGGTAAATACACCCGCATTATGATGTGGGATGCACATTTTAATAGGGGGATACAGTTTGAGCGATCCAATTCGAACTGTACCCATCTGAACAATCAACTACCATTCATGATCGAGCTTCAAACTTTCCTATCTGTTAAAGTACCAGATTTAATCCAGCTATTAGATTTCCACAGGCTCTTCTGATTTGTTCCTCAAAATTCCAATCTTCTTATTCATAAAACCATACCCACACCAAAATATCGACGCCACCAGTCCCATTCCCTCTATACTGTTACAATTCCATTCATCCACATCCCCATCTTAGTTTCTTTTTCACACAATTTTGATATGAGTGATAATATTTTAATCTGATCATCATTGTCTTCCCCAACAAGATTTTATTATAAGAAATATATATAATTTTAAAGATTATTATTATCCATATTGGATAAATTTTAAACCCCCTATTCCATTTTTATTATTGAAACATGGATTATTAAATATATATAGAAATTTAATTCAGGAAAATTATTCAAATGGGATCGAAACCCATGTATAATTTTTTAAAAGGGACAGCAGAAAACAAATTTTATTTAACCATAAAAGATGCCAACCCTTTTCAACACCCTTCCCATTTCAATATACCCCTCTTCCTTGGGGTCCTAAAGCTACACCTTTAGATTTTTCATCGCAATCAAGTAAGGGTTATTTTTATATTTTAATTTATATCTTTTAATAAATTTTATAAAATTATGTAAATGTTTTCATTTTATTCTATTAAAATATTATTGATTTAGATAGTTATATATATATATATATCTACCAATTTTTATTTGATTTAGTAATTTTAAATTTATTCTAAATCATTCATTTTATTTAAGGTGATTGTTTATTTCTATTTATAAAAGGGTTTGATCATGTTTCGAATTTATCAATTATGTTCATTTTACAAATATATATATATATGTATATTGATCTATTTTTTTATTTATTTATCAATTAAAAATAATTAATCTTTTATTTTTAAATTTATATAAAAGGAATTAATAAATTAATGATTCATATATTAAGCTACTTATTTTTAAATATTAATAAAACATTGTTTTTTATTATTTACTTCAAATTAAATACTTAAAATTGTTTACTATAATTATTTATATTGGTTGTTTTCATTTTTTATTTTATAAATGAAATCTCCCTAAGATAAGATAGTCATTTTATAAATATTATTTTATTTGTACTTTTTATATACAAATAATAAATGTTATAATTTTATGAAAAATATATAAATAAAACATATCATTTCATGTCATCAATGAATTTATACATACATTAATGTTATAATTTTTATAAGATATGGTCCCAATTTTTAATAAATGACATATCATCCATGCAATAATTTTTATAAAATTTTTATATTTGTGAATTGAACCATATTTCCCTAGGAATTTATTTAGGAAATTTGTCTTATTGGATAATGTTAATAATATAATATGTATTCCAGATATGTAGAGAAATATAGTCAAACCAATTTATTAGAAGCATTATCAATTAATTTATAAGAGTTAATTTTGTTATTATCTTCTATTATCAATTTATTTAAATTAGAAAAAAATCAGTGAATAATATATATATATATATATATAATTCTTAACATGTTCTCATAAAATAAAACACATGAATATATTAAATATAGTATGGAATTGGGGAGTATATCCATCCCTCGCTATTTCGAAAGGGGTGATAAATCATTCAAGGTTTCAAATGGCCTCTTTGTTTTGTATTCAGAATCATGCATACAGTTTTCCAAAAAATATTTTTATCTTGTTTAAAACTATTTTTGAATGTATGTATTTCAAATGTTCTATAGTATTTCTATAGGGTATGTAATTTGAATAATGTTTTCAAATGGTTTTTATATATGTATGTATGAATGTATTTTCAAATAATTTATTCAATAGTATTTATCCGAAATTTTAAAACCCTTTTTTCGGAAAAATAATTTCTCACCCTATGTTTTAAATTTATTATTAACTAGTATTGTGGATTTATTTTTCGATGATTAATTCATTGAAGAATTATATCACTCAAATAATTTTTTTATTTCATTTCATTTTGAAATATTTTATGCCATGTATCTAATTCTCCAAATCCAAGATTGGAAAATGTTTTGATAGGTAATTAATGATGTCTATATGTTAAATATATTATATAAAAAAATATATGCAACATTTATATGTATTGAGTTCAGAAGTTTGATATCAAATATTTACAATTGGTTTCAATGGGATGGTCTGATAATTTTGAAAAATTAGAACAAAACTAAAAATTTAATTATGATTACTTAAGTAAAATTATTTTCATAATTTTTTTATATGGAAGTCGGAAGATCAAGGAATAATCTTTTGACCCTTCCGGTTGAGTTACATGAAATTAAAATTTTAAAATCATGTCTCAATGTGTTTGAACCATTCAAGAACCTTCATCTATCTTGTAAAAGCCTTTAATAAATACTGAATACTCCCAATATCATCTGATTCTTTCAAGGATCAGTATTTTTCTATTTTCACATGGTGCATGATCAACATGCATTCTATGCACGTCAAAGAAAATATTTTGAAGGTCTCTTCAAATTATTTTCCCTATCGGAATAGTTCTACTCTTTAAGGAATATTTATAAAGAAGTAGAAGTGGGTGACTACTTTTTAGCTTATCTATGTCATGTATTGAACTTCAATTGGTATGAGAGACTTTATGATTTTAAATTTTTTTAAATCTAGGTAGTTTAGTTGGTTTTGAGAAATCAATTTCATTCTGATATCTATAATATTTTTCAACTCTCATGTATCTTTCTAAATATCCTATCACTATATACATGATTTTTACCCTTTATTATTGTGTTGTGTTTTGGAAAAAATATTGAAGATATTATAACAAATTTGGGAAAATTTTTTACTAGAAGTACAATAGATAATTTCCCATACTGGTGGATTTTTGGAGGGTATAAATTAATTGTTTTAATTTAATTTTTAAAATTATTAATAATTAAGTTATTTATATCAGATCATAAATATTGAATCCCAAATGAATATACATATCGTAATTTGTGTACAAAAAAAAATTCCTCGGATAAATTCTATTAAGTGTGCGTAGAATATAACTCCACATACCTATGATGTAATTGTATTATTAAAATAATTTTTGATTCAATTAATTATTAATATTTTTTATATAAATAAATATTATTAGTCAAGATTAATTCATATAATAAGAACATCCATGAAATATTTTTATTAATAAAACTCTAATACATTACATCATTACAAGGATAAAGACTACAATTAATTCAGGAAAATAATTGAATGACCTAGTAGCATAATTATAAATCCTCAAATAAACACAATAAGATAGATTGTTTAGTCTTCATTATTTAATTCAACAAAAAATAGAAATGTTATGGAATGAATAATAATGAGAATACTAAGAACAAATAAGATGCATAAGACCATTAAGATGAATTTGATCACCAAAGAATTATTAATGTGTCTCGGAATACCCTAAGACATGGGTATTTATAAAACATTTAGTGGAAATTGTAAAATTGTATCCATTGGAATTTTTAGAGACCATTGATGTTTTGGATAACCCTTGGGTTTTATTTTTAATATATTCATTGTATGTTTCAAAAATATAAAATTATTTTAAATTAATATTTTCGAAATAAAATAAAATTAATGGCATGTAGTGATAATGTTTTAATTATATGATATTATAACATTATAATTTAATAAATAAAATATTATATTACCAAATAGGAATAGAAAACATGTTTTTTGAAATGAAAATGAATTAAAGAGATAGAAATATATATATATATATATATATATATATGATATTTATTTATACTTTAATTATGTTTAAAAACATTTTACAAAAAAAAATCATGTGAAAACAACAAACTAGATAATCCTATAAGGCTAAGCCATCAATATTTAGTGGTGGCATAACCAAGTGAAAGCTTTACTCTAAAATCCTAAAGGTCATAACCATGTGTATAAGAGGGCCCAATACATTGTTTTTGTATAGGTGAGTTGAAGCCCACAGTTGGAGCATTTTTATAATGCCCAAGTGTGCGGTGTGTGTTTTTGACTTTGATAGATGTCATGGTGCACTTGGTATTATAAGGAATTGGTCAAAAACCCCACATTTTGATGTGGGATGCATGTTCACTGGGCGGCAGGGTATGTGAAATCTGATTCAAACCAAGCCCATCTGAACCATCCACTCACTTCACCAATCATGCTTCCCTTCTCTAAATAATTTTAAGTGGGATAATTAATAATGCTATTCGATTTCCACAGGAGCATCTCGACTATTCCACAAAATTCACATCTTCTTCATCATTTAACTCTAACCATACTCGGTGGTCGACGCCGCTGGTCCCATTTCCTCTCCACCATTGTAATTCTTCCCATCCGTAGACCTATCTTATTTTAGTTTTCCATAAATTAATCATGGATGGTGTTATTTTAAGCCGATCATCATTAGATTCCCTAGAATGTTTAATTTATAATATATATATATATGTAGATATATATATATATATGTATATATATATATATATTAAATCATTATTTTGATTCAGATTGTGTCAATTTTATACTCTTTTATTTATTGTATCAACATGTATTAATAAAAAAATATAGAAAATTAATTCAATAAAATTAGAAGAATTGGCCTAAAACCCATGGAAAATTCATCAAAAACGGTTATAGAATTTTTTTTAACCCTAATATACCCAATCCATTCTCTAATTTCTTCCGATTTTTCTCTACACCTCTGGCTTCATGACCAGAAGCCGCACCTTCAATTTTTTCCCACTTACATGTATGGTTTATTTTTTTACAGTTTATATTTTATTCTAAAATTTATAAAATTATATAATGTTTTCAATTTTATTCAACTAAAATATTATTTATTTTCAATTTTATATAAGTATATATATCTAAATATTTTAATTTGATTTAATAAATAATATTTTTTATAAAAATTCATTTTATATAAGATGGATTTATATTTATATTTATCAAAGGGTCTGATCATGTATTGAATTTATCAATTATGTCTAATAAATATATATATATATATGTTTATGTATTTAAACCTATTTGGGTTTATTTTTTTAAATAATTAAAATGAAATAATCTCTTATTTTTCAATTAATATGCAAGGATTTAAGGTTTTAATGTTTTATTCTATAAAATAAATATTTATAAACAATAAAAAAACATTGAATTTTTATTTTTTACATCAAATTATTTACGTAAAATTGTTTAATTATTTTTTTCATTAGATTTCTTGGTTTTATTTTTTTTATTTCATAAATTAAACATCTATAATATAAGAAAATAATTTTCGATTATTATTTTATGTGTATATTTTTTATATTAATAATAAGTGTTATCATTTTATGTTCCGATTCAAAATAAAATCTATCATTTCATGTGTATAATGACATTATACATATATGAATATCATAATTTGTATAATATATTGATATAATCTACAATAAATTACATATTATGAAAGAATTAGTTTTTTATTTATTATATATATAAATATATATATATATATCTGCATTGAACCATAATTACTAAAGATATTATTTTCAATATTTGATTAATATGAAAATTTAAATAATATTAATGAGTATTTTGAAAATTTAGAGAATTTTTGTTAATCCAATTTGTCATAAGCATTATATATTATGTTATAATAGTAAATTTAGTTATTTTGATATATTGTTAATGTTATTAATGTAGAAAACCTTCTTAAAAACACACACACACATATATAAATCATAAAATATTTTCATAAATTTCGATACTTGAACATTGTATCTGATTAAGATAATTTGGGAGTGAACTCTTCTTTTAGTATATAGGTTGACCCAAGGCAACCATAAATGTTTCAACTAGCCTCAGTGTTCTATTTTCAATGTCCTTCATGTTTTTTTTTAAAAATTCACCAGTGTTTTTAATGAAATTTTTTATCATATGTATTTTAAAAATTGTTATTGTATTTTAAAGGCATTTTTAATTTCAATAATATTTTTAATATAATTTATACATGAATTTTTTAATGTATATTTAAATGAATACTTTAAAACTATTTATAAAATATTTTAAAACAATTTAATTTGAAAAATATTTTCTCAACCAATGTTTTTAATTTATTTTACACAGGTTTATTGGATTTACACTATGAAGAGTAATTTGTGTAGGAAGCGGCATGCTCAAAGAATTTTATTATTTCATTTCATTTTCTAGTTTTTTAAGCCATGTATCAAATTCTAAAAAACCTAGATCTGAAAATGTTCTTGGTATGTAATAAGTTTAGTGTATATGATTAGTTTATTTTATTATAAAATGACATAACATACACATGTTCTTATTCTAGAAGCGCGGGCTAAGGTCCTTAAAAAACTTATAGATCACATCTTTCAAAACATTGGAACCCCAAAACTTGTTGAAATGGAATGCATGGAGTGTTTTATATGACCAATTTTTTTATATATGAATAAAAGATACTCAATTCCATTTTTTCATATTCTAAAAATATATTTTACTTAAATATATCATGTTGTGAATTTTTTAAAAAATGATATAATGTGTGCATTATTGAATATGATGTATCACATAAACATATCATAATAATTTATTAATAAAAATAAAATTGGTAACTAATATATATTTATATATTTTATTTTCTAAAATATTGGATAATATGATTATTAATAAAATATATAGCTAATTTCGAACATCAAAAGAATACATAACGCATAATAAAATGTTTACCATCTGAAAAAAACATATCTTGACCATGATGAAGTTTTAAGGATATATATTGGGATGAAAAATATAAAGTTTCACAATTTATAATGACATGTAAATCATATTATATTTATCATATCAAATATAAAATCAATAATATATTCATTAATTTGTGTAGATAACATTTTTATTGAATTTTAGGGACGAAATTATTCTGGGATGATCACATATGCTACCATGAAAATTGAAATTAAGTGGTCTTCCATTCATTAAAATTTATAATTTTCATGAATTAAATATGTTTTACAAAAATGATTGTTTAACATTTAAATGATTTCGAGTATTGAAGATAAGAAATTGATGATACACGAAAGCATATAAGAACATAATTAATTGATGTATTTCATGGTGAAAAAGGGAGAAGTGTAAAATTGAAAAACTATGGTGGTAAACACTATATAGTATCCCTAAAATACCCATAATACATTTTATATACTAGATTTTTTATATATGTATGTCTATAATCTTTTGATCATATCGAAATTTTTTATTGAGCAACCATTGTGAATAAAATTGTTTTTAAAGAGAGATATGTCTTGAATAGTTCCACTTATTATAGTACTATGTATTCTAGTTATCAATATAATTTTTTTTCAAAATTAAATAAATTTATATATATAGTGAGGGAGAAATTACAATTGTGATTTTTTTTGAACTATTAATGGGAAAAACACTCTTTAAGAACACTGAAACCAGACATAAATCCCAAATAAAGTTTAATGTTATAATGATTTCCTATTTCATCCATCAATCATAACAACAAAAATATGATTACACACACCATGTTCTATAGGGACAAATAATCTATTACACAATGTTTTTAAATTCATGATAGAAAATACTATAAAAACTGAGTTCTTATTATTTTATAAAAATATCTATGGTAAAAGAATATGTATGTTGTTTTAATGTAAATTAACTTAAAATACATCAATAAATAATCAAAAGGATTCATGTGTGTTTTCATAATGTATTTTCATTATCATTGGAAAAATAAACAATAAAAATCATTCATATTTTTTATTTTATGTTATTTAAAATTCATCACACCTACACTTATCTACCACGTCATATGAATAATCTTTGTAAATTGAAACAAATTACTCTCCATGGTAAATTATAAAATCTAAAAAATTATCTTGATAATTTTTATTATTATTTATGGTAGGTAAATGAACTATTACTATCTATTACATTATATATTTAAAATAATTAATTAAAAAAATGATGAAAAAATTTAAAAGAACAACACTTTTTTAAAAAATTAATTTATATTCATGAAAATTGATATAATATTACTCCTCATTATTTATGGTAGATTTTGATGGTAAAAAATAATTTTTTTCTAATTAAATCTCAAGGAAATTAAATATTTAAAGATAATTTATTTAAATATGAACATGAATATGTGTATAAATTGGAATGTAAGTAATTTTGTTCAGAACCAGATTACCAGGTATCCCTATGACGTTCTAATGACTAAATTTTATAATATAATGTATATATTTATTTAAATACAATATTTATGAATGATCTAAATGCATTGTGTTTCTTTAAATCCATAATGTATAATATTATTTAAATATGAATGAAATAAAGAACCCCAAATAATTTACATAATGAGGATTCAAATTATTGGTGTAATACTATGTGGTGACGATATTTACATAATTCTAGACGTTTGTGGTCTTTATAAAATGTAACAATAAAATTGTATAATAATTGATTTGGTTTTAATGATGTTATTTTTTTATTTAATGAAAATTTAACATGGATGTTTTTTATTTGGAAATCAATGAAAATTATTTTTACACATTAGATTAGATTTATAGTGAATTTATGATATTATTTATCTAGAAAATATTAACAATTATTTTTTGAAAAAAACTGGTACCTTCAAAAAATAATAATGTAAAACATATATTGTGTCTTAGATTATATTATCATAATAGATGATCAGATCCACATATTATCAATACCATATATATTTATATATATCAGTTTTAATTGAAATATATACACCACCATTTCAAAATCCAGTTGATATATACATGGGGAAAAATTATAGTGATAAAATGACTTGGATATTAAATTTAAATCATCTATTATTATAAATATAATAATAATAAATGTTTTTTGGATGATAATATATTTTGAATGATATTTCGTGCTAATATGGAATGACTTCTCATATGTCATATCTTCAAATAAAAATTAAATATTTAATAGGTAATCCCCATATATCCAAGATCAATAAAATTTTAATGTAATGTATATACATTATACCTATCATTATAAAAATTTTCTTATATATATACTCAATGCAATAATAATATCAATTACATAGTATATTGTGGAAGATAACTGAGGAAAACTAATCCTTTTTTCAATATTTATAATAAGGGAGTGGAAAACCCATTATAATTTATTATTTATGGTTAAATGGGTTTATAAACGGAAAAGGAAAATGATTTATTTACAAAATTATTCCATAATCACAAAAAATCATAGGACCATCTAATCATAGAAATTTAACAAAGGAGATAATGAAATGTTTCCTCAGAAATATAGAAGAGGAAATGTATAATGTGTTTTATATACATGTAATAATATAATAGATCCAATATATTTAATCATAAAATTTAGGAGGAGGAAATTGAAAAAATATATGTCCAAATGGAATAATGTTTGTATTTCCAAAATCATGAATCTAAATGCAATAGAAAAATTATGTCATTGACAACCTAGAGTTCTGTACATAGTAAAAATGCCTCATGGGTTCCCAAAAATGATTATAGGTTTGTGATATCAGATACAAATATTTGAAACATAATGATAATGATTTGATGAAATGGAGTGACTTTTAGGACCATTAGAAAATTAGAGTATATAGTGAGTTCATTTTATTTCCTAATGTTCAAAAATTAATGTAGTATATTTGTATAATTCCATATAAAAAATATTTATCAATAAGGGAAGGTACAAAAATTATTATTTTTAATAAATTAATACATATAATTACCTTTATTGATTAATTTTTTATGGTGATGAAATAAAAATAATATATCATATGGCCATTAATAATAATATATGTTGTTAAGATTTCATAGTAGATCATAAAAAAACATAAAGTAGTTTTACCGCATGTTAAACATCCACAACTAATGGATCCTCAATTATTATTATACAATTTAACTTCATTATGTTTGAATTAAAAAATCATTATGTTATCTTTTTTCATGTATTAATCTCATTCAATTATAACATTTCAGCTAGATTAATATTAGAGAATTGAAACCCAAAATAATATCGCTTCAAAATGGTGATTACATCATTTGATATCACATTATTATTAGTGTGGACATAGTTATATGAGTTGGTAAATTCATATTATCTTCCTATTTTACAGTTCTCAAAATTTAATATGAAATATATTTGATGATTATTTTATAATGGACATTTTTATTAATAACAATACTCTAATTTATGCTAAAAATGAAAAGATATTTTAATGTGGGAGATGATGGAGATGAATAAAGTACTTATCCTCAAATTATAGAAACATCAATGATGAAATTTTTTCCATATTTATGTAGTGGAAAAAGAGATATTTGAATAGTTATTTTGAACTTATTTTAAAATTTATTATTAAATGACTCTGATAGGTCATATCATCATAAATTATAATGAAAATTATCATATTTTTTATAATATATAATTCTAAAAAAATACAGGTACATGAACTGTTCACAACATATTTATGTCATTAGTCTGAATAGATTAATGATTAACAATAAAAAGAGGATCCTTTTTAAAATGGATCAAAAAATGATGTAGTAAAATATATAATATGAAAATATTAGTGATTTTTATACTTTGACTATTATTATTTCATCTAAATTTATGAGTGAAGTTGGGGAAATAATTTTTGGGCTCTATGTGATAACAATTCTTCCAGATCATTATTGATTAGGGATTTTTAGAGTATTTGTCCATATATTTTAATGAATATTATTTTAATGTAATCAAATAAGACATTAGATTATGAAAAGGCATAACTAATTTATCATAACTAGAATAATTATTTTTGAAATGGGGATGTAAAACATATTTATGATAGAATAAAATATTCATCCATAGATAGTATATCATTTATCCTCATTCATGTTTCTCTAAAATATGGATAAATTACAGTTTAAGAAATTAAAGGGGCTTTATACAATATATAAATTTCAATTCATAAATATTATAATATCACCCTTCAATTAAATAATTTTTTCAAATATAAATATAGTTAGTGGATTGTTTTTAAGAAACATTCTATCTCGTCATTCTCAATACAGTCATATTCAAAATTAATATGAGGATCTACAAAATACATTATTTGTTTGTAATTTTTTTAAAAAATAAATAAATATTTATCAATTATGATATGTGTATATCGATCAGCATATTTATTTTTCATGATGACTATTTATTGAAATAACAGAGAAGTAAATAGATTTTTTCATGTTGGAATTTTTTATTATGGGAGTATCTTATGAGGCATAACTTGATAATTTAACTAAAGTGTTTCGACACACAAAATATAGTGTTATGATTATTATTTATGTGAAATAATTATTTATATTGATTAATTTAATTCAAACATTTCCCAAAAATAACAATAAATGGTATTTATGTTGACTGAGAAAAGATCAAGGTGATTTGGAATCTTGCACCTTCAAATTTTGTAATGGTAAATAATATTTATTTGGAATATATGAGTTTTTATAAAATTATTTTTTAGAATTATTGAGTTATTATAATGATATTAAGATAATTATTACAAAAAAACCCAATTATTATTTATGAATATTTTCAAGATATCTATTTTTTATATAACACAAGTATCTCTTAATATATTTTTTGGCACCATATTGGAGACACCAATATAATTTATAATGTGATTCCTGTGATAATTTTATTATGGATATTTTTTTTGAAAATAATATATCATAAAATTCATTTCATATATCGTGAATGTATTCTCCTTAATGATGCTAAATAAATCTAAAAAAAATCAATAATTAACTTATTATCATTGATTTTTATCATGTAGAAGATATAATAATGACTTGTTATATATAATGATGATCTTTATATAGACCATTCTATACTATGAATTTTTTTTAGAGAATAATACTGTAAAATAGATTATTTTATACATCATTATATTCTAAGGGTTTGACATTGAAATTAAATACTATATTAAAATAAATAACCTCATCCTAGATTATCATTAAAAGTTGGAAGGAGTGGAGGAAATATTAAAAAAGATTACGGTAGATGAGTTTTTACATTGTATTTATTTATATATTTATTATGTTAATGAGACATGTGTTTATTAATTTTTTTTATAAATTAAATATTGGTATGTAATGACATAAAACCATAGTAATGAATGAAATTTATATCTTTGGAAATACAGTTGTTCAAAGTATAATAAAATATATTTACATTTAATTTTTATTGACTATAAAATAATAAATAGGATTGATAATATCCTAATTTCAAAAGTTTAATTTAATTTCGATATATTTTTTATATGTGAGTTTATATAATTGGTTTATTCAATATATTTACAAATATATCATAAAATTATGTTCATTGTTATTAAAATAATCACAATTAATCATTGATGCAATTTTTTAAGATATCAATTTTTTATACAAGATGTTCATCTATACAATGACTATTGTGTCACCAGATTTTATTCCCCCATATACAGTTATATGTCATGAAAAGGATATTTTGTTTAATTTTATTTTTGAGAAAGAAATTGATAATAACATTCATTTCATATTCAATGAATTTATATAGTTAAAAAATTATAAATTAATATTTGAATAAAATTAACAAGGAACATATTGATGTTGTTTTTTGAAATGGATATATTCTAATCATGAATTTTCCAGATATACGTGACCTTTTATAATACCCATACAATATTTAAGAACTTATTTTTTATGATAGATACCAAAACATGTCCTTTTTTTAGATCATGCTATTATATGTGTAAAAACCCCAACCCATGTAACCTAGTGTATGTGTCTTCTTTATTACATTGGAATATGATATTACAAATCATGTATTGAATGAATGAATAGTTTATTAGTCTTGATAATATACAGAAAAAATGATTGTTATATTAAATTTTAATACATATATTATAACATAACTATTTTTCAATCATAAAATTATTCCCACTAGAATATCCTTTAATATTATTCATAGTACACATTATAGTATTCTAGAATTAATAAAAGGTTGAGATCAATTACCCAAGTGTGAGTTTCATAAAGAGGATTCTATCATGATTAAATGAATATTAATCAATACATAATAATAAATTTGGAATATTAAATAACTAAACATACATTGAATTAAATAAATATCTTTATTATCAGGATTATATAAGGCCTAATTATTAAGGATTGGTAAATAACAAAAAATCTTGATAATTGAATAATTAAATGAGAACGAAAATGTATCCATATCTAATGTAATTATAAAAAAATAATGTATTATAATATCTAAATTATCAATGAATAAAATTCTTAATTATTAGACATCATAATCTCATAAATCAGGATACCTCTACAATTAATATCTTACATAAGTGAGTTAGAAACTGATGGGTAGATATACACTGGATACCAATTTAACTATGGCCATCGAACTGATTTGGCTCATGAGACTACTGATTCATCAGTAGGATATATATAATGTAGAACTACCAATATATATATTTCCAATAATTATACTTATATAAAATAGTTGATTTAATTTATGAACCAATATTCCCTTTCAAATTTTTTTTATCATGTTAGGAATACAAATTAATGATAATTTCTCTAATAAATATTATAACTTCAAAAGTAAAATAATGTATTATCAAATTTTATAAAATTTATGTAATATTTATAACCATTACAAATAATTATGATAATTTTGGGAATAGTAATGTCTAATGACAACATGAAAAGGAATATTTCATGGGATTGTTAATGATCCCACAAAATAGATCATAAAATAGAATGTTAATATATCCCTTGTTCAAAGTGATAATAAAACATCTATAGAAATAATAAATATGATATTATTAAAAAATATCCATAATATATAATATGTTAAATGAAGGGTTGTTTTAATTCATTAGTAGAAATAAAATAAAATTTTCATTAAATGGATTCCTTAGGAAAAAAACATTTTTCCTTGGAAAATATTTTAAAAAATAAAACATCACAAAATATTTTTAAAATGACTATCATTGAAAAAATAATTTGAAATATATAAAATATTTTTCCAAAAATTGGGAGGACATGATGGCTGGAATTTTTTTTCATGTCATACACATTGAAAATTTTATCTATTTTACTTTTTTGGCAAAATCCAGACTAGCATTATTTGGTGAAAAAATAAATATTCATTTTAAATAAAAATATAAAATTAAATTATTGATTGAATTATCATTACAAAATAATATTTATTTGGTTATGAAATATTTTTTGAATATAGGATTATAAAACATGGTTTTGGATGGGAAGTTATTTTCTACTGAAGAGGGAAATATTTTTGGATTTTTCTGGAAAAATAATATCATTCCTTTTAAAAACCAATGAGAGAAAAATTGAAATATATATTTAAATTTCAAGAATTACTAGAGGTTATGAATTTGAATTCAGAATATTATACAATAATGAAAATTATTTCCTTCAACGTAAATTTAAAGATATAAAATCATGATTAATATTATAAGATAAACCATAAAAATATAATAATTTTAAAGTGAGAATTAATAAATGAAAATCAAACACGTTTTTCATAATTATATTAAAATAAAAATAATGAAATATTTTATAATATAATCAAGTGGCTTCAAAAACATAATCATATAATAAAAATGACAATGAATAAGTAATATAACCTAATGAAATGAAATTGAGTTATGAAATTCTTGGCCACATGAAAACATTTATGTAAAATCTCCTTGGATGACATAATTCAAATTGAATCTTATAATTACATGAATATTTATAAAACATTATATCATAATAAAACATTTCTTAATTTAAACCATATTAAATAATTTATATTCATAACATTACTGTATGAATGAAAATTGATATGAAATCACTTATCTCACACATTATATTAGATTATGGAAATATAAACTATTTTATTGTGGTTTTAAAATTTTTATTAAATTGTACCAAAACCATATTAATATTAATAATATCATATATAATCATTTTATAAGTTATAATAATCAATTCATTAATTATCATTTATTATTACTAATGTTTCGAGTGATAAATGACTTATCTAATCATGCATGTTGTAACATGATTTTTATATAATTTTTTATAATAAAATGATCTCCATAATATATATTTTTTATTTTGATAAAACTGTTGAATTATTATTGAAATTTAATCAAGGGGAATGGATCACATAATTTTGATGATATGGTTGGATATATGAATGCCCGAGTAATGTTATCAGTTCATTAATAGGTGAATGGATAAGAAATTGGGTGATGTTTTTTATTTTTTAGAATCAATTTAATTTCATATATTATCAAATATATTTATTAAATTAATCCTTATTAGATTAAAATTCAAATTTAATTTAAAATTGAATCGTAATGCTTTTCAAGGTGGTAGCCTTACATAAAATAAGTGACACTATCTTAATTTAAATAGCATTGAAATTAACATGGTATTTGTGGTTTTATAATTTCATATTATAAATATTCATAAATATTATATTTATATTAATTATTTCAACCTTTATAAACAATCATTTGAGGCATTTATTGAAAATGAGTCACATTGGTTTGTATGGTGGTGGACCACCATATATATGAGTGATGTTTTTTATTCCCTTCTGATAGAGGAGGAGATGGATAAATGTTATTTGATTAATATAATAAAATATCATTATATGGTATATAATAGTTTTATGATACTATAATTGTTAAATTATATTTTTATGATGTGGATAAATAATTAAAATAGAAACAATAATTTAAGAATGTTACTACTTCTTCAGATGACCTCTTTAGGGTTGAACCAAAATCCATCTAGACTGGATTTATGATCCAGAAAAGGGAAAAAGAATGTTTATAGTGGAGTAAATAAGTTATTTTCTTATGCAATGGATGATGAAAATTTATTTTAACATTTCAATTGAAGAGGATATAAGGTGTCCTTTTAGAAGTGGGGTAGAGGACACAAATATAATTTTTAAAAACAATATGTTAAAACTGTTTTGTTATGATAAAAAAATAATAATAAAGGTTCTTTCAATGAACCTAGTGGTTATAATGTAGAAATTTGTAAATAAATGGGTTTTTGAAAAGATATTATTTCATTACCCCTTATATTTTTAGTTTAGCCCCCAGTGAATCATTTTTTACCTCTGTTTACAACATTTATGATTGACAATGGAAAAAAGATAGGTTGATATTAGTAGATAATATTAAAAATTATGATTCAAAATATATAATCCATTTTATAAAATTTAATTCACATGATTTGAAGAATTGAATTTAAAATTCTACCCCCAGATGTTATGAAATGAGGGTATTGAATGAAAAAATACTCCTAAGTATAGAAGGTTTCAATATAGATATTTAATATGAAACTGTAACAAAAAAAATATTTTTTTTAAATGAAATCATAATAAATTTAAATTAAATAATATTTTAAATATATTTAATGTTTGAAAATAATTTAAATTGAGATATGCTTTTCAACAAAAATTGGTATGCTTCACTATTCCCCTAAAAACAGAATATTTTATGGAAACTAAAAAATATTGACCCAAAGATAATTTTGATATTATGATTTAAAAATTTAAATTCATTTATTGAAATATTTTTATAAATTATAAAAATTATTTTTTGAATTATGTGAGAAAAATGTGACAAAAATATCATTTAAAAAGAAATATTTTATCAAAAAAATTCATTTTCAATTAGATGATTATTATTATATTTCAAATCAATATATAATAATGATTTTCATAATTTAGTTCTTAAAACACATACCCCAAAGTGTAATTGATATGTTATAACGGTTATGTTTTAAATAATAATAGTATAATAGATTATTGGGTTTCATCTAAACATAGTATTGCGTTCATCTCATGCTATAAATGATAACAAAATTTATTTATTAATAAATTTATATTAATTTATTAAGGTGTTACATTCCTTTATAATATTTTGTTTCATGTAATATACACTATTAGACATGGGTTTACTCTTTTAAAATATTAGGGTGTTAAAGTTTTCCCACCTTTAATAAAATGTGTCCCCAAAATTTCATCATACACTCGGATGTCATGTGATTAATTTTGAAAATTCCACATAATAATAATTTTTAATTAAATTTCATCTTAAAATAGGGAACAAGAAATACCAAAGTTTATTTGGAATAAAAAATAACCCCATGTTTATAAAACAGATCATAGTTGGGATGTGAAGATATGGACACATAAAAAAAGTGTAATGCCCAAATGGGGATGTAGGATGATATATGACATTAATTAAAATAATGTGATTTATAAAGATAATGTAAAAAAACCATAAATATATGTGGATTAGAAGGATAATTAATTCATCTAAAATTAATGTAATAGAATAACATTTTTTCATGATTTTTTTCTAATGTTGTGGAATTATTTTACTATCTATGAATTTAAAGAAATATTATAAATTGAAATATTCCTATTCCAAAAGAAACATTACATTATTGGTGATTATTGTATAAATTTTCCCCTCACATCTTATTATAAGAAATTAATATAGATAAATTAATTTTTCTATTCCCCAAATTACAAAAATTAACTTTCAACATATCATATTTTCTATAAAATATATTCATATATTTCATAATTTTTTAAATAATTTTGAAAAAAAATATTGTTATCACAAGTTATTAATCTTTAAGCCACATCATTAACAATACTGATACATCATTAATAATTATTCATTGAATCATTTGAGTAATAATAGTGACATATTAACCAAAGCATTATGTGTAAGGGATTGTCCTTAAACATTACATAATCTTTAATTAAGTTAATATTTTTCATTGAGGATATTTTATGGTTTAAAGATTTAGATATTTAGGTCCTAATTAATTAAAAAAATCATGAATATTACATGTAGACACATCTACTCAGTATCTATTTTTCATAATATAATTACTCTTTAATGAAAATAAACATGTTTACTTCCATTTTTTAAATACAATTAATTTTCCTTGATCCCATCCTTGAATATTTTCCACTTGAATTCATGTGGAAGGCATTTCAAAAACCTGGAATGATTATAAAAATCATAGCAAGTGTTACACTATAGATGAAAACATTTAGTTTTTCAAAACAACATGTAAACCATTAATACATTATCATGAAGTAATATATTTCACCTTAAAGAAGTAAAAAAAACATCACTGAATATAATCTCATTTCATACACTTTTTTCAACCAAAAAATTACCATAAATCCCATATTTAATAACATATAACATATAAAGGTTACTTGGGACAAAAACATACTAATATTAAATAACCATATAGTCAACTTCCACACATATCACTAAATGCAATAGACACATGACTTACTTTCATATCCAATGCATTGGAGGTTATAAAATTTCCACCAATCCTTTTTTTATCACGGAACCACCAATCATTTGGTTTACCAAAAAACCACCTATCAAATGTACAAGTACCATAAATAATCATAAAAAATATAATAATCATAATGGAAAAATAAAATTTTCACATTGAAGTAACAATATTTCATTTCAATATATATTGATATAATTAATTCATTTAAATCATTCAAAAAGAAGTTTTTCGAATCACGGATTACCATAAAAAATTTAAGAATTTGAATTCTATTTAAAATTTAAAAAAATCATATCCGTATAAATAAATCATTGAAACGCATTTTGAAAACAAGTACATAAATTATAAGGTTTTATAATAATAAATAATTAAAACACTAAGAACAATATTTTAGTTAAATATTCCCCTAACACAAAATAAACAATTCAAAAAAACATTCAATATCAAGAGAATATATTAATTTAAGATATAACATGTCAAATTTTTTATATATACCCCAATGAATAATAAATGTTCACAATATCACAATATGCCTTAATGAATGGAGATTGAGATGAAATCTATTACCTCATGTCCGAAGTGACATGTTAATTCAATTATTTCCTGAATAACAAACTAAAAATAATTTCAACTTGATTTAGAGTATTTTTCAAGTTTTTTATTCCTATTATATAACTTATTACCTTTCTATAAAAATTCTTTATTTATTTGATTTCATGTCAGACATTTTGTCGATGATCGGAACTTGAGTAAAAAATGAACATGATAAAATTATAAATTGTCCATGTCCTCAAAATTCAATTATATCTATAATTTTATTCATGATTTTGATATCATATATAAAATATTTTATCCTTTATATATGTATTTATAATAGTCCATTTCATTTGGATATAAGAAACGAAATTCACCATTCATGGAGATGGTAAGCCGTACACACGAATGAATGATACTTTAATTTCTTTTTCATATTTAAAAGAATGAAAAATAAATGATAAATAAGTATATAATAATTATAGTATGATATATATGTTATAAATGTTATAGAAGTTCCTTAATTACATCTTTTATTTGTCCTATGTATATCATGAACGAGTAATATCGCTTTGAGGGGGCAGTAGTCTGCACTTCCACAAATGAAATTATCATATTTATACAACCTGAATAGTATAAAGTTATGATCTAAAAGAGAATTAAAGAAAAATAGAGATAAAATAATTATCTTAAATATCATATAAAATTACAATTTCATCATAATGGCCAACATAATATGTGGTAGTAGAATACTAAATAATCATTGTTTCATATGGTAGGGGTTCGTCGTACACAGAATCAAAATGTTCGTATCGATTAGATAGAATTGTAGGTATGTGTAGTTAGAATAATTCTCATAAAAAACCTGGTATTCTGATTATAAAATTATATATATATATAAACAAAAAACAATAAGATCATAGGGAGTGGATAAGAAAAATAAATGAAAATAACATGAGAGAAGTCATTACCTTTAAATTGGCCAACTATTATTGATTTGTGCCAAATGGATCTCTTTAATTTCATTATGACTAGGGTAAGGATTATTGGAGTAACATAGGGATGTTGGTACCTTGTTTGGGAATGGTTTGTATGAGGTAAGGGGGCAAGAGAGGTGTGAGTAAGGGATAGAGGTGACTACCTTTTATAAGAGGGAGGATGGGATCTTTACGAAAGTTTGAAAGAATTATTTTATTATAAATTGGTTATCGATATCAAAAGCCCCAAAACTTATTAAATTTTAAGATAAGATAAATACAGCTTGAAATTAAATCATCCAATAAGAATTGTAAATTTTTTTGTTATTTTTTAATCCTTATCCTATATATTTAACCCTTTTTACTCTTACTGTTTTATCATGAATTTAGTACTTTAAGAATAAAAATAGTATCCAAAACCTGAAAAATATACTATTAAATATTCAATAATGTAATTTTAGGCTTATGATAACTATTTATCAAAATATGTTATTTTTTTGAAATTTTATAATATTTAATAAAATATTTTATATTTTAAAATATGAAATTTGTCTATTTTGACACTATTCATATCATGATTATTTTTAAAATCCATAAAAACATTATTGATTTGAAAAAACATCATTAATGGAAATATAACATGAAATAAAATCCATAAAATACGTGTATGACATCAAAAAAAAATTGAATTTATTTTAACATTTTATCATATCATTTATTTAAAACCTTTATTAATGAAGCAATCATGCATCATCATTGTGTCAAAATTAAATCTATATATTTAATCTCTAAAACTAATAAATATAATACCATGATGTATGAAATTTTTTTATATTTCTAATAAATATTTATTGTTGAAAATATCACTTATATAACCCTATATAAAAGTTGTTTTACTAAAAGCTATATGTTTATGTTACATTTTCTTTAACTTTAAATTATTTTTTATAAAATCTCATTTTCACATAAAAGTGGCTCCATGGGGACCTTAAATCAACTCAATGATTCTCTTGATTGGAAATGAATAATCCAATCGGTTTAGTAAACATGTTAATGTAATTTAATGTTATTATAATATTGTTTTTTGTACCCTTATTTACCAGATTTTCCATTTAACCATTGTAAATAAAATATTTTCGAAAGTTACTTTTTGTACTATCTACAAATAATAGTTACATATTTAAAAAATTTAGACCTACTGATTTACAAATATTGAAATAAAAATTCATATTCAAAACATAGAATTTTCAGAAATTAATTTAAAATTAATTTCTGTTGTCAAAACCAAAAAGCGTATTTTAAAAAAAATAACTATCAAAAGATTGAAAAGTGTTTATGTATAATTAAAAAGTGAAATAACTTAAAATGAAAAAAATTAGATAAAATGGTAAAAATAAAATCTAATTCCACTTTAAAACCAATTAAAAGGATAGTATATGCATATAAATAAATTTTATTGAATATAATTTTTGAATTAAAATGTAGTATTTTTCATTATTCATAAAAAATTGATCTTTATCCGAAAAATATCAATATTTAACCCAAATTAAATTTTGATATCCTGATTCAAAATAAAAAGTTTATTTTATAAAATGGAACATATAAAAGTGAGAAAAAAACTAGATTTTAAAAGTATTCACCATCAATAGGTGGTAAATCGGCCTTTGAAGGAATATTAGATTATTTATGAATTAAAATTTAATTCATTATTATTTTATTCCTCTGAAATTTATTGGATAAATTTAATGAAATTTAACAAACATTTATAGTCATAATGTTTTTTGTTTTGTTCATTCCGAATAATAAAATACATGGTAGGTCTGTGGGGAGGGGAACAAAGGAATGAAAATCTACAGACGCGGAGGCTCGAAACCAGGACCTCCTCATCTCACCACCCCAGGTACAACAGGGGAGGAACCACTGATCTGTTCCCTATGGGGAATACGTGTAGGTCGGTTTAGGGGGTATTGAGGAGGAATTACCCCACCCCCTGTCACACAACCCCAGCTAGGCCCTTGGTGGCCAACCATTGGGCTTGGGCCAGTTCCATGCAGTGTCAAGGGAACAAGAGGATCACTGGCATATAATGCTCGTTTCCTTTGCGAGGACTCGAACCTAGAACCTCGACGACAGGATGCCACCACATTGAACCAACTCATCCAGCCCCCACAGGCAAAACGTTTTGGTCGGTTTTGTGGGTATTGATATGGCGTTAGCCCACCCCATGTCACACGTCCCCAACTAGGCCCAAGGTTGCCAACCATTGGTATTGGGCCAGTTCCACGTAGTGTCGAGGGGACGAGAGTATCGCTATCATATAATACGTCTTTCCTTTGCGAGGAATCGAACCCAGAACCTCAACAATAGGATGCCACCGCCTTGAACCAAATCACCCATCCCCCGTGGGAAAAAATTTTGGTCGGTTTAGGAGGTTTTGAGGTGGCCTTACCCCACCACATATCGCACGTCCCCAGCTAGGCCCAAGGTGTCCAACAATTGGGCTTGGGAAAGATCCACGTGGAGTCGAGGGGACGAGAGGATCACTGGCATATAATGCGTGTTGCCATTGCGAGGACTCGACCCGGAACCTCGACGACAAGATGCCACCGCCTTGAACCAACTCACCCATCCCTCGCAGACTCATTCTTAATAATACAATTACTCTGTGTTAACTATTATTTAAAATAATAAAAATAATATTTTATTTTTTGGTATAACTCAATATTGTTTTCAAACATAAGATTTCAAAGAATCCCTTTCTTTCATGTTGATTACCCAATCGAACAAACTGTCCCCATTAACATGAAAATAATATCATATTAATAAATATTAATAGATATGAAAAAGTGTTATTCTAAAAATACTTTGGTATTTACATCCTTTCCTCCATTTTGGAAATTTCCTCCCTGTAATTATAAAATTGTGACTTCAAAATTTACTGAATGTCAATCATCATAAAAAGAGTCATTAAAAATATCACATTAAAATAAATAATGATAGGTACAATGGTCACTCATGATAAAACAAACTAGTATTACATGAAAACAAGGATATGGAGGAGAAAATAAGTGTCAAGTTAGTATAGAGATTGATAAATTACATGATCAGGGGAATGTAAACGAATAGAAAACCGCAAACTTGTGATATGTTAGACATTATTTGATTCCATAGAAGGAAAAGTAAATGGAAAATGATTTTTTTGTTTTAAGTTCCATTTAATAAATTTGGAGGATTTATTTATTATATTTACTAAGAACATACGGAAATATACATTATTTTCAAGTAGAGTATCATCCTTTAATAAGTTTCTAACAAAAACGCATATTCTCTCCAATCGATGTGTATTCAAGATGACTTGGTCAAATCAAAAGCACTAGAACCAATATCTAGAGATTCATATAATCCAAAAAGATGAACTATATATATATACATTATCTTTATATATTAACAAAATCCAAAATGGTTAGTACGAGTGAAAATAATCCACCAAAAGGATAATACTTTATAAAAATAAATAACACTCTTAATCTCCAAAATTCGATAAACAATACCCAAATTTCAAAAAATACCATTCAGTAAAAAACTATCCTAAATATTCTTCAATTTAATCCATACTAGAATTGAAACCCAAAACTTAGAAGGATTTAATCACATAGTCTTATATATTAAATCTCAACATTTATCTCCAAATAACATCAACTACTCTTAAAGTATCACACTTAAGTGTAATTAACACAAGCACATATTCCCTATGATAGGTTACTAATTTACATAAATAACTCAAGTCACCATATGTCCACAATAAAAACATATATTATTCCAAAAAAAAATCAACCATTACTACACAAATGATATCCCATAGTATTCTATTTTTCTTAAGCATATAGTGTTCCCAAAAGAGAGAATGTCTTCCCAAATATCTTTTATCACATTATCCCCAAATAATTTTCCAATACTATGGATATAAATTTGATAAAACATTAGTTCAAAAAATCAAAATATTATTTATCCAAAAAATAATTTATCTAAAAAAAATAAGTCATACTAACCAGGTACATCACGTAGTCTAGTGGTAGGTGATAAATCCCAATCACACTTTTGTTATGGGTTCGATTCCTACAGATTTGTGTGACGTGATAGGTTGTCACATGGTATGTGTGTTGTCCATTTTCAAAAACTATATAATATTATAACATTAAAAAAAATATCAATTATGAAAAAATAACCATAACATATTTTAGCCATAAATTTTATCTAATACAACACATTTATGTAACAAAAAGTAATAACCTGTTATAGCCTCAAATTTAAGGATTAGATAAACCATCGTTGTTATTTATAATTATATCCAAAATAGAATAGATAATTCTTCCCTGAATAACAGTTTCACATATCAAACATTAGGGTTACACGTACTATAAAAGTCTTACAATGTAATCCTATCATCAAAATAGCCTTAATACTTTTAAGCATTTTGTCATACTAAAATCTATGATAAATCTTGAATCCCTTATATGTAGACTTCTTACTCATTCAAATTTATTCATGATCCATTTACCATTAAATTCCAAAAAATTCTTTAATACATCATTCCTACAATCAAAATCATGAATCATATCCTGTGATTAAATAACATCAAACATTAGCTATGAAAAAATCCATAACTTTCCATGGTCATTGTCAGTTTTCTAATGCTCAAATGGAATGGAATTAGGTTTTGGTAATAATATATTTTTATGGTCCTGCTGATCCAATTCCTGAACTTTCTCCATAGTAAATCTATTTGTATAATAACCATTCATACCACATTTAAAACACTCAATTGATCCTTCAAAATGATCTTATTTCCCTTTCTTGGAGTCAAATCGATGCTTCCTTTTTCCGTGGTAGGTTATTTTTCTATGATCTTCCTTACCACATCTATAGAATCATCCCGTCCCATTGAAGAATTCTTCTAGGTGGTTCTTTCTATATCCTTGGAAAATATGTTATTTTATATTCTTACCTTTATGATTATTACCTGAACATCGACATGGATTTTTTTCTCACATATGCGATGCCTTATATAAATCACCATGGTTTAGGTTGTAAATCATGAATCCAGATAGTAGGTTGAGAAGAACAAAAATATTTATCAATAAAGCTCCCATTTCATTAGGTTTCTCATTCATAAAACCACCACATTTTCCTTCACATCCATAGTTTCTTTGGTTCCTGCTAGATCTATCCATTTACCAAAACCAAAAAGGCTAATGTAATTATATCAGTAAAATCATCATATACTATCTTATGAGTGTGGTAAAAACTAAGATATACTAATTCGTGTTATCTTAAAATAAGTATGTTTATATAAAATTACTATAACAATTTATAATATTTTAACCAATTTGGCTGGGTTTCTTATTCGTAAATAACTGCCAAACTGATAAGGTTATCTAAAACAACATCTTATACCAGCTGTACGGTCTCATCCTTTAACATTATATTATTTTGAGTTAAGTGAATAAGTCACATTAAGGATATGATTAGGTTATGTGAATTAGTGAATATGTTCATAACTTATAAAAATCATCTTGAATATAACATGTGGACACTTATAATTAGTATCCATTTTATTCATGAAATAAAAACTATTAAAAGAAAAGAAACATGTCTAGTTCCATGTTTTAAACAACATAACTTTTCAATGATCCCATCCTTGACCCTATTCCACCATAAGTCCTATGAAAAACATTTAAAAACATGATATGAGCATAAAAATGTTAGTAAATGAAACAAAAATAAGGAAAACTATTAGCTTTTCAAAACAACATGTAAACCAAGAATACATTATCATGAAGTAATAAATTTCACCTTAATGAAATAGTAAAAACACATCCTTTAATATAAGATCATTTCATAACAATTTTTTAACAAAATAATTACTATAAATCCCATAGAAAACAACATATAGAACATAAGGTTATCTTGGGACATTAACATACATAAATAGAATAACCATATGGTCGACTTCCACACCTATCACTAAATGAAATATTCACACGGCCCACTTCTACTCACAATGCATTATGGGTTATAACGTAACAACACATCCTTGGTTTATCATGGAACCACCTATCATTTGGTTTATCAAGTAACATCAATTAAAATTTCAATGTACCATAAATTATCATAACACATAAAACAAGCATAAATTAAAAGTAACATTTCGACATTACAGTCACTAGATATCATATAAATATATCGATATAATCAATTCATTTAAAAATTTCTAAAATACAATTTTTTAATCAATGTTCTGAATAAAAAATTGAACTCTTTAATGGAATTGACAAACTAAAACATTAGTTTTCATATAAATAAATCCTTTAAAACCATTTTCATAACATGGACATAAAATATAATGTTTTATAAGAATAAATATTTTAAAAACTAAGAACAATTTTTTAGTTCAGGATGCCCATACAACATAAATAAAATCAATATCATGATAATATCCTAATTCATGATATAATATGTCAACATGTCGTCTATAAAACCCAATGAATAATAATGGTGCACAATATCTAGATAGGCTTCAATGAAAGGAGAATGAAACGAAATCCCTAACCTAATGTCTAACTAGATTCATTGATTTATTAATTTCATTAATAATAAAATTAATTTAATTTATACTTACTTAATAAAACTTTTCAAATTTATTATTCCTTTTATATCACTTTTACATTTTTATAAAAATTAGTTTTTTAATTGAGTTCATATAAGACATTTTGTTGATGTTCGGAACTTGAGTAAAAAATGAACTTGTAATAATTATAAATTTTACCTATGGCCAAAATAACATTATATAAAAAATGATATTCATGATAAATATATTATATATACCATATTATTCTAGTCTATATTTATTTATAAAAGTCCCTAGCATTTTATATATAAGAAATGAAATGAACCATTCATTAAGATGGTAAGTCGTATGTACGCATGAACGCTACGTTCATTTATTTTTTATATTTTCAGGAAGTAAATATAAATTATAAATTGAAATATTATACTTAAATTTTAATATCATTGTTATATGTTTTACATATTTTCATTAATAACATCTTTTATAAAGCCCATGTATATCATGAATGAGTCATATCAATTTGAGGGGGCGGTAATCTGCATTTTCTCAAATAATATTATCAAATTTATACCGCATGAAAAGCATAATGGTATGTTTTAAAAGAAATTTAAATAATAATATAGATAAAATAAATATCATAAATATCATATATAAGTACGATTCCATTATAATGGCCACCATAAGAGGTGGAAAGAGTTGATTGAGCAATCATTATTTCATGAGGCAGCAGTTCAACGTATTCAAAAACAATATGTTCGTATCTATTACATAAATATTTGTGTAAGTGTAGTTCGAAAACATATCACAATAATAACCTAGTATATTAGGGATATTGGTTTTTTATATTAAAATATTATAATAATAGTATAGGGAGTGATGAAGTAAAACAAATGAATATAACTTGAGAGAAGACGTTACATTTAAATCGGGTAACATTTTTTGAAATGAGACAAAGGGCACTATTGAATTGCCTTCTACTTATAGGAAAGATTATAGGGGGAAGATATGGATCTTTGGATCTTATTTTAATAGGGTTTGGAGGATCCAAGGGTGACTGGTAGGTGTGAGTAAGGGTTAGAGATGATGCCCTTTTATAAGAAGGAGGAGGGGCTCTTTAGGAAAGTTTGAAAGTATTATTTTATTATAAAATTATTTTTGGTTTCCAAATGTACAATATTCATTAAATTAGAATATAGGATGAATATAAGTCAAAAAAATCATCCAATAATAATTGGATTTGTTTTTTTAATCCTTATATTTCTTAATTAACCATTTTTACTCTTACTATTTTTTCAAGAATTTAACACTTTGAGAATCTAACTAGTTACCAAAACATGAAAAACATAATATCAAAATGTCAATAATAAAATTTCAGATTTTTTATTACTATTTGGATGAATCTTTTATTTTTTGGAATTTTTTAATATTTAATAATTTATTATATATTTTAAAATATGAATTATTTCAATTTTGAAATTATTCATATCATTACTATTTTTAAAAGCCACTAAAACATCATTGATTAAAGAAAACATCATTAGTACAAATATAAAAAGTAACAATAGTCCAGAAAATTCAGTGATGAGATCAAATTAACCATCTTACATTTATTTTAAGATTTATAATATCATTTTTTTCAAGACTTTATTAATGAAGCAATCACTGCATCATCAATGTGACATATTTAAATTTATTTAGTTAATGTCTTAATATTATAAATAAAATACCATTATGTAGGAAATATTTTTATCTTTCTAATTACTATATATATTCGAAATTTTCACTAATATAACCCCATATAATTTTTTTCAAAATGATATTTGTTTATGTTACATTTTTCCTAACTTCAAATTAATTTTTATAAAATTGTATTTTCACTTAAAAGTGGCTCCATGGGATCCATAAATTGGCATAAGGATTCCAACAACTGGAAATGATTGAAAAAATATGTTTAGAACATATGTAAGGTTAATTTAACATTATAAAATATTATTCTTTTACCTGTATTTACCAGATTTACCTTTTAAACATGGTAAATAAAATATATACTCAAGTAAATATTCATAATGTCAAAAAATTAAAGTTACAAATTTATAAAATTTAAACCTTTTGATTCAAAATATAAAATATATTTATCCAAATTCAAAACATAGAAGTTACAAGAATAAATTTATAATTAATTTCCTATGTCAAAACTAAAAAAATGTTTTTAAGAAAGAATAACTATCAAAAGATTGACATGTTTTTCTTTCAAATTAAAAAGTTCAACAACTTAGAGTTACCAAAATTGTATTAAATGATAAAAATATAATATAATTAAACTTTACTACCAATTGAAATAATAGTATATGCATATAAATAAATTTTATTAAGAGGCTAATTGGAATTAAAATGTAGTATTTTTCACTATTCATCAAAAAATGAACATTATCATAAAAGTACCAAAATATAATCAAACGTAAACAATGATGTAAAAATTCAATAGAAGAATATATTAGTATTTCATGCTTAAAATTATATTGATTATTATTCTATGTCTCTAAATTTTATTGGATAAATTTAAATACATTTAACAAACATGTGTTATCGTAACGTAGTAAGTTATGTTCATTCACAGAAATATAATGAAAATGTGTTAACTACCATTTAAAATAATAATATTTTCATATTATGTTTTAGTATAACTCAATGTTGTTTTCAACATATGATTTATAAAAGATACATGTTGTGGCGTTGTGAGTATGCTATAGAAAAAAGTGTCATATTTAACATAAAATTAATATCTTATTCATAAATATCAATTGAAATTAAAAATTATTATTTATAAATACTTGGGTCATTACATCATGCATTCAAATGGTAGGCACTATACACAAATTGTCCTTTAGTTATGGGTTCAATCCACACAGTCTTACCAGATTCGATGGGTTGTCAAGTGATATATGGGATTACATTCTTATAGAACAATATTAATGTAATACATATAATTTTCTTACATTTTAATAGTCAATAATTACTACATCAACAAATATAACATATTCCTTAAAGGATACAAATAAATTTAATCTTATGCAATAAAATATAAGGCAATTTTTTCTCAAATTAATTTTTTCTATACTAAACCAATTGGTTATATTCCCATAAATGTTTTCAAAAAAAATCCATATTCATGATATATTACCAATAAAATATTTATCAAAATGGTAATTTAAGACATTGAGCTTATAAATAAACATATACACATAAACCAATGTTGGTATACATAATTATTAAATTAATGAATACCAATATTATCCTAAAATTTGACATAATCATTAGATGTTTCATGATAATGATATCCAAAATGACTTTTCAAAAAATAATTAAAAATTTTATCATGTATCAAAATAATTAAATACGTAAACAATTTTATTTAAATATAGGCCCTTTCTTGGTCTATGGGTTATTCTATAGAAATTTTAATTGACTCAGATTATACCCATGTTCTAAACATTTAAGATAATGAAATATATATATAACCAAAGGATGAAAATTATATCCATTCATTGTACTGTTAATTGTCCAAAGTAATTCATTTCTTTATTTCATTCGTTTGCATAAAATTTTTTATCATTCCATTGAGGAATATTCTGTTTATTTTCATTCCACATATCTTAAATGATTGGATTCTAGCCTTCTTTCCACCATTTTCTCCACCACTAGAGCTCTTTGTTAAATCCATTATCTATATATTAGTGAATCCCAGAGTTTTTTAAGGTTTATGTTGTTAATAATATTTGGGCATAACTGATTTAGAATAATTACAATATCTTCAATCCAGTCATTATCCAATTTTCTTTCTCATAGTGACTATTATTTCAAATGTATTCAATGTCAATAATATTCTATTGTGTTCTAGGAAATAACTAAAACATAAAAAATAGTTTCTATAACAATAATCTTATTGAAAAAATATAATAAATTATATTATTTTTAAATCATAAAATTTCATTTCAATGTAGGAATACATATTTTTAACACAGGTAACTCATTATCACCATTAACTCAAATATTTCCTAATGGTGTTTAAAAAAAATAATTTTTTGAAACATATTACCTATGAATGTCAAACTAAGAGGGCAGTAAATCCCCTTTCCATATACTAAGTAATTCTTGATTCAATCTTAAAACTACTTTTTTAGAGTTATTAACAGTAGTTACATCTATCCACAAACCACATACACTTTCTATATGTAGACATTGATTTCATGAAAATAAAAACAACATAATCTATATTATAACATAAATTATGATGTTATTCTATATTTATCCTCAATTTATATCATATGTTTATGTTTGAAATATATTTTTTCCTAAATCTAGTTCCTAAATTTTCTAATAAATTACCTTTTTGTCATGAGATGTCCCCTCGGGCCCATTCCACGACTTCCCCAAGCCCACCTCAGAAGGGATAAGGGCTGGAAACTAGCGTTGAAGGCTTTATCATGAATGTGGGGGGCATTTATCGAGTACCTGTATACACGCACACTCAAAATCCCATCCCAAAATGCTGAAAAGGAATCCATGAATTCCAATAAGACATACACTGAATGTATAAGTACAACCTGTATGTAAAATATTCCATAGTACAAACCCTATAAAATACAATCTGTAAAAGTGGGAGTAAAATGTATTTGATAATATATCCATTGAAAACCCCACCTGAAGGGTTGGTGTAAAGTTACTGACAAAAGCCTAAAGTGTATGAATCACCTATCCCACCTCACAAGGCATTACCCAGTCTTGGACCACCAAGGTCTCTGTCAAACTGTAAGACATCTTCACAAGACATTACACGAGCGGGTGAAGGCCACTCCGAGGTTTGAAACAAAACAATCAGTAGGGACCCAAAAAAATGACCATAAAGGAAAAGTACACACTATGAATTGTCAGCTCATACATGTATAACCGAATGTATATAAATCAAGACTATCAGTGTTAAAGTTGAACATATTGTATTTATAAGGTACTCATCGAGGATGTGTCACTGAGGTCTGTTCGGCTAGTTTGGTCCACTTGTCTACCAAGACAATAAGGTATTCTTGGATACTATGCCACTTAGGTCTACATGTATACCACACCACGAAGGTCCGCTCAGGTATCGTGCCACTAAGGTCTGCTCGTCTATGAGGCTATTGAGGTCCGCTCAGCTTATGGCCCACTTAGGTGCACTCATCACTTCATTCTCGTCACATTTATCCGTAAGATTTTTTCATATAGCGTTCTTGATTTCGGGAGAATCTACTTATCAAGACATATATCATAAATAAACTTCCACTGAAACTCACTTGGAGTATTTAAAACGTACTGCCTCATTGTGAGTGTCCCAAAGCTACAAACAACTCACCAATCAGAGGTATAGTCTGGGTGTTTCATGATATTTAACAATAAAGGGGATTTAAAGGACCATGTAGCAACTAAGATATAGGTCCACCCACAATGTTGGTCGACTAGATAGTTCAACTTCCCCCACGGTCGACCTTGTATGAGTTGTCATGGCTGCGTGGCAGATCCATCGACTGTTGATCACAGTCAAACGTCGTGGTCGACCGTGGCCCATTCCACCTATCTGGGTCCAACCAGATCTACTAGGTCGACCCAAACAACTGGGCCTGACCCTCCCTATCATGATTTTCCCCCTCATTTCTGACCCATCCCATAGGGAAAAAGGTCGGTTTGTCTGCCCCAGATGTGGAATATTCCACTTCTATCCCATGTCATGCGGATGGCCCATCCATCCTCTATTTTATGAATGGCTCATAGTTTGAGTATGGATTCTAGGTAACCACTGCATCCATTGTTTTGACATCTTCCACGTGGAAAGTTGTGTTGACATGGATGTTTCCACTATCATGGTGTGCCACCTCCACTAGATGTGCTCATGTGGTCCATTCATCAATCATGTAGGATTTTTTGGTTCCTCAGGCCTTATTCTTCATCTCCTGGGGTTCAAATACTCATTTTGACCCAATTCCTGTAAAAATATATTCACATGTGATATCTCTCACACCACCACAATCTAATAACTACCGTCGTTGTTGCACCTCCATCGGGTCGTGTTCAATATGATTCTTTGATGTCCAATTATTTCTCTAAGGAATGGTTGCGAAATGATTGATCGTTCTTCAACCCACTAAGAATGCAAAGAATGCACAGATCAAAGGGGAGGGGAAAACCAAAAAACAATTCTAGAGAACCTCCATTGTTATTAATCATAACGTTAATACACTCCTATTACAATGTTCAAGAACAAAATCTAGACATCATCAAAATTCCCCCAAAATCATCCTGTAGTCAAGAACCTCTCGTAAGAATGATCGAATCGTGAGTCAACCAATTTGTGAGTTGATTTTTGTTCTTCATTTTATATCCACGAATGGGGAATGAATGTATTAAATAATAACCCCTACCATGAAGTTGGAATGTTAATTTTCAATGATTGCACCACTGTCATTCTTCTTTCATTGATCTGCTGCCAATCGTTTTTATCACATATCCTTTTAAGGAAGGAAGAAATGAGGGAGAATGGTCCTCATCATTGCGGGTGATTTGTCAAACGTCACTCGGTAATGGAAAATCTCCATGTTCATAACAACTCAATTTTTCCAAAAATCATGTATTCGATTAACAAATTATATTTAGAAAATGTGATTCACTGTTTCTATTCCAATGTGTTGAAACATTGTTACATAGTTTCATTTTTGAAACAAGGTTTCTATTATTCTGTAATGAAATTAATTATTAATATAAAATATTCTAAAAGTTTATTTTATTTTTATTAAGGAAAATTAATTTATTAAATTATCTTAAAAATACCAAAAATATACTTTTTCCATCGACCTACGCCGGTCGAGGTTAATTCCATTCATAGGTAATGTCATCATTCCAAACACAACAGTGACCTTTGATTATTAATGTGGGCCCCCGTTAAGAAGATTCCAAAAATGCTCACATGTGCTATTTTAATTAAACATGAAAAAATTAGACACATATTATGAGATCACTATTCCTTATAATCAAGTACTTCTGATGGTCTGGTTTCAAAATAATATTATATAACTAAAACATTACGTTGAATTTCTAGGAAATTGCATTACCCCCACCATTAGAGCTTTACGTCCCTGCCAGACAAAACAAGGGATAACCCAATAAATGTTGGTACTAAGATCAAAAATATGCCTCATGCTCCCTATTTCTCTCATATATATTACCATGAATCCACTTAATGCACAATAGAGGAATCCTCCATCCATGAAGGACCCGATCTTGACGATCCTCAATCTCTATTAGGGACTCCACAAATGTCTCCCCATCATCCATATCAAACTCTCCCTAGTCACTTACGTGTGATGGATCATGCACGTACCTCCTCAGCTATGATATGCCAAATACAATATGCACCTGATGCATTTGTGGGGGGGGGGGGAGCTATGTGGTATTCCCCATCACCAACTCTAATCAGAATCTGAAATTTTCTAATAAACCTCGGAGAAAGCCTGCCTCCCCGACCAAACCTCTGCAATCCCCGTTGAGGTGAGACTCGAAGGGGGATATGGAATCCCTCCTAAAATGACATGGTCCTCTATATCTAGTAGTCATAATAATTCGGAGTTCTTTTTGCAGTCCACATCTACTCCTTCATGACCTACACATTCTCAGTGCTAGCTTGTACTATCTCTAGACCCATGACTACTGACTCATCGAGGTCTGTACAGTATAAAAATCACCTACATGTTAACTCATACAGTGCCTCAAATGGTTCCACACTAATGGTGGAGTGGTAGCTGTTTTTGTATGTGAACTCCACCAGTGGAATGTGATCCTCTCAGTTGTGGCTAAAGTCTATGATTCAATCACAAAACATGTCCTATAAAACCTACATGGTCCTATCAATATGAAAATATATCTATGAGTGGTTAGTTTATCTCACACATATCTATGTCCCAAATTTCTCCTACAACCCCTTCCATAACTTGGATGTAATGTGTGATTATCGATCTGATACTATTGTCGACGAGAGTCCGTGGAGTTGAACTGTCTCTTGTATATAGAGACAACCCAAGCTCTCTTCTGGACCTTTTTCCCAAATGGGTAGGAAGTGGCCTAACCTAGTGAGTCATTCAAAAACCACCCAGATGGTATCATGACCCATAGATATGTATGTTAAACACATAACGAACTCCATCAGGATATCATCCCACCTCCACTCTCGCACCTCAAGAGATAGAGTTAATAATTATGGAACCTTATGCTCTACCTTCACTTAATGACAAGTGAGGCCCCGTGAAATTAACTCCTCTACTGAATTCATCATCCTCAGCCACAAGTACTGACTTCAATGGTCTTGGTACATCTTTGCCACTCCTAGAGGTACAACTAAATGGGGGGGGGGGTGAAACTCCCTTAGAACCTCCTCATGTAATGCCACTAGTACAATATCACAACATCTAAAGTGGATGGTGTACTACCAATCTATCAAAATCCATCAGGAGCCTCAAATAAGGATAACTATCCATGTCGTGCCTCATAGTCAAGAAACACATGTTTTGTCTCCCTACTCGCAGTAATAGTTGGGGAGTGGTAAACATTGAATAAATATAATATTCTCTATCACTATCCATAAATGATATCTGCATTGTATCTAACTGCTCCGACACATCAGTCAACAACTGCAAACAGGGTCTCTTGTTGAGCTTTTCCTCTACCACATTTCCTTTCCATAAATTATAGACTATCTCAATGTCATATTCATGGTGGAACTCTAGAAAATGACCCTGCCTCAAAATCAGGTCCTTCTTGGAGATGATATACCTGATAATTTTGTGGTTGGAGTTGATGGTAAAGCACTCTCACATCATTTAATGCCACCACATCTTCAAACCAAAGACCACTACGACTAGATCCTATTCATTGGACATGTAATTTTTCTCATACTACCTAAACTACCATGAAACATATGTGACCAATTATTTTAACTACATCGGGACATAACCTATGATAGTCCTTGATGTGTTCCATAATAATATATAACCAATGACCTCCTCTGGTATTCATAATATGGGGGCACTAGTCAGTCTGTGCGTCAGCTCCAGAAACCTCTTCTGTAATTTCTTCATGAACATGAAGGGATATCCCTCCCTTGTTAATGTCAATAATGGTGATTCTACCCATGATAATTTAGGATCAAACCACTTTTAGTATCCACCCAAACCCAAGAAACATTTCACCTCAATCACACTCCTAGGTGGCTCCCAATGAAGTACTGCCTCAATCTTTGTTGGATCTACTAAATCTATAGACTCCTTAATGAAATATACTAGATTGTTGACCAAATGTATCCAGAATTGACACTAAGAGAGAATTCCATAATGATGGTTCCCTTGGAGTGTATCCCAGACTATTCACAGGTGTGTAGCATGCCTCCTCCTCATATGTTGAGTACACCAAGATGTCATCAATGAAGACCACAATGAACCTTTCAAGGTATGGCTGGAAGATTCTATTCATGTATCCCATGAAAAATGCTGGGGAATTGGTTATACAGAAATGCATCACCATTAACTCATAGTGTCTACACCAACATCTTAATGTTTTCTTTGGTACATCCTCATCCCGCACATGAAGATGGTGATAACCTGATCTATTTTCTATCTTCATTAACCATCTCCCTCACTTCAACTAATTGAAGAGGTCATCAATCCTCAGTAGAAGATACTTGTTCTTCACAATCACATGGTCCAAGCACTGGATGTCCTTGAACAACCTCAAACTCCTATCGTCCATCATGGAAAATGATACTGGGGCTACCCACGGTGAACCACTATGCCTAGAAAAATCCCTTCCTCTATAAATCCTTTTCCCAGAAACTGAAGTCATGAAGATCTATGGGATAAATATGATATATTGGTGTGGATATTAGTGTCATTATTGGCTACATATCAATGTATATGTCACCCAACATACGAGGGTGTAATCCCGGATCATATTTAGGAATGATATATTAATACTCATCCACAAATACAGGATTGTGATGACTCAACTCATATACTACAATGATGGAGAGGATAGCCAACTGGTGAGTAATCGGTTTCAAACTCTTCCAAAAAATTATGTCCTGCACTACAGGGGATCCCATCTCATGGATGAAGGAAAACCTGGTCCCATTACTATAGACACACCACACTCTGCACCTAAAACTATTTATTTGAGAATCAGTTGGGGATAACCAGTCCATAAAAAATATAACATCCTAAGGCCTTATGATTATACAAGGAGATCCAATCCAAATCTCTCAACTTCTAGAGTAATATCACACTATTATCACTAGTTTGTAATATTTGAAGCCCCTCCCACATGAGTCTCTAATCGTAAGGATCGATCCTATAGCTCCATCAGAATGTCTTCCCTCAAACAAGGTCAATAGAAAGGGAAGGAGTTAATGGAACATCTATCTATAATAACCATAGATAAGTTGAACAAGACGTAGATCGTACCTATAATAATCATTGGAGAATTGTGGTCGTAGGCCTCAATCACATGTAGTTTTCCACACCTCTGGAAACCATCTCATGGAGCCCATGGCTGACCACCTAGGGGTGGTTTTGGTAGAAAATGGAACCTCCAACCACCACCTACTACTCTACCGGCTCCCCTGACACTTCATCCACCCTAAGGATCACCCTGAATGAACCTCTTCTTATTAATCAGTGTTCCCTCGACCATATATCGGTCATCTGTGCACGGATTTGCACAATCATGGGGCATGTTATGTTTCCCTCCGTAAGAGTAGCACAATATGTCCCTATGGCGACTCCATCTACCATGGGGGTCTTGTACCGCCGATCATTTATCCTATGGTCATCACCCAAAATGCCTAGCCTACATGGGGCCCTGTTTCTACTGTCTATTTTCCATAGCAGAATACTTTTCCACATGGGGTCTATTGGTTGTCTCTTCTACTAGAACCTTCTCTTCTAGGGAGCTCCCTAAGAGTATGGCTCACCCATGCATCCCAGCATGAGTTGTGATTAAATGTGATACCTTGGACACCCTGATATCCCAGCGTATTCCATACTCAAAATCTAGAGCCCTAATGAATGTGTCTCATACCATGTATGTGGAGTAGCGAGAAATATAAATGAATCACATTTAGTACACTTATACTATAATGCCGTCATATTGTAGGTGCAGTAGCTAAAGTATGCGCACTAAGAACAACATTTCTAGAAAAAACTCCACATTGAAGTCTCGCTCAATGTTTTTCTAGGTGAGATTCTCCTCATCGTGTGTCTTGACTGTCATGTTCCACCATCTCCCCGCTAAGACCTTATGAAGGCTCACAGCTAAGATCGTCATTTTATTGAGAGGCATCCTCACCATATGGAAGACTCCCATAACCACCACGAGCCAATACTCTTCCACCTAGTGGTAGTCTCACCCCTAAACAAAGGAGGTCTTTGCCTATGGAACTCTTGTAAGGCATTGAGCCTATGTGAATCCTCTAACAGTTGCACCAGTAGCAATTACTGACCAATTTGTGGTGGCGACACTGGTGCACCTCTCAGTGGGTTCATCTCCAGTACTGGTCCCTATATTGATGCTTCATTGTTGGGTGTATCATCCTTATGGTCATGCATAAGAATCCTCATTGGTTGTGTACATGGTTGCATCCTGAAACAGATTAAGATAAACCATCGTCAATGGGTTATTCCCAATGAGCTGACTCATGAAGGACAAGATGAAACACACAAAATTCTATTTGATACATGAAACTAGTGGTTTAATGTACCACATTGAAAAATAAAATTCAGGTTCCTTGTGTATGGATATGTCATCCAACACAATAAGAACAGACTCCCCGAGCCTGAATCTCCAACTCAAAACATTTAATACTCTTTCCCAAAAAAACAATAGACTCCCAGTCTTTATGGTACAAACGACCACCTATGATACCAATTTATCACGAACCATCCCCCAAGGCCCATGCAATGATGACCCCAGACCCACCTATAAAAGTCCAGGGTATAGATAATAGAACCAAAGGATTTATCCTGCAAGTGGGAGGCATTTTCAGAGTACCTAGATTCACACACACTCTCTCTCTCTCTCTTATAACCCTAGGCCGAAATTCTGAAAATGAAAACGTGCCATCCACTATGACAGCCACTGAATGTAAAAGTACAAGATATATGTAAAATGGGACTGAATACAAAGAAAAAAAAGACAAACTGTAATAAATGGTGTACAAGGTATATGATAATCTATCTGCGGAAAATCCTACAATAATTTTATATGTAGAGTAGATTCCAGGAGCTGTAGGAATAAATTTCACATGCACTATCTCACAGGGTACCTCCTGGTCCTGGATGACCATGGTCTGTGTCAAATTTTCGGTTGTCTGTAGAAGAAACGACATGTGCGGGAGAATCCTGTGTATGGGTGAGTAAAACAATTCTCAGTAAGGACGCCAAACCCCAAAGAAATTCCACATAGGAAATGTACACACTAATTATTTTCAGATCACGTAGGTATAACATAGTCTATAGAATGTATGATTAATAGTCGTAAAGAAAAACATCTTGTACTACTGAGGGACTCATCCCCGATGAGTCACAAAGGTCAGTCGGGCCACTGAGGTCGGGTCATCTAATGGGCCATTGAGGTCCACTTCGATACAAGGCCATTGTGGTATGCTCATCTGATGGGCCATTATGGTCCATTTAGCTCCCATGCCAATGAGTACCGCTTGTCACTTCCTCCTCATCACATCCAGCCACAAGATTTCCACTCGTATTATGCTCAATTCCAGGACAATCTAATAATCAATCCATTCGTCCTAACTCATCCTCCACAAAAACACTCTTAGAATACTTCAAAAGGACCGAATCTTTATGAGGGTCCCAACTCCACAAATAACTCATCAATCGGACATGCATTTTGGATGTAATGGGAAATTTAATGAAAAGGGGGTCTAAGGGTCAATGGAACTACCACAACGGTCGACCGTGGTCGAGCTCCAATGACCGTGTGATAGCTCCACCAACAATGGATCACGGTTGACTGTTGCGGTTGATCATAGCCCAAATTAGCTACCTGGGTCTGACCTGAACCACAGGGCCCAACCAGACCCGACGGATCCATCCTGATCTGCCTAGACCGAGCTAACCCACCTAGCCCTACCCGACCCTCGGCCTCAATCCCATGTCATTAGGTCTGCTCATACATTAACCCTTTTGTCTGTATCCTGAGGCTTGAACCATGGGTCTAGGTCACTATCGTGGTTGAGGCTGTGACCTCTTCCACATGGAAAGACGCATTGACATGGCAGTTTCCCCTGCAACAGCGCGCTGCCGCAGTGCGCCATCAAGCTTTTCTATGGGCCACCAAACGTGCTCCTATGGTCTATTCATCGATCTGGAAGGGGATCCAAGATCCTCAGGACACATTATTCATCACCCGAGGTTTGAATCCACGTTGTGACCCTTTTAGTGTGAATCCATTTGTGTGTGTCATCTCCCACACTGCCCAAGTCCAATCACTACTGTTGTTGTTTCACCTCCATCGTGCAATGTCAATTCCGGTTCCATGATGATAAATTAATACACTATGAATTGGTAGCACAATGATTGACTGTTCCTCAACCCATGAAGAACATGAATAAAATTAGGGTCATAGGAGAGAGAATAACTAAACAAAAATTCTAGGAGGGAACTTCCTCCATCGTCCATCATTGCGTCAATCCGCTCTAATTAGAACGTCCATGACCAAAATAAAAACAGAAACAGAATTCCCCAAAAAACATCCAGCAGTGAAGAGGCTCCCATAAGAGCGATCAAAATTAAGGTAAAGCTATTCATGGGTTGATCCATGTTCATAATTTAATATCCAATAATTGGGAAATAAAATATTAAATAATAACTACTAACTCGATGTTAGATTTTCTGTTTACAAAGATCACACCCCTCTAGTTCGTCATTCCATGATATATTGCCCACTGTTGTTATTGGATATCCTTCAAAGGAAGTCACAACGGACAGAGAATGGTTCTCATCATCATTGGTTATTCATCAAACAACAATCATGAAAGCCAAATATTTATGATCAGAAAAACACTATTATGGCAATGATCAAGTATTTGAACAAGCCATTAAATATAGAAAAAATGATTTAGTACTTCTTTTACCCTACATAGCAGTGTTTTAATTTTGTTTAATTTATGAAAAAATGTTTTCATTATGTTGAAATGAAATTTAAAATTAAAATAAAATAAACTAATAATTTATTATATTTTTTCTTAATAAAAATCGTTTATTAAATTTTCATTCAAAGTCCAAAAATAAACTCTTTCCCTCAACCCACGATGGTCAAGGTTGGGTCCTTTTTTAGGTAATTTCTTTATTCCGGATGCAACATTTCCATCAATTTTTTCATCCACACACCCATTTAGATGTTTCAAAAAAATCATGTGCGCTATTTTAAATAAACATAAAAATGTTCAAACACTTATTTCAGTTCCCTGAACCTCAGAATCATTTTTTTTCTAAGCGTATAATCTCGAAATAATCTCATATACTTAAAAAACTAAATTTATTTTCATGGAAATTATATTTTGACACCAAAAATAAAATACCCTTTCCATGTAACATAGATACAGTGTCTGCTTTTTTATATTATTATAAGATATTAGGAATCACATCCCGAAGGACCTAATTGTTTTGTAGTCCTGGTAACATTGAAAAATAAATCATTCCAATGTTACATTTGAATATGAAAACTGAAAAATAATTTTTTATCAAGATTATCACTATTCTCTCTAGAATATACATTCATATATTTCATAATACACTTCCTGGATTCCTGGTAAAGGAAAAAAATGGTGAGATTAAATTTTTAGTCAGTCTAATGTAAAGAGGAATCTATCATGATATTATAATTAATAATCATTATGGAATAATAAATATTAAAATTTAAATATCTGAACACACATTCCACTTAATCAATAAATTGACTATTAGTATTACATAATAGATAATCATTAAGAAAATGTAACTATCCAAAAACATCTTCCATTTAATAAATAAAATAAGAATGAAAATTCATCAAGAGATAATATAATTGAAATAATATTATTGATAGTAATAATTTAATTCATTATTATGGAATGGCTTAATTATTGGAAGTCATGATGTGTGGTTCCATGATACCTCTATTTTCATGACCTTTCCTAAGAATGTTTATAACTGATGGGTAGGTATACAACAAAACTCAATAAAATAAGTCCTACCAACTGATTCATATCAATAGACTACCAATGCATCAAGGGTATATCTATAATTTTTATTCAAATTTATCTTAATGTCCAAAACATTCTTTGTATCTCAATTGATCAATTTATTTTGGTAATTAATATTCCTTATCAATATGATTCTGTATCGAGTATTGAATAATGATTAAAAATAATTCCACATTCAATCATAAGACATTAAAAATAAAATTCGTTATGTAGAGTTTATATATATATTCTATAAGATGTATATCCATGATGAATAAAAAGGATATTTTTGATGAATTTTATATTTAATAAAAATACAAAAATTAATATATCAAGGGAAAGTTAATGATTGCCGAAACTAATCATGAAATAAATTGATAATACTTTACCCAGTAAAATTGATCATAAGCCAATGAATATAAATAATAATAATGATATAAATAAACATATCACAATTATATCATACACAATATAATTGTTTGATGTCATTTATAAATATAAATTTAATAAAAATGTAATTAAATTTATTCTTGAGGAAAATTAACATTTAACTTCTGAATTTATTATTAAAACTAACGGTTCACAAAATATTTTAAAAATAATTTTTAGGTAAAAAAATATTTGAAACATATAATTTGATTTTTAAAATATTGTGTGGTCATGATAGATGAAAATTCCGTTCATGACTTATACGTTAAAAAAATGGTTCCTTTCACTTTTTTAGTAAAATACAAACATGATTTTTTTGAAAAATGATATGAAAATTAATTTACAATTTTTTTTCAAAAATAAATAATGATGAAAATTTAATTTAATATATAATTTCTTGAATGTTAAGTAATGGAAATATTTTTGTAAAACATGTTTTTGGGAGTAAAGGGATTTTTGACCGATGTGATAAAAAATTCATATGATCTATAAAACATTTTCAAAATCATTATACATATAAAATAGAGAAAATGGTTAAATTTCGTGAAACATTATTGAATAAATAGAGGATAATAAAATTAAATTGTTTTATTAGACAATAATCAATTGATTTCCTTCAATGTAAATTCTATCATATGGAATCCTTATTAAAATGATATTGTCAAATAAACCCATTACAAGATCATAACATCAAAATGATAATTAATCAAAGAATATATTATGTGTATCACATATTTTCCACATAAAATAAATGTATATACCTCATAATATAATGAATATTTTTTATACTAATAATCATAGCATTTAAAATACAACGAATATGTAATATAACCCAATGGAATGAAATATAGTTATGAAATTACTTATAACTTGGTAACATATAATTTAAATCCCCATGGATAAAATAAATAAAATAGAAAAATTGAATACAATGAATTATTTATAAATAATTATATTTTATATCAAATGTGAAATATATACACTATATAAATGAAATTTTACGATAACATTACACTATGCCTGAATGAAGAGAAATTGAGGGAAGTCTATTAAACAATGCTTAAATTTAGATAAATATGAATTCGACTCTAGTATAGTAGTTTTCAAAAGTTATTAACATATACAATTAATAAATTAGTATTTATATTATCATATATTATCATTATATAATATCTTATCCTCAGTTTGTTAACAATATTTCATTGTTACTATTTCTTCAAGTGATAACTACTTTGTTTCCACACATATATTATAATGTGAATGTTTCAGTTTTTTATATTATTTTATAGTTCCATAATCTATATAAATATATTTCTTAATTTGGTTTTATATATTTTAGATTCATTACTAAAATTTTAACATGGATAATGGATCAAATCACATTATAAAGACAGTAGGATTTACGTATGCACGAGGAATGTTATCATTTACTTATCATGTGAAATGTTCAGGATGTTGGTGATATATTTATTTTAAATTATCAATGTAATTTCATATAAATAATATATATTCTTTAAATTTAGTGTTTTTATATTAAATTTAATTTGTATGTGAAAAAAAAATCACATTTCTATGTGACATGGTTGTTCAACACACATTAGAGTGACATAATAAAAATTTAAATGGATTGGAAAATAAGAAGATATATGTGATATTATTATCAAAAAATATTATAATATAATAAATATTAAATATATACATTAAATATATTATTCTTTCCAACTGTGATAATATTTGAAAGAAAACGAGCTACATCAGTTCGTGAGGAGATAGTTTTCTATGCATATGATTGACTATTTCATTTCCAATTTAAAATAGGAGGATAAGGAAAAATTTGATTACATTTACATGATAAAATCATAGTATATGAGATTTATATGTCTTAATATACAAAAATTATTTAATATTATTGGATAGAGGAGGAAAAGGAAATAAAATAAAAACAATCTTTTAAGAATGCTACCTCCTCTTAAGAAAGTTACTTTAGGTTTCCAAACATGTCCTACCTAGGATGCCATTCTGGTCAATAAATGGTATCAATGACATTGAAAGAAAAGTATTAAAGTGAATTAGGAAGTTTTGGGATTATCTAAATAGCTTTGGAAGTGTGAATAGAGGAGGTGAAGTGGTGGGCTTTTATAAGTGTTGGAGCAGAAACATATTAAATTTTTTAATAGATCATTTAAAACCACAATGTTGTCATTAAATAAGTAACCAAAATGTTTCATTATAAATAATGGGTAATTATAAATCCATCATTCATTTAAATTTATTTATATATTTCCACATGTCATTCAATAGACCGTTCATAAAAAATTTACGCAAGTAGGCATGCAGTTCCACCTCGTACAACATGGCTACCATGCCTTTCCTATGTCATCCCTAGCGTTCAATGAGAAATTTTCTAACTAATATAAATAATAAAAATATTAAATAATTGTATATATTGGTATCCAATTTTTTTCTTCCCTCATAAAATCACAATGAGAACAGATGGCGAGAAATGGGATGCCTAAATTAGGAGGTCAGTGTGTAGAGATGACCGTCATAATTATAATTAAGATTTATTTACCAAAAATGTCAGGGGATGGGAATTAACCAAATAAAATTGATATGATAGAAAATAATTTTTCATTCAATTAATATTTCCATAATGAGGTACCACATAATAAATTATGAATTGGATGGTGAATTCCTTAAATATAACACTACACAAAAATATATTATTATTAATTATCAAAACATTAATTTCACAATTAAAAAATTATAATACATTACAATTAATTCAATTAATAAATTATAATAAAAAATAACATTATTTTTAAGGATAAATTTTAATCAAATATTTAAAATAGTTTTAAAAAACCCAAATTATAACATTAAATATTATGTCCCCTAAAGGTGATAAATAAACAAAACATGAGTAATATTTATTTAGTCACACAAAAGGTGAGTCATGTGGAATTTAAAAAATGTTTTAACATATTTTAATATGTTAAATTCATCGATATTATTTCAATATAGATTCCTGGATCATATCTATTATCCCTTAAATACATAACAATTTAATCAATCTATTCTATTTACCATCCATGAATTCCTATTACTTCTATGATTTTAAAAGGGTTCGGGCACCATTAGCGGTAGCTAACCCTGTGATAGGGGAATAAGGAATAATTGAAAATGTCCAAAATTAACTACTAATACAACAATAAAATACATAAAAAATATTCAATTAAGGACCCACCACTCCTATTCGAAAATTATAGACCTCCAAGGAAATATAACTCATAAAATATAGAAAAAAATCAGTTTAAAATATGTAAAATATCTTTTTTAGACTATGTTAATGGTCTCAATCTTGGGATAAATATTTATTTAGCTATTAAATGTTAAATAATTCTCAAAATTAGACATGTTCATAATTTTAGAAAAGATTATCCCAAGGGTTGAAACAATATTCCAAGATAATTGAAATGAGAATAAATTTCTTTAGTTGTAATCATATCACATAAATATATAATATTACCATTTTATTGGAACAAATTCAAAAGAAATAAAATTTAATTTAATTTTGATGTTGAGAAAATTTAAATTAACTAGATAAAAAAAACTTATTAAACGTTTTTATAATTGAAAATAATGTAACTATGTAAAATAATATAAAAATATAAAAGAAAAATAATTTATGAAATCAAACAATCGTCACATGGACATAATTCAACTATATAAGTCCCATATATATGTGAAATGTGAAAATGAATACATAGGGAAACAAATTCATTACTACTATTCCAACTTTTAATATGATCATAATATTTTCAACCACTTCAGGTTTTGAAATGATTAATTTTAAATTTTTATATCCCTACGGAAGGATAATCTACCAATGCAATACTCCAAAAAATAATCATTACATAAACTATTCAATATCTATAGCACCCATCCTCTTCATAGAATAAGAAAAAAAAATCTATCAATTTCAACCATGTAAATGATTGTAATCGATGGTCCACCAATAATAGAATTATGCAGACTTTCTTAAATGATACTCCAAAATGATACAATATAAAAAACAATAATATACATTAAAAATTTTTATGGAGTTATTTAACTAAGGCTTTAACATTATACCTATAATGTATCTATAAGACATGATTGATGAGGTACAAATTAACATATTCTATCCCTTGAAATTGAACACATAACATAATGAAATGCTGAAATCCTAAATAAATGTTCCACTAAAAGATTACTCTTATCCCATATTTTAAGAAAACAATAATAATCACATGTATGACTCTAAAAAATATTATAGTTATCACTGAAGATAATTAATTATTTTAATAAATACAAGAATAAATTACTAAATACTCAATCTGACCTGCAATCAACACTGAAATCTTTCTCAACTGTCTGTTGATATAACATGTTTCACCAACTGACTCATCTTCAGACAAATAAATTTAACCAACACTCATTGAAAACCCATTTTTCTAATTTTTTAAAAAATGAAAATTAATTCCCACTATGATATCCCATCAATAGAATGAGGTTAAATTTTGACTTGAAATAATATTAGTACTTTCTATATCTATTAAAAATGAAATCCCCATTAATTTATCATAATCCCACAATTTATTGAGTTAATTTATGCTAACCCCTATACCAGATCAAGCATGATATTATTTTATATAACATGAAGGGGTAATGGATGTGAAAATAGTGAGAATTTCCAATATTAACCATATAATGACATGAAGAATCACCCCAAGACAAAGGGAATAAATGGTGAGATGTGGGAGGTAGGAGGGGATGAAAATATACATTCTCCCCTTCTCACAAAAAAGTATGAAAACCCAATATTGAAAATGGATGAATATAATAAAAAAATAAATAGAATATGAATCAATTATAGTATCAATAACCTTTACCTAAAACATTTACACTGATATCCCCTATTTTATAGAGTGAATAGGTACAAGTTGATGATAATCATCCCTTAGATCACCCAAAACCAACACTGAGGATGACTCCAGTTCCCAGATCACTGATGGGGCCTCAAACCTTTTAAAAAAATTCATTCTAATGGTTTACAATGACATAGAATAGTAAAATTTACCCCGGTTATCAAATTGAACACCTGAGAAAACAAACATTTACCATCCCATTAGTATCTCACAATCTTTAGTGATAAGTATCATAAAAAACATCTCAATATAGTTATGAATTCCCTTAAGAATCATTTTGTAGTCCTATGGTGATACTATATTCTAACATCTACCATCAATTAGCTGATAAAACACTATTTTCAAAATTCAAACACCCAAACTGTTTTTAGGGTTCCACTCCTACTTCTAACCACAGTGACCTAACCATTTCCTTTGAATTACCTTCCTAATAATTGGACTATCTCAATCATGTCACATCAGATGATCCTAATAGATTTTAATCCCGCATTTAATTAATTTCTTAGTAGAAATCTATTTTTTCTATATCTGAATGAATTATCCATGAAATAGTTGGTTTCACCATCTAATGGATCACTGGAAACCCGATTTGAATTAATGAACTCCCATAGGATTCATGAGATCATATAATGACCTGAACTGAAGTGAGAACCTTTCTCTCAATATAATTAAACAGTTGGGTCTCCAAACACCTAGTTTATCTATTAGGCTGTCACCTCAATCCACAACACACTACCAATTTAATTAAAACTCATATCACTCCCAAAACTACCATGATCATGCTTCCAATGTATTAAATATTACTAGAACCATATTTAAACTCTAAGTCTATTAAAAAAAATAGTAAAATATAATAGGATATTTCAACATACTAGTATCATAATTCAATCTCGATCATCTGTTGACTATAATAAACCCAGTAGTGACACACACAATAAGAGGTTCCTCCAGCCATAACTGTTAAGAATCATTCCAGTATGGAAGAATTGTTTTCATCACTCGCCAAACTAAAACACCTCTTTATATGACCCAAACATCATTTTTTTATTTCATATTCAATAAAATGTGACTATCATTCTCAAACTCATGGATTATTATAAAAAACCATAGACCACATGTCCCCAACATATTAAGAAGATTTCTCTACAATATACTTGGTGTGGTCTCTAATATATTGTTTATATAACAACACTCCTTATGAGTGGACCCAAACAAGTCAAATTAGTATAGATCCCTAAAAATATCCCTGTAAAGGATTAAACTTTTTTCAATTAGGAAATCTAAAATATAATCACTACACTATAATCATAACATTTTTATAGTTTTTAAAGAAACCGTGTATAACTCAATTTATCTATAAATAACCCATTCATTTTAATAGAACAAAACTAATATCATCATGTATAAATCATGCACCTTCCCATTTGTAGTGAGTTTCTTCATAAATTGAATTCCCACACATACTTTCATTTATTGAGAGAGTGATATATTATGAACCATATTTTTTGTTCTCCCTACTTACCTGACTCAATATCACCCAAAACCATAGAAAACGGACTCCTATGTAACCTAGTCACATAATTTTACTCACTCCCCTTGGAGTATTATTCAAAAAAGGCATGGATCATGAACATAAATGGATAACCATTCGTCCCATTCATTTTTGGAATATCTTAAAGCTCAACTCACCTCAATATTTATATGGATATTTAAAGGAATACAAAACACAAGGTAATAATTCCATATTAATGAGTGTCTAACCATTATTAACCATTACATATATGATAGTCTTGGTTATATGTTCTCTATCCCAATGAAAATATGACCATGTCCATAGGTTAGGAATCCCACTAATAATTCTCTCTGAAAATAGACATGTTACTAAAAGAAACTCTCAAGACAGAAAAATGTCATAAATGTCAACCATTAGATAAATTTTTAATACATTATTATGGAAATATTTTATAGTAAATAGTACATATATTATGCATTCCATTCTTCCATCAAGTAATTTCTTAGTCATAAAAGGAATGCAGTAAATTTATAGAGGTACTGTTGTATTCTGTTTATAAGAAAATATATTTATATCAATTTAAAACCACTCACCATATGATTCACATGACATTAAATCATAATTAAAAATCAATAATTATGTTTGCATGAATCATAGAAACAATTTTAATTATATAACACAAATAGGTTGTCATTTAAACATTTCACAACATAATCCTATCATTGGAATATAGAACCAAAAAATGAATTTAAATTTCATGTGAGTCCAATATTCCATATATGTTGTATGAATATGGGAATTTATTCAATGGTATGTGATCTCAAACCTCACTAAAAAACCTATCTAAAACACCTCATAATAAATACACAACTCATTCATAACCACACTATCCATGAAATTCAATATTGTTTTCTTAGTAACCATGAATTCCCACAAGAGAGTTGATTATGATTCAACAGTCACAAGTCAATCACATGTTATTTACAATTACTAGACCACGTCTATTATATCTCCATAAATTGAAAAACAGTTTCTATGAAACAAATTTAAATCACCCCATCCATTAAATATCCTTTGATCATGATTTCTACATTTCTTTATGGATGGATCCCCATAATCCAAAGGATAATGGCTAGCAGTTTGGTCCTAATATAATAAATTTTTTGACAATGACCTTGAATCAGAGTGAAAAATATGAAACAATTTTTAAATATCAAACACATAAAAAAAATTATATTACAAAAAATCAAATTAAATTTCATGCGATAATTATTATGCATATATAAGAATTCAGTCAAACAGCATCTTAACGTCCACATATCCAATCAAATATATAAATTACACATAAATATAAATATTTAAATTGTAACTACTACCACCCCTATGAATCAACCAAACAATGTCTCCAAATAACCTAGAGATGTTCCAACATGATCCACTACACATCTTATGCTAAACCTAAAGGCAGACATTTGGTCGTATACACAACATATTTTCAATGATGGGTGTGAAAACACATATCAGAAGGATTTAAATATGAGAGTGTATAATTTGGCATTATAAGATTATATTCAAAAGTTTAATTAACAAAAATATCATAAAATCACCTTGAATATCTTCTAATATGCAGGCTACCATGATTCAATGGGAAAAAATACCATATGGTAACTCATACAAAATGATATGTGACCATACGTACATAGATTTTATGTAGGAATACATTCAATTTTTTTTTTGAATTATCTATCTATCTTATCCATACCTGAAGACTCATGGTAGGTTGTTATCCAGGTTTATATCACTAAAAACAGGGTTGGTTGTGGTCATATTTCTATGTTCTATACTATCCTTCTTAGTGAAGGTGAAAAACATAAAATACCAAAACTCTATAATCCCACAGAAGATTTTCTATCTCTTTATAATCCCATATCACATCCAGACCCTCTCACAAACTTGGATTTACAATCACCTAGTTCTTAATCACATAAAAAACTAGATTCCATCTCACTCTTGGAAGTACGTCTACTAATTCTATAACATCACATCATGTGCACAATCTCAATCATTGATGTTCGAGAATAGGGTTCAACATTCTAACACATTAAAGGCATATTATGATAAATTCAACCATCTCACTCACATATGACATTGTTTCATCTTTAATAAACTATATGAATCATTTTTAGAAATTATTAACACAATTTCAGTCATTTTGAGGAAATACCAATCAAAGTACACACCATCTCAATGATTATTTTCAATGAAATCAAACATAATTAGGGATTTATCTCTATCTTTAATTCCTCTCTATTTCTATATTACGCAATGTTGGTGAAAAACACTATATCCATCACCCACAAAAGATTTTTACTCTTATAACAAGAATAATCACACACGTGTTACATAAGTAACAAAAAATATCAACCACAACATTTTAAACATCTAAGCACAAAAAATCACAACCCTCGTCCAACCTATCAAATTTTAATGCCAATATTCACACCCATCGGGAATGCACTCATTTCCACCAAACCATTTATATAATTACACATCAGTATAAGATCATATTTGTAACCCCATGATGAATCCCTTGGACATAACCTCACATTTACCCAATCCTCAGAAGGTAAGGTTGAGCCTATATCCTGAGAAGCGTCCCATCTTTTTATGATACCATAAGGACCAATTGATGTTATCTCATTATATACAGGTATAAACCTCAATATATATATATATATATATAACCCAAAGCCCATAAATTTTAATTATATCTTATATATAATGGGAGACTTCTCAATATATATCCCATAAAAATCACATATTCATTAAAATATACTAATCCTTGAATTGATCATTAGGATTATATCACTCACCAAGAGACCCTCTACAATCAGTTGGGAACTAATTGTGAAACATGAGATGCAGAACCTTCCTGTTGGTCATACATTGTGAATATCAATATATATCAACTTAAATAACCCTAGTTATAGACTTGGTAAATTATCGCAACTCATGTTAATTTCCAAGAACACTAAGAGGTCTCTCTCTTAGTAAAAAAATTCTATAAATTTATGAAGACATAGTCTCTAGGTGATCCAAATTTATGTAAATATTAAGGATACATTATTTAAATCAAATAAGGCACAATTCCATAATGTTTATTCTTTGTAGAATAATGTATGTCCTTTTGTTGTTGTCAACCTCATAAAATTCATGAATTTATAAACAACCATGCCTAAAAGAAAAATATTAAATTATATTAACTAAACCACCTACCCATGTTTAGTAGTTACCACATAATACAAGCTTCATTGATAATCATCCAAGACCATTTATTCCTTTAAAGAGTTTTTACCACCACCTAATGTTCAATATCATTTTATACACTATAAAAAAGGTAAAACTTTATAAATAATTATTTAATTTATTAAAATGGGTAAATTTTGATGGAAAACACATCTAGCTCCATTATTGAATCAAAATATCAAAAATATACCTATAGATTGTCTATAATGAACACTTAAAACCATTAAGAGGAAAATACCAATCATCAGAAACTTGGTTTATAACATATTTCATCCATTATATTAAAATCCCAAAATAAATTCACCTGGTCACGTACATTCAATGTTAAATTTATTGAAAACGTGAATATGTCATCATAAGAAATACTCTTCTAAATATATATGAATTCAATAATGATTTCTCCCAATTCATTTAAAATTAAGTGGAATTGATTCCAATTACAAAGAAATAATATCAATAAATCAATAGATATAGTGAAAATCATGAATAAAGAATGAAAATAATATTGAACCACATTTTCACTGTATAATACCAAAAAAACTCACCCCTAATCATAGGGTATTAATGGTCACGTTTTGGAGGGTTGGAATGAAATAAATTCCTCTATAATGTCCCTATCATTTTTAAATAGTGAAATACCAAAATTGGAGTATTATAGAATTAACACAACACACAATATTCAATATGGGTGATATTCTAAGTGTGAATTGGGTGTTTATGATGTGAGTACCCTCCACTGAAATATTCACAACAAGAATATATTTTTTCAAATTTATAATTTTGAATACATAAGAGTTCTTCCTTCGACAAACACAATTAATGACAAGAAGAAGGGTTCATGGTGTGAATTGCAACATGCTACTTAATATCATCCCATAGGTCACCCTGACCATTCACTAACTTCCACCTAAGAACCTGAACCACTAAAATGGCTTAAAACCATATATATAAACATTATTTAATGACTTCTAAATACATAATATCATAATTTGATTATTATATATAAAAACTCCTCAATAAAATAAACAAATATCAAATTCCACTTTAAATTCACAAACCATAATGATGTGGGTCACTATAATTTTCTAACACATTATGAAGTTAACATAATTATTCCTTTTTAATTATATGTGGTTAATTTATTTCTATTAACAAAATTATATTAATTGGAAGTCCAAGATATAATATTGATATTAAATAATAAAATTTGATGTCTATGGAACATCCAATTCTTTGTAGGGAATTAACAAGTCTATTTACATTATGATAAAAATTTATAAAATTATTCATTAATGTTTATGTATTGATTAATTATTTTTATATAACTATCAAATTTTAATAAAAAATAATAATATAAGACCATTTTTATGAATTTTATTTTATAAAAATATGTATTTTCTGGTAAGAAAATAATATTTATCATAGTTGATCAATGATAAAATATAATGATATTGTTTATTACCAAATGAATTTTTATTTATCCATTTGTGATAATACAATTTATCTTAAAAAGTGATATTATTCCAAGAAAACATGTTTTCTTTGGATTAATATATTTATTATTAAAAAATTGAAATCAACACTAATGATTAATGATTTTAATGGATGTTTTAAATAACATATTTAAGAAAATATATGGATATTAATCTAAAAGTGGTTAATATGATTGGAATGAAATTAGAATCCTTTTTATCATCAAAAATTTATTTTTTTGTTATAATTTTTTGTTCTAGTTATTTATAAAGATATTATAATTAGACTCTTCCATATATAGAAGTTATGTATTTAAAAAAAATATTTGATAATTAGAATCAGAGTTATTAATAATATCTGAAAATATTAATTTAATATTAATCTATAATGATCATTGTAGAATTAATTTTATCATGATAGGGGTTTATGTGTTTATCAATGGTTTTAGAAGTACATATATGGTTTAAAATAAAACAAAACACATATGTATAACACATTGAATGATTTTATTTCCAAAAATCATCATATATTAATAAAACATTTTAAATATTTTATCTACATTACATGATTAATAATCATATTATATAACAAATATTCAATTATTTTATTTTTACTCTACCCTACAAACATCCTAGAGGTACTAGACTCAATTTAAGTGTTTCTTAGAAAGGATCATGGTGTATTCTATGGGAAGAAACCAAATGAAGAGGAAATTATCTTATTAATAATTTCAAGTTTAATTCGATCATTTAATCCTCTAATTTTTATAAAGAAATATAAAAATGATTTAAAAATTAAATTTACTATATTTAATAATTGTTATATTGAACATAAAGCACTATTATATATCTATTATTGAAATAAAAAATTAAAATATAGAGCATGATTTCGTTTGGACTACCATCTCCATAAAGTGATGTATTTTATTTTTCATAATTTTTTCATAATTCTGGTTATATACATTAATTTAAAATATGTTTTTTAATAAATAATTATGATTATATATAGATAATTATTAATCTAAATTATTACCCTCCCAAACATTTGAAAACAACAATGTCATTTGTGCATACTTGTAGACATCCACCTCCACTATGCGATGGGATTAATTTTCCATTTTATCAAAACATGTTTGATAATAAACATTTATTTAAATAATATATAATATGATTATGATAAATTATTATTATTTAATTATGTATTAATTTTTACCCTTAATTCAATCCATCCATTACAAATTGACGTAACCCATCGTGCGTACATGAAAACTATGGTCACCATGAAGTAATTTAATTTGTCTTCCATCACATCAGTTTATGAGTTGTTATTAAATTTTTATATAATAAATAAATATGATAATTATGTAATTATAAAAAAAAATTAAGTTGAAATACTGTCCATGATATAATGACTGAAACCATTAAACATAAACATGCACAGGGAACAGAAGAGTTAACACATTAATATTTATTTTTACCAAGAATTTTTAATACTTTGTAATTAAAAATTATAGAATAATTATATGATTTAATATAAGTATTAATATAATTTTATTACTGATGTAACATAAATAAAAATTTATTTTGGCTGTGTTTCAGATCATGATTGAATAATTTCATCCCATAAGGTAATTGTTTTGTTGTAATGTCATTTCCTTAAAGGATTTCCTACGAACAATTTCCAATAAGGGGAATTATATTATCCATAAATTAAAAATAATATATATTTTATTAAACAATGTTTATTTGTATTTATTTATTATTTTCCATTCATTCTAATCTCGTTGGTATATATGACCAATGAGAATGAATTTTTAATAATATTCATCTTTATTTCTGATATTTGGTGAGTAATATTCCTCATTTATTTTCATGTTCTTAAAATTAATTTATTGATGTATTTAAAATAAATTAAAATAAATTAAAATTTATATTTCTATAAATCATAAATTATTTTGAATTTAATTAAATTAACCCTTTAAATGGGTTTTCAAATGACATCATTTTGAATTTTTACAAATATTTAATGATTTTTTAAGATATATGTTATGAACCAATTTTCAATATGATATTTATTTCATTAAAAATAAATATATATTTATAGAATTTAGTATTTTTATAGAGAAAACTTATTCCTATTTTGATAGTAATTTTAATTTTGAATAGATTACAATCAATAGATGATTTCTAATGATTTTCAAAACATTTTTAAAATCATTTTTCGTACAATATATTTTTACTATTTATCAAAATCTATAATGTATTTTTATTCTTATATTTTTCCAAGTCTTATGAAACCATCCATTTTCTCTCCCTGGTTTTCCTAGAGTGATATTTTTTATTTCTAATTTCATAAAACTACTTAATTTCACATGGGTTAATTATTCTAACATAATATTATAAATTCTATAATGAACATAGAGATCACTAATGTTTTGTAAATAAATGTTATGAGTTCTCTTGGAATTATATAGAATAATAATGAAATTTATAATGATTTATATCATATGTGACAATATAACATAGATTAGAGAGTTATATGATTATAGTAAAGGACTCTGGAAACTATGATATCATAAAAAATAACCTATAAATACATAAATAATGTGAATGGGGAGAGAACCAAATAAAATATCACACTATGTTAAATATGATACCCTTGATAGTGTTATATGTATAATGAAATTTATTTTCTATTCTCATATGTTTTACAAAAGCTTATTTCTTATTAATATGACATTATTTTATAGATGATTATTGATTATTGATAATTATTCAAAATGTTCATACATGTATTTTATTAGGATTGTGAATTTTGAATTACTCATTATTTGTCATGTATTATATGTTGTGTTTTTTGTATGTTATTTTCTTATTAAAATAACCCCTTTTATTGTCATATGATAACATATGATAATCTATTAATATACATAAGGATTACCTTTTCTAAGAATCTATAATCTCCCATTTTTATTTTCCCATTTCTATCATTTATGAATAATTGTTTTATATAGGGATTGTAAAGTAATGTTTCTACATGAGAAGATATATATTGGATATATTGAATGTCATCCAAGAAATAATAATATTATTTACATAGAAATTTAATATAATAAAAAAATAATTTTTTGGGGAGTGTATAGTTATGTTTATTATGAAATATTAAAATAAAATTTTCCAATCATTATTTATTCATTTCAAAGATATAAATTTAATGAATTGAATAATGATTTAGTTATTTTTTACATTATATTATATAGAAAACAAGTTTACTGTGTAATAAAACATATTATGAAAAAAGTAACATATGATAAATCTATCATTTTATGGATGATAAAATGATGACATAATTTATGACATAATTTGAATTATATTAATGATCATGTTGTTTCTATCATGTATTAATAATTCTTGATTCTCATAATATTCTTTTTGGTTACTATCAATGGAAGTATCCAAATAGAATCATTTTAAAAATGATATAGATAGTTCAATTATTTTAATCATGGGAAATCAAATACAATGGATGTCAGAATGAAAAATATAATTCCATTTCTCACAAGACACCATCTGGTTATAAATTACAGTGTGCTTATAAATATAAAAAGGATCGAGTAAATTTCCATTGTGTCTATCAATAGTAATTAACCATGTTATTTTTGTAGCTTCTTTGATATATTATTTATCATGAATTTGATCTATATAATGGAAAATATATTACCCTTTCTCCATAGATCATATAATGTAGAATTATGTATATAATATTATTATTTTGATGATTAATTTGATAAAATATGGACATTTATTAAGAACATGGTAAAAATGAAGAGTTTGATACCAAGAAATTGAATGAGTTTATGTGGGTATTTTCAATATGTGTATTCCTAAAACATTTTTCACAAGAATGTAAAGGATACTATTTGTGATATATTGATGGATAATTAATCCATCAATACCTATAAAATATATTATACATCAATTTCAATCTATTCTTCTAGTTTTATCATCCACCCTAAAAGAAATGATGATGGGTTATTTATTGTTTTAAAACCTAGAATTTTTACAACGTTATACATAAAAAACCATAGTAGTCATGATGGAATAAGTATATAAGATATTATGGTATAAATGGGGAGTAGATCCCCCATTAATAGTATTGATTTAAATTCAAGAAATAACATGTTGATCTAATCATAATTCATATAATAAAAATCATGGAGAAAATAAAATTATCACATCATTAATTTGAATGTGTGGACTAAAGCATAGAGGTAATTCCATTCTCGTTACATGAAATTTTTTTATTTGTTTTAAACATTTACATTGAGAAATTGAATACTAATGTGATATTAATAATTCATGCCATGAAATTAATTGGGAGATATCTCATCTAAATGAACTACCCATTTTCAAATGTGATTTTTTAAGTATAAAGAATATACCAATAAGTTCACAACCCAAAGGGTTAATGAAAACAATCCATATAAATCACAACTAATGGAAATTTAAATATAAATAAAATATTTGATGGTAACCACAAATATGGACTATATAAATTATTTTTTAAATTTTATATTGATCATTCACTCTTAAATGGAAAATGACTTTAGTGTATTCCTTGATCAGTTTATGGTAGTATTTAAAGTTAATATTATTATATATTCAATAAATAGGCTATAATCATAAAGAGAATTTTAGGATTCTGTTCCATATCATGAAGAATGAACACCCATGCTATATATTTATCATGTGTGAATTTTGGATACAAAATGAATGTATCATGAATCTTTTAATACTATGTCGTCATTAATCCCTAGACCATTTGAAAACAGTTATTAAATAGGGTCATTGGAAATAAATAGTGATTAAAATCCATAGATTTATATTGACTAAAAGATATTAAAGATTACTGGTGATAATTTTTTGAGGCTTTCAAATATAGAAAATAAATGTAAATAAAATTCATCATATTCCATTAGAAATAAATATTAAAAAAATTCACGGGGATAAAGATAAGGATGGTTACTGAACTAATGCATACACTACCCTATATTGGAGATTGTGATTTTTCAAATAAAATAGGCATTCATAATATATATGGTGAAATGTGTGGTATATATTCAGATAATAAAATACTGAATTATGTATTCATGTAGAATGACATGAATATTTGTAAAAGGATATTTTTGAAGTTGAATATCCATTATTACTTCTCAATACATTACCATAATGGGAAGGTGAAAATTGTGGATTATTCTATTAGTCAAAAGGGTCATTCTAATTTTTCCATGAAATGGATTGAATGATATAAAATATATATGGTTTGATAGAGGATATACCTTGAAATAATAAGTGAAAGAGATAGATCATATCTTTCTTCGATGGATGTTCATCTATCCATGATTATGATGATTATATAAGTGTAAAAGAATGTTGAAAATCTAAAAATAATGGTCATTAATTTTTTAGAGATTTACAATTTTCTATGATGGAATGATTATATTTATGTACAATATATATTTCATGGCAATTCAAAAATGATATAATGAGTTATTGGATGAAGCACAAATTGTATCATTCTCTACACATCATTGAGGCGTGAAGATGTATTGTGATCTAACTGTGAATATTAGTTATCTCAAAATGACTAGGGATATTTGGGTTATATATCTAAATTCCTAGAATTCAAGATAGTTATGGATGTTAGACTTTTTTTATTTTTATGAAATAACAATTATCCATTCTGAAATATAAATAGGAAAAACAGGAAATATTTTTTCATATAACTCCTCGTGATATCTAATCTCCATAACACTATTTTGGTTATAGTTAATAATTATATTAAGTAAGAACATTTTTTAAATTTTTAAATGATTTTGATATGGATTATATGTCTAATAAAATCATTATGGTGGTGGTAATGATGAATTAGAATATCAGTCTATTGTTTCTGAGGTGGATATAAGGTTTACCTCACTGATCGAGAAATTATTCATAAATCCTTGAATAGAGAGTTAATATACAACATTACTTTTATACCTCTATAAAATAGTCATTATGATAGGGCCATTTAAACCATATATGACATCATTAGATAATTTTCTATATATACAAAAGTATTTTAGGATCCTCACCTTCCACTGGTCAAATTTTCATTCAACAATGGATTTTACTATATCATTATGATGGATCCTTATGAATACCTATATTTAAAGAATTTTTTAACTCATTTATTTTGGGATTATATGTAAAAACTAAATATAATCGGTAATGGGAAAGTTGTGTAAATTATATTGAATGTTTGTGTTATTTCATTGCTTGTCATGGTAGAATTAGTAGGCTGAATACCTAGGTTGGCAGTTATTATAGTTGTTGATTGTTCAATGTTTTACATATAGTATTCCAGTAAAAAATACTTATTAATATTTTGTGAAATTTTTACACATTGGGATGCTAAGAAAAAAATATATAATCCCAATTGCGATTTTTGATCATATTATTATAGTATCCAATCGATTGTTTCTTCCCCAAGACCCCTCTTATATTCACGATGTGTTCCATGTATCTATTTTGAGAAATTTCATACCTAATCCATCACATTTACTAAAATAAATTGTCATACCACTAGATAGTGATAATTATTATGAGTATTAAACAATAAAGATTATTAAAAATTGATATAATGTGATACAAAACAAGACTACTCATCTAATCAATTTTTTAGTGAATCCATACATCGGAGGATGATACATCGGAATTTGAGGATGTGTTGGGGTAAAATTACCGTTATTTGTTTATATTAATGTAATTGAATTAGGATGCTAAAAATTATTATATGTGTGTAGAACCTAAAACAATTATATATTATATCATATATTTATCCTTAATCTGATGTGTTTGATAGATTTATTTAAATGAAACATCTTGCTTAGATAAACCTTGATATTCTATTGAATTACAGTTATTATTATTATTATCAAATTTGATGATTATCACATATCCAACATATTATAATAAATTAATATGAATAACCTAATAAAAGCAAATATTAATATATATTTTATGTAATGAAAAATTATTTACTAATTCTTATTAAATAAATAATGTAATTTTAATAATAAGATTAAAATTTAATTGGACCTATTTTTTTCCAAATTTATACATTTTATTATTATATATGTTTATAATATTAAAAAAAATTATCATTACTATTAAATGATGAAATAAATTTATAATATATATATAGATTAATAATCATTTATAAATATAAAATAAAATAATTTGATGGTAAAAGTGCTATTTTGAAATTTGTTTTTATTCTTCACAATGTATTCTATCATAATAAATTAAAATTTTCACTTTTTATAAGTAATTGTATTCAAATATTGGGATAATATATTCAATATAATATATTAATTTTTTTAAAATGTATGATATGAGTAATAAAATAGGTATTATTATGAAAAAAATATTTCTTGAAATAAAAGATTTAACATGTTTTCTGTGATAATATTAAAATTAATTTTTTCCATTTATATTAAATTAATAATTTTAAATATATTTTAAATATGGAATATAAATTATCAATATTAGAAAACTATGGTACCTTACTTTTTAACAATATTGAATAATTAACTTTTGAAACATCTTTTCTAATGGCATGGGTAAAAAGTGTTAAAAGAGTGGATAAACAAAGACATACAAAATATAAAAACAAAAAACAATTCCTTAAATCGCCTAAAATGATTAGATTTAAAAAATATACTTATTTTATTTAGATAAATGTATACTATGGGCCATATAAAATTATTAACCCAAAAACTTTAAAATAACATTTCATTTAATTACATTTCTTCTATCGACATTATATGGACCCCGCATTGAACGTAAAATTTTCAGGTTATTTTAAAATATAATTTACATTATTTCATTTCATATGATCTTTTAAGATTTTATATTTATATAGGTAGGATATAAATCTAAAATATTAATCATATATATTAAATTTTGGTCACTTCAACATTTAATTAGTTTTTAAATGAAAACCCATTTTTCTTTTAATGAAATATATTTATGATTTTTATATTGACCTCTTTATTTTACCTAATAATCCTTAAATAAATATGAAAAACACTCTAAAACATGAAACGAGAACAAAAATCTCAATAAGGGATATAAAATAATAAATATATAAGTTTAGTGAATATATTGAAATGATATAAATATCATTTTCTTAAAAACATTTCTTTTATCTAAAATAATCTATTTTCATTAAACTATTCCTTATGATAAGAAATATAATGTAAAAATTATTAAAATCATATTTACAAGAATATAATATTTATTTATGTTCCTTGTGGAATCTTCATCACAAAACTATTAAACACCAATTATAATTTGTACAACCATATGACCGAATTGAAATATTATTCTTTGGAGAACATAATCATTAACTAATTCATTTTGGTGTTATTTGGGTGAACCCATCATATAATATATATAGGGAACATCTGGTGTTGTCTAGGTACACCATTCCTAAAATCAATATTGGGATAAACTATGAGATATAATAAGGCTCAACAATTTTTTAAAAAAAATTTTGGGACCATATCATGAATAAAACAATTAAATACTTTTTTTAACTTGTATGAAAAATCACTTTTAGATATAGAAACATTCTTTCTATTTAAAATATATTTTTCATAGAATAATTAACCAAATAAAGTTACGGTGGGTTTTTTTATCTTCTATTAACATGAAATATTATAAATGTTTAAAGACTTCTTATAATAGTTAATGTGGTCGTAAAACTCATTGACATCAACTATATATATATATAACATTAATTTATTTCTTTTGTAGTTAAAGTTAAAAATTATATTAAAATAATCCTTTTGAAGACCTTTGAAAAAATAGCATAAAATTACATTTATAGTTATTTTATGTTGAGAGAATTACATTCATAAAATAATATACAAAACATGTACATGGGAGAGAAATTTTTTTAAACAAATCATTATAAATTTTAAAAAAGGATTTAACTTCATGATACACTTTCCTTGAGTCTGAATTATCATGTATGGTATTTTATAATCCCAAATAATAAATGTATGTTAATTTTTTACTTTATTTAGAACATTTTAAATGTTTTTTATTCCATTTATTTCAATTAATAATTTTCCAAATATAATTTTTTCATTATTTATATTCACAATAGAAATTTTTATGATATTCGGCTGATACGTCCAAAAAGGATTTGGGAGGATGACTATGGTCAATGAAGTCCTTACCTCACCAGCATTAAAATAAGCTTTAAAACATAATTATCATTTCTAAATGTTAATTAAAATTTTAAATGAAACAATTCATTCTGTTAATGAAAAATTATATACCGTACAATTGTGGGGATGGTAATTCATACATATACATGAGTAATACATCCATTTTCAATGATCATTATTAAAAGTTGTAAAGTATTATTTTATATTTATGGAATTATCAAAAAATAATAAATATTATATTATATCTTTTAATATACTTATATATATATTTAATGATATATGGTGATGAAAATGAATCACATCGCATTATGGAGTTGTTAATCTACATATACGCACCAATAGGGATATAATTTTTCAAATATTGGAAGAGTAAAAATTTAAATAATAAATTAACATATAAATATGTTAAATATATTATGATTATAACATATATACTTAAATTTCATAAATATTACCTAATATGATATTAGGAGACCGATAATTAATTACGTTGGTTAATGAGGCAGTCTTCCACTTTACAGAGGATTGTTTGTTTAATTTCCCATTTTATGGAAGAGGATATAGATTTTAGTTTTTCTATTCACAAATAAATACCTATGTTAATGTATGATATGTCTGTAATTACATCATCATGGATAATAAATATTTTTAAGAGGGCGAATAAAAAATATAACAAATAACACTCGACAAAGAATGATACATCTTCTTTAGAGAATATATTATGGTTTACACTAAATTCATTTATCGGTTGGTTTTTTGTTATAAATGCCTATAAGTTGTTAGGAGGGATGTAATTTATGGAATTTTATTGAGATTATCAGAAAAAGAAGTTTCTGTATTGTGATACAATGAGAAGAAAATGATCCCTGTTGTAATAAAGTATATGGAATGTCTTGGAATTTTTAAAAATATTAAAATAATATAAAGTAATTGTAAATTATAAAATGTTTTTACTATGTTGTGATCCTTATCATTTGATTTTAATACCTCATTTAACCCTTTCATACTTATCATTACAATAAGTATTGTTACTATTTGAGAGATGATATAGTTACTATAAATGGAGAAATTTCCCATAAATAGAAGATGAGTTATATTTTCAATCTTATCCTACCCTAATGGGGGAATATAATATTTTAATAAATTATATATCATTTAAAATTTATTGTTTAATATATAATATCATTAATGTTAATTTGTATGACTATTCATTACATTGAGATTAATAACCTCAAAACAAACATGAAGTTACAGAAATATATTTGATTACATACATAAAACATTATATTCATATATAATGTTTATGGATCACATTACTTATACAATATTATATAACATTAAATTTTCATAATATAATTTATTTGATTGTTCCATTAATTGAATAAATATAGTCATCAATGTGTAAGAATTTAAGGAAATTATTTCAAAGCTAAAAATAATAAATAAATTTACATTATAAATATAATTAATTTAAAATTAATAATACTATTTATAATTGAACATATCCTTTAGTTATTAACATATTAAATATATTATTGTTTTCATAAACAAGAGTTTGAAATTTTTTGTCTTTTAATTAAATTAATTATAATATTGTTTATAATAAAAACCAAACAGAAACGAAAAGATATACATTTGAACATTGTATGAATATGGACTAAATATTTTTCTTCAAATAAATATTAATAAATAATTATGGTACTTGTATATCCCATATAATTTTATTCATAACTTCAATTAGATGATTTACCCATTATTATGGTAGAAAATTTACTAAGCATACTATTCATGTTGAATAAAAATAAAATTCATCTATTTAATAAATTTTTACACACTAATTATAAATATGGATTTCATTTTTAAAGATTCATTCAATATAATATAAATAGTAGAATTAAAATTTCCACTATGAAATGGTAATAAAACCTTATTTAAATAATAATACCCATTTTATTATATAAGTTTTTGATACACGATTTTTCATTAAAATTCAACTGAAAACAAATTTTCTTCACTTTATATCTATTTTATTTAATAAAAATATGAAACTCATAAAAAAATGATATTTAAATTTTTAAATAATTTAAAATTAATAAAATTATCAATCTCAGAATTTTTTTTCACAATTAATTAAAAAACAAATCATTTCAAATAATTCACCTCATTTCATCGTAATGTAATTTTTATAAGTTGTTTATTAAAATTACATTTATTTTGTAAAATTTATATTAAATAATTGAAAAATTAAAATTTTAAATAATACCATATATGAAATCATTTTAATAAAAATATTTTCTTTTTAAATATTTTTACAATAAAATTATACAATGAATAAAAATATTTAATTAATGAATGTTATAAATATAAATATGATATTTTATATCATTAATAAGTATTTTAATTCATAGAACTTTTTTAAATATCTTCTTTCCAGTTTAATTCACTTATTAACAATGTAATGATGTCCTTACCATATAGTATTTTCAGATTCCCATGTTTCATCTTCAAAAATAAGGGTTATCTAATAGAATTACATGGTTAATTACATTGTTCCAAAAATCATTCCCTGTGAGGTCATGAATGCTAACAGTATATTTCTCATTTGGAATATTATCATATAACTCAACTAACTCACAGTTAAAATTATGATATGAATCTTCCACATATATTCATAAGATCGAAACATGTAAAAAATTTGTATCTTGTATAAAATCGAATGTTAGGAAACCTGATAAGAAACTGAACCAACATTCTATATGATTTGAAATTTTCCACTAAACCATAAATATGGAATCCCCTTTCTACCAAAAAAAATTCTTTTCACTAAATAATACTTAACAAAAACATGGTCACATTTTATTAATAAAAGATCAATCCTACAGTTATCCACATAACATTTCCTAGAATTATAATCCATCCTTATTTACTACTGAATCATTTTCACCTCATATAAAAAATTTACAACAAGGTATGTTACCATCAGATTCCTTTCTCCCACATTATACCAAAAACCTAGATTTTGAAACCACATTCCATATAAATCCTCAATTTTACCATCTATATAGTAGAATGAAAAATATTATTATAATAAAACTCAAAAAAGATTGTTGGAAATACTAATATCTATTATAATCTAATAAATAATAACAAATCATAGAATCCAATGTATAAATAGTTTATTTAGAATATCAATCATATTGATAATGAAAATATGTGTTAAATTTAAATTTAGTACCCGAATATTTCAAAATTGTATTAAAAAATTATTAATTGAACTTGGGATTATTGTTGTATACAATGGAGATTGAAAATCCATTTAACCTTAATATATCATCCATATTATGTTTCCAATGTATCCCCAAAAAATATTATCTTTAAAAATGAACAATCATAGTTTTAGTAAATCTATAAACAATAACAAAAATTAAATTATTACCTCTAGATTACTTTGTATGTAAAACTAAAATATAAATTGAAACATTTTACCATTTCAAAATTGACACTAAAAAAGGATAAATCATCCCTTTTTTTAATTTTGTTCATCTTAAACATGTTGAAAGGTAAAATATTTCATTTGAAATTCAAAAATATCATTTATCGTTCAATGTAAAATGTAAAACTCATGAATGTATCTATATAAGTTAGTGCTATAGGGATGAATAGAAAATGATGAACTATTATCTTCACTCAACAATTTAGCATTAAACTGGGAATCATAAGGCACACATAAATTCATTAAAAATATCAAAACACCTTTATTGACAACATTAAATTCACTAAACATACTCTTCATAACCCAATATTACTTTTTTACATTACTCATGGTCTCCATTACGAACATGAATATTTCATTATATTATATTTTATTATAGTTACATCCTGAAGAAAAACTAGGAGGTTCCTATATCCACAACATCAAGTAATAATTAAAAAAATAATTAAGTAGTGGGTTGTGTTCCATTCATACCATGGATATTGTATCATTTTATTTTTGAATAAAAACATTATCTATATTGTTTGATTATAGAGGTTGATAATAAATCAGGAAATCATTACACTATATTTATCAATAAAAATCACAATAGAATATTTGAGATCATACAATGGATATTTTATGTCATTATGTTTTAATTTTTGTGAATCATACGAAATTTATTGATCATTATGTATTAGGACATGAAATATTCCCTTCGAATAATAATTTCTATAGATGACAGTCTCCCAATTATTATAGTTCAATGAAACAAAATGTAGAATTCTTTAATATTATTTTTTAATTACTAATATACACCTTCAAACTTTTTTTCATATGAATTTGACTGAATTTTTAGTTAACATAGTTAGTAAAAAAAGTCAATCATGAAATATTTCAACAAACGTTAAAGAGTGTCCTACTAATAGAAGAAATATACAAATAACTATTATATTACAAGGTCATGAACACAAATTCAAAAAAAATTAACATTATAAGGAAAAATATATATTCCAGGTTTTAAAATAATTAAACCACGAAAAAAACTCTATTACATCTAAAATTCACAGTAAATAAGTTTTACATATACCTTTTATTAATTTATGTATTGAAAATAATCCCTAGGTTATTTTTAAAAATCCTTATAACTTTTATAACATATATATATATATATTCAATAATAAAAAATCATGTAGAAATATTAAAGGAAAACTCAATTAATAAGATCCATAAATATAGTTGTTTCTATAGATAACCAAAAGGGAATATCTAGAAACTCATAACACTCATATCTAGTTGGAAATAAAATATTCATGATATATATATTTGATAACATAAAATAATTGTACCTCGGTGTCAGATTAATCATTCCAAAGTATTTTTCTCCCTCGAGATGATAAAACAAATCCTTAATATGGGAAGAATTTTAATTTTTATTAATAATGATGTTTTAAATGTTAAATAATTAATTTAATGTCTCCTAGATAATTTTTTCTTTTAAGAAATAATGGTGGACCCTAAGGTGAATACATGAACGAATAAATCCATTATTTATCAGATCATGTAATTCATTTTGGTATTGATAACTATCCACAATATATATTTGATAAGGATTAATTAAAAATTGTTTATCATCAAGAAAAAATTACATAGAATAATAAACCTCTAGCTCTGTAATAACACATGTTAAATCATTGCAAAAACATCCATATATTCATAGATTATTGGTACATCACTAACATCTATAGTTTCATTATTTTAAAAGATATGTGAAAAGTAACATTTAGTTCCTTATATAATAAATTTCGCAGATTCATGAGTTTATCATATATATAATGTAAATGAATAATATTTTCTTATCTCTCTAATCTATCTTACACAGAAAAAATGAAGTCCAAACGATAATCAAAATAATATCAAACCTCACCACGGGTAGTTCAACATGATTTTCAGGGAATACCATGACACTAATAAAAATAGAAGATTACTATAAATTATGGTTTTTTAATACATCCATTGAAGGTTTCATATATATGTTTTAGATTCTTTTCATAAGGTGATATTTTCAATATTATTTCAGTTTTCTATGAAATCAATGAAATTCAAATAGTGTATTTAAATAATTTGAATAAACAAGTATCATAGCAGTTAACACTTCATTAGAAGGACCTATATCAACCATTGTAGTAGAAAAATATTTTTACCCCCAATTATTATTTTGGACATGATGATTTCTATCCTATGTAAATAACCTGGGAAACATGTTATCATAATGAACTAAACAATTAAAACTAAAACACATCACTGATGGATGATATCAGTTACCCCATTATATGATTTTTTTAATACTATTTTCTTTGTAGTTATGATCCATGTTACCATAGCTAAAACAATAGTAACACTATCTAGAATTTTTCAGTCAATCCTAGTGATTCTCTGTAACATACTTATCATGATATGTGAAATAAATTTTTTTACCTTATGATTGTTTTGATGTATTTCTCCCATTTCCTTCCACACTCATATCACTATACATAATTTATCCTTGGAGAGTTCAATTTCTTCCATCTCAGAAGAATAAAAAAGATTCTCATACATTTTAAATTTCATGGAAGCCAATACCAATCAATATCATGGTTTCATTACTTCATAAAATAGATTAATATTACTATCAAAATCCAAGATAAAATCATGAACATATCTATCCATTATTCTAAAATAATCTTCATACGCAGCTATAGAATCATGATCTTTCTTTATCAATTCAAATAATTGATTATCCACCATGAGTAGAATAATATTAAAGAAATTATTTCTCATATACTAGATTCAATAATATTTAACATTCTATGGGATTAATGCAATCTATTTTTTTTTTGTTTTCATGACCAAAGACTACCATCAATTAGATTCAAATTCAAGATAATAAATAGAATAGGTTACCATGTGATTTTATGAAAACCACATGACATAATATATTATTTCCAATGGATTGATTATCCATTCATATATTAATGGTTCTGAAGATCCACCAAATGTCAGAGAGGGTTATTTTATGAACCGCTAAACTGTCATCAGGTTCTTAAATGGAATATTTTTCTAATACCTATAATGGATTGAAAACCCATTTAAATCATTATTAAATTAATTCATGATAGCATCTAAATAACCATTAATAATTCTTATCAATTAAAGTTACTAATTTGGACAGTTATTGTCACCATGGTTTCTTACAACTACAGCCTCCATGATTCCTCTAAAGAAAAACATTCTGAATAATCATATTTTATATAAAGAAACACATAAATATTTAAATTTATACCATTTCAACATAACCATTTGGTAAAATATATTATCATTATAATATTATAATTTTTCTAACTCCTAAAATTATCAAGATATTTCCTTTGATACCAAATTTATGAACAATGCCCTAAAATTTACTTATTCTAGTGATGATAGAAAAGAACTCATGAAATTTATTTATAAGAATATTTTAGGTTTATAATTTTTTATATTAAGTCCCTAAATATTACACAATAATCTCATATATTAAAGAGTTTACAATTATTATTAGTATCATTTTTTTCTCATAGAAAAATTATATTTAAAAATTATTATCTTTTTCTCTCTTGAAATGTAATCATATATTTGATCATGACCCCAAAATTTTCTTTTATAATCCATAAATTCTTTTGGAAAACATTTTAAAATGTTGTTTGAGAACAAAAATCACAGTAAACAAAACATTGCAATAAATTTGTTAATGCAATGAAAAAACTAAAATTCCATTAAAATTTTTTTTGAACAAATTTCATTTTATCCAAATATAGAATCATTATTCCTTTAAAGAGTTATTATAAAACCACTTGAAAACAAAATATTTCCCTGAAAACTATATAAAAATATTATAAAATTCATATTTATTTATTGGGACATGATTATCGTAAAACCTCTTCCAAAACCATTAAAATTGGATTAACCATACAGTTAACTTTCAATATAATTATTTAGGTAAAACAATCATTACCCAATTCATTAGATCACTCTCGAGGTCAAACAATTATAGTAACTATAATGGGACAAACTAGAAAAATCTAAAATCATAAATCATATAAGATATATCTTTCTAACCTATGAGCTATAATATGATTAGACACTTAATAAAAAATTTACATTGACCATTTGAAGAATGAAACACATGAAAAAACTATTTTAAAATTTAATAAAAAGACATTAGATATTAAAATTCTATTTTATTTTAAAATATAATTTTTTAAAAAATATAAATTATAAAAAAGAAATTTTTTTTGAAGAAAACATGAACTAATACAAATTGATAAAAATATAATATAATAGTTATGGATATAAAAACATTTTTTTATGTATATTAAAAAATAACATTACTTATTACATTTCTAATGAAATCCAAAATTTATATAAAATAATATCAATTTTAAAACATTTTAAAAATTGGAATAAAATTCCCTATAATGATATTTTTTACCATATAAAGGAAATTATAATTTAATTGTTAAAATATGAACCTTGAAGAGAATGATTTTGATAATAAATCATTACAACCCTTAAAATAAATAATTCAGTAAAAGTGTCTATTACTTTGAGGTTGAATCATTGCATATATTATTTATATTCTGGAATAAAAAAATTATTTTAGTTATATAATTTCATTAGAATCTTTTTTATTTTTGTTCTTATATTTATTTAAATTATTTTTATGTGATATTAAATTACATAATCATTTAAGTTCATGGTAGTGATTTTGAAAATTTTCAAAACATATGTCCAAAATACTATTGGTAGCATGAATATGGTGAAATAGGTCGTTAACATATAGAATAATACTAATTCTATAATAATTACTATAATACATAAAAAATTTAAATTGATCCATCAAACATTTTTACAAAAAAATTGAACTATATAACAATCATAGAGAAGAAAATCCATACCTAGTCATATGTAGTAATACGATTCTTCAAAATTTATCAAAGAAAAGGGTATATATTATTTTATTATTATATAATAATAGTAATTTAAAAAATATATAAATTAATTATTAAAATATATGTATATTTATCATTTATGTGATGTGGTGTTGAATATTAATCACATTGCTTCATAGACATGGTTTTCCACTCGCATGTAGGATTAAATTTATCATTATTTTGAAAATATAACTAAAAAATAGAATTTAATAATGTTAAATATTTCATTAATATCATAAATATATATATATAAATTAAATCCAAAATTTTTACCATATGTGAGAGATGGTGATGGAAAAATAACACATGGGTTCATGAGGCAATACTCGGTCACACAGACAATCGATGGATTTATTTAACATTTTGTGGAAGATTTTATAGATATATGTTGTGATAATAACATAAAAACCCATAATATTTGTAGGATATTTTTTATATTATTTCTAAATGGTTAAATAATTTTTGAAGGGGGTGGGTGAAGAAATAAAATAAAAACACTCAGCTACGAATAATACCTCTTTTTCAGGCCATTTGTTCGAGCCTTAAATTATTTCATGGTTGTTTTTCATATCAATATGTAAAATATAAAATGAAATAAGTAATGAGATGATGGTATTCTAGAAGGTATTTATTGAAAAAATGGATTTCATGTTTCATGAAATTATATGAAGTTCTATTTTATATGAGAGGGGATGGACTATCCTGAATAACTCAAAATACTAAATTATTATAATCTAAATTATTAGTAAAAAAAGAAAAAACTGATTTATATAGAATATATGATTACAATGTGTTGAAATATTCTTATAAAATATAATTTTCAAATGTTCTTAATTTTTTCCCATATTTTCGTTTTAACTGTACACTAATCCCTTTCTCACTTGTCATGACAACAAGGGTTATTACACATTGAGGGCCATGATAGTTATAATAAATTGAAAATTTTATTTAAATGGAACATGGTATATATTATAAATAATATAATAATATTATTTCCATATATAATATTTTATTAATTTAAAAAAAATTATAAACTATTATTTAATATAAATTATAATTAATTTATTTTTATTACAATTCACTAAACTGAATTTAATGACATCAATAAATAATTTGAAATTTGGAAAAAAATATTTTTATATATTCCAATAATTTTATTTTCATCTAAAAAATTCATAGACAACACTAATTATGTAAAATCATATTAATTTTAATTTTTTAATATCACTTAATTTATTTTTCAATAAAAAGAATAACTACTTCCCCATCCATTTAATGGAAATTAAGTTAATTATTTATGAAAAAAATTTGAAAATAAATTACCACTATAAATGTAAATAGTTTATATTTACTATAACTATTGATAAAAAATTATTCTCTATTTACTTCCATGTAATAAATAATAGACATATCTAAAATAATAGAGTGACATTTGTTTCTTATTAAATATAATATTATTGTGATTATAATCAAGTCCAAATGGAGAAGGTCCATATATTCAAAACATGAATGAATATGGGTGAAATATATTAATTTATTAAAATTTACTAATTTTTTAGGTTCACCTTATAGTTCTTATCATTTTATTTTTAATGTTTTTCCCATTTTAATGATTACTACATTAACAAAAATTACTAGGGTTAGAATTTTTATTTAGTAAATATAGAAGGAAAATATTTACAAAATTTTGACCCAATGATTACTAATATGGAATCAATTTTACAAATTTAATTTATATTAGTAATAAAACTTCTTTTACAATTAAACTTATAAAATTTGATAAAATAATTCTTTCAGAATAAATCATTTTTTCATGGAAAAATGTTATTATACTATATTAAATTATTGATTTAGTTTTTAACCCTAATTGGATTATATTAATATTATTTGAGGTAATTACATATTAATTCTCAAGAAAATATAATTTACATTATTAAAAAAAATAAAAATATTAATAAATAAATCCACCTTTTTCATTATTAGCTAAAAATAATTCTTTTCAAAAACAATTCTTCAGTTATTTATTACTTTATGATATTTAAAAAATAAAATTAATTTTTTCATGTTCTAATTTTAAAATTAAACTTATAAATAATACACTATATGAAAAGAAATTAATATAAATGTTTCTTTTTTAGAATAAAAAATTTTATAATAATTTTGTAATGAATATTACTATCTAATTCATGAATGATATATGTATAAATGTGGTAAACTATTTCATTAAATGGGTTGTTAAATGCCTAAATATTAAAAAAGAAAATCATGTACTCACTTCTCTATACCATAATTTCTTTCCAAATAGGTCTTTCCCAACCAAAATCCCTTTATTAATTTTCCCTTTTGATTCAAAGAATTCAAATTCGCTCCAAAAGACCATCTCATACGGATAAATTATTAAAGTCACGGTGGATAACTGAAAAAATTGGTAATTTACATTACTGATCTTTTTCTAGATTCGTTATTATTTAACATTCTACATATCTCGTATTTCCAAAATAACATGATGATAGTAGTATCTTAATTATAAATAATATTTTATTCTAATTTTTTAATAATCATCTATTTCTATCATATTAAATAGAAAATAAAATCAAAAGTCATGCAATCATATATAATATTATCTATATGGTGTGGTTATTTTTTTTATTTTTCATCACCATGACACATGGATTAAAATATTTATTGATTTAATATATATATATATATATATTATGATTATTAAATACATAATATTCATCAAATATTAAATATTATATTAATTAGTTAACTCTTTTATAATAGAAAATGATAACAACACTCATGAATTCATATTGAGTACCACCTCTAAGAAGAAAATTGAATTATTATTAATTTTATTATGACAAAGTTATTTACGATCAACTTGTTCGAACTATTTAAATATTTTTAGAGAATAAATTCCAATGAAATGTTATATTGATATTTGTTTCAGGAAAAAAATCTTCATTGCTAAATCTATGAATGTTTTTTAGAACATTGAAGTGCCAAAAGTCATCATCACTCATGATTATTCATTATTATATCTATGTTTTGAATGTAATGATTTATTTTTATATATAGGTGACATATTTGCCACTATAATAATTTTAAACAGGTGGAACACATAAAGGATTATCATAATAACATTTTTTAATTGAAGGGATGTCAATCATGAATTATTAAAATAATTGATATGAATAATAAATGTATTGGAAAGAGGATTCTAATGTAATTTATTAAAGGGAATTATTTAAGGATTGTAACAAGTTTCCAAAATATTGGAATTATAGAAGGTGTGAAATTATAGTGAATGTATCTTGAAGAAAAATCCTTGAAGCATAAACAAATAATGGATTAAAATAACCAATGTCAGGAAATACCCAACTATTCACTCATCAAATGAAAATCACTTTGGTGAAAACCAATAGTTATCCATGAAAAGTTAAATTTATATAATCCTTATCAATATAGGTTGAGTTTTCATATAAAGATTTATGAAATATTAAACATAACATATTATGGTGAAATGGTAGACAATTTGACAATGTGAATGAGGAGGATCATGTCAGAAATCCAAATATTATGATGATAGAAATAATGATCTGTAGTAAAAACCAAATGAACAATATCCACTAGATATACATATAGAAGGATAAATAAGAGATAAAAATAATAATTGTTCTAAATATCAATTTAAATTTTAGTTTTTTAGAATAAGATGGTGAAAGGCCATGTTAAGACTAAAAAAGATAGAATCATATGGATACCACTATAAAAATATGTATCAAAATTTATAATGTTTTAAACATTATTTAATGTATGAATTTGAGTTGGGGAAATGGTAGAACGCCAATGAGGATATTCAATACATAGACAAAACAAATATAGTTGAATCTAGAATAAATTTTCATTTATAAAAATTTAATTATTTCTATTAGGATAATATGTAAACTAAAATAGAAATATTCATATAAGCATTATCTTTGATTCTAACCATTATCATTTAATGGGTTTTATATTTTTTATTCTATGTTTTTAGTGACATTAGATGATATCAAATGATGATATCGATGGAATATATTAAATTTGGTTAGAACAGAAGATGATATTATGGAAATTTATAATTAAATCTAATTCATTCCCCATATCAGTCAAGGGATATAAGAGAGTATAAATGTGGTAGGATAATTTTGAAGGAAAATGGAACATTTTTAATAGGATATTGAGAGATATATAAATAATAGTTGAATAAAGGGAGTTTATGACTTAATTTAATATAATTTATTTTTGGATTGAAGGAGGAATGAATAACCATCATCAAACTGTTCCATAATTAGTTGAATTGAAATTAAATTGTTTCAAAAATTGATGATCCGAATGAATAATTTTAGAAACTAAATTCTAAAACAATATATATTGAGTAGATCCTAATTATCTATAATCCATATGAATTTTTAAGACTTTAAAGAACATTCTTGAATTTTTTTAATTATCTAGAAATTTTTTACACAATATAAGGAGATTTAATTTTATTTTTTAGGATGAATATACAATGGGGAAGATCATTCTAAAATGGTTAGAAATTTAAAATACTATTTAGAAAAGTCTATATATCTTTCTAATGAAGGATTTTTTTTAGGATGTATGACTAAAACTGAATGATTTTTTATAATTGTGTGTATTACTAATATATTTTTGAATTGTATATGATATTAGTGAATCTTGGATGAAGGTGTTGAATAACCAAAGTGGTTTACATTCTTAAAAGATACAATATTCACAAATATATGTGAGATCATTGATTCATAACATTCCCCTCTCTGTGATCCTATTGATCCATGGTATTTATATTGTATTAGGGGACCTTCTTACCACATTATTTCTAAGGAGAAAATTTTACACGAAATGGAGAATTTAAATTATATTAATATTAGATGGATGTTTATTATATATGGATGAAAATAACACCATATTTAGAATAAGATTATTCATTTCTGTTAATCACTTGTAATTCAAGTGAGAATTACTACAATAGTGATTTTTCCACCCAATGTTGATAGAGATACTATTAGTCATATATATTAGGGAAATAAATTTTAATATTGTAAATCAAAAAATTCGATCATTTCATTTTTATTAAATGGTTACATAAATATCATTGTTCTCTAAACTACTAATGAAATTTGTGTAAAATTGAGAAATATTTATAAAGGTAAAATAAATGTTAGAAAAGCCAATATACAACATTGCATAAGAAAATTAAAAGGAATAGGTTATATTGTTAATTAATATATTTATGAATATATTAAAAGGTATAGTGATTTTATAAAAAACATGCAATGCTATAGTGATAAAATTATTTGTTAACTCATTTTGGAATAAATGATGAAAAATATTCAGGATTTGTTTTATTAAAAAATATCTTCCATGAACGTAAGAGATGTTTTTATAGTAGACACATCAGAAAATATAAAACTATCCCATTATATAAGAAAATATAATTTATTAAATATAAATGAATAATATTAGATGTATTAATATGCAATTATAAATATAAAAAATTAATAATATAAGGTTATTATGTAATCTAATTAAACATATGTGGAATGTGAAGATAAATTCATGATTATTTTTTCTCTTCTATCAAAAAGGTTAAAAAAATATTATTTGTATGATCAATCTATTATGAATGTTCATGAATTTTCATGATCATAAAATCTTTTACTATAAAATTATATTATTAAAAAATAATAATCCAAAACATATGCAGATAATGAGAAGTTGTGAAAATAGAATTCTAATTAGAATAACAGGAAAATTTAATGTTATTTGAAATATAATATAATGAAAATATTGATGAATATGACTCATAATCATTTATATCTTTTACATAATGAGATAAATTTTCATTGGAAGGGGAAAATGTTATATTACACAAATTAGATGTAACTATGGAGATGTGAAAATTGAATTGAAATGGTTAATAAAGTATGTGTTGGAATCATGTATGGGGTAGGATAAAAAATACAAGAATGACAAAAAAATTAATTTAAGGATTAAAGTAGTATTATTGAATAAAAGGTTGAGATAAGAATGAAATAGTCAATATTTATTGTTGAGATTATGTATCGTAAATTTAAGACTACTGAGCATGAAAAAATAGTATCTGATCTTGATGAAACGTTTACTGTAAAAATAAGAAATAATTTTCAAGACAAAATCTATATTTTTAATAGATCAACATGAGTTGAATAATTGTATTTAATAATACGTTAAATCCATATGTGATAATAGATAATCATATCAAGATAGTGAAAAAAAGGATCAAGTAACTAATGAAAATCATCACCCACTAAAAATAGATCTATTGTGTGTAATAATAATTTTTTAGTATAATGAGGATCACTCCATAGAGAATAAAATAAATATATCAATAACAATAACGAATGATATTATCCAGGTATATAATTTCAACCAATAAAACATAAGTCTTATATATGGGAGAAACATCAATAAAAAATTTCATCATTGAATTATAATCTTGTTATGATGTCACATTTTGGACAGTGTCATTATTTTAGTGGAAGGTATTTCCAAAAATCCTTTTTTTGTTGTAATATATAGTTACTATGGAAATGTAAATAACCATTAGGTTGTCAGTGTTATTATATAAGGAAAAATTTAATGTATAAACTATCAAGAAACATTTCATCTTCCCATCTTCCCATGAAAATAAATTTTATTTTTTAATTGTGTTTTCTAATATGTATAAATTATTAATAAAACAAATATAATGATTAGAAGAATATACATCAAGGATACGTTCCTTATGATTTAAAATATATTTTTTCAATAAATAAAATTTCATTTGATGAGGATTCTACCATGAAATATCTTGGGAAGCCCCACAAAATGATTTGTTGATGAAAGAGTGCATTGTCCTCTAGCATAAATTGTGAAAAAGTAGAATGGAATCAATGGAATTTCCCATAAAATATTTTTTTATATATAATTATGTTGTATATAAAAAATTAACTAAATGATGAAAATAAAAAAATTATTATATTAATTTGAACCTTAAATAATGTTATTAAATATGTCAATTTTACAATGGGATTAAAAATTAAAAATGATTAATAAATATAAAAATTTTGGTTATTTTGATACAACATAATAACCTCAGTCCTGAAGAACACTATTGAAGTGAATCATAATATTAGTAAATAAATATTATACATTTGAATGAAATCATATATGAAGATGGATGAAAATAGAAGTTAATAAATAATAAAATAAATAAGTTGTACTTATAGAATGTTGGAAACCCAAATCACCATTATAAATCCTCTAATTTAAATATTAATCTTACCATTGGAATATAAATATGATAGTTATGAATATTAAGGTGAATTTTAGAATAGTATAATCACTTTTTTAGGTGTAATATAATATTTATTAATCCTATAAAATGAAAATATGCCATATTTATATGGATATACAATTAAATTATTGTTTAGTATAAGTGTTTTTTAATAAAACACATATGTTTTAGTTTTTTATTATAAAAAATATAATCATTTAAACGAAATTTCATATCAAAAAATGTTTATATAAATTAATATTATTTTATATTTTAATTAAAATATAAATTTATGAGGCCATAGATATTTTTTGAAGGTTAAAAAACTGATCATAATATAAAAATTGGTATTTTTCAAATAATTGATGAATTTAATTAGAAATTTACTTAAACATATTTATTAAAGTATTTTTAAAAAATGATTTATTTTTTATAATATAATCATAAAATATATAATGGTGAATTTTGGTTAGTTTTCTAAATTAGTTTTTTTGAATAGCTAACTAGTCTAAAATATGGTACATAAAATTATAATGTAAATATATGCTTTTTTGTGTAATGTATAACATAAGCACAAAATAATTAAAAATAAGATGAAACATTTATATTAAATAATAAAATTAATTATTGTTGATTGTAGTCATTCACTAAAATAATAAACTTATGAAAATAATTTTCAAAAACAACCCACTCCTTCCTATAGAAATACCACACCCACAAACCATTTTATTGAAAAATTAAAAGACTTGACTGTAAAGTCCGAATATTTTTAAAAATATTTTTTAAAAAATAAATTGAATCATTTTTATATTTTTCATTAAAAAAATGTTTATTTCTTTCCTTAAACACAAAATTGAGTTTAACATCCCTTACACACAACAATATGTTTTATTGAAATGTGTTATCTATTAAAATAATATTATTTTCAATTGATAGTTATGTTATAGCAATTTTAATGGTGGTTATGAATATAATTAACAGAATTATAAAAATATATAGTATAAAAATGTATATAAAATTAATTCTTATATAACCAATTCATTAAAAATTAAAATAAATGTCTATTTGAAAATAAAGGAAATCCCTCTTTGAAAATAATTTTATGCAAAAATATCGTTATAACTAAATAAAATAAACAATACTAATTTTTCTGAATGAATTTAATGAAATATATTTATAATATATTTAATATTCTTTTTAAAATTCACTTTTTGTTTTTTCAAGGAAAGAGATAAAATAAATCGAATGTTTCCTTTAAAAATAATATTTTACAGAAAAAGTTATTGTGTCCCATTTTTGAGTATTATTTTTAAAGTGTTTTTTATTGTTTTTTAAAATTTATTTGAAAAATGAAATATAAAATTTTTAATTATTCATCTAAAAATTACATTCATGTGACATTTTGATAATTTCTAGAAAGGATTAATAATTTTGATAAATATTGAAAAATATTTAATTTTAATTGATAAAAGAATTTTTGTATAATTTATTATTATTGATAAAAATTATTTTCAGTTTATTATTAATTATAATTAATTAATATATATATTAAATGAATTTATTTCATTGAGATCATTTTCATGCTGAATTTCGATATTAAATGATTGTATACATTTGAACATTTTCTCTTGGAAAATCTATGTTATCGCCACGTCTGTGGGATTAATTTTAAATTAAAATTATAAAATTATATGAATTTAATTAGTAATATGGTATTAAGTATTTCAAATCATTATTATTTATGTTCTCTAATAATTTAAATATATTTTTTTCACAAATATGAATATTGAAAACTTTGAAAATTAATTACCATAGATGAAGAAACAATGGGTTTACCCTGGGCTTAAAAAATTATTAGTGTTAAAATAAAAAAAAATATTTGAATAAATATATTTTATGGAAATATTTAGATCTTATAGTGTATAATATTAAATAAAAATCTATTTTATAGGATTATGGAAGGTGAAAAACATGGTACACGTTTTCTTTTAAAAAAATATGTATTCCACTCACCTCACTTAAAGATGGCCCCCACTCCTCCATTATCCACACCACAAAACCTTTTTGGGTAAAATAATTCATTCCAAAATAATATAATAACATCACTAATGTCATTCTTAAAGCCTTATTTTAAGTATAAATTTATCATTTTACGGATTTTGGTCCAATCCAAGGGAGGTTTCCAGAATAATAGATTACATTCTTCCAAAAGCATTTTTATTTTATTTATTACTCAAGCTCAATTAATTATTACTAAAAATATATATAAAATATTTAAAATATCCACTCTATTCATATGGATTTACATTACTATAATAAAATAAAAACATCTCCACTTCCATAAAATGGTTTTCAACATCATCATTCGTTTATACAACTAACTATCACCTCACGAATCGATGATATTAATTTTTCCATTAACACCTCTTACGATTGGTTATAGTGAAATATATAAATTATAATATATATATATATATATATATAATTATTATATATTTGGTGTCATTATATCATATATACATCTTTTACATTCAATCCTGCATGGGATATAATAATTTCACTCGTGTGTACGACAAATCACCACATCATGAATCGAAATGATTTGTTTTTCTCTAACACTTTACGTGGAAGATAATGAGCGAAAATTTAATAAATAAATGTAATATATATGACATAATTATCATAGTAATTAAATATTTATCATCATTAATGGATAATATTTAATTTTAATTATTACTTTTTTACTCATTGAAAGTTGATAATGTCATTCTTTACCTGAGGACTACCATATTAATGAAGAAATGCAACTCATATTTTCCTCACCACACCACATGGATGATATATATAATTATATTTAAATAAATAATATGATATATATATATATATGATTTTATTATCATTATATAAATATAAAATACTACTTACCTCATTTCAATAATGATTATTGAAAAATGTTAATATTAATCATGGGTGCCAACGACCTACCGTATCTTGGAATATAATGAGCATTGTCTAAAAAACTAACATTATTATTGGTTTTAAAAGTATAATTAATGTATAAATAATATAATTATGTAATTATTATTATTATTATTCAGATGATGAGATAATTAACAATGTAACAGGATGTGAAATAAAAAATCAAAATATATATCAAAAACCAATATTGTTTTTACTCAGAACAAGATTATAATAAGGAATTTGAAATAAAATGATAATGAATTGTCAGAATTATGTAAAATATAGTATACTAAATATAATTATGATTCAATAATATATGTTTAATAAATACAGAAACAAAAATATATATATATATATATATATATATATATTATTTGATATTAGAACTTGTACGAATCAATTCGAGACATAAGGTAAGTGATTTTTTTGTTAGTTTTTACTTACACGAGACACATTCCCTAATCAACACCCATTGATGTAAAATTGTTTTTATAATACCCATGAATATTTTTTATTATTCAACCAATTAAAATTATTTTTATTTAAATATACTTTGGAGTAACTCTATTTCAAAAGGATTACAATTCAAAACTTTCCAAAACGGTAATGTATTTTTATCTCAATTATCATTCTTTGAGTAATCTCATAATTTATGAAATTATATTTCTGAATGAGGTGTATACAAATAAAATTTGACATGTAATATCATTAATTTGTTTAAAATCATTATATTATCTGGTTTATTTAATTTTATTCTTTCTTAGGTATTAAGATTTATTTTTACCAAAGTGATAATTGATTTTTGATAAAATATCATCATTCATCAATATTGTTTATGATTATACTTATAATGATGATATATTATGATATATATTTAACTAAACTCATTATTTCTCTTATAATATAGTTATTTAATGATAATTCTTTTTTCCATAAATTCCTCTGACTTTAGGTAATCAAATGTTAATATGAATAAAAAAATAGATTATTTTTATCTTCAGTCGAAAACCATTTTTCTCCAAAACCATATTTTCTAAAAAAATTCCTAAATATTTTTAAATTATTAAAGTTATTTTTTAAAGATTACTTTAGCATTTATTTACTTCATTAATTTTTTTAAATGTATATTCATGTGTTATTCTAAATAGTGTCAGTTTTTGTTTTACCGAAATTGTGAAAGACATCCTTGTTTTAAAGTGGATGTCATGAATTGAATTTACCAATGTAATAAACATTATTTTCCTAAAATATAAAATTATATGTTATGAAGTTAATTTTAAAAAAATTATTTTAAAATTATTATATAAATTTTTAGTTATAAAAATATATATTCAATGAAATGTTATTTTCCTAAAAAAATGTTTCAAGTTATCATTGAAAATCATTCTCCATATAAAGTGATATCCATTGAGTATATATGTCATGCATGGACATGATTACATGTTAATTTTTTTTTTCATGAGCTTGATTAAATGTTCACCATGTTATTCATGAAACTAATTACATGTTTATGATGTTATGGGTGAACAAAATTACATGCTAAATTAGTTACGAATGAAGATGACTACATGCTCAATGTGTTATGTGTGGAAATATATTTTATTTATATAAAGTTAATATTGGATGCGGTTTCATGTCCATATGTTTATAAAAGGGATTTATTGTGATTCCATAACTTAATTAGGGACCCTATTTCAATTTATACATGATCAATGTGTTTTATGTATATGTATTAACCAAAAATATGTGTTTTATGCCAATGTTAGGATCTCATCAATAATTATCATTGATTAATTTATGATTCATTCCTTATGAAAATACAATTAATTATCCATTAATAAATACTATGATTTTTAATATTCATGGTAAGGTTTTAGAATTTTAAGATCATGTTTTCAATGGCTTATGTCAATGTATTGTTTACAAATCCCCATTGATTATCCTTATAGAGAATTTTAGCAAACCCTTTATTATGTTTCCTTTCCCCAGTTAGGAAAAATGAATTTTGTTAGGGTGTGTAAGTGATGAGTACAATAAGGGATGATCATTAAGTCATATGTTGAAGATCTATCACCATACTAGATTCTTTTTTATGTAGTCAGCAAAGACAAAAAAATATTTTCATCCTCAGGTGTGTGTTTGTGTAATGTATTGAATATTCAAATAAAATTATATAATATCTATATATAATAAAAATTGGTCAATATTTTAGGTATCATAGAAATATTTTAATTGTCCTTCTGAATCATGGATGAGAAATATTTTGTGATATCTCTAGAGAAGTTTGATAGAATAATTCAAGATTGCATTCAGTAAAATGTATCGTGTTTTTAGTAAATGTTAGATCCAATGGTCTCAATGAAATTATATCCTTGTATATGTACTAAAAGTTGATTTGGATCGTATATATAGTTCAATTAGTGTAATAACACTGAAAATGGTGCATTTATATAGACAGTAACATCACATGGTGAATGAAAACTGGACTTACTATATGCCTAGTATGACAGTTCTGGGAAACTTGATTAGAAATTTCACAAACTCATTATGATAAATCGTGAAGGATTTAAATAAATTTCGATTATGAATTAACTATGAGAAACAGAATGTTTCATTGATTAAGAATGATTTTTCACAATTTAGACACAATATAATATATTTATCTTGATTATGTGTTTCCCTACTATGATTATTGTTTCATACACTATGATTTTTGTTTGAGGTAAAGGATTTAACCTATAGTAACTATTATAATTTTTAATTTAATTAAGAATGATATTTTTTTTTCTACTTTTATACTGAATTTTATGATAGATAAAATGAAAAACCTCACTATTATTCTCACAAACCATTTTCAACTATGAATCCTGTAAAACATCAAAAAAAAGATAAGGATGTAACAACAATCTATTAAGTCCGTCATGACGAAACACCAATTATAATTCACGTGTTCTACCGATCTAATAATCACTATGTTATGGATCAGTACCTTGGAAATTATATTTTCAAATCTCTAGATTTTAAAACATGAAAAATCCATTTCAGATATATATAATTTTTACGGTGGGGTATATAAAAGGAATAATTATAAAAACTATTATACAATGTGATGTAATTGACTCCAAGAAGTGTTATTGGTATAGAAGATTATTTTTCCCTCAGTACATTCCTTACGTTCTTTATAAAAATATAGAGAAAAATTTCTTCAAGCAAAAGAAGAAGTATGATGAATCTATAGGTACATATGAAAAAAATATTACAAGACTTGTGAGGTACATTTTTATTATTATCATTTATCCTAAATCTAGGTATGATCGATTTCTCCTTAATTTAAATGAAAAAATTTTAAGAGCATTATCCAAATGTGAATGAATTATATGATGAAATTTTCCTATCTACACTAATTGTGTAATTGAAATTTGTAAACCATCTTGGATCAACTAATATAAAATGGAATATGAGGATCTCTTTAATTTATAATGATATATCGCATGAAGAGAAGAAAAAGGATCAAATTAATTCTTACTAAAACTGTTGGATATAGAACATAGGTGGTTACATGAAAGGATTAAGATGGTCAATTAAGTTTGGTATGACTTACCAAAAAGAAAATGAAAGTAAAATTACTATGAATAGGAAATTCATTGGAATTATTGGAGAGAAATCTCCAATAAATGAACCATACACACTTCAGTGATTCATGTGCATGGAGTTTGTGAATTATGTGAATCAATGCCACAATCAATGGTTATATTTAGATCATAAGAAAAAAACATATAATGAAAATTGGAAAAGGAAAATAGATTTCAATAATAATAGATGAAGTGAATCATGATAATTAGGGAATACATATCCTCCCCTTCCTAGTTGGCAATGTAAGGATAGATTATATATGAATGAGACTTATTAAAATATTATTATTCATCAATTAGTGTATATTAATGGGATAATATCCATATTCATGTATTTTTGAATAATGTAACGACATATTATTGTAATTGATTAGTGTATGATACCATGATAATACTGAAAATATATTTTGTATAAGAAAATGTCTTATTTAATGAATAATTGGTGAAATAAAATTAGGAATTGTAAATATATTAATATTTATCAATATCATTATGAGTTTATTAACATAAGGTTTATTAAATGTCTAATGTAATTGACCCCCCTTTTGAGGTTGTATGTGATGGGAGTTTATTAAGATTAATGATATTTTATGAAAATTTTATTAAAATAAATTTCCTTGGTTTTCTGTATATATTGGTGAAAAATTAATTTGTGGAGGAATGAATTGAAAATTTGTTGATTTATGATTAATGGTTTTGGTAACAAAAAAGGATTATATGATACTTTATTTTGAGTTAATTTGGGGTAAAAGTTGAACACAATAAGAATTCATCACATAGTGTTTTGACCAGATATACTATTTCCATAGATCTAATTTCTAGAATATACATTAAAGAAGTGCTACGTTTTCACATGGCACCACATAAAATTGTTTCTGATAGGGGTATGAAGTATAACTCTATTTTCTAGAAATGTATTCAACATTCTCATGATAGAGATTTGAGTATCAATATTGTCTATCATCATCAAATAAATGATCAGTATGAAGAAAAAATTATAAACCTAGATGAAATTATAAGATCATGTACTATCGATTTAAAATGTGGTTTGGATCAACACATATCCCAAGTTTTTTTTCTTTCAATAATAACTTTTACTCAATCATTAGATAAATCCTTATGAATACCATTATATAATAAAGTATAAATCTATAACATATTAGAATAAATTTAAATAAGGAAAACTATTGGGACCTAAGAAAATGAAATTGAAGAGAATCTTAGATCTATAAACAACACATAAAGAAAATGTTGAAAACAATATTATTAATATAATCTTGAATGTGATAAAAAATTTATAGTTGTTGTTATATTATTTGTATGAATTTATCAATGGAAGATATAAGATAAAAATAAGACCACGGTGTATCAGTCCTTTCAAAATTATTGATCATATTGGGATCGTAACTTATCATTTGAGGCTTCCAACAATACTCTATCAGATGCATGATGTGTTCTATGTATCACACCTGAGGAATAACATATATAACCCATTAATAAATATAGACCTTAATGTTTGTAATTTTGTAGCATGGAATTTCTTATATGGATCAACATACAAGGATTATAGGTTAAATAGATAAGGTAATATGAAATAAACACCACATACCCGATCAATTTTTTTTAGAAAATCCACTAGATTTAGTATGTTACTTAGGATCCTGAGAATGGAATATGGAATATGTATCCTTAGTTGTTGGTACCAATGTGACTAATTACAAAGGATAAATTCATTCGAATAGGGGTAGAAGGCAACATCATGAGGATTTGTGTATTTTTTCTAAAATAATTTAAACCATTTAGATCATTTTTGTATCATTTGACTCTAATTTTATGTTTCATTACATGCTATTAAATTTTTTTCTTATCTTATATAAAACACTGATTGTAACCAAAATGTTACATACTCTAAAAATATTATTATTTAAAATGATAGTTATTTCCTTTCCATTGTAATATATTTAATTGATAATAATAAAAAAATATGAACATATACAGTTTAAAAAAATATATAAAAAATTTATTGTTTTCCAAAAAAATATTTAATAAAAAATATATATATGATAATAATAAAAACATTTCTCTTAAAACAATTTTTCTGGAAACTAAATCATTTTACAGCAATAAATTAATTAAAATAACTTTTTTTAATTATTTTATTTATGTTTATATAGTCTATAGTCAATTAAATTTGTATCCTTCAACTTAACTACTTTCTCAAAAAGATATTAGTATAAATCCAATTTTATTCTCAAAAATATATTTTTCTAAAAAAAATTTGCAAACATTTTTTGGGAACCTATTTGTAAAAATAATTTTGGAAGCCTTTAAAAAAATCAGTATACCTTTTTTTCATTTTTTAAATGACCATTTTAAAAATAATCTTAGTGTGAATTATTTATAATTTTCTAATGGGATTAAATTAATTCATATATTGTGAAAAATAATGAATTTAATATGAAAAGGCAATATTAGTTTAAATTATGCATAAGGTAAAATATTAATTTTAATTTTTCTAAATATAAAAATAATTAAAAATTATATATATTAAATCATGTTGGGTCATTGGAATACATTCTATATTGAATATTTATATAAAATTGTTGTAATGTTTTAAAGATTATCCATTTTAAAACCCAAACATTCATCTCCTTTTTACGATTTATTTTGGACTCCAATTTTCAAATTCAGATAATTGATTTTGAAAAAATATATTTAATATTTTTAATAATAATTTTTTATATCATATAATAAATCGAACATAATTTTTGACCAAAATAAATAGGGAAATAAAATTAGTTACATCATTTAATGAATAAATGGGTTCCCCATGGAGTTAAACTAAAAAGTTAAAGATTAAAAGAAACTTATATGATGCCTAAAATATTTTTTTGAATATATATTTAGAACCTTTATTGTATATGTTTTTATAATACTCAATTTTGTAGCCAATTTTAATGATAATGATTTGGGTACATCTTTTTATTTGAAAAAAAATTATTTTTTTACCCCTCACCACACTTATAAAAAGATACCTTCACTCATACAATCTTCACACATTCAAACAATTTAGGTTCATAAAATCCATTCTAAAATAACATCCAAAAATGACCTCATATTATCTTACATGCATTATTTTTTAAATAAGTCCCTCCCATAAAGGGTTTTCATGCAAATTGAATGATACTTTTTGAAGATGAGGAAATGTTCATCAATGACTATTTTTATATTATTTATTTCACCAGATCCATTAATTCTTATTAGAAAATTATTATATAATAAATTATATATATTAAATACAATTTTATGGTTTTTTGTGATTTTATTGAAAAACAACCATATAAAATTCTAAAAAATGGGCTATAAAATCTTTATTCATTTGTACGGTGTACTACCACCTCATAAACTATGTCATTTATTTATTCCATTAACAACTTCCACATTGTTCATGATAATTTTTATAAATTATATATATAATAAATATAAAATAATTGTTACTATTTATTAATTATATCATATATTTTTTTACTTTTAATTCACTGTGGGATTCGATAATGTCGTTAATGAGTAAAACATACCACCACATTACGAAGCGATGTGATTAATTTTTAAAAAATGCCTTACATAGATGATAATTAGGAGAAGGATAAAAAATATATGTGATATAAATGATATAATTATGATATTAATATCCTATTTATGGTTATATTAAGATAATATATCATTATATATCCTACCTTTTTTACTCAAGGAATGATCATAACATCGTTCTTGTGTGTGTGTGGACTACTGCATTCACGAAGAAATGTGACCCTCTCTTTTCATCACCAAACCAAATGGCTGAAATTAATAAGTATTTTTAGACAAATAGTATGGTATATATGATATTTTTATCCTCATTTAAAGAAAAATTCTACATCACTCCTTTCTATAATGATATTTGAAAAAATGTAAACATTACTCATGTGTTTGTACGACCTTCTGTATCCATGATTATAACACGATTCACTTCTCGAAACAATATTTCATGATTGGTCAGAAAATTATAATTGATGAATAAATAGTATAAATATTTAATGATTATTATTATGGTAATGATGGAACCATGATAAAAAAAAGATGATTGAAAATAAAAAATCCAAATAGATATGAAAAAGCGGTGACTACCTAAAATAATATGTTAATAAGAAATTAGTTGTAAAAGAATAATAAATGACCATATAAAATAAATATACTGTAAAATATATATAGTTATGGTTCTATAATATATTTATGTTAATCTTATATTTATTATATAGGTGGTTTAAATGTGTTTGAAAGATGTGGAGACAATGTATAAGGGAATTCTATCTAATGTTTTTCTTCCGCGAGACACATGAAATTGTCAACAACTATTTAATTTATATGGTGTGTATAATTCCCATTAATTTATATTTTTATTTTTTGTGGAAAATTTATTCAGATTTATATATATATATATTTGTCTTATCTTTCATGACGATTATGGTTAAAAATTTATCAATGCAATATTGCTTTTTTGTCCTAATTTATCTTATTTAGTAAATATGTCATTTAACGTAGTAGTATTCACTAATGAAGTGTATATATAGACCATTTGACATGTCATATCATGAATTTATTTATTCTCATAATATGTAGTTTTTAATTTAATATTATAATTTCATGGGTCTTACGACTCAATGTTTCCAAAGTGGTATTTGTTTTATGATATAATTTTCATTTTCTATCAAGATTGTTTATGATTATGCTTCAAATGAAAGAAATATGATGATATATGTCTCATGAAAATCATGAATTTTATTATCCCTTAGTTATATCATGATAAAACGTGTTTTCACTTCATTTTTTTATCATTATGTACTAAATAGTTCAAAAGATACATTTTAGGAAAAAACATTTATTTCCCTCATCAGTCCAAAACCCTTTTCCTTAAAAACCATTTTTTTCCAAAAATTGATTACAAAAATATTTTAATACTAAAAAAAATATTTTAAAAATAATTTCATACAATTTTTTTTCTATTAAAATTATTTATTTTGAGTGACACCTATGTTATTTTCCGAACAATTCCTTTTTGGATTTTACCAAAACAAAGTAGTGCATGAAAAGAACATGTAGTCATCGCCATCAAACATACAGAGGATTCCAGTAAAGTAGTCGTCTCTGTCAAACCCATGGAGGATTCCAGCATGATAGTAGTTGTTGTCGAACCCACGGAGGATTCTAGTACAGTAGTCATCGATGTCGAACCCAGAGAGAATTCCTATACAGTAGTCGTCGCAAACGTAGCCAAATATAGGGTTCCCGCCCACAACACGCTCGATTCCCTGAGGGTCTGCCTCTCGAGCAAAGGGTTAATCACATAAACTATCACGAATTCTAGATTTAATGTACCCTGAAGTTATGTCTCGTCGAAATGAACCCAATACGACATACGGCGAATCAATCGGATGACCAGTCTGAGAGATGTTGACTTTTCTGTTCCAGGGGCCCAGTTTGAAACATGCTCATTCCATACCCGACCAATTTCCAATGTCCTCTAAAACTCACTTAGATTATCTCAAAAGTACTGCCACATCACGAGGGTCCCAGTTCCGCAGACAGTGGGTCGATCGGACATGCGGTCTTCATGATATTCACATTTAAGTTGAAACGGGCCCGGCCCGTCAATCCCAGTCGGCCGACGGGTTGCGTCAACCTGGATTTGGCTGGTCTGACCGGTAGGGGGTCAGACCGGCCCCATTAGACGCGCGGCCCGAGCTGAGGGGCGTGACCTAACCGGACGTGGCGCAGCCCAGCCCATGGGGGCTCATCCTGGCCCGACGGGGCACGGCCCGGCCCGACACAGTGCAGCTCGGGTTGGCGAGGCCAGGCCACGTGCGGCGTAACCCGGCTCCGTAGGGCAGGACCCGAAGTGAAAAGATGTCCGAGGGGGTGGGGTGCCCCCCCTACTTTCCCGAACTGGTGTCTCTAAGGGGTGGCACCGTCCCAAACAGGCATGCCGACTCCGACCCGCCTTCCCGGCACAAGCGGCCCCCTCGGGCGAGCCGCAGTTCCTCCAGCGTGGTGCCCTCCGGGCGCCATGGTTCTTCTCAGCCCGGCCGGCCACCTGCCGGACGGTTCGCCCGCCGAGTGGCCTGCGAAATGTGGGTCCCGGTCTTTCGTATCACGGCACCCCTTATGGTGCTGCGGTCGTCCTTCAGCCAGTCCGGCTGTAGCCGGCTAGTTTTTCTTCTGCCGAGCGGCCTACGGTTGCGGGTTGCAGTTCCTCTACATGCGGTCGGAGCCTAGACGCCACCTTCGATCATCACCGCTTTCTGATAGCAAATAAAACAAGAAACAACGGAGGGTCATCGGGCCATTTTTTTCCTCGTGCCCTCCGTGTTAGGCGTTAACAATTGGCCAATATCAATTTTGAAAATTTACAAGGAGCATTGTACAATTATTCACTCAAAGAATATACAAAACTAGTACCTCGCAAAAGACGTCATATGTCGTGGAGCCGCAGAAGACATGCATCATGGCAGAATGGTGTCCTCTCGTCAATGATGGTGGAAGAGACTTTGTCATAGGTGATGTATACTCCTTGACGTCGAGTTGCGTCCTAGGAAGAAGCGTCGTTGGAAGAAGTCATTTGCGTTCTTCATCGGGGATGTTCTTCATTGAAGAACAGTGTTCGTCGTCGAAGAAGGATCACCTCTCTTTTAATTCTCTAGAACCTTTCCCCCAAAGATATTCTCCAACGCAAAAAGAAATAAGTCTCTCCAATTAATATAATTTCCATGCAATTAATATTAATTCAAAAGATGAATCAATTAATTAACGCTGATATTAGATAGATGGGTTGGCACATTTAGTGGGCGGGAGGTGGAGAGGATCCACCATAATAAATATGAGGAGTTTCCAAGATAAAATGTAGGGAATTGTTGGGGTGTTGAGGGGAGGTGGAAGGGTTAGGGTTCATCTGGGTCCCACCATGATAAATCCTCTCAGGGGAGGTTATGTGTGGTGTGGGCCCACCCTTAACTTCCTCTTGTAGGTTATAACTACCAAATAAATAAATAAAATTGTGTGGAACAATTTTATTTAATTTATTCTAAATCATCTAAAAATTAACTTTCAACCCGCATAAAACGCAACTATGGAAAAGGTCCCCTTAAGAATGTATCAGCACTGTGAGTTCATCGGTGTCCTCAGATTTCAATTCTGAACACCAGTTCAAAATATAGAAAAACACGCTCATACATTTACTGAACGTACCCAAAAAAAATTCAAAATTTGATTTTGGGCACACTGGGCCTCGGAATTAATTGTCCTCAGAAACTGAAGACTTGAAAAATTTCAATGTATTTCTGAAAAAAAAAATTCCTTGAAATTTCAAGGTCATTACAATTGGACTCTTATAAAATTTCTCCATTACTTTTATTAAAAAATAATTATTTAAAATGTGTTATCTATTCATGATAATTCATTATTATTTTCATATTGACATTTTTACATGCCACTACACTTCTATAAACCCTATGAAAAATGATTGATATCATAGTATGATAAAAAAAATCAATGAAAGGGATATAAAAGAAAGGAAATTATTAGTCTCGTGAAACACTATAACACATTTTCTTAAAAACATGCCATTTAACATGAAAAAAGATTCGGGTTTTTAGATAATTTATATATCATAGGTTTTTGTAAATCATAAAAATATCATGAATATTAATTATCAAGAATAGAAAAGATATTTAGGTATCCTAGGAAAACATTTTTACATGTCACTCTTACGATTGGAGTAACCAAATTTTTCCAACCACCATCTCTCGAGTAGCCAATGCCTTAGATGTTATATTTTGACCATCAGTCCTTACACTATCATAAAAAACACTATATTAATTAACATTATAAAAAACATTCTTAGATTATCATTTAACTACCTATCTTTATAAATAATTTCTAATAATAATAGAAAAATAATATAACATGAATGTTTTAATTATGAAAACATTCTTTTGGAAATAAATTTTCTATTTTGAAATCAATAATTTATATAAAAACAATCAACATACTACGGAAAATATTTTCATGGAAAATAATAATATAAATCTTTAATTGAAACTTCAAATAATTAATGCTTCATGGTTCTATAAAAATCAACTCATGTTTTTTTTGTGATAAAAAATATTAATTTTATCTTTTGTAAAATGGAACCTTAGCAGAATATTTTTAAAATGAACATCCCTTACTTTGAGTCTATGTTCTCATGTATTCCCTTTATCTTACTAAATAATAAACATCTGGTAACATTGTATTTTATTTATTACATATTTCAAGTTTATTATTACATTTAAATAACTTATAAACATGTTATACTAATTATTAAATTATTTAATTTAATATAGGATGTTTTGATGATATGTGGTTCATAAGTCCAAAATGACAATGGTATAATGATTTTAGTCATACTAGTTGTTATTTTATTACATCTAGAAGAATTATAATAAAAATATTATATTTTTTATACAATAATTATACTTTTAAATTCATCCATTTCATATGATTAAGAAAAATGAAAAGTTTTACAATAATAGATATGGTAGGCCATATATATTCATGAATATCATTTTAATTTTTCAATGATCCTTTTGAAAATAAAAAATTTTATTTGATAATTAAATAATTATAATAATATAAAATTAATAAAAATAATTCTTTAAAACTACTTATATATATATATATCACTCATGTAATGTGGTGATGAAAAATAAATCACATTGTTTCACAGAGGTTGTAGTCCACTCATATAAATAAAAGATGATATCATTTTTTTATGCATAGTAAGGTAAAAATTCAAATGATATGTTATATTTTTATAATTATTAATATTTCATTAATATCATATATAAAAATTAATTCCATCATTATAAATGGTCATGATAGATAGGGATGGAAAACTGATTACATCAGTTTGCAAGGCGATAACCCTCTGTCAACAAGAATAATGAAATATTTTCCAATTTCATGGATGTGTAGAGGCATATAGATCATTATAATAAAAGAATAAATATTCCATATATAGAGGATAGTGTATTTTTTAATTTATAATAAGTTAATAAGGTCATAGGGATATGAAAGAATAAAAAAATTGATTAAAAATGATTCATCATCTTGGGATAATCTCCAATTCTTAACACTATATGTCAACTAACGGTGGTGTTCATCCTAAAATAACACATATATATTTTTTGGAGGGTGTAGGAACCCGTATCTTCTTTTCAGGTATACCTTTCAATTTTATGGTGTTTTTAGAAAAATGGAGTTTCCAGAAACATTCGAAGTACACGTCGTGTACTCTCTTCCCTCTCGAAGATGTGTGTTGGCTATGTCTTGGCCACACGCACGGTGTGCAGGGATGATATGGATGCTGATTTTAACGGAGTACGGAAAAACCTAGTACACTCTACGTACTCTAAAAGTACGTACCATGTACTCTAAATGTACACACCGTGTACTTTATTTTTTTCATTAAACGAACTGGGCTAACGACTGACACACTGAAGGGTATTCTTCTAGGTTCCGTTCATCTGAGTGTGCCGAAGATCCATGAATCTTCGATGATTCCCCGCCTCTCTGTCCGTTCTCTGATTCGAGCACCGTTGATTGCATTGGAATCACAACGGTGACTTCTCCCTTCTGATTGAGCCTTGTTTTCCAATTCCTCATCTCTCCCAAGTTATCATGGTTTTTGTGTTTCAGAAGGTTTCTCAGATCTACGACATTCTAAGAAGAATCTGTCATAGTGGTTCACATATATCGATCTCCTAGGATCGAGGTAGGTGGTTCGTGACTTTTTTTAAGAAGTCCTTGAATATTTTGTGCCATTTCTCCATTTCCCTTGAACAAGAATTGTGTGTTTTCCTGTTTTTCCCCTGATTGATTACCTGCTTGATTGATAGCTATAGTAGAGTTTTACCATTGTGAATAGAGTTGTTTTTGATGTACATTGGTTGTTTTCCATACTTTCTTTTTGTTTTTGCCGTTATTCCAGATTCCATGCCTATTTATAGGATAGTGGAACAGTTGTGTTGTTTTGCTGATGAGCCTTAGAATGATATCCATGTAGTTCTTGCTGTTTATTTGGGTGATACACGCGCTCTATACATATATTACAGAGGGCTGAGATAACCTAGTGTATGGACCAAAGGGAGAATGGATGTAATGGCTTCTCCAGAGTGTCTTTAATTTACATTGTGAGACCACAGGGGGAATTGAAGTTTAGTGCTTCCTTAGAGAGTCTGTAGTTCTTCAACGTGGGCCACATGGGGGATTGATGTTGAGTGCTTCCCCATAGATCCTTTAGTAGATACGAGACTATAGGGGGAATTGACGGTGAGTGCTTCTCTAGAGTGTCTACTCTTTAGCTAAACCAGAGGGGTGAGACTGTGTGTGCCTCCCAGGGGGGTTGCTAATACTTATAGGTTGAACCATTAGGGTTACGTTGTGAGAACTACCTAGGGGGGTTACCTTTGTATTACTTGTTGATTTTATTATACTTGTGTAGTTTATATGATAGACTGTAAATTTTAGTTGTTGTGTATTTCCATTTTGATGTTCATGTAATTTACATGGAATATATTCATTGACTGTTAGGCATAGATATTTGGGTGGTTTCCTACTGGGAATTTGTCTCACACCCTATTTGGTCCATGATTTTGGGCCCATGCAGACTATGTTGTTGTAGGTATAGATAAGGGCAAGCACCCTTCTACTTCATGTGGTTGACTTGTTGTGGAGCTAGAGAGCATGTGACCAAGCTATGGCTTCCGATGCTGCTAGAGTTGCTGTTGCTTTAGTATTTTGTGTCCAGTTGTATTTCATCACATTGTTGTGTTTTCTACTTTCCTTAGATATTTTTACCTACTCCATTATTATCATCATTTCTATATATTTATTCTCATGCTATTTGGTTACGGTTATGTATATTGTTACTACTTCGGTTATTGATTGTTTCTTTCCTCACCTTGTATACCTTACCAAATGAGGGCATAGATTCCCCAATAACTCACCCAAGCCCTTGATGCTAGTCGGCAGCCACTAGTGTTTGAGGAAATATGTTTGAGGTCATGTGGAGAATCGGTTACGGGGCACCAGTGGAGGGGCTCCAGATTCGGGTTGTTAAAAAGTTGTATCAGAGGCGTTTATTTTCCCTTGATTTAGTGTTTGGAGCCTTTATCCAGGGATAGGATGGATTCAGTACTTGGTATAAAGATGTGCTCGAGAGTAGATAACCAGTGTACAGGGAAAAGCTATACTACCTCGTTAATTGATGTTTTCTGGTTTGAGATTTTATGGTTGATATGATTTCACTGAGAGTGATCCACATGCCTTTTATTGTTATTGTCTTGACTATTTCGGTTCTATTTTTTTCACACCCTGATTAGATGAGGGTATTCCATATCATGCATCATATAGGGACTTGTAGAAATCACATGCCATTCATTCATTCCATGCCATCAAGGGTGAATTATCGATTCCATGCTTTTTTGATAGACTTTGTGTAGATTATGCATGATGTTGTGATAGTTGCTTGATAGAATATATTATTCCTTGTTAGAGGATTGTTTTTATTCTACTTTTCTTAAATGAATGCCAATTTTTGATTCACGGGGAGTATGAGCCCTCACGAATCGTAATTTGGCACCTCTTTGCCTTGTTTCCTGTATTTTATGGGATTCTGTGCAGTTTTTGTGCTACTCTCCAGAAAAACCCAGAATACACGGCGTGTAATTTTGACTACAAGATGTGTAGTTTTTAGACTGTATCACTGACCGTGTGAGCAGGGACACACTGTTGTAGAATAAACTTCAGGAACACATCGTGTACAACAGGTACATGCTGTGTAGTTCGGAGTCGTGTACCTAGATGTGTCACTAACAACATGGGTTAGGGAAGCTCATGTAGAACACGCCGTGTTGTAAAGAAACACGCCGTATAATCCTGTCCAGGTACTCGATCTTGTGACGAACAACACGGGTCGGAGTTACCTTCTCTTAGACACGCCGTGTTGTTTTCTAAACGTGACGTGTAGTCTTTTTCAAGTACATGGCCATGTCATGAACAAAATGGGTCGGCGTTACATTCTCTTAGACAAGCCAGGTTGTTTTCGGAACATGCCATGTAGTCTTGTTAAGGTACTCGGCCGTGTCACGAACAACACGATACAATGTCACCTTCACCTATACACGACGTGTTTGTTGGAACATGCCCTGTAAGGTTCAACCGTGTATACAGCCGTGTATTCGACAACACAGGCCACCAAAGCCTTGTCTAGTACACGCCATGTTTGCTCAGAACACATCGTGTAGGCTCAGGTTATGTCGGACAGTGTAGGTTAGCCGGGTAAAGAGACTCAGGTAGGGTAATAGTTTTCAATAACACTTGGTGTGTGGGGTCAACACGTCGTGTAGTTTTTATACACGCCATGTAGTCAAGTTTTGAAAACTTGTGTGTTTTCATTAAATTGTTCTTGTTTTGTACTCTTTTGTTCTCTTTCTTTGTTAATTCTATTCTAATGTGTGCTTTTGATATATCAAATCTATGCCTCCGAGACGTCGTCTAGTTGTACGCCAGTCTGTAGGCAGTGATTAGATGCCAGATATGGATGATCAGGGACTTCCTGTCGATCTTCCAGTCGGGCAAGCCTTGGCACCGGCTATCATACCAGTTGCAGGCGCTGATGATCAGTTCAGGGAAGGATTAATGAGGATGATACTGACCTTTCATGGAGCACCGCCTCTTGCCACGACCATGGCAGACTTGACGTGGGTTTTCCAGTAGTAGCATCCTCCTACTTTCTATGGGGAAGGAGGACCACAGGATACGGAGTCATGTATGGAATCCATGCTAACTATCATTGATCATCTATAGATGCCTCTAGATAGGAAGATCAATCTCGCAACCTATATGCTACGAGAATCTTCCAAGAGGTGGTGGGACGTGATCAGACAAGTGGGTCATCAGCAGGTTATGGCTTGGGAGGAGTTCCAGCATGTGTTCTATGACTACTTCTACCAGGAGACCCTGAGGGGATGATCAATCCCGAGAGTTCATGAGTCTAGAGCAGGGTACTCTCTCTGTCATGGAGTATTCCTCTCTTTTCACTGAGATGAAGTGCTTTATACCCCTCCGGGATGGAAGAGGGGTGTTCCTAGCAAGGATTTTTGTTGATGGTCTCAGGTGGGAGATCCGCTAGCAGGTGAATCTATTCTAGTTGACTTCCATCTCTTCCATCGTCAACGAGGCACTGATTTCGGAGTGCAATAAGAGAGACTCCGGAGCTACGAGCCAGGGCGATTCTGCTTCCATAGCTAGTGTTCATCTAGTTGATAGCAGGAAACTCCGTAGGGAGTCTTCGTGCGGTAACCAAAGGAGCTGAGATACATCTTCAGGCAGCCAGTTTGTATGATACCATTGCGGTAGGAGTGGGCATACGAGGCCACAGTTCCAGATGGACCCAGTGGAGTACCAATCATGTGGAAAGATGGGTTACCTTCAGCGTTTCTACCAGGGTTTCTCACTAGTTTCTGGTTACGGGGGTTCTTCCATGACTCCTCGTTCATGAGAAGAACCACCGGTTTCACACTAGTCATGGAACTGGAGTTCTTTCGGCCATTTGGGTCGAGGTGGAGGTCGAAGTTGTGGAAGTCAGTCTCCAGTCCTTCAGCGCCAATAGGGATGTTCATCTCAGAGTGGTCACGCTGGGTCACAGGGCCGCGAGGCAGGACATAATTATTCGATGGAGCAGACCTATCAAGAGAAGGATCTCGGGCATTCTATAGTTTGAGATTCAATTTTAGTATCCTCAGTTTTATCTTCAGCTCATTTCGATTCTGGTTCTACGCATATCTTTATCTATGTTGTTGTTGTGGAGTGCCTTGGGCTATATGTCTTTTCTTTTGCCGACTCGTTGACACTAGACACCCCTTTAGGGATGAGGAAATCTAGTGTATGCTAATGCAGAGAGTTCCCACTCAAGGTTGCAAGGTATCGTTTCTTATGGGATCTCTATGGCCTAGAGATGGCAGAATATGATTTCATCCTCGGGATGGACTGTTTGGTTCCCTTCTAGGCAGTCGTCGACTATTATCACTACATAGTGAGTTTCATTTCACCAGAGGGTGAATCTTTTCATCATAGAGTTGAATGGGATGTCAGGCGAGTCGAGCAGGACTTGAGAATCATGGGCTCGGAAGGGTGACAACCCAGCTTACTATTCTTTATCTGGATGATCAGGGGACTTCGCATTTAGACTTTCCTCTAGTGGTGGATCGTTTCAGGGACATCTTTCTAGAGGAATTTTCATGTTTTCCTTCGGAGCATGTGGTATAATTTTTTATTGAGCTCATTCCAGGAGCATCACCGGTGTCCATTCCTCCTTATAGGATGGCTATGTCTGAGATGAAGGAGCTCAAGAAGTAGTAGAAGGAGTTGCAGGAAAAGGGTTTCATCCAACCCAAAACTTCTCCTTCGTATTCGCCTATCCTATTTGCAAAGAAGGAAGACTGTACCCTTCATCTTTTTGTGGATTATCAAAAGCTGAACCATTTGATAGTCAACAACCGATATCCCTTACCTAGGATCGATGACCTCTTTGATCAACTTCGAGGAGCCCAGGTGTTCTCAAAGATTTACTTGGGGTCCGGTTATCATCAGTTGTGCATTACACCGTCAAATAAACCTCTGAAAGCCTTCAGGAGTAGGTGTGGTCTATACGAGTACACAGTCATGTAGTTCGGTCTCCCGAACACGCCTATAGTTTTCATGGCACTGATGAACCAGGTGTTCCATCCTTACATGGACTCTTTCATTATGGTATTCATGGATGATATCTGGGTGTACTCTCACACTCGACATGACCATTCCATACATCATGAGATCATTCCGAGTACACTAAGAGAGCATCGAATATATGCTAAACTCTCGAAGTACCACTTTTGGATGGAACAGATTCACTTCTTGGGTCACGTATTCTCAGAGGCAGGAGTCTCTGTGGACCTAGAGAATGATAAAGTTGTAGTCTCCTGGGAGAAGCCAAAAAATGTTTTTGAGGTACAGAGTTTCCTAGGGCTGGCTGGATACTACAGATGATTCGTTCAGGACTTCCCACGCCTAGAAGCACCATTGAAAGGTCTGACCAAGAAGGGGGTGATGTTCTTATGGTCAGATTCTTGTGACTCATCCTTTCAAGAGATGAAGGGATGATTGAGGTCTGCACTGATACTAGTCTTTCTAGATCTAGTCAAGAGCTATACTATCTATTGTGATGCATTAGGTATTGTACTAGGTGTTGTGCTTATGCATGGAGATGGAGTTGTTACGTACGGGTCTCTGCAGTTGAGGCCACAAGAAAGGAACTAATCTACGCACGATCTGGATTTGGTAGCTCTTGTTCATGCCTTACATTGTTGGAGACACTATCTTCTTAGAGAGCACTTTGTGGTCTTCACTGACCACAAGAGTCTCAACTATATCTTCACTCAGCGTGATCTAAATATGAGGCAGCGCATGTGGGTTGAGTATCTTCAGTACTTCGATTTGGAGCTTGATTATACACCAGGAAAGGGAAACGCAGTGGCAGATGCATTAAGCAGGAGAACTCAGATTCAGGCAGTTCAGGAGGCCAGCAGTGAGTGGCAGCTTATGGATCTGTTCTCTGAGATGCATCTGGAGATTCACGAAAGACAAGGACAGATCTTCCTATCATTTGTAGTTGTTACCTCTACACTACCTGATCAGGTACGGATGAGGAAGCTATCAGACTCAGAAGTCTTAGTCATGTAGGAGAGTGTATTAAGAGAGGACACTCTTCCTGGATGGAAAGTGGGTGAGGATGAGATCTTGCATTTCCAAAGACGTGTATGGGTGCCTGAAGACATATGCGAGGAGCTAATGCGGGACTTTTATTCCTTAGTTTGGGCAGTTCTTCCTGGCGTCACCAAGATTTATCGGGATATTCATCGCCAGTACTGGTGGCCAGTTATTAAGAGGGATGTTTCTGATTTCATCTTGAGGAGTTCTACTTGTCATTAGGTGAAGGCGGATCATTAGTGACCAGCATGCTTTATACAAAAGTTACCCATTTCGGAGTGGAAATGGAACAATTTCGTGATGGACTTCGTGACCGGATTGTCGAGGTCACCTCGAGGGAACTATGTTGTTTGGGTTGTCATCGATAGGCTTACGAAGGATGGTCACTTCATTTCGATCAAGGAGACCATCAGTGTTGAAGATCTGGGACGACTATACATCCGAGAGATCGTACGTCTGCATGGAGTCCCACACACCATTATTTCATACAGGGATGCACGCTTTACTTCTCGGTTCTGGTAGGGACTTCAGAATGCTTTGGGTACCCAGGTACTTATGAGTATGGCATACCATCCCTAGAAAGATGTCCAGTACGAGCGTACGATCCAGGAGCCGGAGGATATGCTCCGATCTTGCATTCTAGACTTTGGCAGTTCTTGGGAGAAGCATATTCCTCTTGTGGTGTTCGCCTACAAGAACAGTTTTTAGGTGACTATAAAGATGGAACATTATGAGGCTTTGTAAGGTATACCATGTTGATCACCCTTAATCTAGCTGGAGGCAGGAAAGGAATCATTACTAGGACCTCATCATGTTTATGAGACTTCGGAGCAGATAGAGTTGATTCAGAAGAGGATAGGTACAGCACAGTCTCGACAGAAGTCTTATACTGATCAGCAGAGATGACCTCTAGAGTTCAAATTCGGGGATCAGGTTTTCCTACATGTCGCACTAAGATTGGGACATAAGAGGATTCAGAGACAGGGTAAGCTTTCACCGTGCTACGTTGGGTCGTTTGAGGTTTTGGAGAGAGTTGGTTCGGTCGCCTATTGGTTGCAGCTACCCCATAGGTATCAGGCCATGCATGACGTCTTCCATGTCTCTCAGCTCCAAATTTACTTTTCAGACCTGTCTCATGTCTTTCATCCCAAGGAGGATGAGCTCAAAGCTGATGCATCTTTTGAGGATCATCCCATCTGGATTGTCGATCGTAATATGAAGGTTCACCGTGTCCGGTCTGTCTCACTTTTATGGGTTCTATGGAAGCATTGGAGAGTACAGGACGAGACCTGGGAGAGGGAGGATGATGTATGATCATAGTGGCTCGAGCTGTTCGGGGTTTCTTCTTCTATGCCTCACTTGGGAAATTCAGTGGAGAATTTCATTAAGGGGTGATGTTTGTAAGAACCCAGATAATATTTTCAGGTACTCCTTTCCTTTTTCTGGTGTTTTGAAAAAAAATGGAGTTTCTAGAAATTTTTGATATACATGCCATATACTTTATGAGTACAAACGTTGTACTCTCTTCCTGCTCGAAGCTGTGTGCTGGCCATGTCTGGGCCACAGACCTGGTGTATAGGGATGATGTGGATGCCGATTTTAACGGAGTACGGAAAAACCTAGTACACGTCGTTTACTCTAAAATTACACGATGTGTACTTTCTTTTTTCATTAAACGGACAGGGGTCTCGCCTGACCCACAAGAATTTTCTTCCTCTAGGATTCGTTATCCCGAGAGAGCTAAGGATCCACGAATCTTATATGAGCCCCTGCCACTCCTTCCGTTTTCCGATTTGAGCACCGTTGATTGCTTTGGAAACAAAGTGGTGAGTTCTCCCTTCTCCTTGAGCCTTGTTTTCCAATTCCTCCTCTTTATCAAGTTACTGTGGTTTTTGTGTTTTAGACGTTTTCTAAGATCTACGACATTCTATGGAGAATCTGTCATAGTGGGTCACATAGATCGATCTACTAGGATCGAGGTTGGTGGTTTGTGCCGTTCTGTATGAAATCCTTGAATATATTATGAAATTATTCCAATTCTCTTGAACGAGAATTGTGAGTGTTCATGTTTTTTCCCTGATTGATTGCCTTCTTGATTGATTTATATAGTAGAGGTTTACCTTTGTGAATAGAGTAGTTTTTGCTGTAATTTGGTTGTTTGTCGTACTTTCTTTGCCAGTAAGGTGTTATGCCAGTTTCCATGCCTAGTTTTAGGATTGAGGAACTTTTTTGCGGTTTTCTGTTGAGCATTAGAATAATAGCCAAGTAGTTCATGAGGTTTACATGGGCGATACACATGCGCTAAGAATATATTAAACAGGGCTGAGAGAACCTAGTGTATTGACCAAAGGGAGAATGGATGTAAGGGCTTCCGTAGAGTGTATTAAATTTATGATGAGATACCACAAGGGGGAATTGACGTTGAGTGCTTCCTCATAGAGTCTGTAGTTACTCGACGCGGTCCACATGGGGGATTGACATTGAGGGCCTCCCTAGAGAGCCTTTAGTATGATATGAGACTATAGGGGGAATTGACGGTGAGTGCTTCCCCAGAGAGTCTACTATTTAGATGAACCGGAGGGGTGAGACTGTGTGTGCCTCCTAAGGGGGTTGCTAATACTTATAGGACGAACCATAAGGGATAAGATGTGAGAACTACCAGGGGGTAACCTTTGTTTTACTTGTTTATTGTTTTATACTTGTGTAGTTTATATGCTAGACCATTAGTTGTAGCTGCTATGTATTTCCTGTTTGTTGTTCCTCTACTATAAATGCCATGTATTTTTTGAATGTTAGGAACAGATCTTTGGGTGGTTTCCTGCTGGGACTTTGTCTTACACCCTGTTTGGGCCATGCTTTTGGGCCCAAGAATACTATGTTGTCGCAGGTATAGATAAGGGCAGACGCCCTTCTACATCAGGTGGTTGACTTGCTATGGATCTGGAGAGCATGGGACCAAGCTACGACTTGAAATCCTGGTGGAGTTTTTGTTGATTTAGTACATTATGTTCAGTTGTATTTCAGAATGTTGTTGTGTTTGCTGCTTTCCTTAGATATTAGTATATGCAGCATCATTATCATCATTGCTATATATTTATTTTTCCACTATTTGGTTACCGTTATGTATGTTGTTACTGCTTCCGCTATTGACTATTGTTTTCCTTACCTTATATACCTTACCAAATGAGGGAATAGTTTCCCCAATAACTCGCCCAATCCCTCACTGCTAGTCGGTAGCCTCTGCCATTTGGGGAAATACCCTTTTGGTAATATGGAGAACCGGGTACGATGCACCAGTGGAGGGTCTCCAGATTCGGGTCATTACAGAGGGATTATAGGAAGATAATTTTTTATGGAATGGAAGAATTATCATTTTTTATATGTGAGTAAATGGGATGAATTGGTGACCATTTTCAAATATAATGAGGTGTACTCTTGGAATTCCTCAAAATAATATCATAATTTAAATTAATACTTAATACCCAAGGGTACCAAAATAAAAAAATAATATGATACAATTATTATTGGTATAAATCTCATTATTAAATTAAAATCTCGCAATTGTTTTCCAATATTTGTACCCTCAACATTTTGTTTTACACATATTTAAACCTTATAAAACATTTTGTGACAACATGGTATTTTACATTTTTAGGGTTAATATAATTATTAGGAAATGGAAAACATCCAAAAAATGGACAACGAGATATATTTTAAGACTAATCCGTAATAATTGGTATAATATAATATATTTAGGGATTTTGTATCATTTATAAAATTATTATTTACTATAGAAAATAAAAAATTTCAATTTTTAGAAAAATTCATTACAACGAATTTAATATTATAGATATTTACCTATCATTCCAAAAAAATATTATATCCCTAAAATTTCCTTTCAAAATTGAATGTTCTTTTTTCAAATTATGTATCTAAAATTATATTTATTTAAATATATTTAGTTAAATTTATTTTTATTTTTCATTTGTTTAATAATTATTGCATTATCATTGTGAAAGTATTTGCGGTTAATATATATCCCATAAATATTAAAAATACACTAAAATTGTGAATATAAATACATTATATATATAAATAATATATATAGTCAATTATAGCCTCCGAATAATATCATATTAAAAATATAATACTTATTAAAAAAATAGAATAACATCTTTGACATTTCATTAAATAAAATATTATAAAGGTCACAACCACATCCAAGTGACCCGTAATGATAAATTAATAAAAATTAATAAAAATTTTAAAGATAATTTTTTTATAATTTCTTAATTGAAATTCTATTAATAACTCATAAAAATAAATAAAAATAGTATTTACGAAAACATATTATTTTGAAGAATATAATAAATACTAAAAAATAGTAAATATTTAGAAATAACTTATTAACACGTTATAAATATGTATGAATATTAATTATGTCATATTTAGGTTAATAACATTAATTATTTTCAATTTAGAATCTATGTTATAATGGTCACATTTAAAAAATAATATTTTTAAATATTTGTTTTTTTTCTACGTGCCATACATTGTATGCAATTAAACACATTGTTTAATATAAATGTATCAAGATATTTCATTCTACCTCGTTTTGAAAATTTCATCCTCTCAAATTTTAACTCAGTCATAGTAATAAGGGTTTGACCATACAATATAACTTTATTGAAATCCCATATTGTAGAAAGGATTAGTATATTTTAAAATTAACACGAGATAAAATAATGTAAAAAAGTCACCTAAGATAAAACTTACTAGGTTATGCTATTGCAAAACATGGAAAAGGGAGAAAACAAATAACATTGAAATTCTGATAGAGAGTGATAGATAACATGATCATGAGAATGATGACCACCACAAAAATGTAAATCAATTATGGGTTAAAAGGGTACTTCATTCTCGATAAAAAATAAAATGGATAAAATATTATTTAAATATCCCTTTCCAATAGTTGATACATTACTTTATCATATATAAAATTATCATTAGTAAATATACCTACTTGAATAGTAGAGTTTCATCATTTATTCAATTTCCTCCATAAATTTTCTTTTTTACCAAATCATGATTATGAATGGTTCATTCTTGATGTACCAGTATCAAAATCCAACGATCAAAAACCCCAAAAAGAAAAAAATTATTTTACTAGTGATTACGAATTAATTATAATAATAGTTTTTATTATAATATAAGATAATTCTCTAAGATGAAGAAACTATTATATTAATACGAACAACATTAATCACTAAAATTTAACAATATTACCCATAGTTCAACATATTCATTTAACAAATAAATATACTTCATATTACCGAAAAATATTTGAGATTAATATTAAAACACATAAATCATATGGATTTGATCACTTATTATTTTATGATAATTTAAATATATATCCCCTAAAATTATTTTAGCTACTCTTAATGTATCATTAAAAAATTTATTCCATAAATAACCTAATCTTAAATATATGCTAACCCTTTCCATGTATAACCTAAATCAACATAACTTCATATTAAAACCATATATTTTATCAAAATATAACTCATACATTATTCCTAAAATAAAATCTCATTGTATTATATTTATCTTAATAATATAGGTTTCACAACGTAGTTAATTTATACTGAAATACCATTACTTATTTAACACTAAATAATTTTATAAATCCCATGGTTTTCTATTTAATAAAAGTTATCTTCCTGAAATGCACTATTCATTTATCTATCATATATTTAAATAAATTAATTAATTAATACTAACTAGGGAATCACATATGCTAATGGTAGGAGATGCACCCATATCATTCTTCAGTTTTGGGTTTCATATTCATGTCCATTTCAGATGTGATGGGTTTTCAAATATCGATTGAGTTATACTTATTTATAAAACTATACTATTGTAATCCTTATAAAATTAATAAAAATGTGAAGAAAATAAAAAAAATTATATAATATTAAACATTAATGAAATTTTTTGACATCAAAGCTTATCTCCAACTATTCATTTTTCATTACAAGATACAATGACCCATAATAACCTAAAATATAAATGTCCCCAAAATATTAATAGTCACCTTAATATTTCAAAACATAAAGCCTGAATAATGTCTTCCATTTATTGAACGTATGAAAAACATTAATATTTTAATTCTATTATGGTATAAAAAAATATTAAGAAAACCTCACCTAAAAACATCTAAATCATTAAGGATATCTAAACCCTCATATGATACGTATTATATAGACCATGTCTTATTAACAAAATATTCTAGTTTTTTGTACAAGAATTCGGTTATATTCAATTTTATGGATCTTTTGGTTTAATGTTTTTGATAAATTGGATATATTAAAAAAATTAAACCCATAAATTATGTGTTACATTTATACTAGATTTCTATTATTTCTAACAAAAAAACATATTTAAAAAACAGTGTTTCTGTTTAATATAAATCCTTATAATTTTCAACATCACCTAATCCTTGATCATAATTTTATGTAAAACATATGAAAGACATTTTAAAAAATTTTAAGAAAGAAAATATCATAAATATTCATAAAATAGTGAAAAAAGATAGTTTATTTAAAACCCATAAATCTTTTTTATAAAAAAATTACACTAAAAAAGAATGATATTTTAAAAAAGATCAATATATATGTTTTCGTAAAATAGGTAATATTTCTGAAATCTCATTTATATGTATAGAAATATTATTTTGGTAACATGGGACAAAATATTTGCATATCACTAATACATGTGGAGTAACAAATATGGAAAACCTCAAAATCTGAAGTAGACAATGAATTTGAGGGTTTAATGTAACAACACGTCCATGGTTTGTTATGGAACCACCCATCATTGGATAATAATGTAACCACCCGTGCATTGGTTTTTACAGTACAAAAATTCATTATAAAAAATTCCCCTGAACATTATAAAAATAATTAAAATAAGACATTTAATCCTAAATTTTTTTTGAATGAAATCCCCTTTTCATTTGGAAAACAATTACTTTCAGAAACATTGTACAAATACGAAGGAAAAGTTTCTCGTTGAGACTATGAATGTAATATCATATAGGATACTAAAAAATGAAGTAAAAAAGATTTTGGTAAAAGATTCTTATGATATATATGTTAAAAACATTTTTTGGCTTTTGTAAAAAGAACCATTAAAAGAATACTTTTTCAGAAGAATGTCTCTTACTAGAAGCACTTTTTCATATATTTCTTATATATTAATAAATAATAAACATTGGAAAATTATTTACATTTTTATGAATATTTTTAAAGTTAATTACTAATTTTATATCACATATTTCTAAATTATATAAATTATGCAAGTATATAACTTCACGTCAAATGATTTGATGATTCGGTTAGTAAATCAAAAATGTAGTTCGTATGATGAAAATAGTAAATTTGGTCATTATTACATCATTAGTAGAATAATAGTAATTAAATAATAATTATTTTTATACATCAATAATACTTTTTAAATAATCAATTACTTATGTTTACAGAAAATGAACTACGTTATAATAATGATGATGGATGGTCGTATGCATGCATCAGTAATGTATCCATTTTTCAATGATCATTATTTGAAGAATTTTATGAATTATTTTATCATTCTATAATGGTAATAATATCATATATGTCATATTAATTCCTTAAAAATATTTATATATATCATCCAGGTGATGTGGTGATAAAAACCTAACCACATTTCCTCATGGAGAGGGTAATCCACATGCACCCGTGAATTATGTTATAATTATTCTATGAATGAAAAGGTAAAAATACAAGAGATAAATAATAATTTAATAATGAAAAATATTTCATTAATAGGATATATAAAAATTAATTCAAACATTTTAAATAGTCTTTATAGATGGTTATGGAAATTCTATTACATAGGTTGGCGAGGTGGTAGTCTTCCGTACACATTAGTGATGAAATATTTTCCCATTTTATAGAAGTGGAGATAGATATAGATAATTATAGTGACATAATAACATATTATTAGTTTCATGATAATTTTGATATTATTTTATCATGGTTTATGAATATTTTAATTATTTTTAAAAATAAACAAAACATAAATGACATATTAAAAAAGAATACCTCTTATTTTGAAAACCTCATTTTAATAACCCCTTAAGACCATCAATTTAAGTGTTCTTCCTATAATAATACCTAAAAATGGTTGATGGATTAGAAGAATTTATTTAGTCTGGCCTTGGAAATTACAAATTCTTTTAAGTGTGATGAAATAATAATAAGATGTACCCTTTTATAATAGAGGGGAGGGGCACTCTTTAAATTTATCCAAATAATAGAATAACATAAATTAATTTTTAATTACAAATGGGAAAAACATATAAATTTATAGTAAATGACTATTATGAGTTTATATAACCTCATCCAATAAAAATTAGATAATTTTTTACTATATTTATACCCTTATATTTTGGTTTACTCTTATTTATCTTCTTTAACTCTTACAATGACATCATGAATTTTCACATATTGAGGTTTAGTATATTTAAACTAAACTAAAACAAACACTGATAAATGGAATATTGATGCTATTTTCAGAATTATCCTAATCTCTTAGATGAATTAATAATTTTTTTTTGAATTTATATGATTGATAAAATATTATTTGTAACAAAATATATATAATGTCCTTTTATAGAGCTATTCATTACATTGAATTTAATAATATGAATATAGAACATTTAATTGAATAATATATATATAATTTTTTATTAAAAATTAATGTATTATATTAATTTGAATATATAATATTATTATTATATTTAAAATTTAACTAATTAATGCATAATGTTGGAAAAAATTTTACTTTTTAGACTATAAATATAAAATTTAAAATTTAATTAAAATAAGTATTTTTCACAATACAATGAAAATGAAGCATTTTAAGAAAAGTCTAAAAAAATAATCCTAATATAATTTTAACATGATGAAATAAAAAATTAAATTATTTATATAAACAATACTTCATAAATATTTAAAAATAAATTTTATTCATCACACATAAAATGAAATATAACTTATTTTTTAAGTAGACGTATTTTTCTGATGAATAAAACGACTTTAAAAAAATTCTAGTACTTATTTAAAAATTAAGAATTATACAATTTTAAATTATTAATACCATTACATATTTCATAATAATTTTATAACTATTCATTACCACCAATTTAATGGCTAGTTTATAACGGTCACATATAAATAATAATATTTAGTTGTTCTTTTTAGTTCGATGTTGTGTGTATTGTACCCTATCTAACATAGTGTTACCATTTTATAATCACATAATGGTAATATGATATTAAGAAAATTTTATGGTAACTATTTTATTTCAGGTATTATGATATGATGAGTGTTTTAGGATTTTTTGGCACATATAAAAATAATTTTCAATAAATGATGGATGAGACCTATATCTCCCTCTAATGCATTAGGTAAAGATGGATCACCCACAAGTATGTATTTTAAGAATAAATATTATTACATGTAAAAAATGTTATGTGTGTACCTGATTTCATGTTAACAATGTTATGGTTGACCATTATTAAATGTTGATAATGTTATGGGTCTACTTGCTTAAATGTTCACAATGTTATACGTGAACCTTATTACATTTTCAAAGTGATATATTAGACCTATATTTCATGTTCTTAATGTTATTAGTTGACCTAGAATCATGTGAATATGTTTTTTGATTATAATTTTAGAAATATATTCTCATGATCTCATAATATTATGTTCATTTTATTCTTATATATCTCTCTTATTTACCCTTACTGAGAATCTGATCTCACTAATTTTTATATTTCCCTTCCAATGGTTATAAATATTTGTTAGAAGTAGGGTATATTTGTAAATATTACTAAATGAAAAGTAATTTATGAATTATTTTTATTATGATTCACAATATTGGTTATTTATATACCTTTTTAGATAGGACACTAATCTATTACAATCACCAGGAATGTGTTTTTCTAATATATAGAATATTTATCTAAAAATACGTAATGTCTATGTATGAAAATCCTAAGTATCTATTTTGTTGCTTTAAAAATTTATTCCCAATTCCATTTCTAATAAACTCCCACATTTCGAATTTGTTAATTTTGACAATAAATACACATTCATTGTACCCCTAAGGGGTTTCATAATAGGATTCAACTAAAGGGGGGTCGTAAACCCTATAATAAAATTATTCTAATTTTATTCATCTATTAGGACCAACATATTTTATTCAAAAACATATTCATAGTAACAATTTTGTTAGTACATACACCCTTGTTCTATTAATATAGTTTATTACAAATCATTTACTCTCCCTTCAATATATTTTAAAACGAAAAAATTATTTGAAATATCACTAGTTCACCAACCCTTTGAATTAAATATTATATTTTTCTCCACAAACAATGATTATGGTAATAAAATTGATTTAATTGAAAAATATTATTATAATAGTTATATTATAACTCATTACTTGTTATGTAATTTTATAAAAATAATTTAATTAAATAGTTTTAATATAGTTTGTGATAGTTAGTAATATGAGAAAAATAAAGCAACCATATAATGTTAAATTTTTTTAAAAATAATCATTATTATATTGGAACAACAAATAATATATCGGACCATTTAAATATATATATATATATATGAATATTATTTTATTTTAAATATATATTAAAATTTCCAATTTAAATCAACATTAATTATATTAGACAAGTGATCTGACTCTGAAAACCAGAAATAAATGCCACTAGAACAGTGAAATTGTACACTATATATCTGTAAAATTCATGTAAATTAACATTATATAAAAATAGAAAATATAATATACATTTAATGGGTTATAAATAAAGTGATTAATTAATTTAATTTTATTACCTACTAAGTTAATTTTATGTACATTATGGATCCCAAGGTATTGGTTCTCTTTGAACTACCTTATTATCATCTGGGTAATGTTTTCCATCGTTATCCTCACTTTATCACATGATATTGAAATTTTTTTTATATATTATATACATATTCCATATACATATATGAAAATATCAAATAATTTTTACTTTATGTGGATATTCATGTTTCAAATTTTTCTATTTCAATTACAATTGTTAAGTGATCTTATTTAATAAGAATTTCCCTTTTTTACGCATATTCAAGTAGCACATCATATATCATTTTTAACAACCCATTGTTTTAAAAAAATAACATTTTATTTTTAAAAACCTTATTATTTTATTTTTCATTTTAATAAAAAATTATTCCCTAACACATTTAATTGACTCTTTACACATTATTACTAAATCCCCAGATAAAAGAAGTACTTTTAAAATTATTTATCAACTCCTTTTCAATATTCAATTCACATGGACACATTTTAACATCTAATTCATAATTATTTATCTATGTATGTTAATACACTAATTATTCCCATAATTCATGAGATTAATTAGAAAATTTTATTTTTCTAATTTATAAATAATTTTTATATAGCACATTAATTTCCATTGGAATTACTTTTATTAATTCACTTTGAATGATTTAATTTTTTTGGAACACATAAGAATGGTTATTCCCATACTATTCTATTTATCACACAAATTTTTTATTTAATTAAAATGTTATCATTTACATTTCTATTAGTTTAATGGGATTTAGGATCTCATGATGGTGATTAACTGAATAAGGATTTATTTTAGTTTCATTTTATGTTTTATGAATGTTATATTTCAATGACCTTAGGACCCTTGATCCTCAGTTTGTTTTTATTATAAATATATATATTAATGTTCTGGTAAAAATATGTGTAAATGGACATGGGTTTTTTAATTTTAATTAGATTATAGTACTTTTTTTGTGATTATGACTATATTATTTTTTTATAAACCATGGTATAAGTCTATATATATCCGAATATGATAATTTTTTTGTGGCATAGAGTAATATTTTTCAATGAAAATAAATTCCATGGAAAATACTACAATTGTATACCAATATAGCATAGTACAATATACGTTGATAACCCTAAAATGTATGTAGTTTATATTAATTTGGACATCCCAATGTGTAGTACATATAGAATTTTCTACATACTTTGATTGAATCTCCTAGGGAGATATACTTTGGAATATCCACAAACACATTATGAACCATTATCCACCAGTTGGCTAGCCTAGCCCTCAAGGTAGTCGATTAGAGGATTCCAATCATTAAAGTACTGGTGGATGAGAACGAGGATGTTTTTCTTGTGGATGTTCTGGGACTACATCCTTGTCGAGAGGTAGAATTTTGCATCGTACTGCACTCTGGTATGACATCGATATCTACACAAGCATATCATATGTCTCACATAGAGAATCTTGAGATGAGGGTTCATAGTTTAGGTGGCCTTGAATGACATGAATCCATTGGTGATAATTAATGTTATCTTCAATCAGATGAAGGGAGCAAGGTGGTTCTTAATGATAGACCTCAAATCAGGCTACCCTCAGCTTCAGGTATGGGATGAAGATGTACCAAAGAATGCTTTTTTATACCTGTATGGCTGTTATGATTCATTGGAGATGCCTTTCGGTGAGACCAATTCCCCAAAAATTTTAATGGGACTCATTAATACAATATTATATCCTTAACATGACTGGTTTTTCATGGTCTTCATTAACAATATCATTGTGTACTCGGCATCAGAGGTGGGGAACTCTACAAACCTTCTAATAGTACTGGATTTAGTTTGGGAGAACCATATTTATATTAAGTTCGTGATGTTCTAGTTATGGATTAATGAGTTCCACATTCTTGGACACGTCATCTCTATGGCTGGTGTGGCAGTGGATCTGGTGAAGTTATAGGACGTGATCTCTTGGGAGCTACCCAGAACCACGACTGAGGTGCGGAACTTCAAGGGGTTAGATGGTTACTACTAAAGGTTTGTTCCCAACTTTTTCAGAGTGGCATCGCCGTTATAAGTGTTGACATGTAAGGGAAAAACCATTGTGTTGATGGAGAAATTCCAGTAGTGTTTCTAGGAAATGAGGTGGGGACTTAATGATTCCCCATTATGAGACTACCAAAGGGGACATTGAGTATGTAGTTTTCTTCGAAACATTATGGACTGGTCTAGACTGTGCCCTGATGTAGGAGTGAGTGGTGATCACCTAAGGCTCACAGCAGCTGAGGAAACAAGAGGACAACTAAAATACCCATGACATAGAGTTATCATTAGTGTCCTATTCCTTAAATATGTGGAGACACTACTTGATGGTTGAATGGTTTACAGTTTACTCCAACCACAGGATCTCAGGTATATATTCTCCTAGAAAGACCTGATCCTATGGTAGTGGTGATTGATAGAGTTCCTCTAGGGTTATTATTTTGAGATAGTCTATACTCCTAGGAAGGGTAACATGTTAGAAAAGGAGCCCAGTAGGAGGAATAATTTGAATCTATTGAGTGAGATGAGAGTGAAACTAGCGGTCATGCAGATATCCATTATGGATGAGTATGAAACAGCTTACCATTAGTCGATGATTGTTACTCCCCCACTATTACAGTGAGTCAAGGATGCACAGCTGGTTGATTTTTACTATGAGGCCTGATGTGCTCAGTCATCCTTAGGGAATGCTCCTGCTTTATTTTTAATAGGTGTGGATCATGTCATCTTTATTAGAGGGGGCACTATAGTACATGTGGAATTACAGGAAGAGTAGTTGAGGTACTTCCATACATCCCCTTTAACGGTATATCCTAGAGTGGGGACGACGAATGAGGACCTCCAAAGTCTTTACTAGTGGCTTGGGATAAAGAAATAAGTGGTCACGCTGGTCTTTCCATGCCTCACTTGTTAGCATGTGAAGGTTGGGCATTAGGTTCCACCAGGCTTGGCTCAACCACATGAGGTAACAAAGTGGAAATGGGAAGGTATCTCGATTGACTTCGTGACTAGTTTACCACGTACATACAAAGGCCATGATTCTATCTGGGTGATCATTGATCGACTCACCATGTTAGCTCACTTCTTACCTATCCAAGAGTAGGTACCAGTAGAGGTCATGGGATGCCTTTACGTCCATGTGATAGTGTTGATTCATGAGGTGCCTCCAACAAATTTTTCAGACTGCAATGCATTCTTAACATCCCTATTGTGGAAGGGATTATAAAAGTTGTATGGGAATCAACTGCACTTGAGAAAAAAATTTCTTCCCCATATGGATGTTCATATAGAGCCTACCACACAGAACATAGAGGACATGTTTCGATCTTGCGTCCTTGATATTGTTCATAGTTGGCTGGAGCACCTTCTACTTGTGGATATAATGTACAACAATATCTATCACTCCACCACAGTAATGGAACTATTCGAGTCCTTGTACGGGTGTAATTCTATATCGCCTCTATAATGGACAGTCCAAGGGTATTTGGCAGTCATGGGTCCAGAGTTGTATAGGCTACCACTGAGAAGGTGCATATCATCCGACTGCACATCGCAAGAATAACTCTTATCCTAATAGAAGATGGAGACCCTTGGAGTTTGAGGAGAGAGACCATGTGTTTTTTTAGGTCTCGTCATGAAGAGGATTACAGAGAGTTGGATTGGGAGACAAGTTATCTCTAAAGTTCATCAGACCTTTTCATATCCTGAGCAGGGTAGGCGAAGTGGCTTACCTCTTAGATATTCCACCACATATTGACATGGTGAACAATGTTTTCCACAAGTCATAGTTCAGTAGATACGTGCATGAACCATCACACACCACTAACTTGGGTGAGATGGACATTGACTATGGGGTGGCATTGGTGGAGTTCCTGATAGAGATAGAGGATCGACAAAAGTTAGTCCTACATTGGTAGTCAATTCCTCCGGTGCGCGTTCAGTGGAAGCACCAAAATCTACTGGAGAGCACTTGAGAGCGGGAGAATTATATTCATGCTCAGTACCCCCATTTTAATTTTTAACCTTTTATTTTCCTTTTTGGGATGTAAAGACCTATGGTGGGGATAATAGAATATCTAGGAATTTACCTGATTTTTTAATTATATAGAATTATTTCAATACTAAATTCTCTAACAGGATGTGATTCCAAAGCACAGTGATCCCAAAACTGAATTTTGAAATTTTTTATGATATGTTTTGTAAAGGTTTGAGAGGATTTCTATAACATTTTAACAAGTGCTCGGATCCCAAACCTCAGGTCACCATTGAACTCAGAATGCTCGGATTCACCTAGAATAGACTAAACATTGGAAGACAAGGGCCGAATGTAAAAGTTAATTTTTGGACCGTTTGGAAAAAAAATTAAAGAGTTATTTTTTTATTTTTCTTAATTGGAATGTTGCGGAAAGGTGACATTGTGATTTGGAAATGAATAGATGATGAAGCGCACTAATGAATCTATTTAATGGATCATAAACCCACAGCGTAAAGATGCAACAAATGGAATGTAACTTCTAAGCTGTTACATAATTCATATAACATAACGATGTGGTGTCACAACATAACTAAAACAATGAGACATGTTTTTTTATCTGGAACGTTGGAGGAACAATAATTAAACATTAAAAATTCTCTATGTAACCACCAGTAGGTTTCCTCTACAAAAAGGAATGACAAACACCATTAGAGAATGACAACAAACGTTAACAGATCGAGGATCGAAGATGGATATGACCTTGTCCCCTTATTAATTACAGATCCTCAATCTAGGCAGGGTTTGTTTTTATGTTTGTTTTCCATGTTCGTAAATTCAATGATGAATGAAGGTCAACCGAAGAATATGTTGATTTGAGGATCGTGGGTTCATGCGGGAGGGTGTCATTTTGAAATTTCGTTATCTAGGATTAAACTATCAATTGTTTGATTGAACTAAAAAACCTAAGACTTCGCATGTTTTTAACCACTATCGAGGAGGGTGTGGGACAACATGAAAATGTTCTAGGTTCCTCCACATTTGTGTTCTTTGTGGCTGTATCCTCAAGTGGTAGGAAAATAAATCCAGGGAAATGGTAGCGGTGATAGAGATCTGAGAGGCCCTAAGGTGTAAATTTTTAATAAATCAGATCATAGGGACATACCCGATGGCCTATGGAAAATTTCCCTAGAGACCGGTGGTGGTAGCTAGCTCTCATCGGAAATTTAGAGGAGGCGACACCACCCCTACCACTACATGCTGGATGAGGTGGTCGTCCCTCGCCGGCCCCGATTTAGGAGTCGGTGCATCCGTGCACACACTGGGGGAGGAGGTCAGGACCAATCAGATATAGTAGAGGTGGTTCTATCCTGGTACCGCGTTGAGGTGGCGGCCTATGTCATAGCCGCCCAAGAGATCTAGCGAGCCATGGTCACTTGACCGTGGTAGGAGGGAGGCTGCACGTTTTCGGGAGAGTAAAGAAGCGGGACATTGCATCTGACCACATCCTAGCCAAGGACAGCACCGGTCCACCCTTGGAAGACCGTACTTCACCTGGATGGCCACACTTCTAGTCTGGGGATAGACTCGTGCCCAGTGAGTCGGACACCCGCCAGCCAGCCAGAATCGAACCCTTCGGGTCGGGCTGGATGATATTGGGTCCCTGGTTGACCGGCGGGCTGGACGATCGACCAAATTGAACTGTGTTTAGTGAGGCAAATTGGGCATGGCCTACTAGACAGTCCTGACCAGACCTTCTACGAAGAAAACCCTGTCAGTTCGGTTCAGTCAAATCAAACTAGTGTATGAGGGAACCATGGACCTGGTGGTTCGGGTCAGTCTGACTGGGTCGGACCAGGCCCATACACTAGCATCCCCTGATTAAAAAAATCCTAATAACATGGAAATCAAGCATATCATTAATGTTTCATTTGTGTCATTGGTCACCTCACGATGAGGAAGATCTTTTGGTATGATCTAATGAGTCTTTCATGGATGTTGAGATGAAATAAATAGATTAAGGAATGATAATACCATGTGTGCTATGTACGGAACGCTACGGTTGGATGAGACCTAATGAATACTAATAAGAAACTATATGTGACTCGATTATGGCCCAGTGGAAAGCAACTAAATGTGATTTTGAAGGCCCATGTTGGGAATGTTACTCTTTGAATTGGAAGAACCACAGAACCTGATGGGCATCAGTACCTAAATTAGGCTAGGTGGGAAGCACTTATGTATGACTATGCAGGCCCACGGTTGGAGAGGGACTATGTGACATGACCGAACCATGGTAAATGATAGGGTGGTGTACCACAGTAGTCCATCTATAGTGGGAATCATCTTCTGTGTAACCCGGTAGGCCCACAATACTCATAGTGAAGTAGTTCTCCAGTAGTAGAGGTGTTCGATTATGTGACTAATGATTCTACTATCAGTACCCTAGAATATACATGGAGTGATCTGTCATATGATTCTTGGTTATGGTTCATTCTATTGCTTAGTGATTTTCATTGAGGATTGGTTTGTGGTCTTTCCTTTTTATTTCAGTGTCCCCTTCTATGCATTTTGTTACTAACACATACATGACATCACCTGCATGTGATGTGATTGGTGAAGACGATCAAAACATCAGTGGAGGACTTATTGGCCTAGGAGCAGGTGGGGCCTAGTATGATCTGATGGATAGGACGTACTAATTTAGATTCTAGTATCTACACTTCTCCTACCATCAAATGCAGTTTTTTTGTGGATGGATACCCGAGTCCCTTTGTACTTTTCTTTTTTATATTTTTTTCATGGTTTTGTATTCATGCCCACTTGTTTTCAGTTTTACTTGAACTCAGCACTTGTTTCAGTATACTTGTTTTCCCATTTATGTTTGTGGGACATGGTTGGGTGTGTTTGTGCATATAGGTACTCATGAAAATGCATCCCACTTGTAGGTTGATTCCATCTCCACTACTCACCAGCCCCTATGTTTGGGCGGAAGTGATGTGGTAGTCACGGAATGGGCCCTGGGAGATGAGTCTTGACAATGATAATAGTCTATTGGATTATATTAGGATAACATTAGAAGGCGTTCAAGGTACACCTCAAACATTGTGGTCAACAATAGAAGTATGGTGAAACACTTATTTGCTTGATTAAATCCCTGTCTAGGAAAGTAAATGGTGATTCAAGACTTGTAGAAATGTGAAAATATTGTCTGTTGTTACCTCAATGTTGACATAGATATAATTTACTATTTTTGGTCGCATGGGTGTTGGATATAAAAGTTTAATATTGATCTTAATTACTGATGATTAAAATAAAAATCTCTAGGAGGAATGAAATCGAAACTGGACACATGAAAAATGTGATGGAAGATAAATCCTAGAGACTATCTCAAAAGAAATTGGAAATGTTCTACATGAATAAATATGGTCCATCAATAAATTAAATTATGATTTGATATGAACAAAACCACAAATGAAATGCTTGAAATGAATTATTAGAACAAAAATCAGTTTGTGGTATAGGTTTTTCAACTAATTGCTATATGTGAACTATGTAGACTAATTTCTAATGCTAATGGATGTTAGTGACAGTCAATAATGACAACCTCCAAATCATAGAGAGAAAAGTAGGGAAAATACTATAACTATAATTTTGGAGGATACAAATAATGATATAGTGACAGGTATGCTAGTTAGTAATTCGATGATAGTGAATTTACATTTTTATTCTCATTCTATTAAAACACACAGATATATATATAATTATATATATATATATATACTGTAAGAGTTGACATAATATTCAAACACCACCTCAAAAAATGGGGTTTCCCCTTTCTTGAAATTCAAAAAGAGATATTTTTTTTCTTCCTAAGTATATAATTCCTCTATTTTAAATTTTTGGGGATAAAACTACCTATGAAATATTATGACACATAATTTAGTGTAAATTTATGTTATATTTATCATTGATTATTTATCCTTAAATAAATCAAACATCAATTATCAGGAGAGGGAAACTAATAATAACATATAATTTAATCCTCTAATTCATTTCATGATGAATGATGTTGTGAAATATTATAAAGTGTATTCATCTCAATTTTGTATACTATTTATTTTTAGTAGTCATATATATCCCTAATTTCTATGATAAAGGATATAACCATGCTTGAAGGCATTCCCATACTTAGGAATTATAATAATGTATTGTAAAAATGGTTTCTTATTTATCCTCTTGTTTGAGTGTTTGAGTTTTAAATAATATATATACCTATATATCTACACAAACCCCATACTCTGTAATGAGTATCAACTACTATGTTGGAATAACTTAAGAATAAGTTTCAAGATAATCCTGTTAATATGCTCATGTTCATTACTATTAGGTGAAGTGGTTTTTTTTGAATGATTGGTATATCAATGCATTTACGTATTGATTATCATGAATTCAGAGACATAAAAATAGATATTAAGTATCGTTAACCAAATATTTCTGAATGGTTCATTCAACAAAATGGTACCAAAAACATCTCAAATGTGGAATGTTAGTTGGGTTATCAATAATTAATCATGAATTTAGAAGATATTCGCAAGAATATATTTTGATAATTTTATCACATTATGATTTCATAGTAATTTCATTTAGACAATCTAAATCTCTATCAATCCTAGTGGACATGATGAATGTATTATTTAGACATTTCCTTGAATTTTTTTGATAGTTATTATAGATGATTTTTTATAAATTGATAGTGTGTATGATCATGATGATAATTTTAATACTATGTTAAAGTCTTTGAAAGAGTGTATTCTATATGGAAAGGATATTAAATTCGATTTCTACATATAGAATGTATCAATAATTTTGCATGCTATCACTAAGTAAAAGGTTATATATATACCATTATATGATAATGGAAATTGTAGAGTGGGAAAGACCTGTATCAATAAAAAAAACCATATATTCCATCAATATTATAAGAATTATTGATATCATATGTGAATCATCACATTATTTTTAAATTATATAAAAACATGACATAGAAGAAGTACTATTTTACTAGAGAGATGAATGTTGGGAGATCATCATGAATGTGAAAACATGTTCTATCATTGTACCCATTCTCTGGATAACCATATGTGGGATAATTTTCATGGAATGAAATGACCCTTCAATGAAGTGAAGAGGATGTGTACTAATGTAGAATGATAATTTTATAGACTACAGTATAATGAAATTGAAAATTAAAGGAAAGACATACCAAATTCCTAATATAGAGATAGTGGCAGGGATCATTACATGAATCCATATAAGGGATATATATTCACTTTTAATGAAGGTGTTGTGAGCAAGAAGAGATTAAAGCATAGTGTGGTCGCAAATTAAACGGCCGATTCTGAGTATATCACAACATCTGAGATAGCTAAAGACGCATTTTGGATGTGAATCTTTGTCTAAGATCTGGATGTGGTACCATGAAGTAAATATCTCATCACACTCTATTTTGATTATACTTTAGCGGTGGCTCTTTAAAAAGATCCATGGTCACATCAGCAGAAAATGAAAATAATTTTGATGTATCAACTATTGATGGATTTTTATTAGACAGTTGAATTTGCAATAAGAATCATTTAAATAGAAGAGAATTTAATAAACCCCTTGAAAAAATACAGGAATCACCAAGAACTTGATCATCATGTGAGGTCTAGCAGACTGAAATTCGCAGGATGTTGGTTTTTGTAACGACCCAAAAATTCATTGATAAAGATTCCTCTTGATCTAATTTAGTGACTTATTATGTAAAATGCTTATATAACATATGAGCTCCATTTTTTTATGACTATAGATATTAAAAAACTGTTATAAATTTTGAACATTTCTAATATATCTATTGAAAAGTGATCACATGATTATTATTAATATAGGGCTTTAAAAAATCCAATTTACTCAAACAAAGGAAGTGATGGCCTCATCCAATAGACTTGAACCATTTCAATCCAATTTGTTGGATCTAAAAAAGGAGGGGGAATAATTGGGATTCATTCTTGACCAATCCCCTGCCAAGCTTCAACATGTTAAGCTTAAACGGATCCTCCTACGACAGAAGTGGAAGTTGATAGAGATTACCACCCGAGTAATGTTATCTGAGCCACCCCAAGAGTCTTCCACCATCGCAAATCATACCCTTCATTATTATGTAGGATTTTATAAGGGTTTATGTACCAATACCATAACACTATGAGTATGTGCATTGTTTTTTATATAATAATAAATATAAATTCATTTTATTACTGTAACTTTGTAAATAGTTTTTAAAGCACAAATTGTATTTTTAGTTAATATTCAACTAACAAATATATATTGATGAAATAAAGTAATTTTTTAATAAATTTATATTTTATGAAAATATTATTATTATTTAATTACTTTTTATTAAATATAAATTATCTTATATTTTTTTGAGTGCAATTGTAATTTTTATTAAAGTTTGAAATCCGTTTTTTTCAAAACCCATGAATTTTCGATAAATGTCAGATTTTATATTAAAAGTAAAACATAACATATTTAGAAGATTATTTAGATAAAATTATTATTATTTATGGAATCAAGATTTTGAAATTATCCAATGGTGAATTTTTCATAATTTTCTGAGACAATTGAATTTTTGGTTAAAAATTAAATACTTTTTAAATATATAATAGGTTGTATGACATCATAATGACCCAATAGTGATGTAATAAAATACTATAAAGGGTATTTTTGGTCAATATATGTTTTACGAATAAAATAATGTGATTTTAGGTTTTTTTGATTTATTTTATAAAACATTAGTGGACTCTCCAAGAGTTATAAAACATTTTCATTTTTAAATTATTTTCCTTGAGAGTGTGAGACAACTCTTCGTAAGAAAACCTTTTATTTTTAGATGAAATGAAATTGGACATATAAAATATTTTTTTCCACTCTGCATTTGAAAAAACCATGGGCTAAGACCCTGGGATGTTTTGTGGTACTAATTAGTTTAATGTGTTGTGACCCAAACCTAAATAACAAATAATTCACTCTCTTTTCCTATATAAACCCACCCAAACTCCCACTTCCTCTTCACTAAAATATTTATGTGTTCGTAAAAACTCTTCCCTACTCACTCTATAATCATTCCAAGGGGCCTCAAGCTCCCAAGAAGCCTCTCTCAAGCCTCTCCCATACCGTTGGGATCACACTTCCAAGTAAAAGATTTACTCTTTTATCATTTTTGTCTCAATTTCATTATGTTGTCATACCCTTTTAATTTCAATTAAAAATGTTGGGGCATAATTTATCACCTCCCCCATACTTCCCTTTTTATTTTGTAATTATGAGATACCATTTTTACCCTCATTTAATGCCTCTCATGCACACCCATTACCATGACAAAATTCCGTAAGTAATTTCTCTCACCTCATTTACATTCAAGAAATTCCTTTGTATTGTGAATCTAAATTACTTTTCAAATCTTGGGAAATGTTTCTATATAAAAACATTACCTTCCACTTCTTGTAAATATGATGATACATCTCTGTCTCTATCCCCAACAATTTTTATGAATTTTTATGTCACGTTGTTATGTAGTTGAAATTGCACCGTGATTTTCCAAGAAAAAATCATTGTGTATTGAATACCATAACTATGTCTCTATCAAGGGTATTCACATTATTCACATATACATATATAATAGTTTTTTCATGTTTGAATTATACATTTTTTAATCATGAAATAACTTATGAATTTGATTGACTCTATGTTATATAATCCTTGTGACACACTTATTCCTGAAAAGAAGTGTTTTAGATAGGTGTGCCCTGATAGCACTCCAATGCATTGGGTAAATATTAGTATCATGAAACTTCAAGTGCAATGAGGGTTTACTAATTATAATTCCTGTTTAATGAGGATTTACTCATGCTCTATGTGTAATTATCCTTCTCTCATTCTAAAAGATTTTCAAATATTGTTACCACATTTCCATGTTATGTTAATCATGCTATATCATGCCATTAAGTTTATGTTTATCTTATGCTCCATTTATATGCATGTTTCCTTACATTTATTGTAACTTTAATGTTATTCCTCATTAAGTCCCTTACTGTGATTTATATCTCACACTTTTCTTATGCATTTCCTCAGGTTATCCAATGAAATGCTTTGTACGAGGGAATATAAAGGTCATGTAAATGAAATTTTCAATAAGATGTAACATCCTATGTTTTAAGTTGTTATCTAAAGTTAGTAATCCACAATGACACTGGACCTATATATCATCTATGTTGTATAATGTGATTTTTTCTATGTAATGATTCATGTCAAACAGTGTAATAAAACAATGGGTTGTTATAGTTGGTATCAGAAGATACGTTTATTTATTTTTTGGATTAGGATTAGAAAATCCTATTGAAGCCTTAGAGACAAGACTAAGTATAATAAAAACATCCCTAATTTTTTGTGGTAATTGAGTAAGTGTTTTATCATGAAAATACATCCCTTTCTGTATACGAGCTGGTTGAGGTGGCTCTAGCATAGATATACCTAGGTGTGAAAAACCAGACAAGGTGTTTTGGGCTTGACCCGGTGCATTTTGGTACTTGAAAATGGGTCTTACTGTACTCTTGGTTATAACACTCCCGAGGGATATGTATTGATAAATTCACAATCCTAGTATGAACCATTATTAAGAGAATTACCCTAAGAATATATGTTAAAATTTTGATCATGGATTACATAGATTCAAGCCTATGGATTCATAATTTAAGGAAATAAAAGTTATTTATAAGTTATCAGTTTTGTCAATAGATTACCCTATATGTGTTTCCCCTAACTTTTATTTTATTCCTGCCAATGGATGTTAATAGGAGGACTTTGTATTACAACCAATGTGAAGATTAATGTGATGAGTGTGATAATGAGATTCCTAATCTCAAGGGAGTGGGAATCACAAACAATATCACACATCTATCTTATTTAACAAAACCATTTAATAGAAACATTGGTCAAGTGGAATGTTCAAAACCCCTTAAGAAATGAAAATATGATATTGAAAGCTTAATGAGACAAAAGACTCCTACATTTAATGGATCATCTAATCCCTCAATCTGCAATCAATGGATCAAATCCATTGAAATGATCTTCCCTATCCATTAATTTTATGACCACTGGAAGGTTCTCCTTGATTATTATCGTATGAATGGTGTAGCTGATCATCATTGTCCATTTATCAAAAATACGAATCTTACAGAGGAGATCGATGCGTTGGAATTTAAGGGTTTCCAATATATATTTTCTTGATACATATTTTCCACACACCCTCCGGGTAATGATGGAAAGGGACTTCCATGGCCTTGATCAAAAAGACGACGATTCAGTAGGAGTGTACAAGGAAAAAATCACAAGGCTTGCATGATACACCTTTGGCATTGCCGTTACCCCAGAATGCAAGGTTGACTGCTTCTTTGGTGGGCTGAAACCTATCCTGTGCAAAGCACTGGTGATCCGTGACTTCGATAGCTATGAAGAAATTGTCTCATATTCCCTGAACGTCGAAATGGATATTAGAGAATTGTAGTGGTATAATCAGGATAAAAATTGTATAGTGGACCTCAATTATAGAGGATTGATTGATAAATATAGTAGTTCTAAATGTTCCAACACCCCACTTGAAAAATTTGTGGAAATAATCCCCCTAGAAATTTCATGAAAGGGATGACGAAATTCTTTAGGTGTGGAAGAGAAGTGCACCAGTCCATTAACTCTCGACAATAAAAATTCACAGCTATGAGAGGGAAGAGGAACTCTCTGCTCGACCCTCAAAACATTGTTAATTGCTTCAACTACAATTAACCGGGGCACTTTTCAAACTGGTGCCCGTAGCAAAGGGTTTTTTGAGGAAACCAACAACCTCCAAGGCAGCAAGGGAAAGCTTTTTCCATCATTACCCTAGATGTGAACCCCACCCACGAATTAGTGATAGGTACGCTAGTTATTCAATCAATAATTGAGAACATAATTTTTTATTTTGGGTCTATGAAATCTATTATAAGCTGAAAGATTAGTAGAACAATCCCAACACCATGACAAATTGTGTATGTAAAGATGTCAGTGAGTATGACAAATAGGGAAATCATTGCATCTCATGAATATAACTTATCCCATATCATAATTGGTTGAGTGAACATCCCAGAAAACCACTTCATTCTCCCTCTGGTGGAATTTGATCCAATTCTCGGCATGGATTGGATTTCCATATAAAATGACAACATAAATTTCCATGAGAGGTAAATAACTCTATATTTGGAGAATTGACCCCTGATTCTATACAAGTGAAAGCAGGAAAATGATTCTTATTTATATCCATCATCTCATGCATGGATATTAATACCCTATGGGAATGAGTATCTAGTTAATATGATTGAATAAAAATAAGAAACCATCCTTGAAGGCATACCTATTGTGAGGGAATTTTTTGAACTCTTTACCGAGGAATTTCCTGGTCTTCCTCCTAGAAGAGATATTTAATTCTCAATTGACCTTAAAACTGAGGAATTTCCAATATCTAATACTCCATATAGATTTTTTGTTCTGTATCTTGAGGTTCTGAATAAAAAAACTATAGGAGAATCTTGATAAAGGATCTATATGCCCATGTGCTTCACCATGGGGGGAACCAGTCCTCTTCGTCAAGAATAAGGATGGGTCAATGCAACATTACATAGATTATCAGGAGCATAACAAAATCACGATAAAGAACAAGTATCCTCTACCATGTAATGATGACTTGTTTGATCAGCTGTCTAGGGAACAATACTTCTCTCATGTGGATTTAGGTTTGGGATATTATCAAGTAAGGGCGAAGAATAAAGATATCCCCAAGACTATATTTCATACAAGATATGAGCATAATAAATTAAAACTAATGCCTTTAGGATTCACTAATGCTCATGAAATCTTCATGGAAATGATGAATATAATATTTAGAGATTACCTTGGTAAATTTGTGGTAGTCTTTATAGATAATAATATAATATACTCCAAAACCAAGGAGGATAATTAAGAGCTTCTAAGAACTATACTATAGGGCTTGCATAAGGAGAAGCTCTATGAAAATTATAGATAGTGTGTCATCTATTTGAAGGAGGTCTCATTCATGGTCCATATCATCACAATCGATGGGATATATATAGATCCCTCCAAGACAGCTGCAATTGTGGGATGGCTAAGGTCATCATTGATAACGGATATCTGTTGCATCGTGGGGTTAGAGGGAAATTATCGACTATTTGTGAGAAATTTCTCACAATTTTCCAACCCTCTTACAATGATATCTTTTAAGGGAGTAATGTTTTCAATGAGTGATTAATGAAAATAAAGCATCATAGAGTTGAAAATGAGGCTTATCACTGTGCCCATGCTCACTTTACCTATATGTGGAGATATTTTTGGGGTATTCAACGATGCTTCAAAGAACGGACTGGGTTGTCTGTTGATTGAAACTGAAGGAGTCATTGCCTATTCTTCAAGGTAAATGAAACTTCATGAGAAAAATTATCCAACAAATGATTTTGAGTTGTCTCTGGTGATATTCACTTTAAAAATATGGTGGGATTATCTCTTTGGGGAGAAGTGTAAAATATATACAGACCACAAAAGCCTCATGTATATATTCACACAGAAAGAGTTGAACCTCCACCAATGAAGATGGTTCGAGCAGGTCAAATACTATGACTGATCAATCGATTACCACCATGGTAAAGAGAACAATGTGGAATATGGTCTATGTAAAAAGGACACAACAATTCTACCATTGATGATAATGGAGAAGGAACCAATCTTCTTAGATTTGATGAAGATGGACTTGTGAATCCTAATTAAGTGAAAATCATAAATCATTCCACAAATGATTGCTCAATCATCTCTTTTTGAATGGTTAAAGGATGATCAAAATGATGATGTGGGAATTCAGAAGAAAGTGGAATCTATCTGAAAAGGAAAATCCTTGGATTTCGATTTAAATGAAGAAGGAATTGTGAGATTTGGGAAATGACTATGTGGTCCATCATGTCCAGAGATGAAGAACGACCTATTGGATGAAGCACATAGTTTAAATTTCTCAATTCACCTAGGAATCAAAAAGATGTATTAAGATCACCAATAGTATTATTGGTTTGATAATATGAAGAAGGATATTTTTGAGTATACATCAAAGTGTGTAGTGTGTCAGCAAGTGAATGTTGAGTGGAATAAGTCTAATGGGATGATGCAACCATTTCCCATTCAATCATGGAAATGAGAGAACATTACCATGGTATTTTTAACTAAACATTTGAAGACATCGAAATGCAACAATGAAATCTGGGATGTAGTGGATCATCTTACAATGACTGCACACTTTATTGCAATTTTGTTGAATTTTTCATTGGATCAATAGGAATAGATATATAACAGGGAAGTGGGAAGGCTATATGGAGTACCACTATCTATTGTTTCTGATCACGATCAAAGATTCACCTCTATGTTTTGGAAGAGTCATCAGTATTATATGGATACGTAATTGAACAATAGTATGGCCTATCATCCTCAATGTAATGTACAATCTAAGAAAATTATTCAGACACTCGAATATATGTTAAGATCATGTTCAATGGACGTTAAAGTGCAATTGGATCAACATCTTCCTCTGGTTGTATTCTCCTAAAATAACTATTTTACTCAAGAATATGAATGGAACCTTAAGAGGACATGTATAGAAAAGTTGATGAAAATTGGATTGATGCGATGAAGATGGTGAGAGTAAGGTTCTAGGACAAGAAATGGCCAATGAAATGGTGGAGAACGTGAAAACCAGTCAGTAGCTTATCAAGGAAGCCCAGAGTCGACAGAAGAGTTATGCTGATAACAATCAATGAGACCCTAAACTTAAAGTTGGAGACATGGTATTCTTACATATATCTCCAAGGATGATGTACATGAGGTTTGGAATGAAAGGGATGCTATTTCCTAGGTACATCAGCCCCTTCAAGATTCTTGATTATGTCAGGGCTATGGCCTATCAACTAACACTTCTACATACCATGAGAAAATTACATGATTCCCATTGTGTATCCCTCTTAGGGAAGTACATACCAGACCCTTATCATGTACTCTCTTAAGAGGCAGTATAGTTAGAGGATGATTTTCCTTACAAGGGGTAACCAATGATGTTCTTAGATCAGAGGGAAAAAGTACTACGAAATAAGACAATTCCCCCCGTGAAGGTGTTTTGGAAAATCCACATGTTTGAAGAAGTGATGTGGGAATCATGATGATGCGGATTTACCCTTGATTTTCTTAGTGTGGGAAAAGGAAATTTCATGGGAGATTTTTTTAACGTGGATAGATTGTAATGACCCAAACATTCTTTAATGAAAATTTCTATAGATCTAATTAACTGTCTTATTATGTAAAATGGTTATAGAAAATATGCACTCATATTGTTTTATGTTTATAAATTTTAAATTACCATTAGGAATTATGACCATTGCTTATATAAATGTTGAACAGTGATAACATGATTAGTGTAAATATTGGGCTTTAACAAATCAAATTCACTTATAAAAAGGAAGCGATTGACTCATCTAAAAGACCTACCACAAATGAATCCCATTTTTTAAAAGCTCGGAAAGAGGTGGCATCATTGGGCTTCACTTTTGACCATGTACAAACTGAGCATCAAAATGTTAATCTCGTACCTAACCACACAAGAGAGAAGTGGAAGTTTATAGAGATTACCTCCTGAGCAATGTTATCCAAACCACCCCTAGGGTCTGTCACTATTACACACCTTACCTTTTGGATTTATGAGGCTGTTATAACGGGTTATGTAACAAGGCCTTTTCACCATGATTATGTGCATTATATTTGTATATAATAATGAATATACATTAATTTTATTATTGTTATATTGTAAATAGTTTTTAAACATCAAATAGTATTTTTAGTTAATATTCAACTTACATATGTATTTTGATGAATTAAAGGGTTCTTGAAATAAATAATAGTATATTGAAAAATTGATAATATTAAAATAGATTTTTTTAAATATAAATTATATTATAATTTTATGAATGCAATTTTAATTTTTATTAAGGTTTGAAATCCATTTTTTTCAAAACCCATAAATTTTCAATATATGTCAGTTTTTATTTTACATGTAAAAAATTCAGATATATATAGAATTAGTTAGATAAAATGAATACTATTTATGTAATCAATATGTTGAAATTATCCAATGGTGAATTTTTCAAAATTTTCTGAAATAGTCAAATTTTTGGATAAAAATTAAAAATGTTCTAAATATATAATGTATTTTATGACATCATAAAGACCCAATAGTGATGTAATAAAATAATATAAATTCTATATTCGTCCAATATATTTTTTAACATTAAAATAATGTTATTTTAGTTTTTTTATTTATTTTACAAATCTTAAGTGGAACCTTCTAGAGTTGTAATACGTTTTCACTTTTTTAATGAATATCCTTGAGAGTGAATAACCTCCACATAAGCAACCCTATTATTTTTAGATGATCATCCTTTTGAAATATAAAATATTGTTTTCCAATCCCATTAGAAAAAAACCATGTGAAAAAAACATGGGTGGGTTTGTGGTATTGATTATTTTAATGTGTGGTGACCAAAACAAAAATAATAAAGAATTTCATTTCCTTTCCTATATAAACCCATACAAGATCTCACTTTCTCTTCACTGAAATCCTTTGTGTTTTTTCCATCCTCTACCTGCCAATATTTATAATCATTCCAAGCCTCCCAATTCTCCCAATAAGGCTCTCTCAAGCCTATCTCAACCCTTTGGGATCACACTTCCAAGTATTGGATTTCCACTTTTCTCATTTGTGTCCCAATTTCATTATGTTCATATAACTTTTTAATTTCAATTAAAAATTTTTGGGTATGATTTCTCACCTCCCCCATACATCCCTCTTTATGTTTGAATTATGAGAGACCCATTTCACTCTCATTTAATGCCTCCCGTGCACACCTGTTACCATACCGAAATTCTGTAAGGAATTTCTCTCCCCTTATTTACATTCAAGAAATTATGTTTTATTATGAATCTAAATTTCATTAATTATGTTTGAACATGTTCCTATATAAAACACTTACTGTCCATTTTATATCAATATTATGATAAACCCCTTTATCTATCATCTACCATTTTACAAATTTTTATGTCACGCTATTATACTGCCAAAATTGCTCTATGATTTTCCAGGCCAAAATCATAGTATATTGAATACCATACAAACGTCCTTATCAAGGGTATTCTCAGTCATTCGCATATACATATTTAAGGGTACATTCATTATGTATTCCACATTTCTTAATTTTTTAATAACATCTGATGCTGAATGACTCCATGTTATATGATCCATGTGGCACACTTATGCATGAAATGAAATGTTTAAGAAGGGTGTGCCCTAATAGCGCTCTAATGCATTGGGTAAATATTATTATCAGGATATGTAATGTGAAATAAAATTTGACTCATGATAATTCAATTGAAATGAGTATTTACTCTTACCCCATTTGCAATGATCCCTGGATCATGTTAAAATCACGTTAAATGTTGTTGCCACATTTCCAGGTTATGTTAATCATGTTATATAATGACTTTATTATCATGTTTATCTTATTATACATTGAAAATACTATATCCTAACATATATTGTATCTTTCATTTTATGCATTGTTAACTCCCTTACTGGGCGTTATATCTCACCCTTTTCTTATGCATGTCCTCAGGTTATCCCATGCAACGTTAGGTACAAGGGAATGTAGTGGTCATGTAAAGGAAGGTTTCAATATGATTTTGTGTCCTATGTTGTAAAGACCCATAAATTTCAAGGAAATTTTTTTCTTAATTTTCTTGGGAATTTTACAAGAACGCAGTTTCTGACGGCACCTGATTCCGAGGCCCGGTATTGCCCGGAATAAATTTCTGAAGTTTGTCTCGGGTACGTTAAGTGAACAGACGAGCGGCTTTTTCTAACATTTGAACCGGTGCTCGGAATCAAATTCTAAGGGCACCGATGGAATCGCAGCACCAGTAATTGCTTAGAAACGCCTCTTCCGGAGTTGCGTTTGCTCGGGTGTGGTTTTTAATTTTTGGGCTTAAAGTTAAGAAATAAAATAAATTGTACGACAAACTTTATTTTATTTCACCTAAGCTGCATGGAAGCCACTTGAAGCTACTTAAAGTAGCATAACCTGAGTTGATGCGGATAGAGTGCTATCCAGAAATATCCTACCCTCTTGGTAGGATATTTGGGAGGTGGGGCCCGCACGAGCCCCACAGTTTCTTTCCTCTAAGTAACGCACCCGCGAAAACCTGTCATTATGAAAGTCAACTGACGCGTCTTCTTAATTTCTTAACACACCAATTAATTGGGCGGTTTTTTTCGTTGAATTAATTGGGCGGTTTTATTCATTTAATTAATTCGATGAATTAATTTAATCGTTTTTTAACCTGTTTTCAATCCGTTGGCTTAATAATAAAATAAGACCAACGCACGACATCTGGAAAACTGCTCGTTGAGAGGTTTTGACAACTTTGTGCCTTCATCCTCCCTCGTGAAGAACGCGAAGAATGCGATGAACATCGTCACCCTCAGATATTTACGATGCTTCTTCCGAGATGTTCTTCCCCGCAATGATCTCCGTTCACCAACTGCTTGAGGTAGGAGATTTCGGGTTTCTTTTAAATCTTCTTTGTGGATTATAACAGCACATGGATTTAATCGATATAATTAAATCTTCATGTTCTTGAACCTCAGAGTTCATCGACGCGTCACCATATTCCACGATGACACGACGCCTCTCCGCGATGAAGGAACTCCCTTCCACGACGACGTGACGCCTTTCCGCGACGACTCGACACCCTTCCGCGACGCGACGATCACCTCCTTCCGCGGCGATCAAATCTGCGAAGAACGCGTGTGCGACGACTTGACGAGGTTGGGGTTGTTTTGAAATAATTTATATTACCATGATCGTTTCTTCTAAAATGAAGAACCTGGTTTATAAGAACAATTTTAATTCATTAAAATTGTTTTTGGTTATGTTTTCTATGTGTTGATTAATCCTCCTGATTGATACCGCCTAATGCGGAGGGTGCGGGCCAAACAAACACGGACTGACAACCCTCTGAAGTTCTTCGTTATTGTGTGGATTTGTCGTGTGATGATAAAACGTGACGCAAGAGAGATTTGATGTTTCCACAGTGAAGAACAGGACCCGGGAGGAGCAGCGGCGCAGACGGGAAGGAAAATGGACCACCGGAGCAACTCCGGTGGCCTGCGAAAGCCTCCGGCAGTGCGGGTCGCCGGAGGCGGCGGTTCCCCAGCGCGCCACTGGACAGGGCTACCGTGGCTGAAGCCACTACAGCGGCAGCCAGCGGACCCGCGGCCGCGCGGGTCCGGCTCACATGAACGGGATGCGGCCTTTTCCGCGTCTGTTGACTCCAGAGCGGCCCCTCGAGGGCCGCAGCTTCTTCATACCGTGGGGCCAGCACCCCGCGGCTCCCTCTGTCGGCCGCTCGGCTGAGCCGAGCCAGGCCGGTCTGACCAGCCGGGTCGGGTCGACCCGGTTCCGGCCGACCTAGGGGGGATGGGTCGGGTCGTTCCTGCCCCATACCCCCCTTTTTCGGACCGTTTCGGTCTTTTGCCTGTAACATGAGCAACGGGACTCCGAACGACGCGCCGTCTGTGGCGTTGCTATCCTTGGATCGAGACAGTCGTTTCGGTATATCACACTCAAGGATTCGGGAAACTTTGGGTTCGGCCGGGTTGGTTCGTTCACGAAACCAACCGGGCCCTCGGAGCAGAAACACTCATATCTTGAGCTTCAGACATCTGATTGACGTGCCGTCAACATTGGTGGATTACTCTGAGTGAGACGGATCTTTTGGCATACTCTTCCCATGGTTTGGACGCAGGTGGAGTATGGTTGGGTTGGTTTATCCTTAAAAACCAATTGGGCCCCTGGGACAAAAAAGCTATTAACTCTCAGACCGGCCATCCGATTGACGCGCCGTCTGCAGCGTTGAGATCCTGTTGACAATACAAAACTTTTGGATACATCAAATCTGGACTTTGTTTCAGTTGATGTATCAGCCTCTCGGCTCGTGGAGCGGACCCTCCTGAACGAGCTTTCTGTGTGCGGGGACCCTAGTGCAAGCTGCGACTTCGACGACGACGACTATACAGAGATCCTCGGTGGATTCGACTGCGAAGACGATGAGAACATTACGGGAATCCTCCGTGTTTTCGGCAGTGACCACTACGGTACATCTTGGGATACATCAACTACGGACTGCATGTCAGTTGATGCATCGACCACATAGCTCGTGGAGTGGACCCTCCCAGAACGAGCATGCTGTGTACGGAAACCCTAGAGCTGGTTGAGACTTGACGACTGCTGTTCGAACGACTCGGTGTGTTACAGATATCCCAGTGGGGAGAACTTGGTTGCAGCGGCAGACCCACGACAGAGGAGCGCTTGGTTGTAGAGGCAGACCCGCGGTACTCAACAGAAGGAGTACCTCTGGGGGCTATGAGGGGGGGGGGGGGCGCTTGGTTGTAGCGGCAAACCCACGAAAGAGGTGCGCTTGGTTGTAGCGGAACATGGGAGCTCTTGGTTGTAGCGGCAGACCCACAACAGAGGAGCGATTGGTTGTAGCGGTACAGGGGAGCACATAGTTGTAACGGCAGAACCACGATGGAGGAGCGCTTGGATGTAGCGGCACGGGAGAGCGCTTCGTTGTAAAATCAGGTCCACAGTACTCGATAGGTGGAGTACTATAGCAATACAAGGTTGGAGGGAAGCTCTTGGTTGTAGCGGCATAACCATTGTGCTTGATTGAGAAGAAGTTTCCCAATAGATATGGTTTCAACTTCATGATCGATCCTATGTGGGTCATTGCGGGGGTTAGTACCTACCGATCCTTTGTGGGTCCGACGGCTTAGATGAATCAGTGGATACATCTGATCATCTCTATCGTCTTACGAAGTAGTATATCCTGTGTGAGCTGAAACACTTTTTTACCTTCCTTTGTGGATGGTGTTGAGGTATCCTGTGTGGATTTACGTTTTACTTTCCTTTGTGGATTGTGTTGAGCTATCCTGTGTCGATATTACGTTTGGCTTTCCTATGTGGACTGGGTTGTACTTGAGCTCGGATGTTGGAGTCGAGCGAGTATTGATGACTTAGGTATATGTATGGGTATATACCTAAGTCATGTCAGATGTTACTTCATGATTGTATCTTTCCTTTGTGGATTATCCTTTGTGAATTTCGGGAGACCTTTGGGGGTCTCAGGGTCCCTACTGAGTAGCTTATACTCACCCCTGCACGGGCTATGCCCGCACTTCATTGTGTTGGATGCAGACGACGGATAGCACTGATCGTGGTGGAGGCTTGCGGAGCAGAACGGTACCTGGAGGTGGACCACTAGGCGGGACGCACTCGGAGCGGTTGGCTGGACCCGAGGAGAATTGGAGGCTACCTGTACCCACCCTTCAGGTGGGACATCCAGAGGACGGCTCGACGTTGCAGATTTACTTTTCAGTTGCTGTTTTTCCCCTTTCAGTTGTACTTTACAGTTGGGCTTGTATTTCCGGCCCCCTTTACTTTTCTGCACTTACTGTTGTACCAGCTTTTACATAGCGTTTACCTTTCCGCATGCTTACTCTGTAGTGCTTGTTTACTTTTCAAAGTCAATGCCTTCCATTTTACCTGGATTTTACGCCTTGGTGATAGTCGCCAGCCCCTGGCCTATGGCAGGCGGGCTTGGGGTAGTCACGGAACGGGTCCCGAGGACGGGTCGTGACAAATTGGTATCAGAGGAGTTTGGTTCTACGGCAGACTCTAATCTTTCTTCTATGTGAAGCAATAGTGTTAAGTATACGGAGTGTGGTTATCAGTCCAGGGATCCCAGTGTTGGCGCGGCGGCCGATGTATCCATACACCAGGACCCTGACTTCTGATTTCCGACAAAATGCACGAAAACATTGATTGAGTGTGTGTTTCATGTTTTCTTTGTGAATACATCTATCAGCTCACCAGGTATACTGTTCTGACCGTGGCGCACCTGTTTCCTTTCAGGATGGCCCCACGACGGCAGCCAGCTAGGGTTCCGAGTGTCTTACGTGACAACAGTCCGCCGAGCGACAAGGCCTCGGTACATGGCCCTATGACAGCAGAGGCACCAGCGATACCTCTACCAGCCGAGCCACTGATTCTACCAGCCCCAGCCACTGACGATGCACATCGCCTTAGTGCACTGTATGAGTTCTAGTGCCAGCGACCACCCAGGTTCTGCGGGGAGATGGACCCCCAGGCAGCCGAGGACTGGTTGGAGGTAGTTGTTCGAGTTTTCAGGATAGTGAGGACACCGGCGGACCTTATGGTGGTCCTTGCAGCAGGCCTCCTGCATGCGACAGCAGGAAGATGGTGGAGCATGATGCTCTAGGTGCACGACAAGGCATAACTCCTTTGTACGGACTTTGAGAGCCTTTTTCACTTAGAGTTCGTCCCAGCCACCCTACGAGCGGTGGGCATTCAGGAGCTACTATAGCTGCGGCAGGGCAGGATGGCAGTAGCCCAGTATGCGGCGAGGTTTACCGATCTCTTGCGTTATTCCACGGACATGGTACGAGACCCATTCTTCAGGGCCCAAACCATTAAGTAGGGGCTCAGGCGAGAGATCAGAGCTTCAGTTGTTTCTCACATCATTTCGACACAGACATGAGTGTTGGAGCGAGCCCTCTTAGTGGAGAGTTTCCTTGCTGAGAAGTCTCCAGCAGTAGGACCCACCACTAGCCGGCATGCAGCAGAGTCTTCTACAGCGGGCATTAGATAGATGACGCAGGGGTCCAAGAGGACTAGACCTACCGGTGGTCGACCGCATGACACATGGTCAATTGTGCGAGGCACCCGGGGTGGACAACGACTTACTATGAGCGGACAGTGTTACTCCTGTGGCGGGGTTGGTCACATGGATCGTGACTGTCCGACCCGGCATACGGATGACCAGCAGATGAACGAAGGACCTCCTAGGCAGAGGTAGAGGTTCGATCGAGGAGGATCGCATGGAGCAGGAGACCGTGGCAGAGGACCTGGCCGAGCAGCAGGTAGTGGACGACACTTCGAGGTGTTTCCACCACCACCACCAGGAGGTCCACCCCGACCGTAGGGAGTAGGTGGACATGGGAGAGCTCAGCTTCAGGAAGCTGAGGCCTTTGATCATGGTGCTCTGGGAGCAGATGGATAGGAGCGGGTCCTAAGTGGACGATCGAATCCTCTTGTGCGAATCAGATAGCAGCACGGGAACCTCCAATAGAGCACTTTGGAGCGGGAGGCTAAGATGCGTCCTCAGTACCACCTTTGTATCCCTAAGTTTGTGGTGAATCTTTACGGGGACGTAAAGCCCTGTGGTGGGAGTAATGTAAAGACCCGTAAATTTAAAGGAAGAACGCAGTTTCTGACGGCACCTGATTCTGAGGCCCGGTGTGCCCGGAATCATTTTCCGAAGTTTGGCTCAGGTACGATCAGTGAACAGACGAGCGAGTTTTTCTAACTTTTGAACCGGTGGTCAGAATCGAATTCTAAGGGCACCGATGGAATCGCAACACCGGTAATTTCTTTGAAATGCCTCTTCCAGAGTTGCGTTTTCTCGGGTGTGGTTTTTAATTATGTAGCTTAAAGTTATGAAATAAAATAAATTGTACGACAAAATTTATTTTATTTCACATAAGCTGCTTGGAAGCCACTTGAAGCCACTTAAAGAAGCTTATGCTGAGTTGATGCGGATAGGGTTCTATCCAGAAATATCCTACCCTCTTGTATGATATTTTTGAGGTGGGCCCGCACGAGCCCCACCGTTTCATTCCGCTAAGTAACACACCCGCGAAAACCCGTCATTATGAAAGTCAACTGACACGTTTTCTTAATTTCATAACGCACCAATTAATTGGTCGGTTTTATTCGTTGAATTAATTGGGCGGTTTTATTCGTTGAATTAATTCGATGAATTAATTTAATCGTTTCTTAACCTGTTTACAATCTGTTGGCATAATAATAAAATAAGACTAACACAGGACATCTGAAAAAATGCCCGTTGAGAGGTTTTGACAACTTTGTGCCTTCATCCTCCCTCACGAAGAACGCGAAGAACGGGAAGATTGCGAAGAATGTCATCACCCTCGGAGATTGACGACGCTTCTTCTAAGACGTTCTTCCCTGCAACGATCTCCGTTCACCAACTGCATGAGGTAAGAGATTTCAGGTTTCTTTTAAATCTTCTTTGTGGTTTATAACAACACATGGATTTAATCGATATAATTAAATCTTCATGTTCTTGAACCTTGGAGTTCGTCGACGCATCACCATATTCTGCGATGACGCGACGCCCTTCCGCGATGATGCGATGCCTTTCCGCGACGACGCGAAGCCCTTCCGCGATGATGCGATGCCTTTCCGCGACGACACGACGCCCTTCTGCGATGCAACGATCGCCTCATTCCGCGGCGATCAAATCCGTGAAGAATGCGCGTGCGACGACTTGACGAGAGAGGGTTTGTTGTAAAATAATTTATATTCTCATGATCATTTCTTCTAAAATGAAGAACCCGGTATATAAGAACAATTTTAATTCATTAAAATTGTTTTTGGTTATGTTTTCTATGTGTTGATTAATCCTCCGGATTGATACCGCCTAACGTGGAGGGTGTGGGCCAAACGAACACGGCCCGAAAACCCTTCGCAGTTCTTCATTATTGTGTGGATTTGGTGGGCGATGATTAACGTGATGCAAGGGCGATTTGATGTCTCCGCAGTGAAGAACGGGACCCGATAAGAGCAGCAGCGCAGACGAGAAGGAAAACGGACCACCGGAACAACTCTGGTGGCCCGCGGAAGCCTCCAGCGGTGAGGGTCGTCGGCGCGGCAGCGCCCGATGCCGGAGGCAGCGACGCCCCGGTGCGCCGCGGTGGCGGCGGCCAGCGGACCCACGGGCGCGCGGTTCCGGCTCACACGCACGGGATGCGGCCTTTTCCGAGTCCGTTGACTCCAGCGCGGCCCCTCGAGGGCCGCGGCTTTTTCATCCAACGGGGGCAGCACCCCACGGCTCCCCTGGTCGGCCGCTCATCCGAGCCGAGCCAGGATGGTCCGACCGGCCGGGTCGCGCCCTGGCCGGACCGGGCCGCGCCGAACCGGGCCCAGTCCCCCCCCGTCTTCGGACCATTTTCGGTCTTTTTACTATAACATGAGCTACGGGCCTCGGAACTAAGCTCCGTCAGTGTATATGTGATCCTTGGATCGGTACGGTCGTTTTGGTATATCACACTCAAGATTTCGGGAAACTTTGTGTTCGGCCGGGTTGGTTCGTTCACGAAACCAACCGGGCCCTCGGAGTGGAAACACTCATATCTTGAAGTTCGAACGTCCGATTGACGTGCCATCGACTTTGGTGGAATCCTCTAAGTGAGATAGATCTTTTGGAATACTCCGCCCGAGGTTTGGATGCAGGTGGAGTATAGTCAGTTTGGATTTTCCTTAAAAACAAACTTGTCCCCTCGGACGAAAAAGCTAATAACTCTCAGACCGGGCGTCCGATTGACGTGCGGTCTACAGCGTTGAGTTCCTATTGACGATACGGAACTTTTGGATACATCAACTCTGGTCTTTGTGTCAGTTGATTTATCAGCCTCTTGACTCATGGAGCGGACCCTCCCGAACGAGCTTGTTGTGTGTGGGGACCCTAGTGCTGGCTGCGACTTCGATGACGACGACTATACAGAGATCCTAGGTGTATTCGACTGCGAAGATGATGAGAATAGTACTGGAATCCTCCGTGTTTTCGGTAGTGACCACTACGGTACATCTTGGGATACATCAACTCTAGACTACATGTCAGTTGATGCATCGACCACTTAGCTCGTGGAGTGGACCCTCCTGGAACGAGCATACTATGTACAGAAACCCTAGAGCCGGTTGAGACTTGACGACTGTTGTTCGAACGACTCGGTGAGTTACGGAGAGACCAGTGGGGAGCGCTTGGTTGTAGCGGCAGACCCACGGCGGAGGAGCGCTTGGTTGTAGCGGCAGACCCGCGGTACTCTACAGAAGGAGTACCTCTGGAGGCTACGAGGGGGAGTGCTTGGTTGTAGCGGCAGACCCACGAAAGAGGTGCACTTGGTTGTAGCGGCACGAGGGAGTGCTTGGTTGTAGCCGCAGACCCACGATAGAGGAGACCTTGGTTGTAGCGGCACAGGGGAGCTCTTGGTTGTAGTGGCAGACCCACGACAGAGGAGCGCTTGGTTGTAGCGGCCCGGGAGAGCGTTTGGTTGTAGCAACAGGCCTGTAGTACTCGATAGGTGGAGTACTACATCAGCCCAAGGTTGGAGGGAAGCGCTTGGTTGTAGCGACATAACCAATGTGCTTGATTGAGAAGAATTTTCCCAATAGCTATGGTTTCAACTACATGATCGATCCTATGTGGGTCCTTGCGGGGGTTAGTACCTACCGATCCGTTGTGGGTCCGACGGCTTAGATGAATCAGTGGCTACATCTGATCATCTCTATCGTATTACGAAGAAGTATATCATGTGTGAGCTGAAACATTGTTCTACCTTCCTTTATGGATGGTGTTGAGCTATCATGTGTGGATTTATGTTTTACTTTCCTTTGTGGATTGTGTTGAGCTATCCTGTGTGGATTTTACGTTTGGCTTTCCTGTGTGAACTGGGTTGTACTTGAGCTCGGATGTTGGAGCCGAGCGAGTATTGATGACTTAGGTATATGTATGGGAATATACCTAAGACGTGTCGGATGTTACTTCGTGATTGTATCTTTCCATTATGGATTATCCTTTTTAGATTTTGGGAGACATTCGGGGGTCTCGGGGTCCCTACTGAGTATCTTATACTCACCCATGCACGGGCTATGCCCGCACTTCGTTGTGTTTGATGCAGACGACGAACAACGCTGATCGTGGTGGAGGCTTGCGGAGCCGGACGGTGCCTGGAGGTGGACCACTGGGCGGGACGCACTCGGAGCGGTCGGCTGGACCCGAGGAGTAGTGGAGGCTTCCTGTACCCACCCTTCATGTGGGACTTCCAGAGGACGGCTCGACGTTGCGGCTTTACTTTTCAGTTGCTGTTTTTTCACCTTTTAGTTGAACTTTACAGTTGGGCTTGTATTTCCGGCCCCCTTTACTTTTCCGCACTTACTATTGTACCATCTTTTACTTAGGGTTTACCTTTCCACATGCTTACTCTGTAGTGATTGTTTACTTTTCAAAGGCAATGCCTTCTCTTTTACCGGGATTTTATTCCTTGGTGCTAGTCGCTAGCCCCTGGCCTATGGAAGGCGGGCTTGGTGTAGTCACGGCATGGGTCCCGAGGATGGGTCGTGACATATGTGTTATGTTGTTAGGTAATGTTCCTAAGCACCAAAGTCCTTAGAACTCTCTATCATCTTTTTTTTATCAATATATGTTTTCTATGTAATAAATTATTTCTATGTGTGTAATAAAACAAAGGTTTGTTTTAGTTCTAGTCCATGTGAGAGTTTTTAAGAGTCAGTGTACTAGAAGAATTTATATATACATTTAATACATGGGTATTTATTATATTTAAATACTAAACATATTATTAAATATTGTTCATTGTTCTGCATGACAATGATGTAATAATGTCTGAGAGTATTCGTTTCATTCATAAGGTCATGGCAGTTCCCCACTATGATGAGAACCTTGAAATGCTATAAAAATATTCTTCAACATAGTTCTATGGAAGGATGACATACTATGGTGGGACACATAGTATAAAAACTGTCAGGTGCAAGTACTCATAAGCATACGATACTTCCTCTTGTGAAGATTTCACATGGCAATCTCAAAGATGGGTGATTTTGATAACAAACCCTCCAGTAGGATTTCCGTATCTTTTTGTGTCATCGGATAATCCAATTTGCAAGAATTTATAATGGTCGATAGACATTAATATTATAAATATTATGTGTTATTACTCACACACTTGTATTTATTGACAAAAATTGTCACACCATATGATGGTGGGAAGTAGGGTATTTTGTTTTCATCACGAGTGACACGATATTAATGAATAAATCAAGGACAAATTTGTCCCTCCCATTTATAGAAGATGATATCATTGACCATTGATTTAAATGGAACCATCACATGAAATTCCATGCCCGTGGTGTAATGACATCTATATTTCGGCTATTCAAAGAATTACGTATCAAGCATTAAGGTCGATGATCCTGCCATAAAACCTACTTGATGTGATATTGAGACAAAGGGAATATATTACACAGTGAGAATTCGTATGTAGATGTCATTTTGCAACAATACATTATTTCTCATGGGTTTATTGACCCGTCTCTAGATAGTACTATTGAAATTTAGGCAAACCCGCCTAAAGACAATAAGAAATAATCCTATAGGGTCAAACACTAAGTGTTTTTGGTTGTCTTAGTTGAATTCTATTTGAATTCAGTAAATAAAATAAATATTATTAACAAGACCTTGGAATAATTTTTTTGGCAGTAAAAATGATCACATAATATAAATAAAATATATTTATTTAAAATTTAATAACTATTTATTTACTAGTTTGTAAATAGAATTTTTATTAAAGAGTATATTTTATTAATTTTATTATTCGGGTGATCAATAAATGGGAGTGGGGTTCTAGATGAAAAAGGCCAGTCTGGTTTTAAAATAATATTTTTTAAGACGGTTAATAATTATTTAAGTAGTTGTAACAAGATAAAATAATAATGACGTTAATATTTTTTTGATGCAGATTTTTTTTTATAATTATGTTTTATTTAAGTTGGCACACCGTAAATAAGGATGTGGTATTATTATAATGAGTATAGTTTTTCTCTATGTTCCTAAAAGTATTTAATTTTTGTCATATAATTAAATACTGTAACTAAAGTTCCATGCTTATAAAAGACAATTATGTCTATTGGGCCATGGAGAACACCCCACAAACTTGGTCAACTGCGAGTTGTTGAGGGAAGTAATTTCTCCCTTGAATCCTTTTTTTACCCCTCTTATGAATGTGATACATTATACAATATGAAAGAACAAGTGACCCAGAATGATCGACATAAGACACTCACATCACCGCACTAGAACCCATAAAATAATTGCTGCCGATCGAAGGCCATCAAAGCATGTGTGTATCACCGGTATAGGGATTCTTGTCTGGATCATCGCATGCCTAGTGATACAATAGGGAATGACCATTACGAATGATCGATATCATCAATGATGAAAGTACCGAAGAACCAGGCATCCTTTTCTTTTTGAAATTAATTAAATTAAATATAAGCATGATGTTCAGGATCCAATTATCTCATGGATCCAACACCTTTCCTTTTTCCAAAATTATTGATCTTAATCCATGGAGACTGGAATTTATCCAAGTATTGATACCTTATTGGACAACAATAATATAAAAAATTAATGATGGGCCCCACCCAATGATGCTCTCTTGTTGTGTCCAGTTCCTACTCATTCCTGGAAAACATTATTAAATTTAATTTTAACATTTTTTTAAGAATTATTATTCAACAGATTTCATCACATATGTATTTCATTAGTTATTTCAATATGTTTGATTACCATTTCGGACAAACATAACCATGTGCATGTTATGATAGATTTTTCCATATAGTTATCCAATACCTGGGTAATGTTTCTGCCTCATGAGAAGTTATTCATTGAATGAGGAAGTAAACATATTCCTTATTGGACTCATTCCACCGTAGGATTTTTCCTTGGAAATAATCCTTAAATTTTCCTTCGGTCATATTATATAATGTACACATATTCATTTTTTTCAATAAACATAGGATTCTATGTTCATTATCTTATTCTCCTATATTATTATTTATGATCATTCCAATTTATAATATTGTGTTCTATATTTTATTTAATATTTGATGGATCATTATCTTATTTATCCTGTTAGCGACATTATTAGCTCACCCCTTTTTTCTATGTTTTCCAAATGTCATCCTATGTATTTTTAAGATCTCAAAGGATGTTATGAATTCATTATAAAGATGAAAATATTAATTTTTTGTTATATTTTCAGTTTAATGTTTTATATAACTAGTCCATCAATGAATCTTGGACTTCTTATCATCGATTTGAAATTATTTAATATTTATGTTGAAAATCATATAATAATATTGCTAAAATTGTCATGTTTACATATGGACAAATGAAAAATGTTTAAATAATATAATAATATGAAACAATGTTTGTTGGTTAGGTATTGTGAGTTGTGTAATATAATATGTCTAGAATTCTTCAAAAGTCAGATGTGAATAATCAAAAGTAGTCACATGAGAGGGGTAATCATGGATGGCACACAATTTCGCTAAATTAAGAGTAAAAAATTCAATATAAAAGCCATATATTCTATAAACTAAAATGATAAAAACACATATTGATTCAATTTAATAAAATAAGAATGTTTAATATGCATGGAACTAAGGACTTTTTTTTAATTGATTATCAACTTGAATGTTACTTATAAATAACAATGTGTTTCATCATTGTTCCAAATTAGTTAGTTTTTTTAAATAACATATAAGGATTTTAAAATAAATAATATGGATTTTTTTGGTTTCATATCAAAGATAATTATCCCTTAAAAAGTTATCCAAACTACAATAAAGTGAAAAAATTGGTTACAACCCTTAAACAAATTCTTATATAAATAAAAACATGTCAAAAGGGTATTATCAATTGAGAAAAATTAATCATACAATGAACAAAAGGTTTTCCAATCACACCCTCAACTTTTATACATGAATTCATCAATTATGTGGGGGTGTTTTTTTGACTAAATGATGAGTTAAAGGGAGAGTTATTTATCATATGCCACAACCTTTTGAAAATATAGTTTATGTGTGAGCATGAATTTGAATATTTCTCATAAATATAATTATGTGATTCATTTTAAAAAAGAATATATAGTTTCATATATTTATGTCACATTATAGTACATATATTGAAACATTGAATGTTTTCATGTATGTTTTTTTATACACTGGGTTTTCCTATGTGGTAATATTGTTGATAAAATAAATTTACTTTTATATAATCTATGTGATAAAATCTATCCATTTAATCTTGAAAGAATAATGAGATCATTTTTTGGGATATAATATTAGAAGAATCCTTTTTTTATTTTTTTCATTTGATTTTTAATTAGGGGTGGATACAAATGATCAAACATATTTAAATATTGAATGACTGCTGATATAGATAATAATTAAATATGGGATGATTGATGCTATGAAATTAATTTTAATTTTACTTATTTTTTATATTTTAATATGTTATTAAATGATAAATTTAATAGGGAAATTAATTATAAATTTATTTGATTTATAAAGAAAAATTATTAGATTTGGTAATAAATTGTATATATATGAAATTGAAAACATCATGATCACTCAAGGATATTTACTATTGTTTTGTTCAAATTTATTATTTTATAATTTTAGAAGGTGAAATATGAGTTTATTAATAAATTATAAATGAATGGAATACAGAGAGGAGTTCCATATGATCATTTATAAGTTTAATGTATAGAAATATAGAAGGATAAAAATATATTAGTTAGAGATAAAATTCACTGGAAAGAGTTTTTTAATGAATTTTGAAAGTGGGTATATTAAGGAGTGTTGTGATTTCACCATTGATAGAGACTATAATTTTTTAATATAATACTATAGTTTTTATAATTAAAAATTGATAATCCATAAACATTAATGGTTTCAATAGAACTACTATATATGTTGCTATAATGTTCATTAATCCAAAGAATATCACATTGGTTGATGGAATATAAAGTTCCATGACAATATGAATATACAAATTCACACTATTAATATATTCATGATGCATGTCAATTATCAAGGAGTACTAAATATACCATATTATAGATAAATTTAGGATATAATTTCTTGATGAATGGAGAGGATGATAAGATGATTTATCTGTGTAAGATGACGAGGAGATTCAATATGATTAAATAATATAAGAACAATATATTGTTGATAGATATCCTAAAAAGGAATAAAGGGATGAATTTTTAATTGATTGAATTTTTTTTCAAATTTTCAGCTGATTGAACGAATTATTTTTAAGCCTATGATTACCATAAATGTGTGTGAATTATATTGGGTTAATGAAAGAACATGCATCATGATAATGAATTTATGACACTAATAATATTATTTTATTTTTAGTTTAATGATAGGTATAAAATGATTGATAATATTGATATCATTGAAAGAAAATTTTTACAAATATTCTTGAAAAACATTAAATTAATTTAATGTTAAGAATTCTGGTGATGTTGAATTTGAAGTTAAATTGAAATATATTTTTAAGGAACTATAATTATTTATTAAATTATCTAGGTATGACATGGAGATTATTTCCTCTCTGTATTATGGGATCTCTAATAATGTAAAATCAAGATATATTTTAATTATTGGAATTGTGGCCAATTAAATATTTCAGAATGCGGGATGTTAAAATTTAATAAATATCATTACTTATATCTATCAGACAAATTATGAATTTATAAGGGGTAAGGATCATAGTAAATTAAAAAATAAAATTGATAATGAGATATTGCAATCTCAATTAAGGAGTAGTTTAGGAAATGTTGATTCATACATACAATCTTCAAATTTACATTTGGGTCACAATAATTACAAAGAAATAGAATCACGCTATTCTAAAAGAAGAAAAATTAGTATTATTTTTTAATAAAATGTAATTGAGGAATAATTTTTAGAGATAATTTTATATAAGGATAAAAATTGTGTAGATATAGATAAGACATGATCTGGATGATGTATCTAGATGTATATACATGTCTGGAATATTATTAATGAACTTGTGAACCACTAAATTAGAAAAGATGATCAAAATTTCTTGTATAAGAATTAAATTTGTTGAAAAATAATTTTTTAGGATGGATAAACTATAAAATGGATTTTGAGGACAATGTAAATAACTACATATTGTAGGCTTATAGATTGAGTGTTTAATATGTAATGACCCGAACATTTTAATTGTAATTATTTCCAAAAATTTTGTGTTATTTGAATTAATACTCAAAAAACTATATCTTTAAATTAGTTATGTGAGTATAATTAAAATGATATTGTTGGATTTTGACTGTTATATGATTGTTGGTAAATATGACCCTTGTAATCTAAAAGCTTAATATTACAATTATTGTATATAAATACAACTAATCTTGGTTTATTAATACAGAAAGAAGATCTGATGGCCTCATCTAGTAGACTCGGGCCATAAGAAGCCCATGTGTCAGAGCTTGGGAAAGTGATAGCATCACTTGGTTTTGATCTGAACTAAGACCAAGCTAAACTTCAACATGTGAATCTTGAACAGAATCTCCTAAGGGAGATGTTCAAGATGATATAAATCCCCACTCGGACAATGTTGTCCCAGCCTCCCCAAGATTCTATCAACATACCACACGTTACACTTAGGTCCTATGTTGGTGTTATAAGGGGCTATGTAACTTGACCTTAGTTACATGTGTAATACTTTTTTATAAATCGAATTTTTATTTCTTATTTTAGAAAAGATGATGAATTTCAAATTTTCAGATAAATGTAGGATGAATTTATAGTTCCGTATTAATAATGAATTTTGGAAAAAAAGGTATTTTAAAATATTTATGTAAACATTAAATAATTTATAATATAAAATTATTTTCAAAATATGGTCTTATAATATTGTGACCATTATGAAATTTAGAGTCTAATAAGATCAACATAATTTTTATATAATAGTAAATATGAATAGTAATATACCCTTATGAATAGTAATGAATGGTAAATTGGCCAAAAGAATAGAAACTTAACCTGTGAATGTATAAATACAATTTAGACATCATAAAAGAAAAAAAAACAATCATTGTATAAGTTTTAGATTTTCTTTATGTCATAAAAATTTTCTTTTCAATTTTATTATTAAATTAACAGTTTAAAATGGAAATATATTTTCACAAAATGTATCATAAATTGTTACTTTATTTTTCAATGGTTTTATAATAATTTTATGGTACCTTGATTACTTTTTAATGGTGTTACAAAATGAGTTATAGATTTAAAGTTGTTTACTTTGAATAAGTAATGATTTTATTTAAAAATTTAATTATAAATATTTAGAAAATTATTTTCATATAAGGGAGTATATTTTTGAATTTAGAACGTTGATATTATGATACAGTGAATTTATGAGTTTATTATAAAATGTTTTTTTTCTGTTAATAGAAAAAACACAGTTTTGAGTTTCTGTGTGATTAATTATATCATTAATAATGTAATAATGATGTAATCATTATATTAGACTCGTGAACAGTAAGATATTATATTAGGTGGCTCAAGTGGCCAATACCATGGGCAAATAAATTGGTAAAGCCCATGGTTTTTTAAATCCCCCTGATGAGGTGTCTCATTGAAATTAATAAAATATTCCATCACTTTTTCAATAAATACCAATCAATTCCATCATTCCATTCATTAAAAAATCTTCTTAAATATAGATCTATCATTTTTAACTCGAAAAGAGTCCTCCCAAGGTGTTATCAAGACCCAATGTCCCAACCTTCATGCTTTAGAAGCCAGTCTTCATTGTAAGGGAACCTTTCACCATCCTCTTTTAGTCATGGTTTCCTTTATGTCATGTCTTCTAGTTTACATCTTTTTATATGGGGGTATGTTCTTATATATCCTTATTACTATCCATTGTATGTACAATTGATGAGATACCCTTTCTTATATAACCAAATTATTTTTCTGAATTATATGATGCGTCGTTAGGCTGCCGATGTTTCGTAAAAGAAATCACATTCTCTCTTTCGTTTCAAATTTCCATTTAATGTAGTATGTAATAAAAATGTCAACACCATGACATTCTTTATTTTTATTTTGTACCTATAAAGTAAAATGGTTCATTTATTGACAGTAGACCTTTTTCCCCTCTATTTTTATTATTTTTAAAAACCAAGTTATACAGTAGTTATGTTGTAGAAATTTCGTCTCAAATTTTCCCTCTTTCTATCATAAAATTACCATGTTTTATTTTTGTGAATACCCAGACCTATTTCATTTCTATGGGTTCTCATGAATACAAAAAATGATATATTTTATTCTGTAATTGATATACATATAAGCCTCATTCCCTTTCCAAGGGTTATAAATGACATAATGATCTTATTTTTAAACACTTTTAATATGTCATGATTTTGAAATGAGACCCATTTCTCTTATTCTAATTGGGTTATTTATGAAATGTATGAATATTATCTATGTGCATCACATGAAATTAAATTAATATTATGGGTGTGCCTTGATAGTTATCCAATGCATTGGGTAAAAAATTTAATCTCTTAAGATGACAAGTCTCAAGATACCATTGTGAATAACGTTGGTAATTTTTTATGACACATTGTGGAAGAACCTTGGTGATATAATCAAGAATGTGTAAATTAAATTTTTTATCTACATATTCATGTTATTATTTAGGTTGTTTTTATTATGATATTACACTTCCTCAATTTCTCATGTATTTATGTTTTGTTATCGTGTTCTTATTGATATCACAAGTAAACGGATTCCCTTGTTTAACCTTTCTGGGACTTTTGCTAAGCCTTTCCTATGATGTATGTCTCTAGGTTATGAGATATTGTAATTGTACATAGGATGAACCTATTACGAACCCTTACAAGTGGATTATAAGAATTTTTTATATTGTTTTCATGTATTTTGTTCATGATTTCCAAGACAGTTGACTTTAATGATCTCATGTTTGTAAAATGTAATGAAAATTTATGTTTTAAAAAGGTGGGATGCCATATGAAAAGTCATGAAATATTTTTAAATTAGGATTTATAATCAATTTTTTTTAAAAAGGGATAGGGAATATAAAAATTCAGTTAATGATTTTAGTTTCTGTGTATAGAAAATTACTTTTTATGTTTGTGAATAATCCATGTTTTAGTTTATAAGAATATATTAAAGGAGTATGATTTTATATAGAACCTTATATATTCACATTTCCATACATTATACATTAATTTTGATATTTTTATGGTAATAATTTTTTTAATGATGATAGGATTAAGGATATTATAAGATATATAGTTTGATGATCCAGAAATAGATAAACATCATAAAAATATATTAGATCACTCATTTTCCAAATCTAAATATTAGTGATCCAATCAGACATAGGAACATAAATAGTTATCATAGTAAAATGATTCCTATTTTAATCTATGAAGAAATATTATTGAGAAATGGAAATTAAATAATAAATAAAAGGTAGATGAGGTCCTACATTTCAGTGAAGGAAATGTTATGGCCATCAAAATATTGTGATTCTTAACCTCTCATCTCATAGACTTTAAGTGATAGATGGTGAAATAGTTGTATTTGAAGCATTTATAATGGAAATTATTTGACTAAAGCTAATATGATAAATAAGAGACTCTATTGTAATTATCAAACACCGATATTGAAGTCTCCATTGTTGATTATTTTAAAAAATATCATTGTTCCTCAAATAGCTACTAAAAGTAGGTAAAATTTGAGAAGTAGATATAAAGGTAACATTAATAAACAACCCTAGATACATGTTTAGTGGAGAAAATTTTATGACAGTAATATTTTTACTTATGTAACTAATAATAATATTTTTAAAAGATTCAAATAGATTTTATGAAATTTCGAGGTTTTTGTGGGAAACATAAATTTTTCATTATCATTAAAAATTGTTTAGAAATTTTCGAGATCAATTTGATTCAAAAAATTTCACACAATAGGAAATAGATTATTTGAGACTATATGTGTTACAAAATATTCTTATAGCCCATGTGATGAGAAAAATTCCAGTTTTCATGAAAATGAAAAAATATGATATGGATATTAAACAAATGATATATGGATTAATTGTTGTAAAGTTGTCATATAACGTGATTTAGATGTTGAGTAATATGAAAAAAAGTTCAAAAAATAGTTTATATTCCCTCAATGATTTTCAAAAAGGAAAATTTTTAAAAATAAACAAAAAAATCATCAATGTGGTAGAATTTTCATGATCATCTAATATTTCCCAATGATTATCCAAAAATGAACATATAAAAATCATAAAGTGATTAAGATGATGAGAAGATTAAAATATGGAAAATACAATTGATGAAGAAGAAAAAGCCTTGGAGAAAAGGATAATTAATTTTGTAATTAAGGGAAAATTGATTCAAAATTATTTAACTCTTTTGATAAAGAGATATATTTTTTTTAATATTTTTTATTTTTTATAAATCAACCAGTTCTGATGATAGAGGATATAGAACTAAATTAGAATTTATTTTCAATAATGATTTGGAATGTTTTATTGTATTTGGGTATAAAAAATGAATGAAAATATAAAATTTTCAATGCCAAAAAAATTATGTCATTGAATCAAAAAATTATCTAACAAAGAATGAATAATAGTATATTTATGAGAATCTGTAGTATAAATTAATGATTAGTCATCCTAAAATAATGGTATGTAGACCTTATGAAAATATAGTTGGAAATGAAAATGGTTTATTTGAGACATAAGGTATATGTTCCACATATCAAGATTAGTTGATCATGAATAGAAAAAACTATAATGTATATATATATATATATAGAATTCAATGGATAATCATCTAATGATGGATAGATGAAGGTACACAACAATCAAAGAAACCCATCACCAATTAAGAACATGTTTTTTTATCTCTAATAATGTAATTAGGGCTACTGAGTTTCACTTAAATTATAATAGAAGAAACAAAATCACACCAATTAGAGGAAGTTAATGGAAAATGTAATAAATGAAAAAATGAAAAAACTATCCATATATTATATAACAATATAATAAAAATTACAATCATATTTATAATATTTTGTGATATTAAATTTCAGATATCTTTTATACTATTATGGAAGGTTTGACCACAGAGCCTATTTTAATTGGTTTAATATGTCTTTAAATGGGTGTAGGAATAAACTATGGTGTAGTTCATTAGAAAATAAGGGACCATTTCCTGAAAAAAAAGTCGTTGAAATAATATTTATCTAATTTAATGATGAAGAACAAATTTTATATTTTGATAAATTATTTTGAAAGGTGTATAATAGAATGACAAAATTCTTATGATTATATGACTCATAAACATTGAAAATTCCCATATAATGTAAAACTAAATAATGTTGTAATAAGAAAATATAAAAATTTATTTTATGGTAATTTTAGAAAGAAACAAATTAAGATGAATAATGAAATGTAGAAACTGTCAAAGTTGTGCATAGTTATTTGGACCGAAAAACATGTTGAGGTTATGAAATTAGAAGAAAATGAATAAAAATATAAAGGATAGTGAAAGAGAATTGTTCCAAAATAGATGGTTTATATTTCTTAGGATTCATCCAAAACTGATTATTTTAAAATTCATAACAATTAATGTGATATATTTAAGAAAGATGTGATTGAACATGACTTGAAATCTAATGTGAAAATTGGATAACTAAATCTTGAAGTAAAATAAAAGTATATTAAAAAATACATATTTAAAAAATATTCAAGATTAATTAGGATGAATTCTGATCAAATGAATGTAATATTGTGTGAAATAATAATCAAACTAGACATTTTCTAAATATCACAATGTGGTTCCTCCCTATTCCTTATTATTTTATGTATTTGTTTAAAAAATAACAAGTATTTATTAAGAATTTTAAGGCATTCATTGGTGAGAAATGAATATAAGTGAACCCGATCGAGTTTTACAAACATCCATATAGAGAATAAATTAGTGTATCACATGAGGGGAAGTTAGTATGAAGAAAAGGATTTCAAGGATGTATTATCTAATCAAAATATTAAAAAAAATTGAACATGAGTAATTCAAATAAAACTATCATCTCTAAATCATGGATATATTAATTATGAGTGAGTTTTTGGTTGAAGAAATGTTTTGATTAAGGGATTGTTATTTATCTCAGACATGATAATTTTGATGAATTTTAACAAATATATTTAATTTTTTTTATAAATTATCTTTTTTCATTACATTAAAAATATTATTGAATGTTTATGGTCATGTTATGACATGTGTGAATGTTTATGGATTAAATATACCACCATGGTTAAATCAATAATTTTTTTATCAACAGGTTTTCTAAATGTATATTAATAGATTATTATATATAAAATAACTTAAATGAACCATGTAATATGATCCATCTATTTATATTTATTATAATGTTGAGAAAACTTATTTTGGAAGAATCATGAGTTGAAAACAATATTTACCATTAAATTTGAATATCAAAAAATGGGTATTATGAAATTATAACACATAAGGACATCATGGAATTTTTGTGATATTGAAATAAAAAACTTCATGATATTTATATTTCCAAATTATTATGGTTTCCTTAGTTTTAAATATGTAAATATGTTTTTAAATTATTCATGTTTTGGAAAATTTATGGGGAATGTTGTTTCATTGAATAAATCAACTATAATATATTTAAAGATACACTTCGAATATTTAGTGTTCCAAAATCATGATCACTTAATGTTATTTAGCATTCTAGATGAGTTTGATCAAATGAAATATCTTATAATTTATTAAGGTGAAATATATTTTTTTATTTAATTTTAAATGGATGGAAAAATGGGGAGTTTTGTAAGAAGATTTTTGATTTCATATAATGAAATGTTAAAATGTTCAAAAAAATGAGTTAATTAATCATTGAACTGAATGTATTTTCTAATTTAATATTCATTAGTGCATTATGGAAGTTGTGTTTTGATTTTAATAAATATAGAGACTATTATATTTTATTATAGACATGAAATTCTCTAGAATAGAATGATAAGAAACCAAAACCACCGATGTTTTTTGAAGAACAATATTAGTTGATAATTAATATTAGTATATTATATGAACATAACCTTAAATAATGAAACAAATAATCCATTATATATTTAGATTATAAGATCCTCCTCACATGAAGTTGATGATTAATTTAAATGATCATGGAGTTATAAAGATGCTAGATTATTGATATATTAAAGGAAAAATATTCAGAAAATTGATAGGGTTCCTAATAAGTGTCATAATAATAAGATGATTAAAAGGATTAATTATGAGATAATAACCTATTGAAAATTTTCAAAAGATATAAATCTATATGTAGGTATTAGATTATTAGGTTGGAAATGATCAAATAAAAAATCGGAAGTAAATTTGATTAGATGATGTTGTTGTTATCCCATGTTCAATTTAAATAATGGTAAATCAATTTGAGATTACTAGGAGAACATGTATCATGGTGTAAAATGGTTAAAACATTAATCCCTGAAAACATTTGTGTTGGATAAACAGATTAGGTGAAATTGGAATATTTATTACATTTCAAGAACATTTTTCGAATAATGTAAAAAGGATATTAAAAAAATATAAATTATAATTACTCTAGTGATGTTTAACTAGATGTTAAAATAGAAAAATTCATGGATGTAATGTGTGTTATTAAAACAAATATACTTGAGTTAATGATTATTTATTCCATGCATTTTTGGATCTCAGACAAATCAAATCCTAATATCATTTGATGATATTAAATAAGTATTTTTATTTAGTTAAATAGAAGGTATTTTCAAATTTAATCGTGATTGATTCCCATATAAATTTGAGTAAATAGTAGTATATATGGGAGGATTATCATTTTGAAGAAAAAAAAACATTTTGAATGACTTATTTGGTGAGGCTGAGAATAATATTTGAAGAATGTTAGTTTCCAAATTATATTCATCTGAAGTCAAATTTAGTTGAAGGAGGAAAAATAAACTAGAAGAAAAGAATTTTAGATGATGAAGATCCAAAATTAAAATGATCAAGAAGAAGATATTCCAAAAATATTATATTTAGGTTGAATTTCCAGTATATTATAATGTTGAAAAAAATACAAATCATCCATGATATAATGTTTGATTCATATCTGGGGTATATTTTTATAAATTGGTATAATATCATGAAATTTTTAAACGCACGTTATGGTGATATCTCACTATGTCAGAGGCATACCATATGACGAAGTATATCATTCTATTATGTATGAAATCATAAAAGGATATTGTGTATGTTTTCTATAACCATCCACTGTAGATTTGTGGTTGGTGTGTATAATAAATCATGATTCATTATTGTTATTTGGTTGTAGAGTAATTTTTGTTGATGTGATTTGGTTTATAATCTATCATATAATTATTGTAGTCAATGATTATACAAAATAATATGGATTTTAGTTGAGAATTCATGGTTAGGATTATAAACAGCATGTAAAGGAGTATGTTTTTTGTATTAAACCATGTTTATCATTATGGTATTTTCTTTTGATTTTATAGTCATATATAGGCAGTATTTCTAAGATATGGAGGAAAATATAATGAATATTTTATGTAGACCCAATCATCATTTTTTCAGAAAAGGACGAATCATTATAAAAAAATAGATCACTAATTCTCTCCTTCTCCCTCTTATGGATCCTACCATACATGGGAATATTGGATCTCCCATTAATATGGTAGGTAATAAGGATAAATTTAATAATGATATATAAATAATAATATATTTAAAAATCATTAATTTGTAAATTTATTTTATTCATCTTATAGAGTGTGATACTGAAAATATTTTCATGATATTAAGGTTTTATAGAGATGACCTCCCAATTTAACGACGAATAACCCATGTTGATAGATCCCCTGAGAATCAGGAATAAAATTATGACGAATAAAGAATTTTACACATGTAATTACATGTTATTTAACATAAAAACCCAATAATTTCAAATATTGTATCAAAAAGGCATAGTGTATTTGGAAGACATTGTTTATAATACATAATGGTGAGTATAAAATAAAACATATTCATTTTATTTTCCATAGTGATCTACTAATGTCCATTAAAGATCATAAATATAAATGGGGTAACTAGGGGAATAAATAATGAAAGGTGTGAGATAAGAAAATATATTAATGGAATAAACATGATAACGATATATATTAAGTGGTTCAAATGTATTGTATGATATCATAGACAATAAGTAACATGAGTAATCACATGGATTAATAAAATAAATAAATTAGTATCATAAAGTTATGATAATATATTAATTGTGGAAATAATATAAAACTTTACATAAACATGGGTCAAGGATAACTATTTTTAAAATAGTACATGATGGAAAAATTCCATTAATTGTATACGATTACTCCCTATTTCATACCTGACTCTTCATAGTAAAAAATCCATACAAAATGAATTAAAGATCCCTTTTAATTAACCCATTATAACATCTTCATGATATTTTTAATATAATTATTGGAACTCATTCATAAGGAATCATATATGAATAAACAAAGTAAATAAATTGGTTTCATAATCATTCCCCATATAATATTCTAATAAAATAATGATTAAATTTTATAAATTATCATAAGAAATATATTACCCCTTCAAAGGGAAGGATAACATACATGTTATATATGATATAGAAATATAAAGAACATTTACAATAAATCCATGAAATGAAAGGTTTTTTTATTGATAAAAATAATTTAAAAAAAATATTTATGAAAATAACCTATTCAGTTTGATTAACATCAAATGATGTAATCATAGAAAAAAATTATGTTGAATGTTCACAATTTAAATTTATTTAGGAAAATATGTATTACATTTAAAAATAAAATTTTGTAATGTAAAACATTACCCTATATTGAAGGGTTTTTTTGTCAAAAAAATCCATAGGGACAGAAAAATTACACCTTGAACCAATTAGTGTCCACAAAGGTGGATGAGTTCCATTCATGCTAGATATGTTATAAAAATATTCTTTTCAAATTTTTAGATGAAAATTCACTAAATAACTTATGAATGAAAAGAAAAGATAATAAATTTTAATTTTAATTATGAAAAAAATTAAATGTAAAAATAAATTTAAACAGTCATACTATGATTGTTTCAATACATTTTTTGAAATTTTTTTATAAGAAGTATTTTCATCCTAATAGTGAAATGAAGTTATATTTTATTAAAAATATTTTATTAATCATATTTACTACTACATAGAGTAGGGTGGTATTATTTTATAAAAAATAATCAATAACTAGTGGGAAATAAATTTAAAATCATTTATTTGAAAATTATAAAAAATAATCCGTAATTATAAATCCCATAATATTTATTCTTGATTAAAATGTGATTGAAATATAAACCTTTTTTTATGTTATATATTTTGAATCATAAATTTAAATAAATGATGTATATTAATTCTAATATAATATATAATGATGTTGGAATGATTGAAGATATATTATATAATTTTGTACTATAAACACCATTCAAAATAAATTAGGTGCATAAAAAAGATATGTCTCCGAAAAGTAATATTGAAGAAAAACCCTTACAAGGTAATCATTATTGAGGCGGTATTTCATAAAATAGAGTGATTATGTGTATAAAATTTCTACAAACATAATGAAATTTTAAAATATTTAATAATTAAATAAAATTTTATATCATATATAATTTTTTCATATTATAATCAATGAAGAACTTGTATAACCTAATGAAAGGAAGGTGAATTTTCAAACACATTACCTAATGCTTCCATTTTGTTGAGAAATAAATAATACCATGAATATGGGATTTATAAATGTTATAAACATATAAAATGATAATATTATTACTCAAAATATCATATATGATCCTTTTATAACATCTTAATACATGTTTGTCAGTGTACATTCATTATGACTATTTTTTTATGTGTTAATTGACTTATTTTATCATTCAAATTTCTTATTAAATGTTATAGATAATTAAAATAGGATATAGATAGAACATATAAATAATAATAATTTTATAAATTTCATTTTTTTATTATATAAAAATTAAAATTTATTATTATAAATATAAAATGGATAATGAATCGCATTGCTTTATTAATATAGTGGGTCATACGTACACACGAGTGACGTTATCATTTCATTAATGATTGAAAGGGTAAAAAGTTGTACTCTATTTTAATTTTAGAATATAATACAAAAAACATATAAATAAACCATATTCGTCACATTTATTCTTTTTTACCTTCCATTAAATATAATGCAAAAAAAATAATTGTATCACTTCGTTAGGAGGTAGTCTACATCACATAGGAAGAACATTATAATTTATTCAATTTATGACATGTTATGAAATTATTTTACATATTTATTTTAATTTATTTTATCATATCATTAATCTGATATATAAAAATCAAATAAATCCACATTACCTTCATTTTATATAGTAAGTGAAAAATTAATCACATCTCTTCGGGAGGCGGTTGTCTGCCGTACATACAAATGATATTATCTACCCCTCTACATAATGGAATGTAATAATGTATATATGGTATTTTAATTTAATACATATAAAAATATAATAAAGTCATATATAATCATTAAATAAATAATTTTAACAATCCATGAGAAACTATTATTGAAAATTAATTAAGCGGGTTCGTGTGGAGGTAGTCTGCCTTAAAGACTATAAATAGATTTGATTCCCATTTATAGGTGGAAGATATGGTTATAGTTCATTAACCTAACATAATAAATATTAGTATAAATAATATTTTGGGGATATTATATCACAATTTCGTAATAATATATGAAGGATTTGGAATAATTAATAAATTTAAGTGTCATGTCAATTATATTACATCATTTTTTAGAAAAAATCATTGGGTTTGAACTATATTTCTCACTAATTAGTATTTATGATGAAAAAAATTAAGGCTTTTAGGATGAAGTTAGGTATGTAATGAACTAATTTGTGGAAAAATTGAAGGTCCAACTAGTTATGTATGTGTTTAAAGGAGTTGATATGGGTGACAGTTTTTAAGCGAGGGCGATGACATGCCTTGAATTTTATTTTAAATGCATAACCCAAATTATTTCTCATGAAAAATGACAAATATGGGTTAGTTTTGTTATTTTTAAGAGATATGGATTAAATATAACCATATAATAGGAAAAATTTAATGGTTTGGTCATTTTTAACTATCATTTTATTTACCCCCTGCAAACCCATTTTTACCTAAACAGTGGTAAATAATTTTTACTGTTACACATCTCATTATCATCAAAAAATGAAGTTGAATATATTATATAATATAACATTTTCTGAATTAATACATTTAATCTATTTTTCTTAATTTTACTAACACAAGGGTAATAATTTATTTTAAATTTAACTCATATATGTGTCAAACAAATTAGTTTTCCAAAGAGAAACATTAAAAAGTATAAATTATTTATATATTAAAATTATATATAATTTTTTTTAAAATGAAATTATATTTTAATCGTAAAATAATTTAAATTTTTTATTTTAAATAATTTTTTAATATAATATAACTTCGTAAGTATTTTTAAAAATAATTATTTGCAATCAAAATTAGTATTTTTCACAATTCATCAAAATATAAATCTTTTCCTAAAATTCTAAAAAAATCACCAAAAAAAATTTCCTCATGTACACATTAATTTTTTTTTCTATTTAGTTGAATTTATTTTCGAAAAATAATAAAAATGATTTTTATATTATGTTATCAAAGAGAGAATAATTATACTTTTAAAAATTAATGATTTTTTGTAAAAAATACATTATCTTCCAAATTAATCTTTTTTAACTTTTCTGAATATATTATAATTGAATATTGTTGATAAATGAGTAAAACATAAGATTAATAATTTTTTTCCTATTCATAATTTCCAATTTAAGAGCTAGTTTATTGGCGTTGTGATTCAGTAATAATATTTTAGTACAACATAATTTTTTTTCTAAAACGTGGAGTCACATGAATCACAAAAAATCAAATAGATTAAATTTATTTTAAAAGAAATTATTTTAAATTATATGGTTATTACATTATCTTCCATGATTTTGGTTTCATTTCTAGTAATAAATCAAACATTTTTTTTCTTCTTAAATATCATAACACTACATCAATATCCCTTTTATAAATATTTTTCCCCTCAATTTAATCATGATCTCAGTAATATATTGTAAGAAATATTGAAATACATTTTTTAATCCCATATCATAAAATAGGTTAAAAAATATCTTCTTTATAAGTGTTATAGGGAAGTATCAAAGTCATCTGGAATAAGGAGAACTAGGATTTCAAATTAAAAATATTTGTCATTTAATAATAGGTAAATATAAATAAATCATAGATACTTATGAAAATTAATAGATTTTAATAATCATACGAATTTAAATGATCAATAGAATAGGACCTAAAAACAAGAAATATTTGAGCAGTTAAATGATAATCTCTTCCTTAGATATGGTGGTAAGAGATAATTAATTTTTTCAAGATTGTTTTCCAAGATTTGATGAATTATTTTACCCTATATAATAAGATAATATAAACTTATACATACATGAAAAGTAAAATTTCATCTATAAATCAATTTTCTCCTCAAAAACATCGTTTCCCCGAAACATGATTTGTTTGGGATTATTATTTTTTCTTATTAATGAATTGAATATTAAAGGATCCCATAATCCCTAAATTAATAACAACTTATTACTTCTACCATTAATAATAAAAAATTAGTTAGAAAAATTTATCTAATATATTGCATTAATCTTTAAAGCCTCAATAGTAACTCTTAATGTTAAGTTTAATACATTCTATTAGTGTAATTCTTAAAAACCCTTCATATTGCATCACTAAAAACATAATAAAATTCATCCCAAATAGTAATTTATGTTAAACTGAAAGAATACATCTTCATCATCCTAATAATCCTTCTCATATAATATCATTATTTACCTCAAAATTTAATGACTTAAAATCATAAAAGTGGTTTATAAGACTTTGAACTTATGATGAACCATAAAATCATAATCCCATGTTCTTATACAGTTATATTAAGTTAATATCACATTAATACACATATTCTTTCATAATTATGATAATCTATCGATGTTTCATTATTATGATAACCAAAATTCCATTATTAAAATTACTTCTATAACATAATTCTTTAATCAAATGATATAAATACTTCAACCCTATTACTTAAATGATTTTTCATAATATTGTTCTTCCAACATCATTGAGATAATTATAGTTTTAGGTAATTGGTTTATATAATTCTCTATTTGAACACATATAAGATAAAAAATAAATGGCTATTAATTTCCCTATGGCCTAAATTTCCATATAGAAATCATCTTCCCCTCCATTTGAGATATTATTCTAGGTTATTCTTTCCACATTTCTGGAATGTATGATTGATATTCATCTTTCATATATGATCATTACTCTATTAACATTCATAAAATTACATCCCTATATTATATTACTGGTTATTACGCTCACTTGAGATCATGTTGTTAATCATATTTCATAATAGCTAATTATAAATAATCAAAAAATCATTATATGTCTTCACCATCTCATATAGATTCTAAAAATATCCAATTATTCTATCACATTAAGTGTTAAAATAATTCATAATAGTTTAATACATTTATTAAAAAAATACAGTGTGAAATAATAATCATATAGGGAAATCGAAGAACAGTAAAAAATTTATTTATAGGATGTCTAAATTAGGAATGATTATTTTCAATGTATTACACCAAATGTTTATCATGAGTAATTCATTTTTATCATTTATTTAAATTATATATAATGGTTTATAATGATTTTTTAAATTTATTAAACATATCCACTAGGAGTGTGAAACCAGGTGAGAAGTATAGACCATTTTGGTATACAACGTAATGCTCGAGTCGTGCTCGACATTCCTTTTTTGGAGTAATTTTCCCTGAGTATATCTATACTAGAACTATGTCATCCCATTGTGTCTAGACATTAATTAAATTTATTAGAAACCACTATCTCTATACTTCACCGTGATTCCGTAATATGTTTATATATTTTTTCATATTTTTATAATTATTATTAAACATATCCCTCGGGTTCTCACAATGGTTTTCTCGTCCTAAATCCAAAGGATAACTAATCATTTCCTCTAAAAAAACTATAACGGACATATAATTTTAAAAATAATGTGACATTAATTTTAACATACTCATCCAGTAATGAAAAACTAATAATCGATTATAGATAGTATCATTGGAACACTATGTTCATAATACATCAAAGTGAGGATAAAATAAATCATATCTATATTATTTTCCATAGTGAGATCCTGAAATCCTTTCATTCTTAAAAATCATCATGGGTTATTATAGGGAAAACATAAAGAAGGATGTGAGTTAAAAATCATATTATGGTAATAATCATGATAAGGAAACATTACATTGGTGTCAAAGGTATAACATGTTATCATAAAATATAAGTAACATGAGTAATCACATGTAATCAAAACATAATGAACATGGTTTCATAATATCATGTTTTCATAGAAAAATGTTTTAGAAAAAAAAACACGACATAGACATGATTCAATGATAATTTACTATATAATATATCATGGTGGGATAATCCCCAAAATAGATTTTGGTTACTCACTAATCCCATACAAGATGCCTCTTAAAAATATATCATTACCTAATTCTTTGGATCATTATGCAGGAACATGCATCATAATATATTAATGTTCAATGTTTGAAACAAAATGTAAATAAATCACAATTCATTATATAAGAAATAAAAGTTGAAAGAAAATGGGATTTATTTTTTCTCATTATATAATATTCAAATGAAATTTCATAATGACTCCATTTGTGAAATGGTTATAAGGAATGTATTTCCCCATTAATGGATTGGGTAATAATGTATGAATTATTTTAGAGAAATATATAAAGAAAATATTTGTAATAAATATAATCAATTATTGTTGTCGTTGATGAATATAAATAAAAAACTATCATGGCCCGACCCATGCTAGGGTTTCAGACACAACTACCCCAATCCTGCCTCCATAGGCTAGGGGATGGTGACTAACACTAAAGACATATCAAACTTGGAAAGGTCTTTGCCTGATAACTTGTACACACACATGCAACCAACTCAATGAAAATGTATAGAGGTAAATGAACAAAAGATAAAACCCTATTATTAATAATCCAATCATGCATGAACCAAAAAATAGTAAATGCAATGTATTGTAAACTAAAAGGGGAGAAAGGAAACAATACACACCTGACCAGAAAAGTGCCATAACCTAGAAGTAACTAATATGAAATAAGTTGTGATGACCCTATTCCTAGAAACCATTCTATGACCATCATATGCGGTCCAAGATACTATATCCCCCTGGTCTTATGATGTCATGATCAACCTATCCCTCGTCTACATAAGGCACGACATGTGTGGGAAAATTCCTTATAGTGGTGAGTTTAAAATTACATAGTAGGATTACCAAAATGGTGAAGGGGGGTCAGTAATATATTATATAAAATGGAAAGATATAGTTTGGAAAAGTTATACTAAAAAGAGTGCAGCTCAACGCAATAAGAGAGTGATGTTTGATCATCTAAACTAAATGAGCTGAAAACAATGAGATGATAAAGTTCATGTTGATTTTTTACTACCAAAAGTAGGAGATTAGAATCATCCAAACAAGATATTCTAGATTCAAAAATAACATGGCATACCCTACGTGTTTCACCTCTCCTAGATAAAGAGTAGCCAAACCCCAAGGAGTGGGAACTAAAAATGAATATATATATGCTCAGTCAAAGAAAACCAAATGGGAGAGTACATGGATATCCATTACATAATTAATCCCTAGAAAGTGATTATCCATTAGTTCTAAGATAAAAACAAAATTTTATGCCCTATATCTCTTTACATCATCCTAGATGGCAGAATTCAAAAGGGCTCAAATCACCATATCTTGATACTAACATCTCTCAGTAGCACTGAAATTCCCTCATGTTTTTAGGTAGCATCAAAAAGATTTTATTGATGTGGAAAGCACCCCACATTCTCATGAGTACCTAGGTAAGTAAAACCTCACCTCATCATTGTGCCACATAGTCGAGGGTGCTACTTTGGTATTCACCGAGGTACACCACTTCCTCGCCCCACTGGAGGGTAACTCAAAAAGATCATTAGGGAACGCCACATCCAAACCTCACTAGAGGGTAATCCTTTAATTATAATCTGGGATAACCACTTCCAAGCCCCACTATAGGGTAATACTAAAAGGATCATCAGAGAATTCCACTTCCAATCCCACCTGGAGGGGATGCCCGAAAGGATCATCAGGGAACACAGCTGCCTAGCCCTCCTGGAGGGTAAACCCTCTACCTCTATAGTGAGCCTATCTATCCATTGTCATCATCAGTTACTATGCTCTAGGTCATCCTAGTATCTCCATGGTAACTATTCTCTAGTTCATCCTAGAATCTCTTTGGGAACTATTCTACCTAGAAAGGTGGGAGGGTCATCTCGAAACTACACTGGCCATCTGTATTGAATGATACCTCTTAGAAATTAATGAGGAACACATGAAATCCCTGCTTGATGGTACCTCTCATAAAGCATGCCGCTGCAGTCATCGAGTGTTACCCAGAATAGGTGTCACATGGTAATAAGTCACATAGTATCTTAGAAGCCACTCTAGAGGCCACCATCGCTTTCAGTGAAGAAAAATACTCAGGATCAGCTACTCAAATGCCATAGTCAGAGTCCAAAAGATGGAGATACAAGAGATTTATGATTCTTAAAGTAGTACATAGTGTGTCTGGGGCCCACATGTCATGTGGATATGCCTCTTCTTGTGTCCATGAACCTATCCTTACCCAGGTACTAAATTATAAATCAAATACCCCTAGGCAAGTGAGTGTACTCCTAGAGTACACGATATCTCCAGCCAAAATGACAATGAACATGGAATGCTCGTTATTAAAACAAATAGGGAAAATGAACTTTTACTAGAAGACCTCCTCCAATGGTGTGATATATATATTTTGTTTTTGGACCAAGGGATGGGCCCCATGAGAAGACATTCAATAGCAATGTGAGGATATATGTATTTTCCATCAGATGTCCATTATGGGAAAATGGATAGACGATCTTGTGTTTTTTTCCAAGGTTCACAAAAGTGTGATTCGTTTGGTTATTTAGTGCCATTTGAGAGGCCTTCCAATAAAAGTATGTTTTATCCCTTCTATATATCAATGAGAAATGTGTGTTCACTCAAATTTTGGATAGATATATCATGTACTATGGGAGTTCACTAGCACTCTTAGGGGTATATGATTTTCAGTTTAGTACTTCAGTATAGATATGTACATGACCAGGTGAAGAGGCAGGGCCACTTGATGTGTGGATCCCATACACACTATGTACAACATTAAGAAAATTATATCCCTCATATCTCATTCTTTTGGACTTAGAATTTTTATATTAGTAGCCTATCCTGAGTGTTTTTTCACATAGAATGCAGTGGTTTCCTCTATAGTGTTTTCTATGATATTATTCATGTTATTTTGGGTGTGACACCTATCTGTGACGACACCTGATGACTACCACAACATTATTTTTGAGAGTTACCATCTAACTGGGACGTATAGTGTTCCTCATTGCTTCCAAATATGTATTATCCATCAGGGATGGCTAGTGTAGTTCCAGGCCGACCCTCCCACTAGGACAATTACTGTAGTCCCCACAGAGATACAAGGTTGACCCAGAGTGTAGTCCCCAAGGATATAATGGGTTAACCCGGAGCGTATTCCTCAATAAAGATAGTGGACAAATAATCTCACTAGAGAAGTCCTAGTCTTACCCTTCAACTAGGCTGGGAAGCGGTGTTTCCCAATTATCCTTCCAAGATACCCCTCAACATGGGCTGGGCAGTGGCATTCCCCGATGATCCTTCTTGGAATAACCTCCAGCAGAGCTGGGAAGTGGAGTTCCCCAATGACTATTCCAGGCTCACCCTCCATTGAGGCTAGGATGTGGCATTCCACAACGATCTTTTCAGTTACCATCCAGTGGGGTTACGATGTGGTTTTCCTCATTGATAAGTAAATTAGGATGCTTGACTATGTGGCACAGTGATGGTGTGTAGTCTGACTTACATATGAAACCTGATAAATATCAGAGAATTCCCCAATAAACATGTGTCCTTGTGACACGACCTTAAACCATGTGGGCGAGTCAGGGCCGACCATGTTGGATAGTATCGGGGTGTGGTGATTTGAGCCCCATTGAGTTATGCCTCCTTGGAATATGACTTTAACTTGGATGTTATGGATAATGAATTTCTTGGGCTAAGATGTGGAATTTAGATCTCTTTAATATGTTATTGGGGGTATTTTTCTAAGCACATATATATTATTTTCCAGTTCCCTTTTCCTGTGGTTTTGTCTACTCTACTTCCAATAGAGTAGAATTTGCAAGAGGTATGTGTTATGCATTATATTTGTATCTTATCATGGTTGGATAATTATACTCACCTTATATAGGTATCAAATACTCTATGATAATTTTATCTTATCACCACTTCCATCACCTTGAGTTTGGATGAGATAACGTCACTCTCTAGTTGACTTGAGCTGTACTCCTTTTATTGTAACTTGTCATAGTTAATGTTTTTATTTTTTCGAGTATCTCTTATGGATCCCACATCACCTTATTGGGGAATCCTACTATGTGTTTTTATTTTAACCCCTACATGGTATTTTCCTACACGTGTCATGCCTTAGGCAGACATGACACAGTTTGATTGTTACTTTAAAAGAGCATAGGGATACTATTGCATGAACTATGGGAGGTGGTCATAACATGGGTTCTAGGAGTAGGGCTCTCTCAACTATTTAATTTTCAGTTACTAGAAGGTTGTGGCACTTTTCATATATGATATGTATTTTTAATTTTTATCCATTCAATTTACTATACAGTACGTTTACATTTTAGTGGTTTATAATTGATAGGTTTATTTATATTAGTGTTGCATCTTTTATTCCTTACCCTTTATATATTCTTGTTGATTTGGATGTGTCTGTGTGTACAGGTTCTTCGGAAAATACCTCCCCATGTTTTTTGTTTATTCTGTACAAGTATCCAGTCCCTGGACTACGGAGGTAGGCTTTGGGTTTTTGCAGATCAAACGGTGACATGGGTTGGGTCGGGAAAATGTGGTATGAGAGCATGTTCGACCCTTGCGAAGTTGTTCGGATGTTTCCCTAATAATGTATGGATTCTGTTTAGGGAAACTCTGTCAATGTGCCTTGAGAGTTGATCTTAGGCCATGGAGTCCAATGAAGGTATGGGTGGCTGATGTATGCATTCATAGGGATGCTCATACCCCTCTTGTCGAGTCAGCACCTTGGGACAGCAGTTGAAGGGAAAAATGATAGATGTATCATATTGGATTAAGACTTTATCAAACCTTCATGAGTCATATCCCCATCATTTTTGTTATATATATATATATATATGTTCATCTGACTATAGTAATCTTTGATTACATACAAGATGTCTCTATGACGACAACCTACAAGGATACTAGCTCTACTTTGTGATGACGACTCAGTGAGAAATGAGGCGTAAATTCATGTCACATCTTGTGATCCCCTTTCTCCAAGTGGGAAGGTAGTATCACCTCCACCTCTTGAGCAGTAGAAATCGTTATAAGAGTAGGTTGATGATGTGTGAAGGTTGAGATCACATCGTGTGTTCCAGAAACAGAGACCGGTGTGGTTCTATGGGGAACTAGACCCTGAGGTAGCTGAGGTCTGGCTAGGGTTTGTGTTATGCCTTTTCAGGCTTGTGTGGACATCAGTATATTTTATGGTGGGATTGGTAGCCATAATATTCAACAGAGCAGTTGGGTGTTGATTTATCATATTTACTCAGATTATATACCAATAGGCACTCTCGTGTGATGAATTCCTACAGCTATTTCATGATTATTAATACACCTCATGCTTTTGATCAATTTGACATCTAGAGGTCTTTGAGTTTCAATAGGGAGGGATTATTCTAGCTGAGTATGAAACAAGGTTCAAAAACCATATATGCTATTGTTTAGACATTCTCCATGACAAATACTTCTGATAACTGAGGTTTGACTAGGGACTCCGTTAGGATATCCATGCTATCATAGTACCCATGTGAATCCCCACCTATACCAGGGTGTTGGTGTTGTAATTTGTGATAGAGAGCCTCATTTCATGACATGATATAGGTTATAGAAGAGGGTGTAATGGAATTGAGACATCTTCTGCAATCAGCATACACCAGTAGACAAGATCTCCATGTAGGAGATCGTCTAATTATCAGTATCAGGCTGAAGTCGCTAGCAAATGGGTCAAACGAAAACCACAAGCTTTGGACGTATATGATCCTGAAGGGCATGAGATAATAATAGGTACACCTTGAATATAGTATACCTTTTTCATTAGATCTTATTAGACACGATGTGAAGTACTCTTTTCATCATTCCTCATTTCTTGAAGATTTAATAGGGTGACGTAGGGTGTCGGTATAATCAGGTGTCATTGTTTTTTGATGTAGCTTTGAATTCATGAAGGAGAGGGGTCCTTCTCCCACTAAGATGAATTTTATAGAAGAGATAAATATAATGAGGGGGATTCTGTGCCACCCAAAGCAGATAGTATTTATGTGTGGTGGAAGATTCCCTCTAACTTGTGCACTAAGGGTGAAATTGTGTAGAAGAGTGACTTTTTTTGGGGATTTCACTCCTTATAATATAGGAGATGTCAATTAGGGTATCCCATGTTTTTTCCGTGTTTATTTTCTCACTTTAGGATGTGTTTACTCAGATTACCTATTTGTTGGTACCTGTCATCCTCATTGTCAAGTCTTGATACTATAGTTATCAAGTATAGCTTTAGGTGATGGAGACCCCATGGGAAGAACTACTCAACTCACTTACTAGTGCTAATAGAGATGATATTCATCTAGAGGATATGGGGAAACTATCTTCAAGAAGAGCGCTTTGTGGTTTGTTTGGACCACCAAGGTCTCAGGAACGTCTTCACCCAGAGAGACTTCAAAATGAGGTGGCATCACTGGTTGAACTCCCAAAAGGACTATGAATTCGAGATACTCTATAATTTGTGAAGGAAAAATGATATAGTAGATTACCTTAGCAGGAAGTGTCAGGCTCACCTAGTTTGGGAATTTTCATAGATGTTTACTTCCCTACGGATGTCCCTAGTAGAGAATGAGGGTACAATTGTTCAAAAGTTGATGGTGTTAATTTGTTTACATCTCGAGCATGTTAGAGTGTATTGGTTATGAATCACCGATAGTGAAATTTTATGTGACAAGATATCCTTGGTTGTTTCACCATATGGATATTCTAAATAAGGTAATCATGAGGCATTGTCCTAGAAAAAAATGGTGATTCTAATCATGAAAAGAGATTGAGAGGATTCATACCACCTTGCTCTACCCCTAATAACTGTAGCGGGAGAATGATTCCTCCCATGCGTCATAGTTGAGGAGATATGTGTGCATTCAAATGAAAAACATCTATATGAATAAAAATTATAAGCACAGACTATCTCTTGGGTTCGCATGTTGTGGAAGCACATAAACGTGTGTGTTTTCCAATGAGTAGGAGAGCTAGGTGTGGAATCAATATCATACATTTTGGTTTGGTTTTGCTTTTGGGGGATGAAAATATTTATGGAGGGAATGATGTGGAGACATTTTTTTAATAAGTATTTTAAATATTTCAAAAAATTATTCAAGAGATGGGCGATGGGATGAAATGCGATTTTGAGGCTCAGTGTGCCTAGTATTAATTTTATATAAATATTAAATATGTTTTATATGAAACATGCATAGTTACCTAAACAAAATGTGATAAATCTTAAACGGTTGGTCATATTGGAAATTTTATGAAATGGTTTGGTCCAGATCACTGTGTTTCCCCAAGGCATGACAAAAAATGAGTTGGCATGCGACATTTAGACCCCTCCCTTGTTGTTGGTGTGTTAAATGGATGAATTAAATTATTAATCTAATAATTTAATGGCTCAAAACCGAATAACACATGAATTATGACACAAATGAAAATCTTGAGGCCACTGATGAGCACATAATGGATGCCTTATCCTAGGTGGGATATAACCTTTACATGTGTCAATAGTTCGATTTATGTGGCATTGTGGATGAGTAATTAAATAATTAAATATTTATTTATTTAATTATTTGATTAAAAACCCATTAACCTAATTTATGAGTATAAATTATTATTTTTAGGGGGTTTCCTCGAAATTCTATTCTTCCAATGATGAAAACTCCTCTCCTCTCCTTCGCGTTGGCAAAGGACGAATGATGAAAAAACAAGAGAACATTGACTCCCAGAGGATCAAGTCATGATGAATCAACCTATCTCCTCCTCCATTAGAAAGTGGAATTCATTATCATAAAAAAAAATCAATATGAAATAGGAATCATCATTGGTGTTTTTACACCTCTAAATAATCTTTGAGCATATGGATTTCATGTTAATCAATCTTCACCCTTACACGATCCTGGAAATTGAAATAACCTTCTTTATCAATTTATTAATTTTTTTTATTTTCATCGTTTATCATTATAATAGTCATTAATCAAGGCTAAACTGAAAAATAGCTGATGTTATTCGTAATTTTTTTTAATTTGGATATAAAACATAAATTAATAAAAATTCACACCACATATAATTTCATAATTATATAATTAATAATGTAGTCATATAACCCAATGATCTGGAATTGATTTAAAGAAACCCTAAACGTCAATATTTCCTTTAGTTGATATGTTTATAACCGTTTGTATAGTGTTTTTAAACATTTTATGAAATTATATAATTGTCATATTATTATTAATAAATTTATATATGATACTTTTATAACATATTATTACATACTCGTTAATGATATTTCATTACAACTATTGTTTTAGGTGTTAGTTACATTTTTTTCATTTATGATTAATCATGAAATATAAGGATCATGAACAAATGATATAGTTTAATAATACTTAGAGTGATATTAATGATATATAAATCATTTTTATCACCGGATACATCTTCAGAATCATTATTCAAAATTTATTATGGATAATGAAACACTTCTCTTAATATAGATGGTAGGTCGTAGGCATGCATGAATGACATTATAAATTCCTAAATGGGTGAAAAGGTAAGAAAGATGATTTTAAATTAATTTTATATAATAAATCTCATTTTAAATATATCACATATGTTGAATAAATTTATCCATTTTACCGTCTATATAATGTGTTACTGAATAATGAATCACATCGATTTGTAAGGTGATAGTCCACCATATGTACATTTGATGTTATCATTTATTAAATAGATGAAATGGTACGAATGTATATGATGTAAATATTTTCAATAATTGATAATATATCCTTAATATGTTATATAATTAATAAATTAGTCTTTTTTCTCTTTAATTTATTGTGTATGTGAAATATTATTCACATCACATTGGAAGATGGTAGTCTTCTATAAACATGATAACGTTATGGAATTATTTTCGGAATGTAATTTAATAAGATATATATAATTTTATAATTCAAAAGTATAATTAAAAATTATTATCATATATAAAAATTTCACATATCATTATATCCATACTTGATTATCAGTGATGGAAAACTAATTATGTGAGTTTGTGAGGATGGTGAAGATTATATTAGGACATTTCGTCAAGGAAATAACATATTATTATATGAAATATACAGAGTTTATTATATATTCATGTTTTCATAAGATTTGAAGAAGGTAGAATGAGAAATAAAATAAAATAATCGGCTAGGGAAATTTCCTCTTCTTCTGACTAATTCTCTTGGTTTGCAACAAAATCATTGATAATATAGTTTTATAACCAAAACTTGACTCCAGGATGATGTAATTTAATAAATTATTTAATTTTTTAATGTTGTTTTTGGTCTTATGAGTTTTAGAAGTGCGTAAAACAATAGTGAGTTGGGGGATTTTTTATATGTGGGGAAGAGGACATACATGGATATTTAGAAAATTGAGAATTCCACCCATGTTTTTCATGTTTCAATAGACTCCAAAATTATCCATTGTAAAAAATAATAAGATTTATGTTCTTAATATTACACTCCAATTGGAATAATAAAATGTTTTGTCGTTTTTAACAATCATATTTTTAGTTTATACCCTGAAAAAACATGTTTTATACATAAATATGTTAAATAATTGTAAATTTTTTCACTATTAATTATGGAAAAAATCTTGATGAGATTATTAAAAACAAAATTTATTCTATATAAAAATATAAAATATATTTTCTAAATTCAATTCAAAAAATTGAAATAATTTTATTTTAAATTAAACTCTCATACATGTCAAAAATTGGGTTCCCAATTAGTAGCTATCAAATGATTAAAATATTTGTTATCATAATTTAATTTGAAATAGATTCTAATGACCCTAATTACATAAATTGTAATATAATGTAATTAATTTATATTTAAAAACAATTTTAAATATAATTTAATTTTTTAATTAAATTTAAGTAAATTAAAACATTCAATAAGTATCGGTATTTTTCATTATTAATAAAAAATATATCCTTTTAAAACTCTAACCAAAATTAATCCACATTTATACTTTACAAATAGAATTAAAAAAAATTATTTTAAAAATTATAATTTCTAATACTAATGAAAACTAATTTTAAATTATTTGTAATTTTTTTGACTATTCTGGCTATTGAAAATATACAGTTTCTCAGAAAATATTTCTTTCCAATTCAATAATATATTATTGCTTTTATCATCCATAGATGTCAATTTAATTAACTTTATATATTTCTAAAACATTATATCATAATTTATTTATTTATATTCTTACCAATCGATTTAATGTCTTGGTTATAATGGTTATGTTTACAAAATAATACTTTAATGTAATATCAAGTTTCATTTAAAACTAGTGATATGTGAAAATCAATCTATTGATTAGATTGAATTTATTTTAAAATAAATATTTTAAAAATTATTAGAGAATTAAATTCCATTCTGATTATTGTGTTACATTACATATATTCTGTCAATCATAAGATTACTCTTCTCCAATCTAATTCCATTAAAAATACCACTACCCCGAACGGTACCTTGGATACCAGAACCATCAATGTTAATCTTCATGTCATCCCATATTGGATCCATTCTCATCCATGTTTATAGAATTCACTTTTAGAATATGATTCAACTATAAGTTATTTTAGTTCTTATCACTATAAAATATTGTACACATAATCCTCCTTACAAATAAACATAGATAAAAAATGATGTGAATATATATGGTTTTAATTGATGTATTATAAAATAATATGTCATAATGATGGAAAATATTCCATGGTTCAAATGATAAAATTTTCCACAAAACCATAATGGGCATCAGATTAAGAGAAACCCATAGGAGCAGAATGTATATGTTTATCCTCATTACACTCACCAAAAAGAAGGATAATCGATTCTATATTTTCAATCATGAAACATATCCATTTTGAGGTGACTAAAATACAATTCATATATACTTCTAAACAAGATGGAATTGAATGATATTAAAATTTGAAAATGTGGAAAATTTATTTGTGGGAAATATATTTACACAAAAGCGTGATACCACGAGAATCATGGTTCTAGTGTGACTTGAAATTTTCATAGACACCTGTGTAGGATAAATTATCAAAAAGAGATGTAGTGAAAGAAATATGATCAACCACATCCAAAAGATTATAGTTTTGAAGGATGACCTTCAATTCAATACATGTATATACATAAATAAAAGGATTATTTCTAGTTTTTATATAAAACTAATGTTGGGTACCAGAAACCCATCATACAATTGTGGGAATCCCAACAAACTATATTTCTCCAAAGAAATGTCATCCAATCCAATAATTCATCATTAAATTAAGGGGATATGATGTGTTCTCTCCTTGAGGTTATTCTATATATTTTACCTATTTGAATTATCATTTTAGGAACTGGGATAATTACCATATTTCATCTTATTGTAGTAGAATAAGGATAATTTCTCTTTATTATTCCAAAATAATCATTTCAATCAAGCTCCTCATGTTTTTATTTATGTTTTAAAAATATGTTTTAGAATCATTATGTATTTTAGAGAGGCTAAACTGGATGTCCCATTGATGAAAACCTACAATATTAATATCCCAAATTAAGTAAAACATAGTTTCTTCGACATATAAAAAAATAATTTTTAGGTATTCACATTGAATGAATTATCAAGAGAATAGAATATTTGAAACAACATAGTAATGTAAATTAACCAAAAAATAATTAAATTTCATCTTCTAATTGAGTATCGTGGTTAGGATTCTATAAAAAATCCCATCATTGTTATATATAATAATTCCACAACAAGACTTAGATGAAACCATATATTAAATTAAGAAGGTTTTTTATAAGTGTCCATGTCACTACACATTAGGTTCTGATCTAATGGATGTGATGTTTTAAGATATATAAACACTAAAATTATTGGCATTCATTCAATGTCTTATATTATTCATGTAATAATGGATGATCAACATGTCATTTTGATTTATGTTACATCTGTTTTTTAGGTAATAAAAATATATCATCAGTGCATTAAAAAGGTTTTGAAATTCTAGATAAACGAAATAGATATTTGAAAATATTATTCATTCCATCAACAACACCCAATTTCAGATTTATTCAATGTACGACTGGAATAAGAGAAAAACTATTATAGATTGGGGATCTCTCTATTTAAGGGCTGTAAGGATAATGACAATTATAAATCCTCTAAACATGAGAGAGATATTGAACCAAGGCTAAGTCAATATATAAACGAATATAGCACATAAAAAATATGAATAATAACATTTAATTAGAGAATAGATAATGAATAACCATTATATTCGTTAAATGTAAATTTATATATCAATTTTTGTTATATTGATATAAAAAAGAATAATTATATCAATTTGAGAAATTGTTTTTTGATCAATGCCTTTGAAACTCTTAAAAAAATAATTCATGGAAACCATGTTTTCCCACGTACATTTTAAGAGGATAGATATTGGAAAATATTTCTTCAAGTAATAGAAGTTAAATCCATTGTTAAATTTCAAAATCACAAAAGGTGAAATCATAAAAAATGTTTGATTAAATTTTCTTTTTAGGTTGACTATAGTGTTAATGGTTACTGTAATAAGAGTACCTTCTATGGAATATTATTACATAGAAAATATTTTTAATTTTTAATAATAACCTATGAAATTGAATATAATGTCCCTTTGAAGCCACCAAATCTCGTATCATGAAATAGATTATAGTTTTTGATAGCTATAAATATTTTATCCTCCATTATAACGGATTTTATAGATGATTTATGATGAAAAAAAATTGGTTTTAAAATAGTTATTATTTATATTTCCATCTATAACATCACTAAAGACACTAAATTAAATAAAATAATTGTCCTAAAATTCAACCAAAAATGTTAAACAAGACTACTGATCAAGTGATACTAACATCACTATTGAAATAAATCCATTATGATTCTCAGGCCACAATGATATTCTAGAAAGTGAAACATGAATAAGGAAATGATAATCAAGGATTATGTGCAATAAATAAAATTATTCCTTCTCTATATTATATAATATTATATATTAGGATTCATTATCAATAATTATATACTTTTATAACTCACACTACTATAAAATAGTCATTTAATTGTGTTGGTTTTTATCAATGTTATATAAAATGTTGATAAATGGAATATTTATTTGTTCTAAAGAATGCACTGATAAATTTAACTATTTATTAGCACTTTATTTTAAGGACAGATAAAGGGTATCCTATGTCAACACTTTATATTTCGTACTGATAAAGGGTATCCATTATTAATGCTTTTTAGTGATGATAAATATTTATTTCATTAGATATTTTTTAGCATTGATAAATATTAGAATAAATAAAATGATATAATTAAATAATTGAAAAATAAAAAATGAGTATGTTAAAAAATATTAAAAAATTTATAAATTAAATAAATATTGAAAAAATTAATAATTTCTTTATAAGTTATTTAATATTAAACATTTTAGTAATTACATAATTATGATATTTAATGTTTTTAAATTTTATATATTAAATATATATATATATATATTAATGTATGTAAATATGATTTATATATTAAAAAATATTTAAGTGTTTTTCATTAAATAGTCAATTATTTCTTGAATAATGGTTTATAATTAATAATTAAAAAAAATTTGTCTTATTGCATATTACATGACATATAATTGAATGTCATTTGATTTTTCAAGTTAACAAAAATCGAATTTGTGTTTTATTGATTTCACATATACGAAATTAATCAATTTTTATATATAATGCACATACACAAAATATATCCAATTTTTTGAAATTGTTAAAGCATTCTTATTCTTAATTTATTCATTTTAATAATTTTTTATATTTATGCCTGCACTAAAAAGTATATATTTATTTATAATGTTAAAAAATATATGTAAAAATATATTTGTAAATAAATATATTTATTAATTTACATTAACTAAATTTATAGAATTAAATATTTATAATTATAAATAAATAATTTTATGAAAAGTATTGATATAATTATAATTAAATAATTATATATGTTTAAATAATTATTAAATTTATAATAAGTATATTATATATATATATATATATTTATATATATTTACTAAATATATATATATTTATAATTATATAAATATATATAATGATACAAATATTATTTTGAAAAATTATTTCTATAATTATAGATAAATAATAATAAAATTAATATATATATAATATAAAAGGAATATATTTACTATTTTTATATTTATTTATATTTAGTATGTATGTATAAATATTTAATATTTTTATTTATAATTATAATAATTAATCCTTTATCACCGCTTAAGTAATAAGCACAGATAAAAGCACCATTATCAAAGCTTTTTCAGCACAAATAATGATTTGTTTTTTTAGTGCAAAAAAATGTGCTCATAAAATTAATATATATTAGCACTATAACATTTGTGGTTATAAATATTGATTTTATCAGCACTAAAAAATAACTAATAGAACGTCCTTTTATCTACGTTTATTACTCAAGTGCTGATAAAAGGACTCTTTATCAGCAATTATTTTTAAGTGCTAATAAATGATTCCTGATCTATTTATGAAACCCTACGAATTTGCAAACCCATAATGATATCAGAAGCATTCCATGGAATCCACCAAATACTGGCCATCTTTCTCTATGAATCGAAGATCGAATCACCCCACTTGACTACCTTTAGTTTGTTGAACATCTCATCTAATATCAAATGTTTGATTCCAAATAGGGTTTCTGAATACTGTCTCATATTTTCTTCAACCTAGTTAAGTAGTCCTAATTATCTTCATTCTTTATTTTTGGTTTCATATTTGATTTATTCTTCAAATATGTCATTATATATGGTCTAGTAATTAAATATAATTTATATTTAAGCTTATAAACATAAATATTTTCTTATGATCTATTATTTTATTAACTACTGTTGTATGGACCCTCATGATATATGGAGTAATTGGGTATATTTGACACTAAACCTTTTCTTTATTCAATTTTTTAATACTTTTTTTATATCTTCTTACTAAATAATTTTTTCATATATGTTTACAAATGAGTATAAATTATAATTAATATTAATTTTTATTGAGAAATTATTTGAGGCACATTGGTGGTTCCCTAATGATTATATATATATGTTGGCACATTTCATGGACGCCTCAGTGGACATGCAACTTCAGATTGTATTTTTCAAGAACCATGTTAGTAGAGTGATGTATGTTTATCCATTTTTTATATGTATCATATAATCTACTTCCTCCTTGAATATACTATGGTTGTTTGTTTTCTTATGAAGACGATCCAAAGGGGCCATCCCCATATAAGCACACTTGGTTTTATCACATCAGCCCTTTACATTTTGAATCATTATGGGTCCTTTAGTTCATGTTATGTTTGAATATCATAATTTTATCTAATAGTTTTTTCATATAGACTATAAGTGATTTTTTAAACTAGTGAGACATTTATGTGAGTCAATATTGATATTGAATCATTTACTTATATAGTTTTTTGTCTAACAGTTATGCCTATATTCGGTAAAAATGATGTTGGGTCATCATGCCCATTGGACCATAGGGTCATGTTGTAAATTTTTTCGACCTCTCCAACTAATTATTTCTATTTGGCGGGGGAGACCACCTCCCATTTATGGGGATTTACACCCAATGTTTATACATTAAAGTAGTGACGTTGAGGTGTATTAGAGATCATACGATGACATGTCCTAATGTTTTTATTATAATTTAGTCTAGGGTCATTAAAATGTACATCTTTTAGCTTACACCTATAATGTTTAGTGATAGTATCATTTAGAATCCGCCTTTATATCCCCCTGATTAACATATTTTATGAGATGATTCAACCAAGTGTACCCATACATGTCTTTTTCATATATTCTTAGAACAGTGACATAAATAATGACATTATTCATTAGAAATTTGATGCATCCCCTATGTTACTTCTATAGGAATCCTTCTCACCCTCACTATCACTACGTGGGTGATTATCAAGTCTAAGGAATTCAAACCAATTTAACATCTATTAATGGTATAATATAATGTGGAAGTGTATGTATAGCCTCTAGATGTTTTCATTTGATATAATATTCTCCTTCCCAAATTTAGATCGTCAGGAATGTGATGTAGTCAAGTAACATTATATTATCTACAAAAATCAAATAATATTTACTACATTTTAGTGTTTACTAATTGTTATGGTATTAATGATTATATAATTTCTCAAATTTTTTATCAAATCCCTAAAAAACCTTATTAATGTATTTTTAATAACTAGGTGCCCAAATATTCAAGTATAAATGATCAATATTTCACTTCACTGAAGTCTTAATCACCTCTTACCAAGATTTATTCCTTTATCCCCAAATGCACCAAAATGATACAAAAATAATAATAGTTCACTCACTATCATAATTATTTTTATTACTAGATCCATGAATACTATAATTTAGTTGATTGAATTGGATTTTATTATTATTATTATTTTCTTATTTGACTATATTTTTACTCCTTAATTGTCTATATTTTATTTTAATGTTTTCAACATATTAACGAAATATTTTATGTTGAGAAATTATTTTCTTAAATTCTATTATCCATTTTATTTAACAAAAAAAATTATTTGAAAAAATTATATTTTGAGTTTCTCTTCTTTATATTTCCTATAACATTAACATTTTTAAATGAATATATTATCTGTATTTATTTTGATATAATATAAAAATAATCTTTTATGAACCTAATAGGATGCATGAGAAACAAAAATGGATTAACACTAATCATTTTATAATATAATACGGTGATGGAGTTCGGTAATTCATCATGTTTTCAAGAGACCATGATGACGACCCTTCTAAAATCCTATGTTCTTGTATAATTTGTTGTTATTCAAGAAAAATTAGTATGAAAGTGTTTTAAGAAAATTTTATTTCCCACAAAATTGATCAATGTTATAAATGTTGTACAAAACAAGAGGAAAATAGTATGTCGACATCAATTGTGTTGATACTATATTTTATGAATCATTTGACATGAACAAATTAGTAAAATATGATGGATATTACATAGATGAAATGAAAATAGACATTGAATATGACCTTCATGATTTTACAATGTTGGTTGAGGAGTTAAATTGTTGTTCTAAGAAATATTTCTATACTGGTTGTACTGAATATATAGTATTGTCAGCAATATTTAAGTTATATAATTTGAAAGATGGAAGTATATGGAGTGACACCAGCTTTACAAAATGACTTGGTCTTCTAAAATATCTAATACAAAAAGAAAATGAACTAGAATTCTTAACATATGATGATAAATGAATGATTCTTTCAAAGGCAAAGAACTCTAAAAAATACATTCTTGTCCAAATTATTTCATTTTGTTTCACATGGAAGATGAATCACTCATAAAATTCCCGAATTGTGGGGTAGATCGATACATTTAAAATTAATCAAGGCCTTCATAATCTATTTGGTAAATTTCTATTATTCCAATTTTTATAAGACTATATTGATATAAGGAAATAATGGGACAATTAACATGGAATACAGATACATTAATTAATATGGCATCCTACATCATCCATAAAATATATCATATGTAGAAGAAAATTGATTACACATTTATTAAATTTTGAGATGATCCAAGAAACATTTGTCATGTATAATCTATAGATAGAATAAATCCTATTGCTTTATAGAGTAGTACTCCCAATACATGCTCTATTATGCTGGTAAATTATATCATTGTATAATCATTATGCATGAAGTATAAATAATTTATATTTCCTTTGATTATATCTAGAATAAAAAATCAGTGAAATGATATAGATTTTGATTTTCCTCTATTGATTGAAGATATGAAATTGATGTGGTATACAAGTGTTACAATGTATGATTATCATAGAAGTTAAGAATTCACATTGAGGGCCTTGATTTATAGAATGATGAATGACTTATTTATTTAAATTTATTAGACTATAAAATTAATGGATTATTGGGGTGTCCCTTTTGTGAAAATTTTACATACTCTGTTTAGTTGAATTATTCCTTGAAGGATGTGTTTTTAGGAAATAAGAAATTATTAACTCGACAACATTAATACCGATCATAGAAAAAAAAAATTAAATGGGAATATAGAACAAGGTATAACACGGTCTCCATTAACCGGAAATAAACTATACAAAACATTAAAAAAGATTGATATGGTTTTCGATAAAACATTTTCTAAAAATCAGACAAAATCATGTTGGAAGAAGAGAAAAAGTTTAATTGAATTACAGTATTGGTATTGTTTTTATGTTAAAAATTTTCTTGTTGTCATGGATGTGGAAAAAATGTATTTGATATAATTATTATCACATTAATAAATGTTCATGGAAAAATAATATGGAAAAAGGGCTAGTTTGGAAATTATTGAAATTAAGATAAGGGAAGAGATTTAATTTGTGAAGGTTGAAAGGTGAAATTTTATTTCTTTATCATCTTACAGTCTATCAAGACAAGAAAATTTGAAAATTTTCCATTTCATTACTAGTGTAAAAGTTCCAAAGGGATATTAATAAAATATCTAGAATGTCATTTTAAAGAAAAATTTAATGTTACAAGGACTAAAATCACCCAAATGTCATCTTTTGATGCATTATTTATTGCATGTTTCTTTCCATTGCATTCTATCTTAAAATGTATGTCATACATTAACCAGACTCTACATATTTATCAATGCCATATGTTGTAATATTGTGGACCCTACAAAGTTTCCCATCCCAAATAAGGATATTTCTATCATATTATATGAATTATAGATGTTCTTCTCACCATCAATATTTGATACAATGGTCTACATGGTGGTTCACGAGTTTAGAGGGGTTCAACAATGTGGTTATATCCGTTACAAATGGATGTACCCCATTGAAAGCTATTTGATGACTTTGGAAGGGTGTGTTAATAATTTACGATGGACAAAAGGTTGTGTTACCAAATGATATATTGTAGAAGAATCTATTGAATTCTATATCGATTACCTATTAGGTTTTGAACGAATCAGTTTCCAAATGTCTCATCACTGCAAATGTTGTATTGATGATGGGATTCTAAAATATTTATTGTTAAAATTAGTTTTATAGAGCAGGAGTAAAACATATTTACATATTACATAATATTTAATATGTTGATCCATATATTGAATCCCACGGAGAAATTATTAGATATTTGAATTCATAAAATGTGGAAGGATGGATATCAAATTTATAAAAACAATAGTTTATTGGATGGTTCTTAGATCATATATAGAAGGAGTTATCAAAAAATTCAATTTCTATTACTGAATGACTTTATTGTCTAGCCAAATGATTGAATTACAATTTTATATCTTACACTAGTTTTGTAACCAATGGATTATAATTATATAAAAAATAACAATATGTCATTAATAGTATGAAAAAATGTTGTTTTACATTTATGGTTGAAGTGATGCACATATCTGGTTCGCAGTATTGAAATCAAATTTATGTAAATATGTCATATTTTAGCATTATAGATCAGATATACGAGTTGGATTATACAGTATTTCACGTGACTCTTTCCATTTTAAATTGTTTGAAAATATTAATGGAGTGAAATTTGATGAAATTATATCTATGAAGGTTAATTTTAGAGTAGATGGGGAAAATAGGAGTTTTTCATAATTGCATCATAAGTAATGGATGCATTTTATGTCTATGATCCAAAAAACAAGAATTGGCCGATAGTCCTTCTAGAAAATGAAAAAATGTGGAGTTAGATGATAATTAAATTCAGGATGACCTATTTATAAGGACATCAAAATCAGTTAATGTATATCCAATACAAGAAAGTTTATTATATGTTATAAGCGACCACACAGAGGGGATTTCTATTCTCCATAGTGGAACCAAATCCCTGAAAACATTAAAAAAAATAAAGAGTGTTAAATTTGAAGGTAAAAGTGTTTTTAAATATGTTATGGTTTCCTTATAAAATTATATATTCTACACTATATTAGCATAATATAAACTAATTGTTTGACTACTCATGCAGACAATGTCTGTTGCACATAAATATATTACTAATCCCTCGGAAGAATAATTTATAATGAAGTTAACCCATTGGATAGATGTAAAGGTAATGCTACGATATAATTTCTATATTTTAGAGAAAAATAATATAATGGAACATTGATTAAATTTTCATTATTCCATGTAGAGTTTATTTTAGAATATTTCCATCAATATGTCATTCTATTTCAAGAAGAAAAATAGAGCTTCATTTGTTCAATTACAGAGGTAATATTGCTGTTTTTACAGTACAATCATTGTCCATAAAAATAATGTATTGTTTCATATTTATGTTTAATTTATTTATTTTTAGTATTTATCACATAATAAATGTTTTATTACATAGGTTCATTATTTTGATCAATTTGGAATTATTTTTCCATATTTCAACCATTTATTCACTAAAACATCCCCATACTTATTCTTCTTTAAAACCACTTCCCCCTGGATGTGGTGAATTTATCACTTTCTTTCAAGTTCCCTCCGCTAACATTATAGGAAGAGAAATTATTCTACCTCTACTCAATTACAAAGGTAATATTGATTTTTTAATATTAAAATCATTTTCCATTGAATAAATTTATTTTTTAATATGTATGTTTAATTTATTACTTTGGAGTATTACTCATATAATAATTATTTTCTATACATGTGGATTCTTTTTTCATATTTGGTGTGGTCGGCCCATCTTTCATGTCATTTTACACCAAAGCTTCCACAAACATTTCTCCCTCTAACATTTTCTCCCCTACAGTGGTGCATTTATATATTTCTTTCATGTTCCATATGCTACCTTTGTAGGAAGTGAAACGGCGCTCCCTCTGCTCAATTATAGATGTAATATTGATGTTTGCACAGTAATTTATTTGGCCATTAAAATAATTTATTGTTTCATATTTATATTTTACTTATTTAAAGTTTATTATTACTCACATAATAATTTTTTTCTTATATAGGTGGATTATTATTTTCTAATTGGGGTGGTCTTTCCATCTTTGTTTTCTTTCTACAAAAAACATCCACATACATCTTCTCTCTCAAAACATTTCCCCCAATTGTATTGACATTTATCACTTTACAAAATGTTCTCTCCACTACTAAATCATAGTGTTATGCTTTATATTTTCCTAGTAAAATTAATTTCCACATAATTAATGTATTATTTTATATTTTTTTTAAATTTAAATATTTTTAGTATTACAAATAAAATTTATTTTCATATATAAGTGGATTATTTTTTTCGAGATGATGTCTTTTTCTCAAAGCTTTTCATGTAGTGTTGGTTGTTTGAAAAAGAATGTCAATTTAAATCATGGTAACATAAATATTTATGGTTGTTTTTATAATTTGTGATTTTAAGGAATTATCCACACCTCAACCTGATACATGATGTGACTGCTATGACTCTATGCAGATTTTCTATTTAAAATTTAAATTACTAATAGTATAAAAGGCAACTGGCATAATAAAAAAAGATCCAATATACTAATATTGTTTTGATACATTATAAAAATGTTCCATAATTCATTTTGTATCTGTTTGAATCTACTGATTCTTAATATAATACACATTGTGTGTGATATGACTCAATGTGTCCATTATAAGTTTAAAATAGTATTGGTTTTTAAAAGTGTCTCTCACTAAAAACAGAGAAAATTGACATAGATGTGTTTGATAATTTATTTCATCAGTTAATAAATAATTTTTCCCATGTATGAATTATTCTCAAATGAAATAGATACATGATGTGATCTATATGAGTCAATGCACGTGCTTGAAGTGAAAATGATATTTTAGTAAAAAAGATAAGTGATATACTCAGAACTAAAAAAATTCATTATATAATTTAGGAAAACAAAACAAAATTCATTTGTGACATTTTGGAATTATGTTCACCTCAATTTGATGCACTTTGTGATCAGTATAAATCTATGTGAATATTTATTTAAAATTGATATGAATTTTTGTAAAAAAATTATCCTACACAAAACTGAAGAAACACTTTCAAATTGGTTTGATATTATATGAAAATTATCTATGCATGATTTGATATGTGAATGAATCAGTTTCACCTCAATCTAATTAACGGTGTGATTAATAGGAATAAAAGTGTATGTTGTTTTGAAATTGAAATAAATTTTAGTAAAAAGAGTAAATTTTTGACTCAAAACAATGAGAATCCATTAATATTATTTAAGTAATTTTGGAAAATGATCTATAAGTCATTTATGATATAGAAATAAATAACACCTCAATCCAAAACACTATGTGATCGTTATGAGTCCAAGTATGTGTTTTAATTATAAAAATACATTATAGTAAAAAATATAAGTGACATCCTAAAAACCAAGAAATCACATTCATATTATCATTATACATTAGGATAATGATCCATATGTCTTTTTAGACATGCATGAATCAGCTACACCACAATCCAATACACAGTGTGACAGGTACGAGGCCAAGTGTGTTTTTTAATTTAAAATTGACAACAATTTTAGTAAAGGACAACTAATCTACTCAAAACTAAACAAAACACTTTCACATTGTTCAAATAATATAGGAAAATCATATATATGTTATTTTTGATGTGTAGGAAGAAAAAACACCTCAATCTATTACAAAATATGATTGGTATGATGGAATGTACGTTTTTCAATTTTAAAATGCATGTTTAGTTAAAAAGACAAGTTATGTATTCAATATCAATAAGAAACCATATTTTTTGAAGCATTAGTGAAGTGATACATAAGTAATTTGGGTTGTTTAGGAACCATTCACACCCCAATCTGTCATACAGTGTGACCAGTATAACTGAAAGTGCATCTTTTTATATAAACACTTCATCAATTTTAGTAAAAAGGCCAAACAACCTATATAAAATAGAGTAAATGGATTAAAATTGTATAAATAATTTATGAAAATTATCCATATGACTTTTTATATTTGTATGAATTATCCACACCACAATCTGATACCCAAAGTTATTTGATTGATTCAAAGTGTGGGTCTCAATTTTACAATTAAATTTTAATAAAAAAGACATGTAATGTGATCAAAACAAAGAATACACAATCATATTTTTTTGAAACATTAGTAAAATGATTCATAAGTCATTTAGGATGTGTACGAATCATCCACACCTCAATCTGACACATGGTGTGACTGGAATGAGTCAGAGTTCCTCTTTTTTCTTTAAATTTGCCATCAATTTTAGAAAAATGGACAACTTTCCAATTCAAAAATATGAAAAAACTTATGGATTGTTTTGATAAATTAGTAATGTGATCCATAATCCATTTTTATTTGTATTAATTAACCACACCTCAATCTGATACACGATGTGACTGGTATGACTCAAAATATCCTCTATCAGTGTAAAATTGACATTTTATTTCCAAAAGTGTCACTTAATAAAAACCAATTAAACATGACAGGATATTAGAGATAATTTATAAATATCATTCATAAGTTTTTTGTTGAGATTTATGAATCCATTTTATGTTAAACCAATTCAATATGTGATCTTAAGGAGTCAAAAGTATGTGAATCTAGTTTGAAATAAAATTTTAGAAAAAAAGATAACTGACGTAATCAAATCCAAGAAAACGCATTAATATTGTTTTGATACTTTATGTAAAACTTCCAGAAGTCACTTGTGATGTTTTAGAATCATCCTCACCTCAATTCAATGCATTATGTAACCGATATGACTCTTAGTGAATCTTTTTATTTAAAATTGACATAATTTTTTTTTAAATTGTCACTTTCTCCTAATTTATTTGTTTATATTTTTACTAAATTAATAATTTTTTTCTTATATTGGTGTTTTCTTGTGCTTGTTAAGGGGTGGTCATTTCGGTAATTTCATGAATCAGTTTGGGATTAAAAGTTAAAATAACATTGATGTTTTTGAATGTCAGTAATAATTTTTATTAATGTAATTGCATAAACGAATTTTTAAAATGTATATAATAGTGTTTTTTGTGTGTTTGTGTTTAATATTTAATTTTATTTAAATCATGTATTTGTAATTATTTCTACTGATATTTGTTGTGTTTCTAGTGAAATATTGTTCTGTTGGAACAGAGTGTTGTGGTGTTGTAGTGTACTATTACAACACACTATAGTATGGACCTTTATCAACACATTTAAAATCACAAATAAAAGGTCCTTTATTAGGAATTTGATAATCATAGATAAAATTATGCAATATTATTACTTCTATAATAATTGATAAAAGAACCTTTATCAAACCTTTTATAATCACTAATAAATTGTTCCATTAGCGGTGCTAAATTAAAGCAATGATAAATGGTTCCTTTATCAGTGCATTTAAAAACACTGATAAAGTTCCCATTTATCAACACTTTTTGTGATCATAAAAGACCACTTTATCAATGATTTTTTAGAGTTTATAAAAGTTGAGGGCTTTTTGACCTCACTCTTGTATTCAACTCTATTCTATCACTATTAAAGGAAAGTGTTTTTTTAGTTTCATTTCATTGGTTATGACAATTTCAAATCTCATTAAACATGATTTATAGTATATGGAATGTTGGCTATGATATTTTATGTCACTATCAAGTTCTCATACAATTATTCTTATGTTATTCTCATTTAGGATCATTGATTAATATCTCCCATGTTTTCCATTTTTAATCAAATAATATACTACTTTCATATCATTAATTTACCCTAACTTAGTAAAAAAGTTATGTATGGTAAGTCATATAAGGGTATTGTTTTATAATAAATTTCTCAGATATACTAGATATCATTCATGAAATAGTTTTATTATGTTAGTATACATCAAGTACATTAAAATTTTATGGTTATGGGGATTGTATTATTATGAGATCTGATATAAATTAAAAAAATTATTTAATATTTATGTGTATAATTATTCGATCTCTTGATTTGGGTATTGGAATTAATCATATGTGATGATCCCACCCTGTTTCGATAAATGATATTTTTGTGAGAATTATGTCTTCAAGGATATTTATATATAGTTATTTGAAATTATGAATTGATAAAATATAATTTTAGGAGTTACGAACATGTCTTATACATTCAATTTATAAATTTTTATACCATGGGTTGGGGGAAAATATTTTAAAATGGTTTAATGGACCTTTTTTCGTGGGGATATGGAAATTATAAGTAGTCATAGTTTGAGATAAGGATTTTATTGAGATCACTCTATCCATATTGGAATTCCAAACAACCTATAAAATGATCAATGGGATTTCAATATTAATAAATATCATGAATTCTTTAGATTTAATTTTAATCTAGTCCATTAAACCATAGGTAAAAGACGACATTCTTTGGCACCTTACAATCATATATTTTTAGTTTTAAAAACATTTTTTTGGGTTACTGATTAATCTCTATCAATACACTTTCTCATACCCTCTTTCATCAATTGAATTTTGAAATCATTAATGTCATAGGTCATGGAAATTGAGTTTTATATTTTGTTGGTAAGTATTTAAGAATAGTTTAATGAGAATTTCTAGTGATTCAGTCATGAGGTGGTTCCCATAGTGTGTGTTGGTGTGGATCCATATACTTATTTCTACCTATTAGTGATATACCATTAATATTAAACAAAATTATAATATTTAAAACTTATGATATATTTTTTATAAATATATTATTGTCATGCTATATTTTTCAATGGGTAAATGGTTGTGAAATACCTATGGAATCTATAAATACCTAATTAAAAAAATTGAATTGAATTATTGTCTAGAATCACATGGAATTTTTCTATTCATAATTTTATTGACCCATAATATTTTTCTGGATGGGTGATATCCTATTAATGTGATTATCAAGAAACTTCTCCATATTCTCAATGTCAAATTATTTTAATAATGTTAGTTTTTTTAAAATAAGGATAATATATATTGAATAATTAAATATTGGTTTCATTATACCAGAAAATTTTATAATATGATCGTGTATTATATCTAGTTTTTTATTTGATGTTTATTATCATTAATATATTCACATATAATATAAATAATTACTTTGTTAATCATTCTATTGATGGATTAAAAATATTGAGAAGGTAAGAAAATTTAATGTTGATATATTTATAAATAATGACCTATTATGTATTTTAATTGTTTTCATTAATCATGTATGCTTTAGGTGAAGTATTATAGTTCATAGTGTAAGGTTTAGTTATCAATGGTATATGATTATACAACAATATATTATCTAATATTCATTACATTATGTGATTTAATATTTAATCCTCAAACTAGGATGTTTAAAATATTATATAAACAATGTGTGGTATTATATATATGACTAGGGTTTTGTATATACATATAAAAAATTTAAATTAATTATACTTGATTTTAGAGAACATACATTGAGATATGGACCTGAAATAAGGTTTTTATTAGAAAATATCATTTTTATCAGTCTTTCTTAGGAATAAATTTTATGATAATGATATAATATTATATATCTCACCCAAATATTATTTTTATTTTATGCTATGGCTATTTATTCAGATTTATTTTTTCCTATCATTTTCCAATCATTAAATACATAAGTGATAAGAAATGTTTTCATGGATAACTGACAATGTTTTCTATTACAATCTGGAATATTTTTTCCCCTGTGATTATTTTATTGAAATATTTTTAATGAATGTATTTAATATTCTCTACATATTAACTAAATTTTTTTATTTATTTAATTTTACATTAAATGAAAATAATTATAATGTACACTGTTATTAAATTCAAAATAATTATATATTTACATTTTTTATAAATGTAGTAGTAATTTTTTTAATCTAAACCACATTTACAAAATTCAATTCCTTCATGAATACTATTTTATTTAAATATTATATTAAAATTTCACTTTTATATTTTCAAAGTATATTATTTAATTAATATTTTAGAATAAACATGATTCTAAATAAGTCTTTTTAATTAAAAATATTATTTTCCACAATAAATGATCTACCGATCTATAAATATAATTTTTATTGATACTAACTTATTTTATTATTTTATTATTTTACACAAAATTATATCCAATATTACCTCATTTGTTATTTCTTTTTTTATATTATTATTATTATTATGAAGTGCTTATGAAACCTGTACCCTTTCTATGGGCAAGAAAATGATGATATAATCATTGTTTTTTGATAGTGTAGAACACATATGTATGTTTTTATTTTTTGGGTGAGTGATATAATTACAAATAAAGTATGTATAGTTATGTTATAAATTATTTTTGGGTGTGCCTATTATATCCCTCAAATTTATTTTGAAAAGATTAATATATAATTAGATAATAATGAATGGAAAGTGGATTAATCATAGTTTAGTAAGGCAATTTGTACAACAAGATTTTCATGGGAGTGAACCTTTACTAATGTAATGGATGAATGGGGTGTGAAAAAAATACACTAGGGTGGTATTAATAGCAATCCTTGAATAAGGAATTATTTTACGTGAATTTGTTTTTGAAAAAAAAACTTATTTCTTGTACTTATCATATGTTCTCATGGATCATTGATGATTCATGATGAATTTTGAATATTTAATTATATAATTTGATTAATAAAAACATAATTCATGTTTAATGATTAATAATGATTGATTGATTGGGTATTATTATTATATGTTTGGAAAATATTTTAATGGACGTATTCTTATCCTCTGACCAATTATGATCATTGATTGATATCTATTATTATTACACATACTGAGAATCTATGATCACCCATTATTATATTTCCCACCCCCAGGTAATGATGAAATGATTTAAGTAGAATATACCATATAAAGGTACTTGTTATGATGAACATAGTCAATAATGATGTTGATATTTTATGTCACGATTTTATACATCTCATTTTTTCAAATGACAATAATTATTTATGGTACATAGGCTATTATTATTGATAAATGTCATGAATATTCATCTAAAATGATTTCATATATATATTTTAAATGAATGGTTCACTAGTGTTTGTGTATGTGGAATTGTTTATTATATTTCAGAAAGTAGGATATGGATACAGTTTTGATAACACATAGGATAATCAAAAGTTTCTGAAAACCAAAAAATATATGGTAATGAAATTAGTGTGGTTTACCTATGAATATATTTCCCTCTAAGGATACAACAAGGGGATTTGGTTTTAGTACATATGCATCTGGGGGTGAAAACCTTGAAAAGTTCTTGTTATGTATATCTCATACATCATTTTGGTTTTTGATTAATGATCTCTTTCTGTGATCCAAATTTTTAATTTGATGGAAAAATGCATAGGATAATTTAAATTTTCTATATAGCCCATTAAGATGGATTTGAATAGATAATGACCATGGAACACATAGGTTAATCCTAAGGTGTCATATATTAGAAATATTGTCTCACAATTTAAATATATAATAAATCATTTTCATGATTATATGATTTTTAATTATGATTATAATTGATCATTCTATGATTTTCATTTTTATTGAAATTAGTGAAATATATGTAACCATGTTAACATTGAATTTGATAGAAAATGGAATGATTTTCCTCATTACCAACCAAATATATCAAGAGCCATAAGGTTAAACATTTTGACTAATCCCAATCTAATTTATTTCAAATGATTATCAATATCAACATGGGTGACTTTATGGATGCATATGAAATGTAAATAATATATTTTTATGGAAAATATGGTGTAAAAAAATATCAATATCATATATTTTAACAATGTTGAAAGAGGAACCAATGAAAATCTCTCAGAATAAAGATAATTGGATAAGTCACCTTTTTAATAGAAGGCTTTAATATAATTACTCCAAAAAATATTACTTTAGTAACATAAAAGGACCATTTTTATGACTAGTGTCTTAAAAAAATTGCTACAATTGTATTAAATGCTTATAGAAAACATTAAAATATACAATATTTAATAATTTTGAATGAATCCTTTGTTATTGTAACCAAATATACATCATTGTATGTAATTTCCTCAGGACATAAAAAAAAATTTCATAATAAATATTAAGGGATTACAATTAAAATATTAAATTAGTGATCATCATGAACAAAACAAGATATATATCATGAAATAATAAGCATATATACCTCGAAGATAATATCGAATTGAGGAAAATAAAAAAAACGTGACATTTAATGAATCTCATAATGTTTTATCTCCAAGGTGTCATACACAATTATTACTAATGTTATTAATGAATAATTCATAAGACATGTCATCTATATAGATGAATTCATTACCAAATGCATGAGAGATGTATCCTGGAAAACCCTTCTTATGAGTTTTTTCATGTGATCCACATCGATCATAATAAATCATTTCATAAAAACAAAATTAGAATAAACAATGGTTTTCACATAAAATAATTGAGAAAAAATGTTATTAATGATTTAAAAAATAACCAATGAATACCAAATGTCAGTTTCATAAATGTAATTCTTAACGACCTGAAGTTTCATTAATGGGAATACCACTTGATCTAATTAAATTTCTCTTTATTATTATATAAAATTTCAACTTTTTTTGTTTTATGTTACAAATTTTGATCATTGCTAATATAGCTGTTGAACAGTGATCACATGATTAGTATAAATATAGGGGTTTAACAAATCCAATTTACTCAGAAAAAAGAAGTGATGGTCTCGTCCAGTAGAATTGCTCCGTACTAATCCCATTTGATGGAGCTCGGAAAAGAGGTGGCGTCCTTGGGCTTCTCTCTTGACCAAGCCCAAGCTGAGCTTCACCATGTCAAGCTCGAACGTGACCGTCTACGGGAAAAGTGGAAGTTGATAGAGATTACCATTCGATCGATGTTATCTGAGCAACCACAAGAGTCTATCACCATCACACACTATACCCTTAGGTCTTATACGACTGTTTTAAGGGGTTATGTAACAAATCTATAGTATTATGTTCATGTATATTATTTTTCAATATAATAATGAATATAGCTTCTTGTCTTCTTTTGATATATTGAAAATAGTTTAAAAGTACAAATAGTGTTTTTAGTTATTATTTAATTAAGAATTATATTTTTTAAATTAAGGGATTTTTGAATTAAATATTATTTTAATAAAATATTATTATTATTATTAAATTAATTATTATTAAATATAAATGATCTTATAATTTTATGAATGCAATTATAATTTTAATTACGGTTGAAAAGCCATTTTTGTCAAAACCTGTGATTTTTCGATAAATACCGTTTTATATTTTAAAAGTGAAAATTAACATATTTAAAAAATTATTTAGATAAAATAAATGTTATTTATAGAATCGGGACATCGAAATAATCCATCAGTGATTTTTTCAAAATTTCTTGAGACAGTCATATTTTTGGTTAAAAATTAAATACCCTTTAAATAGATAATGTGTTTTATGACATCATAATGACCCAACAGTGATGTAATAAAATACTATAAGAATTATATTCCGCCAATATATGTTTTAAAATTAAAATAATGTGATTTTGGGTTTGTTTGTCTTACTTTTCAAAACATTAATGGACCCCTCAAGACTTATTAGACACTTTGTCTTTTTAAATTAATTTCCATGGGAATGTGACTCACCTCCACATAATCAACCTTATTATTTTAAGAATTTTGGACTTTGGCCTTATAAAATATTCTTTTTCTATTCCCTTTTCCAAAAACCATGGGAAAAAACCATGGGATGGATTGTGGTTAGGATTAATTTAATGTAAGGGGACCCAAACCAAAAAAATAAAGAATTCCCTCACCTTTCCTATATAAACCCTCCCAAGCTGCCACTTCCTCCTCACTCAAAGCCTTTGGAGTTCGTCCAAACTCTACCATATTCTCTCTAGAATCCTTCCAAGGTGCCCGAAGCTCCCATGAAGCCTCTCTCAAGCCTCTCTCAAGCCTTTGGAAGCACATTTCCAAGTAAGGTTTTTTTCTTCCATTCTCATTTTTTATCCAATTGTGTTTAAGTTTTTTTCCATTTTAATTTCGATTTTTAATGTTATGGTACGGTTTATCACCTCCTACATACTACCCTATTTATGTTTGAATGATGGGAGACCCCTTTATCTCTCCTTAAATTCCTCCCATGCACACCTGTTACTATACCGAAATTCCGAAAGGAACTTCTCTCTCCCCTTTTCAATTCAAGCAATACTTTTGTATCATGAATATGAATTCCATTGAAATTTTTGGGACATGTATATATATGACCTATGTACTATCCAATACATGTAAATATGATTAGGAAGCCCTTTCTCTCTCATAAACCATTTTTTTGAATTCTTATGTCACGCCGTTACGCTGCCGAAATCGCACCGATTTTCTAAGCCAATGCCATTATGTAATGAATACCATGCCCATTTCTCCATAGAGGGTATTCACCTTTATGCACATTTACTTATTGATTATAACGTTTCATGTATGAATTATACATTCCATTGTCATGGAATAAATGATTATGATTTATGAATCCATGTTTTATGATCCATGTGGCAAACTTATGCAAGAAATGAAATGTTTAAGAAGGGTGTTCCCTTATAGCTCTCCAATGCATTGGGTAAAGTATAGTATCAGGATACGTCATGTGAAATTAGTGTTGACTCAAGATAATTCAAGTGAAATGAGGGCTTACTCATGCTTTATGTTCAATGAGGATTTACTCATGCTCCATGTGCAATGAGCCTTGGCTCATGCTAATTCCATGTTAAGTGTTGTTGCCACATTTCCATGTTATGATTATCATGCTTTATCATTCCTTTATGTTCATGTTTCTCTTATGATCTATTGATATTCCTATTGTCTAATATTTATTGTACTCATCATGTTAATCCATGTGTACTCCCTTACTGGGCTTTATATCTCACCCTTTTCTTATGCATGTCCTCAGGTTATCCCATGCAATGCTAAGAACTAAGGAATGTAGTGGTCATGTAAAGGATGTTTTCAATAAAGATGTTGTATTTCATGTTTTATGTTTTAATGTAATGGTACTAATCCCCAAATACACTAAACCTCTCGATCTTCTTTGTTGTATCAAGTGAATTTTTATGTAATAAATCATGTTTATGTTTGTAATAAAAACAGGGTTGTCATAGTTGGTATCAGATGATAGGTTTAGTAATTTTTGGGATTAGGATTTGAAAACACTAGTAAAACCTTAGACATAAGACTATGAATAATAAAAACTTCCCTATGTTTTGGTAAGTATTGAGTAAGTGGTTTATCAATAAAATACATCTTTTTCTAGATACGAGTAGGTAGAGGCGGCTCTGGAACAAATCTATCCTAGGGGTAAAACACTAAAACCCCGATTTGAGCTAGAATCGAATGGGAACTGGTGAACAACAACGGTCCTTGCTGCACTCTTGATTACGACACTCCCGGGGGATATGCTTTGGTAAATTCACAAGCTTAGTATGAACCCTTATTAAGGGAATAAAAAACCCCCTAAGAATATATGTTAGAAAGTAGATCATGAGATGCGAAGATTGAAGCTTATAGGCTCATGAGTTAAGGAAAAAAAGTTTATTTATAAGTAATCATCTTTTGTCTTTGGATTACCCTTTATGTGTTACCCCTAACTTTCCTTTTATTCAATCCAATGGCTGGTAATAGGAGGACTCGGGCTAAAAACAGTTGTGAAGATTAGTGTGATGACAATACTAATGAGATTCCCAATACAATGGGAGTGGGATTTGCGAACTGTTCCATGCTTCTCTCTCAGCTAACTCAAGTTTTGTATAGAAACACGGGTCATGAAGAACGTCCAAACCCCCCTAATAAGGAACAAGTCACTATCAAGAGCGTCTTGAGGCAAATTCCTCCTACTTTAAGTGGATCATCTGATACCATGATCGCTGAACAATGGATCAACTCCATTGAAAATATCTTATCCATCCTTCAATGTTCTGAAAAACAAAATGTTCTCCTAGATTCTTATTGTATGGAGGGTGAAGTTGATCAGTGGTGGACGTTGATAAAAAAATACGATGCCTGGGGAGGAGATCGAGGCGTTGGAATGGATGGATTTCCAGAAGATGTTTTTCAATAAATATTTTCCGAGCACCCTCCGTCTTAAGATGGAAAGGGACTTCCTTTCCCTCAATCAAAAAGACGATAAATCTGTTGGAGCATATGAGGAAAACATCACAAGGATTGCCTGATACGCTGCCGGTTTTGCCGTTACTTCGACAGTCTGATGTTCCCTCAAGGTCAAAATAGAGATTAGGGAATCACAGGGGTATCAAGGGGATAAGAAGAATATGGTGGACTTCAATGCTGGTGTTTCGATGGATAAATCCAATGGTCCTAAGAAGATCCAGCACCCCACTTGCCAAAAGTGCAGAAATAATCACCCTGGAAATTGCCTTAAGGGGATGAGAAAATGCTTTTGGTGTGGAAGAGAAGGGAAACTAGATGTTAACTATCGGCAATAAAGTCCCGCAGCTGCCAAAAAACTCCAAGGAATTTTATGCAATTCTTGGCATGGATTGGATTTCCTTATATAGAGCCAACATAAATTGTCGGGATAGGGAAATCACACTCCAAATGGAGAATTGACCCCCAATTCATTACAAGTGTCAGGACGAAGTTGAATCTCCTTTAGCTCCATCATCTTAGGAATGGATATCACTGACCTATGAGCATGAATATATGGGTCATATGATAGAGTTCAAGGAAGAAACCATCCTTGAAGAAATGACTATTGTTAGGGAATTTGCGGAAGTGTTTCCCGAGGAACTGCCTGGTCTTCCTCCTAGAAGAGATGTTGAATTCTCAATTGAAAATATACCCAGACTAATACCAATATCCAAGACTCTATATAGAATGGCTATTGTAGAGCTTGAAGAGCTGAAGAAACAACTACAGGAGAATCTGGATAAAGGGTTTATACGCCCAAGTGCTTCACCATAGGGTGCACCAGTCCACTTCGTCAAGAAGAAGGAGGAGTCAATGCGGATTTGAATCAATTATCGTGAACTTAAAAAAATCGTGATAAAGAACAAGTATCCTATCCCAAGAATTCAGGACTTGTTCAATCAGTTGCGTGGACCACAATACTACTCCAAGGTGGACATGCAGTCTGGATACTATCATGTAAGGGTGATGAAGGAAGATATACCCAAGACTGAATTTCGCACAAGATATAGGCACTATGAATTCATTGCAATTCCATTTGGACTCACCAATTCTCCATCAATATTCATGGACAAGAAAAATAGAGTATTTAGAGATTACCTCGACAAATTTGTGGTTGTCTTTATAGATGAAATTCTAATATACTCCAAAACCAAGGAGGATCATGAGGAGCATTTAAGAACTGTACTGGAGACATTGTGCAAGGAGAATCTCTATGAAAAGTATAGAAAGTGTGAGTTCTAGTTGAAGGAAGTCTCATTCTTGGGCCATATCATCAAAAGAAAAGGGATATATGTGGACCCCTCCAAAACAGATGCAATTGAGGGATGGATGAGGCCAACATCAGTAACGAATATCCATAACATATGTGGTTTAGCTGGATATTATCGACCATTTTTGAGAAATTTCTCACGATTTTCCAACAATCTTACCAAGTAATCGTGAAATGGAATAAAGTTTTCATGGAGTTATGAATGAGAAGAAAGCTTCAAGGAGTTGAAAATGGGGCTTATCACTGCGCCCGTTCTAACTGTTCCCACAAGTGGGGATCTTTTTGTGGTGTTCAGTGATGCTACAAAGAAGGGATTAGGTTGTGTGCTGATGCAGAATGATAATGTGATATCCTATGCCTCAAGGCAGTTGAAAATCCATGAGTGAAGCTGTCCAACACATGATCTAGAGTTGGCGGTTGTGATATTTTCCTTGGAAATCTGGCAGCATTATCTCTATGTAGTGAAATGTGAGATATATACTGACCACAAGAGTCTTAAATATATATTCACACAGAAAGAGCTTAATATTCGCCAGAGAAGATGGATAGAGGTCATCAAGGATTATGATTGTACAGTACATTACCACCCTGAGAAAGTGAACAAGGTGGCAGATGCCCTAAGTAGAAAGGACCCAGTGATTCTATCAATTATGAGAATTGATAAAGATCTAATCTTCTTAATGTTGATGAAGATGGACATGGGAATCATATAGAAGTGAACATCATCAATCCTTTGACAAATTATTTCTCAACTATATCTTTTGTCAAGGTTAAAGGATTCTCAAAAGGTTGATGTGGGAATTCAGGAAAAGGTGGAACCTATCGAAAAAGGGAAATCCTTGGAGATTTATGTTAATGAAGAAGGAATTGTGCAGTTTGGGAAAAAACTATGAGTTCCATAAAGTCCAGAGCTAAGGAAATAACTTTTGGATGATGCACATAGTTAAAATTTCTCTATTCACCCCTGGATCACAAAGATGTATCGATATCTCCGAGAAAACTTTTGGTGGGATAATATGAAGAAGGAATCACTGAATATACATCAAAGTGCCTGGTGTGTCAGCAAGTGAAGGCAGAGAGGCAGACGTCTAAAGGGATAATGCAACCATTACCCATACCAAAATGGAAATGGGCGAACATCACCATGGACTTTTTCACTGGAATTCCAAGGACATCAAAAGGAAACAATGCAATCTGGGTTGTTGTGGATCGTCTTACAATGACATCACACTTCATTGTTATTTGAGAAGATTTCTCATTGAATAAATGGGAACAGATATATATCAGAGAAGTGATAAGGTTACATGGAGTACCACAATCTATTGTGTCTGACTGAGATCCAAGATTCACCTCTATGTTTTGGAAGGGTCTTCAACATGCTCTGAATACTGAACAGAACATTAGTACGTCCTATCATCCTCAAACTGATGTCCAATCCGAGCGGACTATCCAAACAATTGAGGGCATGTTGAGAGCATGCTCAATGGACTTTAAAGGAGGATGGAATCAACATCTTCCTCTGGTTGAGTTCTCTTATAATAATAGTTTCCACTCGAGCAACCAAATGGAACCATATGAAGCCCTGTATGGGAAATGTTGCAGAACACCATCGTGTTGGGATGAGGTCAGTGAACGTAAGATGCTTGGACCTGAAATTGTTGAAGAAATGGTGGAGAAGGGTAAAACCATTTAAGAGCATATCAAGGTAGCCCAGAGTCGACATAAGAGTTATGCAGATAACCGTCGACATGACCTTGAGTTTAAAGATGGAGGCATGGTTTTTCTATGCATATCTCTGTGGAAGAAGGTCATGAGGTTAGGAAACAATGTGATGTTATGTCCAAGGAACATAAGCCCCTTTGAGATTCTTGATCATGTTGGTGTTCTAGACTATGGACTAGAACGTCCACCTACTATTGCCAAAGTGCATGATGTCTTTCATGTATCCTTGTTATGGAAGTACATACTGGACCATTCACATGTACTCTCTTCTGAGGTCGTGCAATTGGAAGATGATCTTTCTTATGAGGAGCAACCAGTGAAGATCATAGATCATAGAGAAAAAGTTCTATGAAATAAGACAATACCCCTCGTCAAGGTGTTGTGGAGGAACCAAAAGTTTGAATAAGCGACTTGGGAATCAGAGGAATATATAAAGCTGAGTTACCCACATTTGTTTTAGTGTGGGAAAAGGAAAATATCGAGGTTGAAATTTATTAAGGGGGGAATATTGTAACGACCCAATGTCTCATTAATGGGAATCCCACTTCATCTAATTAAATGTCTCTTTATGTTTATATAAAATTTCAACTTCTTTGGTTTTATGTGAAGAATTTGGACTGTTTCTAATATAGCTATCGAATAGTGATCACATGATAAGTATAAATATGGGGGTTTTAGAAATCCAATTTAATCAGACAAAAGAAGTGATGGCCTCGTCCAGTAGAATTGCTCCGTACGAATCCCATTTGTCGGATCATGGAAAAGACATGGCGTCCTTGGGCTTCGCTCTTGACCAAGCCCAAGCTGAGCTTCACTTTGTAAAGCTCAAATGGCACCCTCTATGGGAAAAGTTGAAGTTGATAGAGATTACCACTCGAGCGATGTTATTCGTGCCACCCCAAGAGTCTGTCATCGTCGCACACCTTACCCTTAGGTTTTATGATGATGTTTTAAGGTGTTATGTAACAATTCTCTAGTACTATATTCATGTATATTATTTTTGTATATAATTATGAATATACCTTCTTGTCTTTTTTTGATACATTATAAATAGTTTAAAGTAATAATAGTGTTTTTTGTTATAATTTAATTAAGAAATATTTTTTTAAAATTAAGGGATTTTTGAATTAAATAATATTTTAATAAAATATTATTATTATTATTAAATAAATTTTTATTAAATATAAATGATCTTATAATTTTATGAATGCAATTATAATTTTTATTATGGTTTGAAAGCCATTTCTGTCAAAACCCATTAATTTTTGATAAATATTGGTTTTTATTTTAGAAGTGAAAATTAAAATATTTAGAAAATTATTTAGATAAATTAAATGTTATTACTGGAATCAGGATGATGGAATTATCCAACATTGAATTTTTCAAAATTTCTTGAGACAGTCAAATTTTTGGGTAAAAATTAAAAGCTGTTTAAATAGATGATGTGTTTTATGACATCATAATGACCCAATATTGATTTAATATAATACTATATGATTTTTGATCGGACAATATATGTTTTAAAATTAAAATAATGTCATTTTGGGTTTGTTTGACTTACTTTTCAAAGCATTAATGGACCCCTCAAGACTTATCAAATACCTTGTCTTTTTAAATTAATTTCCATGGGAGTGTGACTCACCTCCATATAATCAACCATATTATTTTAAGAATTTCGGTCATTGGCATTATAAAATATTTTCTTCCTCTTCCCTTTTCCAAAAACCATGGGCATAAACCATGTTATGCTTTGGGTTTTGGATTAATTTAATTTAAGGTGACCCAAACCTAAATAATAAAGAATTCCCTCACCTTTCCTATATAAACCCACACAAACTCCAACTTCATCCTCACTCAAAGACTTTGGAGTTCGTCCAACCTCTGGCCTACTCTCTCTGTAATCCTCCCAAGGTGCCCCAAGCTCCCAATAATCCTCTCTCAAGCCTCTCTCAAGCCATTAGAAGCACACTTCCAAGTAAGGGTTTTTTATTCCTTTTTCAATTTTGTCCAATTTTCATTAAGATGTTCAGACATTTTAATTTAAATTATGAATGTTGGGGTATGGTTTTTCACCTCCCTCATACTTCCCTTTTTATGTTTTAATGATGGGAGACCCCTTTATCTCTCATTAAATGCCTCCCATATACACCCGTTAGTAGGCCGAAATTCTGAAAGGAACTTCTCTCTCCTCTTTTACATTCAATAAATACTTTTGTATCATGAATCTAAATTCCATTACAATTGTTGGTACATGTGTCTATATGACCTAAATAAAGTCCATTACATGTAAATATTATGAGGAACCATTTTCTCTCTCAGCAACCATTTTTAAGAATTCTTATGTCACATCGTTACGCTGCTGAAATCGCACCGATTTTCAAAGCCAATGGCATTGTGTAATGAATACCAAGCCCATTTCTCCATCAAGGGTATTCAACTTTATGAACATTTACTTATTGATTATAAAGTTTCATGTATGAATTCCACATTCCTTCATCGTGGAATAAAATATTATGTTTTATGAATCCATGTTTTATGATCCATGTGGCACACTTATGCATGAAATGAAATGTTTATGAAGGGTGTGCCCTTATATTGCTACAATGCATTGGGTAAAGTATAGTATCATGATACGTCATGTGAAATGAGTTTTTACTCATGATAATTCATGTTCAATGAGGGTTTACTCGTGCATTATGTGCAATGAGGATTTACACATGCTACATGTGCAATGATCCTTGGCTCATGCAAATTCAATGTTAAGTGTTGTTTCCACATTTCCATGTTATGATTATCATGCTTTATCATGCCCTTGTGTTCATTTTTCTCTTATGGTCTTTTGATATTCCTATTGTATAACATGTATTTTACTCCTCATTTTATTCCATGTGTACTCCCTTACTGGGCTTTATAGCTCACCCTTTTCTTATGCATGTCCTCAGGTTACCCCATGCAATGCTAAGTACAAGGAAATGTAGTGGTCATGTAAAGTAAATTATCAATAAGGATGTTGTATTTCATGTTTTATGTTTTTATGTAATGTTCCTAAGCCCAAAGACAGTAAACCTCTCGATCTTCTTTGTTGTATCAAGTGACATTTTATGTAATAAATAATGTTTAAGTTTGTAATAAAAGCAGGGTTGTCATATAATTACCTCAATCAATACAATATGTTTACATTATTAAGAATACCTATAGATTAGGTTGTAGTTATGTTATAAATAGTATTATATTATCTCATATAAAAAAGATAAATTCATGAAATTATTTCTTTAACATGATTGTATGTAACATGCATTACAGAAATGGGATAATCAAAGGGAACAAAGGACTCTGAGAGATGAATCCATCCAATCAATATTACTCCTACCATGATAGTAATTAGGGAAGGGAGATTATGGCCTTCCAATACCCCCAGTCTAAAAGACCATGGAGAGGTGATACTCATCAAATTGTATCACACATAAAAATTGGATGTATTTCCATCTAAGGTAACATGAAGAAGAGAGATGCAATGCACACACAATAATGAAACCTTATCATTAAGTTAAATAATCCCATGTTTGTATATGAAATATCAAATATGGATAAAAATATCACATGAACTATATGTTCATGTAGATATATTTGACAGTGACCACAATGCCCAAAAAAATCTTTAGCAACAACGAGCAAGTGATATTAAACCGAATCTACAAAATGTTTTTCCTGACATGAAAAATATTATATATATATATATATTGTTATCATAATTGGTATACTTAATAGAATCATCCCAAGATAATAATATAGAAAATAAAAATAATGAATACTAAATACCAGTTAAGAAGAAGACAAGGTATCTCATCACCTAAATAGGTATACTATATTCCCTAACCTCACCATTTCATTCCCTCTCCTTTTATCACATAAAAGAGATCATATATTTTAATATAAAATGGCTATACCCCAAACCACTTCTCCCACGGGTAGGCTACTCTGGTCCAATATATGATCCATATGTCTACCAACAATTCTAGCCTGAAGAAATCTAGGCTCAGTGTCACATGAATCACAACGAATCACAACATATCATAATATAATTAAAATAAAATTATAGAAACATAGTTTTCTCTAAGATCATCCACATCCTTCATGTTGTTTATAATACATCAGGGATTATAAACCATGCTATGTCATCTCAAACACTACATAATGTACCTCCTTCCATATTTGACAATACGTGTCACAATTATAATAATGATCAGAATGATATATCTTGAGATAGATTTGTGTCAAATAACCTAGATACATCATATCCATCCACTCATATATATTTTTAAATAATTCTCTATTCATATTGTCTTGTTAGGATAACATGAGACAGGAGCGAGGGCATATATGGGAGTCATCCAACAATTCCATTCCATCATAGATGTTGATGAAATCACCCTCCAATGGTAAATATTTTTATTCATCATTGATACATGGGATGATTATTTTATTAAATAAAAAAACATATACACTATAATGAATCTCAAAAAATTTATTTTTATAACCCTAAAATTGGCTCAACTACAATTATCATCACTCAAGCACTTTGTTATCACAATTATGGAGGAGATGTCCAATAAGAAAAAAACATTTAAGATTACAAACATTAAATTACATCCTAAATTTAATTTTTTATCCTTATTTTACCAAATTCACTATCCATATGTTCAATATCAATATCATTCCATGTAATATTTCATACACATTATAGCGATGTCCATTCTCTCCAGGCATAATGCACTAGATTCAATGGTTTCATCTAATTAACATTAATATTTCAATTATTGAAATAACCAATGGAATTGGATAAAAAATTAATTAATCATTATACATCCCATAATTCCTTGTACTCTATGAAATATACTAACTCATTATAAATGATATTTATAAAATATAACATCATCGATCATCAAGTAGTGTAAAAATGAAAACAGATAATACGAAACATGGCCTTCTAGCCATAAAAAAGATTTATAAATAAAGAATCTAATTTGAATCACAATAATAATTAATCTAATATTTTACCCATTCAATCACCTTTGCTACCATCCCTTACACCACCATGCATATCATTTTATATCTCGTTCACACATGTACAATAGATTCTTAAAATTTGGGCATCGCCTCCAATATCTCTTCAATCATCAACCATCCCAAAATCATATCATATCATGTATCATGCCTCATATTCAATTTATCATCACCAAATTAAATTAGAATTAAATGGACATAAACTTCCACTAACCAATTAGAATGTATCACCTGAAAATTATTAATAATATATCTCTATTGAAATCATAGAACATGATCTATCTTCTGAGTAAATCAAGAATATCATGCAATAAATATAGGAAATTCATACTTAGGATGATGACTTGGGGCTATATTCATAATCAAATAAATTCTACCAAAGAGGGATGATTCCTCATAACTAGTCCATTATCTCTACATGAATTATTATGATATGCTTGACCTCTAATATGTATATTAATCACCAATGGGAATGTATGTACCTTTGTCTCAAATACCAAATCTTGATATAAAGAATCTGATATGAGTGAGTATGTAGCATTGCAGAAAAAAGCATGCACATTAGTATAAATGATGTAAAGGGTACCTTAAATTAAATCTAGATCACCTAATGATGGAAATGTTATTCCATAAATCATACAATGGATTACTCTATAGCCTCTTTGACACAATGATAACCACCTCCAGGGATACACTCTACTCTCAGATGAGGAAGAATATTTTGGGGATGTCCTCAACATTCCCCATATTTTATCTACAAAACCCAATATGGGGAATCCAATTAGTTTGGTCTCAACTATAAATTAATCATTGAAGGAATATGGGAAAAAACTAATGGTGCATGATTCCTAATAATTTTTTTAGGTTCTCTCCCACTAATGACCTCTACTTCAACATACAAAACTAATATATGATCCCTTGGAAATAAAATGATATCTTAAGACCCCATTGAAATAAGATGATAAGGGATAAGACTTACCACTGGCTTTATAAAATGTATTTTTTAAAATTTAACATCGAACCCCAAAGAACAACTTTTTCCTATGAGGTATCTTTATCACTCCACTCTAATGAAAACCGAGTTCTATCCAACTTCCTCTCAACCACCCCTACTCCATCCAGAACATCATGATATATCAATATAATAATAATTGTGAAATTGAACATGATATATATATATGGAAATACCATATAAAATTACTCGCAATAACCCTCTCATCTGGGAACATTTAGGATAAAAATAGGAGAAGCGTTATGGAAAACAATAACCTCAAAATTATATGTTGTGTAAAATGAAACATTATTGTAGTAAACATAATATTTAATCATGGTTTTAAAAATATAGGTCATTTATATTAATTATTTATTATTTATAAGAAAAATAAATTTTTAATATTAAATTGTATATGGATTAGTAATTCGTTTATAAACAATTATAATTTTTTCCATTTTTAGTCATTGCAATGTCATGTATATTTTTCTAAATTGATTTTAATACATTAAAATACATAATACTAATAAAATGTTGTATTTTTTCCTTATTTAAATTTAATAATTATTAATTGCATGTTTTTTATGATGTCACATAACATATCCAATACCCATAAATATTTTTTCTGTTCTTCACTAAAATACATAATATTTTAGAAAATTATTAAAATTTCATCCTAACCTAGTTCAGGAATGATGAATTCTAATATTATATTTATTTTCTCCAAATAAATTCTTAAATATTTTAATTTATTTTTTATAATGAAAAATAATGATTTATTAAGAAAACATTATGACAAAACCATCTTTTTAGGACAATAAAATACCACACTACATTCAAAATTTTATTTTGATATATATGTAATTATATATTTTTTTATAAGACCATTACATGAACATTTATTTTTTAGGAATATTTAATGTATTATAATAGTTTCTATATTTTCTTAAAATAACATTTATTTTAATTATATGTATACAAATATATATTAATCAAATTCAACATATATTCTTCAGTATTTTATAAAATTTTAACTTAAATGGAATTTTTTTAACTAAATACTTCCTTTTTATATTGTAAGTTACACTTTTATTAATCTATGATTTTAATATATAATTTCTAATTACATAATAATATACCATATTGGTATATTGTGCAATTGTTGTAGCTTTTTGGGGTGTCTCATAAAACACTAACCAAGTGTTGATTTATATAAACAAGAACTTCTCCAATTGTATATTAATTTCAAGTATCACCTAATGGGGATTTTATTGTTCTTGGTCAAGGGAATACCCCAGTGACACTGTGTCCCTCCCTTATTTGGGAAATTGGAATTGAAAAGGAAATATCGGGCTGCTTTAATCTATAATTAATACATAATGAGTCAATTATCTATTCAAATTACGTTTTATAGTCACTATTTATAATTGTAAAATTATTACCAAACACCATAATACAAAATGATTATGATGTTAAATGCTAATGATAATCAACTATTACATAATAGTAATGTAATAATCATATCCAACTTTCCACATTTACTATTAAATCCTATAAATTTACCACTAAACAACAATTTTTAATACATTGTTTGCAAAGATATTTACAATTCCCAAGATAATATATATCATACTCTTAACTTCATTTTTATTTTAAATTATTGTATATAACATATTATCCTACTTTATGTTTGATCATTTGGAGTACACCATTGTGTGGTGAACTTTTTTTGGTTTTTATATACATTTAATTGTCTCAGATGAAGAAATATATATTGTTAAATAAAATATAATATTCATTTTTTAACAACAATTCTATGTAATTATGTTATGAAATATAATATTACAGTTATTATGATAAGTAGAGTTATTTTATTAATAAAATATTGTATGTTTAGATATTATATATAAGATGTCATTTATGTGGAATAAAAGGTTATAAATAAACTAATATCTGAGAAAAAATGAAGATTTTAATGGATGGAAATAAATTTCATCCATGGGAACCACAACTAGTAAAACACCTTATTTGTGTTGTATATGGGAACCATTCGAGTTGATGCCCAATTTGATGGGTGATTTCCCAGACTAGGGATGGAAATATAATACATTTATCATTGACGTAAATAATGATAATTCGTAATTAAAATTATAGCAATGTTCCATATGAATTTTTTTTCTATTTTTTAGTTTTTCTCTATTTTATTTTAAGAATTTAGTATCTCTCTATAATTTTTCCTCTATAAATTTCTATAGTAAGGAAATAATATTTGATATTCTTAATAAACAAATGATTATATATGAGTGTGATGAAAAACTTGATCTTACAATGGGAATTTCATATATTATATTGATCATTAAAATAGATAATGAGAGATATCTATCCCAAATACAATTTTATGAACACCAAATCAAATACATCCAATCGTATATGAGATTATTGATTACATTCATGAAGTGCTATATAAATATACTCTGAATCATGAGGTCTAGTTTTCAATAGATCTCACACAATAAAATATAAATATGTCTATGAATTCATATAGTATAGAAATTATTTAGTTAAAAGAATTTAGGATGTTTCTCTAAGAAAATATTGATAAGGGATTCATTACCCCTTGTGTGTTTCTAGAGGGTGAACATGTAATTCTATTAAGAATAATGTAGGATCAATAAGACCCTACACTAAATATTTATTACTAAACTAGATCAAGATCAAGTATATGTATCATATACCTCATATTAATGATTTTTATGATCAATTATGAGGTGATCAGTATTTTTATAATATTTATATTCTTTATTGATACTATCAAATGTCTGTCAAAAGAAAAGGCTTTCAGAATACATCCTTCCAATTGAGGCATACGTACTATGAATTTTATAACCATTCAAATTGGTTCCAATAATTCCCCAACTAAATTAGTGTATTTTTTTGAATAGTTTCATTAGTGATTAACTATATAATTTTTTGGTAGTATTTATCACAATATTAATATATATTCCAAGAGAAAGGGAGAGAATAATGATCCCTTAGTTATAAAATTTTTATAACCTAAGTGATGAGATATTATAAATGAAATTTAAATAGTGTTAATTAATTATATAGAAATAATGATAATAGCATCATATTATCTCATGTAATGGTATATCAATTCATCCATAAAATAATTCTGTTATTTTATATTTCCCCAAACCAACCACTTTTACTTTGATGTTTAGATTCTCAAATCTGATGAATAATATTGAGTATAGGTGAAGTATTATTCATGGATATCTAATCCAATATATAAGTATACTCCGAACTGATTTGTATTAATTTAGATTAATAAATGTTAAAATTATTTCAATGAACTAATGAGAAGGTTGTTCAATGAACCATTTTTCAATATATCTTATAGTGGAGAAGGGTTTATGATTTTCTGTGATGTATCAAAGTAGGTGATACTATTTTTTCTTATGTATAATGATATAGTGTTAGGTTATACCTCATTGCAATTGATAGTTCTTCAGAAAAAGTTCCTCAAGAAAGATTTAGAGTAAGAAGTTGAAATCAATTCTTGTATGATGTTGAAGAATTATCTTTATTGAGAGATGATTCATAAATATAATAATCATAAAATATTAAAGTCAATATTCATCTAAATATAAGTTAATTACCACAAAAATATGGGTTAATTTATTAATTATTATGAATTCTCAATATATTACAATCCTAGGGAAGAAAACGTAGTGGCTATTTATTCTAGTCAGAGGTCTACACTTGCAGATATTTGAGGAGGTTCACAAAAGATCCAATGTTTATGGATTTGTAAAATAGGGACACTAAAATCATGAATAAATATGATAAATATTATATTTATTCCAAAATTGTTCAACCATATATCCACATGAATAATAAAAAGGAAAAAAAGGAAGATGTAGAGCTGTAATAGAATGCGACTGTACTTAAGCGACCAATTATTCAATTGATTTCATCTGAAACTATGTTAAATCTAAACTTCCATTTAATCAGTAGTTAAACATGCAACTATCTACTCACATAAAAAATATTTATGAAATATTAAATCACTGTGTTGTTTGGATTTACCCTATCATAAAAGTATACAAAAATTCATTATATATTTTTTATAGTCTATATCATGTCATTTTATCCATGAAATAATGGTCTCATACTAAAATCTTTTTTTGTATTCTCTTTTTTCATAAATTCCGAAAATTACTATACATATCAACTTATTTCTATGATGGTATTAGTTTTCATATAATTTCACCTTAAAATAATTCCACTCCCTAATTTTTATCCCATACCCCCATTGATTTTTTTTTGAATTGATCATCAAAAATCATCAACATCTCCCCATTGATGATATAGTTTATTGAGAACTATTTCCTAGCAATTGAAATGAAAAGTGAGGATCATATTCCCCAAGGATCCATTGTTTAGATACTAATGGTTTTGTGGTTTAATGTTTTTAAATGATTTTATATCCATATGAATTTATTCAAAAAATCACCATGTTTATGGGTAAATCTTTTTCCTTATATAAAATAAGTATATTTATAAAAACTATTCTAATATTATAATATATATATATAGTCTACCTAAAAAACAATTCAAAAATCATTGATATACTTATGAGGGATTTCAAAACCTTTATTATATGTATTGATATATTTTTCTTTAATTTACCTAGGTTCTAATCATAAAAAATAGTATACACATAAATTACAATGGAATATCAAATTATGTTTATAATCAAACTATATATTTCTCATGAATTTTAGAAAATTCATGTCATGTATTTTATCCATTATTGAAAAAATTAGATCTTCTTAGTTTTTTGGAATGGTATCTATTATATAACTATCTTATTCCAATCCTAGATTCTATTGTTTTTTTAAACATTCTATAAAACTACCAGTAACCCCCATGAATCTACTGATTTAGAGTTAAAGGTTATTTTATTATAATATTATTGAATGCAAGAGATCACATTACAAATAATCCAATGGTTTAACAGTATAAGTATATTTTATAGATACATGATTTCTAATTTTAATATAAAAAAATAACATACAACCTAAAATTAAATGATAAATTATTTATCCTTCATGTTTATCTATAAACCATGTATATTATAATTGTTTGATTCTATGGGATAAAGGGAAAACATATCAGCTGAGAGACCTAAAAAAGGGTAAGGTATAGTTGAATCTACTAAAAAATATATATGATATGTATAATATTTATATAATAAATAAAAAACAATTCCAGATAAATGATAAAAATACTATAATATATAAATTTTTAACAAAAAAATGAAAAAAATAATCTCATGGATAACAATAAATTATCCAAAAATTATTTAACGTATAATTTCATAAATTATAAACACATTTTCAAGTCTTTATACAAATATAAAAAACATAAATGGTTAAACTATACTCCATATAATATTTCTAGTTAATCTTGTGAGACATACTAATACATTTTGAGAATATATTACTTTGGGTTACATCACTCATTTAATTATTCTAATCCATCCATCATTCGATTAATTTTTGCTTCAAATAATTACTATAATTTTTTAATTGAAAAAAAATATAAATTACAAAATAATCAATACATTTTTGTATTGGGTTATTTTTTTTTTGATAGAAACTTTTATGTAATTAATTGAACAAAATTGCTACAATGGTGAATTGACATTAATATAAGCGTATTAATATGATATTAAAATTGAAAATAACCAAATACTTTATAATTTTGTAGAATTGTTTTATAGTTTCATTGTATTGATTAATTAAGTGGAAGAAATGAAATTAGTCGATTAGGATTGATCAAAATATAAAATAATATAAACATTTTAAAGTGATTCTTATGGATATATACTCGATTATAAGGGTGGTAAAACTTGTTTAAATGGTGGAATCGTATTTTCAACACATTATTGGATTTGTAATAATGAAACATAAAATAATTATATATATAAGGGATTTACTATTACATTAAATTGTGAAATTATGATAGTGGTATTAAAAATCATACTTTAATATGTCCCTTATGATATAAAGAAAATGAAATATTTATATCCTAATGATCCCAGTGTTCTCAAAAATTAAAATTTAGATAGTGTTATCAGAACACATGCCGAATTGTTCCACTTGAAAAAACACATTGGGATATAACTTGATAGATAATTAGAGATAGTGTTTCAAAAAATTGTCTACCCCAGTATTATCCCAAAGCATACTAAGAGGGAAAACTTGGGAGGGTTTATGTTAATTGGTTTTGTAGTAGAGAGGAAAGGAATGTTACAAGGGTATTTATTGAATTAATTATGGAATTATTTATTAACTTCTTAAACATAGTACATTGATGTCTGGTTGTGGTAAATTTGAAAATGATTATCAATTCCATTTTTTTAATAAATAATGTTTCATATTTGGAGATTTTATTATAAAATTTAAATGTTTATAAAATTATCTAATTATATTTTAATTTTTTGGACAAGGAAAAAATATATATTAATATGAATTTTTAAAAAATAATGATTTGAAAAAATTATTAATTAGAAATAGTGTATTTTTTTGGAAAAAAATTATAATATTTAAAAATAATTTATCTTAATGAATAAACACATTTTTTTAATAAATCCATATAATTAATCATTTTTTCCTTATTTAAATAATATATACTGCATATTCTTATAATGTAAACATATTTATTATTATTATTCTCTAAAATATTTTATCTATAAAATATTGAAACAAATTTATTTTAATAATTCGACATGTAGATTAAAAAATTTATTCCAATTTCATAAAAATAATATTTCCTATATAATAAATTATATAAAAAATAATAAATATATCATACTTCAAAATAATTAATTTCCTAGAAATGATAAATAAAATTTTAATGGAATATTAATATAGTTATATTATTTTACAGAAATATACATTATTATTGATTTATAGATACAAGATAATTTATGTACATTATTTGACCATATTTTTTAAATTAATTAAATTATTATTAAAACTATCATTCTTATATGTTAAAATTTTATCATCTGATTCCCAACTATAATAGTGATGAAACGTCACCACTTCCCCACAAGCCATGTTTATCACTCTATATTTACGATAAGGTATCTTTCTTGCACCTCTGCTTTTCTCGGCTCATCATCCCACTAACTATAAGATTTTTTTTCTCAACATACTTTGACATGGACTCTTTATGTTCTCATGAGGTATCCATTATTGCTTTCTTTTCCATTTTTTGACTTCAACATCTTCATTTTTCTATTATTTTAATTTCAATGTTTAGTCATGTTGATTTTATAAGGGTCATGATTAGAAATCCATAATCAAATATCTTATTTTCCCTGAAGATTAACTCTCTTATAGATTGAAATTATATCACTATGGTTATTTGGTGTAATTTCTTTTTTTGTCGATGTAAACACTTAAAATTTGTGTAGAAATTTTTTTGAGTCCATATGCAGATACACCATGATTTTCTGAGGCTTAGTCAGTCTTGAATTAGTTTTTTAAATATATTAAATATATTAATATCATGTTCACATAATTTCAAAAGAATATTAGAATAACAAAAGTACTGATTCTCAAATAAAAAATTAGATGTCGTCAATGAGTATAGATCATGAGTTTAACCATATGCACAACAAAATGTTTGAGTTTGTAAGATAGTTGGTTTAGATGTTGTCATGGGGGTATTTTTAAACAAACAAAAAAAATTATTTATTTATTTTATTAATATTCATTAAAAACCATTTAACTATATGTATATTACTATATAGAAATACAGGTTATCCACATAACACTTAAGAACTAGGGGAGACATTGGAGGATAGCATTGAAAATATAATGTATCATGATTGATTATAGAGAATTTCTATTGCCAATAGTTCCTTGGGATCTCACCAATGATTACCTTTTATGCTCCTTCATTGATAATGATTGATCCAAATAAATGTATGATGTTTGTGCATTTTAGATTAATAACTTTTAATTATCTCTTGTCGAACACTAATCTTTTCTATAATCATGAATTTATTTTTTCAACCATGATTTATTTATATTTTGATTACTCATCTTCATTTTTATATTATACTATAATTGAAAAAGTTGTAAATTAAGAAAAGTCTCGGTACGTTCATCTTCAATTTGATTTATGGTTTTCTCCCATGTTTCATCATATGTTCATCATGGGTAATTTATTTGGACTATAGCTCGATGAATGTTAGTTATTCGATCGTTTCTTGATTATTCTTTAGGGAAATGTATCAATAAAATGGGTGCAGTTCATGGTCATGAATTTCATAACGGTCCAATGATAAAGGATGATCAGATGTGGACATGTTTGGACAAAGAATTCTTCTTATTATATTTTACATTTATTAATGATATAGAGTTTAAATAACTTGGATCATTGTGTGTTTTTTTGAGTTTTTTGTGGCCCAGATTTTGGCCACTAGCCACAGTGAGTATCTTTCCAACCCTGAAAACATGTTTCATGAGCTAAATTAGTAGTGGTAGTGATAGAATCAATGGAATTAAGAAATTATTAGTGATATATAAAATCCATTATTACATAATTTTTAATCTGTAATTAAAATTATAGTGGGGCCCTGACTATGGTGATATGGTTTTTGTGGAAGAGATAATAATGATATTCTATGATGAATATAACATATGCCCTATAGACTTCACATGGAGGAATGTCATGTGTCTTAGTGGATACAGATGAATGAGAAAAGTAAATGGGATAATCTAGGAAATTAGACTTAGAAAAGGTATATGGGATGAGATGTGAACTCACACATATAATGGAATTCATTGGCATGTACCAAGGTACACGAAAATAGGAAAAAAGCACCAGAAAAGCCTGGGAAGGGCCAGATTTAGCAACACACATTGTGTAACCATAGTAAAAAAACCATTTAGTTATTAAGAGTTATTTTATATCCCCTCATCTCTTCATTTTTGAATTGGTTAGTCGAGTTTAATACCTTGTTCTTTTCTAAAGCTGGTACAATGAAATATTATGTCCCCCGCATAGGTCTTTTATCCCAACACTAGGATAATTTTATGATTTAGATCAGTGAACCCCTCTGTGGGACCAATGTTAGAACCTCTATCCTTCTTAGTAATGTTTTATAGTATCATCATGATGACCATTTATAGTTTTTTGATTACATAACTAGTATAAAAATGTAGTTGTATATTTGGTTTCCCGCAAAATGCATACATGTAATCCCCTACCTAGATGACAAGATCCTTTGGGATATGTTGAGTACTTATTTGGAGGTTCCCAATGATCATGACCTCTTGGAATATTATTAATAGAATTGCCCATTATCATTGAGTATGTACTCCCCAAATGAGAAATATCGTGATGCCCCAAAAAGTATCTAATGGCTGGAAGTATTGGTCGAGACCACTTGAGTCTAGAATCCTATTGTGAGTATATCTGGGTTTTTTATTAATGTGTTTCTAGTGTGATATTACTACACTTGATTCAGTACATTAAGTGGTATTTTTATACTCACCCAAAAATCTGTTCATCTAGAATGTGACATGGCTTATGTACATGGTAACACATTAGATGATTTGATAGGCGGACATGGAGGAGGAAGATCGTAGTTTATCTAGATATATTGTGGAGTTTTTAGGGTGGTTTCATTTGATACAGGTCTCATCCTTATGATAATATTGGACTCTTGGTATTTTTCTGTACTTTTTTAATTCCCCATTTTTGACTGCTTATATTTTTTTCACAACCTAATGTTGGATAGATGTTGTGATTTCATTAATTGTACCAGTGATTTTTTACTTTCTCGTCATTTTATAGTCATGAAAATGTGTGTATGTGTTTAGGAATGTTAAGATAATGCCTCCCATTAATGATTTATTCCTACTTGATGATGGTCTCTATCCCCTTTTATAATTGAAGGTGGCCTCATGGTAGTCATAATAAGCTTATCGTCATCTAGGTGGGACGAAGATGGTTGGGTCATGATATAGTAGAATTAGAGGAGTTGGATCTACCATATGATTGAATTTAATATTTTTTTCGAGCTGTGAGAATGTATTTGGATTTATGTAAATAGTTTAAATTTGTTTTTATTTTGGATTTTAGTATCGGGGATAATGTTTTGGTGTGGTATCTAACGTATCCATTCACAAGGACTCTGATAACAGGCATTGTTACTCTATACATGTGGAAATATGTTGTATTGGAAAACATTGGTAGTTCAATAATAAAAGTGTTTTTTTGTTTTAAATTCATTATTGAGTCATTTCAGAAGATATATTATTTGACCTTGTTATTCATTAAATAATTCAAGATTCCTCTGAAAAGACAACTAACCATTACTGCACTGCGTGATCATGAGGATGGTCTTCCAAGTGATAAAGCATCAATAGAGGGACCTGTATTATATGTTGTAGCTACTGGTGGGTTTTCCCAGACATGACACAACCCATTGAGAAGTAGTTAGTTCTAGTGGTACAAGATGAGGATGAATGCAGGACGAGTGCAATATATGAGATATAAATCTAGTGACGACCATGGATTGGGGGTATCCAGACACAAAAATGTCTAAAGAATTGTTAGTGGTAGTCAACCGAGTTTTCCTACTCTTGAGGATTCCTACATATCAAATGTTTGTTTATGTAATGAGTATACATTAGGGATTTTTTAGGGGATTTCCGAGTCTAGTTACTCAGTCACATGATGAGACAATTGTCTCCGAGTTATGGAATGGGTGCCTCTTCCTAGAAGTGATTTATCTGGCCATATTATGATCATTATTCATCACAGAGATCTGATGTTTACAGTAGGGATGTGAAACCATGGAAATGTATTAATTGTATTTTACAAATATTGGATGATACTCCTTTGATATGGTGAAAGATATTTTCTTCAGGGAATTGACCATCATGGAGGGATTACATAGAGATATCATATATTTATTTATATCTCCATGAATTCACAATTATAATAGAGTTTTTTAGTGGTATTTAGTTGTGGAGAGCTTCTTTGTAGTGTAGACACTGTCTGTGGGTGTTGGTAGGGGTACCCGAGAGTAGAAACCTAAACACTTGTTATCCAATGGATGTATTAAGGATCCAGATGTTCCAGCTGTTTCAGGAGACAATCCCATGATAGGGGATCTATAATATAGGTCTCCCATGATGGACCGAGTTAGCCAAGGGAGAGGCAGTTCTTCTCACATGATTGTTGCAAATATCATTCTTCAAAATTCAAAACCCAACATACAACTAACAAATATATTGTCAAAGGACCACCCAGGAAGAGATAAAGAGAAGACATTGGTGGTCTAAAGGGAATAATTCATGTCAATGATGGGAGGGAAGAAGTTGTCGGTGGAATAAAGTTTTACTTATTTCCACCACCACCCACATGTAGTCTAGTCCATACATAGGACCTATGTGGGATGGGTGAGGGGATATGTAGGTAGTGGATTTCTATACCCATGAGTATGCAATGATTATGAAAGGTATGATATTTTTCTTTTTCACCTCATCCTATGTACATAAAGTCATAGGTTCAAGTGATTTCTTTCTTTCCACACTAATGGTTCTAGAATGAGAAATTAAAGATGAGCCATAGTCTTGGAATTTGTACTTTGAGACTCAGATTTCCGTTGAATAAGTTGTCACATACTTCTTCTAAGAGTTTAACCTAACTCTTGGAGGAGATATCTTTTTATTTTATCTCATTTTAGTAAAAATGAATGCTCACAACATCATATTTGAAAAAAAATGTCTATCCGTTTTCCATTCCAAGACGCACTATTTTTTGTGGAGGATGAGGTGTGTCTGTGATTATGGGATAAGGTTTTAATTAATGGGTGAGAAGGAAGAATGGATGAGGAGGATGAACTCATATGTAGGAGTGTATAGTAGATTAATCACATGTTTGATATCATTCCCCTTTGAGTAGTCTATGTGATTTGCTGCCATTTTCCTATGGTGGTGGTAGTGTATGAGGATGTATTTCCAAAGGATGTGTAAGAATTACCTTCATTCCAAAATATAGACTTATGATATGTATTTATTGTGTGATTATCATGATATCTACACTAACATATTCAATTGATCCAATAGAGATTTATTAATTCAGGGTGTAGTGGAAGGATTTGAAGAGTAAAGGATCTATGATACCTAGTGTTTCCCCAGGAAGCCCATGTGTTGTTCTCAATGAGGGTGGACATGAGCCTGATGATGTGTGTGGATTATCAGCTCTTAAACTAGGAGACTGAGCATAATAAGTATCCCCTTGTAAATAACATTGAACTCATCTTTTAGTAGTGTGGTATGTGATAGTTTTCCATGATTGAAAACAAACCAGGCAATCTAAATCTATAACTTTGAGGGATAAATATTCTGAAGATGAAATTCAGATGTTGATATATTCAGTATATGTATATGGTGATTAATATTAACATGAAGAACACAATAATAATTTTTTTGGACTCATGAACTATGTATTTTAACATTATAATGGTTTCTAGTTGTCATCCTCAAAATCATCATTGTGTATTAAGTTTCTAAGATAGAGAATATGATATTGTTTATGGTGGTTCTAAACACATAGTGAGGGAACCAAATTTATAGGAATCTCATATTGATCTAAATTATGATTAATTGGTTCCATATTATTTGAATAATCATATAGATTGATGGTGTAATAGTTGGCCTATCCATGGTTGAGGCAGTGTTTGTTTGGGATCCACCTAGGATCATGATGGTGGTGCATAGCTTTCATGGGTTGGTCACCTATTAGAAATTTTCTCCGAATTTCTATTGGATATCAGCACCGTAGACTACATTGTCTAAGAAGGGGTATCCATTTATTCATATAGAATTTTTTTAGAAATTTTTTCAAGAGTTGAGGAAGAGGATGATGTGTGATCCCATTTTGAGATTTTCAAAATTAGTGTGTTGAGTACATAGTGTTATACATTTCCTCAGGGACCAAACATTGTTTTTTATGATGAAGATTTCCTTTTTGATTCCATATGGGTCTCAGTAGGTGTGGTTGTATATAAAGAACTATATATCCCATGATCTTGAGTTTGAATCTATAGTAGTTGGGAATAAAATCCTCAATATGTCCTCTCAGAATGTTTTGGGTGTGATTGTGTGTCGCACCCCGGCTTGTGGATGCACGACTTGTGAACGAGATATGAAACTGAGCGGCAGGGACACAACTTTTCCCTACAGGAGGTTAGTGCCGGGTGGCACGATCTGTGAGTGGTTCACTCAACCGCATGCTCAGCGGCACGCGAGCCGTCCAATTCTCTTTTTTTTAATGTATGAATTTGGGATTTATTATTCATATTCTGATAATTATTTTTCTTTATATTTTAATATTTATATTATTTATATTGTTATTTATATTACTATTGTCAAATGATTAATAATGTATTATTATCATTTATATTATCGTTTATTATTATTATTATTGTTTTTATTGTTTGTATTGGTATTACTATTATATATATATATATATATATATATATATATATAACGCTAACACTAGCCTAATGTTCGGCCCCCCCTTTTTTTTCTTTTCCTGTTCCGCCGCGGGCCACCCCCTCTCTATTCCCTACGCTCTCCCTCTCCACTCTCGACCGCGTAGCTCCCCTCATCTGCGGCTCTCCTCCCGCCGCCTCCTGTACCTGCTGCTCCGCCCTCAACCTCATGCAGCCGGCTCCCGCACCTGGCCTCACCCAGCCGTCGTGCCCGGCGCTCCCCTGTCCTCCGGCGCAACCACCCTGCGCGACCTCCTCCTCTTCCTGTCGTCGCAGCCGAACCCCCCCTGCCGGCTTCCCATAACCACTCGCATGTTTCCCTCCCTCGCCGCATCCTCTCACCGCTGCCGGCTCCCGCTCCTACCATCTCCTTCTGCTTCGAACCCTCCTCAACCGGCCCTCGCTGCTCCCGCTCGCCCCCCAAGCTCCGCCTCTCCCTCACCTCGGCAGCACCCCTTCGGACCTCCCTCCTTGCCTGTGCGGCCCCCTCCCGTTTCCCCCTCCTGCTCGACCACAGGCGCCTCTCCCTTCCTTGTGCCACCTCATGTCACCCCGACACAACACACCACACCTTTTTTTTAGCCGCGCGATGCCCCACTACCTAACCCCCTTCAATTCGAGACTCCCCCATGGCTACTCGGTCTGCAACACCCCCTCCCCTAGCGACCTCCCTCTTCAATCACCGATCTCGCCGGATATCTCCACATTGTGCATTCGATCCATAGAGGTAAGGGCCTTTGCTACTTTTTCTTGTGGTTTCCAACCGAGATTCTTTTTTCCCACATCCTAATATGGCTCTGATGAACCTAGGATTTAGGTTTAATGCCGATTTCTAGTTTTCGTTGATTTTAGAATATAGTTTAGTTTGTTTGTGGTGTGATTTATGTGTCAGACACTGAGTTAGGTGGTTCCATGAATTGTTATTGTTTTATGATTTATTTTTCTTTGTGTTTAATCAATTTAGCGTTTTATTTAAATTAGTTTTCATGGTGGAAAATTAGTTTTAATTGAGGTTTGTTATGCTTTGATTTACTAGTAACATGTTTGTGTAATATGCGTCTGATTTGTTAATGTTATGTTTAGGTGGTGTTGGTGTACGTTTCCACTTTGAAAACTCACTTTGGGATATTTATGAGTACCGATAAAATTGTGCAGTTGTGTATTTGAGAGTGTGTCGAGGTGGTTCTTTTGGGTTGATTTCATGTTTGTATTGTTTTAAGTCCTTCTTTGTGTGATTTTAGTTTTATGCGTTTATTGCAGCGCGTTTTCAAGGTAGCCCCGCATTTTTTTCTTGTCATCAGTTGGCGCTTGCTTGTATGCCTGCGCGAGACATGTCGCGCCTTGTGTTTGGACAACGAGCCGAGGTAGGTCCCCCACTGCACCTACCTCTAGACTTAGAATTTATTAATTGCTTGTTGTTTTATAAATTTTTAATGAATTAGAAATAATATTAAATAATAAAACTTAAAATGATCATTTAGTGTGAAAAGAGCCGTTTATTTTATACCGAACACTTGTGACATTTTTTTGACGGGCGGACACCCAGTTTTGAAAGAATGCATGCTTGGACTTAAAACATAATTCACGACATTTCAAATGTACTTCTAGATTTAAAGATAAATGGATTCTTCTGATCAAGTGTTTTGAGTTTTTTTGAGAAATGAAGTTTTACTTTAAAATCGGCGAAGGCCCGTTTGACACTTTAATAAAAATAGATTATTTTGGAAAACCCACTCGGGGGTGATCTTTGGTGCGAGTTGTTTTCGTGAACTGTATGTGATGTTGGTGCATCGTGACTAATTTATTTACATTGTAGACGCACCCCCTTTTTACTGCTTGTGATGACATGGGAACCTGGCATATTGATTGAATTTTCTGAGAACGATTGCTGCACTAGTTTAGACCACGCACTGGCTAGTGGCCCCATAGCAGGGGAATACTGAGTTATTGCTGCTATGGGGATTGGGCCCCTCGGTTAGGCCATGCAGGACTATGCCGGGTAGTATTATGGGCGTTATGACGTCATCGAGTTATGGCATGCCTCAGGATGAGTCAGATGTATAGTACATTCTGGATTGTTCACGATCTCCTAGGTTCGACCCATGTTTCTTTTAGTGTTTATTTGTGTGTGGCGGACGATTGAGAGGTCGAGTTCGGTAGTTGACCCATGTGTTCCACTTTTTCCATTGCCCTTAGTGTGTGTTGTGTATTGTGCGTGATTTTCCTTTTAACTACCAACTAAAGTTTGAATTTCTAAATTGTTCGCAAAATGTTTTAAAATGAAATGCACATGTTTCTTTCAACATTAAACTTGTTCTTAAATTAAAAAGGGCAATGGACTGTTACTTATTTTAGAAATGAAAGTGTGTGGAAACCATATTTTAAATAATTTAGTTCAAACCTGGAATTGATAAATTCTTTATTTATTGGTATGTGCATTGGGAATAGAAATAGTCGGGCTTACCTACTGAGTTTTAATACTCACTCCTATAGTGTTTTCTTGTTTTTAGTTCTGTTGGAGGTTCCAGATTCAGTTGTTCGCCTTGAGCGATGTTGGTTGTGGTATTGGAGAGTGACCCATGGGGTCACCTGGAGTTTGGACCGTGGTCAGGTTAGTAGTGGTGTTGGTTGCTATTTCTTTATTCTTTTTGTTGTTCTGTTTTATTTTCCGCTGTTTAGTTTATTTTTTTTCATTTGGGCCAAAACGTTCCCACCTGTTTACTTTTGATTCCCGGCACTAGTTGCCAGCCCGTGGGGATTGGGAACGCCCCTCGGGCCATGTCGCGGGCCGACTCGGGTGACCGGTTCAGGGTCAACCCGGGTTGGTTCGTGACAAAATGGTATCAAAGGGTGGTTTTTGTTATTTGGGATGTCCGGTAGATGGAGATTAGGATTTTCGGGACTTGAGAGGTAGGTACGGGAAGGACGTCATGAACCCTCGCCCGTTCTGCACCTCGAGTCGCCAGGGATAGTCCGGGAATTGAGTCTTTGTTTCATTATGGCTTGTTTTGGATTGAGGGATGACAACAGAGGTAAACCGATGTTACATCGTGATTTCACATGGAGTAGTGACCCATGTGGATTCTGGGTACATGGTTTGAATTCCTCATAGTGGTCGACGCCTACTTGGGACATGGCCCACTACCATGTCACCAGGTTATGCGTGACTACTAGTTCCTCACTACGGTGTTTGATGCAATTTAAGTTTCGTTTTTGTTCTGGTTGGTGTTAGTGCATTTTTGGAAATGGAAAAAAATGGGGTTTTGAAAATGAGACTGATTTCTTTTAAAGGATGTTAAATTTATGAAATGGGTTTTAAAAAATAAAAGCATTTGGTATGGAAAACTGATACTTGCTTTGAAATTGGTCGAGAATGGTTTGGGGTGAAACCGCAGGTACCCCTTATGAACGTTTGCACATGTGAGAGAATGCATACAATTGCGTGCTGAGGCATGTATGAATGGAATGTGGATAATGACATGTGCAACGGGTCAAGAGATTACCTGGGTGTTTATTTGAAATTAAAGGCTTGACCATGTTTTTCTAAATTGGCTTTTAAAGAGGAAAATGGTTTTGGAAAGTGATTTTGGTTTGAAAGGGATTTGGTATTTGGAAACTGGTTTTGAAATGAGAATTTAAAAAGAGGTGGTTTTGGAATCAAAAATGAAACGGGAATTTTGGACAGTGAATTTTGGGTTATGTTTATGGTTGTTTGTTTCTTTTGAGCTGGTTGTTTTGGATGAATGCACTTTCTTTGATGTTGCTTCGATTGATACTGGTTTCGTCTTGGTGTTATATGTCTTATTTAGAAATGATGCCCAGAAAGATCCCTAGTGTTTTGATGAGTCATGCCCAGTTTTTGGTCTTTCTTGGACGTTGTCTGTCCTTCATGGTGATTGAAGTCTGATGGGGTCAGTGTAGTGGCTTGAAGAGGTCGAGCGTGTCTTCAGGGTATTGGGAACTCCCGATGCGATCTGAGTGCGTATTGTTTTGGTTCTGTTTAAAGGTCCAGCTCTGGATGAGTAGGAGTTGTACGCCCGCCGTTTCTGCAATTTGGGATGATGTGTCATTTCTTTAATGTCGTCTTAATTCAATGGTTTATACTCGTGGGGGGTGAGGATGAAGGAAACAGAAGAGCTCATGCGTTCTCAACATGGCCAGCAGACGGTGAAAGCGTATGTCGACCATTTCAAGGATCTTGGGTCTCTTTTTCCGGGGGTAGAGTCGCAAGACTGGATGAAGACTTCTCTCTTCATCAAGGGTCTTCGTCTAGAGATCAAGGATCGAGTCCTCCTTTCTGAGGACCATCACTTTGAGAAGCAGGTGGATGAGGCATTCTTAGTTGAGTTGGTCGTTGGAGTAGAGATGGTTGACAATCCAGCGTATCCACTTGCTCGTCAAGGTTCCCCATCTGGCGATTAGTGTGTGCCAGAGGGGCCTATTCCTAAAACATTCTCTTCAGTGGCTCTAACTTCCAGTTTTTCGGACATTCTAATGGTTTACCTTCAGTATGGACGTTTAGGGCATCCAAGCCGTCATGTCACACCCCTCCGAAGACGTGCCATCATTGCAGGTGTCTAGACCACCTCGATAAGCTTTGTCAGGAGTGTCGCATGAGGGAGGCACTGTGACTTGAAGATTTCTGGTTCCTGACTGTGAGGCAGGAGATGCTTCAGCCATCAGAGCCACAGCCAAAGGTCTTGGGGTGAAGCTCGCGCGCAGTCAGGAGTCGTCGGGGGTGTGATGCCTCAGTTCAGGTTTCGTGATCCGTGTAAGCAACAGAACATCTAAAGCCCTTTGGTTCTCGTCGTTCCACTGTTAAAGTGTTGGTGTTATTATAGGTTCTTTGAGTTGTCGTGAGGTTGGGATGAACGTGTTCGTTTGTATCCAAACAGTCTCGTTTGTCTGTTTATGGTGTTCTGGATCATGTGTTTTTCTTAAAAGTGTGTTTGAACCTTGTACTGGTTAGTCTTAGTCCGACTGTGTTCATTTGGGGATATAAGTGCCTATGGAAGGATCGATGTTTCTGGTAATGCTCGAGTTTACTTCATGGGTTACGTTTATCTCAGAGGTTTCTTTTTTGTGTTCAGGATTTTTGGTCTATGTTGAGAGTTCCAAGTTTTAACGGAGGTGTTGTTAACTCGTGCTATAGAGGTTAGCCTGGATCGGTTGGGAGTTCCCATGTTGACCCCCCTCCCCGGGGCGGTGTATTTGGGTTCTAAAGTCTCCGTGTTGGTCGAGCTCTTGTGGTGGGGAGAACCCTTCCGTGTTCTCCCCTATATTTATGTCACGGATTCTTTATGATCGGTCTGGTGCGACCTGTGGAGTAAAAGTTCATTTCGAATTTCATAGCTTCTCGGTTTTGGATCGGGCATGAACTCGAGTTTTGGGATATCTTTGTGCTTGGTGACTTTCTGAGGGCAGAATGTGTCTGTGGTGGGGAGAATTGTCGCACCCCGGCTTGTGGACGCACGACTTGTGCACGAGATATGAAACTGAGCGGCAGGGACACAACTTTTCCCTGCAGGAGGTTAGTGCCGGGTGGCACGATCTGTGAGTGGTTCACTCAACCGCATGCTCAGCGGCACGCGAGCCGTCCAATTCTCCTTTTTTTTAATGTATGAATTTGGGTTTTATTATTCATATTCTGATAATTATTTTTCTTTATATTTTAATATTTATATTATTTATATTGTTATTTATATTACTATTGTCAAATGATTAATAATGTATTATTATCATTTATATTATCGTTTATTATTATTATTATTGTTTTTATTGTTTGTATTGGTATTACTATTATTATATATATATATATATATAACGCTAACCCTAGCCTAAAGTTCGGCCCCCCCTTTTTTTCTTTTCCTGTTCCGCCGCGGGCCACCCCCTCTCTATTCCCTACGCTCTCCCTCTCCACTCTCAACCGCGTAGCTCCCCTCATCTGCGGCTCTCCTCCCGCCGCCTCCTTTACCTGCTGCTCCGCCCTCAACCTCATGCAGCCAGCTCCCGCACCCGGCCTCACCCAGACGCCGCGCCCGGCGCTCCCCTGTCCTCCGGCGCAACCACCCTGCGCGACCTCCTCCTCTTCCTGTCGTCGCCGCCGAACCCCCCTGCTGGCTTCCCATCACCACCGCCTGTTTCCCTCCCTCGCCGCATCCTCTCACCGCCACCGTCTCCCGCTCCTACCATCTCCTTCAGCTTCCATCCCTCCTCAACCGGCCCTCGCTGCTCCCGCTCGCCCCCCCAAGCTCCGCCTCTCCCTCACCTCGGCAGCACCCCTTCGGACCTCCCTCCTTGGCTGCGCGGCCCCCTCCCGTTTCCCCCTCCTGCTCGACCACATGCGCCTCTCCCTTCCTTGTGCCGCCTCATGTCACCCCGACACAACACACCACACCTTTTTTTAGCCACGCGATGCCCCACTACCGAACCCCCTTCAATTCGAGACTCCCCCATGGCTACTCGGTCTGCAACACCCCCCCCCCCCCTAGCGACCTCCCTCTTCAATCACCGATCTCGCCGGATATCTCCACATTGTGCATTCGATCCATAGTGGTAAGGGCCTTTGCTCATTTCTCTTATGGTTTCCAACTGAGATTCTTTTTTCCCACATCCTAATATGGCTCTGATGAACCTAGGATTTAGGTTTAATTCCGATTTCTAGTTTTCATTGATTTTAGAATATAATTTATTTTGTTTGTGGTGTGATTTATGTGTCAGACACTGAGTTAGGTGGTTCCATGAATTGTTATTGTTTTATGAATTATTTTTCATTGTGTTTAATCAATTTAGCGTTTTATTTAAATTAGTTTTCATGGTGGAAAATTATTTTTAACTGAGGTTTGTTATGCTTTGATTTACTAGTAACATGTTTGTGCAATATGCGTCTGATTTGTTAATGTTATGTTTAGGTGGTGTTGGTGTACGTTTCCACATTGAAAACTCACTTTGGGATATTTATGAGTACCGATAAAACGGTGCAGTTGTGTATTTGAGAGTGTGTCGAGGTAGTTCTTTTGGGTTGATTTCTTGTTTGGATTGTTTTAAGTCTGTCTTTGTATGATTTTTGTTTTATGCGTTTATTGCAGCGCGTTTTCAAGGTAGCCCCGCATTTTTTCCTGTCATCAGTTGGCGCTTGCTTGTATGCCTGCGTGAGACATGTCGCGCCTTGTGTTTGGACAGTGAGTCGAGGTAGGTCCCCCACTGCACCTACCTCTAGACTTAGAATTTATTAATTTCTTGTTGTTTTATAAATTTTTAATGAATTAGAAATAATATTAAATAATAAAACTTAAAATGATCATTTAGTGTGAAAAGAGCCGTTTATTTTATACCGAACACTTGTGACATTTTTTTGACGGGTGGACACCCAGTTTTGAAAGAATGCATGTTTGGCCTTAAAACATAATTCATGACATTTCAAATGTACTTCTTGATTTAAAGATAAATGAATTCTTCTGAACAAGTGTTTTGAGTTTTTTTGAGAAATGAAGTTTTACATTAAAATTGGCGAAGGCCGGTTTGACACTTTAATAAAAATAGATTATTTTGGAAAACCCACTCGGGGGTGATCTTTGGTGCGAGTTGTTTTCGTGAACTGTATGTGATGTTGGTGCATCGTGACTGATTTATTTACATTGTAGACGCACCCCCTTTTTACTTCTTGTGATGACATGGGAACCTGGCATATTGAGTGAATTTTCTGAGAACGATTGCTGCACTAGTTTAGACCACGCACTGGCTAGTGGCCCCATAGCAGGGGAATAATGAGTTATTGCTGCTATGGGGATTGGGCCCCTCGGTTAGGCCATGCAGGGCTATGCCGGGTAGTATTATGGGCGTTAGGACGTCATCGAGTTATGTCATGCCTCAGGATGAGTCACATGTATAGTACGTTCTGGATTGTTCACGATCTCCTAGGTTCGACCCATGTTTCTTTTAGTGTTTATTTGTGTGTGGCGGACGATTGAGAGGTCGAGTTCGGTAGCTGACCCATGTGTGACACTTTTTCCATTGCCCTTAGTGTGTGTTGTGTATTGTGCGTGATTTTCATTTTAACTAACAACTAAAGTTTGAATTTCTAAATTGTTCGCAAAATGTTTTAAAATGAAATGCACCTGTTTCTTTCAACATTAAACTTGTTCTTAAATTAAAAAGGGCAATGGAATGTTACTTATTTTAGAAATGAAAGTGTGTTGAAACCATATTTTATATAATTTAGTTCAAACCGGGAATTGATAAATTCTTTATTTATTGGTATGTGCATTGGGAATAGAAATAGTCGGGCCTACCTACTGAGTTTTAATACTCACGCCTATAGTGTTTTCTTGTTTTTAGTTATGTTGAGGGTTCCAGATTCAGTTGTTCGCCTTAAGAGATGTTGGTTGTGGTATTGGAGAGTGACCCATGGGGTCACCTGGAGTTTGGACCGTGGTCAGGTTAGTAGTGGTGTTGGTTGCTCTTTCTTTATTCATTTTGTTGTTCTGTTTTATTTTCCGCTGTTTAGTTTATTTTTTTTCATTTGGGCCAAATCGTTCCCACCTGTTTACTTTTGATGCCCGGCACTAGTTGCCAGCCCGTGGGGATCGGGAACGCCCCTCGGGCCATGTCGCGGGCCGACTCGGGTGACCGGTTCAGGGTCAACCCGGGTTGGTTCGTGACATTGTGTTAGTTCAAAAATATATATTACTACTTTTGATTTTGGTTGGTGTTTAAAGAAGGATTCCTTTTAAGGTGGCATAGTTTTCTAATGTTTTCTAAATTTTTGGGCCTCAAAATTGGAATTTTATGTTTGTAATTGTATGGTTTTCTTCATTGGATATAACGGTGTGAAGAATAGTGAACAAAATAGAAAAGGTTGGTGAAATTCAGAGCCTAGGACATGTAATACCTACCATGTTTGGGAAGGGTTCGTGGATGCATACCAAGAAGAAGGAATGGTGCATGGTAGTAGTTCAAAAGACAGAAAATGGCTCATAATAATTATTCACTGTGATGGGATTGTGGTATGCAGAAGTCATGATAGTCCATGAGGTGCAAGATGATATTGGAACTGCATAGAAGCAAAGGCAATACGTTGACCGTTGTATAAAAATGGCTCATGGAATGGGTGTCGTTCGCAGGAAGAGGATCAGTATGTGATTGAGGCTATACTGAATCAATGATTTGTTAAATCATGGATTATTATATTTTGCGGATATAGTTTATTATATAAAGAGGGTTAATCCAACCATTTATTAGGTAGATAGAATACAAATGGAGAACATATCTTTGCTCTCAGAATTTGGTGATGTCTTAAATTGGTTTGCATGAAGTGATTATTCAAAGGCTGTAGAAATTTGTATAACAATTTGTAAAAGCGTTTTTGTTTAATTATTTTGTTTGAACGGGAAGAAGAGTCTATATAAGAATAATGTGGTACGTAGAGGGGAAGCTCTGGTATGTAGAAGCAATGGAAGTTCTCAAAACAAGAAAAGTTCACAAATAAAGTGTAGTTCATAGAGGAGGATTGTGGAGTCTATATACAGAGTTGGTATGCGGCAACGAAGTAAGAGGAGTCCACAGACGAAGGGATGTTCATAAAAGCGACGTCAGTACACAAAAGAGGTGATCTGCATACCATAACTGGTAAACAGTACATGATGGAACAAGACGGGTTGTGTTTACCCAAGGACGATTTCAAAAGATTCAAATTAGATTTTTAAAATATTTTTCGGTATCTAATAGTTCTCGAAAAGGTTCATTTCAACTGAAGGTGAAAAAGAGACTTCAAAAGAGAATCTACCTATAGCTTTGGATATAGGAATTTACTCAAATGAAGGTACTACATGTACATAACCCGTGTTTAACCTAGAAGACTATAAACTAAGAGTGGATTCATTTCAAAGAGAAGTGAGAAAAGGAAGAGTAAGACAGTGACCCATTCAAATTTTAGTGACCCAGAGAAATAGGCATTTGGAGTGAACCATGGGAACGCAGTGAGAAGAATGTAATTCATGTAAAGGTAGTGATCCTAGGCATTGATGATCTTGGATGAAATTTGTACTCATTATTGGAAGTGATCCATACTAAATTTGGTACATCAACACACCGTCGTTGTATGCTCCTTGGATGTAGTCCTGTGAGGGTGGAACAAGTAAAAACCGATGTCTCTCATTCATGAATTGAATTATATTATTAATTTACAATGATAACAAGAGATAAGAGTGTTTTAAATGAAAAAAAAATATTTGAAGGGGAAGAAAATTCAATCTATCATACCTTGATTCACCCCCCTCAAGGTATTCAACCTAGTGGACATAACAATTAGTATCCGAGGTAAATTTTGATAGCTAGTGACTTTCTCTCACAATAATAATTAGATGTTTTTATTCATAAAATAATTCTTATCTTTGATGGAAATAATTTTAAACTATGGAGGAATCGAATGCAGCGCTACATCAGATTAGTATGAATATATGTATTCACAATATCTATGCAATGAATATCAACTAACATTAATAGTGGTTCTTATTAGAAGCTGAAATAAAGGAATTGGATTATTATTTTAAAGGGATCAATTCATTATGTTCATCCCTATAAAATGAAATTTATATGATGGTGATGTCATCTAAAACATCACATGCTATGTCTGAAAAATTGTTGAACATTTTAGAAGGTAACAAAAAAACGTAGAAAAAAATAAAAAGGTTTAATGGAATTAGTATGAGGATCATATAATAAACCACAATGATATATTTGATATGTTATTCTAAAGGGGAAATTTTATTGTGGAAGACATGCACGGTCAGGGAGAATTCATTAAAGACATAAATATTGTGAAAATTATCTTGAAAAAACTTCTGATGCGGTTCAATCTGAATTTATTGGTGTTGGAAGACAAATACATGAATTTTTTAACACTAGATAAACTATATTGTACCCTTGTAGAATATGAAATATGAAATGATGATAATAATTCAGTGGAAGAGGGGAAGTCCAAAGAAGTGGCATTCAAGGCAATGAAGAATTTCATTATTGTAGATTGTCCCAAGGAGGAGAATTGGGATGATGGTATGTTTTTATGTTCTCATGTATGAAACAGGGAAAATGTATCTTCCAAGGAAAACATCCATTTGAATACTATTTATGCAGAATGATTGGGAATTTTGAAGTAATGTGTCCAAAGATTTTTTATGATGACAATGAAGAAAATGATGAAATTCCCCCAAAAAAGTATTCATCAAATGTGAAAGTCATGAGAAGTATTATTTTAATGTTATTCAAAAATAACAATTTTCATTCAAAAGAAGATTAATGTTTAGAATAATATGAGGCATAATAGTTGGATGACTATAAGGAACATAATATAGGTTCATTGTAGGAAGTCGTTATAAATTCATTACCAGTAGAGGAAAGTGACAATAAAGATGGATAAATTGAAGGAAGAGTAGGTATTAAGCCTAAATTAGATGATTCCCTGTGATAGGAGGATATTTTTAGAGCCTAAACAATGAAAAGTAAAAAAAATTTGAGGACAACCACTTTATGAAGAAGACAGAATAAGAGAATTCTGAGAAGAATGTTGAAATTGAAAAACTCAGGTCTTCAATACATGAATGATCGAAAAAGGTGGTTGAGTAAAACCTCCAAAATGAAAAATAAATAAATAAATAGATAGTCTGCCTAAAACTAGAAAATATCAAATCAAATGTATCAAAGAATTAGAAGAGGAAGGTATCAGTTCGCCCCAAATAGTTAAAGATCTGATGAAAATGTTTACTCTAGGTTCAACATCATGTAAGAAGATCATACATGAAATTGAGAAGATGAAATACGTGAAAATTGGTCTAGAAAAATAGAAGAAACTATCAACTCTAAATAATAAGGATCGTATAGGGCTTGATATACAATAGAAAGAAGTTATGGTTCATGTTAGACCACAAACACACACTCCAAGATTGAAGATTGATTTGGGTACAAAGTAGAATCATAAGATTTAGGGAACCAAAGGCATAACTAGTGGTACATCATTAGGATATTGGAATGTATGTAATATAAGATGGTATTGTGGTGATAATATGGGACACTCTGAAGATTTAGGTACTATATAATAGAGTTACAAAAGGAAAAAAGACCGCAGAGGTAGTCGTACAAAGATAAAAATACCAGGTCACTATTTCTTGGCATTTGTTTCAAGTGTAAAGGACATGTACATAGACAATATATTGAAAATAAAAATATAGAGGAATGTGTTGTGGTTGACTGAATTTGATCATACGAATAGTACAAATGTATCATTATGAGTGATGAAAATTAAAAATAAATTTGAAACTCTATATGTTGATGCTAGTCCATCATATACCAAGGAAGATCCTGATTATCAGTCTGTGATGGGTATTAAGTCAATGATATGAGTAAAAAAGAAATATATAGACCAAGAATTAGTTTCAAAAATTGTGTTCAAGGAATCATATCACACTGGGATATGGATCATTGACAATGAATGAACTTCCCATATGATGGGAAATAAGGTTTTAGTGACCGGAATCAGATGTGATAAAGAAGGTGTTGTAAGCTTTGGTAATGACGAGGGCTTGAAAATTATGTGTTCTGGAAAATTCATGTTTGGAGGAAATGACATGATATGAGAAGATGTCTTTGTTGTTGAATGGATTAGTCACAAAATTCTTAGTGTTAGTCAATTGTGTGCTCAAGGCATGCCAAAAGTTTTACCAAGAAATATTGTATCATTAAAGAAATGGATTGTTCTATTATGTTACAATTAATGAGTAAAAAAGGGATTCTCTACCTTGTTAGCGGAGAAGAAGATATATTCTTTCATTCTAAGGATGAAGAAAAAAAGTTATGGGACATGCGTCTTGGCCACATAAGCCAAGAATCCTTTGAAGATCTGGTGAAACATGATGCTGCTCGAGGTCTTCTTAGATTGTCACATGATCGTACTCATACATGTCATGCATACCCAATAAGGAAGTTCATTTAGAAGACTTATAAACTAAATGAGAAAATGTCGCCAGGATTTCATAAGTTAGTGCACATTGAGGTGTGTGGGACTATTTCACCAATTTATACTGATGGGGGAGATATTATTTTCTCTTAATTGATGATTATATCATAATGTCATGAGATTAATTATTCACCCACAATTCTGAAGTGTTTAGTTTATTTACAAGATATCGACATGAATATGAAAAAGATGGTTAGTTAGAAAATACAGAATATTCCAACTGATAAGGGAAAATAGTTCACAAACATCCATGTAGAGGACAATCTCAAGATATATGCGATAAGACAACATGTTTTAGTAGTAAGAACTCCACAGTAGAATGTAGTAGTGGATTGGATAAATCATATTATCAACAAGATGGATAGAACAATTCACATTGAGAAATACCTTTTAGATAAATTTTGGAAAGAACTCATGATTACTATAGTCTACATTTCAAATAGAGATTTACTTTTTCTGAAATTAGAGAGGGATCCATATGAGTTATGGTTTGGGAAAATATGTCATCAAAGTACTTTCGAGTATACATAGGTAAATGTTTCATTATCACTAAATTGAAACATAGGAATTTTTAATCTTATGGGATGAAGGGATATTTCATGTCTACTCAAAAAAATAAAACCATGTAAATGCATTAAAACATGTCTAGGAAATATTGTTGAAAACATTATGTAACCATATTGGACAACGAGTAGAATCTTTCGAAAATACATGATAAGTATCGAGTGGATATTGATGAAAAGAAAACCACATATGGATATGACCTAGTTCCAAAGATTGATTCAGAACAAGACTTAGATGAGGAGAGTGATGATAATAAATTAGTGTCTACACCAAGACCATCAAGAAGAGATAATATTGATAGACATACCATAATTGGTGATCTGATAGAACTGGTGAATACAAGAAGGATGAAGTCTCTAATGCATGAATCATTATTATCACAAGTGGTTTCTAATTGATTTGATGAAGTAGATGGAGATGAGAATTGGGTTAGGAAATGAATGAAAATCTCGACCAATTTGAGAAGAATCAAACATTGGAGATTGTTTCAAGACTAGTAGATAAAAATTTTATTGGGACAGAATGGGTTATTCGAAACAAAATAAATGAAGATGGTGTTGTGATTCAAAACAGAGAATGAATAGTGTGGAAAAGGTAATCCTAGATAGTGGGTATAGATGTGGAGGATACATTTCCACTTATTGCGAGTTTATAATCAATTAGATTATTCTTGGATATATCAGGGCAATAAAAGTTTATGGTTTTATAGAAGGTTGTCAAGTCAGCATTTCTGAAAGGAGTTATGGAAGAGTAATTTTACATTGAGAGACTATAGGGTTTTTTCATTCATTGGGATGAGAATATAGTATTTCATCTGAATAAAGCATTATATGGTCTGAATAAAGAACCAGGACCATGGTATTCATCGTTTTATTATTCCATAAAGAATCTTTGTTTCTAGCATGGTGGAGTTTATAAAAATCTGTATTTCATCAGTGGTGGCAGTCAAATGATGATGGGTTGGTTTATGTAGATGAAATAGTCTTTGGTGGATCAGATAAAGAAAAATGCATATAGCTTCTTGAATTCATGTATAGTGAGTTGGAAATGTCATTGATTGGTGAGAAGATGTTTTCCCTTGGCTTACAGGTTACACAGGAAATGAATAGAACTTTTATTTCTCAATAGAAATATTACTAGAAGGATTTGAGATGGTTTGAATTGGATAATTACAAGGAGATGAATACTCTGGTCGCAACCCAGCTGAAACTATCATGGGATGTTGAAGCCAAGACAGTTAATATCAAAGAATACAGAAAAATCATTGGATGTTTGTTGTACCTGATGACAATAAAGCCTGATATTATATTTTCCGCATGCCAATATATGAGGTATCAATGAAATCTTAAGGAGATACAAATGTTTGAAGTGAACATAATACTATGTCATATCAAGGATATAGTGGATTTGGGCATAATATATAATGAAAAATCTCAGCAAATGTTATTGGGATATATATATATATACAGATTTTATCAGTTCATCAGATGATATGAAATCAATGTCAGGAGGTGCCTTCTATCATGTTGGATTGGGTATTTATTTGTTTATCATGAAGGAAGATTGAATTTCACAATGAACTGATAATTTTGAGTATATTGTGTCTTCCCAATCATTCACATAGTTATTGTGGATTAAGAAATTGCTTAATGATGTAGGAGTTGAAGTGAAATCTACGATGGAATCCATTGAGATAATTCAAGTGCTATAAATCTGAGAACAAAAAACATTCCATCACTCAAGGAAAAATTAAATTGAAATAAAATATAATTTTATTAAGGATAAGGTGGAGTAATGTATTGTGAGATTTGAGTATACTCCATCAGAACAAAATTTAGTAGATATTAATTGAAAGGCCATACCCAAAGATGAATTTGAAAGGAATTGACTGGATCTGGGGGTCGAGTCGAAACCCTAAACTTGAAAAAGTGTGTGTTTGGGTCCCCATATCCCCAATGGATGATGTGTGTTTTATTATTGTACTGATATGTGATCTTTATTATATTTCAAACACGATTGAAGCGCACTTCAGTTTTTTGTTGAAAAATGGTGAAAAAGTGTGAGTATTCAAAGGGAGAAAAGACATGGGGAGAAGCTATTATGTGGAGAAGAAAAATAGGGGGAGTTGAATTTGATATGAAGCTATTTGGAGGAGCTTTTTGGAGGATTTGTAACATATGATGAGTATTATATTTTATGATAGTAGAAGTGATAGATCAAATATTACATTTCACAACAATTGATTTTTGTAATGAAATAATTTTATTGGTTTCACGAGTTAGTGTTAGGAATGAAGTGATTCATTGATGAAATTTTCAGTAATGATTAGTTTCACATGACGATCATGGATCTTGTGGCTATAGAGTATGTGTTGAGTAAATCATTGATCTATATCTTAATTTCAATATTTGGGTACCAATTAACGAAGGAAGGAGCATTAACATGTTATCAAAATGTGAATAATTGAGAAGAGTTGTCAAAAAACCAAAAGTTTGAGATTTTTGAAAAAAAATCCATTAATATGTCCTTTTGGTATGTTTTGCGTGTGATTATGTTTTTTGGACAAGCCAAATGACCATAATTGAGTTTGGTTTGTGGTTATTGAAGTTATGATTTTAAGGTTGTGATGTTTTATAGTGTTGGCCAAATTTTTGGGCCTCATAATCAGTTATTTGTGTTTTGAAATTTATGGATATTTTAATTGGACTATATTGTGTGATGAACGAAGAATGAAATTTTAAATAGTAGTGAAACACAATATCTGGGACATGGACCATGTACCATGTCCGGGAAGGGAAAGTGGACACAGACCAGACAACAGGAATGGTGTATGGGAGCGGTTCATGAAACAGTAAATGGTTCATGGAAATAGTTTGTGGAGAAGGGATTGTGTTATGTAGATTCCGTGATGGTTCTCGTGGCAGTAGAAGACAATTGAACAACATAGAAGAAAAGGTGGTATGCAGACCGTCGTGGAGAAATTGTTTGCAGAATGGGTGTTTTTTTCCGTGTGAATATTAGTATGCGGTGGAGGCTGTACCGAGTCATGTTTTTGGTAAATCATTGATTAGTATATTTTGAGGATATCATTTCTATAATAAGGAGTGATAATCCCACAAATTAATAGAGATATAGAATATTATTAGAGAACAACTCTTTTCTCAGAGAATTCGGTGATGTCTGAAAGTGGTTTGTTGTAAGTGATTCTTAAAAGGATAAAAAAGTTAGTTGAATAGTTTACGAAAGTGTTTTCTCATGAAATTTATGTTCCCAAAGGAATAACATTATTTAGAAGAATAATTCAGTTCATGGAGGGTGAGCTTTGGTATGTATAAGTGAAGGATGCCCGGAAATAGAGAATAGTCATGGATAGAGGGTAGATTGTAGAACAGGTTCACAGAGTTTTTACGGTGAGGTGGTACGCGACAACGAAGGAAGTGGAGTCCACAGATGAAGGGTGGTACATGATTGAATCAACATTATATGTAGGAGGTGATCCCTATACGATACCAGGTACACAGAATGTGGTGGAACAAGGTGGGTCATGGTTTTCACAAAATAGCTCTCAAAATCAACAAATCGGTTTGAAAATGCATTTTTCGGTATCTAATAGTACACTGAAAGGTGGATTTCATCTATGGGTAAAAAAGTGACTTAAAAAAAAACATATAACAATAGATGAGGATGCATAAATTCATGAATATAAATGGACTTACATGTTCATAAATTGTGTTTTATCTACAATTCTTCAAACAACGAGTTGATTCTTTTCCACGAGTAGTGAGAAAAAGATGATAAAGAGGATGACCCTTTCCACTAATAGTGGGCCAGAGAAAGGGGCATAGGGAGTGAACATTGTGAATGTAGTTAGAATAACTGAAACCTTATATTGGAATTGAGCATGGTCATAGAAGATATAGCCAAAAATATTACTCATTATTGGTTTTGAGCCTTAGTGAATTTGGTACATCAGCACCCTAACGTTGTATTCTCTTTGTACGTATCCCAGTGAGGGTGAACCCAGTTAAAATTGTTGTACCTTTTTCATTATTTAAATTCTATTCATACATTACAATGACAATGAGATAGAAGAGTGTTTTTTAATGATGAAACAATATATTAAGGGAAATAAATTTTTATCTATCATAACCTTATTCACCCCTATAATGTTATTATACCTAGTAGACCTAACAATAGTCTTATCCCTAAAGATGTGGAGACACTACCATATGCGTGAGAAATTTTTCATTTACTATAAACACAAAAGATTCATGTATATGAAATTAAAAAAGGACCTTATAAAGAGATATAGTTAATTTCTAGAGATCCTATAGTATTATGACTTTGATATAGTATATACTCTTGTGTAGGGGAATCTGGTTTCATACACTCTTATTTAGTGATATTGTTCTTCTCTATTAGCCAAGGAATCAGATAAGTGAGTCATGTTGCAGTTCTACATTGTATAAAATTATAATGCTTCTTTTATTCAAATTATATCTGTTACCCAAATGACTTAATTTCCTATAGGGGAATATCAAAAATAAGATATCGATTTTGAGACCTTACGTACTCAAATTTCCACTGGACATCCTCATGGTTAATTTTATGAAGTTCAGGAACTATGATAAGCTTTTTAGGGGATAGATTATAGTACCAGGTATGTTTTGGGATGAGTTGATGGAAGGGTTTTATAAATAATCTCTAGTTTTACATAGAAGGTGGTAAAAGTAGAACAGGACCTCTGGTGTCAGTTTTGGTTTCCAGGCCTAATGAAGTGTGTAGGGAAGTTTATCTCTAGAAGCCACACTTATCATAAGGAGAAGGTTGAGCACCGAATTCAATCTATATTATCTCAAAACCCTAACGCTATATATTGGATGTCAGGTGAGATAGGCATGGAATTCATAATGGGGTTACCAAGTAATTTTAGAGGACATGATTCAAATTGGGTGATCATAGACCAACTCACCATGCCATCTCAATTCATAGTTATTTGAGGGTAGATAATAGTAGAGATTTTGGGATACCATTACATGCATGAGATAGTATGACTCAATTGAGTTTCATCAATGATCATTTAAAACTGCAATGATAACATCACATCATGATTATAGAGATGATTATATGAAGAATTTATGACATAGTTGTTTTTGATCACGGTGTTTTAACCACTGAATGACTGCCATAATAATTAGACAATTAATATTCTAGATGACATGATGTAGTCTAACATGTTTGATACGGAAATAGTTGGTAGGATCACCTAAACTTGGTAATTTTTGTACAACTACATCTAAAATTATAATATCATTTAGGAAACATTTGTGCCTTTTACGATCAACCCTATAGGTTATCATTTGGTTGGATGGATAAAGGTGATTCATCACTCACAGACCAAGATTTGTGGTAGGATATAACAAAGAAGGAGTAGATTAGCTAGGAGGATATGCAGAATAGAAAAAGATGCCAGAAGTCCAATATGGACTGATTATAGAGGTATCCAAAGTTTGTGGAGGGATACCTCATATTCCTAAATGTCTCACATTAACATAGATTATGGATATTTTCTAGGTAGGTAACAAATATATATGATTCATTGGCCCTTTACAGATACTGTTTAGATTCAATGAGGTGGAATACCTAACAGATCTAACACTATAGTTGGACCGGTTACATGACATCTCTCATGTGTCAGATCTTTTGAGGTATGTTCATGACCAATAAAATGTTATCAATTGGGGTGATCGGAACACCAAATATGGTTGTAACTTTACCAAGTACCTAGTGGAGATCATGGATTGATAGTGGAGTATCCTCTATGGTTGATTGATTATATTGGATTGTGTTTGGTGGTGGATCATGAATCATCCAGAGAGAATCTAGGAGAAGGGGGCCCACATGTGTGATGAGTATACATGTCTTATTTAGTATCAACTACTTTATTTTTATGAAAAAATTCGTAATGTGAGGATAATATAGTTTCATGTTATTTCTATTAAATCATTAGAATATTTCTGGTAATATTTATTTTTCTAGGAGATAAGATGACATAATAAACTACGGTCTTGTGGGCCCAAAATTGATGTTTGAAAAACAAAAAAAATATTAATATCATGAGTCTGTAGTTTACCTAAAAATAGGAATAATTATAGAATGGAATATCAAATTATAAACCTACGAAAAATGATGAGTCTAGATAATGGGTTATAACCTTGTCAAAATATATCCTTGGGGTGTGTTTGAGACCTGGGTTGGAAGTAGTCATGGGCGAATTTTAAAATTAATTAACATATATAAATAATTTATTTAAAAAATTTACATGACTGGAGATTTAATATAAATATAATGATTTGTGGAAATATCACTGTTATACATATAACCATGGATATTTAGATAATCCTTTGGAGGAGTGATTGGTGAACATAACAAATCACGATTTGTAATTAAGGATCACATTCACCAATGAAGCTTGAGGGTATAACCAATGAATGTTACAAACTATTTTTCTTCACATGTTATTGATCCATATCTAGGATGTACCTTTATGTTTTAGGGATTCAACCCATTTATTTACATTATGTTGAAATCAGATCAATTCCAGAAAAATAATTGATCTCATCATTGATGGTAGAATTATATTAAATGTAATTAATTTGTAAACTCCTGATTATTATTCTTATTTCATATATTATATTTAAATTGATAGTGGTTTTAAAGAAATAATTTCAAATACCATTATTTAGTTTATGGTTTACGGGTTTCTACCTCATTTATTCACACCTTTATCAAGTGAAATTTAATTAGAATGTGTTTCCATGAAAATAATGTATTTTTTCATTGTGAGAATGTTTTTCGGTTAAAAAGATCAATAGTATTGGTGTCTTTCATAGTAAATGGTTTGAATGAGAAAAAATTACAGATGATTATTGGATGTTTAATGGTCTAGATCTATTATTATCATTTTTATGCTTGGCACATTTGGATGACAATGACTGCAAAATGGAATGCCATTGGTGTTGGTTTTATTGAGTAGTTAATGACCTATATTATAGCCACATGCTATAGTGATGGTATAGATGACCCAAAATCCAAATTCCATTATCGAAATATGTTTTGATTGTGATGGATTCAATGGAAAATTTATATTCCCTAGGGTTTGGAAAATATCATACTACAGGACATGTAATCTGGAATGACACATCATGTGGGGACCTAGCTGTGACACTAGGAATTATGTGTAATAGATAAGGAAACCATGTAATTTAGTCCCTATCACAATATACTTCAATTGAAGATGGTGGAATGAAATTCATATTTTAGGATAAATGGGTTTAGGCTGAGTACATTGGCCAAGTCATGTACTCGGATATAGAAAATGTACATGGGCCAAGCTGGGTGATCTAAAATAGACATGTTTACATGGGAAAGACCTGAGGTGCTCTATTAAAGGTGGAAGAATATATGGATGAAAATTTTTAGATAATGATATAGTGGTACATTCCCTATAACATAAGTACAATCCATATACGTACCTAGAGATGGATTTCTTCCTTTTGTCTTTTGATTATGTACAAGGATCAGTGGTGTGTGATACCTTGGTCCATTCCTATGAAGGTAAAATGTGCCATTATGTCATTAGTGTATCATTTTCATCCCCACTATTGGTGCAATATTGTATAGAGTTTGGGGAATCTCCCTATGGGACTATGGTGGCATCTTATATCATTTTTATGTGGGGTATGTGGTATCAGCACGACCGCCATGCACATGATATTGATACCCAATATTGTGGGAAGATCCAATAGGGTTTCTCTTTTATCTTAATAGACTTGGATATTTTAACCTACCTATATGATGAGAACATCTATGAATTAGTGAGAAATTATTGGGTGGGTCTCTATGATCATTACCTCTTGGATGTGTTTCACTGGTTTGTTCTGGGATTGTGGAGTGACTAAACATAGAATGAGTGTTATGTTGAAGCCTCAAGCAGTATCATGTGGTTAGCATTATTGGTTGAAAAACATGATATTTGTCTTTATTAAAATTTTAGCATGTCATTGTTATACCAACACCTATAATGGATTTTCCCACACAAGTCATTTCATATGTAGATGATGGAACTTTTGATCGTATCTTGTGACAACATGTAGTAGGAGGAGTATAGTTTAACTAGAAAAATAAAGGTGTTTTCTAGGTTGTTTCATTTGATAGATGTCCCATTTTTCTCACTAGGATAGATGTTATACATTTTTTAGATTATATTTCATTTGTCACCTTTTATTACTTTCAGTAACATTTTTATTTTGTAATGTGGGATTCATGTTATGCATGAATTTATGGTAATTTGTTTATATTCATAGAATTCAATGGGATTGGCGACGTGTCTGCATATACATGTACGTTTTCATAATGCCTCCATTGTATGTGTTTTTCATATTCAGCATTAATCACCAGCCCATGGGCTATTTTATGTGCTCTAGGGGGAATCACACTAAACTTATAGCCCTCCAAAAGAGTCTTGGTGGGTTTTTTCATGATAGAATGGTATTAGAGGAGTCTGTCATACTATATGAATGGGGCATAAATATTTTTTGAGATGTGAGATTATTTTTGGAATCATGAAAAAAATGTTAATGATTATTGAGTTTTGATTTCATTTAAAGGACTACAGTGTTAGTGCAGTGTCCAATGTATCCATTCACGAGGACTATAATATCTTTATCATGGAATAACTACATGTAAATGTTGGTTGCTAGAAAAAACACTCTTACATGCATCATATAAAAATGTGTTATGGTTTTTAGGTCCTTATTGATGTATGTTTCTATATATAATCTTTCATTTCATTAAATATTGTATTTTTTTGGGATTCCTCTACAAAGGCATCCGTCCAAGATTCCACTACATGATCACCAAGATGATCTGCCAACTAACGAGGTATATATAAGATGACATGATTCAATGTTGATATTTAAGGGTTGTTTTCCAATCCAACTACCACCCATTGAGTATAATTTAGTGATAATAATACCTAATGATGATATAATAAGGATGATTATGTTGAATGAATTCCATAGGTTGCATACTCCATTATTTTGGAGAGATATAAAGCCTCATTGGAATAGGGAATTTCATGAGGTAGTAACCTATTTTTTCAACCTCATGATGGTGCTTTCAAATAAGATGACAGTACTAATTGTGATTCACCTTCTTTTCCTTGCTGGGTGATTGTGTAGTCTGGAGACATAGTCAATTGATGAGATAGCCCTATCATGTTAATAAATTTTGAATCAATTCAGGAATAAGATTAATTCAACCACATTAAATTCAGTAGACATCATATAGATTATGAATCATTATCATGGAAGGATGACCATGGTGGAGTATTATGAAATTTTTAATGATATATTTTAAAATATCATGGATATAGTGTGAGAACCATTTTCTAGAAATAAGAACATTGGGAAGTAATTTTTAAGTTATATAAGTGATAATGTGATACTTCCCAACATTCTAGCCTATGATGGAGTGATCAAGTGATGTTTACCTATTTTGAAATTCTTAGAAGTTTATACGCTGAATATGTGTTCAGGAAGTGGAAACTATGGAGTAGTGTCCTCTGAAGGTGGTGCCATATGGTTGTATCAAAAATCCATAAGTTAAAAATAATAAACGTGATGATCATAGCATTGTACTATATATATTAACTAATAATGCACTGAACAATGACCAAAACTAATTATTGGTGTTATCAAGGGCTATGACTACTCAATAAAGTACCACCCTATAAAGGAAAACTTGATGCATTATAATCTTTTATAAGGATAATTTTACCTTATCCCTGATGTGGATTTATGGAGAACCAATACTCATATATTTTCAAAGTTAAAACCTAATAATCCTAAGTTAATGGGAGAAATCATATCATTTGGAATTTATTACTCAATAATTCATCGATGTGATGATCATGGAGGTACAAATGGATGATATAGAGGTAGTATAGAAGGTAATGAATATTTTATAGTTTAACATTAATAAAATGGGATTATAATATTTGAGAAAAAATATGCTTCACTTTAAATCATGAATTTATGAAAGATTTATTGGAAGATTAAAATAGCTCATTATTCTCTGTCAATCCCAGAATGACAATGATGTATAGAAATTTCAATTATATTTTCTAATAGTTTATCATAAAACGGATATTCTATAGTATATATCAAGATTCTTTTTTAACATGTTTGGATAAATTATATTTGTCTAATGGGATGATATAACCAGTTCTTATACATTTATAGAAATGAGAAAACATAATAAGGAATTTCTTCATAGTACTTCCCAATACTCCAATCATCTATAATAAAAAAAATAGGTTGATCACTATATAAACACTACTACAAATATGGTTTATAAAATCTCTAAAACGGCCTTTAATAGCGCTAAAAAAGCGCTGTTAATCTCGGCGAAGATAAAGGGGGGGCCCCTTTATCAGTGCTAAAAATAGAGCTGATAAAGGGGGACTTTTATCAACGCTAAAATAAGCACTGATAAAGGAAATATTTATCAACGCTGATACATGTATAATATATCAGCGCTATTGTGAGCGCTAATAAAAACTACCTTTATCATCACTCAAAATAGCGCAGATATATTATCCACTTATCAGCACTTAACTAGCGCTGATAAATGCCAAATATCTTATCCAAAACTAGAACCTGCACAGAACCTACTCAGCACCTCCACACATCACAACACCTGCACATAGACCAAACAAAACCTGCACACAGCACACACAACACCCACACACAAAGAACAGAAGAACAAATAATGATACATACATATACTTGAAATCATAAATACAAAACAACACACTTCTATATACATTTAGAACAATGTTTAAATTTGTTACAATTACATTTATCCAACAAAAAGTTAAGAAACAATGATGTTCCATCCTTTTTGCATCCATCCGCTCTAAAAAATTGTCGTCCATGGCAGTAGTTTCTGAAAAAAGTATTCGAACTGAGGAAAAATATTTCACCTACATAATAAAACAAATATTATGTTAGTAATACAATAATGAAATAATGAATGGGGTTGAAAAATGGAATTATACTAGTGAGGCACAAAACATAAAATAACCAATTATACTAGTGAGGCACAAAACATAAATCAAATATTATGTCCCCCCATTCCATAAAAAAGAAGCACCCCTGCCCCCTTTTCTAGCACACCCCCTACACACTGCCCACCCACGAGCACACCCCATACCCCTACACACTCCCTGCCCCCTGAACACCCCTCGCCCCCTTCCCCAGCACACCCCTGCCCACTGCACATCCCCCCTTCCCATTGCACACCCCTTGCCCACCCCCTATATATTTCAAAAGAACCCAGCACACCCCCTACCCCTTCCCCCTACAACTTTTCCCCCTTCCCCTCCCCCATAAAACCACCCCTGCCCTCTAACCCTGTCCACTGCACATCATAATGAAAATACCTATTATGGAAATTGTGCTCAATTTACATTATACACATCATATATATCAACACATTCTCAAGTACTTTCATTCAATGTAAATGCACAAATATAGAATCTCTACATCTCATAAGAAAATCCTCTTTAAAATTCACAAACACATTAAATCCATTTGAAAACACATATCACACAACATTATCATTTCTTCAAACACATTTAAAGGAATTAAGAATAAAAATCCACAAGAAATACAACTGCATTCATTTTAGAAATAAATTTCAAGTCTATACACACCCCAAATTCCTTTGATAAGACATTTTTAACCACAAAAAAAATTTAATATAGTACACCTAGTAATCAAATACAGGATAATAAAATCATCATATAATGTAAAAGCATGGAATCACCTACATAAAGTGTGGGATCTTCGGAAATCTGCTGGAAAACATAAAAAAACTCCTCCACAATACCTTAATAAGGACTAATTAAACATTAATATTGAATATATTAATGGAAACCCATGTTTAACTTGTGGTATTCCATGAGTTTAACATCCCACAAGGATAGAGGGTCATGATTTAATGTCTTACAGAGATGTAAGACATGGGTGGATCAAAACACTTATAAAGGTGGATCATGTAGGTAAATCTCTAGGAGGGAGCACCTGGAATGTTTACCTGATAGATGGATCAAAACACCCAATGAGTTCTAGCCCATGTGTGGTGCATCCCATAAAGGTACGGATTCTCATTTTGATGAATTTTTTGGTCACCACTATAGGAAATACAAGAGGGAAAGTAAGTGAAGGTGTACCCCAGTGAGGGGGTCACCATGGTTTACCATTGGTTGGGATTTAACCTCATGGAGGCTTCCTAGGTACCCTATTTAGAATACAAGGATCAAAACCCATATATTTAAAAGAAGTATGTTGTGGGTATTACCCATGGTAATCTTCCCTTCACACTAGGAATACTCTTGGTTGGATGAGTATGGGTCTTGTGGGGCTTATGCATTGTCAGATTCTCAGGTTCTTCCAAGAGTAGCAATGGGATGAATGGGACATACGTGCTAAGATGGACTATGTGGATGGCGTGATCCTTGTAAAGAGGAAAGAGGCCCAAAAAACATGTGGAGCTGTCTGTAAACATTATTTATGGTGGCCATGAGGCTTATCAAACTCCCCATACCTTCTATAAACACATCAAAATATCAGGAGGACGAGATTCTACATGATGGTGCATCACAGGGTTGATTCTTTTGATGATGTACTAGTCTTTTGATCTTGGATTTCATCTCCACCAGCCTTTCACTTACTTGATTTATCTTTGGACACATATTTTGGTTCCAAAAAATCCCTCAACAATACTGATTATCTCATGCATCTACCTAGAAATAATTGTGAAAGTCAAACAACAACACATGTGATCAAATACAAGTTCAAACAATCGCGATATAGAAAATGGATTTTGTTGATCGTCGGTGGTTTCATAGTTCACCCCATATGCACTGCACACCATCATTCCTTAATTCAATATTGATTTGTTAAAAGATCAATAATATGAATTCAGGGATAGAAAACATTGAGTAATAAATTAAGATTTCAATACATCGGAGCATTCTCCATTCACCAAAGAAGGTTGGAGGATAATCAATGATCACATATAGATAACATAAGTTGTAGGAATTCATCTTCATCCTATTTGTTTACAATATTCTATTAGGTATGTTTCCCATTCATTTCTAAACACATGTATATCGTCTTCTGAATATGAGTTTTTGTGACAGTCATGGTAGTACTGAAAAATTATAAATACACTAAGGATTAATAAATATTTTAAATGAACTCGTAATTATTTTCGAAAATACCTCATCAGAGATTCTAGTTTGTTAATGAAATATTATATCTTTCATAAATCTACAAACATAATAACCACAGTCCTTTCCGTTTGTTTGTTTTGGACAATACAGAAACATCGAAAACAATAAGTAATTTCTTTTGATATGTTTTTGGATAGTGAAATGTTATTATATATACCAGGATACTTTTCGAGTTATAGATCTTCTAGGCATTCTCATCCTTATGCCCTGGATTCATTCCATGCATTTGATGATATTGATGCACCACCATATCTTAACAGAATCCTCATTAAAAGATAACATAAATTATATAACTAGATGTTTGGTTTTAAAATTATGGATCTAGTGTATTACAAATTAGCAAACCCCATCATGCGTGGTCGGTTTGTTGGATATCCATGCATTGAATATAGAAAATAAATCATTGGAGTATCCACATTGATTGCAATCAGCATCCAATGCTCCCTAAAAATACAAAAAGGAATAAGTAAAATAAGAAATGAAAATATAGATCATATAATTAAATTGTAGAGTTTTACCCCTGCATCGTTGGTATTAAAAAGAGTCTATCATCCGTAATTTTGTTTTCAAATGATTTGAAAAGGGATGACATTATTACAGCCTCTTTAACAGAATCTATTTCGTCTTTTGAAGATGTTTTGTGAGGACTAACTAGTCCAAATTTTTTTTCATGGCGAAATCCCTTCAATTGTTTTTCATATTTACGTCTGCGACAAATATAAAATGTATTTAGTCAAAATTATCAGAGTATATCATCTTTTTTAAAATCAATTCATGAAAAATTACCTCATGTATACATTTACAGCTTAGGCACCTAGCCATTCATACTTGAGGAATTCATTTACAATTTCAGCACTAATAAAATATGATATCTCCTCTCCATACATATCTTTTTCGAATGAAACAATGTGAGTACTTCCGTCTTTCAACTTTGTATCCACATGAGCCTGTAATGATATTAACTGTGGGTATAGAATGGGCAGGGTGAAGGTTCTCTTAGTAGACCGTTTCAATCGGTTGGTTTATCCTTGAGATAGTTTTGAGATGATATTTCGTTTCACCCCATAGTCTTTGTCATTCTATAATAACTGTCATCGATTTAGACATTTTTTCATTAAATCTTAAAGGTCCAGCTTGAAAAATAAATAAGAAAGGAATACATTTTTGTCGAAATGTTTTTTTACAAGAATTGTCGGCCATGAGATGAATGTTCCAACAACTTGTTCAACCGTATTAATGTCATCATCGTCATTTGGAACAGGTAGCTCGGCACTTGGCTCATTAGCTACGTTAATTGACACTCTAAGATGATCTTTTGGAAGCTGTCTGTTGTGTAGCTTGTCGTTTTGCATATTGATCATCGCAGCCCTCTCTACAAGGTGATAGGTGGGAGTTGATAAATATAAATCACAGTAATTTTCAACCTATGGAATATTATTACAGGAAAGGTATCAGTGTCTATGTAAATCAAATTTCACAGAAACAATTATTAAAACATTGATTACCATATCTTAGTGAGGTTTTTTAGGGGAATGTCTCGCCTCAAAGCTGGTGGGGGGGGGGGGGGGGGCGAGATCGTCACACACGGGTTGTTGTTGAGTTGCTTCTTTTATTTGCCTCTCCACCATAAATTTTGTTATCATCTCTCTCTGGTATTGTAATTCTTCTTGAAAAATAGATAATTGTTCTTGTAGCTTTTCCATTTTTTCATTTTTATCCTCCTCTTGTTTTTGTTTTTGAAAATATGTTCGGGGTGTCACCCCAAAACCCGCACCTCTGACGCGGCCAAAACATTCTTACTGCTTCAATTCTGCTGAAAATATGTCTGCATCTGGTGCGGTTGTTGTTGATTCTTGTGACTATTTCTGATTGAAAATATAGAAAAATAAGTAGTTATTGTAATGTAATAGCGATTTAAAGAAACTCAAATTTATATTATGTCATAGTTACACATGTTTCCCACACTTTTTGTGTGTTTTCATCTATCAATGTCCCCTATTTATTTACACGAGCCTCCTTCCATATAACATGGTGTGGGATGGATATGGATTTTGATTTTGATTCATCAATCTGCATATAAACAGAGAAACATGGTTATGGTGTTGTTTTATGTCACATACTAGCATTAGGGTAGATTTAAAATACATACCAATTTTTTCTCAAGATCAGCGTACCCCATCCTTGCTTTCCGGTATGGGTATGCTGGTTTTGTTGCGTGTTTTTTATTTTCATCACTCAGTAGTTATTTCATAAATAAAAAACTGTCAATCAGAATTATAAATACAAGAAAACGTCAAACAACGTATTACCCCACACAATGTACTTGAAAAGTATGCACCCCATGACGGTTGTTAAACTCATCCCATGCTCCTTGGGATATCAAGTGTTCATAAAGAGGATGTTGGTGTGGCTTGATTTTCCCTTCTGCATATTTAAGATGATATTTCATTAAAATTGTGCGGAAACCACTATGAATCCTTCCTGCAACTCTTAATACATATTCGTTGTGCGAGACATCTACTATAAATGCACTCTGTAATGGATTATGAAGAGTAAGTCAATGTTTTGGTATTTTATTTTATTTTAATAAATTAAAAAAATGATATCATAATATTACCATAATCTCTTCCCACATTAGTGTCTTTAGCCCTGTGACAACATGGTGCCACAACTGTACATCAATCAGAACACATTACCGAGTGACAATTCCAGTGTAGCTACTAATGATGGATTTTTTTGGTTAATATGTCGGCCTCACTTATTGCAACCCACCTCAAATTTGATGCCTTTTGCTTTTTCCTTATGGATTTTGGCCAACACTGTCAAACTATGACGCTATTGTTTTTTTGCGCTTTGTGGGTTTCATTTCCTACCATTTCCTCAGAAGTAGCATCAATATCATCCCCCGGAGCGCTAACATCAGTAATGGGACCAGCAACAATAGGTTGAGAAACCTGTGGTACCTCAGCACTGGGACTAACAACAACAGGTTGAGAAACGTGTTGTAGCTCTGCACTGGGACCACCAACATTTGGTTGAGAAACCTATTGTTGCTCTGCAGTTGGACCACCAGCTACTGGTTGAGAGACCTTTTGTGCCTTAGGATTGGGCGCATCAGCAGGTGCAGAAGTCATTATCTGCAAAAGTGGTTTAATATTTAATTTAGATTACATAAAAACAGCAGCGAACATATTATAATATAACGTTACACAATGTATGTTACAATAAACAAATAACCTGATTATTTTACTCTATTTTTTTTCTTTAAAGGCTGAAGTGATTTGACTCCTCTATCGACTATGTAAATTCCTTCATTGTGGTCTCCCCTAACATACAAAACGCCATCTACATTTACACTGTTGCGAAATGATTGTGAAGTCCATATAAAAGGGTCAACCTCCGTTGAACTTTCATCTGACCATTCAGTTGTTTTGGTCGATAACAGAATAATTGACCAATTTTGGTTTGAGGGGTCTGGAACAAAAAATACTTGTACTGCGTGTGATGCCATTATAAATGGTTCGTCTTTCTCCCCTTCCTTACTAAAATCAACTTTCACGAATCCTAATTCACATATTTTAATAGCAGTCCTGTTATCAACCCACTTGCATTGAAAAATCAGCACTTTGAATTTCGTATAATCCAACTCCCATATTCATTTGATGATGCCAAATTATGACATATTCGCATTAATTGGATTTTTTTCTTTAGCACCGGAAACATGCATTGCCTCAGCCACAAGTGTAACCCCACTATTCTGCATGGTATTGTGTTCATCATGTTCATTAGTATAGAATGTATAACCGTTAAATGCATAAGAATTGTAAGATAATACGTACACACTTGCTCCTCCGGCCAGCCATCAAAGTCATTCTGAAATTTATTCTGGATTTTCGTCAAACTGCTTAAAAATATGGTCCTGAAACCATCCAATAAACTGTTGATTATGTGTATCTGAAATCCATTTTTCATCCCTAGTAGGATTCAAATGCCTAAGAACTTCTTTGTGGGTTTTAACAAATGGGTCAACGTCGAAACAGTTATGCAAAACATAAAGTTGGGCATGCTCCCGATCTGTAATATTGATCCTGACAACCTCTTTTCCAGAAATTCCTTCACCCTCAAGCCACTCAGTGTGATGAGATTTCCGTAGGCCAACGATTTCCACACCAGACAGGTATTCGGTACAAAATTCAACAGCTCCCTCAATAATATATTGCTCCACAATACAACCCTCTGGCTGACTTCGGTTTTTGACATACCCTTTCAAAATCATCATATACCATTCAATGAGGTACATCCATCAATAATGTACAGGACCACATAGTTGAATCTCTCTCAAAAAATGAACCATCATATGAACCATCATATCGAAAAATGTCGGTGGGAAGAACATTTCAAATTCACATAATATGACGTCAATTTCTCTTTCCATAGTTGTCAATTTCACTGGGTCTATAACTTTGTTGCATATAGCATTGAAGAAGAAACAGAGCTTCATTAATGTATGGTGGACATTATAGGTCAAAATGAAACGTAAATATATAGGAATTAGATCTTGCATCAAAACATGGTAGTCATGTGATTTCAGATCCTTTAATATTAAATCTTCCATTGACACGATATTCTTGATATTTGATGAATACCCCTCTAGAACCATTACGTCATTAAAGAAGTTGGAAAACTGATTTCTCTCCTGCCTGGATAGAGTGTAACATGTAGGAGGATGAAATGTTCATTTTTCACCCTTCAATGGTGCCAACTCTTCTCGTATTCCCATCTCAACCATGTCCAACCTAGACTTAATTCTATCCTTTGTTTTTCCGGGTGAATTTAGCAACATGCCGATGACACTATCACATACATTTTTTTCATCATGCATAACATCAAGAAAATGTCTAACATACAGACAATTCCAGTTTGGTAATTCAAAAAAAAACTGATATCTTTTTCCAACCAGTTTTTGTATGGTTTTTCAAAAACGGTTTACCAAAATTAGTGTCCAAATATTTCACTTTCTCAAACAATTGATCACCTATTAGTGGAGACGGTGTTGTATGTTCCTCTGAACTTCCGTCGAATGATGTCGTCCTAGATCGTTACTTATGTCGTCGGGGTAGAAATCTGCGATATCCTAGAAACACAGTTTTCGATGAATGTTTCAACCTAATTGACTGTGTACGTTTTTCGCAAATGGGACACCCCTGAGTTACTTTAATGCTATATCCTGAAAAATTTCCATCAGCAGGAAAGTCATTTATCATCCCGTACAACATGGATTTCAAAGTGAACTGTTCATTTTTTGTAACCATCATACATCGTAACACCTGAATCCCACAATATTTTCAAATCCTCGATCAATGGGGCCAAATAAAAATCAATATCATTACCCGGTTGTTTTGGTCCTGATATAAGCATAAATAACATGATGTATTTTCATTTCATTCATAACCATGGTGGTAAATTATAATTTACCAACATAATCGGCCATGTACTGTGACTGCTGCTTTGAAAACCAAAAGGATTCACCCTATTTGTAGATAACGCCAGAGGAAGGTATCTCAGCTCGTTCCCAAATTCTAGATACTCGTGATCAATTCACTTCCACTAAGGAGAGTCTGCAGGGTGACGTAGTTTCCCATCTTTAATTCTTGTATCTGCATGCCATGTCAATTGTCTTGCATTCTCCTCACATCCATATAGGTGTCTAACCCTAGGAATGATTGGAATGTACCATACAAATTTCATAGGACTAGAATCATATTTCTTATATCGGGAAGTACCACACTTTGGGCATTCATTAAGTGATTTGTGGTCCTTGCGAAACAATATACAGTCATTCGGGAAAGCATGTATTCTTTCAGAGAGTGTACCCATCGATCGTAGCATTCGTTTGGAATCATATGTTCGTCTTTGGAGTTCAATATCTTCAGGGACCAAGTCATTCAGGAGAGCAAGTAGTTCCGTAAAACCGGCGTCACTCCACCCATTGCCTGATTTCAAATTATACAGCTTCAATATGGCTAACAATGCTATATATTTAGTGCAACCAGCTTAGAATGACGTTTTTGCACAACTCTTTAACTTCTCATACAATTTTTGGAAATCACGAAGTTCATTTTCAACTATCCTTATCATTTCCTCAATACGATCTTCATCATCATTGACATCTGTAATAACACCCTCCATACGATTGTCTTCAATGTTCACGCTTCTATTCATATCAAATGATCAATAAAATGTCGTGTTCTCTGAGTCACTAACTACATTGGTTTTTTCCCCATGTTTATTTCAACATGTATAACTTCGATCTATTCCATGACAGATCAGGTGTTCTTCCAACTCCTCTAATCTAATTTGTCTTGAATAACAACAGTGTAAACACGGAAAAAGGATTTGAGAAGGGTTACATGCATGATCTTCATGCAAACTTGATAAACTCTTTCACGCCATCTTCATACTCTTTTGTCAACCGATTGGCATTCATCCATTATTTATTCATATTCATCGTATTTATGGGTTCGATCTCGATAACATTCCTAATATTATGTATTAATTAATTAGGTAGCATTGTTTGGGTTTTATAAAAACAAATCATGGTACAAATGCCTTTAAACACATGTGAAATCCATATACATGGTTTGTCCAGTAGGGTGAACATCGTGTATGTATAAGATTCCTGATATAATCTGACATATATCAAATTTATTCCAAGTTAGTCTTACAAAGACTGAACGATGCCTTAGAAAACACATGACATGCAAACCAGATGAAACCAATGAGTAAGAGGAGAAAATAGTAATAAATATGATGCTATCTCAATGTACTCAAGGTGATGATAAGATGTTGGTCAAGATCAACTATGGGTTAGGAGTACACTAATATTTAATTGAAAAAAACTACTAAAAACTTATCCAGAAAAGGATGAAATATCCTATTCATCAAGTCCCTTAATACAACCAATGCATTAGTTAAACCAAAAATCATCGCTAAAAAATCATACAGGCCATAACGACTCCTAAAAGCAGTCCATGGTAGGTCCATCAATGTCCAACTCATCTAATGGAATCCTAATGTCAAATCTATGTTAGAGAAGATCATAGAACCTCATAGATGACCAATGTGACTATCAATGCGTTGATGAGGATACATATTCATGACTCTCACTAGGTTCAATCTCCAATAGTCCAACAAAATAATAAATACCAATCAACCATCTATTTTAGAGAACGAAAAAACTCCATGGTAATGTAATATACCATATGAAACCATTATATTCTATATCACCAAATTGCAATTCATACAACTGATGCTCTTTTGGTGTTATTTTAGAAATTGTGATAGAAACTAAATTTTCTCCCAAAACTAACTAGATTATAATGTTTATCTCTTTATTAAGAAGTAAATTTTATACCTCATCAGTGAAAACATCCTAAAAATGTACTACCATTGGGGAAAACGAATCCTACAACATTCTAGCAACATATACAATATTCCTGACTATTTGAGCCATTATGGTACAGTAAATATATAATTATAACATTCTCTTTAAAATGAAATGTGAAAACATGAAATCATACAGACTCCTCATAAACCCATAATAAAAAACATATCACCTAGTATGACTGTCACATATACAAATAATTAAATTAGAAAAAAACATGCTACAAAGCATAAAGGTACCATTAAATACTTACATTGGTCAACTTGTTTTAGAAATTTTTTATCTTCATCCGTGCCTTGTACTTCCACCCATGAATTTGATGGTGAGTAAGAATACACGATAGTTGACCTTCTTAGAGAAGATTTTCTGGAAGAGTATAAGAGACATGAAGCGATGAAGATCTTTCTATTCATTATGGAAATCGGCTTGTGCAACGTGGACTATGTTACAATACTTGCAAGTTGTAACTTATGCCGCGTTTCACATGCTGATTTCCACATTGTTTGTAGCAACCACATTTTATCCAACACTCTAATGATCTTCATTTCTTCATGACTCTTATACTATTCCAGAAACTATTCTCTAAGAAGGTCAACTATCGTGTACGCATACTCACCTTCAAATTCATGGGTGCAAGTACAAGGCACGTATGAAGATAAACAATTTCTAAAACAAGTTAACCAATGTAAGTATTTAATGGTAACTTTATGCTTTATAGGATGTTTTTTTCTAATTTATTTGTTCATATATGTGACAGACATACTAGGTGATATGTCTTGTATTATGGGTTCATCTTTGTCTAATCATATAACTATTAGATTATTCTATGTGATGAAAATTAATATGGATCCATCATCATTTCCATTGGGATAATCTTTGGGAATCCAAATAACCATAAGATTAAAAACTATTTCCTTTGTATCTCATACATAAATATTCAACTTGAAGGGGTAGAAATTACCGCCCAAGGTAACTCAAAATAAAAAAAAATGAAAACAAGGGTTGGTTATCCACAGAAGTAATCACACATAACATTGGTAGACCTCTCACACATGTGAACCATCATAACTAACCAATTACCATATACTTAATCTGAGAGTCAAGATATCCCTATGGAACCTATAGGGTATCCAATTCCACATCATTCACAAACAACCCACTTGTGTGGCTAAATATCAATAACATCTCTTATTTAAACACTCATCACAAATTATGAATCACATCCCTAGACATAATCATAATCACATTAAGACCACACTATCTATTATAGAAATCCTTACTGGAATTAGGATCAAGATATGGTATCATTCCTATCTCACATCCATATTCACTATTTGGTCCTCACACACACAATATATAAATAATATACCAAGGGAATACAATCCATGGAACTCACCTCCCACCTTGAGACCACGAGGAGAAGGAGGATGTGGCAGCTGCGGTCATGGCAGTGAGAATGGAGGCAGCGGCGGCGGCAGAGGCAGAGGCAGCGGTGGCGGAAGAGGCGGCGACGGTCGCGGTATCGAGGGTGGAGGCGGCAGAGGCAAGGGCGGTCACAGTAGCGGGAGTGGGGACGGAGGCAGTGGCGGCAGCGGAGATGGAGGAGGACGAGGAGGACGAGGAGGAAGAGGAGGAGGAAGGAGGAGGAAGGAAGAGGAAGGAGGAGGAAGGAGGAGGACGAGGAGGACGAGGTCGCGCAGCGAGGGGCTTGGTTCAGCTTTTGCGAGAGCATGACCGTGTGCAAGCGAGGATGGCCTGTTAGGGTTATTAAATAAGAACATACAGAACCTTTATCAGCGCTCATTAAAAGCGTTGATAATGCTATGTTTTATCAGCCCTAAAAAACACACTGATAAATGTTACCTTTTATCAGCGCTTATTTTAGCACTGATAAAAGTAACATTTATCAGCACTTTTATATAGCACTGATAAAGGCATACCCTGTTATCAGTGCTTTCTGTTTAGCACTGTTAAAGGGCAGCGCTTCCCTTGCCCTGTTTTGTGGTAGTGAAATATATTTCATTTAATTTATATTGAAAAATAATTTTCACCAGATCAGCATACAATGATATATTTATAGAAATTTTTCAGGTTTCCTGATATACCCTTCTCAGATATATTTAAATGATATATGATGTTTAAGAAAATATTCGTGGGATGTCTTGAATACATAATTGATGTTTATCACTTCATATCAGACACATCAGTGGGAAAAATTGAGTTGAAAATTAAAACTCGAGGTGTATTTTAAAATCTGTTTAAATGGAATTCCATAGTAATTTGAATCAATCCTTCCCCCAAGTAGAGTTCTCATATTTCAATAAATTTAATTCTAGAATTCCAATGATTTTTTATAATTATTTTTATGGGAATTAGTGAAAAAATAAAGTCAACATGCTTATTGGGAATGAAATATCATAGTATAAGATATTGATTAAGATATGTCTGAGATAACTCAAACCACTAACTATATTTAAATAGTATAATATAGTAATAATAGATACTCTAAAATTCATTTTTAATATTAGGTGTTTGAATTTAAAGACAATGAGTACCTTTAAATATCATTTTGGAAGGGGATGTGAAATTCATGAATAAATGAATATTGATCCCATGACTCATTGTCCATTTTTAAATAGTTGATCATGTGCGGATGGTAGATTATAATCTTACACTACCACAAAACATATCACATGTGCATGATGTGTTATATCTATAACTTTTGAGTAATTATACAACTAATCCCTAAAATGTATTAAAATCAATCGTTTTATTGATAGAAGATTATCTCTCTAATATGAAACATCAATTTCAGATTAGAAATCATTGAATATGTGATTATGTAATGTGAATGAGAAAATGTTATTGGATGTCTTGATTGATCATCTATTTAAGTTAATATGTTGATAAATTTTCATCCATATTATATGGAAAATTATTATATTTATTTTTATTCAATCCATTATGTTTCCATAAAATGTTAAAGAGGTATTCATATTTCTCATTATTTACAACTTTTACTATGTAGATTTGAATTATTGGGGAATAATGGTAGAGTGAATAGTTTAAAGGAAATATAACAATATAATATATTTTATTGAAAAGGGACATTGACAATTTTAATTTAATAATGATTTATTGTATATTGGGGTTTTTGATATGTTTGTACATTTTCGTTAGTCCAAAAATTAAAAAATGAAACGTCGAACCACATGCCATCAATCCATATTAAAGAGGTGGTAGGACAAATCAGTTGAAATTTCATGGAAAATTATAGATAGGGAAGTGCATTGTTCAACCATATCCTATGATTGATTTACATGGGATAGTATGGGAATGAATTGTCCACAAGAGAATTATAATTTCATTCATAGGAGTTGACATTGGATCATGAGTATATGAATAACTCATGGGATATGTTTGTGTGAGTTAATATAGGAGCCAAGCCTAGTGACAAGATTGAGGTACTAATTCCACATATTGTATTATTATGGGGATGATGACGTACTTTAACTATAATGTGGGATAAATGAGGTCCATTTATTTTTTCCATATTAAAAACATATGGGTTCATCTATTATATTCCACAAGTCATGTCTTCAAGATTTTGTCACTGAATTATTCTACACATCACCAGAATAACTATTTTAATAAAAATTTATTTTTCGTGTTTTTTTGATGATCCACATGTTTGTTATGTGAATGATAGTATATATCTCTATATATAATATAGATCCACCATATAAACAAAATGAAACATACCACATGATATAGTCTGTAACATCCATGATTTAGTTGTAAGAGTAAACCTTACTACTAAAAACATTAACACTATGTGACGACATGACAAAACTCTACTTGAAGAAAAACTCTTAAATGAGCACAATCCGATATTGGTTCAACCACATGAATAAAATTTCTATGTGTAGAAGATAACCCATTACAAATGGTTATAAACAAGACTACTTCATGAAATGAAGGCAATTATTTTTCTGCATGGGTTTTTTACCAGAATCAATGCATCCAAAAACGGGTGGAATTATTTTCAAAATATAAGAAAGAAATATTTCTAACATGGAGATAAATATTCCTATAAAAAAAATATTTTGTAGATAAAATAATGTTTTTTTAAAAATTCATTATTGGTGAATGTTCTTAGCAAAAAGGATACCCAAACAATCAATAACTACCCAATGTGATAAATATGAAGCATCCCATTTTCTCACCAATAAATAAAACTATTAAGTTGAAATAAACATCCCAGACTAACTATACTACCTTTCATATTCATGAATTACAAAAACCATGGTATACAAATCCTTAATGGAGAATTCAGTGTGTGAGAAAAACACGCTCTGTGGGATCCATACGAATTTTTTGATAACAAGTCCCTATCCCAAATCATGATATACACAATTGAAGAAAACATAGAATGATAATAAAGTATTAAAATTCATAAAAAACTATGGAAAATTAATTTCCCCTTTAAATATTTTTACATGAAAGCTAGATACAAAAGTATCCAAGAAAATTATAAATAAACGATTTTCCTTTATGAAGGAATAATTTATGTATCATTTCAAATGAAAAAAATGACCATAAATTATTAATAACATCCCTAGATTAATATAGGTCATAACTATCATTTACACAGATACCCTAATGATCAATTAGATTTTAATTACTCTGATTATCATCTGTTTTATTTTTATAAATTAATTAGGACAATTCATAAACTGAGCACTATGATATCATGAAATTATATGGTCCGGTGTGCCGATAATGATACGGTAAAAATGGTATGATTTTAATAAATAACATGGAAGGATTATTTTTTAATAGTAATAACTTCTATACGGGATCTCGGTTCACAATTTTGAGGTCACTATTGTGTTTAGATCCGTGAAATTAACATAAGTAGGGCATGGCATCGGCTGACACATGTCAAATGTGAATGATGGAAATTAGATGTAACCATCATTATATATTTTAATATAAATATTTTATTTTTTGATGCATTGGTTTCTTTTAAATTAATTCCTACTGTCAGGAATCCAGGGATATCACCATAACTCTATAAATCCCACTAAGTCAATGTGTAGGATGCCTCTCTGATAAGCAATGAATAACTTTGGAGGATCATGGAATGATAACGACCTGGAACCCCTTTCATCATCAACAACTAATCCGACATCAAGCTATGGTGTCAATCTCTCTTTTCTTTCTTTCCCTTTTTATATTCAAATGACAAAATTGGAAGAAGACACGAATAGTTTGCTCTATGGTTCGATCGTTATTGCGGGAGAGATAATTATCATGGGTTTAATGGGGATTAAACCTTTGTGATTTTTCTTATATTTTATTTGTGATAGTTCTAACCAGAATGGATAAAATCTGATATGAACAGCGATAAGATATGGTCATGGGGTATTCATGTTCCTTATCACTCTATCATAATCTCTTTTACTTTTCCCATTTTCTTTTACTTATCATTTCACTATAAAACCATTTTCAAATCAAACTGATCCCACGATGGTGCAATGAGGTAAAAGTAAAATGTGGCGGCGACACCAGTCATTTCATGTGGAACATGAAAATGAAAAATTACTAGCCTTGCAGCTGATGGTGGAAGTTGTACCGGCTTGGTAGGGGTGGCCATGCTAGGAATCCTCAGCAAGATCGCTCACCCTCAGGGGAAGCTAACGATGGTGACAAGATGTGGTCCAGGGAGAACCGTGTTGAAGAGGGGGCTTGTTAAGTTACATGATTTGGATGGCGGACAGGGTCATCTGATAGAGGCCACAATGGGAGCAGTTCGTATGCAACACAGAGTCATTTCAGATAGAGTTTCCTGTGGCGTTGGAGGCCACGAGACCAGGTAGAGTAGTCAGACATTTCGCATGAAAAATTTCCTGACACCATGTTGACCAGATGAGATAGTTGTCCATGAGGCTGGGCAACCACATGGACCATAGTGACACGACTAGGGTGGGTGGAATCTAGTAGAGCATTTTTGGCATGCACGACATGGGCAGGGATGGAGAACCAGGATGATTATGTGGCCCAACAGGGTGGACTGCACTAACCATCGAGATGATGTTTAGCGGCCCAAAGGGCTACTTCATGACCATTCAGTCAGGCCAGTTGGGGCCGAAAAAGACATACTAGGTCAGTTCTGGTCGGTTAAACCCATATTAGTCAGATCAAACCCGAACCGGACATGACCCCTTTTTCTAAATTGACAACATTTTTCAAACAGGAGGATCAGTTTTCATGATATCTATTGCATTGGCACCCCTGATATGATAAGGTCAATTTAAAATAATATATGTTAGTTTTTGTAGATGTTGGAATAAGGCCTAATGGTATGAGGAGTAAGTACTCCTAGAACAAGCATATTGTGACCAGAATCCTACTACTGGATCTGACTATGTGATCATGGTGTCTATGCGATCATTGGGACTATGGGATCTTAGAGACTATGTGACATGGAGGATGCATGAACTATCGACTCTTTGTCTACCATCAACTCTCTATGCACAATAAACTCCCTGAGAAGCATCACAACTCTGAGTTCCATAGACTCTCCTTGTACTATTGATTCTTTGTGCTCCATAGACACTTTGTGCACCATCGATGCTACATCTGACATCAATGCATTGTGCACCATCGACACTTATAATATAAAGGATATAGATAGATCTGGAGACTACATCTGTAAATCTATCTCTTCGTGCATTATACTTTTGCCAATATGGGATTATCTTTTTGGATGTATTTTATGTATGTTCCATTATGGTATACTTTGTTAATTATTTAGGTCATTACCTTGTGGTATATACATGGTGTATTTCTTATTAGGTTCCTTTGTGGTTTTAGGTTGTCCTACTTAGTATTGTTTTACTCACCCCTACATGGGTTTTTCCCACACTTATCGTGTCTTGTGCTGAAGACCAATTCTTTAATAGAGTCCTTGGTGTACTAGGGACATGTGGTGCTTAGAGAGAGGCCTGACAGACGTGGTGTGCATCATCGACTTCAGAAATTTATTTCAATATCGACCCTTCAGGTAGGTTTTTCTGTGTACTAATTTCTGGACCGTGTTCTTTCCCTTTTTCATTGGTCTTGTATTATATCCCCATTTTCTTTCTAGTTTTTTACTATTACACTGTGTGAGTATTTTAGGAGTTTCCATTAATGTTTAACTGAGTGTTTTTAATTCGGAATTTTTTCTTGGAGAAATGTCCATGTGTACAAGTACATTTGAATATGCCTCCCATTGGTGGGATATTCCGGCTCTTTGAAACATTATATCCCCTATCTTATTGGAGTTGGGATTGGGGTAGTCATTACATGGCCCCCGAGGGACAAGTTTTGAAAGAGTGGTATCACTGATGTTTGATTCTTCCGGATGAACCAAGAATATATGAGGATGGTTTTTGCAATAGTGTTAGGTGTTTTGAGTTTGGATTTCAAAACAAGGACTCCAGTGTAGGTGTGAAATCCAACAAATCCATTTTCGAGGACTCAAAATTTGGAGTTTTTCCTCGATACTGGAAAACACTAATTGTGGGGAAAATAAATGGTACATGAATCATATAAGATTGAGTGTGTTCTCATGTCCTTCTTATTTTAGTGCCATCTCACCAAGTATACTCCATTAATTGTGATATATCGTGATCAATTTTAGGATTCCTCCATACCATCCACCAGCCAATTTTCTGATGCGTGGTCATAAGGATGATCTACCTATTTATGAGGCATCAGTATATAAACCTTCACTAGATATAGAACCCGTTGGTGGTATACATGTGATACCACCATTCGAAGAGTAGTTATTACTAATAACACTATTGTTAGAAGATACATGCAGGTTGAGTGTGATGCAAGTGTTCTTGAGGCAGTGACCTCTCAGTTACAGGGGTGAGCCAAACCCCCAGGGGAATGAAGATTGGAAGGAGGCAGTTTTTGCGTGTCTTTGAACTATTGAGGAACCCTCTTGAACAGACTATAGTTTTAGCCATGAGTCTACTACCGGTATCATTGGTGTTGTGGTGGAGATTAGTGGTCTAGAAGAATAAGGATATGACTCTCTCTTAGAAAGACATTCGTAGAATCATCAGGGATGAGTTCTTTCTATTGATGTTTCGCCCACTGCCCATATATGAGCTACTGCATCTGTAGATGGGCAGTTAGAAAGTAGCAGAGTACTTGAAGATATTTATGGATATTTATCAATAATAAATGAATATAATTTGGGAGGCCTTATTTATGGAATGGAACTTCTATTAGGTGGTATTTTTGGAGATTAGATCATCCATTATTTCCCTTACCATTCTAACACATGTAGTGGTACTGGAGTGAGCTCTAATGGTAGTTAGATTTCTAGTGAAACAGACACCGGTAGTGAGAACTAGAAAACGGTGTTAGCTAGATAAATATATGGAAAAAGCTTTCTGATAGCTGAAATAGGTACCCAATAAGATTAGACAGTTCAGGGGATGAAATTATGACATTGGGTTAGTGGTGTGAGTCTCCCATATCAGTTTGAGCCAGTCGAAGGACACGTTGGGTTACTCAGGATACTCTTAGGGATATTTGATTAGAGAATTTCCTACCAGTCATAAAACCAATCATGATATGGTTGAGGGACCATTTTTTAATAGGCTAATGGAGGGACATAAATTACCTCAAGGAGAAAAATGTGGTGGAGGATCTATTTGAGAATAAGTAGGTGTGTGGAGGTTCAGGGTACTACATCCACAACCCCCCATGTGGTCAACCACGAGCTCTAGGATCTGGTGAATAGGGATTAGGCTAGCTTCAGCCGAGGGAGGATTATAACCCCAATTAACCATATATGATTATTGGTATGATATATTTATTTTCCCACATAGTTATTTTTTGGATAGACATAGGTTCCAATAATACTTTCTTACCATGACACTTTTTCTAGAAACATATATTCTAGTGGAACAGTTGAATCGATCTCTATGCTTAGAGACTCGTATGAGAAATGATTTTATGATCACACACTACTGAATATGGTGTTAACATACTCTTAGCAGAGATATTTTTGGTAGTGATCTCATGATGGAAGCATTGAGGCCTTACGAATTCATTATTATTGTGGATTGGCTATTGACAATTCATGCCCAGATTTACTGTTTTCGTCACCGAATGTGGTGTTCCCATAAGAAGGGGACCATTTTTGACTTTTCAGTTAAAAGTAAACCCATGAAACACTAGATGAACTCACATTTAGCAGAGCATAGACGCTCATACACAAGTTGGATAGTGTGACCCTTCGGGTTGTGGATTAGATGATTACTTAGTTTCCTACAGTGGTGGATGGATTTGAGGATTTATTTTCCAAAGATGTTCTTGGATTTACTCTAAATAGGGATGTGGGTTTATACATTAATCTGTACCATATGATGGAACATATATCTACACCTACATATCGGATGGCTCCTACAGAGCATCGTTATTTGAGGGAACAACTGGAGGACATGTAGAAGAAGGGCTTCGTGATACCCATTGTTTCAACATGGGATTCCCCGATATTGTTTTACAAAAAAGCATACAAGAGATTGATGTTATGTGTGGATTTATATCCCCTGAACAAGGTTACCTTAATAAATATGTATCATATTAGGGGGATTCATGACCTCTAAGATTAGATTTAGGTATCATGGTGCTTCTCAATGAAAAAAATCAAATATAGCTATCACCAAATTGGTGTAGGGGATGAGGACACCGTGAAGACAAATTTCAATTGTATGTATGACCACTATGAGTACATAGTAATTCTGTTGGGAATGATGAAATCCATGATAATTTTCATGGGAATCATTAATAGGATCATACAAACTTATATATACTGATTCATTGTGGTTTTCATTGATTAAATCCTAGTGTACTCAACATCCAAGGAGGAGCACATGATGCACTTGAGGATGGTTCATGACCCAGATAGCGAGAACCAAGTTTATGGGATTCTATCAATGTTCCAGCGATTAATTTAGTGATCCACATTGTAGGATATTAATTTTCAGATGCTGGGGTGGCAATATATCCACTGAAGATTGAGGTAGTAGTATCTTGGGAGACACCAAATAATATTACTGAGGTGTGGGGTTTCCTTAGGTTTTATGGGTAATATCAGAGGTTCATACCTGACGTTTCTAGAGTAGTCGAATCCTTGGAAGTTCTTATATGAAGGTTACAACATTTTTTTGTGGATAGAGAAGTGTTAGGATTGATTTTAGTCACTAAATAAGATATTGACATGTGATACAATCTGAAGATTACTAGAGGAGGGTGTTGAGTAGGTGTTGTTCTGTGATGCATCATGGACAGGGCTTAGTTGTGTCATGATCAATGTAATAGTGGTGATTAACTATCCTTCATGTTAGTTGGGGATTCATGAGTATAACTACATGATCCATGATCTGGAGTTGGTAGTGGTAGTCTTATAATTGATGATTTGGAGTCCCTAACTGATGGGAAAGCGTTTTACTATCTACTCTGAGCACAAGAGTTTCAAGTATATCTTCTATCCAAATGCTTTGAAAATGAGATAGAGGTGTTATCTAGAGCTCCTCAAGAACTATGACATAGAGATAGTCTTTAAACCTGTGAAGGGTGATGTCATGGTAGATACTCTTATCCATAGATCACGTTCACAACTACCAAATAAGGATATAGAGCAGTTATCCATGTTGTAGATATCCTTTATGGATAGAGATAAAGCATCTTATCTCTAATCGATGGTAGTTACCCCTCCACTCTTACAGTGAGTCGTGGAGGCACAACATAGACATACCGTCCCCATGATTTTATATGCTCAGATTTCAATCATCCATGAAAATGGTGGATATTCAAAAGGCGGGGAGCACATCATTCTTTTTAAAGGATGAAAGGTAGTGCCAACGATGTAGTAGGAGGAGGTATTGAGGGAGTTCCATACTTTCCCATTGATGGTAAATCTGGGAGTGGAAAAGATGTATATGTACCTATGACGTTAGTTCTATTAGATAGGGATGAAGAAGTTATTGGAATTGTTTGTTTCTAGATGCCTCATATGCAAGCAAGTGAAGGCTGAGCACTTCGATCCTGAGTGAATGACCCAACCACTTGAGGTGCCAGAGTGGAAGTGGGATGTTTTATATATGGGATTCATAAATATTTTACCACACATGTCAATGGGAGACGACAACACCTGGGATATTGGTGACTGGATCAAAAAGTGGGCCCACATCTTACTGATCTATGAGCAATGTTTAGTAGAGATCTTGGGATGCCTATATGTGTAGGAGATAGTATGGATTCACAGAGATCCATAAATGATCGTCTTAGATCATGATTCTAATTTCACATTCTGGTTATGCAAGGGATTACAAGAGAAATTTGGGACTCAGTTGTGCATGAGTATGGTGTTTCATTTCTTGCTAGATGGCCACATAGAGAGGACCATTCATGATCTGAGGTCATGCTTCATGATTGCATCCAAGCCTTTGTCTGTAGTTGGGGGGGACCACCTTCCTTTGGTGGAGTTTTCATATAATAATAGTTACCACTCAACAATTGGAATGGAACCGTTCAAGGCCTTCTATGGGTGATCATACCAGTCACCACTATGCTAGATAGACACAGGAGAGTCATCACACAAGGGTCCAGAGTTGGTACATGATACCACCGAAAAGGTGAAAATCATCTTGGAGTGGATGATGACATTATAGATATGACGAATCTGGTTTGATTATAGGAGGTGGAGGCCTATGGAGTTTTGTGAGAGATACCTTGTGTTATTTCAGGTCTCACCTTGAAAAAAATTACATATATTCGGTTGGGGTGACCAGTAATCTCAAAGATACATCAGACCAATTCAGATTCCATGTAGAGTTGTTGAGGTGGTGTACCTCCTAACACTTCCCCCAAAATTTCCCGATGTGCAATATGTCTTCCAAATGTCCTAGATGAGGTGGTACATACATGTTCCATTGTATGTCATCAACTGGGGTGAGCTGGACGTTGACGATGGGGAGAATTTTTCATAGTATCCAGTGGATATTGAGGATTGAAATGAGTAGATCATTCATCGGTGGTTGATTCCAATGGTGTTAATTCGGTAGAATCATAGGAATCACCAAAAAAGAACAAGTGAGAAGGAGTCTCATATTCATTCTCCAAACCATAATCATTTTGAGTATCATTTTTTGGCTTTCAAAGATTTAATTACATTTGGTTTGGAGAATATAATGACTCATATTATCTGTGGTTTTACTTTTATAAATCAATTGGTAATATTATGAGACCAAGCACTACGACAACATGAAATTTCAAGGCCCGATGTACCAAGAATGATACTATGAATAATATTACATTTTTAATAATTTGAATGGATGATCTATTATATAAATAATAATATCTTTCAAATGGGTTCCAGGATCTAAAATCAGAGAGCACTATTGTTTCTAGAGTAGGAATACTACCTTATGCAGGGCCGAACGTCGGCTGACATAGGTCTGCTGTGAATGATAAAAATGGGACTTAACTATCGTTAAAATATTTTAATAAAAATATTTAATTTTCTTCTGAAATTGTTTATTTTAGAATAATTACTATTTTCAGGAATTGAATGTTGTCAATATAACCCTCCAAACCCCTATTAGGAATGGATAAATTATCCTCTCTAACAATCAATGATGAACTCTAGTGGAGCAAGGATCCATGATGACATGAAACCCCGTTCATTTTCATTTACTTATCCAACCATGAGGTAGTGTGTAGAACTATTTATTATTTCATTAACCTTCCTAGATTCAAATGATGAAATCATACCAACCCATTAATAGGGTAATATGTGGTTGGATCATTCATTTGGGAGGAACAATTATCATGGGTTTCAATGTCATTAAATCATGGTGAGCTTTCTGCTATTGTTTATTCATGATCCAACTAACCTGAATGGATCAAGGATGAAACAAATGAGATCATGATCCATTATTTGGGTGTTAATTTGCATCATATACCCCTCTTTATTCTCTTGAAATATTCAATTGTTCTTTGTAATCTATTTTCACTATGAAACCCTATCCTAATCGAACATACCCTGAGATGGTGCATGGCTGCTGCCACACAAGGAAGATTTTGTAGGTGGTGGCTACGTTTAGTTCTGGTGGAGCATAGTAGGGAAAGGCTGCTGGTGTGGAAGTCAATGGTGGACATAGCACCATCCTTGTAGGGGTGACTGGGCTAGTCAGGTTGTGAAACTAATGACCCTTGGTAGGGAAGCTGATGACGGCGGTGAGATGGGGTCAAGGCGAGACCGCATCGGAATGGGGGGATCATGGCGGAATAGGATGTGGGCGATGACTAGGGGTTGCGGAGAAGTCAGTCGGGACGTTTCATAGAGTCACACTTGATGGAACCCCATAACAACACAGACAATAATACCAGGTGAAGAATGAAGGATTATCACTTGAAATGTGGTCTAGTGTTGTGTTGACCACGAGAATCGGTTGGCCATGCGGTCATGTGACCACATGGACTAGATGGATGCATCCAATTTATGCAATGTTTAAGAGTGAGATCCTAGTCCACATAACATGTGTCATCTAGAAGAACAATGCTACTCTTAAATCCCAATGGGATGGACCATGTATCCCAACATCCCATCCGATTGAGCGGGTTGGGGATGACCCATACAGATGCGGTCAAGTCATTCTAGTAGGCCCCGTCCAGGTCAGACCCAGACCAAAAAACTTCAAAAAAAAATTACCATATCATTCAAACAAGAGGTATGTTTGATAAGAAGTATGCAGAATTAGGACCCTTATAATGAGAAGGTCCATTTGATATACTATAACTGTGTTTTTCTGGACCTTATAATACAACCTAATAGCTCGAGTTGTAGGTCCTCTCATAATGAGGGTTCTATGAGTGGAATCATGTGGATGTTTAAGACTACGTAATATTCATGACTATGTGTTCATAGTGACTACGTGACATTGGGGATACATGGACCATCAATTCTCTCTGTTTGATTGATTCTCCATGTTACATCGACAATCCATGCAACATTAATGCTCCATGTGCCATTGAAGCTCCGTGTTTCATCGATCCCCCAGGAGCCATCAAAGCTCCATGTTCCATGGACACTTCATGAACCATGGACACTTAATACATCATCGACGCCCTATGATCCTTCGACACCCCAAGATCCATAATTAATCTAGGTTCCATCAACACTCCATGCACCATCAACGATTTATGAACAATCAATGCTCCATACTCCATCGACGCTTTGTGCTCCAACGATGTTGTGCATGCCGTCGACACTTATGGCGTCATGGAGACTAAGAGATATATGTACTACATCTGAAAATATATCTATAAATGATGTTTACTTATACTTATGTGAGATTACCATATTGAATATAATTATTATGTTTTTCTTTTTGGTATAATTGGTTCATTCCTTACTTCTTTCCTTTGTGGTATATACATGTCATATTCCATAGTAATTTACTTTTATGGTTTTGTGGAGACCTACTGAGTATTGTTTTACTTACCCTTGTACGGGTTATGCCCACACATGTCAATTTTATGAATTTTTTTGATGCTTTGACGAAGTATTTGGTTGACTAGGGCCAAGTGGTACTTAGAGAGAGGCCTGATAGAAGAGGTGTGCTTCAGCAATTTCAGATGGATGTTTTATACCTACCCGTTGGGAAGGGTTTTTTGTGGATTACATTCAGGTGATTGTAATTTCCCTTTTTTGGTTTGGCTATAATTCTAGCCCCTTTTACTTTCTTGTTTTGTACAGTTACATTGGGAGTGTATTTTAGTGTATTACATGCATGTTCACTAAGTGTTTTTAGTTCATAGTTTTTTCTTTGAGTCTTGTGCATGTGTATAGGTAGTTAGGAAGTTGAATCCCATTTTTAAGATATTCCTACATATTGCTAGTCGCAAACCCCTAGCCTATTGGAGGCAACATTGGGGATGTCACGGAAGGGGACCTGGGGGATAGGTCGTGACATAGAAAAATTGTGCACAATAATACCTTAGAATTTATTCCATTAATGTATAATGATGGAGGAACATTGCAGAATGTTAACAATATTATGGAGCTATGTTCAGATTCCTTGATGTAATGAATATATGATCCATGAATGGATGGTCACCACATAACCAGAACCCCCTTATGGAAACATGGACAAGGGCCAACAAAAAGTCACAAACTAGTTACCCATTTCCACCATGTTCCACATATGTCAACTATTTTTAGAATGGATTATCAAATTTAAAAATAAAATATCTACAAATCCAATTTACAACATTAATATTACATTGAAAACATACTTCACAAACTATGTTATAATTCATTAAATGTTTTTTTGTTTAATAAAATATGAGGAAATAATATATTTTATAAAAAATAGATTAATCATATGTGTAAAAAAATACAGGACCACACTGAAGATAATTTAAATATCCATTTAGTAAACCATGATCATTCATGCTTCATCTATCCTTGGATAGATATTTAACCATCGACCTCATATAATGGGTGCACACAAACCATAATGGGATCCACACAAAGAGTGAAATGAGAACACTATATTTATTGAGGGATGTCCTTAAAAATTTATTCCCTTATATTGTAATTTAGTCTATATAGGAAAAAAGTTAGAATAGATGATAAATATACTAATATTTCATCTTTTACAATCATTGCAGTATAAAAAACAATATATTAGTCCTCTAAGAGAAACATATATGACAAAAATTTATGGAGGGAGAGGTATCATGACACGATTAAGAGATAAAAAACATTCAATATTAAGATCCAATTCAATGAGATATGACAAAAAAATATTGGGATTTTTTTAAAAAACAATTGATTATGGACAACAGATTGACCGATAATTAAATCATCATAATAAGATGATGGTTAGTACCCATGAACAAATAGAGAAACCCTAGATTAGTATAAGGATTTTTTTAATAGAGTGATTTTCAATGAATTATGTGGTTTTATAGGTAAAAATACTAATTCTTACATGATTAGATTGACCCGTGTGGAATCCACTAGTTAAACGATGGATACCACTTTATAGTCAGTGGTTATTGGTAGTAATACTACAATTATTAATGTACCATAGGCTAGTTATTTGGTTTCTACTGAATGTATGGAACATTTATTTTAGGATCTTTGTTATATTATGATTCCACTAGTAGGTTCGTGGATTTATACAACCACTGATTTTCTAATTTTTATTTCTTTCCTCTGTAAAAACAGTTTCGGATTCCCTAACCCAAATAAGATCTAATATTAATTGAAATAATTAAATAAACATATTTAAAATGGTATACAAATTCTTGTATAGAGGAATTTTTCAATTCTCCCACCCATAGTATTTTATATAAATAGAATTTCATGTGGAAGTAGGATGCTCCGGAAAAATGTGAGTCCACTACTCCCCAAGTGATGACTAGGGAACTATTTTACTTGAGAATAATATATATTATTATGTAGAACTCTAACCTATGGAATTAAATTACTATGTATAACATTCCTATTCGAGGAAAAGATCATCGTTGGATATTTAAAAAATGAATCATCTTTCTCCAACTCAATAACCCCAATCCATAAAATGGAGTGGATCATAATGATACATCTTGAGTTAATAGTTTTTGTAAAACATAATTAATTGCTCTCAACTAAGCTACTAGTGACAACTGATATGAAATAAATAGAGCATGAATAGTGGCCTACAATTGACCAATATATCTCAATGCAAGAATTCCCTTTTACACTTGGATAATTTTTACCAACTATGTTGAATCATTAAAAACAATCAAGTCAGCAAAGGGAATGATAAATCGATGGCGTTGAATATCCACATAAATTTATTCTATATCAGATATTTGTAACAAAATCGGTTTATATCAAGATTAATTTTGATCATATCATGAATGATATATGGTACAATTAGAATAGATACACCAAGCTATATCCTACAAATTAGGTGACTTGAATGGGTGACCACAAAAAGCCTCACACAGAGAAATTCTGATCAATGTATTGTAATGATTATAATAAAAAAACTCTTCGAATTCAAGATTTATATCCTATGATACACTAAAAACTAAGATTCATGAATAAATAACAACCTGTACAATATCAATATAACACACCTTATGTATATCTATAAATGGAACATAATCTACACTCATTTTATCCTAATTCACTATCATCTTTTGGTAACTATTATAAAAACTATAGGTAAACATGGGTTCTTTATTAGAGATAATGAAATATCTACACCATGAAACATCACATTTTCTAGAACATAAACTTTACAAATATCTTAAAACATTATGGTATCCTTAGTCATAATGAAATGTTTTAATTTTAATAATTGATCAATAACCTCCCTAATATAATCCATTCCCATGGGAGTACCCTGTAATTTATCTATGAAGTACGCACCCACATCATTAAAATTCAATATTTTCTCTAGGAGGGTTTGCAGTAGAAAATAAGTATTTATTTGTTATTCTTTAATCTGATTGTAGGTGTATCAACAACACAAATTATCCAAAATATCATAATTCATACCAATCCACCAAAACAACACCTCATGTTATATTATATCATATTATTACTAGGATGAATTACCCATAGTGAATAATTAAAATAAGGTATCTCTGAGTTCATAATGGATAAAGGGGTGATGGACTAATTGCTGAAGTAATGAATTCCATCTGAGGTTAGAGATGAACAACTAATAGTAACCCATCATATAAGGATTCACTGATTCATCTAAAAATTCCATCCTACTATTAATCAGACAGAATATTTTAAATGATAGATGATGAAAACGAAACACTAGTCAGAACCATGCTAGAATCATCCTCCAATGAATCTTGATGTAATAGAGGGAAAATATTCATAATGATCCATTCCTTATTTCCATCTATGGAATTTCGAGTTGTAATAATCCTACTAAGCGAATCCATTAATAAATTTCACATCCCAAGTGTATTGTCTGTATCGATGATATGAATTTTAATGTACACGACCAATCAACACTTCATGAGGAATAATACCCTTTGAGAGATGATATAACTCAAAATATTATCATTAATAGATATTGAAAACCATTACCCAAATTGACAGTATCTCAATACCTTTAGTGAATTCCATAAAATGGTGATCTGAAAGTCATGAATATGATAATTCATCTCACTGTTCCAATAATAATGATATTTATAGAACAAAATATGATCATGATATATAAACACACACTGTGTCCCAACAAATGAGGTATTAGAAAAACCACTTCTCCCATTTTGATTCTAGAATGATTAGAATATAGGGTGATGTATGAAATTGAAAAATTAACTAAAAAAGTCTAGAAATTAAGAATCCTAATTTAATTTCCCCACATTCATAGTAAGTGTAGTCCATGGTAATTTCAGTTTGGGGATGTCCATAATGAACCTTCAAAAATATACAATAATACATATTAATATATAAATTAGGAAAAATTATATAGTTTATCACATGTCAATACAGTAATCAAATTTCTTTGGTTTCTGGAGAGTCAATGTTCTGTAATCAAACTCCCCTGTAATTTCACCTATATGATCCATAAATGTAATTTTTTCTATCTTTACAAAACAATTTGTCTCCTTCATATTCCCAAAATAACATTTAGATTGTAGTAATTGTCGTTCTCAAATAATGTATAAATAAAGATTTTATACATGAATAGATCAAGTATTTATAAATATAGTTTTATAATATTTGGTTTATCATATCTATAAACATTTTAGGAGGGATTTTTAGTCCCAAAGAGAACATATGATATTCATAGTGTCCATACCTACTCCTAAAAGTGTCTTTTGTAATATCTGATTCCATTAATCATGCCTGAGGATTTCACAACCCAATATTGATTTTGGTAATGCACATTACCCATGTGAACTGATTTATAAAGTATGTAATTTAGGGAAAATGATACATTTTTCAATATTTAACCAATTCACCATAGAATAGTCCACATGGAGATGATGAGAATGGTTATCCTTCATGTAAAATAGGATATAATCTACCTTGAAGACATTCTAGGGAGATCAAATCCTTTTTATAATAGGTAAAACATATTTATCATACATACCATCAAATAAATAACTATCATATGATAAGATGGTATAGATATTTTCTATTTATTAGAGACCATATTTTTGGATAACAATACCTCCCCTATTGTAGGTAGACCAGGGATGGCGTCAGGAAGAACATCTATTGTAGTAGCCCCAATTTTAGTTATGATTCCATTATATATATGTTAGATTATATACTTATTAGGTTATGTTTTGGAAGATTAGAGAGGATCTATCATGTTTTGGTGCTAATTATAGGGGTTTATGGGTTTTATATGATAATTATAAACCGTGTTCCACCTCCATGAAATAGTATAACATGTTTTATGATCCACTGGGAAAGGGAAAAACATTTTAAAACCATCATTATTCCCTTAGGAAACCATGCAAATTTTAACATAGAGAATTTAATGGTTGGTGTATGGTCTTTTTAATCATTAAATCCAACCATGTGGGGTGGGATTTAATATGATATTATCACCGTAATGTTTGTGCAATGCTTTAATAGTTTTCCGACCAAAACCGGGTGGAAATATAGATTTTATAGAAGAATATCAATGGATAGAGTACAGATTGAAAAACCATGAAACATAACCATTTGGTTTTCTTTTAATTACCTAAATATTTTGGTTTATATCAAAATTATTTTCCTAAAAACTCATTAATCATTTAATCATCCAAGGTTTCTATTTTTTAATCAAAAATCACCTTTTGTGATTCCCTTAAATATGGAGACAAAATTTATCAAATCAAAATAATTTTAGATTTTAATTCATCTTGAAGACATTTTCTATCTCTTTCCTATTTAATATACTCTTCCCCTATCACCCAAAACCAATGGTATATTTATTTATTTATATATGTAAGTAATATGATTCCAAATATTATTAGAAATTATTAAAACTATTAAAGGGAAGGTTTTGTGAACATGGATATATAATTTTTTACTATCATTATTAATTTTTTATGTTCAATTTGATGTATGTTTCTTTTATCCCATCTAAATCATTCTAAAACACGATGGAATAATTTTTTATATTATTTTTCATGTAATAATTTTAAAATCCATGTGTCAAATTTAATGGAAAACCCATTCAGTTAAAGATTTTCAAATTTTTAGAAATTGAATGATTTTAAGAATACCTATTTTATTATTATTTTAAAATGAATGATTTAAATTTATTTCATGGTATTAATGTCCATAAGGTGGTTGATAATTTTTTTCAAGAAATATTTTGTTCTATGTGAAATGGATTGGAATGTATTTTGGAATAAATGGTTGGTGGGAGTTCATTTAAAAATGTTACCCTAAGGAAGGGGCAAGTATTAGTGGTTCCCGGTGATATTTTTCACCTTTCAACGTGTTTGTTAACTATATAGAGTTTGATAAAGTGTATTAGACAATCAATTTTCTTGAATGTTTCTTTGGGAGAGAAACCATGAGAAATGATATTCCAAATTATGATAAAATATATAATTCTTTCTTTCAAACATCTAATCATTTTAATATAATTTGATTAAAATAATTTAATTAAAATATATTATTATAAATGTTCTAATTAGTTATTATAATTTTTTTCATTATGAAGTCTTTATTAGATAATACTATGTTTGTAATGGGCCTCTTATTGGAACATTGGTTAAATTCAATATGTAAACTATAGATACATGGGAAAGGTTATGGTATTTTACATCTCTTGTAATGATTCTTGATAACTTAGGCATGGGTTGTGGATTTTTAGAGTATATCTATATCGATGGTATTTTTTTGAATTTACATTGTTATCCCATTTATATTGTTAGATGTGTATCATGTTTCCATTATCACTCAGATATTTTAAGTTGTTTTATTTGTATATGAGATTATACAGTTTTTTATGGATAATATTGTTTTCATCATTTTTATTATTCAGTTTTGATAAGTTATTTTAAATTTAAATGTAAAATCATCCCCAATATTCATTGAATCACTTGACATTTATTTCAATTCTTTGTGGTATTTGGGATTTCAACTATGGTTTTTGATACCCTCTTCAATTATCAACAAAAATTTGGAGGGGAAATTTGGTTAGGATGGTATCAGGTTTATTTAATCCTTCAGTTTGAGGAATTACTAGTTTTCTCATCCATCAAGATGGAAATGGTGTTACTTTTTTAGGTCTACTATTGGAGTCAACAAATGAAGCATTTTTTGAGGAAGCCCTATGACTAAAAATTATTTCTAATTTTTTTCAATAATCATATAGACTACATAGAAATGTTATATTATCAAATAGTGATTGAAATTGATATTTTAGGGAATCTAGATGGATGAAGTGTGATTATCACCATTGAACATAAGTGATCAAAAATGCAAGTAATAAGTGGAAGAGGCACATTTTCATCCAATGTAGTGTTAGTAAATTTGCCTCCACAACCCAAGAGTAATCCTAACATTTTTTATGGTTTTAATTTGAGAAATACATGTCTTATTTTAAGTACCACCCATAACATGTCACAACATCTATTAGATGGGATACATCTAGCATTACTATAATATCACTCAAAATACTAGTGAGGTAAATACATAACATGTTTCTGATACATCCTATTCTTCAAGAGGGAGATAAAATCATTATAAATTTCATTCATATAACCATATTATTCAATGTGACTTTCGTAACACCACAAATCCTTTTAAAAAAAATATCAATCATGAAATAAAGAGTAAGGTACAATGACTGTGAAACTGTATAGGTTAAAGATGGATGTGAAGGATGATAAATCTTGTCCTTCGATCGTACGAGGTATGATTCTTGTGAATTATACCCTTATCAATATCTTTTTTTACATGGGTGTGTCCATGTATTGTATTTATTTTTTATTTACCTTTTTTGGAAGTTTTTTGATATAAAAAAACGTATTTTAAAAATATAAAATCATTTTTTAATGGGTGTCTTGATAATTTATGAGTACCGAAATTATGATTACCATCAATGGGGGAAGATTCATCATGGGACTACATTAACCTTGAGATATAAATCTTTTACATGATATTGGGAACAGAATTATCAAATCATTTTAAGGCACCTATCATTTTTTATGAATGAAAAGTGAGTTTCACATCATCTAACGGTGTTATGAAGCTCTTTTTTTGGAAAATGGAATGAAAATTCATCAATAGTAGGACCATTGGTACTTGTTCTTGGAACTATCACATATTATTTGTTCGTTTTTACTTTTTCATCAGTATATAGTATTGAATATAATGAGTTTCCTACTAAAATATATCATTTTGTTGATGTTTTTCAATAAAACATATTGTGGTTACCACCTATAATATAAGGGAATATTGAAATTTAAATACAATCGTGGAGAATTAGTATCTCAATTCGGTCCTATTGGATATATCCAATAGAATTTAGGGAATTGAACATCCAACTAAATGATATGAAAAGAATATAAATTATACAATCAAGAACATACATGTGGGAAAACATAATCTTTTTGTAAATAAGGATGACATGAATCTTAATAGTTGTGTTTGTTATGGTAAGCAAAAAAATTTAAAACTAAAAAACAATATTTTGTGACATGAATAAATGACTGATTTGATCAATTGTGGGGAGACAAATGGTTTTCTAAAATTGAATTACATTTAGTGTAACACCAACTGAGTTTTATGAATGAGGTGTTCTGAGAACATCTATTTATAGACATTATTCACATTATGAATAAATTTTATTCCTTTTGGTCTAATGAATTCACCAATAGTGTATATGAAATTAACAAATCAAATCATCCGGAGGTTTCTTGATCCATTTTTAGTGTTTTTTTCATGATATACTAGGGTATTATAAAACTAAATATGATTGTGAGAAACACATTGATATAGTTTAAAGCATTTTATAAGATATTTGAATTTATTTTAAACATTACAAATGTTATTTATCTATAAAATAGGTCTATGTATGGGTTAGGTCATCTGTTAAAAAGGAGCTACTTTGGAACCTGAAATGATAAACAATCTTATCTAATAGAAACCACCAAGGGATGTTTCTATGATATGGAATTTCTTAGTCTTTTTATGATGATAAATATTTTTTGTTGATAAATTTTCATGACCTTCCTTAATAATTATGGATATAGCAAGGAAATTTCATACATTACAATGGTGTATTGATTGAAATTTTTTTTTCCATGAACATAAAGTGCACATTACATTAGCACCTATCCAAACATTTCCAGGTTCGTGAAATGTATACATTTTTTATTTTTATGCATGATGATCGGGGGTTTGATGTGTTCTCATCTAATGATATAACATCATACATTGTGGATCATGACAGTTACAAGTGATTGATAAAATACCTCCACAAACATGATTTAGAACTATTTGTCAATTTTTGATTTAAATACACGATGAAATAATCTCTATGTTGATAATTTTATTATGATTACAGATCATAATATCTGAGATGAAATTCTATCTCAATGATACATATACACATGAAACAAAATATTGACATTATATCTTTTGTTGTCTAACTTAAATTGGATGTATAAAACTAGTAAGCTAAATTTATTAGTTGATTCATTGTGTAAAAAGTCATCTAACTTCTATTCTTAAGATTATTTAGATTAGTGGAATCAAATTTTTGTTATACAAGAAAAGTATCTATATTGTGGTGTGAAAGGTAGCATTGTAGTCTTCATTCTAGTCAAATTTTTCCCATGATTTAGTTATGCAGTTATGGGAGATTCAAAAAAAATTATAATGTCTTACCAGGAGGTGAAAACTAATTTGTGGGGATATAATTAAGGGATGCATGATTGATATGGGATCGCTTCTATAATTCACGGATAATATTTTGATTCAACTATATTTTCATGAACAAAAGATAAATAACTACAACTACTTTAAATTTCTTATCCAACTTCATAAGAAAAAGATATACAAGACAATAAGAACAAAATTTTGGTGGAACGTAATGAAGAGAAAATATAAGTTGTTTGTCCCAATATGCGTCATCAACCAGTAGGATAAGGAATAAAACCAATGAAAATCTTGTATATTTCATTCTTAGATATTAAAATTTCTAAAATAAATGAAATTACCATGTATTTTGGGAAATGTTTTCCAAAATGGGTTGGATACCCTACACCATATTGTTTATTATGGACTTGCTCAGAAATTAATCCCACTTAATCCTTATTAATAATTCCAATATGGTGGATAAATTTTCAAAATTCAACAATTATGGAATTATAAGGATGCATGGGGTTCTTTTTCAACAATGATTGATCGGAATCCCAGATTTACATCAAATTTTTGGAAATAATTATATAAAGTAACTGAAACTAAATTAACTAGGTGTACATCATATGAATTGAAAGTCTAAGAGGATGATCCAAATATTGGATGAGAATTTTTGGGCTTGTGTGATGGATTTTGGGGGCTCATGGGATGATCACATTATTTTAGTACAGTTATAAAAATTAATACTTATTGAGATGTGGTACATGTAGATCCATTCAAATAATTTTATGGTTTTCCATGTCCTTTACGGCTTTATTGGGTTGAAATAGTTTACATATCACATTTCAAGACATATTATTGGTGGTGCGAAAATCGAGAATATTTAGATGATTATAAATAGAATATAAAAAGTGAATGTCTATCAGAAATAATATATGGATCACTATATTCATCTATTATCATTTTAGGTAGTTGATAATGTTTTTTTATGAATTCCTTTTTTGAGTGGACATCATCATTTAGGTATAAAATAAATGATGTATAATTGGTACATCAATCATTATGAGACCCATGAATTTATGGGAGATGTGGAATATTAGTTAGAACAAAATAAAAGGTTAAAATTGGTTCACAATTTGTTTCATATTTCCTAACTAAAGAAACACCATCCTGATCCTAACCAAGTCATTCGATGGGATCAATTTGATTTTGGAATTAATGCTACTCTGATTTATTTCCCTATAAGAAATATGTATATGTAAGAAATGTAATTAAATTAGAAAATAAATGTATTATTATGGGTTTTATTAGTTAATTCTCAGATTCAGTTAGTGATATGGGAGATTGAAAAGAAAATTTTAGAGTAATGGTTTTATCTTCATTAGAAAAACTCTAGGATCTTTTTTCATAGGGACAAAAAGATAAATGGTGGGGGAATTTATCACTAATTGTTTTTGGTAATTTATTACAATTTTATGTATTTGGAGCATCTATAATTTTTTTATTATATTTTGAGAGGTATTGGTAGGTTTTTAAATGTTTTAGAGGATTGAAGAGGGGTTTATTGTGTGTTCACTATTAGTAATAACATTACACCACATCCATGAAATTGTAAAAAGTGTTTTGGTTTCAGTAGAAGGAATAGAGTCGGTGCATTTTTTCAAATTGCGTGACTGTATAGGGGAAAATATGTAATGAAAAAACTAGATAAAATAATGGTTGGTGCAAAATTTTTATAAAAATGTAATCCAACCATTTATTGAGTTGGAAGACAATAATATGCTAGAATTTTTGGCACATGGTTCGAAAAAACATGTGTCCCATACCATTTAACTACCTAAAATGTCTAGTGACATCTGTAAAGTTAGTTCAGAATATGAAAAATCATGTGAATTGGTGTGCATATAGTTAAATTTATTGATTTAATATGATAAAAGGTCTAGAACCTTCATTACTCCACTAATATCCCATAGACTCAAAATCATGTTTATACCAATTCTCATTTAGTGTTTCCATTCAATCCGACGATATCATTTATTGAATAAATGTCTATTGGAATCATGATTTTTTAGTAAATTACTGAGCCCTTATATTCATCATATTTTTACTCGTATCCTCTCTCCCTAAACCATGGGTGTAGTATGTTATGGATAGATTTATGTAGAATGATGAGAAACATGTTAAGATTTTGTAAAATCATTTAAAGGGAAGGTGTTGTGTCCCTAGATCTTGAATAGAACAGTTTCATTAATTGTTTCACCATATTAAGAGAGGTATGTGGGTTCTCACTCATCTCCATGGGTCTAGAACATGGTATATTTTTTTAATTAAATTAATTTTAATGAAATTATAGTTAAATACTAATGTGAAACGAGAAGGGAATCCATTTTTATTATGCCTATTGAAATTATGTGAAATTCGATGATTTTTTAAAATTTACCTATAATTATAATTTTTATATAAGGGTTTTAAAATTGAGCTATGATTTTTAGGTACACATGGTTTTTTTCAAAATTTATAATGAATGAATTAGTTTTATATTAAATGGATTACCATGGTTTTGTGTATACATTGTATACATGAGTTCATTGGTAGATGTGGCCCTCAAGAAGGGGTGTGTGTCATTGGAACCTAATTTTTGGTCACCATGTGATGACATGGTGGATAAATAGAAGAAGAAGTATGAAAATGATACTATCAGTTGGAATGGATATGTGGGTGTGGTTTTTTGGGTGTGAAAACAATATAATGTGTATGCCTAATTATTAGAAATCAATTAAATCCTGGTTTATTATATTCCATGAAACTTATTATGGATTTTATATAAACTATTTAAACATTTATATTGAAAAAATTATATAAATTTCAAAATTTGTTTAATCGCAAATACTGTTATTTAGTAATTCATTGTGTAAATCCTACCATGATAATACCCACACCCTTTTTGGGAACCTTGGCGAGTTTCAAGATGTTATCAATAAGAAAAAAGGAAAGTAGAAGGTATACTACTTCACTATAAATTCATCTTTATACTATGGATTTGGTATATTTAGTTGGATATTTTAATTGTATTGATGTTGTATTTTTATCAAGTTATAACATTGTTATTTATTTGGATTTCCATGTTTTTATTGACCAACAAATATGTTTAGTTGGCACATATTTATATTTTTATGTGTAAAAAAGTTATTTTATTAATGAATAGAAAATCATCACCCAATATTTTTTGAATCCCTTGTAATTTATTTCTAGTATTTTCTGTTTTGGGAATGTTATATATGGAATGAAACACCCCCGTAAATTCTGAAAAAAAAGTGTATGGGTGATGTGTTACATGAAAAATGACCCAAACATCCAAAAAAAGATCGGCATGATGAGAAACATCATCAGGCCCTACAACAATAGAATAAAATAAACTCTAAATAAATATATTGGAAATTTTTTCACAACCAAAGAATGGGACCCAGGCCCTTTGAAATCACTTAATGCTCCCATTAGTTGTAGGTAATAAAACACTACTATGATAAAAATTAATCTATTCAAGTTCAGGAACAAGACAATTTTTCATGATGATAATGGTTTAAATAAATAGATCATGAAACAAAACTCCCCAAAATAACTCAACATCAGATATCAAAAGATAACATGAATGGAAACCCCTTTTATTTTACCATTCCATGATTCTTTTCTAGATGCCCCATAACAAAAATTATCGACATTTTAAGAATCAAACCATCCATGTAATAGAATGATATTATAGAGTTTTGGGAATATATATCAAATAGAAATGATACTATATAATATGAAACCAAAATATTAACTCTTATTGTATCTATGAACAAATAGATATCCACTAGAAAATCATATTTTTTGAGAATTTAATCACTTTTGGGGGAGTTAAGATAGAAGCAATTAAAAATAACTCTTCTAACAATGCCACATTGGAATTATGAGCTGATGATCCTAGAAAACATTGATTCATACATAGATCTTGGAAGGATACCTATATATTTCTATGTCAATCACATGGACTGCATTTATTCAAATTTAAAGTGGAAAATCATCAGGTGTTCCTTTCCATGCCACATTGGTAAAATGTTATGGATATAATAATTGTTTTTAATGATTGATTATGTTATTACTTCTAGTAAGAACTACCTTAACCATCCTTGTGACAATAATTCCACATCATCCTCATCTTATGTGTGTTAGTGGAACATATTCTATGTGGAAGGGAATACCCAAAAAACCATTTTATTCCCTCTATGTGAGTCCCTATCATCATATAGACATTTACCACATCGAAAAAAGTGGAGAGATTAAGCCTATATACAATTAATCAGATTTTTGGTCATATGATTTATATTTATTTCTTATCCTTCATCTTATTATTCGTCACACCTTAAAAAGAAAAAATGAACCGGCTTAGAAAAAAGGCCACCACATTTTGTCCCCAAATTCTCTCCCTACTAAAATGAGAGAAACTCTGTAGACATATCTATAATAAAGGACTATGTGAATATCTATTGAAAGAATTGGTTTTTTGGGAAACCCCATTTCAATACCATATATTTATTCACCTAAAATATAGATCCACACCATATATTTCATGATTCCTCAATGGTAAAATTCACACATTTAACTAGGTCCAATTAATCCTTAAATATTAAATCAAACACCCATTCAATTTTTTTCATACTATTCTCCATCACTAGATGGTCATTATTATACCTAAAATAAAAAGGATTTTGGTGTGTGAACTCTTTCACATGATCCTTATCTCCTCAATATTCTAGTTATTCTTTTACTACTTTGTAATAAATTAGTGGTTCATTATGTTATTCATCACAATATTCTCACTTGATGGACACAATAAGATTTAGATCTAGTAAAGGATTCCCAAGTCGAAAATATCTACCCCAACCTAATAAGTAATAAATGTAAAATTTCATAGGGGAATGATTATAAATTACACAAATAAAATGAAATAAATAGATAAAAAATAGCATCATTTTAGATATAATGGAACATAATTGAAAACTGATGTCTAGATCAAGACCCAACACATGAGACACATCCAAACATCAAAATGTGGCATAATTATCAATATTGTGGGTGATTTATGATAAATCAATTAAAATATACACCATATGTTATGGATATATAATCTATTATCTACCAAAATCCAAATATTTAGCACTACCATGATATGATAGAAAATAATCATGACCTGAATAACATAACCCATAAAACTACTCTACAAACTGTATTATAATATGCACCAAGGGGGATTATAAATCCCCAAAAGTCGCCCACTAACCCCAAATAATGTAATATAATCATGATAAAATTATTATCTTATTATGAAATTTGATACATCATCTAAATATATAGGAAGTTAACTATAAAATATATAACCAATTCACAAAACAATGAAAACTATAAATAATCAAAGGTACATGTCCCAATAAAACATGGTAAACCCAAGCACTCAATATCTACCCAATGTGATACATCTGAAACATACCATTATCTCACCTCTAGATACATATTCCCACCATAAATAATCCTCATCACCGCATTACATCCCATTTACCTTTCACAAATCAAAAAAATGATTAAAATCACCAATTTTTGTTTGCAGGGTGCAATCTAAAGTGGCTCAGTTAGATCCCAACCAAGTGTTCCATAACAAATCTATATCAACCAATCCCGATATTAAATATTTACAAAAAAAATTAATAATAAGGTAGTTTTCACATTCAAATCCTTACTATAGTATAGAAATTCCCTATTTATAGATTATTTATAAATTCTTCACAATAATGAATCAAACAACTTATAAAAAACAATTTTACATTGTTCAACTATATAATAATATATCACATAAAATCTATACAATTAATTGTCATGAATTATGGATATCACCATTAGATTTAAATATGATATGGTTTTATTGGACACATGTACATCAATAATTAATCAAAATATAGTGTGAACATCATGTCCCTATAGCCAATTATTCATCGATCATGGGGTGGGGAAACATCCATGAAAGTAAACACTTTTATGAAATCAATATCAATTTATTAGATCTGATGAATCTACTGTATAGGAATTAATGAACCCCCCAATAACTGAAACACCATATGAAAACAATGAAATTTATCCACACTATACCCCCACATAAGAATCCATGCCACTGAATAATATATCATTATAATTATATCTTATAAATCATTTTTTAAATCTAATACGATTCTCTATTCATCAATCATAAGATTGGGAATAAACCACCATCCTTGTAATTGGGTCTCACAACAACCACAATAAGATCTGTTTTACGAAATGAAATGGAAAAACAATGAAATTATTATGAGTCCCTAAAAAATAATTTCCATATATTATAGTTGTCCTTCAATAAGAAAAAGGTTGTTGTTTAATAAAGAGGAACACACATTTCCAATGTCATATTCACTACAAAACCAAAAACATGACTTATATACTATTGTTTCCAAAAATAAGATGAATATATAATGGTTTGATATGGAATATAAAATGATCAATTTATTAAAATAATACATCTTATAATTATTTCCAATTCAATGATAAAAAAATTTATTGTGAGGTATTTAATCAAACAGTCATTAGAAGAACATTCTATTAATGAGAGAACGTTTATCTATGAAATGTTAGATAAGTGAACAGAAGAAAAAATAAGAACTTCCATGGTTATTAAAATATATTTTAGTGTCAATGATGGTGATTATATATGATATAAATATTTTTTAGACAAAAAATACTAATAATAATTTAATTATTTTGGTCAATCCTAAGGCCACATTATACCTGGTTGTTTATGGTAGAAACCATATACCACTGAAAAGTCCATCTAGTAGACCAGTAGGTTTCCAATAGTAGTTCAGTGGAGTTACTATTAGAAATCCATTTTGGAAGGATTCCATCGATTGGTTGGTGGATCATAGTTTCTAGTTGATAGTCCTATGGAGCCATTATTTTTCACTGCGATCTCAAAAAAAAAATAAGAACACCCAATTATTGTTTTTCAATCCATCAAACAAGATAAAAAAACTTGGAAATAGTCATAACGACTTGATAATGTGCTAATACTTGATGGTATGGAAGGATTGTACTAATAATAGATCAATAGCATTTATACATTAGATCGACTACATGATTATGTGTTATAATTCATTATAGAAACTCCTACTATTATAATAACTGACGGTCAACCATAATCATGAACTTTTGAATGATGATCTAGAAGGAATTACTTTTATGATTACCAACATCAAGTGTCCAAATATTTGATGGAATGACCACCTGAGGAATGGATTAATATCCTCAGTCCTTCTCTAACACATTATATATCATGTATTGGGGTGATTTTTACAGAACACATGAATGAAATTTTGTGATTAATTAAAGGAAATTGGGTATTTTTCTTCATGAAATGAATAATATGGGTCCTGAATATTTATATATGGTGTGGAAACTAATGGGATTAAATTATCCATGTGCGACCCTAACATAACTGTGGGAATAAAATGAATTTTTGATATTTATAGTTGAAATTTTTACTAGTTATCATTATAATGTTAATATCATGCTTTCAAGAGAGACTATTAAAATGTAATTGAGTATATATATATATATATCAATGTAAAATATATGGGATGTGTTAATTATTCAGTGAATTAATTTTGAATGAATATTCTATCAAATATTTTATGTTTTGTTTGATATATAAATATACATATTACTTCCACTTTACTGTTTGTGAATTTCATTACATGATGAAAAATATTGTGTATATGTGCATGAAGATATCAATGATTGAATATCATCACCAATTAATGAAACAAACTCATTCCTATGGGACCCCCTTGCGGTGTAACACCCTGATCACACACACCCTCATCATGGGACTTCCTCAATTTTTTCATTTTCCAATTTCTTCATTAATTTTTATGTTAATATTTTTATTATTATATTATTATTATTCTTATTTCATTGTATTTTTATATCCTTATTATCATCTATTATTATCATATATTATTTTACTAATAATTTACAAATTCAAAAGATATATAAAACTAATACTCAATTAAAAATTATTTTGTCATTACATATTAAAAGGAAAAAGTTGTTATTATGAAATACATTTATAACCCACAAACATATATATATTTTGTATTATATGAATAAATTTTTTTAAAGGAAATAAATAATTTGAATATTTATTAACATTAAAATAATTATTATTAGTATCATATTTTTCAAAAAATATTTGTCATTTTGAATATTTTAAAAATTGTTTATATTACATATATATAAATATGACTGAAAGTAACTATAATTTTTAATAAAATATCATGTATATATGTACTATTTTAATCCTTCTATTAAAATAGTTATATTATATATTTATAATTTAATTAAACAAAATTCAAAATGTTAGCAATGTTAGAAAACATTTATCCAACCGAAATTTATAATCTAATAATTATTAAATTATATAAATATATATATAACATATTTTCCCAACTATATAAAACCCCTATAATCATTCATATAATAGATTACATTTTTGTCTTCATAAATTAAAATAGTTAACTTTTAAAAAATAATGTCATAAAAATACATTAAAATAACAATTTTTATTAACATATATGACCTCAATATAAAATTAAAATTTTATAATAGTATGATTTTTATACCATAATTTCTTATAATTCGAATCTCGTATACATATGTATATATATATATATAATATTTCAAAAAAGAAAATAATGGATATATTTATATATTAGTATAATTATTATTCAAAATATTCTATTAAATAAAAATTTGATATGAATAAATTCTATTAAATAAAAATTGTTTTTTTAAATAATCTTCAAAAAAGTGAGATAATACATACTATGAAAATTGTACTTATAATAAATCAATATTAATTTTCAATTATTATTTTAAATAAAACTATCTTAAAAATGAATATGTTATAAATATACACATTTAATAATACAGTAACGGTCACCAAAGAAAACAATAGTCATCTTAATACACTAATGACTATAAAGGTAATGGTCACATGTATTTCCAGCGATCAAGAAGACCCATATAAATACATGTTTTTTGTATCATATATCGTTAAGATAGTTGGTAGTAAAACAATGGTTCTCTACATCTCTCCGATGCTTAGTACTTGTGTCATTCTCCTAGTTATTTCATTATTCACTATGTTTAGTCCAAGGGATGATGGATACCTACTCGGTCTCATTGTGATGATTGTCGGTTTCCTAGTGGGGATTATCAGATTTTCCACTAGTTTCCTAGGCAAGATATGGCCATTAGGCCTTGATTCAATGTAATCGTTTCAGTGTTTAATTGAATAAATAATTCCCTGTTTTTATTTTTCAATCATTGTTTGGATAGCACTAAAATTAGACGAAGTAAAATAATAAAATATTATTATTTCAAATGAAATATGTTTGGGGTGTCACATTATTATCTCAAAAAAATCAGATTCATGCCTTTAATGAAATTAAATATCATTCCACCATGAGGATATCTTGGGTAATAATTTCTCTTCAAATCTCACATATAAAAAGAGATTATATAATTTTCATATTCCCTCTCGGGAAATAATATGTTTTTATTATAAAAATATTAATATTTATTCTTATATGTTTATTTGATGGGTTCAAAAGTATTTATATATTTTTACTTATATTTTTTATACAATTTTACTGAAGGGTTCACATTAACTGGAGTTGAAATTTTCTTAACATTTTTATTGATAATTTTCCACCTATATGTTTATATTAATTATTTTTCTTAGTAAGTTTCATCTGCAATATAGATATGTCCTCTGATTACCATTTTAAATTTGACTACATATTATTTATATATAAAATAATGGATTCTATTTTTATATTTTGAACATATATCATTTTCTATTGTATTTTATTTTTAATAAAAATGTGTAAATGGAAATTATTTTTTTAATGTTTTAAGAAAAATAATATTCTGACATTTTCTTATACTATTTTCATTTCGAATACTACTCTATCAATTTTAAAATATTTCTAATTTCATGTGTATTTACATTTAGTTATAAATTTCATTAATTTCAAATAAATTTTAATTAAAACGAAAAACAAATTTATTATTAAAAATTTATAGAACATTATCATGTTTTTATAATGTCCCTTTGAACTAATTTAATAACCTTTAATTTTTTAGCATTCAGTAGGGATATTGTCTAAGGATTTCATACACCTACATTATCTGAATAGATTGTGACTATGTTTTGTAGAAATATATTTCAAACCCATTTATACCCATGGATTAAATAATCTTAGATGGACTTATGAATTTTTTCTTTCCTATATGGTTGAAAAACATATACTATTAATTTTTTTTATTTGGATTTGATATTATATATTCATCTATTTCATTGAGTCTATAATTATATCTCATGTCATTACAGTTTATTTGGAGTAAATTGAAAACCTGATGTTACAATGTCCAATATGTCATAGTTGCACCCAAAATTTTAAATCCATATAATGTATTGGATGTACTTATATAAATAAGAGAATAATATGTTAGGGATAAAATAGTTAAGAAATTCAAATACAATACTATGTCCACTATTTGATAATGGAATTGAAAATTTCCCACAACATAAGAAATTGTTTTGTATACTTATATTTTGGAAATATTTAATATTATGAAATATTATTACGTAATTTTTTCCTTGATAATTAATATTCACTCATATTTAAATATAAATGGGACTACTGTATTAGGTTATATTCAAATCTTTATGCTCTAACTTATGATGTTTTTTTATGTTTTTTATGTAATATTCTTGTATGATATTTCTATATAGCTTGATTAAGTTATCATACAAATATAGTAAAACTTATTCTAATATATTATCATTTGTTGTTATGTATTATGATTATACCCTTCAAAAAATATGACCTCATCATTTATTATGTTTCCATTATAAGAGATATGAAGTACAATATTATATACGATATTTATTTTTTGGAATTATGTGTAAATAATATTTTTATAATACATTTAAAAATTATTTTTAAAGAAGTTGTTATTTTATGTACTATCCAATGAAATGAAACCAATTGGGTTTGTGGTGTCATTTAAAATTCAAGGCTCACTTCAAATACATCATAATAATTACTATTTGTACAACATACATGGTATCTAATGAGTTTTATGAATTACCAAATAAATTTGTGGGATATATAATTATTATCTAACACATTTTATTAAAAAATATAACATAATATGTGTTAAATAAGAACAAAATCATATCTAAGAATATCCTTTTGAAAAACCATGAGATGGAAATGGGTCATACATTCATGTCATAATGACTAACAAAAAAATCATAATTTATCATATTAATGTTGTGTTATTTCATATTTTTCGATTATATACTTTTAAAAAAATAATGAGGCATTAAAATAAAGGAAAAATTGAATTAATATAATAATAATAATCTAAAGGAGTGGGTATTTATATAAACCTCATAAATGATGTTTTTGGTATCTATGATGGATATTCATTGGATATATAAGCATATGGATTTCAGTATAATTAAAAAAAACCAAATAAATTTTTTATAAAAGGTTATATAATTATCAAATGAAATTATTCTTAATATTGATTGATATAATGGTAGAAATAAATAATAAACCTTTTTTTCATATCTTCCATTTACGAAATATATTTAAATTATAAAATTAGAAGAATATATATACATTGAAAATTATTTTAAGAGGAAATAATAAACCTAAAAGAATTATGTATGAATTTTTTTATAAAAATAAAATGATACTGAATAAAGGGGAATATTGAGAGTCATGGATATAATATGCCCTTATAGAAAGAGGAATGTTAGATAGTTCTCATTCACGAGTTCTTAAGTGGAATTGAATGCATGACTAACCTACTAAATAATCAATATATGTATATATATTATATATATATTTGTAAGATAATTGATGTTTCATTCATTCATAAAATTCATTGTTATCTATTACAATCACATTAATAAAATTTTATGCTCATGTCCTTCATCACGAGGTTTCCTATTTCACTTTTCTATGGTCATATCGATTTATAGGAAATTGTAACAACATCTTATAAATTAAGTATAGAATAATAAAATATATAGGGTATGGATTATATGACATTATATATTTTCAAATGTCTCCAAAATTAAATATTTATCCAACTTAATTATTTTTTATATAATATAATGGTTATTATATAATAGTAAAATCATTTAGTATGTTTCACAAATCAAAGAGAACATTATTTTATTCATTGAAATTATGAATATTTTATTATTCAAGAATATATAAAATATCATATTATAAGTAATATATAAATATATATTAAAAAATAAAATAATTTTTGAAAATAATTTATATAGATTGTAATATGTACTTTTAATCAATATCAATATAAGAGACTATTCAATCAATGAATAAATGAATGATAATTTTTTAACTTATATTGTTTCACTATTTATATTACAGTATAAAAATATAATTATTTTCATTATTAATTTATAATGATTAATAAGAGGCAATAAATTAAGGGAATGGGAACAAATTAATGTATATTTTCTCTTACAATACCCTTATGCCACTATTCCAACAGGTCATGTACGGGTTCTCTCACAACCTAGTAAAAAAGAGATTATCCAAAATAAAAAAAAACATCATGGAATTTGGGCCATTGAAGTAATAATAGGCTAAAATATGTGATGGATGCACTTTTAATGACAAATGAGCTATCAAATAATTAATGGTTATCTTAGGTAGATAATTTTGGTGAATTCAATTATGCTAAGTGTTTGGTGTGAGACAAGTGATATTCATGGGGGTTTTATCAACAACTGTGGGGTGTGATGTTTATGAATAAAAGATTATATCTGAAAAATCAACAAAAACATGTTATTTGAAATTTTGGGGATTATTAAATAACCATTATATGGATATTTATATGTTAAATTAACATATATAAGGCTAAAAAAATTTATACATACAATTATAAAATATCATGGTTATATGGTAATTATAATGTAATTACTATTCGTATCCATATTTTACAATCCATGAAAAATTCCAAAACATCTCCCTTAAAAAATATTTAACTGATTCCAATAATGAACATAATATTATCAAAATTATTCAAAAAAATTTATTTTTATCATTTAAATAATATCATTATTTCATGGAAATTTTATAAAATTTAATGGTTTTCTAAATCATTTATTCATTATATATGAATATAAAAAGTAATAATTTTATTTATATAAAAATTATTAGGGTTTATTAAAATCATTTTATAAAAATAAATTTACATTTATTATTTTTGTTTTAAATTTAGAAAAGAATTACAGGGAAAAAAATTCATATAAAACATCCAAAAAAACTACAGGTGTGAAAACATTTTATAAAATATTTATTTGATTATGTATATAAATATTATTTTATTCGATTATATTATTAATGTGTCATTTTATTATTTTATAAAATCTGTAAATATTATTTTAATCTTCTGATGAATAAAACATTATTCTACTGGTCATTTTAGAATTGTATCATTTAAATTTCCAAATGTTATATGAGATTTTCACATCCTAAAAATATTTCTTATATAAATCAATATTCATTCACAAAATATTATTTAATGGTTATTTTAATTTCATTTCCAAAATTCAAACCTTTTATTTAATGGTTTGTCTTATAGTGTTATTCATCATCAATATCATTCTAGGTGACAATAACATACCATATTAAAAAATAATAGTATTTCTGTTTATATGAGTTTATTATCCAATTTGTATTCTTGTGATTATATTGTTTATATTTACACTTCCTAAATAATGTTCTATATTGTTTAAAAGAATTGTGTTTATTTTTTTATATTATTTGTGTCTTTTAATTATAAATATATATATAATTTTATAAGAATATTTATAGAAATTTCCATATTGTAATTAATTATTTGGGAGAATTAATTTAATATCACTATGTTGACGGATAAAATTAAATTGAATAAGAGAAATAATTCATTCGGAATCCTAACACCCAAGAATATTTTTAATTACTCTTTGGGTTAATAAAAAAATTCTATAAATAATAGTGGAATTTTAACTCCAATCCACAATTCTATTTAAGGGATATTAGTGTTCATTCTTTCATTTTTGATGAAATTCTTTATGTTCTTATTAGGTTGTTAAAATTATTCCACAAATCATGGATTATGAATACACTTATATTCCATTGAATAATCTGAATAAATTTGGGGAATAACATTATTTTTCATTAAGATTTTATCCTTTAGAATTAAATATAAAATTTAGTTTCCTTCCTTATTATTAACACAATGTATTCTTGTGATTTAAATGTATATCGATGTACATTATTCTGAATGATAATTTCAGTAAATGAGAAACATTGAATAAAAATTCATTTCTATATAGCTTTATGTATATTAAATTCATAATATAAAATGATAGTGTAATCCTTTGAAATTTATAACGGATATTCGGAGGATGGGTACACATTGAGTCAGGAAAATACATAGTGGAGATGAAAAATACACAAGTTATAGAGTAGTGAGATAGTTACGTCCAATAATAGGTTTGATAGACTGACAACAATATGATGTCATGTATGTGTATGAAAATTTTGATAATCAATTCCACCGTTATAATATTCATCACACTTGTGTTGTCTATGTGAAAATTTAGTGACAAGTGTTTCATATTTGGCCACTGACAAAATTCTCAATTCATTATTGGAAAAAATTAATAATGTAATCATTAACTAAACTAAAAATCACAATAATAGTCATAGTTCTTGTGGATGATATAATTTTTTTTAAGTAAACTACATGATATGTTGTTTATTATACACATGTTGTACAAGTTTTTTGTTTATTGTGATAGGGTTTCCTGTATATATAAATATTACATTGTGTTTGAAATTGTAACAAAAACCATGTTTAGTGAATTATATAGATCTATGTGTACATGACTACAAGTTTTTCAATAACCGATCCCAAAAAACATATATGTTAGGGGAAAATTCATGAATGAATTCAGATATATCACATAGATATTCATATTATAGGATAATTAAACACAAAAGAGTGATATTGCATTAATAACTGTTTGAAAAATATTTATTTCTAAATGACATGATTATTTTTCTCAGGAATTCATTCCCAACTACTTTTAATGTCCCAAAAATCATGTACCATAATGTAAAAATCAATGTAGGTTGAATTTATGGGTATAAATCAAGAAATTAAACACGTTGTTATTCCCTCTGGCTAACTGATTTTGTACAATGGATGTATAAGGTATATACATTGTAGTTTATGGTGTTATTAATGTCTTGACATATGGTTGTTAACATTACACCACTTAATATCCAATTATGTGAGATTTTACATGTAACTAATAATGTTTTTTCCCTGTTAATTATCATATATAATCTCTTATTAATTTTGTTATTTCAAAATTCATATATTCGAGGAGATTTTTAAAATGTTAAGTGAATACATTCTATGAATTCATGGAGTTTAGGTACACCACCTTGAATCTAGAATAATAATTCATGAATGGGGTTTAATTATTACCATAGAAAAATAATCACAATGGGATGAAACATTTCTAAAGTTATAGAGATATAGTACACACAAAAGTGTAATGATATGATCCTGCAAGTGTCTAGTTGATACTCCCACGTCTTTTGGCACATAGTCATATGCAGGGTCCATACACTCCAACAATCTATTTCCACACCCTTTATGGGATAACATTACCCTACTATATAGTAATATAGGTACTATTGATGATAGGATCACTATCTATTTGTGGTTACATGCTTTTCATATGGTATTGGTCATGAAATGTAAGTTTCATTTTCAGTATTCTTCAGAATGTGACTTAATTTTCAACAGTCAATTTTACGATTTTTATCCATCAATTTTGTAAGTAAATATAATTTTAAAAAATATATAATGCTTAATTGAAATAAGGTGTGGTGATTTATAATATCTTTTATTCCATTTTTATTATCATCATTGAAAATATTTACCACAATTGTTCTACCCCTTGGAATTATGAAATAGACAAATCATTTTTTTATTAATAATTTTTATTTAATATCATTCATGAATGTATGATTATTTTTACCCTAATATACTCATTCTTCCAAAATAATTGTTATTTGTGAAAAAGATTCAATGTTAATGGGTGACCTTAGTGGATTTATAGTAGGTAGAATAAATTTCCAGAATTGTATAGTTTTCCATTATGGAGATGATAACTATCAAGGATTATTCTAGGACTTTTTACTAAGTACCTCATCTAATTTAGGTTTTACGTGATGATGTTAACCAATGTTTGTATATGTTACCATTGGAAATTTCTCATATGGAATTATAATATATGGTTTACATATCATGTTAGAAAAAATAATATATTGGGTTTCATAAATATGGGTGCTTATATTTCTCATCATCAAGGATTATATATTATATTATAGTTCCATATATATTAAGGGTTATTATAGTATTTGGCCTCTTATATGTACTATGCATCCTGAAATATTATTGGTATGTTTAGTGTGGCACACTCTTCAACGTCTAATCTAGGTGGAAAACTATTGGAATGTGTCCTGTGTGATTTCACCTAATTTGTTATTGGGTGTCTTGAATTGGATTTTTAACTTTTCATTGATCATTTAATGGTATTTTCCATTAATTAAATCCATGTTTATACCAACAAAGGGGTTAATATTTTCATAAATTTCTCTATTTTCCAAGACAGAAATTTGGAAATCTAGTTTTACAGAAAACATACGATGTGTATATTATATTATTTTTTGGATTATATTACAGGTATTAACATCTATAATGGTGGGTAAAAATTTTATTCTATTAATATATAGTTTCTATTTGTTTTAAATACATTCAACATAGTTATATTTTGTCATTATTTCCTCTGCTAGTAGGGTATTTAAAGAGAATTATGTTGTATTTCGATGGGATATCATCATATATGGCTTCTTATTCCTAGAAGTATAAAAAATTCATATCCTTTAAAATTTATCAATCTATATTGGGAATATAAAGAAGAGAAGAAGTATTTATGTTGTTCAATGGTTTCTATATGAAGGATTTCTATATAATGTGTTTTGTGATGTATCTAGATATTGGATTGAATTCATATGGATGTATAAAAGAGATATGGTTTTGTATGGGTCAGGAAAGTAGAGTCTAAATTTTAAGTAATACACAACTCATTTCTTGGATCATGTGGTTGTTCTTTTCACTATAAATATGATGAGATACCATATTTTTGGTGAATTATTTGTGAATTTTATAAAGGGAGGAGTCTCTAAAATATATTTCACTACGGAGGACCTCACATATGTTAGTGGTTTTTATTGGAGTTATTATAGTACAATGATTTTATGATAGACTATATTGTAAATTTTGAAATTTGTTAAATGAAGACCATTGTAAGAACTCCAACACTCAGTTGAGAGAGGATGACACTATATTATTGTCCTCTTTGTGATTCATTATAGGTGAAGAAGTATATTCTTCATAATGAGGTAAATGGTGGTGGAATCTATAAATTATCAGTAGTAGATGGTGGACCTAATGGGAGACATATATTGATCAATAGTATAAAATTTTGGGACATTATGTGATGAACTAAACATTCTCATTGATAGAAAGTAACACATTAATATTATCCAATGGGATGGTATGGCTTCCTATGGTGTTTCATGATTAAAAGGAAAAATAATTTTACACCACCCTTTTAGTGGTAAACCATTTCATGATGAAGATATACCAAGATCATAAGAATAAAATTTTCTATCCAGGAATAATGTGTAGTGTTATAGTGTTGACAGTACGATCTATCATAAATCAATAATCGGAGGTTTGTATATTTTTTCCCACTAGCAAGAACCAACCCAATGATGATTGATAATGTTAGTAGTATGATCTAACAATGAATTACATTTTTGTATTTTAATATTATTCTAGTGGATATAATATTATTTATATAATCAATGATTATATTTGAATGTTATATTTTTATCACCCCATTCATGATTAGTTTCCATTGTAGAAATATGGATTCCTGTACATATTCTGTATTTTATGGTTTTATAGAAAACTAATATTTTTTTATTAGACAAGATGATTAAATTGTGACATTATTATGGAAGAGTTTTCATAAACCCTTTTGGGACCCAATTACATTTATGTAATACATTCTACCCCAGGATAGATTATGACACCAAAATGACCATTCATGTTCTCATGAATCTATTATAGTATTGAGTGTGTGATTTTATAAGATGTTGGTTTCACGGGAAATCGGTAGTAATGGTTTTTCCCAAGACCAACCACCCCTTCACTATTGGGAGTATAACATTCTTGGACCTATAATGGAAACCACATATGTCAACACATTATTTGATGAGATTGAAGAATAATTTAGTATGGGGTATATGTTTTTTATAATTATAATATTAATATTATGAATATTGGGTTTTTTATGAATGAGACTATTATTAAATAAATGTCACTACTCAACATGGTTTTATGAGTTTTCTTTGTGGTAGAACATTGTCTCAATTGTTCACAAACCATGTCATACTCTATGATATGTTTATGAGGATTCTTATACCCTAGAATTACCCAGCAGATCACCATGTATAAAATTATATCCATGTGTCACAAATTAGGTGGTATGTTCTAAATCAATCATACATTATTGATTTGTGATGTAATATGTCATGATTTAAAAAAACTATTATGGATTATTAGGTAGATATAAAACATTGGTAGGAGAAGACCCTTGTTTTTAAAATGATTCAATTATTTATCATGAAAAAATTGTTTGGTTTTCAATAAGAGAGATCATGCGAATGTGAAAATTAAATGTGATTTCAGTACCCATAGATCATTGAATGAGTTGTTATTTTCAGGATAAATTTCGCTTATAATGGTGAGGATTTATTAAGTATGATTTTATAACATATTAATTTGGATATAATATTAACTATTTATACATATGTTTTTAATGATAGTTTTATATTTTCTTTAAAGACTTCAAGAAATATATAATATATTAAATATATTAGTTTCATCCATATAAAATTAAACCATTAATATAATCAAAATGGGATCAAAAATGAAATTTATTCCTGGATTTGTCTTCATTAATATATGTAAATAACCAATAAAGGAATATTTTTAATATATGGAATTTTGGAAATGAATGAAGATTTATTTTAATTTTATATAAATTAACAATTCTCATCGCCGAAAGGATAACATATCATATATAAGGAGTTTTCAATTCAATCTATCCAGGATTATCCATTTATCAAGAATATAACACTATGTGAGACTTTTATTTTTAATTATTAATGTTGGAACCATTCTATAAGTTGGAGAGGAAACATATGTAAATTGATGTATTACCATCAAATATTTTTTATTATTTCCTAGAGGGATGACACTATTTATGATTCTAGCCTCATTCATAATGATTATTGAATTCCAAACTTATTTGATACTATTAAATTTATTAATGGAGTTAACATTTTCAAAATTTATAAAAATAAATATTTCTAATGTTTAATATTCAATCAAATACTTTATTAGAGAAGTCATCATATTTATGGAACTAATGTTACCTATGAAACATTTAAGGGGTTTTATTTGGTTTAAATCATGTTTTCAAATAATTAGTAGCTATTAATATGTTTTTATAGATATTATTATTTTTATTTGAAATGATGTAAGAAACCTAAATGTTATATTATGTGTTTAATACTATTTAACTAATTAGTTATTTCTATAGTGATTCTTAGATGTGTGGATATTCAAAAGATTTTCATTAATTGTAGTTCAAATATATGATTGAGTCATTTGAACATTAGAGAGAATGAAAATTAAAAATTCATGAATATGTAATGAGGAATCCATACCACAAAAAGATCATTGAACATATTATAATGTTCATTCTAGAGATCTAAAGAATGAACTCTTACTTCATAAGGATCATCTTCCACATCATATGTATCATATCATATTCAATAAGGATAAAATCAAATTGTGTATGGATGATATTTTTTAGGTAGGGGTCATTATGACATTTATATAGTCATTTTAAGTACCAAAATGAGAATTTATAAAGGCGTGATACAATTGTAAGGACAATTCAAATCTTTTAAAGGCTTCATTACTTTTAAATGATCATCCCATGTTACTTAAGGAGCATTAGTTTGTGAGATTTTGGAAAATTTTATTTCCATAAGAGACATTTTACTAGAAAATTGGACAAAGAAGTTATGTACTGAGAGACTTATAATAATAACACACATATATATATATAGAAAACCCATAGGGTACATAAAAATATAAAAAATGGTTCAAGTGATATTATATATGGTATAGATTATTTTTACACTGTAAGACTTACTACATTCCTATGAGAACACATAACATTTTTTCACTTTATATAATTGATTATTACAAAAACTTTAACATAATATATTCCTAAAAGATCGATATTCCTACCATATTCGGGAAATGAGATACATTATAAAACAATATTAAACAAGGATACAATGTATTTATCGAAAACTCTATAAACTAGTTTTAAAAATCAATTGATCTTATAATAGTGTGTGACATATCCTAGGGAGATGCCTAATAAAGAGGTGAGATATAATTTCTTTTTTGGGAATGATAATATCACAACATAAGGAAATTAAATAATTTGATTTCAAAGATTAATAAAGGTCTAATAAAAGGTTTTGGAATCATAATAACAAATATCTAATCATTGTATAAGATGATATCATCCAATACATCATAAAATTATAATATTTGTGAAACAATTACACATGGAATCTCATGAGATAAACACATTACCCAATGTATTGCATGGATATATAATTCTATGTCCACCGACCACATTAATATTACATGCATAATTTTATTGGGAAATATAGATAATAAATAATATGATCGTATTTTTGACACTTAATACCATGTTTATTTATTATGTGTAACATACATTTAAGTCCCAAATAAATTAATCATATGATCATCTAGGTGAATACCCATGAGTTAAATTTGGATGGGTATTTCAAAAAACAAAATTTCAATGAAAATCATGGGATAATTTCAGCTATATATCAAGTGTATATAAAGTTTCACATAAGGGTTTAATGGTAGTGACGATGGTATGTCATAAAATGGGAATCATAAGGACAGTAAAGGTATGCATAAAAACACATTAAAACCTGAGTCATTATAAATATAATGGTCTAATATCCTGAATTTTTCATTGTTAGTAAAATACTCTTATTGAAAATTTATAACTTTATAATTTGGAAAAAATTGTTTATAATAGAAAATATATTAATAAATGAGTTAAAAGGATTTTAGTAAGAGAAATATTCTTGTTAACACATTAGAATATTCAATAGGATATTTTCTATGTTACAGCCAATGTTCATTTTTTATTATAAGGCACATAATGCCTCATAAAATTATGAATAAAATTATTAAATATATGATCTTAAACACACATAATTTATTCAAAATAATTTAATAAATAAAAAATGATGAATTGAATGAGAAATATAATATAACTGTTATTTTTGTGATGTATTGTTTCCCCTATGAGGGGTATAATATTAATAAGCGTTTAATGTTTGAGTTCCTTGCTTTAAATAATAATATTTTTAATATTTTTATCTTATTAATTTTTGAAATAATTTAACAACACAAAAATGTGAGTTATATGAGAAATACGAGACCACATTTTGGTAGGGACAAATTTTTTACCCTGTGCAGGGTATAACATTTTTAGGAATCATATGTTAGGAGGGATCACTCCCATGAATTAATTATTTAATAAATTTTATCATACTATTTGACAAAAATAATTTAATATATCTCAAACTATATATCATATAATAAATTAGACACCACAATTAGGTTCATAATGGGGATTTTACACTTAAAAGGGTATAACTATTGTGCACATTGAGTGTTTGAAAACATCGCATCTGATAAAACACATTCTATATTTAATAAATTATTTAATCCATTGTATAATTAATAAAAAAATAATATCTCTCAAATAATGAATTTTAATAGAAATCTAAGACCTTTGTTATGTCCACAGCTAGGGGTTTATCCTATGTTGGTATAACATTTATGGTGTAATTACCATTTGGTGTCTTTTAATTTTCCATGTTATATAATTAAATTTATTAATTTAATTAATAAATGAAAAATATATCATCTTTTTCCAAATCCTAAATATTCATTTACATTAGTTGGATTTTTAATAATTAAGTTAATTTCATTATCTTCTAATTAAAATATATAAATGAATTAAATAGGATAAATAAACGACTCTTTGTTGAATGGTTTAGTGTTTAATGGATTAAATGGAGGATTTAATTTTTCAGCTACAAAACCCCCTAATGCATTTCAAATGCCTATAAATACCCATCTACTCTTCATTTTAATTAAAAATATGTGTTCCAAAAACTCCTTCATTGATTAGTGAGGCATTAAATTTTTCCTTTTCATCCATGAACAACATTTGAGGAGGGATCATCTACTAGGGGTGTACCACTGCATGTTCATTAAATTGTATTATTTTATTGTATTTTTTTTAAAAAATATCTCTTTAATAACTTCATCATAAGTAATCAGATTGAAATGCTATCTCCATCATTAGATTTATATAAACAAGAAGAAGATAAATCAATTTTTTTTATTGTACTAAGGTATGCTTTGTCTGGTTTTTCACATTTTTTACTAGATAATTTTAATAAACTATCAAAAGAAAATTTTTAAATAAATTATCAAAATAGGTTTACTGGAAAATTATAAGAGAAATTTTTTTATATTAATCAATGAATTAATTATTAAATCTACCAAATATAAATTATTTATTATTATCAAGAAAATATTTATTAAATAAATTATCTATGGATAATTTTTTGAAATTTATCAACCGTTTAATTACATGAATTATCAAAAGAAAATTGTGTGAAATTGTAAATAATAACTATAGGAAATTATCCAGTGATAATTATTTGAAATAACCAAATCAATTATTGTTTTAAATGAGCAATGAACAATTACCTAATTAATCAAAAATAAATATCAATAATTATAAATGATTAATCTCTTAAACAATTATCAACGTATAATTATTGGGAATAATTAATCGATTGTCTCTTGATTATTATAGAAAAATTAATTATAAGATAATTATCATGGGATTATTAATTATGAGAGAAAATTATGAAATATAATCATCATCATTAAATTTTAATGAAATTATCGAAATATAATTATAAAGAATAATTTTGGATAAAATTATTAAAAATATTAATAATAACAAAATTATTAATTAAATTATCATAAGATAATTAGAAATTATTGTTTATAATAAATTATCGAGTGATATTTATAAAATATTAATTATGATAAAATTATAAAATATAATTATAAAAGGATAATATGTATGATATTATCAAAATATAATTATAAAACGATAATTTAAGAAAAAATATTATAAATATGATTATAAAATGGTAATTTATGATAAATTATTGTAATATAACAATAAAAGTATAATTTAATATAAATTATCCAAATATAATTATATAAGGGTAATTTAAAATAAATTGCCAAAGATAATTATAAAATGATCAGTTGAAAAATATCCAGGAGAGTGTATGTATCATCCCATAAAATAATTTTTGATATAAAATAATTTTTACTTGTTCTAGGAACCCTTGATGAATATTGAGTAATTATATGTTGATGAATGTGATGGTTAGGTCATGATGAGGTGTATCGAACCACATGGGATTGTTTATTCTTGTCACTGATGGAGGTGACTTTAAAATAAGAAGTTATGTAACATTTTTTGCTCATTTTAAATTTATTTTCATTAGTATTATTTTGCATATATATGTTTTGAATATCCTGGTTGATTATGATTTAATGTGGGTGTGTATGTAGCCCTAGAAGACCTTTACTACACATGATACATTGAGTACTTGTAGCTTGTTATTCATGTTTTATGTTTCACAACATGAATCATGTGTGATACATTACATATAAAGATATATTAAACATTATCATGAATCTTGGGATGATATATATGACATTTGGTATTTTTCTTGTTGACCAAGACCGGTTTACCATTGTGACATGTAGTCCCTTAGATTGGGGATGTCAATGACTTGTGAGATTGATGACAAGGCATGAATGAATGGGGTAGGCATATGATGATTCCTTGGGGATGTCATCTGATGCACTCAATGACTATGGGATGCTGACTAACTCTCAATACCTAGCATGCACTCAATGAAGAGGTGGAATTGACTAGATCTCATTCCAAAGTTGGTTAATCTTTGATAAATGGATGCTGACTAGATCTCAATCCCAGGTAGATGCTTTAAAAAATATGGAAGCATATTAGATATAGTTTTGTGTTATGCCACTCAATGAATTAGGGATGTTGATTAGCCCTCATTCCCCTGCATATATAGAGAACATATAATCTTTAGAAGAATTTATTTTATGATGAAAAATCACACGATGACATGTATAATGATTCATTAGCCCTGTGGATAGTCATTAATTCATTAGACAATATGATGATCCATCAGACACATAGCCTAAACAGGTACGATCGATGGTTTGTTGCAACTTGAATTTCACACAACCACACTATTTTTTATTTTATGTCAATTTATTTATGCTTTCAGATGGAATACCCTTTTATATTAGATAACATCAGGTTATGGATTCATTGGTGGTTTCCAAGTGAGTCTTGTAGTCACACCCTACTCAGGAATTTTTCTACACTTGTATATTTTAGTACCAGAGATCCAACAAAGAGAAATGTCCTAATGGAGGAATTTTGTGTCATGGATCATGGAGATGGAGTGTATAGAGAAGGCATTGGAGTACCCCTTAGATGATTGTTTTTATATATTTTTGTATTTAACTAATGGTTATACTCTCCTTTTCTCACCACCTTGGGTGTTGTTTTATTATATGACATGTATGCCATATTTACATTTCCACATATTTACTCTGATTAATTATGTTATTATCGATGATTATTGATCCTATGATATGATACGGAGTGTATAGTCTCCTCAAGGATAAACCTGAGACCCGCACTGCTAGTTCGAAACCTATTGCATTTGAGGTGGTTTTTATGAGGAAAAATAGTATTTTGGCTCAGACCTATAGGTTTAGGTCAAGATGTTACAAAATTGTATCCGAGCATCAAGAAACACAAATTTTTTTTCTCTTGTCTCGTATTTGGACATGTGATATAGGAGGTAGAACATTGGGACATGGGAAAGGGAACTACATTAGTGCTTGGACTAAACTAGGTATAGGACCTCCAAATTTCCATATTGGGGGACTTTATTTTCTGCTAATAATATTAATTAAATTCACCTTAGATGATGCACCTGATGTTATATGTGATTTATGATATTTTTCATATGATTCAACATCATGCATAATAAATTGTGTTGAAATCCATATATATACATATTGTTGTGCGGCATAATATTTAATAAATTTAATTCTTTGATATGTTGTATATTTTTGGGGTAGTTTCTATTTTGTTATATATTAGTGTATCCATGTTTTGTGTTATATAATTATTGTAATTAGTTATTTTAATAGAGTATAATGTTTTTTTAGTATATATCTAAACATTGTGACTAGCATGTAGGGACATAGAAATTGGTGACTATTGGAGAGGTATACCATTGGTTAATGGTAAACTCCTGGGAAAAACTTTTTTTGGTCCCCTAGTCTGGTTAGGTTAATCATTTTGTGATCCCATAGACTAATTAGGGGGTATCCAAATGAAAATGTTTTTTTTATAATGTCTTTTCGTTTATGTTAGAAAAAATGTCGCCTTAATGTAGTTTATAAAACTACTTGGGAAACTGGATGAACTAATTATGTTTGTATGATGGTTTCAAAAATACCACTTGACATGTAAGGGAATTTTGATGAGCTTTATCCTATGAATATTCTATGGTATAGGTAGAGGGGCTTATTCAACTTTATTTCATTCACTCAGTGTCTATCCCAGGAAAAGTAGTGTAGAACTATGGTCATGTATGACTTGATTTTTTACCCCTTCACTCTTTATCATTCTCGGGCACTAATTGATATCTGTATATGGAATATTGGGATTATATAAATATTTTTGGAATCATTAAATGGGTAGAGACTCTAAATGATAGACAGATTAAGCTAATGTTGAGCTCATTCCACATCTATAATAAATTATAATACCCCTATATTCTATGGTTCCAACCATTCTGAAGGGGTCCATGTTATAATTGGATGGCTTGGGGAGAAATTGAATCATAAATCTAGTTACATACTATGATTTTCACCAGTTTTATTTGCAATGAAGGTGGATAATAGTCTTAAAATGTGGTTTGGTTACATTAAGCTAAACTAGATAATAATAAAGAAACATTATCTATTACCTAGGATTAATGATCATTTTGATCAGATATGGGCATCCCAGTGTTTCCCCAGGATTGATATTTGATCATGCTATTGAAAATTGAAATCGTGAATTGAGGACTTTAAAAAATGAAATTTTGCATTGTATTATTATTTTTTGATGTCATTGGAGTTAAAAAATGCAACAAAAGTGTTCATTGAATTAATAGAAAAGATCCTTCATCCATAATTGGACAGTTTCATCATTTTTTCGGTCAATGATATCATCAATACTCACTAATAGTATAGAAACATTCAGGGCAACTAGATATAGTCATTAGTATGATTTCAGCAAATACTTAACATCATGATATCAAATTATAACATTGAGATTAAATAGGTTAATCACCTTTGACATGTGGTGTCTTAGACCACTATATCAGTAATACCAATGAAGATCGTGGAATTTATGTATTTGATAAATCGTCAAAACAGCTTTTAAAATAAGATATTTCTTGTTTTATTAGTATATTATCAATGGTTTTCCAAGACTTATCCCTACTAACATCACCATTGACTACAGAAAAATAAGGGGGTGAGGATCTAGTGTTCATACCAATGTGAAGAGGATTCCCTTGAGAAAAAAGAGAAGACTGAAAATAAATCCAGTACTAACACTCCAAGATTTTTGGATTAATTCTTTAATGTATTATGACACTTCCGGAATTGGACTGGGAGTGGTGACGATGCAAAGAGTGCTGGTAGTTTCATATGGGTCTTATCAGTTAAGACCAAATGAAAACAAATACCCTACAAATGACTTGGATCTGGTTGCGGTGGTTTATGCTCCAAATTGTTAGAGATAGTATTTCATTAGCTGGATATTTATTATTTATACGAACCATAAGATACTTTATTATATCCTCAGACAAAGGGAACTATACATGAGATTGATTTTATATGTTGAGATGCATGTTTTAATTTTGTTTTCTTGAATGGAATTCAAAAAACCCAATATACAAAGCTGTGATTGATCATGTCATACTATCCTCAAACCGAATTATGGTCTATGTAGACTTTATGCATATTAGTGGATATATTTAAAGATTAAGTTCAATTATTCAATGGATCATGGAATTATATTCTATCCTTGAGCGAGTTCAGTATGAATAAATAATAATGTGATTCGTTTCAGAAGGAACGTTATATGGCACTTTATATTAGAACATGTCAATCACCGCTTGTAAGATTGTGGCAGAAGGGGTAGTAGTGGGTCCTGGTTTGGTTCAAATGGGTTCCAAGAGATTATATCTTATTTTTAATAGGTTAATAACCACTCAGAGAATATATATATCTTTTTCCATCTGTAGGAGGATACATTTTGAGTTCACTATGGGAGATCCAGTTTTAATGAGAGTGTCTCCTCACAAAGAGAAAAAATTCTATGGATGCAGGGTAAGATAGAACAATTTTTTATTAAAACCTTTTATATAACTGAACTAATTTGGGTAGTAGCATATCATCTATACATACCTTATTTATATATAGGTATTCATTATGTGTTCCATGTGTTACATATTCAATGATACAAACCAAATCCTTCACATTTTATTGATTTATAAGATATTTTTTAGAGAAGGATGAATCTTATAAGGAGAATATGGTACCGATCATATACATAAGTGAGAAGGAATTATGGGGAAATATGATAACACTAGTATGGATTTAGTGGAATCATGGAAAGATCCAAAAAATATATATCGGAACATGAGTCTAATGTTTGATCTTAGGGGACTGGGTTGTTGAATCAAAACAACTTGAGTAACTTCATTTGGAAAATAATTTTAAATAAGGGGGAATTGTAATATCTTAAGTTTTAAAAAGTTAATAAAACCCTATTATTGATAAATTATAAGTGTATTTGGTGGAATAAAGATTTATTAGATAAAATAACTTATTAAATATGTTACTGGATTTGCATAAGAGAAAAGTTCTTGCTAAAACTTCTAAATATTTAATATAATATTTTCATAGACAGGCTCTAAGTTGGTATGATATTCCAAGGACCATAAATCCAAGTTTTAGGTGGAAATAAATTATAAAATATATTACCTTAAGCATTCACAATTTTTTTAAGATAATATTTTAACTCTAAAATAGGCTATTGTATGAGAAATCTGAGACCACCCTTAGGTTTGGGATAGTGTGTTTACCCTAGATGGGTTATAACATTTATTTGTGTCAGAAATTTGAATACCTCACTCATAATATTAATTTATTTAATAAATATTATTATATTATTTTTTGAAAATTATTTAACATCTCCAAAATAGTGCATTGTTCCTGAATTATGAGGGAACCATTAGTTCTGGGACATGTTGTTACCCAAAAAAGGGACAATATGTTTATGTGTCTAACGTTTAGACGACTCTCTTTAAAAAATAAATTATCTAAAATTTTGTATCAAAATATTATTTTTAAATTTAATATATTTCAAATACAGCATCATATGTCAAATTTGAGACCATCGTTAGGTCTGGAATGTGGTGTTTACCCTAGTAAAGGTTTAACTTTTATACAAAATTATTCTTTGAAAATATCAAATGAGGTAACGCCATTTTTATATTAAATAAATTTTTTATTAAATCTTTTAATTATTGAATAATTCATATCTCTCAAAATATTCATTTAATGAAAACATTAATACCACTGTAAGGGCCAGAATTGGTGGTTTACCATAGGTGGGGTATAAAATTTATGCTCAATTGGAATTTGATATCTTTTAATTTATTGGGGTAAATAATTAAATTTAATATTTAAATTAAAAATGGAAAATACAACATCCTCTTCCCAGAGAACAAATTCCATTAACGTGCACCTGGAGGGATATTCTTCTATATGTGTAGAACAATAGGTTCTTTCAATTATTTTATTTTTTCAATACATCTCACTTTTATTACTTCGTCTTAGTGGTTGGATAGTGGCACCATTAGTTTCATTATATTTTTATCTATGTGATGAATTTAAATCCTAATTTATTTTTATAATTTTTAAAGGTATTGTCAATCATATATTCACATTTCTATTGGATATATTAATAACATTATCCAAATATAATTTTTATATAAATTACCTAAAAGTGTTTAATGTGAATATTTAAAGAAGAATTGTTTAGAATTATCAAAGGCTTAATTACTAAAGCAATCACTTGTTAATTATTTTGGATTATCAAGAAATAATTAATAAATAAATTATATATAGATAATTGTGTGAAATTTATCAAAAGGATAATTGTATGAGTTTTCAAAATATAATTATGTGAAATTATCAAAGAAAACTATAAAAAATTATCAATTGATAATTTATTGAAATTACCAACCAATTATTGATTGAAATAAAAATTGAACAATTACATGATTATTCAAAAATATTAATGAATAATTATAAAAGGTTAATCACAAAATGATATTATCAAAGGGAAACTGTTCAGAATTTTTAATCATTATTACCTAGATTATCAAAAGGAAATTTATTATAAGATAATAATAATTGGATATTTAATTATCAAAGATAACTATGAAAAATAATTATCAACAGATAAATTGTAATAAATTTTTCAAAATATAACTATAAAGGATATTTTTTTACACAATTATTGAAAATAATTATCATATGTTAATTTTTAGTAAAATTATTATAAGATAATTATAAAGTATAATATATAAAAATTTATCGAATGTTATTTATAAAATATAATGTAGGATAAAATTATTAAACATAATTACAAAAGGATTATTTCTAAGAAAGAATCAAAATAAAATTATAAAAAGATAATTTAATAAAAATTATCAAATATATAATAAAAAATGATTAATTTTTAAAAAAATATCAAAATATAATAATAAAAGGATACTATAAGATAAATAAACAATATATAATTGTAGAATGAAAATTTTTGGGAAATTATCATAAGATAAAATTTTAATCATTATTTGAAAATTATCAAGGAGAGAGAATGTATCATTCCATGTGATATTTTCTAAAATAAAATAACATCTATTTCTTCTAGGAACCCATGATGAATGTCAAAAATTTATGTGTTGACAAGTAAAATGATTAGGACATGACGAGATGCATCGATCCTCACTTGGTGGTTTATCCTTTTCAATTGTGAAGATGACTTTGAAATTGGAATTTCCTTATCTTTTTGGGCACATTTACACAATATTTCCATTAATATGAATATGAAAAGGATTGATTTGATGACCTTGATAGATTATGAAAACATGTGGGTGTCTGTGTATCCCAAGAACCATGATGTTACACTTGAATACTATGGGTTAAGGTAGATTATTATTCATGTTTGATGTCTGATCACATGTATTGTGTGTTCAACTTTACTTATGATGAAATGTTATGATTTCTCAGGGATCCTGATTAGATATGTATTCCTTGTGGTCTTGACCAAGGATCCCAAGATCGGTGGACCATCATGATATGTTATCCTATGGAGGGGGTATTCATAGACTTATTATAGTGACGATAAGGAATAAATGAATGAGGATGGAATAAAATAATTCAATGGGGATGTCATGCATTGCACTCAATTATTAAGGGATGATGACTAAATCTCGATCCCTAGTATACAATAAATGAAAAGGGTACACTATCTAAGTCTTGGCCCCAAGTATATTACTCGATGAAAAAGGTATTTAACTAGCTCACAGTCCCTAGTATTTTTTTTGATGAATAAGGGATGTTGATTATCTATCAGTCACTAATGTGTCACTTGACAAATAAGAGATGTTTATAAGCTCCCATTCCATTTCATATATAGATTAAATATGTTCTTGAAGAGAATTTATGTGGATATGTATGATTTAATAATGATGATTAGAGAGAATCATTAGCCTTGTGGATTTTAATTGATTTATTTTACAACTTTATTAAACATCTGGCATAGAGCTGAAACATGTACAACCAGGGGTTCATCGTAGCATGTATATCGTATGACCACTCTGTTTTGGATTGTTTTTTTTGTATTATTATGGAATAAATTTTTATATATTAGGAAATCAGTATGGATTCTTTGGCGGTTTCATACTATATCTTGTACCCACACCCTAATTGGTTATTTTGCTGCATTTGTAGATTCGTGACCATAGATCTGGCAATAGACAATGTCCTGATGGAGATCAGATGATAAGTGGAGCATGGATATGGATATGATCAGGGCAGACACTGGAGTATGAATCAAATGGTTGTTTATTTAGATTATTGTATTTACTTGCTTCTTATACTTGTGTTTTTTTTTCACCACATCGGGGGTTGTTTAATTATATGACATGTATTCCAAATTTACAGTTACTCAGATATATTTTTCTTATTAAAATTATAGTTGTTGATTATAAATTTTAAGACATAATTCAGTTCGTATAGTCTCCCGATGGATTCACCTAAGACCCTAACTACTAGTCAAAAACCTCTTGCATACGGGGAGGAACACATGAGATTATATAGTATTCCTGCATAAACATAGTGGTTCAGGTCAGGATGTTTAAAAATGATTTTTATAAAGGATGTTCTGGAATAAATAGTATGAGTATAGAAACCCCTACGTTTCCATAATAACAACTTATGTGATTATTATTTTGATAGTTGATAAAAAATAAATAACTCATATAAAATTATATAGAATGTAAAGGGATTAAAATTATTGAAACAATGAATGATTTTAAATAAAAATACTTAATATAATGAAATTTCGTGAATAGATAAGAAGATGAAGATATAGCACTTCCAATAGAGGGAAATCTTAAAATATTTGGATTCTCTTCGTAAGAGAATGGTAATACAATGTGATGGAATTAAAGAATGATATCGAGAAACAATTCATTCATAATGGGTTTTGAGTAAATATGAGTGCGAGGTTGTGCGTTTATTTATAAAAAAGATAGGGGATTCATTATTAATATATAATATTATGACATTCCAATGATATAATATCATAATGGAAGATAAAAAACATATGATGGTTATCTCCAATGGTTGTTGACAAAGAGGAGTGGAATTCAATATTTTTTATTTCCTTGAATAGAACATATGAAAATAATATAATTTTTAATATGAAAGTTATTCATGTTCATAAATAATTTTTTTAAACATTAAAATATAAAATAATATTTACTAGATTAATTATAGATTTATAAAATTGATAAAATAACTTCAGAAATAATTATTTTAAAAGATGAATATATATATATTTTTTAAGTTATGATATCACTTGTGGGCTACACTGATGTCCAAATAGAAAATATGTATTTATTGAATATTTATGTTTTATTAAGAAAACTTAATGTCTTAGGAAATAATGAAAATATACTTTTTTAAATTTTGGTGTAATTATTTCCAAATTAATATTTATATCGAAAAAAAATTATAAAAAAGAAAATATTTACTTTTAATTAAAAGACCATATATAGTAGAAAATAATTTTGTTTACACTAACACCTTTTTTATCCCCATTAAAATTACACTTTATTTAATTATAAAAAAATTTATTTAATATTTAAATAAATACCATTTAAGAAAAATATTTTAGATTTTTTGATGATTTTATTAATGGGTTTTTGTAATAGATACTATATAATTCCAAAAACAAAATCTCAATTTTCATATATCAAAATAATATTTTAATCTAAATCCATATATAATAATTTATTTTTTAATAATAGAAAGTAAAAATATAATAACTATTTTATTAACTAGAATATATAAAAATCCAAATTAATATGTTCAATATATATATCATATTATTAAACCAATGTATTCCCTATGAGTAATGTGTGTGATGGTTGTTCTTTCATAAGTGGTTCAATATGCATGGTTTAGGCCATGATATCAATAAAGTTTATCTTCTCTGAAAACTTGTTTCCAGTGAGCTTTATATTTTTAATATCATCTAATGCTTGGTCAAAGGAAAATCCCAATGATTCCATTACCCTTAAATTCTCCCATAAATGGGTCTCATAGGGTTCGATCCTACGAGTCAAGGACATCACTTATTTCATGTGTCAAATAGATATTATCATTTAACATAATATACTAACCATTACATAATCTAAAAAAAATTCTTTACTGTCCATAGTTATGATACATAATGGTCTCCTTGAAATGATAGGATATTTTTTGAAATATTTTAAAATTTCTAAAATAATATATGTGTTTTATATAACAATATCACATATTATGGAATTTATTCATTCAAAATGGAATTACCATTATAATAGTTTGGGTTATTATATTTGTTCCCCTTGCAAAAAAATTCATTATAAAAATTTAATTTAATACACTAAAAAATTTTAGGTTAGTTTAATTCATTTCCACCTCTTTTTCTCATGTTTCTTCATCAAAAGTTTTGTTTTTTCATAGCGACGTGACCAAGGGACATGAAATGGTTCATAGAACATTGTGTATATGGCCTAATATATCAATCATCTACTTATCTTTTGAATTCTAATTCTCCAAAGGTGCCACACCATGATTTAGAAAATTTTAGGGTATTGGAATGTAATTACACAACTATAATACATGGAAGTCATCATGTACTTGAAATATGTTAGTTAGGGATGAAGTCGATAAGCAAAAAACCCAATGAAAATAATGTTCTAAAATGGAATGGAATGTCATTGATTAAAATTTAAATTCACCCAAAATTTAATGACATTATTCCATTGTGATATACATATGTACAACATATCTCATTCCTCAAACATTGAGTCTCATAAATAATTTCATTCATATATTTTCGCTCGACTTTTTATAGATTTCATATGATGGGGAATAGTTTGATCCATCTGTATATTCTCATAAATGAGTTAATGAAAAATAATCTACTAATATTCATCATTATAAAATCTTGTTATATTTTGAAAACTATTACCATACAGAGCCACATAAGTTTCTTTTTTAATTAAATAATGGAACGTGTTGTTATATTAAAAAACAAATAGAGGAAGGAGGTTATTAAAACATACATATAAGTCCATTGTGAAATATAATTGGACATCCTCTAGAGTGTGACTTTTGAGCATAGAATGAACATTCAATGGAAGGTGATAACATGTATTGATACTAACCACTATAAATGTAATATTCCATTACAATATATCATGAATTTATTATCTCTCCTTTAGTTTCTCACTTTTTCTGGTTTTATTTTGGATGTTCTACGAGTGGATACCCTTTTTCTATATACTAACATAGTGTTTATTTATGTATATTTATTTTAATTAATATATCATGGTTATAAATGTGAAAAAGTTTCAATTGAATTGACTTTAGGGTCCTGGTTGACTTGGGGATTTTTCTTATGTTTCAATAGATTCTGGATATTGAACTGCTTCATGTAATGAAGTTGATAGGAAACATGAATATTTTTCATGATTAATATAATTAACCATTCTTTTCATACACTTATATAACATCTAATTATATGAATATTCATTACATAACATAAAAACCCATGGTAGAAACAAAAGGGTTTATTTTCATTGGAAACATAGAAGCATAAACAAATAGTTCCTAAAATATCTACATCATCACCCATTTATTCCTTCATACATAGAACACATTTTGAGACATCCTAAATAAAACATTTATTCACAACATATTAAAATAATCATAAGAAAAGGGTGTGCATGTATGCATTGTAAGGGTAAATAAGGGAGATATCAATTATAACATAAGCCAAAGGATATATAAACATGAACATATTTTTTCAAAACAATACCATTTATATCAAAGATCAAAATATTTTTCCACATAATAAATAATTGATATTTATATGACATGAATAAAAATATATCATGGGCCATGAGAGAATAATGTTAGTACAATACATGAAACTGTTGAATACATATAAGCATATAAAATAATTTCCTTAACAATCAAGGAAATTTTCCAATACTATAATTGAAGATTGGTCTCACATCCAAAACCATCATAGTAGTCAAGGTTCTGACCCAAGAATATCATAGATGAAAAATTACCTTATTAAACCAGTTTCACATCTCATTATAGTCCGCTCTATCTAATGAGATATAAGTCATTACCCAATTCATTATAGGGAGATATTGGTCCCATTAATCACATAATAAAAAACTTATATGTGTGTTACACAATATTATGAAGCATTAATCATATCATAAACCATGAAAAAATGTGTTTCATAAATATTTCAACCTCTCATAACCTATGGAAAAGAAATAGGTTTCATTAACATTATGCCATATTAAAAATAAATAAAACATAGAATAACATAGGATGGACTCCATGGACATATGTCTAGTACAACCTACGTAATAAATAAATATTCCTTGATAACCAATTTGTAAATGTCATACATAATTTCTAAAATTAATAAATATTCCATGATAACCAATTTGTAAAATTCTGAACACGGTTTAAAAAAAGTATAATAATTTATAGTTGTATATTATGAATTTTTTTAAACATTGGATGTCAAGGAAATGATAGATAAATATTCACCAGTGGAGAATTAAAAATAAACAATCCTGGATAAATATATGATTGTGAAATAGACCAGTACCAATTTGTAATCAGTTGAATTATATGACATATAAAATAAATGAATTCATATAAATATTTCAATACTATTACATTCATTGAATTAATGAAGATTTATTCTAAATGGTCAGTTTTTACACAACATAAATGAAATAAGTTATGAATATTTCGAAACTCTCATAGAAGTAAAATAATGATGAGAAACCCTTAAAAATATAAAATAATTGATGTGTGTGTTAATAAATTTAATATATTATGTCTATCCACATCAAATCCATATAAAACAAGATTAAATACAATACACGAATATAAAATTTCATTTAAAAAACAATATCAACATGACATTATCAATGAAGATGAATTTTATCCCAACGAATGTATATTGTGCAAATTAATCCCTTACCTCTGGTTCAACATCATTCAAACATGTTCAACACTCTTTTATAATGGTTTCAAACCTGATATTAATTTATACTAAAATGTTATTTATATTTATAACATCGTATTTGATTGTTTTATAATATCTTACAAATTATTCATTGTTAATATTTCAATATTTTCACTATTTCTGGTGTCAATTACCTTTATATCATATATATTTTTTCAGGAAATTCCTAGTTCTTTTTCATAGGTTATATATCAATCATTTAATGAATTATGTTAATGTAATTATGATAATAGTTTTATATTAAAATAATTTTATTAATTATTTTTCAATTTTAAACATATAAAATGAATCACATCGCTTTTGTGGGTATGTGAGCCATATGTATGCAACAATGATGATATAATTTCTATATTGATTAAAGGGTAATTAATTGGATAGTATATTCATTTAAATAATAAATCTCATGACATTATTATCATATATATCGATTATTTTCCTCATTAGAACCATCCTAGTAACATAACTAAGAAATCCGAATTACACCAATTTGTGGAGATGGTAAGTCGTACGTACGCATGAGAAATGTTTTTGATTTTTTTTATGGAGATGAGATGGAAAGTGGTTTCCCATTTTAAAAATAACATCCAAGAACATTTATTATAATGTATTTGTTACATTAGAAATGTCAAAACTATTTATTTTTAAGTAAAATAATAAATAAAATTGAATGAGTTGGTAAAGATGATTACATTCTCATAAAGAATATATTGTATGATCTCTTCATAAAGACACTACTATTTTTCTTTCTAGAGAACTATGACCTATATAAATTAAGAAAGGCTTATTCTAAGATAAATGGATATTGGTTTGTTGAGTCATATTTTGTGGGGAATTGAGGATGGAATGGGGTTATTTACACCCTAGAAGGGGTGGTTTTATGGTATTATATAATGATTATTTTTTTTATTTAACCACTTTTTGGTAGCATTAATTTTTAATGAATTTTGGTGATAATTACTATTATGTTGCGTTTTTTGGGTTTTTAAACACATCAAAAATCCATTTAATTTTTTATTTATTATGCTTTTTATGCAGTCAAATTTTCATTTTGACCTACATCATCATTTAAAATTGTTTGGTTAAATAATTTTTTTTGCACGGTAAATTTCTTAATTCAAAAAAATAAAGAAGAAAATATTAACTAATTTTTATCTCCTGAATCCAAATATGTTATATAATTTCTGTAATATAAATCATACAAGTAACATAATTATATTTAAAATGAAATTGGAAAAACATAATGAAAAATAGTTTTTAAAAAAACATGATTAAATATAAAATGATTTTATACAAAATTATTTTTAAGATATCATCCCAAAGCCATTATCAGATTATTTTAAAACATAATTAACTAATATAAATTATAAAATAATCTAAACCATATTCTTACCTAGTAAAGAAAATATATTTCTCAATAAAAATAATTTCTTATCATTATTAATTAAAAAAATTCATATTATAAAATTCACAAAAATTCAACATTAAATAATTTTTTATAATGATTTATAAAATGATTTTAATTTTGACCAATAAATTTTGTCAAATTTTGAAAAAAAAATTATATTTACTTTCTGGAAAAATGGATTAATAATATCTTTTTCAATAATACATATAGTTTATGATTAAATTTAATTGACTAAAAGTTATGGGTTTATTTCATAAGAGTAAATAAATTTTTATTTATCATGAAATTTAAATATATTTTAAAATATATTTAATCATATTCACACAATCCAATTTAATGACTGTCTAATAATATTCATGTTAAAATTATAATATTTTGGTGTTCCTTTAAGCTACGTATTTCATGAAACTTATGCAATCTAATATATTAAATTTATTTAAAAATATAATGAACATGAAATCATGTGTGGTCACATTATACCTCCTAAAAAATAATTTCACCATGAAATTTAATCCCTCAAAATAATAATAAAGGAGGATACCTTCATCTTATCACATCTTTAGGTTTCGATATAGCTCCCTCAAATCATAGGGTTCGTCACATAACAATAACCATGTGAGTGGTATCTTTTCATAGAAAATTATCTCTACAATCCATAATCACTAACAGTTATTATTCATGTGAGTGGTAATTCATAAGTTATATGATATATTAGTTTACTACATGTGAATTATTATGTTTTTTCTTCCTCAAGAGAGTTAGATGGAATAATGATGAACTTGGGAGATATTTGATCGAAGCACCAATCATTAAGTAATTATACCGATGCAGTCTGGAATTTCAAAAATACTAATATACATTTGGATTAGATTTACCTTCTATCCCAATATCATCACTCTCTTCCGGGGAGATATTAATAGATATTAATTATCACCCACTTCCAACTCAAGATCTTTATGTTGAATGTTCACAAAATTTTCTTCCTCTAAGCTACACAAACATGTTGTTGAATGGATCAAACCATCTATGTCAAATCCTCAAATTGATTAGGTTATAGTATATTTCATTTCCCTACATCCCTCCATCATAATGGTGTTCAAAAAATAATACAAAGGAACGGAGTAGATCACATACACCATTGAAATCCATATATTAATGTATCAAAATTTATTTTGAGTTTTAATGATGCTATTAGATTGAACATCTATCAAAAGATGATATGAGGTGGAAAAAATTATATCCAAAGCCTACTGAAGACATTACCAGAACATCGAGGTAATCCCCGAATCCTAATTAGATATAATAGAAAGTGGTAATCCATAAAATATTATGACTTCCGTAATATATATTTTGAAAAGATGACCATGAGGAAAATATTATTTTATAGTTATGAAGTTCACTGAATTCATATGTCGGATCACTATGACACATATGGAATTATATCCATAATCTGTTTAGGGAAGTCTTAAGAGAGGATACATGGTGATGATTTCCCACATCAATTCAACTATAGTTAATGGTTATAACACCCCCTTAAAATTCTGTCTCTCATCATTAATATAATTAAAAACCAAGCACCCATAAACATACTCTTCAATATCTCTTTGTATTCCACCCCAACAAAAATTTTATTTTTTATCCATATATTTTTTCTTCCAGTTTTAAATGATAATGATGAACTACTAGCCTCATCTGATATCCCCTTATTCAAATATTGTATGGTTAGAGTACATACATGGTTCTTGAAACATATTATTTTTTCATATTCGTGATTTAACTCTAGAACATTTAATTCCTTCTATTATTTCTATGCATCAACCTTATGACACCTATTTAAATTTCAATTAGATTAATGGTTAATCATTTATTTGATCTTCATAATAGATCCACCCTTTCTTTTTCATTTACATGTCCATACATTGTAAATAAATAAATATAAGATGTTTTATTCTCAATATAGATAGGATAGCATGAATCTTTTAGCTCAAATCATATTCCACATTATTCTCTTTCCTCTAGTGGTAATTTATAGAGTATTCATTATCTTTAATCAGCTCTAGTCATCTTATTTAGTTCATGTTTCGCTATTTTAGTGAAAATATAATTTAACATTTTGTGGATAGTTTATATGTCACACCATTCTATATATATATTATTCCTCCAATTCATTAATAAAAAAATTACAACAATTCACTCCAAAACATTAGTTGGGTAATATTTCTTGTAGACCTTCACTTTCTATGAGTCATAATCTATCAATATATAATTTTTCATCTAAACACATCCAAACCTCGTCTTGGACATGCAATAATAGATAACATTCTTTTCTCGACTACATGGTAGTTTTTGAAAATGTTCATTGGACAACCTTCTTTTTAACTCCTTGAAATTATGTTCACATTCTTCCATCTATATGAACATAACTACTTTTCTCGTTCAAAAATATTATTTGATTATATAATTTTGATAAATATTTCCAAAAAACATAAAAAATATCCAAAAAACACAAGAATTTCATGCATTTTTTCATTTTTTCATTGTGGTAGGTCTGGGACATTTCTTAATAGCTACTATATATAAAGGATCAACTGATATAAACTCATGTAAGATTATATGAACCAAATGAATCATTATAAATAAAAAATTGACACTTGGTAAATTTTTCAAAAATATTATCCTTTCTAATGTTCTTCTCCCCAATCCTAATATGATCCTTATGTTCTTCCATACACATTGAATATAAAAAAATTTTTCTATAAAGACTACAAAAAATGAAAAGTATAGTCCCTATAGAAAATATTTACTAAATCAATGATGATAGATGGGGAGTTAGTATCAACAAAGGGAATGACTATAAATTCATTGTGCCCATAAATTGCATGGAATTATTTCATGGATATATTTTCCTATTGGAATATCAATTTAATTAATCTAGAACAAAAATAAATATTGGAAAATTATTGATCTCCCTATTGATGATCAACTAATTCAAAAACATGGGGAACATGATAATTATTTTTTCTAAGTGATCTAGTTAAGTTGTTGATAATCAACACCAAGTTTCATTGATCTATATATATTCCCTAAAAATATTATAAGCTCGCCCCATGTTTATGATGTAGGGAATATGAATCACTAATCATGGTTATCTTGGAGTTTATTATTATATGCATTCAACTCAATTAGTACTACTCTATAATGTTTCATAAAAATTGACAATACACCAATTATGAGTTCTATTTAAAACTCAACATCATGATTCAATGGAATACTCGAAATTTCATACATAAATAAATCAACAAACTCCCATAAAATAGGTATATACTAAATTTTTACTTTCTTCCTAACTATTTTATATCAAAACCTTCATTTATAATAAATAAGACACAAAATATGGTATAATTTTTCGTCAGATGTTCATATTCATACTTGAATTGATAAAAGATTATGGGTTAATTTGGAATATAAAATGGGACATCACATCCACAACAAATAATTTGATACATATATAGAAAATACAATTAAATCCAAGGATTTCATGGAATTCAACTAAAGTGTTAATAAAAATATTTGAAGGAATCACATTACCACATTCCTAAATAATAGAAGAACTATAAACATGTGATGTGATTGTTTTCAAATTATGATTTTCATTGGTAAATAAATCTATAAATTTTTATGTGAAATGGGTTTACACATATAAAATTAATTATAAATAAAATGGTGTGTGGATCCATAAAAAATAAGACATTATTCATTATAGAGTGTATGGTAAGTGTACCTTAAATCATGTCATTATCATTACCCACTTTTTCAGTCCACATCATATGAGATTTCACATTAAAAATTAGCTATACTGGTAGTTGATTCTATTCATAAAAAACTATTGTATTCTTTCACGGATTTTAATAATACCCATAATTCTATTAATTTATATCATTGGAACATTGGTGATGTAGTATGTAGATATATTTTAGTATGCACATCATTATCTAACTTCTACCCATCAATTCATCATTAATTTTCCCAATGACTATCCTTTACACAATTGAAACATTGAACGACCCCATGATATAATTCACTCCATTTTTTCATCTACACGTCATAAAAAATGAGACCTCGTATTATTTCCTAAATAGTTTTTATAATTTTCTTTGAATTTAATTTTTATTTTATTATCAAAACCGTAAGATTGAGTGGTATGTTCAATCTATAATATCAACCTTTAGACTACATCTAATGATTTATTCACAAATACTAATGTCATATATAGATATCTCCCTTTATATACTTGGTTTTATGACAATAATTATATGATAAACCTTAATTTTAGGTTTTATGACAATTCTAGAATAACATCTTGAAATTAATGTAAACCAAGATTCATATGTTCCAAAATATTTATAATCACTTTACTTCAACTAATGGAATTCCTTCTAATTTTTTTTAATGAATAATATTATAAAAATACAACTAAAATAATTAAATTCATGAATCCATACTAATCCATTGACTGAATTTATTCCTCTTTCCTAGTATTATTAATATGATTCCAACATTGATTTTCATCTCATTTATAATGATAAATATATAAAATGAATATCTCATGTTCTTAACATTTGATGATATAAAATATCATTTTAGTTGTATTAATCCATTTATCATACTCTAGTGGATAAAAAAACATATTAATGAAGGTGGGAATTTCCTTGTGAAGGTATCCGTAGAATTTTGTTCCCTCATTTTCTCATTTGTTAGTCTAGCATGATTCATAGTTTCCACGATCATAGAATTAATATTTTTCCTTCCAGATCGCATAATATTTATCTTATTAGGATGAAAACCATTGAATTTCCCATCACATTTAGAATTATAATGGTTATTTTAGGTTCTATCCATTTACTAAAACCTTAAATTATATTGGGTGAAACATAAATCATAGTGAGAAAATAAAATAATCTATGGATATTACTTATAAAATTTAAATCAATTACACCATAGGTTTAACATGGGTTTTTCAGGATCATTAACAAAATAGTAGAACTATATTCTAAATTGTCCCATAGGATTCATAATTTTTTTCCTCATCCTTGATTCTAAAGGATTACTAATCCTTTCCCTAATACCTACTATACTGACCAATCATTTTCATAGATAGATATTACATATAAATAGATGAATATTTATTACATAACATAATAATAACATACCATAACGAAAAGGGTTTAGTGTATTTGAAAAAAAGGAAGTAAAAAAATTGTTCATAAAACATATCCAACGTTCACCAATTGTTTCTTCATAACTAGAACCCTTTTTAAAATATCATACACAATAAATTTCTTCAGATCCTAGGAAAATAAAAAGAAAAAAGGGTGAGAAAAAATTGCTCAATAAGGATAATGACAGTGATATCCATCATAACAAAAGAATAAGGGAATAATAATATGAGTGTAATATTTGAAAATTATTACCTTCGTATTAATGATCATATGGTTTGGTCATAGAATAAATCATTGAAGTTTTTATGAATTGAATCATAAAAGAACAAAAGCCATGATACAATAACATTGACATGGGACATGGAATTTTTGAATACACATAAGCATGGAAAATAATTTAACTGGTATTCAAGGAAATTTTCAACAATATAATATTATAATTGTTTTATATTCCAAACCATCATAGTTTTCTAGGTTCCCTAAAAAGTTTATCATAAGGGACAAAGGATCGTAATGAACTAGTTTATCTTTATGTTCCAGTACTATATATCTATTTTGATCTATATAATTTTACAATTAATTGGAGAGAGATGTATGTCATACACATTACATAATGAAAAACATACATATGTGTTCCACAAAGCCATAAATCATTCATTATATGAGACCTAATGAACAGGAATGGATGTCACTATCATTTAATCATCGTATAACCCATATAAAAGAAAAAGGATTCAAAACATCATGCACTCATAAAAATAAACCTAATGAAGAATGAGTAGGGTTGTTAACTTGGATCATTTTACAAGTAATAAATAACTAAAATAAAATAATTCCATCTTTTATGGAAAATTATTTCTATTGTTCACATGATATAATTATTTACAAAAATAATTATTTTTTTATTTTTAAATTACAAATAAAGTATATAAGAAAACATTTGCATTGATAATAACCTTTTAAAGTTGTAAAGAATGCTTCAAGACATTAATGCATCATGTTAACAAGATAATATGTTCATTCCATATAGGTTAGAAAATTATCATCTTTATATTTTTCAAAGTAGTTGCACATAACATTATTTAGAAAACAAAAAAAATATTCATTATAAATAATTTTGTAAAAAATTAAGCAAGGGTAGAAATTATTTTTACAATTTTCATTATGAATTTAAAATATTTGATAAAATAAATATTTAGAAAATATTGAAATTCAAGAGAAATATTCCATAGTGGATATATAAACATAAATAATCTAGAATAAATATGAGACTGTGAAATAAACCCTTACAAAATTTAAATTTGTTGAATCATATTACGCATGAATGAAAAAACATTAAATGATACATAAAAAACCATGATGAAAAATTAATTGATGATAAAACATAAAAAATTAGTAGTATGTACACCACAAAAAATAAATAAGTGGTGAACATGGAATATGTGTCATGAAAGTGAAAGCGATATGACAAAACCATAAAAAGATTATATCTTTGAGGTGATATTTATTAATATAAATCATTTATTTTAATTAACATTAATGGCAAAAAAATTTGAAGTAATACCTAAGGAAATAAATATTTATTGTATCATAAACTAATAATGACATAATCAATTATGTACAAGTTTAACCTATCGAATGGAAATTTTTTTATGAAATCCATTACCTTAATTTTGAAATCCTTGTTTTCTCTTGATTGTATTATTTGGAATATCATGGATCCTATGAATAGGATATATATCCATAATTAAAATAATTATATTACTGATTTACATATATTATTTATTAACTTAATACATTTTTGTAACACTCTATAATTTTTTACTTAGAAAATGAATCGCTTCTCTTCATGGAGATGGTAAGCTATACAAATGCATCAGCGATGATACCATTTCTAAATGGATGGGACTGTAAGGAAGTGAATGGTATATTATTCTAATAAAAAATTCATTCCAAATTATCATATATATCCAAAATTTCCATCAATAAAACCATCACTATAAAGTGATAATGAAAAATTAATTTCACTACTACTTGTTAATGGTAAGTTGTATATACACATGAGCGTTGTTTTCAATATTCCTAGGCTATAGAAGAGATAGATAATGGTGTTAAAAAAAATTGAATTTAATAAAATTTATGATATAAGAGTTATTAATGTACTATAGGTACAATAATTTAGTATGAAGTAGAAGTAGAAATAAAATTGAAATAGTTAGTAATGATGACTACCATCACTTAATGAAACATACATTATAACTCTTATTAGGGACACTGGGGTTAAAATTTTTGGGAAGAAAAAAACCACAAGAAAATATGTAAGGATATATAAACTAGTAGTGGGTAGGGTTTTTTCATGAAATAATGTGGGGATAATATAGTAGGGAATTGGGGTATTTTTACTTTTGGACTAGTTATTTTATGTGATTAATTAATGATTGTTTTTGTATTTAATGCTATACAATTTTTTGTGGAAGTAATTACAATGAATTTGGTTGATTATTAATGTTTTAATATGTGTTTAGTGTCATAAAACACATAAAACACCCATTTAATGTTTTAGTTTTTGGTATTTTAAACTTTTATCTTTTAATTTTTACCCACTAAATAATTTTAAATATATTGCAATAAAACAATTTTTAGCATGGATCCTTTTTTATGATTAAAAATAAAAATTATTTATATAATTAATTAAGACCTCGCGATTTAAAATATTTAACCAAATTTCCAAAAAAAAATCATATAAGTTAAATAATTAAATTAAATATTAAATCAAAAAAATTCAATTGAAAAAAAATTTACATAAGAAAATCCATTTTCAAATAAATAATGCTTCTATAAAAAATTAAAGTGTAAATTTTGTATAAAAAGAAGTAATATTTTAAATAAAAAATAATTCATAATATTTTAAACCTTTTCAAATTTGTAATTTCACATTTTAAATAAATTATAGTTTTCATTAAAACATGTATTTTCAACTATTAATAAAATAATAAACATATTTAGAAAATTAATGACAATTTTAAAAAATTCACAACAAGATAATTATAATATGATGATCTTAGAAATGATGTTAATTTTACCCAATAATTTATTAAATATTTATAAAATATGATACATTTATTTTCTAAAAAAATAAAAGAAATAAATTTCTGAATAAAACAAATATTTGATGAATAAAATCACTTTACAGATAATTATTTTTTTATTTCCTAAGAATAAATAATTTTTTATTGGTAATGAAATATATATATATATATTAATATATTTTATCATATTGACACCTGCCAATTTAACGACTATTATATAATGGTCGTGTTAAAATAATAAAACATTAGAGTTCGCTTAATCTCAGTGTTACATGCAACACAAGATATTGATGTGGTAAAATGTATTTAAAAAGTTACATACCATAAAATATTGGGATGTTAAACTAGTGCTATAAACTAGTTTATAGTAGGAAATTTTCAAAAGTTGTGACACCTATTTTTGTCATGTAATGTTTGATCAGTGTTAATTTTCATCTTAAGAATCATGTTTTTTAGCTTATCAAAAAAATTTAAGAATTCATTTTGTGAAAGGTTTGAACTTAATCAATGTTTCAATTTTTTTAAATTTCTACAACACTGGATGTAATATTTTACATTCATTCCACAAACAAAATTTTATCTCAAACCCTCAGAGTAGTTTTGAGAGAATATTGGGATCTCTGGTCATTCTAGGTCATTTCATTTGGTGATCTATCTTCTTTGTAACCGTGATATGTCTCTCTAGTTATGCGATCTTTCTATTTCTTCATTCCTCTTAGATTCTATAGTGACATTCTACTATGTATTCAGATTTAGTTCCCATATAGTGTTTATTATCCTGATTCTTTTTAGATCCATTATATCATCTTCCTCTATAGGATTATATTTGAGTTAGTTGTTATGTGGGATGTGAATTTATTTAGGTGTGTGTAATGTTATCTTCTCAACCTATAATTTATCTTTTTCAATTAATTCAGATTTGTAGGATTTATTCAAGGAAAACTAATACTTTTTTTTAACTCACTATTGTTTATGGGTCCTTTTGTGGGTGTGTGTGACCCAGGTTTGATGTAGGGTGTTCTGTAAATAACCAAATTTTTATGAACATTATTGATTTGGTTTTATATATTTTTATAAATAATATGGCATGCTTGATTGATTTAATTGTGTGTATCAAAATGGGTATTTGGGAAAATATGTGTTTTCAAATTTATTCTAAAAGGAATCATATTATAAATTAAATTTGAAATGAATTTATGAAATGGATTTGATGTAATGATTTTGATGAAATGATTTTTAAAATGGAGAACACAAGTATCCTCGGGTACATTAGGGGAATGTGTGGAAATATGCATTATTAGTTGATGTTGTGAGGGGCTTTACTCATGGGATTTGCCTCTTCCCCCTATTACTATTATTCGTGGCACTTCTTGGACCTATTTATATCTTCCCATGATGGGGTGTTCATATGAAATCTGTATTTGATGCATATATATAAGGAATTGATGCACATACTTATCTATATTTGTATATGAGTATTCATGCAACACTATCCTATTTTTATCCATTGTAATGTTGTTTCCTATTATTTGGTTTGGACTACTTTGGATTTGATATTATATTGGATACATGATTTTTTTCCCTGTATTGATATATTTTATATGAATTCATTCTTTTTTACCAAGATAGTTTTAAAACTATGAAAAAAGGTAAATGGTTTACCATGATTTTGGTATAAAATTGTTTACCATATTATGATTCCATATTTTCCTTAATGTTGAGAAATTTAAAATTATTTTGTAAATACATGAAATGGTATACAGGGGTAGTATTTCACTTAGCATGATCAGATCATACACTATGCAACCCATCGGGGGTGCAAAAACCTTGTTATGTATTTTGATTCAAGGAATATAAAGGAACGAAAATGTTGTCGCAGGGTTTCTATCAACTATTAATGGGTAGCTGGTGGTGAGGTGGTAAGTGTTTTCCAATTATATGACCTAGATTATCTGTATCAGTTTTATTTATCCATTTATATTCGAAATGTACCTTGGAGATTGTTTTTTAACCTTTGTGTTGTATTGCCTATACTATTTCCTTTTTATGATATATTTATTTACTATTATCTTTTTTGATATTTCACTTTTCATCATTCATTTAATCCATGTTGTATTTTTTAGAATGTTAAAAATTGTTCCTTTAGGATTTTTAAAGCATTGGTTTTACTTTCTAGCCCATGGGGTGGGGAAAATCCCTTCGTGTAGTTGATGGTTCAGTTTGTGTACCAGTTCTATTCGGTATCTTGGTTAGGTTCATAATATTTTGGTTAGATAGAAGATTGGATATAGTATTTTCGGGACATGAGATGTAGGTTTTTGTGTGTTCAAGGATAAATCTTGATGTGATGTGACTCAAGTTAACGTGGGATGTTTGTATGTGTTTGTCCTATTTTGAGATCTTGATATTAGGGTCATTTTTAATTATGATTCTGTTGTTTTAAATTATATAAACCTATTATCTAATAATTTCATATATTTTGGTGTGCAGTTGTATTCCAATGAGATGACTTCCATTCATTACTCCCGATGGTAAAACAAATGCTCCTCATGGAAATAGTTCTCTAGATTAGAATATTTTCTAGGTTATTATGTTTGTATTTTGGGAAAAATACCAAAATGTACGACAAGTATAGATCACGATTGTTGAGGTATTTCTATGATTAGTAGGATAAATGGATCGATCATGTGTGTTCTTACATGAGAAATGCCCATCCATTAAGGTTATGAATGTACCTCAAGAGTCGGAGCACAATCATGATAAGATCATTTAGATATTATATATTCAAGATAAACCAATGAATCTCATGGTAAATTTTGTGGCATTTAGACTTGAGGGTCCATGTAAATTGTAGTGTGATTACCTGGTGAAGGTAGATAGTCATGTGGGCTTATACTAGAAGGGGTTCAAGACCCACTTCTCCCCATAGTTCTCTCCAGAGTCAGTAATGATGCTAAATTCCATGGAATTCTTCACATTTCTAGAGGTAAAGGGATAGGTGTAAACGTACACCTATCATTTTTTGAGGTATTTTATTTATCTACTAATGTAGTAAATAATGAAACGGTTGGGTAGACTATACATTTTTCTTCTGCTTCAACGACTATGTAAAATAATTTTGGATACTATGGTCATCTATAATAACTCATTTTGTATATTTCTATGCCTAATTACAGTCAACAATCATCTTCTATAAAAGAAATTATTGTGAAGTCAAAGGCTTGAATATCTATAGGGATCCATGCATTGGCCATCAGAGTGATGAAACTTCTTATAATGTATGAGTTTTTTGAGAAGTTATATGTGGTCTAGGGATACTAAGAGGTATCATAATTATTTTTTATTTAGTTTCAACTATTATATTAGATACATGTGCCTCCCAGTAATTTATATATATATCAATTTTTTAGAGAGTCTTAAACATACAACAAAAATCATCTCCATTATTATAGTGTTAGAGGAAACTATAAGAAAGAGGAATGTGTATGGTTTTTTATTTCCATATAATTATATATCGATATCTGAAGCGGAGTTAGTCTAGGATCTCATGGATTTTAATCTGGATCTATTTTATGTCATAATAAGGATGGATAGATTATCACTCTCCCTTATATAGTTGATTTTTATCATCAATGTGTTTTGATCATGTCTACCCATGGGATATCTAGTGTTTTTTATTGAGAGAAAGATCTGAGGCCAGTTCGTGTTGGACCTTCTGGACTAGATGTTTGGATTTTTTTCTATAGTTTTAGTCATTCCTGATGAATTTTTTCTTGTTGTAATTATTCCCTCTGTTTTAAATGTAACTCTAGATTCATTTTTAGATGATTTATCTAGTATTCCCCAGGAGAGAGAGTTATAGTTCATGATTGTTCTTGTTATAGGTACATGTGGTATTTGGATACCATTATACATTATAGAAAATTTGGATATGGAAGACCTCATGATTAGTCTATATGTTCTTATGGATAATGTTTTTTTGACTCTAAGGTTACTCCTTTTTCATCCCCATTGTTATTTTCCAATATGTCTAATAGTTCACTGTAATTTTGTGTTCATTATTTGATTTTGAACTCGGTAATGGTTAATAATATATATTATTTTCTTTGTGTGGATGCTTTCATTGACATGTTAAAGGGGGGAATTAGTTTATAAAGCATGAGCTTTAGTAAGGCTATCATCTTATTAGTGTTTATGGTCATATATACCAATGAAATCATTCATTACAATGTATAAGAATTAAAAAAATAATGTGATGTCTTTTGGATAGACAATGACTCGATTAGTTTTTATGGATTTGATAAACCTAAATTTAAATGAGTATTCGACACAAAGGCTATAATTTCCATGGTTATTTTTTTTTTATTTGATATTCAAGCCCGTGATGAAGAATCAATTGGTTTTGGTTGTGGATATTCTAATGAGTCATTGTCTGTATGGAAGTATTCAAAACTTTTTTTTGATATTTACATGGTTTTCTTTTGACATGTTATTTTTGGTCATGGCATATTAGTTGATCCTAAAAAGGTGATGATTGTTTTTCCCTACGAGGAGATGAAATATGTATTATAGATTTAGATAATCCTCTGTACTGCAAGATACATCTAATGGTTCGTCAATGATTTATCAAAGTCAGAGTATCTGTGTGCATCTCTTACCATGAAAGGGATGAAATTCATATGGGATGGAATGTACTAGTCGAATTTTGTTCATATTAAATTACTACTGACGTAATCACTTATTCTGATCATACCAGAGTCTCGTGAGAGGTATATGGTTTTCTTGTGTTCTTGTGGAAATGAAATAGGTTTGGTACTTCTCAGTACATTCATGTGATGTATTAAAACTCTCTCTAACGTCGACCTCATAATTAGATTTACCCAACTCTTTATTTAGATTTTGTTATGATTAGGAATATTCTCAAATACTGGCAACACTATCATTTTACAGATTTATTAGTAGTCTTTTATGGCCAAACAATTCATAGATATATCTTTTCATAGAAATACATGTATCTCTACAGAAGTTAGTGGGTGGGATGAATTTTAACATTTCACTTCAAAATTGACTACACCCAAATAAATGGGAATGTCATTGCAAAGAGACTAAGAGGGATTACACCATCACATGATATTATGGAATTGAAGGAGGAGTGGAACCTTATTTAGATCTTCACTAAAATACACTTGGATGATAACAAGGATGCATTAGGTATTATTTCAATATGTATTTAGTTGTCATCAACTATCCTTGAGACTATTATAGAAGATCAAGAGTTGGATGATGAGTTGAGGGGAATTGGAGACACCATATTTGATGGGTAGAATATTTTGAATCAGTATCTCCCTCTATATATGATATTCTCAATTAAATGGATCTTATTTTCAACCCATCATAAGTGAGGAGCTCAATATTTTTTGGTTTTCATAGTTATTCATGGGATGTTCATCCAGGCACTATGATGATGTATAATGGCAAGAGATATTGTTTTTGGTGGCTGGGTATTAATCATGGCGTTGAAAATTATGTGTCATGCAGTTACATCTACCAACATATAAAGGAGAATAATCTAAATACCTCTGAGACACTCCATCTTATTCTAGTGCCAATTTGGAAATGGTACGACGGTTCCCTGGAAATTGTTGTAATATTCCCATTGACACCCCCAGAGAGGAATGAAATCTAGGAAGTGATTTATCAGTTGAAAAAGTAATATCACATCATTCTAATAAGGGATTACACTAAAGTTTAAATTTTTTTATATATCTATGAGGTTGTGTGGTTCATGGTGTTATATATACTATTGTTTTGAATATGAATACTAGGCTAACCATACTATTTGTAAATTGTCACCAAGAGGTGTTGGGGTCTTAGGTCAAGTTGAGTATAACCTTCCATTTATATAAATTTATCTAGATTGGGCATGATATTTAGATATTGGAGGACATTCTATATGAATGTATATTTGGATTTACTGGATCATATTTTAGCTATCTAGTCTAGTGGCTTTTTCTTATAAAAAATAGTAATCCTTAATCTGTTATAATGGATCACTTTGAGGTTTTAAATGGTATAATGTGTATGTCACCTATTTGTGTTGTAGAGGAGGGTTAATTCTATCTTTTAGGATTTTGTATCTGATAGGTAATTTTAGTACGGATTCAAGATATACATCAGTGCTTCATTACTAATTGTAACACCCCATGATTTCATAGTTTGTTATTTCTTTAATATAATTCAATAACTTGCACTACACTCAACACCGAGTTCAACAGCACCATGATTTACCAAAATAACTATTAAAAAGTGGTTATAAATAGTATTAACTAAATTTTTAACATTATATAATCCTTATAATTTTAGAATCCATATTATAAGTTTCTTAGACATAATTCATTTTCAGTATTGCACTTTTACCAACTTTTAATAGTGAACCCTTTTTAAAAACAATATTTTAAACTTTTTGACTAAATGGGGACATCAATAAATTTAAAATGAAACATCCCAAGCTACCACGGTACGCTTTCCTTTGAATAATACAGTAGCGTGTGTTGTACGCAACATTGAGCTCTAACACACACCACAACCAATCAAGCTAGCCGTTATGAATATTAATACCTACTTTTTGAAATTTTATAAATTTTATCTCTCAAAATGGACTTAAATTTTGGATTCGGAATAACGAATTTATCCTAGGGATAAATTTTCGAACTTTTCGGATAACACTTATATTTTGATGAATAGTGAAAATTACTAAATTTTAATTAAAAACAACTTTTTTAATCAAAATAATTAATAGTGCTAAATTATGAATTTTAGTGGTTTTAAAGTATATTTAGAATACATTTTTACCATTTAATACAGTTTTGGTAATTGGACATAATTTTACAATTAAACCGGATATAAACAAGTGTTAATCTTTTGATAGTTATTATCTCTTAAAAACAAGCTTTTTGTTTTTACAACGGGAACTAATTATAAATTAATTTCTGCCACTTCTGTGTTTTGAATTTGGAAAAATGGAGTCCATATTTGGAATCAGGATGTTCAAATTGTGTAAATTGGTAACTTTTATTTTTAGACATTTTGAATAATTACTTTGGTAAATATTTTATTTACTATGGTTAAGGGTAAATCCCGTAAATAAGGGTTAAAATAATTATACTATAATAATAATAAATTACCCTAAAATGTGTCCTATACTTATTGGGTGATACATGATCGACCATAGGCATCTTTGGGTCGATTTTGGGACCCCATGGAGCCACTTGTGGTTGATAGGGACACTTTATTTTAATTAAGTTAAAGTAAGTACAAAAATGACATAAGCATATATCTTTTGCAAAAAAAAATTTACATAGGGTTATATATGTTGGATTTTCGACTATAAATATTAATTATAAAGATACAATTATTTCTTACATAATGATATTTTATTTATAATTTTTATTCTTTAAATAATTTAATTTATTTTTGACACAATTATGATGCAGTAATTACCATAATAGTGACAAATTAAAATAATTGATATTATAAATACCCAAATAAATATAATTTGAGACTTTTAATGAATTAAAATAATTTTATAGGATAATATGACATATTTGGATTTATTTAATTAACGTTTTTTGAAGTAATCATCCTGTTATGAGTTTCACAAAAATCAACTATTGAATAGTGTCAAAATTGACATAAAAGAGTTTTTAAAACAAATATAATATTATTAATTGATATTAAATTCCTAAACATCTAAGGTTCGGCCAAGAGACTTATATCATGATATTTATATCATTAATGGACCACTTGGGGGTCGTTTTTATATATATAGTATGTTTATAAACCATATAATATAAAAATACAAAAACATATTGTAAAAGTGAAACTAATTAACTTAGAGTTAATACTTAAGGATAAGGTTAATATAGTAACCCAACCCTGTATAAATTCTATTGGATGAATTTTTTTCGACCCATACCCACCTTAAAATTTAAATAATCAACTTTGGAGCCATTCGAAACCGAATATGAATTTATTATAAATTAATATTTCTAGATTTTCCAAAGGTTCCCCTCACCCCTCTTATAAAAGGGCACTCCTCCTTCTCATTTTTTCACACATTAAAAGACTTTTGGTCCTGCCAAACTCTGCCCAAATACTCTCCCAAATTCCCTCATTAGAATCTAGAGGCCTTAGTTTGATCAGAAAGCCAACCTAAGGAGCCCTTTTGATCAAATCAAAAGGAATAACCCGAAGAAGAGGTAATGATTTGGCCACCCCTTTCCAAGTTCCTTTCTTCTTCCACTTCTTCATCCTTTGTTATTACCATTCTAAAATAATAAGTCCAATATCATATATATACTGTGATGTTATTATAAATATGGTACAACCATATTCATTATTCTATCCACCCTTTTAATAACATGTCACCATATGTGCGTACGTACAACTTACCATCTCCACGTCGTGGTGTAATTGTTATTCAATATATTATTATTTGGATGGGTATAATAATGATGTGTAATTCATGAAAATAATAAATATAACATGATAATTATTCTTTATATATGATATAACATCCAATTATATATAATTTTAATATCATAAGAATGATATTTTCGCTCGTGCGTATGTACGGATTACCGCCTCCACGACGCGATGAGATTCATTTCCAAGTTCACCATTCATCGACAATTATAAAATATATATTACTAATAAGTATATAATATATGAAATAATAATTCTACTGGAGATATATATATAAGGATTTATGTACTGACATACGTCTTATTCACTCACTTCCGTTCAATACTATATGAAAACAGAAACAACGTTTATGCGTACGTACGGACTACCGTCTCCATAAACGGTGTATTCCATTTCATATATATGTCTATTATAAATATTTATATTCCAAATATATATGATATATTTATCATGTATTATATTCAGGAAGTATTTAAATCATGATCTAAGTGATACAACCAAGATTGACAAGTTAAAACACGTACGATAAAGAATGTGATTATTACCTGAAATGTTAACTTAACATGGAAATTATTATTAAATGGTTAATATAAATTCATAAATGAATCATGTATGATATCAAAAATATTAATATGGTTCAGGTATAATTTAATAACATACTACGATCTTCGTACAGGAGGTTAAACGTACCCTCGACTAAAGGAAAGTGCAAGGTAAGGGGTTTTCAACTCACTCCTTATTCCCGTGAGATCCATGCCATATTGCCACTATTACATTTTGTGTGGTGTATGTACTACCCATAATTATATTCTTTGTGTAATACACTTTAATTTACGTGTATTTACATATTCATTGTATGATACCTCTTTCATGGGTTTTATGTTTCGTAAGTTACCAAACTGGGAAGGGTTAATTTAACAATCTATTTATTATCCGAGGTTGTTTTTACATAAGTATAAACGAGGACATATTTATTATCCATGTACATGTTTTATGAAAGTGTTTTCAAAGGTATTATTTTAAGGTACTTTTTACAAAAACATCATTTCAAATGTTTTAAATATTTATACTTCTAAATCATTCTTATTAAGGTCCATGCCTTCAAAATGGTTTTTAAGGATTTATTTATATAGACATGAATGTTTTTTTAAACGTTAATTCCTTTCAAATGATTCAAAGTGGTATGGGACACTTTGATTCAAAAATGTCTTTAAATGACTTATTTTCTAAATTGTGTGACTTTTAAATGTTTTCATGAAAAAGGGTTATTTCTCCCAAAGAGTTTTACAAATCAATCTTTTCTATGTCAAAATCCTTTAATGGATTTTAAACTAGTTTTGAAGTTGATTTATCATGATAAAAATATTCCATATTGTGTTAAAGGTTTTTTGATATATTTGATTATGGTTATGTTATTTTTATACCATTCATGGTTTATGGGTAATGTATTGACATTTCTCTTGCTAGTTTTAATAAAAAATTTTATGTTATATTTAATCCACTTCTTAAGATGAATGTGTTGGACTAGTATGTTCTGGGTTGGGGAACGGTAAAAGTAAGCCCTCCGGGTTGGTGTCCAGTTATTAGAGGCACTCGGGGTTGGTTTCCGGTTATGAGAGGCACTCTGGGATGGTGTCCCGTTATTAGAGGCACTCCGGGATGGAGTCCGATTACAGAGGCTCTCCGGGTTGGGTTCCGGTTACAGTTATCCCTTAGGTCTTGGCACGAGGCCTCGACACAGAAATTAAAGTTCGTCATCATGCATTCCATCATTATAAAAGTGGTTAGTGATATTTCCTGTGATTATTCAATTAGTAGAATATCCATGTGAATACGTAATTGGAATTATTTAATTTTATTTCTTCCATATTATACTGATGATCAAGTTTAAAAGGATTGTGTTTTATTTTTATACATTTCCTTAAATGTTTATGCTTATTTTTGAAAGTTTTCGTTATATTTATTACCCTTACTGAGAATTTGATCTCACCCCTTTATATGTTTTATTTTTTCCAGGATACCAAGAAGTGTAATTTGATTGATATGCATGGTTAAGATAAGGGAATATTGGCATTCATAAAGAATTATTTATGTTTTTTTGTATGTTATGAAGTGTAATGTAACATTCTTGTATGTAATTTATTTTCCAAGGCTACTAAACGGATCAGTTATTCAGGACTTGGTTCCTTGTAATCATGCCAATGTATTAAAATAATGCACCGACTCTGGGTCACTGGGGTCGGGGTGTTATATTTGGTATCAGAGGAAGTTCAGCAATAACCATGGAAACTAGATTTAGAAAAACACTGATTAGAGCACATAGCCCTAAGATAGACTTTGAGGATTAGTATAGAAGCACTTCCTAGAATTTTGGTATTGTAGAGATTTTGTGAGTTTTCTGAGCAATACATCCCTGTCTGGATACGAGCAGGTAGAGGCGGCTCTAGCACAGATGTACCTAGGGGTAAAACCCGAAAACACCGCTTTGAGCTAGACTCGAACAGGAATTGGTGCACGACAACGGGACTTGCTTCCCTCTTGGTTACGACACTCTCAGGGGATATTCTTAGGATAATTCTCATTTTCTTTACAAACCATTATTAAGGTCTTATGAGTATATACTTACTCAAAGAAAACATTTTTTGGATTATGGATTATATCCATAAACTGTTCAATTTGTGTTAGGTATTTTACATGTTTGGTAATTATTCATAGAAATTCATAAACTGAACTAGTTTATGCTATTGTATAGAAATGGCACCCAGTAGAAGGAATGTGATGTCCCGTAATACGTATGATCCAAAGAGTAAGAAGGATCATATCTTTCATGGTCCTATGCCATAATTTAGAATGGAAATAGTTTCCCACGTATTATCATCATATGAGGAAATAGTATCATGTGTTGATAAGATGAGTAAAGAATTCTCGGAGTCCTATGTCTTCGAAGGGAAGCAAGAGAAGAAAAGGATGGAAGAGAGAAATATGGGTAAATGGAAGAGGGAAAAGAATAATTTTCCCATATGTGATAACTATGGGAAGAAACACCCTGGAACTTGCCTAAAAGGAATTGGAGTTTCTTGTAAGTGTGGAGGAAAAGGGCACAATGTATGTGACTGAAAGGGTAAGAAAATGGTTTCAAATGTACAATGCTTCATTTGCAAGGAGTTAGGACACTACACGAACCTATTTCCCAGTCATCAGACTATGCCGCCAATGATGCTACTGGATAACAATCACGTTATGATTCTACAACAGATGAAGAGGAATGATTAGAGTTCTTATGTTGATTTTGTCATTTGAGTGTTGTATCAACAATGTACTTGTTATAATAATTATGGAGTATATAAGGATTATAATGTAGTACTATTTCATTATGGACTTGAGATTTTGTGAAACAAAGAAAAGTGACTCAATAGCAGGATAAATTTTTGGAAAATATATGGTTGAGAGAATGATAAACCATAATATAATTCTTATACCGAGGTAGTTATTTTTTATTAATACATGATTGATTTGGATAAATTATATTGGATATTCTTGACTACCTTGAAACCAATTAATGATTTGTATATTCCATAATTTTTGGGGTTTAAAACATTTTTGGATTGAAGGAGTATATCTATTATTCTTTAAGGAATAAGGGATCATGAATGTAATCAATAAGGTTTTATGGTAATTTAGGATGTTGCAGTGTTTTAAAAGAATACATGGTGAAGGTGTTCACATGTTATTACGCGGAAAAAAGGATCATTATTGTGTTTAACTTCCTTATAAATTTTGTACTGAAGTATTTTGGATAGTTCTATTTTGGATTATATTGGATTTCCATAAAAGGACAACCTGGAGGTCGGGTGGCAACCCGTCGCGTCTGGCAAGGCCGCAAGACTTGAACCCACAACTGAAGGGCGACAAGGTTGTATCACCTACCACTGACCCATGTGATGTCCTGGATTGAATAATGTCATTTTTTTAATGGTTCTGCTAGATGAATTATAAATTCATTTTTTTAACCCTATACGAATAGGATAAATAGAATATTATTTTTAAGTTGTATTATCTTTTAGAGTGAAAGACGAGTCTGTGGTAGAAATTAGTTAAAGGATGGAACACTACTTGTCAAGAATATATTTTTCTTCTTCTCATATTCTATGAAGAAATTAATTCTTACACTTTATTTAAGGAATCCTAAAACCAAAAATGTGTTATCCTAATACCCTATGTTTTGTTGAACTGATGGTATGTCAAATCATCATAGATTGATAAATTTAAGGACCTAAATTTTACACTTGTTTGTGATTGATGACCTCAATCACTACCTATAAATATTTATGTTTTTCACCAATTATATGTCTCTAATTTCCACCAATGTTCTCCTAATTGAGATCATAATTTGGTGGTGACCCTTTTATTTATCTTTTCCTCATATTAAGACTAAATTTTAGTAACCCAATTTCTGATGTGGGTTTTTCCACAATGATATTTTCTATATTCAACATTTTATTTTTGTAAGAACAATTTCAAATTTCGAGGACACAATTTATTGAAGGGGGGAGAATGTAACACCCCAAGATTTCATAGTGTGTTATTTCTTAAAAATAATTCATTAACTTGCACTACATGCAACACCGAGTTCAAGTGCACCATGATTTACCAAAAAAGCTATTAAAAAGTGGTTATGAATCGTATTAACTAAATTTTAAACTTTATATAATCCTTATAAATTTAGAATCCATATTATGAGTTTCTTAGACATAATTCATTTTCAGTATTTCACTTTTACCAACTTTTAATAGTGAACCCCTTTGAAACACAATATATTAAACTTTTTGACTAAATGGGGACATCAAAAAATTTAAAAGAAAACATCCCAATCTTCCACAATATGCTTTCCTTTGAATAATACAGTAGCGTGTGTTGTACGCAACTTTGAGTTCTAACACACACCACAACCAATCAAACTAGCCGTAATGAAGAGTAATACCTAATTTTTGAAATTTTATAAATTTTATCTCTCAAAATGGACTTCATTTTTTTATTTTGAATATCAAATTTATCCTAGGGTGAAATTTTGGAACTTTTCGGATAACACTTATATTTTGATGAATAGTGAAAATTACTAAATTTTAATTAAAAACAACTTTTTTAATAAAAATAATTAATTGTGATAAATTATGAATTTGAGTGGTTTTAAAGTAAATTTAGAATATATTTTTACAATTTAATACAATTTTGGTCATTGGACATAATTTTACAATTAAACCGGACCTAAACAAGTGTCAATATTTTCATAGTTATTATCTCTTAAAAACACGCTTTTTGTTTTTACAACGGGAATTAATTTTAAATTAATTTCTTACACTTATTTGTTTTGAATTTGTAAAAATGGATTCCATATTTGGAATCATGATGTTCAAATTGTGTAAATAGGTGACTTTTATTTTTAGACATTTTGAATAATTATTTCGGTAAATATTTTATTTACCATGGTAAAGGATAAATCCAGTAAATAAGGGTTAAAATAATAATACAATAATAATAATAAATTACCCTAAAACGTGTCCTAGCCTTATTGGTTGATACATGTTCGACCATAGGCATATTTGGGTCGATTTTGGGACCCCATGGAGCCACTTGTGGGTGATAGGGACACTTTATTTTAATTAAGTTAAAATAAGTACAAAAATGACATAAGCATATATCTTTTACAAAAACAATTTTTACATATGGTTATATATGTTGTATTTTCGACTATAAATATTAATTAGAATGATAAAAGGATTTCCTACATAAATATATTTTATTTATAATTTTTCGACTCTAAATAATTAAATTTATTTATGAAAAACTTATGATGCAGTAATTACCATAATAGTGACAAATTAAAATAATTGATATTATAAATACCCAAATAAATATATTTTGAGACTTTTAATGAATTAAAATAACATTATAATATAATATGACATATTATGATTTATTTAATTAAATTTTTTGAAGTAATCATTCTGTTACGAGTTTCAAAAAAATCAACTATTGAATAGTGTCAAAATTGACATAAAAGAGTTTTTAAAACAAATATTATATTATTAATTGATATTAAATTCTTAAAAATCCAAGGTTCGGACAAGAGACTTATATGATGATATGTATATCATTTATGGACCACTTGGGGGTCGTTTAGATGTATATAGTATGTTTATTAACCATATAATATAAAAATACAAAGATACATTGTAAAAGTGAAACTAATTAACTTATAGTTAATACTTAAAGATAAGGTTAATATAGTCACCCAAACCTGTATAAATTCTATTGGTTGAATTTCTTTCGACCCATACCCACCATAAAATTTAAATAATAAACTTTGGAGCCATTAAAAACAGAATATGAATTTATTATAATGTAATATTTCTAGACTTTCCAAAGGTGCCCCTCACCCCTCTTATAAAAGGGCACTCCTCCTTCTCATTTCATCACACCTTAAAAGCCTTTTGGATAGGCCAAAATCTGCCCAAAAACTCTACCAACATCCCTAATTACAACCTAGAGGCCTTTGTTTTATCATAAAGCCAACCTATGGTGCCCTTTTGATCAAATCAAAAGGAAGAACCCGAAGAAGAGATAATGATTTCACCACCCTTTTCCAAGTTCCTTTCTTCTTCCACTTCTTCATCCTTTGTTATTACCATTCTAAAATAATAAATCCAGTATCATATATATATTGTGATGTTATTATAAATATGGTAAAACCATATTCAGTATTCTATCCACCCTTTTAATAACATTTCACCATACGTGCGTACGTACGGCTTACCGTCTCCACGTCATGGTGTAATTGTTATTCAATATATTATTATTTGGATGGGTATAATAATGATGTTTAATTCATTAAATAATAAATATAAAATGATAATTATTATGTATATATGATATACCATCCAATTATATATTATTTTAATATCAAAAGAATGATATTTTCGCTCGTGCGTACGTATGGATTACCGTCTCCACGACTCGATAAGATTCATTTCCAAGTACACTATTCATCGATGATTATAAAATATATATTACTAATAAGTATGTAATATATGACATAATAATTATACTGGAGATATATATATATAAGGATTTATGTACTGAAATACATCTTATTCACTTACTTCTGTTCAATACTATATGAAAATAGAAACAGCGTTTATGCGTACATACGGACTACCGTCTCCATAAAAGTTGTTTTCCATTTCATATATATGTATATTATAAATATTTATATTCTATATATATATGATATATTTATCATGTTTTATATTATTGAAGTATTTAAATCATGATCTATGTGATACAACCAAGAGTGACAAGTTAAAACACCTACGATAAAGAAAGTGATTATTACCCGAAATGTCAACATAACATGGAAATTATTATTAAATGGGTAATATAAAGTAATAAATGAATCATTTATGATATAATAAATATTAATATGGTTCTGTTATAATTTAATAACATACTACGATCATCGTAAAAGAGGTTAAACGTACCCTCGACTAAAGGAAAATGGAATGTAAGGGGTTTTCATCTCACTCCTTATTCCCGTGAGATCCATGCCATATTGCCACTATTACCTATTGTGTGGTGTATGTACTGCCCATAATTATATTATCTTTGTAATACACTTTAATTTAAGTGTATTTACATATTCATTTTATGATACCTCTTTCATGGGTTGTATGTTTCGTAAGTTACCAAACTGGGAAGGGTTAATTTAACAATCTCTTTATTATCCGAGGTTGTTTTTACATAAGTATCTACTAGTACATTTTTATTATCCATGTACATGTTTTATGAAAGAGTTTTCAAAGTGATTATTTTAAGGTACTTTTTACTAAAACATCATTTCAAATGTTTTAAATATTTATTCTTCTAAATCATTCTTATTTATGCCCATGTCTTCAAAATGGGTTTTAAGGATTTATTTATATGGAAATGAATGTTTTTTTAAAATGTTAATTCCTTTAAAAAGTTTCAAAGTGGTATGGGACACTTTGATTCAAAAATGTCTTCAAATGAATTCTTTTCTAAATTGTGTGACTTTTAAATGTTTTCATGAAAAAAGGGTATTTCTCTCAAAGAGTTTTACAAATCAATCTCTTCTATGTCAAAATCCTTTAATGGATTTTAAAAATGTTTTGAAGTTGATTTATCATGATCCAAATATTATATATTATGTTGAATGTTTTGTGATATATTTGACTGTGGATATGTTATTTTTATACCATTCATTTTTTATGGGTAAAGTATTGACATTTCTCATGCTAGTTTTAATACAAAATTTTATGTTATATTCCATCCTCTTCTTCAGATGAATGTGTTGGACTAGTATGTTCCAGTTTGGGGACCGGTAAAAGTAATCCCTCCATGTTGGTGTCTGGTTATTATAGGCACTCTGGGTTGGTGTCTGGTTATTAGAGGCACTCCGGGATGGAGTCCGGTTAGATAGGCTCTCTAGGTTGGGATCCGGTTACAGTTATCCCATAGGTCTTGGCACAAGGCCTCAACATATAAATTAAAGTTCGACGTCATGCATTCCATCATTATGAAAGTGGTTACTGATATTTCATGTGATTATTAAATTAGTAGAATATCCATGTGAATATGTAAATCGAATTATTTCATTTTATTTAAGATATATTATACTGAAGTTCAAATTTAAAAGGATTTTGTTTTAGTTTTATACATTGCCTTAAATGTTTATTCTTATTTTTGAATGTTTTCGTTGTATTGCTTACCCTTACTGAGCACTTGAGCTCAACCCTTTCTATGTTTTATTTTTCCCAGGATTTCAAGAAGTGTAATGTGATAGATATACAGGTTTAAGATAATGGAATATTGGCATTCATAAAGGATTATTTATGTTGTTTTGTATGTTATGAAGTGTAATGTAACATTCATGTATGTAATCTATTTTCCCAGACTTCTAAATTGATCGATTCTTCGAGACTTGTTACCTTGTAATCATTCTAATGTATTAAAATAATGCACCGACTCTGGGTCACTGGGGTCGGGGCGTTACACTAATTATGGTCAAAATAAATCACATATGGGTCATCATTGTCATCGTATGGAGAATCCAGTTTTTGTCCATTGTTTCATGAATACTTCTCTAAGGTTGGGACATTATATCACGAAAAATATATAAATCTTACTTTTAGATATTTTAGACTATTTGGGTCCACTGAACATCTTGGGAATGTATGTTATTTGTTGGAATTTCTAGTTAAGTTGACATGTATTCATGATTTTTAAAATATCATATCTTTTGATCAACCGTACTTATACATAGCATGTTCTGAGTTAGGAAGAGATCGATTTGGGAATATATGTATCTATTTTAGATATTCTAGTTGAGAATTTGGACTCTAATAGAAACTTTTTATGTGGGAATTTGATTCAGTTGGTCAATGATTTATGGTAACACATATCAAATTCTCATGAAAATTTTGAGCATGATTTATCAATGGGGGAGTGTTGGACTCACCATATTCCATACACTATTATTCCACATGAATCCCCAGTTATAAAATGTTTTATTTTGTTTATTATTAATAAACTAGTTAACTTATTTTTTGTATTTATAATCCATATTTTCATTTCCCAACTTTTTATGTTCTGTTTTGGGACTTTTGAGGATGGATAACCTTAGATGGGAATACATTCCTTACAATTGGGGATTAATGATTCGTGGAATTAATTGAGTCAATATATAAATATGAAAATGTATTTAGAGAGTATACATTGGCGTTATTTTGACCTCAAGGTTTTCAATTTGTTTAAGACGAATCTACAATTTAGGAGTTTTCACATCCTAATGTGGTTAAACATGATGAATCAGTTGTATAACAGATTTTGTGAACTAGATTAGATTGATAAATGTTTACATGTCATGAAAATGTCTACATTAGATATTTTTAATTTTAGGAGACAATTTTTCGGTATATATTTAATATAAAATAAACAATTGTAGTAAAAGGGTTCCACGTTATGGGTGCTTTGAGATTTGTGGGTTTAACTAGGTTTTTCATCTAATTGTATTTTCATTCAGTGCAAAAGATTTCATCAGATAACATAGGGCCCTGCCAAGTGATTTTTTATCCCCACTTCTTCTAGTTCATTTCATTCATTGATTGATCTTCATTGTTGTTTCTTAGATCACACTAGGTAAGTGATCTTTCTTATTATTTATTTCCCTTCCATGATATAACAATATTGTCCTACACATTTAGATATGCAATTATTGTGGGCTTCACTATCTTGATATTTTCTAGATCAATTGTGATATCATCTTCTAGAGGAAGTTCATTGTAATAGTTTTTGTGTGTCATCGATGTTTTTTGAGTTATGTTTTGTGTTATTTTATCCACATACTCTTTTTCTTATTCAATTCATTATGGGATATACTGATTGAATCTAGGGACACTACTATTGTATTTTCAACTTTCTTTATTAGTGGATCCCATTCTTGGAATCTGAAAGTTGACTTTTCTGTTGATGCATATTTATTTATACAATTTTTTGTGAACTATATTCCTTAAGATTTAACAATTCCTTAATAAAAAATGTATTTTTTGATTGACTAAACTGTGGGTATAGAAATAGTTTTTAAATGATATTCCCAATTTTTTCGTGGTTTTAATAGTATTTTAAATTCATTTGATATTTATTTATGAAATACTTTTGAAATAATGGTTTCGATAAAATGTTTTGGAATGTATATCACATGTCTACGTTTGGTCACTTAGACAGAATGTGAATCAACATGCCATGTCCATTGTTATTATTTTTGGTTACAGTCATTGGGTGTTCCTATACTCTCTAGGCCAATTATTTTAGGATCAAATTAGACCCATTGGTAAGTTCACTTGAAAGGATATTCCTCTCCTCATTTCATTCAATTCATATATCTTAGTGAATGTTTCATTTAATTGTCTGTGAAGCATTACGAATAATATAGAGGTCCGGGAATATACTGATCTTGGAATGATTTTTACTATTCATTGGTTTAGACTACATTGGATATGATAAAATATGTGATACAAGATTTTATTTAACTACTTTGTTATATATAATAGGATTTGAAATTGTTTTACCTAGATTATTTGAAATTGATTAAAAGGGGAAATTATTTACCATGGTTATGATATAAAATAGGTTACATTTATATTCAGAAAATTTTTTATTTATAGTTTCGAATGTTCAAATTTATATATATTGGATTTATATGGAACACTTGGGTGGAATTATATGGAACCATTTCGTCTGGCACTCTAGTTAAACCATCATCAATGATTAGACCATGTTATGTATTTTTATGTAGGAAAATTAAATCGACCACTATAAGGTGGTGAGATTTTTGTAATTAGAGTCTGGTTAAATGGTGGTGATATGGTGGTAGATTTCCTTGATATATATTCACTATCCCATGGTGATTAGGAATACACATTCAGTATGTTAAAGTTTTGGTTAGGTACATATTTGTGAGGTTATCGGGTTCATGTTCATGAAAGTGCATAATTCATTCTAAATCCTACTTTATAAACTGTTATTAAACCTCATATATCGATTGGATATGTTATAAAGTGTCACACCATGTAGCCTTACAAGTTATCTAATGTATATATTGGGTAGTATTGGAAAGAGAGATATCTCCCTATTAGAAATTAAATTCACAAACAATGGATGATGATTGAATACTACCCAGAAGACATTATTACCTTTACATGTCATATGGATAATGATGAACAAATACATTTTTATGTTTTCCTATTTCTATAATGGTATGAGAATTTTTTTACATTATACCCTGAGTCTTCAATAATTCATACTTGAATTATGTACATAGCAAGAAACAAGATAATATTTTTGCGACATCCTTATTCATATAATCCAATGATAAGTTTTCATTAGGTCTTTCTAAATAATAGTTTTTACTAGAATAATATAGAAGGATGATTCAAGTACATTTTGTATAAGAACCCTATTTAGTTATAGTTTTCAAAATAAATATATCTGGGTTCGAAAGATTTTAACACCATATTTAGAAAATATGATCTCTAAAATATTAATTGACTTTTTATGTAATAACTCATCATCTTCTTATACCTATATGATCTGTTATTTAATGGAGGGATAAACATTTATTTTATCAATGTATGATATACTTCCTTTTTTCATTCCCATGTTCATCCTTTGAATGTCTAGCTATATTGTTTCCCATTCGATCCAAAACATTGATAGGGTTGTGGGAACCATTCTACATTGACAATATCACACATTTCCACATTCAAAGGATGTTAATGGATTAAAAAAATATCAATGGTTAGGTTTATACACATTCATTAGTGAATATTTTGATCTTTTTGTGTGAATATTTACATGATTCTCTTCTTATTTAAATATATGTTACACTTTTCAATACTGAGATAATGTCTCCAAATAATCAATTTGAAGATTACTAAAACTAAATCTGGATAATATGTTGGTTAGATATTCTAATGAATCATTAATTTTTGAGTTTCTTATCATTTTACATTTTTAGGTTTCATGAGTAAGCATCACTATCCATTTAGGTCAAATCTCTATCAACAATAAATCATTCCCCTCATGTGGGAAATCCAAGAACATTCTTATCTAATATTTATTTAATAAATATATTAAAACTCTCATCACATTATTGTTTCTATAAAAAATTATTCAATTCCATTTTAATATACAGAGTGATCTTGATAACAATGAGAGTTTAATCACATATCAATTATATTAATCGCCTATGAATCTCCATCACATATTACTGTATGGACCATCCTTAAATTTTGATCAATTTTCAATGGATATATAGATTTCTATTTTATAATGAAAACATGCCCTATAAATGTAACATAGTCCATTAAAAACACACATTATAAAATCATCACAAAAAACATCTCTTTTCACAACGACTTTAGTATTTCATTCAAATTCCCCCAATGAATCTCTAGGATTTTAGAGTTACTAATAATATAATCTCTAAAGACTACCTCAAATTTGTCATGGTAACCCCTATAGATTATTTGTTTGATCCCATAATGATAAATGGAGAGTTAGTGGCTCCCAATGTTATCACAATGAAACCATAGTCTCCAAACCATGTATAAAGAGAATTCATTGGTATATCCCCTTTATTCACATTAAAATGATAACATAATGAATAGTGATCAAACCTAGAAGAGTATTGAGATCCAAATTTTAAATCAATTTTGTTATCAATATGTGGTATAGGATACTTGTTTCTTATTGTGAGTTGTTAAACTCACATAAATGAATTTTATGGTTCATTTAACAATAATTCTTAATGGAAAATAGGAATTTCAAACACCATACCCATAATTCATTTAATTTATATCATTGGAGCATTGGTGATGCAGTATGTAGATATATTTTAGTATGCACGTCATTATCTAACTTCTACCCATCAATTCATCATTAATTTTCCCAATGACCTTCCTTTACACAGTTGAATCATTGAACAGCCCCATGATATAATTCACTCCATTTTTTCTTCTACACATCATGAAAAAATGAGACCTCGTATTATTTCGTAAATAGTTTTTATAATTTTCTTTGAATTCAATTTTTATTTTCTTATCAAAACTGTAAGATTGAGTGGTATGTTAAATCTCTAATATCAATCTTTAGACTACATCTAATGATTTATTCATAAATAATAATGTCATATATAGATATCTCTCATTATATACTTGGTTTTATGATAATATTTATGTGATAAACCTTAATTTTAGGTTTTATGACAATTCTAGAATTAAATCTTGCAATTAATGTAAAACTAGCTTCATAAGTTCCAAAATATTTATTATCACTTTACTTCAACTAATGGAATTCCTTCTAATTTTTTTAATTAATAATATTATAAAAATACTACTAAAAAATTAAATTCATGAATCCATCCCAATCCATTGAGTGAATTTATTCTTCATTCCTACTATTCTTAATATGATTCCAACATTGATTTGCATCTCATTTCTAACGATAAATATATAAAATGAATATCTCATGTTCTTAACATTTGATGATAGAAAATATCATTTTAGTTGTATTAATCCATTTATCATACTCTAGTGGATAAAAAAACATATTAATGAAGGTGGGAATTTCCTTAAAAAGGTATCCATATAATTTTGTTCCCTCATTTTCTCATTTGTTAGTCTAGCATGATTCATAGTTTCCATGATCATAGAATTAATATTTTTCCTTCTAGCTCGCATAATATTTATCTTATTAGGATGAAAATCATTAAATTTCCCATCACATTTAGAATAATCACGGTTATTTTAGGTTCTATCCATTGACTAAAACCTTAAATTATAGTGGGTGAAAAATAAACTATAGTGAGAAAATAAAATTATCTATGGATATTACTTATAAAATTTAAATAAATTACACCATAGGTTTAACATGGGATATTCTGGATCATTAACAAAACATTAGAACTATATTCTAAACTGTCCCATAGGATTCATAATTTTTTTCCACATCCTTGATTCTAAAGGATTACTAATCCTTTCCCTAATACCTACTATAATGACCAATCATTTCCCTACATAGATATTACATATAAATAGACGAATATTTATTATATAACATAACAATAACATACCATAACGAAAAGTGTTTATTGTATTTGAAAAAATGGAAGTAAAAAAATTGTTCATAAAACATATCCAACATTTACGAATTGTTTCTTCATAACTGGAACCCTTTTTAAAAAAGAATACACAATAAATTTCTTTAGATCCTCAGAAAATAAAAATAAAAAAGGGTGAGAAAAAATTGCTCAATAAGGAGAAAGACATTGATATCCATCATAACAAAAGAATAAGGGAATAATAATATGAGTGTAATATTTTAAAATTATTACCTACATATTAATGATCATATGGTTTGGTCATAGAATAAATCATTGATGTTTTTATGAACTGAATCATAAAAGAACAGATGCCAGGATACAATAACATTGACATGGGACATGAAATTTTTGAATACACATAAGCATGGAAAATAATTTAACTGGTACTCAAGGTAATTTTACAAGAATATAATAGTATAATTGTTTTATATTCCAAACCATCATAGTTTTATAGGTTCACTCCAAAGTTTATCATAGAGGACAATGGTTCGTAATGAACTAGTTTATCTTCATGTTCCAGTCCTATATATCTATTGTGATCTATATCATTTTACAATTAATTGGAGAGAGATGTATTTCATACACATTACATAATGAAAAACATACATATGTGTTCCACAATGCCATAAATCATTCATTATATGTGACCCAATGAACAGGAATGGATTTCACTATCATTTATTCATCGTATAACCCATGGAAAAGAAAAATGATTCAAAACATCATGCACTCATAAAAATAAACCAAATGATGAATGAGTATGGTTGTTATCCTGGATCATTTTACAAGTAATAAATAACTAAAATAAAATAATTTCATCTTTTATGGAAAAGTATTTCTATAGTTCACATGATATAATTATTTGAAAAAATACTTCTTTTTTTTATTTTATTTAAAATTACAAATAAAGTATAGAAGAAAACATTTTCATTGATAATAACCTATTAAAGTTGTAAAGAATTCTTCAAGACATTAATGAAACATGTTAACAAGAAAATATGTTCATTCCATATAGGATAGAAAATTATCATCGTTATATTTTTCAAAATAGTTGCACAGAACATTATTTAGAAAACAAAAAAATATTCATTATAAATCATTTTGTAAAAAATTAAGCAAGGGTAGAAATTATTTTTACCATTTTTATTATGAATGTAAAATATTTGATAAAATAAATATTCAGAAAATATTGAATTTCAAGAGATATATTCCATAGTGGATACAAAAATATAAATAATCTATAATGAATATGAGACTGTGAAATAAACCCATACCAAATTTTAATTTGTTGAATCATATTACACAGGAATGAAAAAACATTAAATGATACATTAAAAACCATGATAAAAAATTAATTGATGATAAAACATAAAAAATGAGCAGTATGTACAACACAAAAAATAAATAAGTGGTGAACATGGCATATGTGTCATTAAAGTGAAAGCGATATGAGAAAACGATACAATGATTATATCTTTGAGGTGAGATTTATTAATATGACTCATTTATTTTAAATAACATTAATCGAAAAAATTTTGGAAATAATACCTAAGATAATAAATATTTATTTTATCATAAACTAATAATGACATAATCAATTATGTATAAGTTTAACCTATCGAATGGAAATTTTATTAGGAAATCCATTACCATAATTTTGAAATCCTTGTTTTCTCTTGATTGTATTATCTGGAATATCAATGATCCTTTGAATATGATATATGTCCATAATTTAAATAATTATATTACTGATTTACATATATTATTTATTAACTTAATACATTTTAGTAATACTCTATAATTTTTTACATAGAAAATGAATCGCTTCTCTTCATGGAGATGGTAAGCTATACAAATGCATCAGCGATGATATCATTTCTAAATACATGGGACTGTAAGGAAGGGAATGGTACATTATTCTAATAAAAAATTCATTCCAAATTATCATATATATCCAACATTTCCATCAATAAAACCATTACTATAAAGTGACAATGAAAAATTAATTTCACTACTACTTGTTAATGGTAAGTTGTATATACACATGAGCGTTGTTTTCAATTTTACTAGGCTAGAGAAGAGATAGATAATGGTGTTCAAAAAAAAATTAATCTAATAAAATTTATGATATAAGAGTTATTAATCTACTATAGGTATAATAATTTAGTAGCAAGTAGACGAAGAAATAAAATTAAAATAGTTAGTTATGATGATTACCATCACTTAATGAAACATACAATATAACTCTTATTAGGGACAATGGGGTTAGAATTTTTGGGAAGAAAATAACCACAAGAAAATATGTAAGGATATATAAAATAGGATTTCATAGGGTTTTGTCAAGAAATAATGTGGGGATAATATAGTAGGGAATTGGGGTATTTTTACTTTTGGAGTGGTCATTTAATGTGATTAATTAATGATTGTTTTTGTACATAATGATATACAATTTTTGGTGGAAGTAATTACAATGAATTTGGTTGATTATTAATGTTTTAAAATATGTTTAGTGTCATAAAACACATAAAACACCCATTTAATGTTTTATTTTTAGGTATTTTAATCTTTTAACCATTAATTTTTACCCACTAAATAATTTTAAATATATTTCAATAAAACATTTTTTATCATGGGTCCTTTTTTATGCTTAAAATTAAAAATTATTAATATAATTAATTAAGACCTCGCGATTTAAAATATTTAACCAAATTTAAAAAAAATCATATATGTTAAATAATTAAATTAAATATTAAATCAGAAAAATTCAATTGAAAAAATTTTTACATAAGAAAATATATTTTCAAATAAATAATGCTTCTATAAAAAATTAAAGTGTACATTTTGTATAAAAAGAAGTAATATTTTAAATAAAAAATAATTGATAAAATTTTAAACCTTATCAAATTTGTAATTTCACCTTTTAAATAAATTATAGTTTTCATTAAAATAATTATTTTCAACTATTAATTAAATAATAAACATTTTTAGAAAATTAATGACAATTTTAAAAAAATCAAAATAAGATAATTTTAATATGATGATCTTAGAAATGATGTTAATTTTACCCAATAATTTATTAAATATTTATAAAATATGTTACATTTATTTTCTCAAAAAAATAAAAGAAATACCTTTCTGAATAAAACATATATTTGATGAATAAAATTATTTTTTTTATTTCCTAAGAATAAATAAATTTTTATTGGGAATGAAATATATATATATATATATATATATATATATTATAATCTATTTTATCCTGTTAACACCATCCAATTTAACGACCATTATATAATGGTCGTGTTAAAATAATAAAACATTAGAGTTCACTTAATCTCGGTGTTACATTCAACACAAGATATTGAAGTGGTAAACTGTATTTAAAAAGTTACTTACATTAAATATTGGGATGTTAAACTAGTGCTATAAACTAGTTTATATTAGAAAATTTTCAAAAGTTGTGACACCTGTTTTTGTCATGTAATGTTTGATCAGTGTTATTTTTCATCTTAAGAATCATTTTTTTAGCTTATCAGAAAAATATAAGAATTCATTTTGTGAAAGGTTTGATCTTAATCAATGTTTCAATTTTTTTAACTTTTTACAACACTGGATTCATATTTTACGTTCATTCCACAAACAAAATTTTATCTCAAACCCTCAGAGTAGTTTTGAGAGATTATTGGGATCTCTGGTCATTTTAGGTCATTTGATTTGATGATCTATCTTCTTTGTAACTGTGATATGTCTCTCTAGTTTTGTTATCTTTTTATTTCTTCATTCCTCTTAGATACTATAGTGACATTCTACTATGTTTTCAGATTTAGTTCCCATATAGTGTTTATTATCCTGATTATTTCTAGATCAATTATGTCATATTCCTCTAGAGTATTATAGTTGAGTTAGTTGTTGTATGGGATGAAAATTTATTTAGGTGTGTTTAATGTTATCTTATCAACCTATAATTTATCTTGTTCAATTAATTCTGATTTGTATGATTGATTCAAGGAAAACTAATATTTTTTTTTCACTCAATATTGTTTATGGGTCCTTTTGTGGGTGTGTGTGACCCAGGATTGATGTAGGGTGTTTTGTCAATAACCAAATTTTGATTAAAATTGTTGATTTGGTTTTATATATTTTTATAAATAATATGGCATGCTTGGTTGATTTAATTGTGTTTATCGAAATGGGTATTTTGGAAAATATGTGTTTTTAAATTTATTCTAAAAGGAATTATATTTTAAATTAAAATTGAAATTAATTTATGAAATGGTTTTTATGGAATGGTTTTGATGAAATGACTTTGAAAATAGAGAACACAAGTATCCTTGGGTACATTGGTGGAATGTGTGGAAATAAGCATTATTAGTTGATGTTGTGAGGGGATTTACTCATGGGTTTTGCCTCTTCTCCCTATTACTATTATTCTTGGCACTTCTTGGACCTATTGGTATCTTCCCATGACTGGGTGTTCATATTAAATCTAGATTTGATGCATATATATAAGGAATTGATGCACATACATATCTATATTTGTATATGAGTATTCTTGCAACACTATCCAATTTTTATCCATTATAATGATGTTTCCTATGATTTGGTTTGGACTACATTGGATTTGATATTATATGGGATACATGAATTGTTTTCTCTGCATTGATATATTTTATATGAATTCATACTTTTTGACCAAGATAATTTTAAAACTATGAAAAAAGGTATATGGTTTACCATGATTTTGGTATAATTTTTTTTACCATATTATGATTCCATATTTTCCTTAATGTTGAGAATTTTACAATTATTTTGTAAATACATGAAATCGTATACAGGGGTAGTATTTCACTTAGCATGATCAGATCATACACTATGCAACCCATCGGGGGTGCAAAAACCTTGTTATGTATTTTGATTCAAGGAATATAAAGGAACGAAAATGTTGTCGCAGGGTTTCTATCAACTATTAATGGGTAGCTGGTGGTGAGGTGGTAAGTGTTTTCCAATTATATGACCTAGATTATCTGTATCAGTTTTATTTATCCATTTATATTCGAAATGTACCTTGGAGATTGTTTTTTAACCTTTGTGTTGTATTGCCTATACTATTTCCGTTTTTATGATATATTAATTTACTATTATCTTTTTTGATATTTCACTTTTCATCATACATTTAATCCATGTTTTATTTTTTAGAATGTTAAAAATTGTTCCTTTAGGATTTTTAATGCATTGGTTCTACTTTCTAGCCCGTGGGGTGGGGAAACTCCCTTCGTGTAGTTGATGGTTTAGGTTGCGTACCAGTTCTAGTCGGTATCTTGGTTAGGTTCATAATATTTTGGTTAGATATAATATTGGATATAGTATTTTCGAGACATGAGAAGTAGGTTTTTGTGTGTTCAAGGATAAATCTTGATGGGATGTGGCTCAAGTTAACATGGGATGTTGGTATGTGTTTATCCTATTTTGAGATCTTGATATTAGTGTCATTTTTAATTATGATTCTATGGTTTTAAATGATATAAACCTATTATGTAATAATTTCTTATATTTTGGTGTGCAGTTGTCTTCCAATGAGATGACTTCCATTCGTTCCTCAAGATGGTAAAACAAATGCTCCTCATGGAAATAGTCCTCTAGATTAGAATATTATCGAGGTTATTATGTTTGAATTTTGGGAAAAATACCAAAATGTACCACAAGTATAGATCACTATTGTTGAGGTATTTCTAGGATTAGTAGGATAAATGGATCGATCATGTGCATTCCTACATTAGAAATTCCAATCCATTAAGGTTAGGAATGTACCTCAAGAGCCGGATCACAATCATGATAAGATCATTTAGATATTCTATATTCAAGATAAACCTATGAATACCACGGTAAATATTTTGGTATTTTGACTTGTGGGTCCATGTAAATTATAGTGTGATTACCTGGTGTAGGTAGATAGTCATGTGGGCTTATACTAGAAGGGGTACAAGACCCACTTCTCCCCATAGTTCTATCTGGAGTCAGTAATGATGCTAAATTCCATGGAATTCTTCACATTTATAGAGGTAAAGGGAAAGGTGAAAATGTACACCTATCATTTTATGATCTAGTTCATTTATCTACTAATGTAGTAAATAATGAAAGGGTTGTGTAGACTATACATTTTTATTCTGCTTCAACGACTATGTAAAATAATTGTGGATACTATGGTCATCTATAATAACTCATTTTGTATATTACTATTCCAAATTACAGTCAACAATCATCTTCTGTAAAAGAAATTATCGTGAAGTCAAAGGCTTGAATATCTATAGGGATCCATCCATTGGCCATCAGAGTGATGAAACTTCTTATAATGTATGAGTTTTTTGAGAAGTTATATGCGGTCCAGGGATACTAAGAGGTATCATAATTATTTTTTATTTAGTTTCAACTATTATATTAGATACATGTGCCAACCAATCATTTATATATATCAATTTTTTAGAGAGTCTTAAACATACAAAAAAAATCATTTCCATTATTATAGTGTTAGAGGAAACTATAAGAAAGTGGAATGTGTATGGTTTTTTATTTCCATATAATTATATATCGATATCTGAAGCGGAGTTAGTCTAGGATCTCCTGGATTTTAATCTGGATCTATTTTATGTCATAATAAGGATGGATAGATTATCACTCTCCCTTATATAGTTGATTTTTATCATCAATGTGTTTTGATCATGTCTACCCATGGGATATCTAGGGTGATTTATTGAGAGCAAGATCTGAGGCCAGGTCGTGTTGGACCTTCTGGACTAGATGTTTGGATTTTTTTCTACAGTTTTAGTCGTTCCTGATGAATTTTTGTTGTTGTAATTCTTCCCTCTGTTTTAAATGCAACTCTAGATTCATTTTTAGATGATTTATCTAGTATTCCTCAGTAGAGATAGTTATAGTTCATGACTGTTCATGATATAGGTACATGTGGTATTTGGATACCCATATACATTATAGAAAATTTGTATATGGAAGACCTCATGATTAGGCTATATGTTCTTATGGATAATGGTTTTTTGACTCTAGGGTTACTCCTTTTTCATCCCCATTGTTATTTTCCAATATGTCTAATAGTTCACTCTAATTTTGTGTTCATTATTTGATTTTGAAATAGGTAATGGTTAATAATATATATTATTTTCCTTTTGTGGATGCTTTCATTGACATGTTAATGGGGGGAATTAGTTTATGAAGAATGAGCTTTAGTAAGGCTGTCATATTATTAGTGTTTATGGTCATATATACCAATGAAATAATTCATTACAATGTATAGGAATTAAAAAAATAATGTGATGTCTTTTGGACAGACAAGGACTCGATTAGTTTTTATGGATTTCATAAACATAAATTTATATGAGTATTCGACACATAGGCTGTGATTTCGATGGTTAATATTTTTCTTTATTTTAGATTCAAGCATGTGATGAAGAATCAATTGGTTTTGGTTTTGGAGATTCTAAGGAGTCATTTTCTGTATGGAAGTATTCAAAACTTTTTTTTTCAATATTTACATGGTTTTCTATTGACATGTTGTTTTGGGTCATGGCATATTAGTTGATCCTAAGAAGGTGATGATTGTTTTTACTTATGAGGAGATGTAATATGTATTATAGATTTAGATAATCCTCTGTTCTGCAAGAGACATCTAATGGTTCGTCAATGATTTATCGAAGTCAGAGTATCTGTGAGCATCTCTTACAATGAAAGGGATGAAATTCATATGGGATGCAATGTACTAGTCAAATTTTGTTCATATTAAATTACAACTGACATAATCACTTATTCTGATCATACCAGAGTCTAGTGAGAGGTTTATGGTTTTCGTGTATTCTTATGGAAATGAAATAGGTTTTGTACTTCTCATTACATTCATGTGATGTATTAAAACTGTCTCCAACGTTGACCTCATAATTAGAATTACCCAACCCTTTATTTAGAGCTTGTTATGATTAGGAATATACTTAAATATTGGCAACACTAGCATTTTACAGATTTATTAGTAGTCTTTTATAGAAAAACAATTTATAGATATATCTTTTCATAGAAATACATGTATCTCTATGGAAGTTTGTGGGTGGGATGAATTTAAAAATTTAACTTCAAAATTGACTACACCCAAATAAATGGGAATTTCCTTGCAAAGACACTAAGAGGGATTACACCATCACATGATATAATTGAATTGAAGGAGGAGTGGAACCTTATTGATATCTTCACTAAAATACAGTTGGATGATCAGAAGGATGCAATAGGTATTATTTAAATATGTATTCAGTTATCATCAACTATCATTGAGCATATTATTGAAGATCAGAAGTTGGATGATGAGTTGAGGGGAATTGGAGACACCATATATGATGGGGAGAAGATTTTGAATCAGTATCTCCCTCTATATATGATATTATCTATTCAATGGATCTTATTTTCAACCCATCAGAAGTGAGGTGCTCAATATTTTTTGGTTGTCATAGTTATTCATGGGATGTTCGTCCAGGAACTACGATGATGTATAATGCCAAGAGATATTGTTTTTGGTGGCTGGGTATTAATCATGCCATTGAAAATTATGTGTCATGCGGTTACACCTACCAACATATAAAGGAGAAGAATCTAAATACCTCTTAGACACTCCAACTTATTCTAGTGCCAATTTGGAAATGGTACGACAGTTCCCTAGAAATTGTTGTTATATTTCTATTGACACCCCCAGAGAGGAATGAAATCTAGGTGGTGATTTATTGGTTGAAAAAGTAAGATCACATCATTCTAATAAGGGATTACACTAAAGTTTAAAAAATTTGTCTTTTATATATGTATGAGGTTGTGTGGTTCATGGTGTTATATATACTATTGTTTTGAATATGAATACTAGGCTAACCATACTATTTGTAAATAGTAAACAAGAGGTGTTGGGGTCTTAGGTCAAGTTGAGTATAACCTTCCATTCATATAAATTTATCTAGATTGGGCTTGATATTTAGATATTGGAGGACATTATATATGAATATATATTTGGTTTTACTAGATCATGTTTTAGTTATCTAGTCTAGTGGCTTTTTCTTATAAAAAATAGTAATCCTTAATCTGTTATAATGGATCGCTTTGAGGTTTTTAGTGGTATAATGTGTATGTCACCTATTTGTGTTGTAGAGGAGGGTTAATTCTCTCTTTTAGGATTTGGTATCTGATAGGTAATTTTAGTATGGATTCAAGATATACATCAGTGCTTTATTACTAATTATAGTCAAAATAAGTCACATATGGGTCATCAGGGTCATCATATGGATATTCCAGTTTTTTTCCATTGGTTCATGAATACTTCTCAAAGGTTGGGTCATTATATCACGGAAAATAGATAAATCTTACTTTTAGATATTTTATACTATTTGAGTCCACTGATCATCTTGGGAATGTATGTTATTTGTTGGAATTTCTACTTAAGTTGACATTTATTCATGATTTTCAAAATATCATATCTTTTGATCAACCGTACTTATATATAGCATGTTCTGAGTTAGGAAGAGATCGATTTGGGAATATATGTATCTATTTTAGAGATTCTAGTTGTGAATTTGGACTCTAATGGAAAAATTTTATGTGGGAATTTGATTCTGTTGGTCAATGATTTATGGTAACACATATCAAATTCTCATGAAAATTTTGAGCATGATTTATCAATGGGGGAGTGTTGGACTAACCATATTCCATACACTATTATTCCACATGAATCCCCAGTTATAAAATTTTTATTTTGTGTATTATTAAAATACTAGTTACCTTATTTTATGTATTTATAATCCCTATTTTCTTGTCCCAACTTTTTATGTTCTGTTTTGGGACTATTGAGGATGGATAACCTTAGATGGGAAAACATTCCTTACAATTGAGGATTAGTGTTTCGTGGAATTAATTGAGTCAATATATAAATATGAAAAATTAGTTAGAGAGTATAAATTGGGGTTATATTGACCTCAAGGTTTTAAATTTGTTTTTGACGAATCTACAATTTAGGAATTTTCACATCATGATGTGGGTATACATGATGAATCAGTTGTATAGCAGATTTAGTGAACTAGATCAGATTGATAAATGTTTACATGTCATGAAAATTTCTACATTAGATATTTTTAATTTTAGGAGACAATTTTTCGGTATATATTTAATATTAAATAAACTATTGTAGTAAAAGGGTTCCACGCTATGGGTGCTTTGAGATTTGTGGGTTTAATTATGTTTTTCATCTAATTGTATTTTCATTCAGTGCACAAGATTTCTTCAGAAAACATAGGGCCCTACCAAGTGATTTTTTTATCCCCACTTCTTCTAGTTCATTTCATTCATTGATTGATCTTCATTGTGGTTTCTTTGATCACTCTAGGTAAGTGATCTTTATTATTCTTTATTTCCCTTCCATGATATAACATTATTTTCCTACACATTTAGATATGCGATTATCATGGGCTTCACTATCTTGATAATTTCTAGATCAATTATGATATCATCTTCTAGAGGATGTTCATTGTATAGTTTTTGTGTGTCATCGATGTTTTTTGAGTTATGTTTTGTGCTATTTTATCCACATACTCTTTTTCTTATTGAATTCATTATGGGATATACTGATTGAATCTAGGGACACTACTGTGGTATTTTCAACTTTATTTATTTGTGGATCTCATTCATGGAATCTGAAAGTTGACAATTCTATTGATGCATATTTATTTATACAATTTTTGGTGATCTATATTCCTTAAGATTTAACAATTCCTTAATAAAAAATAGAATTATTGATTGACTAAACTGTGGGTATAGAAATAGTTTTTTAATGATTTTCCCAATTTTTTGGTGGTTTTAATGGTATTTTAAATTCATTATGATATTTATTTATGAAATACTTTTGAAATAATGGTTTTGATTGAATGGTTTGGAAAGTATATCACATGTCAACCTTTGGTCACTTAGACAGAATGTGAATCAACAGGCCATGTCCATTGTTATTATTTGTGGTTACAGTCATTGGGTGTTCCTATAATCTCGAGGACCATTATTTTAGGATCTACTTAGACCCATTGGTAAGTTCACTTGCAAGGCTATTACTCTCTTCATTTGATTCAATTCATATATCTTAGTGAATGTTTCATTTAATTGTCTATGAAGCATTACGATTACTATAGAGGTCCTGGAATATACTGATCTTGGAATGATTTTTATTATGCATTAGTTTAGACTACATTGGATATGATACAATATGTGATACACGATTTTCTTTAACTACTTCTTTATATATAATAGGATTTGAAATTTTTTTACCTATATTATTTGAAATTGATTAAAAGGGGAAATTTTTTACCATGGTTATGATATAAAATAGATTACATTTATTATCAGAAAATTTTTTATTTATAGTTTCGAATGCTCAAATTTATATATATAGGCTTTATATAGAACACTTGGGTGGAATTATATGGAACCATTTCATCTGGCACTCTAGTTAAACCATCATCAATGCATAGACCATGTTATGTATTTTTATGTAGGAAAAGGAAATCGACCACTATAAGGTGGTGAGGTTTTTGTAATTAGTGTCTGGTTAAATGGTGGTGAGATGGTGGAAGATTCCCTTTTTCTATAGTCACTATCCCATGGTGAGTAGGAGTACACATTCGGTATGTGAAAGTTTTGGTTAGGTACATATTTGTGAGGTTATCGGGTTCGTGTTCATGAAAGTGCATAATTCATGGTAAATCCTCCTTTATAAACTATTATTAATCCTCATATATTGATTGGATACGTGTTAAAGTGTCACACAAAGTATCATTACATGTTATCTAATGTATATATTGGGCAGGATTGGCAAGAGAGATATATCCATATTAAAAATTAAATTCACAGTCAATGGATGATGATTGAATACTTCCCAGAAGACATTATTTGCATTACATGTCATATGGATAATGATGAACAAATCCATTGTTATGTTTTCCTATTTCTATAATGGTATGATAATTTTTTTACATTATACCCTTAGTGTTCAATAATTCATACTTGAATTGTGTACATAGCCAGAATCAAGATAATATTTTTGTGATATCCTTATTCATATAATCCAATGATAATTTTTCATTAGGTCTTTCTAAATAATAGTTTTTACTAGAATAATATAGAAGGATGATTTAAGTATATCGTGTATACGAACCCTATTTAGTTATGGTTTTCATAATAAAAATATATGGATTCGAATGATTTTAACACCATATTTCGAAAATATGATCTCTAAAATATTAATAGACTTTTTAGATAAGAACTCATCATCTTCTTATACCTATATGATCTGTTATTTAATGGATGGATAAATATTTATTATATCAACGTATGATATACTTCCTTTTTTCATTCCCATGTTCATCCTTTGAATGTCTAGCTAGATTGTTTCCCATTCAATCCAAAACATTGATAGGGTTGTGGGAACCTTTCTACATTGACAATATCCCACATTTCCACCTTTAAATGATGGTAATGGATTAAAAAATATCAATGGTTAGGTTTATACGCATTCATTAGTGAATATTTTGATACTTTTGTGTCAATATTTACATGATTCTCTTCTAATTTAAATATATGTCACACTTTTCAATATTTAGATAATGTCTCCAAATCATCAATGTGAAGATTACTATAACTAAATCTGGATCATATGTTGGTTAGATATTCTCATGAATCATTACTTTTTGAGTTTCGTATCATTTTACATTTTTAGGTTTCCTGATTAAGCATCCCTATCCATTTTGGTCAAATATCTATCAATAAAAAATCATTCCCCACATGTGGGAAATCCGAGCACATGCTTATCAAATATTTATTTAATAAATATATTAAACCGCTCATCACATTATTGTTTATATAAAAAATTATTCAATTCCATTTTAATATATATAGTGATCTTGATAACAATGACAGTTTAATCACATATCAATTATAGTAATCACCTAATAAATCTCCATCAGAAATTAATGTATGGACCATCCTTAAATTTTGATCAATTTTCAATGGATATATAGATTTCTATTTTCTAATGAAAACATGCCCTGTAAATGTAACATAGTCCATTAAAAACACACATTATAAAATCATCACATAAAACATCTCTTTTCACAACGTCTTTAGTATTTCATTCAAATTCCCCCAATGATTCTACAAAATTTTAGAGTTATTAATAATAGAATCTCTAAATACTACCTCAAATTTGTCATGGTAACCCCAATAGATTATTTATTTTTTCCCATAATGATACATGGAGAGTTAGTGGCTCCCAATGTTATCACAATGAAACCATAGTCCACAAACCACATAGAAAGAGAATTCATGGGTATATCCCCTTTATTCACTTTAAAATTATAACATAATGAACAGTGATCAAACACAGAACAGTATTGAGATCCACATTTTAAATCATTTTTGTTATCAATATGTGGTAGAGGATACTTCTTTCTTATTTTGAGTTGTTAAACTAACAAAAATTAGTTTTATAGTGCATTTACCAATCATTCTTAATGACAAATAGGAATTTCAAACACCATACTAAAGTACAGGGGGACATTTATGCATTTTAAATATTATGTTATAGTTATATCATCAGAAATTTGGGTTACATATTTGGTGTTCTATATAGAGTATTCGATACAATAAAATCTATAGGTACAGTCATGATTGAGAAAAAAACCTCACTACTAGGAGGAACATAAATAAATTCTATGAGAAACACATCAATATATACCCCTGCAAAGGAAATTTTCTGAAGGATGATAATTTCCTTAGCATTCCTGATTTTATGAAGACACACATTCTCATAAGTAATTTATATACATTATTAAGAATATTTTTCCGTCAGATATCCATCATCGTCCTCCCACTTGTATATAATTAGAGGTAGAATCAAGATATAAATGGTGATTTCATTATCTAGGAATTTTATATTGCCTCTATATGAGGAAATACAATACACACTAACAATTACATTAAATTCCTCAAAAAATAGATTCATAAGATTCAATTTAGTGTTTTTACAACAAATATTGATAGAGTTAATTTATATTCTTTGTAATCAATAATATCCACTTTAACTATTTTATTAGATAGATACACATCCATGTTATGTGGTTGTGTAATAATAGTTATACTAATCTCTGTTATATGAATGAATTTTAGAACCAGAGTTAAATAGTAATATCACTATCCTTGAATGATTAAAATATTTTTTTATCATAGCATAATTTTCCAGATCCAACGAATTAGGTGCATGACACATGTTTCCCCTTACTATAAATACATTGGATTTTTCTTCGTAGGTTATCATTGACAAACCCTATCGTAGTTAATTTATTTACATTTTTTCCTTGTTTCATAATACTAAAACCTTGCAAGATAATATAATAGTTGACTAGATCACAATTTATTCCATCACATTCGTGGGTTTATCCCATTGAAATTCACTTTTTATTTTCTCTTCCATCACTCTCCTATAGAATTTCTTTATCCACATCAGCATATTTTTTTGTTTCCTCGTACCTATCATTTGAATAGTAAGATATTATAATTTTCCCCAATTATATATCTCCATAATTATTATAGAATTGAAATCCATACTCTGATTTTTTTCAATATACCATGAGACCTTTGAGAATCATTAATCTCTATTTTTATAGTGGGTGTTCATCGGCCAATTTCATTATAGGTGTCAAAGACTCAAAAACCAAATATTTTCATTAACTCACATAGCCAAATAAAGATGCGTTGAACATTATTTTTAGGTTCAATGAAACAAATTAGAGGCATATCATTAAAACATTGTGAAATTCAAATTTTACTCCCTGAAATAGTTTTCATCCTTTTTTTTAAGACTGAGGAACTCCACTTCTATATTAAATTTATTTTTTGATAGTAAAATATTTCACAATAAAAAATTGTTATACATTGCACTATATATGATTGATCTTTTAATTAGTCTTCATATTTTTATCAATATACCCCATTGATCATCATTATCCTCAATACAATAAACAATAATAATGAATTTCACGTTTATAGGGAATTTAATGATGAATAATATTTTTTCAATGGAGTTTATCCATTTATATATGATTAAATGAAAATAAAATACAATTAATTATGGACGTATTTATAGAATACAATTGTATACATTAATTTTATCTTTCATAGAGGAATGTGCATTTTCCCTTGATTTATGATTTCGTTCAATACAAGAGTTAATTAAATATGCATTGTTATGAATTTCTCAACTCCATATCCCATTGGGTTGGACATATTTATTGGGTGGTTATGAAATCTCCAAAAACATTGATTATAGACTCATTTCACCCTTTTTCAGTCCATTCACTAAAAATATAGTCAAATATAACAATGATAATGTTTAAATTATTAAGAACACAAAATGGAAACATTGAATTTTGATGAAAAATCTCATAAATTTCATTTATTTCTGAGTTGATGAATTTAGATTATCAATATTTGTTATCCATGGTCTATTTGATAACAAAAAATTTCATTTTCATTTTTTACACTTCACAATGGTTCATAATGACCATATGAAGTTTGCAATGTATATCCCATGAATAGTAACACTAGGTGTGCTTCAAGGAATATTTATCATGCACTATGTGGCCATCCAGATAATATATTATGATTCCATTTCAAGATTATTAACACTGCGTAAAACTATACCATATCGTGATCCACTTGTAGTATCTAGATTGGGATTTGTTTCATATAAAAGACTCGATATGTACTTTACCAAATTTTAATGATACTATTCTATATAATAGTGTCCCATTGAAGGATTTAACTATATATATCTAATACTAATCCCAAAAAATAACAATATATTCTTCTAATGAAAAATATAATAACCCATGTCTTTTTTAATCATTATTTAAAGATTTATTACATAATGATATACATAATACAATATCATTATATCAAGAGTCCATGTGTCTGTGATAAATTAAATACATAAAATAACATCAAGCTAGGATACAATGATGTTATTTTAAAACTCCATATCATGATCCTGAAAATAAATTTATCTTTTAATAGTAAATTTGATTAAATAACAATGTATATCACATTACCATGACCCATAAATACATTTAGTCATAAAATCCATGAATAAAATAAAGTAAATAAATCATTTAAATCATTAGGTATATCATGCTGACATAAAATGGGTGAGAATTGTGAAAATGAACATTCCAAGAAGATATAAGATGAAAACGTCAATGAATCAACATGAGACATGATATAATATACATAATTCAATGATTAACTCCAAGAATATATAAAATAAAATTATAGAATAAACTCTCATGCACCAAACTTGTAATTTCATTAGATAAAAATATACTCCAATGAAATGAATGGCAAAATAATTTTGATCCAACCTTTCACAATAATATTGTGTTCTTGCATTTGTGTCCTCCATAAAGAATACAAAATAATAAATTTATTCAGTACATTTAATCCCCGGATAAGGATGTTTGGTTTACATAATCAAATTCCCCAATAAATGAATTTTATGCTCATATAGGTGAATATACCTGAGTGTAAATAGATGTTGGTATTTAAAACACAGTGTGTTTGAATGGAAAATCACTAGATAATTTCTACAGCATATCAAGTGTATATAATGGTTCACTAAAGGGTTTAATGAAATTGAAAGGTATTATATCATAAATTTGGAATAATAAGGGTTATAACGTAATGTGTAAAAATATTACAATAGATAAATTCCATATCAAATGGAGAGTACAAAGGAAGTACTCGAATAGAAATGAAAAGGAGAGAATATTATACTCCAACATACTAATATATTATCTAATTGTTATAATTATTGGGGATAAATAATCTCTCTTTAATAGAACACAAATTGTAATATAATTGAGGAAATACACAAATAATTTTATTGGAAATCAAAGTCATCAATAAAAAGAATATTTTTCATTGAAAAAGAAGATTGATCAGGATTCCTAACATGAGATCACCTTATTAAAATTCTGGGAGAGTATTTTAATGTGATTGGGAACGCAATGGAAGGGTATATATAGGGTTAATTAAAGGAACATAATGGTCCATGTGGTTTGAGTTAAGAGTACAAGGAGGATGGGTCAATATTAATGAAAAAATAGGGATGGATGTATCTTATTAACGTAGGAGTTTATATTTTTACTCTACATTATAATGTTATAAAAATAACAGACCATCCAATGGTGTTTTATAATGAATTCTAGTTTTATTGAAAACAATATAAGGGCATTAACAGGTCATATTAAAATAATACCATTATTTACGTGAAAGAGATTCATGTTCAGAATTAATTCATTTTAAAATAATAAAGTATATTATAGGATTTTGATAATCAAATAAAGGTTTAAATTTTTTATAAAATAACAAAACAAATAATTATTTTAACTTTAAAGTCTAAATTTTTCTATTTATGAATTTTATGGTATTAATTATGGTGGTTTAGGACTCTTATGTCAAAATAGAACAACCATTATATTTATATAATTTTTAAATTTTACCCAATAATTCTAATGTGTTAGAAAATAGGGTAAATTACATATTAAAAAAATATATATTTTATTTCAAAAAGAATATTTATTTTAAAAATATAATATTCGTCAAATTATAATAATTTAATTTCAATTAAAAATTATAATTAATTATAAAAACTAATATTTAAAATATTAACAACATCTTATACCTTATAAAAATTATGTTAGATGTCTTCACATTATATAATCATTTATATTTCAATTAATATTATATAATTTCAATATCTTTTTAAAATATCATTTTATTTCATTAATTAGTTAATTAATCAACAATTTATATCAATTGAAATATATATATTGAAAATAAATAAATTTAATTTTCATTCATAAATCTATAATTGTTTTTACATAATATATTTTAACTTATAATATTATAACAAAAAATAAGTTTTATAATAATTATATAATTCAAAAGGATATATAAAAATTTATATTACTTTGTTCTATAAATATTACCACTTATTACACCAGCATGAACACTAAGGGTATGGTCTACGATGGTGGTTCACTCTAGGACTTTGTCGGTGAAAGTGGTTTCCACCATGATCTTGATAAGTCTGAAAACCTCTCATAAAAAGTCTCACTCAAGCATTATTTTTTGAATCTCGACTTGAGATTGATCATGATAAATATCTAGGGATTCTACCTCCCATGAATTCTCTTACAAGTGGGGTTTATAGGTTAATATTATAGTTGTCGAAGTTATATCTTATTTCTACATTATCAAGTAAAATTATTATCATTACCCTAAATATACACAGAATAATAGTGTCTAAACAATGGATATGTGATCAATTTTTTTGGTTATGAATTGTTATTTAAAAAATAGATTATTTTATAATGGTCCACAAAAACCAAACTAATGCATGTTTTTTATAAATATATTACATAATGAGGCATTTATTAATTTACAAATGAATTGTATTTAGGAACAATCCAATCATTAATATTATTACAAGGATAAATACCTAATAATATTTTATAATTATTATGTAGAAGAGATAAGGACATCCAAAATAAACATTATTGGGACATTAATTCAGACCGTGCTTGAAATAAATGGGATAAAATTTATAAAAATAGATTTAGTTAATTGATAAACTTTATAAAATCATTCTGAAATTTTAAATATATGATTGTATGTTTATTTTTATTTATCTAAAAACTTTAAAATAAATGTGTTTTTATTCATAAAGATTAAAAATGTATGATTATTATCTAGTAGTAGAGTTCTTAATTATATGTTTACTATATTGAGTTTTATATTTCCTTATGTATATTATAGATTATCTTAACTATATTTGATCATGTTTAATGATAAATAACTATATATATAAACAATATAGAATGAAATAATTGATTTTATTTGTGATTTATATTATGTGGTAATTGATACTGATTAATTCCCTGGGCATTTAATTTAATTATATTAATTTTGAAAAAATTTTAGAATGGTGTTTCTTGTACTGAACTTGAGATAATTGTTATTTGAGAAATGGGATAATCACTGATTATGGGAACATAACCCAATGAATTGATAAATTGGGGAATCATAATGAGGATTAATTTTACTTATTTACTGTGAGAATGTTTCTGAAGTTAATGGGAAGAAGATGTTTTTTAAATTACAATTTTTATTATATTTTCAGAATGATAAAATAAGGGGATATTCCCAGTATAGAGATAGATTGATACTGAAAAAAGAATGATCACAGTGACATAGAAAAATAGAGAATAAAATATCATGATGTTGAAATTCTAATGAGAAAATGGAAACACTCATGGTCCTTAGTATTAGGTTTGTTTGACTCATAGTAGGTGATGATCATCTAATTATACATGGAGTATGAAATAATTTTTAAACTAATATTATTATATAATATAAGTGGTTAAATATTTTCAAAAGGTGAAAATATATTTTCTGATTATATAAAGTATCATTGTAGGCTATGAATTTATATTATTGAGAATACACACATATATATATATATATATAATTCTGATATTTTTTATATTATTTTTTTACTATTGTAACATGTGGTATCAAATATAATGCACCATCTAGATGCTATGTAATTTCATGATAAAATATATTTCCTCTCTAACATACATGTCATTATTGATATATTATTTATGGAAAATTTGTGCACCCAGATATAAACCAGACACATAAACGATTATCTTATCATATAAAGGATGAACCTTGTAAAATGTTTTTTAAACGTAAATAATTTTTTTATTCAGTCGTATATGTATGGATTAGTTTTATAATTTATATGAACAATTAATAATTTATTAAAAATGTAATGACCATGATTTTTCATGAGAACTTTTTCTTTGTGATCTTTATTGAGTGAGATCACCATGTATAACTTATTGAACATGGTGCATCTGTTTTCTTTCAGGATACCCCCACATAGACAGCCAGCCAGGGTTCCGGTATTGTGGTGATGACCCATTGAGTGAAGAGTCTTTGGGTTAGTTCCCTCTTATGGAAAATGTATAATATGGTGGTTTACTAGTGGCACCACTAGTGTTTGGCATCCGTTTCCACTAGCCCCACCAGTAGAGGATGCACGTAGACTGAGCACATTGCATGAGTTTAAGTGACAGAGGTCTCCAATGATCTGAGGCAATATGGACCCGTAGGCGGCTGAGGACTTTCAAGATGATTTGCCTATTTTTTTGAGCCTGTTCAGGACCACATCTATCCTTAAAGAGACACTAGATGCAATTATTTTTTAGGAATAAGCAGGTAGATTGTGGAGATTGATGCTCCAGATACACGACTTGTTGACACTAATTTGGGAGGACATAGAGAGCCTTTTCAGGGAGATGTTTGTCCAAGAATCCTTATGCTCTGTGAGTGTGCATGAACAATTACACATGCAACAGGGATACATGGTTATGGCCCAGTACTCAGTGAGGTTCACTGACCTCTCACTCTAATTGGTCACTAGGTTATGGGACCCTTTTTTTAGGGCCTGGACCTTTGAGCAAGGTCTCCGATGGGAGATTGGAGCTTCAATGATATCTATGAGCATCCTGATGGAGGTTTGTATGTAAGATAATGTACTCTATGGTGGAGAGCATCCGAGCTGATTAGTCATCATCAGTGAGACCCACCACAAGATGATATGTAGAAGAGACTTCTGTAGTTGGTAGTAGGAAGATGACAAAGATGTCCAAGAAGACTAGACCATTAGGTGGACGACCCCAGGATACCGGTTTGGTGGTGTGGGGCTCTTCATATAGAGTAGGATAGATGAGGGGCAGGTAGTACTACTCGTGTTGCGGTCATAGTAACACGGCTCGAGACTACACGACCAATCATATGGATGACCAATAGATTGTTGAGGGACCACCGAGGAAGAGGAAGTTGTTCGATCAGGGAGGTATGTAGGTAGCAGGTGGATGTGGCAGAGAGGATGGCCAAGCAACAGGTAGTGGGCGATGATTCGAGGTTTAACTTCCAGCACCTCTAGGTGGTCCACCCCAACCACAGGGAGAAGGTAGACAGAGATGAGCTCAGCTCCAAGCAGTTGAGGCCTATGACAATGGTTCTCTAGAGATGATTAGAGGTAAGATATGTGTCTAATACACCTTATTTGTGGTACTTATAGACATAGGTTACAGTCATTCTATTATCTCCAAGTCCCTCGTTCAAATATTAGAGATTACAGTGGAGTCATATTCACGATCATTACGACTATAGACACCTACGGGAGATGATTTGACCATTAAAAACTAGTGTCGGTAGTGTGAGCTTACTTAATAGGTATGTTCTTTTGATGGTATTTTCTAGTGGCATCGTTGAGTCCTTACGATGTCATTTAGTGTATGGACTGGTTATCCATATTCCATGTTCATATTGACAGTATTAGGCATAATTTGCGGTTTGTCCGTGAGGATGGGAGCAGGTATTCCTTCACTGGAAAGAAGGGAACCTTTTCATCATAGTATCAACTTACCTAGAGGAGGCTGTAGTTGATCACTCATCATTTTTCTAGCCTTTCCCTTGGAGCAGTTGACATGAGGAGTCAGAGTTATCCTATAATGGTGGACCCGTATGTCGATGTCTTTCTTGATGATGTTATGGGACAACCTCTATGTAGAGAGGTAGGCATTTAACTTGACATGTACCCTGGGATGGCACCGATATCTACACCATCATATCAACTACACCTCGTGGGGAATTGTGAGATTTGGGTGCAGTTGGAGACCTTGTAGTAGAAGGGGTTTACTAGGCCCATTTTTTCTCTATGGAAAGCCCTGATTTTGTCCTCCAAGATGGATGATGGGAGTTTGAGACTCTATGTGGACTATCGGTGCCTGATCCGGGTGACCATGAAAATCAATTATCCACTTCCAAGGATTGATGATCTTTTTGATCAACTGAAGGTAGCTCGTTGGTTTTTGAAGATAAAACTCATATCAGGCTACCACCTGCAAAGTGTACGTGATGAGGATGTGCAGAAGATGGCCTTCAGATGTCGGTATGGTCACAATGTGTTCTCGGTTATTCCATTCATCATGACCAATCACCTAACAGTGTTCATGGGTATCAAGAATAGGATATTTCAGAAATACCTCAATCTCTTTATGGTGGTTTATATCGATGACATAATGATATACTCAACATCGGAGGAGAGTATTCATATCATCTGCAGATAGTTCTGGATACACTTCCTGAGCACTAGATTTATGGTAAGCTCTTGGAGTGCCTATTCTGCATATGAGAGGTTCAAATTCTAGGAAATGTTATCTTGATGGATGGAGTTGCAGTGGATCTAGTGTAGATAGGGGTTGTTCTAGCTTGGGATCCAAACAGATGTTTGACCGAGGTGCACAGTTTCCTTGGGTTGGCTGGATACTACTGAAGATTCATTCATGAATTTTCCAGAGTTGTGGTACCTTTTTCAGGATTGAAAATTAAGAGACAACCCTTCATATGGATAGATAGATGATAGAAGTATTTTCAGGATATGAGGTTGTGACTGAAGAGTGGCCCCGTCATATGGATACCAGAAGAGGGTGTTGGGTATGTATTCTACTACGATGCATCAGGGATTGGACATGGGCGTGTCTTTATGTAGGAGCGAGTAAAGATCTCTTATGGTTCGTGACAGCTGATACAACTTGAGTAGAACTACGCTAACCATGACCTAGAGTTACCATCATTGGTATTTCACCTAATTATGTGGAAAAATTACATGATGGGTGATTATTTTACATTCTACTATGATCACAAGTGTATCAGGTGTATCTTCTCTCAGAAAGACACAAAACTGAGGCAGCAACGATGGTTAGAGTTCCTTCAGGACAATGAATTTGAGATAGTCTATACTAATGGGAAGGAGAATGTGGTAGAGGATTCACTCTGCAAGATGTCTGGTCTATAGTAGCTAAGTGTGCTGTCAAAATCGCTATCCACGATTCAAATATCCATCATGGATTGAGATGGAGTAGCCTACCTCCAGTATATGATTGTCATTCACCCACTTCTTCAGCGAGTTCAGGAGGCAGGGCTTGGGGACATTTACCACAGGGATGGAAGTGCTCAGATATCCACAGGACATGCACCTGATAGATTTTATGATGGTGGTGAGCAGGTCATCCTATTTAGAGGACGCACCATGGTACCAGGGATTCTATGAGATTAGGTGTTGAGGGAGTTCCATACGTACCCTGTAGTGGTACATCCTTGTGTGCCGAAGATGCACCAGGACCTCCGGTGTTAGCACTAGTGGCCAAGGATGAAGAAATCAGTTGCATAGTTTGATTCATGATGCCACACTTTTCAGCAAGTGAAGGCCGAGCATCAGGTTACAGTATGTTTAGGGTAACCACTAGAGGTGATGAAGTGGAAGCGGGATTGAATCTACTTGGAATTTGTGACATGGCTTCCACGTACTTCGAGGGGACACGATTCCATCTGGGTGATAATTGAACAACTCACTCATATGCCATCTCCGTACCTATCTTAGAGTAGGGATATGTGGAGGGATTGAGATGCCTCTACGTATTATAGATTGTGAGTCATCATGGGGTGTCATCGACGATCATATTTTACCATTAAACATGTTTCACATCATGGTTATTGAAGGGATTACAAGAGGCATTTAGGAATAAGCTACGTTTGCGCACTTCCAATCATCCACAGATTAATGGTCAGATGGAGCGGACCATTCAGACACTGTAGGACATGCTACGTGCTTCTATTCTATATTTTGGCCACAATTGGGTGGATCACTTACCCTTGGTGGAGTTCTCATACAACAATAGTTATCACTCTACCATTGGTATGGCTCCATTTGAGGCCTTGTATGATTGAAAATTCAGATCACCTATATACTGGATGGACCATGGGGAGCCAACACATATGTGTCCATAGTTGGTACGAGCTATCATTGAGAAGGTGGAGGTCATCCGGGAGCATATGAGGACTGCATAGAGTAGACAAAAGTCTTATGCTGACAAGAGTTATAGACATTTTGAGTTTGAGGAGGGAGAGCATGTCTCCCTATGAGTCTAATCTCAATGAGGTTTATGGAGATTTGACCGATCCAGAATGTTATCACCTTGATTTATTAGACCATTTATGATACTACTGAGGATTGGTGAGGTGGAATAGTTCTTGGAACTTCCACCACAGTTGGAAATGGTGCACGATGTCTTCCACATAACCCAGCAGAGGATATACGTGCATGACCCATCTCACATCATCAACCATGAAGAGATGGGAATTGATGATGGGGCGATGTTTACGAAGGATCCTGTAGAGATTAAAGATCGACATGAGCGAGTCTGTCGTGGGTGGTTGATACCTATGGTGTGCGTTCGTTGGAAGCATGGGAACCTCCAGGAGAGCTCTTGGGATCAGGAGGCTCTGATTTGTGTTCATTACCCCCATTTTTTTTAGTGTATGTTATGGATTTCAAATATTAAAATCCCTAATGTTGGGAGAATTTATGACCCGAATATTATATGTAAATTTTTTAAATTATATAGTATTATTACGAGTCTCTAAAAAATTAATGCGCATGATTCCAAGGCCTAGTGTTCTTGGAATGAATTTCCGAACTTTCTTTGAGGTAAGTTCAGTAAATGTACTGAGTAGAGGTCGAGTGTTTAATTTATCTAATGATGGTTTCCCAATTTCGGAACAAATGGCCTTTGGTGGATGAATTTGACAGGTCTATCTAATATCATTGGTGTTTAAAAGAACGAGATGTTGTCAGTTTTATGGGTAAAAGACATTTCATGGTGAGATGTTCTTCGTCATAGGACCTTGTCCGTGCTCTGTCATGTGCTCCCAGGAAGTACAGTGGATGCAACATCTATTTATATCAATGGAGATATAATTTATACGTGAATTTATATTCTCTTATAGTTTCGGTCTGGGAATGTATTCCCCAACTTCATCTACCATTACAGAATCCAGTTATTCTACGTATGTAAGGAAATATTGTGGGTTGATTTATCTGAGTGGATTCACATACTGATTATGTGTGTCATCTGATCAACCCGTGCATGTGTGTGGTGGTGGATGTGTCGAGGCCACAGGTTGAATCGGTGTTGATTGAAGCTGGAGAAGAGATATTGTAAAAACAACCAGTGTTCAACAATCATTGGGTGGAGTTTTTCTCTTCTTGTAGTAGACTGGGTCAATCGGCTATTGCATGTAGATGGGGTGGCCATTAGGGGAAGATAAAAGTGCAGGGGAGGAAGGGGAATGAAGTTATACAGTCTACTTTCATTGCATACAAGGCAGTGTAGAATAGACCTTTGGAAAAACAAGTTGAGGAACTCTCTATGTTGGTGATTTCATCTCAACATAAGGAGGATTTGAGGGACCGAGACTGGGCTAAATCAGTGAGGATTAATGAATCCTCATCACATTATCCTCATGATGAAGGTAGGAGTTCATCAGTGATGGAAATTGAGGTATAGCTGGAAGGGGTGGGAAAGGAACCTCAAATCAAGAAGATTACATTGTGGGTCAGCAATCAAACAACAGGAAAGGCTTCGGCTGAAAATGATGTTCATACTTGAAAAACTTTTGAGTGTTTGGACACCAATGAGCATGTCCAGGATACGGACATGGACCTTAATAGAGGGATTACAGAGGGTGTGGAGTCAGAGGAGTATTTTAAGCCTCATGAGGAGTGGAAACACCCTAAAAAGAAGAAGGGGAAAGGACGAACAAACTACTCTCATTTCCCAAAACCATTGTAAAAATGATTAGGTAAAAACAAAAAACTAGTGAAAATGATATATTTTCTTCCCTCACAGTTATTGTGCAAGATAATCCTTAAGTTTCATTTTAGAAAATCAGAATGAATTAAAATACTACCTGAATGACAACGAACTATAGAGACCCTATCATCCACTCTGAGTAAGAGATGGTGGAGGAAGTTTCTTATGTCAATATCCCATAGGAAGTGACAAAGATGATGGGAAGACATATTCATGTGGAGGTCAATAATGTGCAGGAGAATTGGATTGACAAACTAGATATGATTCAGAGGAGAGGCATCAATGATGAAAAAATATGAAAAGAATATTATACTCGATCTTGGAAGAAAATGGCTTGTCGTTTTGAAGATGTTTTTGGCAATGACCCTACTGCTATGAAATGGCTTATGAAATGGAATCATTATATAGATGAAAGAACTAATAAGTTATTGCTTGGTTGTGACAGATTTTCTTTCTCCTATGACGAATCACCTCTGGATTTACTGCGACTGGTTTCCCACTTTTCCTAAAAAGTTATTTTATAATAAGATTTAATTTTCTTTTAGTCACAAAATGTGTATCCATGAAACACAACATTTAATGAAATATAATTAATGACAAGGTAAAGTAACCATTATCTTAATATTATTATTAAGGCATATATCCTTCTAAATGGTCATTCATTAGCACATATTGGAATTGGGAGGATAGATATTTGGAGAGCCTTTCGAAAACCTTAGGAAGAACAAATCCACCAAGAAATGAATGAAGTATCGACGTTCGTGAAACCTTTGATGCTTGTTGTGTGGCGACAAATTCTAACCCATCATCTTCAACCATGATACCTCTCTAACGAATCGAGGTAGGGATATGAACTTGTGTAATTTCATCTATGGATGATTCAATCTCTTCAATATATTTCTATCAGTCTAATGCGGAGGGTGTGTGACAAACGAACAAGTCCCGGTCCCTCCACTATCTTGATTAATTTTTTTGTTCTTCCCATTAGATTCAATCGGATGGAAGGAACACAATTTTGATAGGCTATATTCGACAGTGATGTCCTGGGAAGTTAAACAATGCCTTAAAAGGAAAAAAGGGCCACCGGTGCTCACCAAGTGTCCCACGGAAGGCCGTCGGTGCGGCGGTACTAGAAAACAGTGCTGACGTGGAGCAAGGTGGCAGCCGACACCAGATGACCGCGAGGGAGGAGGTGGAGAACCTGTGCCACTAGAGGAATCAGCCGTGAAAGGGTAGTGAGCCCACAAAAGGGGAGGGTGGCGCGACCAGTGCACTGCCGAAGGATGAGGCCGCAGCTTAGAAGTAGCGGCGGACCGAAGGAAGCGTCCGACACACCGGCCGTCTATGGGTGGTGGAGAGGCCCTCCATCATGCGCCGCTGGAGATGTTGGCTGACTTTGGTCAACTAAGATGGGAGGCAGAACCCGTTCTAGTGGGACCCGTATGACACCTTGCCGCACCACATGGAGCCGCCTCTACGGAGGAGACCAAAAAGACCTCACACCCATTTATGAAAACTGGGGGGTCACTCCCCTGAGGGGTTGAAAGGGTGGGTCCCAACATATCATGGCACTCCACCCAACGATGGGCCATGCCTCACGTGGCCGGGCCGGGTGCCTTGCAGGCCACGCCCCCTTGCGGGCCGGGCCATGCCCCCTCTGGATCGGGCCAGTCCAATGCCCTGCGGGCCGAGCCCGCCACGACCTAGACCTACCGAGTCGGAGCTGGACCAGCTCATCCTGAACCGGGTCGGACCGACCCTGGTCGGGTCGGGTGGGTCAGACCTAGCAGGTCAGACCAGACCCGGGACCAACCAAACCCGGAAACACATAAAGGGGCATATCTTGATAACCGGGCATCTTCTTGAAGAAACGTATGCATCCTGGGGATTCATGGATCGAGGCAATTCTTTTACTATAATCCACATGAGTTTTGGGGAATGTTGGTGTATGGCCGGGTTGGATTGAACCCAAATCCAATCATTCCTTTGACACCAAAATTATAATAACTTTCAGAATGGGTGTCCTATTGACGCGCCATCTATCGCGTTGCGACCCTTATGACATCGAGGTCCATTCAGTTACAAGTTTGTAGAGAATAGTGTCCATTTAGGTATGAAAATTTACCCGAGGAGCAGTTTCTACAGAAGATGAGAAATCTGGATGTGGGGAACCCTGTGGCTGGAAATACATGAAGAACATATACAAATTCCTTGGTGGTAAACATATATGAATCCTGTGTGGGTAAAATTCTATAAATCCTGTGTGGTTAAGCTTATACAAGTCCTATGTGGATCAGCTTCTATGAATATTGTGTGGGTCAACTTATATGAATCATGTGTTGGTCAACAACAGAGCTTCTTGACGAAGTATGATGATCTAGTGATATGTCTAATCATCTGTACTTCTATAATTATGTTACACCTAGTTTGAGCTGAGTCATTACCTTTGTGATACTTTTCTTCATGGCTTTACCTTTATTTGTTTTACATGTGATGTTACATTTGTGGTACTTACCCATGTATTATTACCTTAGTGTGGTTCTTTATTTCATGGAACAATTGTGCTAATGAAGGTTGGATCCTTTTGTTTTCTAATGAATGTGATTTGTATATTTGATAACATAGGTATATCTATGGTCATATACCTATGTAGGGTTGACTGTTGGTACATTATTTGTGCTTGTGGTATTGATTTTTGGTTTATCCTTTGTGGATTATGTGATACCTTTGGGTTCTCGGGGTCGCTACTAAGTATTGTTATACTCACACCTACACGGGCTACGCCCACACCTTGTTGTGTCTTGGGCAGATGACAAACATCGTTGATCGTCGCTAAGGGAGCCGAGACTGGAGGGTGCATATAGGTGGACTATTTGATGTGACGTGTCGTAGAGATGACTGATCATGAGGTGTACCTACCTTTTTGTGTTGTATCCTTGCAGGATGATCACAGAAGCCATCTTTCAGTTTTACTTGTATATTTCAGTTGGTCTTGTATTCTGGCCCCATTACATACAGTACTCAATATTTTTCCTTATATTTTACTTCGTGCTTGTATCATTCTTTGTTCTTAGACTATGTGCTTTAATGTTTAAAGGAAATGCCTTCATGATTATAGATATATGCCTTTCCGGTGCTAGTCGCCAACCCCTTGCCTATGGGAGGCGGGCTTGGGTAGTCACGGTACGGGCCTCAGAGGACGGTTCACGATAAAAAATGTTTATTTCTAATATAATGAAATTAAAATTTATTTCACTAATGATTCATATGAACCCCTTCTCATAGGAACACCCATGTATTGGGTATATATTGGCTATGAGGTTAATGATTCATCAATAGTTGGATTTCCACCCATTAGTATAAGTGAATATATTTTTTTTTGAAAAACATTTAGATGTTTGGAAATGGATAAAAAACTATTTTTAGTATATCTATTACTTATAGAATGAAAAATATGATAATAAGTTACGAACATCTAATAATATCTTTTCTAAAACAAAATGAAACTATGTAGGAAATGTCATTGATAATGATGAAGAACACTAAATACAGTGAAGAAAATTTAGTGATGTAAATATAGATACATAATAATCCAGTAATGTTTTATTTATAATGGAAAATTAAATTAATTTTAACATCAATGTATTTATTTAATTTTTTAGTAATATAAATTATTTTAGAACAAAATAAAAAAATTTATAGACTCATTTAATCCTAAAATTTCATAATTTAATTATAAAGAGTACTTCAACCATAAGAAATCCTACAAAATTTTCATTCATTGTGAATGTGGAAAATTTATGCATTTCAAAGGAATTCTAATGTTGATATAGATAATAAAACTATGACAATAGTTAAACAAAAAATATGGTAATTAGAGATTCACGTGAATATATAAATTTGAAATACAATGTTGAGTATAAGGGAGTTATGACCCTTCAATCAAAAATATAATGAAAATGAATGAATATTTAAGAACAAAAAATATTTGTTGTAGTTATTCAATTTTGTTAGCATTGGAAATTTAACTATATAATATCCAATGAAGAATTATTGTGGAGATGATTCTCAAAATCAAATTGTGAAATGTAAAAATAAATATAATGAAGGATATCAATATAATACCAATATCTATAGTGAGAAAATGAATATTGAGAGAAAACAATTGATTACTAAATTGGAAGTGGGAAATATTTCTCCCAATATCCAATCTAAGGATTTAGTTATTGAGAAATTGACAAATTTCATGTCCATTGTGGGGAAGTATGAGGATTACCTAAACTAGGAGGAAGTAGAAGGAGAAATAAAACAAAAATAAAATATTATGAAATTTAAAAAGTAATCATATATATGAAAAAAATTTAATTATGAAGAAAAATATCATTTTTTTCAAAAAATGGAATGAAATATGATAACAAAAAATATATTTTCTTAAATCAAGTGGAGACCACTAATTAAATTAAAAACTAAAAAAATAGAAACTGAGTAAGGGAAATGGTGAAAGTAATTAAAGAATGTTATTTTTAAAATATGAAGAGGTAGAATTGATATAATACACATGTCTAGAATAATAAAAAAATGAATACAACGAGAGATGAATTAAATAAATTATCTTAATTATATTATGATGCATCAAAATCATCTAATAAAGTGAAGAAAAATATTTAGGTTATATCTTCCCAACAAAATAACAAATATAATACATTTTTTATAAACAATTATAGTTCATATTATTATTAATGAAAAATGTGGGAAAATAAAAATAGTTTTATACACTCTTCCACATCAATTTTTGAAAGATGTGTATTATTAATTAAAATATCCTAATGAATAACCCACTATAGAACATGGATTTATAATTGATTTTTTTCATAAAATTTATTTTTTATTGAAAGGAAACATATTATTATGTACCATGATTTTTTGATAAATATTATTTGTATTGGTAATATATTTCCCTTATAAGATGATGTATCAATGAAGGAGGGTGAAGTCTCATAAAATATCAAGGGATTACAAAATGTAATCATTGATCATGAAATCATTTAATATATCAATATAAATTATATTTTAATGTTTGGAAGAATTAATTGGATGATATGACCAATGATATCATTGTGATGAGGAGTGAATGGAAAATCATCATTGAAAATATCATAAAATGAAAATGGGAATGAAATTAAAATAGTAAACTAGGGAAAAATTAAAATTTCTCAAATTTGATTGAATTTATATAATATTTTACATCCATATCCTTTTTATAGTTGTCATTCCTCAAACATGGGTGGAGAAAACAATATTTTTAAATAACATAGAATAATATAATATAGTGGTAGTGACATTTTTCAATGAATGTTTTCTAAGAATAAAATATAATGTATATATTATTATCATGTCAACAATGATTACATGAAGTAGTATTTTATATGTTGATGAATAAATATTAAATCTCTAAACTATTGTACAATTTGTAATGATGTGGATGGATTTATATTTTTGGAATATTTCATAAATGATGATGAATTATAATAATTCTTGTGTCACCACCGATGACTATAGAAAAAATTATAATTAGTTTCAAATTGATGATTAGATAAATTGTGTCTAATTTAGTGTCAGAGAGATGATTCAGCATAGGATAAAAAGTCTCTCCCACTTTCATCAAAAAATATAATCAAAATTCCAATTAATTAAGTGGTGTTAGAAATTCCCAAACATAAAATAGAATCATATGTAGTATATAAAACATAACAAATGGGGTTTAGTTTTCAACATACATAAAAATAGTTTGGATTCATTCCATGGGAATGTTATAAATAAATCATACTAATTTATCAGGTCACATGAGACATCAATCATCCAAAAGTTATCTATAAATCATATCATTTATTGAATTTAAAACAATAATTACTAATGTTTTTGGGAAAATATATTTTTGAATCATTAAAAATATTCGAAGCCCATAAAAATGATTAGAATGATCTAGGAATTGAAATTATGAAACAAAAATTATATAATTATAGTTAATATTCATGAATTACATTTGAATTTATTTTCATTATCATAGGATCCATCCCCAATTCGTTGTAACCTATAATCCAATAAAAAATAGAGTAGTAGAGAGGGTTATTATTGGTTTTTTAATTATGGGTAGAATAATTCTATCATAATAATGAAATCTGAATTTCATTAATGAGAATAAATTTAAACAATTATATATATTGAATAAAGGTGTTTCTCAAGACCAAAGATAGAAATTATTCATTATGAAATGTTATAGAAAATATATAAAATTTCATGTACTATAATATTTTTGTTTCCCATTGTTTTTTAAGTATCAAAAACAATAATCTATGAATGTTTGAAGAAAAAAATGAGACGAAATATTAAGGTGATACATATCAAATATCAGTTGATATAAATAATGAATAAATTGGTTATAGAAAAAACATTATGCGAAGTTAAAATAATTGAATATAATCCCTTGGTATAATAATCTATTTAAGGGTATTATATAGATGATGAATCATGTAAAAGGATGTATTTTATAAAATACATTTTCAAAGAAACTTTAAATATATATAGTTTTATGGTTATTGGTTCTTCTTAAATTAATAATGAAATTAACATTAATTATTATAAAATTACATTCCATTAGTTATTGGTGAATCATATTGATTTTTAATGTTTTTTTCCAATAATGATTCCCTAATTCATCAAGGATGAGGAGTATAACATAAATTCCAAACATGTCTCATTTATTTTATTGAGAAAAAATATATTTTTACAGAAAATGATCATAATGAAATGATAAATTCCTCTAATATAGAACCGAATCATATAAAGAGATAAAAAACTTTGGATCATGATTAAAAACCATACAAACGATAATTGAATAAATGTAGGTTTTAATAATAAAAATTAATAGGAAAAGTTAAATGTTATATATTGATGATAGAGTTTCCTGAAAAAGATATTATCTTATGGAAATCATTGACATTTTAGAATTATTTTCACCAATTGAAAGGTTGTAATCATTCATAATGGTATTAGTTATATGAACATATAGAAATTAAAAGTCTTATCAAATGGTTATGAAATATACCTTCATAAATATTGGATAACTATAAGAAGTTTTTGTTAATAAAATTTAGGTGTTTACTCATATAAATAATTGAGTATTGTGTGAAATATACAAAATTATTTTTATAGCATAAAATATTCCCATAGAGACTCTTATTCTAAACTATCTTTTTGTTCTGTAGATAATGTTTTCAGAGGAAAAGGATGATGTAAATATATATATTATAAAGTTATCTATAGGTACACTAATTTTCATTAGATCTGTTGATGAAATAATATTTTTTAGGGACTAAATGTATCCCAGTGAATATTTTTAAAAACCAATGAATAATCAGTTTTATATTTATTGGTTTGGTGTGATGAAATACAAACTGGAATTGAAAATTTATTTTGAAAATCATTATCGTTTTTCTATCAAAAGTGTAAGATTTTATGTAATTTGTAATAAAATTATTATTGGATAATTTTATAAAAATATAAAAATATATTTAATTTTTCACTAAGATGAGTAAATATGATACATGAGTCTTCTAAAATTTAAAATACTTTATATGATTCCTTAGAATCCAACACTATTTAATAACATCAAGGCCTAATGTTTTTTATAAGGAGAATCTATGTGGATTAATTAAAAGTTATCATAATGTTTCATATATAATTCCATTCAAAATAATTATGGGGTGTACAAATTTTTCTTTTATTTTTTGCATGTTTAATAAAATCAATCTAGACGTGAATTTTTAAGGATATGAATATGAAAATAATATTAGATACTATATTGAATTTAATATTATATCTTATGAATCATTCATTCATGGTTAATGATATAATTGTTTTGATTATAGGAATTTTTATTTCATTTATTGTAGATTATGTAAAGTATATTACATGTAATAATTCTTTCACATAGAATATATGGATGAATGTTTCTCTTATATATTTTAATGTAGATGTAAAGAGGGAACTAATCATTTATTATGATGTTATTATTGATATTAATATATAAATGAACCTATTTTAGTAACCATGGTCAATGAATACTAACATCATATTTTTTTATTTATGAGAGTGTAAAATAATATTGTTACACTGCATCACATGTTTTATTGTGTTCATATAAAGAATAATATTATGAATAAAATACTAAGTGTAAGATTATATAAATTGTGGAATAACCATAATATCTACCATTACCCAATCACCTAGGGTTGTTTTAATGAACCAAAACCACACTACGATTTCAATTTTATTGTCAAATAAGGAAAAATGGATGATGTAGAATTATTTAGTCTCCTATTAAAAAAATTTATAGATTTAAGGGGTAGAGTTATATCTCTTTCATTTTATATGTTAATCCAAAGCTTTTATTATTGGTTTTTATGATCCAAATGATTGTATGAATTTAGTTTTGGATCATTTATATAACATTTCAGTAATTTAATGTCATTGAGAGTTACAATTCCCTAAAAATGTTTCTTATTTGATACTATAGTTTCACAAAGATTCTTATGTGTGAATTTTTGTGTCATCATTGTTTATGATATGTTTTTATAAAACGAAAGGATCTAAAATAAATGTGTTTAATTGGTATGGAAAATTAACATGATGTAGTAAAAAAACACAAATGGGGATATAGAAGACATATATGTAATTTTTATGAATTTAATTTGGTTTTAAACCATGTTTGAGATTTATTTGTGGTTGCAGAGAAGTTATTGTAGTAATTAATAAGTTTTTTTTGGATGATGTGAGAATACTATTGTGGATTTTATTGGACTGTTTACAAATTTTATGAATCCATGAATTTTTTAATTGAAACTAGGTAAATTTATTAGTCAATGAATTTTTTATATGGATAAATAAAATCAAATTTTGGGTTTTTCAAATTCTTAATACAATGAAACATTTTAATGGTCTTAGTTTCTAATGATGAATCTATACTATGTATGGGTAATTTTATTCTATATAAAGATACTTTTAGAGTTCTTATTGATGAATTATAACATCATAATAATAATTAAAGACATAATAATTATCATTTATGATTATGTAAGGATCATCTATAAATACATAAAGATAATATTTGTCTACATGATGATCAGGCTGCATTCATAAGAGGAATTTTCATTATTGACTGAAAATTAAAAAAATAAATGAAAACTTTATAAGGGTCATTCATAACTATTTTAGCATATTATAAGTCACTATAGTTATTATCTCATTCTATATATGGATTATTGGATTCGAAATTTGGTAAAAGTATATCTATATAAAATTAATTTGATGTAGAAAAATTGTAATAGAATTGAAATACTAAAAACCTCAGTTGTATCATTTGGATTAATGGAAAAAATTTGTGGTACCTGTGAATATAACTGCGATATAGACTCATAGTAATGAATATTAGGATTATTTTTTCACTAGATATGATTTCTTCCATTAGTGAATGGATCGAAATTATTTTTGACAATAGATAATTTTAGTGGATAAAGTTCATAAATTAATTGTGATTCATGATTATTAAAGTGAAAGATATCTATATTTCGAAAAGAAAAATATCTTAGGATGTTAATATTAGATTGAGAAATAGATAGTCAATACTGATTCTGTTCTATAAAATCATTATGAGATTATAATTAATATCAAATGGTACAATTTTTTATTGATTTATATTTATTTAATAACATGAAAATTAGTTTTTTTGTAAATCAATTTGAGTGGACATTTATTAAAATAACCTAATTTCAGAATTTTCATGTGTTTTTTTACTACAATGAGTTCAATATAGTAGGGAGAATATTGAAGATGGTTTCTACCAATATTGTTTTCCAGTAATCAGGAATATATCACTATAGGAACCTTCACTAATTAATATATTAATTTAGAAGTGATTTATTTTATTTGTAAGTAGTTGGAAATGAATTATCGTGATATTTTAATCAACTGTTAAAATATGAAGAAAATTGAATAAGTGTATCTATGGTAATGAACTATATATAGTGGTTAAACAAACAAAGGAATATTATCCAATTGTAATAATTTAAACAAGTGAATAGATTATTCAGAAAATGAAATGTGTATATATTAAACAATTTGGTATTAAGAATCTTCCATATTGAAATGAGATGTAATTTATATTTTGAATTAATTTTATTAAGACTTTTTGAATTCATTAAAATGGTATATGTTTTATATATCAAGAGAAAAAAATGGAATATGGTTATTGTGAATCAGAATAATAAATAAAGTTTATTCATCAATATGTCATTTGGGATGGTGTAGAAAAAATTGAATATCCTTGATAATTAAGAGGCATTGATTTTAAAAATAAAATCATGAATATAGGATTCATGGAGTGAGAAACCATGAAAATATACAGTTATTATTGATTATGAGTATTTTAAGTGATTGAATAGGTTTTACATTCTATCAGGATATTATAAATTCTCAAATATAGGGATCTTCATAAATTCATATAGAATAAAAGACATGATTGTGATCTTTCAAATATTGTGGTGGACATTTTTATCCAATAAGTCCTAGTATAATATTACAGAGATATTATATATAAACTCATTAGAAAGAATTATTTGTTTAATTCCCACTTTTAACTAGTGATATATTATTAGTTTATACTTTTTTGACAACGAAGGAAACTAGATAATGTAATGAGTTGGTTTCAACAGTGGGACAAATTTTTTTATACAATTAAGCAATCCTTTAAATCCTTTTATATTTTCACTCATATTGGGATGTATGATTAATATATTTGATACGATAAAATACGAACTAATTTCATATGAATATTTATAAGACAAATAATTATTAATTATATGCACCACTAATTCGACACCCACCACCACCACCACCACTTCATAATAGTAATCACATTCTTGGTGTATATATTATGGTATTAAAAATAAAGATACCTATATTATGTACATTTATTGATATAAATATATAATAACAAATAGTTTGATTATTAACATTTTCATGGATGAAATCATCATATATAGAATAATTTAATATTATATAATCATTATTTCATTTTACTGGAAATTAAAGATGCAACATTAATGAGATTTCCTCCGATTGGGGGATCTTCCGTAATGTATTGGATGAATAATAGAAATAATGAGTATTATCATAAATCCAAAAAATTAAATTCTTTGGTCTTAACAATAAAAACATACAACAACGTTTTGATGTTATTAGTAAAGAAATTAACAATGGATAAATTGAAAAAAAACATTGTGTGATATATAAATGTTAATAAAGTTTTAATATAAATATAGGATATTGAAATGAAAATTTGTATATGGATAAAAAATAAATAATTGATAATTTAATTAAATGTGTCAATAAATTTTTTTTTGACATTAAGGGATTTGGGAAAAATATAGAGGACTCTCACATTGTGAAAAGGTTAAATTGAATTTTTCTAAATTTATTTAATTATAATATATCATCATTGAGGGAATACATGGATTTTACCCTTATTAAATTACACACCATTATTATTTAATTTAATATGAGAAACAAAAACAATATTTAAATATATTGGGATTGTGAAAATGGATTCCAATACCAATTGAAAATTGAATATCCAAGATGAGGAAGTCAAACAACAATTTGAATGTAAATATTGGAAAGACAATGATGTGTCTTGAGGGTTATTTCACTTTTCTCAAGAATCTTCAAAAATAGAAATGAAAAATAAAAAATTTCATGTTATCATATAAATTCAATAATTTTGTGCAGTAATAAGAACTCTTCAATAAAATTAAAAAATAAGAAGAAAAATAGGTTTAATGAAGATGAAAATTTTTTGGATTATCCATATAATAAATTGGGTAAGAAAAATAGTGATGTTTATAATATATAATAAAAAAGATGAATATTATAAGTAAAAAATGATAACGTATTACGGGTAATTATTAAGATGATAATTCATCATCATTTAGGAAATACAAAGAATAATTTCTAATAAGGACAAAATAACATTACCCTTGTAGAGAAGCATGGTGTATCCTTAGGCTGTGAGGAAAAAGAAGGTGAATAATATATATGTAAAACGTACTTAAACTAGTAACTGAATCATTTTATTTTTAGAAGACAATAACATTAAAGACCTTGAAATATAAAAACAACAATCTTTGAAAAAACAATATTTTAGGAATTATTATATCATATAGAATTTTGACCACCCAGTTGCATTAAAAAATAATTATGAATATTGAATAATAATGAATCACATTTAATTATCTTCAATATAATTTATTTCTAAAAAACATTGAGCTATGAAATAGAACAGAAAATTAATAACTATAAAAAATTAATGAATAAGTTAATATTTGAGAACAATAAAGTAACTGATTTCAAAGAGTTGGTGTAAGTCGTATTTGATAATATGAACAATATAATTAAGAAAAATATTATCATAAAAAGTCTCAGACTAATATTTATTCTACTATTTGTTTTGTATTAATTTTTATAGTTGGAAAAATATGGGTGATGTAAAATATTTAAAAACATTAATCCATATAATTGGAAGTATGTATTTTTTCTAGTTTAATCACATCTAAAGGTAAAAATGATATCAAAACAAATGTTATCCATGAAAAAGAATAATAAGGATAGAATATATTTTAATATGGATATCCCAATTGTAGTTTGTATTATCCATGTAATGGGATTATTATTATCGATTACTATTCATTATTGTATAATAAATCTCTACCTCGGAGAAGAGTTGTTTAGTTATGATGATTTTTTGAGAAGACAGAAAAATATAAAAAATAAATTAGTAAGAAAGAATAAAAAATATCAATAATTTTTTTTGAATTATTGGTATAAAAATGGGTATTTGTTTTTAATAAGGTCACTATATTGAGGGATTCAAGAAAATAAACATGTATATATTTCAAATCATGAAAAATAAAAATTAATTAAAAAGTGTATGATTGGAAAAATATCTTAGTGTTGATAATACATTTAGAGTAGGCATTATATAAAAACCATGGATTCCAAAAATTGGTTATTCCCTAAACAGGTTTATAGAATCAAAAATAAATATTAGTAAAATTAAAAAACATGAAATAGGGATAATGAAATTTTTCAAAGATAGTTCAATAATATAATAGGTTATGGGATCAAATGATATTGAGGTTAAGAATATCATATAAAAAGTGTTTTCTATCTACATGTTTTAAAATATAATATTTTTAGTACAATATAATTTTGTAGTACTTGGCTTGGATTTTTGTTTTAAAATAACTCATGTATCATAAAGAATTATAAATATTTATGTTTCATCAACAATTGTGATAGAAAAAGATAATATTTGTTTAATGTTTTTAATCCAACATATTATTTATAATTATATTGCAAAGATGAAAATAATTTATTCTAGAGGAGTTTTTTCCACCATGGACACTAATTAATTAGAAAAGTAGGAATATATGAAGTAGTTTGGGAACCTCCCCAAATAAAATTTCAAATATATTAGGATTGTGTGTCTTGAATATATCTAAATATTATTTAAATTAAATAATAAATATTAGAGATTTAATCTAATAGTAAATGAATAAATTCAGATAAATTTTATTCGAACCTATTAATTTTTTTTTTCTAGAGGTGATCTATATATAATTATATTAATTTATGATTAAACACAGATGACCATATTAATTTTAATAAAGTATGTGAAAAATGTAGTATAATTATTGAAAATCATTATATTGAACATTAATAAAGAGAAAGGAATTACTTTTAAAACATATTAATGTTCTCTTATGAATCATCGAATCAAGAAATAATTCTACAACCTATTGATACTCCTTGTAAATAAATAAAAAGATTTTAATTTATATGGGTAGAAAAAAATTTCAAGAAGAAATATATATAATTATTTATCTAGTGAATATATTTGTAATACATTCCATATTCAGAGAATGTGTTTATAAAAATATGTTCCACGCATGAATCTATATGATATACAGTAAAAATTAAATAAAACTACGAATTAAATCAACATTTTTCTAATCCCTTATTTCATTAATTTTAGTAACACTAATATGAGAATGTTTAAAAAAATCACAAGAATGCATGTTAAGAACCATTTTGACGTTTTTTAGGAATATTTTGTATTTGTTGAAAAGTAATTTTTTAAAAATAATGTTTTAGAAAAACTATTGATCTTTTATCTCACAAAAAAAAGGTGGAGAAAAGTTTTTATCTTTTATAAATTTGTTTTCTAGACATAGTTTTCAGGATATAGGCTATTAGAGTTTGTAGTACCAGAGAATGAATGTTTAAGGAAGATTGATTCTTGAAATTCGATGATTTATTTATTAGATTCTATATCAGATTCAAATCCATTTGAAAAAATTTAATGATTCATTAGAATCTGTGTTGGATAGAAATTCATAATTTCCTGAGAAACAAATTTATAATATTGCTGAAGAGGTTGAATGAAGATATTGATGTGAGGATTAATAAATTTCATAAACATTCTATTCATGATCCAAATGATGATTTAATGGTTTTTATTTCTCCAAAATCAGAGGTTTTATAAAAAAACATGGAATAAATCTCTTATAATGAAATGTGAGGGATTATGTGCAACCAATAGTATTGTGTTTTAATTGGGAATAATGGAGGTGTTGAATGTTACAGAAGACCTAAATTATTCCTATGTTAAAACAGACGATGATTTTTTGGTCATGGAGTTATCATAAGTCGGTAAACATTATAATGGTAAAATATTTTTATGACATTCATGAATATGAAAAATTACATCAGTTTTATAAATGAATACAAAGTCTGAATCAGATCTAGATGTATTGTAAAAGGAAGTTTTTTAGCTGTTTGAATGAGTTATAGGGGATGAGTTTGGATGAAATTTATTGTTTATAAGAGGATTCATCATTGAATACATTTTATCATAATAATAATTCCATAATTTTTTTGATTCCCTCATACTAAATCTGTGGAATTTAATCAGATGGAATGTGAAAACAACAATTAGATTAAAGTTGAGGAAATTAATCACACTAAAGATGAGGAAGTTATTCAGATTGATGATAGGGAAGGAAATTTCAGTGAATTTGAGGAATTTAATAATATTGAAACTAAGGATGTTAATCAGAATGAAGCTAAGGTATTTTAATTAGACTGAAGAAATGTTATTATGTTTCAAAAGTCTACATTACGATCAATCAAAATAAGGTTTGATACAGTCAAATTTGAAGTTTAAATTTTTTTGATTTTTGGATAAATGAAAATTGAGTAAGTGGGATTTTTTTAAGTTTCCTAACTTTTTTATTCTGAATTTTCTATAAATATAGGTTATATAAAATCGTACTTGTAGACTTTATGTATGTGGAAATGGAATATCACTACATAATTCATGTCATATTTGTCTTTATGAACTGATATCTTAGAAGTGGGTTGGACTAATAAATGTTTTTTTTATTGGGCCGAGGAAGACCAGACTAAGTATTTTGGAAGAGTTTGAGTAATGGATAATGTGAATGGGATTATCATATTATTTCCATCGGATATAATTCATAGGACTGTGTCCATCAAGACTAGCATTATCAAACTAAGAGAACCAGACCCGTCAAAATTAAACTATGGATCCAGACTGATCATTTGTGGAGTTGTTGAAAAAAGTCATTATTCATTTATTTTAGATCAATTTTTTGAAATAAAATTTACTAAACATATAGGATTTTATATTTTTATTCATATTAAGTGATAGATGTGGTCTAATATGAGTATTCATAAGTTGTATTCTATTTTTCATGATAGTAAATTTCCATAAACCCACAAGAGTGTCTCAGGAATGGATGCAGGTTCTCACACTAAGGACAAATCATATAAAAATAATGTTCTTTATTATATTTCATAATTTTTAAGGAAAAAATATTAACTAAAACGTGATAAGGTTGTATATATTAATTGGAATTAAGGGTTATTTTTTTGAATGTTGTTAAAATTAGAGAAAGTGAATAATCAATTATCCCTCTATAAATTGTCATTTAATCATTTAGAGATTCACTTGATATCAGAACAAGAGTTCCCTTGTCAAATCCTTCTAATGGATAAACTCAATTCAATTAATAGTAGATGGTTGCCTATATTTTATGGAAAAAATTACTATAGATAAAAATTTAAAATGATTCCTTATCACATATCTCTTGTCCAAGAAGTTGATGATGGTTCTACAATTGGGCTTCCAACCATCTATAGGGATTCTATGATGAATTTTTTTGATAAGTGTATTATTGGGGTTTATAGAACAACTATAAATTCTGTCATTATCTTCTAATCATACAATTTTTAGATAAATGAGATCATTATCAAACCATCAAATCATTTTTTGGAAATATTGAAAATTATTTTTTCTAGGTAATACTAATGTGAATAAATAAAAACTAAATAACTAGTGTAGTAAGTATGAATACATAATAATGAGAGATGATGAAATTATTAATGAATACATTAGTATAGTAAATTAAATTTTTTTCAACATCAATGAATTTTGAGATGTCTTAGAAGATTCTATAATTGTGAATTAAATTATTAGAAACAATCTATACATATTTCATTCTAAATATTCATATTTATACATTAGTTATGATTCATCTCTTAATTAATTACGTGAAATTATTATTTCATATTAATTGATGAAATATACATTGTATAAAAAGATGATTAAAGATGAAATGGAATTTGAAAGGCTGATATAAAATGAAAATGAAAGATGTTAAATATGTTGATCCTTGTGACACTGTGGTTAAATTAGATGATGAGTTTAATTAATAAAATAATATATCTTATATCTAAAAACTATCAAATAATAAGATGAAAATATTGAGGTAAATATCCACTATAATTTTTTGTATTTGGTGGAATCATAAATATTTCAATGATTTATCCTGAGAATAATGTTAGAGAATATCATAATGATTTTCATGAAATGACTATCAAAGAATTGGAACAAACATTAAAAATAAGTAATGTCGTCCAAAAAATATAATAATAAGTTCATTTTAGAAAAAAAATTTATGGTTAGTATGAAAGTTGAAACATGATAAACTGAAAATAATTTTTAGATGATTAAATTAAGTAAAAATTAGTAACCATCCATGAAATTATTTAGAAGAGAAAATTTTCCTTAGATACTGAAGATGGTGGTGAAGAATCATATAGAGAGTAAAAATATAGAACAAGTATTTTTACATGTCTTCAGAAAAAAAAATCTCCCAAGAATGAATTTAGATTAATGAAGAATATTTGCATGGAATTTTTTGAGGGAATAAAATATAACATCAAGTAGGAGGAAGAATATATTCATGAGATATTAAGTTACAATTTAAGAATTAATGAATAGAGAATGATAGTTTAATATCTCACAAATAAATAGCATGTAAATAATAAGAATTAAACATGTTTTAATAAAATCTATTATGTATGAAATTATATTAATGATGTAGAGTGAAAACTTCAACAAATATTTAGAATTAAAAGATGAGACATTTAATATTGTTGATATATAACAGATCAAAACCCATGTTAATTATTCACTCTCTACAAATAATGCTTCTTCTAATTTTTATAAAAATAAAAGTGATACGAAATTAATTTGATAATTTGGGTGTATAAAAAAAATTTGAGAACCCAATCAGATCTTCAAATGTTGTAAACTCACTCAGAACTACCGAAGGTCCACACCAAGAATATGTTAGAGTGGAAATAATTTATCAAACTCAACAGGTTTTATTGAGAAAAATAAGACATCAATAGAAAATCAAGACTTTATTTTTTCTATTGGTTTTATGGAATCATTGAGAGTCGGTCTTATAATTGTTTTCATAAAGAATCACTTCTTAGAATAATTATTTAAAAGAGTTAAATTAATTGTTAATTTAGAATGTGTATCTTTCTTAACACATATGATGATATAAATAAAAAAACTCTTGATGTAAGAAACATTCCTATAAAAATTCAATTTGAATATTTGGAATAAGTTCTTTTAAAGATTTTATTGGGATGGTTATCATAATGAATTATGTATAAAAATACTTACAAAATAATAATCATTTGGGAGAAAATTAATGGGAGAGGGAAAGAATAATGTTGAGGAAAGTTCTTCTGTTTTTGACACTACCTTGAAAGCATGTAAAAAATAATAAACCATATATACTTAATATTTTGTTTCCTTCAAAAATTTATTGTGATTTGAAAATCTTAAAACATCATTAAATTCATAATGGAGGTATTTTTACCTTCAGGAATGATAGTTCCTTAAAAATATATAGAATTGGATCATCTCACATAGAAAAAGAAAAGTTGAAATTCTGGGATGTTATTTTTATGTTCTAAAACATAACATACATAGTGTATGTCAACATTGTAAAAATGGAAAAGTAGTGATTTTTAAAAAATATACAGGAATTATTAGAAGTGTGAAGACAAAAAAATTTATCAAAAAATGATAAATAATTAGTGTGATTTCATACATGTTGGTGAAATTAACATGTCAAGTAATATAAATGTTAAATATTATAATTAGTTGTGTCACTAACTACTTTTCTATATTGTGATTAAAATTATGAAAAAACATACTAATCTCTATGTTTTACACAAATATCTAGAATAGAAAACAAAAGAGTATATTTAATTTGTTACTTTTTAGAAAGGTAATATGACTGAAAAATAAAAGGAATGTTGAGATTCAGTCTATAATACCTCTCATTCTTATTCATTCCAATTTATGTGATCCAATGATACTTCAACCAAAAAAAATGAATTTTCAATTTATCACTTTTATTATTTAATTCATTTTAAAGTCCAATATCATTTTTATAAAGCACTAGTCAAAGGATACTAAACTATTATTATTCTTTAGAAAAGATGTTGATAAAGAAATGGGGTTATATATATAGATATTGAGAATAGATAAAATTAAAATGTTCAGATCCAAATTTTTTAAAATATATTTGAGAAACAATTGATTAAATCATTAGTATAGTTATCCATTTAAACCATAATTGAATTGAGTAACAGAAACAAAATAATATATATTTAGTGTAAATGGGAATAAAAATGCTATCAGAATAAAATAATTAATTACTATATTAGAGAGAATTTATTATTACCATTCTATATTTCCAAAAACAAATTGAGACAATAATTCAACAATAATTCATATGAAATTTGGTATAAGAAAAAACCTTCATCAAAATACATCATGGTTTTTGGAAGTCCATGTTTACTAAAAGTAAGAAATATGGATCATGGAATGTTTCATGATAATGTTGAAAAAGGAAAATTTATTGGTTATTAAACCATTGGAAGAAACTAAATTTTTTTAAAAAAATGTTTACAAAAGTTATTAAGATCATATGATGTGAATATTGTTGGAAATGAAAATTCCTTAATGGTTTGTTGAGAAAACTATGGAGGATAAATTGGTTTTTTCTAATGAATGTGAGAATAACAAAAAACAAACATATCAAGATTCAAAAATTCATGTGATTAGGAATGTTTATCTAGGAATGAAACATTGAAATTTCATACCTTATAAAAAACATGTTGGGACCTTAAATATTATTCGGAATAAGAAGGACACATTTTCAACTAGATGAATATTTAGATTATAAAGTCATAATTCGTTCATCTAAAATGATTCACCTGAATTTGTTTTATAGTATATTAAACAAACATAATGGTTGAGTGCAATGAATAAAAAAATTGATGAAATTTAGAAAAATAAACAAGTAAACATTTTAAACTTTTGAATGGTAAAAATATTATCTGAAAAAATTGCTTTTATAGAAGAATATTTTATGAAAATTAAGAAGTTTCACAAAAAAGAGTTGTTTGTTTATAAAGGTTATTCCTAGGTGAGGGTTTGTATTTTTGGGAAATCGTTTTCCCTTGTTTCAAGGTGATAATCTATTATAATGGTTCTATTTATGGATTCTCAAAATAATTATAAATTATATCATTTGGATGTTAATTCACCATGAATCAATAGATTATTTTAATAATAAGTTTTAATTGTAATCCCCATATGGGTTTTTACATGAAGATGATAAAAAAATTTCTAGACTTATCAAATCATTGAATGGTATGAAAAAAGATCCACATGCATGGAATTCTAAGATAGAATTTGTTTTTATTTGGAATGATGCATTTTAATATTGTAAGAGTTGACAGAATATTGGTATGGAAGAATTAAAATATGTTACTACTCATATCTGATTTGGGTTGATGTTGCGTAAAGATGATTCTTCAAAAAGTGATAATTAGAATGTCCTTTGGAAGGTGATAGGATCTCTACATTACCTTTCATACTTAAAGCAAGATTTTTTTTATTTTAACATTTTGGTTTTGGTATCAAAGTAATATGAAATAATAACATATGTTGGTAACATATATAATTATAATATATCTCAAAGGAACAACTTCACATTAGTTTTTATAAAAAAGAAATTATGAAAAAAATGTTACATAGTTATACCTAATTTGATTGTTTTGGAGATTATAATTATATAAAATCATCTTTAGGAAGAATACATATCTTTAGTGAATGTTGTGTATGTTTTTATAGTCAGTAAAAAAGTTGAAGAAAATGTTGAAACATGTATATATAATATGTATTGAATACAAAAGATTGAACTCAAATATTGTGGATGAATGTTCCTCTAGAATATTTGAGTGTAAACGGTTAAAAACATTGAAGATACTTATTGATATTTATAGTGTAATTGATCATTCTAAAAATAATTTCCCACATTGAAGATCAAAATATATTAATATAAGGATTTAAATTATTAAAGAAATAATTTCTTTTGAATATTTTTTAAAAAATATATCTCAATGAAGTAACATATGAATGATATAATCCCTATAAAAATGAAAAAATTAGGGTTTTTGAGTTGGGGATGCAACTCCATTTCTATATTCCTATAATGACTTCTTCAGTAGATATGGAACACTACTACCAATAATTGGATTATGTTTACAATAAGGGATAAAATATTAAATCTTTCTACTTTGTCGAAGTATTTAATTTTCTTATACTAAAAAATCTGATGTTGTGGTTATCGTAAAATGCCATAGATTGAAATGAAACTGAGAGGAAAGTGAAAAAGTTATGGGGGATTTTAACTTTACCTAGGGTCTAAATATACTTATCAATGAGCGATGAAATTCATTGGAAACAATATTTTATCCATTAGTGTCATGTTAGGGAACTCTCTTCTGAGAATGGCTATGTTTTGGTAAAATTCATGAAACGTGAGTTGAGTACCAAAGTAGACTTTTGAATGTTATTTAAAAGTTAAAAAAGTAGTAAAAATGAGTTGTCAAAAAATACAATGGTGGAGATTAAGGAACATTTGTGCCATTTTTTAGAAAAATTATTTAAAAAATGTATTTTCGTTGACAAATAATCTTTTGTAATATAATGTTTTTGAAAAATATATGAAATTGGATGAAATGTTTAATCCCAAAAAAAATGGGGGGGAATATTTTTTATATTTTAGAAATTTTATTTATTGTTAATGTTTTTCATACATGGGTTTTTTGATATAGTAGTACCGAATGTAGTAGGTGTATGGATGATTGAAGTAAGATGTTCCATAGAGTTTATGATCAGATGAACCATTAGACTCAAATCTATCAGAATGAATTTCAATATTCATTTAACATGGTGTTGGTTAAAAATTAATATGTTCCTAACCGTGAATTTCAGAATATTTCTAAAGAGACTGAAAGAAGATAGTGATTTCAATATTTAGAATGTTATTAAAATATATAACATTGGACCAGATGATGATTTTCTAGTTTTTATTTATTAAATATCATAAATTACCTTTTTCACTTTTGATGAAGGCTTTTGAAAGAAAATGGGAACATTAGGTGTCTGTGTTTAGGAAGGAAATATATGAGGTGATAATAGTAAAGTATGTTACAAAAATTTCCTATGTCAAAACATATGGTGCATTGCTAGTCATGGAGTTCTCATAAATCATGAAACATTATAATGATTAATGATTTAGATGAAATTGTTGAATCAGAAAGATTTAATTCATTCTGGAAACCAAGAAAACGTTTTTATCGGATCTAGATGGACCAGACAGATAAGTAATAAGCAAATTAAAAGAGTTGTAATTAATGATGTTCAAATAATTTCAATGTTTTTATGTGAAGTCACCAGGGAATAAATTCCATAGTGATACGAATTTATCAATAATGAGTATTTGATTATACTTAATCTTGGGAGGTTAATCGGACTGATGATAAGGATGTTAACACACTCAAGCTGAGGAAGTTAATTATACTCAAGCTAAAGAAGTTAATCATATTGAATTCAAGGAAGTTAATTACATTGATGAGGATGAAGTTAATTAGAATGATGCTGATGAAGTAAATCATATTGATAATGTTAAAGTTAATCATATTAAATATTAGAAAGATACATTAGATTGAATTATTGTTAGTGTGCTCTAAAATATAGATTTTAGATAATTCTTTAGAATGTTTGAATTAGTAAATGTTGAAGTTTCAATGTGACTGATTTTATGAGAGTTTAGTTTTTAATAAGAGGGATTATTTTCATTTTCCTACATTCAATAAAATAATATTCATAAAAATTGAATCACAACACATTCATATTCTATGATTTTTGAGATATGTGAAATAGTGTAGAGATTCATAATTCATCTAGTGTTTTTATTTCTGGAATGAGATCATAGAATAATGTAAGAAAAATGAATATTTTTTACATAGATAAGGGTGTTCAGACATGGTATTTGGGAAAATATTGAGTAATTATTCTTTGGAATGGGGTGATCTTATTTACTAAATCTTATTAAATTCATCAGACTGAATCCATTATAAACATCCTCGTTAGATTGAGTGAATTAGATCAGGCCATATTGGACTGAGGATCTGGACTGAGAATTTGTGATGTTTTTTGGACAAATTTTTATTCTTAATTATTGACGAAATATTTTGTAAGAAAACATTGTAAAGTAATAGGAGTCAGTATAATAATTCTTAAAAGTAAGTATTGTGTCCTTTACTACATTTCACACTTTATCATTCATTATTTTTTACCCAATACATTATAAGGATATAAACATTAATGTATTGAAAAATATAAAATGTGAAAAAATGATTCTGGATCATCCCTGGTAAATAAAGCACATGGAATTTTTCATATTTACTAATATTTGTGATTTAAATATTAATATTAATTTTAAAAGGACTCTATGTTCGATGGTGTACCAGATATGCTTCAATGGGTTTCTTTGAAATCTTAGGTTTCATACTAATAATATAATATTATTATTTTAAATTGATGTTAAATCCTAGCATTTATAATAGCGGGAAAAAATAGAACTGACATAAATATGACTATACATGTTTGTTAAATGTTTTTAAATTTACTTAATTAATGGTAGAGGCTTAAAATTTTAATGAATCTAACCATAAATACTCTAATATTCTTTAAAAGGCCGATTTACCACCTTTTGATGGAAACCCCTCATTTAATCCAGTTTTGTTCATTTTTATATGTTTCATTTGATAAAATAAAATTCTTATTTATATTCAGGAAATCCAAATTTACTTTGGGTAAATTTTTGATATTTTTTTGATAAAGTTAATTTTTTAATGAATAGTGGAAAATATTGTGTTTGAATTCAAGAGTGACTTTTAATATAATTTATTTATATTGTTATATTATCTTTATAATTGGTTATAAAGTATAAATAGTATTTAATTTTACCATTTAATTCAAATTTGGATATTCGAATTAATTTCACATTGAGATTGGACATAAACAAGTTCCAATCTTTTGATAGTTATTATTTTTTAAAAACATGATTTTTGTTTTGACAGCGGGAATTAATTTCAAATTAATTTCTGCCACTTCTTTGTTTTGAAATTAGAAAAATGGATTCCATATTTGGAATTAGTGGGTTCAAATTGTGTATATAGGAAACTTTTAGTTTTAGACATTTTAAATAATTACTTTAGTGAATATTTTATTTACCACGATTAAAGGGTAAATATAGTAAATATGGTTTAAATATAATATTAAAATAATATTAAATTACCCTCAAATATGTCCTAATCATATTTTCTGATACATATCCGTCCATGGTCATCTTTGTATCAAATTTAGCCCAATGGAGCCACTTGGGAGTAATAATGACACTTTATATTAATTAATTTAAGGTAAAGACAAAAATGACATAAAGAAATATCATTAAGTAAATCAATTTTTACATGGGGATATATAAGATATCCTTTCAAATAAAAATATTTTTTGGGAATATAAAAATATTTCCTACATCACGGTATTTTTTTATAATTTTTGGAAATCAAAAAATTATATTATTTATGACACAATAATGATGCAATATTTACCTCATTAATAAATGATTTAAATAAATAAGATTATAAATATTAAAAAAAATATCCAAAACCTCCCCAATTCTAATTGTATGATTTTATTTCTAACATTATTAATCTTAACATCAACATTACCGATTATTTGTCCTTTTGAAACTGATGAAGAGTTTATAATAAAATAATTGTTTCAAAATACCTTAAAGAGCCCCTCCTCCCCCTTATAAAAATCCCTCACTTAATACCCATTTGTCAGACTTATGAAGCCATTGGATCATACAAACTCTGCTCCAATAATCTCCCATGTTCCATCTCTTTATCATAGAATACATACCTTAGGTATAAAAAACTTCAAGAAACCCACTAGGTTCAAACAAAGGAAGTTACCCGATTTAAAGGTAACGTATTCTCTTAAGTTCTTTTGTGTTATTTTACTTGTCCAACCCCCTAAAATCTTTTTATTCCATTATTTTATAACAAAACCAGTATACCCAATATACTAGGATGTTTTTATGATATTTATTTGAACTACACTTAAACACACCTCCATCTAATGGGTAAATAACATAATGTTTCTGTGGATGGAAAACTAACAGCTCACGAAACGATGATTGTTCAATAAACTCCTACCTCCTCTCATAGTGGTCATTATGGTAGAACATTATTTATATATGATATATATTATGTTTATGGTTTTTTTATTCTTCTATATTTTATATTTATTTCATACAATTATTGTTTCCATAATGGGTAAACACGATAATTTCATTTTAGGTAATGCAGATTACTGCCCACTCAAAGTTATATTACTCGTTAATGCCTTATGTGGGATGAATAAGGGGTGGAGATAATGATACTATATAGGATATTATAATGTAATTATAATATACCTATGTATAATTCAATTTTAATTTCATTAATGTACGAAATAGAAAAGAATGTAGCGTTTATGCGTACGTATGACTTACCGTCTCCATGAATGGTACAATTCATTTCTTATCTCCAAATGTTATGTACTATTATAAATACATATATATAATGGATATATATGATTTTATGATATATAAATCCTTAATATCATTCTATAGATAATGGATTGTTGATGACAGGGACAATATGTAATTATAAGGTGTTCATTTTTATTCAAGTACCAAATATCGACAAAACAACCGTTAATAACATAAATGACTGCATAATATTTATAAAATGTTATTAAGTGATATAAAAGGAATAATAAACTAGAAAAAGGTTCTTAATCAAAAAGAAATTAAATTTAGTTTATTATTCAAGATATTAAATAATGTTCGAGTCAATTCGGACACAATGTATGTGATTTCTTATCTCACTTTTAATTCCATGAGATTTCCACTGTTCACCACTTATTTATTGAATGTGGTGTATTTTGTAATTTTTTATATATATTATCATTATCCTATATATATTCATGGAATTATGTGATTAATTTTTTGGATATTAACTATTTATCATACTACTCGATTGATTACAACATGGTATTGTTTTTTCATCTCACTCTGTATTCACGTGAGATTCATAATATATTAGCCACAACATACTTTCCTATAGTGGATGTACTGACCATGATTGTATTATTTGTGTAAAATACAATGATTTATGGGTATTTAAAAATTAATTTTGTGATCTTTATTTCATGGGGTGTTTGTTTCGTAAGTTACCAAATTGGTAAGGGAACCTTTCACCCTCCTATTTTTAAAAGACTTCTTTTTGTTATGTATTTTAATTGACATCTTATTATGTTGGGATATGTTCTTATATATCCTTATTTATGTAAATTGTATGTTCAAGTGACGATATATCCTTTTCTCTCAGATCAAATTATTTTCTTAATTTTAATGTGACGCAGTTAGGCTTTCGAATTTCTGTAAGAAAACTTCTAAACCCAATTTCAATTTTTTGGTTAAACATATACTTCTTGATTATGTCGTACTATGAATATGTGTGAATAACATTTTATTTTTTTATACTTAATATACACTTATATTGGGTGTATTTAAATTTGTCACACATAATTATGTAATTTAATTATCCTTAATATAAGGAAGCTTTCTTTATAAGGGATTTCATCACCATTTACATTTGCATTGAGATTTTATCGTTGATATGCACCAATTCACTCTTATATGGTGTATATACTGTCATTTGGAATATTATATCATGAATACCTTTATTCTCATGATATTATTAAGTTATGATTAAATTTAATTCCTCAATTATTTATATTCTAGGACATCACATTTTGTTAAAAACTCATTAACTAAAATACAGTTTTAAATGTTTTAATATTTTATTCTTCTAAATCATTCACTTTAATGTCCATGTTTTAAAAATGTTTTTAAGGATTTATTAATATGGACATGAATGTATTGAAATTTCAATTTCATTCAAAATATTAAAAGTGGTATGGGACACTTTGATTCAAAAATATCTTTATTTAATATTTTAAATTGTTTTTAAAATGGTTTGATAAAAGCATTGATTGTGTCAATATTTTGAAATGATATATTGTGATTGAAATATGGAAAAGTTATCTTTCAATTATGTTTTTTGTGGGTAATGAATATGTTATGTCTATTGGGAATTGTTTTCATATACGGTCGGTTCCGTGATAAACCTTTGGTGGGTGAGCTCGGGATAGCTCTCTAATGCATTGGGTAACGTGATTGAGGTAAACGTGAATGTTTCTCCTTAGAGATTTAGGGAATATATTGTGATGTGTATTCCATATGTGACACCCTATGTATCTATGATAACTAAAATGTATGTTTGATCTGTTTTCTACACGTTACCTTTATTATTTATGATTTCTATGTGTTATTCATAAATCTTATGATTTCATGAGGTATTTTATGATTAAAAGGTATGGTTTCATTGTTTTGTATTTATTAATGGGAAAATGATTTCATTCCTTATTTTATATCCCTTAATATTATTTTTATGTCCATCCCACATTTATCAAAATGATTTCCATAGGTCTTAATGATGAATAAGGGTCTCGGATGGGATCAAGGAAAATTCATGCTGTCTAAAACATAGAACTAGGCATTACTCTTTTTTTCGAGTGCATTATTGTTATGAAAATAATGGATACTGAGTAGAATTTTCTACATGTAATATTCATGTTATTATATAAATGTGATGACCTAATTATCTAAAATTATAAACATTAAAATATCCTCAATGTTAACTATCAATTTATTCGAGATTATGTAATGTTTATGGACAGGTCCTTATAGTTGATATTATAGGTCGGTTTAGACAACTTTAGGGATTATGAGTTTTTGTTTGACACATGGTTAGTCGTTATGTCTACACTTTAAGTTAAATCCTTATTTTTGAAACTTCTTTAGATCAAGGAAATTATGTTACAAATGGAAGGAGGGGGATATCACAAGACATTCCTATCCTTTCCTAATGATTTGATTTCAATAAATATTGCAAAGTCTTGTTCGGATGATTGTGAAACTTTTTCTAACATACAACACACTTGCATGAAATTGTTTGAGATATTAAACAACTCCACTATACACTGATAGCATTGTCGATCATGGGTTGTATTTAATAAAATCCTATTCTCACAACATTCTTATATTTTCATGAAAGGTAAATACTTTCCAGTAATTTTCAAATTTTTTACCATATCACAAGATTTTGAAGCATATTATGATTTTGAAAAAGGTTCTAAAGATGGAGACCTTGCACAACATATTTATATTTGATTTTAAAATATAGTCTCCCAGCATATACTTATGGTATTTTAAAAGTACCACTGATTGAAATTATCAACTCAAACTCAGTCTGATTGTTTTATAAAAATCATGATTTATAAGATGTTTTGAAATTATATGTCATACCTGATTTTTTTCCAAACCAATTTTTCTATGAACACCATTGTGACCAAAGTTTTATAATTGGTATTTGGATGAAGGAAGAAAATTATTTTTAAGGATCTCTAAATTATTGTTGCAAAGAATGGACCTTATACAACATGATCAAGATAACGATGAAACCATGTAGACACCATGATCAAGATATGATGTTCTTTATTATGGGGATCTTTTAGTTTTATCATATGGTGGTGAAACTAAAAAATATGACAATATATTTAAGACATAAAGAATTAAGATATAGATATCATAATGATTTTGGATGAAAATTATAGATATAAGGAAACCATTGAGGTTAAAACATGTTACGGTTATTTTTGAATTGTATAAAAAACAAAACACGTTGACTGTTTGACAACCTGTCACGTCAGAAAATGCTATGAGAATCGAACAACAACAAAAGTGTGATTGGAATTATCACCCAACACTAGACTACGTGAAGTCACAGGTTAGTATAACTTATTCTTTTTAGTTAAATGATTCTATGGTTCAAGAATAAGTTTATTTTGTGAACTTAGGTTTTATTAAATGGATATCATTAATATAGGAAAACGATTTGGTGATTAATTGATAAAGGACTATGTTCTCTATTTTTGGGACACACTATATGCATATGGAAAATAGAATACATTGGGATTTCAATTAAAGGGTAATGGTGCGATTTTATTTTAGAAGAATATTTTTTTGTGGACATATAGTGATTTGGGTTATTTATTGAAATGATTAAACTAACATAGAGAATTTTTGATTGGCTAATTATACTTCGGTATGAGACTTTAAGGGTGGTATATTTTTTTGAGTTAAATGTTAATATTTACTGTGGAATAATATTCCATTTAAGCCATATATTTTTCAGGTTTCAATCTTATTTTGGATAATTTTGAAAAAATTTAAGGATAATTGTGTATTGAATTGACTTTCTTGGACATTCGGTAATTTTTGTTGAATTTTAAAGATAAAGAGTAAAATTTCTCTTTTAAAGAATTATCCTTTTTAGGGATTATATGATCTCCTACCAACCATTATTGTTTTAGTTGATGTCTAAAGACCAGGGAAATATATAGTTCATATTTTCTGGATGATGTAATTATCTAGAAGTTTATTCTTTTTCTTTTTATGTGTCCAAGTATTTTTTAATAATATTTATTTTGATAAAAGATTAATTTTTGGTAAAAACATATTAAAGGATGAAACTCTAATTGATGGTAAGTAAATTTGATTATGTTCATATTCTATGTAGTAAATGAATTCCTAATATTATGAAAAGGAACTTAAAACAAAAAAATTTCCTGTTTATATTTCCTACTGGTTTATCAAAGACTGATTAACACATCACAAGTTTATGATTTTATAGTGGATAACTTTCTTCTAATCATGTTTTCTATCACTCTCTATCAAAACATGATGGACTATTTTATCTTCCAAATCCAAATTTTACTAAATGGAATCCTACTATAGGTTATCTCAGGTAATGTTTTTGTTTATTTTTATTTCATTTAAAGTGATAGTTTTATTGACTTTTTTTCCCATGTGGGACATTAAATGATGTTTTCGAGCCCAATTTTAAAATTGAGAGGACGCAATTCCCAAAAGTGGGGAAGGATGTAACATCCCAGGTAAAAAAAATGAAATTTTTCATATTTATTTAATATTTTGGAATTAAATAATAATTTTACTTTAAAGGGGACGCTATGTTCGATGGAGTACCCGATATGCAACATCTGGTTTCTTTGAAATCATACATTCACACTAATAATATAATATTATTATTTTTAATGGTAGTTAACACCTAGCAGTTATAATGGAAGGAATAAATATAACTAACAAAAACTCAATTATACATGTTTTTTGAATATTTTTACAATTATCCAATAAATGTTAGAGGCATAAAACCTGAATGAATGTAAGCATAAATACTCTAATATTCTTTAAAAGGTCAACTTAACGCCTTTTGATGGAAAACCCTATTAAAATATAGTTTTCGTCATTTTTATATGTTCTATTTTAAAAAATTAAATTCTTATTTAGATTTGTGAAATCAAAATTTACATTTGGTAAATTTTAGGTATTTTTCTTATAAAGTATATTTTTTTAATGAATAGTGAAAAATGTTGTATTTTAATTCAAAAGTGCCTTTTAATAAATTATAATTATAAGGATAGATTTTATTTTTAATAGGTTCTAATGTTTAATTAGAATAAATTTTTAACATTTAATCCAATGTTGGACTTTTTAAATAATTTTTCTTTGAAATTGGACATAAAGAAGTGTCAATCTTTTGATAGTTATTATTTCATAAAAACACGCTTTTTGTTTCGACTGTGGGAATTAATTTTAAATTAATTTCAGTCACTTCTATATTTTGAATTTAGAAAAATGGATTCCATATTTGGAATCAGTATGTCCAAATTTTTTAAATAGGTAACTTTTATTTTTATTCATTTTAAATATTTACTTCAGTATATATTTTATACACAATGATTAAATGGTAAATATAGTAAATAATGGTAAAATATAATATTATAATAATATTAAATTACACGAAGATGTGTCATAATCCTATTTAATTATAAATAGCCGACCATGGGAATCCATGGGTTGAATTTGGGACTGCATGTAGCCACATGGGAGTAATAATGAAACGTTATATTAATTAATTTATGTTAAAGACAAAAATTACAAAAACAAATATCTTTAATGAATCCATTTCTACATGGGGTAATATAAGATATATTTTTTACAATAAATATTATTTGGAAAGGTAAAAAGATTCCATACATCATGATATTTTTCTAATAATTTTTGGACATCAAATAAATTAAATTATTCATGACACAATAATGATGAAATATTTACCTCATTAATAAATTATTTAAATAATTAAGATTATAAATATTAAAAAATAACCTAAATCTGGTCCAATTCTTATTGGATTATTTTACGTCGACCATTATTCATCTTAACATATATTTTTACTATTTTTAGACCTTTTGAAACTGAATATTAGTTTATAACAAAATAATTGTTTCAAACTTTCCTAAAGAGCTCATCCCCTCCCATATAAAACTCTCTCAATTCCAACCCATTTCTCACACTTTTCAAGCGTTTGGATAGTACAAACTCTACTCTAAAAATCTCAATAGATCCCTATATTCATCCTAGAATCCTTACCTTAGGCATAAAACACTTCAAGAAACACTTTTGGTTCAAACCAAAGGGAGTTACCCGATTTAAAGTAAACGTCTTCTCTTCAGTTCTTTTCTGTTATTTTACTTTTACAACCCCCTAAACTCTTTTCATTGCTTTATTTTATAAACACAAAAGTATCCTCAATATAATAGGATGTTTTTATGAAACAATTTGAACTACTCTTACACACACCTCCATCTCAGGGGTGAATAAAATAAAGTTTTTGTGGATGGAAAACTAACGCCTTACGAAACGATGATTATTCAATTAACTCCTAATGCCTCTAATGGTGGCCATTATGATGGAATGTATTTATAAATGATATATATTATGCTTATTTTTTTAGTCTTATATATTTTTTATTTATAGCATAACTTTATGTTTTCCTTAATGGGTAAACGCGATAATTACATTTTAGGAAGTGTGGACTACTGCCCCCTCAAAGTGATATTACTTATTAATACTTTATGTGGGATGTATATAGGATAGAGTTAATGATATTATATATTATACTATACTTTAATTATAATATACATATTTATCATTATTTTTTAATTCCATTAATGTACAAAATAGAATTGAAATTAGTGTTCATGCGTATGTACGGTTTACCGTCTCCAGGAACGGTGTGTTTCATTTTTTATCTCCAAATGTTATGTACAGTTATAAATACACATATATACTTGATATATATGATGTATATTATATATAAATCATGAATATCATTCAGGATATACTTTATTGTCGATTACATGGACAACTCGTAATTATAAGTTTTTCATTTTTACTCAATTACCAAATATTGACAAAACAACTGTTAAAAACATAAAAGATTACATAATGTTTATAAAATGGTAATAAGTGATATAATAGGAATAATAAACATGAAAACGATTATTAATCAAGTAAAAATTTACTTCATTTTAGTATTTATGAGATTAATGAATGATCGAGTCATGTCAGACACGATGTAAGTGATTTCTTATCTCACTTTTAATTCTGTGGGATTTCCATTTTCCACCACTTATTTATTGCATGTGGTGTGTTTTATGCTTCCATTTGATATATATTATCATAATATTATTTATATTCATGGTATTATATGATTAATTTTGTGGTTAATAAAATTTTTTCATACAACTTGATTGATTACAACGTTGTATGGTTTTTTCAACTCACATTTTATTCCCATGAGATTCATGCTATATTAACCACTATTTATTTTTTTTTGTGGTGGATGTACTTCCCATGATTTTATTATTTTGTGAAATATATTTTTATTTATAGGTATTTAAATATTCATTTTGTGATATTTATTTCATGGGGTGTATGTTTCGTAAGTTACCAAATCGGTAAGGGGAACTTTCACCCTCCTATTTTTAAAAGACTTATTTTTGTTATGTCTTTTAATTTACATCTTATAATGTAGGGATACATTATTTTAGATCCATATTGACGTAAATTTTATGTCCATGTGATGTTATATACTTTTCTCTCTCATCAACTAATTTTATGAATTTTAATGTGACGTCGTTAGGCTGTCAAATTTCTGTAAGAAACCTTCTTAACCCAATTTAAATTTTTGGGAAAAAAATTTTCATCATGATTATGTCATGATATGATTTTGTTTTAATAACCTCGGATTGTTGTACACATAATATCTAATTATATTTAGTGCATTTATATTTTCTACACATAATTATGTAAATGATTAATCTTTTATCTAAGGATACCTTCTTTATATGGGATTTCGTCTCAATTTACATTTCCATTGAGACTTTATTGTTGATATGCACCAATTAACTCTTATTTGGGGTATATATTATCCTTTGAAATATTATATCATGAATACCACTATTCTCATGATATTATTATGTTCCGATTTAATGTTATTACTCAATTCATTGTACTCTAGGATCTCTCATTTAGTTAAAAACTCTTTAACTAAAGTAACGTTTTAAATGTTTTAATGTTTTATTCATTTAAATTATTTTCATTAGTGTCCATGTTTTATTAGTGGTTTTAATGATTTATTAAAATTGACATTAATGTTATTAAATTTAAATATTTTTCAAAAGCATCAATGTGGTATATGACACTTTAATTAAAATATATCTTTATTTTATATTTTAAATGGTTTTGAAAATGATTTGATAAATTCTTTTATTTTGTCAATATTTAGAAATGATATATTGTTATTTCAATGTGGAATTTGTATCTTTACATTATGTTTACTTTATGGGTTATGAATATGTTATTTCTATTGTAAATTGTTTACATATATGGGTTGTTGCGGGATAAACTTAGGGCAGGTGAGCCTGAGATTTCTCTCCAATGCATTGGGTAACGTGACAGAGAGAAACGTTAAAGTTTCTATATAGAGATTTAGGGAATATAATTTCATGGGTATTTCAAATGTGAATCCCTATGTAGCTATAATATCTACAATGTATGTTTGATATGGATCCTACTAGTTACCTTTATGATTTTTTATTTCTATTTGTTATTCATAAATATTATGATTTCATGAGGTATGTTATGATTGAAAAGTGTAGTTTCATTATTTTGTATTTATTTATCAGATAATGTTTTCATTATTTATTTTATATCAATTACTGAGATATTTATGCTCATCCCATGTTTTTGAAATTTTTTCCATAACACTTTTAAATGAATAAGGTTCAAGGGTGGGATCAAGGAAAAGTCATGTTGTCTATAACATTTAACCATACATGACTCTTTCTTTTTGAGAGTTTATATTTTATAAATAGTATTGGTATTGAGTAGAATTTTATACATTTAATATTCATGTTGTTATGTAAATGTTATGACCATATTATATAAAACTCTAAACCTGAAAAGATCGTCAATGTTATTTATCCATTTAATTGAAGATTATGCAATGTTTAAGGACAAGTCCTTATAGATTCGACCCCCCTTCTCGGATGTAATTTGATCATTTGTAACTTTATTATCTTCTTTGGATACCTATAAATTTATTTTGTTATACATTTCGTAAAAATGGAAGAATAACTATATTGATTACATAATTGGGAAAATTATTGAATTTCCATCCCTAAAAGAAGACATAGTTAGAGCCAATAATAATAATGTTAAAGCTGGTATCATGCATGTTTCTAAAAATGGTTATTTTATTTATAATTTTTTTAAAATTTTTATATAATTTTATTTTCATTTCTTAATTCTTGGAGAAGGGCATATTGCAGAAAATCAAATTCTAGTTCAGTTTATAATTTAATTTATTTTCCCAATCTAATTTTTTTATAGAATTAATTTTTCCCAATATATAATGATAAATATTGATGGTATAAAATAGTTATTTACTCTAATAATATTTTTTTATATTTTTAGGGTAATATTTTTTATTTTTTATTTGATAATGATGGATATTGTAATATCGGGGAATATAATTAATTATTGAATATTATTGACTAGAATAATCCATACAAAAATGAAAATAATTTATTTTAGCATTTTAATAAATAAATTCATGATGAATATTCATAACAAATTATTTATTTAAAACAATAGATATGAAAAAAGTATCTTGGATGGAAAAAATAAGTATAAAACTATGAGGGTGGAAATAGTTTTTATATAAATATGATATATTAATAAATTGGAAAATCTTATTGTTTGTACATTCTATATTCATTGGAATATGAACCTGTTAATTATTATGGACGTTCATGTGCACTGAATCATAAACATTCAAAAAAAATTAATCAAAATTAGCTATATAAAATAATAATAATTAATTTGTTTATGAATGAAAATGAATTATATATAAATATACATTGATATAATTTACTGAGAATAACTCACATATTGTACTTATGAATCAATGGGACATTTAATCAAAGTATCAACCTATTAATTTACCTATATGGAGACTAATATATATATATGGATTGAGTATGGAACATGAAATTCACTGACTGGGAAATACTAATAACACATATCTTATTATAGTGAAGGAGGATAATTGTGTTTTAATTACATACCTATACACAAATATCCTAAAAAATTATCAATTCAATATCAAATAATAGGATTTTGATTTATATTCCTATTTTTGAGAAAGATAGTGATTATTCATTAAATTATTTATTATAAACAAAATAATGGGGAATCTGAATTTTTAATAATAAAAACCACTAAATAGGAATAATTTTATTGGTTCACACCGATCTATGTAATCCATTTTCATATCTTAAAATAGGAATATAAATTTAACTCATAATTTTTGTGAATAAAAAAATTTGAATGGTAAAAGTTATTGTTATAATTAAAATATGAACATAATGAATGTATCAAATGGTTTTTGATCTATTGTTATTTTTTAGGGTGATTAACTGTGAAGGTACCCCATGTGTTAGATAGATCCAAATCAGGAAGAATTCTTCTGGATGTGAATGGTTTTGTATATGATTTATGAATTTTGTGTTGTCTTGTTCTCAACATATTTATCAATATAAAAATCATATTAAACACAAGAATATCTATGTTAATGTAATAATGTTGAAGGAAATTTTAAATAATAAAAATATTTTCATAATTTATTTTAATTTAATTATGTAAGTTAAGGGTTCTAGTATTGATATGTAAAATCACGCCATTCAAGAAGTTGTTATAAAATATTGGTCTCTCAAAATAATGATAAGATGAAATGAATTATTTTAGTATTTATGATCTAAAAATTTTCTTTTATTTATAAATGTGATGATTCATGAGATGAAATTTCATAAATAATTTATAATTACATAGCCAATATAATGTGATTTATTTTTTTAATTTATTTTGATATGAAAAATATTATTGTCTCTAGAGGGAGTTTGGTGTATTGTGAATAATAAAAAAACAATAATTTTTAGGGATCTAAAAATATTAGTTGTCTCTATAATATGTTATCATGATGTTGTGTTGGATTCATTTCTCACCCATAAGTATCTCTAAAAAATTCCTTCTATCCATTAAAAATAATAAAATTTGATAAAAATTTAGATTTATCAAGTTTAATTGGTTGAAGTGTGAGAATTTATTTATTTAACTTTTCAATAGATAATCAATATAAATAATGTACATATGTCTTATAAATAACTTATATATTGAAATATTAGAGTTTTGTTACCTTGAGATGTAAATATAGATATGGATAGAGAAAAACTACTAGTAAGGATTTCTAATTATTATCATCTGTTTGTAAATAGGAATAATAAAATATTGATGATTGGTGGATTTCATTGAAGATAATATTTTTTATGTCAGTTGAATAGTTAGTTAGATATTATATAAATTTTCATATACAAAATTCATCCATTCATTATGATATTTCATTTGAAAAGGATCATAATGTTCAGTTGTCTAGAGGAAGTTTTTGAATGTATAATTTAATAGATTTAATGATAAATGCGAACAATAATGGTGATCCAATATTTATAGAGGAATTATATATTTCCATGAAATACTAAATATAATTAGTTTATATATATATATATATTATAAAAATAGTTACGTTACATTATATTTTTTATTATTCCTATGTGGAAAAAATATTTCAAAATATAATATTACTCATTATAATCAATTTAGTGATTCTAGTGGATGATATGGTATATGATAATAACATATCATATCAAGGATATGAAATTTGGTTTTATTGCTTAAAAATCATCATAATTGTGTCAATCAACATTTATTTGAATGCTTATAACAAATTAGTAAAAGACATTTATAAATGTCAAATAGGTTTAGTGGTGAAGAATGGTTATTAACGATAAATTTTTTTCTATAATATTTTCATTTGATGATGTATGATTTAAAATGAATTATTAAAAATAAATATTTACTAATACAAGACCAATATCGATGATAAATTATTATCTTACCACACTAAATTAGTGGGACTATCCTATAAGATTAATATTAGAGTTACATGTCTCTATTGTAGAAATAATTATTTATTTAGGTATTTGTAAGAAATTATCAATTATATTTTTGTTATATATTTTTTAATTTTTTTATATAATAGATCACAAAAATTAATTTAACAAAATCTACATTGAAACATTTAATTCAAAAAAATAAAATTTTAAAGGAAAAGAAAATTGTCATATTTTCATGTAATTGTATAGAAGATATTAAATATTTATATTATTATTTACACCAATCCCAGAAGTTACATTGATGAATCCAATTGATAAAAAAAATTTATAGAATGGTATGCATTTAATTCTCCCATATCACTTTTATATAATGATTTCATAATACATATGGGGATCATTATAGTGAAAGTTATCCTAATTTTGATATTTTTCAATATAATATAAGTTTTAATGAATCAAAAAAATTTATTTTTTCACTAATTTTAAACTTCTCATATTCTTGAAATAGATTAGGTGGTTTATTGGATCAGAAATGTCAATGATATTGTGATATCGATAAGATATTTTTCAAAAACTATTTTGAATTTGATGACAGTTAATGGGATTTCAATTATCCTAAAATAATGGATTGATATCATTTTTTATTATCTTAATTTAAATGATTTGAATACATTTCCAGTTGATTAAATGTACATTATTTCAATGGAATATAATATGATGAGTAGAATGTCTTTCATGAAGAGAAATAAATAAGGGAGTTATATATCATATAAAGACATAAATAATGAAAATAATACAATGGTGGTTATGAATGAGATTATAGATAAAATTTTAGATGAAAATATTTAATGGAAAATTAATAACATCTTGTTTCCTATATCAAGAAGTGATGAAAATTAATGGTGTGGGAACCATTGTAAACAACCATTATACACCTCTAGAAAGTTTGGTATTGTAAATTTTCATATAGGATTCTTAAACATTATTGAAATATTATTTGAAGATGTAGAAGTGTATCAAATGAATATCTACAAGATGAATACATATAAACACAGAAAAACATTGTCACATTATAATGGAAAAGAATTTATATTTTCAAAAAATGAAAAATAACACATATTCTTAAATGGTAGAGTAAATGCCTGATATAGAAAAAAGAAAGAAGATGATTCATCCTCAATTGATCATTTTGAGATGTTTCTAATTGTCACAGTGAATGATTAGGATTACTCTTGAGATAATGAGTACTAATTTATCCTTTTACTATGAGACTAAATTGATTTATTCACCAAAGTAAAAAATAATAATAAACATCAAAAGGGATATTATTATTGAAAAAAAGATTTTTGAGGCTAAATTAAAAGTTTTATTTCATAAAAGTACGACCTTAGTTTGTTATACATTTAAAATAAAAGATAATACTAGTGTAACAATCATATTTATTTATATCTTCAATATAATTGTACCTATTAATCTATATATTTATAATGATAAGCCTTAAAGGAGAAAAAAAATATTCTAAATTAATGACATATTATAAGAATAATGTTTCTCAAAGAGAACAATTTTGTAATTCTATGAAATATGTGGTTCATGACATAAAGCTTGTATACAATACAAATTATTTGGATAAAAGTTGAAGAATGAATTCTAATATTAAGTGAATTATATAAGTAACACATTTAATTTTAGTTTACCTGTAATAACTATAATTTGATTTGTCAATTTTTTGCGATAAATGATTAATAATATATACAACTTGCAGTTTATCTAGAATATCTGACTTTTGAAATTTAAGTAGATTTTTTTCTATATATATATATATATATATATATGAATTTATGGTATCCAAGTTGATATTTTTGAAACTATAAAATATTTAGAATGTAGTAATTGTTGAGGAGTTGACCTACTAAACAAAATTCATGGTTCAAAAGAATCATGAAATTCCATTATTAAAATAATTAATCAATTTTATCTTATAAATAATAATTCTAGACTATTTTGTTATAAGAAATATTTGTATTAATATTTTATAATAATTTTTGACAAAGAATATTTTTTGTAAAACACTAAATATTTTAATAATAAGAACAATAAATGAGATCAACTACCTCTCATAGATAACTTTTCCTTAAATTTTTCACAATAGAATTTTAATCTGATATATGATATCGGGTTCATGATATGTGATAAGTTATATCATATAGGAATAAATAATTACTGATTTGGATAAGTAACATTTTTTAAATTATACATATTATAAAATAGATGGATTCCAATATATGAAAATCTAGGTTGACAAGATAGAATCAATGATAACTCAATTTTCAAATGATTTGAAACACAATTATTTAATTATTTCTAAAAAATTGATGAAGTATATGAATATAAATTTTGGAATTATGAATGAATATTGAAGAGAATTAAAAATTTATGTTTAATGGATCTAGGAAAATGTATTTGTTGTATCACGTATTATGTCTGTGATACTAAAAATTGCAACCAATTGAGAATGAAGTATAAATAAATTGTGGCATCAATAACACAGGGTTATTGGACAAAAGTCTATGAATAATTTTTCTAAATGATAAAATTTACATATTAAATCATTTCTAAAGATGGAGATAAAAACGAAATGAACCACATAAAAGTATATAGAAAAACATTTTATGGTGAACATCATGTTACCAGGGAGTTGGGTACATAATTATTATTGAGACTCTTATGGGAATTTGAAATATCATTTTTGTCAGTGTATCCAATGAGATGAACATGGAATACATGGTAGAAATGTTTTCCCACTATGATTCATATTTCATTTGTATAATTAATTAATTTTTTCTATGGATATATGGATTGATGAAAAAACTAAAAATTATTTTCAAATGTGAATATTTCGTATGCGGATAGTTGTGGTATTTTGAAAATTGGTCGATTTTTTAAAAATGGTGTATTTTTTAAAAGTTGTGCAACATGGAAAATGTAAACTTGTGGAAACCTCGGTTGTGATAATTTAAAATTGATTGAACATTAAATTATAATCCATTTATTTCTATGGGTGTTGGAAATATATTTTTTTGTTTATAGAAATGGAATTGGGTAGGCATCGTAGTGAACAACCAAATTTGGTTACTGAAAATGTGGTTTTCACATGAGCCCCAGGTGAACCAAAAACTAGTTCAGAGTATAGTGAAATCATTTCAAGTTATGGAAAATTAGAATAATGTGGCTGAGACAAAGCATGTAGATCATGATGTTCAGTTTAAAAAGCAGAATCCACACACCATTAGGGGTGATGCAGATTCAGAATGGGAAAAAGCAAGGTTGAATAGAATGAATTCGATATATGAATTCTTGGGAACACAAACCAATCTGAAAATGATGCTAGAAAATTATCTATTAAAATAATATGACCTTCAGTGGTGTGATTTGTTGGTGAATGATGGAATAGGCCAAGGTATGACATGGTAGGGTGTTGAGGAATTGTTTAATAAAACATTATACCCTCATATGTTTAGAATTCATCACACATCATATTTCTTTAGGCTGAAGAAAGATAAACTATCGGTAATAGAGTATATGGCTCTGTTTATTAACATAGTGTGGTTTGTACCTGATGTGGAGAATAGTAAATAATTTAAGGCTTGTATATTTTATGCTATATTGAAGTAGGAAATTGGTTCTAAAATAGTGGGACTATATATAAGCAATTACAGAAAGATGGTAAATATAAAATTTGGAGATGAATGGGATATTTTGGTACCTATAAGTGGGGGAAGTATGTTGGCACCCGTGGGAATTCCTAGTAACTCTAATACTGGGTTCAAGAGGAAGAGGGACACTTATTCCCAGGGTGGTAGTATAGATAAATGTCTTATGGTAGGATCAGTGATTCTTCATATGATGTCTTAGAGTAAGCTTATATTTTTCAGAGTGGGTCTAGATGACATGGTAAGAAAGAGTTTATGACACAACCTGAAGTATCACATAACTATAAATATATTCGGCATCTTCAATGGTATCGGAATAATTCTATGAGTTCAAGTGTTTGTGACACTCTTCAGGGGCCCATTTTTCATATGCCTCCACAGGGTGGGGTTGGAGCATACCACCTTCCATAAGTGAAATTGTAGTCATTATGATTCCAGGAACACCAAAACTCCCTAGAAGGAAAAAAAGTCCAGAGTGTGCAATCAAGTAGTTTTTTTGACGCTGATCAGGTTGAGGGGGATTATCAGTTAGGACAATCCATGAAGAGAGATATTAATTTTTTATTTCGTCCTTCATGAATGTGTTTTTTGATATGGTTTCGTAAAACTCTTTTATTTCTTCTTGTGATGTTAGTTTGGGGGTTTTACCTATGTAAATGATGCCTGATGTTTTAAAAAATCAAAATCTTCTATGTCAAAGAGAGTGTCGTTCATTTTTGTGCAGATAATGTCGTATATTTGTGGGTGGGGTTGCGTTGATGTGGTATTTTTCAATTCATGAGATGTATGATTATGATATAACCCTATGAATGGATTTTCTAACAATATTTAATTCCCACATCTACTGTTGTGAACAAATAGTTAGTTTTATGATGGATGATGGCATCCAACATCTATTTAGATAAGATAATAATGAAAATATAGGTGATAAATTCTTATTAGCACTAGTTGTTAGAATGATCTCATATTAGTAAGTTGTGTTTCCATTAGAACATATATAAGGAGCTCAACATAGAATATTACAAATATGTTTTGATCGGATTATAGATTTTTCCTCTGGCCTAGCACTCCACTATGGGAAGCACCTGTTTTTTTTCTAAAAGGTGGGATGAAACTCTTCGACTGTGTGTTGATTATCTAAGGATTAATGACTTACGATAAATAATTGACATCCTATTCTATGCATTGTGGGGGTTTTTAGGTTGAGGGGAGCTCTGTGGTTCTCAAATATTGACATGTGATCATAATATCATCAATTAAAGGGGTGAAAGAAAGATATTTTGAAAAAAAAAATTTAAGAGAAGATATTACTGTAATGAGTATGTGGTTATGCAATTTGGGTTGAGGAATGCACCAGAAATGTTCATGGACTTGACGAATCATAAATTTTATAGATATCTATATTCATTTATGGTTTTATTTGAAGATGATATAATGTTTTATTTATGGAAAATGGAGAATCATGAGAAGTACATGACAATAGTATTGGGTATCTTGAGAGATCAGCAGTTTTATGTTGTATTGTCAAAGTGTTATTTTATTATACAAGAATTTATTTTTCATGGCCATGTTATTTCTAAGAAGGGTGTTTTATTTGATTCTAGAAATGATTGAGTTTGTTATTTTGTAAAAACTACTTAATAATGTTATTTATATATAGTGCTTCCTTGGTCAATATAGCTTCTATCTCCATTTTTTATGTTACTTCTTATGATTGGTGTCACCAATGAAAAAATGGACAAGGAAAAATTTTCTATTTCAATGGAATGAGAAGTTTTAAAAATCTTTTTAAGAGAATAAGGTCACCTTACATCATCACCAATATTGGTTTCTACAGAACTAGGTAAATAGTATGTGGTGTATTATGATGTATCAGGATCATTATTGGGATGTGTTCTCATGGAAGGGGCCATAGGGTTTTATATGGGTCATTGTAGTTAAAATTAAATGGGAAGAACTACCTAATAGATGATATGTAGTTGGAGGTTGTGGTTAATGCTTTAAAAATGTGGCATCATTATCTATGCAGCGATTAATTCATGGTTTTTACCTATCATATGGGATTAAATCGTATTTTCTTCCAAAAAAAATTGTACTTTGGGAAATTTTGATGGATGAAGTATCTTCAGATATATGAATTTGACTTGTTGTACACACTGGGAAAAGGAAATTCAGTGGAGGGTGCATTAATTAAGAACTAAAATTCTTAGGCCATAAAACATTCCTCAGATTAGCGGATGTTGATATTGGCCATAGTCTACAAAATGAAGGAATGTGAGGACCATGGATATAGAGTGGTTTTATTTCCATTTATGTTTTTTTGAGATTTGGTTGGATTGATTAAGGTTGAAGAATTGTCTGATTCTGAGCATACAGTGATAAGGTAAAAACTCTATGGTGGGTAGACCATTGAGGGATGGGAACTAAATTGGAAATCAGTACATTGTTTGTTGAATTATATGGTTGTTCTTGTGGATTTTCCGGAGGAAAATCTCAAATATTAACATCATTCTAGATGGTTTTTCCATCCAAGAATTCAGATAATGTATAATGTGTGGAATGAAAAAATTTGGTGGGACGATGTGAAAATAATGATGGATTAATTTTTATTGAGATGTGTTAGGTGTCAGTAAGCCATGGATGAGAATTAGTAGCTAGTAGGAATTTTTCAATCATCACATATCCCATTCTGAATGTCGGAGCACATAGCTATGAATTTCTTTATAGGTTTCCCAAGAATAGTCAGAAAAAATGATGTCATATGGGTGGTAGGGTTTCGACTCACAAAGATGGACAATTTTATCCCAATTTATGAATCTCATATAGTATAGGATATATCCAAAATCTATACCCAGGAGGTGGTAAAGAGGCATCATGTTTCAATTTAAATTGAATCAGATAGATACCCAAGGTTCCCATCTCATTTCTTGAAATCCTTACAGTAAGACCTCGAGAAACCATTTTCAATGAGAATAATGTATCATCCTCAGACCGATGTGAATTCTAAGATAATGATAAAAAGGTTAAATGTTATGTTATGGGATTGTGTGCTGGATTTTGGTGGATCTTAGGAGGAGAATTTTCAATTAGTAGAGTTCTCGTATAATAAAATTTATCAGGACTTGATACATAATACTCCATTTGAAGCATTAAATCTTCAACTGGGACATTCTAATCTTTGTTGGGTGGAACCTGGTTAGAAAATTATTGCAGGGAAATGAATTTTCTAGTAGACAGTGGAGGTGATTAAGTTGATCTGGAAGTGTATGGAGATGACACAAAGTCGTCATAAGACATATGCATACCATCATCAACGACCATTACAATCTGAGGTGTGTAATCATGTGTTCTTGATGATTTTTTGGATGATGGGACATCATCAATTTTGGAAGTAGCTTAAGTTATCAAAAATCTATATTGGGACATTTGAGATACATGAGTAGTTTGGAGAGGTATAATATCATTTTTCATTTCTATCATGGTTTAGTGTGGTTCACAATGTGTTCTATGTTTCTTACTTGAATAATTATTATCTAGATCCTGACCATGTAATTTGAGGGGATCATATTGAGATAGATCTAGATGCTTCATTGGTTCGCGTGCTAGTGTGGATGATCGATAAGAATGATAATGTCCTGTGTGGTAATACAATTGGACTATTTTGGGGTTTTTTGATACCATGGTCAGAGATAGGAGGATACATGAGCTTCGGAGAAAGAGATAGTTGAGAAATGACCCATGGTTTTTTTAAAAATGATGGATCTATAGATTCTGAGGAAAGAAAGTCCAATGGTGGGGAGAATGTAGTACCCCCCCAATTTGAGGTACATAAGAGTTTTTATGCCTCTTTATTAATATAAATAGTTATGGTATGGTTTCAAAGTGTTTCGGGATGTTTTGGAATGGGTTTGGATGTTTTTTTATTGGATCACTATTTGAGTACGGTTAGGGGAAACCATGAAATAGTCCCAAGTAACCATGTATCATGTAGTGGGATTCAAGGATTTTTTACATGGGTTGTCTAACTGTGTGAGGAGGCCATGGGAGGTCCATTTTGATTCCGTAGCATGCCTAGGTTTAGCACAAGATTTTCCTAAACGTGCGAGCTAACCGTGTGTGGCAATAAAAAAAGGTTTTTAAATCTGGGATTGGTCGGGATTTTTCCTAAACCATCCATTATTCCTCACACTTGAGACTCACTGGGGATTTTTAGTTATAAATTATTATAGGGTATCTACCACTCATTCTAGATGTAATTTGAAGTGTTTTCAAGGTGAAGTGAAGGTTATTCCTTTCTATTAATTCATCACTCTTGATTTTTTCCTAGTTTTCTTTAGAGCTAGTTCCCCCTCTCATGTACTTTTCTAGATATACAATCATTTCATGTAAATCTCGGTGTTTTTAGGACTAAAATGATATTTTTATGCTTTTTGATGTTATGAAAAGGTATAATTTCTTTTTATGTAAATGTATTACCTGGATTCAGTGTGACGTTGTGTGGTGGGTCCGTTTCACTAAAACCATAAGGTTTGGGTGTTCTCTCTCGACTCCATTTTTCTAGATCTATAAGCCTTTATTGTAATTTATTGGTTTTTTGTATAATTAATCGTTCTTATGACATGTGATTCTCAGTGGAAATTCCCTTTTTGATATTTCGTGGATTTTTGGCGAAAATGGGTGATAGGGGTGTAATGTTCTTCATGTTGGATTTTATATTTTTTTATAAATAAGTATCATGGGTTGATTTATGAAAATGGTTTTAAAATAATGAGGTTAATTTATTGAAATATAATGTGGCATGAATGAAGTCTAAAGAGAATTTTTTGGTTGTTACATAGTAGTTTTCATTATGTTGTGTTATTGGCGGGCTATATGCTTTTTTTGTGGGTTTGAGCATTCATTGATTGGGTTGTATTGATTAGATGTTTGCAGAGAGTACCAATATAAAAATAAGATGGATAGTGGATGAAAGAGCCACCATCAATTACAGGTTTTGTATAAGTACCACTATGTTGGAAAAATATTAAATGAGCTTGGATGGGAAGCTCCATCATTGTTTATTATGAGTTTGGGTGTGCGTAACACTATACTTATGCTTTGTTTGTGTGTAGTTACGAATAGAGTTAATTATCATTATATCATGAGACATTAAAATGGAAAATTTATTGGTAGGGGTGTGTTTGGGTTATTTTTAGTCATTGAACTATTTTATGTTTTATATAAATGTTTTTATATAAATGGTCTAATAGTTCTATCGTAGTGGTGTGAGTCTAGATGTCATTTTGGGAAAACCTAAAAATTATTGGTACTCTCCCCATTTTTATGACCTTTTTTATTTTTTGAATGTCAGTTTTTAGGACATAGGTTGGGTGGAACATTTTTTCTGGTGGATCATGGTGATTCTTGGGTGGTATTGTGTTTCTAATAGCATGGAGCTTTGTGTGGATCCATAGAGAACATAGTTGTTTCATTTGGGTATTATTGTTGAGTATTCTTATTAATTATCTTATTTTAGGATATTCTTGTTTGTAGTTTTTGTTTATGGGAATTGTTATGGATTAATTGGATATGTATTGGTATGGAATTATCATGGTTTACCTATTAAAATTCATAATGTAGTTGTATTCGGTAATTCTTTATTTGTATTTTTGGTTTATTATATGGTAAAATCATTCACCAATTTTTTCTTCAATCCCTCAACATAAATTTTCATCCTTTGGCATCTTGGTTACGTCGCCTAAGGCCATGTAGCATATCACCACCTTCTCAATCCAACGAGGAAGGGGTCAGACATTACATGTGTGATGGTTGTCTGATGTAAATTTAAGTTAACCTTATAGGCATGCTTGATATTATCATTTATTATTATTATTTCCTAAACTGAGTTTAATCATAGTGAATTATAATATTTAAATAATTAATTAACACTGATGTAGAGGGATATTTATGAATGTTACAGAAAATCCACCAAGAGATGATTTTTTTGTCTATGTGGTTGTTTATTTAGGAAGGTACTAACTATTATAGTTGTATCACAATAGAGTATATTTTTATATTACTTTATGGTTTTTGGATATTAGTTTTGAATTACATGCTATATTATTTAAATGAAAAACTCAACATATGTAATATATTAAAACAGAAGTAGATATAAATGTATACTATTTATTTGAATTCAATTTTTATTATTTAATGTACTTAAATAATTAATGTAATTAGAGAGTGAAATTTGAAATTTATTTTTTAGTAAATGGTAGACTCAAAATTTGTAGGATGAAATTAAATATTGAAAGTATTTAAATAAATCAATCTTGGATGAGGAAAAACATCTGACGCCAAATTTAATGAGCTGATGATATATTCTTATTCCCAAATATGAATATGCAAGAGCTCACATTTCGTGGCACGTGAACTATATTAGAACCTAGAATAAATTATTTGTTGTGTTAAATATTTTTCATCTTGTAATGTGGATTACAATAGGTGGGATGTATTTTTACAATGATTCATATATATTAAATGAAATTTTGGTTGTAATGAATAAATTAGTTGGCTCTGGAATTCTTGTTAACATTCAAATATATGAGGCCATGTTATAAATCCCATATACATATATAATCTGGGGGGATTATTTTTTGAAACAACACCCATTTTTCTAAAAATAACCTCTTAATTCCATCATTTGGTATAAATATCTAGTTTCAACTATTGTATGGAAGTGGAATCAAGGATTCCTTTCATAAAATTACATATCAATTTATCATGTCCACCAACAATTTTAATGTTGATAGTGATGGTCTAAATAATCTAATTTCTACAATTAATATGGGTGTACTGGGTTAATGAAATATCATTTTGAAATTTAAATTTCAGTAGAGTGATTAATATTTTGTTACTACAGTTTACATGAACTAGATAATTGCAAGAATTTTGTATTTAGTTAGATATAGTTAATAAATAGAGACATGCATAAAGTTTACATTCAATTTATTTTCATTTTATTTTCATGGGTAATCTTTATGTGATGAATATATCATGATTTATTTTGAGAGAAGATTGACTATCATGCGTATAAAGTGATTTATTGAGTTAATCCTTATTTTTTAGTAATAAAAATACCATTTATTCATATATATATATATATATATACATCTAAAAAATAATTGGGTTTTGGTTAATAAATAGAATTTTTTTATTTCTATATTTCTGAGATTCACTAATCAATGTAATTAAAAAAATACAATCCATGTATAGATGAAAATTTTTAGAATATTTTTGAATATAAAATATAATTTTTTGAAGGTTTTTCTTGAATTGAGGGGATGAAAATTGTATAAATTTAGATACATTTGTGAAAAATGATTTTAAAATTAAAACCACAATATTTTAAATCCACTTGATCATTATAGAACACAATATGGAGGGGGATATATCCACATCATACCAAGGATATAATCATTTGATATAAATAATGTAACTTTTAAATTTATCTAATTTTCTTCAGTTATAGGTATATCTAACTAAAATAACTAAACTAAATAAATTTTCAACAAAAATAATTTGTGGGGAAGAGTGTTTTTAGAAACAATATAATTGTTATCAAAATTTTCATAGATAAAAAGAAGTTATTTAATAATCCTAATAGACATCGATTTACTAATTCATCCAAAAAATAAATTAATACTCATTTTGACTCCATACAAAATTGGTAATTTTTTAATTTATAAGAGGCTGGATCATAATGTAAATAGAATGTTGATAAATACTATTTTATTTTGTAGTGGTAAAATTTTTTATCAATAAGAAAACTATTAAAAAATTATATTTAAATGAAAACCAAAAAAGAGAATAACATATTTATGACACACTCATTTAGAGTGGTATTTCATTGATTTATAGGATAGAGGTATTGTAAGTAAATAAGACACTCAAATACAGTTTACCATAATATAGGCTAAGAAGATAATAGTGCATGAAAATCTTCATTAAGATAACATAACCATAACATACATGTCCATTCCTTAATTTTAGATGAATATTCATTATTACTCATAACATATTATCAATAAAAACCAATATTCATAGTATATTTGGCCGTAGATTCAATAAAAACTTTTTTTAGAACATTTTTATCATCTCCTAAGTATATTTTTGATATTTGGTACCATTAAAGAAAAATCATGCATAATTACACAATTCATAATCAAGCGATTGGAAACATAGGAAACAATTATCATAGATGATTTTAAAATCTAAACATAGGATATATCAATCGACAATCAAATGTAATCATATTTTGGGGATATATTGAAAGGAACATAATCAATTGTCATGGAAATTACATAAGATAATCACACCAAAAAAAATAATGAGAACAGACCACAATTCATTTCATTAAGAATAAAATCACATTTAACAAGGTTGATATGGATATTAACATGGTTGTTATGGATTATAATACATGATAAAATAATTTTATAAATTATATAGTAATAATAATGTGGATTGGACATAAAAATAGTATATAATAACTTTTTTGCATGAATCACTAGTGCGACCATCATCATGTTGCAGATAGAGTACCCTACGGGATTGTGTTAAAACTCCATTCCCTGTAATCCAAAAAATACATGGTTTAATCCTCTAAATTTTTACAAAATCTATGGAAATATAATGATTTATCCAATTCCTTAGAGGACTATAATAGACCCACCAATAAGATGGAAACAAACGAAAGATATATTTTCTGGATGAACATGATAACATTTATCAATATATCATAGCATAGTTAACATTTTATAAAGACCATGTTATTATGACAATATATTCATAACATGATCATAATAAAAACATTGAAAACATTTAATGGTATTACTGTAAAATAATACCATATGATTAAAAAACATTATAAACTTTAATGTAGATGAGAAATACAGTTATAATATCAAAATCACTTTTCATTTTAATAGAATTAGAAATATAATTTTCATTTCATACATTTTTATAAACAACTATATTCATTGAACATTGTAATATTATTTACATTAAAAATACTTGATCACATGGAATTTAATATTCACTAAGAATGATTTCATGATGGTGTTAAAATTAATTTATATATAAATTGTAAAAAAATACCATTTTCAAATATTTATAATCCTAGTAAATATTTACCCATGTGTAAAGTAATATAAATATTCAATTAAATCAATCCTAATGAATATAAAAAATATTTTAAATTTCCTTAATCAAACATTTAGTCAAAATTAAAATTCCACAAAATAATATAAATAATATATATGTGGAGGAATAAAATAGTTCTCCATAAGTTGGAGATATGGTCATTTCCATTTATAGGAATTTATTTCATGGAATTTTCAACCAACATCATATTAAATAGTAATATGAAATGTAAAATAAAAAATTAACTAAAATCAAATCAAATTGATATAATTTTAGAGAGAGAAAATATGTTATCCCAAAAGTCTTAACATTGAAACAATCAATACGAAAATCAATGAAATATTGGATATGAAACCCTTACAAAAAACATATTCTTCAATAGATACAGTCTAAACTTCTATATAATATATTTATTTTTATTATTAAACTATATTAGAAATATTTTTATAGTTATTTTAATTTATTCCATTCATGTATAATTCATTTTTACCAAAATATTAATATTTTATTGTTAATATAAATATTTTCATTTAAAGAGTAATTTTGCCTATGCATGAATCAGTTTTGAATTTATGATTCATATTAATTTTTTAATGTTACATCCCCTCAATAAATTTCATTATGATGCAAAATATATTATTTTTATTACTTATTATTCCAAGTATTACCTTCTGTAACTAATGTGAATGTTTTACAATAAATTATTAAATAATATATATTTTGTAACTATTATTAAGTGAGAAATAATATTTTAAATTAATTAATATACATATATATTTCCATAACTATATTATGAAAATAATTTAATTACATTTTTTTTAATAATGTCACTTTTTGTTAGGTTTTCATAGTTATTCATAATGAAATTTTTATAACATTGTTTATGTAGGTGGTAAAAGTGGCCTTATTAAGAAAACAATGTAATTAATTAATGAGTTAGAAAATTCAATTTAATAGTAATATTATCATTTAAAAGAATCATAATGATTTCAAAAAAAACCATTAATTTGATAAATTATATTCAAGACTATTTAGAATGGTATGGAACAGAATAATCATTAAATAAATGATAACACATATGTTGAAGTATGAAACCTCCTCTTTTAGAGACTCTTGGAGATGATAATATTGGGACACATTCATGGGAGTACGGGTTCTAAAACCAAATATAAACTTGTGAGGGGATTTATTTCTTTAATTTATATTAATAATTTTGATGGTTTTTTTGGATTAAGGAGGGGTCCTTTTATAGGTCAGAACATGTAACATTATGCTATATAAAAATTTATTATGGTAAGTTGAATTTATTATTCAAGGAATGTGCATCAAAACTTTTTAATTAATGGGGAATTTATAATTCAGGATCTATATATCCCTCATCCACCAATTAATATATAAATATTTATATTTTATAGCATTATCACTTAATTTATTTTAATCATTTATATGATGACTTACTTTTATATTGATAACATATTTTTTATCAAAAAAGATACTAAACGTATTGAGAAATATGTAGATACATATTAAAAATATGATAAATGATTAGTTAAAATCAGATTCTAAAACTGATAATAATTAGTGTCAATATACATACATATAATGAAACAAATACATTTTTTAAAAATATAAATATTTTTCTAAAGAAAATTTTGATTTATAATTTACCAAAAAATATTCAATTTGTTTTAAATATTATGAATATAATTATAAAATATTTATTTCATTAAAAACTATGAGTAAAATGTTATAAATTAACATATAAAATAAAAATTATTGGTTTAAAGAAAACATTTTATCTTTGTACATAAATAGATAAATTATAACTCCATAAAGTTACATATATATTTATTTTATGTTATTTTTTGATTTTAACAAATCAGTCCATAAATTTTATTAACATATTTTTTATAAATAAATATGAAAAAGTAATAGATTTTAATATATAAAACTATTCAGAACAAGGGTTTATTAAGATTTAATAGTATTTCCTACATGAATTGGAATGATTTTTTTTCAGAAAACATTCACCATTGTAATATTGTTTCATTTAATTATATTTTAATGTATCTTATCATTAATCTAGATAATTCATTATTCAAATTTATTTATTGTTTCTTCTCATATGGGTTATCAAATTTATAATATTTACATAAATGAAAACTCATATATACATCAGGGTTTCTATATTCTACCCATATAAAATAAATTTCCCCTAAATTTTTTTACAATAATTTAATGAAATTATGGTTCATTTTCCTCAAGGTATCTTTTGGTTTCCATATTTCCTTTAAATCTTTTGATTCATTTGAAAAACATTTACAAAGTTATTGATACTATTTTGATTCACATTATCTATAAAATATATAATTTATATTATATTTTACTTTTAATGGAAGTATTCCTCTATTTGTAAATCATATTCTTTCTATACATGTGATGGTTTTTCTTTGTATATACCCAAAATTGATAAATGGAAATGGAAATTCATAAAATTAATATTGGATTTATGTGAAATATAATAATCTAACATTCCCACGAGATCATGTATTTTCAATGGTATAATATATCAAGGGTTCATATTCCATCATTATGTAATATTGTAACCCTTTTCAATTGTTATATATATTACAATACCTTATTTCTTACTTTAAACTTTCAATCAGTCTATTCATTATCATCAAAGAATATCTTATAGTTGTATTCACATTTAATGTTACATTTTTTGTTGAATTAGTAAATTTCATTTCTTGGAAAAGATCAGTTCCAAATATCACCTATAATATATCTTCATTAGAAGAGATTGCAATTCTATACATTTTCCTATACATAGACTTTTATGGTTCAATATGAGTGTTATAACGGAAACTATGGATTCATTATAACTCTTCTGCTGAAGGTGTTTATCCATAACAACATTGAAATATATTAAAAATTTACTAAATATATATTTTAGTATTAGAATGGTTATATCAAATTCACAATCAGTCCTAGAATGATGCGTAGTTTAAATCTGAAAATTATATTCAAATATTTTCGAACAATTCTCCAATATAACAATGAAATGTCATGATTTCATATTTTGAACAATTTCATGTTATGCTCGAAGAATCCATTATCTTTCAAATATATATATAAATATATGACATGACTAGATTACTGAGTTAGTAATAATTTTAAATAAAAATTAAATGCATTGATATTTAAAGGTTAAAAAATAAAACGAAATGGAATTATGGAATTTATAATTAATTTGATGACATAAAAATAGATCAATTGTAATATTATTCAATTTGAATACATGCATATGTAATAATGGGATCACCCCCGAAATAATGTGATAGTTATACACAACTTCATGTAAAATCATGCATCGTGATTCAAAATATAATGTATCTTTATTTAAGTTGTCCCACATGAAATTATTCATGTGATATATATAAATTATTTTCATCCTGGATGTATAAATAATGAATAGTTGTATAAAAAATTCATCAAACCCTTCTTCATTTTTATTATTTATTAGACACATATTCATTTCCCACATATATAAATACATAAATTTATCCATAGACTATTGGTGTGTCTTTAATGTTATGTTGTTTCCATACCATTTTTTTCATTTATCTCTTACATATACGTATGAAGACCATTATAAGATATTTACATTGAATAGGTACATCAATATCTACCTCTTATCAATGGACAATGATGGGTTTATTAACATAATAATTTTTTTACCAAATTACATATATTGATGTAGGATTATATAGATTTACAAAATGAATTCACATAATTTTATACAATTAAAAAATATGGAAAATAATATAATTTTTAATATGAAAACACCTAGATAAATATAATGGATAATTTTGGTATTCTAGTGTGTATAACGTCAAGACATTAAATATTTTCACTGATAATTAAATATATATCCATTGGGATACGAAATTTTTGATATTATAAACCATCCTACATTAGAATGAGTGGGTATAAAAAGGGAGAAATGAAATATTTTTTTATATTTTGTGGAATATATATGATTGTTTTAATGCTTTGTTATGATGAAAAATATCCACAATTGGGATTACATTGGACATACCACTATCCTATGTCTTAGTAAGATACCAATTTAAATTGTCTTCATTAACCATTGGATTGTTACATTAGTGCATGTAACACAAATACACTTTACAGTTGAATCATGGCAGTTTACAAGGTTTATTAGGCTGATATTTCTTTTTGATCCATCTCATATGTTGGCCTTTTTATATTTTTTCATCAAATATAGTCCATGATGGCATTTTCTACTATATTTGATTCCATTAACAATTCCATTATGTCAACATTTATAATTCTTCTTCAAACATTTTTTATGAATATGAAGATTATTTTTCCTTCCACTGTGTGTTTTATCAATTCTATTTTCTCAGAAATCATTTTATCAATTTATCCTCAAAATATGTGCATAATAGAAGTCTATAATATTAATTTATACCTTGATAAAACATTGAATAATTTATAAATAGAACAAAAATCCACTTTTATATATTTATATTTATAAAAAACTATTTTATGTGACTCCCACAGTAATCGATATTGCTTTAAGGGATTAAGATTACACTATAGATGTACCTTGCAGTTCTGTGATCTTTTTAACAGTAGTTTTAATGAATTAACTGTCTTTTTAATTGTATTTCTGGAAATCCATCCACATTTTATTATGATTACTTTGAAGGAATTTTTTTTTGAAAAAAATTATACCTTAAACATATCTCATTCCACGGAGTCAATTTAATACCATTTCCTAGAATAATTTTTGATTTTACACCATTGATCAATATTCGATTTTAATTATGGTTTAAGTGAACACAATTTCCATACTCTATAAACTGAAAAACCAATAATATATCTTCCATTGTAATGATCATATACTCATATATTAGTGAGATATATTACCCAATAAATGTTGTAAAATTTTGTCCAATGAGGACCCAATATATGGATGTTCATTATTTGGAGCACCTGGGATTCATCATAAAATAAATTATTTTCATTCAATGAGACAATTTGGTGAGGACATCCATGATATTATTCATTCAATATACAGTTATATTTTTTACTAATTATTAGATGGATTTTATTATCTAAAATAATCATTGATAACACAATTCCTACTTGATCCAACTAATGACTAAATCAAAAATGGTTACACATATTATGATTGAATGATCATAGTATGAAATAATATATTAATAAAAAAAATCCAAATTTATCATTATTTATGATTCCTTCATTTCATCCTAAGAAATGTTATGTTAATAATACATCATATTTTGTTCTTATGTGCTTTTTTAATGTTTTATCCCATTTTTATTCGTAAACAAATCAAAAAATATGTCACCCCAACCCAAAAAACATCATAGGCAACCCAAATATATCATACATCTATATTTAATAATATGACATGAATATTCATTATAAATAACAATAAATAGATCATAAAAACTAAAGTTTCATTTAATTTTGATATTAGATAAATAAAAAAAATATTTTATATTATCTTATATATATCACATAAATATTATTCATATGTGGTACACTTGTAGACATATCAATCATATTAACATTTATCATAACCTTGGGACTAAAAATGTGAAAAAATTTAAGGTGAGATGCTTAATAAGAGAAGTCATTATAGACATAAAATGATGATCCTAACTAATAATAAGTTGTAAATTTGGGTATGAGAATGTAATACCCAATATTATACATAAAATAAGATAATCCTACCAAATATTACAATGGATATAAACCAGGTGTCATGAATTAAGATTAGCACAACACAAAACAATTGTACCTTGGGTGTAGATAAAGAAGACAATAATAATAAGACGTTAAAATAGACCGTAATGAAAATAAGGAGGCATAAGACTAGGGACTATTAATATTCATAGAAAAATATATCCTTTTAAGGATAAATTACATGAACATAAACACATTGGTGATTGTTTACCTTGATGTATTGAGTTCTCTATATATTCCTATTAAAATTAGATATTCTGGAATCACTCCCCAATACCATTTAATAAATATCTTGAGATATAAATCATTACACCAAATATTGTATTTCTATAAAAAATCCTCCTTTAATATAACAATAAAATATTCATATATGTTCAAAATGAACTTGAAGATATTCATTAGTCTATCTTAGAGTAATTAACTCAAAATAAATAAACATTATTCATTAAAACATTTACATGAAATAATTCAAATCTATATGTATAAATAAATTTGTTGTTATTACTAGTTCATATTCATAGTTAAATATAATAATATAAAATGAATAATTATATATAACAAATATAATTAAAAATCACTAAAGAAATGGGGAAATATTATTTACTATTGAAAAAATTATTAAATATTTTCATAAAATAAAGAATATAATTTAGATTGAAAACCGAAAAAAATTGAATATGAATCTTATTTATAAATAATATTAATTATTAAATTAATATTTCATTTTACATTTTTTTAAATAATTCCATTTTTATATTTATTGAAATGAATTTTCAAAACAAATGGTGAGAAAAATAATTAGAAAATTCATATTAAACATTTGTATGAAAATTAATTATAATAGAAAATGAAATTATTATATATTTTTGGAATAAAAAATAGAACTCATTAAAATATAAATTATATACACATTGAAGAAAAAGTTTCTCCACCATAAAGAAGATTTATGGTCAGTTCAACATATATGGATTCTTTTATTTGAATTGAGGACCACCAAGATGTGAAATAATCATATGATATGAAAAACTGATAAATAAACAAATGAAAATAATGTAGAAGAAATTTTAGATATAATGGTGACAAAATAATCTCAATTATTAATATATACATGAATAATATCTATATCAATGTGAGACTAGAAAATAAATCCTTATCATAGACTTCAGATCTATTCTACTCACTCTAAGATCACGTATACTTAATTTAGTTTTAATATTCGATTATATGGGAAATATATTCAGAGTTATATATATATAATAAAATACATATATCATTGTTTGTCACTTATTTAATTTTTTTTGATAAAGTATATTTTTTAGTGAGATCAGTTCATTTTCTCTATGAATTATTTGATTTTGTGGGTCTAGTCCATTTTTCAATTTGATTGGATAATCAAAATTAGATTGTTTAGGATTGTGTAATATATTTTTTCCATATTAAAAAAATTTTGAATTCATATTTATATAGTATAAGTACTATTTATGTTTTTATATTCATTCATGATGTAAATATTATAACATCATTTTTAAATGTGGTAAAATGGAACATATTGTAAGGGATAAATGGGTAAAAAATATATTTTATAGTAATAATATTACATATAAAAAATATTAATGTTTACAAAATTTATATATTACTATTAAAAAAGATCAATAATTGTTATATTATTCATATAATGTATACATTCTATAAAACATGAACACATATAATGATTAATTGAATCTCTTCTTAGGGATCGTATAAAAATGATTGTTTTTTCTTACTTTAACGTACTAGTTATTCCCAAACATTAAATGTGCTATTGAGGGAGGTAATATTTTTCCAGGGGTTAAAATATTTATAGTTACATGTTGTGGTGCATTGAGGAGTGATACATTATTACAATTGAATCAGTGAAATTTTTTCATACCCATATATTAAGATAAATTACATATCATATTGATAGTTTGTTGTTCCAAAATATAAAATTAATGTAAATAATAGTTGGTGTTTTATAGAAATCCTAGAGACTATAATATAGAGATAACTGATTTTTTATTTTTTTCTCTTCTCATTATCACTTTTTGGGGTGAATAACCTCATGTTTTGACAAACTCTTTTTTTTGGTTTTATTAGGAAGTTTTGATTGAACCACTATTGTTTTTAGAGTTATTTATGTTATTTCAGGATTATGTAAATTATTAGAGAAATATAGGTGGATCATTTGTGGACATGAAGACATATTTTTTGGTTTATCGGATGAGCATGAAAGTTTCGATCCAATTTTTTCTAGAACATACATACATTTCATAAAACCATGTGGTATAGGATATTGATAATTGGCATAGTTGGGGGAAAAATTCAAAGTTTTTTTCCTCCGTCATCATAGAAGAGATCTCATGGTTAGTGAAAGGATTATAAAATAGTGTATCCAGATAGTGATATTATATATATAATATTGAATTTATCGTAATTCCTTAAAACAAATATGTTTGGTGGAATAATTATTCCATTGAATTATGATCCTGCCCTAAGAGACTCAACATGTATATTTTTAGTATTACATTATTCTGAGGGATTGATCTTGATAGGTCATGGGTTTTAGGATCTAGAATATAAATGTAATATCTTTGTTCCTCATCATTTCTCTCATTTCTTCTAGATATCTCCTCCATATATTGAATTCAATCATTCATCAGTTGTTAAATAATTATATCAACGGGTTATTTGATTATCAAATGATGTTTCAAATAAATCATTTAGTTAAACATATTGAATTCATTGGATCCAAGATGTCCATTATGTCAATTTGTGGGATGTTTGTGGTAATTGGCCTCTTTATCTTCTCAAGTCAACATTTGTTCGATAAATCTAAATATTATGTTGTGGGATTCATGGTTTAGTATCATCTCTTTATTCTTATATCCCTCAAATACTTGGATGGTGGATCTCATGCAATTTATATAATTCCAGGAATTTGAGGTTAGTGGTTTCATTTAATTTATCTATCTTATTATCCATCAAATATTTCTCATTTATACGACGGATCTCTATAATGTTAATGTCAAGACCATTTATATATTGAAATCAGAATATGGTTTCTTTAAATATAAATTTTTTCCCCAATGTATTTAAAATGAAAGTATTATTTCAAATCAATGTTTCTTGTATTTGATTAAAAGGGATTCAAATTATAGTTTTGGTTATAAAAATGGTTTTGGTTTTGATTTTTGAAATTTTATATTCCTATTACGAATGATTTAATATGTTTTGGAAATGGGGTCATGGGGTACATTGAATATGCATATGTGGGGACTTTGTTTCAAAAATCATAGGGGGTTTCTTAATAGGGGAGTTCCTAAACTCTATAGTTTATTGTGTGAATGAAAAAATTTCATGACATTGATTGGGAGTTTATACATCAATGTGTTCCTCTTATATATAAGTCATTATGTTGGAAACTTTCATGGTGAACTGTAGTTATTACTAATTACCTGGTGGGAGGATGTTAGTAATATCGAGCATATATTTACATTTTTCTAATTCCAATTACACTTTTCATTTATTTAATATTATGATAAATGTATTGATTATGATATATAGATATTTTTAGTGTATAATTATTTTATATGAAATTATTTTACAACTGTAAAAAAGTGTGAATTACAATGTTTAGGATAATTTTTTAATGTTATTTATACCAAATGGTGATAAATTTTAAATTTTTAATATTATATTATTTATCAAATACATGTTATGAAGCACCTAGTTTAAAATAGCTAGGAATTTTTTATGACACCCTACAACCAATCTCCAATATATTTAAAACATGTTTTATTTGATGATGGAATGTGAAAGGTGTCACACTTTAGTGGTAGGTTTTGATGATAGTTGGGATTGGGACTCGAGTTGTGTGTAGGTGGGATGCATCCAGACTAGACCATGGGCATAGGGGGATTAAATTTTTTTAAATTTATTATTATATGATAATGAACATGGATTTTGGATTGTTTTTTAATTGGTGCATCATTAACACTATTTGAAAATATTTATGCTGTATTCATAAATTAATTATTTTCTTATAAACTCATTACTGGTAATTTTACATGTTTTGTAAAATTTATTAACAATGATTTCTTATAACGAGATTATTATCATAAACCCATAAAAACATGTGAATGTCATTGACGTATTATTATGAATCATATCCAAACCTAGAATCATAGTTTTAATAGGTTATTCACTAAAATGGTTTTATCATGTGTAGGTTGTAATCAATTTTTTCATGAATTTTTTTATTAGTAGACATGCGATTGAATTGTTTGGACATAAGGGATTTTCTGTTATTTAGATCCTAAAAAACACTAATCTCATCAAACCATAAGATAAAATGGATGTCCGGATGTCTCTCGATCATGTTGAGTTATAATTGTATCTCAGTTCCTTATATTATTTTTTCATAATTAAAAATTATATTTATTCCTTATCTAACGGCATCATTTCATTCCTCGAAATAGTACCATACCTCCCAGAGAAATTCTATATATTCCCCAAGATGGTGTTGTCGATTATGATATGTGATTAAACACAAAAATATATATTATATACATATTGAGTCAATTTTATGGGTAACTCATATAGTGGAAAAATGTAACTCCTTCCCAAAATCAAGGTAATATACTAAAATCAAGTGTTAATGGGGACAAAATCAAGCTCATTAATTCATCATCCACAATAATCATTCCTTTTAGTGGTTGAATGAACTTTATAATGTTGAAAAAATGTCTAATATGATTTATCGAATATAGTTAATCTAAAATAATAGAATAATAATGATGTGAAGTATTATATGTTCAATATTTTGGGACTTACGAAGAGGTGTTGGGATGTATTTGTCTATGTATGGAAATAAGTTGGATTTGAGGGCTAACGCTTCAAGATTATCTTCATTTAGCTGTTTATAAATTAATTAATGACTATGGATTATCCAAAAAAGTTCTTATAAAATTAAATCAATGATATTTAAATGATAGAGTTTTCTAATCTTTTTTATGTATTTTTTATTATTTCTCATGAGGTTGTGGAAGATGAAAAGATGATGACTCAGAGATTCCATATGGGTATGTATTTTATCGTTAATTCAATGACATTCATATAAAATATATTCACCTCTAATGTGGTATTAGATACACAATTTAAGGAAAAAATGTATAGAAAAGTCAAGCCCAAATTGGTTAGAAAGCACTGTGATGGTAGGTTTTTATGAGAACATCCAATAATAAATAAATAAAATGTCCTGTATAAGTATACTCTAATGATTTTGTTTGATCTATTATGAGATTTTACTTTGAATTAAATGGTTCTTAGGATAATCATTTTGACTCATCTGTTTCTCTTATAATAATATATTTTATGATTTGATCCTAGTGGATACTTTAGTCGATTTATATGAATTTTTATATAGTTAACCTATTTGTTGGTTTGTTACAGGTGATTCAACACCCATTATAACAAGTATCAAGCATGAGACATCAATTACTGTATATTGGATTAGAAATTGGTTGGTGATCACACATAAAAAATAGAAATCATATGAAAACCATCATTGATGACCTCTTTAGTTTGAGTATGGTATTCATTTTTCATTCACATATTTCCTAGGATTGGGTAATTCAATATTAGGAAATATAGAATGATGTGAACCAGGGTTTTCAATTCATTCATGATTTTGTAATGGGTAATTCCAGTGGAATACTATTCATCCAGTACACGATGTTACAGTACCACGAATGATGTGTTTCAGATGTCATAAAATGGGATATATTATTAAAAACATTATAATGTGATAGTAATTTATTAATTTTATCAATATGTTGATTAATCATTTGATGATAATCTTATTCAGATTTTTGACCATGTTGAGAGGATTATTTGAGGGGAAACCATACCACCAGTTCTATGGTAGTGAGAGAATGGGTCTGTTGATCCCTGCTTGTAGTTTATAAATTAAGGTGGGATATCTCTTGTTTTATTGAATAATTTTATATAGAATATTATTTATAGTTAATATATGGGGGAAATTATATATTTAATGAATTAAATTATTAATTTATATGACCTCGTGATAATATTTACACACCATTACGTTTTTAGGGGATGACGTAGAAAACATATGTTGTAAACTATTTTAATGATTTAAAATTAGTTTTTATATTAATTTAAATAAAATATAGAGGTACTATTTAATTAATATGAAAATAATTAAATTTCAATTTAAATAAATTGTTTGGGTCGTAAATAACCATGGACCATCAATTTTAAACAAACACATTTTACTAATTCATACATTCTAATGACACAAATCCCACTCATGATTTCATGATTTTTCAGTGTCAAAATATGGGAATTATATTTCATCCAAATGATGCTTTCCACAGATCATTTCATTCTAAATAAGTATATTATGTAAACCATTCATTAATTACCACACCACTCATATCATGAATTTTTCCTAGTAGAAAACCTAGATCATGACAAATTTATTTGATCATGTTAGTGTTGAGGTTGTTTCCATGTCATTATTGAATGGATGAGTAGAGGAACCATGATTTACATCTAGAATGGTGATTTATCTTCATCTAATTTACTTTTGAGGTATGATTCCTAGAACGAATCTCTAAATGGGTTTCTTTAATTCCCATGTATGTAAAAACAATTGTGATCGAGTCATCATCTCATATTCACGACATAAATAGTTAAATAAATCATTGATTAATGATAATAAAATTTTTAGAACTACATTTAAATTTTATGGGATTATTTACGTTGAGGAAGGGAATATAGATGACCAATATTTGAGCCTAACCTTGAATTGATGATAAACCTATGGAAGTGTTTTATGTGACATAGGCATTATAAGAGAAATGAAATAATTGGTAATTTCGGTAAAATGAAAAAATAGGTTTTTAATTTTATATTTTGATGACATGTTTAACCTTATGGATATGTTCACATGTGTTATACTAGATTATATTATTGTCTTTTTGTGACATGTGAACATATTGTTATAATAAGAGGGATCTTCCTTGATATGTTTTAATTATTATAGGGTGATTCCCAAATATGTTTTAGTACCCATAGTACACTACGAAAATATCCTAAAATAAATAGTGATATCTACCTAGACAAACATTAATTCACATAGGCATATTCAGGAACATGCTATAATTCTAAAAGATATTCTCCTAGTTTCCTTGTATTGGTTTTTAACTTATACCATAGGAGGGATATGACAATGGTTTGCATGGTTTGGAAACATTCATAGCAAAATTTAGAATCATTCAGATGAAAGTTTACATGGATATAGGTGTCAACTAACCTCTTGAGAGTCCCCAGGTATAATTTAGGAGATTTATTAATTTATTAAATTAATAAAAAAAAATTGTTGCTTTATTTTATTATATATATTCTCATATTGGTTTTTTTAAAATTTTGGTGTCAACTGGCTTAGTTGTAATCAAAATATTTTTTCTCATAATTTTTTACCCATATAGATTTAGAGACTGATGAAATAGAGAAGGTAATTTTATCTAGTTTTTGAATATTTATTATAATAAGGGATGATGGATTTAGGTTTGAATGACATAGATCCCAGGGATGTGGATTTTAGAGATTTTTTTTCGTTTATAGAATTTTTTTATACGAATTATATATAGATTTTAATTTTGTTAAATTTTATCTGGATATTACATGACTATATTACTATTAGTTTATATTATTTTTACTGTATTTATACAATGGTTGCCTATTTATTATTTATCTTTTTCAAACTATTTCCATTACATTGTTATTATTTTATATTTCTGTTAATGAGATATTCCAAAGTGTATAATAAACTCACTATATTTTTTACACCCTCACTATTATTTCTCAGCCACTTACATTGTTATAGGAACAATTGAGGTTACATAATCCACTCAATTATATCATTTTAGGGAGTTCGAGGTCTAGGATGTTACATCACCTAATAAATTGTATATTTTTTTCATGAGATTATCTTATCATTTTTAAACAAATAAATTTTTTTCAATTCATAATAGGAGGAACAAAATTATCTATGAATCAATAATTCCATTATTTACATGGAAAAAGAAACATATTAATTAATGGAATAGCATTATTATATACTGATGATACTCAATATACCACTCGAAATTTATTTATACATACCTTGGAATTGTTATAAAATTATTTCCCTTAATGTACATGTATTATAATTTTTCATCACATAGGATATATATCCCCCAATTTTACTTACTTTTCATTAAGATTATTTAATTCATTAACACCTATAATAGTTATTTTTCTTATTAAAGGAAGAACATGTCGTTTCACCTGTGTAAAATATTATATACCAATTCAATTTATTTTCATTATGATGGCACCTATTGTATGAATAATTTACTTCTATAGAGGTATTACTAGATTTAGAGAGAACTTTCCCAATTAGGGTAAATATTAGTGAAAATGATTGAATAAACTATAAAATCTCCTAAAACATGTTTTTTAGAATATGAGGAATCATGTGGTAACAAGGAATTTCATTAGAAATACCTAGAATAGAATGTCAATATGCACCAATATATGTTGGATATGTATATAAAATTTAACTAATGAATCTACACAAAAACAATTATAAAGGATATATAATTAGATAACACTACCTAAAAATCATTTAAGGGTACCTTCATGACTTCTATATAAAATCATGATTGATCATGGGGGGAATGAAATTTATTTTTGGTAGGATAAGTGTTTAGGAAGAAAATCATTTATATATTTCCAAAAACCTAACTATAACTTCTATTTATCCAAAATACATATAATTTTCATCAATACAGTCCTTGATAAATACTATGATAATAATAAACCCAATATGCAGCCTTTTGAGTATCATAAATGTTGTTTTATTGCCCCCTTTAACTAATTATAATTAACTATATTTTTTTGTAAGTCATATATACATATCAAAAAATATGATTTATTGGAAATTGTATTATGGTCAAAAAAAATACCTACCACGTGTAAATTTTTAATGGATAATATTAAATTATTATATTCATTTTAATCTTGCTGCACAAACGGAATGTGTATAACTTCCCTTGAAATATTTATGTTACTGGAATTTTAAAATAGAAAATAGTTGGTATTTTCGTTTAATTAGACATCAAATATTTCATTTGAATCATCATATTTGGTATTATGGGGATCATGGATGGGCAAGTATTGTAATATAAATTTATATATGCTAGGCATGATAGTAATGATAATTCAAAAATACAATCTTGTGCATATAACTAGGGTTCCACTAAAGCATGATAGATTATCTGGAGACAAATAAATGAATATAAAATTCAATAGTACTAGTGTAAATTAATCTATTTGAAATTTATATATCCTTACCTTATCATATATCATATATATTATATTAAATATAGATATTTTCCACCTCTATTTCGAAACTAGTGATGCTTTATGCCCAGTTCAACACTGTTGGGATAAGGAAAGATCCACAGAACATGGTTTATTTTAACATTACTAGAGTATACATAAATATTAATACATATGGTTCATGTTTCTAATTAAAAATTAGTACAATAGGGATTATAAATGAGTTTATGGGTTTTATAAAGATGTCATTCATCTATTTCCATGGAAAACCAAGCGAACACATTATAGAAGCCTGTAAAATTATTAATAGGATCTCATGTTGAAAAACAAACAACATTATCTTATTTATTGATAAAAAATAATCTACCTTGAAATTATATTTCAATATTTTAAACTACCATAATGAATGTTTCATAAAATATTTTATCATGACATAATCATGATTTCTCAACTATCATATGATGATTACACACACATTACATTGGGGAATGTGGTGGTTAACCACAATGATGCAGAAGGTGACAAACACGATACTCTAAAATTATTATCTTGCATTATATAACTACCCATGAACTATAAAATAATTTTACGCAGGTATTTCATTAGATTCATTCACTTCAAAATTCAACGGTCCATGTTAGTGTTGGATTTATATTGTTAATAAAAATATAATTTTTTAGGGAGTAAGAAAACAAAAAATGAAAATATTGTGCAATAATATTTAAATAATTATGGTTTGATAATTCAATATTTGAACTATTATAATTTATATCCACCTATAAATTCAAATAATTTTTAAATTAATAAATCATCCAAGTTGGGATTTTGAATAATTCCAATAAATTCATCACCACGAGGTCCATAAAATGGACATTAGAATGTGAGTCTATATAAAATGAATATAAAATGTTCTCATGATCATTATAGATGTTATCAACCTATATTATAAAAGTAAGGATAGAAATATCAGAGGTTAAGCATGTTTTTTATTATATCGATCTTCTAATAAGGAAATGATAATTTTTAGAATTTTAATTTAAAATTTTTTATTCCGTGAAATATAAGTGAATTTTATTTAGTTAATGAATGGGAATAATTTTTTATAAAGATAAATAATAAAAATAATTTATTATACATGTATCTATAGAATGAATGACAAAGAGGATCTTTTAAATATTTTTTCTATATCCATTTCTTCAATCCTTAAGATATATTTTGTAATATAAAATATTTTTATTTTATAAGTTGTGTATATTATCTAAAGGATATTTAAAAAAAATCATGTGATTTAAGTGCTTTAAAAACCATCCATGGAAAAATATTTCATAATATTTTGATTTACTTTTTATTAATGAGGCATGGTTTTCCTTTTAATATAACATTAAAATTAATAAATTTAAAAAGAAGATAATTTTATGTTATATTTCATTGAAAAAACAATATATTTACCTTAATTATTTTTATTTATTTCGTATATAATTAATCCTATAATTTTACATTAATGTGGATCAAAATTTAACTAATAATATACTTATATTTAGAGATGACTATATCTTTTTTTTAAATAGGGAATCATTTTCATCCATAAATAGGATATTCAAATCATATTATAAAAGAATTTATTATTACAATTATATTTTATTGATTAAAACTTTATATTATCTTAGAATTTTGTTACAATAGTTTAAATCAAATTATAATTAGAACTTTCTGCATATTTAATTTCTCTAGGTATATTTCTAATTATTCATTACAAAAATTTCAATCGATGTGTACATGGGATTCAAAGGTAATTCATTTTTTCTCTAATTATTTATTGGTTAATGATTTATTATTAATTAATTAATAGTAGAAAAATAAACTAAAAGGTACAGGATATTTATTCATATTTTTCTATGAAATTTTATAATTCTATTATAAATTTCTCTAAATATATATATGATATCCATTATTGCTTAATATATTTCAAAGGGTATGCGTTTAAATGAAATAAATCACATTCTTCTAACGGATTATTCTTTTTATCACTTCTTTTTATTCTTATGAAACTCATTTCACAGTCATGGGTTAATTAATTTCTGATTGAGTTATGAATGATTTCATTTACATAGGACACACATATATATGGTAATCATTATGTTCAGGGTGGGATGAAAATTATATAGTCCTATAAAGCATAAATGGAATGAGGATTGATCTAAAACCATGAAGGAACTCTATCAAATATGTGTATAAGAGTTGGATTTGAATCAAATACAGAATAGACATCATCCTCTATAATTTTCTAAATTTTCAGTAAACCCAAAATTCTATGGGGATAAATATACCATGTATTAGGAAATGTGAATGGATTCAAAAATATTAAGGGATTATTACGACTATTTATAAGGGAAAGATGAGTAAACCTAGACCCTTAGGGAAATAGTTTCACTATGTATATGAGAATGAGGAGTAACCCCAAATCCCTGAGGGAATCAATCTAATATATATATATATATATATGGGAATTGAGAGTGAACCAAAAAACCTATGGGACACATTAAACTATATATATGAGAATAGGGAGTGAACTTAAACACCAATTAGAGTTTTTTTGTATTTTTATATATTGGTTAGTGAAATAAATCCACTATGGTAATCTACATATTATGTAATTATAGTCATGGAAATCGGACATGATATAAGAAATGGGTTTCAATAAATATTAATTTTCCACATTCAATTACAAATATATAGGTTGTTACGAATTATTATATTATGTATTCTGGGATCATTATTATAAACTCATTAATGTAAAATATATTTATAGGTTTGAATTCTAGATTCTACTTTACGAATTACTTTTCCTAGAGGGTTGTATTTTAGAGATTTAATTTCCATTGGAATGGTCCCATAAGATTGTCACGAACTAGCTTGGGTACTCTGGTAACCCGATAACAGAGACGGCCTTGACATAACCCAAATGGAATTCCTGATCCCCATAGTTATGTGACTAGAACCTGACATCACACAACATGAAAGTGGGAATTATTTTTTCACTAATAATACAAAATCTAAGAATTAAGAAATTATAAATAATAAAATAAGCCCCACTTATATTAATGTATTAGAAGTTAATAAGTCATAAACCAACACAAATGTAACGACCCAAACTATTATTAAAGAAAATTTCTCTTTATATAATTATATGCCTAATTATGTAAAATTGTTATATAAAACATATTCAATTCGTTGGTTTTAGGATCTTATAATTTAAAATATTATTATTAATTTTTTTCATTACTAATATAGACATTTAACAGTAATCACCTGATTAGTATAAATATAGGTATTTAACAAATCCAATTTACTCAAAAAAAGAATAGGATGTTCTCATCTAGTAGACTCGAGCCATAAAAAATACATTTTTCTTATCAGGGAAAAGAGGTAGCTTCAATAGGCTTCACTCTTGACCAATCCCAAGATGATCTTTAATACGTTAAACTTGAATAGAATTACTTATGGGATAACTGGAAATCAATAGAGATTACCACCCATGAGATGTTATCCGAGCCAACCCAAGATAATTTCACCATCGTACACCTTACCCTTAGGTCATATGGGGGTGTTATAAGGGGTTATGTAACAAGGCATTAGTTACTTTTTTGTGTAATAACATTAATAAATAAAAAACGTATTACGTCAATACCTGTATAAGAATAGTTTTTCATAAAAATATAATGAAATAGATGAATTGATTTTTTGCGTTAAATGGTATATTCTAGAAATATATAAATTATTTTATTAAACTGAGGTTTTATTAATATTTTTATTATAATTTTTTTAAAGAAAACTCATGGAAATTATAATTGGTTATTATATTCCATATTGTTTTTACTATATAAATTATTAAGTTTTCAGTATCATTATAATTATTTTTTCATACGATAAAACTGAAAATGTTTTTTTATTTGATGAATTTATTTTGAATAAATAAATAATTTTTTGAAAAAAAAATTTCACAAAATATTGTTATTATATAATTTTTTTAAATGATAATATAATTTTCATGAAGTCAATTATATTTTTTAATATGTTATGGATACTGTTTTTGTCCAAACCTGAAAATTTTAAAAAATGACGGTTTTTATTTTAAAAGTGAAAATTCACTTATTCATAAAAATATTTAGATGAAATTGATATAATTTTTCGAATTAAGATGCCTAAATTATCCAATGGTGAATTTTTTATAATGTTTTGAGATAATCAAATTTTTGGGTAAAAATTAAATACTGTATAAAAATATAATGTGTTTTTTGAAAACATAATGTTCCAATAACGATGAAATAAAAAAATATAAAAGGATTATTAATCCAATATATGTTTTATCTGTAAAATAATGTTATTTTATTTTTGTTTTATTAATTTTATGGTGCCATAGTGGACCCTCTAAGACATTTCAAATATTTTAACTTTATAAAATTATTTCCATTAATGTGTGACTCATCTCCACATAAGAAAGAATAATATTTTAAAATGTTCTAACATTTTCCTTATAAAATAATTTTTTCCAATAATCATTTTCAAAATACCTGGGAAAAACCATGGGTTGGTTTGTGGTTTTGAATATTTATGTATATAGATTCCAAAACCTATGTTTGTGAAATATTACTGAATTCTTCTCTATTTTCCTTTATAAACCCCCAAAATATCAAATTTATCTTGACCAAAAAAACCTTGTATCATGCCAACATTCTTCCATCCTCTATTTATAATCCTCTTAAAGCACCCCAAGATCTCTAGAAGTCCCACCTCAAGCTCTTGAAGTCAATCAGTCAAGTATGGGATTTCATCCTTTCTCAGTTTTTTCAATGTTCTTTTATGTTGTTATACCTATTCATGTACAATTAAAAATGTTAGGTTATAATTTCACAGGTCCTCCATACTTACCTAATTATGTTTCAATGATTATATAACACTTTATATCTCTTTAATCCCACCCATGTACACCCGTTACCATGATGAAATTTTGTAAGAGTTATTCCATTTCTCCACTTACTTCATGATTCATTATAATGTTATGCCTTCTATTTCCAAATTACATATGATGTGACATGTATCTATATTACCACCTTACTATAAATTTCATGTACATATTATCAGATACCTCTTTCTCTCTCATCAAAGTTTTTTTCCAGATTTTTTTGTCACACAGTTATGCTGCTGAAATTGCACTGCAATATTCCAAGACAAAATCATTGTATAGTGAATACCAACCCCATTTCATTATCAAGAGTATTAACCTTTATAAACATATAAATATTGAATGTTACTTACATTTATGTATTAAAAATTCCATAATTATGGAATAAGTTAGGATGTTGAATGATTCCTTATCATAATATCTATAAGGCATACTTATTTGTGAAATTAATTGTTTATAATGAGTGTGTCCTGATAGTGCTCCAATGCATCGAGAATTGTTTATTATCCTGATACACCATGTTCGATGAGATTTTACTCATTATAATTCAAGTTAAATTAGTATTTACTCATGATAATTCATGTATAATGAGGGTCTACTTATGCTCTATGTTCAACGAGCCTTGACTCGTACTAATATCGTGTTAATTATTGTTTCCCCAATTTCATGTTACAATAATCATTCTATATCATCAATTTATATTCATATTTCTCTTATGATACATTTATATTCCTATTAACTAACATGTATTTTATTCTTCTTATTATTCCGTGTTTACTCCCTTACTGGGCTTTATAGCTCACCCATTTTTTGTTTGTCCTCACGTTATCCCATGCAATGCTATAAATGAAGGAATGTTATGTTCATGTAAAAAAAGATTTCAATAATGATGTTGTATTTTCTACCATACATTTTCTATTAATTTTTCTAATTTTCCAAGAATATATACCTTTTGATCATCAAATTTATCTAAAGTTCATGTTAATGTAACAAATCATGTTGATGTTTTTAATAAAGAGAAAAGTAGTTATAATTGCTATCAGAGAATAAGTTTAGTTATTTATGGGATTAGTATTAGAAAACACTACTAAAATCCATATAGACATATCTATGTATAAGAAAGACATCCAAAATTTTTGGATAGAATAGAGTTAGTGGTTTATCAAGAAAATACATCTGTCTCTGGATACGAACATGTAGTGGTGGATCTAGCGTAGATTTATCTTGGGGGTAAAACCCGAAAACACCGCATTGAGCTAGACTCGAATGGGAACTGGTGAAAACCAATGCGCCTTTATGCACTCTTAGTTCGTCACCCCTGGGGGATATGCTTTGGATAATTCATAATATTAGTATGGAATATTATTAAGGGAATAAAAAATGCCACTATGAATATATGTTGGGATGTAAATCATGGATAACATAGATTGAAACTTAAAAATTCATAAGTTAAGGATAAAAATTTAGTTTAAGTGTTATCAATTTTTTCATTGGAATACCATATATATGATACCCCCAACATTTCCTTTATTCCATCCGATGGCCGGTAATAGGAGGACTCAGGCTAACAACCATTAAGAATATCAATGTGATGACTGTTCTAATGAGATGCCCAATCAGATATGAGTGGGAATCACAAACATTGTCATGATACACTCTCAGTAAAATAATTTTTTTAATATAAACATGGGTCAATAATAACGTCCACCCCCCCCCCCAAATAAAGAACAAGGTGTAATGGAGAGCTTCATGATACAAATGTGTCATACTATTATTGGATCAACTGATCCCTCAATCGATGAAAGGAGGATCAAATCCATTCATAAGATATTCTCTATCCATAAATGTTATGAATAATATAAGGTTATTCTAGATGCTCATCATATGGAGGGTGAGTTTGATCAATGGTGAACATTGATCAAAAATATAAAGCATGAGAAAGAGATTAAGGTGTTGGAATGGAAGGATTTATTGAAAATGTTTTTCGATAAATATTTTCCTCACACCCTCTAACATAGGATGGAAAGAGAATTAATTTCCCTAAAGAAAAAAATATGACCAATCCATCAGATCATATGAGGAAAACTTTAAAAAAATTCTTCAATATGCCTTCATCTTTGTCGTTTCCCCCTGAAAACAAAGTCAGCTGTTACTTTTGTGGGCTAAAACATAGCCTACGAAATGCCCTAACGATCAGTGACTTTGATAGTTGTGAGAATATATTGGATTTCCCCTCAATTTTGAAAGAGATATTGTTTAATCATAAGAGTATCATGGGGATATGAAGTGAATATTGTATTTCAATTCTAGTCATCCGATGGATAAATCCAACGGTGCTATGAAATTCCATCACCCACATTCCTACGGTGTAGAAAGAAGCGCCCTTGAAATTTCTTGAGGGGATAAGGAAATTATTTAGGTGATTAAGAGAAGCTCACATGGCCATTAATTTCTGACTTGAAAACCCCACTTCTACAATAGAGGAGAGGATATCTCCATTCGACCCTCAATTTATTGTTCATTTCTTTAGCTGCAATGAACCAAGACAGTTTTCCAACCATTGCCTTAAACCACAGGTTTTCAGTGGAAAAAAATAACAATCAAGGCTGTAAGGGAGATATTATTCCATCACTACTTCTGTAACAAACCCCATAAATTATGTGGTAATAGGTACACTAGTTATTCATTCAAGAATAGAGAACAATCTTTCATTATCTGATTCTACGCATTCTTTTATACCCAGAAAAATTTGTGGAACAATCCCAACACCAGCACAAATCATCGAAGTAGTGATGTCGGTGAGAATAGGAAATGGGGAAATCAATGTATCCCATGAATATAACTCTTCACATGTCATAATTTTTGGAATGAACATCCCAGTGAACCTGATCATACTCCCTCTGGTCAAATTTGATGCAATTCTTAGCATTGATTGGATTTCTCTATATAGTAAAAACATAAATTTCTATGAGAGGGAAATCACTCTCCATATAGAGAAACAACCCTCAATTCAATATAAGTGAAAGGAGTGGGATAAATCTTCTTTATCACTATCATCCTAAGCATGGATATTACATTCATATGAGAACACGTATCATTCTCCATTGATTTAGTCTAAAGAAGGAATCATATTTGAAAAAATTTATATTGTGAGTGAATTTTCTAATGAGTTTCCCAAGAAATTTCTTAGTCCTTCTCCAAGAAGAGATGTTGAATTATCGATTGATCTTTTACCTAGGGCTTCTCTAATATCCAGGACATTATACAGAATAAATATTTTTGAGCTTGAGGAGATAATGAAACTACTATAGGAGAATATGGATAAAGGGTTTATTTTCCCAAGTTCTTCACCATGGGGTGGACCAGTCCTCTTTTTTAAGAATATGGATGGGTCAATGTGCCATTGAATTCATTATCGTGAGCTTGAAAAAAATAATGATAAAGAACAAGTATATTATACCATGAATTGATTTCTTGTTCAATCAGTTATATAGATCATAATACTACTCCAAGGTGAATCTATGGTCAGGATATTACCAAGTAAGGTTGAATGAAGAGGATGTCCCAGAGGATGCTTTTCGTACAAGGTACGAGCACTATTAATTCATTGTAATGCCTTTAGTACTAACTAATTCCCCAAAAATATTCATAGATTTGGTGAATACAGTCTTTAAAGATTACCTTGACAATTTTTTGGTAGTATTTATTGACGATATTATAATATAATCCAAAACCAATGAGGAGAATTAAGAGCATCAAATCACTGTACTAGAGACCTTTTCCAAGGAGAATCTCTATGCAAAGTACAAAAGTTATGAGTTTTGGTTGAAGTTCATCCGATTACTGGGTCATATCATCAAAATGAATGGGATATCTGTGTATCCATGGATGAAAATGCAATTGATTGATGGCTGAGGACAACATCTGTGATGGATATCCATAGCTTCCCTGGTTTTGATAGATATTATCGCCGATTTGTGAAACAAAATCACAATTATAAAACCCGCTTATAACCAAAACTCATAAGGGAGTCTAGTTTTCATGGAGTGATGAATGATAAGATAGCTTCCAGGAGTTGAGATGGTGCATTATCACTACACTCGTGCTCACACTACACACAAGTGGAGAACATGGTGTGGTATTTAGTGATGCTTCGATAGAGGTACTGGGATGTATGTTGATGAAAAATGAAAAGTAAATTTCCTATGATTGAAGGAAATTGAATGTTCATGAGAAAAACCATCCAACACATGATCTAGATTTGGATTCAATAATCTAATATTTAAAAATTTTGTGACAATACCTATTTGAGAAAAATTGTAAAATATATATAGATCAGAAAACGCAAAATTATATATTCACATATAAAGAGCTGAATTTTCACCAATTAAGATGGTTCTAGATGATCAAAGACTATGATTTCTAAATTCACAAACATCTGGGGAATGTGAACAAGGTGGAGGATGCTCTACGTAGAAAGGATCCATCAACACTTTCATTGATGTGAGTTGAAAAGGATCAAATCTTCTTAGATTTGATTAATATGGACATGGGAATCCAAAATAAGGGAAAATCATCAATCCATTCACAAATTAATTCTCAATAGTCACTTTTGGAATTGTTAGAGGATGCCCAAAAGAATGATGTGGGCATTCCGAAGAAAGTGAAAACTATTATAAAATGGAAATCCTAGAAGATCAATGTTAATGAGTAATGAATTGTGAAATTTGGGACAATACTATGTGTTCTATCAAATATGAATTTAATGAATGAACTTTTGGATGGTGCACATAGTTCAAATTTATTCATTCACCTATGAAACACCAAGATGTATTGGGATCTCTGATAACACTATTGGTGGGATAACATGAAGAAGGAGATCACGAAGTATACATCAATGTGCATGGTATGACATCAAGTGAAGGCTGAGAGGCATTTGTCTAATGGGATGATTCAACCATTAACCATAACAATGTGGAAATGGGAGAACATCACCCTGGAATTTGTTATCAGACATCTAAAGACATCCACTGGAAAAAATGCTATCTATATTTTTAGGGATTGTATTACAATGAATGAACACATCATTGAAATTTTAGAGTATAACTAATTGGATCAACTATAACAAATATACATATGAGATGTGGTAATTCTACATAGAGTACCACTATCTATTGTGTCAAATCAAGATCCAAGATTCACCTCTATGTTCTAGAAGAGTGTGAAACATGTTATGAATATTGAGATAAACATTAGTGTGGATTATCATCCTCAAACTGATGGCCAATATAAGCGGACAATCCAAACACCTGAGGACATGTTGAGAGCATGATCAATAGACTTCAAAGGATGATGGGATAAACATCTTTCTATGGTTGAGTTCTCTTTCTATAATAGTTTCAACTCAAGAATCCAAATGGATCCTTGAAAATCCATTTATGGTAAGAGGTAATGAACACCAACATGTTGGGGTGTGGTTGGGGATTGAAAAATCCTAGGTCCAGAAATTGTCGATGAAATGTTGGAGAATGTTAATACCACACAACAACACATTAAAATTGCTCAGAGTCGATAAAAGTGTTATGTTGATAATCATCTACGAGACCCAAAGATTGATATTGGAGACATCGTATTACTCTGTATATCACCATGGAAGAGTGTATTAGATTTGGGAAGTAGGGGAAGATTATTCCAAGGCACATCGTCCCTTTGAGATCCTTAATCATATTGTAGTAGTGGCCTATCGACTTGTAATCCCACCGAACATGTCTCAAGTACATGATTTATTCCATGTATAACTCATGAGGATGTACAAACCTAACCCATCTCTTGTACAAAATATAGAGGTGGTTCCGTTGGATAATGACCTTTCATATAAATAGATTCCAGTGACATTTATATATCCCAGGGAAAAAGATCTACTAAATAAGAAAATTCCCTTCTTCAAGTTGTTGTGGTGAAACAACAAGTTTTAGGAGGAAACATGGGAATCAGAGTAACTAATGAAGTATAATTACCCTAATCTATTTTAGTGTGTGAAAATGAAATTTTGAGGGTGAAATTTATTATAGGTGGGATATTTTAATGACCCAAATATTTATTAATGAAAATCACTATATCTAATTAAATGTATTATTATGTAAAATGATTATATAAAACATATGTACTTACTTTTTATTATGTTTTTATATTTTAAGATACCATAATAAATTTTTATTATTGCCAATATAGTTTTTGAATGGTGATCACATGATTTCTATAAATATAAAGCTCTAAAAATCCATTTTACTCAGAAAAAGGAGAGGATGGCCTCATCTAGTAGACTAGAGTTATACAAAGTACATTTCATGGAGCTTAGAAACGAGTTTGTGTCACTGTGAGTCTCTCTTGATAATGAGAATTTTGATCTTCAACATGTTAAACATGAATGGAATCACATACATGAGAAGTGGACGTTAAATGTGATTACCCCTGGTGGGATGTTATCCGACCCACCCCAATATTCTATCTCCATCGCACACACAACCCTTAGGTCTTATACAGGTGTTATAAGGGATTATGTTACAAGTAATTCGTTCTTCTTTTAGGTAATCCCATTTATAAATAAAAGTCTTATTCCATCAATTCCTATATGAGATTAGATATTATTAAAAATATAATAAATTAGATAAATTGATTTTTCTGGGTAAAATGGTAATTTTTAGAAATATATAAGATATTTTGTTAAACTGAGGTTATATTAATATTTTTATTATAATATTGTTATCATAACACTCCTTCTAATTATAAGTGGTTGTTATATTCCTTATTGTTTTTACTCTATAAATGATTATGTATTCAATTTCTTAATAATTATATTTTCATATGATAAAACTAAAATTATAAATATAATTAAATAATATATTTAGATGAATAAATGAATTTATGGAATAAAAATATTTTAATAGAATATTAATAATATATAATTTTTTTAAATGATCATATAATATTTATGAAGTCAAATGTAATTTTTATTAAGTTATGGAAACTTTTTTTGTTAAAACCTGTCAATTTTCTATAAATGGTTGTTTTTATTTTAAAAATGAAAATTCCCATATTTATAAAATTATTTAGATAAAGTTATTATTATTTTTAGAATCAGTATTTCATAATTATGCAAAGGTTATTTTTTCATATTTTTCTGAGACAATCGAATATTTGGGTAAAAATTAAATACCGTATAAAAATATATTATGTTTTATGATAATCGTAATGACATAATAGTTATGTAATAAAATACAATAAAAGGGTTATTAAGACAATATATTTTTTATCTTTTAAAATAATGTGATTTTTTATTTTTTTGATTTATTTAATGATGGCTTAGTGGACCCTCAAAGACTTATAAAATATTTTATCTTTTAAAAATGATTTCCTTTTGTGTGTGACTCTCCTCCATAGAAGCAAGAATAATATATTAGTAAGTTCGTATATTTTCCATATAAAATAATGTTTTCCAATATTATTTGTAATGAATCATTGGAAAAAACCATTGGTTGGTTTGTTGTTCTGAATATTTATTTATATAGATTCCAAAACCTACGTTTGTGAAGTATTAAATAATTCACCACTGTTTTCCAATATAAAGTCACTATAGCCCACCCCTCCCTTCATTAAAAACCCTTGGATCAAGTCCCTACTATGAAAAACTGTTTCTAGAATCCTATCAAGTCACACCAATCTCTCAATAAGCTCTACCTCAAGCTCTTGTAGTCACACACTAAATGAATGGAATTATTCCTTTCTCATTTTTGTCCATGTTCCTTTATGTTGTTATTTCCATTTATATCGAACAAAAAATTTCGGGTATGGTTTATCACCTCTACCATAATCCCTCTTTAGGTTTGAATTATCATAGACCTATTTCTCTTTCATTAATCTATTCCATGTACACATGTTACAATGCCAAAATGTTGTAAGAGTTATTCCATTTATCCTTTTTCTAGAAGTTTCGTTATTATGTTACACTTTCTATATCCAAATTACATGTTTTGGGAAATTTATATATATTAACTCCTCATATTCCATTTTTTTACATATTATTAGAAACCCATTTCCCTCTCATCAACCATTTTTATGAATTTTTTTCACTCTGTTATGCGGCCGAAACTACACCGCAATTTTCCAAGCCAAAATCATAGTGTACTGAATACCAAACCCATTTCCCTATCAAGGGTATTTACCTTATGAAAATATACATATTGAATTTTACTTACATGTATGTATTCTACATAACTAAATCATATAATAACTTTTTATTTTGAATTATTCCATGTTATATGATCCATGTGGCACACTTATGAATGAAATGAAATGTTTATAAAAGGTGATCCCCGATAGCACTACAATGCATTGGGTAATGTTTAGTATCACGATTAGACATGTGAATTTTTTTTACTCTTGATAATTCAATTGAAATGAGTGATTACACATGATAATGTATAATGATCCTTGTTTGGTGCTAATATCATTTTAAATGTTGTTGTCGCAACTCCATGATATGATAATTATGCTATATCATGCCTTTATGTTCATGTTCTTCTTATGATCCATTAATATATATATTTCATAACATGTATTGTACTATTCATGTTATTCATTGTTTATACCCTTATTGGACTTTATATCACATATTTTTGTATTTATGTTCTCAGTTTATTCAATTCAATGTTATTTATGAATGAATGTTGTGGTCATGTAATAGTAAATTTCAATAAAGATATGGTATTTTATGTCTTAAATTTTCATGTAATGTTCCTAATTTCCCAAGACACTAGACCTATTGATCATCAGAGTTGTATTCAAGGCATTTTATGTAACAAATCATGTTTATGATTCTAATAATTATTGGGGTGGTTATACCAATGAATTACAACAAATGTACCAAAATAATGAAAATTACCAATGGTCCTGAGGAACACAACTCACGAAGCCCAATTCTCAAAATCTGGATCCACCTCCGAGAGATCATTTCCCAATTCACATACCTGATGTACAATGTCTACAAACACCTGAAGTCTAATTTAAGGTGTGAGATAAAATTCCCAATAGGATCTCACCACTGATTCCATAACATGTTCCCTGAATTGATTAATCAAATGAATGGTTTCAATTTTTAATGATATAAAGGTATGAAATTTTATAGAATACTTAAAAAAATCATTCTATAGAGTTAAAATGATGGTACAAAAATTTAATCAAATACTTTAAAAAATGATTGAGTATTTCTAAAATAATGGATTAAAATAAACAGTTATGTAAAATAGTTTAAGTAAAATAAGAATGAATGTAAAGCAGTTAAAAAGCATCGTAAAACATTTATATCTCAAATATATATCAAAAAGGGAGAAATGTGGTCATCTTCCAAAAGGTATGACAGTACTAACTAGCAATAGGATGCTTCACTCTATATGTGAACTCAGAAAAATGTGTATACACACGTCCCTATGACACTAGGAAAAGGAGACATGTCGCCAACCAGTCAAGGATATGACCTAACGCATGATTGTTTTAAAATGTTTCTGTAGCGTAGAGTGTATCCAAATATCTCACTAATAACCTAAGGCTTTCATGTTATATTATATAATGGGTGAACTATTTTTAGACAATTTAAAAATATGTTCAATCCCATTATTCCATTTCAAAAGTTCCAATTTCTTTCCATTTAAAAACCAAAATATTTTTTATTAAAAACATACCATTTTCACAAGATAGTACCACTATGTTTCTATCAGACCATTTTAAGATATTTTAACTAGTTTTAAAACCAATCAAAACCCATTCCATCATTACACGATTTAATTCTACAATTAAATCCAACAATTCAATTGAAAACATTTCCATCAAATGAAAAATTTAAATTAATGAATTTAAATCAATCAATTACTATAATCACACCAAATCCAATAGAATTGGGGGTTTTCAAAATTTCCATACCAAAACTATATCAAATATCTCGATTAACCTAGAATCGGGTTTTGATCAATTTAATTGGAAGAATATTTGAGTAATTGAATTTAAATCAATAATTGAAATAAATCATTCAATATAAGGATATGAATTTGCCTAATCAGATTGGAACCAACCCCTCAAGGTCGCCAATTTTAGTGGTAATGATCAAACACCCTATGTGGTTCAATAAACCTCCTCATGACCCTATTATTGTAAGCGTGGACACACCAATGATCAATGTTCTTTAAGGGTTCCTAGAACCAATATAGTTATTTTATTTCAAAAGAAAATTAAATATCACATGCAATTATATTTTCTCTCTCCTAAATAATTTCTAAAAAATTTTATGTAAGTTCATTAAATTAAAAAAATTATCCCCATGAATAATTATAAACCACTTTCAATAATTTATATCCCACAATTAATTTGAGAGCATAATTGATATCTCACATAATTGCAATTTTTTTATAGAAAATAGTATGTTTGTATATATATATTTATATATCAAATTATCCATTGATAACGCAAAAATTAATTAATAATACTTTTGTTTTATCTTGTGATAAATTCTTTAATAACTATCTTTTAGATAATTTTATGTAACTATGCTTTACAATCATTTTAATAATTATCTTTATAATTAAATGATATTTTGAATTGATTATTCATTGTGATTATCTGTGGAAAATTTTATGAAATAACCATTTTGTGATTTTTCTATATACATACCTTCCAATAATCATGTACATTTAATATTTGATAATTTATTGTAATTATCATCACATGATTCAGAAAAATTGTTTTTTATAAAAAGACAATATTTAATATTTGATAATTAAATAACTCATCCTTTGGTTAAAATATTTATGAATTATCCTCGATAATTCCATAATAATAATTCCTTCATATGTTATTACAATTATTATTCAATAATTCATAACAATAGTCTTTTGATAAAATTATTTAAAAAGAACCATTTAAAATTTGAAAATATAATCAAGGAATACCTTGCGACCTTTGAAAAAAATACCACTAATCATTTTCTCATTGAGACAGATTTAATGGTATATAAATCGCGTAATTCCAACCAATAAAGAGGAAGTTATATAATTTTGAAAAATTGGTAAATAATAAAAAATAAGAAAATTGGAAGGATAACAAATCTAGATAAAAGAGGTTCCATAGAGGAGGAAGCAAAATAGAAGAGGTCTATGTGATGGATGAAACCAGAAAAGAGACCAGTATTGGATCAATAGTGGTTCGCCAATCAACCAAGGTGTCTCGGATCACATGGATCAATTAGATCAATATATAGGTAGGATTCACTCGACAATAAAACCCTCAGTCTCATAAAGGTATAATTTTAAACAAAATCCTATTTTAAAATCCCATTCAATATAAAATAATTAAGGGATTCATTAATTTCAGTAATTCAATGTGGAGAAGATTGAAATGGTAGAAAATAGTTGAAAAAATAATGTTTTAAAAGCATGGAATGACCAACAATGGTGTTTGACAACAGTTAGTAGAAGATAAATAATTAATATATATATATATATATATATATATTTATTTATTTATTTATTTATATAAATATACATATAAATTAAAATTAATTATTTAAGATAAAAATTAAATTACCTTAAATGTTCATTGCGAATAAAATAATCACCACGTCTAGGGTAAACACTCCATTCTAGAAAAAATTGAGGTCTCAAATTACTCAAAAGATGAACCGTTTGAGAGGTATTAATGATTTATTAATTACAAAATAGGAACAATTATTTAATAAAAATAAAAAAGATTATTTTTACAACTGAGGCGTCTAAACGCTCGACGCTGACAAATGTTATACCTAGTCTTAGGTAAATTTGTCATTTTGGACCCATCAATGGTCTCATATTTCCTATACGATGAACCGTTTGTTAGATATTTATTTATTTTTAATAAATATTATATTAAATATTATTTAATAACTATATATCCTAAGAATGAAATCCAAATGTTTGTTGAATTCGAATGTTATATCCCCCTAGGGTATACACCATATTTCAGATATAACAATGGTCTCAGATTTCTCATATGACTCACCATTATGGATTTATTCAAATATATTAAATAAAAAATTTGTGTTTATTATATTATATTTAATGTTTTTATTCATCCCTATTCGAGCCTTTTCAGGACATAGAATCATGAATGAACTCAGTTTCAAACCCCAAAAGCATTCAATAGAAAATTCCATGTTGCTAACAAGAGATTAAGGCCTTTAAAACAATTTTCATAATTTTTTTTATAAATCATTTTTCCACATAAGAAATTAATTATTTAACACAAGAGTTTTTGAAAATTCTTCAAAATAGCGACAGGGTGTTACTCCCTCTCTACTATATGAACTTTTTGTCCCGTGAATTCTTATAAAGAAGCCTTCGTGTCAAAAGGATGAGTCCACTACTCTATATTTATACCAAGGGGTATAGTAATGTCTAGGTAAAAAGAGATATGCTTCATATGAAGATAAATATGATTAATGATACGGGATTAAAAAGAGTGATATGCACTGGTATTACATAAAGTAGTCACTAATGATAAATCTATAGTAATGGTTCCTCGGGAGACTCTTCCACTACGTGAAGAAGATTTGTTCTGGATACCTATGTTTTGAACCCTTCTGTACATGAACGAATAGACTTCCCCCATGTTTTTGTAGGAGTTCATGACTCTGTTCTAATGCGCGGAGTGGAAAATTTATGCCTGAAATTTTTTATCTTCCATAAATGTCTATAAGAGATACAGTTCTTTGGTGCCTCTGTGAAAAAATACTTGGAATTCCCCAGGTTTCCACACTGGTAGCAATTATAATATCTTACACCGTTAGTTTTATGATGTATGGAATGACTCTAATGCCGAGAAGTGTCGCAAAATTCATCACACATACGTATTACATTGATGGAACCAATGCCACCACTGGGAGAAAAAGAAATTCCAGATAACCCTGACTTAACAGTCATGTCCATCTCTACCATTATTTCCCTATCATGTACATCATCATAAGTTGGAAGCGTCAACCAAAAACTGGATAACTAATATCTGATCAATGTCCCAACTTGAACTGTTGATCTTTCTCCCTCTCATTATATACTATCCCGAGAGAAAACAACACCAAATCCTTAACTCAATTTCAATACTCGGTCACGATTCTTTTAGACTAATATATATTTAAAAATTAAACACCCTTTCCTAACACCTTTTACTATATATAGAACTATTTGGTGAAAATAACATTAATATCATTCCACTCTAAGTCCTCATGCTTTCCTGTCATCATCATTGAGTACCACCATCTCCTGCTCGGTCCTTCCATCATAATGGTGGGCCACTAACCCTTCATAATGTTATGTGTTTTAAAGAACCCAAATAGAAGTTCTAACTTTCTCAATAATTACACAGCACGTTGAGGGTTAGTGGAGCATTTTAAGACTGGTGGATTCTAGTGAAGGAACTCTTGAGTTGGATTTCAATGGACATTCCCCTAATGAGTCACAACTAGATCTTCAGTGGGAACTGATGGTGGTACTTGTCCCATATTTTGGAAAACACATATGATCACCTCAACTAGACTTCCATCCATAGTAGGATTCCCTTGTAGAGGTTTAACTGCTTCTTAGATCCAATTCGCACGTCTTCTTGGAGGAATTATGCTACAAAACACTAGAAGATAAAGAATGAAATTAGAACAACACTCATACTGAGTAACTGGGAAAACAATTCCCAAAAAAAGAATAAATATGATTTGGATTCCCCATTATCCAAATAAAATATAAGGAAATGACATGAACTTATTCACAAGACGCATTTCCCTATGCACCCATGGAGATATAAGGTTCATTGTAGTGAGAGCACGTTAGGCACTAAATCAAGACTACCTCCTATGTCCTGACAGGATTTCACAAAATCATATTGTCTTCAAGAAAAAGGATCATCCTTCCTTTGATATAATTTTTAATGAACCAGCCATGGTACCCTGGTAACTCGATAACAGAGCCAGACCAGACATATCCCAAAGGACATTTCTGATCCCCAAGGGTTGTCTATTAGCACCTGGTGTCACACAACATACAAGTGGGAATAGTTTTTCAACCAATAATGCGGAAGAAAATAAACATGATAGGTCATGAGTTGAATCTAGTCACCATAAAAAAATGGCACTGAACCTTGCCTTCTGTAAGAACCGAAGGGCGTTCTCATTCTTCATGGCTTGGAAAAAGTTCCCATGTATCAAAAAAATAAAATTTTGGAATGATTTACCCGAGTTTATATAAATAAAATGACAAACAAATCCAGTAAACCAAATCTGGTTTTTTCAAACCAAAAAATATTTTATAAAAAAATTCATAAACTAATTAAATAATTTAGAACATAAATAAAATACTATAACAAAGGAAAAAAGTAAAAGAGGATATCCTAAGAGCCTCCTCCTAGAAAGAGGCACCACTCTCCAGCCATCCCCATGACCCAACACTAAGAAGGACTGTTAGAAACATGTTCCATTAGCATTAAAATATTTACCCAAACCTGTGAAAAAATAACCAACTCTACTTAGACCCAAAGGAGAAATTATGGTGTGACCCAAATCCCAGTAGGATTCCACCACTAAAATATTATATGTTATTATCATTAGAATCCAAAAATATTTCATGTTTTGTAATCAATAATATCTAGTAACAATTTCTAAAGGATGCAACATTAAATAAAAGTAGATTTCAAGTGGGATACTTTAAAGAATCAACTCTTTTATATAGAATAAAATATATAATGAATTTTTTAGTCAATAATACTATATGTTGAACGTAATTTTAAAATATAAAATGATCACTAACAACACGAAATAACCCCAAGGCACTAGCTCAGTATGTGTCCTAGATACCTCGTATCTTAGTGAAAGTAACCTTCTTAATATCTGTTCTCGTGCACACGATCCACTAGAAGGGATCATGCCCATAACCTAGTGTTCCCCCAACATCATAATAAACAACATTATAGTTTAGTTAGTTTTTTCATCATCAAACATGCTATGTGAAATAGGGGCTAAACCCCAAGGGATCACTAGCATAATTGTACTTGTCCACGCACCTAGATACTTTGGTTTTCCCTCATGTGCTCAAAAAAGTTTCAGAAAATTTGAAATACAATTTTAACATGATAATACAACTTCCAATCCACACACAAAAAACATACCACACACATGTCAAATGATTCCATTTTTCATTCAAATTCATTATGGTAATCATACTCACTCCAAAAAAGCCAACAACACATTTCATCTATCTTTTACACTTAAAAACCTTTAAAAATATAATAAATCCATTACAAGATAGAAAAAACATATAACATCACTTTCACATTAAAATATACCATTTCCAAAGTACAATCCTACTGAAATAGTTTTCCATCATAGATTCACTTCATACATAAATCATGAAACCATTTAAAACCTTCACAAAATAATTCCAAGGAGTGTAACCAAGTTTTTATCATAAAACCATTCCAAAAAACCCCTTGGATTTTAAATTCATGCCATCAAAACACAAAATCTTAATTTCCAGCCCAAATACATTTTTAAAAATCATTTCAAGAATCATAGAACAAACCCATTTCATACAATATTAAATACATATGAAAAACAATCAGTTTTTCACATTGTTCCCATTTAAAAACAAATTTCTCAACAAGTGACACCAAATATAATATTCACACCCCACAAAATTAACGATAATGATACTAAATAAATAAATCAAGAAACAATTAAACAACAAATATAACTTACACATGAAATTCTCTACCATTTGTGCCAAAAACCCCAAACCATTGTGTAAATCATCAATTGCACAATCGCCACACCATAAGGGAGATAAAACCAACCAAAAACCACAAGACTTGACAAAAAAGACACATGGTTAAACCCTAGGCATGAACCCTAGTTTCTATACATTTTATAACTTCCTAAAAATATTGATGAAACCCTAATCAAAAGGAAGAAACTCTTTGAAAATGGTAGTAGGAAGGAAACCCATTTACTTGAGTTATCTTGAATAAAATGCCCCAAATACACAAGTAGATAAATTTCCAAACTTCCAAAAATGAATTTGGGGTTTGAAGACGTAGGAGTAAGTCATTAAAGATCATAAATGGAGGTAAAAGAGTAAAAATTGAAGTCTTTGTGAGGGAAATAGGTTACCTCATCAAATATGAATGATTTGAGAAATCCAGAGAATGTTTTTCCAAATTTTTGAGGAATATAAGCTCCATAGAGGTGGATAAGAGCATGGGGATATGCCTTGGTTATGTGGGCTAGGGTGAGAGTGGTAATAACCGAAATCCATAAAAATTGAATGAGATGATAAAGAATAATTTTTTTAAAAGTAGGAAAATGACTTATGGGTGGCCCAATACATTAATAAAAAACCTGATTCTATCATCATTATGGATTCCTATGTGGCCCAAATGGAAATGTTGTTTTTAATATAATTGGGTATTTTTATTGGTATGTGGAATGGGTGTAAAATGTTGAATATTAAGGAGTTATAATTTTTTTAAAACCTCAAATATTCTCATAGGTTGGCCTTATTCATGAAAACACACCCTTTCCACCAAAACTACACTGGAAACTTGGAGAAACAAATCAATAATAGTAATTATTTGAAAAATAACTTTAAAAGAAGTCATGGATGTGACAATTCTAGTGATAATAAAACTTTAATCCCTAATAAAAGCACATCTAGTCTAAAACAAAAAACCAAACCCAACTGAAAGGAAAAAATGGACTTATTATCTAAGTTTCTCCCACCCGAATAGGCCAAAACACCTCCAATTGATCAATAAAGTAGAAAATACTCTCACCAACCAAAAAATACACAACTACCTAAAATGAAATATCATATTCAAACTACATAACAAAACAAAAAACCTTAAACACTATCCAAACATGACTCAATTAACATACCTAGAATGAACTGTGAATGTGAATGAGGTCACCATAGTCATACTTCAAAAAAAATCATTGGGAACACTCCAATACCAAAGTTTAATCAAGGAGGAAGTTGGTGGTTAATTAACTATGAATGATACTACCTATTTCCAGAACCACACTTGGGAAAACCCATGATATAGCTATGGGGAAGCGAAAATGTACTCCACACCTTAAGGGGAACTCAATTTTTTTTCAAGAGAGAATTGAGACACTAAAAGGGGGAGGCCAGAACAGACTCCCAGCATAAGGGGTAGAATTTAATTATAATTTTACAAAATAACATACATGGGAATAATTTTGGGTTTCCCCACTATGATAACCAACCATCATAATAGACCAGCATGACCTGACATGAAAAGATCCCAAAATTTAAAGAGTTGGCATTACCGCACAATTAGCCTACATGGTTTGGGAAACAGTCTGCTATCTATGATGAGAATTGTATACAAAGGTAATTCTATGCATGGTTACATGGGTTGAGGAATATGTCCCTATGGATACCATGTGGTAGCTACTATGTCTTATCGAACAATTTACTATGTTGCACACAGTTACTACTAACCGTGTAAAAACCATTCATTTCAATCTTCGTAGCCCAAATTTCATCCTTTTTCACAAACAATTCACTGGAAACCAGGAAAAAACATGTACTCAGGCTATAACCTTGAAAAAAGGATCTCCAACCTCTACCATCGAATGCTTTATACCTGAAAAATATTATGACACTTATGGATTAAATAATTACCATATTTCAAACCAGGGATATGTCTTTGACCAAATGATTGAATGACCCCAGGATTTCCTCTGACTATGTGCCAACATCACTCTGGGACCTATGGCTAGAGCTCTGATGATAGAATCATCTATTTCTCCATAGTTAGGATTTATATACCCTAGAACAAATAATATTCTTTTGGAGCCACAAAAAATTACACCGTGATATCAAATGGGCTAAATGAGACGTGACACAATTCAAATTCACTTTCCCCTAACCCATAATTTTTTCAAAAAGGTCTTAGAGGATTCACACACATCACCCCTTTTTAATTCAGTTGAGAAATAGAAATAGGGAAGGTTATATGGAAACACACTCCTCTAAACAAAGGATCTTGAGCATTCTGGAAAGGAGAAACACTTTCGACAAAAAAAAGACTCGAAGAAGATTCTGAAACATCAAGTTTACTATCAAATTAGAACATGAAATCCCAAGGTGTCATTGAGCATGACCATTATGACTGATAGAAACAATATATGTAAAGGGACCTTATTAAATGTCCCCAAACAGCACACAATTCTGGAAAATGGCCACAATAGCCTCTGTTGAACAGATTTTCTAAACTAGTGTCTTTACATCTTCCCTCTCTTCAAAGTCACTGGTGAATAACGTGAGGCCCTCTAAGAAAACATCCACCACTGATAACCTCAGACTAATGTCATTTGTGAAGACTCAGGTAACATATGGAACTAAGGACTATTTCAACCTTCCGTGACCACTCTCCCTCTACATGAGGATCCACAAAACCTAGAGAGGAAAATATTATAGAATCTATCTCCAAATATCAAGAAAAATAATACTTATATTGATCAATTATAGGATCTTCCATTTATGAAACAATTCAGGTTGCATTCCAGTTGTGCACTAACCCTTAATGGGGGCATTCCTTATCGAAAAATAGTACCTAAGGACCCATCCATGATGGACCATTGGTAATGAAATACCAAAAAAAGATCCAAACATGTGTGGGGAGTAACCACATTGGCGTCCGAAACTTTTTCTCAAAAGACACCATTGACAAATGCTTCATTCCTAATTATCGATGAAACAAAAACCCAAATCATCTTTTAAACTAGATGGGTTCTTGAACTCAAAACATCCCTCAATAAAAATCCTAAAAAACATATGCCACACTACCCAACTATACATTATCAAAACACAACACTTACCATTGAAAGAATTATTAAAATCAGTGTTTGTGGGTGGCACAATCACCAATGGTATCTCATGATTCCCAAACATGTATTTTTATATACCACAAAAGGCACCCACCTAATATCCATCTTCAAACTCATCCAGACATTCCATTAACCATCGATCATCCCACATAACCCCATGTATGTGGTTTCTCATGAAAATACAAATGGTTAAAAAAAATTCCTTCCACTTTTCAAAGTCAAAACATTCAACTGACACTTCCCTTTTCTCAAAACCACTAACCCTAGAATAAAAACCTAATTTAAATCTTACAAAAAAATTCATCATTCCCCAATCATTCAAATAAATACTCTATTTGAATCCATACATTAATTTAAAATCATTTCCTTTATTTTTCAAAACAATTGCATTTTTATGAAAAAAAATCCCTTTAATCAAGTCCCATTGATTTGGAAACCCATATCTTCTTATTTAAACAACATTCCAATTATTTATAAATCTGTTCAAAATAAAACTAGTTACCAAATCAAAATTTATCTTTTTACCCCAACATTAATTCCCCAAACACTTCATTAAACTCAAAAAACTTTTTAATTATTCAGAAAATTATATTTGGAAACAATTTTCAAAACCCACTCTAACAAATTTCATACATTTGAAAGAGGGGTAAACACACCATTTACATTTCAAAATAGTTCTGAAAATTCATTTCAAACATTTTAAAAATAAATAAACCTCTTATTTACTAAAAAACAATTTCACAAAAGTTCACATTTCTTCTGTTACATCTTATTTATAATATTAAAACCATGATTTTAATACTCAAAAACAAAAGGACATAAGACAATGAGAGAGGAAAATATTTTTGGTGGGTGACATAGAAATATGGTTGGCATCCATACAAAAATCACTTAACCCTCATGAATAGTGTTCTATGAAAGTATCTTCAGCTCCACATGGCTTGATAGGCCCCATTAGCTCACTGAGAACATTGAACTTACTCGATTTTCATTTCACCAATCATCAATCACCAATGAAAACATAAGATCTCATATAAAACATGACTTCCCTTGGTGACTTGAATCCCATCATAAGGTGTGATGGCCTAGAGGCCAACTCATAATTGGAATGTCAAGTCCCAACAACCCTAGATCAAGACTATCTCGACTCTTCCCCAAATAACATGACCGAAGAGAGCGAACCTGACCCCCCAATGATGCCTTTTTTTCACGAACCAAATATGGTCACCATCAAAACCATCACCAAACCCAGATTTTGGAAGTACCCAAAGGGAGTTCTTGATCCACGTGGGCTGGCACAAGTGCCCGGGTTTCAAAAAAAAATTGGCAACGATTTACTCGAGTTTATAAACATAAAACAACAAACAAATCCAATAAACCAGATATAGATTTTCCAAAATAAAACATCTTTTAAAAAAATTCAGAATTGAATGACATTATTTAGAACAAAAATCAAAGGAAATTACAGTGAAACAAAGTCATAAATGCCAGCCCAAGAACATTCTCATGGCCAGAGGCACCGCCCTCAATCCATCTCCATGACATAACATAAGGACTACATGAAACTAGTACCGTTATCACTAAAAGCATTAACCAAACCTGGGACAAAATAACCAAGTCTACTTACACCCAAAGGTGTATGAAGGTGTGAGAAAAAGCCTAGTAGGATGCCACCACTATAATATAACTTGTTATAATCATTATAAGACAAAAGGTATATAAGTTTGTAAAAATAAAAGTTACATAAAATTACTGAAAGATGTAACTTCAAATAAAAACATCTTTCAAGTTGGATACTTTAAAGAATCAACACTTTTGAATAGAATGAAGAATATACTGATTTATTCCAAACAAAACGACTCTATTCTGATGTAATGTTTCATATATCCAATGAGCGCTAACAATGGGATATAACCCAAAGTCACTAGCTCATTGTGGGTCCTAGGTACCTCGTATCTCAGTGAATATAACCAACATAATATATGTTCTTCTCTACACGATCCACTAGTGGGGATTTTACCCATAACCTAGTAGTCCCCCAACATCATCATCATCATCATCATTATCATAGTTTATTTAGTATTTTCCTCATCAAACATGCTATGCAAAACAGTGTCTCAACCCTATGGGATCACTAGAATACTTACACACGTCCACCCTCCTATATACCTGAGCTTTACCTATTTTGCTCAAACAAGTTCTAAAAATTATGAAGTACAATTTTCACATGAAAATACCACATCCAAGCCACACAAACATCAAACAGACCACACGACTGTCACATGATCCCCTTTTTCATTCCAATTCATTTTGGAAATCATACTCACACCAAATCAACCAACACCGTGTTTTACCTCTCTTTCACACTTCAACAAATACTATTCACAATTTTATAAAACCATTCCAATATAGTGAACATAATGTATCTTCCCTTTCACATTAAATAGACCATTTTAAATTTACACTCCAACCAAAATAGTTTTTCAACAAAGTTTCACCTCTTACATAAATCAAAAAACAATTTAAATCTATGAAAAAACAAGTCCAAATAGTTTAACCATGTTTTGAACATAAAACCCTTAAAAACCCTATTTTGAGTCTAATGTAATTCAAATATAACAAAAAATACCATTCTACAACCTATATCCTTTTAATGAAATCATTTGAAAAATCATTGAACAACCCCACGTGATACAATATGAAATACATACGAAAAATATCATTTTTACAATGTTTCCAAATAAATATAATCCACATAACAAATAATACAAAATATAATTTTTTCACCACACACAATGAAAGTGAATTATGATAAAAATATAACTCATGAAAAAATAACTCATTAAATAATACTTACACATTAATCACCAACCATTTCTTCCAAAAACCCCAAACGGTTTTGTGAAACTACAATCACACCACCACCGCACCACAAGGGAGTGAGAAACAACATAAAACCCAAATATTTCACCAAATGAAATAATGTTATACCCTTGGTACGAGCCCTAGTAGCTGGACATTTTAGAACATCAAGAAAATATAGATGAACCCCAATGAAAAAAAACATTATGTTAATGGCAGAAGGAAGGAAGGAAACACACTTACATGATATGAATTCTATAAAACACCCCAAATACACTAGTAGTTGTATTTCCAAACAGTAAAAAATGAATGTGAGGATTAAATAATCCAGTGTAAGTCATGTGAGAACTAAAATGGAGGGAAAATAGTAACAATTGATGTAGTTATAAAAGAAAATTGTTACCTATTATAATCTAGATTATTTGAGATATCTAGTGAAGATTTCCCTAATTTGCGATGAATATGAGCTCCATAGAGGGGGGAAAGAGAAAGGGGGCGTTCCGTGGGTATGTGTCTTGGGTGAGAGTTAGAATCAGTAAAAAATGTTAAAAATTAGATGAGATATTATATGATTAAATTTTTTAAGACGGAAATAGGCTTATGGGCTGGTACAATACCTTAATAAAAACCCAAATCAATCATGATTATGGATTACTATGAGTTCCAAATGGATATGGTGGTTTTAATATACCATAATTTTCCAATTGGGAGGTTTAGTGGGTGTAATTGTTTTTAAAATTTAGAAGTTATAAAAACATTTTTTTAAAAACATTAAATGGGCTCATGTTTTGGGCCAAATCATGAAAACACGCCATTCCAAAAAAAACTACATGAGAACCCCAACAAAAAAATCATGAAAATAAATTAAATGAAAAGTACTTTTAAAAGAAATCATTTATGTGACATGAAAGAATGTATAACAAAGTAAAATCAACTTAGAGTAATGTATAAGAACTCAACAAGTTATAAATCGTCCCAAATCACTATAACCAAAGTTCCAAAATAGGGAAAACAACCCAAGGTCCAGAGGAACACAAATCATCAAGCCCAATGCTCAACTAATGGATCCACCTCTATGAGATCATTTCTGCTTTCTTAGACCTAGAAGAATAATTCCTACGCAAACTTGTATGAAAAAGTAAGGTCTAATCTAAAAATACAAGATTGTTATCATCACAGATTCCATAATAGATTCCAACAATTGATTAATAAAAAGAATACATTTAATTTTTAATGATAAATAGGTTTGAAATTTTGATTATTAATTAAACAAATCTTTCTATTCAATTAAAAATATGAAAATATAAATTAATAAATGTCTTTACAAAATGATAGAATATTTCTATCATAATGTCTTAAATAATAAAATATCATAAAGAAGTTTTTGAAATATCAGCAGGCTTGTAATGAAGTTAAAAATAATTGGAATACATTTGTATCTCAAATACAAATAAATATGTGAGAAACATGATCATCTCATAAAATGTTTGATATTATTAATCTACTATAGGATTCCACACTCACTATGTGAAATCAGAAAAAAAAAATGTATACTAACATCCTTATGACACTGGCCAAAGGAGACTCTTCACTAACCCATCCGGATGTGACCCTCTGCAAGAATGTTTTAAAATGTTGGCGTAGCGTAGAGTGTATCCAAATAAGTCACTAAATACCTAAGGAATTCAAGTGCACTTACATGATTGGTGATCTATTTCTAGACTGATTAAAAATATAATCAATACAATTATTACATCTCAAAAGTTAAAATTTCATTCCATTTAAAAACAAAAACATGTTTTATTCAAAAACATTTCTTTTTCACAAGATAAAACCATCAGGTTTATATCAAATCATTTTATGAAATTTTCACCAGTTTTGAATCCATTCAAAACCAATTCCATAAATAAACAATTTATTTCTCAAATTAAATTCAACAAGTTAATTGAAATCATTTCCATAAAATCCACAATTTAAAATAAACGATTTAAATCATCCAACTTCCATAAACACACCAAATTAACTATAATTGTGGGTTTTTCTAATGTTCCATGCCAAACCATTTAAAATTAATCAATTCACTGGAATAAAGTTTTTATCAATTTAATTGAAAGAAAATTTGAACAATTTAATTAAATAATCATTTGAAATATATCAATAAATACAAGGATAATAAATTTTTCTAATCAGTATAGAACCACCATCCTCATGGTCTCCAATTTCAGCAATAATGATAAACCACCCTATCAAGTTCAATACACCTCCTCACGACTCTATTATCATAAGAGTCGACTCACCTATGAACGATATTTTTCAAGGTTTCCAAGAACGAATATAGTTCTTTTATTTCAAAAGAAAATGAAATATCACATGCGATTATAGTTTCTCTCTTTTTTATAACTTCCGTAAACATTTAGGTCAATTCATGAAATAACAAGGAATATCCCCAAGAATTATTATAAACCACATTCAATAATTTATATCTGTCAATTAATTTTACATCATTAGTGGTATTTCACATAATTATTCTTTTTTATATTAAAAAGTATGTATGTATATATATAAATATATATATATATATATATATATATGTATATATCATTTGATAATGCCATTATAAATTAATAAGTCTTCACATTTATCTTGTGAAAAATTATTCAATAGTTGTCTTTTTGATAATTTCAAGCAATTATTCATTACAATCATTTAAATAATTATCTCTATAATTGAATGAAATTATGTTCGAATAATTTTTTTTGATTGTCATTTGATAATTTGAAGAAATTTCAATTTTTTTAATTTTATTTATACTTACCTTCCAATAATCAATCACCTTTACTCATTGATAAATCATCACAATTATCAGTTGTTAATTTGTAATAATTAATTTTTTGATAAAGAGAAATATTTATCTTTTGATAATTTAAAAACTCATCGTTTCAAAATATTTTTTAAGAATTATCCTTTAAAATTTCATTAAAAATTTACTTTGATAAGTAAATGAAAATATCATTCAAATATTATTAATAATTATATTTTGATAAAATTATTTAAAATGAACCATTTAAAATGTGAAAAATCAGATCAAGTAATTATTTTCTTAAATTAAAAAAAAATTATTAATCATCTACTCATTGAGATAAATTTAATGGTATTGATGGTGAGTCATTATAACCAATAAAAAAGAATTTATTGAATTTAATGATTTGGAAAATTACAATAAAAAAAAGAAATAAAAAAAATGTTCAATATAGAAGAAGAATAAACCAAGGAAGAAGGTGCTCCTCAGAGGAGGAAGTAAAATGGAAGAGGTTGTTTTAATGGATGAAACCAAACAGGAAACCAGTATTGGATCAACAGAGGTTCACCACTCACCCTAGGTGTCTCGGATCACATGGCTAAATTGGATCATCCCAATAGTTGGAGACACTCGACATTAAAACCCTCAACCATATATTAATCTTAATCTAACCAAAACCCTATTTAAAACACTCATTCTACATTAAATTAATAACATAGTCACTAATTTCACTCATTCAATGAGGTAGTGACTGAAACTGTATAAAATGGTTGAAAACTATGGTTCTAAAAACATAGACCAACCAACAATGGGGTTTGACGATAGTTGGAAGAAGTTGAAGCATTAACATACACAAATATATACATATATATATATATATAATTTAAAAAATAATTAGTTAATATAATAATTTAATAATAACAAATGTCCATTGCGAATGGATGTTATACTGTGTCTAGGGTAAAAACCCCAATCTGGACACCATGGTGCCCTCAAATTTCTCAAACGATAAACCTCTTGATAGATATTTATGATTTATTAATTAAAATTATTAAAAATTAATTAATTCATATAAAAATGGTGTTTGTTTCATGATAGACGTACAAATGCCAGATGCTAAAAACGTAATACCTTATTTAGGGTAAACCCATCATTAAAGACCCATTAGTGGTCTGATATTTCCCATACGACACACTGTTTGGAAGATATTTAGTTATTTTTAATAAATAATCATATAAATATTATTTAAAATTTTATCTCATGAGATAGGTATCCAAATTTGTAACACTTTCATATGTTATAATCCTCATATGGTAAACAACATACTTCGGACATAACAGTGGTATTAGATTTCTAATACGACACATCATTTTGGATTATTTCAAATATATTGAATAAAAAGTGTGTGTTTGATATATTATATTTAATATTTTTATTCAATCTTCATCGAGACAGTGCATGCATCATGATCATGCAACAACTCAGTGTCGAACCCCAAAAATATTCAATTTAATATTCCAAGATGTTAACTGGATGTTATAGTCATTAAGAAATTTATCATAAAATTGATGATAAATCATTTTTACACTGATGAAATTAATTATTTAACATACAAGGTTTTATGATTTCTTTAAAATAGTAACGGAATGTTACAACCTCCCAACCATAGGAACCTTTTGGCCCCAAAAAGCCTACGAAGATGCCTTCGCATAAAAAAGATGAGGCCTCTGCTCTCTCTTTATACAAAAGGGAACAATAATATCTATTTCATAATTTAGTGAAAACATATGAAGATTAATTAGATTAACGATACGGGTTATAAAATGTGCGAGATGCACCGGTATTAAGTAGAGAAGATACTAAAGATGAATCTATAGTAGAGGTTCTTCCTGAGACTCTTCCACTATGTGAAAAAGCTTATTTTTAGATGCATGTGGCTGGAACCCTTTTATACAAGAATAATTTTATTGGCCCATCATTTTAGGAGGAGGATATGATTATGTTGTACTCTCTGGAGAGGAAAAGTTCTGGTAGAAATTTTTTAAGTTCCCTAAATGTCTAAAAGAGCTACAATTCTTGGGTGGCTCAGTCCGAACCCTCTAGGAATTGCCATGTTTTCCACACAAATAGAAAATCAAAGATCTTACACCTGGAAATATAGGAGGTATGGAATGACTCATCCTTAGATATGTTTTTCTAGAATCATCACACATCTATTTTGCATTGAAAGTAACCAAAACTACCACTGGGAGAGAAAAAACTCCTGATGACTCTAACATTCCATCAAGGTCCATCTCTACCGTCATCTCACTATCTAATACATCTGCATATATAGGAATCATAAAAAATACCTGAGAATGAATATCTGATCAAATTACCATCATGAACCTCCAAGCCTTCATCCTCTCATTAGATACTATCTCGAAAGAAAACTACTCTAACTAAACAAAATGATTTGAATACTCAATCATTGTTCTGTCAGCCTGTTCAAGAATGAAAAAATCAAAAACCTTGGCTAACATCATTGTCTCTATGTGAAACTGGTATGTGTAAATTAATTTTCACTCATCACACTATAATCCCTCATGTTTCCGCACAACCGCCATTTTTTCCTAGCATCACAAACTCTATCCATCCAGCATAAAGGCGTCACACATCACCATGATCGCGTTCAGTATTTCCAAGAACACCACTAGACGTTCTATCCTTTTGAACCATTCCTCGGCATGTTGATGGTCAATGGAGCCTTTAAAGACTGCTGGATTCTGGCGAAGAAACTCTTGAGAATGATTTTGAAGGAATATCACCTATGTATTCACAGATATATCCTGAGCGGGAACCAGTGGTGGTTCTTGTCCCATAGCATGGACATTAGGAACGACCACCTCAAGTTGACTCTGATCCACAAAAGGATTCGCTTGTTGTGGTCCAGTAGTAACCCCTTCCTAGATATGATTCGCATGTCATCTCATATGCATGATGCTACACAACATTAACAGATAAATAAATACATTTTAACAACACTCATACTGAGCAATAGGGAAAACTATTCTCAATAGAAAAAAAATTGGATTCCCCTTTAACCAAATCAAATAAAGGGAAATGGTGTGAAATAATACATAAGAAGACATTCCCTAACAACCCATCGCGACTAGAGGATCATTGTAGTGAGAGCTAGACAAGAACACAATCAAAACTACCTCTTAATTCCCAATAAGATTTCACAAACACATACTATCTTCAAGAAAAAGGCTCATCCTCCATTTGATACCATTTTGTCACAAACTAGCCTAGGTACAATGGTAACACAATAATCGAGCCAGCCCTAACATATCCAGATGGACATTCCCAATCCCCAAAGGTCTGTGACTGTCACCTGGCATCACACAACGTGTATGTTGGAATGTTTTTCCCACCAACAATGCAGAAAAAATTAAAATAAACATTATGAATAACAAAAGAAACTCCACTTGGAGTAATTTAATAGAACTCAAGAAGGAATAAACCATCCAAAATAACTACACTCAATGCACCAAAATAGGTAAAACAACACATTATCTTGAGGAAAAAAACTCACCAAGACCAACACTCAACAGATGGATCCACCTCCATGAGATCACTTCCCCTTACTCAGATGTGGAAGGAAAAATTTTACAAACTCTCGAAGGAAAAAGTAATGTGTGAGCTAAAAATCCCAGTAGGGTCTCACTAAAGATTGCCTATTAGAAGAAAAAAACTGGTTAATCATAGCAATTAACACAATTTGTAAGGATAAAAAGGTTCTAAACTTAATATAAAAAGTAAACAAATCATGCTATACTGTTCAAATGATGGGAAAATACATTAATAAAAGACTTTTCAAAATTAGGGAATATTTCTAAAACATTGTCATATATAAAAAAGTTATATAAAACAGGTTATGAAAAATTGGTCGGCATGTAAAGTAGTTTAATATAATTGGAACTCTTTTATATCTCAAATATAAATAAACATGTGGAAAACATGGTAATATTCAAAAAGGTATGATAGTATTAACCGACAATAGTATTTCTCCCACTCTATTTGAACTCAGCAAAATGTGTATACACACGTCCCTATGGCACTAGCCAATGGAGATTTATTATAAACCAGTCAGGGATGTGACCCGCCAAAAGTATGTTTTAGAATATTTTCGTAACGTAGAGTGTATCCAAAAAATTAACTAACTACCTAAGGATTTCATGCACTCTTACATGATGGCTGAACTATTTTCAAAATTCATAAAAATAGTATCAATCTCATTCATCCATTTTAAAAGTTCAAATTTCTTTTCATTTAAAAATCAAAACATGTTTTATTCAGAAACATGATTTTATCACAAGACAAAACCACTGGGTTTATATCAAATCAATTGAATCCATTTTCACCCATTTTAAATCCATTCAAAACCAATTCTATCATTAGATAATTTTTTTCAATAATTAAATTCAACAGTTTAGATGGAATCTTTTCCATCAATTCCAACATTTAAATTAGTCAATTTAAACTAGACGATTTCTGTAAACACACCCAATTCAGTGGAATTAGGGATTTTCCAAATATCCATGCCCAAACCATTTCAAATATCTCGATTCTCTGGAATTGAGTTTTTATCAATGTAATTGAATTAAAATTTGAGAATTTAATTTAAATCAACAATTAAAATAAATCAACTAATACAAGGATAATCACTTTGGCTAATCAGAATAGAACCACATACCTTAAGGTTGTCAATTCCAGTGAAAATGATCAACAAACATCTGTGTTTTAATACACCTCCTCATGACCCTATTATCCTATGAATTGACATAAATATGATCAAATTTTTTCAAGGGTTCCTAGAACAAATATACTTCTTTTATTTCTAAAAAAAGGAAATATCACATGAAATTATAGTTTTTCTCTTCAAAGGAATTCTAAAATCATTTACCTAAATTCATGTAATTACAAAATTTATCCCCATGAATAATTAAAAACCACATTCAATAATTTATATCCATCAATTAATTTGAGAACATAATTTGTATTTTACATAATTATTGTTTTTTATATTAAAAAAGTATGTTTGTATGTATATATATATATATCAAATTATTCTATGATAATGAAATAATAATTTATTAAGTCTTTTAATTTATTGGGTGATAAATTATTCAATAACTATATTTTTTATATCTTCAAGCAATTTTCATATACAATCATATTAATAATTATCTCAATAATTGAATGAAATAATGTTTGGATAATTCAATGTGATTATATTTTTTAGATTTTGATGAAATTTCCATTTGATGATTTTTATTTATAACTTCCATACAATAATCAAGAACATTTATTCATAGATAATTCATTGTAATTGTCATCAGATAATTCGTAACAATAATTTTTTTGAAATATTTTTTTTATTTGGATAATTTAATAACTCATTGTTTTATAAACTATTTAAGAAATATCATTTATAATTTCATTAAAATTATTCTTTGATTTGTTATTGAAATTATCATTCGATGATTTTACACAGTTATCTTTTGATAATTTCTTTAAAAAATATTCAATTAAATTATGAATATTGGATCGAGGAATACCTTGCATACATTAAAACAAAAATATTATTAAGATTCTACTCATAGAGATAGAGTTAATGGTACCGAGGACACGTAATTCGGACCATTAATGAAGATGTTATTAAATTTATAAGATTTGTAAAATTATTTAAAAAAATACATAAATTAAATATATAAAATAAAAAAATAGAAGAAGAATGAACATGGGTAGAAGGCCCTACACACAGGAGGAAGAAAAACAGAGGAGGTTGCTATGATGGATGAAACTGGACAAGAGACCAGTATTGAATCAATGGGGGATCTCCAATCACACAAGTTGTCTCCGATCACTTTGCTCAATCAGATCAACCCAATGGTTGGAGTATCTTGACTTTAAAACCCTCAATAACATATAGGTCCAAATCAATCAAAACCCCGATTTTAGAAACCCATTCTATAAAAAACTAATAACATATTCATTTATTTCACTCATTAAATGTGATGGTGATAGAAACTGTAGAAAATAGTTGAATAATGAAGGTTATAAAAACATGGATCAGCCAACAATGGTGTTTAGAAATGGTTTGAAGAAGATGAAGCGTTAATATATAAATATATACGAATATACAAATTTATATATTTACATATATATATTAAAATTAAAATTAATTATTTAATAAAAAAATAAATAACATCAAATTTTTGTTGTGAATAAATGTTATACCCTATATAGGGTAAACACCTTTTTCTAGAAACAATAGTGGTCTTGAATATCTCAAATGACGAACCGTATGAGAGATATTAATGATTTATTAATTAAAAATTGGAACAATTAATAAAATAAAATAAAAATGGTTATTTTTAAAAGAGTGGCATCCAATCACCTGAGAATAATGAATGTTATACCTCATATAAGGTAAAAAACTCATTTTGGACCCAGCGGTTGTCTCATATTTCTCATACGACACACTGTTTTGGATATATTTAAGTTTTTTCAATAAATATTTTATCTAAAATGTTTTAATATATTAATATCATGAGAGAGGCATCAAAATTTCTATCACCTTCGAATATTTTAAATCCTCTAGGGTAAAAACAATAATTCAGACATAAAATTGATCTCGTATTTCACATATGATGTACCATTTTGGAGTTATTCAATTATATTGAATAAAAAGAATTATTCCAATATATTATTTTTCGTTTTTTTATTAATTCTTCATCGACGCTTTTTGGGCCTCAGAATCCTGCACCAACTTAGTGTGGAACACCAAAAATATTCAATTGAATATTCTATGATGATAACTTGTGGTTAAGGACTTTAACACATTTATCAGAAATTCATTGATAAATAATTTTTTCCCACATAAGAAATTAATAATTTAATACAAAAGGTATTGTAAATACACAAAAACAGTAATAGGATGTTACAAAAATATAATACCCCATAATGATAAACTATTAAATGCTTAAATGATATGACTCAGGTCGACAAGGTGCATCTTCATTTTCGAGAGCCTACATCACTGGAAATCCATAGTTAAGTGTTCTTATCCTAGATTAGTGACCATGATGAATTCACATATGGGAAGTTTTCCAAGGTCTGTGTGGGTGAGGAAAAATCACACTAAAAAGGAGATGTGTTGGCTAATGGGGATAGTCGTTAGTTAGATGACATGTTCAGGAATGTGGGTGGTACTCGGGGTGAGGACTATGTTCTTGTGGGGAAACTAGGGGTACCAAGCGGTCTAGGACCCAATGACCATGTTAAGAAGGGGTGTTTATGCTTTCAGTGGGGCCACTTTTTTACATTTGGTAACAAATGAGGAACCCAACCTTATGTTTGATGCTCTTTCTAAGTTGAGATGTAGGGACAACAATGAGGACATTCTACTCTAAATAGGAGGGATGAATATAAAACCCCATAATGATAAAGGATTAAATGTCTAAATGACATTACTCATGTCAATAGGTTTTACCTTCCTATTCAAGATCCTATTAGAATATAACTCCATAGTTAATCTTGATTGACCAGATATAGTCATCAGGATGGGTGACATTTTGGGATGTTTACTAGAGTGTGTGTGAGTGAGGAAAATGCACACTGGAAAGTAAATGTGTAGGCCTTTGGGGATAGTCATTAGTTACATGACCCGTTCGGGCCATGGGAAGGCCCCAATGTGGGGACCACGTGTCTGTGTGGCTGCTAGTGGTACCTGGTGGGGCAAGAACTTATGACGTTATTAAGGCGAGGTATCAGTGCTGTCTTCAAGTCCCAGTTGTTACAAAGATATATTCTCACCATAAACTAATTCATTATCATTATCTTGGTCATTATCTTCTCCAAAAAAAATTCTATAAAATCATACTTTTAATTGGAAGTTTCAAAATCATTTTAATTATAATTGTTTTTAAGGAAAATAAAATTTATGGATTATTTAATAACTAATGTTTTATAATTGGAATCTTTATTATATTTTCAAGATTGGAAATATGAAAATAACACCCCATCATATTATTTAGAGAAATTTTTCTCTAAATTATATTTTTGTATTTAAGATAAAAATAGTACACCCAAAGAAACTAAAATAACCAACTTTACGTATAAACACTTTGAAAAGTATATAAGGGGTCTTATATAGAGATGTTTTAATTGAAACACATTTAAAAATTGAGAAATATATATTTATATCTTATTCACAAAATTAATTAGGTACACTAAATTCTAATATCATAGACTATGTCATATCTTGAGTAGATATTTTCTTTCTTTCTACGACACCATTTTCATGTGGTGTCCTAGGGGATGAGTAAAATCGCCTATATCAATTTGATTAATTTTTTTTATCAAATTATAAAGTCATAAATACAACAAATTTATTACATTTAATAGAGATAATTTAATAATTTTTTATAATTTTAATACACTTACAGAATGAAAAAATATTTATATAATGTTTGATTTTTATTCATTGAGAAATAAATACATTATAATATACTATAATAATCTACAATAAAATAATAATAACATTTTGCATCAAAACAATCGGGTTTTATTTGGTTAAAAAAGCTGATTTTCAATAATTCTTAACATTTAGTAGTAATAAAATCATTTATAGGTTTAAATAATTCTTTATGATGTTTACATTTTAAGAAGGAATCCCACATAAAGTATATACTTGCATGATACATGGGAATTATAATAATCTATTCATTATTTGATAGTTTTTGAAGAAATTATAAATTTTAATAACCAATCATCTTATTCCATATAATTTCATCACCTTTTATAACATTTATAAAATAATAATTTTTTGGTTAGATCAAAAAAATCAATAGTATACACATTTTCATTTATATTAGAAAAAAAAATATCTTTCTCGGAGTAGATAATTTATAATTTTAAAATATAGCATTTAATCCATTATCACATAAAAATGATATTATTTTAATATTATTGGTTAGACAATGAACATATAATAATTCTTACATAATAATTTATATAGAAAAACAAACTTCACCAATACCAACTATCATACATTTACTTTTGTCTCCAAATGTGAAATGGGAACAGTCACATTAATTAAATGATAGTAATTATGAACTATTGCATGAAATATTCTTGGAGTAGCCACATTCCATGTACCATAAGACAAAGACACTTCAAAAAGGGATTTCATGAAATTAAACAATCAAACAGCTTGTTTTGTTTCCTCTGGCAACTTTGTCCCAATTTGATTTAATTAGATCATTAGGCACCCAAAACGATCTAAGGAATATTTTAGTTAGATATTTATATTGTAAATCATTAGTGACAAAAACAATATTATTATCAAATGATATGTTAAATCTATGTTTACACTCATTATCATAATTTCCCTTCATTCTATATTTAAAATTTGATACACTGGAAATGCCTCCTTTTGATCTTTTAACAACGTCATTCTTTTTTAAACATGTACTTCTACTGTTTTATCCAAAAAAATCTTATTAGTGATCTTATTCATTGAATAAATCAACTAATAATTATTTAAACTATTAGAAATTTAGGTAATCCACTTTATGATGAACAGCATCATCTTTGAAATAAATATTCTACTTTTGAATATTTTATAAAAATGTAATGAATTTTTCATTGGTTCTAGATGTTGTGTTTGTTAATTTTCTTTAGTTTCACTATTATATTTATTACATTCATTTTATACATTGGTCATATCAACTAAAACTAAATTAAATTTCGTTATTAGTATTTATAATTTAATAACCTAATTTTTTTTACTATTTCACTTTCACCTTTTTGTTTTAGTAATTTATAGTTCTAATCATATTTAGTTTTATCATTCTAGAAGAACATATTTTCATATAATTGTGTACCCTTTTCATTTTATCATTTAATTTAATAAAAATATTTTTCATTATTTAATGTCAGAATAATTTTCAATTATTATTACTGCATTATTCATAAATTATTCGGTTTCATTAAGTAATTCCTTAACGTTGGAACATATAGAATCTGAATCCGACCACAGATCAAAATAAATTTCAGTTTCATTTTCAAGTAAATAACTATGATAAATATTTTCCGTATTTACTAATTGAGTAAAGAGGGAATAATTTACTTCATAATGAATACCCATAAGTCCAAGGTTACTTTTCACATGTTCACTTCCAGAATCACCACTTGAGTGATAACTATCTAGGAATTCCCAACTACCCTAAAATATTTTTTCCCTTTATCATTTCTCTTTGACTTTATTTGGATATTTTAGTTTATGATAGTCATTAAAAATGAGACCTTTCTTCATTTACACATAAAAGGAAAATTATAAAACATCATTGTTTTTATGTACTATATTTATTATTGTCTTTTTTGGAATTCTACTTGAAAACCATCTTCCAAGAGTTGGTTTTTAACAAACATGAAAATCAGTTTTCTGATGTGATCCAAATCCTTATCAAAGTACTAGAACTCCTATTTATTGGAATTAGAGATATCAATTACATAGTATTCAACTGAAATAACTTCTATTTTTAATTATCCTCATCAAAAATATCTTTAATCTCTAACTCAGACAATAATAGAGTGCCTATTTGTTGATTTAATGTATTCCAATTCACATTCGTACTCTCATTAATGGACACATTGTTTTCATGATATATTTTTAAAGATACACAATACACATTCTGCTTGAGTTGTGTTGTCCATGAATACTCCGTGATCACTCATACCATTTGTTATACTGGTAAACCGATGGAACAACTAGTTCAAAATTTTTTTATCTCCCATCTTGATGTCCTGGTATTCTATTTAGATCATTCCAATCCTAATTCATTTTGTATTTTTAGTCTTATAATTAGTCACTTGATGTAGCCTTTATATATAAAAGGTAGACTCATGAGATAATAAATTTATATAGACACTTTAGCATGTTGTATAGTTTAAAATATTTTTAAATTATAATTCAGAAACATATTTTATAATTTAATTACCAACCAGTGTCACGACATCCTCTTTGCGTAGCTTATTTAGATTATCCATCATAGTATAGTGATCCACACATAGTCATTTCATTATGCATTCCATTATCTCATTCCATTATCCATATTTAGTCTATAAATGAATGAGGGATTTTATTAGATCAATCCATCAATAGATTTGAAACATTCCTTCTTAAGATAAAAAAATTCTTTTTATTCCTTAAAATGTTATGTCTATGATACATAGTTAAAAAAGAGTTACAAAATAAATATAAATAATTAGAGAATCAAAATATCCTTGAAGTATGTTCCTACACATTGATACAAATTAGTAGATCCCTTGTTATTTCCACTAAGACTATAGGGGGAGAATATTTATTTAAAATTTTAATGGATAAAAATTAAATATTTTAAAAAATATTTTTTATAGCGACTGAAGTATTCTCAAAAATATATGTAGTGGAAATAAAGAAATAACACAATGATTTATTATGGTTTGGATCACAAACATCCATGTAAAATCTCCAATAATATTTTTTCCTTGTGGAAATTTTCACCCACTATGAAACTCACATTTAATGGTGATATATCCTTACTACAGTCCCTTCCTTTTACAAGAACCAGAAATCACAACCCATTATTTTATAGGAGACTAATGTAGTCCTTTTATGTGAAAATTGATTGGGAGTTATAAATCTTATTTCATTTTTTAATGGTGGAATGATATGAGAATATAATACTATATTTTTATAGATAAATGCATAAAATATACATGAATAAATATAGGAATAAGAAAAAAATACATTAATAAAAAATAATACAAGAAAATTAGAAGATGATCATAAATTTCAATGATGTTATGTCGTGATGATAATTGATTACATATAAACAATATATGATGAAGATAATGTCCTTATATGATCATATTCAAAGTAAAGAAGTCAAATAAGTTCATAGGCAATTTAGAGCAACAAGAATCTTGATGTTGTATCATAATTTTTCTATCAAATGATCAGCACGAGTGTTTACTGTTCCTATGAAATATATCCCAGCTCATGAAATAAATGATTCTCTTGGGGTGTGTCCATATCCATTATCTACATGGTCCTTGATAGAGAATTATAATGAAATAATATGACTATTATATATTTTTATTAATGTCACATTTAATAACATAATTACAATTAGGATTTATATTTAATAATGAAATATTAATCTAATATAATTAAAATTTTAAGTAAATAAATTAAAAAAAATAATAAATTATATGAAAATTTAAACATAAATATTTTATTATATAATATAAAGATCGAAAAATGCTTTAATAACATAGCATAACATGACTTTTAGGCTACAAAAATAGGTTTATATAAAATAATAATATAATTTTTTTGTATACAGTTCCATAAAAATTTCAACATAATATAATGAAATAATTAATTGATTAACTATTTGAATAATAGAAATTAAAATAATAAATAAACATTTTATATTTTTTTAACAAATGGTTGATTAAAAATGATTGTTGTAGATTAACATACAATTGATGTCTAACTATTGAAAAATAGAGTGTGGTGGAGGAGAATACCAACCACTGTAAAAATTGGAACGATGTATAATTTATTTTACAACTAAATATAAAGAGTTGTGGCGGACTAACGTTCGAGAAATATAGATGATTCTATCATTGTACTTTCAAACAAAAAATAACAAAATCTAACAAAAATCAAACAATTTCAAGGACAATGAGAAACCAAATCCTTCATGAGAAGCAAGAAAAAGTTTCTAATATTTGATATCCAGTGGTGGTAGATGACTAAAGATAGATAAGTTATGATAGTGGAAAATGTTACACCAGAACCCACTGAATGAAGATGCTGGAACAAAATTAATACATCTGAGAATATGAAGAATTAAACCTAAAACATACTACCATGATCATTTTGATGGTTCCCCCATAAAATATACAATGGTCTGAAACTAAAAACACACCCATTTAAAAATATTCTGATAAAAATTAAAAAATACATCAAACTGTATGTAAATTCTACTACACCCATAAAAAATCGATGTAATAGAAAAAACATTAAGGGCTACAACAAAGCCATTCTGATGCAGTTTGTAGGAAATACTGTTGGAAATCCAATGATTGAAAAATATTGATGATATTGTTGGATTATATTATTATAAAAATAGATGTTCTACCATTGTGGATTTTCAATGGTAGAAAAACCAAAATACTAATGATGAAAAAGAACAAATAAAAAAATAACTACTGGTCGAAAAAATGATCTACTGTTGATGATTTATAGTGGGAACTAAAATTATCAATTGATGAAATGTAATGGTGGATAGAAATGACCCTCAATTGTTGTGTAACATTAGATAAAAATGATCCATAATTTATGTGTAGTGGTGTATAAACATGATCCACCATTGAAATTTAACAGTAGATAAAAAATGATCCACCATTGATGTGTAATTCCTTCACCATTTCATAAACCTCTAGATAAGGCTCCATGTCAGTGAAGAAATCTATGTTAAGGTGAGAATTGGGATGCTTAAAGAAGTAGTAAAACTACTATATTATTGATAGAATATTCTTAGAGAGTTGCAGATTCAAAACAAGAAAAATCATAATGATTAAGGAAAATTGGTTATATTCATCAAGATTTCTATAATATTCTCCAATGAACTGGATAATCAATGTGCGTCCAAGTAAAGTTATATGTATAATTGAAATGATGAAGCTTGGATGTTCAAATTATAATGTGATAGATTGAACAGTATATAGTTGATTGATCCTATTTTCGATGATCTATCTAAGGTTTTATAAAATAATGAACAGTAAAAAAGGATTTACAAATCAGTTTATAGAAATGGAGGATGATCGACATATCATTATAGTGGTGCTGATCCATAATTCAAGCTGGCTATTAGGGATCAACATCAGTTTACAAATTTCACACACACAGACCTATGAACAAACATTCTACCTATCCCAACCCATACACCAAGTGAGGTTTCTATATAGGCCATAAGAAATGGCCCACACACAAATACTGTGTTCTATGGAATCCCAGATCTATAGCCTCCTTGTGGGCTACATGTGGCTGGCCTTCCCATAGGGTAGACCCAATGGGTCCCCTATCAGGTTGATCACTAGCCTAAGTGTCTTACAAGGATCTACAAAAAAACTTCTGAACAAAAAAATTTATTCATATGTAAATAGAAATTTTGTAGCATGAAGTACTAATTTAAGCCATTTTCATAAAAATTATTAAAACATGTAATAAAAAATTAATCTTTTAAATAGAAATTATTTTTAATATATGCGATGTGACAGTAAATTATCAAAACTGATATGATTGTTAATGTATTAAATCTGTTTTAAATACTAACAATTTACACTTATTATGGATGGGTATGATGAAGGATCAAAAGTATATATATTATATTTATAAAGTAATTATACCTCAACATTCATTATATCATATATATATATTTTACTTTTCATTCTATATAAAATACGATAATGTGTCTCGTCTGTAAGGTTTACTACTACCTCATAAAGCAATGTGATATAATTTTCAACAAAACATTTAGTGGATGATAATGATAATAAATGTAAGGAGTGTATGTTATATATAAGAAAAAATTATTATATTTGTGGACTATTATTCATTCTAAAAATATAATATCTTATTCCACTTCTTACATTTTCACTCACTATAAAATGATAACATTGTTCATGTTTATATGGATTATCGCCTTCACGAGGAAATGTGACTATTTATTTTTATAACCACACTACATGGATGACATGCATAAGTATATTTAAATGAATTATTTATTATTTTTGATATTATGATTATTATAAAAATATAAAATATTAATTACCTTGTGTCTATATGGACCTTTGTAAAACTGATATATTACTCAAGCGTTTTTATGGCCTACAATCCCTATGATCATAACATACTTTTTGTCTCTAAACCATATATCATTATTGGTATTAAAAGTATTATTTATTATTAAATATGAAACAAATTTGCGGATTATTACTATGTATATGAATTCTGTATGGTCAATTTAAGGGGGGAAAATAAAAAATAAAAACATATGTAAAAATCATTTTTTAATTGAAATTTGATATATTAGGGAATTGTTTATAAATAGGTAATAAATGGACATAAGTAAATTATATATTGTATAATATATAAAATTATGTTAATATAATATAATTATTACAAACTACGTTTTATTATATGTGAGGTTCCTACATGTATGAAGGAAGTAAATACTTATGGTAATAGATTTTCATCTAACTTTTTTCTTCTGTGAGACACACCCCATTTTAACAACTATTTTCTTGTATATAAATCTGTGTTATGTATTTTATAATACATATAAAGAAAAATTTGGGTATTTAAAAAACTGTTTACTATCTCTCTATCTTAGAGTTTATAGTTTTATAGTTACTATTGAAATAATGGATTTTTTACAATTTTATTATTTGGGAAATACATTATCTTCTGAACCTTTGATAGTATATAAAGTTATTATACAACCTATTTGTTATGATATATTGTGAATATCCATTTTTATGTATATTATATGTTTGATTTAATAATATTCAATTATGGGTATTATAAATCAATGTTACCAAATTGAAAAAATATTTTATGTTGTAATCTCATAGTTAATCAAGATTTTTCATGACTATATTTAAAATAATTAAATCATGGGATAAATCTATCAAGAAATTCATGAAATTTATTATCCACGGGTTATCAAATTTGAATAAATGTTTGTTTTTTGGAGTAGAGTACTAAAGAGATGTGTGAATTTATTATAAATTTTTTTGTTAAAAACTGTTATTTATTATACCCCCATAATTTAAAATTTCATTTTTCAGTTATCTATTAGTGAATTTATAAGAACGTGACTGTTCGATTAATTTCTAAAAAGAGTGATTAGTTCACAGCCATATCAATTTTATAATTAATAAAACTTTTTAAACAAACCTAATAAGTCAATACTGTTATATACACTTACTAAGAATAACTATTAGATTTCAATTTAGTTTTATGAAATATGTGATAAAACATATTAAAAATAAAAGGTAAAACATAATAGAAATATAAAAAGAGGTTTAGTATCAAGAAGATACTTAATCCTCCCACATGGTGACCACCTTCAACCAAGAATTTTAAATTAATAAATTGTTTTAACCTCACCCCCGATCGGGGTTCGCAATAGGACATAGGTTGTCCAGGTCACAAGAACCCTAACATTGCTCTTCATGGGTACAAACATCCAGGTCACACAAGGACCCCTTTCACACTTATCCCTAGTAGTTACAGGTGTACGAAACATTGATTTGAAGTATATCTTGTATCGTTCAGTTTGATATAAGAGATAGTGTGGGCTTAACAGACAGATACCCACACTGCTTAAAAGTTTGTAAAAATGCAACAAGTGAGAAAATTTTTTTGAGAAAGGATTTAAAAGGATTTGTGTGTCTTGATATACTGCTATTGACTCATCAGATATAGTAGAGAGAAAGTTTGATTTCTCTTCTAAAAGTTGAAAAAGAATATTGTCATATTCTGGCTTCTTTGTACATGTATGGTTTCATAGGTATATTTTTTCCTTCATTGATTTGAAGAATTAGTTTCTCATTTTGAATTCCAGCACGGTTGAGATTACCTTGTGTGTTGTTATTTTTTTTGAGTTTCCAATGATTGAAGGAGAGTTTTAGATGATAGTATGTCTCTCTCTCATTCACATGAATTCACCACTCCTCACTTCTCTATATATTCTATCTTTATAAAAGATTCTTATTTTTTGAGGCTCGACAAAGAGCATGTTCATTCCACGTGAATAGGTTCATCGTACATCGTATTGTCTGCTAAAATTACGAAAAAAGGGTACAAAATATGTCAGGATCATTAAATGAAAAAAATATGATCATTAGAAATAATATTAGTAAATTATGATTTAAAATATCTATCGGTGACTCGTCTATAAAGGTATCCTTCTATCGGTGTCTCCTTTTGTTGTTGAATCAACCCATTGGTATGTCATTCTATCGGCCTTTCCATTCGCAGGTGACTCATTACAACATTGAATAGTTTCAATATTGAGACCTTCCTTATTTCAGTGAGATAGTTGATCTTAAAATGACTCCTTTCAACTGATGGTGAGTCCTTGTGTTGGTAGAACCATGCAATGGTAGGTCACTTTGACTGATGGTTGGTTGCCGGCATCAGTGAATTATATGCGATGGTGAGTCGTCTGCGTCAGTGAGTCATATGAAACACTGATTCACCTATCTATTGGCAAGCCGTCAGTATATTGGTGTCAGTGACTCGTACATAGATAATTTTAAATGTTTTTTTTTAATGTTTATCAAAGTTAGATAGTGTTAATACCCATAAGTACACATATATTATCAGTTATAATCTTTTTTAGGGATAAACACACATAAATGCTTTTATGAGTGAAATGATTTGATATACAAGAAAATATTAGCACATAATTTAGGATCTGACATGAGGAAAGATATTTGTTAATATATGACAATATTTGGGATAATTTAAAACATTATAGTTAGATATAGTGGCCGATAATATCTATGGGCAAACAATATTCCTTTTTTTGAAGTGCACAGAGCATGGAATTATTATGTACCAAGATAGAATGAATAAATATGTTATTCATAATTCCTTATTAATGTTTTTGTAATGTTCTAACTCATATGGGATTAGAAAAAAAGTGTGAGCTGAACAGACTAAAAATAGAAAATTAGATGTAGTGAAATGCCATTCATAAGAAAATTATACTGAATTACCAAAAGTACAAGCAATCATCTCTATTAAAAAGAATTACTCCACCCTAATGTATGGGGTGAAGGGGTTCTTTCCCCTTATCAGAAGGTTAAATTGATGGTCTAGAAAATGGGCGAGGCTAAGAAGGAGGAGGTTCTGAATGGATTTTTAGTGACGGTAGGGGCACTCCTTTAGGAACTGTAAAATATAGGGCATGTCTTTTTTGAAAAATAAGACGAGGCTGAAAAGTTTCAACAATGATGGGTCTAATCTGATATAAATCCTAAGAAACAGAAATCAGATCTTGATAATCCACAAAACTATTAGGGACAAGTGGTGCAGCAGCATGCACCATGACGAATTCACATTGGACATGGATATATGGTTTTAATATCTTGATTAACTCTTCAATAATTTTACCACCATATTTCATTTCCATTTCAAAATCATCTTTGTTTTCTATGAACATGTCTAAAAAAGGAGTGAAATCTCTATGATTCTTAATCGAATATTTAGAAAAAAAATTTACTGGAGGAATTGTGGTATTTATAGCTAAATACATAAAGAGACTGCTCATTTGATGCTTTGAAATGAGATTGGAGAAAAACTCACTAAACTTTTTTTTGATCTCATCCTGAGCCTATGAATCCATCCTTCTATAATAACTCAAATTTTCATGCACCATATCTAAATTTTCCCAAACCATTGAAACATAGGAAATTAAGGCATTCAACTCTTCATTCTAAACTAAACTGACAGTAGAAATATCAATAGATTGTGAAGGCTCAATATATGGAGCAGAGGTTGAATCAATAGCAGCGGTGGAAATTTCATTAACTTATTTTCTCATTTTGGAATATTCATGTTTTTTAAAATCAGAAATATGATCTTTGGAATATTCATGTTTTTTCTCCTTCCCGTGTTTTGAGTATATGACTACAATGGAGAAAGTCATGAAAGGAATTGAAGATCATATTTCTCATTTTGAAAGTCATGAATATTCCCATGTTTTGTGTTCTTTTCCATAATTTCATCAATTGTGGTAATCATATTGGGATAAGTTTATTTTATAACTATCTAGGATACTAAAATTTCATATCTTGAGATGCACTTATTGAGGCAGGAGTAGAACTAGAAGTTTCAATTTTCCATACACTTTCATCCACAGACCAGATTACTTTCAAATTGTCATTCAGTTCACTTTTCTCTCTCCTTGCTTAATCAATCTCATATACCATATAAGGTTATACTGAGTGTATTAATTATTAACATATGTCTTGCATAAATTTTTTAAAATTGGCCTTAGTGAAATGGTCACTAGAAGAGATCTTAGCCACTGGTTACCTTACAGAAAGTAAAAAAAGACATCATCCTTTGGATCATCATAATCTAATCCCAGTGCCAGATACCCATGATTCCTCTCCCATTCAACCATTATATTTGAATCCAAATGTGTAACAGTGTCAAGAAATACTCTTCCAAGTTTATGATATTCATTAGCATGAGCTACTCTTTCTTGAGGCACCCCCAGTGTTAGTCTTATTGGTAGTTTTCTCTCCCTTAGATAATGCCTCTTCCTTGGATCCTACTGCTTATGTAGTGTACTTTTTCTAGTATATACAGCTTCTGAAACTGGCTCTTTTGGAGAAACACATTCATCTTGATTACACCCTCAACAGATACACCGGTGTTAGATTCAACAATCTCCATACTAACAGCATCTGGATTCCCATATAGATTATCAGATTCACTATCACTGCAACTTTCATTAGATTATTTATTATCACCATTTTCATCATTTTCATTGCCATTTTCATCATCAGAATTATCATAATTTTCTTCCCCACATGATTATTAACTACACTCCCCAATACCAGCTTTATATTATTTATCTTCCTATTCACTAAATTCAATAACATATTATACACTTCCTTCCACTTCTATCTCTTCACTTCCAATGGATTGGAGAACATGTTCCTGAGAATGAAAGTCCAATGGTGGACTTGGAGGTCCAATAGAAACAATTTTTCTTGGTCCAGTTTTGTCTGGTTCATTTCTATCAACAATTGGTGATCCCTAATCTCTGACTGGATGAACAGGCTCCTTCTCCTAATCCGAAGAATAGATTACATGATCATTTGGAACGAGACTTGGATCCACTAGATTCCATGGTCTATCAGGATGATCTATAGGGTTGAACATTTTATATAGTCTATATTAATCACTATTCTATTCCTTCTTCAATGGGTTCCCGTTAATTTTAATTCTCGTACAGATGTCAGAACTTTAAAAGATTCCACTACATTCAGTAACTACTACATCATCAACATCACTTACATAACAGTTCTCTTTTAGCATTGCTGAAATATTTCTATAGTAGAACAAATATTTTTACATAAAACTAGGTTTTATCATATAACATATTCTCACAATCAAATATCTACACATATTGCATTTGAATAATTTATATATAAAATAAACCAAGTATACATCCTAATATTTGTGAAGAAGCCAAGTCCCCTTTCATGGGACATGTCTGGTTCTAAATAAACATAAATACAATTCTGAACCTTCCATTTATCTCTGATAAAATTGGGATCCTATCTTCCAAATTTTTGCTTATCTCTTTCTAAGCTATCTCATAATAAAATAATTCACTTTTGGGTGGATAAGTACTTTGATAATCATCAAATATTCCTTCATGAGGAACATTAAGACATTCATCCCAGCGTTATGAAGATAAGGAGAGTCTCTTAACTTTTACTATTAAATTAACCCAGGCTACAACACATACTTCCAACATAAGATCCATAATTATGTAAAATTATTGTACTAGATTCGAGTAGAACACTATGTCATTTTTTGTGAACCAATAAATCCATCCTTGATCTTGCAGCACCTTTAATCACAATGAATTTCTCTCAAAGTTACATTCTTCCATTAATTATTTCATAGAGGTTACAACATGGTTTGCCAATCCTGGATTTACAGTAGCTGATGACTTGCTCTATTCACATTTCTCTTTATTAAAATCACGATACTCACCATCTTCATGATATCTCTTCACACATTCCATTCCAATTAGTTCAGTCCGGAGGATAGAAGGTGAATGGTCAAGGGTAAAGAGAGGGAGTGGCGACAAAGAGAGTGTATCGGTAAAGGTGTTGAGTGGATTGATAAAAATTTATATCTTTTGGGATTTTGAAATTATGAAATCAAGAAAACATAAAATAGGTTCAAAAAAATTAATGAGACTCTTTTATTGTGATATGAACATAAAACGTATAGAAACAAAGAGTCCTCAGTGTCATCAAAAAATAATTTTCATAACAGTAATTATGTTGGCATGACTGAGAATCGGTGTAGGCATGAAAAATTATTCATAACACTAACGGTGTCGTCATGAAAAAGCATCAGTGATGGGATAAAAACTGTGTCAGCCTCAGCATTAAAACTATGTCTTTGTCGGCATGAAAACTATGTTGGTTTCTAAATGAAAACATCACATAATGAGTTGAAATGATTATAATCCTAATGTCTTACTGATTGATCATTCCTAACCCGTTTCTTAGGTAGTTAATTATTTCAGAGTTCAATGGCATAGTGAATTTTTCATCTAGATGATATTATGTGTCAATAAATTCTAATGTGATATCAACCTTTTTATAATTATCTCTTAAAAAGTGATGTCATACATAAATATTTTTTGTTCTATATTGAGATACTCGGTTCTTAGAAAAGTTAATTGAACTTGTATGGTCACAATTTATTATTATATTTCTAAATTGATATCAATATTCTAGTAGATTCTGTTTCATCAAAAAAATCAGATCACAATAGCTACCAATAGCTATGTATTCATATTTAGTTATAGATAATGCAATATAATTTTGTATCTTACTACACCATGAAACAAAACAATTTCTAAAAAAGTTACATTTCCCAATGGTTCTTTTTCTATCTAGCTTGCATCCACCAAAATCAGCATCTGAATAACTCAAGATATAAATTTATTAACCTTTCGGTTAAAGAAAACCTAAATTGATAGTATGTTTAAGGTATTTTAAAATAAATTTAACAAAATTTATGTGAGATTATTTGCGATTATCTTGAAAAAGGGCACCCATACACACACTAAACAATAAATCGGGCCTACTAGCAGTCATGTAGGTAAAAATTCCGTTCATTCCTCTGTAAGTGGTCTGATCAACAGATTTTCCATCATTATCAGGATCCAACATACGTGTAGTACTCGTTGGATTGTCATTACATTTAATGATATCAATGTCAAAACATTTTCAATGATCCTTTTTTATTTACTTTGATTTAAAATGATACCTTATATATTTTAAAAAATAAGAAATCCCAGAAAGAATTTTATTTCACCCATCAAACTCATTTCAAATTCACTTTGAAAAAATTTAGAAAAATAACTAAATAAATAATTTCATGAAGATCCAAAAATAATAGCAACTACATAAATTTGAAATACGAAAACAACATTTGAAATTAATTTTATAAAAACTTTATGATCCAAAATTCCTTTTGTAAAACATTATGTAATGAGAAAAGTACATAGTCTATCATACAAAGATCTTAGATCATGTTTTAAACCATTTAAATATCTTGATTATTTGAAAAAATTATTTTTAAAATGAGGTTTTGAAAAACTAGGGGGGTTTTCACAAAAACAGACTCAAATATATACACATTTAGGAATTACCTTTTCACTTCCTATTTATAACATTTGAAATTAAGATGGGTATCATCAGAATATTGGATTATGATGGCCTCCATTCTAGAAACAGGTGAATATTTTTCATCATAGTCAATGACTTCTTCTTGACTATAACCTGTTGAAACAAATCATGATTTATTTCTAATATTATTACCAGATGTATCTACTTTATTCCTAAACGCCTACATAGTGGCTATGGTCATGTTGACTTTGGGTCGATCCTCAAGATTCAAAACATAATTTATTTCAAATTAGATAATTTATTTTTTTTATATAAATCACCCAAAATTCCTCCTTAATTAACTCATAAATGTATTAGGTTGAAGTTGTGGCATGAAATCAAGATGTTAAACCAGATTTCTACTAGAATCTCTAGTCGACGTCCCATTATCTAAGTCGCCAAAAGTTGCATATAAAGGATGGATCTTGAGGGTTCTAGTTGTTCGTGAAATGGAGAGGCTAGTTACTTAAGATTCGTTTACGGGTTCAGGGTCATCATGTTCAGATTTTGAAGAATTTATAGAACTGTTTGATTTAGTAGATTTATTGACAATGTGATTATATGATTTTTCATTTATGTCTAGGTTTGACATATCATCTTTAAGGTTGTCTATGGTGGTCTTAGTTTCATGTGGATATGTTTCATAAAAATTGATAAGCACTGATTCTTCCACACATTTGGTTCTTTTATTAAAGGCTTTAATAGAGGTTGAGTAACCTAGAAATATTCCTTAATCAGTATTGAATGTGATTTTGTAATGATTGTCCTTTGTATTAAGGATATAGACTTTGCAACCAAAAACATTGAATTATCTAATTTTGTGTTTTCTATTGTTCCACTACACAAAAGGAGTCTTCTCGAGGATAGGTCTAATTAAGAGTCTATAAATTATGTAGCAAGGTGTATTGAAAACATCATCCCAGAAGTAAATAGGTAAGTCAGATTCATTAATCATTTTTCGGGTTATCTCTTATAAGGTTCTATTTCTTCATTCTACAACTCCATTTTTTTGAGGTGTCTTATGAATAAAGTAGTTAATACTATTGCCATTTTGGGAGTAAAATGGTTTTATTCCGTTATCATCAAAATCATGGACATGATCACTTCATAAGTATTTTATTCTATGTACACTATGATTTTACACTATTTTAACATACATAGTGAAGTAAGTACATGCTTTACTTTTGTGAGCTATGAAATAAGTCCAAGTATATACAGAATAGTCATGTAGAATAACATAGACATAGTGATTCCCATTTAATCTAGAAACTCAAGATGATATAAACTATTCCATGTTAACTAAATCAAATGGTTGAGAAGATGAAACTTATTTTGTTGATTTGAGTGATATCTTGTTCTATTTACCATTTTGAGAAGGATTGAAAACTTTTTCATTTAGAAACATGAGTTTGGGTAGATCCTTGACTAGTCAATTTTTAGTAAGCTTTATAAGAGATTGTATATTAATGTGTCTTATTCTCCTCTTACAAATCCAAGACTCTTTATTAAAAGCACATAAACAAGAAACATTTTGAGAAACTAAGGAATCTATGTTTACAAAATATAAATTTTTGTTTCTAAAATCCTAAAATACTAATTCATTTATTGAGTTAAAAACATTGAAAGAATAATTTTCAAATTTAAAATGAAATACATCATCTCATAAATTGTGAAATACAAAGAAAGTTATATTTCAATCCATAAATAAAGTTATTTAGATATTAAAACTGAGTTACAGTTACGAATCTGGACTAATCCAATAATTTTTCCCTTAGAATTGTCACTAATGGTGAAATATCATCCATTAATCTTGATTTGGTTCTTGATGATTGAATAATATTCTATCATGTCTCTTGAACATTCATTTTCCAAGTACCAATGTCTCTTTGAGGAGCTCTTCAAATATATTTCCTTTGTAATATTCAATCAAAAAAAATTTGGTACCCAGACTTCTTTGGGACTAGTGAAATTAGTAATCAATACAATATTTAACCAAATTTACCTTGTGGGTTTATTATATGCATTAGATAACATATTTGAAAAATAGTCTCTATTTGGTCTAGAAAAACTAGAGGTAGTAAAATATTTTTCTGAACTCGAAGTAACAGTGGAATTTTTATTTTTAGGTAGAAGAACATATTTTCATGATTTTGTTACAAAATGTGATTTAGATAGGTTTCTCTTTCCAGGCTGATATGAAATACTATATGTTTATTTATGATCTATCTATTTACAAATCATTTTAGTATGAGTGTTTTTACCAATGGTAATCTTTTCTAGATATTTATTTAATTTATCATTAGACATATTTAATTCATTATTTACATTGATTTGTTGAAAATATTTTTCCTTTTTAGTAGTATGTTCATACTTAATAGTTACAGTGAGAGCATGTTGAATATTTAGTGATTTATATTTATCTTTTTTTCATCACATTTCTCTTCCATCATGTTACCGTATTCAAGTAATTCATTATATGTCATATTTTTACAATCAATTTCATTTTTATAATAATAAAAATTTTGTGTAGGAGATTATATGTTTACCTCAAATGTTTTTGTCATAAATCACATATTTTCTATGTCAACTATCTCATCATGAGATGATGCTTATTCAGTAGATCAATCCTCAGAGGTACTCTAGGGGGCCTTCATATCATTCTCATAATTCATTCCTTTGTTTTCATACATATTTTTTATATTAGTTTTGGATAGTTAGTTTTGACATGTCCTCTCCGGTTAAATTCATAGCAGACAATATACTTTAATTTTTATTTCCATTTCCAGTCCTTTTTCCATATTCTCTTATTATTCTAACATCTTTTATATTTGGAATTCATGATGAACTACTACTTTCAATGTTATTTCTTAAATCTTCTTGTCAAATGAGCCATCTCTTCATCACTATCTGATGTTGATTCATCATTACTGGATTTTTCAACATAGGCTAACACCATCTCTTTTTTACTTATTCTTAGATGTATTAGTATTTAAGGCTACAGATATTCTCTTAAGTTTACCCACTCTTTCTTTGATGACCTTCATCTCTCCTTACACATAATTTTTTTCTAGTGAGTTCTTTGAGAGGTAGCTTACTAATTTCACATTATTCTCAAATGGAGACAGATGTTCCTCTACATAAATCAGGCAAGTATATGAGAATCCTTATAATCTGTTCTTTGGTAGTATCATATTTTCATAAAGAGATAATAATGTTCACAATTTCATTAGACCTGAGATACATGTAAGAAATAGGCTTATCAGGCTTCATCTTGAAAATTTCACTATTTCATAGTGTATGTGTTAACTTCCTTCATGTGAAACAGAAAAAGTATCCTAAATTTCATGGGTTTTCATACATGAAAAAAATCTGTTAAATTCCTCATCTATAAAAGAATAGTATAAGGAACTCATGTTTTTTAATTGTATTTATAATTAGACTTATATGGATCATCCTATGTATTTCTAGTAGTATTAATAATATAATATTCATCTACAATTGAAAATTAAATTTGATAACCCATACTTTCTATGTTCATTTTAATTTTCTTTTTATATTGTGTATAGTTGGTTCAATTAAATAATGGATTTCCATTGGTAGTAGCACCTTAAAACTTGTCATCCATAATAAATGTTTAGAAAAATATTTTAAATAGATAAAAATTTAGTATTAACTAAAATTTTATGATTTCTGAAATACAACTAAAATCACAGTTGGAAAATTTTCAATAGCATTGAAAACAATAAAATCCTAAATCCTCATATACCAAATTTTGGTCGAAGTTGAATTATCAAGAGGGGGTTAATTTATTATCAATACAAATTTCTATCAAAAATTATTATTTGATATTCCCCCAATATTTAAAATTCATTTTCCTAGTTAACGGGTAGTGAATTTATAAGGGATAGACTATTCGATTAATTTCACAAAAGAGTGATTAGTTCTAATTTAAATAAATTTGATAATTTATACAACATTGGAAACTGATCTAATAACTCAATACTATTATAAACAGATCCTATGACTAACTATCATAGATCAATTTAGTTTTATGAAATATGTGATAAAACAGAGTGAAAATGAAAGGTAAGAACACAGTGGAAATAAAACAAGAGGTTCAGACACAGGAAGAGAATTAATCATCTCCCCTTATTGACAAAATTCCACCGAAATGTTTAAATTATTAATGAGATTTATCCACACCATGGACCAGTGATCAAAAAATCACACAGGCAGTCCAGGTCAAAAGACCTCTAACACAGTTCGTCAAGGATACAAACTACTAGGTCACAGAAGGAACTATTCCACACTTATCTGCGGGAGTAATAGGTGAAATAAAGTATTTTTATAAGTATTTCTTGTATAATTCAGTTTGATACTGGATAAGTGTGTTCGTAAAAGAGATATAAACACACGACTTAAAAGTATGTAAAAATGCACACAGAAGAGAAAAAATTTTAAGAAAGTATTTAGAAGGCTCTCTGTGTCTTGAGATGATGCTCTTGGCTCTTCAGATGTAGCTGATATGAAGTTAGAGTCCACTTGTGGATGTTGATAGAAAAACTGAGTGTCGTATTTTGGATTCTAGGTACATTTATAGTTTATATGTATATTCTTTTCCTTCTTTGATATGCTAATTTAGTTTTTCAATTCGATTTTAATCTCAGTTGAGATTTCCTTGTGTGTTATCAATTTTATTCTTAAGTTTTTAGTTGTTGGATGAGAGCTGCATATGCTCTTCAATATGTCTCTCTCTCTATCTCTCATGTAGATGCATGCACCACTCCTCACTTCTCTATATCTTCTCTCATTAAAAATACTTCTTATTTTTGGAGGACCGACAATGATCATGTTATTTCAATGTGTATAGGATCATCGTACCTCGTACATGCTTCTAAAAATCATAAAAAATTATAAACTACATCAGGATCATTTAATGACAAAAATTTGACCATTAGAAATTATATTAATAAATATATATTTAAATAGTCTGTCAGTGACTCGTTTTTCGGTGTCTCCTTTTGTTGGTGGCTCAACCCCTTGGTATGTCATTTTGTTGGTCATTCCATATATTGGTGAATCATTACCTCGGTGAGTCATTACTTATATAGGTGAGACATTTGATCATTCAGTGACTAAATTCAATTAACAATGATTCCTTGCATCAGTAACACCATGCAACATTAGGTTACTTGGACTGACTGCAGGTCGTCTGCGTAAGTGAGTCATATGCAATAGTAGGTTGTTTGTCTATCGGTGACTCATCTGTCTGTCTGTGTCAGTGAATCATTTGAAGATAATTTCAGATTTTATGTATGTATTACAGTTCATCAAATATTTAGAGTGTTAGTCCCCATATATACATAATGATAATGAATTATAAACTTGTTTAGAATTAGTCATACATAAATAGTTATATGATTGAGATTTTCTGATATACAAGATAATGATTTGACATAATTTAGGATATGAAATGAGGTAAGATATATGTTCATATATGTCATGATTTCTGAAAATTAAAACCATTACAGTTAGAGATAATGGCCAACTATATCTATGGTCCAACAATGTGTTCCAATCATTATCTATTATTTATGTTCTCAAGAGTTCAAAATCATTTTTTATGCAAATTCACCTTTATTTCACTATGTAGTCAAAACCATTTTTCTATCAAAACCATGTTTTCTAAAAAAGTTATTAATACTATATTAATGATTAATAAAATAATTTTTTACCCATGTTTTACATTTTATGAAATTTTATGAAATGGTTTTTATTTTTTCATTCTAAACAATGCTCATTTGGCTTTTATAAAAAATGTGAAGAAATATTTTTTAATGCGTACGCCATGAATGGAATTTCATGACATCATTACCATTATTTTTTTTGAAACATTCATTATATTTTTTGAAGTATATTTTTAATTAAAATTATTTTTAAAATGATTTATATTTTAAAATGTAATTTTTAAAATGGAATGTATGTTTTCTTCATGAAATGATTAAAATGATTTTTTAAGTATACATTATATAATTTCAATGTTATTTAAAAAATATATATTTCCATAATTCTTTATGTTTTAAAAATTGTTAAAAAAAATTAAAATGTCATTTTACTCAAAAGAAAATTTAAAAATAATTTAATGGTATTCCTATTCATCAGTTTCAACAACCCTTCTTATTACTTATGCTCCAAAGAGGATATTTTATAATGATATAATCCTCATTCTTTCCCAATATGGATTATGAATGTTTCAAAGATAATTTTTAGGAACCCATTTCATTTACAAGGATTAATAATGTATCAATTAGATTATTATAGAACCCATTGAATTTTCATGGGTTAATAAAGGTCTGATAAGAATAATGGTTTTATGTGTTTTATGACAAAATGAATGATCTATTGACCTAATTAAGGGTGTGGATTTTGACAATTATATATGATGGGTGGACCCAGATAGCGTCGGGTGAGAATGTTATAGCTAATAATATGGGTGTTCCTAAATATAAGTCTAATGAATTGGGTAATTATTATGCTCTTGAATGAATCATATTCGTTGTTGACCTTTAGGTTATTTCATTTGTAAAGGTTCTATATGGGTTTTTTAAGTATTATATTATTATAAATTCCCATGATACAAACACAAATTCCATATTCTTATTATGGGTTATAAATATTTCCATTGATCAATATTTGATATCACATGGCTAGTGATTATTATTTCTAATGACTCTTTCCTTTTTAAAATCCTTTTACCATGATTTCATATTTGATGATAAATTTTTCAATGGGTATAAATAATATATTATAATACTCATACACTTTTATTATGTCATGATAACCTTTTTCTATTTGAATACTCACTGATGATATTTAATTATTAATAATTTTGTTACCCTTTCTGAGCATTGGATCTCTCTCTTCTTATATTATAGTTTCTCCATGCTATCAAGTATGATGTCGAATGAATTATATCTAGAAGGTTTTCATATTAATGATGAATATGAAAAAATAAGTAATATGAAATGATAGGTATAGTTTAAAATATACAATATTGAATTCTTTGGTATAGATTAGATATGATTTTTTCCATACACTCAAAAATACTACACATAAAAGTTTATATAAAATATAAGTGATACATTTTTTTGTTTTTATGTTGTAAGATTCATGTGGAAAAAATTTGGTCATCATCATATGTATCAATGATATAAATATAATTTTTATGATTATAGTACTAGATCTGGGTGTCTAGGTTTTGGGTTGTTATATCTTATTTCATATTTGTTAACAATATTTCATTATTACAATTTTCTGTGTGTTAACTTCCTAATTTTCTCATGCATTTCTTAATGTGAATGATACAGTTCATAAGCATATTATATAGTTACATAATTTATAAAATGGAATTAATGTTATAATTATATGTTTTTTAATTACATACATTTTATGAATCATTAATGATATTTTATCATCAATAATGGATCACACAACTTCATGGAAGAATTAGGCTTTACATATGCACAAGTGATGTAATCATTTCATTAATGGGTTAAAGGGTATATAAGTGTATAGTATATTAATTTTATAGATTAAATATCAGTTAATATATAACAAGTATATTCATTAAATTTACCGTAATTAGCTTCCATGTAATTTATACAAGGAAAATGAATCACATAACTTCAAGATGTGGTATTTTTTCGAACAAAAGAGAGATGTTATCATAACAAAAATAGAATGGAAAATAATAACTTTTATGAGATATGATGACCCCAATAGTATAATTATTTAATAATTATTATATATATTTATATTTATATTATATAAATCATTATTAAAAATCCGTAGTATTTTTATAGAAAAATTGTTTCATCTGTTCATGAGGAGGTATTCCACTGTACACATGATGGATGATTTCGTAGATTATTTCACATAGAAGGAGACAGATAAATATTATTCCATCAACATAATAAATTATTATTATATTATAGATATTATATTTATTATATTTAATGTTTTATTATATAAGTACCGTTGGAAAAAGTATCATGGAAACCAAATATTTCATCTAAAATTAACCTTTTCTTAGAGAAAAATTCTTTGGATATCCCTTTAAGGACAATGGGATGTGTAATTATGAGAAATATAAGATCAATAATGGGTATAATGATGTAAGGGGGATATTATTTAGAGTATTTTCATGTAAATGGTCTTGATAGGATTAAATATGTGGAGGGAGATAGTGGATTTTATTAAGTGTGTTAGTAGACATAAATTGTATTTTTAAATAGAATAATGAGTACCATAATTTTTCACATGACACAAGGCCCAAAATTGGTCCATTGGAAAAACATAGAGGTGTAATTGTCTAAATATGTACATCTAATAGGTGTCAGATATTTTTATTTCATTTGATCCATTATATTCTTAGTTTAACCACCCCATTAGTTAACCCATTTTTTCCATAACTATGGTAATTACATTTTTATCATTTAATATTAAAAATGATAAAAATTTAATTTGACCTTATTAGATAAAATAGATTAACATTATTAGAAATATGGAATCCTATTTTCATAATTCAAATCATATGTTTGGTATAATTCAATTTAAAATTAAACCTAAATATGTTTTAGAATAAAGGTTTTTTCATATAAGATTTTTAAAAGATAAATATGTTTTTATCAGAAACAAATATTAAATTGATACCAATTAACTAAATTTGTTAATTTATATATAATTTAACTAATGTTATATTAAACTTAATTCAAAATATAACTTATATTTTTCATTAATTGAAACATAAATGTATATTTAAACAAAAACCATAACTAATCATTTTCCATCCAAATAAAATATTTTAACAAAATTGTCAAAAAATTTATCCAATGATTAATTTTACATGTAAATTATTTAAAAAAAAATCCCAAATCATTTTTCCTGAAATTTTATAAAATTTAATTATATGTGTTAAAAGTGTAACTAAACAACATTTTAGAAAAAATTCTATTTTTTAGAACAAATTTTTTTTCATTAAATTGGGTTTTATTTTTATTTTTAATCAATATATTAACAATGAAAAAGTTTCACCAATTTATATTAATAAATTATATATTCCAATTACTACCCTAAAACATTACATATATGTTATAATGGTCACATTTTAGATACTAATATTTGAATAAAGTATTTTTTTTATTTAAACCTCATTATGAGTGCATAATAATCTATTAAATAGATTTAATGAAAAATATCACAACATATTATGGTCATAAATTATCTTAAATATTGGTTTTGTATATCACCTAACCTATAGAATCCAATATTATTCTTATAAAATTTTAAATATTTACATTCTACCACCGTTCAACAAATTGAATCATCATAAATTGAACTTGGTCTTCTAAATCGACATATTAATATTTCAAAATTCATTTTTGAATAACCATCGTTATAAAAATGGATGAAAAAATAACCACTTAAAATAGGTATATATAAATATAAATAATCATATATAATACCAAATACCTCGGTTTACATGTAGGAGAACATAATTAGGAAGTGATGATATTGAAATAGAATAAAAGTGTAATACCAAAATAATATAGAGAGTGATAGAGGTCATTGATCACAATAATTAAATTGATGAAGAGAAATTTAACAACCACAAAACTATATTTTTCTTATGATTCAATAGTATAAAATTTCAAATCTTTTTTTGGAAATACATTTAAATATTAGTTTCAATATATTCTTTATAATGTTGAGGTAGTTATTTATTATCTACGAAATTAAGGATATAAAAGTATTCCATATATTTTTATGTCAAAATAAATATTTAGTCTTGTGGTTGTGTTTTGATCAATTTTTACATCATCTCATACTACAGAAATTAATATTCCAAATGATTTTTTATTCCCGAATCATCAAAATTCTATATATATCCTATATAAGTATAAAATTAAAATTTTGTGTTTCTTATACATAATTTATGGACAAATTCAAATTTTTAGATTAATGAAGTGTCTTTCAAAAAAATGAAATTTTACATCCTTTTAAGGGAGAAACCTTTTTAAATACAATATTTGAAACAATTATATATACTATTTGAAAAAATTAAATTCTTCATTAGAAATGAGACATAAAAATTTAGTTTGATAAAATTTTTGGTACTTTTCTGATAAGTTTCATATTTTTATGAATAGTGAAAAATACTATATTTTAATTAAAACAACTATTTTAATAGAAATAATTTATAGTGTTAAATTATACATCTCAGTATTTTTAAAGTATCATTAGATTATTTTTTATCATTTAATCTAATTTAGATCATTGGAAATTTTTTACATTTAAATTAGACATAAACACATATCAATCATTTTATAATTATTACTTCTTGAACACATTCTTTCTGGTATTGATAACAGAAATTAATTTTAGATTAATTAATTAAATGTATAAGTTTTGATTTTGGTAAAATAAGAATCATTTTTGAATTTGGAATATCAAAACTTGGTTTATGTGATTTTTTGGTATTTTTTTGAAAACAGTTAATTTTTGATGAATAGTGGAAAACGATGCATTATTGTTTAAAAACAACATTTTATTTAAATAATTATTTTTTTATTTACATTTATTATATTTTAACATAGATTAAAAATACCTATTATAGTTTTATGTAATTTGTTGGAGTTATTTTTATAATTAGATTATTTGTGTAAAAGTTTATTGAAATTTCTAACATCTTTTACCCACCTTCTTCGAAAGGTAGAAAATTTTCATAAAACATAATTTTACCACATCAGTGAATTGAAATTAAAAAATATGATATTCATGGTTGACATCAGTAAGTAAAATGATATTCTATAAGATGAAACTAATTTTTGGTGAATATTAACTTTTGGATATTATTTACCACAGTTTAAAGTAATATTGTAATTAATGGTAAATATTATATTATAATAACTCTAATACATGTCCAAGTTATATTGGATAAGAATATTTCAACCAAATCATCCTTATAAATAAAATATGATCCTCCTTGACCCACATGACTTAGATTAAGACATTTATTATTATTTTATTTAAACAATATTTAAAAGTGTAAAATTAAAAATTTAATAATTAAAACAATTTTAATACAGAGTTATATATAAGATAAATTCGACTATAAATATTCATTAGAAATCTAAAAAGTTTTTTTAAATATTGGATATTGATATGAGGCCTTGACTATGTTATTATGATGTCCGAAATTATGAATTCAATCATTATGAATTTGGTTATTGATATTACTTTTGATTATTAGACTAGTAGAACATCCATCTGAATAATTAAATGTCATTATTTGATTTATCATTTACCTATTATGTTGAATTTTATGTTGAAAAGTCTTCTGTTTTAGTCGTATAATTTACCTTAAATTTTTATTCTTATTTATAAATGTTTTTTCAATATTTTCATCTTTACATAGCATCTAAGCTCACCCCTTTCTAATGTTTTCTTTTTTCCAGGATGTGAAGAAGTATTTTATGATTAACCTATATGAATAGGATATGGGATATGTGTGTGTTCAAAGGGGACACAATTTGTTTTTTTTTTCATTTAATATTGGAATGTAAATCGTATGTAAGTATCTAGTAATTCTATGAAAACTACACTAATTGGTCATTCGAGACATGACCCCTCGTAATCATGCAAATGTTATGTAATAATGCACCTAATCTTGGTAACATGGGTTAGGGAGTTAGAAGTTACATGTCTTTTATTTTTTATAAATCTTTTCTAAAACCAATACTATTTTTACAAGTTATCCAATACAATATATTAGTATCTAAACCTCAATAGTTACACAATTATCACTTCTATAATATTTATTCATTAATTTCATTATTAAATTTATATTCATGTTATGAAGGACATCAAATAGTATAGTGGTATGTTCTAAACCCTTATCGTCTTTCATTTTAGGGTTCAAGACCCACAACCTTGACATATGTGACCTTCTGTTACCCAGTATATGTGATTTCCTTTTTTTAAGACCAGAATAATATAATTACAATATAAATTTACCAAATCATGACAACCCATAATTTTTATAACATTAATGATAAAATAAACCATAAAATATACCAATAAATTTAATGTTATGTAAAAAATGTGAACGAATTATTCCTTAGATAAAATTATTATATACAATACCATTGGTTTTTATTCCTATAAATTCCATCCAAAAATATATGAAACAATTTTATATATCTACACTAATTTTTTTCAAAAGGGGTGTTCAGGAAGTTATGTAAATACACCAACCCCAATAGACCAAAGTTTGTTGTAACATTATTAAATTTTAATAAGATACAATGAGCCACATACTAATGTACAGAATAATTAATAGTCTGAGAAAACCAGGTACATATGTGATTCCCAAATTACATTTAAAAACCCAAATTAAAACATATTTTTTAAAATGATGAAATTATTTATTTTAAATTATAATTTCATATAAAAATAGAACACTTCATGGATTCTTATGGAATGTAAATAAATATATATTAGAAAAAATGTTCAGTAACACAGAAGTACAATAGAAGCTATAATTAATCAATATAAAAAATGAACAAAAAATGGTAAATAGCTGAACACATACATAATTTAAATAACATTAATAACATTAAAAGATACAATATAATAAATATTAAAGGTAAATAAGAAAACATATTCCATTTAATCAAAAATTGAGAATGAAATGTTCGCAATCATAATATAATAGTGAAAATATAACGGTTAATAATAGAAGAAATCATAATGAAGAAATTCTTAATCATTATATTCAATGATCTCATGCATCATGGTACTTATACTTTCAATACCTTTCTAAACATGGTTAAAGAATACATGGTATAAACTGATTAGGTTTGGAAAATTTTATCTCCATTTTTAAGACCATTCATAAGAAAATTTAAAACTAAAGGGTACAAACTGGATTGGTATGGACAAATAATTTTTCTCATGATACCTACTAATTTTTAATAGGTATTGTCTATATATGTCCCCTTATTATTCATTCATGTCTAAATCAGTACTTATTCATCAAACAATAGATTCAATTCCAAAAACTCAACTTATTATGAGGTATTCATATTCTTTAAAAGATAAAGATTCTTCAATATTTTCCAAGTAAAAATAACTTCAAACGATCAATTTTTTTACTGGTATTACACAACATAAGATTCAAAAATTGATGATCCCATAGAAGAAATAATTTTATGAGCTAACTGTAATATATCATGTGGATCATTCCCTTTTATATAAACAATCAATAAAAAATAGAAACTAAACATGTACTTAATAAATAATTTTCTCAAAAAATCTTGTTTAATTTGAAAGGATGAATTAAATCATTAAGGTGATATGATGTTAGGAAATTACATTAATGATGTATAATTTGAAATAAATATTTCTTTCACACTTTTGTATGAAAAATAATAAATTAAATTTTGGTAAATCAAAATGAATATTAATATTATAATATTATGTAAGGAGTTAAAAAGATGTAAAATTAATTTAATTAAACATTGGAGAATTTAAAAAATAATTTTTAAAATGTTTTATAAAAAAATTCATGGAAAATAAATATTCCTCCGTAGATTCATAAACTAGAACAATCTCGAATAGTGATGATATTGTGAAAAAAACCATTACAAAATTTTAATAAATTAAATCATATACACAATGAAAAAAACATCAAATGAATCATTAGTTACATGAATAAAATTATAATAATTATATTATATTTCAAAGTGGTAGTATATTCACCAAATAATGGAAATAACTGATGAATAAAGCATGTGTCTCATAGAAATAAAATTGTAAGGAAAACCCATTATCTCATGTTTGACTTCATTAAAATGTGTTCAAAATGTATTTTTTTATAGTACTAAAATTTTTATTAATTTATACCCAAACCATATTAATATTTATAAATCATATATGATCCTTTTATAACCAGTTACTTGTCACGAACCACCTCGAGTTGACCTCGAATCAGTCACCTAGGCTAGCAAACGACAAGTCATAATAGGCATTCTCAATCTTCCCGGTATGGAGAAAAACACAGAGGGCATCGATAGAGTATATAAGGTAAATATTTCTCCCAAATATAAATAGTCAAACAAACAGTGGAAAGAAATGGATAGGCCAAAACACAATAACATAAAATTTGAACTGAACATTATTTGTACACGAAAATGAAAGTACAAATAAACCAACAACTCAACTGACCAAACCTGATAACCAACTAACTCCATGTGACCTTCTAGTCACTCAATAACATAATGATCACATGTCACGCAAGGATATCAAAATCAAACTAAAACCTCCACAAGGGCTAAAAACAAAAGAAGACTGTACGCATGAGTATTAAAACTCAGTAGGTTATCCCGATATTCTATTCCCAATACTTATACATTATAATAAAATAATCATCAATTTGATGTTTTAAATAATAGATATAAAGGTATGTTTTCAGAAAGAAGTCCCATGTTGTGAAATAAAATTACAAAACTAAAACATACATGTTTTATAAACAGGAATGCAACTAATAATTTTCAATGAGGTGAAACATAAAAATGAAAATAGTTTTCTAGAAGGCTGCTTTAAAGAATGTACACATTTAAATACTTCACACGCACTACTGAATATTGTAACCAAACACACTGTATACTGATGGTGAGTGAAAAATATCCAATGAGCACAACTCACCGGAACACCCCTAGGCCCTTGTTAGCTGTAAGCCCAAGGTACCTCATATCTCAGTGAATGCAACCATAATAAATATACATTCTCATGCACATGATACACAAATAGGGAGAATAACCATAAACTTGTGACCCCCAACAACATCTTCATTATATTTTAGTTTGTGTTTTTATCATCAAACAAGCTATATAAAACAGGGGCAAAATCCCACTGGATCACTAGCAAACTAGTACACATCTCCCAACTAGATACCTATTATTCCATTTAGTGCTATATAAAGCTACAAACTCTATGAAATAGAATTTTCAAATCAAAATTATATTAAAAATCAATAAACACACAACAACCCACAAACATGCTTCACATTTCATTCACGAATCAATAAACCACTAAAATGTTTTTTTCAATAATTTCAATGAGTATAACAAGGAATTGAACATAAAATCCATTAAAAAATGATCTTTTAAGGCCAGAAACAAACCAATAACCTAAATAACCTGAATTGGTATCCCCAAAACTAATTAATAAATAATTTTCATGGACCATAAATGTCACCAAAATATAGAACATGATATACAGATGGAAACCATTTTTACAAAAAAAAATTCCAAACGGGCCATTAAGCCATTCTAAAAACTGACATTGTACAAAGGTTTGCATTTCATTTTTATTAAGGAGGTGTAACGAAAACATTCACAGAAATAAACCACATTCATAAATCCCTTAAAACACTAAGGTTACATATTCAAAACATATCCATTTTCATAAGGATGTGAAACGAACCATTTTTTAACAACTCGTGCCAAAACATGTTGTAAATCATAACCCATTTGTTTGTGAAAAAATTCCTAAATTGAATTCATTATAAGGATCTAGAAATACCATTTCTCAATATATGAATTCATTTATAAATAAAAATAAATAATATTTGAATAACACATCACACATAAAATCCAACTGAGAAATTTACAGAACAAATGACATGCCCTTTTTTTAAAAAACAATTTATTTTATGAACATGACAAGGAATAAAACACCAATTTCATTCCATGTATTATTATAGATACTATAATATGTTAAAAATACCATAATAAAGTTTTTAAACCACACAAAATAGTTTCCTGAGAAAATGGAACATTTAAACAAACACATGGGGTGCACTTTTATGACAAAACAAATCTACCTTTCACAAAACCAGACTTAAAGAACCAATTTTCACACCAATAAAATTATACAGACGATGAAAAACAATAATAAAAATATAAATATCAGAGTTTAAAAATAATAAAATGATGAAACATAAATTATAAATGAATGTGCAAGGGATGTCATACCTCAAATCATTGGTGTAATGGAAACACACACCCCATATCACCTTCTGAAGGTTTAGATACCCCAGACCTACGATGACCAGCCCCAAACAGATAAAAACCCCATAAAAAATAATGGTATAATATAACCCTAATTCTAAAATGACTAGGGTGGATTATAAAACAAAAAAAATAATTAATGGAGGAGGAAGAGGGGGGAGAAAGTAGATGGAATATCACTTTTCCACCTAAAAAACATGTAGTATTCCATTAGATCTACACCCTTAGAAAAAAGGGAATGGATTGGAACATCATGGAGAGGATCATAAAGTATAGATTAACCCGTTAATGTATCTTTTTGGGAACAATAGTATGAATTGAATGATTTTTGGATGAGATAATTTACCTTCTCAATTCTAGACATTTTGAGGAAACCTGGGAACCATCACCATAATATGAGATGTAAAAAAGCTATAAAGAGGTAAACTAGATAGTGGGGATTAGTCTAAGTTAATTGGATTCAAATAGATGTTGTAATAATAGAAAAATATAAATAAATTAAAATGATATAAATGAAACAAATTATTTCTTTCAAACTGGAAATGGGTCCACGGCCTGGCCCAATGCCTAAATTAGTTACCCAAATTCACCATGCTTGTGAAATTGTATGGGGATCCAAAAGCATATTTTAGTTTTAATATTCCTACAGAGGACATGTGGGAAGTGGAATAAATGAAAAATGTTGAAAATTAATGAGTTATAAAATAAACTAATTTGGTTTTTAAATTAGGAAATGTGCTCACGATTGGCCCAAATCATGAAATAACCACCCCTTTCTCCAAAAGACATAAACAAGAAATGGGGAACCCAAATTAGGGTGATTAGACATATATTTTAGTTCAAACACAAAATTAATATCAACCAAAATTGATGAAAAGGATTGGGATTTTCAAAAAACCGTATCAAATCCATGACCTAAAAAGAAAAAAAACTGGGTGTGACAATTCTCCCCACCATTAAAGCTTTCTGCCCCTATAAAGCCATAATTCTTTTCAAATGACACAACAACACCTAAAAATTATTTATCAACATAATATAGCCACTAAATCTAAGGAAATATCATTCTATAATAAAGTTACTATATACTATTTCCAAATCAAAACACCGACTCACATCCAATTCCGGTGAATCAACAGAAAGATCAAGCCACCACCTCCACAACCAAGACAAGAACCATATTGTTGGGCCTTTTCCCAATGCACCAAATGATAACCCAAACCATAGTTCCCTCACAAAATAAAATTCATTGGGGATTAGGCCCGAATGGGCTTCCCAATATTAAATCACAACTACAATTTAACAAATCTTAATGGAAAGATCATCAGGACATGTTGTGGGTCTCCCCGCGATTAGAGACCAACTTAAATGAAAAAAAATCAAAATGAACTATAATTGGGACTAACCTTCTCATGAACACCAAAACTCCCCCCAAACAACCCACAAATTCAATTTAATAGGATTAAAACATAAAAATAAAAAACAACCACTTCCTAATGGAGGGGACAAGAACTGGGCCAACACTTTCGGTAAGGATCCAGACCCCCACCACTCGGGGAGGGGAGGTAAGGGGACCTAACAACTAGGTTAATGAAACCTAAAATGAAACATATTAACTACCCAACACTCTCAACCTATGAATAGGTAACACCAAGACCACACCCTCTTTTCACAGGAGGTCCACACAAAAACATTGATCCAAAACCTAAATCCATGAAGGCATAACCATAGACACTATGTGAGGGGTATGTACACCACCCTTTTTGTGACAAAGATAAATTCACAGTAACATGGAACCAAAATAGATACATATAAACTACCAAAATGGTAATGGTAGGAGCCTAGTGAGCAGTCTACACCTCTAAAGATATCTTGAAGTGTGGAAAGCTCCACTCTGAGGCCTATGGATGGAGCCCTGATTCTCGAAGCCTTTGTTTCACCGCATATAGTGATAAAGAACACACAACTAAAAAAGTCTCACATTTTCAAAAAAAAACACAATCATATAAATAGGATATCAAAGATACATATCATAATTCTTTCCCACACCCAACAAGGAGCAGAATGAAAAAGTAATACGATGAAACACATCAACATCAGCGAACACAACTTCTATGTCCAAAAGAAGTATCATGACCTAGATGAACTTTAAATAGTTCCTAAATAGATCTCTACTCCCCAAAATGGTATTATTAATCATCCTATGTGGTGTATTTTACATTTTAAATGAATCCTTAGGTTGATCAAGAGGAAATATTTCCAATATAGAACTATCCATGGCCACATCACCACATCTAACACTTCTTTAGAACCCAATGAACATTACTCCAAAACTGATCCTCCTACAACATCTCATATCATGATACAACAAGAGTATGGTTTCTAGATCACACGTAAGAATAATAAATAAAAAACTCTTCTAAGACATAAAAAAACTTGCCACATGACCATGAGTTTATAATCAAATGCCCTAAGTTTTTAGCTCAAACAACTTTTGAAATATTATCTAACATGGTGGGTTTCTACATTCACCAATGGTGTTTCATCAAGTCTCACCCACATGGACATTTCAATGACACCCCAAGCACCCAAATACCATGACATATAGTCCATCATTCTAGATATTAATAAAACCATGCATGTGAGCACCCAAAAAAACACTAAAGGCTAAAACAAAACAACATCATTCCAAAAATCATGTACCTTAAAAAAGAACACAAACCACCAACTCAAAACTCTTTTTAGATTTCAAAAAACAAAACACACTTCATCAAGAACCATTTTCTTAAAATCATACACTTTTTCATTTTTAACGACTTTCAAAACAACTAAGATACTCCAAATAACCCCTTCCTATTTTCTAAATTTTACAAACGTATATTTTTTATAATCAGATGTCCATTAAGACCAATACCCTTTCTACGAAAACAAAAACAACTCAAAATAAATTTCCATAACCAATTCATCATATTCAAACACTTCTCAACTTCCCAAAACACCATATTTAAAAGAAAGATTTCGAATAATCTTAAAATTATTCAAAATTTCAAAACATTTTATTTCAACAAACCACAAGTTTAGACTAGGTAAATTCCAATCATGTTAAATCATTTCCACTTCCTCCCCAATTTTTTTTGAAAAAAACCTTCCCCAAACTATTGTTATATTTAATTTTTGAAAACCCATTTCCCACTTAACAAAATCCAATACATACTTCAAAACCCAATTCCATAACTTCACATTAGTATTTTCAAAAAAAATCAGAAATCAAGAAAGGTCCATGAACCCACCAAAGGGATCTAGTGTCGGTGGGTGACATGACCATATGGTAGGTGGCGATATGTAAAACACAAAACCAAAATAGAGAGACTTATTAGGACCCTGCCCCAGCTTCACATGGATTTCCAGGCCCTACGAGCTCACATAGTCCATTAATCAGAATCACTTTGACATATCCCAACACCATACAATCAACACGAACAAAGGAAACTAATAAAACCGTACATCCCGTGGAAACTCGAGGAACAGAATGAGAAAGAGTTTGCAACGCTCTTCCCTCACATACTCATAAAGTCCCTACAATAATACTCAATCTACCTTGACAACCACCAAATAATAAGGGTGCTCTAAAAAAGGATTGTTAAGAGCCGACCTCCTTTGATACCATTTTGTCATGAACCAGCCCGAGTCAACACTGAACCAGTCACCTAGGCCAGACGCGACAAGTCCCGAGAGGAGTTCCCAATCATCCTGAGATGGTGACAAGAATAGAGGTCATCAATAGAGTATAAAATGAAACAATTTTTCCCAAATATAAAAATCAATCAAACAGAGGAATGAAATGGACATCCCAAAATACATTTACATAAAATTGGAACAAAACATTATTTGTACAAGAAACTGAATGTAAAACTAAACCAACAACTCAAATAACCAAACCCAATAAACAAATAACTCCATGCGATGTACTAGTAACTCTCCACCGTAATTATCACACGTCACCCAAGGCGATCGAACTCAAGTTGAAACCTGGATAAGGGATAAAGTCAGAATAAGACTATAGGTGTGAGTATTTAAACTCAGTGGGTCAGTCCGATATTCTATTCCAAATTCAAATACATTAAATTAATGAAACATTAATTTAATGTTTTAAATAAAAAATATAATGGTATGTATTTCAAATTATTTCCAGTGTTATGAAAAAAAATAACCAAACAAAAACATGCATGTTTTATAAACAGGACTGCTAGTACCAATTTTCAAATAGGTGCAACTTCAAAATGAAAATAGTTTTCAATAGGGCTGCTTTAAAGAATGTAAAAATTTAAATAAATCACAAAAACTACTGAATCTATCAACCAAACATATTGTATGATGATAGTGAGTTCGAAATAGCTAATGAGACTAACCCACGGGAACACGCATAGGCACTAGTCAGTTGTGAGGCCCAAGTACCTCGTATCTCAGTGAATATAACAATAAAAACAATTTGTTCTCATGAACACGATCCAATATTAGGGAGTATAACCATATTATAGTGGTCCCCCAATATCATCATCATTATAGTTTAGTTAGTTTTTTCATTGTCAATATTTTTATGTGGAAAAACGGGTCAAACCCTATGAGATCACTAGCATAATAGAACACATCCACCCACCTAGACACCTGGGATTCCCTTTAGTGCTCAATAATGTTACATATATTATAAAATACCCTTTAAAAATAAAAATTATATTACTAATCCATAAACACACAACATCTCTCAAAAATTCTTCTCATTACTTTCGTGAATCAATAAACCACTAAAAAGTTTCTTAAAACAATTTCAATGACTATAACGAGGCAATGCACAAAAAATCCATTAAAAATGATCTGTTAAGTCTAGAAACGAAACAATAAAATAAAAAACAAGATTTTGAAGCCCCATGACCAATTTATAAATCACTTTCATGGACCATAAAGTGGTCACAAAAGATAGAACATGAAATACATATGGAAACCATTATTATAAAAAAATGTCAAACGAGCCTTTAAGGCATTATCAAAACTAATATTTGACCAAGTTATGAATTAAAATTTTATTAAGGAGTTGTATAAACACCATTTAAATCATAAAAACATATAAATAAATCCCTTAAAACACTCAGGTTATATATTCAAAACCCAAACATTTTCATTAGGATTTGAAACGGTCCATTTTCCAACAATTAGGGCCAAAACTTGATGTAAATCAAAACCCATTTGTTTGTGAAACCAAATCCAAATTGGAAAGCCATATATGGACCCAAAATTACCATTTATAAGTATTAAAATTAATTTATAAATCCAAACATATAAATTTAAAATCACACATCACACATCAAAGGCAACCGGGAAATTTACCAAACACATGACATGTCTTTTTTAAACAATAGAATTTATTTTAAGAATGTAACAATGAATAAAACACCAATTTCATTCCATATTTTGTTACAGATACTATAGAATGTTTAAAATACCATTAACCAGGTTTTAAACTTAAAAAATAGTTTCCAATGATAGTGGAACATTTAAACAAACACTTGGTGTGTACTTTTTTTGACAAAACAACACTTCCTTCGACAAAACAAGTTTTAAATAACCATTTTTCACACCAATAAAATTATAAAAAGGATAAAAAACAATAATACACATATATATCAGATGTGAAAATTTATAAAATGATTAATCTCAAATGATAAAGTCATTTGTAAAGATATCATACCTCAAATCCTTGGCGAAATGGATACACGCAACCAATATCATCATATATGGGTTTACAAACCCCCAACCTTTGATGACCCGCCCAAAAAAAATGAAACCCCCATAAAAATCACTCAATAAAATAAATATAAGACTAAAAAGTCTAGGAGATACTAGAAAACCAATAAATAATGAAAGGAGGAGGAAGAGGGAGGAGAAAGGAGAAGGAATCTGACCTTGCCACCTAGAAAACTCTTTGTATTCCATTATATGTGCACCCATAGAGAAAAGATAATGGCTTGGAAGTTCATGTAGAAGATAAAAATGTCAGGAATAAAAGGGAAGATGATTTTTTGGAAACATAGTACGAATTGAATGGATTTAGTATGAAACAAATTATTTTTTCAATTCTGGATGTTTTGAGAAAACCTGAGAACTTTCGCCATAATATGCGATGGAAAGGCCCTACGAAGAGGTAAACTAGATAATAGGGGTGAGTGTAGGTATTTTTTATTAGATTTGAAGGTATAATAAATGAAAAATATTAAAACATTAAATTATTTAAAATAAAAAAATTATTGTTTTAAAACTGAAAATTGGCCACGGCCTAGCCCAATGCCTAAATAAGTAACGCAAATTCACCATGCTTAGGAATTTATAAGGGGTAAAAAAGGATATTTTAATTTTAATATGTTGGTGGGGGACATGTGGGAAGTATAATGAATGAAAAATGATGAAAATAGAAGGAGTTATAAATGAATAAAATTTGGTTTTTAAATTTGGAAATGGGTTCACGGATGGCACAAATAATGAAATTACCACCCATACACTAAAACTATTAAACAAGAAATGGGGAACCCAAATTAGGGTGATTAGAAATAAATGGTTGTTAAAATCTCAAAAATAATCTCAACAAAAACCCAAGAAAAGGATCATGATTTTCAATGAACTGGATCAAAACCATAACCTGAAATGAAAAAAAAACTGGGTGTGACATTACCACACTTATGTTAATAATATTAAATTATTTTACTATTTTACATGTAAATTTCCGTATTTTATCATAAATAATTTTCATGAATGTCCCATTTATCTTTATTATTATATATAACCATATTATCTCCAATAATATTAGTGTCATAAATATTAAATTTAATTATTATAATTTTTTTTATTATTTATGAATGTTGATCTTGGAAAATTAGTCATATCACTTTATGGAGACTGTAGGTCATACGTACACACGAGTGAAAGTATAATTTCCTTTAATAGAGAAAGGGTAATGAAATAAATGATTTTATAATTTTATAGAATCAATATAATTTCATAATTATTATATATATATTTGTTATTTTCATCATTATTACCATCTAGGAAATGTGATGATGGAAAATCAATGACACTGCTATATGTTGACACTAAGTTGTACGTATGCATGTGCGATGATTTCTTTTTTCATAGGATGGATAAAAAGATTAATATTGTTTCATAATAATCATAAATAAATTATAGTATGTATTTTATAATGGTTTTATCAAATTAATATGGAAACAAAATATTATGTGGAAGTATAATAAGATATAAACACGGAAATGTATCTAAAGGTAATTACTAATTCTTCGAAATACATCCTTTATCATTATTTATAACAAATCATTGGTTGGTATTTATGAAGGAACCTAACCTCTATAACATTTTTAAGGATGTTTATAGCATAAATATTTTGTTTTTGGGTGAGATATATGGAACAAGGTTTCTTAAATAAGTAATGGAAGAGGTTCCCTTTTATAATTGAGGTGAGGGGCACTTTTGGAAATTCACAAAATATTAAAATATAATATGACTATTTTAGATTAAAATACATCAAAATGGAATATAAATTCATATGTAATTAATTAATTAACCATATCATATACTATTTTTTATTTTTCATCATTTTCATGATATTTATTTAATTTATTAAAATAATACACCCCTAAAATATCATTGTTGTCAATTTTATCAATATTCATTACATTCATTTTTATAAATTCATGAATAAAAGATAAGAAAGAATAAAATATTTTATTAAATCCATAATATTTATTAATAATCTATAAAATTATTATATTACCATTATTATCTCAAATCATATTTATTTTAAAATATCTAATGTCATTTATTTTATTTTTCAATTAATTAAATAGTTTCAACATTAGTGTTGTGAAATATTTTAATGTAATTATTTCATACATAAAAATAAAAAATAAATTTCCATTTGAAAGATAAAACTTTTATATTTCTATGACCAATTATAGTCGAAGATATCCTTCGGATAACACCATATTAAAATGTTGTAGTTATTAAAATCAGGAATGTGACATCTTTGACTTGTCATTAAATAAAACATTATAAAGGTAATATTCAGATCCAAATTGACTTAAATGGTCATGTAACCAATAATAGAATGGTTATGGGTTATTATTATTCATCAAATAAAATTTTATAATGTATTAGGGTCATTTTATTTTCCTTATCATTTTATTTTTACCTTAAATTACATAATTTACCATTTATCATGGTAAAGAAAATTACCACGGTCACTAATCATATTGACTAAAAATAAAAGTTATTTTTTACTAAATCTATACCATCTAAATTAAATCATTTCATTAATTTTTCAATTCTCAATAGAGAAAATGTACAAAATTTAATTTAAAATTAATCTTATAAAACACAGTGAGAAAGAGTTTTATTCAAAAATGCATTTTTAGTCCATAATGTACATACACCAAAATAAGGTATAATCATAATCAAATTGTAAAAAATTATATTATATCTTACTAAAATTTAATTAATTTACTTATAGATAAAATTAAAATAAAAAATATAATCATTAATATACATAAAATTATAATTTTCAAAAAATTATGCATTTTTGTAATTCACCTGAAAATCAATCCCTTTAAAAAATTCCATAAAATATACCATAAGATTATTTTGATAGGATGATTTCATTAGTAATATTATATTAATAAAATAATATTTTTATAATTTCTTGAAGTTTATCATAATATTTACTGATAAATAGAAAGAAGGACATTGTTGAAGAAAATATATTTTGAAGAATATATGACATTACAAAAAAATTATGTTTTTATCATATGAAATTAATTAATACATTAATAATGATATATAAAATTATATATTTCAAAACATTATTAATACTATTATATCCTCCCACTTTAATAGATATGTTATATTTATCACATTTAAATTATAATATTTTGGTTTCCACTTTGGATCAATATTGTTTGTAATGTTTGATATTAATTTAATTTTACGTACTCCATAATATCAGGATGTCAAAATAACCCAACATTTAATAAATTTCATCCTTTTATTTGTAACATAACATTGAAAATAAAACTATGATAATTGAATTTTTTTTTTGGAACCCATCTTTTTAAAAAGTGCTAATAAAACATTCTTTTAAAAAGAGTAATATGAAAATATGATGGTAAAAATCCTAGGATTATGAATATGAAATAATTTGTATGATTTTAAAATTCAGACATGGATGAAAAGAATTACTATCATGTTCTAATAATGACTGATAGAGTATATGTTAATTTGAAATTTAACCATTAAAACCCTATAAATCTATGTTCTGTTAAAATAAAATTGATTTCTTGGTAAGAAAAGAAAATGGATAACTTTTTGTTCGAAAATTATTATCCTATAGTTGATGAATTATTTTACTACCTTGAGTATGAACATAAGGAATATAATTACATTGAATTTATAGTTTCTTCCATTAATAAATATTCACCACAAACTCATATCATTCTCCAAATGATTATTTTCATTATTTTATGTATGATTTACAAAAATCAACTTCTACTGATCAAAACCTAAAGAGAATATTAATAATATATTCCTCTCTAATTTATACATTAACTAAAAACCAATATGGTTAGATAATTCCCAAAATTAGTAAACCTTCATGTAATAACCATGCAACAAATAGTATTTTTTAATTTTGGAATTAAATAGTTAATCTCATTATTAATGTATAATGATAGAAGTTATATTTATTGAAATAAAAGAAAATTTAATAATATAATAATAACCCTAAATATGAAATTATAAATAATATTTATTATCTTATAAGAGAAAATATTATATATTTATATCTTTTAAAATGTTAATTAATGTTTTGGAAATGATAAATTATGTGGTATAATTTTTGTGAATTGAAAATTATTGATTACAAGATTATAATTAATATATTAATTTAAAAGTAAATTTATTATCATAAAATAAATTCATATATTAATTTTTTTTATGATTATAAAAAGATTTTAAGGGACCTTAATTAATTTTTCAAAGTGTCATAAAATCAGTTATAATTTTAAAATAAATATTTCACAAATAAATTTTTATATTAATAAAGATTTATGTTTCTCACATTTAGAAAATTATTTTCATCAAATGATGTTAATTTTTGAATTATACAAATTGAATAATTTTTAGGACAATTTTTTGGGATTTTCATAAAAAGGATGTATTTTTGGTGAATAGTGAAATATGAGATTTTACAATATAAGAAAAATACAAAAATTATTGATTCATAGATGATGTATGGGTGATGTATTCCCATAATATCTTAGTATACTTCATTATATTAAAATATTTATTAATAATTCACAATCTATTCACAAACATGTTCATAAATAATAATCTAATGGATAAAACTATCATCCCCCTCCTCCACTATAAATACTACAACTCATCACTTCTTCGAATAACACCTAAAAGAAATATAACCTATTTGATATCTACCCAAAGATCATTCATATCTTATTACCCAAGTCATATACCTACTGGTATCTCCAAAAGGCCAAAACAAAGTTCTTTAAGGAGGTCCTTAGGGATAATAATTCAAGAGGTAAACCCATCTATCATTTTTCTTATATTTTATTTAATTATTCTCTATTCACCTCCCCTTATCTAAGTGGAATGAAAAATATATTTATATATATATACTATAATTTTATCATGATTATTGAAAATTTATTCATCAAACACCTTATCATCTCCCTTTTATTCGAAAAATAAGATTATCATAACTTATGGGTCAATTTACCTATGCTGTGAACCTTACAATCTAATTTTCCATTAAATCCTTCAATGAAAGTCATAAACCATTATTAAGAATAAATTAGGTATTATTATACATATTATAATTTATTAGTTATTTTGGAACCATTTTATAATCATGATATTAAATAAAAATTATATAAGTTCATGATGATCATAAAAATTTCCAGAATAAAGTAAATCATTTTCATTAATGATTTATCTAATAAATAATAATCAAATAAAAAAACAAAATGATATATGGTATCATTTAAAATTAGGGAAAAAATTAATACTGCTTATTTTCACTTCTATACTTTGGTTTCTATTCGATAAGAAAATCCATCACTAACGTGACCATGAAGGCAGTGAAAGGAACACAACCAAAACAATGAAAATAACAATATATTATTAATAAATTGATGTAAAGATTTTATATTATGGTCTTATAAGGAATTATAAACATTACTATGGTTATTTATTTAAATAAAAACACTCATTAAGGCATTATATCATAGGTTTTAACTCGTTTTAACTAAGAAGAAACAGAGGTAAGAGACTTTTCTTAAAAAATACACTATTAAATTTCTATGTTATTACCAAATTAAAAATTAATGTTTTTTGATAAAATTATTCGAGTTTTATGATTATTTTATGGTTCATGGATATTGTTTATAATGATTTTTGGGACCTTTATCAACCTCCAATGCATTTGGTATGTTCATATCTGTGGTCGGTCATATGGTTACCCCATGTCTGACTACAATGTTTACATCATAAGGTTGATGTGGGGGTTAAATCATAAGGTATATATGAGGGATATTTTATAATGTATTCATGAGGGTTACAAATCATATGGTATTCATGAGGGTTGCAATCTTATGAAATTAATTCCCCATGTTACCTTTATTTTTTATATTCATTTTCTGTGTTTTATGTTTTCAAATGTATATGATACATTATGATTGGGAAATATGTACATGTAAAAATCATTTTCTATATTTATATGTATTCAAGGAATAATATTTAATTTCATTCTTTTAATGTCCCTTACTAATTTTTTGGTATTCATTCCACATTTTAATCTATTTTACACAGGGTTTAAGGATGGGTATGATAAAAGAAGAAGCTAATTAAAATGTTGTGATAACATTTCATGAACATATATAATGTTTTGATAAAAAAACATTTGTTATGGAAGAAATGGATACTTTTTTATTAATACCCACTTTATTTCTTATAGGTTGTTATGTATGAATAATTATTAAATTTTATAAATCACTAACCAGAAAAGATCATGGGGAATGTGATTATGTGAAATATAGTTGAATTAATAAGATTATGTAATATTAAATAGGATGGACATTATATTTTGTAATAGATCATGGTTTTGATAATTTTTGGGGGTTATGATGATGTTAATAGATTACCATATATATTTTTTACTCTATGGTTAATTTGATAATTTATATCATTTAATGATTACTGTGTTGATTAATCTATAATATGTCTATTCAAAATTGGGTTGTATGCAAGAAACATGAAATATAAATTAATAAGGCACCAATAATACAAACTCCTTCAAAATAGACTTCTCGTAATTGTGGGAATTTTAACTAAGCCACGTTTGACAGTGGTAGATTAGTCGACATAGATTATAAATAGAAGTGAAATCTATTTATGACAACATCTAAAGAAACCACAAAGTTACAACATGATAGTATAAGATTTTATCAGTAATCAACCTCCTGCATTAAATGGATATTCTGACCCAGTAGTGGATGAGGGTTTGGTGAAGTCCCTTGAATATATATTTTATGTCATGGAGTTTTTAGATAATAAAATTTTAATAATTTCTATATATCTATTTGAAGGAGAATATGTCCAATGGTGGTCAATTACCAAGAATATCGTAGGTAGCGAGGGGATTTATTTCTTCTAATGGGATGATTTTAATAATATTTTACTTTAAAAATACGTTCCTTTGGGGGTTTTACATATGAAAGGAAAACATATTGTAGAATTCAAACCAAAAGAGAAAGATTCATTGGTCGTGTTAGTAGAAAACATCACCAGATTAGAATGGAATTCTCGGACACTTATTTAGGTTCATTGTTGTAAAATTAGAAAAAAATCATATGATTGAACCAAAGATATCAATGTGTATTTGTTACAACTCGTAATTTCTATTTATTATCTTTGTATATATATGTAATTATTATGGGACAAGGATCTGAGACAACAAGTGATTTTGAGTCTCAGGATTCTGAGAACAATTGATTGAATAATTCAAAAAAAATTAAATAATGCATTAACACAATATTCCTGAATAAGTTCAATAACTCTTAAATGGTTTCACAGATATGAAATCGAAGTGCATCCTTGCGTTCATAGAAGAAAAATTATCATGTGTAGTCTATCATAGATTGGTGTGGGTCAGCTATGAAAGGTTGTTTTTGGACATAACGATACTAAAATATTTAATAAAAATATTTAATTTCAATGAAGCATCTCGTTATATTTTTTATTTGATTTTTTTTAAGGAATACATGGTCATCACCATAACCATGGAATTACCCAAATACAAGGATAATGAAGTTATCATGATGGATATGATTGATCGGAGATCAAAACATGGATCAATGATCAGTGATGCACCTCAGATTGAAAGGATATCACCAATGAAACTGACACGATGATCGATCTTCATCAGCAAGCAGTCTAAATCTATTTACGGAGTTTCATCTATTTGATTTTTTAATTGTTCATAGAATAAAAAATGAATGTGAACAACCCAATTAATAGTTTTATCTATGGTTTGATTGTTTTTGAGGGATGGTTAGTATTGGGAATTATTAATGTGATCCTCATTACCCAATTCGTTTATTCCTCAAATGAGAACGAATCGAGGATGACATGAACTAAGGTAGAGGATCATTACTCATATGTTCATGGTTCATTTATCATCCCTCATTCTTGGAATTCTTCTCCATAGGGCCCTTGTGGTCATAAATAAACTTTTTTGGAGGCCTTAATCACGTTTAGTCCCCCAAATGAAATGAAAATTGACCATAGATGCTGCAACAGGGTAGATCGGGACTCGACGAGGCTAGATCTATGATTGTATAAATAACACCCCAAACACTTTGTGGCATGTTTCTATTAAATACATTCAATTAATTAGATATACTATATTTCATTAACCATTTAGTTTATATGAAACAAAACATGGTTATTTACAAGATATAGTCATAACCTAACTATTAAATTTAAATTGTCCATATTTGTGTTTAGAATTTCGATAAACGGATATACACAATTGCTATCCAGGTGATATTTGGAGTCTGATGGAATCAACATAAATTTTGTTCAATAGTAACATAACCATATTAATATTAAATTACCTTGGGAATAGCAACTTACCTTTATGAATATTAATATGAACTTTATTAATGGAAACCTTTCACATGAAAGTGTAAATAAAATTTAGTCACCTTAATAATAAAGATGAATATTTTTAGTATTGGTATTTTTCGATTAAATGATGATTTTAATTAAAAATATAATTCCTCATATATTGAAAATTATTTTTGGAAAAAGGAGTTCTTTTTTGTATTCTACACATTTTTAAATGCATAGGTTTAATTTATGGTATTTTTCTAAAATACATGAATATTTGGTGAATAGTAAAATATGATAAATTATAATTAATGCTAAATACACGATTTATTTTCTCATAGATGATATCCGAATGATGTATGAACACATGGATATAAATCACATACACTTATTACTATTTTGGTCATGGAATTGTCACTATTTCTTATCATAGGAAAACAATAAACATATGATTAAATTATTATAAAAACCCTCTTCCATCCACTATATAAACCACCTCTCTCCCCCTATTCCTCTCACACCACTCAAGATTTGAGCCTTGCCTTATATATTCAAAATAGACTTCCAAAGACATCTCGCCACTTCCAAGACCTTCTTGTCTCACCAAAAGGCCAAAACAGCCTTATAGAGATTCTCAAGGTGGAGTACTCAATAGGTGTATCTCTCTTCCTTTCTCTTTCAACTTCTTTTACAAGTTCTATGACATTGTTGATCTCTCTTCATCTTCCCTCTTTTAAATGATATGATAATTAATGTAACATAAATTAATTTTAATATTATTTTTCTAATGGAATATTTCATCATCATCTATATTTTCCCCCTCCGATTTACACTAAAAATGAAAACATTGTCTTTGATGTGTTAATTTATTATATTCATGGATGACGTGTTTTCAATTTCTATTACCATATAATATTCTGGCCATGAAACCATTTTTATAATTGAACCAGATAATTATATGTGTAATATATCTGATTTATTGTTCTTGAATCATTTTTTATGCAGGGTATTTAATTATAAAACAAAATGAGTTCGTGCTGATCAAAAAATAAGCAAAATAATCCAAGCATTTATCATTAATTTTTTTTATAATGATTCATCCTATACCAAAATAACCAAAGTAATTATATGATCATTTAACCATTTGGATGTTAATTAATAACTCATAACATCAATTCTGGATTTCATTTTCCATTTTAGATGAACTGCCATAGTCTTATAAATGCAAACTGATAATAAAAACCTTGAAAACGTGTGCTCCCAAATGATGAAATTGAATCTCTTAACCCATATAAAAGTCTATAAATGAACATAATGAAGAAATAATAAGTATATTAAATTTATATAAGGATATATAATTAATAAGTAATTAACCTAATTTTACTATTCATGTCATTAAGATCATTTGAAGAGCACATTCAAACATAAGGTAAGGGGTTTATCATCTCACTTTTATTTCCATGAGATTTCCATTGTTTGAAAATTATTTCATGTATGTGTTTTATGTTTAAATAAATTTGATAAATTATATAATGACTCTATTTATATTCATTGTATTAATTTATTCACTTTATTTTTATTAACTCTATTGCTTTCAATGTTATAAGGGACATTGCTTCAGTTTCCATTTTATTGTGATTTTCTTGTTATTTTGCACCTAATAATGATTATGTAGTGTAACTACTGCCCCTTTGAGATATTTTTTAATTTTTAATTTTAATTACATTATATATCCATATACTAGTTACATATAAATGATTATTTTCATAGCCGTATTCAATTTTACATATGGTGTTAATGTGGAATGTTGCTTTCACTGTGGAAATATTAATAAATATGTATCCACTAATCAATAAGGATATTGCAATGGAATATTTTTATTTTATTATATCATTATATAAATAATGATTATTAAAGTAAGTGATAGGAGGGGGCAATTATATCTCTTCTATGCATCGACAGGTCTCATAAAACAAATCAGTTGGTAAAAAAACCTTCATGTTTGATTCCATGAATCCGACGAGTTTCTACACATAAAAATAAATTTTCTTGAAGATATGATGGTTAATGTGAAAAATAAATGACATCCAAATAATAGGAATCCTTTTTATTCATTATTCATTTTTTATTATCCATGAATTTTTCACTATAAAAAATTCTATCGATTCAATTTTATTCTCATGTTATTGTTGGAGAGTATATTCATTTATTCATTAAGAAATATTAGTTATGTATAATTGATTCTGATTCACTTTTAATCTATTAATGATACTCTATATGACACCATTACAAAGAATTTTAACATTTATTTATTATTAATACTTTCCCCATGTTATGAAGAATAAAACCATGAATATTCTTTCAAGGAGGCCATTTATTTAAGTTTATTATGTATCATGTTATATTTCCTATCATTCTAAATGTACACTAGGTATCATGTCTGTAATATTGTAATCAAAAAATGGTAAACTAATCAGTCCTTATAGATTATATTCCTTGTATTCCTGCCAATTATATAAATAATTCACTGACTTCTGGTTTCTGGGGTAAGGGCTATATAGTTGGTATTGAACGAAGTTTAGTAGAAACTATGGAATCTAGATTTTGAAAACATAGTTTATAAGACATAACCCAATGATAAATTTTGAGGAAAATCATAGGGTAATATCCTAGAATTTTTTTAAGGTATATACTATGTGGGTATTCATAGAAAAATACATACGAGTTTGGATACTACATGTGTATGTGGTTCTGAAATAGATGTACCTAGGAGTAAAAACTCCGATAGAAATAAGGTGCCTTGAAAGGATATTTCTATCATTAAAATGAAATGAAAATTAAAATTTAGTAATTGATGTATATTACCTCAATTTTTATACTGTTAAAAGGTGGTCCTTGATCCGGAATACCATAGAGAAGGAATAAATAGATGATATGATATGGAGAAATTCATAGGAAATATTTTTGGACAAATATTTCTCTCATTAAAAACAAACTGAAATGAAAAGGAAATTCTTTAGCCAAAAGAAATGGGAATAAGGGAGTCTTTCGGAGTATATGTCTTACTTTAAAATATTATCCATGTATTCTATATTTTACTAATTTGATTTAAAAGACAATATTGATCATTTCATTGAAGGTTTTAAGACAAATCCTTGAAGGGCACTGGCTTCTCATGAATTTTCATCATATGATAATATTTCATTATGTGCCATCAAAATAGAAAAGGTATTAACAATATAAAATTTTTTCAAGGGAAACCATGATAACAAGTGGTACTCTGATAACAATGGAAAATGTGATGGACAAAATATGAATAATGGAATGAAGCAATTCCCATATTGCGAGAATTGTGGAATGAATCATCCTAATAAATTCATGAATTGCATGAGAGTCTACTATTAGAGTAGAGAAAAGGGTCATTGATTTAATTAATGTTAGGGGAATGAAAAATTAAATGTTGTTCTATGATATATTTTTAGAGAGATGGGACACTATTCAGATGAGTTTTATAATAAGAAACAAAACATTCCTCAGAAAAAACCCTAAGAGAATTGGTAAGCATATGTGATTACAACTGCGGAGAGTGAAGTTACTAATGATGTGGTTGTAGGAACTTTAATTTTTTCCTCAAACTTTTCCATTTCATTATTTTATTTGGACCATCTCATTCCTTTATATCTTCATAGATTTCCAATAAAATTATATATTTAAAATTTGATTTATTAAATGAGTCATCAATCAAAACTCTAAAGGGATGTATTGTTCCTCCAATGATGTGTCATTAAACCCCCTTTGTGACACACAAACGCACTTTAGTTTCTAACCATATCATCACACCTATGATTCACTTTGACATAATTATTTTTTTGAATTTGATTTCTTATTAGGATGCAACAATCTATTTCATGAAGAACGAAGTTACAATTTTTTTGAATGGTGTAGAATCCCTTATCTTTAGAGAAGAAACATCACAATTTGGTTCTATTCTAGATCCACCTTTAGCAGCTCTTCTAAATGAATTTTTTTGGAGGAATAGAGAAAACAATCTATAAATATTATAATTGAAGATTTACCTATTTTGAATGAGTATATTTATGTTTTTGTAGAGGATTTACATGTACATCCTCTAAATTAGGACGTCGAGTTCTCTATTGATTTAATTCATAGTGAAAGACCTATATCAAAGACCACTTATATAATATCCTCTCTGGAATTAGTATAAATAATGAAAAAACTAGGGTAATTGAGTGACACAATATTTATCCACCCTAGTGTTTCCCTATAGGGATCACATGTTTTCTTTGTTAATAAAAATGATGGATCTATGACAATGTGCATTTATTATAGGGAGATCAATGATATTACACCAAAGAAAAATTATCTTCTTCCCCACAATGATGATTTATTTGATTAAAATAATAGATCCCAATATTTTTTGATGATTGAACTTAGAGATGGATATCTTCAAATATGTGTAAGGAATGAAGATATTCCAAAGACGACATTTCGAACTACTTATGGGCATTATGAGTTTACAGTAATGCCTTCTGGACTGACTAATACACCCACTATTTTCAATGATCTAATGAATATATTTGTCAAGGAATATCTTTATGAAATTGATATGGTATTTATCAATGATATCCTAGTATACTATAAATGATAAAAGAACATGAGACTCACTTGATATTATTCTGAAAAATCCTACAAAAAATGAATTATATGGGATGTTTAGTAAGTGTGGTTTTTTTCTTTAATAAATTTCTTTTCATGTCCATATTTTCACTAAGGATGGAATCATATTTGATCTTGAGATGAAAAAGGCAATCCATTAATGGACCATGCAAACGAAAACAACAAAATTTTTTAGTTTTATTGTATTAGTATGTTTCTATAATCATTTTTTTCCAAATTTCACCCATTTGGATAACCAACTAAACAAGCTCTCACATAAAGAGGTTTTGTTTGTATGGATGAAAGAACGTGCAGAATTAATTGTTTAATTGAAAAGATAATTATTCAATGATCCAATTTTGAATCGTCCATATCAAAATGATGGATTTGTGATATATAGTGATGCATCAAAGAATGTATTGGGTTTCATCCTTATGAAAAATTGTAAAGCTATTGACAATGAATCAAAGATATTTAAGACTAATGCAAAACAATTATCAAAAGCATGATCTTGAGATAGAAACCATAATATTTTTTATGAATATTTTTAGGAATTATATATATGGTGAAAGATGTCAGATATTTATGGATCACAAGAGTTTGACAAACATTTTTACACAAAATAAATCCAACATGAGGCAAAGGAGATGTCTAAAGTTACAAAATGATTATGATTTTTCAACACAATACCACATAGGAAAGGAAAATAATTTGTTATATTAATTAATAAGGATAGATAATGGAATTATAACCCAAATAAGGATTTAGAGTGATCCTATATTTAGGGATCTAATAAAGATGGATATGAGAATTATTATGGAAGGGTTAACATCATTACTTTTTGAAATTATTGCTAAACAATATTTACTAGAGAAGATAAAAATCTCTCAATTTGATGATTAGAATATACAAAGGAAAATTAAATCTATAAGTGAAATATGATTGAAAGGATTCATGAATGAGGATGGAGGTCTGATATTTTGGAAGATGTTATATGTTCCATCAGTACAACATCTAAAAAGGTAAATATTCTATGATGCTCATAGATCTAATTTTACTATATGAAATGGTTGCACCATGATATATAGATATCTGAATGGAATTTTTTGGTGGGATAACATGAAGAGGGAAATTTCTAACTATGTGTCAATGTGTTTAGTTTTTCAACATGTGAAGGATGAGAAACAACATCCTTGAGGGGTCATGTAACCTCTACATATTTCTATATAGTGGGATGACATTACAGTGCACATTCTCACAAAACTATTAAGGTCACCTATAAGGAATGATGCAATATGGGTAATTGTTGATCATCATAAAAATCAGCACATTTCCTTTATATAATAGAGGATTTACTACTTTGTCACAATGCAAGACTGTATATTAAAGAAGTTGTAAGTATTCATGGTGAACCTCTATTGATTGTGTCCAATAAAAATCCCTAATTTAAATTAATATTTCTGAAATGTATCCAAAAGTCTTCAGATATTTATCATCATATGAGTACCGCTTATCACCCCCCCCCAATCATATGGATAGACTGAAAGTAGTATTCAATTACTGGAATACATGTTAAGATCAAGCCCTCTTTACTTTCAAGGTATGTAGGATAAATACATGCCTTTGATGGAGTTTTACTACAATAACAGTTACCATTATATAATTAAAATAGATCAATATGAAGTATTATATATAAATAGTTATCGAACTCTACATTTTTGTGATGAATTTAGCGAGAGGAAAACTTATAGGCCCATAACATATCAAAGAGACAACTGCAAAGGTAATGAAAATTCAGTCCCATATTAAAGTAGACCAAAGTATGAAAAGAGTTATGATGTCAACCAAAGAAAATATTTGTAATTTAATGTAATACATCATGAAATTCAAAAATTATCTCCATGGATGGGTGTCTTCTGGTTCGGTAAGAAAGGGGAAATGATCCCCATGTACATTGGACCGTTCGAAATTATAGAAATAATTGGTCTGGTAGATCACTGTTTAAGAATGAAAAAAAGTCTCTCCAAAGATCATAATTTGTTCCTTGGGAAATTTTTAGTAAAATACTTTCCCAAAAAAACACATGTACTCAACTATGAATAAATAAATCTTGATCCATATTTTTATCACATTGAAGGGACTATCGAGATTCTTTACACTAGAGATCAGGCATTGAGAAATCAGACGAATCATCTAGTAAAGGTTATTTGGAGAAACCATAAAATTGAAGACGCAGCATGAGAATATGAGGTTGTAATGATGAATAACCACCCACATATTTTTATATGGATTTATAGATGAAAAATTTTGAGGATGAAATTTCCAAATGTGGGAAGAATATAACACCCCAAAAATTTAAAAGGTATGCTTATCTTAAATACATTCAATTCATTAAATATCCTATATTTAATGAATCAATTAGTCTCTATGAAAAAAACGTTATTAATTATATGATATAGTCATAAACTTTCCATTAAGCCTATATTTTTCACTTCTAGGTTTTGAATTTCATAAAATAGACACAAAACATTGCGATCAGGCTGATATTTGGAGTCTGAGAGAATGAATTTTATTTTCATTGAATATTAACATACCCTTCTGAATAAAAACTCGACCTTATGAATATTAAAATAACCTCATAAGTAATAAATTACCTTTCAAAATAGTAACATACCCTTATGAATAGTAATATGATCCCTATGAATGGTAACCTTACCCATGAAATTGTAATTAAAATTTAGGCACCATAAAAAGGAAGATGGATATTTTAAGTATTGGTATTTTATTTATTAAATGATGATTTTAAAAAAAATCATATGCAATTAAAATAATTTTCTAATAATGTAGTTCATTTTTAAATTCTACATGTAAAATAATTGTTCAAGAAATTTTTTGGGATTTTTTTGAAATACTTGAATTTTTTATATATTGAAAAATACTATAAATTATTATAAATTATAAATACATGACTTATTGAGTCATAGATGATATCCTGATGAGGTAAGAAAAATGGGTTCGAACTAAAATGCACTGATTACTATTTTAGTTCATGGAATCATCATTATTTCGTATCTTATTGAATAATAATAAACTAATAATTAAAATGTTATGAAAACCATTTCCCTGGCTATATAAACCACCCCTCACCCCCTCTTCCTCCCCCACCACTAAAGAATTAATCACTTCGTAATTTCTACCAAATACACATTCCAAGCCCTCTACCCACTTCCAACACCTTTTAGAGTCACCAAAATGAAAAAAACAAATTCCATAAAGAGATTGTCAAGGAGGATGTCATGACCCGAACCTACTGGTCTCGAGCCTCTACTACCCCAAGACCGCCTCCATAGGCTGGGGGCTAGCAAAAAGTGCCGAAGGTGTAACAATCTTAGGGAGGCCTTTTCCTTAATACTTGTACACACACACACACAACCCACTCGATGCAGAACTATATAGTCAAAAGAAAACCGAAGGACAAATAACTATAACCCAACCACAGTCATGCATCAACTTCTAAATAGAGAAATGTAAAGTGCAGAAAATTACATACAAGATACCGAATAGAAAAAGGGAAAAACACGCGCCCAACCCAAAACATCTTACAACCTGAAAATAGTTAAACAAAAGTAAATAGCTGATGAGTCTCACACCTAAAAGTCCTACTACGACCACTGAACGCAACCCAAGCTCTTGTGTCCTCTACGCTCCTCCATCATCTTGATCGACCTGTCAGTCATCTGCATGGGAACACCAAGTGCGGGCAATGCCTAAGAAGGGGTGAGTATAAAGATACTAAGTAAGATACCCCAAAAACTTGAGGGAGCAACAAAGGAGGTACTAAAATGGTGAGCAGTAGAAAGAACAGAGAACAGTGAAATAGTATAGTAAATAGAGTGTAGATCAACCCAACAAGAGACAGGAAGTAGGCTTGTATGACCAAGGTGTGCTAGACACGGAAAGAACGTGGTATACCCCGCATGTCTTCTCTCCTCCTAGAAAGATAGTAACTGAACCCATGGAGTGGGAACTAATGTAGGGTGTATATATATATTATCAACAAGAAACCAGAATGAGTGCGTAAGTGGATATCCATCCCCATGCACATCCCATGATAAGTTGCCAACAGTTCTAAGGGTATCCATCACTGATGCCCAGCTGTCCCGCATGTCAAAGATGCCTCATTGATAAATCGTACCACCAACAATCCCGCTCTGGTAATCACGAAGAAGAGCCACTTACTAGCTTCATCAGAAGGGATGAGACTGAAAAAGGTCATCGGGTTACCAACTGCACATCCCAACTGAAGGGTAAAAACCAAAAGGTTATCCGGTGACCCACAGCCCAGCCCAACTAGAGGGTAAACCCCAAAAGGTCATCAGGTAACCCACTGACCAGCCCCACTAGAGGGTAAACCGTAATGTAAATGGGTAACCCACTACCTAGCCTCGCTAGAGGGTAAACCCTGATACGCCTATGGATAAAACACTTCCCATCCTCACTAGTGGGTAAACCCTAAAATGGTCAGAAAACTACGCCCTACCCGAACCATCACTGGGTGTCACTAACATCGCTAATATGCATTAGGTCAGAGTGCATCAAAGGAACCACCAACCAATGCCCTTTCAGGTTTCCACTTTTAATGATATTTCGAAAGAAGATCTGCATGACCAAATAGATTACACCATTGTAGCCATCATGGAGAATCATGCGAGATAGACTACATACTCCCTGAAAACAAACTCCCGACGAAAAAGTCATTCAACACCGCTTTATTCCCATAAGGTGTCTCGTGGGGCCCACACCTCAGTCCAAATAGAGGTTTGGCGAACTATGCCTTCACGATGCTATCGGAAAAACACGCCCAAACAATTACTCATTCGCCCCGAACAGACATATGATGAAAAAGTCACAAAACACTGCTCACAGCTTAAAAGATAGCTAGCGGGGCCCACACCTCAACTCCGGCTTCAACACCTGAAACATCCCTAGTCTACATCGTCTTGACTCCAGGGTTACAATGCTGTTGAAGGTGCCTAAAAATATTTTCGAATGTGTTTGTGCCATCCGAAACAAGGATCATGGCGAGGCACTAAACAATACATAATGGGCGCGTCACGCCACAGAGCCCCGTCTCGGGCATTAAAAATCCCCGAGACCATCTCAAAAACTATGTCTCGAGCTGAGGACATCTCTTTCGTTGATGGTGTTGAAAGTGGGTTGCATGTACCCAACATGTATTGTACTTTTATTACCGTTACATGTATTCAGTTTGATTTTATACATGTGTTTATCTTGCCATGATAGTGTAGATAATTCTGCATCCACTTTGTTTATGGAAATGTCCTTAGATTACCTATCGCATCAAATGGTTATAGCATGTCCCAGTCTTTACTGAGAACCCTGAGATTCCATGACAGTAATCTTCAAGTAACGTCCTATGGTCCAGTTACATTATTCTGAAAGGACACAGATGATGTGTGACCATCAGTTACTGGGGGATGATAAGCATTGAGACTTCCTCTCATGAAGATCGCCCATGATGATATCTAGCCATTGAGATCACGAGGACAGACCCGCTTAATAGGAACACAACATGTTTCTAGAGTCATTGGTCATTCTTATCTATGGACATGTGTAATGGTCTCCTGACTTGAGATAATTATTAATGAATGTCCTTTAATTATGTACATTTGATAGAAGGCGAAAACTGTGGTGAAAAATTCCTGGTGAGGTAGTTTGTATCTGATACGTCATTAATGGCATGTCATCGATTAATAGATCAAGAGAGGATTTGTCACTTCCAAGTTCAGGAAAAGATATCTCGGGACTGGTTGATTAGGATGGTTTCACCTTCAGTAAATCCATGGCTATGGTAGTCGAAGGTAAGATCGTTCAGACAAATCAACAAAAAATAAAGCAAATAAAGAATGATGACACGTGTACGCATTCTACATTATTGAGATATCTATGATGAAGAGATTAGATTACACGGACCATGTTCATAGGAAGGTAGTCATTTCAATGTCTTTGCCTTATCTCTATAGGGGCCTCAATGGGTTGCTAGACCCCACTCTAGGTCGGTGTTATTATTCACTGCTATTGAGATATGGGCCTAGAGGGTCACACACAGTAGCGCCTTCAGAATCTGCCCAATTCTGGGAATAAGAATTTAGAACATGGTGGGCCCCGACAAAGGGTACGAGCACTATCCATGTTTTATGGATCACCAATGAATAAATAAATTCATTAATTATTTGAGTTTAGAAGAATTCGTTGAATTTATTTATAACATGTATTTTCAAGTTATATAGTAAATACATGTATTAATATTATTCGAATGGATTTATATATCCTAGGTTCATTTAATATTAGTAAGAGGAATGAGTCAAGTTAAAGACTCAAATTTATCAAGTAATATATTTATATATTACAAGTAAGTGATAAATTTTAAATATTATTTATGGAATATTTTTATTCGTCATAAATAATTATTTATATCAATTATATAGTGGGCGTCTATTACATGGGGGCTGAGAATCTACACTGCGTGTTTTAAACAATCCCTATATAAGTGAGAGATGGGTTCTCCCATCATTAATATTCATGTGTCAATATTGAGAGCTTCTTTCTCCTCATGGAATATGGAGAAAGAGTCTCTCAATCAATGAAGGATCTTCAAGATCATCCATCTCGGATTGATGCTCCTCCCTTTGTGGTGATCATCGTTGCGCTGAAGTTAGCATCGAAGATCCGCGCTAGCATCCAGATCTTTATGAACAGCATGCGAGAAGATTCACGAGGAATGTGTGGACGATCAAGAGGGCTTCGACGTCATAGTCGTTGAGCAATGATCACCGGTGTCCTGTGGCAGATGTGCACACATCAATTCTGAACAAGGTAAATGTTCAGCTTAATTTTTATGGATCTTTATAAACCATGGGAGATCCTCGGACAAATCCGGGACAAGATCACCAGAGTTGAAAGGGTTATGTCACTCCGGTGAAGCATAAAATTTTAAATTCCCGGCCCACCGGCTTCCATTGCGTAGTCCCGGAACCCAACTGTGGTATCAGAGGGATCACAAGGTTTTTCTGATTCAAGAAGATTAAAATGAATTAAATTTAATTATGGGGTGTTAAAACAGTTCATTTGGATTCGACCGCACGTCGTTTCATTTTCAAATGATCATGTTATGATCATTTAAATTTTTTAAATGAATCGACGTCACAAGTTTTTGTTCATTTGATGTTAATCTCAATTTTATTGAGATAAAAATTAAATGTTTTATATTATTATGGTAAAATATAATATAATATTCTATTATAAAATATTATTTTAAAAACTTGGGTCAAGTAAAGTGAAGTTTTAATTTTAAATAAATAAAAAAAATGGGGAAGAAAATACCCCAAAATGGGGTCTTCCCCCTTTGTTTAAAAAACGGGCTGGACTTAATTGTCTAAAGAACAAATTAAAAAAAACGAGGAAGACCCCTTACGGGTGTTCTCTCACGCGGCCCGCACAGGGGGTGAAAAATACCCTAGACACCTAGGTTTGTCACCCCCTTCGCCGGACCTCCTCCATGACGAGCCACCTCCAACCGACCGCCGCCGGCCATGCCAGGCTCCCCTTTGTCGGACCGCCCCACCTGGATTCTCCTAGCCCCCGTTTCGGCCTCCTCCCCTCATGCTGGAACCCCCATCACTGGACGGCCTCCCTCTCCCTCTGCTAGACCTCCTCTGTGCTGAGCCCCCTCCGGCAAGCCGCCTCGACTCGCGTCAGCTTCCTCTGTTGCATCGCTGTGGACCCCGCCTCACGCCAGCCTACCCTTGCACCAGACTTGTTCTGTCTAGCTGCCCCGAGCCCGCACTGGCCATGACAGCCACCTCCCTGGCTTGCCAGAGTAGCGGGCTGTCGTCCATGTGGCTAGCCGGCCTCTTTCTCGGCCTCCTTTCACTCCCCTCGGACCACGTTGGGAGATGAAGTTGTCGATGGAGTCATTGGATGCAGCAGTCACGCCATAGCCACACCGCGGTCACACCATGATACCCGTTCCAGGACGACACCCCGCAGTGGTACACAATCGTTTCAGACTCCGCTCTGGCTAGAGGTAACCCTTCATTAAATTAATTTTAATTAATTTTATTTTTTTAATTAAATTAATTGGATTTAATTTAAGGGATTTAATTATTTAAATCCGAAATAATAAATAAATTTTTGTTTAGAATTAAATTAATGGTTTAATATAATTTTTTGAATTAAAATTAAATTAAACAAATGGAACTAATGAAATAAATTATTTGAATTTAATAAAATTCATTTAATTTATTAGAACACCCACACATTATTTAAATTTATTACAATTTAATTTTATTGAACTTTTACCACGACTGGTCTTGAGCAAATGACCGACCTGTGTATGTCTGGAATTTATTTATTTATTTAATTATTTATTCAATGTGTGCGATGATTGTAATATTTAATCAGATAAATGACTGTCTGCGAATCGTCTTTTAATAAAAATATGTATAAGGGCATGCGCATCCAATGCACTAGTTGTATTTTTTACCCCAGAACCCCTCACATTCGTGCGAGTATATTTGTATTTTATGGTGAAAATCCGAGAGGAAGACCCCGCCATGTTGAGGTGGTAGTCCATACAGGATTTGGGTGCTTTGCATTAGGGCTAGCAGCGACACGAGTCATGTATTGACTCGGGTATGGATGCCTCTAGGAGATGATTGATCAATTATAGATCGATCATTAGAGAATGCTCCAGACCAGTCAAAATGCATGATTTAATTTAAGAAAAGATTATTATTTTATGCGTCTGCATGATTATTGTATGATCACATAGGATAGTAAACAAGATAAAATGCATAAGGTTGTGACGAATAATATTCTTTTTAATGTTCAGTTATGAGCGCGACAACCCAATTTGAACATAATTAATAGATAAGGGTTATATTCATCAATTAATATTAAAAATCCCTCCAAGATATATTAAGTCTAAATTCCTTCCATTTCTCACATCTAAAAAAACCGACGGTTTGGGTGCTCATCAGCCACAGTAGAGAGTGACACTTACTACTGGTGAATTTCCATGAGATAAATGGGTCAATATAACTAAAGTGAGTTGTCAAGGATTATCCTTAGCTTACATGCAATCACTTTAGAGGCAATAGGTTGAGGGAATCAAGTTCATATTCCAAAATCTAAGACTTTACTCAACAACATAGGGAAACACAAGAACAAGTGGTTGGAAAGCATAGATCCATCCTTGAAACCCTCCAAGTAGTGATGTAGCCCAAGCTTGTAGACTATGAGGGAGGTTTCGAGGATCCTTTAGACTTGAATACTCAAGCGATAGAGTATTTAGAATCTTACAGTGAGGGCTATTAAGGTTCGTTAAAATAGTGGGAGACATTAAATGGTATAATAATAAAATGTTAAAAAGTAATCAAGACAAATTACAAACTGATAAATGTTTATATGATGTAGATTGACAATGGAAATCACCAAAACCACAAGTATTTTATCATTATGATCAATCTTGGATAACGAAAATATCCTGACTTTCAATAACTTACAAGAGTGTTACAGGGACTTGCACATAGTACTACGCTAAGAAAAGAAGATATATGTGTTGGAATCCCCAATTCCTGCTGAGCCACCCCAGGGAGAAAGCAAGATGAAAAAAGATAAATGGAGAAATCCTGTAGACGATGCGCTTGATGTACAATGCATCATGATTTCATCCATGTCCAGCCAATTGCAAAAAATGCATGAGGAAGAGGACGCATACAAGATGATTTCACATCTCCAAGAACTATATGAGGAGAGCGCTAGGAAAGAAAGGTATGAGTTCTCAAGTGCGCTTTATAAGTGCAGGCTAGTCGAAGGGCACCAAGCCAGTTCTCACGTACTCAAGATGATTGGGTATATTGAGAGGCTTGAAGACCATAGGTTCAAACTGAACCAAGAACTAGAAGTGGATCTCATTCATGCATCTTTACCATCAATATTTTTTACTTTTATTGTCAATTATAATATGAATGATATGAAAAAGTCACTCTTGGATCTTTTTGATTTAGTTCGTCAAGCTGATAAGACAAGAAAAACACCAATTCAACATTCCTTATGGTGAACAATAAAAACAAGGGCAAGGAAAAGTGTTCTAAGGCCAAGTCACGTCCAAAGACACCAATACAACATCCTGCAAGGAATCTATTGATTCGGAGGAAAAGTAATGAGCAGGATGTTGTCTTCTTTGGATGTGGCAAGAAGGGCCGCTAGAAAAAGAATTGCAGAGCTGGGATGAAGAAGCAAGATGATGCTTCTACATCAGGTATTTTTTTCATTGAATGCAATTTATCATTATCTATAAGTTGGGTACTGGATACGGAATGTTGTAAACACATTTGTATTCATATATAGGAACCGTGTAGGTTCAAGAAGATTGAAAAAGTTCATGTGGATCTCTGAGATACAAATGGTGCAAGTCTAGCGTCCTAGGTAGTGGGAGACTATCACTTGACTTTAGTTACTGGTTTCGTTCTTGTTTTAAACAATTTCTAATATGTACCATCTGTTACCAAGAACATTTTATCCATGTCGAGTTTATACACTATTGGTTTTTATTTCAAGTTTGGGAATAAAATTTTTCTCTTTTATAGGGATAACATATGTTATGGTATGGAACATCGTAACAATGGTTTATATATGCTCGAACTAGAAAAATCAGTAATAGAAATCAATGAAAAAAACAACCAACGTGACCCAAATAATACCCGCCTATGGAACTTCATGCTTGGTCATGTAAATGAGAAGCGATTACGAAGATTACATCAAGAATGGTATCTAGACTCGGTACAGTTTGAACCCTTTGATGTATGTCAAGATTTATTATAAGGAATGATGACCAAATCAGCTTTCTTAGGAATGGGAGAATGATCCAATGCAGTGCTGGAATTAATACATACCGATGTGTGTGGTTCATTTATAGTATAGGAATGGTGTGGTTTTCTATACTTCATTACATTTACTGATGATTATAGTATGTATGACTATATATACTTAATTTTGTATATGTAAAATTCCTTTCATTTCATTAATGAATACCAAAATGAAGTAGAAAACCAACTTGGTAAGAAGATAAAAGCACGTTGCTCAGACTGAGGAAAATAATATCATAAACAAGCTTTCATTGATCACTTTAAGGAGTGTGGGATAACATACCAACACACTCCTCCTTATACAACACAATGGAATGGTGTCAGTGAAAGGAAGAATAGGACCATTCCTGACATGGTCAGATCAATGATGAGTCATAATACTCTTCCGTTATCCTTTTGGGGATACGCCTTGCAGACAGCACCGTATACCCTTAACCGAGTACCAACTAAAGTGGCATATGGGATTCCACATCAGTTATGGAATGGAAAGAAATCCAATCTGACCCACATTCAATTGTGGGGGTGCGAGTCATTTTTCAAGACTTTACCAAGTGAAAAATTAGAATCCAGAAGCATTAACTGCATCTTCATAGGTTATCCTATGGAAACTAGAGGATACTACCTATATAACCTTTTATATAGAAAAGTCTTTATGGCAAGATAATCCACATTTCAAGAAAGGGATCACATTTCTACTGGAAATTGAGGGAGCAAGATTTACATAGATGAAGTAAATGCTCCAGATGCACAAGAGTTGGTAGAGAAACAATCTCCACAAGATCAAGAGGAAGAAGAAATTGTTCCAGAGACACAGATACTGGGTAGGTATACATGAGAGGTTAGAGAACTAGAGCGTTATGGTTTTCTTTTCACTGAGTCAGGTGACACGATAATCCTTGAGGATGATGAACCTCTAACCTACAAGGAATAAGTATAAGGAAAACAAGCTGCTAAATGGAAAGACACAATGAATTATGAGATGGAGTCCATATACCAAAACCATGTTTGGATTTAGGTAGACCTTCCAGCTGATGTAAAGCCTATTGGACGCAAATGGGTATTCAAGAAGAAATTGGATATGGATGGTAAGGTTAATATGTTTAAAGCAATACTAGTTGCAATGGGTTTCAGACAACATCAAGGCATTGACTATGATGAATCCTTCTCACCAATGGAAATTCATAAATCCATCAGAATATTGCATGCAACAGTAGCTTTTCATGATTATGAAATTTGGAAAATGGATGTCAAAACTACTTTTCTAAACGGGAATTTGGTTGAATATGCCTATATGTCTCAACCCAAAAGGGGTTTTTAAGTCAAAGAATGAAAATAATGTATGCAAGTTGCAAAAATCCATTTATGGATTGAAGCAGGCATCAAGATAGTGGAATGTTCGCATTGATGAGGCCATAAGAGATTTTGGTTTTGCCAAAAATGAAAGTGAGCCTTGTGTCTATAAAAAGGTTGACGGGAATGTTATCGTTTTCTTCATTTTATATGTTGACAACATATTAATCATGGGAAACGAGGTGCACGTCTTACAGCTAGTTAAGAAGTGGTTAAATGAATGCTTATCCTTGAAACACTTAGGTGAATAAGCCTACATTCTAGGGATCAAGATCTATCGAGATAGATCTCAAAGGATTCTTGGCCTATGTCGAAGTACATATATTAACAAGGTACTCAATAGGTACAATATGGAACAATCCAGGAGAGGATTGTTACCTATGTTACATGGTGTAAATCTCTCCAAGAAAATGTGTCCACAACCACAAGAGGAGATTGACAAGATGAGTAGATTACCTTATGATTTGGAAGTGGGTTATATCATTTATGTCATGATATGTACTAGGTTTTATGTTGCCTTTTCTTCAATAATGGTGGGTAGATAACAAGACAATCCAAGAGATCTGAACTGGACAACTGTTAAAACTATCCTAAAGTACTTAAGGCGTACTATGAATTATTTCCTGGTGTATGGAGGAGACGAAGAACTAGTTGTGAGGAGATACATTGATGGTAGTTTCCAGATAGATCATGATTATATGAAATCGTAGTCAGGATACAGCTTTTGCCAGAATGGTGGTGCAGTGAGCTGGAGAAGCTCAATGAAAGCTGTGGTTGCTGATGCTACATCAGAGTCCAAATATATTGGAGCTTCCGATGCAGAAAAGGATGATGTTTGGATATGTAACTTTATCTCAGTCATTGGTGTTGTACCTAGAAGTGCAGACCATATTCCAGTATATTGTAATAATACTGCTGCAATGGTACTTGCCAAGGAGCCCAGGTCTCACCAGAGAACAAAGAATATTCTATGGAAGATACATCTCTTGAGGGATATTACTCAAAGAGGTGAAGTGATATTTTTTACAGTAGCCATAGAGGACAACATGGAAGACCACTTACTGAAGCCATTTTTCAGTCGAAGCATTATTCAGATGTGAGAGATAGCGGATTGAAACATGTTATTAGATGGCTCTAGTTCCAGTTGGAGTGTTGAAAGTGGGTGCCCTAAACCCAAATTTTATTGTACTTTGATTACTATTACATGTATTCAGTTTTTTTATTCATGTTTTTATCTTTCCATGATAGTGTAGATAATTCTTGCATCCACTTTGTTTAAGGAAATGTCCTAAGATTACCTGTCGCATCAAACGATTATAGCAGGTCCTAGGCTATAATGAGAACCCTGAGATGCCATGGCAGTAATCTTAAAGTAATGTCCTATGGTCCAGTTACATCATTCTGAAAGGACACAGATGATGTGTGACCATCAGGTTTTGGGGGCTCATAATCATTGAGACTTCTTCTCATGAAGTACTCACTTAATGATCTCTAGCTATTGAGATCATGAGGATAGACCCGATTAATAGGAATACCACATGTTTCTGGTGTCATTGGTCGTTCCTATCTACAGACATGTGTAATGGTCTCCTGATTTAAGATCATTATTAATGAATGTCCTTTAATTACATACATTTGATATAAGGTGAAAACCATGGAGACAATTTCATGGAGAGGTAGTTTGTATCAGGTACATCATTAATGGCATGATATTGATTGAATGATGGAGAATGTATTTGTTGCATGCATGTTCAGGAAGAGATATCTCAGGCCTGGTTGATTAGGATGGTTGAACCTTCAATAAATCCATGGCCATGGTAGTCTAAGGTAAGATCATCCAGAAAAATCATCAAACAAAATAAAACAAATAAAGAATGATGACACTAGTATGCATTCTGCATTATTGAGATATCGATGATGAAGAGATTAGATTACACTGACTGTGTTCGTAGGAAGGAAGTCATTGCTTTGACTTTGCCTTATCTCTATAGGGGCCTTGAGGGGTTGCTAGAATCTGCTTTTGGCAAGTGGTATTATTCACTGCTATTGAGAAAAGGGCCTAGAGGGTCACACATAATAGCGCCTTAAGAATCTTCCCTATTCTGGGAATAGGAATTTAGAACTTTGTGGGCCCCGCCAAAGGGTCTGATCACTATCCAAGTTCTATGGATCACCAGAGAATAAATAAATTCATTTATTATTCTAGTCTAGAATAATTCCTTGAATTTATTTATAACATGTATTTACAAGTTATATAGTAAATAAAAGTAATAATATTTTTCGGATGGATTTAAATATCCTAGGTTCGTTTAACATTAGCAGGAGGAATGAGTCGATTTATTGACTCAAATTTATCACATAATATATTTATATATTACAAGTATGTGATAAATTTTAAATATTATTTATGGAATATTTTGATTTATCATAAATATTTTCTTATATCACTTATATAGCGGGCATTTATTACGTGGGGGCCGAGAACCTACACTGCGTGTTTTAAACACTCACAATATAAGTGAGAGAGAGAATCTCCCATCATTACTATTCATGTGTCAATATTGAGACCTTCTCTCTCCTCCTAGAATCTAGAGAGATATTATCTTGACAAAATAAGGATCTTCAAGATCATCCATCTCGGTTTGAAACTCCTCCATTTTCGGTGATCATCATCGCGCTGAGGTGAGCGTCGAAGATCCACGCTAGCACATGGTTCTTGATGAATGGCACGCGAGAACATTCACAATGTGTGTGTGGACGATTTATAGGGCTTCGACATCGGAGTCTTCGAGCAACGATCACCGGCATCCTGTGGTAGACTTGCACACATCAATTCTGAACAACGAAAATGTTTAGTTTAATTTTTCGTGCTCTTTATAAACCTTGTGAGATCCTCGGACCATTCCAGGATAAGATCACCATAGTTGACAGGGTTATGTCAATCTGGTGAAGTAAAAAAATTTAAATTCTCGGCCCACCGGCTTCCCTTGGGCAGTCCCGATACCCAACAAACGGTTTGCAAAACAGACACCTGTAGAGAAAGTTACGGGTGTCCGATGATAGGGGCTAACCTCTTTGGGTTGGACCGGCCCGCAACCCTTCCACGTTTCCCATCCGCTGACCCGTGGTCCACCCACACCGATCGTCGCTCATGGGAGGTCATTGTCTCACACACCGCGACCCCCCGTCGCACCCCGCATCAGCGACCTCTGCCTGCCGCCGCTGCCTCAGACAACCGCCACCACCTGGGTCTTCCACGCCACTATCTGGGAACTCTACCGCCATGCCAGCCACCATCCTAGATAGACTGATGCCTGCTGAAAACCACTGGAACCACCAGAAAAGGGGGAAATTGGCCGGATGACTTCCCAGGGGCACTGGAGACACCCTAGGACTCGAAAATCCGATATGAAAAGGGCACCAGAAATATCGGATCGAGCCCTATGCATCTATGGTCTTTGATTTATGATTGGATAGCATTCCCATGAAACGAATTTAATTCAAGGAAGATGTGGAAATGAAAAACGAAAATGAAAACTCTTACATCGTTGGGCGAAGCCCGTCGCTTCACAAGTGATCTGTCGGACCGCCGCGCCCCCATGGAATGATGGAGGAGAGGAGATTGAAGGGAGGTTTCTCCCTTTGTTGAGAGAGAATCCTCTATGGAGAAAATGAAATGGGGGCAGAAGGGTGGGGTGGATGTGTTTAAGTAGAAAAAATTAAATTAATTTTTTTAACCACCCACAAGTAGGCCCATACCCGAACTCTTTACAGTATCAAGGTTAAGTCACCCCTAGGGTAAAATCTACTTGTTGAGTGCAACGGCGATCTCAGAATTTTAATACGAGCCTCCGTTCAGAGTTTATAAAGTTCACAGCTGAGGCCTCTAAATTACAAAAATGCCCATGGAGGCGTTTTCCACAGAATGGCCACGCCGACAAAAGTTACCCCCCTCTTAGGGTAAATGGAATTATCTGGACTCAATGGTGCCATCTATTTCCCCCTCAAAGAAACCATTTAGGAGTTATTATCTTTATTTGGTTGGTCTAGAGTGAACGAACTTAAAACAAAATTCAGGCCACAACGGGGCATGGAATCACACATCATCTGAACGCCCTGCTCTGGAATAACATCCGGAAATTTTCAAAGTCTTACAGGATCAAAACCAGGTCTCTTATAGCATTCCCTCATTCATGTTTTTCGTCGCCGAAAAAAAAACTATAAAAAAAACATGGGATACTGAGCCCACATCTGGATCTCCCATCCTCGGGTGCTCTCCTGCACCCTCCCGTGCTGCTAGAGCACACAAACCAAAGGGATGGTCCATTCACGTAGTGTCCGCTCCTGCAGGTCCTCAATCGCCACTGGATGCTCCTTGATGGTGGCTCATTCCTCGATGTCCAGCTCTCCATAGTTGATAACGTGTGTAGGTTCGTGCATATATTTCCTCAACTATGACTTGGGGAAGATGTCAAGAACCCTCTCCAGTTTTGGGACAAAATCAAGACTGTATTCAACCTCACCAATCCTGCACACGATCTCAAAGGGCCCAATGATCCTCAGGGATAGTTTGCCTCCCCGGATGAACCTCCATGTTCCATGCCTCGGGGTGAATCTCATAAAGACATGGTCCCCCTGCTTGAACTCCAATGGCATATGATGACAATCTTCATAAGACATTTGTCTTCTCTGAGCCATCCTCATCCACTCATGAGTGACTTCATCGTCACCCGCACCAACTCTGGGCCCATGAGGGAGGTCTCCCCGACCTCCGTCCATCAGAAAAGTGACATGAAGGGTCTCATATAGAGGGCCTCAAAAGGTGCCATGCCGATAGTTGAGTGGTACCTGTTGGTATACGCAAACTCCACCATGGGAAGGTGATCATCCACGCTTAGGCCAAAGTCTAACATGCACACCCTAAGCATATCCTCGAACACCTAGATAGTGTGCCTGGACTGCACGTACATCTAGGGGTAAAAAGCTATACACATCCGAAGCTGATTCCCGAATGTCTCCTTTAGGCCATGCCTCAAACTCGACATAAACCTTGATTTGGAGTCAGAGACGACGGTCGAGGGTACTCCATGAAGGTGGACGATCTCCCGAACGTACAACTACCCCAGAATTTCCATTGAGCTATGTTCCTTGATGTCAAGTAAGTGCAGAGACATCGTGAGTCAATCCACTATCTCCCAAATGGAATCATGGCCCTTTGCTGTGCATGGAATCCCTGTGACGAAGTCCATAGATATGCCATCCCACTTCCACTCCGGGATATCAAGGGTCTGCAACAACCCTGATGGATCCTGATGCATTGCAATTACCTGCTGACAGGTAAGACACCGAGAAACGAACTCAGCTACGCTCCGCCTCATTCCAGAGCACCAAAACTGCCCCTGATGGTCTCTGTACATATTCCCTACACTGGGATGTACATCCAAGGGAGAAGTGTGGAACTCCTACATCACCTCCTCCAGCATCTCCTCTGGTACTATAGCTCCCCCCTAAAACAGGATCTCTTGATTCCCTACTTAGAATACCCACCAGTTGTGTTGCTTGTGGAAATCTGAACACGTAGTACCTCGCTGCTACATCCCCCAGCTTCGAATCTCTCACACGCTCAAGGAGAAATGGATTCAACACCCTCAACGGCAGGAAATCCTACCCTCCTGCTCCACCATGGTCAGCCGTAGGGAATCCAACTACTCTGAAGCTTCCCGCACTAGACGAGCCTATGACTTCCTACTGAGGGAATATGCTACTACATTGCTCTTCCCTAGCGTGTAGGCTATCTAAAAATCATATTCCTACAGAAACTCTAGCCAGCTCCTCTTCCTCCGATTGAAATCCCTCTGAGTGAAGATGTGCATGAGGTTCTTGTGGTCTGATTAGACCACAAAATGGTCACCCATAAGGTCGTGTCTCCATATCCTCAAGGCCAGGAACATCGTTCCCAGCTCCAAATCGTGAGTCGCATAATTCTGTTTTTGTGGCCTCAACTTCCTTGACCCATATGTAATCACTGCCCGCTACTACACCATCATGCACATGAGCCCAACTCTTGAAGCATCGCAGTACACTATGAACTCAACGCCCTCCTCTGGCTGCCTCAACACTGGAGCACTAGTCAGCCTCTATCTCAACTCCTCGAAGGCCTTATGGCACTGATCAGTCCAATTGAATGATCATGCCTTCCACGTCAATGCGGTCAAAGGGGCAGCAATCTAGGAGAAATCTTCCAAAATCCTCCTGTAGTACCATGCTAAAGAAAGGAAGGTCCGCACCTCTGACGCATTCTCGGGTGGCTACCAAGAATGAATTGCCTCTACCTTTGCGGGATCTATGGATGATACCTACTCCGTAATGACATTCCCCAGAATGTGAACATCATGAATCTAGTACTGATAGTTCGAGAGCTTCCAATATTGTTGGAGCTCCCAGAGTAAGTCTAGGACCATCCTCAAATGCTCTGTGTGCTCCTCCTTCATCGCAGAGTATATGAACATGTCGTCAATAAAGACAACCACAAATAGGTCCAAGTACGGATGAAAGATATGGAACATCAACGCCATGAAAACGGTGGGGGAATTCGTCCCACCAAAGGGTATTAGTAGAAAATCATAATTCCCATAACGACAACGAATATCCATCTTCGGGATGTCACACTCACGAACACAGAAATGGTGGTAGCGGGATCAATGATCAATCTTGGAAAACCACTTCGCACATCTCAGCTGGTCGAAGTGGTCATCGATCCTCGGAAAAGGCTACATGTTCTTTATCATGGCCTGATTCAGGTGACAATAATCCACAAAAATCCGCAGACTCCCATATTGTTTTTTAACAAACAAAACTAAAGCTTCCCATGGGGACACACTGGGCCTGATGAATCCCTTGTCACGAAGGTCCTCCAACTGAAGTCGTAGCTCCTGATGCTTTGTGGGTGCCATCTGATATGATGAACATGTTATCGGGGTAGTCCATGGCTGCAAGTCAATGTATAACTCCATCTCTCACCTCAGAGGTAGTCTCGGAACATCCTCAAGAAAGACATCCATGTAGTCCTCTACAACGGTAGGGATCCAAGTGCATGTAGCATCTGCTTCACCGAGATCCATGCTCACTAATTGATGAAAAAAAGGTTGTGGTATCCTACTCAGAGTACCCTTCTACCCCACCATGAGGTCTTGTTCACCATGGATGGTGAACCACATCCCATCAGAATGGACACATCGATCTGACTAGTCTGTGCCGACAATCAATCTAACAGTGATACATGGAAATCCAATCCATGCCCAATATGACGTTATAAAGTTCCATCATGATGACCAGTATGTCCCACATGAATCACTCTCCTCCAAACGACAGTTCACACTGTCTGTAGATAAAGGTCACCAACAAGGCACTTCCCATAGGAACCTTGAGGATAAGTGCTGGTGTCAGGGCCTCTACTGGCAGCTCAACTCCTGTACCAAAGAAGCCATATAAAGTAGTTGATGGCGCATGTGTCTACTTGTATCGAAGAAAGTTTAGAGTAAAAACAAAGTGTACCTCTAACCACTTCGTGTGCTCGGGGGTCACGAACACCCATAGCCTGAAGCTTCCCATGACCCCTACCGCTAGCTCCATGAGCCTGGTGTGGGTCGCCCGGTGGTGGTGGTGGAAGGACCTCGAAACGAAGTCCCCCACTTCCATGTCTTATCGCTCTACCTACGCCGCCTCCCTGAGGGCCACCCTATCCTCGCCTGGGGGATCACTAGTCACAGCGCTGCCTCTGCCACTGTGGTGCCCCCACTCCCTGCCACGGCTGCTCGGTATGCCTGGTCGGGCAGTCCCATGTTAGGTGACATTGTACATCATAATCATAGAAATGTATATCTCCTTACTTCCCCAGTTCTCTACGGTTCCACTGCAGTGTACGACTCTGCCCCTGATTCTGCTCACATAAGTGTCTCCACGACTGAGGCTCTGCCCTCTGTCGCCTGCCTGCTACCGAAGACTCTGCTCTGAAGTGGCCATTTCTAGGCCATGTCAGGTAGCTCCCCTTATCCAATAATCTCTCTGTAACAAATTCCCTCTCTAGCACCCCAACATTTGTAGGGATGCTCAGGGACACTACACTAGCATGGAACTCCCTGCGATGACCCTGATCAGTCTTCCACAACCGAGAGTAAATATGATGGACCATAACTTGCGAGTAGCGTGTCATATTGGTAAAATGGGCCGAGTTCTGCACCATTATAATCCCCCATTATTCATCTCTAGAAGCTCTAGAATCATAACGGAGCGTAAACAACAGGGGGAGTACTCCTCCCGGAAGACCTGCTGGATGATATCCCACGTGAGAGACGATTTGTCGTGGGGATGCGTAACCAACCCCCATCAAAGCCCGGCCGTCCCGAGGAATAGGCTGGAAGCTAGGGATACCATCTAGTACACTGGTGTCTGTACCAGAGAGAAAATTATATCCACAGACTCTAGCCAATTTTATGCTTCCGGGGGATATGGGTCCCCACAGATCTTCTGCGGCCGGAGACACTGGAAGTCTCGAAGCGCCCTCAGCCTCTGCTCAACCTCAGCATGTGCTGCCCGTACTAACTGTCGTTCTCTTGGTGGAGGGGATACTACTAAAGCACTGGTTGGAAGGGGATCACATAAGGGTCCCTGAACTGATGCCTCGTCACTCGCCAGATCTTCGTCACGAGCTGGAGAGGGTAATCTAGCTGGATGCTGTCGTGGGGGCATCCTAAAAATTTTCAAGGATTACCATGATCAGATGAGAATATATATATATATATATATATATATATATATATATATAACATTAATCAAAATAGGGATATGAATCAACAAGGATAGTAAAAGGCCCAATCCTGCCTGATTCATGTTCCAATGTTCCTTCCAACAAATGTCTCAGCATGCCGAGTCGACAAAGCGGGTTATAAGGGTCTTGGTGAATGGATACGATAGCCACCCATTCTATCACTGGACTCCCTATCCCTAGAGCCTCTCTTGGTACATGTCCACACTGTTTCACTAATTCCCAACCAATTCCTTTTTAGGGATGTCTGAACAACATCCCAAGGAATGAACCAACTCTGATAACACTTTTTCATGACCCGAACCTATAGGGCTCGAGCCACAACTACACCAAGCCCACCACCATAGGCCAGAGGTTAGCAACAAGCGTCGAAGGCGTAACAATCTTGGTAAGTCCTTTCCCTAAGTACCTGTACACACACACACAGTCCACTTGATGCAGAAGTGCAGAGTCAAAAAAGTCGAAGGGCAAAAAACTATACCCAACCACATTCATGCATCACCTTCTAAAAATAGAAATGTATTGTGATGAAAAGTAATGACAGGATACCCAACATAAAAATAGGGAAAACACGTGCCCAACCCGAAAGGTGCTACATCCCAGCAACAGGTACACAAAAGTAAATAGCTGATGAGTCTCACCCTTGAATGTCCTACTATGACCACTGAACGCAGCCCAAGCTCTTGAGTCCTCTACGCTCTTCCGTAGTATCGATCGACATATCTTTCATCTGCAAGGGAACACCATGTCCGGGCAATGCCCAAGCATGGGTGAGTATAAATATACTAAGTATGATACCCTGAATGCTCAAGGGGGAAGAAAATGAGATACTAAAATAGTGAGCAGTAGACAGAACAAAGAACAGTGAAAGAGTACAGTAAATAGAGTGCACCTCAATCCATCAAGAGGAAGGAAGTAGGCTCATCCGTCCAAGAGGAGCTAGACATAGAAAACATGTGGCATAACCTGCGTGTCTTCGACCCCCCTAGAAGGAGAGTAACTAAATCTAATTATTGGGAACCAATGTATGGTGTATATTTATATTCTCAACCAGAAACCCAAAAGAGTGCGTATGGGGATCTACATCTCCATGCTCAGCCCAGGATAAGTTGCCAATAGTTCTAAGGTTAGCCATCAATGATTCCCAACAATCCCGCCCGTCAAAGCTTCCTCACCGCTAAACTATACCACCAAAATTCCCGCTCTAGTAATCATGGAGAAAACCACGGACTAGCCTCATCGGAAGGTCCGAGTCTGAAATAAGTCATCGAGAAGCCCACTGCCCATCCCAACTGGAGGGTAAACCCCAAAAGGTAATCGAGTAACCCACTACCCAGCCCCATTGGGGGGTAAAACCTAAAAGGTCATCGGGTAACCCACTGCCCAGCCCTGCTGGTGGGAAAATCCTAATGTCAATGGGTAAACCACTACATAGCCTCACTGGAGGGTAAACAGTGATACACCGGTGGGAAACCCACTGCCCAACCTCACTGTAGGGTAAACTATAAACTAGTTTGATAACTTCGCACAGCCCAAACCTCCTATGGGTGTCGCTAACATTGCGACCGTGCGTTGGTTCAAAGTGCATCAAAAGAACCACCGACTAACACACTTTCATTTTTCCAAATTTAATGATATTTCTAAAGAGGCTCTGCACGCCCAAACAGATTACACCATTGTAATCCTTACAAAAAAACATGCAAGATAGTCTACTTACTCACTAGAAACAGACTCCCGATGAAATATTTATTCATCACCACTCAATGCCCATAAGACGCCTCATGGGTCCCACACCTATGTCCTGAAAGAGGTCGGTCGAACTACGCCATTGTGATGCTCTCCGAAAAACATGCCAAAATGACTACTCGTTTTCCATGAATGGATTTATGATGAAAAGACGCAAAAACCTACTCACAGCTTAAAAGACGGCCAGTGAGTCCCACACCTCAACTCTATCTTCTACGCCTAAAACCACCCTGGTCTACATCTTCTCATCTCTAGGGTTTAAACTCTACTGACGACACCTAAAATAGAATTCGGATGTGTTCACGCCATCCGGAAGAAGATCCCAGCGAGGTGCTAAACAATACATAACGGGAGCGTTGCGCAACTGAGCCCCCATTGTGAAAATTAAAAATCCCAGAGAAATTCTCAAAATATCTGTCTTGAGCCATGGATTACGCTTCCATATACTTCATGCTAAACACACACCCGTAGTGAATGTTACGGGTGTCCGAAGACAGGTGGCTAACCCCGTAGGGCCGGACCGGACCGGTCAACCTGGTCTGGGACGGCCCGGTCTGCAGTGCTGGCCCGTGGCCCTTCCGCACGGCCAGGCCCCTGGCCCTCGACCCTCCTACACTGAACAGCCCTCGTGGCCGGTGGCTGTCCCGCACGGAGACCCACTGAAGAGGGGTCTCATTCTCCCGCTCGGTGTCGCGCGTTGCGACCCCCCGTCACACACCGCACCGACGACCTCTGCCCGCCGCCATCACCAGAGACTGCCACTGCCACCTTGGTCCACCGCGTCACCGCCTAGGAACCATGCCTCTATCGCCTGTGCCTGCCAGTGTTGCCTGGGTCTACCGCACCACTGCCTGGGAACATCGACGCCGCCTCCTTGGAGCCCCCCTCGTCGGCCGCTGACTCGGACCTCCTAAAGCCCACCGGAAACCCATGGAACCACCGAAAAATGGGGAAATTGGATCGAAGACTTCCCGGGGGAACCCCAGACACCCAGGGACTTGAATATTTGATTCTAAAATAGTTTAAAAAATCTAGGATTGATCCCTACGCATTTATGGTCTTCGCTCGATTATTGGATAGCATTTCGGAACAATGAATTTAATTCAAAGAAGATGCGAAAATTAAAAATGAAAACACAAACTCCAACCTCACTGGATGCAGCCCGTCGCTTCACAAGTGATCCGACGGACTGTCCCGCCACCTTGGAGATATGGAGGAGAGGATCTTGATGGGAGTTTTATCTCTTTATTGAGAGGGCTTCCAACAGGGAGAAAATGAAAGGGGAGGAGAAGGGTGGGGGTGGATGTGTTTATGTAGAAAAAATTAAATATTTTTTTAACCTACCACCAGTAGACCCGTACCCGAACTCTTGACGAGGTCAAGATTATGTCGCCCCTAGTGTAAAATCCACTTTCTGATCACAATAGAGGTCTCAGAATTTTAATTTGTCTCGCTGTTCAGAACTTATAAAGTTCACGGCTGAGGCTGCTAAATTACGAAAACACCCCTGGTGGAGTTTTCCATAGAAGGGCTACGCCCATAGATATTAGACCCCTATTTGGATAAACGACAAGCTCCGAGCTCATCCCTTCCCTCAGATTCCCCTTCTAACAAACCGTTTAGGAGTTATTCTTTTTATTTGGTACGTCCTGTGTGAACACACTTAAAATTTAATTCCGGCCAGACCAGGGCTCGGAATCACATGTCATCTGAATGCCCGGCTCTGGAATAACATCAGGAAAATTTCAATGTCATACAGGCTCAATACCTGGGTTCATATTGAGGATTACCCAAGAGGTAAACCTCTCATACATTTTCGTTCAACATTTTTTACAAGTTAAATTATTTTGTTTCTCACTCCTCAACTACCACCATACAAATTCTATGCTAATTCGATTACATTACATAAAATAGAATTTTATTATGATAACGGAATATTTCATAATCATTTCACTTTTCCCCCTCCTCTTATACTAAAAATTAAAACACCCTCTGAGATGTGTTAATTTATCCCATTCATGTTAGATCACTTTTTAATTTCAATTACAATCATCAATCATGGTCATGAAACCATTTATATAGTGGATCTAGATCATTATATACGTAATTTATCCTCTTTAATGTTCTAGAATCATTTTGTATACATGGTATTTAATTATAAAACAAAATGAGTTCGTGGTGATCCAAAAACCATCAAAATAATCATAGCGATTATCATTAAAACATGGTTTAATGATTCATACTCTTCAAAAATAACCAACGGATTTATATTATCATTTAACCATTAATATGATCATTAATAACACATAACATTAATTTTGGATTTCAATTTCCATTTTACATGAACTTCCATTCTCTTATAAATGCATAACGGATCATAAAAACTAAGAAATTGTGTACTCCCAATTGAAGAAATTGAATCTCTTAACCAATATAAAAGGATATAAATTAAATTAATGGAGAAATTATAATTAAATTAAATGTATATATTTTTATTTAATTTGTAATTAAGGATTTTAATCTGATGATTCATGTCATTTAGATCAATCAAAGAACACATTCGAGCATAAGGTTAGTGATTTTTCTTCTCACTTTTATTTCTATAAGATTTCCATTTTCACCACATATTTCTTATATGTGGTGTATTTTTACTAAAATTTTATATATAATATCATGATTCAATTTATATTCATGTTATTCAGAAATTTAGTTGATGATTACTAACTTGATTGATTACAATTTTGTAAAGGACATTGTTTCAATTTCCAATTCATTGTGATGTACATGGTATTGTGCACCTAATCAAGCTTATTCAATGAAACTACTACCCCTTTGAGGTCAATTTTCAATTTAAAATTGAAATTAAATTTTATATCCATCTAATTTTTTCATGGATATGATTATTTAGTTAGATGTATACCATTTTACAAACGGTTTTATGTGGAATGTTACTTTAACTGTGAAAATATTGATGATTAAGTATCCTCTACTCAATACGGAGACTAAAAAGGAATATTGTTATTGTTTTAAATATATTTATAAAGAATGATTTGGACTAGTAGTTAATGGAGGGGACCTCTATAGCCACTTGATACACTGATATGTCTCGCGAGACAAATTAGATAACAACAACCCCTATAAGTTTGTTTCCAAAAATCAGATGATTTCTACCCACTATCTTAAATTGTCTCGACGGTATAATGGTTCATGTGATAGTTAGAACATGTCAAAATAATAAGAACCCTATTTATTCATTGTTCATTTATTACTATCCTTGAGGTTTTTAGTATGAAAAAATATATGGATGAATTTTTATTCCCAGCTTATTTTTTATAAAATGTATTAATTTATTCATAATACCATATTAGTTAGGTCTAATTGATTATTATTAACATATTAATGATTTCTGATAACATTATATTTAACCCTTACTAAGCATTTGAGTTCACACCTATTATGTTTCCTTTCCCTAGGTTATGAATAAGTGAACCATGAATTAGAATTCAAGTAGGAAGTGTGATTAAGTTTATTATGTATCATCTTTTATTTTCTATCATTCCAAACGTAATTTGGGTTAAATGTATGTAATCTGGTCTTCCAAAACGTCTAAAATAATTGATTCATTTGGATTTTAATCCTTGTAGTCCTACCAATACCAAAAATTAATCCACCAGCTCAAGGATTCTATGATTGGGGGGTTATAATGTAATTTTCTAAGCATCGGAGGATCCCCAGTGGTAGCAGGAAGGGACCAACTGAGAAATACTGCCAGAGGCGTCACACCATAATGGTCGCATGTCGGTGTAGAGAAAGACTAAGGGTCATGTAGAGGTGACGTTGAGATGTAGGGTAGCTAGCAGTGATGACGGGACCATGTGGGACGCAAGGTGATCCATGGACTAGGGTGGAGACACATGGTTGGGGTGGACCATGTGGACCAAGGAAGAATGATGTTGGGGAGGACCTCGTAGACCAGGTCGGATGCAGTTGGGTCGAGTCGTGTCTGGCACACAAGCTAGCCTGTAGTGCGGGCCAAACCAAGGGTGGAGGGCTGCTCTAGGTGACCCAGCAGGTTTGACCCAACGACCCAGTTGGTTGGGCCAATTTGGGATGGGTTTGGTGGGTAGGATTAAACTGTGGTCAAACATTTTTACGAAAATAGTTGTAACATTCAAACATTTCAGTACGGGAAAAACTATTATTATCAACGGGATTTATTCCCGTCATAAATGGTCTTTCGAAGTGGTTATTTGCAATGGGATGACCAACCCGTCGCAAATAACCAATTATTTGCGTCAGGAATAGGTGCCCCGTTGCAAAATGTTACGCGCGTATTGGCACGGTTTGTGCGCCAAACCACATGAAAGAGTATTTTTGATGTGTTGGCACCGCTCATCCCAAATGTCGGGAGACGGTAAGAGCTAGTTGCGAAGGGGTGATCCCCTGTTGCCACTAGTTCGACCCCTGAAGGGTATTTGCGACGGATCTCATCGCAAATAACAAGCAGAGGAAAAAACATTTTTGTGATGATATGGTGTCTCGTCGCAAAAAGTGTGTTGGCCTGTCACTTTTTGCGATGTGCCCCACCGCAAATAAGCTTTTAACAGCAGATGGTAATTAATGCAGCTGATGGTATTTGCGACAGGGCCTGTCACAAAAGCATTTTTTGCGATGGTATATCCATTGCAAAAAATCTCATCACAACTAATCTAACGTATATAAACCCCGCCCTATTTTTTCTTCTCTCTACCCAAACTTCTTGTTGCTCCGCTTCTTTAAAATCTAATTTTTGAGTGAAATTTTTTGAAAGTTTGTTTTCTTTTTACGAAGAAGTTGTGAAGCTGCCACAATTATAAGAGATCAAGTATAAAGGTATTTATGCTTTATTTATTTTAGTATTTATTTCCTTTCTTTATATTAATTTTAATTGTTGTTGATTAGTTGTCATTAAGTAAGATTTAAATTGTTTTGTCATCTGTATTTATTTGTAACAATAAAATAAAATAATTATTGTTAATTCTTAATAATCATTAATAATTAATAATTATTAATGATAATTAGTAATGTATATAAATAATTAGTGGTAATTATTTAATAGTAGCTGTATTTTGAATTAATTAATAGTAATTCACACTAAATAATAATAATTAGAAAAAAATAGTAATAAATATTAACAATTAGTATTAAATAGTGACAATTAATAATAATTAGTAATAAATACTAATAAATAGTAATAAATACTAATAAATACTAATAAATATTAATAAATAGTAATAAATGGTAATAAATTGTACTAAGTAGTAATAAATACTAATAATTAGTAATAAATAATAATAATTTGTAATAAAAAATTTAATTGATTGTAATAATTACAAATAAATCGTAATAAATAGTAATAAAAAGTAATAAATACAAATAAATAGTAATAATTAGTAACAAATAGTAATAATTTTTAATAATTACTAATAAATATTAATCAATTCTCATAAATAGTAATAAATAATAATAAATAGTAATAAATATTAATAAATACTAACAAATAAAAGTAAAAAGTAATAAATAGTAATAAATAAAAATAAATAGAAATAAATAGAAATAAATACTAATAAATTGAAATAAATACTAATAAATAGTAGTAAAAACTAATAAGTTGTAATAAATACTAATAAATAGTAATAAATACTAATAAATACTAATAAACATTAATAAATAAACAGAAAAGTAATAATTACTAATAATTAGTAATAAATAGAAATAAATACTAATAAATAGTAATAAATAGAAATAAATACTAATAAATAGAAATAAATACTAATATATATTAATAAATACTAATAAATAAAAACAAATACTAATAAATAGTAATTAATACTAATAGATGAAAATAAATAGTAATAAATACTTATAAATACTAATAAAACTAGTAAATAACAATAAATATTAATAAATAGTAATAAATATTAATAAATAATAATAAATAGTAATAAAAAGTAATTAATATTAATAAATAGTAATAATTAAAAATAATTAGTAATAATTAGTAATAATTAGTAATAATTAGTAATAATTAGTAATAATTAGTAATAATTAGTAATGATTAGTAATGATTTGTAGTAAATAGTAATAATTAGTAATATATAGTAATAAATAGTAATAAATAGTAATAAATTCTAATAAATAGTAAAAATTTGTAATAATTTGTAATAATTTGTAATAAGTAGAAATAATTAGTAATAATTAGTTACAATTAGTAACAATTAGTTAGTAATAATTAGTAATAAATACTAATAAATACTAACAAATATTAATAAATAGTAATAAATAATAATAAATAGTAAAAAATAGTAAAAAATAGTAATAATTACTAAGAAAATAGTAATGAATAGTAATGAATAGTAATAAATACAAATAAATATAAATAAAGACCAGTAAATAGAAATAAATAGATATAATTAGTAATAAATACTAATAAACACTAATAAATACTAATAAATACTAATAAATAGTAAAAATTTCTGATAAATAAAAGTAAATACTAATAAATACTAATAAATAGTAATAAATAGAAATAAATAGAAATAAATAGAAATAAATAGAAAGAAGTAGTAATAAATAGAAATAAATACAAATAAGTACCTATAAATCGCAATAAATACCAATAAATACCAATAAATACAAATAATTACTAATAAATACTAATGAATACTAATAATTAGTAATAATTAGTTATAAATAGTAATAAATAGTAATAATTATTAATAATTAGTAATAATTAGTAATAACTAGTAATAAAAAGAAATAAATAGTAAGAAATAGTAATAAATAGTAACAAATAAGAATAAATACTAATAATTCGCTATAAATAATAATAATTAGTAATAAATTGCAAAAAATAATAAAAATTAGAAATAAAGAGTAATTAATTTCAATAAATTGAAATAAATAGCAATAAATAGGAATAATTAGCAATAAATAGATATTAATTGCAATAAATAGCAATAAATAGAAATAAATTTCAACAAATAGCAATAAGGAGTAATAAATTGCAGAAAATAGAAACAAATTGAAAAAATAGCAAAAAATAGCAAAAAATAGAAATAAATAGCAATAACTATAAATAACTATAAATAATTAGCAATAATTAGCAATAAATAGTAATTAATAAAAATAATTAGGAATAAATAGCAATAATAAGTAATAAAATCAATTGTAATAAATTGAAATAACTTGACACAATTTTCAAGGGATTGACGACACTCCTTTTTCTTGATGGCTCTTATCATTTCAACTCTCCCCAACTCAAAACAATACGAAAAGTATTCGTCCATGTATACATATCCAGATTTTTAAGTATGAGTTTGAATATGCATTCATTGGACCACATTATTCATAATTCTTTCAGGAGGTGACAATTTCAGGAAGAAGATTCGTCGACGAAAAGGGGGTTCTTTTGTCTGAAAATTCATTTACTTCCATCTTTTTCACACCGAAATCCGAAGGTAGAATCAACTCTAATGTATGCTTATGAATTATCTTATGCACGAGAATAAATAAGTGTACCTATAAAAAGATTCTTTGTTGTAATTTTAGTGTGAGAAAGTTTCATGTAAATGAGATATCCCAAAAAGGGTAGCCGTCAATCAACTAGAAATTATGTCGCCTGTAATTAATGGTAATTAATAAGTAAGAGTTTTTATTATATATCTTCATTTTTATATATTTTTTCTAATATCAAATTATTAAAAAACTGTAATGATTTTATTTTTTGTAAAAAAATATTAAATAAGGATGTCGATAACAGTCATTATTAGATGATCGCGCAAGGGTAAATAAGTGGAGAAATCCAAACTGTTCTGGTTTGAATCCTATATATTTTGTGGGAGTAAAAGCTTTCTTAACATTCGAATCATCAAAAACAGAATTTGTTTCAGAAGGTAAAATTAAGTGTCCTTGTAAATAAAGTGCTCCGAGAACGTTTGACACATTTGAAATGTTGGGGGACATCTATTGTTGTTTTGTTTTTAACCAGATTTTGTTTTTTGGTATCAACACGGGGAACGCAGTTCCCAAGAAGATACTAACAACTTGATTCCAGATCCATCACAGTTTTAAAATTTAGTACCTGATGTTGTAGGTCCATTTGTTCAAAAAAAATGACACTCAGGATGCTGTTGATTTCACTACTGAGTGGGCACCATCAAATTTTTTTGAGTTGTTGAGGTCTAATGAGGATGCATTATATCCTGGTTTCAAGATAAGAAATTTAGAAGTGGTTAAAAAATATATGTCTATTAAATCAGATAATGCATTGTCAAAAAAAACTGTTTTGATCAGATATTTTAATTTTTTAAAACACTGTAACTTGATGGAAATGTGTTTCCTACAAATTAAAATGATAGCAAGAGGCTAGTTCATAATCCGGGCCTTAGTTATGGGATGATTCATGCATGTGCATTTGATTGCATGTTATATTCTAGTGAAAAAGTGTAATTAGATAGTTGTCCCACATGTGGAAAATCGAGGTATAATGAATCTCAATAGGGAAAGTTTGGATCATCTCCTATGAAATATTTTAGATATTTCGCCCTTACACCCAGGATTCATTGTGTGTTTATGTCTCATAAAATAGTCTTAATGATGTCAGGGCACAAAACCAAGATTTCGACCAACAAAAGCTTGGATCTTCCATCTGATGGTGATTTATGGAAACATTTTTACTATCTGCATCTTTCTTTGGCTTTAGAAGCCCGAAAAGTAAAACTGGGTCTTTCTACTGATGGTTTTTATTTGTTTGGTTCTTATAGTAGTCAGTATTCATGTTGGCATGTCTTTATAACTCTGTATAATTTACCTCTATGGATGCTGATGAAGGAGCCTTATATCTTTTAAACCTTATTAATTATAGGACACCCAAAAAAATTAATGATGTTTATTTAAATCCATTGTTTGATGAGTCAAATTCATTAAGGAGTAATGGTGTCAGTACATATAATGTTTTTGCGAACAAAATCTCATATTAAAATGTGCATTGATGTGGATGATTAGTGAATTCTCAACATATGTCATGTTTTCTAGATGGAGTGCACATGGCCCGAAATCATTTCCTTATTATATAAGAGACAATAAATCCTGTATGCTATTCAATGGAATAAAACCATGCTATCTTGACTGCCATCGCAGATTTCTTCCAACCGATCGTCCTTTTCAGAGGAATAAATATTATTTATGAAAATGCACAATTAAAAGGGATGAACCTCCAAAAATTATCTCAGGTACAGAGTTAACGTCAGTTGTATTTTCATTACCTCCCATCACATTTGGACAATAGTAAATCAACCGAAAATTCATGGATTTGGGATGGAGCATAATTGGATAAAACGAGGCATTTTTGGGATATTTTATATTGATCTAATTTTTTGATCCACCACATGTTGGATGTCATGCGTGTTGAGAAGAACTATTTGATAATTTATTTTATATAATTTTGGATACACGATATAAGACCAATGATAATGTAAAGGCATGATTAGATCTTGCCCAAATTTGTAGACAACCAGAACATGATCCATTTCCAAAGAGAGTCTATTATTATTTTTTCAGTGGACTGCAAATTTGAGACTTCTAGATGGCTATGCTTCCAATTTGGGCAGATGTTTTAAGAATGGTCATATTACCAGATTAAAAGGTCATGATTGTTATGTTATAATGGAAAAACATATGCCGATTGGATTCAAAGGTTTGTTGAATTCTATGATTTGGGATTCGATAAACATATATATGATATTTTTTTTGGGAAATTTGTGTAGTGAAAACAGACTATGATTCACTATGTAAACATGAAAAAGATGTTGTTATCATTATATGTATACTAGAAAAAATCTTTCCTCTAACTTTCGTTGACTCAATGGAACATATGATATTACATTTTCCACATGAAGCTAAATGTAGATTTTCAGTACAGTTTCGATGGATGGACCCAATTGAGAGATGAATGTAGTAATTGAGGAAACATGTACATAACAAATCATCAGTTGTAATCTCAATTGTTAAATCTTATTTGTAAGTGGAAATGAATTATTTCTACTCTCATTATTTGGAGTATGAATATCCCCCAAAACAGAACTGCATGGGATAGAATGACGTGAATTATTATGATGAAATGGATAATCAATTATCAGTTTTTAATCTTCCAGAACATTCCTTTGTTGGAGTTCCTGAATTATGGATTTCAGATGATGAAAATCACAGAGCTCATACATATATTCTATTGAAATATGAAAAAATGAATTCATTTTAATTTTAGTGCTTCTATCAATTATTATATAATTTAAGATACATAAAGTAAAATTATTTTATTTGTAGGTTATATGATAACCATATCAATAAACAACTTCCACAAATTACAACAGCTACTCTTGAAGAACACCAGTAGAAAAAAATTTCTCAAAGGTTTCAAAAATTTTTAACATAAATTATTGATGTTTTAACATATCAATTCGGTTTATTATTTATTATATAGATAATTGTTTTAAAAAAAATTCAGGTGTCTCAACTCTCTGATAAAATTGATAAGCGACATTGTATTATGAGTACCCACCATTCAAAATGATTAAATCATATAATGAATATATGGTGAATGTTTTTCGATTTCATAGACTTGCATATGGGGAATCAAAAAAATCAAAGAACAGTGGAGTTTGTTTGAGAAGATCGCATCAGAGAGAAACTGAAGTTGACTTTTAGGGCATATTGGAAGAAATTATTGAGCTGTGTTATCTGGGAAAAAATTACATAACAATTTTTAAATGTTGGTGGATAGATACTGAGAGAGTATTGAGTGTTCATATGATTCATGGAATCATTGATCTTAAATATAAAATTCTTCTGTCAGTAAATGAACCATTTTACTAGCTCAACATGCATGTCAAATATATTACGCAATGTACTGTGCTACTTCAAGTGACCTAAGTGATTGGACGATCATAATAAAAATTAAATCATGGGAAAATTAATTTACTCAAACTGAATGCGGTTCTTGATTATGTACAAGGAATTGAAAATTTTTAGGAGACATACAGAAAATCCATCCTTTTCACAAAGAGACATGAATATCTATGATGAAAACCAACAATTTGGGGTCGATGGTGACGATGATACTAATGATGTTTCAAATGAATTTGAAATTTCAAAATATGATGAAACTGAAACCCATATGGATATTGATGATGCTGATGATGAATATCAAGAAATTGACATTGTCAAGTATGAAGATGATGATGAAGGTGAACACAGACACAGTTTAATCCTGGTTATAATCATAAATAATATATATCAATATGTAATATTTATTTTCAACTATATGCTAACAACAATCATTTTTTGATTCAGATAAACCCTGATCTACTTTGTGAGTTGGATGAGGCTGAACTTGCTTTGGATGAGGAGGATTTGTGATCATCTGACCAACAGGATACTGGCAGTTCAGGGGGTACGTGGAGGGGGCATGTTCTTGTCAAACTTATGATTCGAGACCCTATCGTCAAGCGGCATCCTCATCTTGGTTTTGATCCATGCACGCGGAGGTATGATAACATGTGTATTGTAGTTAGCTTTCAATAATTTATTTATATACTAATTGTTTTATTATTTGTTCTTTTTTCACAATTTTCCACATGATTCTATTAGAAAGGGGAGAACTATCTTGGGCAATTATTTTTCTCAGCTATCGATCTCAGGAGAACATATTCCCATTGATGTGTGTCTTGGAATGATTAATCATTGACTGCTAAATAAATAAATAATATTTATTTATAAATTTTTTTCATTAAAAACCAGATATTATAAATTATTTATAGGTTTTATGGTATCCCATATATGATAGAATGTGTAGAGCTATCCATGAGGCATGGGTGATGTCTATGCATGATCGATTCTTCCAGTTTTTGAACAATTTGAGATGGAAACCCATTAAGAAATAATGGGTGATAGTATTTGATTAGTCATGTAGAGACCACTGACTATAGTAAATTTCATCTCACATGTGGGATGGATTATGATCACTATGGTTAAGTAGTATTTTTCAGAGGAGATGTTCATTTGGCTGACAAAACTGGGGGACACAAGAGGTGACACATCAAGTTGGTAGCCATACATTCAGTACACATATAGAGCATTTGGTATGTATATTTTTTAAATATTTTATATAACATTACATATATAGAGTTTATTTTGTATTCATATAGGCAGTCGAGCATCCCGAAATTATGGAGTACGATTTTTATCATAGGATGTACATGGATCAAGCCACTGGAGAGATTAGAGGTCATCGCCAATGTCATAATGTGGTCAGTATTTTTTTTTAGTTTGGAAATTAACTGCCTAAAATATTTTCACTATATTAATTTCAAATTCAAACTGAAGGAGTATTATGTTGCTGTGAACTCTCAGACATGGGATAAGAGTCAGTCTGAGATGGCCGATCAGACTAGTGCCCACTATTTTGATGAGGCATCATGGATATAGGTTACCCAATATGCCTTCGAGAAGGGCTGATTAGTTGGTATCAGCTCTCATTTGACACTTGGGACTTATTATGGTACTGCTGTGATGACAACATCCAGCTCGAGATGAACTCGTGGAGAGGCACCATATTATGGCTCACAGTATCTGTAGTAGTTGAGTGCTCAAACTGAGCTTATAGGCATTTTTCAGAAGAAAAATGAAAAGATGTCTCACAAGGAGCAGAAGCAGCAGCAACATTAGGAGGACATGCATCGATTACAGCAGCAGTAATACGATCAGATGGAGTACATGCGCCGTCTGACTCATAGTTTAGGGATGGATTTTACTCCACCATCTCCTCTAGTTCATCCATCTCTTCTAGGAGAATATGATCACCTTGTGTTTTTTTTGTTCTGTTAAAAACAAATTTAATTGATCATTTGTTGTAATATGAACTATTTACAATTTTTTTTATTTGTGCGAATATTACCAAAAAATTTGGATATTTAATATTTTAATATTTTGTTCTTTATTATTTGTATTAAATTTTTAAATATTTTTTTATTTTAATAATAATAATAATAATAATACCTTATGATTTTTTATATATTTTTTCCGAATATTGAATATTTTAATATTTTTTCTTTTTTCTTTTTAATAATATATATATTTTTTAATTAATCATAATTTTATTATAATTTTATTTTCATAAGTATATGAAAATATTGATAATTATAATATTTTATTAATAATTATAATAATATTTTTTATATTATTAACTATTTGTAATAAGGGGCCCATCACAAAGAGATTATTTATTTTTTAAAACTTTTTTGTGACGAGTTTCTTTTCCATCACAAAAATATTTTTGAGATGGGTCCATCGCTAAATGTTTATAACATATAAGCTATTTATGATGGGATGGTATCCCTTCGTAGATACTTTTGGTGACTGGCCCATCACTAATGGTTCTTGTATATATAATGTATTTAATCAAACATCTATTTGCAACGGGCCTGCTTCCCGTAGCAAGTAATATTTTTTGGGATGGTACCATCACAACAATTACTAGTTGCGATGTTGTTTTCTGCAATGGGCTATCTGTGATGATCCCCCATCGCAAAAGGGTTTTTGCAATGGGATCATGTCGCACAAAGTCAAATTTCTTGTAGTGTTTGTGCTGTTTGACAAGCCATTTATTAAAACAACCCTTCATTTTATAACCCAAATAGACATGATTTATTACATAGAAAAACTCACTTCATACAACATTGAAGATTGAGAAATCTAGTGTAATTGAGGTTTAGGGATGTTATATACCAACATAAAACATAGAACACAACATCATATTGAAAACATCCTTTACATGACCACTGCATTCCCTCATACTTAGCATTGCATGCGATAACCCAGGGACATGCATAAGAAAAGGGGGAGATATAAATCCCTATATGGGAGTTAATGAGTCATAACATGTATGATATTATACATGTTAGGAAATACGAATATCAATTGGGCATAATATAAACATGAACAAAATGGCATGATATACCAGATTAACATAACATGGAAATGTTGAAAAAAAATTTATCCTGATTTTAGCATGAGCCAAAGCTCATTTCACAAGGATCATGAGTAAATACTCATTGAAATCAAATTCGTATGACTAAAAACTCATTTCACTCGACGTATCATGATACTAATCTTTACCCAATGCACCAAAGTGCTATCTGGGAGAACCTTTGTTAAACGTTTCATTTCATGTATAAGTGTGCCACATGGATCATATAACGTGGAATCATTTGATATAATAACTTATTTAATGATTAATAAATATGGAATACACAAATCAAAGTACCACTCAATATGTATATGTGAATAAAGGTTAATACCCTTGATAGTGACATCAGTATGGTATTCACTACCTAATGACTTTGGCTTTGACAATCGCGGTGCAATTTCGACAGCATAACATAGTGAACTAAAAATTCGTAAAAATCGTTGATGGGAGATAAATGGGTGTCTCATCATATTTACAGGAAATGGATAGTAAGGGGTTCTTATAGAAACATGTCTGAACATAATAAAAGTAATTTATATTCATAATTAAAATGAATTTCTTGAATATAAATTAGGATAGATAAATTTCTTACGGAATTTCGGCTTGGAAATATCTGTGCATGAGAGGAATTAAATGAAAGTGAAAAGGGTATCTCATAATTCAATCATAAAGAGGAATGTATGGTTAATGATAAAAAGATTACTCCAACAATTTTAAATGAAGTTAAAAGGGTATAACAACATAATTAAATTGAGACAAAAATGAGAAAAGAGGAAATTCGTTACATGGAAGTGTGATCTCAAAGGCCTGGGAGAGGCTTGAGAGTGGCTTATTGGGAGATTGGGGAACCTTGGGAGGAATCTAGAGAGAGGAGGGTAGTGGTTGGATGAAGTATAAAGTCATTGAGTGAAGAGGAAGTGGGATCTAGGGTGGGATTAAATAGGAATGGAGAGTGAATTCTTTATTATGTAGGTTTGGGTCACCACATATTAAACTAATCAATACCAAAATACCAACCTTTGGTTTTTTCCCACATATTTTTCCCAAAGGGAGTGGAAAAAATATTATATTTATCCAATGGACCAATGTCATAAAATAATTGGGTTGCTTATGTGGAGGTGAGTCACACTGTCAATGAAAATCATTTAAAAAGTGAAAATGTTTTATAACTATTGGAGGGTCCACTAATGTATTGAAAAATAAATCAAACAAGCCTAAAATCATATTATTTTAATTTTAAAGCATATATTGGATGAAAAATTATTTTATAATATTTTATTACGTCAGTATTGGTTCATTATGATTTTATAAAACAAATTATATATTGAAATGGTATTTTATTTTTACCCAAAAATTCAACTGGCTAAGAATATTATGAAAAATTCATTGTTGGATAATTTCGATGTCCTCATTCCAAATATTACATTAATTTTATCTTAATAATTTTCTAAATATGTGAATTTTTACTTTAAAAAAATATGACATTTATCTATAATACATGGGTATTGCCAAAAACGGCTTATAAACCATAATAAAAATTAAAATACCATTCATAAAATTATAAGATCATTTATATTTAATAAAAAGTAATTTCATAATAATGATATTTTATTAAAATATTATTTAATTAAAAAGTTTTTTAATTCATCAAAATATATTTCATAGCTGAATAGTAACTAAAAATACTATTTATGCTTTAAAACTATTTAAAATGTAATAATAATGGAATGAATGTTTATTAATTATTATATAAAAAAATATTGCACATAATCATAGTTCTAAGGTCTTGTTACATAACCCCTTATGACACCCGGCTATGATCGAAGGGTAAGATGTGTGATGGTGACAAACTCTTAGGGGGGATTAGATAACATTGCTCAGGTGGTAATCTCTTTCAACTTCAACTTCTCGCGTAGGCCATTCCATTCCAGCATAATATGTTAAAGCTCGACATAGGCTCGGTTCCGAGTGAAGCCCAATGATTCCACCACCGTTCTGAGCTCTGAAAAATGGGATTCATATAGGGTAAGTCTACTTCATGAGGCCATCAATTCCTTTTTATGAGTAAATTTCATTCGTAAAATCCCAATATTTATAATGATCATGTGATTGCTTCTCAACGACTATATAAGAAAAGGTCACAATTCTTTATTGTATTTTAAAATATAAAAACATAAAACAAAACAAGTGCATTTTTTATATAACCATTTAACATAATAAGACATTTAATTAGATAAGATACATTTTCGTTAATGAATGTTTGGTTCATTACAATCTTCCCCCCTTAAGAAATTTCACCCTCGAAATTTACATTTCCCACACTAAAAATGATGAGGGTAACTCACCTTCATAAATTCTTCGGATTCCCATGTCTCTTCTTCAAACATATGGTTTCACCACAACACCCTAAAGAGGGGAATTTTCTTATTTCATATGACTTTTTCCCTAGATATAAGATATTCACTGGTTGCTCCTCGTAAGAATGATCATCCTCTTACTATACTACCTATGAAGAGAGTACATGTGAAGGGTCTTGTATGTACTTCCTTAATAGAGATATATAAAATGAATCAAGTACATTGGACATGGTAGGTAGAAGTGCTAGTCGATATTCCACAGCCCTGACACGATCAAGAATATCGAAGGGTATGATGTAAATAGGACATAACTTCCATTACTTTCAAAACCTCAAAACCTTATTCCATGGTGTTAAGAGTAGGAATACTGCATCTCAAACATTACACTCAAGGTCTCATCTGTGGTTATCATGATATCTCTTATGTCGACTCTAGGCTGCATTGATATTTCATTGAATGGTTATCCCCTTATCCATCATTTATTCGACTATTTCTGGTCCAAGTATTTTACTCTCACTAACATAATCCAAATATGGCATTGTTCTGCACCACTTCTCATACAGGGCTTCATAATGTTCTATTCAGATGCTTGAGTGGAAACTGTTATTATAGGATAATTCAACAAGAGGATGATGTTGATCGTATCTTCCTTTAAATTACATTGAACATGATCTGAACATGTCTTCTAGTGTCTTAACATTTAACTCAAATTGTTCTTTATTATGAGGATGATTGGCTATATTGAAGTTTTGTTCAGTATCAAGAGCATGTTGAAGACTCTTCCAAAACATAAGGGTGAAACTTGAATGTCGATCAGATACAATAGACAGTGGTACTCCATGAAGCATTACCACTTCCCTGATATATATCTTTTCCAGTTGATCTAATTTAAAATCCTCTCAAATTGAAATGAAGTGTTCAGACATTGTAAGATGATCCACAAGAACCCAGATTTCATTGTTGCCTTTGGATGTGTTTGGAAGTCTGGTGACAAATTCCATGGTGATGTTCTCCCATTTCCATACTGGTATGGGCAATGGTTGCATCATCCCCTTAGACTTCTTCCTCTCTACCTTCACTTTTTGACATAGTATAAATAATGATGTATACTCAGTGATCTTCTTCATGATATTATACCACCAATAATTCTCTTCGAGATCTTGATACATCTTTTTGTTTCTTGGGTGAATAGAGAAATGTAAACTATGTGCATCATCCAAATGTTCCTTCTTCAGCTCCAGACATGATGGAAGACATATAATTTTCCCAAATATCACAATTCATTCTTCATTATCATTGAACTCCAAGGATTTCCATTTTATAATAGCTTCCACTTTTTTCTGAATTCCCACATCATCCTTTTGAGAATCCATTAACCTTTCCAAAAGAGACCGTTGAGAAATCATGTATGAAAGGATTGATGATGATCCCTTATTTATGATTCCCATGTCCATCTTCATCGAATCTAAAAATATTGGATCCTTCTAAATTCTCTTCTAGGATTTAATTTCTTGGTCCTTTATACTTAGAGAATCCACCACCTTGTTCTCTTTCCCAGGGTGGTAATGGATTGAGTAGTCATAATCATTGATAATATCTATCCATCTTCATTGGTGCATGTTCAACTATTTATATGTGAATATATACATGAGGATTTTGTGGCCCATATATATTTCACACTTATCCCCAGAGAGATAATGTCGCCAAATTTTTAAAGAAAATATCACCGTAGTCTACTCGAGATCATGTGTTGGATAATTCTGCTCATGGATATTCAATTGCCTTGAAACATAGGCAGTGACAGTGTCATTTTTCATCGACACACATCCCAGTCCTTTGTTCGAAGCATCACTGAGTACCACAATTAGTTCTCCACTTATGCATAAATTTAGAATGAGCGTAGTGATAAGCCTCCTTTTCAACACTTTTATGATTTATTAACATTCATCACTCCAAGAAATCATTACTCCCTTCTGAGTTATCTTTGTAAGAGGGTTGGAAAAGCATGAGAAATTTCTCACAAATCATTGATAATATCCATCTAACCACATGATTCTACAGATATCCATTATCGATGTTGGCCTTGTCCACCCCTCAATTGTAGCTATCCTGAAGTGATCCACAGATATCCCATTTCTAGTGATGATATGGCCCATGAATGATACCTCCTTCAACCATAACTCACACTTTCTCTACTTTTCATAGATCATATTCTCTTGAAAGGTCTCTTGTACTGTTCATAGATTCTTTTTATGATCCTCCTTTGTTTTGGAGTATATTGGAATATCATCTATAAAGGCTACCAAAAATTTGATGAGGTAATCTCTATAGACTCTATTCATCTAATCCATAATGGTTTTTGGAGCATTAGTGAGTCCTAAAGACATTACTATGAATTTGTAGTGACCATTTTATGTATGAAAAGTAGTCTTGGGGATATCTTCCTTCTTCACCCTTATTTGATAATATCTCGACCACAAATCCACATTAGATAATTATTGTCCCCTATTCAGCTGACCAATAAAGTCCTCAATTCATGGGAGAGGACACTTGTTCTTTATCGTGATTTTGTTAAGAACACAATAATCGATGCAAAGGTGAATTGAACTATCCTTCTTCTTGATGAAGAGTATAGGTGCAACCCATGGTGAAACACTTGGGTATATAAATAATTTATCCAGATTCTCCTGTAGTTGTTTATTTTTCACCTCACACTCCACAACATCCATTCTATATGGAGTCTTGGATATTGGAAATGTCCCAGGTATATGTTCAATTCAGAATTCAATATCTCTTTTAAGAGGAAGAGCATGAATTTCCTCGGGAAACACATCAGTGAATTCCCTCACAATAGGCATCTCTTCAAGGATGGTTGCTTCCTTGGACTCAGTCATCTGATCTAGATACGCATGCTCATAGGGTAGTAATATCCATGATTAATATGATTGAGATAATGAATATTCATATTCTTCCTTGATCTTGTATAGAATCAGTGGTCGATTCTCCATATGGAGGGTGATTTCCCTCTCATGGTAATTTATGTTGGCTCTATATAAGGAAAGCCAATACAAGCTAAGAATTGTATAAAATTCCACCAGAGAGAGTATGACAAGGTTTTCTAGGAATTTCACTCCACATATTATGATACGGGAGGAGTTATATTCATGTGATAAAATAATTGACCCATTTTCCAAACTCACCGACATGTTTATTTACATGATTTGTTGTGGTGCTAGAATAGGTCTACTAAACATTCAAGATATAACAAAATGTGTAGAACCATAATCAAAAACTATGTTCACTATTCATGAATGAATAACTAGTGTACCTACCACCACTTTGTTGTCGGGGTTCACATTGGTGGTAGTGAAGGAAAAATCCGGCCCTTTCTACCTTGGAGATTGTTGGTTGCCTCCAAAAACCCTTGTCATAGGGCACTGGTTTTAAGGTGCCCCAGTTCATTGTAGTTGAAGCAATGAACAATGTGTTGAGGGTTGAGTGGAGGGTACTCTCATCTATCGCAGCCATGGGTTTTTCTTACCAAAAATTAATAGATCGGTTCCCTTCTATTCCACACCTAAAGAATTTCCTCATCCCCTTCAGGAAATTTCTTGGGTGCTTCATTCTAAACCTATGGTATGTGGGGTGATGGATTTTCTTATCATTTTTGGATTTATCCATCAGACCAGTAGATTTGAAGTCCACCTTATTCTCTTTATCCCCATGATACCCCTGAAGTTCTCCAATCTCCAATTCTACCTAGAGGGCACATAGGAAAATGTCCTCATATCTTTTGAAGTCACGGATCATCAATGCTTTCCACGGGCTAGGTTTCAGCCTACCAAAGAAGCGGTCAACCTTGAATTCAGGGGTAACGACAATTCTAGAGGACTATCTTGCACTCCTTGTTATGTTTTCATAGTATGTTCCGACATATTCATTTTATTTTCTCTTGAGGGCAAGGAAGTCCCTTCCCATATTAAGACGGAGGGTGTGAGGAAAATATTTATCAAAAAACATCTTCCAGAAATCATTTCATTCCAACACCTCGATATCCTCCTCAATCTTCGTATTATTGATCAATGTCCACCATTTATCTGCTTCATTATCCATACGATAATAATCTTGGAGAAACTTCTCCTGTTTGGAACATTGGAGGAAAGAGAAGATATTTTCAATGGATTTGATCTGTTGTTCAGTGATTGAGGGATATGATGATCCATTAAAAGTAAGAGGAATTTGTCTCACGATGCTCTCGATAGTGACTTGTTCATTATTATGGGTGTTGAACATTCCTCTTGACCCGTGTTTCTATTCAGATCATGAGTTAACTAAGAGAGAAGGGTGAAAAATTTCACGATTCATGCTCCCATCAGATTGGGAATCTCATTAGCACAGTCATCACATTGATCTTAAAATCTATTTTCATTCCAAGTCCTCCAATTACCTCCCATTGGCTAGAATAAAAGGAATTTTAGGGGTAACAATAAAAGGGTAACCCATGGACAAAACTGATGATTTATAAACAACATTTATTTCCTTAACTTATGATTCCATAGGCTTCAATATGTGTTATCCATGATCATCTTTCTAACATATATTATTAGGGTAATTTCCTTAATAATGACTTATACTATGATTATAAATTTAACAATTCATATCCCCCCAGTAGAGTCGTAACCAAGAGTGCAACAAGGCATGTTGTCGCATACCAGGATACCCCAGGTCAAGTCCAAAACTCCTTGTCAGGGTTTTCACCCCTAGGTACATCTTCACCAGTGCCACCTCCAACTACTCGTATCAAGACATGGATTCATTTTCTTGATAAAAAAATTACTAAATACCCTCAGAAAATTAGGTATGTTTTTATTATACTTATAATTGTCTATCTGGCTTCAGTTGGGTTTTCTAATCATAATAAAAAAATAACTAAACATATCTTCTGATACTAACTATAACAACCCTTTAATTTATTACACAATTAGAAATGATTTATTACATAGAAAACTTCACTTAAAAAAACATAGAGGATCGATAGGTATAGTGTCATTGGGGATTAGGTACATTATATAACAACCTAAAACATAGGACAGAACATCTTATTGAATAATTCGTTTAAATGACCACTACATTCCCTCATACTTAGCATTTCATGGTATAACTAGAGGACAAGCATAAGAAAAGGCTAAGATATAAAGCCCGTTAAGGAAGATAACGAGTCATAACATGAATGATACAATACTTGTTAGAAAATAGGCATATCAATGGATCATAAGATAAACATGAATATAAAGGCATGATATAACATAATTAATATAACATAGAAATGTGGAAACAACATTTAACATAATTTTAGCATTAGAAAATGCTCATTGAACATGAAGCATGAGTAAATACTAATTTCACTAGAATTTTCATGATTAAACCCCAATTTCACTTGAATTATCATGTTACTAATCTTTACCCAATGCATTGGAGCGATATTTAGGCGCACCATTCTTAAACATTTCATTTTAGGCATAAGTGTGCAACATGGATCATATAACATGGAATCATTCAACATCATAAGTTATTCCACGATTAAAAAATGCTTTATTCACCCGAGAAATTACCATTCAATAGGAATATGTTCGTAAAGGTGAATACCGTTGATAGATAAAAGGGTATGGTATTCACAAAATAATGATTTTTTCATGGAAAATCACGGAGCAATTTTGGCAGCATAATGGTGTGAGAATAAAAATTCATAAAAAAGGATGATGAGAGAGAATATGGTGTCTCATAATATTTACATTAAATGGACAGCAAGGTTTTTATATAGAAACATGTCCTAACATAAGTAATTGAATTTAGATTCATAATACAAAGGAATTGCATGAATGTAAATGAGGAGAGATAAATTTTCTACCGAATTTCAACAAGGTAACGGTTGTGAATGAGCGGCATTAAATGAGATTGAAAAGGGTATATAACAATTAAAACATGAATAGTAAATTATGGGGAGGTTAGAAATCATACCCCAACATTTTTAATTGAAATTAAATGTGTTTGACAACATAATGAAATTGAGACAAAAATGAGTAAAGTGGAAATCCATTACTTGGAAGTGTGATACCAAAGGCTTGGGAGAGGCTTGAGAGAGGATTATTGGGAGCTTGGGGACCCTCTGGAGGATTATAGAGAGAAGAGATTATAGGTTGGACAAACTCCAAAGGCTTTGAGTTAGGAGTATGTGGTAGCATGGGTTGGTTTATATAGGAAAGGAGAAGGATTTTGTTAATATTTAGGTTTGGGTCACCACACATTAATCTAATAAATACTGAAACAAGCCCATGATTATTGCCAGTGGTTTTTTTCCAAAGGGGTGTGTAAGAAAATATTTTATAAGTACAATTCCTTAACTTCTTAAAATAATCGGGTTTCTTATGTAGAGGTGAGTCACACTCTCAAAGAAATTCATTTAAAAAGTGAACATGTTTTATAACTCTTGGAGGGTCCACAAAAATTTGGTAAGATGAATCAAAAAAACCTAAAATCACATTATTTTAATAGTAAAACATATATTGGCCGAACATATCATATATATAATTTCATTACGTCACTATTCAGTCATTATGAGATCATTAAACACCTTATATATTTTAACGATATTTAATTTTTACCCAAAAATTCGCCTATCTCAAAAAATAAAGAAAAAATAACCATTGGATAATTTTTACATACTTATTCCAAAAATAATATTCATTTTATCTAAATAATTTTCTAAATATGTCAATTTTTAATTTTAAAATAAAAAACCATATTTTTCGAAAACTCATTGGTTTTGACAAAAACAGCTTTCAAACAATAATAAAAATTACAATTGCAGTCATAAAATAATACTATCAATATATTTCGTAAAATGTAATTTAATAATTATAATATTTTATTCAAATATTATTTAATTAATAAATAATTTATTTCCTCAAAATAGATTTCTTAGTTGAATATTAACTAAAAATATTATTTTTTTCTTTAAAAACTATTTACAAAGTAACAATAATGAAATGAATGTATATTAGTTATTATATACAAGAATAATGCACATAATCGTAGTGTTAACGTCTTGTTACATAACCCCTTATAACACCTTCATATGACCGAATGGTTAGGTGTGCGATGGTGACAGACTCTTGGGGTGGCTTAGATAACATGGCTTGGGTGGTAATCATTATCAACTTCCCCGTCTCTCGTAGGATGTTACGTTTGAGCTCAACATGTTCAGGATTGGGTTGGGAATGGTCAAAAGCAAATCCCAATGAGTCTTCCTCCTTTTCAATCTCTAAAAAATGGGCTTCATATGGGGCAAGTCTACTAGATGAGGCTGTCACATCTTTTTTCTAAGTAAATTGGATTTGTTAAAGAAAAATATTTATACTAATCATACGATCACTGTTCAACGGCTATATTAGAAATGGTCAAAATTTATAAAGGCATTTTAAAATCATTAAACAGAAAAAAAAGTGCATTTTTATATAACCATTTTACATAAAAAGACATTTTGTTATATCATGATGAGTTTTTATTAATGAATGTTTAGGTCATTAAATTTATGGAATTGGGACCCTTTCAATGATATGGGAATTATGAGATACTCTAAGTGAGTTTTTGTGGAAGTGTTCACACAACCTAATGTCTTGGGGAGTGAGTTCTCCCAGAATGAACAAACTATGACTAGAATCATGTGGCGAGTTTTGTCCTTGAGATTATATGAATTCTTGAGACTCTATGACTTACCACGACTACATGTCTCATTGAGACTCCAAGTCTCATTGGGACTTAGTGTTTCATTGAGACAAAGTGTCTCAATGGGACTAATTGTCTTACTAGGACTATATGTCTCATTGAGACTATGTGTCTTATCAATACTGTGTGTTTTATGTAATACATCATATAATCTTAATTGGCATACTATAGAACTATACTAACGTGGGATGACTAGGTATCTACTTTGTGGTATAATTTATGTATTTCATTGTGGTATAAATTGTGTATTAGATTTTGGTATACATCATTTATTTATTTTTGTATAATTCATATATTTATTTGTAGTATACTTCATGTATTTTTTTGTTGTATTTCTTTTTGGTTTGGGGATGTCCTATTGAGTTATTTTTTAATCAAAGCTGCACAATATTTGACCACAAATGTCATGTATTCTGAAGATGATTGATGCATTGATGAAGTACAAGATGGTCTTTTACTAGGTGGTTCTTAGAGAGACACAGTTTTCAAGGTGTGATCCTACGACTTTGAGAAGATGTCCAGTACCTTTCCCTTTAGGCAGGGTTTTATAAGAATGTGTTTTGGGAACTTGTGCATTCACTTTCCGAGTCTCTTTTCGGTGTCGGCTAGTATTCTATCATTTTTTAATTTATATTTATTTAATGTCATACTCCATTATTTGTATCATAGTTGTATGTATGATTGTTTACAAAGTTTTTACATTTCAACATTTCTAGGCTTAGAGATTTCTGAATGTGGACATGTAAATAGGAAAATGCCTCCCATTTGTGGGATATGCCGACTCAATGCTAGTCATCATCCCCTGGCATATTAGAGGTGGGAATGGGGTAGTCACAATATGGTCCCCTCTTGGATGGTTCATGATAGAGTGGTATCAGAGCTTCTATGTTCTACTTAAAGAACCAAGAGTCTTTGAGATTGCTTTGGGGAAATAGTGTTAAGTGTTTTGAGATCAGATCTCAATATTGGGAATCCTGTGTTGGCCTGACAGTCAACATTTCCATACACAAAGACTCTAAATTATAATTTTATACTTAGTACATGATGACATTGGTTTCAAGGAAAACAATCGTATTTGAATCATATAGGATTTGGATGTGTTCTCATGTTCTTATTGAGTTTGCTTGCCAGGTATACTCTATTTAATGTGGTACAACATGTTCTATTTACAGATTCCTCTATATATATATATCCATCCAAGATTCTATTGTGTGATCATGTGGATGATCTAACTAGAGATGAGGAGTCTGTATAGGGTAATGTTCTGAAGATAGCACCTCCGGGTGTTGTAACAGTTGTACCACCACCCATCGAATAGTAGTTAATACCTGAACTACTAGTTGAGGATGCACACATGATTGGCGAGTTTCATAAGTTCCAAAGGCATAATACTCTCATATTTATGGGTGAGACAAACCCCCAAGATGATGAGGATTGGATGGAGGTAGTTATAGGTGTTTTATGCCTTGTAAGGGAGCCCTCTGACAAGATTACATCCCTAGTCACGAGTCTTCGTTAGGGCTCAATGGAGCGATGGTGGAACTTAATTACGTAGACATGTTATGATACAAATATCTCTTGGAAATTCTATAATAATCTCATCATAGAGGGTTTCCTTTTGGCTATGTTACACTCAGTGCATATACAAGAGCATCTGCATCTGTAGTAGGGAAGTCAACCTGTGGCAGAATACTCAATGAGATTTATTGATCTTTCATGATACACTACAGATATGGTAAGAGACCGGTTCTTCAGGGCTATGAACATTGAGAAAGGATTACACTAGCAGATTAGGGAATCCTTGAAATCCGATAGCATTCTTACATATGATGGGGTAATGGATCGTGCTCTACCACTAGAGAGATTTCTTGTGGAGAAGACACTGGTAGTGGGAGATACTACCAGGGACTAGGCAGATGAGTTTTCGATAGTTGGTAGCCAATAATTGTCTTATAGACCCAATGATTCCAAAAATATAGGGTATAACCCCATGTCACATGATTAGTATTGTGGGTTTCCCAAGGAAGAGTGGGTCCGAAATGGATAGGTTGTGTTACTCGTGTGGCAATTTGGGACATATGTCTTGATATTGTATGATCCATAATATGATCAATCAAGACAAGGTCAAGGGACCATTGAGGTAGAGGTAAAGGCTAGATAAAGGTGTCACATTTGGTGGAGGGCATTGAAGTGGAGAAGACAGGGCATGAGGAGGTGGGATGAGGTTCGATGTATTACCACCACCACCCACAGGTACTCCATGACAGGATCATGGAGATTGTAGAAAGGGATGAGGCCATATTCATGATCTAGAGGCTTATGATCCTGAGTCTCCAATGATGATTAGAGTTATAATTTATTTCTTTTACACTTTGCTGTAATTTTGATAGACACCGGTTCCATTCATTCTTTGTTTTCATCGAACCTTGTTCGACACTCAAGAAATTATGGTGGAACCCTTGACTCGACCCTTATATTGGGTACTCATACGGGAGGGAATTCAATGATCACAAACTGGTGCCAATAGTGTGACCTTATAGTTTGAGGTGATCATTTTAGTTCGAATCTCTTTATAGAAACATTGAGGTTTTACAATTTCATTCTCAGTTTGGACTCGTTATCCATAGTCCATGATCACATGATGTATTTTAGGCATAGAGTGTAGTGTGTCCATAGTGATGAGACCATATTTTCATTTCATAGTGAAATGTAAACACATGCAGTGTAGGATGGACTCACATATAAGAGGGTGCAGCCAATAACACATCAGTTGGCTAGAATGGCCCTCAGTCCAGTAGATGATATGAGTTCCTAGTTTTTGACAGCAGTGGAGAAATATGAAGAAATATTTCCGAAGGATTTTCTAGGATTACCTCATTAAATATTGGTAGACTTATACATTGATCTATACCATAGGACTGAAATGTTATCTACACATGTATATTAGATGGATCCCACAGAGCTTCATGAGATAAGGGTATAGTTGGAGTACGTGTAGAGGAAGGGCTTCGTGTGACCCCATATTTGACCATGGGCTTCCACAATTTTGTTTTACAATATGAAATAGGGGTGCTTGAGGTTATGTGTGTAATTTTAGAACCAAAAATATTTGGCCATAAAGAAAAATTATCAACTACTGAGGATTTATGACCTCTTCAATCAGTTGAAATGGGTGTGATGGTTCTCATAGAAATACCTCAGATCGTGCTATCACCAGCATCATGTATGGGATGAGTATATAATTAATATAGCTTTCAGCTGTTGATACTGCCATTTCAAGAACATGGTGATGCAATTTAAAATGATGAAAACCTGAAAATTGTTCATGGGAATCATGAACGTGATCTTCTTCAATTACAGATTAGTTCGTGTTTCCATTAATTATTGGCATCTTAGATTAACTGACGTCCAATGTGGAGCATGTAATACAATTGAGGATGATCCTGGATACCCTCTAAGAGCTCTAAAACTTCATTAATCTAATGAAGTGTCAGTTCTAGAAACGATAGGTCCATTTCCTCAGACACATCATTTCAGAGGCTGGATATGCAGTGGATCTAGTGAAGATTGAGTTGGTGCTTTCTTGGGAGCCACCCATGAGTGTTACTGAGGTGCAGAGTTTCCTTCGTTAGGTTGGGTACTATCATAGGTCTATCCCAACGTTTTATAGAGTAGAAGAGCCTTTGACTGCGTTGACAGAAAAGTGGAATCCATTACTATGTATGGAGATGTTCTAGGAGGGTTTTCAGCAATTGAGGCAATCTTTAATGAGCACTCCCATCTTGAGACTTTTATAGGAGGAGCTGAGTACATAGTATTCTGCGATAAATCCGAAACCGGGTATGGTTGTGTCATTATGTAGGTTCAGGATGTGATTTAATATGGTTGAAAAAAAATTAGACCACTTGAGAAGAACTATGCGGCCCATGATTTTAAGTTCGTAGTGGTCATCTTTCAATTGAAGATATGGTGAAAATACCTGATGGGTGTTATGTATGTTGTCTACTATGACCATAAGAGTCTCAATTATATCTTCAATCAGAGGGATCAGAACATGAATCATAGACAATGGTTGAGTTCTATTAAGAATATGACTTTGAAATTTTCAATACTCATGGGAATGGGAACATGGTGGTATATTCTCGTAGAAGGAGATCTCAATCATAATTGATGAATGAGGAATTAGACATGTTAGCTACTTTGCATATATCCATTGTGGATCGAGATGGAACAACTTACCTCTAGATGATGGTTGTCACCCATCCACTCATATAATAAACCAGGGAGGCACAACTCAAGAATATTAACAATGATTCCTTACATGATTAGTTGTCCACAGGGCATGCCACTGATTGATATTCAAACGTTGTGGAGAAATTATTTCATTTTAAAGGGAACATAATAGTACCAGTGGATTTATGGGAGGAGGCCATTAGGGAGTTCCATATATCCCTTTTTTCATTACATACATGTGTTGCTTTGATGTACCTGGACCTTCGAAATCAGTTTTGGTGGTCGGGGATGAATAATGAAGTTGTATAGTTCCTCTCTTGATGCATCACTTGTTTGTTAGTGAAGGATGAACAATAGGATCGATTAGTTTTGACTCAACACCGTGAGGTTCCAGAGTTGATGTGGGATGGGATATCGATGGACTTCATGATAGGGTTACCACATACGTCTAGGGGGCATGATACCATATGGGTGATTGTTTTCTCACCCACCAAGTGAGTCCACTTCCTGGAGAATCGAGACTATAATTATGTATAATGATTGGGATGCCTCAACATGTAATAGATAGTTTGAATCCATGCAGTTACACTAATTATATTCTAAAATAATGATGCTCATTTTACATCCTAATTTGGGAAGGAATTTCATGAGGTTTTTGGGACTCAGATGTGCTTGAGAACAACTTTTCACCCACAAAAGGATGACTAATCTAAGAATACCATATAGGTGTTGTAGGACATGATATGTTCGTGCATCCTCGAATTTTTCCATTGTTGGAAGGATCAGCTACCACTATTGTAGTTTTCATACAACTATAGAAACTAATCCACCATTAGTATAGAATTGTTCGAGGCCTTGTACGGGTGACCATATATGTCACCATGTGGCCAGACTGACCTAGGAGAGTCATCACTCATAGGTCGAGAGTTGGTGTAGGTGACCAAAATGATGATTTATGTCATCTAGGAATGGATAAAGAATACACATAGCTATCTTAAGTTATATTCTTACCGATGATGGAGGCCTTTGGAGTTCGAGGTGGGAGACCATTTGTTACTATAGTCTCCCCTCTATGTGAGATATAGATATTTGGCTGAGATGACATGCTCTCTCTAAGGTTCTTCATCACTTTCAAGATACTATGTAGAGATGGATTATTGTCATACCTCTTAGCCCTACCTCCACTGTTATATCTAGTGCATTATGTCTTCCAAATGTCACAATTGAGGAGATACATGCATGATCCATCACTCATCATTGCCAGGGGAGAGCTGGACATTAATGATGTGGTGACTTTTGTAGAGTACCCAGTGGAGTTCAATAATCAAGAGGAGAGGATCCAATGCGGTTGGTTGATTCCTCTCGTGCATTTTTTTGGTAGGGCACGATTCTCAAATGGAGAACATGGGAGTGGGAGGCTCAAATTCATGCTCAATACCCCCATATGATTAGTTTACCATTTTTATCATTCGAGGACATAAATCTATAAAGTGGGGAAAATGTAACATCTCTTAAAGTTAGTGTATTATATTTATATTTTATATGGAATTATTATTGGAGTATGTTCTGAGATAAGGTGTGATTCTAAGGCCCGATGTGCCTGAAGAAATTCATTGTATAATATTAAATATTTTAAACAGCACACACACAAAGCTTTCTTTAAAATCTATAATAACTTGTAAAATATTTTCTGGATTAGAAATCTGAGGGCAACGTTATGTCTATAGTATAAACCTTACCTTATGTGGGGCCTAAAATTAACCCATGTGGGTCGTCCATGAATGTTAATTTTTGGACATATTGGTAATAAAATATTTAATATGAATATTTAATTTTGTTGCAATGAATCATTTTATTTTTAATAGTGTTTTTCATGAATCCAGGGTCACCAAAATAAATATGGAAGTCCACTAACACAAAGAGATGGATGTTCACTTGATATAGACAATAGATTGGATATCAAAATGTGGATTCAGGATCAGCGACACATAACATATTTTATGGATGTCACTAATGATGATGAAACAATTATAGATTATAGTCAGTGAGTGGTTAAAATCTAGGTTGGGCATTTGATCTCTTTTTTATTTCATCCCCACTCATAGAATTAATGAAAAATGAAGACCAACCAATGTACAGTTTGATCTGTTGTTCAATCATTCTTGCGGGATGGTTTTTCCTCGGAATTTTTAATGGAAGCTTCATTAACCTCTTGGTTTATCCCTATAATGTGAATGAACTGAGGCCAACATGAACAGAGCTCATAGTTTGTTCTTCATATGTTTCTTGTTCCTTTATTTCCCCTCATTATTGTATTTATTTTTTTCTTGACCCTCATGGTTGTGAAAAAACTTTCCAGAAGTTTCTAAATACAATAAGATCCATAGATTAGAGGGAAATCAACCACAGAGGCCACAACCTTGTAACTCAGGATCCAAGAGGCTAGATCAGCGATCACAAAATTTTACGAGCATCGAAGGATCCCTAGTGGTCTATAGAGGATACCACTATAGAGATGTATTTTGCGGTGGTATGTGGTGACGAGCACGTGTGGGTGAAGTGGAAAATGACCGGGTGTCCGATGGAAATGGAGATCTGTGGGGGGGGCATGTGTCAACAGCTTGATACAGGTTGGTGGCTGCGACATCAGGCCATGGTGTGGCTAGGGGGTAGTGGCTTGCTGTAGGGTGAACGGTAGAGAAGGCGTGTCTTGTGGAAACATGAGGCGATGATGGGACCACATGGGACATGGAGTGGTAAGGATACTAGGAGAGACACACATTCTGGGTGGAAGACATAGACCAGGGGATCCGCAGTCAAGTAGACCGATCGACCATGTGGTATGTGTCCAGGGCAGGCCGCGTCTGGCGTAGAAGACGACCCACAACATGGGATGAAATTAATGAGACGGGACACTCCTAGAGGTGAAGTGAGCTATATCTTGTGGGCCGAGCGGGTTTGGGAATGATTGTTCTGGGTTGGTTCAGGTGGGGTCCAATGTGTTAGAGGTGACCCAAACTGGACTCGGGTCCAATATGTTTTGAAAATTACAAGAAATTTCAAATCGTGTGTCCGTTTGACGAGTCATTTGTGACATTGGGACCCTTGAGACGAGACTATCCTTTTGAGATACTATAAGTTAGTTTTTTGGATTTTTTTAACATTTCCTTGTGGATTGAGATGCGAGTTCTCCTGGGAAGAGCATAATGTGAGCGAAATCCAGTGGCTGGATGTGACTTTGAGACTATGTGACTTTTCGAGACTCTGTGACTTATTGAGACTACATGTCTTATAAAGACTATGTGTATCAGTGGGTATAAGTATCTCATTGAGATTGAGTGCCTCATAAAGATTGAGTTTCATACAGTGGCTATGTGTCTCATCGAGACTATGTGTCTTATTAATATTGGGTGTTTTTTGGATTATATCTGATAATCCTATATTGCATACTATAGACCTATATATGTGTGCGATGACTATATATCTCTGTTGTGGTATACTTCATGTATTTATTAATCTTATACATTGTGTATTTTTTTTTGTTATTTTTTTTTGTATTTATTAGTGTTATATATCATTTATTTCTTATTGTTATACATCATGTACTTCATAATTGTATTTGTTTGTAGTTTTTGGGAATCCCACTGAGTATTGTTTTACCTATCCCTTCACCAGCATTGCCCGAACCTATCATGTCTTGTGTAGGTGATCTATGTTTTGATAGAGTCCAAGTTAGAATAAAAATAAGAGTTCATTATAAATACTAGATAGTTGAGGTGTGCTCCCACAACTTCATACAACTATCCATTACCTTTCCCATTATATGGGGTTTTCTATGGATGAGTTTCAATAACATTTGCATTTATTTTTCCAGAATCCTTCTGGGTGGGTTTGTATTTGGGCTAGGTTTACTTTCTTGTTTTCTACTATTATACTCTAATTTTGGTATCATAGTGGTATGAATGATTTTTCACTTAGTGTTTTACTTTTCACCATTTTTGGGATTATAGATGCATCTGTGTGTGTGTACATATACTTATAAAAATTCCTCCCATTTGATGGATATGCATACTCTGTGGTAGTCACCAGCACCTAGTCTATTTGATGTGGGCATGGGGTAGTCACAACATGGTCCCCTATGGGACATGTTATGACAACATTGTCCTACCTTGAATTTAGATGTTATAAGAAATGCTTTCAATGTCCCAAGTGGGTAAAAATGGAGTTTGTTGATGATCACATGTACTTCAACAAAAAGTAATAGAAGAGCTCCATATGGAATGAAATGGGTAATATTAAATCAAATAAATATGAAGGTTTGGAAATTTAGTTTTCATTTAGTGGTATGTGTGGTAAAAAGAATCATGGGGAATGATTTATGAAATCCAAGAAGTGTTTCAGATGTGGTGTGTTTGGAAATTTCAACTCATATTGCAATGAAAATGTTCATAGTTATGGTTTATTGAATTATAAGAAGAAAAAATATACCATGTTTTAAATGTGTTGAGATGAGTTATTATACAAATAACTACACAAATAAAGATATGATGATAGAAAACATCCAGATTATAACGAAAAAGTGAAAAGAAATACTTTGGAACTAAATAAAAAAAGTAATGGGCCATCAAAAAATGTTTTATTTTTTACTTTTTTAATTTACTCTTATTTTAATAATGTCGGGTTTAAAATAGGGTATATAAATTCCTTTATTTTTGTGGAATTTTCTTAAAAATTGGAAATTTCACCACAAGAAATGGAAACTGAACTTATTGTAAAAACACAAGGGGGAAATATTATAGAATAAAATAATGATAATAATATTCCTTTGTCTATGGAATGACATTACCTGCAAACCTTTTTTTCCATCAGTAGAGTTGGATGTTATTATGAGTATGGATTGGAATTTTGTTTATCATGCCAATATTGAGTGTACAACAAGAACGAACCCATACTACTAAAATCAGATCATGAAGCAAATATAATTTTAATATATAGAAATTAATGATATCTTGAAAATATTTTTCAAAACAAGGGAAAAGTTAAGATTAATGATGTCGCTGTGGTAAATGAGTACCTGCATGTTTTTCCTAATGAGTTTCTTTGTGTTATAATGGATTCAGAAGTTGAATTTAATGTTGAAATAGTTCTTCATACTATGAAATTTCCAAAAACCCTAATCAAATGGATCGAATATAAGATATATATTTTAATAAACAGCTGCATGAGTATCTTTTTAATGGTTTAATTCATCCCTGTACTTCACCATGGGGTGATATTTTTTTGATTGTTAAAAATAAATATTTCCCCATGAGTCATTTAATTTATTATAGATATTTTAATAATATTAATATTAAAAATAAGTATCCATTTCTTCATATCGATGAATTTTTTGATCATATCTGTGAAGTTTAGTATTTTTTCATGATTGAATTGTGATTTGGGAACCATTATCTAAATGTGAGTGAGTATGAAATTCTAGAAACACATTTCCATTCTAGATATGGGAATTAAGATTTTTCTTATATGACATTTGGTTTTGCGAATTTCTCTATTATATTTATGGATCTGATGAACATAATCATTTGTGAATATTTTTAGATGATTGTTGTTGTTTTTATTAATGATATTAGGGTTATTCAAAAAGATATGAAGAACATGAAAAATAAATAAGGATATTCCTTCAAACTCTCAAATAAAATATGTTATATGGAAAATTTATAAAATTATAATTTTTTGTTTCAGTTGATTTATTTTCATAGGAAAATTGTAAATTAGGTGGTAGAATTGTTGATATCTCCAAATGAAAAGTGGTCGATGAATGGAAATGACCTACAAGTGTTTCTATGATTCACTGTCTTCTTTGATTATAATTCAATTACTGAAGGTTTTTAAAAAAATACATGGTTATATATTCATCTAAATAAGTTAAAAATGGGGTTAATTTTATTTGGATATAATACTGTGATGATTTTATATTGCAACTGAAAAGAAAATTGATGAATACCTCAGTTTTGGATGTGCCATCTGGAAATTTTGATTTTTTAACCATAGTGATGCTTTATTTAAGGAACATCATTATGTTCTGATGCATAATGATCAGGTAATTTCTTATTATTTATGACAACCAAAACATCATTATTTTTATTATCACACACTGGATTTGGTTGTTGGAGATGAGGGTATCACTTGAAAAATTCAGAGGAATCATTTACATGGATCGAAAAGGGAAATATATAATAACCAGAAAAGTTAAAATTATATATTTACTCATTTGGAATTTAACATGATGTAGAAAAGATGGATGGAACTGATATAGGATTATGGTTTCACAATCAATTACCATCCATAAAATAAAATAATGTGTTACATTCTTTTATTTGGAAATATCATATATCATTAACCATGCTATGTTTAGAACATGACCTATTGGTTTATGATTTGATAAATTTTTGATTGGATGTAGTTGGTGTAAGAAATTCATCTGTTTTGTTTCAGGTGTTAGTGTAGTCATCTCTTCTAGACAGAATTAAACAAGCATAGAAGAATTATTATTAGTTTTAGAAAAAGGTATAATTAGTAAACAAATATATTTTTCCTAAATTCAATAGTGATAAATAATGTGTCTTGATATTCAGAAAGAGATTATGTGTTCCTTGTTATTTCAATTTAATGAAACAAATATTATTTGAAGTTCTTATTTCTCATTTTTCAGTTAATCCTAGAGACATTATTATGTACATAGTTCGTTGAGAGTATTACTTGTGGGATGGACTAAAAAGAGATATTAATATGTTTGGATGAAATTTTCGACATGTCAATAGGTTCAAGTAGATCAATAACTACTAATGGGGATTCTTTATCCTTTTACAGTACCTGTTTGGAAGTGGAAAATATATCCATGGTCTTCATGGTGGGACTATCAAAGAATTCTTCATGCAATGATGCAGTTTTGGTTGTTGTTGACTGACAAATTAAATCAATACATTTTCTTCCATTTTTTGATATTATTCCTTTATATCATCTTTCTGTACTGTACCTAAAATATATTTTAAAGGTGTGTGGATTTCATCTCTGTATTGTATCTAAATGTGATCTCATGTTAACATATATCTTTTGGAAAGGCCTACATATGTTGTTGTGAACTGAACAAATTTAATCATTACTTTTTTCCAAAATTTGATCGGTAGTCATAGAGAACTATTTAGACATTGTAGGATATTTTTCGACATTGTTCAATGTATTACCATGGATCATTGGATTGAAATCATTATTTATTTTAGTTTTATGATAATAAAAGTTTTCAATCTTGTATACTGATGGAAAATTATGATGCATTTATGGAAAGAAGTGTTCAACCACAACATTTTGGGATGAATTGAGAGAAATAAAGTTGACGGGTCAAGAACTAGTAGTGTATGTGGATGAGAAAATGAATATGATCTTGAAACCCATGGGGATGGATCAGATGAGGTATAAAACTGTTGTAGATAATAGGAGGAAGGAGGATTCTTTTGAGATAGGTGATCAAATTTTCCTTAAAATATATCCATATAAAAGTATTTCATGAAGAATGAAAAAGAAAAGTCCAAAGTTCATTACACCTTTTTATGTATTAGAAAAATTTGGGCCATTTACATACTGAGTGTGTTTACCTTTGAGTTTATCTCAGATACAAAATGTTTTTCTTTTTTAGATGTTAAAAAAGGAATTGCTAGTTTCATCTCATGTTTTAATCCAAAAGGTTGTTTGGATGGAGGAGAATAATTATTATAAGGAAAAATCGGTTCATATTCTTTATTCTAGAGGGAATTTATTGCAAAATATGGAAATTAACATGGTTAAGGTTCTGTGGGGATACAAAATGGTTGAAGAAACCTAATGGGAATTTGAAAATTCTATGAGGGAAAAGTATAATCACATGATTAATAAGTGAATAAAAAATGACAGGATATAATTTCCTAAATTAGGGGGGGTAAAATATAACAACCTGGATAATTATAAAATTATATTTTTTTTATTATTGAACTAAAATGTTAAACACCATTTAAATGTACAACGAAATAAGTTATATTTATAGGAATTAGGGAATCAATACTAATATAATAGTAACCATACCTATGAAAGTATAAATAAATTATATGTATCTTATAAGTTAATATATTATATATTTATATCTTGGAATAAATAAATAATTGTTTTGGAAATGATAAATAAATTATTTTTTTTGTGAATTACAAGTGATTAATTACAATTTCATAACTAATATAATGCATTAAATTAAATGTTTCCTTATTATAATAGATTCATAAATTAATATTTTTTTTCTTATGATTATAATATAATTTTATGAGACATTAATTAATTTTTCAATGGGTCATAACTTTTGTTGTAATATTAAAATAAATTTTTTTTAATAAATGATGATTTTAATTTAAAATTACATTTAGAATATTTATAAAATTATTTTCAAAATATAGAGTTCATCTTTGAGTTCTACCCTTTGAAAAATATTTAGTGGTGATATTTGTGATTTTTCTAAAGAAGTATAATTTTTAGTGAATACTGAAATATGATATTTTATGATATAATCTAAATACATGAATTATTGATTCATATATGGTTTCAAGGTTATGTTAGCCCATATTAATGAAAAAAATCATTATTTTAATATCTTTAATGATAAATCTCATAAAATTCATAGTCTTGAGAAAAAATAACAAACTAGTAAATAAAATAATAAAAAAACACTGCCTCATCCAATATAAATACCACCCACACCACATATTCTAATCACAGATCAAACCCCTATATCTTGTTTAATTTATACCAAATCCATTTCCAAGATGCTTACCCACATCCAGTATCTTATTTTATCACTAGAAGTCCATAACTAAGTTCTATATGGATGTTCTCAATGAGAATAATTCAAGAGGTACATTCCTCTTTCATTTTAATTTTAATTTCTTTTCTTTTCTTTTATATTATAATTCTATCTTCACCACCCCTTACCCAAGTTGAATAAAAAATCTAATATATTATATATACTATAATTTTAAAATTAAAAAAGAAAAATTCATCATCAATCTCCTTATTCTTTCCATTTTATTCTAAAAATAAGAATAACATCCATGATGTGTCTATTTACCGACATTGTGGATAATACACTCATTTTTCATTACCACCTCCAATTGTGGTCATAAATTTATTATTATTTTTAGATAAGATTTTATTATACATATTATAAGTTATATATTATTATATAAACCTTATATATAAATTATATTAAATAAAATAAAATAAAACTATGATGGTCGTAAAAACTGCAAAAATATATTAAATCATTTTTAATAATTTTTTAACTAAATAATCATTAAAAAATAATAAAACAACATGATATATGGTATAATTTATAATTATATAAACATATTAATAACATTTCTTTCACTTACATATTTTTTCTTCCATTCTATAAGAAAACCCACAACTAACTGACCATGGAAACCAAAAAAATGCACCCGAAACAATGGAAAAATATTATTAATAAATGGATGGAAATTTGTTTTAATATGGTTATATAAGGTAGAATAGGCATTGTTATAGTTATTTAATAAACTAATAACACTATTTATACAATTACACAAAAGGATTTAATTTGTTTTAAGTAATATGAATCTAACGTATGTGGGTTTTGTTTAAAAAACATGTGTAATATCTTTTTACCAAATTAATAATGAATGTTTTTATGATAAAAGTATTATTTTTTATGATTATTTTATGGTTCATGGGAATTGTTGATAATGATGGGTGGGACCATTATCTCCCTCCAATTAATTGGGTATGTTTATGTCGAAGATAAACTATATGGTTGTTCCAAGTGTATCTGCGACGGTAACAATAAGAGGTAGCCGTAAAGTTTACATCATAAGTCAGCCATGAGGGTTACATTGTAAGGTAGTATCAAGGGTTATAAATCATATGGTAGATGTTAGGGTTAAAACGATATGAAATTAATGATGAAAGTTACCTTTATTGTTTTAATTATGATATCTATGTTTCCTGTTTTCACAAAGTATATGATACTTTTTTCGTGAGAAATATGTCTTTGTGAAATATAATTTCTTTTGTTTATTTGTATTTATGTAATAACAATTTCAATCCTTCTTTTTTGTCACTTGTTAATTTTTTTTGCTCAACTAATGTTTTAAATTTTTTTAGAAGGGTTTATGGATAGGTAAGAGAAAATAAGAAGCAAAGATGAATGTTTTGAAGACTTTTCAATAAAATATTAAATGAATTAATTAAAAAAATATTATGAATGGAATTGATACTACTGTATTAGTACCCAATTAAAATTATTGTGGGATTTTTAAATAAGAATTATGTTAAAATTGTATAAAACTCAAAATAGAAAGTATATTTGGGAATCTAATAAAGTGAAATATTGTTGAATTAATTATATTAAGTAATGTTAAAAGGTTAGGACCATAAACTTAATTTGAGAAAAACTAATTTAATATCATAAAATTCAACATTAGTACCCAAAATTCAAGTTTGATCATTCATAAAATAAGTAACTTCTATTTCAACAAAAAAATTCCATATAGTGATTGAAACCCAAAAATTATAAGAATTTGATTACAAAGACTGCCATGATAAAATTAATATTTATCTCAAAAAATACACATGACATAAACATATTGCATACAATATTTGACAACAATTTCCATAAAAATATTGTATCATCATAAATACATAATGAAATATTATATTCATATGAAATATTATTCAATGTTTACTCCTAAAAAATAATTCCATAATACCATGTTTTCCTTAATCATATAGGGTTTTCAATAATAGGGAACATCTTCTAGAATAACATAAATAATTTATCATCAAATGAATTTGAATCCCATGGTAATCTATATGATATCGTTTATAAATAAAATAAATATTTAATGATGACCAGGAAAGCATGTAATCAAGTGGTTGGTGATGCAACATTTTCTCCCTTTGGTAGTGGGATCAATTCTCGTTGCCTTTCCAAATGCAACAAGTTCTCACTCAGTTTTTGGATTGTCATTTTTCTAAAACTATATAAATATAACATAATTCCCATTAATATGATAAAAAATAAAATAAAATAAAATAAAATAAATTTAAAATATTATTACGAAAATAAATGTTTTGGCCTCAAATGTTATATCATACCTTTCATTTTTTATTCTAAAAATATAAGAACCTATAATTACATTGAAATAAAAGATCATATAAACTTTAATGTTTATCCTCACCATTAAACACATGTACAAAAAATGTAAAATAATTATTCCTTATATTAATATTACACACATACTAATCAAATGGGTTGTCTTTAATTTTTTTTCCAAAATATCCTTAATCTAAATTAACTCCCATAACATCAAACCTGAAAATGGTGTTTACTTATTGAAACTCATAATCATGATTAATCTCACAAACTCATTATGGTTCCTACAACTCCTGTGTTAATGAAATTATATATTCTTCCAAAAGAAACACAATTTCTCGGATTTTTCATGATTATTATTATTTTATTACCATTGGTAAAATAATTCTTGAACACATTATATATCACATTAAACTAGAAATTAGTTCCTTTTAGTTCCCGCCATCGACTAAAACCAAAAAGAATACTGTAAAAATCATACTATAGTACTGAGATTGAGAAATAAAATCTTATTCAATATATGTATAAATCATTAAAAATTCATATCAATATAAGATTTCTTATGTTTATCATAGGTTATCCATGGCCATTACAATATCTATAGGTTGTTATCTTATTCATAGATATATATTAAATAGTCAATCATATTGTTATGTTCCTGAATCTATATTTTCCTATATATGTTCCCCAATGATTATAATAAACTATGTCTAATACCAATTGTTAAGATACCAAACCCAGTATCCTAGAGTTTGTGGATAATTTATTAAATTTTCATTAGATATAATGAGTCGCATCCCAAAAGACCAAATAGTATAGTAGTCTAGGTAAAGTATTTATATATATGATTTCCAAATTACAATTAAAAACAAAATTTTAAAAATATTTTTTTCCATTATTGAAATTATTACCTTAAGGATATCCATGAATAACAAACATAGGAGACTTTATGGAATCATTAGTAAATGAAATAAGATAAGGGTGAACACAAATCATTAATAATGGTTAAGTATAGTGGATGAAATCATCGAAAAATAAAAATAATCAATATGGAATTGAATATAACTAAAAACAGATACCCATTAAAAATATTATTGACATGAAATAATAATTCAAAATAAATATTGAAAGATCAATAAATGAAAAACAATTCCGTATAATCAATAAAAAATAATGAAATTCATCCATAAATATTATTATAGTGGAAATATCAATGATTATAATAAAAAAATAATAATGATGCTATGCATTATTATTGGATGAAATGATCTCATGCATCATGGTACCTATAACATAATGAAAATATATAATAATTTTTAACTCAACTAGATAAAAACCAATTAGGGATATCCAACGTCATTGGTAATATCAAGACCATTCACATGATCATTTAAAGGAACTTTTTACAAACCAATTAGGTTTCACCAACACATATTTCACATGAAACCTACTAATACATCAAGGGGATTTTCTATATTTGGTCCTAACCCATTCATTCATGTCCAATAAATTACTCTTATATCGAATAATCTATTGAATTAATAAACTATGTTCCTTATTATCAATTATCTATGCTGATTAAAAGATAAATATTTATAAATATTTACCCAGTAAAAATAATCATACACACAAAAAAATAATTGATAAATGGTACAATTATATTAAATACTAAATAAATTAATTAAAGGATGTTTCCATATATTAAAATAAAATATCTATTGTATCAAAATATATCATGAAAAATAATCAGATTTTTTACCTTGGAAATAAATTTAAAAATATAAAAACTACACAAATAATAATAGAACTCAATTTACTTAAATTTAACTTTTTAAAGATATTAAATAATATTTATACCATCGAGTAATCATGATTAGAGGGAAATTATCTTCCTTTTTTATATGTTTAAATAATGATTCCTTTCACACATTTGTTACAAAAATCATAAAATACCTTTTTTTTAAACGATACAAAGTTTCATTTAATATAATTTTTTTTAAAAGGGTGAATTGAAATTAAAAAAAATAAAAAATAAAAAATATATTTCTGATTTTTTACAACACATTTTAATCGGACATAAATCATCAACAAATATATAAGTATAAAAAATATTTAATAATTATGAGATTGTGAAATAAACCATTATCACTTTATAATCAGTTCAATCTTATTCCCAATGAATGAATTGAATTCAAATCAATTATTTTATTTCATAAAGACACATATATTCATAATATAATTTATTAAACTGAAAATATATACACCACCTAGATAAAATAAATGGGGGATAAAGTATGATTCTCGTAGAAATAAATGTGGGATGAAAATCTATTACCTCAGGTTCAACATCCTTGAATCATTTTCAAAACTGATGTATAATAGTTTTAAATTTTTTATTAATGTATAAAATAAACCTATTCATACATATATCATCTTATATTATCTTTTACAATATCTTATCCCAATTTTATTAACAATATTTCACTATCGTTATTGTTTCCTATTAATTGTTTATTTCTCTAAGGCTTGTTTTTTCCTGAAAGTCCCAATTATCATAAATAGGTGATAGATAAGTAATATCTAGAATGATATTAATTTTATAAATATCCTATTTAATCCTTTAAAATATTTTCAAACCTTTTATTGAATTATTATCATGTAAAATTAGTCACATCTCTTTATAGAGATATTATGTCATACATTCACATGATTGATGGTATCAATACCTTAATGGTAAATGTGTAAGGAAATAGATGATAAATTAAATTTTTATAATTAATATAATTTCACATGTATTATATATATCCATTTTTTCATCATTATTCCCATAAAAATAATCTATTCATGAAAAATAAATTACACCATTATATGGAGAGGGAAAGCCGTATGTACGTACACAAGATGATTTTAATTTTCATAGGACGGGTAAAAACTGTAATATAGTTATCTAATAATCCTAATAACATAAAATTATATATATTATACTATATTTATTATATTAATATGTAAAAAACATAGTAATTGGTCATATAAGAAAATGTAAACTTTAATGAGTTTGTAAAGACGATTCCCTCTTCTTAAGAGGACTTCCCTTTAAATTACTCTTAAGGTATCTAGGGATAGTAATTTAGAATAAAAATACTTATATGACTTAGATTATAATTTTTATTTTAGATATTTGAAATTTTAGTTTGAGAAATATGGATCATGGTGGTGTATATAAGTGAATAAATAAGTTCCCTTTTATAATTGTGGTGAGGAGAATTTTTGGGAATTATCAATATATTTTAAACAATTATGTCTATTCTAGATCCAAAAGATTTGAAATGTAATAAAAAATGATAAGGGATGAATTTTAAATCATATAATACCCTATTGATATTTTATTTTATTTATATTATTTTTAAATTATCATATAAAATATAATATTCATAAAATATCATTACTGTCAATTTTTACACTATTCATTACTATGCCTTTAATAAATTCAATAAAACAAAGGTAAATTATAACCAAATATTTTAATACATACCTTATATAGAATATGTAACAATATTTTTCTTAGATAACCTTAATTTTAAAAAATTATATTTATTTTAATATTATTAATATCATCTAATTTATTTTTCTATTGAATAAATAATTACCTTATCACTCTTGTGCATGATTTTATGGTAGTTATTTCTTCTGTAAAAATTTGAAATTAATTTCCATAATGAATAAAAGTATCTTTTATTTCCATTTATTATTTAAATTTAAATTTATACTATAGATTAAATCATATAAAAATATAGTATTTATTAAAATTATGAATGTGAAATCTTTGACATTTCTTTAAAAAAAATTATAAAGGTCATAATCTCATCTAATTGGACATAAATGGTAATATAACCCAAAATTAAATGATTATAGATTAATATTATTAATAATATACTATTTTTACATGTTTTGGATAATTTTATAATATTTTTCATATTATTTATAACCTATATCACCAAATTTATCCTTTACGTGGTAAATTTTTTACTTAGGTTAGTATTCATACTGGCTGAAAATAAAATGGATATATCTAATAATCATGGATATTATTAAACCAAAAACGGAACCCACTTTTAAAAATTAAAAATAGAATACTATAATAATTTATTTTAAAATAAATCCCAAAAAGTGCAACGAAAAATAGTTTTCTTGAGAAATCCATTTTAAAAAAATTGCACTTATACAAAAATAAGGTTTAAAGATGATAAAAATTTAATAAACTATATTATAAATCACTAAAAAATTATTATCTATCATTAACATCAACTTCAAATATAAAATATACATTTTAAGATTAATAAATATCGATTTTAATGAAATATTGGGATTTCCACTATTCGTTAAAAAATTAATATTTTTAGAAAATTTCAAAAATTAAAAATATGATAATTTTATTTTTCTATTATCAAAATTTATTCAAGTTTTGAAAAATAAAATTTATATAATTCCCATAAATTTATTTGTAATATTCACTCTTAAAACTCAAGAAAACAATTTTTGAAGAAAACATGTTTTTGAAAAATCAAAGACTTTATTAAAAAATAACTTCTTATTCAAAATTAATTAATTAACACATTAAATATTAGTTGTAAAATTATATATTTCACAATATATTTAATAATACTAATTTTTTCAATTTTATTGGATATTTTATATTTATCACATTTATATAATAATTTAGGTTTCATTTAGGCTCGGATTTGCATGCAGTGTAAGCTCCAAATTGAATTTTATATATTCTAAAGTCACATGATGTTAAAATTTTAAGTTATCATAAAACATGACCTCCTAAGACCATAATTTTATCTATAAATATTATGTTAATGAATACGTCTATGGTATTATAATATAAATAAATCCTTATTTGTTAAATGATTTTTATAAGAAAAACATCATTAGTAAAAATACTTTTACAATTTTGTTATTGAATCCTATAAATAAATATTATATCAATTTTATTTCAATATTGATCCATCCTTGGAATTAATGTTAACCTTATAAAATAATATTTTATTGGATAATTCATAGGTTCCCCACATTTTATACATAGGAAATAGATCTCAATGAAAAAATTTACATCCTTTCATCACAATCATTATTTTTACATGGAAATTATTTTCATTATGCCCATATTTTCACTACATAAAACATTTTACCATTCCATTATAAAACATTTCATGGTGTATCAATCCATATATCAAACATGAATGGAATTTTTCCTTTTTCCCTCATTTGTCTATACAACATGATCTCTGAAGGAACTCCATCTTTCACATTTTTGGTGAGGTTGGATGTATGTTAAGGTGTAGGTTATTACTAATATACTAGGATAAATGATTATGAATAAAAAATATATAATTTACTTCCACCATAATCCAATTCAGTTACTCATTTTCAAGATATTATCCTTATTTTTGAATTTTAACATTATTCATTTGTATGCCATCCATTGACAAAACCCAAAATGAATAGTCAGAGAAACAATTTAGTAGTGGGAATGTCAAATAATCATGTATCGGATTTACATGTTATGAATCATTATTTAAAATCTGAGACATCATGGGTTTAACCTAGGTCATTCATTTTCAACATATGTTCCAATCCTTCATAATAAGTTGTAAAAAATTATGAATCAACCAATGCATATCCCCCAGGATTATCAAAATAGGTACATAGTGGGGTACATTATCCTATATGAGGAAACACTTGGGCCAAATATTACCTAATTTGTTTTAGTTGTTACACCTATGTATCTCACTACTATAACCACATCTACATATAGTATCCAGATATGGATTCATTTTTAGTAAAACCACAAAATTAATATCTTATCAAATCTTTTGGATGTTTTTCTATATATATCATCAATGTATGTCCTAGGGTAATGATCTATAATAAATGATTACATAAATCTAGTTCCATAGGAATCTATTAAACTACCTCTATTACCTACTATAATTTCCCAGATCACTATATCCCTGGTTCGGTGTAAATGTTTTTAAATTATAATAATATACAAGAGACCACCTAATAAAGAACTGAATAGTTCAGTAGTGTAAGTAATATAGATACACACATGATTCCCATAATAATTTTGAATACATAAAATATGAAATAAAATTTCCTAGAGTTTCATTATTCCCTTTAGTATATATTTTCATGTAGTTCATTATACAAATCTGTGATTCCTATGAATGATAAAATAATGGTGGGATATAATTCTTAGTAAGAGTTGCGTACAACTAAAGAAATAACAATTAAATAAATCATGATCAACAAGGAATAATTTATTCCTCTTGGTAAATATCTGAGGACAAATTCCATTTTTTCAATAAAATGGATATCATTATTAGACATGGTATGATGAATATTGAAAGTTAAATAAATAATCACACATATTTTTTTCATAAACTAAGAATGAAATTCATCAATTGATTTTATCATTTTGAAAATATCTTGGATTATAATAATTGAATTATTATTTAATGAAATGTTTAATTTTTTGATTTCATGATCTTAGTTATCTTAATACCTCTACTATCATGACCATTTATATGATAGTTTTAAATTAATGGGTATGTATACATTAAAAGCCCAATTGAATTTGTATTGCCAACTGATCCATCTCATGAGACTACTGATGCATCATGAGTCTATCTATCACTGGGCCCCACCCATTAATTAATGTAAACATAATAATTTATATATCAAATAATTGATATAATTATAGAATAATTTTCCTTATTGAAAAAAATATTAATTGGGAAATAATATAGACTAATAAATATTTGCACATTTAATCATATAACATTGGGAGTAAAACCAACTAGTACAGATGGTATATGGTATAAGAAATATTAATATAATTGATATATATAATATTTTAATTTCAGAAAAATGAATGTTCTATTGAATAATAATAACCAGAATGTGATATTCCAAAGGGAATGTTTAAAATCACCAAATTATTCATGAAATTAGAGGTGAACATCAATTCATTGGGAATATATGTTTTACAAGGATATAATGAAAAAATAAGTATTTTTTTTAAATATGTAAAAGGGGATGTATATTGAACTCATAAAAAGTAATATGTTTGTACAAAAACATCTATATTAGTGAAATTGAAATTATGATGAAATCCCTTATATCACATTTCGTTTTTCTTGAATACACATTGATATCTAGTATAGTGGTTTTAAAGATTTTATTAACTTATAAAAAACCATGTTAATATTTATTATAACATATATGATCCTTTTATAACATATCATCACCCATATGTTAATAATAATTAAATATTATTATTGTTTTGGGTGTAAACTATTCTATTTCATAAGGTATGTTTTAATGGTAAATTACTTATTAATGAGAATATTATATACTTACATTATCAATATAATGATATTAAATTTATAAATATCAATTTTTTATTAACTAACTTTTTAGAATCATTATTGAAATTTTATAATCGAGAACTGACCACCTTACTTTGTGTAAATACTAAGTCATACATACACATGAGAGACATTATCATATCATTTATCGGTGAAAAAGTATGTATGTTGGTGATATATTAATTTTTCAAATTCAATGTAATGATTAAAATTTAAAATGGATTCATTATATATGTTAGATACTATCTTTTTTCTAGTACATCCCTCATTGAGTTATTTATTTAAGCCTTGGTGGAAAAGTCTTGTTTGGATATAGAGAGAATTTATTTTGTAAAATGATCTAATGAATATTGATATATGGGTTTTCATGAATTAAAAGATTCTAGATAAAAATTTTTTTTTGTTTACTAGGGGTTTCCATTATTTGGAGGTCTTTAGGTTCTTTTTTATAAAAAATGTGCTAAAAATATTCTAATGGGAATTTTCGCACTGTGTACATGTGACATGACATGTTACCACCATCAGAAACATGTCATGAACTAGTAAAATGTGTGAAGTAGATACAGGTTACGTAAACTATTCATCTTGTGTAATACCTGATTTGGGTAAAAATCAACCTAAGGCGACATTTTTTTTCATTTATACCCCTAAAAAGAAATAAAAGATCTGTAAAAGGGTCACATTCCATGTAATATCTTGAAAATCATTTTCGAAAGGAATTTTACATTATTCATTCACATTCATTATAAGAATATTCATCTTCTAGTCCTAGGGAAAATTCTAATATATTTTGGAAGCCTGTACTCTATTTGTGTAGTGGTGTTTGTGAGAGTGATCCCTACCATGTCATTTTCTTTCGTTTTACCATCCTTTTTTCTTTTTCCCTATTAGTGCAGTGGAATCATTGGAAAAATATTGGTTTTGATCATGAAACGGGTTGTTTTATTTTCATATTTTGATATTTTGAACCATCTTCCTTATTGGTTATACCATTTGGAAGAAAATTATTAATCACAGGTAATATTTAGAGAGTCTGATCATGACCCTATGGTCTATTTAATATCAAATATATGAAATTTTGGGATTATGCAGACTTATTGTGTGATCTAATTATTCAATTCATAGGTAATTGAGAATACTATAATTGAAAATTAGTTAGATCCCTTTGTATTCAATTCTTCATATGACCTTGATTTTTTCGATACCTTTATGGGATGCAGTGTAGAGAGAAATGACAAAGGAACATAAAATCTGGAGGTAGCACAAAAGAATAGTTTAAGGTGGCTTCGTTTTCCTGTGTTTTCCAAATTTTAGGGCCTAAAAATCGGGAGATGAACAAATGTGTTTTTGTCAATGGATGTTTCATGAAAGATTGAATATGGTATAGATTTCTACGCACAAGGCATGATTCAAGGTCAGAACATCGAAAAATGGAAAAGGCATGAGTCCGTGAAACTGTAGGCATGTTGTGCAAAAAAATAAAGGGGTGCGTGAAATAGTAGCGGGATGCGCAAAATATCAGCGGTATGTGAAAAAAATAAAGGTTGCGTGAAATATTAGCGTGGTGTGCAAAAAATAAAGTGGTTTGAGAAATATTGGCATGGTGCGCGAAATTGAGGAATGAATTATTTCGCGCAAGAGGTGATTCGAGATCAGAAGCATGAAAATTGGAAAATGAATGATGTGCGTGATAAATTGGGAAAGGTGGCCGAAAAATGAGGTTGTGTGAATAGAGGTTTTGTGCCCAATATGGAATGCTGTTTAGAATTATGTCTGCAAGTAGAGTTCTATGTCGGGCACAGGAAAAAATAGAAAAGTCATGTACTGTGCGAAAAATTGGTTTGAGTGCATGAAAAATAGGTTGTGAGAAAGATTGGTTTTGTGCGCAACATTGAACGTGGTGTGTAATTTTTCTCACAATTGGTGCATTGTGATTAGAAAGTCTAAAAATGACAAAGGAAAGAGGTGCGTGAAAAATCAAAGATCAACATGCAATGTGCACTGAACATCATACCAGTGTGCATAAAAATTGTTTGTGCGCAAAATGTTGGTTTGATGTTTTACACGCAAGAGTGGCTTCATCTTTTGAATGATGAAAAATATACATGTCATGAGGTGCGTGAGAAATCCAGGAAGGTGCTAGTAATATGATGAAGTGAGAGACAATTTTACTTGGAGGAAGGGGTTTTATGCGCATGGTCAAAAATGCCTATAAATATGAGAAGAAACCCTCTCATTTGTAAAGGCTCGACACATAGAAAAATATCTAGCTCTAACACACGGAAAAAATTGATGAATTGATTAGTTCATGAAAAGAGAAAGTGCGGAATGAAAAAGAAATTGTTGTTCGAAAAAGCAAGTGCTGCGCGAAAAAGAAGGGTTGTGCGAAAAAGTAAAGTGATGCTTGAAAAACCAGTGCAGTATGAAAAAGAAGAATTGTGAAAAATATTTTTTCGTACCAAAAGGTGTTTTTTACGTGAAATGTTTAAATTTTACACGCAAGGTATTTAGAAGGTTGCGTGAAAAATTTCGGGTCTTCGCACGTATTTAGTTGTGCGTATGAGAGATCCTACCCTCTTCAGGGTAGGGAAGTGAAGAGTATGTGAAAAGCTTTTTTTTCATGCCAAAAGGTGTTTTTACACGCAAGTGTCTTGCGAAGAAGTAAATACCATGAGCCATTCGGTATCATGAAGAGATTTAGAACCCCACTCACACAACTAGTGTTTAACACTCTCGTTGTGCTTTGTGAAGTTAAAAAGAAGTAGACGTGAAACAAAAGTCATATATGCATGAAGGAAGAAGGTAGTATACCAATACAAATATGTGTTGTTATTGTTAATAGAAGAAAGAGATTAAGACATTGTAGTACTATTCTTTATTATACTATGTCAAAAAAAATAATAGAAGAAGAAGAAGAACAGAGTATGCCCAACTAAATGCTAGCAATTATTCAGGGTAGTTTGATCGAGACAATGCCAAGTGAACCGATCTTCATATCCTGAATAATCACATTGGTATATGTGATTCAATCCAAGAAGAGAGAAGAAATTATAGTGCAGTTGGTTGTTTCACTAAGAAGAAGAAATAAGAATTCTAGTGCAGTTACTGTTGCACTAGAGAAGAAGATAAATAAAGAATAAATAATTTCATGCCTACTGCTTTGTATGTAATCAAGTGAAGAGCACTATAGGAGACCAAGAGAAGAACCTACCTTTTGAAGAAGGAAGAATACTGTCTCTGTAGGCAGTGTAAAGAACTATTTAGAGGCAGCAAGTTGGGCTAGGTCACCACCAGTCCAGGGAAGAGGATTGTTTCCCACCCCCTATAAAGTGTAGGGACTCACAATGGCTAGATGATTTCTTTCCTAGAAAGTCCACTGTAATATAATATCACATCATAGTGGAGAATCCATGCACTAATCTTATCTATCCATGACAATGACGTAGCTACTCTTATTGAGTGGTGAACCTTGTAAAAATATCATGTGAATATTTTTATATCATTCTATTATTTCATGTGACTGGGAAAAGAGAATAAGATAATAAAGATCCTAATAGGTCAAGAGGTATATGGATACACGTTGGTATTGGTTTAAAAAGTCCCCATCACTGATTCACCCCCCTCTTAGTGTTAGTTATATCCCAATATAGTCCTCTCAGTTTTGTCATCATGATGAACTTCATATTTACCATGTAAAGACTTGATACATGTAGAAATTATTATGTACCAGGCTACACCTTGGCATATTCTTAAATTAATATATACCTGTATATTCCAAGATACATGATAAAATTCATATAGAATGATCCATGCCATGACACATGATGATATTATTACATATCGAGTTATGTTCTTATATATGATGAAATTCTTATAAAGTGGGATTAAAATACATTTATTTTTATTTTTACTTGGATATATAGTTATGGTTGTCATGGTTGTGAGACATACTAAGATATATTCCATTATTTCACTAGTGTAGGTTAGGATTTACCATGGGTATATGGTTATGTTGGCATGGTTGTGCAACATTCTAAGAGATATTTAGTAATGGTTTTGATGTGGGTTCATGTGGTATTAATTTAATTCATTACTTAATCAATAAATATTTTTATTGATTTATTTCCTGTATTTTTTTATCCAAAATGTTATGTTTAGACATTGTGGTGTCGACCTACTGAGTTATACACACATCATAATTAGTTCGACCATTAGATCCCTTTATTATTTAACTGTTTGTAGTTTTCTAAAAAGTAAAAGTACCTTTCTATTTAATGTTTCATGCCAGATGGGATGGAATTTGGAGATGGTTCTGAATGGGGGTCCCAAGCCATGTTCTTTTGAAAATATTTTTTAGTATAATTATTTTATTATATAACATTCATGTTGACATTTAGTTACTTTATAACATGAAATTTGATTCTTCATTTATTATTTGTTTGATTATTTAGTTATATTTTATTGTTTATTTTTTCAACTATACTATATTATCTCCATTATTTTAGTATTATGATATTTATTGTGGTATGAATATCCCATTGTGTTTTAAATTTTTAACACTGGGTTATATACTCCATACTATACATATCTCACCCCACTACTAGTTACATGCCTTTGGCACATGGGAAGAAATGATGGATGTCTCATAACCAACAATTTCTTCCCATGTGATAGAGTTATAGAGTTGGGAATATTACAATGTGGTATTGGATAATCATGTTTTTATTTTTTATTTCATTATTATATAGAAAATGTAAAAAAGATATTATAATTTTTCGAGAATTGGTAATGATATTCTTCATAGGAGTTGCACACCCACGTATGAGGGAAATATGAGTTCCCTGGGATGGGATTTCCATTTATATTGTTCACCTATTACATTTGATTATTTTTCACCATGGGTGATTCATAGGTTGTGTGAGTTTATTTATTGATGTGATTAGTTATTTAGATATATAATCATTCCCTATAGGGTGTGAGATGATTATTCATGCATTATGATAGAGACATAGGTATAATTATTGAAATGAATGTTTCATGATCGGTAAATATTTATTCCTTGTTATATTTATATTCCTATATGAATTGTGGCATGAGATACATATAATATCTTATAAATGAAATAAATGAACTTATATTGCATTCTAAAACACTTGCAATCCATGTTTAGAGTGACAAGGTGTTTGTGGATCCCAATTATTGTAACATGTTGCGGTTAGAATTGTTGTTAAATCTAGTGTTAATGGTATTTTATTTGAATTGTAGAGAAAATTCATCCTCATCATATTTTAGTTGAGTTTCACGGGAGTATAAATCCCCACACTCTAGACACATCTTTTCTAAAGCTTCTTATTTCTCCTGGGGATCAAAATAATGTTAAGCATCATGAAAAACTCATGAGAGTCATGTGATTCATGGAATGGGAGACTATTTACACCATACCTTCAATTTTAGAGTTTATGAGAGAGTTTTAGTTGCAGAATCAACCTATGTTCACTCGGGAGGGAGACACCCAAGAATCCATGTTCTAGATCAAGTCCTTCAAGTTGATCTTTAATTATTATGACATACCAAAATATTGGAGGATGAGTTTTTTTTCATATATGCATCATGGACCATAAAATCATGGAGGGACATTCTGGTGAAGGATGGATAAAAAGAAGACTTATCTTTCAAGGACATTGAGATGATGTTCTTAAGAAATTTCATTATCTATACATTAATGGATGAGATGGCTCATGAGTTCATGAAACTACCACATGAGATAATATCATTGTTGGACTTTTCCAGATGCTTCAATGACCAACATCACTTTGTAATATCAATATTATCTGGTTATATATCATGAGATGGACATTTTTAAGATGGTGATCATAAATACATTAGGTCACAAGTGATATTTTTTCATCTCAATAGTTTTGAGGATGTGATGTATCAAGAACTCATCATGGAATGGAATATGAGAGAATCATCATGCAGCTTCCGAGATATTTTAGTTGGGAGAACTAAGAGATTATATTATATTGGATAGATGAATTGTTAGGATATTTTCACTATGTTAATAGTAGTAATAACAATCAGGGATGTGGCTAACCATCTTCGGATTTTATTTTGTTACAATGAAATTAGTATAGAAATAAGAGTCTTAAATAGTCATAGAGTATGTACCCCACTTTAGAGTATTGTTCCTGAAGAAATATGGGCCACCGATAGGTTTTTTTAGGTTCATAAATATGTAGATATGTGGAAGGGGATCCAGATGGGTACCATCATCTTGGAAGGAATCAGCTACTCCTGAGCAGACATGTAGCTAGAGTCCGATTTGAAATTATGGTTATTGTAGTTTTTGTGGTATCTCAGTGTAGAAAAATAGTATATGGAAAACGTTACAACACAAGAGAGTCAGAATGAAGCCTAAGGTAGAGGGTATAGTTAGCTATATGTTATACAACTTAATCTATCTGGTGTGTATGAAGGAACATCTAATGTCAGTGGCAAATATCTTTTATCATATACCCCCATGTATTTTTGGTATGATATAAGAGAATCACATTTCTATTTTATCTCCCCTCTTTGAAAATTATTTGAACATGGTAATATAGATTATGGATGGTATTTTAACCATCAACAGACCATTGGGAGTTCAGTCAATGAGTATCAAATGATGCAAGTCATGTTCTCTATAGATTGGTGGTTACCATTTCATTTATAAATAGTTTACAATTCAAATGAAAATATTTGATTTTATTCTTGGTAGGGATTAACAAGTTTTATAATATTCCCCTATAAACTATTACTTGAGTATAGATAACTTTGTATCTCTTCAAGGTGATAGATATTATCACCTTGCGGAGTGGGATCATCAGGATTGTTATCCTTGACCAATTTATTACAGATTGGAATTTATTAGGAATTAGATAGTTGGTATTTACCATGATGATAGAGGTATGTATTCAGATTATCTTCGTCTATTGGTCATAAATTATTTAAGAATTCTTTCCTGATGAGTTCTACCACATAACACCAAAGAAGGATATCATATTCTCGATTGTCTTAGTATGGGAATCAGATCCAGTTTTTAGACAAATTTATCCAATTGAACCAATATAGCATTGAGAGTTGAGTTTTCAACTATAAAATCTAGAAACAAAGGTTTTACCTGAACTGGAATGTATCCATGGTGTTCTATATTAATTTTTCCAAGGATTATGAAGGTTATTTTTTAATATATGTTAATTATCAGTGATTAAAAAAATTCCAAGAACAGGTATCCCCTTCCACAAATCGATGAACTCTACGATTATATAAGAGGTAATAATATATTGTCAATAATTGAATCTAGATTAGGATACCATCAGTTGAGGTTGAGACTATCATACATACCTCAGAATCCTTTTAGTATAATTTATGTCTTGTATGAGTTCATGGGGATGTCGTTTGGGTTTAAAAATACACTAGTTTTATTAATGACATTGACGAATCAGATCATTCATACATTTATAGAATTGTTTTTGGTGATTTTTGTTAATGATGTCTTAGTGTATTCTCAGTGAGTATATGACCATTCCAAGCATTATGAAATATTCCCAAGTACATTGAGAGAGCATTGAGATTATGAAAATATAATCAAATGCAATTTTAGGATTGGTAATGCTCACATATTGGGTCATTCCATCTCAGAGTTTTGAGATTCATTGGACATGGAGAAGGTGATATCCATTTTAAGTTAAGAGAATCCCAAGTGTTCCATTGAAATTCATATCTTTTTTGATTTATAATGTTATTCATGATTCTTTTTCTCAGACTTTTCTATCTAGATGAATCAATTTCAGGGATAACATGGAAAGAGTTTAATGTTTTTTAGTTATAATATGGTGAGAATTAATTTTTGGAGTTAAAAGTATGAATTTCCCCAACTCTTATCCTCACATTACTTCTTTTGGATACATCATATACCATGTACTATGATGCATCAAAAGTTATACTCGGAGTAGTTTTAATTTAGGATAATAAATTGGTAGCTTACATATCTATATATCTTAGACCAAATGAGAGAAATTACCCTACTCAAATCTGGAATTGGTTTAGGTGGTACATTCCCAAATATGTAGGATACATTATGCTATGGTAAATTGGTTTGTGGTATACATAGACCATGGGAGCCTATGATATCATTTTCTCAGTGAGACCGGAACCTTTAATACAACAGGTTGGTCAATTATCAATATATTTTTGACATTGAGAAGGATTATACATCATGAATGGTAAATTTTATTGATGATTATTCAAGCAAGAAGATGCAGATTGAGGTTGTTTATGAATATTATAACAGGTGGAATAGGTTGAAACAATTTATAAAATTGAATCTAGATTCTAAATAATATCAAGTTTGAGTATGTATTACATCTACATCATCTATACCTGTTCTTTTGGAATGGGGAAAGATAGGTTAGTAATATGTATAAAGGGATTAGTTGTGATAGACAATATATATAGTGGGTATACACCATCTAGATGGCCTAATAGACATTGAAATAATATTCATTTTTAGGGATGATTATTTGTTATTATGGTCTTTTATGTTGAGATGTGGATTGGTTTTCATGATCCTAGATGATAGGTACTTCATGGGTTGACATAGATGTATTGTGATATATGTAGATAGTACATGTGAGAATGAATGGAGAAGGAAGTTGAAGTTTTGGGGGATAGATTATACAAATGACACTAAGTGAAAGATGAGCATTGGAGGTCAAATATGATTTTACTACATTTTCTCATTCTTGAGTGGAAATTGGATAATGTGACTATGAATTTTGTTAAAAGATTACCTAGGACAAAAAATAAGAATAATACAGAAGGTATGATCTTGGATACAATAATTAATGAATCCCTCTTATTTGATACCATCAGTGCCAATGATCTAAGTAGTCTTTACATGTACAATATATTTCAGAAGAATGATATTCGAAGGAGTATCATTTCTATTACATATTCCTGAATCACATAACGGTTCAGTTAGAGTCTTCATACATCTTTTGGATTGTAGGATATTTTGATAACAAGACTATGATTCTAAGACCGACATCCAATCTGAGAGGACATTTAATGTTTTGGAGGATATGTTATGAACTTGTGTATTGAATATAAGTAGTTCATGGGAGAATCATATAGTACTTGTAGAGTTTGGATACAAAAAATTCTTCTATTTATATTTATAGATTGAATCTTTTAAGAATTTATATGAAAATCAATGTCATTCTCATCATTGATGGTTGTAGGTATATCTATCAGATCATGTTGAGCCTAATATTATACTGGATATGTATGATGAGGTTATGTTTATCAGGTTGGTAACCAAACATATTATGAAACAAATCATGATTTTACAATAAGAGACCACCTATAGTGGTTTATTTCGGGAATCATAATTTTATTATGGTGTCTAATAGGTCTAGGATATGACGTCCCACGAAACAATGATTGCTCTTTCCTTGTTTTCTTGAACCATTTTATATATTGGATATGGTCATTCTGGTGGCGTACCAATTACCCCTTCCATAGTACAACAGTTCCATTAACAACATGTTTCACATGTTGCCACATTAGAGATATAATAATAAATCATCTCATATGGTGGATGTTAAAGAAATAGATCTTTTTGATGATGCATAATTTTAGGAGCATCTAATATCGATATTTGACCATTGTGATGTGTATCTACCTGGTATGAAAATACCTCTAGATGAAATGTTGGGGAAGCATAATCATGTTCTAGAGGAGACTTGGCAGAGGAAGTCTAATATGCAAGTATAATGGCCATATTTTCCAATGAAGACCCCATAGTGATGCTTGCAGAAACATAGTGACATGCCTATAAATGGTGAGGAGATTGTAAGGTCCTGCCTTTTTTTAGGTACATTCCTATTTGAATTTTTCTCTAGTCCAATGGTTGTCTAGTCTTGTTTGAATATATAGATACCTTTTGGAGGAATAATGTAATTTTTAGGGATATATTTATTTTTAATTAATGTATTCTGGATATAAATGTGTTAAAGGGGTTCATGTGTTTTTTCAATGTATTAAATGTATTTAGAGGTTTTTGGATGCTTTTTATTGAAATATTACTTAAAATAATCTATTGAGCATCTATACGCCATGTAAATGTTAAAAAATGTGTAACATCCACCACAAATAAAATTTAAACCATTACTTGGTGTGAAATAGCTACACATCTTGTAAAATATTCAAGACATGTAATTGTTGATCATGATAAAAAGTTACCCGAGGTGATGGGTTTTTCAACAAATCCCATTAAAATAAATTAACAACTTGTAATATAAATACATTCCATGTAATATCTATAGCATTAGATTAAAATAGTACTTTTAATGATGTTTTTTCCATTAATTTAGTGAAACTACCTTCCCATGATATCTAACAAATTGTAGGTGATTTTGTAAGCCTTTCAACTATTCTGAATATCCTAATTGAGTGATCGATCACAGGAAATACATTGTTTTTGGATCCCCTCTAATTTTGTAATTATTCATTTTTATGTGGAAATTTTAGGAAACTATTGGTTGTGATATTGAACTGGGGTTGTTTTGCTTCTTCATCCAATCTTAGGCAACTTCTTCCACTTTGGTGTCACCCATTGGAATTGTTGTGTTAATCATTAGTGAAATGTAGGGACCATAAACCTAACCCTATAATCTATTTAATTTTAATTATTTTGAATATTGTAATTGGTCCATGATATTTCGAGCTCTAATTTATATTTTTATTAACAAGTGGAAAATCATGGTATCAAAAACTGGTTGGATCCCTTTGGATTCAACTGCTGATGCAAACAAAATTTTTGGGTACACATTGGGGGAGAAAACCCATAATAAAAATTGAATTTGATAATGAATTATTTTTTTTCGTGACATGAAACCTTAAGTGATTTCATGATACATAATCCTTAGGTATGGATTGTTTTTTGAGATGAATGTTGATAAATTGATATATAAAAGAATGTTTGGTTGATTGATAAATGGTAATTTTCATAATTAACAACTCTGGATTAGGTTTTTTATTTTTTATCCTTACTTTTATGACTTGTGTCATCGTGATAAAATGATTATATATAGGAATATTCCAATAAATATGATGATATTCTTATAAACCATGCTATGACCTGACACATATTGAAATTCTTATATGTAGGGATGTGACCTGATAGAAGGTGAAATTATTTTAAACTGAGAAATACCATCACATATGTTGAAATGATTATATACCAAGATATTCTCTAACACATGATGAAATGAATATTTGTTGCACCATGCCTAGATTTTTTTGATTTGGACACTGTATATTTTTCTATCATTATCATGGTTCTATGAAATCCTTAGAGATATTACGGCATGGTGTTATAGAAGGTTGTATTCTACCATGATTATATGGTTATTTATCATGGTTTTTCTATAATATCGGATATATTACATCTTGGTTCTGATGTAGGATGATATTGTATTAATTTTTTTTAATTTATTAATACACTAGTTTATATCATTATTTTATGAACTTATAATCTAACTAGTTAAATTTTTAAATGATGGTGTCAACATTATAGGTTATAATCAATCCCTATTTGGGATGTCTTTTTGAACTCGAACAGATTACATGTAAGCAGTTTTTGATAAGGGTAAATAAAATTTCAATAGAATATTTCATCTTAAATTGGTTGATTATTGAAAATGAGACTGGTACGAGGTTTGTGACTTGGATATTTTTATATTATTTATATTACTTGATTTTATTATTTTATTACAATCAATTTGAAATTAATTTACACTAAAACACGACATTCCTACAATACTTTTTTTAAGTACTTTATTATTCAGTTGGATTGTGTTGTTTGGTTATTTCGATTGTATTATTTTATCTCCATTATCTATACAATCTGATATTTATTATTATATTATTATTTTACTAACTTGTTACTCTATAACCGTAGGGTGTCCCACCCCCCACATATCACAAAACAACTACTAGTTTACATAATTTGGAACATGTGGATATGCACATCAGGTATCATAACCAACTTTTTTCTATCTAATTGAGAGTGTTTTGGATTGGTATATTTTAAAATAAATATCATTATTACCTTCCATGTAATGAATAAGTGAAAAATTAAGCACATCGTTTCGAGAGGAGGTATTCTTCCATTCACTTGAGCACTGATATTTTATTTTAAATTGAATGGAATTTAATAAGGTTTTGTGATGGTAAATGAGTTTCATCAGTTCATGAGGAAGTAGAACTCCATAAAAACAATCAATTATTTCATTACCTATATGATGGAGAAGGAGATAGATAAATTTGTTTCAGTTAAAATAACAACATATCAATATAAGTGACATATTAGAGTTATTATATTGGATGTTGAAATAAATAATGTATGGTGGATAAGGATGAAAGAAAATGAAGGGCTTATTTAAGACAATTGTGTTATCTTAAATAAACCACCTTTGGATCACTTATTAACGACTCTAGGGATAGAAATTTGTGAAAAAAAATAGTATACATTATGAGATTAAAATTTTTAAGAGATATTTTTGTAGTGATTTTTTAAGGAATGTTTATTGAGAAGTGTGATAATGTAAAGGTAGTTAGTGTCCTTTGATAAGTGGAGGATATGAAAAACATATTTTTTTTTAAAATAATAGTTTAAAAATATTTTTTGACATACCGAAAGTGTAGAAAATGTTTAATTATCAAAAAAATTAGTCTGATATGGTTTAAATGTGTTAATTAAATGGTTTCATGAAAATTTTGAAGTCATTTCACCCATTTCCTTGTTAGTTTAACAATTGGATAAGTATAATCTATGTCCAAAAAAATCAAAGGAAACCCTTTAATATATAACAATGTTTCAAATCATAATTCTATATAAAATTGATCAGAATGAAATAAATTAGTTATATTGCAACAAAAATAGACTAATTGTTCATCAAAACCAATATAAAATATAATTTTACGTTGTCAATAATTTAATTGAAAAGATTTTTTTATTTATCTGTTTATTTTTAAATATTCATGGAAAAATTATTCATTTAAGAAAATTATCTAAAATTCCCAAAAGATAATTTATAAAATTATGTTTAAAAAATTATTTTTATTCTAAAAATTTATATTTATAATAGTTGAAAATAATATTATTAATTTATATGAAAAAAATTATGAAAACCCCAAATTTTAGAAAAAATATATTTTTCAAAATATAATTCGTTCTCTATTAGACATTTTTTATTTGTAATTAATATATAATCAATTATCTTTTGCATATAAAATATTTTCATAAAAAATTTAGTGTTATTCGTACAAGCTAATGTAACATATAAATTACAATGGTATCATTTTTATTAAAAAATTTCAATTTTGTATTTTTTTCATTTAAACATAGTGTTGCACGCATCAAAAACCATCAAATGTATTAATGAAATATATCATAAAGGTTCATGGTTTTACATTCTCATATATGTTACTTATTTCATTTCATATATTCTGCAAATCCAATTTATATATATATATAGTCTTGGGCTGTCACAAGAAATCCATTACACTGAAAAATCACAATTCCTCTACATAGTTAATAATTACTCATATTCCACCAATACATAACAGGATGATCATTATGGACTAGATGCACTATATATCAATTCATATAATTCCTTTTCAACAAGTTTTTACCATAATAGACTAGTCAATCATCATGGGTCATGAAATCCATTGACCATTGCTTACATTAATGAGGAACAAATCCCCACTATATCCAGTGAGATAACCATGGAATTAAATTAATGGGTAAACCATATTGTGGTTACTCATTGTATAAATTTTCTTAATTGGTTGTGTCATGATTAATGATCAATACTGTATAAGATTTTATATTTGTTGTAAAAAAATGTTCATATACTTCCACGTTCACTGAGTGAGATATCACATATATTTTTTATTCTCAACATAATTGGACTTTCATCTTCATTCCATTATGGGTTTTGTGGTATCCTATATTTAATAAATATAGTCCGCCCGCTATGGGAATTTTCAAAAAAAGTTATTTCCTATAAAAAATATATACAGTTTTAGTGGTCAATTTTAAAATTATGGTGTTAGTGGAGTTGGATATATATGGTACATGAAGGTAATGTTAGTAGGAGGAATTAATTTCTAGAGCTAGTTATTTTTGGATACACCCTGTCTCAATTGATTAATGGTGGTATACTGTAACCCCCCATGATTTTAGGAGAAATATTTTTTTTAATTTCATTGATATATTGTTATGTACGCTACACCATGATTATATTGCACTATACGCAACACCGTATAATCTTGATTTATATGCCAAACTATTCTTGGCTTGTGTTGCACGCAAGAGCGTCCTTCCTCATTAGTGTGTGTTGTACGCAATACCCAGTTTCATTAAACAACGATATATTGTTATTAAATTATTATGAACTACACTTTATGAATATTATTAACCAAATTTTTAATTTTATAACAATATCATTCATCTTACACATATTCTATAAAATGATATGATATGAAAATAAATTTTTCATGTAAAATAAGTATTTTTTAAAAAAATGTATTTTTGTCGCCTTTTGATGGTGCACCCAAATTAACTCTAGTTTTGACACATTTATAAAATGAATTTGAATAAATAAACTTATTAATTGCGATAAGTTTATAAAAAATTACTTTATATAATTTTTTAATATTTTTTTGTTACATTTCATATTTGATGAATAGTAAAAATACGCTAAAATTTAATTAAAAACAAATTTTTTCATCAAGATAATTTATATGGTTAATTATTATATTTAATGATTTTGGATAATAATTTTAATATATATTTACCATTTAATATTATGTATGTCATTATAATTAATTTTACATTGAATTCAGAGGTAAAAAAAATTCAATCTTTTGTAGTGTTTTAACTTTTAGAACCTGTTTTCCCAACAATGAGATTAGTTTTAAATTAAATACTTTAAATTATGTTTATTGAATTTGGATGAATGGATTTTATATTTGGATATATGAGGTCCAAATTATGTTAACATGCTACTTTTTATTTTTAGACATGATGAATAATAACTATGGTAAATTGTATTTACTACAGTTAAATGTAATTCAGGTAATTAAGGATAACAATAATATTATACAATTACTCTAAAACTTGTATTAATATAATTGGATAATTATATTTCGTCATAAAATATATTTGGGTCGAAATGGTATCTTTTGGAACCCACTTGGATGAGAATAAGACCTTTAATTAATTTCATTTAATGAATGTGGAATATGTCTCACTCAAACATTAATCATTAATTTATTTTTAATATAAGGTTATATTGAATATAAATTCAATTATAAATACTATTTTGAAAGATAATTTTTTTTCTTCATCATGGTAATTTATTTGTGATTTTTAGGAAATATATAATTACCCTAATAGTTTATAAATCAATAATGCCGAAATTATTTATTTAGTGAAAAAATCAATAATATTGTTTTTATTAAAATAATAATACCCATAAAAAAGAACATAAACTTGACAAAACCCTATCTCTAGAGTATATATATATATATTAATCATCAAAGGGGTGTCTTGTAGACCATTTTGAGCCTTATAAAATAGATTATGATATTTATATTATTTTATTTTAAATGATGTGAAAGTTTTCACCATCATACTTTAATAAAGATAAAATTTTAAATGTCAGTTGTTTTAGAAGATAAATTATACTAAAAGTATTCTTACGAAAGATATTAGATTTATCTTAATCAATGTATTTTATTTTTAATTTTTGTACAACTAATCAGTAAAATAAATAATTATACAAAAATGTTGTAGTAATTATTTTATTAAGAGAAATATCAAATAAATTGTTTTAAAAATAAGTAAATAAATATTATATGAACTAATTGTTGTGATCCAAAAACTTTATAGATGAATAATACATGTCAGGAATTTATTAAATATTTTTGTTCGAACATATCTTCTGTTTAGATTTTATTTAAATTCAAATAATTGAATAGTATCAAAATTGACACTATTGATATTTTATAAAAATAAAATATTATTAACCTGTTTAAAAATCACAAAAATATTTAAAAATTATAAATTGAAATTTATATTGTCTAAAATTCATAAATTATCCAATTATGGACAATTCACAACACATATGTACGTATTTATAACAATTTAAAATTTAGAATATTATTACCACAAATAAATTCAAATTGATTAAAAAGGATAAATCAAATTGATAAGGTTTTAAATAATTTTCAACATGTATAAATTTTAATTTATGATGATATTACAACCCTATCTCAAATTATTTTCTATTTTGAGTCCTTTTGGGGGTTTTTAGGTGGGGTTTTAATTTATTATATATTAATGTTTTGGAGGTTTCCAAAAGTGTCCCTCCCCACTCTTATAAAAGGGCCCCTCCTCCCTCTTCACTTTAATCAAATTTAAACCTTCATGCTTGGCCAAACCCTAACAATTACCCATATAACTATATCTTATTTTATTATATAGTTTCTGGTCATCTCAAAAGTCCAACTCTAGGTCAATTAGAAGAAGTTTAAAAGAGGCACGTCGAGGAAGAGGTAACCTCTTCTACGGATTCTTTCAAGTTTCATTCTTCTTCTACATCTTCTTATTTAGTTGTTTCATTATTAAGTAATAAAATTAGTATCACTAATATGAATATATTTTATTATAAATATTAAACAACCATATTTCAATTTATATCCATCCTACAAAAAATGAAATCACTGCTCGTGCATATGTACGGTTTACCGTCTCCATGCCATGGTGTGATCTATTTTTTCAACACCACCTTACATGGATATGTATATTTTTCAAAATAAGAACTATATATGATTATAAAAAATCATACTGATTTTGAGATATTATATCATCGACTCCAATTCCATTCAATAATTATGGGAATGATTTTATCGCTCGTGCGTACGTACGGGTTACCGTCTCCACAACGCGATGAGATTCATTCTCCATGTTATCCATTCTAGAATGAATATAAAGTATATATAGTAAATAATAATGAAATATATGACATAATAATGATACTATATTTATGTATATTCTATTTACATACTTCCATTTAATTAAATAAGGAAATGAGAACAACATTCATGGGTGCCTATGGCCTACCATCTCAATGAATGGTGTATTTCATTCCATTTATTGACGTATTATATATATATATATATTCTTAATATATACTATATATAAATAACTTTTTACCTTTTGGAAGTAATTAATCATGATCTAAGTAATCATATGAATAATTAAAAGTCAAAACACGTACGATAAATTAATCGATTTTACCCAAAATGCTGCTTTAACATGTAATTCAAAAATGAAAGGGTAATAAAAAGTCACAAGTGAATCATATATGATATCATAAATATTATTATGGTTCTGTAATAAGTTAATAATATGTTTAAACCCACTATACAAAAGTCTCGGACACATACAGAAGCAATTGGACATAAGTTAACAAATAATTATTCCAATCTCGTTCTTATTTTAGATTGTTCATTCGAAAGTATATACTGGGGTTTTGTTTATCATCCATGTCCATGTATTCTCAAAATGTATTCACAAAATGTTTAATATACTTCCATGTATGTTTAAAGTCATTTTTACCATTTTTTGACTTTTACCTCATGATATGGAAGGAATCTTTATTTTGTTTACCATACAAGGTACTTTTTGACTTTTTCGGAAAACGTATGAGGAGAATGTTTTTTTATCTTATAAAACATGAATAGATTTTAATGGTTTCATAACACCTTATTTTTATAAAGAATAATCTACATGATTTGTTGATTATTTTCAACAAAATACTTTTCTTTTAAAATTACATGGCATTTTGCGAAAATAAAATTATTTTGAAGAAGAAAGGATATTTTTCTCAAGAACTCATTAGATGTGTTTTATCAAAACTACTATCCATATAAGATGATATTATTTAGTATTATTAAGTTTCAAGTATAACATTATTATTATATACATGGTTTGATTATTCTTATGATTAAATGATATCAGTTTGTTTTATAGTGATTATGTTATGATGGGATGATGTTTATCAAACCCATTTTATTCTCTGGGTTATGATTAATGATTTATGTTTATTTTGTGGTACATTTAATAATGATTTAATTATGGGATTTTTGGGCCCAATATATCTCTCAAATTCATTGTATAATGATTAATATCTCATGAGATAGACATGGCTGGAACGACACGTAAAATCAAGTTCAGTAATACAGGGTTGGAACGGCTGGTAATCCCAGTTCAGTAGTAGTCTTTTTCCACAATGATGGTCTTGGAAGCAATGCCTTGGATACTATTGAAATAATATCATGTTCTTAATGGGTTTCCCCAATTACAAGTTTTATTACCATGGTATGTTATCATTATTAATTTTCCTTTATGATCTATGCCTTATGTACTAACATGATTTATGTAACAACTCATGATTTTGATGTTTTATGTTCATGTTTTTACATTCAAATTTTATGGGTTATTTTATGTTCTCCATTTTCCACTTACTGAGCATTGGAGGTCACCCTTTTTATGTTATCTTTTCTTAAGGATATAAAGAAATATTTTAGGTAAGAAAAAAAGGGGATGATCTTTATGGGAGATGATGAAGAACATTCACCATGATTATAAGATTATGTTCCGAGATTCCAACGACTCTAAACTAATATGGTATTTGGGTGTTTTTTTGTCATATATTAAGTATTATGGAAAAGTAATGTAATGTCCATGTACATCAAGATTTGGGTCTCTATAGTTGGTATCAAAGGGATGGTTTTTTCAACCTTTGGAATCTAGGATTTGAAAACATTAGTGAGATCCCTAGACATATTTTTAAGGTATATCTAGGGATGTCCCTAAGGTTAAGTATAAGTATATTTTATAGTTCAATAATTATGGTAAAGATATTATAATTAATCATAAGAAGTTAGATATTGAAGGTATTCCCGCATTATTATATTGTTTTCCAAGCATGATTTTTGCCTCTCACACTATTATTTTTGGGATTTAGAAGATGACTATAACCCGAAAGAACTGTTTTGATCAATGTAAAGGACAATGAAATGATTGTCCTTATAAAAAAACCAATGTTATCAGATATGGAATGAAAAATCTAATTACTATACTTACATATGATATGAATCATTCTGGACATCCATATGATTAGATAAGAGTACAATATTCTTTTGAGCCCTTCATAAGGCAACATCCACCTTCATTAAATGGGTCTTCTGATCCACTTATTGCTAAATAATGGATCAATACCATTGAAAATATATTTTCCATACTTCACTATTCAGAACATGAAAAATTCATTTTGGTTGTTTACTATTTAGAAGTTGAAGTAGACCAGTGGTGGACTCTAATTATGAATACAAGGCTTCATGATAAAATTTAATCCATGGAATGGGATAAGTTAGAGAACTTGTTTCCAATTAGAATATCCCTCATATTCTTTGAACAAAGATGAAAAATATTTCATTGATATTAAGAAAAAGGACGATGAATCATTTTGTATATATGAGTAAAATTTCATAAGGTTTGCAAGGTATGTATCTGTCATTATCATCTAAATGGAAAGAAAAGTTGATCAATTATTCAGTGGCTTAAAACCTAGTTTTTGAAGGGAATTGGATATAAGAGACTTTAGTAGCTATGAAGAAATTGTGTGTTGTGAAATCATGGTAGAACTGGAATTTAGTGTTACATATCCATCTCATGGTTTTTGTAAAGAAACCAAATATGGAGTTTAGGGAATAATCAGAAAACAATAGTGAAAAGAAGACGAATGTTTATTTATTCTCAATGTGTGGAAAGAAGAATTATGGAGATTTTCTTAAAGGGACTAGATAATGTTTTATGTATGGAAAATAAGGTCATTGAGAAGATAAGTGCCCAAGTAATGGGAAAATGGTATATAATGATGTGAATAGAGAAAAGACTACAGAGAACGCACCACCAACACATGAATTATACAAGTGAAAGGAAATGGGGGCACTTTGCTAAACAATTCCATAATCCAAGGGTTAATGATGATCGACATCAACAACCTCTTAAGGAAAAGGACAATGGGAAGTCACATGTGATGACTTTTATCAATATTGAATATGACAACAATGTGGTCGAATGATTATGTGTTTATGTAATAACATTCCAAAATGTTGTTGTGGAATATCATTTATAGTATTACGGAATATTAGAATATCTGTGTATTATTTTATTGTGGTTTTCAATAAGTATATTGTACCGGTAACCATGAAAAGTGATTGAAGTATTTTTGGAAAGAAGATAAAAGTGCATAATGAAGGGATGAGCAGAAAAAAATATGCTTGATAGTATTAATGAGATGAGGAATGATATAAGGACAAAGTGACATCATTGTTTGAGTTTATAAAATTTTTGGGATTTTGGTATGTGGAAATAATTAACATTTGACAGCATTCATGTTTTCACTATGGTTATATGGTAATTTATATTTCAATAATACATGATTAAGGTATTCACATGTTTGGAATGTGACCAAAATGTTATATCTTATGATATATAGGGTATAAATTATGGTATTCATATTCTTTGTAGATAACCTCTCTAGTAATATTTTTGATTATAATATGAGATTGGAAAGATGTATTTTGGATAAGACTAAACATTGGAATAAATTAAGTTAGACATAAGATATTATTGTATATAGATAGAACTATTTGATATTATTTCAGAAATTTAATAATAGTATAGTTTTAGAAAAAGGACAACCTGTAGGATGAGAAACAACCTGTCATGTCTGAAAAGGCTATGAAAATAGAACCCACAACTGAAGTGCAACAATAATTTATCACCTACCACTGGCCTACAGGAAGTCCCTGGTTTGTAGAAATTATTTTTATTTTATTAAATGGTATGATATATTAAGTATAAGTCCATTTTTTGAGCCATATACTATTAGTGTCACCATATAAGAACTTACGTATATTTAATAACTTTTTCTATCCATTTGTTTGTGATTTATGGAATGACCCATCATTCTATCACATGATCTAATAACACTTCACGAATGACCAATTAAACTTATTTTCGTTAAGATATTATGTGGAAATTCTTCAAGGAATGACCAATGGTGAGATTGTGCCAAAATCAAGTATGTATTTCGTCATATTCACTTTCTTCAACTTTAGGGAAATGATCTTGAAAACCAAAAATGATTTCCTAGTACCCTCATATCCAATGAATCAGATGGTTCCTTAGATCATAAAAAATTTATTGTGTTGTTAATGATGTATTTTTCATAGCCATATTCTCTACCACTCTCCATCAGAACATGATGGTTAGATTTCACTTCCATATCCATGTTTTCACCTATATTCTCATATGTGGAAACAGAGTGACGAGTTAATTTGGGTAACCATTACATTTATTACTATAATTTTTAGAATCAAGTTTTATTATTCCTTTTTAAATGCTAGTTTCTATAAAAGAAACATTCAAGTTGTAAATGATTTATAACCCCGATGAATTTTGAGTGCGAAATTCATCTTAAGGGGGTAGAATGCAACAACCCAAGAATTTATGAGAAATTTTCTTTTTAATTTCATTGATGTATTGTGTTTTATGCTACAAAAAATATTATATTGCGCTACACCGAACACTGTATTATCTTGTAGTATATGAAACACTATTCATGGCTTGTGTTTCATGCAAGAACGACCTTCCTCAATAGCTTGTGTTGTACGCAATACTGAGTTTCACTAAACAATGATATATTGTTATGAAAATATTATTAACGTGACATTATGAATATTATTAACCACATTTGGAATTTTATAAAAATATCATTCATCGTACACATATTCTAGAACATGGTATGATAACAAAATAACTTTTTTAGGTAAAATAAGTAATTTTAAAAAAATGGTGTTTTGCCACCTTTTGATGTCCACCCACATTAAATATAGTTTTTGACACATTTATATGTTCAATTTGAAGAAATAAACTTATTAATTGAGAAATTTATATAAAAATTTTCTTTGGATAATTTTTTAATATTTTTATTTTATCTTTCATGTTTTGATGAATAGTAAATATATGCAAAAATATAATAAAAAATCATCATGATAATTTATATGGTTAATTTATAATATTGAATGGTTTAAAAGTATAAATAGAATATATTTTTACTATTTATTTTTAGGTATTTCATTATAATTAATTTTACATTGAATTCATAGGTAAAAACATTTCAATCTTTTGCAATGTTTTAACTTTTAGAACCGGTTTCCTCAATAGTGGGATTAATTTTAAATTAAATACAGCAAATTTTTTGTTTTGAATTTGGAAAAAAGGATTCCATATTTGGATTCATTAGGTCCAAATTAGGTTAATAGGATACTTTTTATTTTAAGACATTATGAATAGTAACTACAGTAAATTTTATTTACTAGAGTTAAAGGAAAATCAGGTAATTATTGGTAAATTTAATATTATAAAATTACCCTAAAACATGTATTAATATAATTGGATTATTATAGTTCGTCATAAAATATACTTAGGTCTAAATAGTATCTTTTGGAACCCACATGGATGTGAATACAACATTTAAATTGTTTTTAAAAGAAAGTAAAATATGTCTCTGTCAAACTTTAATAATTAATTTCTTTTTAATATAAGGTTATAAAGAATACAAATTCAATTATAAATACTCATTTTAAATTCAAAATGATTTTCTTAATCATGGTAATTTATTTTGGATTTTTATGAAATATATTATTACCTTAATAGCGTATACATTAATGATGCAAAAATTATTTATTTGGTGAAAAATCAATAATATTGTTTTTAATAAAATAATAATACCCATCCAAAGGACCAGAAACATGACCAAAAATTATTAGTATAGTATATATATATCCTAATCATCCAAGGAGCGGCTTGTGGACCATTTGGATCCTTATAAAATAGGTTATGAAATTTATATTATTTTATTTTAAATTATGTAAAAGTTGACACCTTCATACTTTAATAAAAATATAATTTCAAAAGTTTGTTGTTTTTAAAGATAAATTCTACTACAAGTTTTATTATGAAAGCTATTATATTTATCGTAATCATAGTATTTTATGTTTTATTTTTATTCCATAAATATTTATAATAAATAATCATACAAAAATGATGTAGTAATTATTTTACTAAGAGAAATTTCCAATAAATGGTATCAAAAATATTAAAATAAATATTATATAAACTAATTAGTGAGCCCCAAAAATTTTATTGTTTAATATGAAATTTTAGGAATATATTAAATATTTTTTAGAACATATCTTCTATTTTTATTTTATTTAAATTCAAATAAATGAATAGTTTCAAAATTGACACTATTGATATTTTAGAAAAATAACATATTATTAAATTGTTTAAAAATTAAAAAAAATATTTAAAAATTAAAAATTGAAATTTATATAGCCTAAATATTCATAAATTATCCAATTATGGACTATTAAAAACACATAAGTAAGTATTTATAACAATATAAAATTTATAATATAATTATAACAAATACAATTAAATAGATTAAAAAAGGAAAAATCAAATTGAAAAGGTTTAAATTTTTTTTCCCAACATGTCTAAATTTTATTGGTTGATGATATTAAAACCCTATATCATATAATCTTAAAATTTCAGTCATTTTGGAGGTTTTTAGGTGGGGTTATAGATTATTATAAATAAATATTTTTAGGGTTTCCAAAAGTGCACCTCACCTCTTTTATAAAATGGCACATCCTCCCTCTTCTCTTAACTCAATATTAAACCTTCATGCTCATCCAAAATCTTCCAATTACTTTTCTAAACATCTGTAGTAATATTATATAGGATCTGGTCTTCTAAAAAGTCCAACTCTAGTGCCCTAATAAGACGTCAAGAAGAGGCATGTCGAGGAAGAGGTAATCTCTTCTACAAATTCTTTCAAGTTTCTTTCTTCTTAAAATTCTTATTCATTAGTTGTTTCATTATAAAGTAATAACATCAGTATCACTAATATACTGATATTTTATTATAAATATTAAACAACCCTATTTCACCTTATATCCGTCCTATGAAAAACGAAATCACCACGTGTGCGTACGTATGACTTATCGTTTCCATATCGTGGTGTAATCTATTTTTCCACCACCACCTTACTTGGATGGGTATAATGGTAGAAATAATAACTATATATGATTATTATAACAACATACTGATTCTGAGATATTATATCACCCACAGCAATTCCATTCAATAATTATGGGAACGATATCATCGCTTGTGCGTACGTACGGATTACCGTCTCCACAACGTGATGAGATTCACTCTCCATGTTAACCATTCCAGAATTATTATAAAGTATATATAATAAATAATAATGAAATATACAACATAATAATGATATTTGATTAATTTATATGTTGTTTACTTACTTCCATTTAATATAATAAGGAAATGAAAACAACGTTCATCCGTTCGTACAACCTACCATCTCTATGAACAGTGTATTTCATTTCTATTTATCAATCTATTATATATATATATAATGAATATAAATTATATATAAATCATTTATTACATTCTATAACTATTTAATCATTATCTAAGTAATCATATGAATAATTACAAGTCAAAACACATACGATAAATGAAATGATTTGAACCAAAACTATGAATTAACATGGAATTGACAAATGAAAGTGTAATATAATGTCATTAGTGAATCATATATGATATCATAAATATTATTATGGTTCTGTTATAAGTTAATAATATGTTTTAACCCACTATACAAGATTCTTTGACACATATGGAAGAAATTTGACATAAGTTAAGGGAAATTAATTCCAATGTCATTCTTATACAAGATTGTATATTCGTAAGTATTTAGTGGGGTTATGATTGTCATCCATGTTAATGTTTTCTCAAAAAAATTTCATAAAATGGTTACTATTCTTCCATGTATGTTTAAAGTCAATTTTACACTTTTTTTTTACTTTTACAAGAATGTATGGAAGAAATCATTCATTGGTTTACAATACTAGGAAATTTTTTACATTTCCGACAATAGTACGCCGAGAATGTTTTTTTAACTTATACAGCAGGAATAGATTTTTACGGTTTCATAACGCTTTATTTTTATGAAGCTTCCTCTACATGATTTTATGATTACTTTCAAAAAAAATCATTTTCTTTTAAAATTACATGGAATTTTGTGAAAAGAAAAGTATTTTGAAGAAGAAATGATATTTTCCTCAAGATTTTATTTCATGTGTTTAATCAAAATTATTTTCCATACAAGAAGACATTATTTTGTATGATTGTGTTTCAAGTAAAATGTCGCATATATTTACATGGTTTGATTTTTCTAATGATAAAATGAAATCCATTTTTTTATATGGATTATGTTATGAGGGGATGATGTTTATGAAACATATTTTATTCATTGGGTTATGATGAATGTTTTATGTTTATTTTGAGGCATAAGTAAGAATGGTTTCATTATGAGATTGGATAGACCTATATCTTCCTCCAATGAATTGGGTAATGATTCAAATCTCATGATATAGACATGGATGGAATGAAATGTAAAATCTAGTTCAGTAATACAGGGATGGAACGGAAGGAAAACCCTGCCCAGTTATGGACATTGTCCACTACGATGGTCTTGGTAGCAATGACTTGGCTACAATAAATATCATATCATGTGATAAGTCGATTTCCATAATTACATGTTTTATTCCCAGGATAATTTATCATGATTAATGTTACATTATTATCTATTACTTATGTACTACCACGATTTATGTCATTACTCATGCTTTTGATGTTTTATGTTTGTGTTTCTACATTGAAATGTTTATGGGTTGTTATATGTTCACCATGTTTTCCCTTACTGAGAATTTGAGCTCAACCTTTTTATGTTTTCTTTTTCCTAGGATATAAGTAAAATTTTTAAGTCATAAAAGAAAAGGGTGAGGACTTTATGCAAGAGGCTGAAGATCTTTCACCATGATTAGAAGATTATGTTCTGAGTTTCCAAATAAACTAAACTAATACGGTATTTGGGCGTCTGTTTTTTCCATGCATTAAGTATTCCACAGATGTAATGTAATTTCCATGTATGTCAAGATTTGGGTCTCTACATGTACCATTTGTATTTTTTTGGTAATTATATTTTCCAATTTACTTTATATATTATTCACTAGATACTCATTTGTGGATCTTTTAATGTTTAATTAACTTCAAATACCCGAGTTTCATATTTTATCATAATTTAATTATTTCTATCCTGCATTGAGATTGGTGTATCATCTATGTTATGTCCATGGGTCATGTTTAATATTCCTACTAGATGCTTATAACATACCCACAACATAATGGAGGTAGGATTATGGTGTATGTCTTGAGATCATTATTGTCTAGGTGGGTTCTGGGAGGGTCATGTCATGTCACAAAAAAACTTTATATTTAATTTATTTATAATTTATTACAGTAGTTGAAACCCTTTATAATTACTTTATTTATAATACACTATGTACCAAGTGGAGATATGGTATAATATGGTTATCATACATACTATTGGTAGTGATTTAGAAACATCATCCCCCACATTTGGAGTATAACCTATATATTGTAGTACCCATGAGAATCATGAAGCAATCACTCACCAAAATAACTATATCATACCCTTCTAAATTATACCAAAAACCTCTTTAATATCCATAATTTTTTTATTTAATATGATGAATAATATGAATTAATATTAATAAAAGTTTTCTAAGTATTGGGTTGAATGAAAACCCCATGATTTTGTTTTTATCATACCCAACAATAATACCAGAGTATTTAGAAAGAAAAAAATATATAATGAGATCAATATTTCAAACCATTTGATTAATATTTTTATCCAAAATTAATATATATATATATTATTATTATTATTTCTATTATAACATTCCTCTATTAAATTAGGCATTATATAATTTTATTTTTATTGTTTACATAATTATTATTGACATGATTGACGGTTTAATAAGTATATCCCTAATAATTAATCATTAAATTAAAAAGATTAACTAAATTACATTATATTTTAAAATATATTAATATATTAATAGATAAATATAGTCTTTCACACTTCAATTATTTTATATCATACTCATCACATCATTGATCATGAAACTATTAAAAAAATATAAATGTTGTTTACTTATTTATAACACATTAATTTTATGTTGTATTAGAAAAGATTAATAGAATTATTATTGATTAATAAAACTAAAAAAAATATTTTATTTTTAAAATTTATCAATAATAACCCACCATTACATCTATATTTTATTTCAAAAATTCAAATCCAATAAAACAACCTTGTATAATCATTCATCAACAATAGATTTCTTCTTAAATCTGAGTAGAAAAAACCATTTAGGGTGAAATTGAAATACTCAAATAGGAAAAAAATAACTAAAATGAAAAAATTAATAATTTAATATTAACCTAATTTAAATAACTAAATCATGATTAAGTTTCTAAGAGGACTTATTATCCAATGCTATGAGAGGGGTAAATTAGTGGTAAAATCAATCTTTTATAAACTATTCCATTAAATTCAACCACCGTGATTTTTTCAGTCTCATCCTATCTATGTGTCTCATAGCCTTACCGATATACTATAACAAACAACAAAACATGAACATAATGATATAACGGGTTCATTTCAAAAACAAACTGTTTACCCAGATTGGTTATGATCCCCAACCATTGAATTAATGATATAATCTTATGTATTCAATTATAAATTGAGGGTGTTTCTCACACCATAAGGAGATAAAATTATCACTAATTTTATCTTGTTTAGTTTGTTACCATCGATATTACATTTTCACATTGTTATTCACACTCATACTTCCCACAAGATATATTCATCATATTTTTATTATAGTCCCAATGTAACGTGGTGGTCTGTTGATAAACATTGAGTCTCACTAGTGTGATGGTTATACAACATGTATAAATATATATATTTTTATATACTCCATTTACATAGATATCTCATTTTGTATTGGATTTCTTTGACCTGAAAAAATAGAAATCCTTAATCTTAAAGTTAGCTTCTTTAAATTCAAGAATGTCATCATGAATGTGTTGAATCATTATTAATTATTATATACTATCTTCATATAACATATGAATCTATTCAACTAGCGTTATCACTTTATTATATGTTTTTATATTCAATATCGAGAAACTAATTTTTTTTAATTCTTGCCAACAAAATATGAGATTATGAAATATAAGTAATCTTCCATTAGAATATTCCAAAAAATAAACTACAATAAATTTTTTATCAAGATCGAATTATTCTGACTATTTTGGCTATTTTAAATGGGTCTCATAATGATAGATACCTACTTCATGATAAGGATAAAGAGATATGTTTTTTATATAAATAGTTGAAAAACAACTCCTATATTCTGTATCCTAAAAAACACAGTTGTAGGAGCTCCATTTTTTTTAAAAAAATTTCTTCCATAATATTCATGTGAACATGTGGAATAATTTATATGACCTAAAATTATTCCTTTTAAATAAAAAACAATAAAAACACATTTCATGGGTTCTTCTGACTTCAAACTATAAAGTGATATTATGGATTATTCATTGGGGGATCCCGAAAAACATCAAGCACTAATTATTGAACTAAAGGAATCTTTCTATAATACAATCATTTTATTCTTATTCCTTTTTGAACATATAACCTTAAATAATCAAAAAATATTTATAGTGTTAATATATTATTCTTATAAAAATTTATACACTAAAATATACAACATCCATTTACCAATGATATATAAAATACATAGAATCTAAATGTGGCATGGAACTCATTTAATTTTGGCTTGAGAACATTCAATAAAAACGGTACAGCATTTAAACCTGGAAGTGAATAATATATAATCTTTTCCACTTTTCATTATAATTTAATTGGTATTTTATCATAATGATTAAAACCATTGATGAAAAATTTGTATTTTATGAATCACCATCCGAATTATTTTTGATATTTATATAAACTCATTTTATCAATCCATAAATATATTTAATTTCACACCTGATTCAATATTATTCAAAATAATATTAGATAATGTATTAAATAATAATTATGATATTTAAAAATTGAATTTATATCACAAGCCTCAATTGTTTTAAATTATCCAATAAAACCCGTCAATTTTAGAAACCCTTTATTCATTACCAAATATATAGGAAATTTGGATACATGAATTTTACTTCACAAATATATATGTCAATATTTGATTTATTCCCCTAGATCAACTCAAATTTTTATATATGGACCTTAAATTTATATGTGGGGATGTATATGAATTATTTCTCTAATTTCATTTGATTCAAATACATGGAATATAATTTTGGTATGTCTTTCCCGAATTTAGATACATAATAAAAAATTTCTATTTAACCATTTGACAATGGTCACTGAATTATTATAAGTTATTCTTTATATATGGTAATACTTTCACATGTAGGGATTTAAGATATAATGATTCTCTAATTTTTGAATTCATATCTGAGAAATTTTAAATTATGATATTTTTTATTAATTACATCATTTTGTACTAGGGCTGCTGCATGACATCTGAAACCTCTCTCGACAACTGAACAATGCTTAAAAACTCCATTGGGTACTAATTACAAATTATTATATACATAAAAATTATTACCAAGAAAAACCAGTAATTCAAATTGATTTCTATGAGTTCTTGAATCCCATTTATTTTACTCATCTGATTCAGGATTCTTCTAGCTATCATTCTGGAGTATTTTAATAAAAATTTCATCAGCTTATTTACACATATACCCATCGATGGATTTTACAATTTATATCTAGATTCCTCTCTAAACATAAAACCTTTTTACATTTTATCTATTTATATTTACATAATCAAATATTGATGAAACAATAAGCCCTCTCAACTGGTGTCTCGCTATTTTATTGAGAAATCAACAACATTTTGTTATCATAAGCATTAATATAATCACATTAAACTGTCAAATTTATAAGGATTCTAGGAATCATCCCTACCATATATTCCAAGAATCAAAATCGTGATTCAATTTTCACATTTATCCATTCGATTTCAACTAACCAAACTACTAGCAATTCGCATGGGATTTAACACTTCATCATCGGTGGGTAAAAATTGAATGCATCCCTAGACATTCTAGTGAATTTTTTATATTGAGAAGACTAATTTTCAAAAAAATTCAACCAAAAACCATTATTATAATTAGTGGATTGTTTAAAAACTATATTATATTTCATTATTCCTTGATACAAAAGTCATTTTATTTCAATTAGGAGAATTTTAAATTAAAATAAAAACAAATTTAAAATATGTTATTATTAAATATTATAGATCAGAATTCAATGTTTATATTAAAAATAATTCTAACACATAATCATTATTTATTTTTTATATTATATATATGACAAAACATTCAAATAAAATTCAGATCAAATATATATATGAATTTAAAAACACTTATTTACCACAACACTATTAGAATGTACCCATTATTAAATATCATTGAGGATTATATTTTAAATATCTATAACCCCATTATTTCTTAATTCAATATATATAAGAAAAATATAAACAATATAAAATAAAAAAAATATTAAATCTTATTAATCTATTCTCTTACATAGAAAATTATATAAATCACGTCATTATAAATGTCTAATGAAAATATACTCATTATTAAGCAATTATATAATTTATTGATAATTTTGATATAACATTAGTGGTAAAAAAATGTTTTACATATAGTCATGAAATTTTCAATATTCCCCATATGCCAATCATTGTAGTCTAAATTGCCCCTATTCAACACTATATTTTTAATTTGGATCATATAAATGAAAATAGTAAATATTATTCTCTTTTATAAATATATTATGAAATAATACAATGATTAAAATCATGTTGTAACCAAATAAAAAACTAACTTACATTAAAATTAAACCAAAACTAACCATCTAATATATAACATAATCAAACCATTTCATTTATTTCTTTATATTATTTACAATAAAATTAACATTATTGCATGTTATATGATATAATATTATCAACTAATCACACCCTTAATCAAAATCATAATATTTTCATCAACTATGAACTAATTTAACCTTAATACACTATAGATACAAATAAAAAATTCATTACTCATGATAAATTATACTAAATCAAGATTATCCAGTATTATTTCCCATTTATATTATAGAACAATATTTTGAATATCATAGTAATAAAGGAATAATAATATAATTAAAATTTATATTATCAATAATATAATTTTATCATTAAAATAATATCATGTAACAATTATATTAAATCTATAATGGCATATCATATATATAAATATCAAACTTCTTAGAAACATTAATAAATCACTATAATGTATTATTTTAATTTAATTGATATTCAATAAAAGAAAATGTTAAACTGATTTCTATTGCACACATGTTTCCAAGATAAACATACCAAAATAATGATATAAATTTATAAAAAATATGTTGCAAATTTATTCTATACAACTGTAATTGTGGATTTATATTTCTAATTTACTCAAATGTATAGTGAAATATTTATAATTTTATTAAGAATATTAAAAATAAAAATATTATATTCTAAAAGAAATACATAATAGATTTAGTCTAATATATAAACCATGAATTATTGAACTATTAATTCACAAATCAAAATACTTGATAAATACAACAAATATTAATTGAACAATTATTAAAGCACCCGAGGTTTATTAAAATTGGGGCATAATATTCCTATTACTATTAAATAAGTGAAAAAAATTTGTATGGGTAGAGGGAGACCCATTAAATAGATCATAGGACCAAGGCTATGTGGGTTGTGAAAATGGCCCAAAGGGACCGTGCATTGTCATTCCTGCATCATCCTACTTGCATCATAGATCATATTACCCATGTTAAAAACAAAACAGTTAAAAAATAAAATTTCAATCAATTAACTCCAATAATTATCAAATAATAAATTAATAATTCCCTTATATTCATATAATACGAATCATACAACATAGTAAAATTTACTAATTTTTAAAATAATTTCATATTTAAATTTTCCCATTCCATTATAAAGGAAAACAAACAATATTTCACATAAATTGATTTTTATAGATAAACAATTCTTCATGGTTTATCTAAGACAACAATATTCTATTTTTCAAACAAAATTTGAAAATTTCTACTCAGGAAACATGAATCCTTACCTCATATAAAATAAGTTCTAATTTATAAAAGGATTTAATATGTGATTTTAATTATCATTTACACTATAAAGGAAAAATTTCAAAAATAGTAAAATTTGAAAAAAATACATATCAAATAATATAACTCAAAAACATAAAATAAAATCAAGGAACATTTATTAAATCCAGAATGTTTATAAATTTGGAATAAATTCATATTTTTTTGAATATTCAGAAATAAATATTTTAATATCCAAAAATCTATATATTTAGTAAATCAAATTAAAATATTTTTTAAATCACAATTAATTTGAAAAATACCTTTAACGAACACTTATTATAATAATATTGATAGACAAACACTGTTTTAGAAATTAAACAATTTAAAAAAAACATTTATTAAAATAAATACACCTTACAAATGATATACATAAATTTATCTAAATACAACAAATAATCAAAATTTAAAAACATTATTAACATTAATTATTATATAAATTATCCAAAAACTAGATAAAAATTCATATAATAACTCCTTTAGAGCAAAATATCATGTTTTTCATATATTAATATATGTCATAATCTATAAAATTGGAAAAAGAATAATTTAAGAAACATATATCCTATTAATGATATTTGAAAACATTTTTCCATATCATAAATTATATTCAAAATAATTGAAAAAAAATTCATTAAAATATTTTTTAAGATCAATTAATTTATTCTAAAACCTTATTTTCAATTTTTCTGCTGTTTTCAATGGGGTTTTAAATGTTAAATAACAATAATTATATAATTGTATTCTTAAAACCATATTCCATAAAACAACATCTAAAATTAATGGAAATATATGATTAATAAAAAAATATCATTTTCTAAATTCAAATTTTTATAAAATATAAATCCAGGGTAAGAATTCATCAAACATTAATTAAATAATCAATCTTTGAAAAATGTAGACGAAAAAAATTTAAATATGAAAAATTAAATATTGATATTTTTAGGTAATATTATATCCCTAAATAACTAATTATAAAAAAATTATATATTTTTTATTTATAATTATATAAACCTTCCATATTTCCGTAAAAATCCATCCAAATAGTCATTTACATCATTATATATGCTATCTTAGTGTATTAAAAAATAAATTATGGAAACCAGTCCACTCATATGGTAGTTAAACATATAATAATCTAACAATACTTGGTAATTCATGATTATACACTACTAATAGTGGATTTGGATATTTATTTTTTATTTCCCAAGTATTGAAAATTGTATATCCCATTTATGATTGACTTTAGTCACCGTTATGACTCTTTCTCAATTTATAATAACCTAGTTCTAATCTCACTCCCTAAACCAAATCATCATAATATCTTGATTTTTATTCCCAATAACTAGAGGATTTGATGGATTTTGATAAAAAAATATAATATTATGGAATGATATTCAATATATTTAATTCATAAACTACCAATCCCATTATAATATCTAATTCATCAAGAAAAACATTCAAAAGATAATTTTTTAATGAAACCCCTTGTCTAATGATACACCTCTGGGGTTGACTATAAATAAATAGGGACAGTGAACCCCAAATTCTTTAATTAATAGATCTTTTGTTGGTGACTATCACCGTGGGTATAAAAATTTCATTTATGCAAGTAATTACCCTCAATGATAATGTATGATTGGGATAAATGATAATAAATCATAAATCTATTTTTGAAAAAACATGAATTGTATGAATCCAAAACTATACCACGATGCATAAATAATTAAAACTAACACAAATAAGTTCAAAATAAATAACCAAAATGTTCCATGTTAGGAATAGAACAACTATTCCAATAGAAAATTTATTAATGTCCACTTCATTACAAAAATTCTTTATTTGGAGCATATAAATTTTTTTTATTATAGATTGGGTTACCTTAAAATGTATACTAAGTAGGGTCATACCCATTGTATCATATAAACATGTGAAAATATAATACTAATGAACCTCTAAAAAATTTTAAATACCTAACACACCTATGTATATCATCATGCATATCACATCCCACCAAGGCATTCCACAAAATTTAGAATCCAAGTATATTAACATAATCTCATGATTAATAATAAAAAAGGGAACCCCACACCTCTTTCGAACTAATTATATTCACCAACAGCCTAATTTCATACATCCCATCACTCCCATGTAATTTTTATACTAATTAATTAAATTAAGGAAACAAAATAATTCCACATTCTAGCCGTGGAACTCGCCATCACATCTCATCCCAAGACACAGGGGCCTCCACATCATTTATTTTATTAATACACCTAAGCCAATGCATCATGTCAAACCAATTGTAATTTTTCCTAAATGTATGCTTATTCAGAATATTATGGATATAAAAATAATTATATCAACATAACATGAATTACTCCCACCATAAACAACACTATCAACACATCAAAAATCACATCTAGTGAATTTTTTTTACTTCTATACATTACAAAAATTGAATTAGAACCAAACATTGAATAAATTGCATAGAAGAGGTGGTAGATAACCCTCAATAATCCTTCTCTATATTATTTGGTAAATCCCACAAAAAATTATTATACCGACACTATACTTTTAAGAATATAATTACCTAATTTTAAAGAATAATTAAACCTCAAATTACAATCCATGGATCGTGATGTCTAGCCTCTTGGAAGACTAGATTCTTAAAACTCAAAATATGGGACTTAGTCAAAAGTTTCTTCATTTCTCATCTATTATATGATCCTAAATTTCATTTAACCCTTAAATATAAATATTATAAAGTATGAATATCATGGAAAAATCGATGAACTAAAAAACAGAGAGTGAATAAACATTAAAATAAATCTTAGCACATGGGTTAGAAGTCAGTACATAATGATATAAAAAGTCATGGAACATGATTAAACAGAATTAATCATAAAATGAGATCATAAAATCATGGATTTATAGTAATGTGACAAAAATAAAAAAAAAGACTTTAGCATGATTCAAGGATTACTTCACATAGAGGATCATGAGTCAAGTATCATTTCACATATATGATCACGATTCAAGGATAAACACCAAGACCATTTCACATGGATCCTGAGTGAAGGATAGCCACCAAAACCATTCAACATAACATCTCATGAGACAAAACATTTTCAAGGAATTAGTGGGATATATGAGAACACCCATTATATATTGTTCATGAATACTGTTTCCACAAAAATAGTTATACAAAATAAATTAACCATAAACAATTGTGTTACCCTAGGAATGAATTGGGTATCATAATTATGTCAAAAGGAATATCAAAATGGTATATCAAGTGGATTCCATGAAATTATATAATTAAATTAAAAATGGACATCAATATGGGAATATATTAATATATATTTATTGATGTTGTCAAACTGAAGTAAAAATAATGTTTAAGAAACATTAGAAATAAAACATTTTAGTACGGTTTAATGGAAAACATTCATGACTCTTTAAAATGGAAATGGGAATAATTGTTTACAAAAAACTAGAATTGAAACATGGATGAATTTCATGATAAAATTTGTGATTATATAATAATAATATTGGTTTATTAATGTAGAATATGTATCACACTTAAAATAGATAATAATTCTGGGTGTTCCCTTAAATCGGGCTTGGTTACCGGGAAAAATTGATTAGGGATTGTATATACCCAGAAAATATGGTTGAGTGGATATATATAAATGATTTTGTTTAATTGAAACATAATTTATATAATGTAAAAAATAATAACATATAATTTAATTTCTGTTTAAATATAGAAATAATAACATGAAGGAATAATGGAGGTTCGGGTAGAATCCCTTAACATATGTCTGAAACAATTATGCACATGATATTAATATCCTGAATAATTAAATTAGAGTAATTAATTAATAATTTCATAAACATTTATACATGTATTTTATATATTATAACCTTATTAAGTTAATTAATGGCCTTTTTAGGTCTTACGAGATTTAATTTCATCGTATGGGAGGATTCATTTTCTTTGTTTCAAGATCGGTTTACTTTTATATGTGTATGTAAAATCATGTTGAATGAGTATATTTGTATATAACTAAACTAATGTGTTATTAATGAACTCATATAATATTAAAATACTATTTTTTCTATATGTTATGATTATTAATTATATAAATCATTAATGATAATCGTTTATATTAATTTAAATTTTTTTGACCACAACGAACACATATCGTTTTATAATTTAACATCATATGTAAAAAATTAGTGAAAAAAATTACATAAGATATAAATTATATATTATAATCTGGTTAAACCATAATAATTGTTTTATGAGCATCCTTAAAGCCGTAATTGAAAAATGAAATAATGTTGTTCCTGAAGGTGGAAAATCAGCACCTCAATGTTGATGTTTTCTTTCTTACTATAAAATAGTGAGGAGAATAAATTTTATGAAGAATTATTCTATAAATGTGATAACATTAAAATATATGTATGATAATGTAGTTTTATTTCAATTTTAATATGGGGAGGTGAATGTTGAAAATGAAAATAACGGAACACGAACAAAATTTTAAAAAAATTGAACTGTTTTACCTCTTGATACCTTCTTCTTACGAACCTAATTAAGGGATTGGTTTTTCTCTTATGATAAGACCAATATCTCATGGATGTGGGTTATAGGTATTGGAAGAGTTTAAAGAAGAAATTGTACAAGGATTATCACTTCAGAGGTGTGAGGATAAGAGGTGGTGAGGATCAGTATTGATAGTGGAGGATGGGTTTTTTTGAATATTTTAATCTTTATTTTATACTTTTTTTGATTATTGAGACTAGGTATAGTAACCTCATCATGTGAGTTTGAGATAAATTTCTTATATCTGCACTACATCACCTATGTCTCTATAATTCAAGTATTTTTCATTTATCCTAAATTACCATATTTAACTATTCAAAAAAATCATGTATTTTAGAACAATCCAAATAATTTACCCTGTGTATTTATCTTTTTATTGAATTAAAAAATTAATCCCATTATATGAAAATAATTATCTAAATATGTGATGTATTATTTTTTATTAAAATCATTATTTACTTGTAAAATATATAATTTAAAATTAAATCTCCTTTTCTAACACATTGAAATTTTAATAAAGTCTTATTAAATTATATTATAATATTATGAATAAAAATATTAAATTAACAACAAATATTATAAAAATTAATTTTCATTTAAATTATTAAATTAATGAAAAAAATTAATTAAATATTAATGACCAATAAAAATAATAACATTTAATTAATAGTTTTTTAAATATTTTTTTAAATGTACTATACTATAATTATATAATATTGTCATTTATCAGATGGATAAATTTTATTGATACTTTCATTGGTGGTCTTACTATTCAATTGTCTGATTTACTATTCATAAGGGACACATAACAATCACAAAGGTTAAGTTACTATTTCATCGGTATAGGTTCCTTTTTTTAGAAATTTTTCTTATTCCGTTAATTCATAATTTATAATAATTGTATTTTTTCCCCTTATGTGTTTATACCATATGAAATAATTATAAGAAGAAAAGTTCTATTTATAAAACTTTGGGTCCTTACATTCTTCCACCATTATGAAATTTTACCTTGGAAATTCCGTTTTACATACTATAGTGGAAACAAGTGTGGGTACTTTTCGTTAATATCTTTATATGGTTCCCCAGTTACCTATTCATACTTATGGTTAATCTAGAGTACATTGACAAGGTGATAGATCTTGTTGTGAATAACCTTATCTCTATAATCCAAGATCTTCACTGGTGTCTCCAGAAAATAAATATAAGTATACATATCTACCCCTCTAAAGTCAGTACATGTGATGGACCTGATATGTACATCCTCAATAAGGATAAGTAGAATACATCTTGTTCTTGAGATATGGTTGGTGTATGTGCTAATCAATATGCCATTGTTCTGGAATGATCAAGTATCATGAAGGGGGTGAAGAAAATGGGGCATAACTTCCTTTTCTTCATGAATCTCATGAACATATTCTATAGAGATATTAGGAGAAATTCCAAATATCCAAACATAATCATTAGTCCTCATCATCGTTTTTCTACATAACTCTATTATCAAATTTGGGTTGATTTTGAATTTTTGTTGACTAGTTTTATCCTTCTCCACCATTTCATCGACCATTTTAGGTCTTAGAAGATTACATTCACCCTCTTCATCCTAGTATGGTAGTTTTCTACACCTTTTCCCATAAAGGGATTCATATGGAGCCATTTGGATGGTTGAGTGTAAACTATTGGTGTAATAGAATTCACTTAGAGGATGATGTTAGTCCTATACTCCTTTCAAGTCAATTCAAGACACTCTTCAAATTTATCCTAGTATCAGGGTAGTCTAATCAGATTGGCCATCATTTTGGGGATGGTAAGCCATAAAAAAGTTTAGATCAGTTCTTAGAGCATGTTGGATATTTTTTCACAACTTGGTGGTGAATCTTCTATATCGTTCACATAAAATATATAGGGTTATTCAATTCATTCATTCCACTTAAATGATTTATATCTTTATAAGTTGATCTCATTATATTTCCTCTCAAGTTGATATAAAGTCAATTATCATTGTAAGACAATCAATAATAACCCATATTTCATCATTTCCCCTATAATCCTTTTATGTCATGTGAAAAAGTTCATAGTGATGTTCCACCCCATCCATGTTTGTATGGATAATTGTTTCATCAGCACTATATAGTATTTTTTCATTCAGCCTTCAATTTCAAACATTCAATGCACTTTAATGTATATTTAGCGATCTATGTTTCCATATTGTCCAACCAAATGATCTCTCAGAGACCTTAATACATATTTGTGATCAATGGGAGGATAGAGTAGGTTGATATGTGGTCGACATTTAGAATCTCTTTATATATCATTGGATTTGATGGTACACATATTCATGACCAAAATCTTATGATTCCAACCTCATCGATCTTGAAGTTAGAGTATTTTCCATTATTGATATCTTCAACCCTTTTCATAACTTACACATCATTTATTTGAGAATCCTTTATTTTATTCATGAGGGACAGTTGGGAATATTTTGAGAAATGATTGATGATTTTTCTCACATAATTATTCACATTTACTTCCATTGTAATTCTATGAATATTGGATACTTCTCAATTATCAAAATTAATAACGATGAAATATCCTTTACACTTAGATCATCTACCACCTTATTTTACATACCAGGATGGTAGTTGATTGAGAATTAAAAATCCTTGATGAGATATAACCATATGTGTATGATCATATTAATATCATTCTTTGTGAATATATATTTGAGACTCTTGTGATCATTATATGTCTCACACTTCACCCCATAAAGATAATTCTGCCATATTTTCTACTCAAATATCCCACATGCGAACTCTAAATCCTGTGCGGTAAAATTTTTATCATGAATTTTTAACATCATTGATAATTAGGATACCAATTTATCAATTTCAATTAATACAAAATCTGATCCCTTTTTTTAAGAATCAATGTACACTATAAATATTTCTCTACAAGTTTGGATTGTGAGTACTAGTTCATTGATAAGCCTCGTTTTGAGATCCTTCATTATTTCCTCACATTATTGAGATCACAAAAAATTCACTCCCTTTTTTGTCAGATTTTCTATTTTTTTGACAATAATGGTAATTTATTAAAAAAATAATTGGTAGTACTCATCTATCGCATGAAAACTATGGATCTCCATTAAAGATGTTGTCCTGAGCCACTCTCCATATTCCATTGTATTGAATGTGTCCACCGATATTCATTTTTTATAACATACCCTATTAATTATACTTACTCTATATAGAACACACATTTTCTATATTTTTAATATATTTTCCCATTAATAAGTCTTCATAATTTTATTTAAATGACCCTAATGTACCTCAAATCTCTTGGTGTGTATCTTCATATAATCAACAAACACTACTACAAAATTTTCGAGGTAATATCTAGAGAATATATTCATTAAATCATTGAAAATTATTATATAATGAGTGAGTCCAAAGGGAATCTATAACACCTGATACTTTTATGAGAAATATTTTGTTTTTATGTTATATAAATAATCAATGGAATCATTCACTGCACCCAACACTAGCTTGACTTACTTTACACGCAACCGTGACTTTCCTCGATAGCTTATGTCGTACGCAATGTCGAGTTTCACTAAACAATGATATATTATATTATTAGCCGTAATGAATAGTATTAATTGAATTTTGAATTTTATAACATTTTAATTCATCTTATACATTTTCTATAGTGAGGTATGAAAACAAAATCAGTTTTTTTTATAAAAGATGTATTTTTTAAAAAATGTTGTTTTACTGCCTTTTGATGGCGCACACACATTAATTCTAGTTTTTGACAATTTTATAAGTTCAATTTGACAAAATTAAATTCTTCTTTAGAATCAAGATATAATAATTTACTTTGGATAAATTTTTCTTATTATTATGAAAACTTTCATATTTTAACGAATAATAAAAACATGCTATATTTTAATTAAAAACATCGTTTTTCAATGCAATACTTTATACGGTTAAATTATGATATTGAATTTTTTTAAAGTATAAATATAATATATTTTTACCATTTAATATAATTTATGTCATTATCAGTAATTTTACATTGAATTCATAGGTAAAAACATTTCAATCTCTGGCAATGTTTTAAATTTTAAAACCCGTTTACTTAAAAACGGGATTAATATTAAATTAATTACTGCAACTTCTATGTTTTGAATTTTGGAAAATTGATTCCATATTTGGAATCAGTGGGTCCAAATTATGTTAATAGTTTAATTTTATTTTTTTGATATTATGAATAGTAACTACGGTAAATTTTTATTTACTACGGTTAAAGGTAAATAAGGTAATTCAAGGATAAAAGAATATTATAATAATTCAAAATTACCTTGACACTTGTCCTAACCTTATTGGATGAGTAGTGGCCGACCATGGGCATCCTTGGGTCGATTTTGGGACCCCATTGAGCCACTTGGTAGTGACAATGACAATTTGGATTAATTAATTTAATTTAAAGACAAAATTAACATTAACACAAATCTTTTAGTAATTAATTTTTATAAGGGGTTATATATATTATATTTTATACTAAAAATAATCATAGAAAAGATAAAAATATTTCCTACATAATTATATTTTTTTATAATTATTATACACAAAATATATTAAATTATTTATGACACAATAATGATGAAGTATTTACCTCATTAATAAATGATTTAAATAACTAAGATTATAATGATTACAATATTTTCCAAAACATGTCCAATTTTGATTGGATGATTTTATTTCGACCATTAGTCATCTTATATTCATCTTTAATGATTTCTGGACCTTTTCAAACCGAAGAAAAGTTTATAATAAAATAATATTTCCACACTTTACAAAGGTGCCCCTCTGTTTCCTTATAAAAGGGCACATCCTCCCTCTCTTACTCACACCAATTTTAGCCTTCAATCTCGGCCAACCCCTTCCCATTTCACTTCCCCACTTCCTTAGAAACCTACTAGAGGTACTGGTCTTATAAAAAGACCAACTCTAATGCCTTAAGAGAAATTTTAAATGAGGCACTTCGAGAAAGAGGTAATACCTTCTACCGTTTTCTTCAAGTTCCATTAATCTTATACTCCATATTCTTTAGTTTTTTAATTATGAGGTAATAACATCAGTATCCCTCATATTATGATATGTTATTATAAATATGTAAAAACCCTATTTCACCTCTTATCCATCCTATGGAAAATGAAATCACCATGCGTGCGTACGTACAGAATACCGTCTCCACGCCGTGGTGTAATATGTTTTCCACCACCACCATACTTGGATGGGTAAAATGGTGTAAATAATAACTAAATATGATTATTGTAAATTTATATTGATTCTGAAATAGTATACATACACTTTATTACCATTCCACGATCATTGGAACGATATCCTCGCTCGTGCATACGTACGGTCTACCGTCTTCCCGATGTGATGCGACTCGTTCTATATGATATTATTTGAATAATGATTATATAAATGAATTGAATGAATGAATATGATATAAATTACTCTAATAAAATTCTATAAATGATTTATCTATATCCTATAAAAAGTAATAAGAATTTATTCGAAAAAACACGCATAAGAACAAAAAGTAATAAACACCAGAATAACAAGTAGTAATGAAATATTACAAATAAGAAGCTAAGAATATGACCATATATGATTTAATAACAATGAATATGATTATTTAATAAGTCAATGACATTATTTAAATCATTATAAAGGAGTTTCAGACATGTACAAAGTATATCGGACCTAAGGTAAGGAATTTTTTGTCGTTTTTCGTACAAGGTACTTTTTGACATTTCCGACAAAAGTACGAGAAGAATGTTTTTTAACTTATACAGCATGAATGGATTTTTAAAGAATTATTTACAAGAATATTCCTGTAAAAGTTTTCAAGTTTATTTTTAATCAACTTCTTTTAGTTTATAATTGTATAACATGTTAAGAAAGGAAAAGTGTTTTTGAAGTAGAAAGGATATTTTCCTCAAGAATGGAGTTCAAGTGTGTTATCAAATTTATTTTACATATAAGATAATATAGGGTTATGTTTATATCATTATTATTACATTTATTTTATTATGCTGTGATGGAATAATTTTTATGAATTCCTTTATCTTATATGAATTGTTTTATGATGTCACGATGTTTAAGAATCCCATTTTTATTACACGGGTTATGCAATGATGTATGATTTATGATTTTGTGACACACATAAGAATGGTATCATTATGAGATTGGTGGGACATATATCTCCCTCCAATTCATTGGGTAAATATTTTATATCTCATGAGATAGACATGGATGGAATGGCAGGTTAAACCGGTTCAGTGAAACAGGACTGAAACGAGGAGTGAACTCGGTTCAGAAATGGACTTTGTCCACTAAGATAGTCATGGAAATGAGAATTGACTAATGAGAAATGATTCTATATGATTATGTGTGTATGACACAAAGTTTCATGTTTTAAGTTATGATTATTAGGATTACATTTCACTACCATGATTTATCCCATGTTATGAAATTATGATCTCTTTTGCAGGTTAAGATTTCAAAAATGTTATGTTCTTATGAAAATGATGTGATTGATATTTCTTTTGTTTACCCTTAATGTGCATTTGAGCTCACTCTTTTGTATGTTTTCTTTCCCCAGATCAGGAAGAAGGTTATTAAGTAAGATATTCCAGAAAGGGACTATAGATATGATGAAATAAATGGGAGACCGTGTAGATTCATTATGAACCAGTTGTTTATGTTTACCAGTTTCTAAAGACACTATACCTATATAGTCCTTTCATGGTTTTGTTATATGTTGTAATAAGTATGCATCAATTTTGACGTACTAACAATGTACGTAATGTATGGGTCGTTATAGTTAGTATCAGAGGAAATGTATAGTCAACCTTTTGAAACTATGATGTGAAAGCCTTAGTAAGAAACCTAAGGATATGTCTAAGAATAGAACACAATCTTAGTGTTTTAGAAATGGCCATGAACAACCTATGATAATACCTTTAGTGTGAAATTTTATTCTTGATTATGTGTTTTCCCTATTATAATTAGTGTTGCTCACACTATTCTTCTTGGTTTTAGTCAATGGCTGGAACCCGAAGAAACCATGTTAATGCGGAATGCGACGGGCAATTCAATGATTGTCCCCCTGAGCAACCAAACATTATAGGAGCTGGAATGAAAAATCTTATACCCATGATCACACAACTTTCTCAAGATATGAACCATGCTGGACTTCCAAATGAGAAAAGGAAGGGGAAACATTCTGTCGAATCCTTCATGAGGAAGCGTCCACCTTTATTCAATGGGTCTTCTGATCCATTAGTGGCTGAACAATGGATTAGTACCACTGAAAAGATATTTTCAGTTCTTCAATGTTCTGAACATGATAAAGTCATCTTTGCAGTGTATCGTTTTGAAGGTGATGTTGATCAATGGTGGAATCTTATCAACAAACGAGGCAATGAGACGAAATTGAGTACATGGAATGGGACGAGTTCAAGATCTTATTTTTCGATAAGTACATCCCTCGTATTCTTCGAACATAGATCGAGAAGGAGTTTCTTGAACTAAAGCAAAAGGATGATGAATCTGTTGGCACCTATGAAGCAAGTTTTACAAGAACTGCAAGGTATGCTTCTGGTATTATTATCCAACTTTAGAGTAAGATCAAATGATTATTTAGTGGCTTAAAACCAAGTATTTGAAGGGCGTTATCCATAAGGGACTTCAATAGCTACGAGTAAAACATTCGATGTGCTCTCAAAGTTGAGATGGATATTGGAGTAACCCATCAGTCTTATGGGTTTCATATGAAGAGGAATATGAAATTCAAAGGAAAATCTAACGACCACACTGAAAAGAAGATGAGATTTCCCTTTTTCTCAAAGTGTGGGAAAAAAATGGAGGAAAATTTCTTCAGGGGACAAGCAAATGTTATAAGTTTGGAAAAGAAGGTCATCGGGAAATTGAATGTCGAAATAATGGGAAGAAGATGTCTAATGATGCAATAAAAGGAAGGGATACCCAGAATGAACCTACTACACTTCAATGTATCAAGTGCAAGGCGATGGGGCATTATACCAATCAATGCCCAAATGCAAGGGTAGATGATGACGATCGATTTCAACAAACTCTTAAGGGAAAATACAAAGGAAAGACACATGAAATTACTATCGGCAATGTGGAGTATGACAACTAAGTGGTGAGAGGTACACATACCATCCACTCTAAAGTAGAAAATGATTTATTTGATTCTGGATCCACCCACTCTTTTATTTCTGAATAATTTTCTAAGGGTATCACCGTATTACCTCAACAATTAGATGTTCAGTTGGATGTGAAAAGTCATAATGGCACAATAGTCGCTTCAAAAGTTTTTAATTCTTCTCTGATTGAAGTTTGGGGGAAAGTGCTTCCTGAAAATCTTGTGATCCTTCTTATAGTGGAATTTTATGTGATTCTTGGCATGGATTGGCTTTCTTTATATGGAGCTCATATCAATTACCAAATAAGGGAAGTCACATTTCATATTCCAGATCAATCTATGATCGTCTATCGATGCAAGGATGAACATAACCTTACAGTGGAAATTTCTTCCATCTTATGGGTCTTGATTCCACTAAATGAATTTTATTTATCTAAAATGGTTGGTGAGAAACTCATGATTAATAATATTCCCATTGTACGATAGTTTGACGATGACTTTCCGGAGGAATTTCCAGGTCTTCCACCAAATCGTGAAGTTGAGTTTTTAATAGAACTCGTACCGGGTGCTTTTCCTATTTCAAAGACACCTTATAGAATGGACCCAATTGATTTGCATGAATTGAAGAAGAAACTCTAAGAGAATCTTGATAAAGGATTCATACGCCCTAGTGGGTTACCTTGGAGAGCACCTATTCTATTTGTTAAGAAGAAAGATGGATCAATGACACTCTGCATTGATTATCGAGAACTTAACAAGATCACTATCAAGAAAAAATATCCTCTCCCACGCATTGATGACCTATTTGACCAAATACGCGGAGCTCAATACTTTTCCAAGATTGATCTTCATTCTGGGTATCATCAATTAAGGTTCAAAAGGGAGGATATACCAAAGACGGCTTTCCGTACAAGGTATGGACACTATGAATTTATAGTGATGGCATTTGGTCTTACTAATGCCCCTGCTATCTTCATGGATCTAATGAATAGAGTCTTTAGAGACTATCTTGATTGGTTTGTGGTAGTCTTTATAGAAGATATTCTTGACTATTCAAAGAACAAGGAAGAACATGATGATCACTTGAGAATTGTATAAAAGACCCTAAGAAAGGAGAAGCATTATGCCCAATTTACCAAGTGTGAATTTTGGATTCAAAAAGTTGCATTTTTGGGTCACATAATCTCAAAATAGGGGATATCTGTGGATCCAGCAAAAATAGAGGTTATCGAACGATGGTCGATACCAACAACAGTAACTAAGATCCAAAGTTTTCATGGTTTGGCTGGATATTACCGACGTTTTGTGAAATATTTTTCAAGGTTATCTAACCCACTCACCAAGTTAACTCGAAAAGGATTTATGTTTGATTGGATGGAGGAATGTGAAGAAAATTTCAAAGAACTAAAAATAAGGTTATCCAGTGAACCTGTGCTCACACTACCTTGAAGTGGAGAAAGGTTTGTGATCTATAGTGATACATCCAAGAATGGACTGGGATGTGTTCTCATGCAAAATGATATGGTGATAGATTATGCCTCATGACAGTTCAATATCCATGTGAAAAATTACACAATTCATGATTTGGAGTTATCTACAGTAATCTATTCATTAAAGATTTGGAGGCACAACCATTATGGTTAAAGGTGTGATATTTATACTGATCATAAATATTTAATGTATATTTTCAAACAAAAGAAGCTGAATATGTGTCAATGAAGGTGGTTGGAGATGATTAAGGATTACGACTGCTCAATCCATTACCACATTGAGAAAGGAAACAAAGTAGCAGACGCATTAAGTCGACAAGACCATGCTAGCATATCCATGATGAGGATCACAAAAGATCCAATATTTATGGATTTACAATGGATGGATCATGGAATTTTAATGGAAGGAGAGAAATCATATCTTTCTCAAATGAATGTCCATCCATCTATACATGTGAAGATTCAAGAGGCACAGAAAGAAGATTTCGAGTTACAAAAGAAGGTGAGAAATTTTCCTTAATTCAACCTTGATTGTGATGGGATAATAAAGTTCATGAATCAGGTTTGAGTTCCTCCCATCCCCGAATTAAATAAGGATCTGCTAGATGAGGCTCATAGTTCTTTATTCTCTATTCATCCTGGAAGCAAGAAGATGTATAGGGACCTAAAAGAGTACTTCTGGTGGGATGGCATGAAAAGAGATGTTGTTGAATATCTCTCTTGATGCTTGGTTTGTCGGAAAGTTAAAGCTGAGAGACAGAAGTCTAAGGGAATGTTACAACCATTACCCTTACCCGAATGGAAATGGAAAAACATCACTATGGTCTTTGTCACTGGAATTCCTAAAACATCAAAAGGCAATAATACTCTTTGAGTAATAGTTGATCGTCGTACGAAGTCGGCACACTTCATTTCTATTAGAGAATATTTTTCTCTTGATTATCTTTTTAGGATATATGTAAAGTGGAAAGATTGCATGGAGTACCACTTTCCATTATAACTGATTGTGATCTGAGGTTTACCTCAATGTTCTAGGGAAGTCTTCAGCCTACTCTGGATACAGAGTTGAGTTTCAGCACTGCTTATCATCCTCAGACAGACGGTCAGTCTGAGAGGAAAAATTCAAACTCTGGAAGATATATTGAGTGCTTGCTCTATATATTTCAATGGTGGTTGGGATCAACACCTACCTTTGGTAAAATTTTCTTATAATAATAGCTTTCACTCCAGTAATCAGATGGCTCCTTATGAAGCTCTCTATGGAAAGAAATGTAGGACTCCAACTTGCTGGGATGAAGTTGGGGAACGAAATCTATTATGACCTGATCTTGTTGATGAGATGGTAGAAAAGGTCAGATCTATTCAAAAACACATAATAGAAGCTCAGAGTCGACAAAAAAGTTATGCTGACAACCTAAGGAAATACCTAGAGTTTAATGTGGTTGATAAAGTGTTCTTACGAATATCTCCTTGGAAGAGAGTAATGAGATTTGGAAAGAAGGGAAAGTTGAGCCCTAGATATATAGATCCTTTTGAAATTCTGGATCATGTTGGGAAGGTATCTTACCGATTGGCGCTTCCACTGAATCTATCTCAAGTTCACGATGTGTTCCATGTATCTCTCCTGAGAAAGTACATACCTGATCCTTCACATGTACTCAGCTCAGAAGTTGTACCGCTGGAACAAGATCTTTCTTATAAAGAACAGCAGATATAGATTCTGGATCATAGGGAAAAATTCATGCAGAACAAGACCTCTCGCTTGGTGAATGTTTTATGGAGGAACCACCAATTAGAAGAAGATAAATTGGAACTTGAGGATATGATGAGGTAGAGGTATCCTCATCTGTTTGTTACGAAGTGACGAATTTCGAGGGAGAAATTCATTTTAAGGGGGGTATAATGTAACACCCGAGACTTTTATGAGAAATATTTTGTTTTTATGTTATATAAAACATGAAAGAAATCTTTCACTACACACAACACTAGCTTGGCTTTATTTACACGCAACTGCGGCCTTCCTCGATAGCTTGCATCGTACGCAATAACGAGTTTCACTAATCAATGATATATTATAATATTAGCCGTTATGAATATTATTAACTGAATTTTTAATTTTATAACATTTTAATTCATCTTATACATTTTCTAGAATGAGGTATGAAAACAAAATTAGTTTTTTTGGATAAAAGAAGTATTTTTCAAAAAATGTTGTTTTACCGCCTTTTGATGGTGCACCCATATGAAATCTAGTTTTTGACAAGATTATAAGGTCAATTTGACAAAATAAAATTCTTCTTTAGAATAGAGATATAATAATTTACTTTGGATAAATTTATCATATTATTATGATAACTTTCATATTTTAACGAATAGTAAAAACACGCTATATTTTAATTAAAAACAACTTTTTTCATCGCAATACTTTAAATGGTTAAATTATGATATCGAATTTTTTTAAAGTATAAATAGAATATATTTTTACCATTTAATATAATTTATGTCATTAGAAGTAATTTTACATTGAATTCATAGGTAAAAACATTTCAATCTCTGGCAATGTTTTAAATTTTAAAACCCGTTTGCTTAAAAAAGGGATTAATATTAAATTAATTACTGCAACTTCTGTGTTTTGAATTTTGGAAAATTGATTCCATATTTGGAATCAGTGGGTCCAAATTATGTTAATAGATTAATTTTATTTTTTTGATATTATTAATAGTAACTACGGTAAATTTTTTATTTACTACGGTTAAAGGTAAATAAGGTAATTCAAGTATAAAAGAATATTATAATAATTCAAAATTACCTTGACACTTGTCTTAACCTTATTGGATGAGTATTGTCCTACCATGGGCATCCTTGGGTCGATTTTGGGACCCCATTGGGCCACTTGGTAGTGACAATGACAATTTGGATTAATTAATTTAATTTAAAGACAAAATTGACATTAACAAAAATCTTTTAGTAATTAATTTTTATAAGGGGTTATATAAATTATATTTTCTACTACAAATAATCATTGCAATGATAAAAATATTTCCTACATAATGATATGTTTTGATAATTTTTAGACACCATATAAATTAAATTATTTATGACACAATAATGATGAAGTATTTACCTCATTAATAAATGATTTAAATAACTAAGATTATAATGATTACAATATTTTCCAAAACATGTCCAATTCTGATTGGATGATTTAATTTCGACCATGAGTCATCTTATATTCATCTTTAATGATTTTTGGACCTTTTTAAACCGAAGAAAAGTTTATAATAAAATAATATTTCCACACTTTCCAAAGGTGCCCCTCTGCTCCCTTATAAAAGGGCACCTCCTCCCTCTCTTCCTCACACCAATTTGAGCCTTGAAGCTTAGACAAACACTTCCCATTTCACTTCCCCACTTCCTTAGAAACCTACTAGAGGTACTTTTCTTATAAAAAGACCAACTCTAGTGCCTTAAGTGAATGTTTAAAGGAGGCACTTCGAGAAAGAGGTAATAAATTCTACCATTTTCTTCAAGTTCCATTCTTCTTCTACTCCCTCTTATTTAGTTATTTAATTATGAGGTAATAACATCAGTATCCCTCATATACTGATATGTTATTATAAATATGTAACAACCCTATTTCACCTCTTATCCATCCTACGGAAAACGAAATCACCACGTGTGCGTACGTACGGAATACCGTCTCCATGCCGTGGTGTAATCTGTTTTCCACCACCACCTTACTTGGATGGCTATAATGGTGTAAATAATAACTATATATGATTATTGTAAAGTGATATTTATTCTTAAATAGTATACATACACTTAAATACAATTCCACGATCACGGTAACGATATCGTCACTCGTGCATACGTACGGCCTACCGTCTCCACGATGTGATGCGAATCATTCTATATGATCTCCATTGAATAATGATTATATAAATGAATTGAATGAACGAATATGATATATATTACACTAATACCATTATGTAAATGATGTATCTATATCCTATAAATAGAAATAAGAATTTATTTGACAAAACACACATAAGAACAAAAGTAATAAACACCCGAATGACAAGTAGTAATGAAATATTACTAATAAGAATCTAAGAATATGACCATATATGAAATCATAACAATGAATATGATTCTGTAATAAGTCAATGACATTATTTAAATCATTATACATTAGGTTTGGACATGTACAAAGCATATCAGACCTATGGTATGGGAAAATATCACAATCTCATTTTTATCTGAGATTGTTTATACTTTGGTATTTACTGGGGTGTATTTTATCATCCAAATCCATTTCCCCTAAATATGTAATATTATTTATATCCTCCTGCAATTGTTAAAATACAATTTTACCCTTCGGTGAGTTTTTAGTAAAAGATATGAAAGGAATCTTTTGTCGTTTTTTCGTATGAGGTGATTTTTGACCTTTCTAACAAATGTACGAGAAGAAAGTTTTTTTTAACTTATACGGCATGAATGGATTTTTAAAAAATTATTTAAAAGAAGCATCCTTTATAAGTATTCATGTTTATTTTTAATCAATATCTTTTAGTTTAGAATTGTATGACATGTTAGGAAAGGAAAAGTTTTTTTAAGTAGAAAGGATATTTTCCTCATGAATGGAGTTTATGTGTTTTATCAAAATTATTTTCCATATAAGATAATATAGGGTTCTGTTTCTATACCTATTTTTACATTTATTTGATTATGTTGTGATGGAATTATTTTTATGAATTGATTTATCTTATATGAATTGTTTTATGATGTCATGATGTTTAGAAATCCCATTTTTATTACATGGGTTATGAAATGATGTAGGATTTATGATTTAGTGGCACACATAAGAATGGTATCATTATGAGTTGGGTGGGACCTATATATCCCTCCAATACATTGCGTAATGATTTTATATCTCATGAGATAGACATGGCTGAAACAGCATGTTAAACGGGTTCAGTGAAACAGGACTGAAACGAGTAGTGAACTCGGTTTAGAAATGGACTTTTTCCACTAAGATAGTCTCGGCAATGAGTCTTGACTAATAAGAAATGATTACCTCTAATTATGTGTGTACGCCACAATGTTTCGTGTTTTATGTTATTATTATTAGGATTACATTTCACTACCATGATTTATCCCATGTTATGAAATTATGATCTCTTTTGCCGGTAATGATTTCAAAAATGTTATGCTCTTATGAATATGATGTGATTGATATTTCTTTTGTTTACCCTTATTGAGCATTTGAGCTCACCCTTTTGTATGATTTCTTTCCCCAAGTCATGAATAAGGTTATTAAGTAAGATATGCCAGAAAGGGACTATAGATATGATGAAATAAATGGGAGACCGTGTGGATGCTTTATGAACCAGTTGTTTATGTTTCCCAGTTTCTAAAGACACTATACCTATACAGTCCTTTCATGGTTTTGTTATATGTTGTAATAAGTATGCTTAAATTTTGAAGTAATAACAATGTATGTAAAGTATGGGTCGTTACAGAATCACTATGAACTCATTATCTTCATACCTCATTTGAAATGTGGGCATGGGAGTATCTTACTTCCTCACCCTTAATTACTGATGTCCCAATTGGAGGTCTACCTTAGAGAAATTAGTGTCCTAACTTAATTGATAAAACATGTCATATATTTATTAGGAGGGATAATTGATCTTTATCATGATTTTATTGAGATAATGATTTTTTATGAAGAGGTGCATTGATCCATACTTTTGCTTGATGAATAAGAATGGTGCACCCCATGGTGAATCACTTTGTCATATAAAACCCAAATACAGATTCTCCTATAACTTCTCCTTCAATTACTATAGGTCAACTATGGACACTCTTTAAATCTTCTTTGATATAGAAAGAGATCAATGAATAAGATTTATTCAGAACTAAAATTCTTGTCTAAGGGGAAGACTAGAAAATTACTTTGGGAATACCTTAGTGTCATCCATCATGATGGGTAGGTATTAAAGCCTAATCATATAAATTATCTCATTCATTTGATTGATATATTCATGAACATAATGATGTAATATCCACACTTGAGATAATGATTCTTGAGTAGATTCAACTTCCTCCATATACTTTTAATGAATTAGAGGATGTTATGGGTAGTGAAGAGTGATCTCCCATTCCCAAAAATATATGTTGGCATTTTATAAATATTTCAAATCACTAACCAAAATAACAACATACTATAAAAAATTAATTATTATAGGATTTTATAGGAGGTTCGGTCCACAAAAATTAATCCAAGAGGAGTTATGTACTCTGGACACCATAATCGAACCATTTGATATTCTAGTATATTTCTCTATCTCTAATTTTTGTGATGGTATTTAAATAGTTCTACTAAACATGTATGATATGAACGAATGTCTAGAACAATAAATGAATAGTCCATTCTATATTCTTCAATTAATAACTAGACTACATTTTAAAACCTTTTCACCTAGCTCCACACCATTAGAAGTGATATTATAATCCCCTCTTTATTTCATTAGATTTTGTTGTTTATTGACTCTAAAAACCCGGACATAAAGAATTGGTTCCAGAAATGACCATGTCCCTTCTAGTAGATACATTATACTACTAAATGAGTGTTTATATAAACCATAGTTTATTCATATACAATAGTGAGATTCTTCATATCCCTTCAACATTTATTATCTAGATTCCCCATTCATCCAAATTTAAAGAATTTATTGGTTCCCTTTAGATAGTTCTCTTTATTTATCATCGCAGGATTTTGACACGTGGGATATTCATTGCTTTTTCCATTATGTGATTTATTTGACGATCCAACCATATTAGACTATATTTTACAAATTTTTTTACTGCTCCCAGGAGACCATTAAGTGTCACTGTTTTTTATTACAGACTTGAGGGAACAATTGAAAATATTTTTATAACATTCCATGTAATGAATTGCCTATGATTTTCATAGACCCTTATATAGTCCACTAAATAAGTTATCCACCTTGCATTCGGTGTTCTTGAAAAAGATGGAGGTGTATCATTGAAGCATGGTAATGTTTTCTTTATCTTCCCAGATTGAATCATCTTCCTTGTCCTTATGTATAACGAAATCTATTTTTATATTGAGATAGAGGGTTCAGGGAAAATATTTATTGAAAAATATTTTCATTAATTTCACCGAATATATGGAATCAATTTCTTCAAGGGAAAAAATATTTTTGATAATATTATTCTACTGATCAGCATCCCCATAAAAACGATATATTGTCAAAACAAAATTCTCATCATCTAAGATATTGAAGAGATATAATATCATTTCAATAGAGTTAATACACATTTCCATGAAGAGGGGAGCAAAAGTTCCACTCGACATGGGTGGACATTGTGGCAAGAAGGATTTGATAGAAACAATCTCTTTCCATAATGAAGTCGGGTGTTCCACAAGATTCATATAATTATTCGTAACATGATCCAGTTGAGAATGAATTTTCATAATGATTTGGGAAACAATTTCAAATATATAAGGAGTATCATTAAGGCGATCACCACATTGCCTATAACATTGATTATTGACACCTGTTATTCTATTTCATACGATTTTTTAAGAAAAATAAATTTAAATTAGGAGGATTGAATAATTTTTTAATAATAATAAAAATAAAACATTAATCATAAAAGGATAATCTCATAAATGGAATATATATCCAATCCTGAAATTCTCTTGGTTTAAATCATGGTTATCCATGATCTGTTTCCTAACATATAATCTTATGGTAATTTCCATTATTACCTTAGTAATGGTATGTAATGAGCTTATGAATTTACCAAATCATATCCCCTAGGAGCGTCAAACCAAATTCACAATAGGGAATGTTGTCATGTTCCAGGTTACCCTTTGTTAGGCCACAATCACATTACATGAGTTGTTACATACATATATATATATATATCTATACCAGAACCATTCCCAAATATATTATCTAGATAGTTGACTATTTTCATGAAAATCCACTTTCTCTATACCTAATAAAATTTAAAGATGTTTTTATAGACTTATTTTTATCACAAAGGTTATTACTAATGTGATCAATTCCCAATATCCAAATTAACTATAATTTTTATCAAATAATAAATATAAAGACCATGGTCTATTACACATATAATTACCATATTTTAAACATAATTAACCATTAAATTACATTCCTAGTATCATAAAGTATAGTGTCTTAGAATACATGGTATATAAAACCGAAAACGTGGGACTAAATAAAAGATTTATTTATATTTTATCCATTATAAGTTCCTATCATCTTTTGAGACCTTACATATTTATAGGATTAATAGGGGATAACATGAAAAAATGGTTGATCTAAAAAGCCCAGCAAGGGAATAAACGATAAACTAAAGCATAACACATGGGATATAAGAAATAAAATAATGATATAAAAAGGCATCCAACCTGATTAACCTTAATGAATCCTAACATTGGATCATAAAATCAATAATTCAAAGTAATATGGTGGAAAAGTAAACATCAATTCATCACGAGTTAAGGATAACCACCAAGACCATTTCAAATAATATTACATGAGACTAAATATTACCATATTCAGTTCAGTTCCATTTTGGAACACCCACAATAACAATTTAATGGATTTTTTTCCACATAAAGAATCATACATAAGAAATAAAACATTAATATATGAGTTAACCATGGAAATAATTGGGAATCATATTTATTCTAAAAGGATTATCAAAAGGGAATATCATAGTGGTGTCCATGAAATGATGGATTTAAATTATAAATGGAAATATATAAGGTAATATAGGCATATATCATGATATGTGATGTCAAACTGAAGTAAAAAAGAATTCTTAAGAAACATTAGAAATAAATCATTTTATTAAGGTCAAATGGAAAACATACTGGATTCCCTCAAATAGAAAATGGAATAAATGATTGCATAAAACCATAATTAATAAAAGATAAATTTTCATGATATGATGATAAATTTTAGAAAATTAATTTGGGATTAAAAAAGATTATGGAGCACACTTGAAAATGGGTAACAATTCTGGATATTCTCTTTAATCATGATTTCATTTAGCAAGAACTGAGTAAGGAACCGTTTAAAATGTATTATATCCCTAATAAAAAGGATCAATGGATATTGATATAAGTTTTTGGAACATATATACAAAATTTAGAATATTTACATAAAAATCAAGGACAATTTCAATTGGGTTAAAAGAGAGAAAGACTGACCCAAATGAATAATGTAGGTTGGGGTAGAATCCATTACATTAAGTGAAAAACAATTCTGCACTTAATATTAATATCTATAATAATCAAATTATATTCATTAATTTATAATTCTAGAGACATTTATACATGTACTTTATTTATTATAACTTTTTTATGTTCATTTATTTCCTTTGTTATGGATCATGAGATATAATTTCATCATTTTGGAGCTTTGATTTACATGGTTTACATGATCGATATACTTGTATATGTATATGGAAAATCATTTAGAATTTTGATATATGACCAAAATTGAAAATATATATAATTAAAGAACATATATAATATTAAAATACTATTTTGTTTCTATAAGTTGGGATAATTCATTATGTAAGAACCTAATTCTTCCTTTGAGGATCATATAATTACTTTTTAGTTTATACATTAGATAATGGGGGGAAAGAGATCAAGTTCTATCTATTGGCCTATTACACAACATTATTAGTGACTACACACCAATTACAATTACATAGACACCATGAATGTAGGGGTATATTCTATGTAATCCCAATACACTTCTATGTAATGGATTGGACAAGAGTTGTACGAACATGGAATATACTATCAAGTACATTCCTTGTTCCTTATTTAAATTATTAAATTGGGTTGTAGCATCATTTTCCTCGATGGACATAAACGAACTACCTTCGACACGAAGTGCAAGTTGGAAAATAAAAATGGGATTTTACCTCCCATATCATCACCTGATGCCTGATTCGAACACTGTTGGATCCGTTGAAATCTACTCAGTGAGTAGTCGATTAATTTTAAGCTTTTATTCCCAAATTTGTATCTCAATTTATTTATAAATGGTTTAATTTTTTTTTCTTGTTTTGTAGATCTACTCTTTTCTAGGTCATATCGAAGCCCGATGCCAGATGAGGAGAGATGTATGATTATAAGGTAGGTGGTCCTGTGCCTTTCGCGAATTGTTACGATGTTTATATGTGTGGGAGTTCCATGAACGAACAATTTTAGGGTGTCTCGTGATTGAATAATGAACCCTAATATTTTATATTAATGATTAAGTAATTAATTTAATAATTTGAAAGCATGATTAGGGTTTTTAACCATGATTTAGGTCCACTTGTAGCTGTGTTTCCTTGATTGGACATTTTTTCGAGAAGGATTATGGGGCATGAATTGATTTTCCATTCTTGGGTTGCTAAAATGTATTTCTTATTATATGAATTTACAATGTGATATAAAATTTATGCTAAGGATTTTAATTTTTTTAAATTTCATAATAGGCTTATTATATGTGTTTACCATGAGACTTATCCATATTTAACTATGTAATAGTTTAATATAAAAGTGTTTTTTATTATGTAAACTGGTCCCACATACGTAGATTATGTTAAATACATGTGATAGTTTAATTCACATGCGATTGAGATGGAATGTGTAATTTAATTAAATGATAACAAGATGAAATTAACAATGAGACGGCCATAGTCTCTGTCAAAAGACAAGTTCTGGCTCATGTGACTTATTACACCTTATATAGCGTGGTTGAACCATTGTATCAGTTAAAAGATAATGGACTGAATCAAGATTTTAATTATATAAAGGCTCTGAGAGATCCGTATATATGGTGATCAGGCTCATTGAGTCTTCTTTAAAATGTCAAGCGAGCCTAGGATCCCTTAAGGGATACCCAGGTTGGGATATATTGGAAAATAATTAAATGATTATTATATCACTAGTTATCAGTTACTTTTATATGGTTGGTCGTTAGGCCTAGGTCGGATCACGAGACTTAATATAATTCAAAGAACATGAATAATGAAATGGATGACTTATGACATGTCTGCCAAGTCAAAGCACATGCTGGGCTACAGTCTTCACTTATACATGTTTACATTGTCTTCTAAGACATCTATTGTTCTTGCTTTTGAGTTTTCATAGTTTATTGATTTCACTATTGTACACTTCCTGTTATATATATATATATATATATATATATATCCAATTATAGATTAGAATAGACCATTGGTGGTTGCCTACTGGGATTTAGTCACACATCTTATTTGGCTCAGGCATTTGGGCCCAAACAGATTTTATGATAGCATGTGTTGATCAGGTAAAGATCTCTATTATAGGTACATGATGTGATGCTTTGGAGTATGATTGAATTGGATAATTCCAAGGCATTCAATGATTTTTTATCTTTTTTTTGTTTTTGTGATTTTGATAAATATATTGTGTATTAATGTAGTGTATATGTTTTGGATTCTTTCTAAGAACATATACTTGTCACAACATATTTTGTTTGGAATGAATGTTTTTTATTTATCATACAAACCATAGGCTATTTATTTCTATTTGATGATATTTACTGCTTCTTTTACTGTAGTATTAATTATTCTCTTGTTTTACACTGTGACAATGAGAGAATAGTTTCCTCACATTCACACCTTAGGCCCTCATTACTAGTCAGTAGCCTCTAGCGTTTGGGGAAATGTGCTAGAGTTCATGTGGCCAACTGGGTATGGGGAACCAGTTGAGTGGCATATAGATCTAGGATGTTACAATGTGGTATTTGATCATTCATTTTCGGGTTTTCATACTATTTAGCGATGATATTTTGTAAAAGGGTTTTTTTACTATGTTTTGTATTAGGGTTGCTACCTTACATACAGGGTAACGCCAAATTCTCTAAAATGAAAATGTAATTTTATGATTTTGAGCTATTATAGTTGACTCAAATTCACTGTTGGGTGACACACATGTCTTCTTTTGTTATTATTGATACCATTTTGATTCTATTTTGTTGAGACCTATACATATGACAAGATTCCATCTCATGCATCATATAGAAACAAGTTATGAATCACATGCCAAGCACTCATGCCATTCAATTTATATAGAATCACTAATTTCATGTTTTTGTAATAGATTTCATGCTAGATGTGCATGTTGTTATCATAAGTATGGTTGTAGATTTTCCAGCTACTGTGATAGGTGTATTGGTATATGTTATGGTTAAATTTGATGGATTCCAAAATTTGATCCCTGAGGAGAATGGGACCTCTTGGATTGGAACATAGTGGGTCATGTTTTGAACATGGGATATAAAATGTGTTATTATATTCTATATGTGATTCTATACTCTGATTCTATGGGAGTATGGTCCCCCACTGATTGGAAGATAGCACCCTGTTACATTATTTTGCAAAAAAAATGGTTCCTATAAAGTTTTTCAGGCTTACAGTCCGAAACCCCAAACAACGCAGCATGTGATGCTATGAACACACGCTATGTGTTCTACTATTTGGGAATAAAATATCATTTTCAGTACAAAACATGTACTCTATGTGCATGAAATGTGGGTTTTAATTATTTATCTGACCGTGTGATAGAGAGAACGGGTTTTTGGGTTTAGAACATAAAATGTCATGTACCATATATACACCCATCATAGTTTTACATACTCAAACCCATGTGTCTCTAGCCATGAAAAAGTACATGGCTATAAGGGAATTATTGAGTACAATTTGTGTTTGAGCCTAACACGCCATGTACCTAAGACATTTACATGACCAGGGTAGGAATAGTTACATGACCATGTAAGAGTTTAAGTATACACACTGTGTATTGTCCCTACATTCTGTGTACTCATACTTTGTTAACATTTAAGGCTTTTCTTCTCCAATTTATTTGTTGTGCTTCTGAACTGCATACGTTGATTAAAAAGATTATACTAAGGTGTATGTACTAGAATTTACTAATTAATGCCACAACGACGACCTCATGTGGTTCACCAGGAGGGTGACAATGATCATACCCCAGAGGTGGTAGGCCATGGGCTACCTATGGACTGTGAAGTCGTGCTAGTTGCGACAGTAACTGTTATATTGGACACAAGTTCCAATTCACTTTTTTGTGAAGGCTTTATGAGATTTATACAAACCATTCATGGACCATCATAGTCTTTCATGTTTATAGATGAACTGACATGAGTGATCCAGCAGTTGCATCCGCCCTCATTTTTTGGGGAAGGAGAAACCCATAATATAGAGTCATGGATAGAGGACATGTTATTGATCTTTGAGAATCTTGAGATGCCTCTTGAGAGGAGGTTCATCCTCATGAATTATATGTTGTGTGATTCCACCAAGAGGTGGAAGGATGTTACTATATAGACATAGCATCAACAAGACATGGCATGGGATGATTTTTAAACAGTATTCTATGACTACTTCTATCCCAGTACATTGAGGGCTGACAAAGAACTTGAGTTTATATATATAGAGAAGGGATTTCTATCTGTTATGAATTACTATTCCTGATATACAAAGCTCCAGGGCTTCTCTCCTATTCTGGTGGGTGACGATCTCTCTAATGTTAGGTGATTCTTTAATGGTATTTTCTATGACATCCGCTCGAAGGTGAATATATTACGGCTGACTATTGTATATGGTTAGAGAATAAGACACTAATTACCATATGGAATTAGAGTAAATATGGAGGTATGAACCATGATGGTTTGACACCATGATCTGGTACTATTTCGATAAGTATCTGGAGTCGTTGTTTGGAGCTTACATGAATCAAATGTAGTACTTAGAACATATCATCTAGTATTCAGGTGAAGAGATTCTTGTGAAGAATAATTGGGAATACTTGACCTCATTTCCTGATGGACCTAGTCAAGTGACGAGTTTGCGGCATGATAGGACACATAAAGCATTTATGCAGGATGTTTCCACGAGCATCTAGTGGGAGAGGGTTTGCATCAGATTCATGTTTAGGTGAAGGGTACCCAACTTATCACTAGTCAGTGAACTGTAATGTGTCAGGCCATTCTGGCTGTGGTAGTGGTCGTGGTCTTGGTATCCAGACCCTTGTATTTCAGCGATAGTAGGGCAGTTCAGCTCAGGGTTTCCATGTAGTGTCTGAGAACTGTGGTATGGGACAAATATAAGAAGTGAAATAGACACGAAAGGAGCATGTTGTCAGACCTTTTACTTTCGGAGGTACTATTATAATCACTTGTATATTTGCTTCTCTGCTATTTAATATACAGTCTTCACACAGGTTCATATCTAAGCTCATTGTGTAGATCATATGCCTTCATGTTTTTATTTCTGATGATGTTATGAAACTAGATATGATATTAGAGAATATAATGGAAGGTGTGTGACAATGAAAATAGTTCCCCCTTGATATTGGTGGGTGTTTCTTCATTTGGAAGGTCTATGTCTAGGAGATGATAGATTTTGATGTCATACTCATAATTGGATGGTTAGTCTCCTTTCAAGACATAATCAATTGATATCACCATAGGGAGAGTTTTATGTCACCAGAAGGTGGGTCGTTTCTACACAAGGGAGGGTGGGATATCTATGATATCCAAGTTGGACCCGAGCATCATGAGTTGAGTGGGATGAAAACACATATTTCTTGTTTATATTAGGATGATCAGCGGATACATGAGATGGACTTTCTGCCAGTGCTTGATCATTTTTGGGATATCTTCAGAGAAGAATTTTCTAGTTTACCTCTAGTAAGAGTGGTAGTTTTCTTTATAAAGCTATTACTAAAAGATACACTTGTTTCCATTCATCTTTATATAATTTCTACGACACAGCTGCAAGAGCTCAATATGATGCTAGAGGATTTGGAGGGAAATGGGTTTATCTGATCGAGTGATTGAATGTGTGGTTCGCCAATCATTTTTTCAAAAAATGCAAACAATGCCAATAGGATATGGATGGATTATTAAAAAAATTAACCAGTTAATAGTAACTAACTGGTATCCTCTTTTGCAAATTGATGTTCTCTTTGATCAGCTCTGTGCAACACATGTGTTCTGTAAGATTGATCTAAGATCTTGTTACCATCATGTGCATGTTAGATCATTATACATACCTCTAACAACATTCTAAACAGGTTATGGTCTATAAAAATATGTGTTTATGCCATTAGGTATCACAAACTCTTAAACGGTCATCATGGAATTGATTAACCGAGTGTTCCATCACTATCCTTATTCATTTGTTTTGGTTATTTTAGATGATATATTGGTGTATTCTCATAATCGACAAAACCATGCCGCACATCTTGAGATCCTTTTGAGTATAATGAGATAACATAAGCTACATGATATTATCACAATGTGACACTTCTAGATAGATCAGATTCACTTCTGGGGTCACGTCATCTCAGAGATAGGAGTATCATTGGGCCCAAAGAAGGTAAGAGAAGTAGTTACCTAAGAGTATCCCAATAATTCCATTGATGTGAAGAGTATTGTACGGATAGATATTTATTATAGAAGTTTCATAGAATACTTCTCCTGATTAGAAGCACCAATTATGGCCTTGACAAAGAAGGGTGTGAATTATGTATTGTATGATTCTTGAGAAATGGATTTTCAGGAGCTAAGGGTGAGATTAATGACAACACCAATTCTGATTTTTACAGTGATTGGAAGGATTTATACAGTGTATTGTGATGAATCATGTATCAGGTTGGAAAGAGTGCTTATGTAGGGGGATGAATTTGTTGTGTACTAGTCTCAGTAGTTGCGGTCACTTTGGGGAACTGCCCAATTAATGATGTTGAGTTAGCTGTGACTGTTCATGCCATATGATTTTGGAGACATTACTTATTAGGGGAGCATTTGTTTTTGTATATAGACCACAAACTTCTCATGTATATCATTACTCAACATTATCTGAATTTATGGAAATTAATGTGGGTGGAATACCTTCATTATTTTGACTTCGAGCTTGCATACACGCCTTCGAAAGGTAATGCAGTGGCCGATGTGCTGAGGAAGAGGAATTAGATAAAAGATGTGTAGTTGGAAAATAGAGAGTGGTAGCCGATGGTGTTGTTTTTTGAGATACGTATGGTGGTACATGATAGGAAGGGCTAGAATTTTCTTTCATCCTTAGTTGTTACATCTATATTTTTGGACCGAGTTGAGTTCAGGAAGCTATCAGATTCTGAAGGCATAGTTATGCGGGTGACTATGTTAAGTGAGGGAACTCCTCCTAGTTGGCCCATAAAAGAGGATGAGGTTTTACAGTTACACGGTCACGTATGAGTTTCAGCAGACATGCACAAGGAGCTGATGCAAGATTTTCATGTGTCTGTTTGGATAGTGCATCCGGGTGTCACTGTGATGTATCGAGATTTTCATCATTAGTACTGGTGGGTATGAATGAATGGATATGTAGCTATTATTTTCATGAGATGTTCCAACTATGAAAAGGAGAACGTGGAACACCAATTATAAATAGGAATTTTTCATCAGTTACCCATTCATGAGTAAAAATGGAATAATGTTGTGATGGATTTTGTGATGGGTTTAGCATGTTCTCTCTGAGGTAATGATGCATTAGGGGTTGTGATTTACATGCTTATGAAGGTTTCAAATTTCATATCGATTAAGAAAACATTAATGTTGATGAGAATGGGAGGTTTTACATTCAATATATTTGTACGACTACATGTGGTTCCTCATTCTATCATTTCAGATAGGGATTCTTGGTTTACTTCTCATTTATGACATGGGCTACAAAGGGATTTGTGTGCATTGGTGCTTCTGAGCACCGCATTCCACCACAAAACATATGTCTAGTCACAGAGCACGAATTATGTACTAGAGGACATGATTTTGGAATGCATCCTATATTTTAGGGGTTCTTGGGAGACACACATAAAACTTGATGAGTTCTCATAAAATAATAGCTTCCATGATACTCATCAGATGGCACCATATGATGATTTGTACTGTAGTACATTTCGATCACCCCTGTGTCTTGTAGAGTCTGGAGAAGAAATGATGTTGGGACCTCGTCCTGTACAGGAGACCACTGAGCATGTTCATTTGATATGGATGCAAATGGATACTTCATAGTCTCGTAATAAATCATATGGAGATTTATGTAAACAACCTTTGGAGTTCATGTCTGGGGATTGAGTTTTCCGACATTTCACACCGAGGTTGTGATGTAAGATGATCAAAAGACACAGTAAGATTTCGTGTAGATACATCAGTTTTTTTGAGATTTTATGTATGGTTGGGATGGTGGCCTATCAAATATAGTTACCCCAGAGGTACAAGGATATGCATGATTTCTTCCACATTTCGCAGTTGCAAGGATAATTTTTGGAACCATCTCATTCCTTTCATCACGTTTAAGTAGTGTTTCGGGAAGATGAATCCTCTAAGGTGCATCCCATTTCTATTGTGGATCGTAGCATGAAGGTTCTTCATGGCTGGTCAGTTCTATTGGTTCAGGTTCCATAGCAGCACTACCGACTATAGGATGAGGCTTGGGAGAGGGAGGCCAACGTAAAATCTCAATGGCTGGAGTTATTCTCTGATGTTCCTTCACCACCATTGGAAGAGAAATTCGGGGACGAATTGATTTAATGAAAGAAATATGTACGAAATAGGTTATCACATTGAGGTATAGATCATTCATATTTAGTTTTTACTTATTAAAATATGGGGAAATATGTAACGGTTTGGCTACAAGCCGGGTCCAAGAGGTGACTAGGGAATACACGTCGTGATCATTTATGTACACACTGTGTATATCGGGTTATATGCCATGTAATCGGAGAACACAACCATGTACTGTACCAACTAGGAATTTCACATACAAGGAATGTTGTCTCAAGTACACTCTATGTTCCTTTTTAATTATTATGTTGAAAAGTAGCATCATTTTCATAGAACAACAAAAATGAATCCGTTTTGAAGAGAAACTTGCGGCTAATAACAAGAATCGTATTTTTCCTCTCATTTTTTCATATGATGCCCAATTCAAACACTGTCAGATCCATTTAAATACCCAATTTGATTGCTATATTACTTTTTATACTTTATTCCCTATTTTTATATATCTATTGAGTAATAAAAAGCTATAACACCCTGACCCCGATTACCTAGAGTCGGTGCATTATTACGTAACAGTGGCATGATAACAAAAGATCAAGTCTCGAATGACCGATTAGGTTAGTATCCCTGGAAACACTATATAAATTCATAAATTTTACATTACATCATAATGTGAAAAGTAAAAATAACGAAGTCTCCATAGTCCACACTCATATCCCTTTCAGACTATCCCAGCAGGTCAGTCATAAAATATTTCTTCACATCCTAGGAAAAATAAAACATAGAAAGGGGTGAGCTCAGATGCTCAGTACAGATAACAATATAGCAGAAAATTTCATGAATAAACCTAAACACTTAAGGCAATGTATAACTAAAACATAATCTTTTTAAACATGAAATTCAGCATAATATGGTAAAAGTTAAACGAACTAATTCCATTTACTTATTCACATGGATATTCGACTAGTTGAATAATCACATTAAATATCAATAACCACTTTCATAATGATGGATTTCATAATGCCAGACTATCATAACCACGTATCCAAGGCCTCGTGCCAAGACTACAAATAAAATATTGTCAAGGCCTCGTGCCAAGACACTAGTTTGTCTCATGAGACCTACAGATGCATCAAGGTGCTATAGCAGGCTCCCCCCATCACATATTAAGTCCAATGAATTCTTTATATGAAAAGTATTAAACATATCATAAACAATTCCTAATTACCATAACATAATAATATCACATAAAATATGCATAAAGGAAACATAAAATTTCCACATTTCAATCACAAGATATCAATAAAACACATTAATATAATAAAAAAATTATGAAAACAATTTTCAGTACCAGAATAAAAGAAAATTAAAACTTGGTAATTATTTTTCATTTAAACAAATTTATGGCTTGTAGAGGAAGCCAAAACTCAAATAATCGTCATGGTGGCGGAGAAGTTATTGTCGCCGCATACGTATGACTAAAAAACATTCCTTTTTGTCATTTAGTAAAACTCTTTTTATAAAAAGATTCCTTTTGAATAAACATAAAATTCAAAGGGTTTTATACCCTGTATAAAAGAAAGTTGTGTATAAAAAAAATATGCCTCAATGAAATGAGATTGAGACGAAGTCCCTTTCCTCGTGTCCGAATTAACCCGATAATTCGTTAATATCCAGAATAATAAACTATAGGTAATTTCTACATGATTAAGAACCTTTTTCAAATTAATTATTCCTTTTATATCACTTATTACCATGTTATGAATATTATGTAGACATTTAAGTTAATATTGGTCGTTTTGTCGATCTTAGGTACTTGAGTCAACAATAAACTTATTATAATTACAAGTTGTTAATGTGGTAAAATATCAATTATATCCATAATTATATTCATGATTTAGAAATAATATATATCATATATATAGATTATATACATGCATTTATAATATAACATAACATTTAGAGGTAAGAAATGAAGTGCATCGTTAATGGAGACAGTAAGATGTACGTACGCATGAGTGCTACATTCATTTCTATTTCGTATTCAATGGAATGAAATCATAATGATATAAAGGTATATTATAATTCCAGTATAATATCATATATAATATCATTAACTCCATCCTTTATACGTCCCACATATGGAATTAACAATTCAAATCACTTTGAGCGGCCAGTAGTCCTCACTTCCTAAAATGAAATTATCGTGTTTACCCATAGTAATAATCATAAAGATATTCCATAAATGAAAAATACAGAAGAATAAAGAAAACATAAACATAATACATATAATATATAGAAATAGTTTCAACATAATTCCCACCATGAGAGGTGTTAAAAGAAGATTGAACAATCATCATTTCGTGAGGCAGTAATTCGCCACCCACAGAAATAGTATCTTCTTTAACCATTATACGGAGGTGTGTGTATGTGTAAATCCAATTATTCCCATAAAAACATACTATTATAATTAATATAATAGTGTGGTTACAAAATAATGTTATTAAAAGGGTTTTAGGGGTTTTAGAAGAAAAATAAAACAAAAGAACATAATAGAAGACATTACTTTAAATCGGGTAACTCATTTTGATTTGAGTCAAAGGCTTACATGGGAAGACTTATGCCCAGTGTGATGCTTCTAGGAGAAAGATAGGGAACTTCACAGAGTATTTGGGAAGAGTTTGGCTGAGACAAATGGATTTTATGGTGTAAATATGGTTGTAGAGTTGGGGGCCTATTATAAGAGGAGAGGAGGGGCAGTCTTGGAAAGTCATGAAATGTAACATTATTATGAAATTAGTTTCGGATTTTTAAGGTCACACAAAGATATATTTCTAGGATAAGGTGATAAGGTTTCTAATTACACCCATCCAATAGGTTTTTGACAAATTTATATCTTATATTTTACATTATCTTTTCATTTTATTTAAATCGTTCATTAATGAGGTAATCGCTGCATCATCATGGTGTCATAAATAAATTAATTTATTTAATGTTTAAAAATTATAAAAAAAATACTATGATGTAGGAAATATTTTTATCTTTCCAATTAATATTTATAGTCAAAAATATGACTTCTATATACCCATGTAAAAATTGTTTTAGGTATACAATACATGTTTGTGACACTTTTATTTTTACATTAAATAAAAATTTATTAATGTCATTTTCTTACCCAAGAGGCTCCATGGGGCCCCCAAGTTGACCCATTTATTATCATGGTCGCCCATGACTTGTACAATAAGTGTAGGACAAGTGTAAAGGTAATTTCATATTATTATATCATTATATTTACCATAAATAACAGTAATTACCATTAATCACGATTAATAAAACATAAAAGTTACTTTTAGCCAAAAATTATTTAAATCCCATTGAACCACATTTTACTTCCTAATGAAAATGATGTATGTTGTATTTTTGAAATTCAAAACACAGAGGTGGTAAAATTTCATTTAAACGAAAAATCAATTTTTAACTACCACTTAGTGGTTTCACTATTCATCAAAAATCGATATTTTCCAGAAAAATACCAAATATTCACTCTATTCTATATTTGATATTCCAAATTCAAAAATGATGTCTATTTTACAAACTCAAATAATAAAAGTTGCATTAATTATTTTTATATTTAATTCCCGATGTCAAAACAAATAACGGGATTTTATGAAATAATATCTATCAAAAAATTGACACTCGTTTATGTCCAATTTCAAAGTGAAATTAATTCTAATGACCACCATTGGATAAAATGGTAAAAATATATTCTAATTATACTTTAAAACCACTAAATAATATAATTAATCATAGTAAATTACTTTTTTTAAAAAGGTTGTTTTTAATTAAAGTATAGTATTTTACACTATTCATTAAAAATTGCATGTTCTCAGAAAAAAAAGTGAAATTCAACAGAGGATATTTTTGAAATTTTGAATCCAAAAATGAAGTCAAATTTGAAAAATAAAATTTAAAAAATTTAAAAAATTGGGTATTACTATTCATAACGGCTACTTTGATTGGTCACGGTGTGTTAGAATCTCGAACTTGCGTATAATGCAAGCTATTGAATATAAATGCTTGAAAATAAAAAATACCTTTGTGGAACACCCACATCGGAAATAAGGTTAATAAAATTTCTCCATAATAAGAGGGAAGGGGAAATGAAAAATTCAGAAAAAAATTATGATCTCGATTAAGAGAACATTGGTGGAAATTAGAGACACATAATTAGAGGAAAAACGTAAATATTTGTAGGGAGAGATTGAGTTCATCAATCACAAACAAGTGTAAAATTGAGGGCCTCAAAGCCTTCTATTTATGGTGATTTAAAATATCATCAGTTCAAAAAAACATAAGGTATTAGGATAACATTGTTTTTTTAATATCCCTTTATTAATGCTTAAGAATTAATTTATTCATAGATTAATAGAGAGGTATATATATATATACTTTACAAGTAGAGTTTCAACCTTCAACTAATTTCTACCTCAAACCCATCTTTCACTCCAAAAGGTAATAAAAATCCAAAATATTATATTTATCCTAATTGAAAAAGGTTACAAATTTTAACACATACCATTTAGATTTGGAAAACTATTTTTTAATAACCAGGGAATTCTTGTAAGATAGTGGTAGGTAATAAAGGCCTGTCACACTATGCTTATGGGTTCGATTCCTGCAGCTTTGTCCAATGCAACGGGTTATCCCCTGACCTGCAGGTTGTCATTTTCCTAAAAATATCATATTATAATATTCCAAAAATAATCTTCAGAATTTTTTTAACCATAAACAATACTATCCAATGTTATACCTAATCCATTCCAACCTTTATAGTTATCCAAAATACCTCTATCCAGACTTTCTCTAAAAGGTCTCTAAATTCAAAATCAATTGTAACATCAGATTCCCCAGAAAAAGTAAAGTTTATCTTATTGTCACATACTAAATATATGATTACCTTCATTATATTAAAAAATTAATGAGAACAACAAGTAATGCTGTAAAATCCTTATATATATCACATTATTCTTATAACCATAATATATTTCTTGAGTCCAAAAACACAATTAAAATAATTATTCCACTTCAACTGTAGTAATATGATAAGATTGTCCTTGATCCCTTGGCCTTTTTTGATGTATTTTTCCTTCGTGATTAGGGGATTCTATTGCATAATGCCCCATTTCTCTACAATTGTAGCATTCAACATTGACAACCTTCTTCTTTCCCATGCTATCACGAGCCTGGTGACCTTTTTCTCCCCATTTATAACAAACACCCATTACTTTTAGCCAAGTATCGGGGTGATTCTTCCCACAATTATAAAATAATGGAAAATCCTTCTTTCTGTTTTTTTACCTATCTCTTGTTCCACCTTTAGCTTCTTCTCTTTCTTTACTTTATTTTCATAATATTTACATAATCCCTTTTCTGGCTTGATAGCACATGAGACAATATCTTCGTACGATGATAAATATTTTGATACTAAGGCTCAATGGAAAAATGGTTTTAACCCTTCAAAGAAACGATAAATCTTACTTATTGGGTTACGTATATAATCTGCTACTTGACTAGATACCCTTGTAAAGTTACCCCCATACTTTGTGACGTTCTCATCCACCTTTTGTCTCAGACTCATAAATTTCATTTCCATATCTGCTTGATGGTCATGAAGAAAGTATTTTTCTATGAAAATCTCTTTGAACTCCATCAATTATGTATTTGATACTTCATCATCTTCCTTTGTGTTTTGAATTAATGAACACCATTGAACATCGTCTCCAGTGAGGTAGTAAACTGCCATGATAACCTTTTCCCTTTCAATACTCCCCAAGGCATGGAATATTTTATCTATGGAATTTATCCATTGCTCAGATACTAATGGAATTTTACCCCCATTAAATCTTGGTGGTTGTTGCCTCATGAAGCGATCAATCATTGATCCTCCACATTACGAATCAAGGTGTTTCATATGAGTAAAGTTATTATTCATAACATGTGTGAGTTGTCCCAGTATGGTGATAAGCTAATCAGCACTAGTTGTGTCACCAGCTCCATTATATTTATCTTGAGCAGGAGGGAAATACCTACATGGAGTGTGTGCATTGATAGGGTTTCCATTCCTTCCATTATGAGCCATTTCTAAACAATGGAATAAACTAGATCAGTTTATGAATCAAAATACATAATTCCATACTTGTAAAACACTTAAAATAAATTGAACAGTTTATGGACATAATCCATAATCATAAAAAGAAATGTTTTCTTTCAGGAAGTATATACTCATAAACCCTTCATAATGGTTTGTAAAGAAAATAAGAATTATCCAAAGCATACCCCCCTGAAATGTCATAACCAAGATTGCAGCAAGGCCCGTTGTCGTGCACTAGTTCTCATTCGAGTCTAGCTCAAAGTGGTGTTTTCGATTTTTACCTCTAGGTACATCTTTTCCAGAGTCGCCTCTTCCTGCTTATATCCCTACAAGGTTGTATTGCTCAGAAAACTAACAAAATCTTTACAATACCGAAATTCTAGGAAGTTATTCTATACTAATCCTAAAATCTTATCTTAGGGATATGAGCTCAAATAAGATTTTATCTAAATCTATCTTTCAATGTTAGTACTAAACTGCCTATGTTACCAACTATAACACCCAGACCCCAGTTAACCAGAGTCGGTGCATTATTACGTAACATTTTCATGATCACAAAAGATAATCTCTCGAATGACTGATTAGTTTAGTAGCCTTGGAAACTCTAGATGCATTCATAAATGTTACATTACATCATAAAGTGAAAAATTACAATAACATAGTCTCCATATTCCACACTCATATCCCCTTCAGACTATCCTTGTAGGTTAGTCATAAAATATTTCATCACATCCTGGAAAAAATAAATCATAGAAAGGTGTGAGCTCAGATACTCAGTAAGGATAAAAATGTAGCGTAAACTTTCATGAATAAACATAAACATTTAAGGAAATGTACAACTAAAACAACATCCTTTTAAGCTTGAACATCAGCATAATATGGAAAAAGTAAAATGAAATATGGCTATTTACTTATTCACTTGGATATTATAGTAGTCGAATAATCACATGAAATATCAATAACCACTTTCATAATGATGGAATGCATAATCCCAGACTATCATAACAATGTAGTCAAGGCCTCGTGCCAATAATACAAATAATATTTTGTCAAGGCCTTGTGCCAAGACACTAGTTTGTCTCATGAGACCAACCGATGAATCAATGATTTATAAAGGTCCCCACCTGTCACTTATTAAGTTCAATTCATTCCTTATATGGAAAGGATTAAGCATATCATAAACAATTCCCAAAACCATAACATTATTGTATCACATAAAATATGTATAAAGGAAACATAAAATATCCACATTTCAATCAAAATATATCAATACAGCACATTAATATAATCAAAACATTATCAAAACCATATTCAATACCAAAATAAAATAAAATTAATATATGGTATTTATTTTTCATTTAAAAAACTTATGGCTTGTAGAGGAAGCCGAAACTCAAATAATGGTCATGACGTCGGAGAAGTCATTGTCGCCACATACGTACAACAAAAAAAATTCCTTTTTTTCATTTAGTAAAATGATTCTTATAAAAATATTCATTTTGATTAAATGTAAAAGTCAAAGGGTTTTATACACCATATAAAATAATGTTGTGTGTAAAACAAAATATGCCTCAATGAAAGTAGATTGAGACGAAGTCCCCTACCTCGTGTCCGACTTGTCTCGATCATACTTTAATCTCCTGAGTAATAAACTAGAGTTAATTTCCCTTTGCATAAAAACCTTATTCAAATTAATTATTACTTTTATATCACTTATTACCATGTTATTAACATTATGTATTCATTTATGTTAATGTTGGTCATTTTTTAGATCTTAGGAACTTGAGTCAACAAAAAACTTTTTATAATTACAAGTTGTTCATGTGGTAAAATATCCATTATATTAAAAATTTTATTCATGATGTAGATATCATATATATCATATATATCTAGTATATACATGCATTTATAATATTACATAACATTTAGAGGTAAGAAATGAAATGCACCGTTCATGGAGACGGTAAGCCGTACGTACGCATGAACGCTACTTTCATTTCTATTTCATATTTAATGGAATGAAATCATAATTATATAAAATTATATAATAATTACGGTACAGTATCATATATAATATCATTAACTCCATCCTTTATACGTCCCACATATGCCATTAACTATTGAAATCACTTTGAGGGGGCGGTAGTCCGCATTTCATAAAATGAAATTATCGTGTTTACCCATAATAGAAATCATAAAGGTATGAAATAAATGAAATATACAGAAGAATAAAGAAAACATAAACATAATATATATAATATATATAAATATTTCCATCGTAATGGCCACCATGAGAGGTTGTAAAAGATGATTGACCAATCATCATTTCGGGATGCAGTAATTCGCCACCAATAGAAACAGTATGTTCTTTAACCATTAGACGGAGGTGTGTGTTGGTTTAAATCAAATTATTCCCATAAAAAATCATATTATATTGAATATACTATTTTTTTTTACAAAACAATGGAATTAAATGGTCATAAGGGGTTGGAGAAGAAAAATAAAACAAAAGAACTTAATATAAAACATTACCGTAAAATCGGGTAACTCTTTTTGATTTGAGCCAAAGGCTTCCTTGGGAAGACTTCTTCCCAAAGTGAGGCTTATAGGAGTAAGAGAGGGAAGTTGAGAGAGTATTTGTTTAGAGGTTGTCCAATAAAAATGGATTTGAATGTGTGAATAAGGTGGTAGAGGTGGGGACCTTTTATAAGAGGAGTGGAGGGGCACTCTTGGAAAGTCATGAAATGTTAGATTATTATGAAATGATTTTCGGATTTTAAATGTCCAAAAATTATATATTCCTAGGATAAGGTGATAAGGGTTCGAAATAAATCCATCCAATAGGTTTTTTACAAGTTTAATTCTTCGATTATACATTATCTTTTCATTTTATTTAAGTAGTTCATTAATGAGTTAATCGCTGCATCATCATGTTGTCATAAATAAATTAATTTATTTAATGTTTAAAAATTATAAAAAAAATACTATGATGTAGGAAATATTTTTATATTTCCAATTACTATTTATAGTCAAAATTATGACTTGTAGAACCCCATGTAATAATTTTATTATTAAAATAATACATGTTTGTGACACTTTTATTTTTACATTAAATAAAAAGTTATAATATCATTTTCTTAACCAAGTGGCTCCATGTGGCCCCCATGTAGTCTCATGGATTTTATTGGTCGGCTATGACTCATCCAATAGGTGAAAGTCAAGTGTAATGGTAAGTTCATATTATTATATCATTATATTTACCTTAAGTTACACTAATTACCTTTAATCGCGATTAATAAAACTTAAAAGTTACTATTCATAAAGAATAATTTTAATCCCATTGAACCACATTTTACTTCCTAATGAAAATAATGTATGTCAGATTATTGAAATTCAAAACATAGAGGTGGTAAAATTTCATTTAAACGAAAAATCAGTTTTTTAACTACCACTTATATGTTTCACTATTCATCAAAAATCAATGTTTTTTTAGAAAAATACCAAAAATTCACTCTAAGCTATAGTTGATATTCCAAATTAATAAATGATGTCCATTTTAGCAAACTGAAAACATAAAAGTTGCATTAATTATTTTTATATTTAATTCCCGCTGTCAAAACAAATTGCGTGTTTTTAAAAAATAATATCTATCAAAAGATTGACATTCGTTTATGTCCAATATCAAAGTGAAATTAATTTTAATGACCACCATTGGATAAAATGGTAAAAATATATTCTAATTATACTTTAAAACCACTAAATAATATAAATTATCACTATAAATTATTTTTATTAAAAAATTTGTTTTTAATTAATGTTTATTATTTTACACTATTCATAAAAAATGGAAGATCTTAGAAAAAAAAATTCATCTTAGGAAAATATCAATATTCCAAATCCAAAAATGAAGTCCAATTTGAATAATATAATTTATAAAATTTCAAAAAGTGGGTATTACTATTCATAATAGCTACTTTGATTGGTCACGGTGTGTTAGAATCTTGAACTTGCATACAATGCAAGCTATTGCATTATTGAAAGAGATGCGTACCGTGAAAGCTTGGGGTGTTACAAAAGATTAAGGTTTTCTCTCTCTTTATAGATCTAAACCATTCTGGGTCGAATCAATTCTCAACGTTGGATGTGGAGAGTCGTATGATTATGAGGATGGTGGTCTTATGACTTTCACGAATTGTTAGGATGATTATAAATGTTGAAGTATTATGTGATCCAACTTTTAGGGTGTGTATTAATTGAAAAATGAAGCCTGTTATTTCTAATTTATTTTTAGGTAATTAATTGGATAATTTGAAAGCATTGTTATAGTTGTGAACCATGATTGTGGGCCATGCCATGGGTGTGTTTCCTTGGATGGTTGTTTGGCCAAGAATTTATATATGTAAAGTCATGAATTACCAATTTATGGTTATTAAAAATTTATTTCTCATTAAATGAATTTCCCACATTAGATAATTATTGTGTTAAGCATTGTAATTGTTTTAATCTCAAAATAACCTTGTTATTTGTTTTTACAATGTGAGTTATCCATGATTTACCTTGTAATAGAATAATTTACATGTGTTGGTTATTATGAAAACTAATCCCATGTGAGTAGATTAAGATAAATCCACATAATAGTTTAATTTATATGTATTGATTTTGAGAAGGAATGTGTGATTAAATTAGATGAAAAAATAGGAAATTTGCAATGAGAGAGCCAGAGTCTTGGTCAAAAGGCAAGTTCATGCTCATGTGACTAATTTCCCCTTATATACCTTTGATGAACCATTGTTCAGTTAAAATACAAGGAATGGGATCAAGACGTTAATTATACAAAGTACGTGAGCATGCCACATATATGGTGGTCAGGCACACTGTGTCTTCTTTAAAATGCTGAGTGAACGTAGGATCCATTCAGGGATACAGGGGTCAGCCTCTATTTGAAAATGATTAAATGATTTTTATGTCATGAGTTGATGGACACTTTTATATGGGAGGTCATTGGTCCTAGATCACAAATTGAGTCTTTATATAATTCATGAAATAATAATAATGAAATGGATGACATATCACACGTCTACCAAGAAAAAGAAAAATCTTGGATTCAGTCTTCCCTTATATCTGTTTATATTTTATTTTGAGACCTCTATTGTTCTTTATTTTTAGTACTTATAGTTTACTTCTTTTATTATTGTACACTACCTGCTATATATATCCAATAAAATATTGGCATATACCTTGTGTGTTATTCTAATGGGATTTAGTCTCACACCCTATTTGGGTCATGCTTTTCGGGTCAAACAGATTATATGATTACAAGTGATGATCCACAAAATCTATCTACTATATGTAATTGATGTGATGAATCGGTGTAGGAGATCACGGGATCGAGATAAAACATGAGATGCTTCCAAGTATCTTTTGTTTCTTTTGTGATTTTGAGACATATATTCTGTATTACTACATTGTACTTCTTTTGGATGATTTATAATAACATATACATGTTGAATCATATTTTTTATAGAACAAATCTTGGTTATTTATCTAATAATTATTCCATTGTTTGTTTCAGTTGTATGTTGTTTACTTCTTCCGCAATTGTATTATTATTTATTCTGCTAAGTTACACTCTGCCATTGAGGGTATGGTTTTCACACTATCTCACCATTGTCTCACGCTGCTAGTTACAAGCCTCTGGATTTGGGTAAATGATCATGAGGAAATGTTGCCAACTCGGTATAGGGAAAAAATTTAGTAGAATCCGGATCTGGGGTGTTACACAGTAGATAAATCCTTAATGATAGTTGTTAAATTAATTTTTTATTTTCTGGTTACAACTAACTCATTTTTTTTATAAATTAATTTCATGTGTAAAAAATTATTATATACTATTAAATAAGATATTATACATATATTATAATATTTTTAAATAATATATATGGTTTCATGACTAGCATGGGAGATAGAATTTGATGATAAAATCATGTAGTGTACGATGGTGGTAAATCGACACATCAGAGACGATGTTTTCATTCTTAATTCAGAAGAGATAGGGGAAAATATTTGACCAAGAATGATTTGATTAACATGATAACATTATATTAAATTTAAAATAATGAAGATTTAATTCCATTTTTATTAGGGGATGTGAAGAAAGGAAAAGAAGATTAATTGAAATTGAAAGAAGATAGAAGAGGGTTTTACCACTTGATTTCTTATTCTTGAGAACCTCCTCATGATATTTTTTTTGTATTTTTGAAGAAAACATGTTCATATAAATGGGGAAGTGGTTTGGGTAGAGAATTAGGAAGAATTTGGATAAGGATCCAGTCTTGAGATGTGCGAGGAGAAGAGGTGGTGAGGGGTGGTATTTGTAGTGGAGGAGGGAGGTGTTTTTCGAATATTTTAATCATTATTTTGGTATTTTTCTCAATACAATAAATCATGTTTATTTTTGGAAAAAATACAGTAAATTGAGCTTGTGAGTTCTTGATAGTGTGATTATATGTGCAATACATCACATGTGACCTTATAATTCAAGCATTTAGCATTTGTTGTAAATTACTGTATTTTACTATTCACCAAAAAATAATGTATTTTAGATAAATATAAAAAAATTAACTCAATACATTAATAGATGTTGGTAATTTAAAAATTAATTCCATTTTATGGAAATGATTTTCTAAATATTATAAATATAATTTTTTATTAAAATTAACATTTTCTTGGAAAATACAATTATTCATATTTAAATTATTTTTGAAACAATTTGAAAAATCAATTATGGTCTCATAAAATTATCTTATAATATTAATACTTAAAAATATAAATATATGATTAAATTTAATGATAATAAATTTTCTTTTATATTATTAAATTAATCAACAAATAATGAAATTAAATATTTAGGACCCATAAAAATACAAACAATTAATTAATTTCCTAAAAAATATTTATTAGCTTATACTGTGAAATAGTTATACCATGTTTTCCCTTATATGATGGATAAATTCTTTTTATAATTTCATTGGTGAGTTTACTATTTAATTAGTTGCTTCAATATTCATAAGGTTCACATAACTGTTACAAAGGAAAAGTTACAATTTCATTAATTTATGTTCCTTAACTTATTTATTTCATAAATTCGTCATTTATAATGTTTTTATTCTGTTATATTATTTTTTTATACCATATCACATTATTATAAGAAGTAAATTTCCATTGATAAAAATTATATTCATTACAAATCTTATTATTTTAATATAGTTCTTAACTCAGGCCAGTTTCTTATAGATATCATAATGAAAATAAAATATATAAAATCCAATTAGATATTCCTAACGTAAGGGCTCTTCCATCATGAATACTAACTACATCAACACAATTCCTCATACCAACCTACATATTGAATAACACTTGTAAATGAATTATAATAAAAAATGAAAACACAATCGCAATTTAAATTCCATCATTTTATTTTAGGATAATGCAACTTATTGATTCATGATTACTACAAATATTTATAAATCAGACCCATTCATTTCATATTAAAAAACAACAACACTAAAATAATATCCAAATATAATTTTATAATTCATTAATCAATAAAACCCATTATACATTTAAATATATTATCCAATACAATTTTATTATTAATATTTAATTCTATTACTATTGGGAAACTATCACAAATCTTCCCTGGCATGATCAAACTATCATTATTATACGAAAAACCTCTACATTTCCATCATTACCGATCAAAACTACATCCTGATCACAATAGCCACAACTAATCACAAGAATTTTTAAGCAAAATGCTATGACCTATGACAATCATATCCCCATGAATGAACCCCACCCATCTATACCAGAAATATAAACAAAATTTTACAAAATTTATTTAATTTTAACAAAAAGTAATTTCCCCACATTTACATCTATACATTTCAATGGAATTCTCACAAAAACCAAAATAATATATTTGATGTTGATTCATGAGACATATATAATAGATTATCTATATCATTCATAGTGATATCAAACAATAACACAATCAAGGGTTCCAAAAAACATATCAATTCCAATGGATACATGAATCCCAGTAGCCGGAATTTTTAGTAATGACCTTTAAAATTTATAATTACTATTATAATAGCCACAAAAGCAGTAGAAATGTGAATCCATACCCTATATCCACTAATTTTAGTTTAACCTATTATTATTCTCAAAAATATGGAGAATATTTTTTCCCCAATGGGAAAATACTCATGATAATTTCATATGTAAATCAAAAAAAATTGAAGGAAAAGGTTCCCCAATGATAAATGAATCATTCTGAAAGAATTGTGAAAATTTAGGATAAGTGGAAGGTGAACTCTTAGAAATAGAAAAGTGAAAAACACGATTAAACTAGATAATATTATCCCACAATATAACCTTATAATAAATAGACCAAAAAATGTTCTTTGTTTTTCAATTTCCTTCCGATTTGATGAACTTTTTGAAAAAAGTGAAGATGATTGATGGAATCCCAACTATATCCACCAAGGATTGATCTCATAAGGATAGGGTTGAAAGGTAATCAAGAGGAGATAAAGGATCTCTTATGAATGCACATGGCCCACCCAATAACCTTGAAAAAATAATTAAACGAATATAGTTTGATGGAGATAAATATATTATTGGCCTACTAGAAACTATAATACCATGACACAACACCCCTAACCATGGTGTGATAGCGCTAAAAATGGATTAGACAATTGTGTAGGGACAGGGAACCTATTATAGCATGGTTGGTAAATTTCATGAATAATAATGATATTGAGGTCCACATAACATATCTTAATGACCATACTGGACACTAATAAACAATCATTAAATCCACCCAATGAACAAATATAATTAAATATGTCCACATTATTTCCATGTTACATGTTTTAACTATTTAAAACAATTGATAAACCACATAATTCACCCCTACGAGACTCCAAGTCACAACACATTTAACACAAAAAACTATGTCTAATATGGTATAGGTTCCTACATTGTATTAGTCCTTTATATGATACAATGACTCCATTTATGGCACAACATAACCATCAATAATTCATCGAAGTTAACACACCATAAAAATTTCAAATTTGGATGATCCCTCAAAATTCCAACTCCAAGACTATACACTATAGCCAAACTCAATAAACTGTAGAATTATCCTCTAGTGTCTAGTAAAACTATACACACCATTGAATCATTCTCTATAATAATTCTCAAATGTACCTAATCCTTGTACACTCCAAATTCCACAAAACATCACCCGTAATCCACCAACTCCCTAATTCACTCTAATCAACTAGTTGCATGGACATGAATGTTACATTAGAAACAACTCAATTTATTCTCATCCAGATGGGTAAAAAATAACCCAAAGCATAGAATGTGTTGGATGTTTTTAAAGTTCCCTAAACCTATTATGTATATTCATAGAGAATCGTAAAAATTTGGGTAGTTATATAGGACTGAAATACTTCATGACTCAAGGATTCTTAATTCCATGGGAAAAAGGTCAAAAAAAATGCAAACATACCTATGATATATCTAGCGGATACATTTATAAAAATACTTATTTACGATGGATATTACCCTATATCAATTCATATCTTGAGTATAGGGATGATTTTATAGAGTCCTCTCATTTCTTAAATTTTTTGGATTATGTAAATAATCATTGTTAACAAAAAATCTATGTTAGTACCACAAAATTTTCATATAAATTTGGATAATGTTTATGATAATTTCAAAAAATACCCTTAAATTATTTTAGAGGATATTTGGAAGAACATATAAATGGATTTTAACAAATAGTTACACATTATATTCTATATAGTTAAAATGTATGTGGCCCCTTCCAATTAGATTATTAGTACATATCCATGACGAGTCTTAAATATATATTAATATGTTTATATATATAATGAAATATATTTAATGACTGATTAGACTATGATTATTTTATTAAGAGTATTCTAATGGAGGTTATGCTCACTAAATTTATTACCATCATATGATGGATTGTACCACATAATGGGTGATATAATTGAAAATAACAAATTGTATGGTAATGATCAGTTTGAAAAAAATCATTTATATTAGTAATAATACTTAATTTTTTATATCATTATAACATTGAGTAGTTCTAATTTCCTTAAAAATTCCGAAAAGTAATGAATTTCATTTATTTTTTAATATTAGAGTTTAATGTGTTCGAATATTAAATAGAATTTTTGAAATTTTTATTCAATTTATGTTGACTTAATGAGGCTATTAGAGACTTATATTAATTAATTAAATGTTATTTTAATATGTTTCTTTGGATTATATCAATATTATTGTTTTAACTATTAATCTCTAGATAGCCACAAAAATATAATTATGTATATTCTTTAAATACATGGTTTATGAATTCACATGAAATTGTGATATTTTATGAGTGTATTGTGTGATTCCCATGATATATAGATACCTTAGTGCAAGAAATCAATCAGTTACTTCTTAGGGATCTTAATAAAATGCCACCTTAATTTTTGGGCATGATCAATCGACATAGGGAAATGTGATTTATTGTTATTCTTTTATCATATACTTTCAAAAAAACATATAATTTTTATATTTATGATTTATTGATGTTTGTCTATAATTTTTTTTATAATGTTAAACATTATATAGAAATTTTTTAATTGTGTGTGTAGGTGTTTTATTGTGTTTTATAGGTTAAAATTACTAAAATCATTGGAATAAGTGACCAATCAGTTCAGAAAAAGTTATCATGTAATGTATTAAATGTTATTTGGAAGTAAAAAAAAATTCTGAAAGACAATGTTATAAAATAATAAATTATATGTAGTTTCTTATATTCAAAATTAATTTGAAAAAATCCATTATTAAAATTTAATGATTATATAATACATTAAGGGAATACTTAAATATATAAATGGGATTATAAACATATATCATAACATTAGAAATGGATAAAAACCATTTATATTATGACATAACATTTTATATATAGTTTTATTGGTTGAAAATACTAGATTATAAGAGATAAATAAAAGGAAATAAATATATTTTAAGGATACCTAGTTATATTTTTGAGTTATGAATCATGATTATTTATTAATATCATTATGAAATTCAAAATAAAAAATTATCATCAAATATAACTTATAATTGAATTATTTCCAAAAAATAGATCAAACCATATGTCCTTTATATCTAACACATGAGGGAAAAAATTTATTTTAAACATAGAATATAAATATGATATAAAATATATATTTAATTATTTATATAGTATATTAAATAATCATATGTTTTGAGTTAAAAAATTTGGTAAACAGAAATTCATATATTTTTTTGCATGAATAAAATGTAGTACTGTTAAAAAAATGATTCTGAAGAACACTTTATTATGTGTTATTGGTAATACAAAATTGAAAAGGTAAACAACATATGTTATAAAGATTATATTAGTTTAAAACTCAATTAAAATATAAAAAATGGTGGTGGAAGAATATATGAATAAAAAATTACAAATTAGATCGCAAATAAATTTATTAGCAAATACATATAATCATTTGGAAATAAATTGTAATAATAATGTGAGGTAATTAATAATAAATTTTTTATAAAATTTTTTAGATCAATATAAAAATAAAAAATACACACAAATCATTTTCCACAAAAAAATTATTCACATAATATATTTTGTAATGATTTTTTTTATTATAACCAAATTACTTAATAGAAGACTATATACATCACTATTCTTACAATAAAATTTTATCATAAATAAAAGACATGGATTTATTTTTTAAATTTATATGGAGAAATTATGAAACAAAAAAATTCATTAATTGAGTAAGTATAACACATATCAAAAGATTTACAAATATTTTTAAACATATAAGAAATAATAATTAAATTATTATATTACAAGAAACCATAATAATCTAGTTATTTGAATGGAATGTGTTTCTAGTTATTAATTTTCCATATTTCTTATGTACTTTCATTCAGTTTATTGATTACCTAGCATTTGTATTAAGTTATATAACTTTCTATATTTACTATTCACATTTGTTCATTATTGTTTCCGCTGTATTTTTTCTTTATTGAGGATTTGTGCTCACCCATTTTATATATACATCCCCAAGAATCCATAAAGTGTACTATGAATGAAATTCAAGAATATATTAGATTGATTAGAGTTATCCATGAAGATGTTTAATTTTTTAATTTAGAAAGAAGAAACAAATATGACTTAATTAGTGTATCCATATGTAATTCAATAAAAATTTATATATCTAATTTACCAAGACTACTAATCTAAAAGGTCCTTTGGGGCTTGATTCCTTGTAATAATTCCAATGTATTTAGTATCAGATACCAACACCATGATATATGGGGCCTCTTCCCTACATGGATGATGGATTAGTAGGTATGAATAAGAGTAACCACATTATAAAATATATTTAATGATATTTAACTCAATAAAATTATCATAAATAATTCATTGAAAATAAGAACGCAATTTTAAATAAGGTCGAAATAGATCAATGTATATATTTTTCAAAAAACAAATTTATATGTAAAAAGTAATTTAATAAATATAAATTAAATTAGTAATAATTTGTGAGTAATTTTAATGAAATAAATAGATCATATATTTATTAGAAAATTATCATTCAGATTATTGTGGTTACTAGATAAGAAATGACTATAAATTTTTTCCAAATAACAAAAAACTAAAATTAAAATGGTATTTATTGTATTTTTTTCATGAATAGGATGAATAATTTCGTTCTAGTTTAAATCATTTATTCGTTTAAATGTAAATAAATTTTAAATAAATTATATCAAAATAATATTATGATAATTTTTTTAAATAAAAATTGATTTTTTTCTCTGAGTAATGATGAATATCTTGTTTTTTAAAAATAAAAATTTTATTTTTTTATTAATGTAATTTCAATGTTTTATTTTGATTTCTAATTTTTAAAAAATTAATATAAGATAATTTTATTTATCATATGATAGTAAATTCCATGGGAACTTCCATTATACCATAATTCCCTAATAAGAATTGTAAAACTAAGAGTGCCATCTTTCAAAAAAAATGTTTTATTGTGTTTTGAAAATAGATATTAAATATTTTAACACCTCTATAAATTAAACCACTTTAAATGGACTCCATATTTAGAATCATAATACACATATTATGTAATATGATCCATTTCATATTTTTTATGTTGAATAATAACAATGAACATGTGTATCACCACATTATATAGTTAAATGGGTAAAAATTTGTTAAACCATTATGATATGTTCTAAAAATCAATAAAACAATTTAAATTAACTAATTTATTGATTTCATATTTTTTATCAAAATCCTTATATTATAAATAATATTGAATTTTTAGTCTATATTCCATTGAAAAAACTCTTTATATGTTGTAAAATAATGGATAAATAAATAAATTACACTCCATTTAATTTAATAACTATAAAACATTTTCCTGGTAAAATAGAAGTTATGAATATTTTTAAATGGGTAAAATGAATATAAATAATTTTTTTATTATCATAAATATTTTTTGGTTTTTATATGACTAAATTGAACAGTTACAAATCATCGACACAACATCTGTGCAAGAAATAGAAAAATAAATTAATATATTTAAAAAATATAAATTTTTTTACGTTATTGGTAAATTTTATTATTCCAAATGAATAATTGATAATAAAGTTAATAATTTATGATGAATGTTTTTTATATTAAAAGTTCATTAGTTTTTTTAGGTCACTAAATTCATTATATAAATTATTATAAATGGCCTAAAAATGATATTAAATTTTAAAAAATTGAAACTAATGTAAATTAGAAATTCATATATTTAATCAAGATTTTTTAATTTTTTTATCCTATCATGAACTATATCAGGAACATTGGTAACCCAATAACGGATCTGGTCTAGAAATGGATCAAAGGGTGTTCTGGATCCCCGTGGTTCGAGAAGTAGCACCTAGAACCGTACCAATAGAAGGTGGGAATTAATTATTCTCAAATAATATAGAAGTAAGATAAAAAATAAGAATGCATACAATAGAAACTCCCTTGAGAGTATTGTAGTAAAATTTTAAAAGTTATAACAACCCAATGTAGTATAAACAAAGTACCATAAAATAGTAAAAAATTCCCATATACCAACTCGGATGCAACTGAAGAAGTCCACGTATCATGATCTAGAACCACCTCAAAGTAATGCTTTTACATTTCATAATTTGGGAAAAAGGTAACATACAAACACCCAAAGGCACATGTAGGGTTTCACGAACCGTCCCCCGGGGCCCGTATTGTGACTACCCCAAACCCGCCTTCCATAGGTCAGGGGATGTCGAATAGCACCAAAGGCGTAACTCCCTAAAAAACTGGGAAGGCATTGCCTTTATAAAATGCAATCACACACAACCAGTGAAAAAGTGGAAGAAAACACTATGTAATGCAGTAACTAGTGTTATGAAAGTAAAAAGGGGCCAGAAATACAAGACCAACGGAAAGGTACAACTACAATTGAAAGAAAGTACAACTGAAAAGACAAACAGCTGGAAGAAGGAAGAATCTCTTGGATCATCCTCTGCGTTCCTAATTGAAGGGTATGTACAGATGTTCTGCCAATCACTCCATGTCTGTCCGTCTCCTCCGGGTACCGACTCTTCATGAGGTCCACCTCCGTGTACCATCCAGTCCTCGTAAACTCTGCCTCAGTCAGTGATGTCCATCATATGCATCAAACACAATAATATGTGGGTGTAGGCCATGCAGGGGTGAGTATAACGATACTCAGTAGGGACCCCAAAACCCTCAAGGTCTCATGAAAATACAACAAGGATAATCCAAAATGAAAGATCTCAGCAGATATCCTTTACTTAGATATATGCCCATACATATACCTAAGTTATCAAGTAACCCATATAAATCATGAGTAAAACACAAAGGCCATTGACTCAAATCAAACCAGTATTTTCCTTATCGAAACCAAAATTGCTGGAGAACTCCTCCTCTTTCGAGTATAGTGGCCATGTCGTGACTCTGAGGTGCTAATCACTAACCTTAGACTGTTGAGGTACTACTCAAGTCGAGTACCGCGGGTTTGCTGCCAAACCGGGCGCTCCTCCGCTGTGGGTCTTCCTCCAAACCGGGCACTACCCCTAATAGTCATCAGAGGTACTCCTCTTGTCGAGTACCTCAGGTCTGCTTCAAAACCAGGTGCTCCGTACGCTGTGGGTCTACCGCCAAACTAGGCACTTAGTCCACTAGGCTAGTCGAATCACTCCGAGTCGAATCGGTCAAGCAGTCGTCATGTCTACAGCTAATAGGTCTCTGTACTATGTATGCTAGTATCCAGGAGGTTCCAATCCACGAGCTACTGGTCGATACTCCAATTTTCATGAAGTCTCACGTGGAAGTATCTCAAAGGACCGCCTTGTCATATCGGTGTCAACGCAATAGGGAGAATGTCAATCAGATTCCTGGTCTGTGAGTTATTATCCTTTTTGTCCCGGGGTCCCGGTTGGTTTCGTGTACGAACCAACCCGACCATTCTACAATATCATCCGAATCCAGCATGGATTATACCAAAAGGACCATCTCGTCAAAATTAAACCAATGTAGTTGAAGGCACATCTTTCGTACATCCGGTCCTTAAATTATAAGTGTTTCTGCTTTGAGAGCTTGGTTGGTTTCGAGTTCGAATCAAACCGGCCATACCCAAAAATCACCAAAACCATGATTCTAATATAAAAAAATGACTGTCTTGATCCAATTATTTTAACACAACTGACGGTGCTTCTATCGGAGGTTATTAGCATAAGTTATGGGTGAATGACCGGAAACGGTCCGAAAATGGGGGCTCTGGGCCTGGTCCGACCTGGCCCAACCCACACGAGGTCGGCCCGAACCGGGTAGACCCGACCCGATTCCGGGGCAGGCACGGTATGGTGCGGCGCAGCCTAGCGGTTGTGGCCCGGACCATGCGGTTGGCGTCCCGGCTCGGGCACAAGCGGCCGGACCCGGGGGCCTGATGCAGCTCGCCCATGTGGCCGAGAGCATTGCGCAGAGTGAGGGGTGTGTGGTCCCCTATTAATTGAAACCGATGGTTCCAGTTGGAACCGAGCCTCCCTGTAGGTTGGAGGAAGCCGTCCTGTTTTGTTCGGTGCTAGCGCCCTGCACGAGCAGGCCCCTGATCTCCCACGCAGCGCCAAACGACTTCTTCCATCTGGGCAGTTGGTGAGCCGGCTGGGTCACCTACTGAAGCGGCCTGCCCAACGCAGGACACAGTCCTCCACATCGCGGCACCTCATGGCACCACAATCCTCCTATGGGGCCGGCTTTAGTCGGCCGGCTGGTCCAGAGAGTGGCCCGTATAGCAGGCCGCGGTCGTCCCGTAGTGCGGCTCCAAGGTGGCGCCACGATTTCTCCTGCTCGACCGTCTTCGGCCGACTGGTTTGCTTTGTCCGAGAGGCCTGCACCACGGGCCGAAGTTTCCTTCATGCGGTCGGTGCGACGGTGCCGGTCCTCCTCCACCGCAGCCCATCATGGTCGCGACCTTCGGTCTCCGCCACCTTAGGGTCTTGTCCTCTTTCTATGGTGCGGTGTAATGGCACCGCACCCTTTCGACTCTGCCTCCATTGTCAAATAAACCAACAAGCAATAGAAGAACGACATGGTGTGCTGGTTTGGCCCGCATCCACCAAATTGGATGATAACATTTGGCCGCTGAAGAACCACATAAATCAACGAAGAACGAGGTAATTTTATTCCAATAAAATTTATCAAAAACCCTACCCTGATTCAATGGTGTTGTTGAAGTCGCGGAAGATGACATCACAAAAGTCGGATGCGGTTCCTTCAAGGATCTAGAAAAAGACATTGTCGTCGCTGACAACGGTGTCTTCTCCCTTAACGTGGAGGAAGAGGATATATAACAGTGTTCCTTGAGGTGTCAACTCTTGTTCTTTCGCCAGTTGAAGAAGGTAGGAGAATACTTGTCATTGTTCTTCGGTGGAATCGTTATCGTTCATCGAAGAGGACATCATTCCTCGTGTTCTACGTTGGAGAAGGTGAATTCTCCCAATCCATTCTCCACATAAATAATAGCCAACCCCAAAAGAAATAATAGGCTCTCTAAAAAAATATAATGATGCCTTGATAATTTAATATTAATTCATGACAACATATATAATTAATTAATTGAGGATCTCAACTCATTAATTAAAAGTGTTGCTATATTAAAAAGGATAGAGGAAGGTGGAAAGTTTAACCTTAATGAGGGGAGGTGTTAGGAATTAAACAAGGGGTTTAAGGGAGTCTGAGGGGAGTTATGGGGAGATGAAAGGATGGGGCTCGTATGGGCCCCACCTCACAAATGTCCACACATGGGATGTTATGTTGGTGTGGGCCCCACCAATAACTTCCCCATGTAGGATTAAACTACCAAAAATAAATAATATTGTTCACAAGAATTTTATTTAGCTTTTTTATTATATGTCTAAAATTAACTTTCAACCCACATAAAACGCAACTATGATAAAAGTCCTCATAAGCGAATATTGGTGCTAGGAGTTCATCAATGTCCTTGGATTTTAATTCCGAGCTCTGGTTCAAAAGATAGAAAAACCTACATGTACGTTTACTGAACGTACCAGAAAAAAATTTCAAAAATTGATTCCGGGCACACCGAGCTTCGGAATCAGGCGCCTTCAGAAACCGCGGACTTGTAAAATTCCCAAGAATTTACGAAAAAAAATTCCTTAAAATTTATGGATCATTACATTTCTCCCATCTCAGGGATTTACATCCCGGTAAAGCTAAAACACAATCTTGGAAAACAAAAGGGGTGTTGATCACACATCTAAGCCTCCCTCTCCCATGTGCTCTCTTGGAGGTTCCCGTGCTGCCAACGAATGTGCACCAGAGGAATCGACAATACTCATAGGAATCACTCTAGTCGATCCTAAATCTCTATTGGACCATTGTGATATTTTCCCCATCATCGATATCTAGCTTCTCGTGGTCGATGATGTGTGGAGGGTCATGCACGTATCTCCTCACCTGAGATATGTGAAAGATGTCACACACCTGGTGCAACTGAGGTGGAAGAGACTAGTGGTAAGCCACCTCACATATCCTGCTGAGGACCTGGAAAGGTCTGATGAACCTCAGAGATAAATTTCCACCTCGACTAAATCTCTGTAGACATCATCGAGGTGAGACTCGTAGGAAGACGGGGTCACCATCCTAGAACTCCAGAGGTCTCCGTCTCTTATCAGCATATGATTTTTTCGTGCTATGTGCAGTATTCATCCACTCTTGGATGATCTTCACCTTCTCTGTCGAATCTCGTACCATCTTTGGTCGGTAGGATGTTGGCCGACTTGGTACGTAGGTCGACATTCACCCTTCTTCGCCCACGATCTGTAAAAGATGCTAAGATTTCTCCTTTGCCGAAAAGAGAAATCTCACCTCATCCACTGGATGAAGCACGTATTTTTCCTAATACTATCAATCGTGACATGAAAAATTCTAATTCATGTCATGGAAGACATCGTATGGCCTCAACAATACTACCAAGAGATCAAACCATTACTCTCACCTCCAAGGGTTGACTCCCACTGTCGGCATCACTGTGTGGTCACTAGGTCTCCTCTAGTAGAAATCTCGAATGTGGGGGACCATTCAACAGTTTTAACCAGAACCTCTTAGTATTAACCACATAAATAGGCCAAAAATAAAACGTAACAAGGACCAGTGTCTTTTATTACTACAGCTCAATGTACAAAAACACAATGCAACCACAACAACAAAATTAACGAATATAGAAGCATCATGATCATAGGACTCTATGCCTAGAACTAGTCCTACACTTATCCACCTGCATCCGGAGCTCGAGGTGAACTGCCTCGGGGTGGGAGTAGTATTGCTTGATGACTCCGACCACTATCCGCTGAAGGACCTCCTCCATTGCCTTGTCCTTTACTCGGCTGATGCTCAAACTCCCACAACTGCCTCTATCTCAGTGGCTCCTCCATCACATGTAGATCAACTGTGTGGGAATTCGGATAGTCACTCTCTCTATGACCCCATTCCCTGCAGGAGTAACATACTCTTCTCTATTCAGGTCTCCTTCGATTTTGGGTGCCCCACACCCCCATTGTCACATGTTGGGGTCATTTTTTAGTAGGTCTAAGCCGCTCGTGCCCCTATGTCATTTTTCTACTACCTACAATAGATAAAACGGCTACTGAGGGAAAGCCATGCGGCAAGAGCAGCAGCTCCTGAGCACACACAGAGTGTCGAGTCGCTGGTATAAACTCTGCCATGAAAAGACCCTCAAAGTTTCCCCAGGTGTGGGTCGCCTCGTCATAAAACTGGAGCATCAGGCTCCACCACCTCTCAGGTGCCCGCTGAAAGAGACTAACACCTAGGTACCCCATCAAGTATGCGGGTGTCCCAACTGTGTGGAAAAATCATGCTACAAACCCCAGCCAGTACCCATCCATCTGTATATCTGTCTTGCCTCAAAACCTCAGAGGCCTCTATCACAGGAACCCATGCAACACATTCATGTGGCACACACCCTCTAAAGCTGGGGATGATTGTAATGGTAGCCTAGCAGGTAATGGTACCAATGTTGCCTCTGCTATAATGGGTCCCTACACTGTGGCCTCACTACTCGGTGGGCTACCATGACGCTCTCCACACGGAACCCATGATGATCGACTAGATGCATAGATCATGAAAAGAAACAGGTGTGACACAGTCAAAAGACTATACATGGTGAGATTACGTGGTTTGAGGTGACTTAAAGAAAACATTTGAAAACACACACACAATTAATATGTTTGTGCATTGAGTCGGAAAACAGAATTCAGGGTCCTTGTGTATGGATACATCGGCCACTACACTAACACTTTACTCCCTGAACTGAAAAACACAATCTATAAGATTAACAATATTGCTTCACAGAAAAGAAAATATCAGAGTCCTACGTTCTATGGTAGAACCCACTCCTTTGATATCAATTTTTCATGACCCATCCCCCGGGACCCGTATCGTAACTACCCCAAGCCCGCCTTCCCTAGGCCAGGGGCTGGCGACTAGTACCAATGGCGTAACTCCCTAAAAACCGGGAGGGAATTGCTTTTATAAAACGTAATCACACAAAACCAGAGTACAAGTAGAAGAAAAAACTAAGTAAAGTAGTAACAAGTGTGATGAAAGTAAAAAGGGGCTGGAAATACATGGCCAACGGAAAGGTACAACTACAACTGAAAATACATTCATCTGGATGATGGAAGCAACTCCTGTATCGTCCTCCGGGTTCCTACCTGAAGGGTAGGTATAGATTTTCTCCTCAGCACTCCACGCTCGTCCGTATCCTCCGGGTATCGACTCTTCATGAGGTCCACCTCCGGTTACCATCCAGTCCTCGTACACTCTGACTCAGTCAGCACTGTCCGCCGTCTGCATTAAACACATTGAGGTGCGGGTGTATCCCGTGCAGGGGTGAGTGTAACGATTCTCAGTAGAGACCCCGAGACCCTCAAGGTCTCACAAAAATACAACAAGGATAAACCACAAAGAATGATCTCAAAAGATAACATTTACATATTTATATGATCATACATATACCTATGTTATCAAATATACCATCTCAATCATGAGGAAAACACAAAGGTCATTGACTTAGCTCAAACCATGATTTTCATTCTTGAAACCACAACTGATGGAGAACTCATCCTCTATCGAGAATAGTGTCCCTGTCGCGACTTAGAGGCGCCACTCAATAACCTTAGACTGCTGAGGTACTCCTCCTATTGAGTATCATGGGTCTGCTACCAAATCTAGTGATCCTCTAATGTGGGTCTACAACAAAACTGGCCACTCACCCATATAGCCGTCAGAATTACTCTTCTTGTCGAGTATCACAGGTCTACTTCCAAACCTGGTGATTCGTATGCCATGGGTATGCCACCAAACTAGGAAATCAGTCCATTGGTCTAATCGAATCACTCCGAGTCAAATCGGTCAAACAGTCATCAGGTCTACAGCTACTAAGTCTCTGCACTTCGTATGCTCGTCTCTGGGAGGATCCGATCCATGAGCTACTTTTCGATACTCCAAGTGTCTTGAAGTCTCACTTAGAAGTATCTCAATGTACTGCCTCGTCATAGGGGTCTCAAGGGAACAAACTAGGCGTCAATCGGCCGAACGATCTGTGAGTTATTTGCATTTTTGTCTCGGAGGCCCGGTTGGTTTTGTGTACGAACCAACCCAACCATACACCAATCTCATCCAAATCCCGGATTGAGTATACCAAAAGGACAGTATCATCAAAATTTAACCAACGTAGTTGATGACACATCATTGAGACATCGGGTCCTTATGTTATAAGCATTTCTGCTCAGAGGGCCCGGTTGGTTTTGAGTTAGAACCAATCCGGTTGTACCCAAACATCACAAAAACCTTCAGTGTAAGAAATGGAAATGACCATCTCGATCCAATGATTTCTCTAAATCTTACGATGAGTCGATCAGAGGTCTGTGGCTCATGTTATGGGGGAATGACCATAAATGGTTCGAAAGGGGTGGGGGGTCTGGGCCCGGTCCGACCCGGCCCAACCCACCTTGGGTCGGCCCGAACCGGGGTGACCCAAACTGGGTCCTGGTCTGGCCCGATTATATATGGCTCGGCCCGGCATTTGTGGCCCGACCCACGCCTAGGCGGCCCCGCCTGTGGGGCTGGCGTCCCAGCCCACGCGCAGGCGGCCCGACCTAGCGTACGTGGACCGACCCACGTGCTAGCGGCCCAGACCGACCCGGCGCTGGCGGCCCAGCCTTGGGGCCTGAAGCGGCTCAGCCATGTGGTCGAGCGCATTCTGTGGAGAGAGGGGGCGTGCCCCCACATTAATTGAAACCAGCGGTGCCAACTGCCGCCACCCCTCCCTGCCGGATGACCAAAGCCGGTCGAAGCCGGCCGGTTCTGTCCTGCGCGAGTGGCCCACACAGGCGAGCCACTGATCTCCCACACGGCGCCAAGCGGCGTCGTGGCTTCTTCTATCCGCCCGGCTTGAGACCCGGCCAGATTTCCCGCTGAAGAAGCCCGCCTAGTGTGGGCCGTGGTCCTCCGCAGCGCGGCGCCTCAAGGCGCCGCGATCCTTTTGTCCAGCCAGCTTTAGCCGGCCTGGTCATCCAGCCGGAAGCCCGCATAGTGGGCCGCGGTCTTCCCACAGCACAGAGCCTAGGTGGCCTCGTGATTTCTTCTGCCTTGGTAGCTTCGGTCGGCCGGTTTGATACATCCGAGCGGCCTTCACCGTGGGACGCGGTTTCCATCATGCAGTTGGCGTGACGGTGTTGGTCCTCTCGGCCTTGGCCTGGCATGGCCGCGGCCTTCGGTCACCGCCGCTATACAGTCGTTGTCTCATTCTCCAGTGGGGTGCGACGACACCGCACCCTTCCGACTCCACCTCCGTATGCAAATAAACGAACAAAAAACCGAGGAACACTATGCCGTTTTGGTTCGGCCCGCGTCCTCCGAATTGGATGCCAACATTTGGCCGATGACGAACCATGGAAATCAATGAAGAAGGAGTAAATTTTATTCCACTAAAATTAATTAAAAACTCCTACCTCGATTCAAGGGTGTTGTCAATGTCGCGGAATATGGCATCGCAGATGTTGGACGTTGACAAAGAGGAAAGATGATGGTGTTCCTTGAGGCTTCGCCCCACGTTCTTTCCCTAGTTGAAGAAGGTAGGAGAAGTCGTGTCTTCGTTCTTCATTGGAATCAGCGTCCTTCTTCGAAGAGGACGTCGTTCCTCGTGTTCTTTGTTGGAGAAGTTGAATTCTCCCAAGCCTCTCTCCATAAAAATAATAGCCAAACCCAAAAGAAAAAATAGGCTCTCTAAAAAATATAATGATGCCATGAAAATTCAAAATGAATTCATGAAACCACAAATAATTAATTAATTGAGGAGCTTAACTCATTAATTATAAGTGTTGGCCAATTAAAAAATAGTGAGGAAGGTGGAAGGTTTAACCTTAATGAGGTGAGGTGTTACGAATTAAACAAGGGGTTTAAGAGAGTTTGAGGGGAGTTATGGGGAGATGAAAGTTTGGGGCTCGTGTGGGCCCCACCACACAAATATCCACACATGGGAAGTCATTTGGGTGTGGGCCCCACCAATAACTTCCCCATGTAGGATTAAACTTCTAATGATAAATATAATTATTCACAACAATTTTATTGAACTTTTGTATTAAACCTCAAAAATTAACTTTCAACCCGCATAAAACACAACTGTGGTAAAGGTCCCCTTAAGGGAATACAGGCACTACGAGTTCATCGGTGTCCCCAAATTTCAATTCCGAGCACTAGTTGAAAAGATAGAAAAAAACGCATGTACGTTTACTGAACGTTACCAAACAAAACATTAGAAATTGATTTCGGGCACACCAGGCCTCGGAATCATGCGCCATCAGAAATTGTGGACTCGTAAAATTCCATAGAATTTAAGAAAAAAATTTCATTGAAATTTCCGGGTCTTTAAATAGGGTTAGAGAAAAATACCAATATGATTTTACCCCAATATTACAAAAAATATACTTGTATCATGCAAACTAATAAATTGATTTCAATTTTCAAATAATTATGTTTATATTTTCAAAAAATATTTAAAAAAACTTATGCTTTAATTTTGAATGGATGTAAAATCATTATAAATTCATTCATCACATATCAACTGATAGATATACATTTAAAATGATGTAATTAAATTTTAAAAAATATTTATTTACCTAAATTTTACTTTTTGAAAATGTATTAAATAGACACTATTATATAAAAAAGTTTACATAATTTAGAATTCATGTAATACATTTGACAATAATGAAATATAATCAATTGAAATACAACAATCAAACAACATGGTCATATGCCTAATAAGTTATGATTGTTCTAGGATATATGTAATCATAATTCTGAGACATCAATTATGTGCATACGTCTGTTTTAACCAAGTCCAAATAGTTCACAACACCATCGCCTAAGGACAAGACATGTAGATATGATGTTTTATAATGTTGTAAATCATAACTTTTCTTCCAAATAACTCAATAACAACCAAAGTCCATAATTTTATCTAATAATAATAAATTAAGGTAAATTTATTTTAAGCCTAATTAAAATAAAATAAAATCTCATTCCCCATTTCAAATATGAAAATTATCTCTTTAAAACCCTTAAGATGGTTTTAATAAAACGATATTCATTTTCACCATGATAAACTCGTATGGTTTATATCAAAAACATATTAATCCATTTTTACAAATTTGGATTTGAATCCAAGTCACCATTCAAATTCACAATCTAATTTCATTGATACATTCAATAATTTTATTTTCAATAATTCCATCAATTTCATCACAAACCCTTAATTTTAGAGAATTGAGGGTTTTCAAAACATTCAATGAAATAATTTTTCAATAAATAAATAAAACAATATAATTGAAATGATTTCAATAAAAATATTATTTAAATTAAAAAAATGTAAATTTCTACATTCATCCACAATCACACCACAATTTAATGGAATTGGGGGTTTTCCATCTTCATCCCAAAACAAATTTTTTAAACCTAAATTGAATGGAAATGTTTTTTTCAAAAAAATAAATTTGAAATAAATTTTATCAAAATAAAAAATTAAATTAAATTCATAAAATTTGTATTTTTTCAAAAAAATCAATGTTAATATGATTATAGAATCGTGATGAAACCACCTACCGTAGGATCAATAGTTCTCGAATTACAATGTTGTAAATGGAAAAATTTAAAATAGAGAGATGATAGTAAATAATATTGAATTAAACCAAGGTTTACATCTAGAAAAGTGGGTATTGGGACCCAAAAACTATATGAGGATCCATGGAACCCAACATAGAAGAATAAAGAATGTGGTAGAATGAAATAAGAAAACTGCCCATGTGAATATAGAAGGGCATTCCTCATGCTTAAAATCGCTTATGAGAGGGATCTGAGGGGACACAAATAGATCATGAGAGCTCCAATTAAGTGATAAATTTATCATAGTTTTTAATAGTATATCAAGGGACTAATAGTTGGGTTATTTAAATTTTAATAAAAATTTAGATCACATAAAATATAGTCTCGAAAGTTCTTAAGAAAAGAACCATGGTTTTGAGAAACTGTGTGAAAGATGTGAACCTATTATAAATGAACTGAAATGTTTTTCCAAAGAGGTCTCATAGCTTGAATAACATTGAAGCAACATTCAGAAATATCACCGCATTAGGTTTCACAATTCTCTCTGAGGGGGCACATGATTTGGGAAAACCGTTCGCCAACTATACACTAGACCTATAATTTCAAAACACATCAAACTTCTACAAAAAAACTACCCAATATAAAACCCAACAAAATATTAGAAAAATGTGGGGTTTAGGAAAACCTAAAAAATGTAACATTATGTTTCATACTCTCCATCATAACAAAATTTGTCCCTAGAAATCCTATGAAGGTGATTCCATTCCAATAAGATGAGGCCACTCCCCTCTCATTAGTGTCTTCCTCTCCGATATCTCATTTTTATTGGATCCATGATACCATAGAACACAAACCAAAGGTATCGTCCATTTATGAAGTACCTTGGTTTCAGAATCAACTATCCAAAATGGTCATTAATTCATCGATAAATTTGATACAACTTCAAGATCCCTCCAGCTTATAACATGAGATTGATCAGATAAATAGTTCAATATTTTAGATAAATATATCAAATTATATATAATTTCATCAGTTGTGGATGTTCTAAATGGTAAGAAGCATTCCCCACATCTTCAACAAACATAAAAGTGCCAAAAATTAAAGATTAATATCCCCTACCTCCCATACTGTCAATGACCTAAAAAGGTTGAAGCATTCTAGAACATCTACTCACAAAATGATAATTACAATGATCTATGGTGATGGTCATAATAATATTTATATCTACAATATATAATTACAATTCTATAAATAATTAACTAGATATTTTCTCCTATCTCTTGAACGAAATGTGGTCCAAAAAGATTGTTACCCCAATATCTAACCAACAGAACAAATATTTTCAAGGATAACCATATAAGGCCTAAAAAATCCATTATAATCATAGACAAGATTCTATTGTTATATGAAAACTCAACCGACCCCAATGGTTCTTCCCAATCCATGAAAAATTATAGAACACAAGCGAGAATCATTTGATCAAAAATATGTATAGATTCATCCTTTGTCCATCTGAATGAAAATGGTATGTCATACTCAAATGGATTGAGATACCAGTGCCTATTGAAGGACTCACTATAAAAGAAAAGTGAAATGAAGATCCCCATCTGAGAATAAAACAAATGGAACTCCATGAAAATGAACAATTTAATTCACATAGATATTTCCCAACTCATTATCATTGGTTGTATCCCGAATTATTATAAAGTAAACTGTTTAGTTTGGTGATTGATAAAACCATATATAACGTTATTCTTTCTCTAAATACCCGAAAACCCAAAAAAGTAAATTTAGATCTCATCCCACTTCCAATTAGAGATTGGAAGTGGGAGATACAAGACAAAAGGTTTCTAGGGCCCTACCTTCACTTATTGGAATATATAAAAATGACATACAAACTTGTTAATACCCCGTCTCATATAGAGCCACTATAACTACCATCACATTTCATAGAACAAATTCATGGTTCAATAGAGCTCATACATCTAGAAGGTATGTTAGTCTCCCCAACCATATTTTCATATAGCTAATAGCACAACAAATCATTTCTGAAAGTATATAATTCTCTCTTGGGTGTAAATCCACTACAAAACAATCTCCCCATCATAAAGAGAGTTTCTAAATCTATATATCTCATCATGAAGATTCTATTCCAAATAATTTAACTATAGTGGAGTGGATTTCAACTGAACATAAGGCATGGAAATCTAAGACCCTTTTTTTGGACTCCTATAAGAAACTATGAAAATAGAGGCATCAAGATCCTCTCTTCCAATGATTCTTTTACTTTCTGGGTCAGATTTTTGTAGATTAAATAATTATCAAGGTCATATAATTCTCTTGGGTAGAGGTTATGTCGAAATAAAAAATATTATAGGTATTCCAGCCAATTCCTTTATAAGAGACTAAATCATTTTGAGTGATGATATAACATAGGATATTGTGGTCATATTACTTGGAAAACCATTCTCTATATAGGTAATTTTACGAACTCTTAAGTGTGTGAATCAAACCTGCATGTTCAATGTCATGGGTCAGATAATTATTTTCATGTGTCCAAAAATGATAGGATCCACAGGTAATGACCCTATAACCATTCATAAGAACACATCCATAACATGAAATCGATGCATTAAAAAATACCACATAGCCCAACCCGACATATGGAAGAGTGAACACAAGTTTAGTATCCATAAGGAATTGAAGCACTACAAAAGAAAATTGATATTTAACAATCCAAAGAAAAATTACTTCCTTTAAATATAGTTCCATTATTTATGAATCCATCAATGAAATTTCCATAATGAAATATTAGTAATAACCAGCTGGATACAAGAAGCTCCAAATCTTGAAATAACTTTGTAGTTGTTATGAAGACATAACATCATTTACCTCATCTGGATCAACTTAAAAACTATCATAAAACACCGTGTTACCCAAGATTTTACTAGTTAAATCTAGAAGTCACATTTTGAAATATATACATAATGTTTTTCATTTGATAGAAAAAAAAAATCTCAGACGGTGAAAATGATCCTCCTTGGGCATAGAGGAAACTAATATGTCATCCAAAAAGACCACCACTAACATATCAATATATTCATTGGAAATAATGTTCATTAACTCCATGAAAAAATAGAATTGGTTTGACCAAATTTAATTACAAGGTACTCATAATTGTCATACATGCTCTAAATGTCCGTTTTTTGAATTCCAGATTATTTTATCCCCAACCGATTATCAATAAATTTAAGATAAATATTCAAGAACTACTTTTACCCTTTAAATAGATCAACAGATACTCAATCCATTTAAATTGATTCTTTTTATATACCATGACTCGATTAATATTTCATTAATCAACACAATGTTGTAGTGAACTAGTTTCATTCGTATCAAAGAGAACATGCCCCGCCTACAGTGACAGAAACGATCATATAAATCATTTCTCAATAAGATCATCCATATATGAGATTAGCTCATTTTGTTCAGTTGTTGTCATGTGGTTTGATTGAATAATATCTGGTTGATTACTATATATTATGTCAATGGAGAACTCAACCTCCCTTACTGGTGGAAAAGTAGTGAAGTCAAAAGGAAACACATTTGGAAACTCCACGAAAAACGGAGGTAGATCAACACTTACTAATACCCATTACATATCATGATAATACACTAATATTACTATCCACTACTACAGATAATAACTTTAGGCACTACTGGACCAAGGGTTCAGTTCTCCATGAATGGCATAAGGCACACCACTGGGTGTAGTAAAGCAGACCCATCAAAGATAACACTCAATTCAAGATTTATTTTTCTTGAGATAATCTTTCCCAAATATGAAATTAAGAGGTTTATTTTTAAGATCCATTAAACTCCAATAAAGCTTGACTTTTAATAGATAATAGATACAAGCTGGACTATAATGATCCATCTATCTCTTCGTTCCATTATGTGTAGTAATATTCACAACATAAGATAAAATATCAATAGGAAGATTTAATAGAATATTAATTAGGGTTTAAATATATGAATTAGATGCACCAGTATAAAATAGGTATATAAATAATGAAACAACTATAGTAATGGTACCTTTCATGGTTTCTAGACCCATATTCAATTCCTTTAGTGACAATTCCACAACCTAAAGCAGCCTCATTCCATATTCCTATGGATAGAACACTTTTATATGTGATGAATATTATTTCACTATACTTTTTTGATGATATGATAATTTCATTCCACTACATGGTTAAAAATAGAAATGCAACAATCTTGGTATGTTTCCCAAGAAACTATAGGATCCATAGATATTTAGTGCCTTAGTGAGAACACTGTTTGAATTCCATGGAAGGCTATGCCGGTAACAAACCAAAGAACCTCTACCTAGTACTTTTGGAGGTCTAGAATGAACCTGCTATACAGAACATCCATGGGAATCGTCACACTTATATTTTTCATTGATAGGACTCATGAAACTACTGTGAGAGAAAGAAACTCTTGAGAAACCTGAATTTCTATCCATGTCTATTTCATCCATTAATGCTCTATCAAGAACATTAACATAAGAAGGGAAATTCAACAAGAAAAAATGGGATTGAATATCTTAAATAAGTCTTAACAAAAACCATCAATCCATAAAAGTATCATTAGACACTCTATCAGGTGGAAAATTCATGTGTTTGGAACAACGCTTTATATACTCTATCAAGTTCCTTTCAACCTACTCATCTTTGAAAAAATTATTAGACTAAGACAAGAACACCAAATCTAGAAAAAAAATGTTTAATAAAAAAACCTTGATTTATTTAAACTCTCATCCCTAATGTTTATATCCATCACCATCATGTCCCACCATCCCCTGCTTGGTCCTCCCAGTATAAAGGGGGAACACATCACCTTGATTTCATTGGGTGTGTCAAAGAACCCAAAAGAACTCCATTTTTCTCAACCATTTCTCCATATCGTGAACATTAATTGAGCCATTTAAGAATTATAGATTTTGGAAAAGGGACTCTTTAGAAAAAATCATGACATTGGCCCACAAGAACTGGAGGTGGTTTCTGTCCGAGATCATGGATAGAGTGCATAATCAGCTCTACCAGATTCTGATCTACAATAGGATTCACTCGCTAAGGTTGTTTAGTAGCTTTGTCCTTGGTCCGATTCACACATCTTTTGAGATGTCTGATGCTATGAAATATTAACAGATGCGAATAAAAATATATCATATAATAGAAAAATATAGAAACAATTTAAATTATTCTCAATTAAAAGAACAACAATATTTTCTATTCAATCCAATCCAAATAAAAATTATGTAAAAGACCTGAACTAATACATAATATTTATTTCTCAATCCATCACTAGTAACATTTAGTTCAATGCAATTAAATATTTCCATGCACTTAATTATAACTATGTCTTATTTCCTTACAAGATTTTACATTGCTTACAGACTTCAAGATAATAAGTTATACATGAATCTTTTGATACCAATTTTTTCATGAACCAACTGAGGTACCATGGCAACCAAAAAACCGAGATGGTCATAACATGGACCAAATGGTACTAATGATTCCCATGGGTCAGAAATTTTCACCTAGAATCAAACACAAAACATATGGGAATGAATTTTACAAAAAAAGTAGAGAATAATGATAAAAAAATAGTATGCATACAAAATAAACTCCCCTAGGAGTAATGTAACATAATTAAAATATGTATAAAACCCAAATTACTACAAGAATGTATCATAAAACAAAAAACACTAACAATGTACCATCTTTGATGCAACTCACAATGCCCAAAAATCTATAGCTAGAACCAAATCCAAGTGAACCTTTTCCCTTTGTCAATAATAGAGGAAGAAAATCTTCAAAAACTTGGAGGTACAAGTAGGGTGTGGCATAATTAATAATATTATTTCACTCATAGATTATATAACAATATTGTAATACCAAATAAACCATGAAAGTAAATTCATTTTTCATGTAAATAGGTTTATTATTTCGATAGAATAATTAGAAAAATAATGCATTACTTTTCAAAGGATAGAAATAAACTATAAATTCATTCATCACATTTACTATGATGGAAATAAATTTTAAACCAATGTGTAACCTTTAGAAAAAGTGGTGATTAAAATAAATGTTAGTTTTCAAAAAATTCTTAAATAAACAATTTTATAAAAAAATAGTTTACATAAATCTTAAATCATGTAAAATAGTTTACAATAACTAAATATGTAAATTTTAAATAAAATATGCTAGAAATATGGTAATATTACTAATAATTAATGATACTTATAGGATATAGAAACTCGAGACTATGAATCGGAATATATATACTTATGTCCTTTTGAACCAATGACCAAGAGGACTCATCCCCATCACCTAAGGGATTTTATGTTATTATATAATGTTTTAAAATGTTGTAAATCATAATGTGTTATCGAAATTACTCACAAACTACCTATTGATACAATTTTATATAATAAGAAAAAAATTATGAGAAATTTATTAAAAAAAGGCTTAATATCAAAATAAATCTCATTCTTCACCTCAAATATTCAAATTTTTCTTTAAAACCCAGAACAGGTTTCAATAAAAAACATGCCTTTCACCAAAATAATACCCTAAGTTTCTATCAAAATCATTTCAATCCATTTTCACCAATAGGGATTTGAAACCATCTATCCATTAAATTTCACAATCAAATTACATAATAAAATTCAATAATTTAATATTAAATAAATTCCATCAATTTCATTATAATCCCCAAATTCAATGGAAATAGGGTTTTCAAAATTTTACATAAAACAATATTTCAACAATGAAATTGAAAATTCTAATTAAAACACATTCCACACAATCTAGAATTTAAATTAATCAATTTAAATTTCCAAAAATATCTATTAACACACCATAATTAAATGGAATTAGTGGTTTTCCAATTTTATGTCATAACCCCTTTTTAAAACCCCAATTCAAAGGAATTGGTTTTTTTAAAAAAATATCAAAATTAATGAAAATAAATATATTTCATTTAATTAAAACAAATAAAAACAATTAAATCAACTTACTGTTAATGTAGTTTGGTAATCGTTACAGAACCACCAACATCCAATTCAATGGATCTCGAATCACAATGTCGTAAATGGAAAACTACAACAAAGAGAGATGAATACAAAGACATATGAATGAATCCTAGTTTTAGATCCAAAATAGTTATTATTAGATTCCAAAAACAAAAGGGGGTTACGTGGAACCCCTGATAGAGCAAGAGATGCCATGGTACAATAAGAATGAAAGAATGATACTAACTGCGATAAGATTTAACTATGTTCCTCAAGTATCAGATGGCTTTTGGGAGGGATTTGAGGGGAGAAAATATATAATGGGAGATCCAAGTATGTATGAAAGTAATATTATGTCATACTAGAATATGGATGGCCTATATGATTGGTTCATGAAAAATTAATAAAAATTTTGGTCACATAAAATCCCACCCACTTGGTTTCTTGGGGAAGGGAGCATGATTTAGGCATACCATGTGCATTTTGTGAGCTAGTTATAAATGAGACACATTGTTTCTTCTAATATGGTGAATGAATTGACTAACGATGCACAAACCATGTGAAATCACACTACCTTGGGAATCTATGTTTTCATTGAGGGGGCACAGGGTTTAGGAAAACTGTCTTCCAACTGTGAATTAGCCAAAAAATTTCAAATATCTTTAAAATTCAACCCGAAACTACCCCAAATGAAAACCAAAAAAAATAATGGTAAAAATTGGAGTGTATAAATACAGAAAAAATTAACAATATGATAAAAATCCTGTAATTCATGGTTCATTTATATACAACTATGAATTTCTAAATTTACACTCATGATAAAAATGATGGATAAATTTTGAAAATGAAATTGATTGTGGACAATAATATGGGGCTGACATCATCCTTGATAGAAAAAATTTTCATTTTTATCTAAAAAATACCAAAACTCCAATCTTATCAAAAAATTTCACATATCTAATTCCTTAGAGTGACCATAAATTTATAATTCCTAGTCTTTAAGATCAATAAAAAAGATGATTGAAAATGAAAAGAATGATGGAATGAGTGTTTATATGTTTATTTTCTCCATCCACATCATAAAAATCATATATAAGAATTCATATATAATAAAAACTATATCATAAATTTAATGAAATTTTACTGTGATCTTGAAACAACCCATTTTATCATAATTTCCATAATTTGAAAAATGAAAAAATACTATTATGTATAACTATGGACTTCCAGGATTCATGATTCATTCTTGAATCACCCTTTTAGATGGGACCCAATCCTTATGAAAAGTAAATTTTTATCCTTCATACATTATTCATTATCGTTATCTATGATGACATCATTATTCCCCACAATTTTTTATATCTCAATGATCTTGTATTTTCATATTTTCATATTTTTCTTCTTCATGTTTTAACAAGATTCTTCTCTGTTTCGTATAGTTGTTTGGTTTTTCATGTCATATTTCGTTGAAATATTCATTGTCAATTTGTATATTATATATTCTCACACTACATTTCCTTTCAACTAATGCTCTATGCTAATCTTTAATATTGATTATCACAGAGGCACTCTACTGGTTTTTGATTTTTATGGTGTGAGGTTTGATGGAATCCTCATTGGCCCCTTTACCCACCAATATTTATACCTATAATATTGTTCATTTCTATATATCATATCAGTATGATGGTGGTTGAGGTTGTATTGGGATAATGTTTGTGGTTGTGAGTCAGTTTCAGGGTATCATCTAGACTACTGTTATCGATCAAATTTGTTTTTTGAATAATTTGATTGTTCAATGATGGTGTAATGACTTACAATTATATCAATGAAATTCACATTCTAATAATTACATAATATACACTAAATCACATAAATTCACTTAGATAACACAATACTATCTTTATATATGAATAATAAAGGAAATAAGATGTATTTCTAGAAGTTAAAGGAACCTATACTGATAAAATAGTACAATAACATTAGAATTATAATATAAATTTTCTAAATAGTAGACCATCCAAAATAATAGTAACCTCAACCATGAAATTATAAATAAAATTTATGCATCATGTAAATGAAATTATTATATAATTATACCAAAATATAATAAAATGAATATTTTAAAAATTATTAATAGAATGTCATATTTTTTGGCCGTCAAAAATATTTAATTACAATTTTATAATCAATAAAATTATCAAAATAAAAAATTATTTTCATAAAATTTATTCAGAAATTTACATTTTTTATTATGATTTTAATATAATTTAATGTGTCCTATTAAAAATTTAAACTGTTATAGTATTTGTCATATTTTTAGTATCTGTATTTTTCATGTAATTGAGAATATTAAATAAAAATTAAATTTCCCATATATAGATAATTATTTTCATAAAATAGTCTTCATTTTTTAATTCCACATATCAAAAAATATGTAGGGTAATTTTTTGGGATTTTTCTAAAATACTTAAATTTTTAGTTAATTGTAATATACGATAATCTAAAATAAATGCTAAATTCATGAATTATTGAGTCATAGGTGTTTTAGGGATGATGTATGACCATAAAATATATATTATTAATATAAAATATTTCATGATTATTCTAAAAATATTCATATTACTGAGCCATGATAATAAAAAAATGAATAAAATATTAAGAAAACCCCTCTCCTCCACTATAAATACCACCCCTCCCCACCCATTCTTTTCACACCTTCTAAGATTCAATAATTATCTAATTTCTCCCATATAATCTTCCCAAAAACCTTCCCCATTTCTAGGAACATTTCTTCTAAAAAAATACCAAAACCAATCGCATTAAATAGTTTTTTAAGGAGGAGAATTTAGGAGGTAAAACCCACTTTCTTTTCTTTTATTTTCTTTTCAATTTCCTTTATTTTCTATTCAATTTCATTTATTTTCATGTCCTTCCATCTCCTACCCAGTCCAAATTGACATGTTAACTCCAATATCACATATATAATGGAACTATATTAGGTCAATGGAATATCCATGATCAAACTCATTTATCTCTATCTCCCTTAATATATAAATGAAAACATAGCCCGTTATACGTCAATTTTCTGTCATCATGAACGATGCATTTTAATTTTAAAATAATGCAATTAAGGCTTGTCATAAAACAATATTTATGGATAAAATAGATTGTAATGTATGTATTAAAATGTATGTAATATTATATAACCATAAAATAAGTGTGGTGTTAAATAAAAAAACAAAACAAATTTTGGATGATCGAAAAATTAACAATATAATCTAAACGGTTATCACAATCATCTAATATAATGATTCATCATCCCGCTAAATAAAAAATGGATTTTTTAACAATTTAATATTCTTTATTTAAATATATAACATATAAATTAAACTCTGGGTATCTATTTCCTTTTTACATGAACATCCATACTCATATTCGAGTAAATTGATCATGATAACCATGAAAACGAACGCTTTCAATTAATAAATATTTATATGTTAACTCATAAAAGGACTTAAATTATATTAATAAAATGAAAAATCAAATTCATTTAGAATTGTTTTATAAAACTAGCTAAGTTATTTAATTTTATTATCTAGGATATTATGGTCATGCGTAGAACACAATCAGACATAAGGTAATGGTTTATTCTTGAACATCCATTTTCATTATCATTAGGCTATACCCTTATTAAAAGAATGTAATAATTATTTATTTATATATAATTGTTATAAAATCTATGTATACATTTCAATATCATGTATCAAGATCAGTTCATCTTTATTTTATGGCGTAATATATGTTTTAAAAGACTCTCATCTAAATTATTCCTAATACGCAAGAAAGATTAAAGGGAACCTCTCGATTTCATATCCATTTTCAAGTACCAAACAAAATCTATTTTAATAAACCATTTTTAAAACTAATAATTATTTCTTGCAAAAATTTATTTTTTAATTACTATTTTTATACAAACAATTATGACAAATAAAAATTATTTTTTAAAAATAACTCATTTTTTCATTGTAAAAGGTGAATTTCTCTGAACAATTACTTGATAATTTTATAAGAGAGTTTTCATATATTTCATAACATTTGATGAATTTTAATCTTGATATAATATTATTATTATCTACCATATTTTATAAGATTGGTTATGATCAATTTGACATAGTATTTTTTATCTATACACTATTAACTATACTACTCAGAATGGTTATTTATTATGGTTGCTGAGTGGGTAATATTATTTGCATTTAATATGTAGATGTTGATTATGCTTAACTCCATTCATATGTGGAATTAATTGGACTTAGTATGTGATTGGTGGGGACCTCTATGTCCCCTCTATACATCGGGAGGTCCCATGTGTCAAAATAGAAATAGATTTTGGCAGAGGCATTAACCATTTATTTTCAGATGTCTTGGATGAGGCCTCGAATATATGTTTATAATATTAGACAAATTCCTATCATAATTATGATTAATAATTTATTATATATTTTATTATTTAACTATTCAAATTTCCATGGTTAATATTCATTCTCATGTGAATTTTTTTTATGGAATTATTTCTTTATAATTTATTCATTCAATATTATGTTCATGTATATATTCTAATGTCATTTGTGATTATTATTTCACTATGACTTATTATTTATATTATCTTATTATTTTTTACATAACCTAACTAACCATTTTATCCCACCCATTTATAATGTTTTATTTTTCCTCAGGATGCGAATATGTATATTATGATTGACTTAAAGGGATAAAATAAGAGTTTATAGGTGTTTCTAATGGAATTATTTTCTTGTATTTATATTGAAGTCATAATTTATTGTTCATATATGTATTATACATTCCAAAAAATGAAATTTTATCAATAAATTTGGATTCAAATATTGTATATATAAAACATTTATTAATATAAGGAACTAGATCTGGGCTACCTGGGTTTTGGTATTTATAGTTGGAATCAGAGGAGGTGTGGTAGAAAATAGTGAAAATGGATTTAGAAAACATTTATTATGGAAAAACACTTATGATATACATTGAGGGTAACAATAGATGAAAGTATTATAAATTTTCAATGGAAGGGATTATAAAGGTCATCCTTGAAATATATCTTTTTCTGGACACCACAGGTGGATGTGATTATGTAATAGATATACCAAGGGGTAATAAGTCCATGGAGGTGTCCTAGGCCTAGCCCAGGTAACCTGGTGAGCCACAATAGGCCTTACAATGCATGTGGTTTTACACTCTCACTAGATATACTTCAGATAGTTCAAATTTTCATTACAAACCATTATTAAGGATTCAATATTATATATGTCCCCAAAGAAACCATATATATTTTTATGATACTTACTATGAATAAATTCCAATTTATGTTAAATTTTTTTTTTGAAATTATGAATTGTGATTCATAACCTAATTTAAAATATACCATTATTTCTAAACTGAACATAGTAGAAGGAATGGAAACTGTATAAACCTGTATATCCTATGCAGGGATTGAAGTCTATTTCAGGATAATGATATTGGTACTAGAACTTTGAATGGTATTGAGGAACTTATAACTGTACTGGGACAGGTTTTTATTTTGAGAATTCGTGTTCTGGTCAGAGACCAAAACACTAAAATTTTATTAAAATGAAAAAGGATTATGTATTTCTGAAATAAGGCATTTTGCTAACATCCCTCACATTAAGCGGGATTAACTCTGGAGGGAGAACATAATTCCAATGCATCTCGTGAGTAACACCTATGTTGGTAAGACCATCAGAAATCTTCTAATCTTCATGATAGGTATGAGTTGTGATGGCATTGATCTCTTTTGAAAATTCTAGGCAATCAATCCGAAATGAAGTGAGTGTCCAAGAAAAGTGAATGGAGCCATTCCAAATGCTCAGAATAATAGTATTAGAGTCACTCTCTATCCAGATATTTCTACAATTATGAAGCCTGGAAAATGATGTATCATGAATAACGCTCATCATCTCACCTTCTAGGGATGAAGTAGTACCACAAGAGCCATAGAAGCATCCACGAGTCTGATCGAGGTGATTTCTGAAGATGGCCCCACAACCCATTGATCTTTGGTTGCCTTTGGAGGCACCTTCCACATTGACTTTAATCCAGCCTGGAGGTGGGGGTCGCCAAAACACTTCAAGGGTATGCTTTGGAAGAGGGTATTTCATGTCCACCCCAATGCGTCTTATATTCCCAAAGTCACGAACAGAGTTTTTGCAATGATCTTTTTAAATTAAATCCACCTCACGAATGGCCATGAGGATTCTGGTTTTCCATGAATTAATCATAAATGAGATATTACTAATGATAGATGTGTTTCTACCATACCAGTTTAAATTTAGATGTTCTGCGACCACTTTGGTTAAGCGATTTTTGATTTGATGAGAATCAGCAACTTCCAATCATCGTTGTATCTTCCTGGTAATGAAACTACAAAGCATCCATCTTCACTCAAAGATGTCAAAGATATAATGACCATGTGTGGTTTTCATGTCACAAGAAGGAAAGTGGTTGTTTAAATCCTATCTATATGGATTAAACATGCGGCATTTGGAGCATAGATTAATCCCAAACAATTGAAGGCAGTTATCCGTGGGGATTCAATCATGAGCAATCCGCCAAACAACCATGAATCTTGAATGTTTTAACCAGTCTTTGTTGAAGCTTTTTAACCTGGTAAAATTGTTCACTACATTGTGGAACAAGTGGTTATAAAAAATTTTAGAATTTAGGATCCCATAATGCGCCGGTTCCAAAATATTAAAATCATTCATGTTAGTGATGGGATAGTTGTCAACAATCTGGTTGAAATTCTCAAGAAGATATGAATTCTTCATTTTCAAGACATTTTTAACAGTTTCATTAATGTGGGAAGGAGTCTGGTTGTTGTCAATCAATGATATCAAGGGAGATCAAGTCCAATTATCAAACCAATATTTAATATCTGAGTTCCTATTGACCATCCATATAGAGTTGGTCATAATTGACATGGAAGTGTTTTTAATAGAGGGACATATAGAGGATGTAATAAAGTGAGAATGATTATTTTTAATCTTAAGGAGAAAGATGGACTTGAGAAACTCCGTAAAGGGAGATTTGTTATGAATGAGGTTCCATGTGAGTTTAGCATGAAGAGATTCATTAAAATAAGAGTGATTTATAATGCCAATTCCACCTTTGTCTATAGGTTTGTATCAATTATCCCAACAAAATGTTACCAATTTTCTCTCCAAAGTACTCCCAGTCCAAAAAATGTTCTTAATATCCATATTCCTATGCTTTATAAGACTCTTCGACGATTTATAATAATATTACCCATATAGATAACCCTTATCTGTAATGTGGAGGATAAAATTTAGACCGCTTTATGGAATATGATCCTCCATCATTTAATGGCATTATAAACCCTTTTTGTAGCAGAGTAGTATATATGTTTTATAAAAAATATATTTACCTCTTTGGTAATTAATGAAAAGGATAAGGTTATAATGGATTTTTATAAACTGTCATGATATTTTGATCAATGGTGTTAATTGATTCAAAATTAAAAGTAGGATGAAGAAATTTAAAAAATGGAATGGAAATATTTTAAGAATATTTTCATAGAAAAATATTTCACTCCGGAACTACAATCAGATATGGATAAGAAATTCTTGAGTATAAAAAATAATATTTTGAAAATATTGCAATGTACGAGTCAAACATTATATGGTCAGAAAAATATTACATATTCTATATAAGTAATCGATCGAGAAATATTTATTGATTATTTGATGAATTAAAATCATTCCCCTGAAGGGTTCTGGTTTACAAAAATTTATTTTTATATGATGTTATAGTTTCTTGTGTTATAAAGAAAAATATAAAATTATCTATATTTTATATCATCAAGGGAAAACAAGGGATGAATAGGGTTTTGGTGGAATTAATGTATAAAGGGAATAATAATAAATAGAATTCCCCAATATATGATACATGAAGAAAGAAACATTCGGGTGGTTTATTAAAAAAAAGGAGCCTATTACAAGTGTGGATAAAAAAGAAACCAAGCCTATGTTTTAGAGGAATGAAAGATGTTTCCAATATTTAATTCATTAATTGTTGGGATATGGGACACTAGAATGATATTACTACCCATTAAGGATCCTTGTAATAGAAAATTCCAATAGAACAAGAAAAGGGTTATAGGATCATAACTGTGACGGTTGAAGTTCCTAGTGATGTGGTTGTAATATTGTTAATTGTTTTCTCAAACATAGACAATTATTTAGTTTATTCATGATCATCTCATTATTTTATATCTTCCTAATTTTCCATTAAAATTACAAATTTCCCAATTGATTTAATAAAGGAGTTTCCCGTAAAATCTCTTAAGGGAAGTATCACTACAATAATGATGTGTCGTTCAGTCCCATTTATGACACATAAAAGTGCTTTAGTTTCTAAACATGCCATAATAAATATTATTGAAATTGATATAATCATAGATATGGATTGGATTTAAAAATTTGAAGTTAAAATATATATAAAATAGGAGGAAATTAAGATTGGTGGGGAAACTGAAAAATCCCTTATCTTTAGAGTAGAACCCCATCATCTGATTGTTATCTGGATCCACCTCCCCTATCTCTTCTAAATGACATTCATGGGGAGGATGGGAAATTGACATCTATAGAGGAGGATAGAAATATTGAAATTAATGATGTACCTTTTGGGAGATAATATATTGATATATTTCTAGAGCATTTACCTGGACATCCTAAAGAGTTGAAAGTTATGTTATATGTTAATTTAATTTCTTATAAAATACCTATATAATAGACTCTTTATAGAATGGAACCTGTGGAATTAGTAGAGCTGATGAAAAAAGTATAGGATTTTAGAGAAAATGGATTCTTCTTACTATTTTTTCTCTACGGGGAGACACTTTTCTTTTTTTTGAATAGAAAGATGGATCCATGAGGAAGTGCATTGATTATAGGGAAATTAATACTATTAAAATAAAGAACAATAATCATCTACCTTGTATTGATGATTTATTTTGTCAACATAATCTAGAAATGTATTTTTTTGAAGACAGACCTTCAATTAGGATATCATCAAATGCATGTTTAGAGGGATGTTATTCCACATAAATCATTTTAAACCAGGTACGGACATTAGAAGTTTAGAGCATTTTTATATGGACTAACTAGTGAACACTATGATTTAAGGGATATAATGAAATGTGATTTCAAGGTATATATTTTTAATTTTTATGGTATTTACTTATGATATCTCGATATATTCCAAAATCTATGAGGACCAAGAGAACCACTAGAGGGTTGTTCTATATAAATTTAGAAGAAAATGGTTATCTATGAATTTTAGCAGAGTTGAATTCTAAAATCAAATAATTAATTTTCATGGCCATGTTTTCTATATGGATAGAATGTCATTTGATACTATGATGGAAAAGGTGGATTATGAATGTACAACACTAATGAAAGTATCTGACATAATTAGTTTTATTGTTTTAGTATCTTATTATGTCTTTTTCATTTAGATGTTTTTTGGATTAGGTTACCAGTTGACCAAGATTACTTTTAAAGGGGTTATGTTTATTTAGACAGTAGAATGTGAAGAATTATTTGATGAATTAAAGAAGATATTAGTGAAATCCCTAATTTTAATTCAACTATGAAATAATGTTGAGTTTGTGATTTATATTAACACATCAAAATGATTACTGGACAATGTTTTTATAAAGAATAGTAGACTTTTTTCCTATTCATCTATGTAGTAAATAAAAATGAACAAACCCATCACACTCATGATTTTGAGTTATCAGAAGTAATATTGCCTTTTAAAATATGGAGACACTATATATATAGTGATGTATGTGATATATATATATCAATATATTTTGAAATTTATTTTTTCATATAAAGAAATCGGCATGAGGAAAATTCCATGGATCAAGCTTCTTAAATATTATAACTGTTCAATACTCTATATCTTTGGGTTGTAGAATAATGTTGATGATCCATTGAGTAGGAAGGAAAATGGAGTTATAAAAAAATATTATTGAAAAGGTTCCAATGTACATGGATCAAGAAAATATGTACACGAGAATTATCGAGAATGTTAAAACAACATTTCTTTTTTAATTGGTTTCCAAAACATATTTATTATAAATGAATAGAAGTTCTCAATTTGATGATGTGAATAATCTAATGAAAATTTCTGTTTTAAATTATGGGAAGTTGTAAGACATCATCTATGAATATGGAATACTAAAATTTGTGATGATTTTATGTGTTATATATATACGTGTGCTAAAAAGGATTTATTGGATGATTCACATAGCTCAATTTTTTTATACACCTTGTTTGAACCAGGCTATATATATGTTTGAAGAAAAAATTCAGGAATGATAATATGATGCATAAAATTTCTTATTTTGTTTCATGATATTTAGTCTATCAAAAAGTGAAGCAAGATAGAAAACATCATATAATAGTCATGAAACCTTTTCTTATTCCTACATAGAAATTAGATGTCATCACCAAGGATTTTGTCACTGGATTACAAAAAACTCCAGGAAATAATGATTTATTTTGGGTAATTATTGAACAAATTACCCAATATTCAAATTTCCTCGCTATAAGGGGTAATTTACCACTGAATAACCTTGACTGAATATATATTATTGAATTTTTATGACTTCATAGGTAAACACTTTCAATTTTGTCTGATCATGACCAATGATTGACATCAATATTCTGGATAAGTCGTCAAAAAAGTTTAGATACTAAACATTATTTGAGTATTTCTTATCTCCATCAAACAAATGGGTTGTCCAAAAGGACTATTAAAACAATATAATACATGTTGAGATCATGTTCTGATGAATTTCAAGGTATGTGGGGTTAGTATTTAGATTTTGTATAATTTTCATTAAACAATGGTTTCCATTTATGTATTCAAACAGAACCATATAATGGATTGTACAGGGAGATATTTCATACATCAAGTTCTTGGGGTGAAGATGATGAGTAGAATCATATAGACACAAAGCTTATAATGGAACTGATAGAATAAGTAAAAAATATTCAAACTCATATAAAAGAATCTCAATGTAGAAAAAAGTGAAAAGCCAACAAAAAAATGAATGATTTGGAATTTCAATTGGGAGATCAGGTATTCATGAATGTATCTCTCTGAAAGGGTGTCATTAGTTATGGGAAGAAAGGGAAATTGATCCCCATGTACATTTGACCCTTTGAAATTATAGAGAGTATTGGAGCTATGTCTTATCATTTTTGGATGCTTCCCATAATTTCTAATCTATATAATGTGTTCCAAATTTCATTATTAAGAAAGTACAAGGTATACCCAACACATGTCTTATCTTTTGAAGGAATAGATTTGGAATCTGATTTATCTTACTATGAAAAGCCTATCGAAATATTGGACACTAAAGAACTGTTGTAGATGAATTACGTGAATCAGATAGTAATAGTGCATTGGAATAATCATAAAATTGAAATGGTGATGTGGTAGCCTGATGATCTTATGATGAAGAACATCCTAAATAATTTAATGAGGTGATAATATAGGAATTTCGAGGATGAAATTATTATAGGATGGAAGAATATAATGACCTAGAATTAAATTAATAAAAAGTAACTTCTTATCATTAATTTATATATTATAAATAACATAAATCACATAAAAAATGAAATCATTATAAATGAAGAATTAATGAAATAAAAGGTATCTATTGAAGTTAATGAAGCTATACAAATGACATAATAAATGGACCATAAGAATAATAATGTGACCCTTATGAATAGTAAACTAACCAAATGAATAGTTACCTCACCCATAAAATTATAAATACAATTTAGGCATGTTTAAAATGACAATATTATATAATTTTACCATAATGTTTGTAAATGTATAATTTAGGAATTATTAATTAAGTGTTGGCAATTTTGAAAGTCATAAATATTTAATTATTATTTTATTATTAAGAAAATGAATTAAAAGAAAATTTACTTTTATAAAATGTATTCATAAATTAATATATTATTTTCTTAGGATTCAAAATTAATTCTATGAGGCATATGATTATATATCGAAGTGTTATAAAATTAGTTATAATTTTTAAATCTGCATTTTTCGAGTAAATGTAGATTTTAGTAATAAATTAATCATCTCATATATATAAAATTATTTTCAAAAAAAATGAGTTAAATTATTAAATCTATATGTTAAAAAATAGTTGTGTTGAAATTTTGGGATTTTTCTAAAATATTTGTGTTTTTGGGGAATAGTAAAATATGATTATTTATGATTAATGATAATTACATGAATTATTGAGTCATAGTTGATCCATGGATGATGTAATCTCATAATAATGAACTTTAAATAATTATTTTAATATATTTGATGTTAATTCTACGATTGTTCAACATCTTAAGAGAGAATAATAAATTAATGGAAAAAATATTCAAAACACACACCGCTCCTGGAATATAAATACCACCTCTCACCACCCCTTCTAATCCCTCCTTCCAATCTTTGGGAATTGTTAAATTTCAACCCAATAGACTTTAAGATCCCCCCTATATGTCATGAATCCTTTTTTCTCAATAAATTACCCAATCCAATTCCCTTTAGAAGGTTCTCATGGAGGATAATTGAAGAGGTAAAAATACTATTTCTTTTCTTTTTTTTCAATTTCTTTTATTTTCATATCCTTCCATAACATCCCCAAAACAAGGTGACAAAGTAACTACATTATCCTTTATATATATTTTGATTATATCATGTTAATTAAATATCTATCTTAAAACGCATTTCAATATCTATCTTTATCTTTCTTTTATTATATAATTGAAGGAATTTGTCGTGATGTGTCAATTAACCGATACCATGAACGATGCTTTTTAATTTTCCATTAAGTAATTCAATGATGGTCATAAAACAATTATTAAGGGTAAAACCGATTATAATGTTTTTATTATATCCAATTAAATATTCTCCAACCATTATTTACACATGATGTTAATTAATAAAACAATACTACTTTGTGATGATTGAGAAACCGAAAAAACAATATAAATGATTATCACAGAAGTATAATCAAATTATTCATCAACAAACCAAATAACCAAATAATTTTTATAACCTTTTATTTTTATGAATTTCCATTAATAACATATAACTTTAATTCTGGATAACTTTTATCATTTTACTTGAACATACATAATCATATATAAGTAAAATGATCTTTAAAACCAAGGAAACGAACACTCCCGAATGATTAAATTGTATCTTCTAACTCATAAAAATTAAAATAAATTAAATTAATAAAATTCTAATAAATAAAATTCTTGTACAATAGAATCATAATTAATTAATTAACATAATTAATTTTATTTTCCTCAATATTATGGTCATTTGTAGGACACTTTCCGACAAAATTTAATGGTTTCTTCCCGAACATTCATTTTTATTTGGGTTGTGCCTTGTCCCTCATTTAACCAATTTTATTATTATTTACTTTTATGTAATTATAATATATGATTTTTATATATTCCAACATAGTTACCCATATCATTTTATCATCCATTAATTGTTAAATATATGTTTTACAAGATACCCTTCTCAATTTTCCTGACATGCATGCCTGATTAATGTGGACATCTCTATTTTGACACATTTCCAGATACCATTCATATTATGTTTTATAACACCATTATTTTACTATAATAAATATTTTATTTGGAAAAATTTTATTTTTTAATTAACTTTTTTATACATTAAATTATGAGAAATAATACTTATTTTTAATAATAAATTCTTCTTCACAAAGTAAAAGGGGTATATCACTCAAGAATTATTCGGAGATTTTATTAGAGTATTTTTAGTTATTTCAAAAAAATGCTAAAATAAATTCTTGAAATATTATTTTCATAATTTATCAAATATTATTAAATGGTTTATGATCTGTTTGACTATGTATGTGCTAACATTGATAAAATTCAACAAACTCTTCTGAATTATTGTTGACTATGTTTATAGATTGGGGAACATTATTTACACATCATCAGTATATGTTGTTTCTGTGTAACCCCATTTATATTGGGGTATGATTGGACATAGTTTTTTATAGGTGGGTCCTTCTATATATCCTATATAAATTTTTAGTCCTCACGAAAAGAAATATAAATTGATTTTGGATGATGCCTTAAACATTTATTTTCAAGTGTCCTGGTTGAGGCCTTGATAGTATGTTTATGATGTTCTACATTTGAATTCCATCATTATGAAAGATAATTGACTATCTATGTAACCATTTTACTAGTATAATATACATGTTTATGATTCATTATCATGTGAATATATTTATGAAATTATTTATTGATATTTTATTCAGTACACATTATATTCAGGTTTATGTTTGAATGACATGTGTTATTAGTCATTCATGAGGAATTATTTTTGATATTAGCTTCTATTGTATTACAAAACCCTACTAGGCATATGAGATCAACCCTTTTTATGCATTATTTTTCCCCAGGATGTGAAGATGGATATTATAAATTACTTTTAGGTATAAAATTAATGCTTAGGGGTGTTTACAATGGAATTCATATTGTTTATTTCATTTCATGTTTTAATATTAAATTCATATAAATAATCTTGTTTAAAAATATTCTTAACAGAACATACCTTGTGGATTAGAGTCTTGTATCTATTAAAATGTATTAATTCAAGGCACCATATTAGGGATAGTAGGGTTGAGGCCATTATAGATAGTGTTTTCTTCTGGGTCATCCTATTGAATAATACTACGACTATAATCTAAATATGGAATTTTATGAGGGATTGTTTTCCCTATTTTACCAATGATGGTTCTATGAAGAATTAATATAGAGGGTTTGATGGTTTTTACTCAGTAGATAAATGCTTTGGGGACCTGGTCAGCTCTTACAGTTCTATGGGTTCCAAGCCAATTTGTACATCCAATGTTGGTCAGGTGTGATGATATATAATAAAGTTTTGGAATGTGTTTGGGTGATCCGTGAGGTGTTCATGGAGGCACAACATGTGAGGGAACATTCCCTTTATCTGAGTTCCTTTGATGATGGTAATTTAAATATATTAGTTTTCGAAGAGATTTTTGGTTTTTATTTAATATTTAAACAAGACAGAAATGTATTTTTTAAACATAGATCAAGTGATGGTGGATCTTTTATTATTGGGTGATGTGGTTACAATAAAGGATTTGTAAATTATTTTAATAGTTTATGGTATTTTTTTCAAAGGTCAATTCATCAGTGGGTTATTGGTTCTTATATTATTTATAGGTACTAAATATAGACAATTCTCATTTCTGAAGTTGTAGGATAGAAATGGTTTAATGGACAATATTCATGCTTTTAGGTCTGAGGTGATGTTTTGTGGGGGTTTCTTTTGGTAGGAAAATGGATGGTTTCTTTTGTCAAGAGAAGTAGAAATGATTAGTAAGGTTGAGTTTTAGGTAATGCAGATCATGGTGGGTTATAGATAATGATCTCAAAGAGAAAAACATTTATCATGTGATGGGTATGATCTATGAATTCAAACATAGAATTTGATTTTTTTTGATTAATATTTTGAATTTTGAATTTTAATTTTTAAATCTTACAGTCGCCGTATTTGAATTTTGAAATGTGTGGATACTACAATAATGTAATTCATATTTCGTAAAACTAAAAAATTAATACTTTCTGAGATTTTATATTTATAATAAAATTCACAGAATAATTACCCATTTTACCATGGTCAACATAAAAATGTTGTTTTTGGATTATCAATAAAACACCCTAAATTACAATGACTTGATCTAAAAAGATTTACTAACTATAAAATAAATTATAATAAATGAAATGAATTTGATATTTATAAAAAAATAAACTGTAAAATATTATCTTAATTGATTAATATATATATATATGTATATATGATTATTATATATAGTTAAATTAATAGAAGTTATTAGTTGGACATGAGTTGAGTATATTTATCATTATAATTACATTTCACTAATAATTATTCCATTTTCACAATGTGTTTTACTTCGTGAGTTGTAAGAAATTCCAATTAAACTTCTATCACAATTCATTTATAAAAAATAATGTTCTTTGAAAACACATTTCAATTTATGTCCATAAACATTAGTTTTAATTAAATCCTTCATTAAAATGTTTTATTGTTTTCTTTCCGAAACATTTTCTTCCACATCTATTATTCATTAAATGTTTCTAGAATTTAATTATTATACATAAAAGCTTTTTTATTTTTATTTTAAACATACATTACTAGACCTAACAATGTTTTAGAATGATATTTTTTAAGTTACCTATATAGGATATATTTTAAAATATATATTTTGGAATCATATTTTATTCACTATGGAATGAATTTAATTTCCCTACATCATTATTTTTATTATTTAATAAGCTTTGTATATATGTTTTCAAGGTTTCAAAATTTATATTATATTTCCCATTCTTCAATAAATTTTTATTTTACAATTATCCAATGGGAAAATGTTATTCATCATTATTATTAAAATATTAATGAATGTGTACCATCATATGGTTTAATATTTATATTTTATAATATCATATAATTTAATTAAATAATTCAATTTAATTAATATATGTTTTGTTCCTTGTATATTTTTTATAATCAATGTTGATCTATAGATGGTTGTAAAACTCATTGGGAAATTATTTTTTCTTCGATGGATAGTCCTTGAAATAATAGATACAGTAATTCCATTTTTAATTTCTCTTATTATGGTTCTTATTAAAATTTTATGATGATTTACCACTTCACATAAATTACCTTTTTCTATAAAATTTAATTTTTGTAATATAATTAAATAGTAATGTATGAAAATTAACATATATTTTATAAATGGTTCAAAAACAATAAATTATGAATTATGATTAATATATTTTCCACGATATTTTATGACCAATTATGATTATAGAAATCTGTTTCATTTTCCATGGGGATTCATCTTAAAATAAGTCCACATGTTTTGAAGGAAACAAGAGATTAAGTTTATGAATAAAAATTTTATACCATAAGTGGAAATTTATTTTATGTGTCCAATTTTTAATGAAATTTGTTGATATGTATGATTTCATTAAAATTATCATAAACTATTAATTGAATAGATCATTAGAATATTTGAAATATACAATATTTTCTCTGAAATATATATTTAGTTGTTGTTATGATATAGGTTGTTTTAGAACATTTTAGTGTAAGGGGTTTTATGGGTTTAGAGTTTTGGATGTAGTACACACATACATTAAATTTTATAAATATCATCAATGGTAAGTATGTTATGGAGAATTATTATTATTAATTTTGATGAGTCAATGAAATTAAATATAAAATGTCATTGTTAGTGATATTATTTAATTTATACATCTTATATGAAAATTTTATTATAATTTTATTTAATACTTACAGGATAACTACATTGTTAGTAAATGTATACAATTAGTAGGAAGGAATTTAGTAAGGTATATGATGGAAAATGTAGTGGTTTTTTGAAGTTGATACCAATGGGGATTGGAATTGATGTGAAAACACTAATATTTATTTCTATCCAAAGAAATCACATATTGAAAAATAACATGTATCATGAAGAATTTCTTAATGGAAAAAATAATGAGAGTGATGAATATTTATGGATGCTTTTGTGATAATGATTCAAAAAGATAAATATATTAAGCTACAAAAAAGTAAATAAAGTGTGAATAGTCATATATATAAATGTATCATAGGATCCTGAATATGTTTCAAATGTATAGGGTTTTGGAATTATTCATATCAATATCAATATATTATAGATCATGATGGAAGTAAGTAAAATCATATGAAAAATGTAATATCAAGTTTATATAATCATGAAAAATTTATAACAGATAAAAAATAAAATTGATGTGCCATGTTAATATTATTACAGTTGATTAAAAAATGAAATAATATTATACTAGGGTGGATTAAACATTAATCATAATTTATATTTTAAGAACGATATAATATATAGTAAGATGTGGAATCCTGATAAATTTATAATGATGTTTCTAGAATGATTAAATTTAATAAATATGGGACATAAATATTTACAATTTAATTGTATTTTATTGAACATTTGATAAATTAAGGGATGATCATTAGTCTAAATACATTGATATCATATTAATGTTTTATGTAATGGTAGTAAATATTGATAATTTTTTTATAATATACCAATGAGTTCTATACATAACTTATGATTAAATGTTTTTTGTAAAGTGGTTATTTGAGGTAGAATTATATTATAATCTTTATAAATATGTTGAAATTTTTTGATATTGTATTGGTTTTTTGTTATAATTAATTTTGAGTTAATTATGGTTATTTAAAATATATATATATATATATATATATATATATATATGTATAATATTTTGGTAACATTTGATTTATCATATTAATATCAATGGGATGTAAAAGTGATTTAGTGACTAAGTGATCAATATTATTTTTAATGTTGTTCAATATAATAAAAAAATAAAATTATTAATTAAAATAGAAATATTTTTCTAGGATGTTAGTTTATTTGATGAATAAAACACGATAAATATTTTTAAAGAATATATATTATTTATTATGGATATATGATTATTATATTTATTTATGGAAAATAGTTTAATATATATTATATTATTCACTAGGGTATCATTATTTTTGGAATGTGACATTATGAGTTATTCATATTGATAATAGGTTGTTGTTCAACTTGTAATTGAAGTATAATTGCTCAGATCTTTATGTTTTTTTGGATTTTGAACACGGCCAAGAATATTTTGAATGGTTTTCAAGATATATAATTATGGAATGTTTTTTATGACCTTTTGGTGTTATTTATGATGTTTTGGAGATTAATTATGTATTAAATCATATGAAGGATTATTTATATTGGATATTGTATTAAATTATACAAGGTGATTTTTTTGGTTCGAATAACGGATAAAAAGAAGAGAAATACCATTTCATTATTTTTTTAATCTTATGATCTAATTGATGTTGATTTTAGTAAATCATGTATTTGTAATTCATAATTAATGTGTATTTCATAGATATAGTTGTAGATATAAGTGGAAACATATAAAATTATAGAAACGATTATATTCAACAAATATAGTTCAAATAAATTAAGTATGTATATTTGCATTTATTATCTATCTCGAACGTAAAAAATTTTCTCAAATCAATAAATACTTATTCAGAAAGAAACAATTGACTATCAACATTTTCTATTAGAAACTCATCAATATGAAGGAGTCTTATAAAGGAAGATAATTTTTCCGAGGAACATGATACATGTAAATGTACTTGAAATTTATGTTCTTAATAAAATCTATATATGGTATTATTAATATGTTCAGATAAAATAATTTCTGGATAATTAAAATAAAAATTTGAGGCTATAATTTCATTAAATCATAGTTATTTTTTAACTCGAGAATCAAGTTTAAAAATAATATTTAGTTTGATTTCATTAAAATATCTAATACTATGTTTACATTGAATTGTGATATACTATTAATACAATAGTATATGGAATTTATAACCTATTCATTTGTTTGGTGAGAATGAGAAGGAGTAATAGAATTAGTAAACATATGTTGACATGTTTTAATAAATTAAAATTTACCAATTAAAGAATTGAAAATAATATTTCAATTTTAAATAAGATCATATTATATTAAAGGATCTATTTTGTAGAAAACTAATTTATATGTACAGAGTATTGTTTTCAAAATAATATAAGATAAATACTATAGATTAATAATATAAATAATTTTTTTATTTATTATTTATAATAACAAATTAGAAATCATCTAATGGGTTATTATATTTAAAATGGTAAAAAGTGATTTTCTATATCATAAATACATTTTAAAAAAGGGTTTCTTATTTCATTTTGTGTGAGTATATTATGGTTATTTTTTAAAACTCAATGAAACTATATTTGATTATGTGGGGATATTTGTTGGAATTGGCATATGGAAATACTATTTAGAAAACTATTATGTATTTTTCGTAAACAGATGATTCTTTGGATTATTATTGAAAATAATAATTTTTCCACAACAATCATTTCATTTATTTTAATAACTGAAAAATTAATATTAAATTTGTTTTTGTTTTAATTTTAACGAAACATAAGAATAATTTATAAAAAAGTATCCAATTAATCCCACGAGAATCAAAATTATAAATTATTTTTGTATATTACAATTTTTATTTAGAAAAAAAGTATTTTAATAAAAAAAATTATCTTTCTTGCATATATAATATGATAAATAATTATATGTTCTAGATGCTATATTAGGAGTTTAGATTTTATAAAAGGGAATATATTGTTTTATAGAATATAAGTCCTAAAACCCCAATATTAAAAAATAATGTACCATCATGACACTTTATGATATATTTATTTTTAAATAAATTCATTCTCTTCGAGTTCTTTAAATGCACACAACACCGGATTTAAATGAAACGTAAGACTATCAAAATATTATTTGGTTAAATTTTTTCCTTATAACATACAATTACTATATATTTTATGAATAAGAATAATACTATTATGAATTATATATTCATTAATAAATAAGAAAAAATTATAAATCATTTAGAAAAAAATTGTTTCTGAAAAATTAATTTTTTCAATAGAGGGTTTAATAATTCTTTTCACACAAAATATAGAATTTAATTTTACCACTTTTAGATAATTTAATTGATAAAATGAAAATTATAAACTAAATCACTAGATCTAAATTATCATAGGGAGGATTTTTGTGTTTTTTTAATGTTTATAATTTTTAGAAATATATTGAAAAGTAACTACTTTTTATGAAAAATAAATAATTTATAATAATTTTCAATAAAATAAATAATTAAAATTTGTTTTGATGAAAATAAATTTATTTAAATAATTTTAAATATAATTTGTTATGTTGTAATAATTTTGAAATTGAATTTTGATATTAAAACCTTTTACATTGATGAGAATTTTCTCCTCAGAACCCTTCTTTTTAATTGGATCTATAACAATAATTTTAAATTTTATTTCACATGTTCAAGGAAATATATTTTTAAAAATGTATTATATGTTATATATCAGATTAATTTATATAATATAATAAGGTTAATATAATTTATGACCAATTGAAATATTAGATTCAATAGAAAATAATTACAGTGTTTAAGGAAAAAACAGAATTAATGAGGTGTTATACTAATATTAAAAGTGCTAAAATGAGAATTAACATGTGTAGAATACATTTTGTAGACATATTAGGTAATTATAACTCATATGGTTTACTAAAATCCCATTTTTGAGGCTTTTGGAATGATTAAATAGTTGTTTTAATTGATTCATTACAAATATTCTATGTATATCCTCTCCCCCATTTATAAAATTCCACACACTATCCTTCCCTATTTACACTTAAAATACAGTTTTTCCAAGATGTGAAAGAAATAATTTTCTCACACCACCACTAAAATCTTGGAACTCATGTTTTTGTGATGAAAAAATCCCCATAATTCATGTAGTGAAATATTGAAGTGGTCGTCTCAAAACTAGGTAACAATATTAGATGACTAATTTTATTTTATTTATTACTTCTTTATCATAAAATTATATTTGAATATTGGAAGTATATAATAAATAGTTTTTCCTAAAATGACAGTTGATTTTTAATGATTTTTATTTTTATCATCCCCCATTAATTGGGAAATTAAATCGTCCATCATGTGTATGGATTACTACACCCTCTCAAAAATGTTTCCCTCATTTTCCATCAACACAGATCAAGATTGTATTGAACGTTTTATTTAATGATTATATATAATATTTAAGATTTTATTATATATATTTAATTATAATATCACTTAAACCTTCATTCATTCCATGATGTTGAAATTATGAGAACATCAATCGTGTATACGATGAACTACTGCATTACGAAGAGATGTTATTATTTTTTAAAATAAGCAATACAATGAATGTAATAATGATATAATAAATTAATATATGGGATATATATGAAAATATTTTGATTATTTAAAGTTAATATATCACATCCTTACACACCCTTTCACCCATTAATGAAATGATAATGTTGCTTATAAGTACATATGACTTAAAGTATCAAAAAAGTGATTTGAACCATCCTCTGTATAATATTTTTTAATAGTGATTATAAAATTTAGTATATTAAAATAATTATAATTGTAAAATTTTTGTTGTTAATTAGAATATGGAACTATATAATTGTCTAAATATTCAAATTATTAAAGTTAAAACTTTATAAAACATGGATGCTATCACACAATACAATAATAATAATGGAAGATTATTAAAGAACACGTGATAATCTGATAAAAAGGATAAAATATGATAACATAAATATTAATATTGTTACTATTTAAGGTCATAAAATGTTAAAAAATACCAAATAAGAGGTTAAATCTTGTTCAACTAAAGAGATGTGTGGGGTATAAGACTTTATCTCAAAGTCTCTTTATTAGGCCATATTGTAATGTTATACACCTAATTTCTTTTATATGGTAAATATAATGTCTCTTTTAAATGTGATATAATAATTCATTAATAACTCATTTAATTTTAATTTAAATTTGATTAATTAAATCGAAGCTGATTTGACATTATTGTTAGCAAGTTATAAGGAATTTCATAACCCTATTTCTTTTTTATTTGGTTATATTTCTTCTTCGTTGTCTATGACATTATATTATTATATATGTGAAGTATATTAACTAAATTAGGAATTATATATACTTATTTTATGTGGATTAAAATTCTATATGCATAATAAATTCATTTATAAATTATTACTTCATCATTATGATCATTTTAAGGGTGTATTTGAAAATATAATTTTATTCGGGATTATTTTTTTGGGGGAATTTTAATTGAAGGGAATCCTTTTATTATTTTTTAATTGACCAATTGAATTTTATTACACTTTGGTTATTAATAAGTGTTTTATTATGTATTACCATTTTACTATATTATTTATTTTAAATTATTGAGCGAATATGTTTCTATAATATCTGACATTATTTCTGTCTTCAGTTGAAAATATTCTTTTTACAAAACAATGTTTTCAAAAAATATTCAAAACCTTTATTATACCATTCTAAATATTAATTATTAAATAAATTTTTACCCATTCAGTCTTTAAGAAAAGTTTAATAAAATATTTATTTTTTTTCCAATCATTTAATCTTTGAGTTTAACCTAAAACTTTAATGGAATATTTATCTCATCATATATGATATTAATGGAATTTATTGCATTAATGACCAAAAAATGTTTCATACAAAAAAATTTGTGTTTCAGATGTTATTCTCAATGAAAATTAATTTTAAAATATTTTCTTAACATTTATTTTAAAAATGAGATTCAAAGGGTAAGGAATATTTTCATCAAAAAAACGTTAATGAAAATTTTGTTATATTTATAATAATCAATGATATTAACCATTTATTTTAACTAAAATCTACTTGGGATATGTTGAATTGACTGAACCCAAATTATTTCTCCAAAATATTTATGATCACATTGACCAAATAAATTATTATCATTCTCTTTCATGATTTATTTTCTAATCATTAAATTTCCTCAAAAGTAATCATTTTCATATTACCACTGGACATTAAATTTATCTTAAATATCAATATTATTGTTCATGGATATATTTATTGCTAAAACCCTATAAATTTTTATATATAGAATTTTATATTTAAAGATATAAGAATGATATGAGAAATTATTGGAATTCCTTATTCTATATTGTATATTGAAATTTTGTGAAAACTCTCTTTGCTTCATGATTTAATTAAGTCATTAGATATGTGAAGAATTAATTAGAAATGAAGATAAAAGTTCAACATTGTTATATATAGATCCTAACTTCCCCCGTAGTGTCGTGATATGATTCAGTTGGATAACCTTAGTTAAAAGTGATTCTGAAGTATACATACACAACAGTTTTAAATTTTCTTTTGAAATGTCTTGATAGTATAGGAATTCGATATCATAGGTTCATGAAATCAAATAATTATGTTTTCCCATAATTAATAATTCTATTAATATTATCCACGATATTTTGGAATATATATTTTTTCCAGAGGAATTTTCAATCTTATTTTATCGATTTAATGGATTTTTTTGGAAGATATTTACCTTTCCATATTCATTATGTATTGTATAATTATGATATCAATGTTATTATTTAAATTGAATGTTTTCTCAAATATTATACCTCACATAATTAGTATTTAATTATGAATATTATTCATTTTCTAATGATATCATCCAATTTAAATAGTCCATACTAATTTTTTGAAATCATGCTTATTTAATTTCCGTTTTAAGGACTCTAAGAAGTGTATTATGAATGATATGAAAAGATATTATAAAGTAAATAATGAATCTCTTAGAAAACACAATGTTCTAATTTTTGTATTAAAATTTTATATTGGAATAATTTATGTATATTTTTCCTACACCACTATACCTTTTTTTATTTGGGATGTTATTCATTGTATATTATAACAATATAATATTGTAGACACGAGCTCTAGGTTACTGGGGCTAGAGTCATTAAAATTGGTATTAGAGTGTGTTTAATAAATACCGGGGGAATTAGATTTATAAAAACATTGATTGGGGAACATAACCATATTATAGAACATGAGTACATGTATAAAACAACATACTAAATTTTCATTATGGTAGTGACTTTGTAGTTTTTCCTATAAATTTATTCATTTGTTGGATACAGAATGTAGAAATGGTTCAAAGAGAAATGTACATTGGTGTAAATAATCTAAAAATTGTATGTTGAGATTCAATTTTGAGTAACATCATATATATAAATGATATTTTCTACACACATATACTAATAATATTGTGGATTTTTGGTTTTAGTCGATTGATGGAACCTGAAAGAATCATGTTTACATTTTTAATGAAGGAAAATGATGATACTACGAGACAATAAATGGGAAGATAAAATTAGTGAAATATATCGTGATTATTTCTAATAAATTATATCAAAATATTATTAACAAAATATATTATAACCAACACTAATACTCACCGTAGAATAGAATGATGGAGTTCTTTAAAGGATAGAGTGGTAGAGACCATGGATAAAAAATGTTTAATTTCCGTCCTATTGGAAGTGTGGAAGGAGCCACCCAATAATGTTACTCAGTTGAATGCGAATATATTTAATTTTTGGAAATGAAAAACATGAATAAATAAATTTATATGGAAAAACTAAGTGTGTAATGATAGGAAATAAATATCATTATTTGGATCCAATTATAGTTAATTTTCATAACCATGTGGATCCTGCACATTATTTGGGTCCATTCATTCATCTAATGGATAACCCCTAAACCAATGAATGATCTATTTGTAAATAACATGGTTTAATTATTTATATATTATTAATCATGAATTAAATTGTAGAATTTATTTTTACCAATATTATATCAGTTATAAAAATAATCAATACAATCTATGGATTGTGTTATATTTTAGAAGTATATATGTCTTTATTATCTTATGTGATGTGGATACCAAAATGGATTTATGAATTTATGGTTGATCATTAGTTATGTTTATTAAATAAAAAATTAAAATAAACTAGTAATATAACATTAAAAAATATATTTTTTGGAAAACATTTATGGGAATACAAACAATTAGTTTAGCATATGAAATTAACATTTAAAGAAAAAATAACCTCAAAATTTATGGAGTTTAGAATAAATATATTAGAAATATTATGTTATATATGATATTTGATGATATAGTAATTATGGGTCATAACATTCTTTTTAATTTTTTAGAAATTATGTAAATATTGTTTCACAAAAAAAGATAACATATATAGTAGGTAATGACCAATTTCATCTGAAAATGGTGTGGGTCTAAAACCCATAGAACTGTAGGATGATATGGGTTTTTAACCAACCAATTTTATTTATGATATTATAATTAATATATAATTTATTTTACTTTATATATTTGAGATGTAAAAATTAATAATGAACCAGTGGTGTTACTATTGAGTTTTAGAGATTAATAACAAGTTTTAAAAAGATTTTTTTGGAAAATATATTGAGATTGGGGAAACACTTGTCACTTTTTTATGCAGATTATGATCCATTAATTGTTAATTTTACTTATTTAGGAATAGAAATTAAATTTTTTATATTATTTTATTTTTTCATGATATGAAGTTGAAATTTATTTAATAACACCTGATGGATAAAAATGTGTATATTAAATAGAATTATTTCAAGTAATGATATTTTATTATATTCTTATATAATAAATGTATTAGAAAACTCTAGGAAATGAATATATAATTTTTTCATCTTTACTTTAATATATGATTACTAAATGGCCTTTTGATTCATCATAGATTTATTTATTTTTGGTTCTTGACTTTCCCTAGATCATTCACATTCAGTGATCAATGACCTTTATCACCCTCTATCATTATTAGGGTGTTATAATTTTCATTCATGTATATATACCCATATCCAAAATATGTCAACCATCATAGATTTCCTTTCATATTTATAATTTCTTATATTTAGAGTACGTTTTAATATTTTTCATGATGTGTATTTTTCAAAAATATATCAATTGACTTCTATGTGTAAGATGAAATTATATGGATGAAATTAATCAAAGGTAGGGAGAATGTAAAACCCTAATATTTTAAACGTTGAAAATAATTTTATATAGTGAATATGACATGAAACACTAATATTATATGATCATGTAACACATAGAAGAATTACTCTACATTTATAGTAAAAAAATTCACAACCCATGGTATTTTTTGACGCATTAATCATCCGGACTAAATATTACACAGTAGTCTATAAAAATAGTGTCATATAAATAGTGACCATTATAACATGACCATAATTCTATAGAGGAGGAATAAAAAATTAAAATATGAAATTTATGCTTATCGCTTGTTTAAAAAAATGTAATATTTATTTAATAAAGAGTGAAATATTTCTTGAAAAATATATTTTCTTGAAAGGCATTCTTAGCATGATTTTCCCACATAATTTAAAATTAATAGATAAAAAATTTAGTAAAATTATTTTATATAATTAAATTCCTTAAAAATCATTAGATCATAATTATTATTGGGTAAAGTCTTTGTATATTCTAAAATGGTTCATTTGTTGATGAATATTATAAATGATCATTTTATTGAAAAAAACCTTTTATATTAAATTATATAAAAATTTTAACTATACATTAATGTTTATTTAAGATAAAATAGACTATTTATATTATAATAAATACATTTATGGTCACTTCAAGAAATTGTATATTGAATTTTGATATTAAAACCTTCTATACTTATTAAAATTTTCCATTCAGAATCCTTCTTTTTCTCCGTAGTAGTAGGTATAATATTAAATTAGTGTATTACAAATAAATGAATTAAATATAAAAATTGGATTAAATATTTGTAGTTAAAATATTTTTTATTATAGAAAAATTTCAAAATATTTTTTACCACTATGAATAGTAAAAAAAATATCAATTTCAACGGTTAAGGGAAAAACTAATTTACATGGGGGTGAAACTAAAATAATTATGAAAAATTAATATACCACATATTTTCTTAATATTTACCCTCTTAAGAAAATGATAACATCACTCGTTTGAACGAATGAACAATGATCTTTACAATGTGGTGTGATCAAATCCCTTACATAATATTTCATTAATGATCCAAATATTGAGTCTAATGAAAAAAAATATTTTTAACAAAAATATTAAATTTTATATGATGTAACTATAAAATATTCAAACAATCTGGAACGTTCATTTCAGTATATGCCTGAAAAAATTTGGCAATTATCACTGGAGTTAATTGTGATAATGAGATATTATTAACAAATAATTAATAAGATGTTGTAAGAGGATAATTTATTTCATTATAAATTTAAATAGGGTGATTTTATATGTTAATAAACTTTTTTAAAATTACTATTAAATAGGTTAAAACAAATTCATTTGAAAGGAAGCATGTGGTAGGGGACATCATTTGAAGTTCCATTTAATGGGTCATGTTATTATGTTATAATAAAAATTTATTTTATATTACGTATATTCTTCCCAATTTACATGTAATATAATAATTCTTTAATAAGTCAGGGTACCATATGTTTTAATTTTAATTATTTCAACTAAGGGGTTTTTACATAAAAGTTTTTAAGTGGTGAAGAAATTTATAACTCAATTTCATTTCATATTAGTAATATTATAACTTTATTTTATTTTAAACTGTATGATTATTCATGAAAAAACTCATGAATATATTAGAATATATTTAAAAATTCTATGTGGATTTGAATTTAATACACATTATTTTTCCATTTATTCATTCTCAGTTCAATATTATGATCATTGTAAGGGTAAATTTCAAAATATCATTTTAAATGGGACTGTTTCTATATGAATTTTAGTTTAATTATATCATCAAATTATATTGTAATAAACCAATTTATTTTTAATATCATATAATTTACCCTGTAGAATTCAAAAAACATTATAATTTTCCACTCTTTGTTACATTAAATGAATGATAATAAGAATTAAAAAAATAGATTTTTTTTATCACTTCAATCAAATATAAATTCTCATCCAAAATTATGTTTTCAAAATATATATTAAATTATCATATAAAAAAAATATTGAAATGATTTATTAAATGTTTTTATCCATGTTTTATTATTTAAAAAATTCTAATATAATATTCATGTCATTTGCAGGATAATACGTGTTTTCCTTTTATTGAAAATGTGAAAGAAATATTTGTTTTAATTTTGAACAACATGAACGAAATTTACAGCCATTATGACAACTCAATGTATTAAATCATACAATATATGATAAATTTTTTATTTTTAAAAAACATTTTTATAAATTCTTTTTGGATATTTTAGTTTTAAAAATATTTCCAAATTGATCTTTTATCATCCTAAAATTTTTTGAAATTGTATTTTTATAGTATTTCTATTCATCATCGATATCAATCATATTTACTTTTGATCATTATAGGGTATGTTATATTAATACCGTCCTTATTATTTCTTTGAACTTTTTTTGATCACATTGACCAGTGATGTTAATAAATTTCTCTTTCTTGATTAATTTTCATAATCATTATCATTCGTTTGAAATATCCATTTTCTTTTTATCAATTAAAATTACATTTACCCTAAATATATATATTATTTATATTTGATATAATGATCAATTGAACCAAATATCATATTTTAGATAAATTGTTTTACATTCAATGTTATATGATTGATTATGGAAACTATTTTTATTCTGTATACATACTTGATATAGAATTTATTTAACAATTATCGATTCAAGAATAAAATAGAATATTTAATATATGTGTAATGTTTTGGACATGAAAATAAATTTGGTGATCATTATAGATAACTATTTTTTGTATTTGTAGACACAAAAGATAAATCATTTGATTATACTATGATAATTGGGTTATAGGTGAACACATAACCGATAATTTTAAATTTTCTTTTGAATGGTCTTGAGAGTATAGGTATAGGTATTCCTAATAACATGATGTCCAATAAATATGCCTTTAATTCATCATGTATTCAGACATTATATTCCATGATATTTTTAAAAATATATAATCTCTTAATTAATTATTATTCTCATTTTATTGATTAAAGGGAATGACTTTTTTATATTTACCATTCCATATTTTTTATGCTTTCTCAAATTAGGATATGTAAGATATTGATTAAATGTAATGTTTCCTAAGATATTTACTATTACATATTGATTATTACATGTTGATTATTCTTCATTTAATCATGATAGTTTCTAAATTACAATATTCTCAATTATAATTTGAGATCAACATTATTTTTCCCATTCTGATTAATCCTGGATGTGTTCTGTGAATGATTGTCAGGGATATTTTAAATTTAAAAGATATTTTTATTTAAATAACTTTGTTTTAATTTTTTTCCAATGTATCCTGGAAATAATGGGTTGTATCTAGTACCAAGACTACTAAACTATTCATTCTTCCATGATGTAATTCTTTGTATATTATGAGAGTATAATAATGTATACATCAACTGTATTTTACTTGTATCGAGGAAATTATAGTTTGCATTAGAATAGGATTAATAGAAACCTATGGAACTATATTTATAAAACGGTAGATTATAGAACATAAACCTATGAAATACTTTAAACATATGTTTTCATGAAAATACTATAGTTTTTTTAAGGTATATATTATCAAGTTTTTTTGATAAAATACACTTTTCTTAGTATACTATAAGAGAGAGTGGTTCAAAAACATAAGTAGCTAGGGGAATGACTCTAAAAAAGGTGAGTTAGGCTTGACTTGGGTATTATCTGGTACACAAAAAGGGACTTACTATGCATTTTGTTTGATACTCACGGGGGATATGCTTTAGATAATTCACATTTTCATATGAACCATTATTAAGGATTTCAATTGACAATTATAATGAATTAACTATGTAAAACACATTGGTTCATAGAATAAAAATAGGTGTGATAGCCTATGTATCCTTCAAATTATTATAAGGTTCTACCAAAAAATATAGTGTTTCTCAGAATATGATTTTTGGTTTCACTCAATGAATAGAACCAAAAATAACATTGTTAACATTGAACATGATGTATAATGAGGCGAATATGATAAAATCCTAGCGATAATGAAATGTGTGAATGATAACAGGTTTATTCACTATTTGTTTTCTAGAAATATGTTAATTATCATATACATTAACCAACACTCACATCCACCAATTAATAGAAGGATTGAGATATCTAATATATAATGTGGTGGATACCATAGAGGACGGAATGTTAAATTTTATTTATATAATAAATGTGGATGGAGGAAACATATAATGTTCATAAAAGGAATCAAAATATTTGTGTGTATAAATAATCCAAAAAAGAGATGAATTTCTTAAAAAATAATACGAGTATAATGGAAGAAAGTAAATTTCTACACAATGATACATTTATAGTTATGTTTTCATAAATGTTTGGTACGTGGGGCTTATTTGTGTTAATTCCATATTATGGAAGTTAATAATGAGACCAAGGAAGGTACTATAATTAATTGAAATAATTGATGCATTTTTTTTGGGATTCTGGAATTATATTTTTGAATTTTTTCCAAATGTTATTTTTTATATCAATCATCAAAAATATAACGGTTGTGTAAAATTTTATAATCATATATTCTTATATTAGCTTAACATATATGGATAACATCATGGTATTATGAGTTTAAAGGCGTTTAAAAATTAAAAGTATTAAATTCCACATTTAATAATTTTATTTTAATGAATATAACATGATTTTGGATATTTTAAAAAAACATTTATATAAATAAAACCTATTGGTTTAGTAAAAAATTATTTTGAGGAATAATACCATTAAATATTATTGAAAATAAGATTATACTTATTGGTAATAATTAATAATATTATAATCATCTATGTTATCGTAATTATGGGTCATTACAATTTGGTAATGTTATATAAATTATATTATTATGGTTTTATAAAAATGACATCTTGCATATTGGGTCACCAAGCATCAAATTTGGTTGTGATGTTGGGAATGAACCCACAACAAAAGGATGATCAAGCTATAGAACCAACCACTATCGAACATGATGCTCCGGTTAATATTTTATTGATTTTACTTAAACAATTTGATGAATAATTACTATTGGTGAACTATTGGTGTTACTGTTGATGGTTTATGATTAATAACCTACACAAACAATATAGGTTTTGAAATATATTTATAAATATGTGGAATGGATTGTCCCACTTTTATGGATATTATGATATGTTAAATGCTTATTTTAGTTCTTCATACATAAGAAAAAAGCATATTTTGAGATTTATTTCAAATAGAAAGTGGTAAAGTTAAAATTATCAGAGAATAACCAATGTATGAAATTGTGATTATAAAATATAAATATATCATGTATTAATATTTCCTTTTATTTTGAGATACTAAAATAATTCCTCCACATAATAAAATGATCTTCAAAAAAAGATTATTATATTACCTATGTATCTGACGAAGCAATTATATTTTTACTCCTAATAGATTTATGATTTTCGGTTATTTTGAAACTCTCATGTTCATTCACATTCTTATGATTAGTTTCTTCATTCACCCTCCATCATTATTTGGTCATTAAAATTTTATTCTATTGCCATATCATACCTTCTATCCTATGTTCTCATACATGGAATCCTATTTGTTTATTATTTTAGATTACATTTATTAATTCTATTTCCATGTTTTAATAGGATATTTGGTTAAACAATTTTATAATGTGGGATTTTCTAAAAAAATTCATTGAATTCGTAATGCAATTTTATCTTATGAGGGCTCACTTTAGTGAGGTGTGGTATTTTAAAATAATAAGATTTTAAATAATTAAAATTATTTTAATATTATCAAATAACACTAAATAAAAAAACATAACAGATTTTAACACCCTGAGACCTTACGGTATTTTTATTTTTAAATAAATTAATCCATCTTGATGTCATATAATCCACATAACAATGAGTTTAAATGTAACAAAATAAACAAATAAAATATTATATATTAATATGTGACCATTATAACATAATAGTAAATTTTTATATTCATAATAGGTAAAAATATATTTGAAAAATTATTTTTATCTATTTTTTATAAATTAAATAAGAATCAACTAAATGAAAAATAAATGATTTCTCAAAAATAATACTTTTCCAAAAACTGGTTTAAGCTATCTCTGAGAATATAAATTAAAATTAATTTTTTAAACTATTATATTATTAATATAGTAAAATGAAAATAATTTTTGAAATAAGTGTTTCAAATTTATCATAGGGTTATTCTGGTAAAAAAAATTTAAAATGATTCATTTTTCGATGAATAGTGAGAAATACAGATTTATATTGAAAACTGGCCTTTAATTTTATTTACATAAAAAATAAAATTATATATATATTTTTTAAAAATAGTTTATTTATATTATTATAAATACAATTTTAGTTAGTGTAATCAATTTTATAATTAATTTTTATATTGAGACCTTCTTCAATTAATATAAATTTCACAATAGAAAACCACTTCTTCATCACATATATAGATATAATTTTAAATTGCATTATTAGAAATATGTGAATTGAATCTGGAGAAAAAAATTCCATAATTGGAATCAAAAAAAATTATAGTATCTTTCAATTTCAACATGGTTTTTGACCATTTTCAATATTAAATGAATAAAAATCTAATTAGCATGGTTAAAATAATTATATATTTACGGATGAGTTACACTAAAATTATTAGGGTTCAAATGACCTAAATTTTTTTTTGAAACCCATTTTTTTCCCTATTTTGACTTTATCACCTATATTTTTGATAATTTCCCAATCTGTTGTCTTTTGGATAGATAAAAACATGGTAGTAAATAGTTAATTTCATAAATTATTTCGATCCCCTCTCCCCCACATATAAAAGGGAACCCATCTCCTTTAATCATCATATATTCAAATCCAATTATATAGGAAAATAATATTAAAAATAAATTCCTTTATTTTATTTAGACATCTAATATCCTTTGGCTTGATTAGAAATCAATCCTATTAAGGATTTTTGTGGAAACCTAAAGATTACATTTGAAGAGGAAGCAAAATTATTATATTACAACTGTTATATTATTTCATCATCCTCCTCCATCAAATATTATTAAATAATAATATTATAATAACATCAAGATTAGATATATACAAATATTTTATTATTTTATTTCAATTAAATTTATAAAACCCTTCCTCTATCAAATTGGAAATGAAATCATAAATCATGTGTATGATAGACTACCACCTTGTGAACCAATGTAACTCACCTTCCATCAACACAGATCATGATTGTACACAATTTTTTATTTATTGTAAATATATATATATAATATATGATATTATTACATATTTGGAATTATAATATCAAATAAAAAATCATTCTTTCCAAGTCATTTAAATAATTACAACGTTTATCATGAGAATAGTGGTCAACCACCTAACGAAGGGATTTTATTCTTTTTCACATACTTTTTTCATGGAATATATTAGAGATAAATTTAATTAATATATTAGTATTTGGGAAAAGATAATTATTAATAAAAATTTAAATATAACATAATTTATAACCCTTCTACCATTATGGAAATGATAATGTTACTCATGTATATAGAGAGAATATCGTCTCTATGAAGTGATGTGATCCATTCCCAATGATTAAATTTAAACAATGATTCCAAAATATTATCTACTAAAAATTATTTTAATTATTATATTAATATAATTCATCATATTACAGAACAATAAAATATTCTAATGTACTATAACACTCACATTAAAATATTTATGAGAAAAAAAGATAGTTATTTCTTAAAACAATATTAATAGGAATGGTTTTTCAGGAAATGGTGATATCATGTTAAAAAATAATCATATATGATTTTAAAAATATTAATATGGTTTTTTTAAAAAGTGAAAAACATGTTTTAAACCAGTATATGGGGATTTTATTCATTGAAATAAAAGTAATAATAATGTTAGGGACTTTATATCAACATTCCTTCACTGAGGAATTTTGTATTATTATGAATATAATTTAATTTATATTGTGTTTTTACTTCCCTATTAATATGTAATATACCGATTCATTAATAATTCATGTTATTTTATGTTTCAATTGGGATTATTTCATTTATAAGGATTTGAGATAATATTTACCTAGTAGTAATGAATTTTACAACTCAATTTCATTTCATTAAGACATATTTACTTATTCATTGTATTTTCTATTATAGGATTATGCATGTATTGAATATTGATAATATTATACTGTATTTAAAACTGTATTTAAATATTTAAATTTGATACATATAATAAATTCGATGATTAATTCTCATTTTAAATTTATGATTTATTTAAGGGTTTATTTTCTAATATCATTTTAGTTGAGATTTTATATTTCAGAGTTTACATTGAAATAAAATTATTTATGTTTTTCGGAAAAACATATTTATTTTTTTTAATTCTTATTATTAATAATTTCTCATGATGTATTACCATTTCCATTATTTTGTAGTAAAAATATTTGATAATTTTTTTACTAAAATATTATATATATTTTTCACAACTGTAAACAATAAATTCTCTTCCAAAAAAATGATTTCTAAAATTAACATAAAAATGGTATTTAATTTTTTTAAATGATTTATTGAAGATATTTTTATAAATGTTTTAATTTTTATAAAATTATTAAAAAGTAATAGTCTTATCATTTTCAAAAAAATGTCCATTTGTAATTTTCTGAAAAATTGAATGGAATATTTGATTTGACATATACCAAATGAATTGACTTTCATGCCACCATAAACACAAAATGTTTTAAACATTAAATTTTACTATTAAATTTATATTATCAATGAAATTTATTTCCAAAAATCTTTTGTGAACTTTTATTTTTGAAAATATATTCAATGTGAAATGTTTATTTTTCTCAAGAAAGTTTTAATGATAATTTTTTTGTATTTATATTCATCGGCAACGTTAACATTTTATTGTACTTATGATCAAAAGAAAATAGGTTTTATTTTATTTCAATCGTTATTATTTTACTAGATGGATAACGATCACTTTTACCTAAGAATGAATTAAAATTTACTTTCTTTGTTAATTTGTATAATCATTAAATTTCCCTAGATATATTCATTATCTTGTTATCATCGGACATTACATTTAACCAAAATATATATTTCATTTTTAGTGGATATAATTATTAATTTATCTCTATATCATTTAAACATATTATATTTTACATCGATAGTTATATGATTTTTATTGATATTTTTTTATTAATCTTGTATTCCTTAATCAATTTGGACATTTTATACTAAGGTATATTGGTTTGTTAATTACATCAATAGTTTGATATATATGGAATGTGATGGGAATGAATAAATGGGTGAGGCCTGGTTATAGATACTCCCTTGATGCATCAGTAGTTTCACAATATGAATCACTTGGCTAACCCTGTTAAATAGGTTTATGGTGTATACCAACCAATTATATTTAATCTATCATGTGAAAGGTTGTGATAATTGAGGTATTGGGATCCCTAATAGCATGATGTAAAATAATTAATTGTTTTGTTAATAATGAATTCTAATTTTTTATCCATGGTGGTTTTTCAATGTTATTAACTTTTGATTTATTAAAATTCACAATTTATTGACTAAATTGCATTATTTTTCAGTAATTTATTTTATGATATTGAAATTTCCTTCTAGAATTACTATTGTAATGTTGTTGATACTCCCATGATGCATCAGTAGTTTCACAATATGAATCACTTGGCTGGCCCTGTTAAAGGGCTTTTTTGAGTATACCAATGAATTATTTTAAATCTATCATGTGAAAGGTTGTGATGATAGATGTATTAGGATCCCTACTATCTTTATGTAAAATAATTAATTATATTATTGATAATGAATTCAAAGATTCTTATCCATGAGGGTTTTTCAATGTTATTACCTTTTGATGTATTTTATTTCTTAATTTATTTATTAAATGACGTTATTTTTCAGTATTTTATGTTATGATATTGATGTTTCCTTCTATAATCACAGTTGTAATGTTAATCATTTAAGTGGATTATTATTTAGATATCTAATTTAAATATTTATTTTGAATTTTTGATTATTCATTTTTTACTCATGATATATTTTTCTTCACTTAACCCTTACTGAACATTTAAAATCACTTATATTTTGTTTCATTTCCAAAGAATCTTAGTAGTGTACATTGAAAGTTAAGCAAGGATATACTATATGAAATAATGAAATTATAGATAAAATTATATCGTAATTTGTGTATTCAAATGAATCATGGGAATAATATATGTATATAGCTTAAAAAGGCTACTAAAATATTTGATCCATTAGGAGGCGATAGGTGTAATAAAGAAAATACTGACTCTAGGTAATTGGTGTAGAGTTCATTTAATATTAAATAAAAAACATATTTATATTTTTGGAATAAATATATTTAAATTATTTTATATTGTTAATTGTTATATAAAATAAATTTTAACCATGGTCAATGTGTATAACCATGGTAATCGGTAAACTGTCTTAAATTAGGTTCATTTTATGTGAAAAGGGTTTAAAATTAATCTAATAACATAATTCACTTATTTTGGTAAGTTTAATTATATTATGATAAACTTTTCATTTTAAAATATGTATTTTTATTGCAATTTCAATTTTATTAAAACCATTATATTATTTTTAGTAATTGACAATTACAAAAAACATACTCTATTTTAATATCATTAATTTTTTTAATATGGATAAAATTACAATATGAATAGTAATAATTTTTCTTATTAATGGTTATTTATGATTATTAATTATAAAAATATATATTTTTATTTCTATTTATGGTATAATTTCTATTAACACTTACATAGCGCATATGAAACACTTTTACATGCAATAGAAAACCATCATTAATAATTTTAGAAGTATTAAAAGAATTATTTTTTTCGAATTATATTTTTTCATATATTTGATGGATAATTTAAAATTGTATTTAATTTTTAGTGTGGTTATAATAAAATTCACCTTTTATCTTAATTACTTTTATGTCAACATAAAATAGAAATAATGAAAATGGATTTAAATAATTTTTATTTTTAAAAATATATTTATAAATATTTATTCAATCATTAAAATAAAAACATAAAACATGTGTATAAAAAATTATAGATTCTATTTTTTAGGTATTAAATGCTTGGAATGTTTCATAATACTTGTTGAGCCCTTAATTATTTCTAAATTCTATAAATACAATTTATTGTTTCTCATTAAAATATACCGATATAAATGTTTTCAAAAAAAATAATGATCCTCTTTCTCTCAAATATCTACCAAAATAACTCCCTATAAAACCATTACCATGTCCCAAATATTCTATAAAGACCATATAACTCTCTATTAAAGGAACTATAATAATTTATAAATAAGATATCTAAAAATAAGTATAACTCATAATCAAATATTTTCATATTAATTTACAAATCCACAAAAATAAAATATTCTATAATTTTTTTTAAATAATTAAATATGTATATGAAATATAATGATAAAATTTTATGTTGATATTACAACCAAAATTTATCTCCTTTCTGATCCTATAAGAAATGAAAATTGTGGCTGTGTGTTGGTGTGGACGACCATGACCATGTAGAATTTTGATTTATTTATATTCATCATCTCACATATATAGTTTTTATGATGTACTAAATGAATAAATATAATATGTATAAAAATTTTATTATATTAAGAATATAATGTCATAAAAACGCTCCCATTAGATGGAAACTGATTTCGTTAGTCATCTATATATGGGGGATTCCACATCGATATAGGGTTATGATTAGTTTGTGATTTATACCATTCATGTATTGTTTTAAAAGTATATATCATTTATAATACTTGAATTTATTTAATTTTTAATATTTATGGAATTATGGAATAACTACCCATGGGACCATGGTAAACCAACATATGTTGTTTTCATGTAATGAATCAAACATCCAAATATGTCTCCTTTAAACATTATCAATTTAGTAACTTAATAAGACTAGGTAGTAAATTAAATAAAACATATTATGATATATTAATAATAATTAATAGATTTATAGGATACTAAATATTTAGATTTTTGGTTGTAGATGTTATTAGGAATGTCAGTGTTGTGTCAGACTCATGTTAGGAGGGTTTTAGGACTCAAAATTATATTATTTTATAATTATTCATTTTTCACCATGTACCTATTTTAGGTATTATGTAAAAATAAATAAATATGTATTTTATCATTAATTTTTCTAAATAATATAGATTAAAATCCATTTCTTTTTGTATCATTCAATTATATTTTGATGTTTAATGTTTCAAAAGACAAAATGAATTTTAATTAAAACCATGAAATAAACATTTAATACTTTTTCTTTACAAAACATATTCCACCATATATATGTTTCTCAAAAAAAAATATTATTATTATGGTAATATGTTTTTAAGGTCATATAAAAATCCATATTTCATTCATTATCATCGGTGGAAATTGTTTCATTTTTACTTTTATTATAATGAATTTTTATAAAATGCTTGAAAGGAATATTTTTTATGGTATGGGACGTAAAAGTAATTTAACACTATCATGACGATTATTCTATTAAAATATTACCTTAAAAAAAATAATTTTTTTAATAATATTTCATTTCACACTCTTTGGGATATTTTTTTAATGCAATGTAATGGAAACTTGATTTTTCGTTTTTATTTTTATGTGAAAATAATGGGGATTTTGAACACGTGTTAAACTAAATTTTTTATCATATTTAATAATTAAATGAAAAATTATATTTTTTAGATATTTCATTTCCATTAGGATTTTATTATGATTAAGGGTGAACCAATTAGTACATTGTGATACATTGGGTAATGATTCTATTATCAGGATATTATTGTTCGAATTAACCGACTATGTGTTTTCATTTTCATGGGTTATTATAATATATTTATTATAACCTAATTAATATTCAATAACATGTGTATGAATATATTATTAAATCATATGACCAACCTTGTTCCTAATAATCCATATACCGCTAAAATTATCTATGTAAATTTAATTACTAATTCATATAATGATTTATCATATTTACATCTAACCAAATGAAAGAAACGACCATTAAAACTTCGGGATGTTCATAAATTATTTTTAATTTTAATTATTTATATTTACATTCATTCCACATAAACTCTATTACATAAAAACATGTAGTCTGTTTATGAAGATCAAGAAAATAAACACTCCTGAATGACTGAATTCAATATAATAACATATCAATGGGGACATAAATGAACTATACAGAATAATTATAAACTAAATACTTGTATAATAGGTTCAGATATATTTTTAAATATTTATAATTTCATATTTCATGACATTAAGTTCAATAACGGAACACATTCGTACTTAATGTAAGGGTTTTCCACCCAAACCTCCATTTTCATAAGGTTTATTTTTATTATCTAATTAACTCAATGATTTTTTTATTTAATCCTCATAAATTCTTTGTGACTATTCTATATATGATCAAAAAAATATTACATCATTATTTTATGAGGAGTTACATTTTCAAAATGAATATTTATAATTATTTCAGAAATACATGGTCGTTTCAAGGGAGTTTTTCAAATGTATACCTATTTTCAAGGGTACTATATAATCTGTTCTTGGAAACCATTATCTTTAAAAAATCACTCATTTTATTGTGAAAATATAGTATTACTTTATATATGGTTTTAAAAAAATACTTTTCAAAAACAATAATTCTATTCAAAATAAAATTGTATTTTTCTGCTGAATTACTCAATGATTTTATAAGGGTATTTTCGTCTGTTTCAACACTATTGTTGATTCTTATGTATTATTGGGAGTAATATTTTTATGATATCATATAACATATTTAAATTTATGTTTTATGATTAGTTTGATTGTGTATGTTCTATCCTAAAACCATTCATGAATTTACTATGAATGGTTAGTGTTTAAGCCTAATTTTTTGAGAAAATATTTTACATTTCGTATGTTAGGTTCAATATAAATGTATATGTTGTTTATGTTTATCTGTTCTCATATGTGGAATTAATTGGATGTATTATCAGATGGGTGGGGACTGATATAGCCCATCTATGCATCAGTGGGTCTCATGAGTCAAAGAAAGGTGGACTTGTCCGAGGCCTTTCCCATTTTGAGTTATGTTTTTGGCCATGACCTTAATCATTTATAGACTTCTTGTTCAAATCGTTGACAGTATGTTTCAGAATGTCCGACATATGAACTTGCCTCATTATAAAGCTAGAAATTTAAAGCTATAGTGGTTATTAGGATAATAAAATACCTATTATTTTTATTTTATATTTATGGAATTATTTAATCTTCTCATATTACTTCCATAATTTATTCAAGTTTATTTTCACTAAAGGTATGTGTTTTTATTTATTCACCATGTATAATTTTTATGTAATCTTCCTCTTTATTTCATAACCATACTGAGCATTTGAGCTCACAGCTTTCTAATTTTTCATTTTTTCAAGACATGAATAATTTTATTATAAATAACTTGATGAAATAACCTAGGAGTTATAGATACTCTCTAAGGAGTTTCTTTGTTTTATTTATTTTCTAGTTGTAATGTTGAACTTATGTATGTATCTTGTTTTCAGTTAAACTAAACTATTCGGTAATTCAGGATTCATATTTCTTGTTTATATTCCAATTTAATCAAATAATGCACCAGCTCTAGGCAACTTGGGTTGAGTCCTTACATGATAAGACATAAGGTGGTGGATAATGAAAATAAAACAAAGTATCTTGATGATGGGTGTTACCCCTATTTTGGTAAGTCTGATTTATTTTGAACCCTTGATCTTCCTTGATTGAATTTCATCACATATAAATAATTTTAGGGTGATGGGATCTATGTTGGGATACTATACAGACATAGGACAGTCAGGAAATGTGGCTTGAGAGGTGTGTGGAAGGGGTGAAGTAAATGTCTTTTTATAGTGGATGAGGAGTGGAATTCTTATAAATACAAAAAATAATGAACAAAAGGGAGGTCTCCATTATATAATGTTATTAAAAAATGGAATGATAATGTAGGAAAAAGAATTTATTATTGAAACTACTCTCCACCGTATAATATTAAGTTAATTGTTTTCAATTTTTCTCCTTAGTCTTTTATTTTCCATATATTTTTTATTTTATTTATTCATTTCAGTAACTTTTTTTCAAACCAATGTAATTTAAAAATTAAAAATAAATTAATGAATTGTTTTTTATAAAATAAAATCCATATTCATAATAAGTATGATATATAATTTAAAAATTAAAAATTTCATGAGTTTTGGATATTAATATTAAAATAAGTGCATGCAATGCGCCAAAACATTCTTTTAAGTCAAACCATACTAATAATGTTTTTAATATCTAAGGGCATATATTTTAGTTATATGAGATATTTGTTCCCACTAATAGACTATATTTTATATTTATTAACACTTAAAAATAACATTGAATATGTTATGATTTTTATTAATTTTAAATGTTCTAATAAAATATAATTTATCAAAAAATGTCATTTATTTTAATTTTAAAAATGTTTATTTAATTTTAATTTAAAAATATCAATACCTTATTTGAATAAAAATATATTTAGATAAAATCATTATGACATGATATATTCATATTGAAACATAATAATTAATTTAATTAAGATTATTGTTAATGTTATTAACATCATTTATTTTATTCAATTATTAAATAAAAATCCATGTGTTATCATTTGTTAAGCATTTATTATAACCAATTCATCTCTAAAAATAAATAATAAATAATTTTGACAAAAAAATACTCATTAATATTTTAAAATGATATGTATAACAAAATATTTTTTTCACTTATTAATTTGTTATACAAATGAAATCTACAAAACATCCTACTTTTGTCTCTAACTTCACCAAACATATGAAATATGGTAATTTTCTTGAATAGTATCAAAATAATTAATAAAATTAAATCCCTGAATGAATATATTCTAATTATCGTAAGAAAATATATTATGAACAAGTTTATAGGTCATTTTATCCTTTATAATTAAGGTTTACTCTATTGTTAAGCTCATTTTTACTTTAATTAAGGTAATTATGTTTAAACACTTTCACTAATAATTTTTTTACAAAAATTAATTTGATCTTATTAGATAGTAAATATCATACTGATTGAATCCCTTTATTTATTATTAAAAATTCAATTATGATAGGTGGATCAATTTAATTTATATTTTACACGATAGGCATGGAGACAAAGGGGATTTTAAATCCAAAATGTTCAAATGTTCAAGAAGAATTTATATGTAACTTCAATAAAAATATTATTTAAATGATCTCAATTATATTAATATATATATATATATATTTAAATGATAAATTGTTACATTTAAAACCTATTTAAAATACATTTTTACATTAAAATATTCTTATCCTAAAGGGATGTTTCGAACAAAAAATATATTTTTATCTATTTAAAAAAATTGAACTTCCAATAAATATAAATAAATAATGGTATGATAATTTATAAATAAAAAAATAAAAAAAATATATATATTTTTCAAATTAATTTTTTTAAAAGTTTAAAAATTTAATAATAAGTTAGGTTCTCCATTAAAATGGGTTATAAATAGGACATGGGTGTAACTTAAGCAATCGAAATAATTCAGCATTGTGCATAACACAAGAAAAACAATATATTTAATGTATTAAAATCACTAATTGGTGTTCCATAAAAATTATGAATTACTTGGTGCATTCAAATAACACAAGCTATATTCAGTGTTGCGTGAAATAAAAAAAATATCAAAAACACTGATTAAATTTGAAAAATAATATGTCAACAAATCTCAAGGTGTTACATTAGATTCATTTCATAGTCTATTTGGTTGACCTATAATGAAATATCATTTTACTATTTTCTCTAAAGATTTTTGGTATTTTCCTAGTGTGAAGGCTAAGAAAATATTCTTGGTGGGTTGTATCGGCTTCTTGATATACCTTAGAAGATATGAGAGGACATCAAGGGGGACATGATCACCAGTATTCTCCATGTTTATGGATCTTTTCCAGTAGTATGGGTGGCCATGTTTTTCATGAAAAAGTATAATCACATCCTTTTAAATAAGTAGTTGAGGTTAGTGTAGGTTTTTTTAGGAAGTATGTATGGGAGCTTGTCGGAATTCCTGCCTTTTTGAAGAAGTTTACATCTAATAGTCATCCATATTTCCCCTCCAGTGATTTAATTGGTCTATATAATTATTTTATCACAAATTAATTATCTAAAAAACTTTTTCTCAACATATTAACGATTATGTACATAAAAATATGTAGATATTATTTGATATTTTATTCTCAATAATGATTGATTTTGGCTATTTTGTGTTTTGGTAACAACCCTTCATGGTGTTATCATAAAATAGCATTTATCCCATAACTAATGGGATTACTCGATTCAATGTGATATATTTGAAACCATATTGATCTATATTATTCTATATTGAGGTTGGAGATTCATCAATTCTATGACTAAAATTGAAACATATCATGATAGAGAAGGTATATGTGATCATACGTGATTGAAGGAAATTATGGCTCATTATATGACATATGATAATAAATTTATATGGAATATAGAGTAATATTTATGGATCATTGGTTCATGATAGTTTCCCCACATCATGGGAAGTAAAATATCTATATATTTTTTATATTTCCCTATGATTTTGTTTGAACTATTATGTTATTGTCATATGTTACTGTAGTTTCATATCAGTTTGAATTATCCCAAAAAAAAATCATTGTATCTTCCCATTGTTCAAGATTAACAGATATAATTAAGATTACAGTACTGAAAATCATTATGAAGATCTTGGAGTTAAAGAATATCTGACCTTCTTGGAATGGTCTATTGAGTTTATCAATCGTTATGTGATTGTGTTGTGTATGTGTTCTACTAATTTTGTTCTTTTTATGTTGTTCCATAATGTCATGTGTGTTAGAATTTCATAGATGGTGTAAAAAATACAAGATCATTATCTATTTTATGGGTTATCTTTATTTATTTTAATTGGATAATCATTTCATGTTTTATATGGTGGTTTTTTTATTGTGTGTTTATGAGAACTTATCTCATGATGTGTTGGTGGTGTTATATCACACTTATATTTATATTAAGAGTCTAATGTTGTAGGATTATATTCCAAATTCATATTTAATTCATATTAATAGTTATAATTGATGACAAAAATAATTATGTGATAGGTTTCTGATATAAGAGTGAATTTTTCAGGAGTCCCATGTGTTTTGGTTAGTCAGAACATCACTAGAAAGGATATAATGGGTGATGTGGTATTGAGATTAGTTTTCATCTAGATGTGTGGCTTATGGATTTTACTATTATATTAATGTGTGGATTAGTTTATTTTGTACCATAAGGCATAGTTTCTATTTATGGTTAGAGGCTCAATATTACGGTTTTTGAATCAATGTTTATCTAGTACTAGTTTTAGTGTGAAGATAGATTGCACTATAGAGCCGCAAATATTGGGATTACATAAATTTATCTATGTATATTGATGTTACAAATATTGAACACATATCTACCCCATTTTCATCATAGTTTTAGTGAAACCCTAATACACTCGACATAGTAGATTGGGTATTGATGTGTTATATTGAAATTATACATTGAATAAATTTATAATCCCACCCAAATTCCACTAATTTCATCCATTATCCACTGAACCCATGTGCCATGAGGGCCTCTTAAAAATATATTATGTCCCCTTTTACTATGTTTTTTCCATAAGATTTTATAGATCCTCTATTAGTGATCCATGGTTATTTTCATCATCTAAGACTGGTTATTCACTCTCATATTCTACCGTAAAAAGAATTCATTTCGATCAGTTCATAGGGGGTTTAGTTAGTTTTTGGATGTTGATCAATGATCGAAATCCCATAGGGATCATAGGATAACATTGGGAGATGATACAAAAGATCTACACCAATTAATAACTTCATCTCATAGAACATTGAATTATCAAGGAATGATATATTTATATCAACATTTGTTATAAGTGTTGATGTGAATGTATAATCTTTAATATTTTTTTTGGAAATGGTGGAATTATAAAATATGTGGTTATAATAAGTACATAGAATGAATCAGAATGTTGTGACAAAAAATGGTGATTTTTTATGCTTTCCTCTTGATACTTTCTAGATAGGGTCCCATATATGATTTGTGACTATTTTTCCAGCATGTCTTTTATTATTGAAATTATATAAAATATAAATCTATTAAATATTTAATAATTAATAATTTTAGGATGTTAATTTGAATACTTTTATTCCATTAAAACCATTTAATGTGATTGATTTTCAAGAAGTGTGATTATATATTAATAATTTATTTTGATTTTTATTGATGATTTTAATTTTTCACTGAATCCAATGCATAAATAATTTTTGGAATTCGACATTATAAATTTTTTACAAGAGGTAAATACATAGAGATGAGTGAATGAATTTTTGTTTTATGATATTGTGAGTATCTTGGACTTATGAACATGGTATCCCCAATAGTTTTTGTACAGAAAATAATTTTTTTTCATGTTTTTGTGTTCCTAGAAGATATATCTATTTCATTTTTTATTAGGTATTATTAGATAAGGGATATATGATACAAATTTCTGATCATGGATTTTGTATTTCGAAATGATGAGATGAGTTTTATGTTAGGAAAGATGTAATAGGTTGAGAGTTGTGACTACATGCATATTAAGATATTCTACTGTTGGTTATTTGTATTTGTGGGTATAGATTAAGTGATGGGGTTTCCTATATTTCTTACTAGATGTTTTTTATTTATTTATTGTAGGATGGTTGTTTTTATTACTACTATATTCCTACTTCATTTTTGTTGACCACTGTATGTTCATCTCTTTGTTGTATCATAGAATAACTAAGAGAGTGAACGGATTATATAATGGTGAATGAATTAATAATGAAATCGTATATGTGTATTGGTCATGCCAATATAGATTAAATAAAACCAATTTATTCATTGAAGAAATTTTATTAGGGGAATGGGATGTAAATATATATATATATATATATATATATAAATTTGGTTTAATAAAGGATATTTCATTTTAATAAGATAAATTTATTATGTATTAAATTTAATGGGTTTTAATGAATATATGGTAACCAAAAATTACTTGTGAATATTATTATAGTTTTAAATATATATTATAATGTGTTTTTATTATAAATTTATCCCATGGCATAGTGGTGGATGAATAGTGTTATGTTGGATGATATCTGTAGTTGATTCTATGTCAATGTAGTTTCAGTTAGTGTGGTCTTGTGTGATGTTTTTATTATATTTTATGATTTAGTATGGTCCAAAACCGATATTAGATGGGATAATAACAATATAATTGGTTTTGTATTACTCTTTTTACAACATTTAGGTTCGTGAAGAAATTGATGGTTCGCATATTTCACAACCACTATCACTCATCAGTTTTGGATGATTTTTAAGAATATCTAGATTATGATGGATTAAAGGTTAGGGTATGTGTCTACCTTGACTATAACGGATACTAGTTTTACTATATTTTTATGTGTGGGATATAAAAACAAAATGTGATATAATATTGAAATTTTAATGTTATAATGAGTTTGATTTTCTGTAGCTGTACTGTCATGCACAGTGATGTATTGATGTTTGATGCATGATCCAAAGTTCATATTTTCATTTAGATATAAAACATGGATATAAATATTATAATATGGTTCTTAATATGTTTAAGATGATATGAGTTAGTTGTATGTATACATGGGGTTCTATATTTTTCATATAAGGTATTGTATCATAGGTTTTTTGGCATTTTGGTGTGATGGATATAAAATAATGGGGACATGGTAGTAGAGTGCCTTTCATACATATATGTTTCATATGAATATTTAGACATGTATGAATTATTTTGTGACTAATCCTTAGGGAGGATGGGATATTGTTTTATCAATTTATAGAAGATTTTTATTTTTTTGTTTACTCACTTGAATTAAATAGGCGTTATTCACATTTCCATGATAGTTTAGGGGGAGGTTCTTAATATATATACATGTATTCTAAATATATTTCTATATAAATAATTTTTGTGGTTTGTAATAGATGATCAATGATTTAATTCGGTGTTCCTAGATCAGATTTTTAGTTTATGAGTTGATGAATTTTACGGTCATTGTCTAGGTGTATAATCATTCATCTTTCAAATTTTATGTTATTTATGAAATTACATTTATGTTTTTGGATTCTATATTTATTTATTATATGGAATTTAAGGATGGATTTCATTTTATATCATATTCATATTGCCTTCTCAAAAGTGTATTTATTTCCTATTGTATTCATTCTATATCATTAGTTCAAGACAAAAACCAATGGATTATTATATATTGGAATCAATGGTTCTTCAAATATTCACTGTAGTCCCATAAATATTATCTATGGAGGTTGGTCGTGACATGGAAATGAGGTTCCAGAAACTCCTCATGATGTAAAAAGATAGATTTTTTTAATTTTTTTCACTGTAACAATAAACCAAAAACCCTAGTATAGAAATTGTATTATATCATTCCCATAAGGAAAAAAGAATCAATAATAAAATCTCCAAACAAATAGTCGCATCATCAATATTTTATATGGAATGTGAAAGGAATCCCAAAAATTATTTAAAAAATGGAAAATATTTGATAGAATTAATAACTAACTTTAAATGTATACAAATATGTGAGTGTAATTAAGAACCATTGTTGATTTTATTTATCTCGATAATTGTATGAATAATCATTATAAAAATCAAATTAGTTTTTTTGAGAATCCATTATTTAATTATATAAACATTGTTGAAAAAGACAATCTAATTAAATTAAAATATACTAGTTATAGTAGTCTACTAAGAGATATATGTAGTAGGTTAATCATTAAATAATAAAAAATTATCGTTCGATCTAACACACCCATTACACTCTCTAACATTGGGTTTCTCCAATTAATCTCCCTCCCTCACCCTGGAAATATAATGGTTGATGTCATATTTGACTCAATGTGATTCATATCAGAAATAAAAAAATTATGAGTTATTAAAAATGAAATGAAAGAGGTTTTTGATTATCTTCCACTAATTAAACCCTCTTTTATAAGTCTATACAGGCATATATAATTGATTCTTAGTCACATGTGAACAACACATCAAAGAAAAGGAAATATGATGGGCAAATTCAAAAATATATTTAGTAACAATGGAATAAATACATTATTTTTTATTAAAAATCAAATTAAGTTATACCATGACTATTCAAAAAATATCATAAGTAAAAATAACCCATTTTATGTATTTTATAGTGGCTAAATATCATAGTTGATTCTAAATCTTCCTTGTGGTAAATAAATTTTTCTAAACTCTTTTCTTCTTCTTATTCATTCATATTTCAAATGGGAAAACGATTCATGTTAAGTAGTCTAATTAAAGTAAATATCCATCATAAAAAATAATGATGGATTCTTAAAAGATACTAATGAATATTAAAGAATCATGTCGACCAGACATAATTACACCATGAAAAATAAAACCATGGATAAACCCTTTCATCCTCATAGAAAAACGTTATTTTCATTTTCTGTTCCCCATCTATAATCACATCATAGTATATATTGCATAAATTTCAAACACTAATAAACTATAGATATCAAAAAAACCCATATATTGAATTCTAATATCGGACGTCGTGTCTTAACTTCCTAAAAAAATTATAGTTTCATTAATATTATTTTTTTACACTCCTGCACATTATGAGTTGGAAACAATGTTATGGTATTATGTTTGATTTACCATATTATAGAGGTAATATTTAATCACCACAATGTTATGTGTAATGAAAAACCCAATTATAAAATTATTTTTTATTGTAAAACCATCATCTTATTTATATTGCATTCACAAGGAGTGAAAACAAAATACTCAAAACAATTATCTTCCTTTAAGGAAAAAATCATATTCACATTCCATAACTCTTCTTTAGAGTCATGGTCATGACATCCTAAAACAAAAAATTACAACTTTTTGTTTCATCCTCTTTGACTATGCCAATGATAATCTATCTCCTTGGTGTGAACAATCTGAAAAATATTTATAAACAATCTATGTTTTTTTATGAATCCAGGGGTGTTATAATTAGTTAAAGACTATTTGATTTTCACTTAGAGTATTCATGTAGAATAATATGGAAAACAATGTAATTGATCCTCCCTATGTTTTATTTGGAATTTATAAATATTCCCATATCATCCTCGTCAATATAATTAAAGTGATTATTTAAATATTTAATACTTTTTTATCATGTTTGGACCATGATTCGAACTATGTATTTAATGTTATTTTGAAAAACATTTTCAAGGGTTGTCAAATGATTTCTTTATAATGACTTCAAGCATCATGGGGCACTGAATTAGATTAGAAATAGGACACATAGAGACAGAAACAGAATATATTATAGAAAATATTATCCACAACACATGATATCATTGTAGAATAGTTACTAGTACAAATTCCTTGGAATTAGGACCTTGTAAAATGATAAAAAACTATATGGTATAATTAAATAATATTTATCATATTAATGGAAGTTTCCCTTTGTAAAAACATCATGTTTTAAAAAAATACCATATTTATGAAAAATTATTTTCTGGAGAAATCAATATGAATCTTTCAAACCCTCATCCATAAATTATAAAAATGTTACCATTGACAATAATTTATATATCATTTATAAGGATGTTCCCCTAATTAATAGTTCTACATCAACATATAATCTTATATAAAATCATCAATTGGAAGGAATTTCCATATTCACATTAATCAAAATATCATAAATATGGTACAAAAATTATAAATCTTTTACATCTATTACATATCATATTTTCATCTAGATTCTATAAAAAATCCATAAAATATGTGAAATGAAAATATAATTACAAATAGAAAACTATTCTAATAGAAACAAATAATAAACACAAAAATTAGTTAAGAATGTAAATAAATAATATTTTATTATTTAAAATATAATAATAAATTTTATATAAAAAATTCACACATAGTTAGTCAATTTTTTCCTCAATAAAAGCATCCACACCTAATCAAAAAGAATTCATACTCAAAAAAAAGTAATTTTTCAAATTTTCATAATCATAAAAATCAAATCACAACTAATAATTCTAACATGACACAACTCATCCAATAAAAATATGTTCTAATCATGCCACATATATACTTCCAATTATATAATCATCTCCCCATTAATTCCAATTATTATACGTTTTACAAAAATATAGTTCACTAATGATCTAAATCATCCTAAAATTTGACAACACATCACTCAAAAACATTTGCTTTGAGTTACTATCGGAAACAAGTATATCCCCTATATCAATTCTCAAAAAACTGAAAAATAGGCCAACATCGAAATTAAACTAAAAAAATCTACTCTGTATTCATTATAGTCCTAAGAATTTTGTGAAAAATTAGAGGTTGATATTTGTAAAAAAATTCAAATAATTTTATTGGAAAAGTTTTACAAAAAAATTAATCAAATTATATGATATTAAAGGTAAAATATACATTAAATTAATCACCTCCTCCAAAATCCATTTGAAAATCATAAACTCTTACTTCATCATAACATTAGTATATGTACACAATAAAAATGTTATAGAAAATAAATATTTATTCACTATTCTTTCAATACATTTTATTTTGACATAATTTTTTTATAAATTGAATGTGTGAATGAATATGTATAATTTCCATTAATGTGAAACCCACTAACACAGAAATTTTCACCATAGAAATTCCTCAGATAGTAATTGTAATAGTTAATATAAGTATGTGTATGTGATGGCTAGTAAATGTTTAATCAAAGGTTTTCTATTTAAAAAATTCATTCATATTCATTTCTATTATATATATGATTCAATATAGCATAGTCAAACTATTTGTGAATGTTTTTTAAAAAATAAAAATTGAATAATCCCTCAATATTTATTTCATTAAATTTTTCCTGGTATCATAATAAATTCAACTGAAGAGCCTCTTGCAACTCAATTCAAATAAAGAAACTATTCTAAATAAATGTTCATGGATGGAAAAAATATATTTGTATTGTGTATTCCATGAATAATGTTTTTGTTCTATATATATTATAAACTTATCAAATTTTTGGTTAATTTATTAATCAATGTGGATTAATTTTATTTGTCATTACATTATTCATTTAAACGTGGTTCCAAATTATCATTAAATTATAATAAAAACATGAATTTTCATGTAGTTATGAATATCTTTAGAATATATCAAGAAAAAGGGAACAATAATGAATATTTTGAGAATATATATAGTACCACTGGGTAATTTTAATTAACAATACATGTTAATTGATTATATTTAATGGATTAATTAATTAGACTAATAAATAAAAATTTCCAAGAATTTAAATATTCAACTAGAATCATATCAAAAATTATTTATAAACAAAAAATAATAGGGAGTGAGAATTACAATATAAAAATTTCAAAAAATTAATATTATTTATTATCATAATTAAGAAAAAAATTTAAACTTTTAAAAATGTATATTAATTTCAGTAATTACTATTGAATTAGTAATCGGGAAAAAATTTAAATGTGAGGCACAAGGATCCATCCCCAAGAATATAACTAAAATTTTCCCTCAATGATAAATCTAGGTGAAGTGAGGAAATTTATTGTTAATTTCTCTACGGAAAAATAATGTATTAAGATAAATATACAAAATAAAATTCTACACTATTTATTGAATTTTAATTTCCTACATCTCTAAAATGAAATGATATCAAGGATCCTAATGTATTTGTTAGAGTTTTTTTAACATTATCATTTTTATCCAAGGGCCTTCTTCTTTGGACTTGAGAAATATACATAGAATGTTAATGATTAAGGTCTAATCTATTAATGAATAAAATAATGGGGGACTATTTATACATTAGTAGTAATCCAAAAAATCATCATTGTCTTAATTTGGATCAAAATTTTGATGTTAAATGCGATATTTGATTTTATTGAATTTTTTACCTAAATATATAATGTTTTATAAAAAGACATATTTATAAATTCATAATTAAAATAGAAGACTATAATTATAAAAATACATTATCATTGAAAATGGAATCATAATAGCTATGAAAAATCAATAAATTCAAATTTCTTTTAAAATGTGTTTAATTTAATTAATCATATGGTTGATAATTAGTAGTTTATATTATTCCATATAAATTAGTAAAACATGATTATATATGATTCATCCTTAACTTCTCATGCATGAAAGTATTGAAAAATTGTTTTTTATCAACAAAACAGTATCGGTAAAAGAATTGTATAGTAAATGTGTTTGGGAAATCCCATGAGGAACAACGAATTCAAAATAAAATCATTATAATTTTATAAATATTCCAAATAATATTAGGGATATTAATAGAATACCCAAACTAAATTGTACTAAAATAATCTACACAACTAAAATAACAAGATAATATTTAATGATGAAAAATAGTATATTAGAATTATTATATAAATATTGTTTTCATTATTGTAATCAAATGAAATATTATCATGATATTAATTAGATCAAATATTGTTATTCATCAGGAGAATATTTGATCAACTTGGTCAATAGTAATTAAAATTATAAAAATTTATTCAAAAATAATGGTCTGAATAATATAATGACACCTTGATTATTTATTCTATATATCAATGAAGAAGGATGAACAATGGTAATTTCTCATTTTCCCATTACCTTATATCAAAATAAGGTTCCTCCCATAATCACCCTCACTCTCACTAGGTAACTATGGGAAAAGATATAATTTGTATACATGTAATATTAATCAAATGGAATCATTTTTAGATTTTAAGAATTCAATTCATTATATATACACACCAAACTATCAATTCAACCATATTATTTTGGTCAAGTCACTCAATGTTTACTGTTCATTGGACAATAGTCATCATCAAATCATAGAAGAGGGAATATAACAAATAGCTTTTTCCAATATTTAGATGAAAAATATAAAAGGTTCAGGAAAAAAATTAATGGAAAATTAAATATCCACATGATTAATTAATTAAAAATAAATTGAAATATATTTCTTATCTTACATGCTCTCAGTGATCGATTATTGTACTTATCATTGATCCCTTTAGGGTATTAATAATTTTAATCAATATTATTTAGATTTTTAATCATCTCAATGTTTTATTGGAACATTGATATAATAAATATGCCAAATTATATCAAACATCCATTAATAAATGGTTATCACAAGTTCCTAAATTATAGTGACATCAATTTATAAGAATCCTATGACATTAAATCATTACACCATTCCCAATATCATCATTATATAACCAGGTCATTATTTGAGAAAATCATTTTATTCCTAAAATATTCATATTTCTATCACAGTGTAACACACAATTCAATGGCATGAATCCATTTCTATCAATTGGTTTAAAGAATAATGTTCCAAATCCCATATTGAACTTTGAGATCTCTCATTTTGATATCCCTTTATTGCTATATGTTCACCTGTATTTAAAATCTTATTTTCATGGATTTATTAGCTGGTGAGTTAGAGAATGTGTTATAGGGTCTGTATTCCAAAACTAGAACATCGTGATCTTATAAATTCATAACATTACATATTTTATAGAAAATTAAATTAACGTTTCCATTTTTTCCATTATAACCATCGTAGTATTCATCTGTCATCCATGATGAAAGTAAGACCATTGTAGAATAAATCATCATCTTCCCATACAAGTTAAATCTACTAAATATCCAATATGATTTATTTACCATAAGCAATGTAATCAAAATACCAAAAAAATTAATGTCTTATTATCTCATCCACCATGACCACATTGATGTTCCTCCATCACCACTCTAAACCATTTGGAAGATCCGACCCCTCTCTATACATTATGTTGACTCTATCATGGTCATTATAATTGGTAATACTTTTTAGATTATTTAATAATTTCATGCATATATTACCATACAAATATAAATTTCTATTATCTACCTAGTGTTGTGTTTATCATATCACTTTGCACTTGGGTAATTCCCATACAAGTCAATAATGTAACTATTTCTACTGGAATTTTTTTCCAATGTTTATATGGGAATCTCAAATTGGATTTTAGGTTAATTGTTCCACCATTTTGGGAGGTATAATCATAGTCACACATCTTCTATAAATTAATTATAACATAGATCAAATGTATATCATGCATCTTTTCATAAATTATAGACAATATAAATGGGATAGTTAGTTATTTGATAAATATCCATTTTAATTACTTTTATATTTATATATTCTATTAAATATCACAATGCTTCAACCCTACATGTGGTGTGAATGGATACCTCATAATATTATGCTCATTTCAAATTTAATTAAAAAACCTCATGTAATTATTAATTTTTTTTGTATGAATTATTTTTATAATAGAAGTCCTTATGGGTCTGAGGAACTTATTTACTGACATTTAACAATTATTCAAATGAATAATATCTTGTCTGCTACTCAAATAGAAATGAAATTGATATGTATCAAACCAATTTTTTGAACATTCTCAAAAATATTATTTCTAACTCAGTTGTAGAACATCTATTTAAATATCACAATGATGGATTTCCCAACTCCACCATCATTATAATCTCTACAGTAATGTATAAAAACATATGTACCTATTTCTATTTAATTTTTTATTCTATATCAGAAACATTTAATTTATGATAAAATGAATATAATAACAAAGAATGAATATTCATAAATGAAATAAATTACAACTCTTAAATTTGTAAATCTAAAAAAAATTAATTACCAAAATTATTAGTAAATATTTTTTCATAATTTACATTCATCGTATGTAAATCCTTAAACCTATATTGGATACCATTTTCACAAATAAACCAAAATAAATTCCTCTTTCATATTATTTATGAGGAATATATATCCCAATTGACCTGTTCTTATAAAAAACTCAAAATATGCTATTTAATTACATATTATTATCATCATTTCATATAAGAAACATCATACCATGTCATGTGGGAGCACACACAGCCTATTATGTAATAACCCAATGTCAGACTCCAAAAGTATGTTTTTCATTATATTATACCATCATATCAAAATTTAACATAGTAATTAATAAAAGATTTAATCATAGAATAATTCTTGATATGACCATCATGGGTCTAATAGGATTATCATATCTCCCAAGTCAGAATACAAAACTAATAGGATTTATCTGATCTCCCCTTTACCCATATACCAATTATTTCCTATAACATTCACTATTAAACATGTATAAAACCAATTATAATGTTTTAGAAGAAAAAAAATTATCACACAAGATATTTCATCAAATATAAAGATGTAATTGGCCCCCAATAAAATATTATATAAAATTACCACATTATTACCGAAATTAGGAATTTATAATGTAATAAATAAGGTGAAAAATGTGTCTAAGTTATATAAGGGTGGAAGAGGTTATCTACATATCTAGAATATGAATGAAATATATGAAAATTTACGTTTATGATGAAATATATGTATAGATATGAAATCATAAAAACACAATTTAGACTGGGTTTCACTCATATCGAGTGAAGAAGTGTCGATTATTTTAAATTTTTAAAAATAAATTTTAAATATTACTAAAAATACAAAAACCAAATACCCACATATTGACCACAGATTACCTTATGGATCCTTCCACATACCGAGTATTAAAAAATCAACCAAATAAATGGACATTATCCTTATGTTCATTACTCAATGGATATTTCCATCATATGGAATCTCATCAAGACCATGTTACCTACAAAAGGTACTTTTTTGTGGTTTTAGAACAAATTTAGAATAATGACTTGTTATTTCATTCATGAAACCATAACATCCCTCTAATGTATAAAAATGTTTTTAATATAAACACATGTCAAATAATAAATTAATTGAAATATATTCTATATAATCTCAAAAAATTTAGGGTCTTTACTAACATCCTACAATAATGACATTTATAGATGGGAAAAAACATCGAAAAATCTATATATAGTATATATGGAGACTATAATATCATTTATTTATTGGTCTCCCACATCACCATTGTTATATAATTTATCTAAAAATGTTCCAACATTATAGATTCAATCTTCTATTAATGCACCATTTAACTATAATATATAATATGCATAGGTTTGTCCTTAAATAATTTTCGAAAATAAAACTCAATATCATTAACTACAAACAAATTCATTGCTTATATATCACTTTTTGGGATCTATGATATTTTAACCATGATGTAATGGAAAATATATTATTAAATATATGGTCATTAGTATTCTAATATACTATATCCATTATTAATTTCAAATGATCCCATAATTGATAGATAAAAAATTATTATTGAATCATGGTGTCACTTATAATGACACTTGATAACCCAAAGTGAATATTAATTTTTATTTGGATTAATATATAAAACAAAATTACATAATTATACCATATATAACTGTTTCATAATAAAATTCACATGTAATAAATACTATAAATTATGAATCTATTCAATAATCATTACCTACTCAATTTAAAACGAAGAGGATGGATATTAACATGAATAAAATATAATTTTCCATAATAGGTTCATTTTATTTATAATAATTAGAATTATTTTCATACATGATATTTTCCATCTCCAAATGATCCAACCATTCAAAGATAAAATTCCTAACGCATGTATATAGCCTAACCACTCTAATCTTTATATTATGGTTACAATATATAAAATTTTGAGGATAATATATTTTACATACCTAAATATTCGTAACAAAGTATGACAAAATCCCCTATTTGGACCAGTTAGCACCTATTTTCCAAATGGAAGAGGCACTAAATTAGTTGTCATTCCTTTTTTATTTTTCCTTTTAGAACAAATATCTCTTCTAGTTAGAGTTAATTTACTCTTCTAAAACAAAATACATAAAAAACAATAGAAAAATATGAATTTAAAAGGATTAATACTCAATAAGATTTTCTAAAAATTATAATGAACTGAAAAAAAATCCTATCACTAATAAACTAGGTATAAATAACTATGGTTTAAAACAATCAGAGTATATCTATTGTATATAGTCCAAAATAGTCATTTAATAGTGAAATATTTTTATGCATATAAAATGTGATAAAATAAATTTAGAAACAATGAAATGAACCACAAACAACATGATTCCTCACATAGTCACTATATTACATGAATTCCATAAAAACCCTTTTTGATTTGAAATAACCTTCTCCATTGATATCTTACACCACAATGAGAAAGAACCTCTTTTTCTACCATTTATGTCTATATTATTCTTAGAATAAATTAATTCAGTGTTAAAATGCAGTATTTTTATATTATATAAATTGTATTATCATTTTATTATTATATTTGTTCTTTATTAAAAAAATTTGGATCCTTATAAATTCATATGAAAAACACAAAAAAAATATTGATCTTGAAATGCCTGGATCGGTTGTGATCACTGAGAGGGGAGGGGTGAATCAGTGATAACTTTTTCTTTTTATGAATTGTTCCCTTTTGATTTATCAATTCAACCTCTGCAGCTGGTTAAAGCCTAGATCTACTCCTTTAGTGGTGCAGTAATAATGAGAGCACAGAACACAGAGATTTACAAGGTTCGGTACAAAGACCTACTCCTTGCCGTGTTGGTTACACCCCCCAACACGGATTCTTCACTATGCCAAAAGATGATTACACAGTAATTGGTTATACCCCCCAATTACAAGTTGGTTAAACCCCCCAACTCTACAACATCATCTTCATCATGGCTCCACTTCACTTCTTCAAAGGTGTTGATCAAAACTTCAAGTAGCTTCAACAGTCTTCAAAAGATCTCGTTGGTCTTGCTCACTAAAAACCAATCACTTAGAATGATCAGTTCTTTTGCATTCACACACTTAGGTGTGTACTCCTCTTCTTCTTATGTGTTGTCACTCTTTTTCACTTGTGCACACATGCACAACTTATTTTGAATGTACTCAAATGGGTACAGGCCGAACCTCGGCCTCTTCCTTTCTTTGCACAGTCACAAGCCTCGGGCTCTTCACTTCACACACACTCAAGGTGTGTTCTTCTTTGTCTATGGCCTACTCTTCACTTCTTGCGCACATACACAAGGTGTGCTCTTCCTCTTCACTTGGCACACACACAACTTGGTGTAGTTCTCGGCCTCTCCTTCTTGCACACACCCAAGGCTACGGCCTTCACTTGTTTAGCACACACTTGAGTTCAGGTTCTTCAATTGCACACACACAAGATGTGGTGGCCTTCACTGCCTTTAGACACTTAACTCGTAGGTATAGTTATACTACTCCCGAACTCAAAGGAAGCACGCAAGGATGCGGCTTCTCCACTTCTTCTCCTACTGCCGCGTAGGTGTTTAGTGCAAGAGTCGCGCAAGTTCTTCCTACCGCGGGGCGCGCAAGTGCAACACCCGCGGGGACTTCCTCCTGCCACACAAGGGTGCGGGCAGAGAAGGAACAATCCTCGGGCGCGCAAGGTGCTGCGGCCACAAGGTCTTCCTGCCGCGCAAGAGGTGCGCACAGGGGACTCCTTCGGGCCTCGGGTGGCACCGAGATCTTCAGCCGCGCAAGTGTGTTGCGCGGTGGCTTCAAATCTTCGTGAGGCAGAGAAGGGCTCTCACGAGACTTCAAATATTCAAAGGATCAGCAGCAAATCCAGAGGTCTCGGCCTCTCTTTATATAGGCAGAGGAATCCTCAAAACATCCGCGGGATATAAAAATCGATCCACCGAGATTTCCGGTTCTTTGAAAACTTCAAAACGCGGGCCGAGAATCTCGTTCTTTCTCTCAGTACAACGCGGACTTCTTCTCCTTCTCCTTTATCCACGTGCATGCATTTTAAAACGCATGCAAGCCTCTGTTTAATCCAAACACATGCAAAGCATAATCCTCATGGCCTCGGCAACGTTGTTTGCCTCGGCCGAATCTCCAATTCTTCTTCTCATCGCATGCATTGTCATTTTTAGGCATGAATGTGTTCAGAAGGTCCAGACGATTCCAATGGACGTCTCGGTTTCGAAAATGGTGGCCGGGAGCTCAAGATAGGTCGTCGGGAAGGCGCCTGGTTCAGCGGGCCTCGCGGGTGGCTTCGGCTCGAGCTCGAGGTGGAAGACGAAGCCGGGGCCGTCGGATCAGTCGTTTGAGATACATCGGGTGGCCTGGATTAGATCGCGGCGCCGCGGATCAGATGTGCGGCGCAGATCAAGCGCGCGATGAGACGGACGGCGGAGATTTGCTCCCGGGATTTTTTGCGCGTCCCACATCGAAACTTTCCGCGGATTTTCCGCGGTTTATTACCCTGGCACTCACCGCTACTCGCCAGTTGAATCCTCTCCCCTCCCGGTGCCGCCCCGCACCGGGTTCTCTCTGCGGGCGCGCTCTGCGCCCACTCTTGCTCCTGCGGGCGCGTTCTAGCGCCCACCATGCACACACACGGGCGCGCTCTAGCGCCCACTATGCGCTCCTCCGGGCGTGCCCCTGGTGCCCTTGCGGTGTCCTTGGGTGCGCCCTGCCGCCCTGGCTCGCCCCACGGGGTTCCCCCGGGCGTGGTGCCTTAGCGCCCATGCCTTGGGGTTGAACCCCCCAAGGTGCCTTGGCTGGCCTAAATTTTTGGCAAAGGCAAGTACAAATACTTTGTCAAAAACAAAGTAACCCATGAGTATAAGCCAAATGCCACTTCTCCCTTAAGCCATTTCTTTCCTTCTCTACTTCTTAAGAATTCTTTAATCCTCCTCCCATGATCTTCACTTAGGATACGGAATTCAAAAGGTTCCTTCATAATCTTCAACCGAACTCCTGAATCAAAGAATTCTTCAATGTTCTTCATTGATCCAATTACAGATCAAGTTGGATCACTTCCAATTCACATGCACTAAGAGTTAGTACATGGATTTCATTAGTGCACATCATCCACTTAGTAGTTGTGGATGGAACATCTTGATTCTTCAACTCCTCATGCATTGTGAAGACAATGCATGGTCTTCAATCAATGTTGTGACATTGTATCATCAGGATACAAGTTCTTTGAACTTAAAAATCAGTTCAGCAATCGTCAGATTTTATGCTTCTGTAATCATCAATCTTCAAGATGTACTTCATCAGATGGCACACCATGACAAGTTATTGACAACAAATGCAATTACTTCACTTGGGCACAACAATCTCCCCCTTTGTATTTGGTTGTCAATACTCCGAAGCACACTGATAGAATGTCGTGTGCCTGATGATTTCTCCCCCTTATTGGCCAACAAATGCAAACGGATGAATGAAAGCCATACTCATAGTATAGAGCTTCTGGAACCTGCACATCTTCAACTACCAATGCTCCCCCTCAGGGGATGCACTCATCTCCTTCAATTCCCTGCATGTAAGTACAAGAATAAAAAAATTTAGGGAATAAGGAGGGACCTTCTTCTTCCTTAAGTGAGAGTAGAAGGCTGAACATGAAGTTTCAGCCTCAATTCAACAAATCTTTCCGTAGGCATAGCTTTGGTGAAAATGTCTGCCACCTGATCTTGAGTAGGAATGTAGTCTAGCTTGATGTCTCCATTGGCGACCCTTTCTTTGATGAAATGATATTTGATATCAATGTGCTTGGATCTGGAGTGTTGGATAGGATTCTTAGACAACCCAATTGCACTTTGATTATCACATAAGATCCTCAATGGTTTTTCAGCTTTAATCCTCAAATCTGATAGCTGCACCTGCATCCAAATCATTTGAGTACATGCATGTGTAGCAGCCACATACTCTGCTTCAGCTGTGCTCAATGTTACAGAATTTTGTTTCTTGCTGTACCAGCTAACACATCCTTCTCCCAGAAAGAAGGTTCCACCAGATGTGGATCTTCTATCAGTGCAATCACCAGCCCAATCAGCATCTGTGAATCCCAACAACTGTATGTTTGCATTGTGTTTGTATAAGAGTCCATAGTTGAGGGTTCCTTTAACATATCTCAGGATTCTTTTGGCTGCAGTTAAATGAGATTCTTTTGGGTCACTTTGGAATCTGGCACACAAAGTCACTGCATATGCTATATCTGGCCTTGAAGCCGTGAGATAAAGTAGACTGCCAATAATTCTTCTGAACTCTTTCTGATCAACATTGTTGCCTTCTTCATCCTTACATAGCTTGGTTCCGACAGAAATGGGTGTGGAGACTTCCTTTGAACTTTCCATTCCAAACCTTTTCACTAAGTCCCTTGCGTACTTTTCTTGTGAAAGAAATATGGAGTTTTGTCTTTGTTCCACCTGAAATCCTAGAAAATATGTCATTTGACCAAGCATCGACATTTCAAAAGTTCTTTTCATCTGCTCAGCAAATTCTTCACATAGTCCTTCCTTGTTACCAGCAAAAATGATATCATCCACATAGATAATGACTATGAGGGTACCATTGGCCATTTCTCTGACATAGAGGTTACTGTCAACTGTTCCTTTGACAAATTTCATGTCTTTAAGACAACCATCCAATTTTGAGTACCAGGCTCTAGGGGCCTGCTTCAATCCATACAAGGCTTTTCTCAATCTGCACACCATACTGCCATCTTTGTCTAGCAAGAATCCCTCTGGTTGTTCAATATACACCTCTTCTTCAAGATCTCCATTTAGAAATGCAGATTTCACATCCATCTGATAGACCTTGTACTGCTTGTGTGCTGCAACTGCTAAGAACATTCTGATAGTTTCCAGTCTTGCAACTGGTGCAAAGGTTTCCTCAAAGTCGATTCCTTCCATTTGTGAATATCCTTTGCATACAAGTCTGGCCTTGTTTCTAGAAACTTCTCCCTTTTCATTGAGTTTGTTTCTAAACACCCACTTTGTCCCAATAACATTTTTATTTTTAGGCCTTGGCACAAGATCCCGGGTGGAATTCTTTTCAATTTGATTGAGTTCCTCATGCATAGCTTGTATCCATTCCTCATGTACAACTGCTTCAGCCACCGTGTGAGGTTCAACTTGAGAAACCAGTGCAGTCTGATCTTCCAATCTCAATCTTCTTCTAGTTCTTACTGAGGACTGTAGATCTCCAAGGACATTTTCTGTGTCAACATGCTTCTTCAATTTGTTGTATCTTCTTCTTCCATTTTCATTACCTTCATCTTCATCACTGGTATATTCAGAGTTGATCTCACCAGCAGTTGGTGTTGGCTCAGGTAATTCTGCATTCTTCTGTTCCAAGGTTGTGTCATTCTTTGAGTCATCATCATCCACAGTGTATGGTTTGGTGTTGTTTTCAATTATTATGACATCGCTGCAGTCAATCATTTTATTCAACCTCTTATTCCAGCATCTGTAGCCTTTTCCATTAGGTAGGTAACCCATAAAGATTCCTTCCTCAGCTTTTTCGTCAAACTTTCCCAGATTGATGTTTTTAATCTTGATGATGCAGGGACTGCCAAAGACTTTGAAATATTTCACAGTTGGTTTTCTGTTAAACCACATTTCATAGGCTGTCGTTTGTGTTTCTGGTCTCAGGAGACATCTGTTCTGTATGTGTATAGCAGTGCATACTGCTTCTCTCCAGAAAAACTTAGAGATATCATGCTCAGCTAACATAGTCCTCCCCATTTCAACTATGCTTCGATTCTTTCGTTCAGCCACTCCATTCTGTTGTGGAGTATATGGTGTACTATATTGATGTTTGATTCCATGCTTGACCAGATAGCTTTCAAAGACATCACCGGTATATTCTTTTCCGTTGTCTGATCTTACTTTCTTGATGCAGAGCTCTAGTTCCTTCTCAGCCTGCCTTCTGAAAGTCTTGAACATCGTGATTGCCTCTGACTTGTGTTTCATGAACATGACATTGGTCATCCGAGTGTAATCATCAATGAAGGTTATAAAATAGAAATCTCCTCTTGTAGACTTCTGTCTCATCGGTCCACATATGTCTGTATGGATGAGTTCAAGAGGCCTAGTAGTCATGATATCAACTCCTTTGTGTGACCTATGGGTCAGTTTTCCCATCTGACATGTGTCGCAGACTTCATCTCTTTCTCTCTTTAATTTGGGTAGATCTCGTACAACATTGTACTTCAGAAGTTTACTCATACTCCTTTGGCCAAGATGGCCAAGTCTTCTATGCCAGAGGTTGTTTTCATCTTTAGAGCTAAGAAAACAAGAATTGATGGGATCACCAATTTGAAATAGATTTCCAGTGGTTCTTCTTCCTTGAGTGATGATTTTTCCATCCTTTGAGCTCTTGATGATGCATGAGTCCTTCTGGAACAACACCTCATGTCCATCATCACATAATTGACTTACACTGAGTAGGTTGTGCTTTAATCCTTCAACAAACAACACATCATTGGATTTAAGATTTGTTGTTGCAATCATAGCCTTTCCAACTCCCTTGATTTTCAGAGAACGATCATTTCCAAACACCACAGTTCCTCCCTCATGACTTTCAATGTTGCTTAGAATTTTTGTATCACCAGTCATGTGGGATGAGCATCCACTATCAAGAATCCATGACTTGGTTTTACTGCTGGCTTTTAGAGCCACTTCAGCAAAGCATGTGATTTCATCATTGGTTTCTTGAATGCCTTTCCCTTTCATGTCTTTGATTTTTTGTTTAGGAAGAGTTGTCAGACATTTATCAGCTCTATGACCTTGTTGGTCACATCTTCCACAAGCTTCACTCAGGCAGTCAAATGTGTTCTGAGTTGGTGGTTTTGATGCTTTCTGCAAAACACTCTGGGTTTCAGGATGTCTCCCTCTTGACTCATGCCTCATGTTTGGACGAGACATGTTATACCAGCATGCATAGGCCTTATGTCCAAACACACCACAACACCAGCAGTAGCCTCTGAACCTTGACCTTCTTTGTTGATAAGAGTCATGTTGTAATTTTCTGTCCAAGATTTGAGTAGTCCTTCCTGAGGATTTCCTTTCTTCCATTGAAGATGATTTTACATAGGTTGGTTCATGCCATGTTTGTCTCAATTTTGTCTTTGAGCCTGCATTGTTAGAAATAACAGATGTATTTAGAGATTTACTTGGCGGTAAATTGACCTGCCTCTGAGCACCAGCATGAGATGATTCTGCCTTGACCTCAACAGCCTTGTTGAAGTCTTCTCTCATCTTTGTCAAGCTATTCTGTGCTTCAATCCACTTGGAATGTGTCAGTGATTGCTCTTCTTCTTTGAGGTGAAGTTTCTCCTCAAGATCTTTTGCTATCTTGTCAAGCTCAGCTACCTTCAGTTTGTGTCTCTTGATTTCATCAATGTACATTGTCTCTTTCTTCATACATTCTTCCAACTCCTCAGTCATCCTTTTGGTTTCCTTTTGTAACAATCTCTTCTCTTTCTTGAGTCCAGTGTTCTGTTCAAGGCAAGCCACTAATTCATCTTTCAATCTGTATTCAAGCTCTGTTCGTTCACCTTCATCATCTTCACTGCTGCAGGTATCAAACCCTTTTTCTACATGAGCCATAAAATTCGTTTCTTCTTCTGATTGACTGGCTGAAGTAGAGTCTGATTCTTCCTCTTTGCTTACATAGCTTCTTCTTTCACCTGGAACGAACCTTTTCTTTCTTACACCTGATTTGTTTCCTTCTCTTGGGTATCTACTCCATTTCTTCTTTTGTGACTTCTCATCTTCAACTTCTGGAGCACTATATCTCTTCTTGGGGCAGTTTACAGCAAAGTGTCCGATGTTATTGCAATTGAAACATCTCGATGGTGATTTCCCTTTTCCCTTGAATTTAGCTTTTCCAAACCTTTTAGAAAAAAGAGAAATAATCGTGTTGAGATCTTCATCCTTTTCTTCATTGTCAGTATCACTTGATTCTAGGACTTCGTCATCTTTTATCTTGAGTTGTCTCATGGCCTCAAAAGCCATCTCATCCTTGATCTTCTTCTTGAATACTGGGATCTTCCTCATTTCATATGCAATGAGAATGTTGTGTAGTTCATCAAGAGAGAGATCATCTCTGTCTTCTAATGCTGAGACTTTGGGATCAAACCTGTCAGGAAAATTTCTCATAAGCTTTTTAACAATAGTGGAGTCCTCCAACTTTTCTCCAAAGCCCCGAATGTTACTGACAATTTCATTGACTCTTGTGAAATAATCATCAATATTTTCTTCTTCTCCCATCTTGACATCTTCAAACTTGCTTCTCCAAATCTGTAATTTGGCTTCCTTGACTTTCATGTTGCCTTCATAACTACTTTCCAATTTGTCCCAAATTTCTTTAGCATTCTTGAGTCCCATGACTTTTGTGTATACCTTTTCTGAGAGTGACATAAGAATGGCATTTTGAGCTTTACCATCAACTTCCATATTTCTTTTCTCTTCGAGTGTCATAGCAGCTTCATTAGCAAGAGGAGGGAATCCAAATAAGGCTGCATTTCTAACTTCAAGGCCGAGAGATAGAAGGTAGGGTAACATCCGATTCTTCCAGCTGTGGTAATTCTTTCCATCGAATGTAGGAACACCCCTACTATTAACAGAATTCAGATTGTCCATCTTCTCAGAAGTAGATCCTTACAGAGGGAACCTCCCTCTGATACCACTTGAAATGCCTGGATCGGTTGTGATCACTGAGAGGGGAGGGGTGAATCAGTGATAACTTTTTCTTTTTATGAATTGTTCCCTTTTGATTTATCAATTCAACCTCTGCAGCTGGTTAAAGCCTAGATCTACTCCTTTAGTGGTGCAGTAATAATGAGAGCACAGAACACAGAGATTTACAAGGTTCGGTACAAAGACCTACTCCTTGCCGTGTTGGTTACACCCCCCAACACGGATTCTTCACTATGCCAAAAGATGATTACACAGTAATTGGTTATACCCCCCAATTACAAGTTGGTTAAACCCCCCAACTCTACAACATCATCTTCATCATGGCTCCACTTCACTTCTTCAAAGGTGTTGATCAAAACTTCAAGTAGCTTCAACAGTCTTCAAAAGATCTCGTTGGTCTTGCTCACTAAAAACCAATCACTTAGAATGATCAGTTCTTTTGCATTCACACACTTAGGTGTGTACTCCTCTTCTTCTTATGTGTTGTCACTCTTTTTCACTTGTGCACACATGCACAACTTATTTTGAATGTACTCAAATGGGTACAGGCCGAACCTCGGCCTCTTCCTTTCTTTGCACAGTCACAAGCCTCGGGCTCTTCACTTCACACACACTCAAGGTGTGTTCTTCTTTGTCTATGGCCTACTCTTCACTTCTTGCGCACATACACAAGGTGTGCTCTTCCTCTTCACTTGGCACACACACAACTTGGTGTAGTTCTCGGCCTCTCCTTCTTGCACACACCCAAGGCTACGGCCTTCACTTGTTTAGCACACACTTGAGTTCAGGTTCTTCAATTGCACACACACAAGATGTGGTGGCCTTCACTGCCTTTAGACACTTAACTCGTAGGTATAGTTATACTACTCCCGAACTCAAAGGAAGCACGCAAGGATGCGGCTTCTCCACTTCTTCTCCTACTGCCGCGTAGGTGTTTAGTGCAAGAGTCGCGCAAGTTCTTCCTACCGCGGGGCGCGCAAGTGCAACACCCGCGGGGACTTCCTCCTGCCACACAAGGGTGCGGGCAGAGAAGGAACAATCCTCGGGCGCGCAAGGTGCTGCGGCCACAAGGTCTTCCTGCCGCGCAAGAGGTGCGCACAGGGGACTCCTTCGGGCCTCGGGTGGCACCGAGATCTTCAGCCGCGCAAGTGTGTTGCGCGGTGGCTTCAAATCTTCGTGAGGCAGAGAAGGGCTCTCACGAGACTTCAAATATTCAAAGGATCAGCAGCAAATCCAGAGGTCTCGGCCTCTCTTTATATAGGCAGAGGAATCCTCAAAACATCCGCGGGATATAAAAATCGATCCACCGAGATTTCCGGTTCTTTGAAAACTTCAAAACGCGGGCCGAGAATCTCGTTCTTTCTCTCAGTACAACGCGGACTTCTTCTCCTTCTCCTTTATCCACGTGCATGCATTTTAAAACGCATGCAAGCCTCTGTTTAATCCAAACACATGCAAAGCATAATCCTCATGGCCTCGGCAACGTTGTTTGCCTCGGCCGAATCTCCAATTCTTCTTCTCATCGCATGCATTGTCATTTTTAGGCATGAATGTGTTCAGAAGGTCCAGACGATTCCAATGGACGTCTCGGTTTCGAAAATGGTGGCCGGGAGCTCAAGATAGGTCGTCGGGAAGGCGCCTGGTTCAGCGGGCCTCGCGGGTGGCTTCGGCTCGAGCTCGAGGTGGAAGACGAAGCCGGGGCCGTCGGATCAGTCGTTTGAGATACATCGGGTGGCCTGGATTAGATCGCGGCGCCGCGGATCAGATGTGCGGCGCAGATCAAGCGCGCGATGAGACGGACGGCGGAGATTTGCTCCCGGGATTTTTTGCGCGTCCCACATCGAAACTTTCCGCGGATTTTCCGCGGTTTATTACCCTGGCACTCACCGCTACTCGCCAGTTGAATCCTCTCCCCTCCCGGTGCCGCCCCGCACCGGGTTCTCTCTGCGGGCGCGCTCTGCGCCCACTCTTGCTCCTGCGGGCGCGTTCTAGCGCCCACCATGCACACACACGGGCGCGCTCTAGCGCCCACTATGCGCTCCTCCGGGCGTGCCCCTGGTGCCCTTGCGGTGTCCTTGGGTGCGCCCTGCCGCCCTGGCTCGCCCCACGGGGTTCCCCCGGGCGTGGTGCCTTAGCGCCCATGCCTTGGGGTTGAACCCCCCAAGGTGCCTTGGCTGGCCTAAATTTTTGGCAAAGGCAAGTACAAATACTTTGTCAAAAACAAAGTAACCCATGAGTATAAGCCAAATGCCACTTCTCCCTTAAGCCATTTCTTTCCTTCTCTACTTCTTAAGAATTCTTTAATCCTCCTCCCATGATCTTCACTTAGGATACGGAATTCAAAAGGTTCCTTCATAATCTTCAACCGAACTCCTGAATCAAAGAATTCTTCAATGTTCTTCATTGATCCAATTACAGATCAAGTTGGATCACTTCCAATTCACATGCACTAAGAGTTAGTACATGGATTTCATTAGTGCACATCATCCACTTAGTAGTTGTGGATGGAACATCTTGATTCTTCAACTCCTCATGCATTGTGAAGACAATGCATGGTCTTCAATCAATGTTGTGACATTGTATCATCAGGATACAAGTTCTTTGAACTTAAAAATCAGTTCAGCAATCGTCAGATTTTATGCTTCTGTAATCATCAATCTTCAAGATGTACTTCATCAGATGGCACACCATGACAAGTTATTGACAACAAATGCAATTACTTCACTTGGGCACAACAGATCTGGTCTTCACAAATAATTCTATAAAAAATTTCATTCATAATTGTTTGTAATTAAAAACAAAAACACATAAATATAATAGTTTATTCATTATTATTTCAAAAAAATCTTTAACATTTAATCACCATATATGTATCCAAAAATACATGATACATTGATTGGATCATGCCATAATCAATTAAATTTTTATATTTGTAGAAAACATGAATATATAAAATTATTGTGATTTTATTAATTTATTTTCATCTCAAGGGATTATATGATATTTGGAAATCATTGTTCACAATGACATTTATAATATGTATAATAAACACACACATGAACTATACACTAACATGGACTACTCATATATGTAATCTATTTTCCTCCACAAAAAAATCCCATACGAAAATCATCTGTGTGTAAACATTCTACAATGAATATGGTTTTCCTTATGGGTAAATTCATATATTCAGTATGTAATTATTTTATATAGAATATCCAATGTGGGAAAATACCTATATTGATTTTAAATTACATAGATCAACTATTCATTCAACTACTTAGAGATTTAATCTTATTCATTATGAAAATTTTTAACTTATATAAAACATCATCCAAAAACTTATTTCAAGAATATTTATATTCAATTTGAAGATATTTTATTTTTATAATATCACCATTACTTGAAATAAGTTATTTAAAAACACATTCTATGATAACATACATCTTAATGCATTGACAAAGAAGACATCACGTTGACTATTTATATATATTGTTTATTAGATTCATCATCAATATAAAAAAATCTACTCTATACCTATTGGTCTCAATATCTCCTACTAAAACATGATATATATATTCCTTCAAAATATGTCAAAATTATTATAGGAACCCATTATAGAACGACCATCTCATGTACACAAAAAATTCGAAACTCATCCAACAAATTGGTTTTTATGATTATTTTAGTGTGTAGAACCATGTTAAACAAATCAATATAATCAATATTTTATACCATACATGGGGAGATCATAGAGGCTAAATAACAAATAAAATCATGACCATATCAAACTATAATATAACAATATGATGTGGTTATAAATATTTAATGGAATTCATGTTCTCATTATTTCCATACAATATAATGGGATGTTATAAAATTAGACCTTCTATATACATCATCAATCATAGATATTATAACTCAATTTTAATTTTGTATATATCATTATGAAATAATTGTGTATAGAAAATTTTCTTATCATATTAATATCTCATTAGCTCATCATAATGTAATTTTTCTAGTTATAATCATCAATATATGTATAAATTAGTATCAGGACCCTGAGTTAGTCTATTATGAAACTCCCAACAATAAATTATCTCTTATAAATCCTTATAATCTAAAACAAACTCATTTATCTCATTTTCCATCTATACAAGTGATGATGTAATCATTAATAAAGAATAAAGTTTCATTCCATGAATGTTACTTGCATATAATCACATATCACAAAATAAGATTATAAATTTACCCTCAAAATATGATTTGTATACAATGTGTGTTTATATCATTTGGGGTGTATCAAATTATACATATTCCATGAACTCTATTATCTAATAGGATATGAATTTCACCTCTAAAATACACATCTTATATATTTTTTGAATTATATATAGTTTTTGTTATAATATTTTTTATGGAAATCCTCCATATTCCTCAAATGTTCTTTGTTCTTGTAGGAGAACACTATTATTTTATAAAAACCCACTATGAACATGTCATCATATAGATAGAATTTTTTTTCTAATATCCAGGAAATATATTAAATAATTTCTTAAATAAAATAAACTTACCCAAAAACATATCTTATAAAAACATGATTCTAAATATGGTATACATTATATCATAAACAATAACTCTATGATAAAGATATCCAAATTATAAATAATTGATGAATCACGATATGTAACACATTAATTTATCAAAAAAATATCCAATCCAATGATATGGGTATTGATTTCTTATGACAATATGAGTATTCCCATACAAATAAATACATAATCTCATGTTCACGTAATCCTTCATGGAAAAGTAAATTTGATCTTCATATAGTGAAAAATTATTTTTTAATGTTTCTCATATGATTTATTTTCATAAGTTATTCCATAAACTCTCTCAACTCAGCCTTTTCTAACTGATATAATTGAATTGATATATTCTCCACACTAGGTGCTTGTTTCTTAGAAAAATAAACATACCAACGTGTAGAATGTCTTCCAAATTAATAGTATTTTTTACCCAAAATTATTTAACTAGTATAGTTTTTAAATTTTATAAAACCTACTCATTAATTATAATAATATCATTCACTATTTTCAATATTATCATGCAAAGTAGATGTTGGACTTATATAGTGATGCTTTCATATATATCAACATCTATTTAAATTTTATTTAATTATCCCACTGAATAATTGAAAAATAAATATCATTCATTCAAGTTAATGTGATCATTTAATAGAATCAGTCATTTGATACAAAAAATAAAATTAAATCCCTATTACTCTAATGATAATAAGAAATTCAAGTTTCTTATTGTATCATAAACCCATGAAACATCATAAATAATTCATGATACTCAATTATATTTATTCTAATCGATTATTAATAGTTATCATAATTTTAAATCACTAAAATTATAACACAGTCTGTCTCATGCATGGATGATGAGATAAAATATTATATTTTTTCCATGTGAAATAATATTTTTTCAGTCCACTCTACAAGAACAATGCATAAAACTGTTGATGGATACCACTAATAATAAAATTATATTTTTTATACAATAATTATTTTGATAAATTGGAGATTTAGTCTTATACTAAATATGCATCACACCCATATTAAGTCATTATTAACTACTATTGTTATCCTTTTGGTCCATATTCACAACTACTCCATAATTAACAAAATTATACATCATTATAAGCATTTGTTAATCTTTCTTATAATGTTCTCATAACTTAATTTTTTTGCATACCACACAAAAATACATGATAAAATACACAACAAAATTATGATAATATGTGTCTCATAATACTACAATTTATAAACTATTTAGGTTCCCAATGAGAATCAAGGAATAAGTCATATATACCCCACTGACAATATTTTATTGCATTCATTAATATATGTTGAAGAGACACACCATGAAATTAGTTATCTCATATCTCACCTCCTAGGTTTGAGATATTAAATGTTCTTTTTTTCTATATAGGTATAAAATATATAGAACACTGATGAGTTTTAACAAAACATACATTAATTTCATAACCTGGAACATCCATGACATATGAATATGCATCACTACATCATAAAAGATCATTATTAATTACACCATAATCATATATCTTACCATAATATACATGTTAATATAAATAAAAGAAAACTTTATGGCCTAAAATACAACATATTTTAGAGAAAAAAACCAAAAATTATAAGATAATATCATATTATATTATAAATACATCATTATCTTATTATTCATTAAACATGTGAGGTTAATCTATCATTAGTGTTTATTAGAATTACATCTAAAATAATATGGTCTAGAATTCATCCCAAAATAAAAACTCCTGTTTATTATTATAAACCAATAGTCCAACCATCATAAATCAATATCTTATAAAATAAATATACTCATATTCATTATTATATCCTCAGCGGTATCATCAACTTGAAGATAATATTGATATCGTTGATCGAATCATCAATTCCATGTGGAATACACACTCTAATAGATAAGTTAAAGCTTCAAATTTAATTTGATTACAACATCATTCATGGTGTCATTACCCCATAGAATCCCATTCTCTAAAAATTACATCACCACCTAAATTAATACCATACAACTATAGAAATAAATATATCATTGGTCTTTTAACAATAGTTATTTAGGACAATGTAAACAAAATTAACATGGGTAAATGAATAAATAAGTTCCAATCACTTAAATGGTAAATTTTTTTACTTTTATTTAAATAAAAAAATCATAATTGTTTTTGTAAATCACCGATAACAATGGGTTTTTTAAATTTTGATGATAAAAATGGTTAAGTATTTTTTTATACATTTTCTATATAAATAACTGATATTAAATGTTTTGTCCATAAAACTTTTATCATATTATTTTTGTTAACTAGTGTTTAGAATGCTATTTTTTACATTTTTTAATTAACTGATTGAATTAAAAAATTCTATAACATAGGAATTATCATTTTTTTTCTCTCCACCAACATGAGATTTCAGTTTCCCACTAACAAATTCGTCCCTCCAAACATTAAAAAATGATATATTTACATTTCTCTATAATTTTTTAAATTCACAACATAAAATATAAATCTTTGATGATTATATCTTCTCTTTCCATACCTAACATTCCTATATATATCCATGATTAATTAAATAGCTCTTAACTGATCTTCTATAAAAATTTTCTCCACACCCAATTAAAAGTTATTAAATCTATAATCTGGAATGAATTTCAATATATAATATGAATATGTTAGGTTCTATGAGGGATCCCTCGGAAACGATATCTAAAATTATTATCGAAAATATTTGACCATTATGATTTATCAATGGTTTTTTCATACAAGCAATATTATTGAAATAATTTTGTTTTTTTTTTGCAATGTTGATGAAATTTATATTAATGTTTCATTGTTATTATCAATTCAACACTAAAAATTATTTATTTATTTATTATTTAAAATTATAATATAATTATTTTATCGTATGAAATATTCTATATTATTCATTAATGTGGTTGTGTATTCTCTATATTTTTTTTAAAAAATTCAATTATTTTTTGTATTATTTTTTAAATTAATGAGGGGTAAGATTATTTTTATTGTGTTTTATTTAAAAAAAATTTGTAAAAATTAATGATCCACAATTTTTATTTATAAAACCACATGAAAAATTTTAAAAATTATTTTTATATAAATTATATAATATATAATTTTAGCATCAGTTGTAAATAGTCACAAAAAATTAATTTTACAAATTTACATCTAATGAAGTAGTTTCAAAAATCTACTTAAAATAATAATAATACAAAATAAGAATTTGTTTATTAACAATTTCATTGATTTTTTTAAAATAATTGATCCCTGAGCATCTATACAATGAGAATGATCATCCTCTAATTTATAGAACATCATGGGAAATCATCATGGTGGCATTATCAATGATTAGATGTCTATAATTATAAACTATATAAATAAAAACCTCTATATAATAGTCTAATTTAAACAATAAATTGAATATATATATAACATTAAATTATAATATAATAAAACTATTCCATAAGTTTTTATTTCTCACCATCATATTGCCATAACCATTTCCATTTGTAATAAGCCATCCCATTCTGACTTCAGAAACTCCAAGGGTCATTTATTTTGTGATGTTTTGGATAATTTTATAAAGAACATAGATTGGGATTGAGAATAATATTTTATAACATCACATGTTGATGTTTTTGAAAAAAAATTAGGCCTATGATTTTCTTTTTATTCTCGTTCAATACTTATGGTTATTTGTATATATTTCATTAATTTCAAATTATCAATGCAGTGAACAAGGTTTGGTGTGCGTTTGTTTTTGGAGAAAGCATGTATAACCCTCAGGGTGTGATTATTTTTTTACTTATTAAATATAGTATAGATGGATGGGTTTCTCAATAATTATATATTGAGGTTTAAATAAGAAATATGGAGACACTTTCATTTTACATATATTATTACATGATTTTAAGCATAATTAACTACCAAATAACAGGCCAAGGGTTTTATTGATTAGTGTCTTGGAGATTATGTACATAATTTAAATGATGATTCCTAATTAAGAACATATTTAATTTAAACATAATAATGAGATTATATCATCCCTTCAGACCTTACATAGTCATCGTATATCCTAGGGATAATATGAACAAATGTATTTGTTAAAAAAGACAAGTAAGGGAATAAACAATTTTATAAATCATAGCACATTTGTTAGAAGGAATAACATAATGATATAATAAACAATGTAACATGATTTATAATATTTAATAATAACATAGATAACATTGGATCATATAATCATGAAATTTTAGTAATGTGGAGTCCACATAAAAATGACTTTATCACATGTCAAGACTCTTTTCACATATAGGATCACCAGTCACTGTGAACCACGAAGATCATTGTACATAAAGATGAGTCATAGATAACCACCAAGACAGTTTCACATGGAGTCACATGGGACTAAACATTAACCAATGAATTGGAGTTCTATTTGGGTTTACCCAACAAAACACATACATAAATATATGTGTCGTATGAAAAATAAACATGCGGTTACCGATGTAATGAAATTTCTATCATAATCATATCATAAAGCAAATTAATGGGTGTATCATCAAATCTTCCATGAAAAAGGAATTAAAATATATATAGACATTAATTAAAAAAATACGAATATATCATGATAAACTATTTTAAACAGAATCGATTACATGTAAAAAAATATTTATGAAACATTATAATTTTACCATTTTCTTGTGGTTTAAGGAAAATATTAAAGAGCATTTCAAGAAGAAAATGGAATATTATTTTATATAAAACTAGAAGGGAACCAATAAATATTTAATAATTAAATTACAGATTTTAGATAAATAATTATTACTTAATATATATTATATATTTCACATGAAAATGGGTAAGAATTCAAGGAGTTCCGTTAAATTGGGATTGCTTATCGAGAAGAATTGAGTATGGCATCTATTTTGAAAACATATATATCCTCCAAAAGAAAAATGAATTAATTTTGATACATGATTTATAAAAATATAATTATAATTTATAATATTTACAAAAATAATTAAAATATATTTTCATTTTGTTATAAAGAGAGGAAACGTAACTTGAATGAATAATAGTGGTTCAGGTAGAATCCATTTCTTCATACCAAAAACAGTATTAAAATTATCATAATGAACTAAATAATAAAACTATTTTCATAAATTAATAATTAAATTAAATTTTATAAAAGTAATTTATTTATATTAATTTTATTAGATACATGTATTGCATTTTGAAGAGTAAAAATGTTCAATTTCAACATTATAAAGAGCCTGTTTTCATAGTTGTCATGATCGGTTTACTTATATATGCATATAGATAATCATGTATAATGAGAAATTCTGTCTAGAATTGAAATTATAAGTTATTAATGTATTTAAATAATATTAAATTATCATATAAGTCATTTGGATATTTTTTTAGGATGAATCATAAGACACAAAGTTAGTGATAATCATTTTGATTAATATTATCATTTTTTCGATCACAAGGAACTTGTTTTGTTCTATTATTTAATATAATATATATAGGTTTCAAAATATTAAATTGATTTTACGAAATATAATAAAACATATTTCATCAATAAAAATGTTTTCATGACCATCCTTCAATCTAGAATGGAAATATGAAAGCACATCATCCATGATGGTGGTAAATTAGCACGTCACATATATAGTTTTGACTCATAAAATAAAAGAGAAAAGATAAGTGATTTGATGATGAATTACTACATAAAAAGGATAAAAGTTTAGTATATATAATGTACTATAGTTTTAATTTCACTTGGAAAATGTTACATGAGGATAAGATATGAAAAGAGAATGACATGAAAAGAAATTGAGAAAAATTAGAGAGGGTTTTATCTATTGATTCTTTCTTCTTGAGAACCATCAAAGGTGTATTTGTTTTATTATTATTTTCATAAAAAATTGTCATAGACATGGGTTGTATATTTAGGGAATTTATTTGGTAGAAATTATACAAGGCTCGAGTCATGGGAGATCTGTGGAGAAGAATTGGTGAGGGGTTATTTTAAAGTAGAGGAGGGGGGGTTTTCTAATTATTTTATTCAATACTTTATTATTTAATCTCAAAAATATGAATATATTGAGTATTATCATAAAATATAATAAAATAATTTAGTTTGATTCATGATTTTGGGCTTCCATCAGACATACTTCATCTATGACTACATAATTCATGTATTTAGCATTTGTCATAAATTACTTTATTTTAATATTCACAAAATATTGAAGTATATTAGAAAAATACGAAAAATAAAACTAACCATTTATTCACATTTTGAACAAAATAATGAAATCCATTTTATAAAAACAATTTTCTAAATATGATGAATTTGTATTTTAATTAAAATTATTATCTACGTGGAAAATAAATAATTTTAAATTAAAACTTCTTTTATAACACATTGAAAACATAATTAAGGTCTCATTAAAACATTTAATATCATAATTAAAAAAAATGTTAATTTATGAATACATTTTAGGTAAATAAAATATATTTTAAATTTTTAAATTAACACAATATTTCAATTAAATATTTATGACCAATAGAAATACCAACACTTAATTATTTATTTTTAAAATTATTATTTACTTATACAATAAAATAATTATATCACATTACCAATTATAATATGACTAAATTTTATTTACACATTCATAGGTGATGTTACAACTCCATTGTCTAATTTACTATTCATAAGGGTTACATTACTATTCCAAAGTTAATGTTATTTATTCATCGATATTAGCTCCATAAAATTTAGAAATATCTTTTTATTTCACTCATTATTAATTTATAATGTTTGTATTGTTTTCTTAATGTTATTTTATGTTATTATAATGAACTAAATAATTAAAAGAATTTGATTTCCATTGATAAAACTTTGGGTCATTACATGCTTCCCCACTTATGAATTTTCACCCTCAAAATTTCATTTTACACACTATGGTGAAAATAGGTGTGGTAACATCTATTTCATTTCTTGTTATGGTTCTCATGCTTCCTCTCTATACATATTGTTCTTCCTATGTACATTGACCATTTGAGTTGTCTTGAAGTATAAAACATTATATCTATAATCCATGATCTTCATTGGATTCTCCTCCTGAGAGAGTTCATTCTCTAACAATACCACCTCAGAACTCAATACATGAGAGGGATCAAGTATGTACTTATTTATGAGGGATATGTAGAATACATTGTATACTTGAGACATGGTTGGTGGAAGTGCTAGTCAGTATGCCACAAATCGATTGTGATCAAGGATATCGTATGGGATAATGTATATGGGAAATATCGTTCCATTCTTCCAAAATCTCATTATCCTCTTCCATAGAGATATACAGAGGAATACTATATCCTTAACCTATAAATCGAGGACTCATCGATGATTTTCTACATAAATATTCATTCGACATTTTTCTACCTCGATGTGGTACTGAATTGGATTTCACATTTTTCATCATTTCCTAATCCATTTCATTTCCTTATATATTATGCTTACTGACTTCATCCCAGCATGTCGTTGTTATGTAAAATTCCCAATAAAGGTATTTATATGGATGATTTTGGTTTCTTGATTGGAATCTATTCTAATAGTATAATTCTACCATTGACATATGTTGGTCCCATCAACCTTTCAATACATTATAACATTCTCTCAACATGTATTTAGTATATAAATAGTCCACATATATTTTCCATCAATTTTAGGATGACAGGTTATACTGATATTCAATTCGGGGATCAAATCATGTTGGATACTTCTCTGGATCATAGAGGTGGATCTAAAATATCGATTGAATATAATCGATAGTGGTACTCTATGTAGCCTTCCAACATATTTTATGTATTTTTTTGAAAGTTAATCTAGTGAAATGTAATCTAGAAATGTGATAAAGTGGTCTATCTTTGTAATAGGATCCACAAAAACTCATACATCATTTTTCCCTCTAGATTTCCATGGATGTCCAGTGAGAATTTCAATTGTGATTTATCACATTTCCATGTTGGCATGGATAATGGTTACATCAACCCCTTAGAATATAGTCTCCCTGCCTTCACATTCTGACATACCTAGAACGTTGTTGTATATTTAGGGATATAGTTTTCCATATTTTCCCACTAATAGTTCACTTAGTGAACTCGATACATCATTGTGATCCATAGGTGAAAAGTGAAGGTTGCGCTATCAGCATCATTCAGAACCTCCTTCTTTATCCCTATATTGGATGTTACACATAATCCTGAATGAAATCTCAGGACTACTTCCTAATCCATTTAGAACACTGAGGATTTACCATTTTTGAAAGATTCCACCATTTTCTGACTTTTCTAAGCATTTCCTTGAGCATCCTTTATTATCTCTATAAGTGCTGGTTGAGAAATAATTTGATAAAAAATTGGTGATGTTACATCCTTAACGATTCCAATGTCTATATTTAATTGTTCTAAGAATCTTTGATCCTCTCAATTATCATCATTGATAAAGACTCATGATCCATTTTATTCAGAGAATTTTCAACATTTGTTTCATTACTAGGATGGTAGTGGATTGAGCATTTGTAATCTCTGATGACCTCCAACAATCCTCTATGGAACATTTTATGAAAATTATATGTGAATATATATTTGAGACATGTGTGATCAGTATATATCTCACACATCTCACAATAGATATAATGTCGCATGATTGTGAACACAATGATCACATCTTCCAATTCTTGATGATGTGTGGGATAGTTTTCCACATGTATTTTCAATTCCCTTAAGTAATAGGCTTTAACATTATCATTTTTCACAATTACAATGATGAATACCTTTATTGAATCATCTCTATACACCGAAAATCATTCACAAATTGTCAATAGTGTCAGTAATGGAGCTGTAATAAGCCTTTTTTGATCTTCTTAAATCATTCCTCACATTCTTACATCTAGAAAAACTTCACTCCCTTAGATTTCATCTTGGTTATTGGGTTTTAAAATATTGATAAGTTCTTCATATATCATCGGTAATTGTAGAGACCCGTATCTTGACGTACAAGGACATTACATTACTTTTGCAGAATACTTATTACATAACAAAAACACACACACAAGGACCGTAATAGTGTAGTGTCTTTGGAAACTCGGAACATAATCTTATAATCATGGTGAAAGATCTTCAACATCTCCCATAAATATATTCCCTTTTTTTCTTACCTAAAACCTTTCTTTATATCCTGGGGAAAATAAAACATAAAAGGGTGAGCTCAAATTCTCAGTAAGGGTAAACAAAAGAAATATCAATCACATCATATTCATAAGAACATAACATTTTGGAAAATCCTAACCTGAAAAAGAGAGCATAATTTCATAACATGGGATAAATAATAGTAGGGAAATATAATCCCAATAATCATAACATAAAACAAGAAACATTGTGGAATACACACATAATCATAGAGAATCATTTCTTATTAGTCAAGACTCATTTCCAAGACTATCTTAGTGGACAAAGTCCCTTTTTTGAACCGAGTTAACTCCTCGTTTCAGTCCAGTTTCACTGAACCGGTATAACCTACCATTCCATCCATGTCTATCTCATGAGATATTAAATTTTTAACCAATGCATTGGAGGGAGATATAGGTCCCAACCATCTCATAATGATACCATTCTTATGTGTTCCATGAATCATAAATCATACATCATTGCATAAACCATGTAATACAAATGGGATTATTAAACATCATGACATCATAAAACAATTAATATAAGATACACGAAATCATAAAAATAATTCCATCACAACATAATCAAATCAATGTAATAATAGGGATAAAAACAGAACCCTTTATTATCTTAGATGGAAAATAATTTTGAAAAAACACTTGAACTCCATTCTTGAGGAAAATATCTTTTCTTCTTCAAATTTTTTTTTCCTTTCTTAACATGTCATACAACATTAAACTAATATAAGTTTTAATAAAAATAACCTTGAAAACTTGTAAAGGATTCTTCTTGGAAATAATTTTTTAAAAATCCATTCATGTCGTATAAGTTAAAAAAAACATTCTTCGTACTTTTGTCAGAAAAGTCAAAAAGTACCTCGTACGAAAAATGACAAAAGATTCCTTTCATATCTTTTACTGAAAACTCACCGAAGGGTAAAATTTAATATAAACTATTGTATAAGGATAATTAATACATATTGAGGAAACATGGATGTTGATGATAAAATACACCCCAGTAAATACCAAAGTATAAACAATCTCTGATAAAATGAGATTGTGATATTTTCCCTTACCTTATGTCTGATATGCATTGTACGTATCCGAACCTCCTGTATAACGATTTAAATAATGTCATGATCTTATTAAATAATCATATTCATTCTTATGATATCATATATTGTTCACTTATGACTTTATATTACCCGTTCTTTTGTAAATTTAATGTTAAAGAAGCGTTTTGGGTAAAATCGTTTCATTTATCGTAGGTGCTTGGACATGTTGTTCTTGACATTATTATTACTTATATCATGATTCAATTACTTCCATAATATAAAACATGATTTATATATCATATATAATCAGTATATATGTATATATAATAGATAGATAAATGAAATGAAACACACCGTTCATGGAGACGGTAGTCTGTACGTACGCATGAACGATGTTTTCCTTTCCTTATTGTCTGGAATGGAAGTAAGTAGATGACATAAATATATATATACATAAATATAGTAGATTTACCATGTCATATATTTCATTATTATTCATTATATATACTTTATAATCATTCGGTAATGGTTAACATGGATAATGAATCTCATCGCGTCGTGGAGACGGTAGTCCGTACGTATGCACGTGCGATGATATCGTTCCCATGGTAATGGAATTGTCTTGAAGTGTATTTATACTATTTAAGTATCAATATCACTTCATAATAATCATATATAGTTACTCATTACTCCATTATACCCATCCTATTATGGTGGTGGATGAAAATAGATTACACCACGGCGTGGAGATGGTATTCCGTACGTACGCACGCGCGGTGATTTTCTTTTTCTGTAGGATGGATAGAAGGTTAATTAGAGTTGTTTAATATTTATAATAACATATCAGTATTTAATAAATACTTATGATATTACTTTACCATGAAACAACTAAATAAGAAGAAGTTGAAGAAGAAATAAATTGAAAAAGATCGGTAATGGATATTACCTCTTTTCGACGCGCCTTCACTTAACCTCCAGTTAAAGAAATAAGGATGGTCTTTGAAGAAGACCAGGACCTCTAGGATGATAATAGGGAAGTGGAGAAGAGATTTGTTCAGGTTGTGTCCGAGCTTGAACGCTCAAATTGGTGTGAGGAGGAGAGGGAGGAGGTTCCCTTTTATAAGGGAGGAGAGGGGCACCTTAAGAAAATCTCAAAATATTATTTTATATTAAGGTAAAATTCGGTTTATAATGGCTCCAAAGGGTATTATTTCGAAGAAAATGTAGGTATGGGTAGAAATCCTTTCATCCAATAGGATTTAGACAAGTTTAGGTTATTATTTTAACCTTATCAATTAGATTTAGCTCTAAGTTAAATAATTTATGTTTTACCGTGCCTTTTTGTTTTCTTACACTATATGGTTAATAAACTTACCATAACAAGCCAAACGAACCCCAAGTTGTTTATTATTAATATATCTATCCTTATCTAAGTAATTTGGCCGAACCTTAGATTTTTAAGAATTAAATAACAATTAATAATATAATATTTGTTTTAAAAACTAATTTATGTCAATTTTGACACTATTTGGTACATGATTATTATCAAGTTCCTAACAGAATTATAAGTTCTAAACAAGTTACTTATATCCACAATAACATGTCATATTAACCTATAAAATTAATTTATGTCGTAAAAAGTCTCAAATTACATTTATTTGGTCATTTATAACATCAATTATGTCAATATTTCATTAATAAGACAATTACTACATCATCTTTGTGTCATAATAAATGATAATTATTTAATCCCTAAAAATTCTAAATAAATTTCTATGATGTAGATAATTGTATTATATTTCTGGAGACTATTCATGTTCAAAGTTTCATAAAGTTTATCACTAAATTAAAATTATTATACTTATAAGATTTAAGAAAGTGACATGTTGTCACATTCTTTGGTTTTAATAATAATTCAATTATTTTCATGGCAAAAAGTCCATAAAATGAATCTAATCCGACCCTTAGGTTATATGGGTCTACTTCTAGCCATCCAATAGGATTTTTACAAGTTTTAGGGTAATTTTATAATCTTATATTTATCCTTAATTAACAAATTTACCTTTAACTATAGTAAATAAAATTTACCGTAGTTACTATTCACAATGCCCAAAAATAAAAAGTAGCTTATTAACATTATTTGGACCCACTAATTCCAAATATGGAATCCATTTTTCCAAATTCAATACACAAAAGATGCATAAATTAAATTAAAATTAATCTCGTTGTCGAAAGAAAACGGGTTTTTCTTTAAAACATTGCAAAAGATTGAATTGATTTAACCTACGAATTCAAGGTAAAATAAATGCTAATTACATACATTATATTAAATGGTAAAAATATATTCTATTTATACTTTAAAACCATTCAATATTATAATTTAACCACATAATATATTACGATGAAAAATGTTGTTTTTAATAAAAATATAGCGTGTTTTTACTATTCATTAAAATATGAAAGTTATCGGAAAAATATCAAAACATTATCTAATGTAAATTTTTATATCCTTATTCAAAAGAAGAATTTTATTTTGTCATATTGAACTTATAAACATGTCAAAAACTAGATTTAATGTGGGTGTGCCATCAAAAGGCGGAAAAATTGCATTTTTTGAAAAATACTTATTTTACCCGAAAAATTTATTTGGTTCTTATACCATGTTTTAGAAATGTTTATGATGATTAATAATGTTATTAAATTCAAAATTTAGTTAACACTATTCATAACGGCTAGTTAATGACAATAATATATCGTTGTTTATAAAAACCCGGTTTTGCGTACAACACACGCCATCGAGAAAGGTCGTGATTGCGTGTAATGAAAGTCAAGTCATGGTTGCTTGTGGTGAAAGAATCCTTCGTTGTTTCTTATAATAGAATCCAACCATATTTAATTGATACATTTAATATATATATATACATATACTCAATGTTGCATAGAATAACTATTATCAAAATTGTGTGTAACACGATCCAAGAACAGTGTTGCGTATACTGCAGGCTAATACGGTGTTGCGTATAGCGCAAGGTAATCTTGGTGTAGCACAAGACATTGATGAAATTAAAAGAATATTTTTCATAAAATCTCGGGGTGTTACATTCAACCCCCCTTAAAATGAATTTCTCCCTCAAAATTCATCGGGGTTATAAATGGTTTACTACTCAAAAGTTTGTTTAATAGAAACCCACATCGTAAAAAGTAATACCAAAACATGGCTTTTGAAATGTAAAATTTACCCAAATTAACTCATCATGGGGTTTCCACGTAGAGGAACATAGGAAAAAATATGGATATGGAAGAAAAATCTAACCATCATGTTCTAATGGAGAGTGGTAGAGTACATAGCTATGGAAAAGCCAACAATCACAAAGCCATAAATTTGTGATGATCTAGGGTACCATCTGATTCATCGGATATAAGAGCACTAGGATAACATTTTTGGTTTTCAAGATCATTTCCCTAAAGTTGAAGAATTTGAATTAGAATAAATACTTACTTTATTTTGGTACAATCTCACTGTTGTTCGTGCCTTGAACAATTTCTACTTCATCTCTTAAATAAATGAAGTTGAATTTGTTATTTGTGAAGTGTTAGAAGATCAAGTGATAGAATGACAAGTGATTCCATCTGTCTCAAACAAATGGTTATCAAAAATTACATACATAAGTCGATCTATAGTGAGATTAATCATATATGGTTCCGAAAATGGACTTATACTTCATATATCATACGGCTTAATATAATAATACTAGTTTCTACTAAACAGGGGATTCCTGTAGGCTAGTGGTAGGTGATAAAGGATAGTGGAACTTCAGTTGTGGGTTTGATTCCCATGGCCTTGTCCGACGCGATGGGATGTCGCCCATCCTGCAGGTTGTCCTTTTTTCTAAAACTATATTACTATAACATCCCATCAATACTATCGAAGAACTTCTATCCTTAAACAATACAAACTTATGTCCAACATAATCCATTCCAATATTTAGGCTTATCCATAATGTTGCAGTCCACTCTCATAATATATTGAAAATGATTACCAGAGATTTAATACCATCGTTGATCCCCATATATCATAAGATATGTCTTGTTGGTCACATTCCAAACATTCAAAGGCTTTAATCATGTATTCTCTTGAATACCCATTGAACCATAGTGAAAACCTAAATGAAGTTAAAAGATAACACTTATCACATACCAAAATCCTCAAAATTCTATATACTCAAACCATGATATCACTTAGTCCTTATATCAATCATGAGCTCATGAATACTGTTAAACATTTCATTTTCTCATTTTCCCTTCATTATGTGCATAACATCTTATTTCCAAAAATATCTCAATCACTTTGAATACCACATTAGACCAATACATAAATATTCCAATACTCCAAGATAAAACATTATTTTGGAATCCCATTACATTAAAACATTATCATTCCACCACATCGTTGTCATATTCAACATCGCCAATAGTGATCGCATGTGACTTCCCTTTGTCCATTGCCTTAAGCGGTTTCTCATGTCGATCATCACTAACCCTTGGATTAGGGCATTTATTGGCATAATGTCTCATCTCCTTGCACTTGAAACATTGAAGTGTAGTAGGTTCATTCTGTGTATCCCTTCCTTTGTTTTCATCATTAGACATCATCTTCTTCCCATCATTGCAGCATTCAAATGCCTGATGACCTTCCTTTCCACATTTGAATCATTTACTTGTCCCTTTAAGAAAATCTCTACCATGCTTCTTTCCAAACATTGAGCATATGGAAACATTCATCTTCTTTTCACCATTATTCTGAGATTTCTCCTTGAACTCCATCTTTTGTTTCTTTTTAAAACCATGAGATGGATATGTAACACCAACTTCCATTTCTACCTTGATATCACAGCACACAATTTCTTCATAGCTACTGAAGTCTCTTATAGCTAATGCCCTTAGAAGACATGGTTTTAAGCCACTGAAAAATCGATCAACATTACTTTCAGGTTGGATGATAATGCCAGATGAATACCTTTCAAGTCTTGTAAAATTCACTTCGTATATACCAACAGATTCATCTTCCTTCTGCTTCAGCTCAAGAAACTCCTTTTCCATCTTTGTTCGAAGAATATGAGGGAATTACTTACTGAAAAACAAGTTCTTTAACTCGTCCCATTCCATGGACTCAATTTTATCTCTTGGCCTCATATTCTTGATAAGATTCCACCGTTGATCACCTTTACCTTCCAAACGGTATACTACTAAGATGACTTTATCATGTTTAGAACATTGAAGAACTGAAAATATTTTTTCAGTGGGACTGATCCATTGTTCAGCAACAAGTGGATTGGAAGACCCACTGAAAGAAGGTGGACGTTTCCTCATGAAGGACTCAATAGAATATTGTTCCCTTCTCTGCTCATTTGGAAGTCCAGAATGATTCATAGCTTATGTAAGTATAGCAATAAGATTTTGCACTCCATCTCCCATAACATGTGTTTGTTCAGGAGGACAGTCATTGCATTGTCCATTGCATTGATCAACACGGTTCCTTCAGGTTCCAGCCATCGTCTAAAACCCAAAAAGAATAGTGTGAGAGGCAAAAATCATGCTAGGGAAAACAACATAACAAAATGGGGATTACCCTCAATATCTAACATCTTAGGTTTAATTCTAAGATCGTTACCGTAATTCTAAGACTATAACCTATACGTATACTTATCCTTAGGTACATCCCTAGACATACCATAGAAATATCTCTAGGGATCTCACTAAAGTTCTCGTATCCTAGTTTCCAAAGGTTGACTAAACATTTCCTCTGATACCAACTGTAGAGACCCATATCTTGACGTACAAGGACATTACATTACTTTTGTGGAATACTTATTACATAACAAAAACACACACACAAGGACCGTAATAGTTTAGTGTCTTTGGTAACTCGGAACGTAATCTTCTAATCATGGTGAAAGATCTTCAACATCTCCCATAAAGATCTTCCCTTTTTTTCTTACCTAAAACCTTTCTGTATATCCTGAGGAAAAGAAAACATAAAAGGGTGAGCTCAAATTCTCAGTTAGGGTAAACAAAAGAAATATCAATCACATCATATTCATAAGAACATAACATTTTGGAAATCCTAACCTGCAAAAGAGAGCATAATTTCATAACATGGGATAAATCATAGTAGTGAAATCTAATCCCAATAATCATAACATAAAACATGAAACTTTGTGGCATACACACATAATCATGGAGATTCATTTCTTATTAGTCAAGACTCATTGCCAAGACTATCTTAGCGGAAAAAGTCCCTTTCTGAACTGAGTTCACTCTTCGTTTCAGTCTTGTTTCACTGAACCGGTATAACCTACCATTCCAGCCATGTCTATCTTTTGAGATATAAAATCTTTACCCAATTCATTGGAGGGAGATAAAGGTCCCACCCATCTCATAATGATACCATTCTTATGTGTGCCTCAAAATCATTTATCATACATCACTGCATAACCCATGTAATACAAATGGGAATCTTAAACATCATGACATCATAAAACAATTCATATAAGATAATGGAATTCATAAAAATAATTCCATCACAACATAATCAAATCAATGTAATAATAGGGATAAAAATTGAACCCTTTATTATCTTTTATGGAAAATAATTTTGATAAAACACTTGAACTCCATTCTTGAGGAAAATATCCTTTCTTCTTCAAAAACATTTTTCCTTTCTCAACATGTCATAGATCATTAAACTAAAAGAAGTTTGATTAAAAATAAACATTAAAACTTGTAAAGGATGCTTCTTGGAAATAATGTTTTAAAAATCCATTCATGTCGTATAAGTTTTAAAAAACATTCTTCGTACTTTTGTCGGAAAAGTCAAAAAGTACCTCATACGAAAAATGACAAAAGATTAATTTCATATCATTTACTAAAAACTCACCGAAGGTAAGATTTAATATAAACTATTGTAGAAGGATATAAATATTACATATTGAAGAAACATGGATGTGGATGATAAAATACACCCCAGTAAATACCAAAGTATAAACAATCTCGGATAAAATGAGATTGTGATATTTTCCCTTACCTTATGTCCGATATGCTTTGTACGTATCCGAACCTCCTGTATAATGATTTAAATAATGTCATGATTTTATTAAATAATCATATTCATTGTTATGATATCATATATGGTTCACTTATTACTTTATATTATCCATTCTTTTGTAAATTCCATGTTAAAGAAACGTTTTGGGTAAAATCGTTTCATTTATCGTAGGAGTTTGGACTTATTGTTCTTGACATTATTATTACTTATATAATGATTTAAATAATTCCAGAATATAAAACATGATTTATATATTATATATATTCAGTATGTATGTATATATAATAGATAGATAAATGAAATGAAACACACCGTTCATGGAGACGGTAGTCCGTACGTATGCATGAACGCTGTTTTCCTTTCCTTATTGTCTTGAATGGAAGTAAATAGATGACATAAATATATATATATATACATAAATCCAGTAGATTTACCATTTCATATATTTCATTATTATTCATTATATATACGTTATAAACATTTTGGAATAGTTAACATGGATAATGAATCTCATCACGTCGTGGAGACGGTAGTCCGTACGTACGCACGAGCGATGATATCGTTCCCATGGTCGTGGAATTATCTTCAAGTGTATGTATACTATTTCAGTATCAATATCACTTCATAATAATCATATATAGTTACTCATTACACCATTATACCCATCCAATTAAGGTGGTGGCGGAAAATAGATTACACCACGGTGTGGAGACGGTATTCCGTACTGACGCACGCATGGTGATTTCCTTTTTCCATAGGACGGATAGAAGGTTAATTAGAGTTGTTTCATATTTATAATAGCATATGAGTATTTAAGAAATACTGATGTTATTACTTTACCATGAAACAACTAAAGAAGAAGAAGTTGAAGAAGAAAGAAATTGAAAAAGATCAGTAATGGATATTACCTCTTTTTGACGCACCTTCACTTAACCTCCACTTAATGAACTAATGATAGTCTTTGAAGATGTCCAGGACCTCTAGGATGATACTAGTGAAGTGGAGAAGAGATTTTTTCAGGGTTTGTCCGAGCTTGAATGCTCAAATTGGTGTGAGGAGGAGAGGGAGGCGGTGCCCTTTTATATGGGAGGTGAGGGGCACCATAGGAAAATCTCAAAATATTATTTTATATTAAGGTCAAATTCGGTTAATAATGGTTCAAATGGGTCTTATTTAGAAGCTAATGTGGGTATGGGTCTAAATCCTCTCATCCAATAGGATTTAGACAAGTTTAGGTTTTTATTTTAACCTTATCAATTAGATTTAACTCTAAGTTAAATAATTTAACTTTTACCGTGTCTTTTTGTTTTCTTACACTATATGGTTAATAAACTTACCATAACAAGCCAAACGAACCCCAAGTTGTTTATTATTAATATATATATCTTTATCTAAGTCATTTGGACGAACCATAGATTTTTAGGAATTAAATATCAATTAATAATATAATATTTGTTTTAAAAACTAATTTATGTCAATTTTGACACTATTTGGTACATGATTTTTATGAAATTCATAACAGAATGATAAGTTAGAACCAAGTTACCTATATCAACAATAACATGTCATATTAACCTAGAAAATTAATTTATGTTATTAAAAGTCTCAAATTACATTTATTTGGGCATTTATAACATCAATTATGTCAATATTTCATTAATAAGACAATTGCTACATCATCTTTGTGCCATAATAAATGATAATTATTTAATCCCTAAAAATTCTAAATAAAGTCCAATGATGTAGATAATTGTATTATATTTCTGGAGACTATTCATGTTCTAAGTTTCATGAAGTTTATCACTAACTTAAAATTATTATACTTATAATATTTAAGAAAGTGACATGTTGTCACATTCGTTGGTTTTAATAATAACTAAATTATTTTCATGGAAAAAAGTCCATAAAATGAATCTAATACGACCCTTAGGTTATATGGGTCTACGTTTATCCATCCAATAGTATTTTTCCAAGTTTTAGGGTAATTTTATAATCTTATATTTACCCATAATTACCCGATTTACCTTTAACTATAGTAAATAAAATTTACCGTAGTTACTATTCACAATGCCCAAAAATAAAAAAGTATCTTATTGACATAATTTAGACCCACTGATTCCAAATATGGAATACATTTTTCCAAATTCAATACACAAAATATTCAGAAATGAAATTAAAATTAATCCCATTGTTGAAAGAAAATGGGTTTTTCTTTAAAACATTGCAAAAGATTGAATTGATTTAACCTACGAATTCAAGGTAAAATCAGTGCTAATGACATACATTATATTAAATGGTAAAAATATATTCTATTTTTACATTAAAACCATTCAATATTATAATTTAACCACATAATATATTACGATGAAAAAAGTTGTTTTTAATTAAAATATAGCGTGTTTTTACTATTCATTAAAATATGAAAGTTATCGGAAAAATATCAAAACTTTATCTAATGTAAATTTTTATATCCTGATTAAAAAAAAATTTATTTTGTCAAATTGAACATATAAAAATGTCAAAAACTAGATTTACAGTGGGTGCGCTATCAAAAGGCGGCAAAACTACATTTTTTGAAAAATACTTATTTTACCCGAAAAATTTATTTTGTTCTTATACCATGTTCTAGAAATGTGTAAGATGGATAATAATGTTATAAAATTAAAAATTTAGTTAACACTATTCATAACTACTAGTTAATGACAATAATATTTCGTTGTTTATTAAAACCCGGTATTGCGTACAACACACTCTATCGAGGAAGGTCGTGATTGCATGTAATGCAAGCCTAGTCAGGGTTGCGTGTTGTGAAAGAATCCTTCCTTGATTCGTATAACAGAATCCAACCATATTTCATTTATACATTGAATATATATATATATATATATACTCAATGTTGCATAGAATAACTATTATCAAAATTGTGTGTAACACGATCCAAGAATAATGTTGCGTATACTGCAAGCTAATATGGTGTTGCGTATAACGCAAGGTAATCTTGGTGTAGCACAAGACATTGATGAAATTAAAATAATATTTTCCATAAAATCTCATGGTGTTACAGTAATGGTCGGATAGACCATGGATGCTATGGATCTCAATTACCAATGTTGGACTCTCCCAATCATTCATTTCTTTTATGTTACAAGGATCCATAGATTTAACTTTTATAGTGATAAAATTCCATATTAATGATACTTCCTCTATCTAGAACACACATTTAATATACTTTTCATAAAATTTATCACTTCATAGTGGGTTTCTCATAGTATTTAAATCCTCATAATATTATTTCTTCTCTTGGAGTATAATATAATATCATCAATAAAGAATACAACAAATCTGTCGAGGTAATCTCTAAAGAATCTATCCATTATGTCCCTGAATATATTTGGAGCATTAGTGAATTCTAAAGGCATCAATATGAAATCATAGTTTCCATACACATATCTAAAGTATTTCTTGGGAATATCATTCCTCTACACCTTTAATAGATGATATCCTGACCAAAGGTCCACCTTAGAGAAATAACTAGCCCAACAAATCTGATCCAACAAGTCATCTATCCATGGAAGGGGAAACTTGTTCTTTATCGTGTTTTTTTTATTTTCATGATAATTGATGTAGAGGTGCATTGATATGTCCTTATTCTTAACAAATAGGACTGGTGAACCCCATACTGATTCACTAAGTTATATAAAACCCTTATCAAGATTATCCTATAACAACTTCTTTATATATTCCAGAAACATTTTGTCCATTCTAAAAGGTTTCTCTGATATAGGTAGAGATACAAAAAAATGTTTAATTGATAACTCAAACTCTCCATCAGGAGGATGATAATGAAACTATTTAGAGAATAAATTATTATAATCCCTCATGGTGTTCATTTCTTCAATCATGATCATCTACTTTGTCTCAATCATTTGGGTGGGATATAATTTCTCATAAGGTTGCAATACCCACATATGAGATGATGATTCTAAAAGAGGATAACCTTTTTTACTTACAATTGTAATGGTTTATGTGATACATTGGGATTTGAAGATTGATCTCCAATTTCTGGAATTTTTTGTTAGCATTGTTTAAAGATAAAAAATACATGGCCAATATAGTATAAATTTGGCATCCAACCTTTTTAATAAATAACTTTTCATTAAATTTTACAAACAGAGGTTCTTTAAATTCTAGTGTCATGGAAATCCGGAACAAAAACACTTGAAATAAACATAATACATTATTATAACCACTTTTAATGCATCATCATAGGTAAATCCTATGTACAAATACTGTATATCATATCCTGGAGAAATACATCAATGGAAAGGGTGAGCAGAAGGCCCAGTAAGGGGTAAAAAAGGGAATTAGTTTACTTGTGATATCGATAAGAACATGAATAAAACCATAGACACCTGAGCAATGGAAGTATAAGAATAACATAATGAAAATAACATGTAACATAAAATGAATATGTGGCTACAACATTTCATTTAGACATTCATGAACATATCACTAAGGTCCATCCTGAAGGTGTCATAAAAATTACCTAGGTTATTCACCAAGGTATCGTGAAACGTGTGACATCTAGATATTGATTCTTTACCCAATGCATTAGAGCGCTATCAGGGAGCACCCTTAATATCTCTTTACATTCAATGATCCAAAAATTTCATAATCAAACATTTCATAAATAACCCATGGAGAATAAATGAAACGGGTTTCATTTTAAGATCATGACGTTTTTAAACTTCTTAAAAAAATAAGATCTTTATGCAATTTAGAACCCATGGGAAAGGAGTGAGGGTTATATATATGTAAATTACAGAATAAAACAAATCAACTTTAAATATTTATGAATACCCAAATAAACTAAATAATTCAGGTTGTTTACATAAATAAAACAAGATAATTTCTGGAGGGAAATAGATATGAATTTTGAGGCGAAATTTCTACAACATAACCACTATATAATATGGTTTTATAAAACATTGAAAAGAGAGGGTACAAGAGTAACCCAATCATAAATAACTTATAATATAGTATAAATACATAATAACATGGAGATAAGAACATGATATGGAAATTTAAATGACATACCACATGAAAAGGAAACATGAATGAAAAGGGAAGACATGATTCCTTTAACAAAAAATTCGGCAGCCTAACGGCGTCACATAAAAATTCAGAAAACAAATAGATGAGTGAAGAAAGGGTCTCTAAAAAATTAGACATGAAATGGAATTTAATTAAAACATATATGAACATTCCTTCCACAAAAAGAGATGGAAACTAGAAGACACAACATAAAGGAATTCATGGCTTAAAAGAGGATGGTGAATGATTCCCACACCATGAAGAGTAACTTCGAAATTATAAAGGTCGAAACCATGGGAGGCTTGTTGGATCCTTGGTAAGATTACATGGAAGTTAAAGAGACCATAACTTCATTGTAGAGGATTTAGAAATGAAATTAATGAGCTAATGGTGTGGTATTTATAAGAGAAGTGAGGGAACAAATCATTAATTGCCAAGGGACACCTCATCGGTGGTATTGAAAAAACCTTGGGAATGCCCATGGAATTGGACATCTGAGACACCTCATACCTTATCATACTATTCATATATCTACCATCATGATTTCATAATTATTACATCCTTAATGATGTCATTAAACACCTGAAAATCAAAACGGTACTTTCACTATTCGCCGAAAATTCACCTATTTCAAAAAAATCCCAAAAATTCACCTTAAACAATTCTCTAAATTCAAAAATTATCTCTATTTTATGAAATTAATTTTATAAATAATTTTATTTTAATTTTTAATTAAAAGCAGTATTCACCTAAAAACACTAATACTTAACTAATAATCTCTGAAATAGTTATTTACTTATTTTATTGAATAACGTTACGTAATAAAAGTTTCTAAATTACATTAATACATTTTTAAGCAAGGTTACATAATAAATTTGGTCACATTACTAATAAAAAGCATAAAATCACTATCCATAATTTTTATATTCTCCAAAAATTATGTTGATATTATTAGAATCTAAATTTCTTTTTGAAGACAACTATAGAAGAATATTTTTTGAAAATCATTACACATTTTTAATTATTTAAGGTTTACATAAATATTTTAAAATATCCTTTTTACAAAATTCATAATTAATATACATCCTATATTTATGTGGACATTTGAGAATTCACAAACTTCAACATAAGAATAAATCACAATTATTATCTATATCAAAGGATTACATGAAGCCGCTAAGGTCTCGTTACATAGACCCTTATAAAACTATCATATGACCTAATTTTAATGTGTAATTAGGTGATAGAATCCTAGGGGGGATCAGTGAACATTGCCCAAGTGGTGATTTCTATTATCCTGAACTTCTCTCTAAGGAGATTCTGTTCTGGCTTTACATGATGAAGTTCGACTTGGGTTTGGTCCAGAGAAAAGGCCAGTGGTGCCACCTCCTTCCCAAGTTCCATCAAATGGGATTTGATCGGCATGAGACTACTGGATGAGGACATAGAATCTTCTTTCTGTATTAATTAACCATGATCACTTGTATTTATACAAAATAATCACAACATTTAGTTTCCAATAGTCATATTGACCAACAATATTATAATAGTCAAAACCCAACAGCCTCATTATAATTATACTCATTTCATCAAATGAAATATTTTTGTTGAGTAAAAAATAAAATTCACCAAAAAATAAAAAAAAAATTATCAAAAAGTTCATCTCCTTACATTCTTCCCCCCTTAAGAGATTTTATCCCTAAAATTTTTAACTCTTACCTCAGAAGAGAAAATATATGGGTACTTCTGCCTCATAGACTCCTCTGGCTCCCACGTGTATTCTTCATATTTTTGGGTCCTTCACAATACCTTAACAAGGTGGTAGTTTTATTGTGTAGAACCCTTTATCTATGATCCATGATCTCCACTTCTTGCTCCTCATAAGAGAGGTTGTGTTCTAGTTGTACCACCTCTGAGATTAGTACGTATGAAGGGTCAAGTATGTACTTCCTCAAGAGGGATACATTTAAGACATCAAGAACTTGTACTAGATTTGGAGGAAGTGCAAGGTGATGGACCACTTCTCCCATGCGATCAAGGATTTCATAGGGGCCAATGTACCTAGGGCCGAGCTTCCCTTTTTTTCCCAAACCTCATTACTCCCTTCTTAGGTGATATTCGAAGAAATACCTTATCACTGAAAACAAACTCGAAGTCCCTTTGACAATTTTCTCCATAGCACTTTTTCCAACTATGAGCAGCCTTAATGTGTTGTTGGATGGGAAATTTGTTTTTGTCAACTCATGCACAAGATCAGGCCCAAGAATATTTCTCTCACCAGCTTCATCCCAACAAGTAGGAGTTCTACATTGCTTCCCATATAGAGCTTCATAGGGTACCCTTTAAATGTTTTAGTGGAAGCCATTGTTGTATGAGAACTCAACTAAAGGGAGATGTAGATCCCATCGAACTTAAAATTCCATTGAGCATCTTATCAACATATACTCGAGTGTTTGAATTGACCTTTCAGATTTTCCATCATTTCTGGGGTGATAGGTCATACTGAAAATCAATTCCATGCACCAAGCATGTTGAATAATTATCTAGAATTTTGATGTGAACCTTGGATCACGATCAGTTATGATTGAAAGTGGAACTCCGTGCAACCTTACCACTTCATTCACGTATATCCTGGCAAGTTGATCAAGAGAGAAATATTCCTGAATGGAGATAAAATGGGCAGCCTTGGTGAGATGGTCCACAATAACCCATATCGAATTATTTCCATTGGATGTTCTCAAGAGACCAGTGACAAAGTCCATATTTATATTGTCCTACTTCCATGAATTTATGGGTAATGGTTTCTAATACACCTTTAAGAAGTTGTTTCTCTACATTCACTTGCTGACATACTCAGCACCTTGATGTGTAGTCAGAAATCTCACATTTCATATTATCCCATCAATAATGATCACAAAGGTCCCTAGACATTTTTGTGCTTCCAGGATGTATAGAGAAAGTAGATCTATGAGCTTCATCCATCATCTCCTTCTTTATTTCGGGAATAGATGGAATGCATAGACTTGTATAAAATTTTAGTACTCCTTATTGATGAATATTGAACCTAAGAAACATCCCATCCTTAATAGCTTCAATCATTTTCTATAACAAAGGATCTTCTTTCAGAGCATTCGTGATCTTCTCTAGTAATGATGGTTGAGAAATAATTTATGTTAGGTTTGATGATGTCCCTTCCTTTATAATTCCAATGTATAACTTTACTAGGTCACTGATCAATGGATCTCTTTGAATCAACATTATGGAAAGAACAACTGGGTCTTTACTACATAATGCATCAGTAACTTTGTTTGCTCTTCCGGGATGATAATAAATTAAACAATCATATTCTTTGAGAAGTTCCAACCATCTCATTTGTCACATGTTCAACTAATTTTGTGTGAAAATATACTTCAAACATTAATGGTCTCCGTATATATCACATTTCTCCCCATAGAGATAGTGTCTCCATATCTTCAGAGTAAAAACAGCCACAACCAGCTCTAGATCATGCATGGGATAATTCTGCTCATGAGTCTTCAACTATCATGATGCATAATCAATTACCTTGTAAATTTGCATGAGGACGTACCCTATCCCTTTGAGATATGCAACGCTAAAAATAATGAATCCTTCTCCACTCGAGGGCAATGTTATCTTGGGTATAGTAACCAATCTCTTCTTCAGATCTTGGATACTTTCCTCACACTCTTTTGACTAGATGATCTTTACCCCATTATGAGATAACTTGGTTAATGTATTAGAATGTCGTGAAAAGTCCTTCACAAACTTCCTATAATATCCAGCTAATCCAAGGAATCTTCGAATCTCAGTTATTGTTGTAGGATGAATCCACTCATCTACAACTTCTTCCTTTATAGGTTCAATTGTGATTCCTTCACTAGTTACAATATTCCCTAAGAAAGAAACTTTTTGTAACCATAATTCACATATACATAACTTTCCAAAAACCCTTTAATTCGGTATAGTTTTCAAAATAACTTTTAAATGATCTTCATTCTCCTAGCGACTTTTGGAATATATCAAAATATCATCAATAAAAACTACACAAAAGTTATCAAGGTAGTCCTTAAAGACTCCATTCATTAGATCCATAGATATGGCAGCTATATTATTTAGTCCAAATGGCATAACAACGAACTCATAATGCCCATATATTTATCTAAAGGCAGTTTTCGGAATATCCTCTTTCTTCACCCATAATTGATGATAACCAGATCAAAAATCAATCTTAGAGAAGAATTGTGCACCACGAAGTTGGTAAAATAAGTCATCAATTCTTGGAAGAGGGTATTTGTTCTTTACTATGATCCCAATTAGTTCTCTATAATCAATGCATAGCCGCATCAATCCATCCTTCTTCTTCACAATTAGAACTAGTTCTCCCCAGGAGACACACCTGGTCGGATAAACCCATTCTCCAAAAGATCTTGGAGTTGTTTATTTAATTCATCTAGCTTCACATTTTCCACCCCAGAAGGATTCCTTGATATCATATGAGATCCAGGTACGAGTTCAATGGATAACTGTACCTCTTTTTCTGTGGGAGGTCCAAGAAACTCCTTGGGAAATACATCAGCGTATTCCCGGATGATGGAGACACTTTCTATCCTTAAACTCTCATCTCATTCTTCTTCTTCTTCACTGATCAACTCTATAATGAAGGATATAGGGGGTTCTTCTAAACAAAGATCAGGTTGGGATATCTCTCATTGGAAGAAAATTTTAGGTTTTCCATTTAAGAATTCTGAGATTTCCTTGCTTCTGCATTTGATTTTAGCATTTTACATTGAGTGCCAGTCCATCCCTAATATAACATTGAATTCCAGCATGGGAATTACTACTAGATTTGTGATATTATTGTTCTCACCAATCTAAATACTATAATTTCTAAACACCGACGATGTTTGGATAGTCCCACCAAGAGTCTTGACTGATAACCCTACTTTTAGAAAATTGAGGGGTTGATTATATATTCTTTGCAAACATGGAAGAAATAAAGGAATGCATAGAACCAAAATCAAACAAAGTATTTTCTAGATTTGAGAGTAAAACAATATTACCTGCTACCAAATCATTTAGAGCATCAACTGCATCTTTCATGATAGAAAAAGAATGTCCTTGATCCCTTGGCCTTTTCGGAGGCTGATGGTGGTTCCCCTCCACTGCCCTTAGATATGGAGAATGATTGGAAAAGTGCCCACGTTGTCCACACATGAAGCACTTGACATAACTTAGGGCCTACACCATCTTCCCCTTGTCATTTGTGTTTGTATATTGAGGTTTCACTTCACCATTACAATTCCTTGCAATGTGGACATCTCTACCACACTTGTATCACTTCCCACTCTTGAGAAGGAAGTTCCCTGAATGCTTCTTCGCACATTTATTATACATGGGAAGTTGTACATTCTGGCCTCCTCTTCCTTGATCGAAGCTCCTCCATAAGCTTGGCTTCAAGGATCTCTTATTGTCATTTGATTTATGAGACCACTATGTCTCACCAAACTCTAGCTCGACTTTCATCGCAATCTGTATGATCTCCCCGTAGCTATCATAGTCTCGGTTGGCTAGATTCTTTCGTAGATGAGGTCTCAGTCCACCGAAGAATCTATCAACCTTACCTTTTGGATCCATGAAAAAGCTAGAGGTATATTGTGAATTCTTTCTGTCGTTCATCTCATAGCTTCCCACTAATTCATTCTCTTTCCGCTTCATCTCTAGAAACTCATTCTCCATTCTTGTTCTCATGGAATGAGGGAAATACTTACTGAAAAAGATCCCTCTGAACTCTTCCCACTCCATATCTTCAACCTCTAATCATGGCCTCTTGTTTCTAATCAGTTCCCACGACTGATTAGCTTCTCCCTCTATGCGATAGACAGCTAGGGTGACCTTATCTTGCTCTGAATAATATAGCACAGAAAATATCTTCTCTATTGAGCTGATCCAATGCTTAAAAATCAATGGGTTGGTCGATCCACTAAATATTGGTGGTCGTTGACGCATAAATGGCTCAATAGAATATTGTTCCCTTCATGGTGAGATCTGTCTCTCAGCTTGATTCATGTTATTTCCCATAACTCGAGTCACTTGGTTCATCATTCAAATGAATGATTCCATTCCAGCATCCATTGGAGGGTTATCAGGGGATGGACCATTACAGTCACCATTTGCACAGTTCCTCCTATTGAACTACATTTTCTAAAAGAATAAATCCTTCATGAGAATATTAATTCATTTAAAAATATTATAACTAAAAAGGATTTTATGTCTTAAAACATCATGATTAGAAAATTACATTTTTTCTATAATTTCTTCATAATGATTCATAAAAAGCTTGCTATTAACCAAACATATCCACCTAGAGTATCGTAACCAAGAGTGCATCAAGGCATGATGTCATGCACCAGTTCCCATTCAAGTCTATCTCAAAGTGGTTTTTTCGAGTATTACCCCTATGTACATCTGTGCCAGACCCACCTCTACCTGCTCGTATCTAGAAAGAGATATATTTATTTGATAAACAACTAAATCTATACTCACCAAAATGGCAGGAAGTTTTCATATATTTAAACATTTATAAAGGGTTTTTTCTAATGTTTTCATATCATAATTTACATAAATAACTAAACCATCCATTGATACCCACTATGGAATCTCGCCTTTTAAATACATAAGTTTTCATTATGTTTTAAAAACAGAGGATCATCAAAGTCTAGTGTCTTGGAAATCAGGAAAAAAACATGAAAACAACATAATACATTCTTCTAATCCACTTGTAAGCATTCATCATAGGTCCATCCTATGTACAAATACTGCATCTCATATCTTTGAGACATACATCAAAGGAAATTGTGAGCAGAAGACCCAGTAAGGGGTAAACAAGGGAATCTGTTAAATTATTATATCATTAAAAACTTGAATAAAAACATAAACACGTGATAAATGAAAGTATAGAAATATCACAATGAAGAGGACCTGGAACATAACTGGAATTTGTGGCTACTACATCTCATTTAGAAATTCATGAACATATCTCAATGGTCTATCCCCATGGTGTCATAAAAATTACCAGGGTTATTCTGCAAGGTAACGTGAAAATTATCATCTCTAAAGATTAATTCTTTACCCAATTCATTGGAGCACTATCAGGGCGCAACCGTAATATGAATTTACATTCATGTGAACCACATATACCATAATATAAAATTTCATAAATAACCCATGCAGAATAAATGAGATGGGTTTCATTTCAAGATCGTGAGGTTTTAAAAGTTCTTAAAAATTAAGATCATTATTCCATTTATAACCCATTGAAAGGGAGTGAGGGTTATATGTATGTAAATTATAAAATAAAATACATCATATCTATATATTTATGAACAAACAAATAAATGAAATAGGTCTGGGTGTTAACATAAATAAAAAAAGGGAATTTATGGAGAGAAAGAGATAGAATCTTTGAAGCGAAATTTCTGTAGAATAATGACTATATAACATTGTTTTAGAAAATATTAGAAAGAGAGGGTATAAGAGTAACCCACCCATAAATAAATTATAATACAATATAAATACAGAATAACATGGAGATAAGAACATGGTATGGAAATTTTATTGACTTACCACATGAAAAGAAAACATGAAAGAAAAAGAAGACGCGATTCCTTTTACAAAAAATTCAGCAACCTAATGACTTCACATAAAAATTCATAAAACAAATGGATGAGAGTGGATAGGGTCTCTAAAAAATTAGAAATGACAAGGAAAATAATTAAAACATATTTTAACATACCCTAAAAAAATGGGATGGAAACATGAAGACACAACATAAAGGAAGTCATGGCATAAAAGAGGAGGGTGAATGATTCCCTTACCTTGAAGAGTAACATCGAACTCTTGAAGGTTGGGACCTTGGGAGGCTTGAGAAAACCTTAGGAGAACTATTTGGGAGGTAAAGTGACCAGAAAATAGTTGATGAGGGTTTGAAAATGAAATGAGTGATGGAATGGATTGGTATTTATATGAGATGCGAGGGAACAAAGGGATGGGATTATGGGCGCTCTTGGGAGCTCCTCTCTCGGGAGCCCCGTAGGGTTTCTTTGCTGGGTGATTCAGCGTGGATGGAAGGCTCCCTGGTAGCGAGATTCGCTAGAGTCGGAACTTTGTTTCAGTGAGAAGATTTATTTGGCAGTGATGGTGGTGGGTCAAGGTGGAAAACATTTCTGGGTCTTCATCCGGGAGTAGCGCGACGACGTTTTTTCTTGGCTCGGCTCAGTCTTCAAGCGATGTTGTTCACGGATGGTGTGGGTTCTTAGTGAGAGAAGGTGGAAGATTAGTGGTGTGTGATGGTTTCGCGATCCCCATGGTGCCTCTAGGCTTCAGATCTTCCTTTGGCCATAGGTGGCGATGGTCTGCTTCGGGTTCATTACGAATGGTCTGCCTCCACCTCATTCGGCAGTAGTGAGGGTTTCCGATCACTCTTCCTTCATCGATCCATTTTCCTCCTCTATTACTTTCACAGTCACATTTTGGAGGCATTATTTTCCAGCCTGAATTTTCAGACTGTGAATTTCGGTATTGTGATGTATTTCCTACGTGATCTGGCTCTCGGTTTCTTTAGAGGAGTTGTGCGTCTGGTTGATCTTCAATGTCTGGTCTGTCGGATTTGTTGTTGGTCGATGGTGTTAGTTGATGATATCTACTCTAGAATCCTGATTCCATGGTGTCTTTCTCAGTTGGATCTTCCGCAGTTGTTTCCTTGAGGTTTTGGGAGGTGTGGACAGGCGGCCGTTTTACTGAAGGGGCCTGAGTCGGACAAGCTATAGTTCAAAGGCTGTCTCCAGGTTTGTTCTCCTTTTTCATCCATGATGGCTCGTAAGGTTTTCGTGAAAGTATTATTGATTTGATGTTGGTTGGTTGTGATGAGTTTGGGAGTTGGGGGCTGTAGAGATGAGCTCCATCAAGGGCAATGTCCACTCATTCTTCTGATCTTTCTCCAGGATTCCATCTCTCTCTCACTGTGGTGGATCTGAGTGGTGGTCTTCATGGTGCTTTGGGATGTGAGGGTGAGCGATCACAGGGGTATTGATGTGGTTCCATCTCGGTGGCTCCTGGAGGTTTATGACATTGAGGAATTGATGATGTTGTCTTGTGTTTTTATTTTTTTTGGTATTTTAGAAGGCAACAATGGCGGTCTTATTTGTCTGCTTTGGATTTTGAATTTTGATTTTGTATGTTGTATGTTGATTGACTATGTTTTTTGGACTCGACCACATGGATCAGGCACCAAGGAGGTTTTAGAGCTAGCAGTTCATCTTTGTATAGTTTGTTGTATTTGGAAGTTTGATAGGGTATGGTGTCAGCCATCAGATCGTGCCTGTGCTTTGACACATGAAACTTGCTAGCCGAACTACTATGCCTCGGTGGAGAGCTTCATCAAGATCAAATACTAGGGAGGGGTAGCACCATGTTGGTTATATGTTTGGTTTTACTCTCATCTAACTTTTTTATTTTCTTATGTTCTTTATGTCTTCTTGGGTTTCACCCTACTTTCCTTAAAAGGGATCGCTTTATAATTTTAAAAAAATTGAAGGCCTTTAGGCTGTTGGATGAAGGAAAAAATCATAAATTGCCAAGGGATACCTTATCGGTGGTATTGGAAAATCCATGGGCTTTCCCATGGAATTTTCCCACGGTACTGGCCACATGGGACACCTCATACATTATCTTAGTATACATAAGTTTACAAGAATGACTGCATAATTATTAGAACCTTAATGATGTCATTAAACACCCAAAACTCAAAATTGTATTTTAACTCTAGAAAAAAATCAACTAATTCAGAAAATTCCAAAAATTCACCTTAACCAAATATAGATGACTTGAATCCAAAAATGTAATCCATTTTATGAAAATAATTTCATAAATATTTTTAATTTAATTTTTAAATAAAATCACAATTCACTAAAAATTCAATTGTTTCAGAAAAATCCCAAAATATCCCCTAACTCAAATATAGATGCTATGAATTCAAAAATGAACTACATTTTATGAAATAATTTTCTAAATATTTTTAATATTATTTTTAATTAAAAACACTATTCACCCAAAAAAACCAATACATAACTAATAATTTCTGAAATAGTTATTTAATGATTTTTTTGAATCACATTACATAATCAAGGTGCCTAAATTATATTAATACTTTCTTATGTGAGGTTACTGAATCAATTTGGTCACATTACTAATCATAAGCATAAAATCAATATACATAAATTACTATTCACCAAAAATTAAGATGATAGTATTAGACTCTAAATTTTCTAATTAATACAACTGTAGAAGACCTTTTTTGGAAAATCATTACACATTTTTAATTATTTAAGGTTTACATAAATATTTTAAAATATGCCGTTTCCAAAAATCATCAATAATATACATCTTATATTTATCCAGAAATTTGAGAATTCACAAACTTGTCCATAAGAAGATATCACAATATTTATTTACATCAAAGGATTACATGAATCAGCTAATTTCTCATTACATATCCCCTTATAACTCTGTCATAGGAACTAAGTGTAAGGTGTGAAAAGGTGATAAAATCCTGGGGCTTCTTGGCCAACATTTCTTGAGTGGTGATTTCTATTAGCTTGAACTTCTCCCGAAGGCGATTTTGTTCAAGCTTTACAAGATGAAGTACAGCTTGGTTTTGGTACAGAGCAAATCCCATTGGTTCAACCTCCTTCCCATATTTTGTCAAATGGGATTCAATCGGCCCGAGACTGCCGGATGAGGCCATCAAATTTTCTTTCTATATTAATTATCCAAGATCACTTGTATTTATAGACAATAATATCGACATTTACATTCCAAATGTAATATTTAAAAATGGTCATATAACAGTCTAAACCCCACATTATCATTTTAATTATACTCATTTCATCAAATGTAATAGTTTTGTTGAGTATAAAATAAAATAACACACAAAATTTGGAAAAAAAATTATTGAAAAGTTTGGGTCGTTATAATAAAACTCTACTAAATAGAGTATGAATGTATTTTTTGGGAGGTTTAGTCCACAATCATTAACTAGGGTGGATTATTTACATGGGATTCAATTATTTCCCCATTTTATGTTATAAAAGGTAACTCAACCTCCCAATTGTGAGATGTTATTGGAAATGTTTTACTAAAATTGCATAATATGATTGAATTCATAGAACCATAATCAAATATTGTAATCTTTATTCATGAATGAATAACCAGTGTACATATCACCGTGTCATTTTCAGGTTCCACCTTAGTAGTCATGAAACAATATTCTTGTCCTTTCAACATTGTAGGTTGTTTTTTATTTCCTCCATCAACCCTCTATATAGGGATTTTTTTTCAAAATGCCCATGATCCTTGTAGTTGAAACACTACACTACTATTGGAGAATTTAGGTAAACCTTCCATTATTCTTCCAAATTAGTGGGATTCTTCATATCCCTTTATAAATTCTTATCAAGAAGAACAATTCATCCTCATTTGAAGCATTTCGTAGTTCCATTTAAATATATATCATGATGCTTCTTCCCCCAATATTGATATGTTGGTTATTTAGTATTCATTCCATCATATTATTTATTTAATTATACACCCAAATTAGACTCCAATTTCATCTTTTTTTCACCAAGCCCATTAGACCACTGAGAGTCTCTAATATATATTTAAACCTTGAGGAAAAAATGGACAATCCCTTTATAGATATAAAAAATGAAAATTTACAACGCTTTTTATAGAATCAGCTTTATTATGCTAAATAAATAATTAAGATTTCATTTAGAATTCATGAAAAATTCAGAGACATATATTGCAATATTAGTAATGTTTTCTTAATATGCCCTTATAGTCTGAATATTATACTTCTGTAATTAGAGGAACTATCTTTTCATCAGGAGATAGAGGGTTCAAGGAAAATATTTATTGAAAAAAGTTTTATTGAATTTCTCCTAATTCATGGTATCAATTTACACCTTTGAAATAACATTTTATATAAGTGTACACCAATGATTAGATTCCCCATAAAATGATAATACCTCAAAAAAAATTCTCTTTTTTCTAAGATCTAGATGAATATAATATATTATCAACTGAGTTAATCTACGATTATTGGAGGAGGGGGTCAGAAGATTCACTAAACATGGTAGTCCATTTCCACATAAAGAATTAGAATATAGGATTATATTTCTTGTGATATTTATGTTGTTTCACACTATTCAATTTATTAATCTTAACTTGAGAGTGTTGAGAAAGTACTATCCTGATGTTTTGACAATTCGTTCTGATAATATTTGGCATATCATTTGGGAAATCATTACATTGCCTATAGAATGTTTTGTTGGAATGAGTTCTTAAATTATCATCCATTAAATAGGAAAAATAATATAGAATTATGGGGATTTAATACTTAACTAATATGAATAATGAAAGGAAACATTGAACATATAAGGATAAATTTGTAATGGAAAAGTATATCCTAACTATTGATTCCCTAGGTTTCAATATAGGTTATCCATGATTTTTTCCTAACATATATGTTAACCCTGAGTCAATCCATGAACACCTTTATGGAGTTCCTACTCTTAGGTACATATATTCAAAAACCATGTTTACTTTTTGTATCGAGACATAGATGTATATTCTCCATTCACGACATAATCTATACTTACCAAAATTTAGGGATGTTTTCTTAAAATTAGTCTTATCCACAAGGCTCTTACTATAGTTGTATATTCCCAGTCTCCAAATATAATTAATCTTTCATATGATAGAAAATATAGAGACCCTATCCTTTTACGTATATCATTACCAAATATTAAGATTAATTGAACACCATATTACAAGCCATGGAATGTAAAGTCTACTATCATAAAGATTAGTACGTAATTAAACACCACGATTCGAAAATAATAACATCTTTTATTTATTCATCATGAGGATATCCTAACATCAATTGAGCTCTTACATCTATATAGTAAATCCTGGGGATAACATAAAGAGACGTGTGAGCTAAAAACCCTAGTAAGTTAATAATCATTAAAATAAATCATAGGAAATGGGTTAGAAGGAATAACATAATGATATAAAATGAAATGGAACTTGATTAAACTTATGGAATAATAACATTTAACACATGGGATAATATAATTATAAAAATATATTAATGTGTAATAAACATTAAACAATACTAGATAAGTATTCAAGTCTCATTGCAAATAGAGGAGCATGAGTCAAGGCTAACCAGTAAGACCATTGCAAAAGGATCACTAATCAAGGATAACCACCAAGAAAATTTCAAATAATGTATCATGAGACTAAACATTACCCAATTAATTGGCCCAATATTTGGGTGCACCAATAATAACATGTTCATGAATATATGTTCCATATTATAAATAATTATAAGCCTTTCCCATGGAATAAAATGGGTTTCATAATCATGTCATATAGCATAATAAATGGTTGTATCGTGATGGTTGCCCTAAAAAGGAATTAAATAAAAAATTTAGATTAATAATGAAAGATAGACCTTGATCATGATAAATTATTTCATTCTAAATATTTAACAATTAAAAATAATATTTAAGAGACATTAGTATTAATACATTTTCGTGTGGTTTAAGGAATGTATTTAAGAAATTTTAATACAGAAAATGATATAGAATTTTATATAAAACCAGTAGTGAAAAAATAATTTTTTTCATAAAACATTATTGGATTTTGAAAAATAATGTGTATTAAAATAAATTATATATTGACCTTCAAAATGGGTATGAATTTGGGATGTTCACTTAAATCATAATTGATTATAAAAAAAACTGAGTAGGGGACCTTTTAAAAACAAGTATGACCCTTAAAAGAAGGGAGAATGGAACTTGATACCTATGGTTTAAACATATAAAAATTATTTAAAATATTTACCTAATAATAAAATAGAATTTAATTTAGGTATAAAGTGTAGAAGTGTAACCTGATAAAATAATAGAGCTTCAGGTACAATCCCTTACCTTATGTCTGAAATAATTATTCACATGATGTTAATGTAGTGAACAAAAAAATTAGATTTATTAAATAGTAATTAAATAAAATTTTGAACATTTAATTGATTTATTATAATTCTTCATGTTCATTTATATCATTTTTAATGAGTTATAGGGTTCCATTTCATCATTTGGGAGTTCTTGTTCTCTTAGTTTTCGTGATTGGTTTACTTATATACGTGTATAGATAATCATTTATGATGAGAATTGTTTTATAAAATTGAATTTATAAGTTAATAAAAATAATATATAACTTTAAATTATCATATTATTCATTTTTTTTGTGAGGATTATTAATTAGATAATAAGTTGGTGATAATCGATTGGATTAATTTTAGCAGGTTATCAATCACAACGAACTGTTTTAGTTCTATTATTTATTATCATATATATATACTTATTATATAAAAATAAATAGGTATTAGTAAATATAATATAATTTCATTCTACAATAAAATTTATTTCTTCCATATCCAAGATGGTGGAATTTATATATGAAAGTACATCATCCATGAAGGAGGTAAATCAACACCTCACGACCATTGTATTCATTCTAAAAATAAATGAGATATGAGAATAGATGTGATGAACAATTATTCCATAAACATTATAACATTATATTATATATATTATACTGTATTTTTCAATCCATTAGACATGTGTAAGTGAGGAGATGTTATGAAAAGAAAATACCATTAAAAGAAATTGAATGAAAAAGTAAGAGGGATTTACCTCTTGATTCATTCTTCTTAAGAACCTCTTGAGGGGGATTGATTTTTGAATATTTTCAAAGAACAAAATCTCTTGGATATGGGGGAGAGGTTTTCAATGTGTATTGGGAATAATGTTTTCCATGATTGAGGATTTAGTGGTGTTATTAGATGAGATGGTGAGGGTGGTATATATAGTGGTGGTGGGGGTGTTTTCTTATTATTTTATTCATTAGATTATTATTTTGGCTCAATAATATGAATAGTTTGAGAATTATCATCAAATATAATAAAATAATTAAGTATTGTTCTATATTTTGGGCTTACATCAGACTTACATCATCTATGACTCCAAAATTCATGAATATATCACTTATCATAAATTGCCATATTTTACTATTCCCCAAAAATTCATATATATTTTTAAAATGCCAAAAATTCACCACAACAATTTTTTGACATGTAGAATTAAAAATGATCTCCTTTTTTAAAATAATTTTATAAATACGAAAAATGTTATTTATAATTCAATTCATATTTTATAGAAAAATACATATTTTTAAATTATATGTCATTTTATAAAACATTGAAAAATAATTACGGTCTCATAAAATTATCATAAAATTAATATATAAAAAATAATATTTCATGAATAATTTTTATTTGAATAATTTTTTTTAGTTAATATACTAAACAAAATATTGTAATTAAATATTTATGACCAAAAAAAATACAAACACTTTATTATTAATTTTTAAAATAGTTATTTTATTATACTACGATATAATTATTTCAAATTACCATTAATATGATATTTAAATATTATTTCTAAGGTAATGGGTTAGGTTACTAATCCATTGTCTACTTTACTATTTAAAAGGGTCTAATTACTATTCCAAATGTCATGTAACTATTTAATCGGTATAGGTTCTTTAACTTCTAGAAATACATTCTATTTCATTGATTCATTATTTATAATGATTATATTTTTTTCTTAATAATGTTTTATGTTATTATAATCAAATAAGTAATTATAAGATGGAATTTTCTATTGGTAAAAATTTGGGACATTTCATGCAATATTTTAACGTAAACTCTACAACTTGTTTTGGACATGTTTGTAGTGCATAGTCTTCAAATGACCATCGAAAAACAATAAAAATGTTCCGTATTGAGGTCCTTCCAATTAATATGGATAGTTCATAGTTTTTAAATTCATTAGGCTCAACTATTTGTTAGGTGTATCGTTAGATAGTTCCTACCACATGGATAATGCACAAATTAGAAAACTGGGAAGAAAAACAGTATGACTCATTAAATGATGATGTGTATTTGTTTTTCGATTTATTCATTAATTAAAAACCTACCTTGTTTAATTTCCTATATTTTATAAAGACCCAATCCTTTTATTACCCCACCCTACTTATGTTCTTTTTTTTCACGGGTATATTTTTATGTCTTTCATTTTAATTTTATATTGAATTCTTGACTCTGAAGATATGTATTCTTCATCTCATCTCATATGTAGTTATTTTTGTTTCTATGTATTGGTATTTTAGGATGATTCAACTGATTTATAAGAAAATCTTATAATTAACATGGTAATTTTGTGTGCTTTTCGTATAGTGTATCCCATGATAACATCTTCAAGTAATCACATAATATATTCTTAGAGGTAATACATCATATTTATTTTTCAATTGTATTGGCCATAAATTATATTCAATTAAACATCAATTTTTTGTTCCTAATTTTTCAATCTACCTAGAATAGTTTCTAGGGCATGCCATATTTCATTGGAATGTGGCTAGATGTGACTCCATTGTGGTTACTTTGTCTAGTGGGTTATTTAATATTTTTTTAAGGTTTGATAAAATTAATTATATAGTTAAAAATAATTTCAAGAATATATAAATCACCAATAAATGAGTATTTATTTATTTATTATTATGGATTGAGTTAAGGAATCAGAATTCGAGATAATGGATAGATACCATTTGTGATGTTTGTTGATTGATATTAGTGTACATTAAAACTAGGGAATGGCTTGAATTTTTGTGTGTGTTCCCCAAGAATCAAAAATTTTATATTATGATTTTAATTTTATACATGTGAAATGAAATACCACTCTATTTTAGGAACTAGGCTTATTCAAAATGATTTATGTTTTCTAATAGAAATTTATCCATATGATAGAATTTCACAAGGTGTAAAGGTCTCTAATACACCATTATGTACTATATAGAAATCATAGTCCCAGATTGATGACTAAAAATAATAAAAATATGTTACATGATATATTGGAAACCCAATAGGGGTATAATATATCAAAAATAAAAATGAATGTTATTTAGTGTCCCTATTGTAGGGGACCTCATACGCCTTGTTAAAAATGAGTATGTTTGACCTAATGGAACAACCCTAGTATGATTTTTAGGAATTTGTATTTGATCATTGAGAACCATTTTTATAAAGGAGTGTATTGGAATAGAAATGGAGTTCCCATGAATTCCATAATACCCCCCTTAAGACACTAGATATGTTATTCTAAATGAGATGACCATGGGTTGAGTGTTCATTCTCCATTAGTTCATGATTTCTTTTTTGTCAAGCCTAGTTGAGAATATGGTATGGGTCAGGTGGATGGTGTGACGTAAGATTCCTATGAAAGGAAAATGAAATTATGTAAATATAAATTGAATGACATGACTCTTGTTCCTAGGGGACCTTGATATCTCATAAGCAACCCTTGTAGGTTCCCTTGTTACTTGTAACCACATAACGATGGTAGATATGGAAAGAGTAGATAATATAGTGGGTGTAACAATAGATCCTCTAATGATTATAATCCTTCATGTTTGAATGGATATTCATGAGAGTTTTATGAAAAAATCTTATAAATATATGGTATCATTGAACGCACTAATTTATTGTTCATGGAGATATATATTACAAGATGTGTTTCTAGGAACTCAATCTATGATCCATATGGGAGGTGATGGTGTCATTTTGGATGCCAAGAGGTGCTTATATGGGGTTTCCTTCAAAGCCTCATGTGATTATAATGTGATATGACTGACTTAATGTTGTTATCCTGTATTCCATGATATTATTCAACTAATATAGTTTTTTATCCATGTAATAATGCAATGGATTATGACATTTTACCTTTGGAATGTATGGGATTCGTTTAACACCTTAGTCCCTTAGGATACATAGCATATCTATGATCCCACCATTATATCATGGATACAATATTATCATTATTATTATGATATTACTTGTTCACCCAAATAATCTGGTTGTTCAGTCCATTGAAATTAAATTTGTCTAATTGGTATTACTATGATTCATGGGATACATATAGTTGGCATGGAGACAAGGAGGATACTATATAACAGATATTTTTTAAAAAAACTCTGAATTTAATTTGAGCATGTTGAAATAGTGTCATGAATGATGAATATGATGTTTTGGTTTTCGATAATGAGATATAAATAAAGAGATTATTGAACCTTATATCTTGATCATATTTGGATTTATATAATGATTTCAATGATCCAATATGTCACATTTGTGGAGGATCTGTTATGAGAGGTACTCTGAGACACCCTTTTGTTGGAAAAAGAAGTTATAATAGATCATGTTAATTGAACATAGAGATAGATGATTTTTTATTCATTTATTATTTATATAGTTTTATTTGATCATTTCACATGAATAATAAAATCATATATAGGTTATATAGGAGACTTCATTATTGGTTCCCTACGGATTTATATACTCACAACCTTCAAAGGAATCCCCATAACATTGGTAAATGACCATAACTCTGACATTTCTATGAAATCTGTTGTAAGAGTCCTGATATAATTTTTTTACTATTTTAACATGATTAATCATAAATAGATACTTGAATGGAGGGTATGATCAATGATATAGTTAACCATCATATAAATTTATTTTTTCTTTTATCATATTTTTATTTTTATAGTTTTTAATACTAGTGGTCTATTATTTTGGTATGACACTATCTGTTATTGATTTCATATTATAATATATTTGGATGTTTTATTTATCATGATTAATCAATTATTTTATAATAATTCATGATTCTTGGTTATTTTACCTATAAATATTCACACTAGCTAGGGTTTATTATCTCCTCACAGTACTACACTAAACCACCATTACCGGTCAGTATATCATAGAGTATGGATTGGTGATTCCGAGGTTATGTGATGAGCTTTGAAATTTATCCAGTAAACATACTTCTGGACTGGTAAGTTATATTGTTTTATGAGAGATGTTATTTGAATGATTCCATGGAACTAAATAAATTTTATTTTTTTCAGTCTATTTTGGGAGATGGTGGATAAGTGACATATGAACGTGTTAATACCTATTTTTGATAAACAGTATTCTGTTGCGATCACATATTTTGTAAAAAAAATTATGTTAAAACTGAAATGGAATATATATTATAGATTCAACATTTTATATATAGTTTTCAAAAACAATGAGGAATATAATGATTTAATTTTATGAATATTGTAATTTTAATTTATTTTCATCTCCTAACCATTTGGAATGAGAATGGTGTTCATTCACCATGTTGTCACATAGGTTTCACATGAAAGTTTCAAGCCTTTATGTGATTTTATTCACTGATCTTGAGGTTCAACAATTTAATTTTTTAACAAAATATCATATATAATATTTCATGATAACTTTTTAGGGTTTTTCTTCTCAGAAGGACAACCAAGAATTCTTCATCTAATGGTAGTTGGTATTGATCAACAACGTGATTTATCATGATGAATAGTATCCATTAAATTTTCCCAAAGGATGTATAATAACCTTAGTAGGTAAACATATTCATGTTATTTGATATAGATATACTATAAGGGTAAATTAATATTGGTCCTACAAATTAAAATTGGTATGAATATATAATGTTTCAAAAATCATTATATTGTTTTTCATGTACATCATAATTAAAGGTATTGTAATTAACCAAACCTCCAACTATGATTTCTCAAAGAATATTTTAGTAGATAGATTCCATTTTATATGTTATTTAACAAATTAATATGATTTTTCAGGGGTAAAATATGTATACAGAGTGCGTATAAGGATCAGTATGAGATAAAAAATTCTCAATGGGTAGTCCCCTATACATTTACTCAGAAAGGATCAGTTCCCTCATAGGAAATTAGGTGGAACATGAAGCATGAGACTTCAACATAAGACCCATGGGTGTTAATTTTTTTCCATGTGTAAACATGTCGTGTTTTACATGGTTATGTAGATCTATTTCCCATGACATCTGATATGTGTGAGACATGAAATTTTGGATATAAAAGATATCCTAATGCTTTGTGATACAGATCAAGGAGTTTGTGATTCGGTCATTATAAATAAAATGGATTTAGATTCATAATGGTGTATTATGTGATGAATTATCTTAGTCTTGTGGATTCTAAATAAATTTAATTAAAGGTTTTACGATATAGATTGAGCATGATGGATTTGATGTGCTCCATGGTAACTGATATCAACATAGATTTGTGTTGGTTATTGTTGTGAATGTTACATTGAGTTCTAGTTACTTGGGTATCATGGTATGGTTGACGCCTAACCAAATGAAATTAGACCCACCTTCTGTATTGCTTTATGGATTGGATAGATAATTGTGAATTTTGGAAGGATGTTGGAAGGGAAGTGATCAAGTCATAGAAAGAGTCACTCAATACATTCCCAGTCTTCTATAAGATTTTCAACGGTACTATCAATATGACATGAATAAATTTCTATGTAATAGTGTTATTGTTATGACTTCCATGAGTGTGATCTTCAGATGGGTAATGTATTAGGGTAAATGATGTTATACACATAATATGGTGGTTGATAAATCAATGGAATGTTTTAATTACATATAGTACCCCTTTTAAATTATAATTGAATGAGTGAATAGGAGAGATATGAGTATATATTGTATTTATTAAAAAATAATTTGCATTGTGTAAAAAGTATTGTTGAAATCATATACATCTCAACCTACAATATGAGACACAAAAATTAGATTGGATGTGGTGGAATTGTTGACTCAGTTTATTCTTGATTAGGTATTGATGGGAATGTATTGGTGTGGCTCAGGTTGGGTAAAACAAGTGTGTCGAGAGATCCTAATATCATTTTTCCCATGGAGATGTATAACTTATGTTGTTTGGATCATTGTTTGGTACTAGATTTTGAGGTCAAAAATTCATTCTAATTATACTTCTCATATATTTCATGGGAAGTAATCTCATGCTATAAGAATAAGTGGTCACTAATGAACCATCATTGATTATCAATTATGAGAGAGGCTAACACATGTATCTATTTCATGTGATGACAGATAATAAACACATCATGGAGGTACTACCATCATTATAGATGGTTCTTCAGTATAATTGGACTTTTATTGTGGTGTTAATTATAAAGTTTTTATTTCCATGAGATTGTATAACAACTTTATCTAGTCTCATGTATATATTAGATTTTTGATTCTAATGAGCTATTGAATATAGTATGAGAATTCCTTATAGGATCAGTATAGTTTTGACATGATATGAGTGTTAGTTAGATAAATGAGGGGTAATTATTGGGAGGGAGAATAGAGGCCATTTTTGTTGGATTGTGATCCAACTATTTTTCAATACTATGATATAGGATCAAGAATCACTATGGGTGAATTAATTGATCTAAAGATATAAATGATTATATTTTGTGTTGTGAATTAGAGGTGAGGTTTTGTATCTGTAGCTACTGCTGACCATTTCATGGAATGGTTTTCCAAAGAAGCATTTAATATAATTTTTATGAAATTAAATGTGATGGGATGGAGTTTTCATGAGTAACATCATTTTGGTATTTGTGGATGATTTTATCAAATCATTCATGACATTTCTAGAAGAAGAATGTGTATCTAGAGAATTTAATTAGACACAGGAGGCTCATACCATTAAATTGGAAATCATGTATAAGGAGTCTTTATAAAATCAAGATTTGTTTATTAGGGTAGACAGTTTTTATGGAGAATCGTATAGTTATTTAACTGGTGTGTATAATTTTTGGATTTGGTTTTAAGGAATGATGATCTTCATGTTGGGAGTTCTGCCATGGGATCCTGTTTGGTGTTCCAACACGGAATAGAATTAGTGATAATGAAATGATGATTGATTTATTATGGGGTTATTTGTAGGTTGGATGAATATACATATCTATGAAAATAATCCTTATATTGTGAAGATATTAAAACCCAATTTTGTTTCTTAGTTGAGAAATTTAAATTGATTGTTTTATTTCTTTGTGGAATGATATTCCATTTTGAGATATTATATTTGGATGAATAAAAAAAGTGTATGAGATTCCATATATAAAGTTTTCAAAACAAAATTTTTGATGATAGGTTCCATGGATTCTTTGGAGATACATATGAGATTTTTGTTAAGATTTAGGAGTTTTGGAGGGTCTTATCTACATGTCAATTCTTTTTTCTTCAAGATTTAAAAAAAACACATAAAACCATAAGGGTGATAAGGTTTTCAGTTATTTGTCTAAATTGAAAATTTTAGTTATAAGGTTAACTAATAATTGAGGGTTAACAATGTGAGAGAATAGAATTATTCATGTGGATTTATTTTTTAATCCGGCTTCATGCATGTCTTTTTCATGGTTTTTGTAAACAAAATATGATAAATATAATAGAATGTGGCTGTTTCATTTCTAATAATTGGTGTAAGGTTAGGTAAACAATGAATATTTACCATGTCAGTGGGGTAATTTTAAAATATTCCTACCGCACTATTAGAAATCGTTTTGGAAAATCATGTACCAATATAAGTGGCTAATTAAAATTGAATTTTAGTCTTAATTATCATTGATTTCTAAACCACTAACCTCCACTTTTCCTTTCCCTTGTGCGCACACACCATAGAAGACCAAGCCCCATCCATCCTTTCATTCTCCAAATAACAAATGATTATTTTTAATTCCATTCTATATAGAATTAGGGTGTATATTAAACATTGGATATGTCTAATCTTTATCTTCTATATGGATTTATAATTTTGGTTTCTTGGATTAGGGAAACTTTTTTGAATCCACAATATTAGAGTTTTATTAGCCGAGTATCATGGGTTACTAGAGTGAATTTTATATAATGGATCTATTGAGGATTTCCTCCTGAAATCAAATATTGTTTTCATTGTTGTAATCCTCCAAGTATATTATTATTATGTTTTCCCCCAAATTATTTAAATTATAAAATTAATTTCGATTCAATGTTAAGTCTTAAACCCTATATTAGGTTGAGGGAATGTTGTTGGTCATTGCCATGTGTTCGAATATGATTCTGGTTCGGGGGTAGTGCATTGTGAGTATATAAGACTTATTCCAAGATTTATTACTTTATTAAAATAGATAAATTTTTAATGAAAAAGTAATTAATAATATTTGATTTATTATTAATTCTATTGGAATGACTCAATACATTGGTATTCTAGATTAAGGACCTATGGTCTTGATGATCCTTGAAGGTAGTTGTAATACTGTATTGAAATTGGGTTAAAGTGTAAATTAATGTAGGTATTCATTATACATAAAATAATTTTTATTTTTTTTAACAATATACATATGGAATTTGGGGAACATTCGATTTTGGTGGTTGGAATATTTAATATTTATGTTGTTTTTTTAACAATTGAACCCAATGATTGAATCTTACAAGGCGATATGGGCATCGATGAACCCTCATTTACTTGAATCACTATATATCCATTAATGACCACATATATAAATTTAACCAAGTGATATTTATATATGGAACTCATAAAGGAGGAATCACAAAAAATATAAATACAAATTAATGTGATGTATGGGCATGAGTGTATGTTCCCTCATACTTCCTCTTATAAGGGAGTGTTTTAGAATTATCCAGTAGAAACTAGTATGCATTAGAGGATACTATATAAGATCTAAGAGACACTTACTTTTATAAAACATATTGGATTAGAAATGAATAAAACATATAGTTCATGGGGAACAATATCATTCCCATGACTAGTTTGTTTCATTGATAATTATGTGGTTGGAGTTGCCCTACACAACTAATAGAAGATTAATTTAGTGTTCGACCACTCAGTGACTGGTTGATGGGTCATGTATTCAATAATTCGTATGACTATCACGGGGATGGAAGGATCTTTTTGATGTCTATGAAGTGTGACATTCATTTAAATCGAAGGATACCTCAGTATATTTTAGAAAATCCTCATAGGTTAGCCTATAATATTTTTCCATGGATAGATGTTGGCCATGTTAAAGGTATATATGGTAGAAATTATCACATTATAACTCAAATAAATGATATTTTATTGAAGGGATATGGATAGAGGACTTGGGATTTTTTTTTCATTCAACATATATATGGTAATTATTATTTAACATATATATTTTCTATGAATTAATATATGTAAAAAATTGCATTATTGTACCTGAACTAATAGCCTGATTCAATGTCATGTTGATGTTGTGGATTCATAGAGGTGCTTCCTGGGATAAGGATTTTGATACTCTGGTGATACTAGTTTGATAAGATCATCAAATGGTGACATTATGGATTCCTAGATGTTATTTATACTATCTTTATGTTGAGTAAAAAAACATTCATTAGGACACTGGTTTTTAAACATAGGTTTGTATAGGAATCATTTCATTTCACAAGTGTCATGGATTCATAGTTTTTTTATGATACATCAATTCTATAAAAGATATTTTATTATCATTTTTATGGGATTTCATTCTCACCCCAAAGAACTGTCTAGTTGAGTTGAGGATTCTACTATTATCTGATTGGGAATCCCAGAATGCATGATATTTAGCATGTTATAAAGATATCACGGTTGATTTTTTCTAATGTATTTAATAGGACACAAAGGAATTATAAATTACCATATTGATAATGATTATATAGAAAATATTATAATTCCAAGGATATGGCTATTGATCCAATAATTATGTGACTACTTTTTTATCTTTGGTTATATATATATGACTACTGTGGTTCATATGAACCAACCTATTAGATTATTGTAGGAATGATTACTTCACATTCTTAGAGATATCCATACACTGAATAAACATTGTAATATCAATGAAGATAATTTAACCCAAAGGTAAACAGTGGGTTTTTATTTATTATTTATCAATTCATATTTATTATTTCTATGTCACTTGAACATAAAAAACCAATACTTGTTAGGTATAGAAAAACAGTGGTGATTACATACTATGTTATATAGTACTAACGTACTAAGTATAACCTAGAACATGGGTACCTAATTATACCTCTGACTTGTCTTGTGAACATGATTAAATTAGGTCTAATATGATGTTGATAATCAAAATTAGTTTCTCGAGTGTGGTCAGTGACATTGATTGAGGGGGTTTTAGGGATGTAGTCTAGTATCCTATATGTTTATTTTATTCTTTTATATTGTATTTATTTATATATTTGATCATCCTGGTGGTGGATAATTATTTTACAACATTATTAATTCTTCATACAATATTATTACTGAATAGGATGTTCTATCTAGCATGGATAGTCAATGTTTTATTAAAGATAAATGATACCTAGTTATTTTATCAATTACTATTCCCTATCTCTATATGTTATAGTCTCACCACACATTTTCCCATGAACCTAAATGCTAATCAGTAATATTTGGAAATATTGAGGAATTCCATTTATCATGTGGGGAAATAATATATGTCACCAATTGATTTTCATCCATAATATGAAATTACATCACATAGTAATATTATATTCATGTCAAATATGGCTCAAAAATAAAGAAAAAGGAATCTATTCACATTTAACCTCATCGAACCACAAACCAATGCACACATTTTTTTTCTATATTCATATATATTTGAATATTTATTATCCATTTCATAATAAAATATTAATTTTTTAAACAATATTCTTCTAGTATTTCATATTAGTTAATTTTCATTAAATAATATATTTGAGAATATATGTAGTAAGATATTATGGAAATTCAATCTTAATATTCCAATAATTAAATCTATTTTCTATTCATACATAACAAACAACATGTTTAATAAGACTATATTATAACATCTATAGATTTCTTGAAATATTATTTTCAAATAAAATTAATTATTCAACATCTTTTTATACATGTAACACTAAGATTAAATAACCCACAATATTGTATTAGAATAATATAATTAAATTTAACATTTAATAACATATGAATTAAAATTGTGATTATGAATAAGAATAAATAAATTGTAAAAATTTCTGGGATTATACATATAAAAAACCCCTTCAATGTTTATCACTTGAGTGAAAATTAAAATAAAATTATTTGTAAGTAAAAGAAATGTTTCTATGAACAAAAAATTTAGACACGTAGTTAGTGATATCTTAAAAAATTAAATTAGTCAATATTAATGATTTTTTTATTTAATTTACATATTATATATCAAATAATGTTTTTATCATTAGTTTAATATATCTTTTATACAAGGAATATGAATCAATCCAGTTTTATACAAAAATTGTATTTCTCTATGATTTATTTTTATCACATTTTCCACTATTAATTTTAAATTAAAATCTCCCAATCTTTGAATATTTTCCTAAAAACTGAAATTAATACATCAAAAAAAAATTAAAATAATCTTTTAGTGAATTTTTGAATGTTTTCTAAAACAATTGTTTTCGTTGTATACTATAATATACAAATTTCTATTAAAAATTGTCCTCTTCTTAAATCATTAATGATGTTTAATTTAATTTATATGGTTTTAGAATTAAAATTATTAAAATTATATAACTATTAGTCCAATTTTAGATAATATAATAAATTTCTGTTAAACTATGAAATGGAAACTTTTTATACATAAAAATAATTTTTTTTGGAAAACCTCATTTTTGTCATGCCTGTTAGTTTGCATCTAACTAATATTTTACCATTACATTGAATTGAATTTTTTATAATAGATTCAACATTTATTATTATAATAGTAAATATTAGGTAAAAAATTCAAAATTATTTTTTGTTATAATGAATAGTAAAAGTAGTAAAAATTAATTTCTACAGTTAGGGATACAACTAGTTTCTTAGGGGGGGTTAACCCAATAGAAAAGGATATATTTTCTAATTTTATTTCAATAAAATTCATTGGTGGACATATTTATTCCTTATAAAATAAAAAATTATAAAAAATTATCATTTGGATGAATTTATCAAGGTAATGAGTTTATCATTCTATATTCATTTTGGAAATTTTCAAATGGTTTCAAGGTGGTTCGTCTCCACTGCATATAAAAGGACACCCCCTCTCATGTCCTATCCACACATCGAGAACATATTGGTTTATCCAATACCTAACCAAATGCATTCCCTACATCCCTTTACATTTCTTAATGGATGTATTGTGATTATGAATCCAACCTATGTAGGCTTTTAATGAAAACCAAATGAGGTTGTCCAAAGAATATATATCTTCTTAACAAAGCATTTTTGTTTTATCTATTCCTCTCTACACATAAAATCATATGAAACCATAATTATTAATAATATAATTATATCAAATATATATATATGGGTATTTAATAACCTACACACATCCCCTCTTCCAACAAGCAAGAAGGGAAATTTTTGATCGTATATATGGTAGACTAGCACCTGATGAGCCCATGTAAATTGTTTTCCATCAAAGTCACTCAAAGATAGATATAACGAAGAAAATAATGTATTTATATTATATTTTTGATTTAATTATACTTTTATTATTGTATCTTCTCATTACACTTTTTACCATTTAAATAGTTTTAAAATTATAAAATCACTTGTGTATTCGCGTGGACAACCACCTTCATAAACAAATGTAATGAATTTTTTCATTTTATATTGACATGGATGGTATTAGGGATAAATTTAATGAATATTTATAATATAAATTAAAATAAAATTATTATATATGGTTAAATTTTTATAAGACAATATTTTATTTCAACCTTCGGTAATATGGAAGAAATAATAATTTTTATGTAAGGCCTACCGTCTCCGTGAATGGTGTAAATATTATATATATATATATGATTTTACGATGACACTAAATAAGTTTAAAATTAATGTAGATGATATTAATATCATTATTAACACTATATAGATTATGTAACATTTATTAATGTACATTTATTATAACTATAAACTAATACAAACATAAAAAATAAAGAAGTGATAACTTGGAACAATGATTTAAATAAAAAATTGTTCATATTCCGGTGGTACATGATTATATGTAAAAACATATATGGTATGATATATATTAATATGGTTATTAATATATTTATAAAAAATCTATATTTAATTAATATGTTTTTTGAACACGTATAAAGGAATTTTTTGATGAGTCAAGGGAATTTTATCTCACATTGATTTTTGTGAGACATGTAAAACATTAAAAAAATATTTCTCTTTTATGTGGTGGATATAATTCCAATAAATTCAACATTTAATATTTTTTAATGAAATATTTTGGGATTTAAAAATTGATATAGGGTTCATTTTTACATTGTGTTTATTCTTGAATTGTTTCCAAAGAGGTAATAATTTTTTGTAACAATATCATTCTTCTTCTATAATGTTTTTTTATTTTATTTCTAATGAGTAAATTTGTTGACATACATAATTATAATATCAAAAAAATTATTCTCATAAATTCATTTCATTTTTATTCATGTTTGATATATTTTCCATCTCCTTGTTAACTAATAATACCAAAAAAATTTAGAGGGTGAATCAATATAATTTTTCACTTAGGTTAAAAGTATTTTCTCTTCAAAGTACATATTTATCAATATTATTTCAATAATGGTTTATAAACTCTTCAAATGTTAACTAAATTCAATTCTCAATTTTTTTAAATTTTTCATATTTTTTTAAAACTAATATTCCTATCATTTTCAAAATGAGATAAATTTTTACTTTTTAAAAAAATAATTTGAACATAATATTTTATTTAATAATGTATAACATGAAAAAAATTATTGTCATCATTACCACTCAATGAAATAAATAATCCATTATATTTATCTAGGTTTAATTTCAATGAAAATTTAGATTCATTATATTTTAAATATATTTAGTTTTAAGTAGTTATTTTCAATGAGTAAATGATATTCAACCAATGATTTATTTATTAATGTTTTTATTGAATATTTTTTAATGAACTACAATATCATTTGGTGATTAATTTGTTTTATGGGGGATATGATCCTTTTTTCATCCTTATTCTTTCAATGGATGATTTGTGATTATGATGGTGAGATGTTTAAGAACCCCACTTATTTTCATCTTTTATGACATTATGGATTGATGAAATGTTTATAAAACCTGATTTACTTGCATTGGCTATCATATGAATATATAATTAATGACAATATATTTTGTTACATAAATATGTATTTTTTAGTATATGAAGAGTATTCATAGAATTATATATCCCTAAAATCCATTGGAAAATATTTTATATATCATGAGATATGTATTGGATTCATATTTATATTTTTTATATTCTCTATGAAACATGTCAATGTGGTTGATTCGTAATGGGAATCATGTCAATGTAATTGATCCTCTATTAGAAATAGGTGTTAATACATGATATGTTATGATTTATTATCCTTAAAATATATCCTTTTCAAATACATTGTATCCATATATATTATAGTGACCTAGTTATATGAAAACAACATATAGATCACTATTAATTTATCATGGGTTCTAATTATTATGATTCATGTCTCTGGAAAGAATAATGTTTTTTTCATGAATCATTTATTTGTTCCATATATTTTGGGTATGACCATTTTAGTTATATCCATTATCTCATTCCTTTATTCTTATCTTATACTTTCATATGATCATTGATTTATATCTCCTATGATCACCATTATTAGGAATATGAGCTCAAACATTAATATATTTACTTTCCTAAGGTTATGGAGAATAGTTATAGGAAGGTTATTTATTTTAAGATTACTAAAATAAAGGAATTTTTATAATATATTTAAGATCATTCCTGAAATAGTAATATTGCGAATCTAAATTTCCAAGACACTAAAACATTATGGTCACAAGTAAATTTTTGGGAAACATATTTAAAATTCAACTAAAATGATATAATATTTATATTTGAAAATAATATGTCATTATTGTTTTTATCATATAATGTTTTAGTTAATTATTTGGGATTAGAGGTGGGAAATTTTGGTAAAAACATTGGTGTTATGTTTATTTATAAGATAACTTTTTAATGTTTTGGTATGAATGATATTATGTGATTTTCCGAGAAATACCTCCTTATCCTGATAATAATCATGAATATGGTTTTTAGAAGAATTTTACATAGGGTTAAGAATTATAAAAAGGCTACATTTGGATTTGACTCGATCCAAAGCTGGTATATGAAAATAGGTGACACTACACTATTGTTTTTATAACCAGAGGAACTATGTTTTCTAAATTAAAAAACACTTTATGAACCATTACTAATGATTTGAATAGATCATGAAAATAGATGAACAAGGATAAATATTAGGTGCCAAAAAATGCAAATAATGTTTCATTAACACTTGATCTTGTTATTATTTTTACCCAACTATTTCATGCTATGAATCATACTAGACTTCAAAAGGATAAAAGGTGCGAATGATGTTCTGCTAAAAATACACCATCATTTAGTAGTTATATAAATATATTATTTTCATTGTAATGGATCATTTCTTATGAAATTATATTTTCTATTATCCATTATTCATATTTCAAAAAATAATATTTCATCCATCTACCATTTTAAAGAGAAGCAGATCAATGGTGGACTATTATCAAGAATAGAAATAAGATTAAATTTACTCCATGTAGTGGGATGAGATTATGATATAATGAATCAATAAGAGATTTCCCCATTCTCATCATATGATTTAGGAAACGATGTTACTTGAGATAAATAATGATGATGATGAATGTGTTGGTAATAATGATGATAATTTCACAAGGCCTATCAGGTATACTTTTAGAATAATCATCCAACTTGAAATTATGTTTTATTAGTTTTCAGGTGGCCTAAAACTTCCTTTCTAAAAGTCAATGTCTACATGAGAAAACTTATGTAATTAATGTATAGTACTATGTGAAGTCATAAAATAAATGGAAATTTCATATTCCTACCAATCACCTTGTTTTTATAATAAAATTATGATCAATTATTATGAAAACATGAATAAATCAAACAGTGGAAATAAATTCAATCCATGTACTTAACAAAAATGTGGGATGTGACATCAAGGGAAGTGAATTAATATAACTTGGTGGTGAAAAAAATATCAAATGGTCGGTCATAAATCCTATGACTATCATATAGTAATGAGTAGTGTGCTAAAATTAATAGGGAAGAGGATGATGCCCACTATTACACCACCCAAGGATCAATGATTTAAATGGAAAGAGTTTGGGAATTATTCCATCCACTACATGAATCCAATGGTTTATGGTGATGATTATAATCAAATACCTATTAAGATAGAAGAAAAATTTAAATCTTATAATATCATAACTACTAAAGTGGGTTATGAGGATGATGTGGTAAAGGTACACTAATTATCTATACTAGAGTATCTAAATTCATATTTTAATTTTCACTATAGATTCATTTATAATTAAAAAAAATTTAATGTGTATTAAAGCCTCAAGTCAAAGAATTGTCTTTCAGATATAATTAAAAATGAATAATGGTACGATGGACTCATTTTATGTCTATAGTTTCTTTCCGAATATTTATTGTTGGAATGTGCTTCTTGTAAATATTGTTATTATACCATCATATTAATTTTATGAGATGCTAGGAATGGACTGATTTTTTACATGGATCCAATTTCAATTTAATATAGAGGGAAGTCATATTTAATATTATAGATGAACCCATTCTAATTTATCAGTGTGATGATGAATAAAAATATTCCATGAAAAAATGAATCTATTTTATATGTATAGATATTTATTTATAATCTATTTTTATGTTAGTTTGTTGGGGAGAAACTAAATATTGATGATATATGTATTTTATAGGAGTGTTTTTATGTCAATAAAAAATAGTTTCATAGTTTTATACTAAATCGGGATGTTTATCTCTCCCTATAAATCATATCTTGTATAACACCTAAATCAATGTCTCCAAATAGGATGAATATGACTGAGTTTTAGGAATTGAAGACCAAACTCTCTGAAAAAATGGAAATAAAATTTATTAATCATTGTGTAGCACCTTTTTGTGAATTTTTTTGTTAAAATTGATGGATAGATGTGAAACTACATCGCATACGAGGAACATAATAAATCAATAATATATTTACACTACTATGTATTGATGACTTGATTGATAAACTATACAGAGCTCATTTATTTTTTAAGATTGATCTTAGTTCTGGATATCATCAATTATGGGCCAAGAAGTGGGATATAACAAAAAATGTATTTTGTACAAGGAATATATGGAATCAATTTATATAGATTACGGTCTGTCTAACTAATTCTCCCAATATCATAATGGATTTAATAAAGAGTATTTAGAGCTTACATTAATCAGTTTGTGGTTGTCTTTAATGTTATTTAATATTACAAGAAAGTGTTAGAGCCTGATGATCAATTGAAAATATTTGTGAATATTAATATGAATTATAACTTGTATAAAAATATTACAATGCCTATTATTTGGCTTCGAATTATTTAATTATTGGGTTAATTATTCTCAGTATAGTATATATATATGATTAATTCATTGAATGAAGTTGTTTAATAATGTTCAGGTCCAACCATTATAAAATAGATCCATAATTTCTCGGTTTGTCTATATACAAATAATGATTTGTAGATAATTTATTATTATATTATAATATATTCACTTTTTTATATCTAAAGGGTACCAAGATCCTTTAAAAATATTAATCCTTATAAATTTAATGTAATTTATGTGACATCTAATCTACATGCTGGTTCCCACGTTAACATAATGTGTTGAAGATTTTTTAATATATGAGGATGCATTGGATAGGTTATATGAAATCATTATCATATTGAATAATTTGGTTATATAATATCCCTCATAAAATTTTATGTTTTATGAGAGAACTTATACAACTACTGATTTTGAGTTAGCTGTGGTAAATTTTCATTAAAAACCTAGAGGAAATAACTTTATAAATAATGTTGTCATATATATATACACTAATCACGAATTTTTAGAGTGATATATAAATAGAATGATTTTATTATTTTTCTAATTATATTTTTGTAAATTATTAATAATTATGACTATTCAATATATTATTACCCATGGAAAGAAAACAAGGTGCACAATGTATTGATATGTAAGACTCATTCACTCTTTTTATGATGTGCATCATAAAATATCCAATATTTATATATTTTCAAAGGATGGATATCAAAATCTATATGCAATTAAGAAAATCTTATCTTTTCAAATGAATTTTTATCCATCTATCGATGTGATGATTAAAGAGGAACTGTAGGATGATGTAGAGCAACAGAAGAAGATGAAAGATGTTCATGAGTTAAACATTGATTATGATGGAGCGTATAGAGACAAAAGCATTTCGTACATATATATCACTTATTAATAGTTTAATATTCATTACATAAATTAATCATTCATACTATCATCATATAGGTATATAGTATTTTGGATACTCACATATATAAATAACTTGTTGAGAAGTGAACTATGTCAAAAACCACTAATTTCTTCAAAACTATCACCCCTTCTAGACAGAAAACAAATAATACCTTTATTTGTTACTTGGGAAAATAAATCACAGTAAATGTTGATATCAGATGCTCAGTAATAGTAATCATGGGAGATGAAAATGATTACATAAGCATAAAATAATAATAATGGTAGGAGAACCTGATGATAATATTTCAAATCCATACCCGTATATCATAGATCATAAAATTGATTCAAAAAATAAATCATGGCAGTTCATATGACATGAAATATAAGGGAATAAAACAATATAATCAATGGGGGAATAATATCTTTATATGTAATATATTTTTGTCATACACATAAGAAAATAAAATCAATCAATTTTTAGTCTAGTATTTTTCCCAAACTATCAATGTGGAATTGGTTTACATCCCAAACCATCAATGTTTTGAAGGCTCAATAAGAATAAAATAATATTGAATAGAGTCCCTTATTGATCGACATTTACTCCCAAACCCTATCTTGTTTATCTCTAGAGAAATTATCCATTACGCAATAAATTGGATGGATATGTATTTTAAATCCCACACATCCCGAAATTATAATCTTTAGAATGTGTCTCAAAATATAATTAAAATATCATTATTTCATAACCTATGAAAAGGCAATATATTTCTTAAATATTTCATTATATCAGATCCCTGAAAAAGAAACAATTTTTATTATCATTTTTTTATTTCATCATAGCATAATAATAAAAAGAACATATTTCATAAATATCATTTCATCATAAAAATATAAAATCAAAATAAATAATATATAAGTTATCATAGGGTCATATCCCTTTGTAAGGAAAGTATATATCAAAAGATATTATTTTTGATTGAATATTATTTTAGAAGACCTCTTTGAAATATTATTATCATAAATATCCTTCCCACATTGAATTTACATTTTTAAAATATAAAAAATTCCTAAAATAACTAATATAAAAACTTCCTAGATTATAACCATGGAATCCTATATTTTTTTTTGATTCATTGAGTTTTCATAATGGTAGAAAATTATATTCTTTGCATGTATGTTAAAATAGTTATTTCTTTCAAATTTTTTTCTAAAAATTTATATCCAACTTATTCATGAAATGATAAGAATATTACATTTATATAATTATTTAAGAATTAAAAAAAGGGTAAAAATTACATAGTAAGTCATTTTGTAATATTAAAAAAAATCATGTAATGATTTCTAGAAACATTGATAAGAACGAAACGTATTTTTGATTGAGGGAAACAAAGAAAGTATTGATTAATGAAAACATTTTGGATTTTTTAGTAAATAAATAGAGTGAAATGAAAGGATAATATATCGTAATTATAAATAAAAATATTATAAATTATTGAACTTCTTGAGGGATATATCATAATTTTTCATTATAAAATGGATTATAAAAAAAATCCTTATAAACAGTTTGAATATTTCAAAAAAACCCAATATAACAATTGTATATATTGAACCATAATACCAATGAATGAAATTAAATTATACATGTATTTATATTCCATAATTTTCATCATATGAATCATAAATTGAATTTATGGTATGTATATTGACCACAAAAAATAAATAATTGGCGAGTATGACATGTTTCTCATGGATATAAATGTTAGGAGAAACTCTATTTCCTTATGTGTCGACATTGTTCATAAATGTTTAAAACTCATTTGTAATAAATATATGATTTTGAAAAATATATTTTTGATCCATAATAACATATATCATACAATATATTATTTACTTTTAACCTTTATTCACCCATTTGTTATCAATTTTTATTAAAATCGATAGTCTTGTTTATAATTTCTTCATTTTTCATGTATGTTTGTGTTTAGTAGTTTTGGTCATTACACTTTCATTTTTGTTACATAACATTCATATTTTTAATAATTATTTATATATAACAAATATTAATTATATATATATAATTGTATACAAATAATATAGATAATAAAATGAATTACACCATTTATTGAGACTCTAGGTCATACATAGGCATTAGTGTTGTTTTAATTTTTTAACAGATTGAAAGAATGTGTTGAAAATATTAATTAAACTATCAAAAATAATTCTTTTTGTAATATATATTATATATATTTATTAATTTTATCATTATTAACTTAAATTTTTAAAAATAAAGATCATATCACAATGCTTCATGGAAGAGTAGTCTACACGTAGGAACAAGAAAAAATATAGTTTTTAACAGTATTGAAGGAAAGAGATGAACATGTGATAAAATATTTTCATTTGTATAATTATTTAATTAATATAATAAATGAACATTAAATAAATCAATATATCAATATTTGAGTGGTTGGGATAGAAAATTAATTATATTACTTCATGTAGAAGTAGTCTACCGTACACACAATGGATGATTTTTTAACCATTTATAGATGATATTGTATATAGGATATTCCATTAAAAACATAAAATATAATTATATTGCATATATTGATTTATTTATACCATATTATGTTAACAAAAATTTACTGAAGTGGAAGAAGAAATAAAATAAGAATGCATGACTAAGAACCACAACTCTTCCTTAGAAAATCTCATAAGCTTTGCACCGAAATCATTCAAAAAAGGGTTTTATAATAAAAATAAGTACTCTATTATGTGTTGATGGAATTATTTATGTTATTTTGGGACTTACATGAAAACAAAATAGAATATGAATAATTTAATGGGTGTGGGAAAAGTCTCCCAATTATAAGTGGGGAAGAGGACACACTTTGATTTTCTTAATAGAATAATATATACACATATTTTAAAAAGGAAAATTGTATTAAATATTTAATATTCATAAACTATCAATGATATTATATGAAAATATTTTTTAAAATATAAATTAAAAATGTTTTTATGAAATTTTAACCCCCGTCATTTTTGTTTAACCCCAAGTAAACTCATATTAACCTAAATTGTGGAAATTATTTTTTACTATTTTTTAAATTCTTTATAATCCAAAAAAATAGGAATATAATATATAATATTAAGTATGATAATTTAAAATATTTCATCTATTTTAGTAATTTTGATACATGTTTTGCGCAGAATTAATTTCATAATCAATCCTCGAGAGGCCATAAAAAACTGTTTTCCAATGAACATTTTTTCATTAGAATAAAAATATTCATTTAAAAATTATAAATTATTTTCTAAAAAAATACTTAAATTATAATAATTACTAATTAATTTGAAAAAACTTTACATTTAAATCCATATTAGAATAGAAAATAAAATTCAAAATATATAAATAAAAAATGATGTTTTAAAAAAAATCCGTGTTTTTATAAATTCATATAATAATTAATATTAAAAAAAAGAAAAAAAACTCTTTATAATCATTTATTGATATGATGAATCCAGAAATAAATTTTATTTTGTATAATAAAATTTTTAGAATTATAAAAAATTCCTTTTATTATATTTCACAAAAATATTATTTTTGTGGATTATTGAATTTTTGAAATATATAAAGTCATTACCATAAATTATATACTTATATATCAGTATATTTTAATTAAATAAAACCGTTTAACATATTTTTTTAATATTTATTATACATATTCATATCAATATTTGTGAAAGAAATTTTATAATGATCATGGTTAAATAATAATATTTATAATATATTGTGCTTCCTTAAAATTTAGTGTTTTGTGATAAATAAACTAGCAAAGAAATGAAATTTATTTGAAAAATATATTTCCTAAATAACTCTTCGTGTTGAATTATAAAACCACTAAAAATATATTTACCATTTAATTTTTTTTTCTTATTCATAAAAAAAGGATAATTCTACCTCATCATACCCTTAGGTTCCCATATAACTTTTTCATGTCGGTGGTTTCAACAAAAAAATTGACCAGGGGAGTGGTCATGATTCATATCACTTTTTCTCTATGATTAATAATCTACACTATTTATTGTTCATTATAAATATCATTTTCCATAGGTAAAACCTCTATTTTGACTATATGTGAAGGATTGGATATGTACTTTCTAAGGTGTGATAAAAGGAACAAATCATGGAAATGAGAGAGGTTTGATAAAATTTCCAAGTGATAGGAAAACAACAATACATGATCAAGAATAGATCAAGTAAAAATATAACCTATGAATATCTCTCAATTTTTATTAAATATCATAAACATATTCCAATGATAAATTTATAAAAAAAACATTCTCATAAATTTCAAACTCCAGACCACTCAGGAAATTTTTAATATAACCTTTTTGTCAACTCTGTGTTGTAATGTTGTGTTGTAGAGTGGTTATAACATTATATACCATGTAATCATGTATATAATATCCCAATATCTTTTTTATCCAAACTAATTATAAGGCCCCAGCCTTAAACCTTACTTAATCTTGAGTTATTACCAGATTACACATTGAGGATCTTTTCGGGTTTAGAGTTTTAGAGAATTAGATCATAAAACTTGCATTACATTCCACATATAAACCAAGTGGTTACATAAAGATAGTATTCTTCATTCCCATCAAAGGAAACATATTTAAAATAAAACATGGATTCATTCTTGACACTTCCTTGACACTATCATCATATCATGTACCTTTCCCTTGACCTGTGAAAACATTTCAAAAAAACTTGGGATGAGCATAAAAAGCTCAGTATGGGTTATAAAAATATGGAAAGGAAACATGGGTATATATGTACATAAGGATGAGATCATAATTTACCCATAAAAGATAAGCACTTTAACATACCTCATCAAATCATGAATAAATCATAGAAATCATAAGACATAAAGGTAACTGGAGGCATTCATTACATTATTACGTAGGGAGTAACCCTCTTGGTTACGTTTGGAATACCCATCACAGTATATTCCCTAAATCTCTTCTGAGAAACCTTAACGTTTCACTCCTTCGCGATACCCAATGCATTGGAGAGCTATAACAGACTCACCCGCCCTTAGTTTATCACGGAACCACCCGTCTTCATAATAATGCCCAAGAACCATAACATAATCATATCACATAAAACATGCATAAAGGAAACATAACATTTCCACATTTCAATCACGATATATCAATACAACACATTGATACAATAAAAAAATTATGAAAACCATTTTCAATACCAAAGTAAAACATGTTATTTTTTTCATTTTTTTAAAAAAAGGTATGGCTTGTAGAGGAAGCCGAAACTCAAATAACGGTCACGACGGCGGAGAAGTCGTTGTCGCCGCATACGTACGACAAAAACATTCCCTTTTGTCGTTTAGTAAACGCTTCGTAAAAAATATTCCTTTTGAATAAACGTAAAATTCAAAGGGGTTTATACACCGTATAAAAGAAAGTTGTGTATAAAATAAAATAATCCTCAGTGAAAGAAGATTGAGAAGAAGTCCCATACCTCGTATCCGACTTGACCCGACCGTTCTTTAATCTCCTGAATAATAAACATGAGTTAATATCTACTTTTTTATTAATCTTTTTCATGTTCATTATTCCTTTTATACCATGTTATGAACATCATGTAATCAGTTAAGTTAATAATGTTCATTTTGTCGGTATTTGGTTCTTAAGTCAAAAATAGACTTCTTACACTTACATGTTGTTAATTTGGTCAAAGGTTCATTATATCCAGAATGGTATTCATGATTTAGATATCATATATGTCATATATATCCAGTACATTCATGCATTTATAATATTACATAATCATTTAGAGGTAGGAAATGAAATGCACCGTTCATGGAGACGGTAAGCCGTACGTACGCATGAACGCTAATTTCGTTTCTATTTCGTATTTTATAGAATGGAATCATAATGATATAAAGGTATATTATAATTCCAGTATAATATCATATATAATATCATAGTTACATCCTTTATATGTCCCACATATGGTATTTAACGAATCAAATCACTTTGAGGGGGCGGTAGTCCGCACTTCCTAAAATGAATATATCGTGTTTACCCATAATGGAAACCATAAAGGTATGCCCAAAATGAAAAATACAGAAGCTTAAGGAAAACATAAACACATTATATATCATATATAAAAATAGTGACATCATAATGGCCACCTTTGAAGGTGTTAAATGAGTGTTGAACAATCATCGTTTCGGGAGGCAGAGTTTCGCCATCCACGGAAACCGTATGTTCTTTAACCATTTGATGTAGTTGTGTTAGAGTGTAGCTCAAATAAATATTATAACAACATCCTTGTATATTGAAGATACTGGTGTTGTTACAAAATAAGTAAATAAAAAGAGTTTATGGGGTTGGAGAAGAAAAATAAAACAAATGAACATGAGAGAATGAATTACCTTTAAAAGTGTAACTCCTTTTGATTTGAGCCAAAAGGATTCCTTTGAAAGGATTATGCCCAAAGGGAATCCTCTAGTATGAGAAGAGGGATGTGGAGAGAGTAAATGGGCATGGGTTGGATGAGCCAAAGGCTTTATGAGTGTGTGAAATGAGGTAGAGGTGGGGGCCTTTTATAAGAGGAGAGGAGGGGCACTTTTGGAATGTAAAGAAATATTACTTTATTTTAAAATGTGTTTCGGTTTTAAAAGGTCCCACATTGATATAATTCGTGTATAAGGTGATACAGGTTCGAAATCCACTCATCCAATTGGTTTTGGCCATGTGTAGTTCATATATTTTACATTGTCTTTCCATTTTATTTAAATCGTCAAATAATGATGTCATCGCTGCATCATTATTATGTCATAAATAATTAATTTATTTAATGTCTAAAAATCATAAAAAAATACTATGATTTAGAAAATCTTTTTATCTTTCCAATGACTATTTATAATCAAATATCTGATCTTTATAACCCCATGTAAAAATTGTTTTCGTGAAACATATTATGTTTGTGTCATTTTTAATTTTACATTAAATAAAAAGTTATTTATGTCATTTCCCAACCAAAATGTCTCCATGGGGTCCCCAAGTTGACCCATGGATTGTCTTGGTCAGACATGACACAACCAATAAGGTTGGGACATGTGTCTAGGTCATTTCATATTATTAAATCATTATTTATACCTTAAACTACACTAATTACCACTAATAGCGATTAAAAACATAATAAGTTACTATTAACCGAAAAATTATTTTAATCTCATTGAACCACATTTTACTTCTTAATGACAACCATGTGTGTCGGATTTTCAAAATTCAATACACATTAGTGGTAAACTTTCATTTAACTGAAAAATCAGTTTGCTTGATTACCACTTAGTGGTTTCACTATTCATCAAAAATTGAAGTTTTTCAGAAAATTACCAAAAATTCACCCTAAGCTATATTTGATATTCCGAATTCAAAAATGAAGTCTATTTTACAAAATTCAAATCATATAAGTCACATTAATTAATTTAATAATTAATTCCCGCTGCCAGAGCAAAAAAGTGTTTTTACAAAACAATAAGTATCAAATGATTGACACCAGTTTAAGTCTAATTTCAAAATGAAATTGATTCCAATGACCACCATTGGATAAAATGGTAAAAATATATTCTAATTTCACTTCAAAAACAATTCAAAACATAATCTAATCATATAAATAAATTAGGTTAAAAAGCAGTTTTGATGTAAAATGCAGTATTTTTCACTATTCATTAAAAAAATGAACATTGTCAGAAAAATACCAAAAATTAACACAAGGTAAATTTTGATGTCCCAATCATAAAGAATAAGTTTATTTTGAAAAACATAGTTTATAAAATTGTAAAAATATAGATTCAAAAATGGTTTTCCATCAAAAGGCACTAAAACAATCTTTTAAGAATATTAGTATATTCCATGCATAAGATTGTATTTATTTTCATTTTAAGCCTCTATAACACTATCTTAATCATTAATAGACATAGATAAAAATATCTATTATTCATTACTTACTTAGGATGTTACATCCTTCCCCCCTTTAGAAAATTGCGTCCCCACAATTTATTTACTTATCAAATAAATGGGGGTACTTATCCCTCATTGCATTTTCAGATTCTCATGATGCCTCTTCAATCATGTGGTTTTTCCACAAAACCTTTACCTGATGAATCACCTTATTCCGTAACACTTGCTCCCTGTGGTCATGAATCTGGACCGGTTGTTCCTCATAAGATAGGTTCTCTTCCAGCTGAACTACCTCTGGACTCAAAACATGAGATGGATCTGGCATATACTTTCTCAACATCAATATGTGAAAAACATTGTGTACCTGAGATAAACTCGTAGGTAAAGCCCCTCGGTATGCAACTGATCCACCTCTCTCTAGAATTTCGTATGGTCCAATGAACCTTGGACTCAACTTTCCTTTCTTACCAAATCTCATCACACTTTTCCAAGGAGAAACCTTGAGAAAAACATTATCACCTACCTCGAAAGATAGATCTTTCCTCCAGTTATCCGCATAACTCTTCTGCCTGCTCTGAGCTGTTCACATGTGTTTCTGAATCAGCTGAACTTTTTCTGCCATCTCTTCTACCAATTCTGGTCCCATCAACTTCCTTTCACCCACTTCATCCCAGAAAGATGGAGTTCGACACCGCTTCCCATATAATGCCTGAAATGGCGCCATCTGTATACTGGAATGAAAACTATTAATATATGAAAACTCAACCAAAGAAAGATGTTGGTCCCAACTTCCCTGATAATCCATAGAACAAGATCTTAGCATATCCTCCAATGTCTGAATTTTTCGTTCTGACTGCCCATCTGATTGAGGATGAAAAGCTGTACTAAAATTTAATTCAGTACCCAACGACTTCTGAAGGCCTTTCCAAAAGTTAGAAGTAAACCTGGGATCACGATCCGATACAATGGAGAGAGGAACTCCATGTAACATGACTATCTCTTTAAGATACAAACGGGAAATTTGATCAAGAGAGAAAGTATCTCGTATAGCAAGGAAATGAGCAGATTTGGTCAAGCGATCAACAATAACCCAGATTGCATTATTACCTCGAGATGTCTTTGGTAATCCAACAACAAAGTCCATGGATATATTCTCTCATTTCCACTTTGGCACTGGTAAAGGCTGAAGCATTCCTTTCGGTAACTGCCGCTCTGCTTTAACCTGATGACAAGTCAAACACTTCACAGTAAAATCAGTAATATCTCTTTTCATTCCATCCCACCAGTAATACTCCCGCAGATCTCTATACATCTTAGTACTGCCCGGATGAACTGAAAACGGAGAACTATGAGCTTCACATAACAACTCTCTCTTCAACTGTGAATCACAAGGCACACACAATCTCTTCCCAAATCTCAAAACGCAATCATTATCAATGTTGTATTCAGGCAACTTACCTTTCTGAACCAGCTCTACCTTTTTCTGCAACTCCCTATCTTGCTTCTGTGCTTGCTTGATTCTATCTGATAGAGATGATCTCACTGATACCTGAAACAAAACAAAAGGACTTCCTGCACCAACAACTTCTATACCAATGTTCATCAAATCCTTAACCAAAGGATCACGTTCCAAACGCAACATTGTTAATGAAGCATTACTTTTTCTACTCAAAGCATCAGCCACTTTATTTGCTTTTCCCGGATGGTAATGAATTATACAATCATAATCCTTGATTAATTCCAGCCATCTCCTTTGTCTCATGTTTAACTCTTTCTGAGTGAATATATACTTTAAACTTTTGTGATCGGTATATATTTCACACTTTACTCCATACAAATGATGCCTCCAAATTTTTAAAGCAAAAAAAACAGCAGTTAATTCCAAATCATGTGTATGGTAATTGACCTCATGAGTTTTCAACTGTCGTGAAGCATAAGCAATTACCTGATCATTCTGCATTAGGACGCAACCAAGTCCTTTCAATGAAGCATCACTGTATATAACAAACTCACCATTCCTGGAAGGTAGTGCCAAAACTGGAGCATTCACCAATCTTCTTTTCAATTCCTGAAAACAATCATCACATTCTTTTGTCCAGTTAAACTTAACACCCTTCCGATTTAGCTTAGTCACTGGACTAGATAACCGTGAAAAATTTCTAAAAAACCTTCGGTAATAGCCCGCCAAACCAAGGAAGCTACGAATCTCAGTTACATTTGTGGGTATTAGCCATTCTTCCACAACTTTTGTTTTTGCAGGATCAACAGTTATTCCATCTTTAGAAACAACGTGACCAAGGAAAGAAATTTGTTGCAACCAAAACTCACACTTGCTGAATTTCCCATACAGTTTCTTTTCTTTTAAGGTTTGCAAGATAACCCTTAAATGTCTTTCATGCTCTTCTTTACTTTTAGAAAACACCAAAATATCATCAATGAAAACCACCACAAACTTATCCAAGAACTCATGGAAAATTCTATTCATTAAGTTCATGAATACAGCAGGTGCATTGGTTAGCCCAAAAGGCATTACTACAAATTCATAATGGCCATATCTCGTACGGAACGCGGTCTTCGGGATATCTGCCTCCTTTACCTTCAGCTGATGGTACCCCGATCTCAAGTCAATCTTTGAAAAAAACTGAGCTCCCTGGAGCTGATCAAACAAATCATCGATACGAGGCAAAGGATATTTTTTCTTAACAGTGATATTATTCAAGGCTCTATAATCAATGCAAAGTCTCATAGAACCATCTTTCTTTTTAACAAATAAAACAGGATCACCACATGGTGATGTGCTAGGTCTAATGAAACCTTTCTCTAATAAATCTAGCAATTTCTCCTTAAACTGTAAAAGTTCAATTTGTGCCATTCGATAAGGGGGTTTTGAAATTGTCTTATCATCGGGAACTAAGTCAACAGTAAACTCAACTTCCCGATCTGGTATTATTCCAGGAAACTCCTCAGGAAAAACATCAGGATACTCATTTACCACTGGCACATCATTAATCTGAACAGTTCCTTTATTTTCAATGACGTGTGCAAGGTAACATTCATTTCCATCTTTTACAAGTTTCTTGGCCTCTTGATATGTTATCAAAAGTAATGGTTCATTCTTGTAAACAAACTGAATGTCTTTCTGAAAAGAAACTTCTTTAGCTCTACAGTCAATCTTAGCATGGTAAATAGAGAGCCAATCCATACCCAGGATAACATCAAACTCTACTAGAGGTAGAACAATACGGTTTGCAAGTAAGTTCTTTCCACAGATAAGGATAGGAAGATTCTTATAAATTCTTTTTGCCTCGACACTTCCCCCAGGTGTTTTTACCAAAAAATCAGGAGTCGTTTCTTGAGATGGTATTCTCATTTTACTAGAAAAGGTTTCAGAGATGAAAGAATGTGTAGACCCCGAATCAATCAACACACTGGCATAATCTGAAAAAACAAACAAAGTACCTGATACAACTTCATTTGATGGCCCGACATCTGCTGAAATAGTTTCAAAGGATTTCACCACCCCTTTCTGCTTGTAGTCTAACTGCTTCCCATCACTCAAGCTCTTTGTCGGACACTCTTTTGCATAGTGACCCATCTCATTTCACTTATAACATTTCACTAACTTTAAATCAAATTTTTTCTTACCTTCACCTTGATCCTTTTCAGTGCAATCACGAGCCTTATGTCCCATCTTACCACATCGGTAGCACTTCCCAGAATTCAGAAGACATTCCCCAACATGCCTTTTGCCACATTTATCACAAACTGGAAACTTAGTTCTCTTACCATCAGACTTTTTTGAAGAATTCTTACCTTTCTCCTGCCACCTCGGTCTCTTCTTCTGCTGGTTGTTATAGAAAACTTGGTCATCGGCAAACTGCATTTCCACCTTCTCAACACATCGAACAAGATTTTCATAACTTTTAAACTCACGAGAAGCTAATGCCCTTCGATACATTGGCTTTAATCCTGGGTAGAAACGATTGATTTTACTATCAAGGACCCGGATAAAATTTGGAGCATACCTTGCCAATCGAGTGAACCTTTCTTCATAGGCATCCACTGAGTCTTCCTCTTGCCACAATTCCAAGAATTGCTTCTCCATCCTAAGTCGAACAGCCTTAGGAAAATACTTCTCAAGAAACATACCTTTGAATCCATCCTAGTCAAGAGCATCAATCTCATCGGCGTCCCTGATATTTTTAACCATAGAGAACCACTGATCTGCTTCACCCTCCAAACGGTAAATAGCAAGACTAACCTTTTGATTGTCTGAACACCCCATGACATCAAAAATCTTCTCCAGTGCTTTAATCCACCCTTCAGCTAGCACAGGGTCAGATGATCCTCTGAATGATGGTGGATGTTGCCTCATTAAATGTTCCACCACTGACATGTTCCTCTGCGGTTGATCTGGCTGATCTCGTGCATGGATACCAACACCATTTATCGCTTGAGTCAACTGTGCCATTACTGCCACAAACTGTTCAGTTCCAATTCCGACCATTTCTGGATGCTGATTCGGAAGGTTATTTCCTTCTATATGCCTTCCTAGCACTGCTTCCCTGTTTCCTCTGTGGAAAACCATTCTGAATAAACATGTCTTAGATGAAGCAACATGGTTATCTTTAAATGCTATATCATTTTAAAAAATATTTTTTGGATAATCATTTAATAGAATTATAACTCCTAAAGTTATCTAAACTGACCTCTGATACCAATTATAAGACCCCAGCCTTAAACCTTACTTAATCTTGAGTTATTACAAGATTACACATTGAGGATCTTTTCGGGTTTAGAGTTTTAGAGAATTAGATCATAAAACTTGCATTACATTCCACATATAAACCAAGTGGTTACATAAAGATAGTATTCTTCATTCCCATCAAAGGAAACATATTTAAAATAAAACATGGATTCATTCTTGACACTTCCTTGACACTATCATCATATCATGTACCTTTCATTTGACCTGTGAAAACATTTCAAAAAAACTTGGGATGAGCATAAAAAGATTAGTATGGGTTATAAAAATATAGAAAGGAAACATGGGTACATATGTACATAAGGATGAGAACATAATTTACCCATAAAACATAATCACTTTAACATACCTCATCAAATAATGAATAAATCATAGAAATCATAAGACATAAAGTTAACTTGAGGCATTCATAACATTCTTACGTAGGGAGTAACCCTCTTGGTTACGTTTGGAATACCCATCACAGTATATTCCCTAAATCTCTTCGTAGAAACCTTAACGTTTCACTCCTTCGCGTTACCCAATGCATTGGAGAGCTATAACGGGATCACCCGCCCTTAGTTTATCACGGAACCACCCGTCTTCATAATAATGCCCAAGAACCATAACATAATCATATCACATAAAACATGCATAAAGGAAACATAACATTTCCACATTTAAATCACGAGATATCAATACAACACATTGATACAATAAAAACATTATGAAAACCATTTTCAATACCAAAGTAAAACATGGTATTTTTTCGTTTTTTTTTAAAAAATGTATGTCTTGTAGAGGAAGCCGAAACTCAAATAACGGTCACGACGGCGGAGAAGTCGTTGTCCCCGCATATGTACGACAAAAACATTCCCTTTTTCCGTTTAGAAAACGCTTCGTAAAAAAGATTCCTTTTGAATAAACATAAAAGTCAAAGGGGTTTATACACCGTATAAAAGAAAGTTGTGTATAAAATAAAATATGCGTCAATGAAAGGAGATTGAGATGAAGTCCCGTACCTTGTATCCGACTTGACCCGACCGTTCTTTAATCTCCGGAATAATAAATTTGAGTTAATCTCTACTTTCTTATGAATCTTTTTCAAGTTCATTATTCCTTTTATACCATGTTATGAACATTATGTAATCAGTTATGTTAATAATGTTCATTTTGTCGGTATTTGGTTCTTAAGTCAAAAATAGACTTCTTACACTTACATGTTGTTAATTTGGTCAAAGGTTCATTATATCCAGAATGGTATTCATGATGTAGATATCATATATGTCATATATATCCAGTACATACATGCATTTATAATATTACATAATCATTTAGATGTAGGAAATGAAATGCACCGTTCATGTAGACGGTAAGCCGTACGTACGCATGAACGCTACTTTCATTTCTATTTCGTATTTTATAAAATGGAATCATAATGATATAAAGGTATATTATAATTCCAGTATAATTTCATATATAATATCATAGTTAAATCCTTTATATGTCCCACATATGGTATTTAACGAATCAAATCACTTTGAGGGGGTGGTAGTCCGCACTTCCTAAAATTAAGATATCGTGTTTACCCATAATGGAAACCATAAATGCATGCCCAAAATGAAAAAAACATAAGCTTAAGGAAAACATAAACATATTATATATCATATATAAAAATAGTAACATCATAATGGCCACCTTTGAAGGTGTTAAATGAGTGTTGAACAATCATCGTTTCGGGAGGCAGAATTTCTCCATCCACGGAAACCGTATGTTCTTTAACCATTTGATGTAGTTTTGTGAGAGTGTAGCTCAAATAAATATTATAACAACATCCATTTATATTGAAGATACTGTTTTTGTTACAAAATAAGTAAATAAAAAGAGTTTAGGGGGTTGTAGAAGCAAAATAAAACAAATGAACATGAGAGAATGAATTACCTTTAAAAGTGTAACTCCTTTTGATTTGAGCCTAAAGGCTTCCTTTGAAAGGATTCTTCCCAAAGGGAATCCTCTAGGATGAGGAGAGGGATGTGGAGAGAGTAAATGGGCAGGGGATGGCCGAGACAAAGTCTTGAGGAGTGTGTGAAATGAGGTAGAGGTGGGGGCCTTTTATAAGAGGAGAGGAGGGGCACTTTTGGAAAGTAAAGAAATATTACTTTATTTGAAAATGTGTTTCGGTTTTAAAATGTCCCACAATTATATAATTCGTGGATAAGGTGATAAGGGTTATAAATCCACTCATCCAATTGGTTTTGGCCATGTTTAGTTCATAGATTTTACATTGTCTTTCAATTTTATTTAAATCGTCAAATAATGATGTCATCGCTGCATCATTATTATGTCATAAATAATTTAATTTATTTAATGTCTAAAAATCATAAAAAAAATACTATGATGTAGGAAATAATTTTAGCTTTCCAATTACTATTTATAATCAAATATATGATCTTTATAACCCCATGTAAAAATTTTTTTCGTGAAACATATTATGTTTGTGTCATTTTTACTTTTACATTAAATAAAAAGTTATTTATGTCATTTCCCAACCAAAATGTCTCCATGGGGTCCCCAAGTTGACCCATGGCTTGTCTTGGTCGTCCATGACACAAAAAATAAGGTTGGGACATGTTTCTAGGTCATTTCATATTATTAAAGCATTATTTATACCTTAAACTACACTAATTACCACTGATCGCGATTAAAAACTTAATAAGTTACTATTCACCAAAAAAATATTTTAATCTCATTTAACCAAATTTTACTTCTTAATGACAACCATGTATGTCGGATTTTCAAAATTAAATACACATTAGTGGTAAACATTCATTTAACTGAAAAATCAGTTTGCTTGATTACCACTTAGTGGTTTCACTATTCATCAAAAATTGAAGTTTTTCAGAAAATTACCAAAAATTCACCCTAAGCTATATTTGATATTCAGAATTCAAAAATGAAGTCTATTTTACAAAATTCAAATCATATAAGTCACATTAATTAATTTAATAATTAATTCCCGCTGCCAGAGCAAAAACATGTTTTTACAAAACAATAAGTATCAAAAGATTGACACCAGTTTAAGTCTAATTTCAAAGTGAAATTGATTCCAATGACCACCATTGGATAAAATGGTAAAAATATATTCTAATTTCACTTCAAAAACAATTCAAAACATAATCTAATCATATAAATAAATTAGGTTAAAAAGAAGTTTTGATGTAAAATGCAGTATTTTTCACTATTCATTAAAAAAATGAACATTGTCAGAAAAATACCAAAAATTCACACAAGGTAAATTTTGATGTCCCAATCATAAAGAATAAGTTTATTTTGACAAACATAGTTTATTAAATTGTCAAAATATAGATTCAAAAAAGGTTTGCCATCAAAAGGCACTAAAACAATCTTTTAAGAATATTAGTGTATTCCATGCATAAGATTGTATTTATTTTCATTTTAAGCCTCTATAACACTATCATAATCATTAATAGACATAGATAAAAATATCTATTATTCATTACATACTTGGGATGTTACACTAATCACCTAAAATTCAGGTTCTACACTTATTTCTATACATTTCTTCAATATAAACCATTTAAAAAAAATTAATGAAAGCTATTGATATATGTAAAGATTACTGTATAAATTTTTTGATACCAACAATATTTAAAAAATATATAAAAAAGATAAAAAAATATCTTATATGGTTTTAATAGTAATCTTAGACTGACCATACATATAAATATGATACACAGTATTTAAACATAAATCCTTATGATTAGTCTAATAAAGACATCTATAGAACATTGAGATAAATATCAGATCCAAATTAGACAGAATGGAATGTCATACCCCATGAAACATAACAACTTATTTAATTAATATTCTATAAATATGTTCCAAGGATAATTATTCTCCAATACCAGTGAATCTTTCTTACAATTTAAATCTATAAAATTCTTCCCAAACAAAATTATTTCCATTACATGTTTCAGGGAGTCTGATAAAAAACCCTGGTGATATTTTCTAATTTCTATTCTGGTGTGGGTAATGTTTGTAACGTCCCCTTATAATTTGTTTTCTTAGCTCTATGTTGATAACATACAATCTAATATGATACAATGTTGAAAATATATCTCATCATTTTGTATCATGAGGATTAGTTTTTATGATCTATATAAATCATTGTGCTTCACCAATTAATATAGAATAATGATCTATGAGCCACCTCTAACATTTCATTGTTCATATCTAGTATTGATAGAATAAATTCATGTTTTCTAAGGTTACTATTACATTATATTCAAGGATAAACTCGTATTAATTCCTCAAATTATTCATTATCTCTACATCTTACATATATTCCTCTTTTATATTCACATGTGTAGATGGTTAAACACTCATTAGTGAAAGATATGATGTTTACCCTTCTATCCTGATTTCTAGGTCTATCCGTTGAAAGCCCTGAAATATTAAATCTATTGTGGTCCTCATTATACATATCCTAGAATAATCATTTTCTCAAATAATTCACCACATTATTCATTTTTCTACAGCGGTAATGTGTTGATATTTTATAATCTTTTATTAGTTTCAACCATCATTCATAGAAAATATTATACTATTTCTATGAGAATTTAAAATTTAAACATTTATGATCACTATAAATATAAAAAATATCTATAATTATAATTCATCTATATAGTTTTTGAATTAATAACTGCATATAAATCCAAATCATGATTTTGGAAATTTACCACTATAACCATCAATTATTATGAGGCATAATATGTCACCATATCATTATGAATGAGGATGCATCCAAATGCCAACATCTATGAATTATTATTTTTTAAAATTCCATCTCTAAGATATCATTATTTTTCAATAGGTTCATTGAATAACCTTAATTTTACTTCACTGAAATTGTCTCCACATTAATTTTCATAGTGGAACTAGGCTCCCTTCTGAGTTAACATGGTATCTACATTAGGTAGTCAAAAAGAATTCCCTAAATACCATCATAAATATCATTAAACTCCAATTAAACCTTAATTTTTTGAAAATTATAATCATTTTTGATAGTATATATGACATGAAACACCATTATTATAAGATAATTCTACAGCCTCATTCATTACAATATATTTACTTATAAATAAATTCAATTTATTTGATAGCTTCTGGAGGACATAAGACTGACATTAATAGAGTCAAAATAATCTAAAAATATATTATTATTTAAAAATTTATCATTATAACCTAACAGTTAAGTTAGAGGGAATCCAAATAAACAACTAAATTATAAAATGTATTTTTATCAATTAACTTGAAATTAAATATGAATCATTTAAAACAAGAAAAAATTATTCTTTGAATAACTCAATTTAAAAAAAGGTGTTGTCACCTTTGGTAACATAATTTAATATTAATCTCATATAATATTAGAACATTATTTTTGTAAAATTAAATTTATTTTTGAAATCATCATATCAAAACGTTTTAATTCATAATTTTTGGGATTTTTTTAAAGTTTCATTTTTCTATAAATAAAAAAAATTATATTTTAATTCAAAATTACATATTCATTAAAATTATTTACTATGTTAAATTATATATTATATTTCAATAATGATTAATTATTTTAATAGTATTAAATTAAATAATATTGGAGTCTGTTTTTGTCAATTTCATATTGATTTTTGACACTAAAACATAGTACACATATAAAATATATCACTATAGAAACCCAATTTTTTCACCTATGAGGTTATAATTTCAAATTTAATTCATCTATATATAGGAACAGAATCTGAAAAAAAGGATTCCATTCTGGGAATATGAAAAATTTAATTTATCTGTTTATTTTATCAAATTTTTTTATAATTAGGAATATTAAAATCAGTAATAAATAAATTTTCTTGTAAAGGTAAATTTCAATTTACAATGGGTTAAAATAAATTGATTATGGTTATAATTTCAAACCAACTTGTCCAAAATCCATTTTATGTCCTTATAAATTCCTTATAACCTTAATTTGTCTATAATTACCAATTTATTTGGCGTATTTCATGATATAATTTTGGTTAGTATTGATTTTGTTTGAAAAATTCTATGTATGTTATCTCCCCTCCTTATCGAGGGCCACCCCTCTCCCCACCTTTTTATGCATTCAAAGACATTTGGTTTGACTGAGACCTATCCAAATAATATACTCAATCCCATAAAAACCTCTGAGATAATTGTTTTTGATCATAAAATCAACATATAACGGATTTTAGTGGAAAACTAAAGACGTCATCAGAGGAAATGGTAACATTCTTAAACGATAATTTTTATTTCATTTCATTATGTAGAACATTAAAATAAAATTCAATCATTATAGTATAATAACACAATAAAATACCACATACTGGGATTTTATCACCACATTTTAATGTCCTTGTTCTTTCTTCTAATCCATCTTATAGGAAAATAAATCGTTGATCCTACATACTAAAAACTACAGCCTCGTAAACTGATGTAACTCATTTTCCACAATCATGTCTCACAATTTTATATAATGATGGATTTAATGTGAATATATATAATATTAATTATATTATTATACTTATGGAATTATAATATCACTTAAAACATTTTACATTCATGTACTTTTAAATAACAATAATGCCTCTCATTTGTATGGTGGACTACAACCTTTTGAATCCACGTCAACCGTTTATCACATTGGAATTATTTGTAATGTAATAAAGATAAATTTTATGAATATATGTCATATATATGAATATATTTTTATTCTAAAAAATTAATATATCACTTAATTCCTTAACCATTCATCCAATATGGAAATTATAACACCAGACAGGTGTACGTATGGTCTACCGTCTCAATGAAGCAAAGTGATACATTCTCCGTGATGAAATTTTAATATTGACTATAAAATTATATATAATGAAAAAAATAAGATTTATAAAATCTATATAATTATTTAGATGATTTAACTAAAAACTATTTTCATAAACTTTATTTTTCTTGATAAAACACATATAAGGAAAACACTGTTGTAATCACTCAAAGTAATAGTAATAATTAAAAATTAATAACAAATGGGTAATAATATGAAATAATATGACCACATATGACAATTATTCAGATTTAAATTGTTATATAGTATGTTAATATCCTTTTTAAATCCACAATAAGAGATTTCGATGCTATTTCATCTAAATCAAAGAATGAGGTAACAGATATCCTCTCAATTTCCTTTCATGGAGATTTAATGAATTGTTATACACATTATTACATTTATATGGTGTAAATATTCCCAATTTTATTGGTAAAATAATTACTCGAGAATAATTTTTTGTATTACAAGATAAAATTTGAAATATATTATAGAAGGGGGTTATTTTAAAAGTTAATAATTGGTTGTAAATTTCATCACAAAATTTCATTTCATTGTGTAATATTAAATTTTCATTGTATTTGAAAATATAAAACAATATGAGTAAATAATCATTAATATTTTATAATTTGTCTATAAATATTTTATTTGGATTTACAATTCATACTAATAAAATAATCACTGATTAATTAATACTTTTACTTTATGATCATGGTAAGTTGTTATTTCATAATCTAATTTTTAGTCAGGATTACTTATGAAGAATTTTCATTTTAAAAAATAAATTAATTTAAATCAAATTAAAAAAATTAAAGAAATCTATTTTCATTGAATATTTTCATGAAATATTAACATTTTCCACTTATTGGTATTAAAATTTTGGTAAATATGTTTTAACAAAATCCGACATTATTTCTCTCTACATATGAAGATCCTTTACCAAAAAAGAATGTGTTTTTTAATTCAAAATTTTTTTATCATTTTTAAAATTACTTATTTATAACATTTTAGTTATCATTTATTTTGTAATAAATATTTTGTAGGAAATATTCATGCCATTTTATAACAAATGCATGTTTCTATTTTACCAAAAATTTGCGAGGAATATTTGTTTAAATTTTTTATCATAAATTTAATGTCCACCCATTATCACCCCTCATATTTTTAAAGAATATAATATATGCTACAAATTTTAATTTCAATGGAAAATATTTTTATATTATTTTAAAAATTTAGTTTTTTAAAAAAATTTATTGTGAACAGTTTATTTGCCTCATAAAAGTTTTTATTATATATATATATATATATTTTTTACTTGAAAAAATAATCCCATTTATTTTACATATTATCCACTAGAGATATGATGGATATATACAATATCTATTATTTCTCTTGATGTTTTATAATCAATTTTTCACATTTAAGTATTCACATTCAATTTTTGAATTTATATTTGTAATAATTTTCATTCATTGAAATAATAATTTTAATGTAATAATTATACATTAAATTTCCACAAAATATACATACTATTTATTTTTTATATACTTCTTTAGAAAAACATATATCATTTCTACATTTAGTAATTTACATTGAGGTTTATATGATTGACTATAGAAATTATTGTTAATTAGTATTCTTTACTCGATATAAAAATTTATTGTCAAGTCATATTTGATCATGAATTAAATCTGTTATTATATATATTTGGAATGTGTAGGAAATGATGATGCAGTTTAGGACTGGTTATATATACCCCTAGATGAATCAGTATTCTCATGAGTTGAATCATTTTTAAATCCCAATTTAAATTAGTTTTTAGTGTAGACATTTACATAAATTTTAAACTAACTTGTGTTAGGTCTTGACAAAAGAGGTATCATGATTTGAGATATCATGAATTCCAATAATTAATCATTTCCCTCATTAGGAGTTGAATTATTATTATCAGTGAAATTTGGGAAATTATATTACCTAATAATGCATTTTCATTATCAGTTTATTGATTTAACCACTTTTGTTTTAAATTATTTACCATGACATAATGATTATGCCTTATATAGTAAAGAATGTAAGGTAATTGATTAAATAAAAAAGGTTTTAAAATATTTACCATGATATTTTTATTATTTAATATTTAATATTATTCATTTAACAAAGATAAATTCATTATAACATAATACATTGGTCATTTGAGCTCATCTTGGTTTTTTAAATTTCATGGGAATCTAGGATGTTTACTATGAAAAATATTAAAAGACAGGATTAAAGGAAAAGTGATATTATAAGAAAAATATTATTTTAAAATTACTGTACTCAAAGGTTAAATTACAATCATATATATATATCAAGATTACTATGACTTCTAAACTATTTGTTTCATTGATATTTGATTCCCTATATCTTATTATAATGTTATATTGTAGTCACCAATTCTATGTTAATAGGTTCAGGGTTCTTAAAATTGGTATCAGATGATTTTTATTAGAAACCAAGGGAATGGGATTTACAAAAACATATATTTGGGAACATAACTCTATGATTGACAGTAATGATAAGTATATAAGAACATCCTAATGTTTTTTTAAGGAATATATTATATGTTTTTTCATATAAATAAGTCCCATTAAATATACTACAAGTGGATATTTATCTAGATCAAATATACATAGGAGAAATGACCTAGAAAAAAGGGAATCATGCTTTACTATATTATTACCTGGTACACAAATAGGGGCCTTAATGTACATCTATTTTAAATCACATTGAGGTTACTCTTTTGATATTTCATATATTCATTCAAATAGATTTTGGTTGAATTTAACAGATAATGAAAATTATCATTCTAAGTTAAAAATAAGGTGTCCAATATTAAAAATAAGTATTCTTGAATTATACAACATATAAATGATTATATGTTCTTATTTATATGATTATTATTACTAATACATTGTTTTTTTGTTTTATCTAATGGATGAAACCTGAAGGAATATTTTATCATTGAATATGAAGAACAATGTGGTTATATAGGGAACCCTAATAGGGAAATAATATAAGTAAATGATTTAGTATTTATTCATAATAAGTAATCATGATGTATGATTAACAACCACTACTATAACCAACTCTTCGACTCACCAACGAAGAGAATTTTGGAGTTCACTAACAGCTTGGGGTGTGGGGATAATCAAGGAATGATGGCTATATTTCTATCATGTGGTAAATGTGGAATGATTTTCCTTTCAAATAGATCCATTTTAATGAGTAAATGATTTATTTCTATAATAAAGCAGGATAATTGAATCTATTTTTAAAAAATAAAAATTATTATATAAGGAAATAAATACATTCCTATGTACCCATTTATATTTATTAGTTTTAAATGTGGGGAAAATAAGAATTATCCTAGAAAATTCCCTATTCAAAAGGATATCCCTAAGACAATGGAAGGATGTATTTGGAAATAAAATGGTTAAGTTATTTATGTATTTGGATTCATTAATTAAATTTAAGAATTATTTAACCATCTTATTTTTGTATTAATAATCCTGGATCACATATAAATTATGGTAAATTTATGAATATTATACGTATTCATTAACATAAGAGTCCTGGATATCCTCATGGGGTTGTGATTTTATGGACAATAATAACCTCAAATACTAAAATTCCGATTTTTAAAATCACCTTGGTTGAAAAATAATATGGTTAAGGATTGTTTGAAAAAAAAATTTGGGAATAATACCAATTAATTTTTTGTATGAAAATATTATTTGAGGAAACATTTCCTTACATTTTCTTAGACATAATGTTAATTTTATTTGTTATCATTGTGGTTAATATTATATATTATGTTTTCGTAATTATATGTCCTCGACAATTTTGAAACTTATTAGAATTATATTAACTTGGTTTAAAAAAAGGATATCATAGTTACCTGGTTACACGTTGTCACATTAGGAAAGGTCACATGGAACAAGCCCACACCTATAGGATTATATGGTTTTATCACCTATAATAATATATTTCATTATAAGTTTAATATTTAAATGTTTTTACATAAATTATTTGATGAATAAATGTTAATGTAGAATTATCGGTTTTATTATTATGGTTTAGGTATTGATATATTTTGATAATCATATTGGTTTTGTAAAATATTTAGAATTATGTGGAAACACTTGTCTATAATTTATTTAACTTATGATCTCTAAAATGTTAATTTTTTTCCTTTAGTAATAAAAACAATTTAGGTTGGGATTTTCAATTCTATGAAAATGTTTTGAATGGGATGTAGCTCGAATCATAAAAAAATTATGAAAATTATCATATAAAAGATATGTAGAATTATGTAAGAATATTTCATTATAATCTTAGTTGGTAAAATAATTCATCAACGTTAGGAAAATGATCTTGAAAAAATTTGTTATATTATTTAGTTTACATATTATTAATAAATGGAATAACTAAGTATCAAATATCTTTGGTTTTTGGTTGTTTATATTTATTTAATCATTCAAATTTGTGTAAAAAATTACCTTAATCAACTTCTTTAGTTATTTTGGTATTTTATTATTCATTAATCTATACACATCCATCTTTTGTTCTCATGATTAGAAACTTGGTATTATATTATTCCAGATAGACATTCATTGTAACATTTCCCAATTTTATTAGGATGTTTTGTTAAACATTTTTACCATTTGGGTTTTTAAAAAATGAATCCATTGACATCTGAGTTAATGTTTAAATTTTTTAGACACATTTTATTGAAGGTGGAGATACTATAACACCCTATGATTATAAAATATGGACATCTAATTTGATATCATATATGAAACACAATGATAATATTATAAACCATTATAGCACCGAGAGACATTTATATGTTTTCATTTTTAAATAAAATGAACCACATTGAAAACGTGTGATAAATGCAACAACATATATAAAAGAAACATAATACACTATTAAATTATTATTGTTTAAAAAATGACCATTATAATCTAAATGTTCATTTTCTGGGGATGAATAGAAAATTCAATATTTTTAATGTTATTTTTATCTGTTGATTACAAGTAAAATAAGAATACATAGATAGAAAAAGAAAAGTTTTATGAAATAAAATATATCATTAAATGATGGATTAGGCACCCTCTTCAAAAAAAAATTTAGATAAATTTTTACAAATGTAGGAAAAGTTATTTTGATAAAATAAAATTAATTTAACATATTATAATCTTGAAATTTTCTCAAGGTGAATTTTTTTATTTTTATGAAATGATTTATTTTGTGATTAATAGTAAAAATATAACAATTTTGATAAAATATTCCTTTTCAATTAGATTATTTTTATTTTAATTTATATAATAAATGTTTTTAAAGATAAATTAGTCTAACTATAATATAATTAATAAAATATAGATTAGAGGAATGTATTTATTAATGATTTATTACAATAATACCTTTAACAATTAAGATAATTTTCTTGTGGAAACATGCTTTTTCATCACATGTGTGTGTATAATTTTATATATTATTTTACTACATATATAACTTTAAACTAAAAAATGGATTCCATATATTGGAATAATATTAAATTATAATCTCTAATTATTTCTACTTTAATTTTAACCCTTATGAATATTAAAATCAGTAGAAATTAATTAATTTAGTTATAGTAAAAACAGATTTATCAGTGATTAAAATAAAAAGATTAATATTCAAATGAACAACCAATAGGCACATCCCCCATTTTTAGATTAACATTCAACCATATCACAACTAATTATAAAGAAATAACAATTGGGGGGGGCTTGCATTAAAATATTGTGGGTGTAATTGATTATTTTAGAAAACTCCATGTATTCACTCTCCCCATATATAAAAGGAGACCATTATCCTCCTATATTAACACATTAAATGAAATTTGGTTTTCCTATTTCCTATCCAAATCACATAATTATTCCAATGCAACATCCTATAGCCCATGTATTGATAGTAAATCCATCATATAAAATCATTTGTTGCAAACCTATAGAGATCATCTAAAAAAATAAGTAATGTTCTAAAATAATTTTTTTATTTCATATTACACCTCCTAGATAATTTATTCAACTATGATATTATTAACACAATAGTATATATTATAACATCCTCTAATACTAAAACACTCTCACATTGTTTAATTACGTTGGTTATGTGACCACATGTGTGCATCCCCACTTGCTAGAAGTTGAAAAAAATTAGTGAAAGTATGATAAGTATACTAGAGATACAATAAAACATGGAATAGAGTTAAAAAAATTGGTATTTAAAAAAAATAATCCTTATAATATGGAATAATGGAAAAAATCATGAAAAAAATAAATCAAAGTTGAGTAATCCAATAAATAAATAAGTAATAGTGTAATTAATGGAAGAAATGTACGTAAATGTTGTTGTAGAATTAATAAAAATAAAAGAATAGAATTGTCACATAAAGACACAAAATTACCTGATCCTAAGAAAAATGTTGTTACCATCCCTAAACACTATCCCATCCAAATAATAGACAATAATCACCGAGGTCACTTTTCATTGTCCAATCCTATATTCATATTGTCTAATGAGGCACCAAAATGGCAGCCTAAGTAGAGTGTCAGTAAAATGTATTAGGTCAACACAATTATGTATAGGAAATAACATTTTGATAATATGAATTTTCAGGAATCAAATAACATGTCTATTAATTATTGTATTAATTAATTATAATAATTAACATGCATTGGACACCACACAGGAATGTCTCTAAAAATAGCACAACCATGCCAACCATATTAATATATCAAAATAAACATATTCAGCTCCATGTAGATTCATATATGATCATGTCTCATAACAAATCAAACCATAACCATATATCAAAGGAATTATATATGGGTTATTCTAACTAAATAATCTTTTCAGTATGTTTTACCAGGCATATGGCGCTATATAAGCATTTCAACAAGTGTAAGTGAATCGACTGGTATATATGAATTTCTATATGTTATAGGGTAAATCCGAGAAAAAAACATTTCAATATGTATTGGGATATATCAATGTATATAATAATTTAATTACTTATCTGGGAATTGTATGATATGTAATTATTCCAGCTTGATAACACAACACGTCATCACGATAAGGATATCACAATATTACATAATAAGACCGAATGGTTAATTATGCTAGTTATCATTTCTTCATCGATTACATGTTCATTTATATCTCAATATATCAACAAAAATTTCAATAAAAAAGACATACCCACTAATTCTCTATCAAGAAATCACATAATGTCCCATTTCATGCTAAACACACTTTTATCCATTAGTCAATTCAATTTTAATCTGGGGTTATCATAGCTAATGGGTAGCCAAAATCTAGGTCCCATTAAAATTTTAATTGAAAGGGACCTAAACGATATTCAAATAAAATATTAACCTTTCATCGATGAATAAATTAATTATAGTTCACATTAATTCCATGAAATCACTATATTGCATATACAAGCAACAAAACAAACAATATGGTTAGGGTTAGACCCTCTTCCTTAAACATGAGATTTAAAAACAATAAAACCTAGTAACTCCAATAGAAATAAATACATAGAATATGGAAATATTAAACCTATAGAAAATCATATTAAGAATTAAATAAAACCCAAATGTAGTGAATATATTCCACCCCCAATTGTGGAACCATGGAAGAGGAGGAGAAATCCAAATCCAAACAAGTACTAGGGATTGATCAAACAAGAAAAAAATGCATCGAAGGGATGAAACGACTCCTATATGACCAGGAAAATTCCCAAAGGTAAAGAAGAAGAAGAATGTAGTGGATATAATGAAAAATACTTTTTTTCCACATCTTTCAAATTAAACATCCCACGACATGCATGATCTGTAAATATTTTAAACTTTTTTAAATATTTATTTAAAGGATATGTCAAAAACACATATCCTCAAGTGATTATTAATCCTAATATAAATTTCTATGACTTGAATGATTCATATGATGTGTAATTGATTTATTACCTATGCTAGTTCAGAACATGTTTTGCAGCAGTCACACATCATGTAACATACACATTGTGTGTAATCTCCCAACAAAATGTTTTGCAGCCAAAATTCAAAAAAGGACCTAAATCACCACCAACACCATCCGAATCATTAGAAAGCATCAAAACCCATTTACCAAATTTATATTAAGACTCCATTAATTCCAATATACATACATTCTGAAAAATTTGATCATTTTCTTAATAAAGGCTCTTAGTCTCCGAAGAAGACTTGGCCACTAATTCTTAAAGAAAAACGATAGGACAAAAAAAACTGATGTAAAAATTCAAAGAGTGAAATACATAGAAAAAGATTATGTCATACAAGAATCCCACCATATATTAACTTTTCCTTAAGATGATCAAAAACAACTATAGGGTCATAGGAAACAAGAATGGACTCTATGATTTCATATCAAACACCCTCCCTCTATTCTCCATATGGACAAACCAATGATACCACTACACTAGAACCCATTGAATCTCACCAACCCTGAGATACATCTCACCAAGTTTCACAGTCCTTATAGGATTCCCCTTAAATGACACATCAATATAAAGTTCATCATCATTGATATCCACAGCAAAATAAGGTTTCTTAAAATATCACTGACGATATAACACATGAAGCCTATTTTCCCCGGAATTACAGTGAAATTGAAGTTATAATATTTAATCCATGTGGCCAAACATTCCCCTATCTCAAATGGACAAACATACTTGGGAAATATATTTCCCTCTTTCATGATATAGCATTTTCCAACCTCAAGAACACCCAAAGGAAAACATGATGTCCAACCTAAAGCTCTAAACAAAATCGATGATTGTCTACCTTGTATTTCATCCATCTCTATGTGGATGCTGACCATGTATTGACCAACTGAACTTGCTTAGACATCTCACTCACAAGACTCATCCGAACAATAGTTGACTCACCTGCTTACAAAAAAAGATGAAAATTGAAAATTCTTCCATATACATCCTTTTTAGGTTCTACAAGGAATAATTCTTCTACGTTGTTATTATATTCACACTCCACAGGTTCCATAAGATTCTCCCATGAATAACTGAAATCCCAAACACAATCTCAAAACATATCCTTTAGAAGATTAATAGTCATCTTAGATTAAATATTAGTATGAGGGTGACTGATTTTGTTGAAAAGAACATGTGATCATAAAAATTTTAAATAACATTCAATAAAAATAATATGAAACATGTATCTCTTTTGTAAATGATACTTCTAATAAAATCGTGTATCTGAACTACCTCATGCATGTAAATACTTCCCATATCAATAACTCTGAAGGTCTCCCTCATAGGAAAAATATGAGATTCCTTTTCTAGACAATCACAAATCACCCATATAGTATCATATATATAGTTTTTCATGGTTAATAATATCACAAATTCTTTAGTGGCATCATCTTATTTTAGTTCAATAAAAAAATGTTATAAAATCCCAACTATTCTATGATGCTCATCTTTCAGCTTCTAAAAAGTAAAATACCTCTCAAAAAAATATTTCTATATATTTTTTAATTCATAAAAAATTGATTTTTCTATGGATATCATGATTCATATTTTTCAATCCAAGATGTTCCACCCATCTAGAATCACAAAACACTCTCATCGTCTCCTCTCACAAACCCATATGAAGCCATACTCAGACGTGTAAAAATGTAATTGTTTGTTCTAAGAGACCATATCAATGGTATCTCCCCACCATAAAATATTACTCCATGAAATAGTCCCTCTATATTAGATTGATTTATTATATTGATCAAGTCTAATAGAACATGTTTAACAGATATCGATACCATTGCTACTCTTCCCTAAGACACCATAACATCTAGATTCATGTTTACAAAGTGGCTCATCATTATCCACTCATACCAATATTCTTGTATCACCTCTTTCAAAAAACAATTTTTGAATTCATTGATAAGTATATTTCCATTTAATGGGGTATAATCCGTGTGGAAATCAAAATAATGCTGATACAAGACTTACCTATATTGGCAATGGTTCTGGTTCCACTAAGAGAAGATGTACCTAAGGCTCTTATGTATTGTGTATACCAAAAACCTATCACCCATGAGAAAATTCCCCAATTATCTTAGGAAATGTACAAAAAATAATAACTCTATATAATTAGTAGGGGAATTCCTCTCGTGCGATCTCAATTTTCCAGAGACACAAGTTACTAATCAATCCTCCTGCATAAGAACTATTGTTATTCAAATACCAGATGCATAATGTTACATGTGATATGATTTAACTATAATAGGTAAATTGAGTATAAGATCATAGGTTATCCTACCTTTATGTTCATGAAAATATTTCCAACTAGAATCTGGCCAATCAAATTTTACCCATTTCTTGGATATCCCTAACATTTATACTTATATATAGGATAAGTCTTAGATACGGCACCCACAAAAAATGTTAATCCAGAATAATTCAAATCTCAAATTCATTATTCCTTCAAGCCAAATATATAAAATTTTAAAACTTCTCTAGTTTCAATAAACCTCAATCCTCTAAGATAACAGGGCCTAGAAAGTGAATAATATCATCCAGAATTGTTTTGGATAGATCGGCATAAATTCAATGCTCTCTTAATGTACTCAAGATGAAGATAATATTTTTCAAATGATATTCTATACTCTAATATACTTTATGATTTAATAAATGAGAACTACAAAAAACTAATCTAGAAAATGAGGAAGTATCTGATTCATCAAATCCATGAATATCATCAGTGTGTTCATCAAACCAAATGGAATCCCATTGAACTCTATCAACTCGTTATCTACAACAAAAATAAGATATTGTTATATCAGAAAGATACACCCTCGACATGGGGTAAGCATGTCTCAAAATAGACATGGATAGGTTCTTAAAACATTTTAACTAATTAAAAATTTCATCTATATGTGGATTTGGATAATTGATCTTGAAAATCATCTATTTCAATCTATAATAATGCAAAAAAAGCACAAAGTACCATTAACATTCCTATAAAGGATAATAGGATAAACCAATGGGGACATACTAGGATGAATGAAAAATTTATCTTCCATACCTTCCAATTATTTATATAAATATTGTATCTCTACCAGTTTCATTCTATAAGGTGGGATAAAAACATAATCTAATCATGAAACCAAGTCAATTGTGAATATGATCTTTTTATCCGTAGGTGATTCATAGAACTAATTTGAAAACAAATCCTAAATAAATTATACCACTATATAAAAAAAACCCCTTTGTATTCATCCATCATATAGATAAATATCTACTATTTGATATATAATGAATTCCAATATGCGTTGAATTTGTCTTGCATGACCTGTCTGAAGATCCCACTCACCCTTATGAGGTTAGATGCCTCCTTCAAGAGATAAAAGGGAAACTATCCATAGGAAATAGTGAATATGATCCTAGTATATAACTTGAATATCTATACCAATATTGTAATTAAAACATATCATTTCCATCACAAATAGTTCACAAAAGAAACTATAACATTAAATCTCTGGGGAATATGAATTTTAATAATTTATAATCTATAATTACACTCTCAATGGTGTATCAATGGTTAAAACACAATCTTGTAATTCAATAACCCATCCAAAACCATTTTCCAAAAGAGAGGATAAAATAAAATGTGATGCTTCTATATCAAAAAAACAAAATAAATGGTAGATAATACAAGAATCATACCTCAAAGAATAGATGATCCTCCATTAAAAATAGTGGAAGTAGTTTTTATAGAATGTAGCTAACTAGACCCTCTACCATGGGATCTTTTCTGACTCCACTGGGATGTTCTCTCCTCATGGTACGACCATTCTTGCACTAGGGAACCATGTCACGTACCTCAACCAAAACATCTAATGGAACTCCAGCTACTTGTTTATTGAGGATTAGTTGAGTAATTCCTATATTTTCATATCACTCATCATAACCATCCACATATATACTGATATTGTACCCTATCAAACCATTTTTGGTGGTCGATACATCTGTAATAATGACACTACAAAGTTGTATATACACAATTAGGGTGTTTCTGGCCTATCTTTCCACACTGATATCACATCATCAGAACACAATGTTTATATGGATTCCCACTACCCTAAAAACTCTATATTTTTTCATATAGATAAAACTATCATAGAGAAGCCTCTTTCTAGTAGACGAATAATTCCCAGTTCAACCAGCTCAAATAGCCAAGACACATCATAGAGAATCTATAAAATTCCATTCTGTGATGAGTGTATGATTCATTAATTCATCAAAACAAAATAGTTGGAAAACATTCACATATGAACTGATCTCATAGTAAAGGTCATCATAAAAATTATTCTCCATAGAAATCTCATCAGGTTCAAAATATAGTGAAATATTTTGCAGTTTCATGGATCATTTGACAAATAACTATAGTAACATGAACTCCTATGTCAGGTGCATGAATTCACTAGGCTTATAATCAAAATAAGTATAGGGATATAATTGGATTATAAATTGTTCCATAATGTCATTCTATGATAACTCCCCCTACTACACATCATGATCTAGAATATCCAACAAATTCTTGGAAGGTCAAAAGAAAATATATGAATTAATTTTAATCATCCTCTATGTGGTTGTCTTGATATTCTTAAATATTTCATGTACATAATTAATCTAGAAATAAAATACATGGGGTTCTATATACAATTAAAAGTCGGCTGATTATGTACCGGGAAATGTCTGTTGAGCTTTGTCATCGATGCCACACCCTGAATAGACTCTTTTTTTCAGGGATCACAGGACCCTAAAGAAGCATTCCTAATGTTGAAAATCTATTTGATCCTTAAAATATATATGAAGCTCGTGTTTAACTGCATTTAGATCATTTTAATTTCCTCTCTCGTGGAGCACAAATCAACGATGATGATGAACCATTTTTTCAATAAGAAAAAAACACCCCTTAAAACAATTTTTCTAATAAACATTGTCATAATAAGAAGGTGAAAAAATATGATAAAAGAATCTCACTGTACCTATAATAATGGATTACAATTGTTTTATCCAAACATATCAATTTATTAAATTTCATTTTCCATATATAACAGATATAACATACCATTGTTCTCATAAGAATGTATATAACATATATAATAAACATGTCCCTGTCATAAAAATTAGATTTCAATATATATCCCTATGATTTTATTATTATGGATGCATACTCATCTTATTCCATACCAGGCCATGAGTTAAATACACAAGAAACAAAAATAATAATGAAACAAAAACCTCGCACAATAGGTGAACCACCCATGATGAAATAACATCATCTAGTATAAAAAAATTTCCATCCCTACACACTCAGATTATCCCCCCTTCATGTGTCAACTACTCTCATGAAAAAGTGAATTACAATGTCATGAAATGTCCTAGTATATTTTATAAAATTCATAAATTTTAATGAAATGTATAAGAATCTTGTTGTTATCTGATACCTCTTTTTAACATCACCTAATTCAGTGACTTCCTCTTAGGGATGAATATGGTTGGTTACATGACCTTGAGAGTGATCCCTATATTCATGTGTCTACCAACTAGTAGCGGGGGTGTGGAAGGATTTATGTGGAGACAATACCCCATGGAATATATTAACGACATAGTAGAGATTACCAATAATAAATAAACATCATAGTACAAAAATAATTGACACAAATAAATATATTAGACCTAAAATGATAAAATACAGATGAATAATTACATAAATAATAATGTAATACCATAATAACAGTAATAAATGATACTAAATTTCATGCCAGTTTTGATATAATTAATGACTAGTAGTATTAAATAAATACTCCAAATTACCTGGTCTTGAACCCCTTGTTGGTCACATCCCCTACCATCACCCCATCTAGCATGAAAAAAATCAATAGTAAGGTCATATTCCCCTATCAAATCATGAATCGATGTAGTCATCTTGGGTAAACAATTATAGTAATATTTGTATGAAATAAGATGATAAAAGGTGTATTAATTGATTAATTAATAGTATAAAAAATCAACATGATTTGGAACCATACAAAATGTCTTCGAAAATGTATCACAACACTGCCAACTGTATCCATATATCCAAATAACCATTATTAGTTCCATTCCAATATATCAGTAAGATGGTTCCATAACTATGCCAGCTATTGCCTTGTATCCCTTGAAAAATTAAACAAATGTAGTATGAGGATTATATATAATCATTTCAGCCTGTGTAACACCAAATATCCCATTATATAATCATTGCAACATTTTTCAGGTCATATCCAGGTATAAAATATATTCATAATGTGTTAGAGAATGTACAAGTATATAATAATTCTAGCATGTATAAGGGTATATCATGGTAGATAAGCATTTAAAAATTTATTAATTAATATCATCATATTGGAACTAGGGATGTTCTCAACTGAAAATGAAGATTGGTTTTTGTTTTTTGTCAATACTGTAATGAAAGATCCAGGGATGATTAGGGAGATTTCAAGGAAAGGGATCAAACAGTTGAAGACAAAATCATTATTTTCAATGCAATGGTATTCATGAAGTGTATTTTGCAGAGACATAAAGAATCCGAATAGTGTTCTTTTAGAGTACGACGAGACTTGAAAATGGTGAAGCATATGATCTTTGGGAGTGGAGCATTGTGGAGGCATGAAGTGTATGTAGGAGTGCATCGCGAAAACATCATATTTAGTGGTTATATGAGATGGGAGGAGAACCGAGAAGATTTTTTTTGACTGCTCCAGAAACAAAAATAGAGGCATTCGAACATAGAAATCAGTTTTTCCTATAAATAAGAGGAGTCCCCTCTTCATATGTTACGTAAATTTTCCAAGAAAATCCAGATTCGCTCTGATTTCATAAAGCAAGGGGTTCTCTGTGAAACTGGGATTCTATGTGATCATGAGATTTGTGAAAAAAAAATTCTATTATTTATCGAATTCAATGATTATATGTATTATGTGTGTCACCATAATGGTATGTTTAATGTGGGATTAGCGTGTTTTGCGAAGGAATGTTGTTTGGAAAGGGTATTGTGCTTCATGATGACAGGTTGTTCCAAAAATGCAAAGGAGCCTTGTAAATTAGAGGGATTTGTGATATTGTTAACATTGAATTGGAGTGAGATATATGAAGGAGTGGGCTCTGCGAAGGAGTGAGCATTGCAAAGAAGCTTTGAAAATGGTAGTTTTCTAATACCAGGTTCATGTGGACATGGGTTTCTTTGTGCATTTACTCAGCTATATGGTACAAGCGGAGTCCCGTACTATGTTAGGGACAAAGAATTTATGGAAAAATAATTATAGTGAAATTAAAGTCTGTATATTGAGTTAGAATTATCTCAACATAGTGAGCTAGGGGAGAGTCAATAGAAGTGTTTCGAGGGATGCATTGAGCTATCTCTAAATTCATGTAATGGTATTGTGCCCTGCACATAGTAATTGTGGCCAAACTTTTTTCTTCCAATGATAGTGAATATTAGTGGTTTTTGGAATGACTGAGACACTGTAATAATATGCTACTTGGATGTATCCCTTATTGGTGAACCATTTTAAATTTTTATGTTGTCTTATGCATGTGAATTATTTATTTCTAATCATATTTATCATATTGGTTTAATGAGTTCCTACCAATGGGGGAACAAGATCAATCACTTTGAATTAAATAGTAGACTCCCTGATTCACCCCTCCCCTCTCAGGTTATCCCAGGGTCCTTCACCTCATATATATTAATTTCAGAATGATAACATAACAAGTTATAACAACAAGGATATCCCAACAGCGCATCATAAACAAGATTGGTCAATTATAAAAAATATCATTTATCCTTTAATTATAATTTCATTTCTGTATTATTTTTTTAACTTCCATCTTAATAATCCAACCATACCAAGAGATTCTATATGAATAAATTATATAGAGACTCATTCCATGCTAACACTCTTTAATCTATTATCTAATTAAAATTTAATAAAGGGTATTTTATTCTAATAACTAACCAAAAGCTAGGTCACGTAAAATTTTAAATACAAAGAGATTAAAAAAATATTACAATCATTGAAACATATTTTATTAGTGGAAAATTTATTATATCAAAAATTGGGTCATAAAAATCACAATCTTTGACATAAGTGAAAATAAATGGACCATATGGTCAGGTATAGAACCCCTACCATAAATTGGTGATTTTGAAACCCCATAAATGGGTAATACTAATATAAATAATGGAATAAAATATCTCAAGGTGAATCTTATATATAATCAATTAATGGTTTCTGTTAAACCCAAATGTGGTCCAAATATTCCATCATCCTAACTGAGAACCACAAAAGAGTAGGGGAGGAAAAAATCCAAAGATGTACCGAGGATCAATCACACAAACATGACAACTATATCGAATGGAAGGAATCATAAATCATTAGTATAGCACCCTAGTGTTGAGATGAGGAATCCAATTGTGGAATAAATGACAAAAAAAATTCGCGTCCGTAAAACTACCCAACCTGTTACTTACATGGAATTTTATCCATTTACACATCCTAAAATCCATACATTAATGAATTTAATAAAATACAATTTCCTCACATGATCATTTAATCCATTAAACATTTACACAGTATGTAACTACTTCATAACATGTTTTGGTTCATTACAACTCTATTAGTAGTTATACAATATGCAACATATACCAAGAGTGCGATTTTTTATTTGATATATGTTCATCCAAAACTAAAAATACTGATCTAGAACACCACCATGAACTTTCATTAATATAGTATCTGTTGGATTGGGTTTTACCAAATAGACAGAGGAGGGGTGAATTGTGTCTTTCAAAAATTCTTCATGAATTGTGATGAAGCCTGAGTCTATCCTTTTGTCCCTATCATGTTGTTTATGCAGTAGAAAATAAATAGATAAAGAACGCAAGGATGTATAGTGGTTCGAGGAACAAAAGGTCCCTAGTCCACTCCACCAATTAATAACTCCATGAGCTTTGTGATTTTCACTATCTGGTCCTCTTATCAACAGACCGTCAACAACTGAGTGCAGATAGTTGACACCATCCCATGGTAAGGGTAAAAACATAGCCTTCTAGTTCATACCTATAATTGAATACACAACATAGTATGAGAATCCAGTTACTAAAAATAAAGATAGTATATTTCTTGAAATACTTTCTAGTTGATCTTCATAGTTGCAACAGAACACAACTGATAGTAGATAGATTGTCTTCTAAATAAAAGAAATTCTTCATATAAGTGCAGTTATAAGTTGATCCAATTGCAATATGATATCGAAATAAATTCCGAAACTCCAACAATAATGTATTCATTAAAGATCATTGATATAGAAATGGTGAATCATCAACATGTTTCTTCTTCTTAATAAAAATAGAGTTTGATGGATCTTGGTAGCAGAAAATCTATAAATCTCTAATTACTCTGTAAAACTTTAGTCATGAAGAACTAAAGAGCTTGTTATATATTTTCTAAATGATTCACCATTTTCTTTAATAAAAAATATCCAAGAGATATATATTATAATGATAACTATTTTCATTAAAAATTTAGATCCACAGTACTCACCTTTAGAATTGTGATATTCGAATGTTTGAATAAGAGAAAATTCATATGTCCCCTAATTGTTTGCATGAAAATCTCATCTTAAATAGATCAATTGAATCTCATATAAATGGAATTCAATCAGTCAAAGATATGTTTTAATACCAAGCATTTAATTTGGATTGATATCAACCTAATAATCTGTATAAAGACCATTGATCAATAAATTTATAATTTTAATCTCTAACTCCAAACATATGGTTGAACTTCATAGAATACATTCTGTGAACATAAGCATCACAATATATAGTTTACAACGTAAGGTTCACAATGTAAGTATCACAACGTAAGGTTCAAAATGTAAGGTTCACAACATAAGGATTATGATCCATACTTTTATGAGCATCTAAACGTAATGTATATGATTCATAATTTTGGATAAAATGTGTGGTTGTTTTCAAAAGTAATGTTGATGAACCATACATTTAAGAAACAAACATAACGTTACACACTAACATAGGGTTCTTCTTCTATACATTTCTTATATCCCTAAGGGAAGGTTCTTTCCAAACGTAGGATTCTTTGTCTATACTTTTTTCTATAATTTATGGTTTCCTAACCATAGTTTTCTAATATACCATAATGTAAATAACAGATTCAAACCATACACTCCTCTCTTCAATGTTGGGTAATTAAATTGATTCCAGAACCTGCTCAAGTGAATTCTGAACACGTAGAGTAGGAACAATGTTTCGAGAACACACTAATATGCAATAAAAAATTTTGACCACATGGTAAAATATTCCATGAGGATGAAAAGCATTAATATTATTCCAAAATAATGAAGTAATGAATATTAATTATCTGAAATATGTTCAATGTAAAATCATTAGAATAACAAATAATGGTATTTGTGAACATAAAAACCATCATAAAGAGATAGGGTATTGTTCTCATTGATCTACAATTTATTAAATCGAGTTCTGTTGAAAAAAAACTTGATCAACAATCTCAACCTTTTTGATGATCACAAAACCCATGAAATATCCAATGAAATTATGTTACCAAATTAATTGTATATAGTTTAGAATTTTTCAAAGAAAAAAACAATATTTTATTTAAAAAAAATTATTTTATAATTATTTAAAATTTTCTATCTTTATAGAAGTAAAATAATCTATAATATTTTAAAAATAAAGAAAATAAAATTTTGTGTTTATCCAAAAATTTCTTCTTGAAATACCATTAATAAATTTTTTCCCTCAAAATGAATACTTCTCTTTTCCCCCTATGAGTTAAAGATTTATATATATAAATTTTTTTGTTTATAAATATTCCTCCCCCTATTTCAATATCCAAAATTTTGATAGAAGAAGGAATATAACACATTTTAATGTATCGCTGATCTTAAGTAAATGTTATAATACACTATTTATAAATACTTGATACTGGATTACTATAATTTTAACATAGGTGGTATAGTAAAAAAAATAAAAACATAAGAAAATGAGATGCATGTATATTGTATAGATAATATAATTACTTGTTCAATAATGACATTGAGAATCAAGGTTGGCTAAAATTTTTGGTAAACTGGTTTCATTGACTCTAAATGGCTTCCTTTATCCCTAACATCTGGAGTCGTAACCTTTTCATCAGTTCATCGCCTAACTGAACTATAATATCACATCCTTAGTGATTCATGTGGGTTCAGCAATAAAATTAACTCTAAAAGACTCATTTGACCTCTCTTACTTCTCTATAATCTAATTTAGCTTCTCTATGAATATGTTCAATGGAACAATGATGCCTGGTTCGTCTGAGGTAAGCTAGTCCACAAGATACATTTGATTATCCAGCAGAACAGATAATGGAATACTGTTACACTGTAAGTCCTGCAATCTTTCATTCATTCTACTCATTTCTGATGTAATGGCATGAAATCTACTTATCAGATCAGGCAAAGTACATGAGACACCTGGTTGACCGCCTCTGATAGTTGTGAACTGTTACTCCATGAAAATCTAAAAATCTTCTAAATATAACTTCATTACAATTTATAATATTAGTTTTCTTGCTTTAGCTATCATTTCCTTTTAAAAAATCCCACTTCCATTTTTGAAGCGGAACCATCTTTCATGTTCTGAAATTTTTATCTCCCCTTTTATAATTCTCTTCTTAATAAGGCATTTTCATCTTGAAAATTATTAAATTTCCGGATTAACTCCTCTACATGATCATTCTCAGAATCAGAGGCACCATATGCCTGATTCTAAACATGATTTAATAAAGTTAAAGGAAAATGTTGAGCATCATATCTCTGATTTTTAGCCTTATCTACTGGTTGCTCAAAAAAATTCATCAGGGTCATGAACTAACTCATCCACAAAAAAGTTTTCATTAAGAACATAAGTATGAATCTCAAAAGGATCATCTTCTAAATTCCCATCAATAGGATACTTCTCTTCTTAAGCATCTTTTTAATTGAGTAACTCCAATACTGGATCCTCTAATATAAGTTCCTTTTGACCTAATTCCTCTTGAACAATATTAGTAGGCTATATAGATTGAGTAGATTACAATCCAGCCACTTCAACTTCTCTAGGATTTTCAATAGTTTGAGGAACAATTTATTTTTACACATGAGGAGTCACCCCAATCTGAGAAACTATTGGCTATTCAATTTTTTGTAATATAGGTTCTATAATAAATTTATTTCTCAGAAGAGGTTCAGTTTCCCCAGTAGTTTCTTGAACATGATCTTCACCAGTTAGAGCTACTCGATGTCTTTTCCTATGAAGACCTTCTTGACTTTCCTCATCAGCAGTGGGATCAACTACTTCAAATATCAGTCTTCATAAAGTTACACTTGCTCTTCATTTAGCCATGTCTTCCTTATATATAGTGGGTTTCTCCCCCTGATCCAAGTCCTAGTCTTCCTTAGCTCTAACAGGTATATGATTTCCTTTCACAGTACTCCAGAAGAATCCAATCTTCTTTAGAGATCCAATATTGAAAATATTGTTGTGATGGAATCATAATATGGAATCAATTAATCATACCATATCATATTTAAACAATACTTTTTAAATGAACCTTTCATAGTGATAGAAGTTCATTCTATCATCTGGATGACAGCCGTAGTAAATATATCTTACCATATATCTCAGAAAATTCAATTTGATTGCACTCATAATTAAAAAACATTATATACATGTAAGGAATCAATATCATCTCCATTTATGTCATCCAAGGTTCAATCCAAATTTGCATAAACTTATCAATAATCTCTTGATTATGTTCTTGATCCTTCACTAATATTTTTCTTTTCCTTTTAGATTAAAAAAATTACGTAATGTTCTTGGACTTATTTTCATCATCTCTAATTTTTTAAGTCAAACCGATAAACTCCCTCGTGAGAGAAGTTTAAGATTATAGCTATTTCTAGATATGAAATTGAAAAATCATGATCATCAATTTTCCTAAATACTTTGTCCTATATATCTCCAAGATTGAATATAACAGATTTATAAATGGGACGAAGCTCTACCTTATATAGAAACTCTTTATTTTTTCCACTGAATTTTTTATCAAGATTCTGAAATGCATGGGTTGTCAAAGCATGAGATCTATTGGATACAACCATTCCCAGAGGATTAATTTTTCCTATAGAATCATTCTTCCTAAAGTGAGCAGAAAATTTTCATTACTAACATTTCTATCCTTAATTCTCTATGTCTCGGTCTCTTTTTTTCAATGTTTTAAAGGCTCGATGTTTTGGGGTTTCGAAGGATTAGTCAAAGGTAGATGAAGGATGGAAGGGTATTTGGTGTTCCAAAAGGATTTGAGAAAATGAAGGGGTTTGTTATTTGAAATGGTTTCTAACATCATTGATTCACATTTCATTTACTTACATAATAATAATTAAATTATTTAAATAAAATAAAATGTACACGGAAAAAATGAATTTTTAAATTATCCTAAAAACAAATAATTAAATTATTTATAACAGTGAAGAAAAAAATAAATGCGTAAAAATTAAAATTAAAATATCATTTAAAATTAAATTAACTAATACCCATTATTAAAATCAAAACTCGTAGTGGGAATAGGTTTAGTAAAAATATCATCTAATTGAATTACAATACTTTCAAATTATAATAATATATCCTTTATAAGATATGATCTTCTAAAAAATGATGTCTGATATCAATATTCTTAGTTCTATAATGATTAATAGAGTTTTTTAAATATTTATATCACTTGTATTATCACATAAAATAGATGTGTTATTAAAATTTATTCTAAATCCCATAAGAATTTTTTTCTTCCATAAAACTTGTGCACATCAACTGCAGACCCATTTAGTCTAAAATATGTGTTTTATTATAGTAGTTGATTTATTTGTAGTTATTATTATTTGATCATCATGTATATTTCTGAAGCCCCATTTAGTTCTGTTAACTGGATAGTTCTATCGTCTTTCAACTAAATTCCAAATACAATTTCTCTTCTTCAGGTTTAGTTGTTCTTGCATTTCAATCATCCAAATTTAATCAACTAAGAATTCTTCTAATGTCATAGGTTCTAGTTTGGGTAGAATGGTTGAAAATTCATCAATATTTCCTATATTTATTCTATTTTTTATTCTAGTGTCTAGGTATCATATAATAGTTTCTAAAGGGTGATTCTTTAGGGTTCTAGAATATCTAGGTAGTATACTGTTAGATTCTTCAATGTCAAGTTCTTCTGAATTATACTGAATTTAATTTAAATATTTTTCAAAATAATTTTTTATGTTCTCAAGTATCATGTTATCATTAGAGTAAGAATAATCAATTTGGTTGTTCTTTTTCTCAAAGGGACCATATTCGTCAAATTTCACATGAACTGATTCTTCAAAAATCATTGAATTTTTATTAAAAACTCTATAAGCTTTGAAGTATTAGAATATCCTATGAAAAATCTGTCCTTAAAATTTGGATCAAACATATCACGATTTTCCTTGGTTTTTAAGGTGTGATCCTTGAATCCAAAAACATTAATGTAATTTACTTTAAGTTTTCTATTATTATAAAGTTCATAGGGTGTCTTATTTAACATTGGATTGATTAAAAATCATTTCATTATATAGCTAGCTATACATACATATTCTACCAAAAATAGGTAGGATGATTGTACTCATTAAGCATAGTCATAGCCATTTCGTGAATAATCATATTTCTTCTTTGAATAATTCCAATTGGTTGTGGTGTTCTAGGTGAATAGAAGGTGTGTTTAATAATAATATTTGAGAAACAGAAATTAAATTCTAGATTCTCATATTCTCTGTTATGATCACTTCTTAGTGAAATTATTTTTAAACTTTGTTTATTTTGGAAAATGATGTAAAAACATTCAAATATAGTAAAATCTTCATTTTTAAATTTTATAAAATAAATCAAACTAAATATAGAATAGTGAGCATCTAAAACATATACATATAATTTACCATCAAAGCTTGATATTATGTAAGGTCCAACCAAATCCATATGGATAAGTTCTAGAGGTTTAGATGTAGCAATTTTGTTAATAGTTTTGAAGGATGATTTGTGATTCTTGCCATGTTGACATGCATCACAGAATCTTTCACTTCCAAATTTGAGACTAGGAAAATCAGTAACTAATTGATTCTTAGATAACTTATGTAAACCATATACATTGTAATTTCCATGTCTTCTATTCAAGATCCATGATTCAATTGTCATATCAGTTAAATAGTTTAATTTTTGATTACACAAGGAATTTATGTCCCGAGTATAAACATTATCAGTTCTGGTGCTATAAAATTAAGAAATTTATCTTTTAAAACAGAAAAATATTTGTTCGAAAAATTGACCAAATAACCATCATAAAATTGTTGAGAAATACTTATCAGGTTTTTTTCAATCCTTGTACATAGAGTACTTTATTAATTGAGACATCGTCCAGATTTAAAACAATTACAATTCCAATAGTTTTTTCTTTGGAATTGTCACAAAATGTGGCTCATCCTCCATCCTATTGAGTGAATGTTTTAAAATTCAATTAATTACCACTAATATGTCTTGAGCATCCACTCTCCATGAACCATATTTCAGATCAGCTTCTGGGGAATGCTTCCTCATCATCTTTTTCCGTGAAACACATATTTTCTTTTATTTTTTACTCTTATTTTTCTGAATCAGACTTTGATGAGCTACTGGAGTCTTTAGAAACACTATAATTAGCATCCATTTCTCTTTTGTATTTCTATTTATAATCATTATTTTTCAAAAAATTCATTTTCTTTTCTCAATTTAATTGAGGACAGTCATGTCTAATGTGACCCATCTTCTTGCATACATAGCATCTAACTTCCCATGGTTATTTTTGATTATTTTTTAAATATTTCTTGAATCCCTTCTTCTTAATGTAGAATTTACTAATCATTATAGCTAGCTAAGCCAGTTCCACATCTGAATGAGGTGAACCAAATTCTCAGATTTCATTTTGATTTCATTATACATATTTTTTCTCTTTTTTTTGATATTACATTCAAAGATTTTTTTTCACTATTGATTATGACTTTATGCTCATTTTTTTCGTCTTGCATATCAGCATTATACATCATCAGAGTTCCAATTACTTCTCTCAGAGTTAGATCTTTTCACTTGTGATTATTTTCAAATGGACGCTAATATCCATATTTCATATAGGTTCTAATACACTTAATACTTCTAGGGTTTGATCTGATTTTTTTGATAGTATCTCCAAGTTAGTGATGTTATTAACAATTTTTGTAAGACTTTCATTCATCTAGGTGATGATTTCTCCTTAAAAATTCCTGAATGTGTAAAATATAAATTTAGCTATGGCATCCATCATCTTTCTTACATTGTGAGTTCATTCAAAAGAAACTGCAATTGTATGCCACATTTCATAAGCAGTCAAGCACTTAGATACTCTGTTGAATTATTCTAGTCCAAGAATATAGATGAAAACATTCATAGCTTTTGAGTTTATGTTGTACTCTTCTTCTGTATCAACACTCCATGTTTCAGGTTTTTCATGAATCACATAGGGATTTATATTTTTTTAGTAAACTTTGTATCAAAGGATCATTATGTAATTGATCATCCTTGATTTCCAACATCGATAGTTTTCACCATTGATATAGGGAGCTAAAACCATTGACATACCATCTCATCTTTTAACCCTTGTTCTAGTTATAATCCAAAAACATTAATATTCTTATAGGTTTCGTAAAAGCTCTTCCAATGATGAAAATTGCTGGATTGGGTTATACCAAATATGGTCTTGAGGGGGGTGAATTGTTTCTTTTAAAAATTAATCATGAATCGTGATGAAGCCCAAGTTTGTCTGTTTTTATTTATTGTGTTATTTATGTAGAAAAAAATAAACAGTTAAAGAATGCAATGATGTAGAGTTGTTTAGTGAAAATAGTGCCCCTATTCCACTCCACCAATGATCAACTACACGAGCATTTTGATTTTCATAATCTGGTCCTCTTATTAATAGACCATCCACAAATGAGTGGAGGTAGTTGACACCTTTAAATGATACGGTTAAAAATAGAGCCTTCTGGTTCAAACGCATAACTGAATACACAGCTTAGTACAAGAAATTGATTACTAAAAATAAAATGACTATTTTTCTGGAAATACATTCCATTTGATCTTCAGAGTTGCAACATAACGCAACAGACAGTAGATAGATCATCGTCTTCAAAAAACGATGTTCTTTAGATAAGGGCGGTTCTGAGTCGATCTAGTTACAATATAAATAGAAAAAAAATTCAGAAACTCCACAACTATGGATTCACAAAATATCTTCTATGTTGAAACAATGAATCTCCAATGTGTTTTTTCTTCTTCAGTAAAATAACATAGTTTGATAGATCTTATTAGCAGCATATCTATAAATCTCAAATGAATCTTTAAAATTGTAGTCATGAATATCTCAAGATCTTGTTATATATTTTCTGAATGAATCTCCAATTCTTTGTAATACAAATTATCATTGATATATATAGAATAACTACGACCATTTTCCTTAAAAATTTAGATCCAAAAAAGTGGCCTTTAAAATCATGATATTCAATATTTGAATATCAGATCATTCATAACCCCCTGAATATTTGGCTTGAAAATCTCAACTTAAATCAATCCTTTGAATCACAATTACATTTCTTTGAATCAGTAAAATATGTTCTTCAATATCGGGCCTTTAATTTTTCTTGAAATCAGCCTAATAATCTGTAGAAAGGCAGTTTCTGAATAATGTCATAATTTAAAACTCTGATGCAAAATGTAGTGTTGAACTGCATAGCATACATTCTATGAATGTAAGGTTCACAATTTATGCTTCACCATGTAAGGTTCATAATGTATGTTTCACAACGTAAGGATCACAACGTAAGGATCACAACGTAAGGTTCACAATGTAATTCTGATGATCCCTACTTTTATCAGCTTCTGAACGTAATGTATATGATCCATACTTTTTGATAAAACATAATGTTTTTTTTCAAAAGTATGGTTGTTGACCCATACTTTTGAGAAACAAATATAACATTCCATTTTAACGTAGGGTTATTCTTATATACTTTTTTGATATACCGAACATAATGTTACTTCAAAACATATGGTTTTTATGCCATAATTATGGTTATAATGTATCGTTCGTTAACAATAATTTTCTGATATGTCATAATGTAAACAATGGATTCCATCCTTACTCTATACTCCTCAATGTAGGGTATGAACAGTTTTTGCATAACATGCTCTAGTGATTCCCGAACACATAGAGCCTGAACAGTGTTTCTAAAACATGCTGATATGGAAAAAATATTTCCAAGCACTTTGTCAAATATTCTATGTAGATTAAATGATTTAATGTTATACCAAAATAGATAAATAAATAATATTAATTTACAGAAATATAATTAAAGATAAATCATTATAATAAAAAATAAGGGTATTTGTTAACATCAAAATCATCACAAAGAGATAGAGCATTGTTCTAAACAATATCCCCTTAATAAAATAGATTTTTTTTGAAAGAAACTCTTTCTCAATAGTATCCACTAACTTATATTAACATATATCCCAAATATTTATGTAATTTCCTAAAAAAGTAACTATATATACGAACAAGACTCATCTAAAAAGTCACAATGACAATTTTAATCCAGAAGAAAAAAATTATTGAAAAAAATAAAAGAGGGATGTAGCTGAAAAAGATAGGATATAACATTTACCACATACTTTTATGTCAATTTTTAAAGGAATACCCTTCATTCATCTCATCTTCTATGAAATGGGAAACAAAATCATTGATCGTGTTTAAGGAGGATTGCCACCACAACAACGGATGTAACTCATCATCAATCAATGAATCTCATTATTTTATAAAAGGATGTATATAATTTATATATATAATATTTATGTTATTGTTATATTTATGTAATCATTATATCAAATATACCTTCTTACATTCTATACTGATTAAATTCTGATATCGTCGCCCAAATGTATGGTGGGAAACCGCCTCACGAGCTCATATGATTCGTTTTTCAGAAACACAATAGATGGAATGTAATAAGGATTAATATAATTAACATATTTTATATATATCAAATGATATTGATTATTTAATATTTATATATCACATAATTGTATACCATTTCACTCGTTAAGGAAATGATAACGTCACTCATGCATACTGATGACCTACCATCTCTACAATGGGATGTGATCGATTATCCATCATCAAATTTAAATAATTATTATAAAATTTTAGCTAATAAATGAAAATATAATTTGTAAAATTAATTTAAACATCCATGAGAAATCATATCATATAGGTCACAAAATGAGAATAATGAAATATTTTTAATTAACTTTCGTTAAGATGTATTAAAATGGTTATATATGATTTTATAAATATTAATATGGTTATGGAATTAGTTAATAAATTTTATAAAACCACTATACAAGAGGATAAAGTGTGTTTATAAAAAATGAGGTGTGGTTTAGGGAACTTCATCTAAATTTAACTTTATTTAGTCATATTGAAATGTTATGCACCAAATTTCTTTTATATACTGTATTATTTTCACCTTTGACATGTAATATCATTATTTTATAATAATTAATGGTATTTTATGTTTCAATTTTCATTATATCAATAAAAGGGATTTGCAATATTGTTACAGTGGTTTAAATAATTTCATAACTTAATTTCATTTCATTGGGTTATATTAAATATTCCTTTTCTATGACATTTAAAAATTAATTTTTTTAATGGATATTATATAATATCATTCATTAATCCTTGTTTTAATTTGGATTTATAATATATAACCTCAATAAATTCAATTATTAATTCTAAATCCAATTTTACATTATTTGTAAGGGTTTATTTTAAAATATTAATTTTATATGGATTCTTTAGGCATGAATTTCCAAAGAAGGAAAGGATTTTATTATTGTGTAATAAACCCATTCAATTTTCATATCTTATGTTTATTACTGAATGTTCCATTAAATATTTCTATTTTCCACATTTATTTTATTATAATTATTGTTAAATATTTATTAGGAAGTTTTACTTTTGTTTCTCTAATCATTCTAAAATCTTTTTTATTCTCAAACCATTTATTCCAAAAAAATTGTTTTTAAAATTTTTGTTATATTAAAAAATGTATTAAATAATTTTTTTACCGAGTTAGAATTTTTTAAAAGTGTTTTATAAGAATATTCATTTCAATTTCAAAACGAGAACAATATTTTTTTTCCATAAAAATCTAATGTAATCATTTTTTATCAAATAAAATATGTAAAGAATTTATAATCATCATAACCAATTAATTCATTATGAAATATGTTATATAATTCAATGTTTTTTTGAAATGAAATGTATTCTCGAAATATTTTGTTAACTTTTGGTCTATATTTTCAAATTATAATTGTTTTTTACTTTAGAATATTTTTAATGCAAAATTATATTATTATTTTTTTCTGTCCACAACATCCAATATAAATTATACATATTATCCACTAGGGATATGTTGAGTTAATAACAGCCTTATTATTTTTATATTCTTTTAATCACTTTGAAAAATGAATGAATTAAAATTCTCATTCTTAATTGATTTTTTAGTCATTAAGATTCCGTTTAAATATTAATATTCTATTTATTATTAGACATTACATTTTTGATAAATTTTAATATTATTTACCAGGTATATAATTAATAAAAACCCATACATCATTTCTATATATGTTATTTTACATTTAATGATATATTATTTAATGAGGATATTATATTCAGTTGGTATTCCATCATCCATATAGAAATATTTTGAGAAGGAATATTGGTTTATGAGTCAAATCAATCCTTAGATATAGGATGAATAAATTTGAATTTTTGATATGGGTGTAGCCTTGCCATATATATTCACTTAAGGAATTGAAAGATTCAAGATGTTATTTTGTTTTCTAGCCAAAAATAAATAGGTCCTTGGTGTATACCTACCAATCAGTTCTAAATTTTCTTTTTAAAAATATAATTATAATAGTGGTTTAATGCTCCTAAAGAATATGAAATCATATAATTAATCATTTTATTCATTAAATAATTAGCCATTATTAACAATGATATTTATATAGTGATATCATATCTAGATGAATTTTAATAATTATTTTATAATTTAAATTAAGTGGGTATTATGTTATTTAATTGTAAATTTTACTTATTTTTTTATCAAATATTGATAGACATGTTATAGATTAAATGGAATGTGTTTTCAGATACAAAAATTTTAATATTGATTATTCCTTATTTATTATGCATTATTTATTCATGATAACCTTCCAATTTAAATCAGTCTTACTATGCATTTGAGATCACCCTTATTTTGTTTCATTTCCTAGAAATATAGAAAGTGTACTAAGACATATTTTCAATAATATTATGTGGGAGTAATGATATTCTTGAAATAAAATTATGTTGTAATTCGGGAATGAATATGTAATATGGGATTCACGTATGTATATTTTTTACCTAGTATACTAAAATTTACAGTCCTTCAGGATGTGATTACTTTTATGTTATTCCAATGTAATAAAAAAGGAAACAAATCTAGTTTACAAGGGTCGAGGTAATTACAAAAACATGAAAAAATTAGGTCTCCGATATTGTTTTTATTCCATCCAATGTTCATTTTCATTAATCTTTGATTGACCAATAGTTATACCCTATAAATAGATAATTTGACCAAAATATGAAAACATTTATAGAAAAATTACACTTGGTAAATTTTTACAACAAAATACCATTTCTATGGGTCTTCAGTATCATTCTAAATTGATCATCATTCCCTTTAATGAATTAAATGAAAATATACTATCATTTATAATTACTACCAAAAACTTATAAAGGTAATCTCTAAGGACTCTATCGAACAATTCCATCATAATATAGATGGAATTAATAATACCAAAAAGCATTAATATATATTCATAGTGTATGTACCATATAAGAAATATTTCCGTGGTTATCTTCTTTATTAAACCTCAATTAATGATGTCGATAATGAATTACAGTCTTGGAAAAGTATCTAATCCATATAATTTTTAAATGAAGTAACCAAAACGGGTTAGGGGATTCATTTTCTTTATTTTTTACTTATTCAACACCCAATAAACAATATCGTGTCATATCTACCCTTGATTCTTAGAAAATACAATCTCCTCACATAGTTACACATTTTTTTTGAATAAATCACTTCTTATGATTATCCTCTTGTTTCTTCTTCAGTTATTATAACCCACTCAAGGATATTATAGAGAGACTCTTTGAAATAGGCACAGCACCATGTATGATTTCTATTGATGAGTAAATTTTTTTTTCTGGATGAATACTAGTATATTTCTCAAATACATCAATAAACTCCAACCCAATTGGAATATCATTGATATTGAGTTTCTCTATAATCATCACAGATAAACACCCATTTTTTATGTGACTCAAAATCTACATAGTAGATTTGAATTCCATCAGAACGTCAAAATTATCATTGTAAAAATAAATGATTATAGGATTGTTTGAAATATATAATATAACATTCTATAAATAGAAATTTATATGGTATTTCTGTAGTAAAATCCAATATTTTCTTATTATATGATTAAATTTAAATAAATTTAGAACAACATTATTTTCAGTAAGAACATTCCCAAAATATTATGATGGATTTGAATTTATATCACGAAATCAAATCATTGTACCATTTGGGGATTTAAATACTATTTCAAAAAATAATAATATTGGTGGAGTTTTGATAACCATATATAAATTTCCAATTATAAAATAGTGGTAATTTCTAGAATCAAATAATACATAATTAGTTCTATATTATATTGTATGTTTTCCATTCACAATTTCATAATGGTGTCACATATAATAAATAGTGATCACAAGATATTTTCATTTTTCTTATATCTTAAGAGGATTCTGACATCAGTCATTATCATTATCATTCATATTTGAGTAATTTTTAACCTAATTTTCATTATCCTTGAACTTCAAGAATATGAGTTAAGGTGGTGCACTCTCTAGAGGTTTTATCTATTCACATCAGTATCTTACTTCCTCCCACTACAAAGGTATTCCTATGCTTAATGACTTTCCATTCCACACGTAAAACATTTATTTGTCCCCATATGTAAATATTCTAGTTGTTTCCTTACACACTTTGATTATGATAGAAAGTAAATATTCTTATCTCCATGTTTTATACTGTTTTCATTGAATTCAATATTTATTTTCATACCAAAACCATGAGATAAATGGGAAACACAAATATCTCTTTTTTTATGATAGTAAATGAAAAAATTTCATCATAACTACTGATTTCCCTTAAGTATAAATACCTTTTATACCTTTTTTATGCCACTAATGCATTAATCAATCTTTAATTCACGATGGAAAATAATTTTTAATATATACACACTATTATTGTACAATATCACTCATTTATACCATAAAATTGATCATCCTTCCGTTTTAGATAATGGAATTCCTTCTCCAATTTCATATGATAAAAATAAGGGACTTATTTAATAAAAAATATTATTTTAATCTCATTCCAACCATGAAGTCAATTTCTTCTTATTAAATATTATTTTTTATAATATTCCACCATTTATATACTTCTCCTTCAAAATGATATAAATTTAAAAATACATTTTCATGTCCAATATACTAGAAATAGAAAATACATTCCTAATGGAACTGATCCATTTCTCAAAAACTAGAGGATTAGTTGAACCAAAATAAAATGGTTGATCGTATATATAGAAAAAATAGTTTTCCAAGGAGGACATGCGGTCGGGATATTACCAAGTAAGGGTAAAGAAGGAGGATATCCCCATGACAACTTTCGTACAAGGTATAGTCTCTATGAATTCATTGTAATGAATTTCAGACTCAATAATAATCCAGAAAACATCATGGAAATCATTAATATAGTGTTTAAATATTACCTTGACAAATTTGTTGTAGTCATTGTATATGATATTTTAATATACTCCATATCAAAGGAGGAGAATGAGAAGTATCTAATCATTATACTAGAGACCTTTCAAAAGAATAAGCTCTATGTAATTTATAGAATGTGTGAGTTCTAGTTGAAGAAAATCTCATTCCTGGGTCATATCATCACAAGAAATGGGATATCTGTGGATCCCTCTAAGATAGCTACAACTGAGGGACGACCGAGGCCAACATTGTTAACAGATATCTATAGCTTCCTTGGGATAGCTGGATATTATTGCTGATTTGTGATAAATTTCTGACTATTATCCAACCCTCTTACCAAGCTAACTCGGAAGGAAGTAATGTTTTCTTGGAGTGATGAATGAGAAGAGATATTAAATGAGTTGAAAATTACGAACATCATTTCACATGTTCTAACACTACGCACTAGTAGATAACTTTCTTTGGTATTTAGGGATGCTTAGAAGAAGCACATGGGTTGTGTGTTGATGGAAAATGACAAAGTAATTTCATATGGGTTAAGACAATTGAATGTTCATTAGAAAAAATATACAACCCATGATCTAGAGATAGTTGCAGTGATCATCTCTTTAAAAATTTGTCCTCATTACCTATCACGGGAGAAGTTTGAAATATATAATAACCACAAAAGCCTCAAGTATATATCCCCACAAAAAAGAGTTTAACATGTCCCAATGATGATGGTTGGAGATGATCAAAACAATGCTACTCAATACATTACCAAACTGGGAAAATGAACAATGTGGAAGATTCATTAAGTAGAAATGAACCATTGATTCTATCATTGAAGAGAATTGAAAATGATCCAATATTCTTAAATTTGTCTAATATGGACATGGGAATCATAAAGAATGGAATATCATCAATTCATTCACAAAATATTTCTCAACCATCTCTTTTGAAAAGGATAAAGGATGCTCAAAAGGATGAAGTGGGAACTCAGAAGATGGTGGAAACTATCAGAAAAGGGAAATCATCATATTTCAATGTCAATGAATGGGGAATGTGAGATTATGGTCAAGACATTGTGTTCCATCAGATCCGGAGTTAAATAAGGGACTTTTGGGTTATTCACGTAGTTCAAATTTCTCCACTAACCTAGGAAACACAAATATGTATCGAGATATATGAGAGATTTGTTGGTGGGAATACATGAAGAAGGATATCACTGAGTATACATAAAATTGCATGGTATGTCAACCAGTAAAGGATGAGAGGCAATAGTCTAAGTGGAAGATGCAACCATTACCTAAACCAGCTTTGAAATCGGTGAACATCACTATGGACTTTGTCACCGGACATCTGAATACATCGAAGGGAAATAATGATACATAGGTTTTTGTGGATAATCTTACTAAGACTGCACACTTCATAGCAATTTGGGAGGATTTCTCACTGGATCAGCAGGTAGAGTTATACATTAGAGACATGGTCAGGCTGCATGAGGTACCACTATCAACTATATCTGATAAAGATCCAAGATTCACCTCTATGTTTTGGAAGAGACTTTAACATGATCTAAATATGGAGATGAACATCCGTACAACCTTTCATCTTCAAAGTGATGGATAATCTAAGTGGACTATCCAAACACTTGCGGATATGTTGAGAGAATTCTCAATGTACTTAAAAATATGATGGGATCAAAATATCAATCTAGTTGAGTTCTCTTACAAAAACATTTTCCACTCAAGCATCCAAATGGCTTCTTATGAAGCCCTTTATGGGAAGAGGTGCATAACACCAGAATGATGGGATGCAGTTGGTGAGAAAAAACTCCTATCTCTAGAGATGGCCGATGAAATGGCTGAGAAGGTTTAGATGATCCAACAACACATTAATGCTGCTAAAAGTTTACAAATGATCTCTGTTGATAATAATTGATGAGACCAAGATTTTGATGTCAGAGACATGGTATTTCTCCGCGTATCACTGTGGAAGAGTGTTATGAGATTTGGGAAGATGGGAAATCTTAGTCCAAGGTACATCGACCCTTTTGATATCCTTGATCACAATGGAGAAGTGTCATATCGACTTGATCTCCCACCAAAGCTATCTCATGTAAATGTTGTATTCCATGTATGACCATTGAGGAAGTGCATACCTAACCCATCGCATGTACTCAATATAGAGGTGGTACCATTGGAGAATGACCTCTCATATAAAGAGAAGCCGATGAAAATATTAGATCATAGAGAAAAATTTATACTAAATAAGACAACGACCCTCCAAAAGCTGTTGTGGTGAAACCACATGTTTGGAGAGGCAATGTGGGAATCAGAGAAAGTGATTAAGCATAGTTACCCGCATTTGATTTAGTGTGGGAAAATGAAATTCAAGGAAGGAATTTTTTAAGAGGGGAATATTGTACCGACCCAAAAGTTCATTAATGAAAATTATTCTCCATATAATTAAATGTATTATTATTTAAAATTGATATATTATATATGCACTTCTTTGGTTTTAGGTTAAATGAATTTAAAAATACCATTATTAATTGTGACCATTTATAATATTCTAATTGAATAGTGATCACTTGATTAGTATTAATATAGGGAATTAACAAATCCAAATTACTAAGACAAAGCAAGCAGTGTCCTCATCCAGTAGACATACCCCGTATGAAGCCCATTTTTCGGACCTCGGAAAAGAAGGTGGCTTCATGATGCTTCACTCTTTTTCCAAGCCCATGTTGAACTCCAACACTTTAATCTCGAACAGAACCTCCTACGGGAGAAGTAGAAGTTGATAGTGATTACCAACAAATAAATGTTATCTTGTCCACCCCAAGATTCTATCACAATCACACACCATATTATTTGATCATTCGCATGTGTTATAAATGTTTATGTAAAAAGAACATAGCACTATGGTTTTGTATATTATTTTTCTTTATAATAAATAATATACATTCATTTTATTACTGTTACTTTGTGAATAGTTTTTAAAGTGGATATGGTATTTTTTGTGAATATTAAATGTAGAAATATATTTTGATGAATTAATGAATTTTTGAATTAAATAATATTTTAATAAAATATTGTTATTAATTTTCATTTTATTAAATATAAATGATCATATAATTTTTATTAACACAATTGATATTTTTATTATGTTTTGAAAGTCATTATAATCAAACCCATGAACCATTGATAAATATCAATTTTTTATTTGAAAATTTATAATTCAAATATTTATAATATTAATTAGATAAAATTAATATTATTTTTGGAATCAGGAAATCGAAATTATCCAATGGAGATTTTGTTATAATTTTCTAAGGCAGTCAAATTTTTTGGTAAATGTTAAATAATATTTAAGTATATAATATTTTTTACGACATCATAATGACCTAATAGTGATGTAATAAAATAATATAAATATTATGTTCTGCCAATATATGTTTTATGATTAAAATACATTGAATTTAGGTTGGTTTTATTTATTTAAAAATATTTATAGGACCCTATATGATTTATGAAACACTTTAACTTTTTAAATTCATTTCCATGAGAGTATGACTCACCTCCACATAATAATGCCTAATATTTTAAGAATTTTGGACATTGTCCTAATAAAATAATGTTTTCCACTTATCTTTATAATGAAACATGGGTAGGAACCATGGGTTGGATTATGGTTTTGATTAGTATAATATCTTGTGGCCAAAACCAAAATAATAAATAATTCCCTCTCTTTTACTATATAAACCCACCCAATATCCCACTTCCTCTTCACACAATGCCTTTGGATCTAGAGAAAAATCTATTATCCAATCTATATAATCCTCTGATGGTCACCCAAGCTCCCAAGAATCCTCCCTTAATCCCCTTCCATGCCTTTGGGATCACACTTCCATGTCAGGGATTCATTCCTTACTCATTTTATACAATTTTTCTAATATTTTTATGCCATATTATTTTCAATTATAATTTTTGGGGTATGATTTCACACATCGCTTATAATTTACTATAAATTTTTGAATGATTATAGAGCACTTTAACTCTCATCTATTCCCTTTATGTATACTCGTTACAATGTCGAAATTATATAAGGGTGTCCTACCTTTCTTATTTCTATCCATGTTCATTTATGTCTCAATACCCTTTTAATTTCAATTAAAAATATTGGGGTATGATTTTGAACCACCACTTTGTTGTATTATTTATATTTTATTGATGACATACCCATTTCTATCTCATCAATTCCCTCCATGTATACCCATTTCCATGCCGAAATTCTATAAGGGATTCATTACTTTCCTATTTTTATACATGTTTCGTTATGTTGTAATACCCCTTTACATTAAATTAGGAAAATTCGGGTATGATTTTGTAGATCTATTATTTTCTTCTCCCTAAGTTTGAAACAAAGAGTGACCTCATTCTATATAATCAATTCATCCTATTTACACTTGTTACCACGCCGATATTCTATAAAGAATTTCTCTCTTCTCGTTCACATTCGAGCTATTGTTTTGTATTATGAATCTAAATTCCATTTCATTTTTTGGGACATAAATATATATGACAACCTTACTATCCATTTAATGTACATATGACGAGACACTAATTTCGCTCTCATCAAAAATTTTGATGAATTCTTATGTAATGCTGTGATGTTGCTAAAATTGCACCACGATTTTTCTCAAGCCAAATTCATTATGTTGTTAATACCATGACCATTTATTTATCAAGGGTATTCACCATTATAAAAATTTACCTAATTATTATATAGTTTTGTGTATTAGTTCCCCATTACATTTTTGTGGAATAAATGATGTTGTTTAATGAATCCATGTTGTATGATCTATGTGGAACACTTATGAATGAAATGGAATGCTTATGAATGGTGCGCCCTAATAGCACTCCAATTCATTGGGTAAAGATTATTATCAGGATACATCATGTGAAATGTGTTTTTAATCATGCTAATTCTTGTGAATTTAGGGTTTACTCATGCTCCATGTGCAATGAGCCTTGGATCATGCGAATTCCAGGATAAGTGTTATTGCCATATTTCCATGTTATTATAGTCATACTATATCATGCCTTTATGATCATGTTTCTTTTATGATCCATTGATAGGCCTATTTTCTATCATGTATTGTATTCTTAATTTTATACCTTTTAAATCTCTTATTGGGCTTTATAGCTCACCCTTTTCTTATTCGTGTCCTCAGTTTGTCCAAATAAATGCTAAGTATGAGGGAATGTAGTGGTCATGTAGTGGAAGTTTTCAATAAAGATGTTGTCTGTCATGTTTTATGACATTTGTGATGTTCCAAATCCCCAATGAAACTAGACCTATTAATCTTCTATGTTGTATCAAGTGAATATTTTATGTAATAAATCATGTTTTTGTGTGTAATAAAAAACAAGGTTGTCATATCTGCATTGTAAAAAAATTGAAATTTCTCATTTGTGGGATATTAAAATTATTATTCACGTCGCTTTTATGATAACCATTTTGTAAAGATATTAAAATTTTCATGGGTTTTTTTATTTCATTTCTTATATAACTAATGTTAAAAATAATTTTTCATGACCTTTTCACATCTGTTATTTAATAATCAACGTTAAAAGGTATTTTTCACATATGTTATTAATTAACTGATATAAAAAAATTTAAAAGAATTTAGTTCACTTCCCAAGCTTTTATTTTATAGGTCAAATATCTCGAAAATAGTTACGGATCAAAAGTTACGGCCTTCATAAATTGGCGTTCCCAAAGACATTGTTTTAGAGATGATCAACTTCTGATGACAATAAATTTTTATCTGTAACTTCATTTGAGCTTTGTGACCTATTACATCAAAGATTGTGACATGAACTACTAGTTTTTAAACAATTTCTACAATAGTTATTAAATAATCATCATGAAGAAATCCATGAGAATTTATTTGTCACTTTTTTTCTTTATAATCGATGTGGAAATGTAAGGAAAAATATATTTTTCACATCGGTTATTATATTACCAAAGTAAAAAATAAGTGAAAATGAATTTTTCATGCCAGTTCTTATATAACTGATGTGAAAAATCATAAAAAATGTATTTTCACATCCATTATTATATAACCAACATTATAAACCAAATTTTAGAGATTTTCACATCGGTTTTAAAAAACTAACGTGAAAAAGGTGACGTTAAACTTAGTTTTTGTACAAGTTAGACTTACCACATTGATAACATTTGAATCACAATCTTGATGAAAAATAGAACTATATATGGATATGTATATAATAAAATATTCATGATATCAATAACAAAATAAATTCATGGTCATTATATACACCACACACAAAAACAAGGGGTGAATTTGTCCTTTATCACACCAAAACAATAGTGAGATAAAAATTCCTTACCTCAAGTCTATAGATTATCTATAGCTATAAGAACCTCCATTACAGTAAATATAGGTTTGTTATATTTCTATTTTATAACTATAATCATATATATAACAACATATATGATTTACTTATAATATTTTTCCACCAGTTTATTAATAAGTATCTATTAAAATAATTATTTTTATGATAATGGATTAGTTCTTCATGTTTGTGTGGATTTATTAGTTTTGAACATTTTATACTGTTTTGTATATACATTAAATCAAAATATTATATCATCTAAATTAATTAAAAACCTATTTATATGCAACCATAAAAATTATAGAGATAAAAATTAATTCCACAATTCATGAAGATGGTGGGTTCTTTATACTCATGAGTGAATCGCTCATTTTATAAAGATGTAATGATAGAAAGGTAAATATTTAATTAAAATTCCACAACCAGTTTTATATTTTATATATCATACTTATTCATTAATTTTTTTCTAATAACTATAAATTTAATAATTAAATGAAAAATTAATCACGTCTCTTTATGGAGTTTGTAACCCACATGTATACATAAGAGATGTTATCATTTTCAATGTATTTGAAGGTAATATGTTATATATTATATTATAATTAAATAAAACTATTTTAAATAATAAATAATATATATATATATATATGTAAATCTATAATTATATTGATATGTGATAGGTGATGTGGGAAAATGAATTGCGTCGATTTGGAAGGAGGTAGTTTCTCGAACACGTGATCCACGTTTTCATTTCCGATTTTATAAAATAAGAGGTTGATATAGTTTCTAACATTAACATAATAACATATAATTATAACTAATATATTGATTATATAATATAGTCTGATTTTATGGATATTAAAGGACTTGGAATATGGAATAAAACAAAATACTTTTATTAAGAACAATACATATTTTAAAAAAAAACTCATTATGTTTGGACCAAAATCCATACAATTGGGTTTCTCAATAAAGATAAGACTAATATGAAATGGATAGGATGTATGGAAGATATTTTGGTAGGCATTTTGTAAGGTCATGGACATAAACATAACAATATCTAGTTAATTCAATTATAATTTACATTCATACTTTCCCAAATATATTTTAGGTTTAGTGTTTTTGTAAATTATTTCATAATATCTTATACAGAGACTCATATATTACAAATGATAACCATATAATCAATCTCAATTTTTTCCAAAATATTAATATTTTTAAATAAAACATTATTTATTTCTGTAATAAAACCTCTGACATTAAACATGAATTATTATTTTTCTTTTACCCATCACATAACCAATTGAAAAACATTTTCGAAGAGTGGGATGAGCACAAAAATCCTTGTAATAGAATGAAAATGGAATAAATAAATCATTAGTCCATGAATGAAATCATTTTCATGAATTAATAACTTTTACACATAAAACATAAGAGATTTATGTTTCATTTGTAAATCAAAAGTTTCATATAAATCCATTAAATGCATAAATAAATCATTAAAGGTAACTTGTGGAATCCTTTTCATATAAATCATACATAAAATGAATATCTCATGGTTACATATAGATTATCCATCATGGTTACACTTTAAATAACCATCACATTATAAACTCATAATCTATAAAGATAAAATAAACAATCTTGATGAAAATAAATTTTTTATTTTGAAATCTGTTTTCATTTTTTAGAATCTCCACACATATACATGAAAAAATTTCAATTAAAAATAAAGATTTATTATTTTAAAGGAAACATAAAATAATAAATTTATAATTAAATTTTGAATGTATGCTTGTAAAATATAATTGATTACACATTTCATTAATAAAAACTATTGTAAACACAAAAGTTACAATTCCAAAATAAATCCCCTTAAAAATATCAGATCATTGAAATGTGAATCAATTAAATTAATGGGATATTTTTATAAACTATATAACTGAATAATAAACAAAATTTAATCAAGATTCATCTCCTAAATTTACTTAGCACCACATAATCAATGATTGGGATGGTTAACCCATGGAATGGAAATTGTGTTTAGAATTACCTTACCATATGCTTAAAATCATTATGCACATATACTTAATATATAGGATAATAAAATTATATTCAATAATTAAATTATTAAAAAAATTCAAAAAATATTTTATTTATTACCATTTTATTATGTCCATTTATGTGAATTTAAAAGATTTATAAATTTCAAAATCATCTTTCAGAGAGTTTTCATTTCATGGACTTATGTTTGGTTTCCTAGAGTATAATTATTTGAAGACTCTTCAAATTGAAGAAAAAATATAGAAGTTAAGAAAAATTTTATTAATATGTTTAAATAATTTTAAATGATCCCATATTTTATTTTTTCACATATAAGGATGATTCGTTAGATAAAATATTAATGATATATATTTGGTTTGTTTTTGGGATTTTTCTTGACCATCAAAAACTAGATTCCTTTTTTTAAAAGTATGTATATAAAGTAGATAAAAAACATTAAACAAGTCATAATATAAAAAATAAAATCATGTTTAATGTCAACAATTTTTTAATGATCATCCTTGATGGAGATAAAAGTAAATTTAAACATGTCGTCCAAAATGGTGGTGAATCAACAAATCACAAACAATGTTTTCAATTTTTTTGAATAGCTTAATAACAGAATAAGTTTAATGATGGATATGTAATGGCCTGGGTTTTTGGGAGTCCATTACTTTGTAAAAATATTATGTTGGGTCTTATGGGTAGTATAGGATAGTTATAAGGCTTCTCAGTGGAGTTTTGACCCGTAACGGTAGGCCTACCGGTAGCCTTAGCCTACCGGTAGAAGGCCTATTGGTAGCTCGACCTACAGGTAGCTCAGCCTACTGGTAGATTGGTCTACCGGTCGTTGTAGCCTACTGGTATCTCGGCTACCAGTATCTGTCAGCCCCAGGTAGCCCTCGACTACCGGTGGCTCTTGCCTACCCCCACAGGTTTTCTAGTAGTGAATCATTTTTTTGTGCAAATTGGGTTTTAAACCCTATTTTGACCCCTTTAAGCTCATTTTAAAACCCAATAACGCCTATAAATGGTGTTTAATTAAATGTATAAAAGGTACCCTGGTGCGTGTGTCAGTTTGAACCGCCCCTAAAGGAGAGGGACCCTTTAATGACGTGTGGGGACACATGGTCAACCCACGACCCCGCTCCTTACGCGGTTTTGTGTTCTTAGCTCAATTGTCATTGATCCTTATAAACGAAAGGGTTCTCCATGGGTTTCTTTTCTCGATAACCCTGTCATCATTTTGTATGTGCGTGATTGAGTTCCTGAGTCCCCACCCATGAAAATCACGTATCCCATGTTACTGGCGCATGAAGATAAACTTTTATCGTTGATCAATCAGGTAGGGTTTCACCTTCGTCTCTCCTTCTGTGTATCATGCAGGGGGTATGCTTTTGTTTCTGTAGAATTGGATGAACCAAACATTAATGAAGATAATAAACTAATTCTAAATAAGTAAGGGGTGGGGTGTGATCGATGATGCTCTGATTAATGATTTCTTAACTGTGCGGGCTACGCCTATTGAAAATCAAGGTCGTTGGTTGTCTTTGTCGGTGCACTAAAAAACCCTTACCTATGGTAATGTTTAAATGTCTTATATTGAGATTTTGAACCACTTCTGATTAAATTAATTTGGTTATTTATGTATATTCGGCTAAATAAATTGAAAGCACCTGGATCAACCCTCTCTGTGATAACCCCGGATAAAGCACATCGAAATTGAAATCATGGACTGTGTTAAATCTTTTAAATCTGAAAGTACTTGCATTGGCTTACATTGTGTTGGTGGTAGTGGTTTGGTTGTTTCCCTTTCATGTGCTGATTCTTGGGTGATGTGGGTGGGGATGGGATCCCCTGTGGTTATGCTTTCAGTTGTGAATTTAAGGTCAGGTGGTTACTTTGATTATATCAAGAATTTGGGTGGGATCCTCTGTTGATGAGAAACCGTTTGCTTATGGAATTTGGGGAACATGGGGAAGTATCTTGAGGTTTTCCATAGTTCTAGTACTTTGACGAATCTCACATATCCCTTTTTGTGGTTGTGACTTTACAAGAGAACTGTTTTTGAAAGTTTATGTTGATTTTTGATTGTACACTTTCCTTGGATTGTACTTATGCTTGCTAGTTGCCCAAGTAGGTGCAGAATCATATTTAAAAATTATTACTGAACATGAAAACGAGTATGGGACAATGGTTTTCGTTTGGTATGATTTGTGAGTTGGGCATGGGTGTTGATTGTGTTCTTTAGGCTGGCTGAAGAAAAACCTAGATTTGGGTGAGTTCTTGATACCTATACATTTACTTGTAGTTTTGTGTTTATTGTTCGCGCCCCACCCAAGTTGAGAACTTAGTGCCAAACACCCCCATTCATGTTGGAGGGTGTTTTTTTCAACACTTCTATTATTGGATGGTTGTTAGCTCCTTTCTTCTCCCTTTCCCGGAAATCCCTAGTATCTTCGGGCAAACTGTGATGGACTGAAGTCCATTATTAGACCAAGAGACTTCGGGCGGGATTGTGTGGTGGTTGGGCTAGGTATGTGTGGGCAGGTGGTTTCCCAAGTATCATCGGGATGAGGCCCAGGTGTCTTTGGGTGTGGCAGTGGTTGTTCTGGACTAGGTGTTTGCAGGCATGGATTACGTGTGATAGTTGTGGCCCAGGTGTCTATGGGCGGGTTAGTGGTTGTGGCCCCGGTGTTTGCAGGCATGATGTGTGGTTACATACCAAGTGTGTGCGGGCAGGGTTTGGAATTGGGACTGCGATGAGAATGGTGGGATTGGTATGATGCGTAGATGTCTTCAATAACCAGTGGGAAAGTGGCGCGGGGTACCCAAACATTGATGTGATATTATTATACATTACTTGACTTACGTTATTTGGGGTGTTTGCCTTGGTGAGGCTTGGCTGGTTAGTTTCCTTATTAGGTGCTTTGTTATATCATTTTTCATAGGGAATTAGTTTACCTCCCCACTTGTGCTCGAGAGTATTTGGGTTTTCCATACTGAGTATACTTGTATGCTCACACAAAGTATATAAAACTGCTTTCAGCTTTCCAGGAGGACTTCGGGGATCGTGATGGACCATACTAGCTAGGACCTTGGGGCAGTTGTTGTTGTAATTTTTCTTTCATCTGGTACTTTATCTTTGGTGTTCTTGTATCATGCATCTTTTACTTTTGAACATGCATGAGGGAATGGTTTACTTTTGGCTTTACTTTTCTTTCAGTTTTGGCGTTGTTGGGTTTCATAATCTTATCTCCTGATCCTATTAAAAGAAAAATGGTAATTCCTTCCATTTAGTGTGTAATTATATACCCTTGGTGTTTTTCAACACTTTGAGACCTATTGAAGGTGGGTTTCGGGGGTCATTATATGTCATCAACATAAAGAAGCAAGGGCCTGACAATCTACTAACCATTCCCTCCTTTTATTGAAGGCGGGCTGTGATAGGATATTCCATTACCATAATAAAATTATAGTATTTTTTGATTCTATATTTAGTAGGTTATTTTTTATATGGGATTTTAGGATAATGTGTAATGAAATAATGAAATAATTTAAAATTGATGAAAAGAGGATTTTACCTCTGGAATATCATATCCTTGAGAACCTCCTTATGTAACTTGGTTTGTCATTTTCGGGGACACCCGAAGGACACAGACATGGGGAAGAGACTTGGGATGGAAATTTGGAATAATTTAGACACACTAAATGGAATTATAGGTGTAAGGATAAGAGGTGATGAGGGGATTTATATAAAGGAAGAGGATAGTAGTGTTTTGAATTATTTTATTAATTTATTTATTATTTTGTATCATGTCTATCCATAATGATGATACTTAATACTATGTAGAGTGAATATTTCATTTGATTTTGCAGTAATGGGCTATTACCTCATCCATAGATCATCCATGAATTAATAATTGATGTACTTATGTTATAATGTGAAATATTTTATATTATTGAATATCACTATTCATCAACAACTCAACTCTTTCATAAAACTCCCCAAGAATAACTCAAACAATATATAAATATGTATAATTAAAAATGATTATCAATTCATAGAAAATAATATTATGAAAAAGAAACTTTTAATTTTTAAATAAAATAATCATCTATTTGAAAAATTGTTCATTTTAATATTAAAATCGATTTTATGAATCATTGAAAAATTATTTACGGTCTCAAAAAATTATTTTTTAATTATAATTAAATTAACTGTAAATTTACGTACCTATTTTTGGAAAATAAATTTTGTTTTAAATCATTAAATTAATTAAAAAATTATAAATAAACCCTTATGTTTTTTATAATACCATGACATAATTTTTCATTTTGATGAAATTTATTTAATTATAAAATGATATAAATATATCATATTTTCATTTATAATATAAATAAAATATATTTATACATTCATAGGTGAGGTTACCATTTTATTTACAAAATTACTCATCGTAATGGTAAAATTAATATTCAAATGGTCAGGTTACTTTCTATTAGAATAGATACCTTAATTTTTATAAATTCTAATTTTTATTAATACAGTTATAATGAATATACTTAATTAATTTCATATTGAATAAAAATTATATCATAAGTAACATTTTCTTAACACTACCCCCCCCCCACATTTAGAAATTGGTTCCTCGCAATTTTATTCATTTATTAAACAAGTGAGGATTCCTTTATCTCTTATTATTTTTGGATTCACATGTGGATTATTCAACCATATGCTCTCTAAAAAAACTATAAGACTATGAATTACCATATTCAAGGATACATGATCTATATCATTAATAATCTAAATGTATTTCTCTTCATAGGAAAAGTTTTCTTCCAACTTAACTACTTCAGGTCATAAAAAATGATATGTATCTGGAACATATATTCTAAAAAATTAAACATGAATAACATTGCGTAACTAGGAAAAACTATGAGGAAAATGAAAACAATAAGAATTTGATCCCACTTATTGTTGGATTTCATTGTCTCTAATGAATATTGAACACCACTTCCCTTTCATACCAAAATGAATTACACTTTTCTAGTGCTAAATGTTTTTAAATACATGGTCACTTATATCAAAATAAATATCATTCCTATGGTTTTCTAAATGACTTCACATCCTCCTGTGAGTTGTCCTCAAGTGTCCCTAAATAAACTAGAATTTATATACCATTTACTCTACTATTTTTGGTCCCTCAAACATTATTTCACCTAATTCATTCCAAAATTATAGAGTTTGACAAAAATTTCTATATAAGGTTTCAAAATGAACCATCTGCATACTAGAATAAGAACTGTTATTTAATGAAATCTCATCCAATGAAATATTGGAATCTCAAAATCCATGGTAATCCATTTAATAAGCTCAAATCATATCCTATAATATTTATATTGTTCTCTTTGATTTACAAATTAATTGAGGATGAGATGAATTATTGAAAATTAATTTATTTCCTAATTACTTGTGATTTCCCATTAAGAAGTTAGATGTGACCCTCAAGTCAAAATCATATATAATAAAAGGAGTAACTCCATGAAAACTGGTTATCCCATTATGATATAACTGTGAAATCTAATATAATGTCCTAGTATATAGAATATAGATAAAATGTGATGATTTAGTCAATCGGTCAATAATAACCCAAATCACATTTCCACATATTTATGTTATTGGTAATCTCACTGATGAATCCATGGATATATTTTCCAATTTTCACTATAGAACTAAGAAAGGATGAATCACCCCCTTTTGTAATTTTCATTCTTCTTTTACCTTATGAGATATCAAAAATATCATTGTAATGTCAATAATATATCTTTTTATTCCATCGCAGCATTAAAACTCCAGAAGCAATCTATACATATTTTTTCTTCAAGGATGAACTAAAAACTGGGAACAATAATATTCCCTTAACACATATTTCTTCAACTATGAATACCAAGGCGCACATAATCTCTCTCCAATAATCATAACACAATATTTTTCCATGTTAAATTCCATAAAATTACACTTTTTACCCAATAATCCGTTTTCTTTATCTCACCGGTGTCCATCTAAGCATTCATAATTATATGTAATATAGAAAATTGCACTAAAAAATGAAACAAATAGAGTAATTTACTACACCAACATCTTACCTGAAAAAAATACATCAAAATCATTAACTAATAGTCATTATTATAAATGTAAAATATTTAATATAGAATTATTTTTCTACTAAATGAATTTTTCACTATTATATTCTATGATGGTAATTGATATTGAAATCATAAACGTTTATCATTTATATCTATCTTCTCCACCTCATTTTCAATAACCTTTTTGTTAATATCTACATCTATATTTTATGATTAGTATTTAATATAAAATATTCACCATATATAAGATGTCTCCAATATCTTAAAGATAAAATGAAAATTTATATTTTTAAATCATATGTGGGGGTAATTTAACACCTATGGTTTCAGTTTCAATGATTTAAAAGAAATTCCCTAATAATTTTGGATATATGGGAAACCATACCACTTTGATGAAGAATCATTAAAGTTGTAAAACACTCAATTTCTAAAAGGTAGGTCCAATATCGGATCATTAACCAACATAATTTTTAGTTTCTAAAAACAAACATCACATTATTCTTTTAGAAAAATAATAATCCATTTTGTTAAATTATATAGCAGGAAAGATAACCATGCGATATTTTTAACAATACATATTTAATATCATGCTTATCCATGAAAACTACAACTCTCAGTAACATTTTTTTGGTCTTCTTCATTCATCAAACATCTTTTGTGGAGGTACAAACTATTATGTATTGATTATTTGAAATGTTTTCAATATATATAAATCTGTTTTAACCCGAAATCAAATTTCCTAAGTTTACCATATATCTTATTTTCATTTTTTGTTTCTAGAACTCTCTTTAGAAGTTTTTCATGAAAATCTTATCTTTTTCAATAAACCAAAATATCATAGATAAAAGAAACAAAAAATCTTATCCAAATATTAATATAAGATTCTATTCAAGGGATCTATAAATAAATTAATGGAATTTTTCAAACCAAAGTAATCAATACAAACACATAATACCCACATATAGAACAAAATTATATTTTCAGTATTACGTTCTCTGTCACCATCAAACGATGGAACCCATATTTCAAGTAAATCAATATATATATATATATATATATATCTAGATCTATGGAAAAAATTTATCGACATATTGAAAATGATACTAATTATTAATAGTTATTTTATTAAATACTCTATAATCAATATAAATACTCATGGAAGTATCTTCCTTTTTAATAATCAAAAAAGGGGAACCCCAATATGAAGTACTAAGATGAATGTAAACATTTTCTTGAAACTCCTAATAATAAATTTATCAATTCTATAAGTTCTAATTAATCTATTTTATATGGGGTTTTGAAATAGGGTTAGAATCATAGACTAAATAAATAATGAAATCAACCTCTAAATTAGATATAATACCAAGAAAATCAATAGGAAAAACATCTATATAAACATATACCACTAATAAATAAATAATTTAAAAAATTACCCTCTTTTAAACAAGATGTGAAGGATAACATTTATTCTTATATTTATAAAATTTCTCTAATTCAAGATAGGTTATCAATGGAATGGGTTCATTACCATATAGAAACTGAAAAACATTCTAAAATAAATCATTATCTCAAAAATAAATCATAACATGGTAAACAAAAATCCAATCCATAAACATAATAAACTAAAATTACACACGTGGAAAAAAAGTCCGCATGTAATGTTTTCACATATACATAAAAAATAAAATTATTATAATTTATTTTAACATTAATATTTCACCATTTGTTTTCACCTGTTTTTATGGATTCATTTCTTGATGTGTAATATCAAATTTACCAAAAAAATTCTTAGAAATGAATGAATTCGTAGACCGTGTAATAAAAAAGGTATTAGAAAAATTTAAATGAACAAACAATTTATCTGATACTTATTCAATGGATTCCCAAAAATCTATAGAAGTATTTGAAAATGATTTCCCCACAACATTCTTCTTTTAATCCATCTTCTCTACATAATTTTGGTTCTTATTCAGACACACGTTGTCATAGTGACCCATCTCATTACATTTTAGAAAAATTATTTTTGGTATATCATAATTGTTATTACAACTGCAATGATCTTATTTATTATATTCAAAAGTCATATACCCAACCATACAACATTAAAAACACTTACATGAATTTAAAATGAATTTCCCAGTGTCTTTTTAACCCAATACTCAAAAACTAAAAAACATTATTTTCTAACCATCAAACATATTTATTGATTTATTTCCTTTTTCTGTCCACCTCGACCTCTTGTTCTGATTATTTTTAAATAACACATGATCATTAAAAAACTCTTTTTACACCTTTATTTCACATTGAACGTGTTTTTTAGTAATTTTTTAATTCAGGATAATTCAATGACTTTCAATATTTTGGCCTCAATCCTACATAAAAAATGAATGATTTTACTATCACGGTCCATGATAAAATTCCATGAAAAAATGTCAATCGATTGATTTTTTTCTTCGTATACAGCCACATAATAATCATCCTTTCTCAATTCCAAGATTTTGTATCCATATTAATCTGATTCTACATAAAAAAAATATTTTTCAAGGAATATATTTTTGACTAATCCAATTCAAAAGAATCAATCTCCTCACAATCCCAAATATTCTTCACCATTGACCACCACTGGTGGAAATAAACTTCAAAATAGATAATTTAAATACTAATGTTTTGATGGAATGAACACCCAAAAAATAATTAAAATCATTTCTATGGATTTAATTAAAGCTTCATATTCCACTAGGTCATAAGTTCCACCAAATATTGAGGAGTGTTACAAAATAAAATATTCGACGAGTGACATATTCCAATGAGGTTGGTCTAGATGATTTCAAGCATGGATTTCCCCATCATTTATAGCTTTTTTCAACTAATAAATTACTCCCACAACCTGCTCGTTTCCAATTCCCACCATTCGATGTGGCAGATTCACAATGATATTATCCTCTCAGTGCCTTCCTCATTCAGCTTCCTTGTTTCTTTTATAGAAAACAAAAATGAATATATGTATTTTATATTTATCATAATAGTAATGTTTAAATTTTATATCAATGAAACATAAACATATATTAGAAAAATTATGTCTCTTCTATTAACATTATCCAAACCCCTGATGTTTTCTAAATATTTCCATAATACAATTTTTAAGAACCTGACCTTAAACAATACATAATCTTGTCAACAAAACTACATTTCAATTTAATACACTCAAGAATATCATTTATGTTTATATTATTAAATAATTAGGTCACAAAATCATACATACCAAATCATATATTACATAGTGGACACATCCACTCAATATCAACTTTTTCACAATACGAATCATTAAAAATAAAACAATTTTTATTTTTATAACAAAAATTCATAACAGCAGACATGTATTTTTAGATTCCAATACCCTTCTAGAAAACCTTTGAAATTTTTTTAAAATGTTTTATTATAAAAAAAATAAAAATAAATGTTCCTAAAAATGAAGAAAGAAACTTTTATTCTATGAATGAAAACAAGTAGAAAATGTTATAACTTTTACACCTAAATCCTAATCTCTTTATCATAACTTAAGAAATCAGAGGTTTTATGTAGAACCATTATATTAAAACATAAATAATAAATGGTATAATATGGAATCATTTTTATATCACTCATACATATGAAGTAGCTCTCCCAACTACATCGTGTCTAACAATAATGGTTACAGTTTTAATAAGAATAGTTATATATTACTATAATCACTTAGGAGAAAACTAACCAGTTGACTCTATATCTTCACCCATTTAGATAAAAAGATATAATGGGATATCTCTCATTTTTATTATAATGGAAATAAAAACCATCATTACAATTACCATGATCTATTACATGATCATTACAAATAAATCATGAAAAAAGAATCATTCTTGAGGAAAATAAATTTTCCATTTTGAAATCAATTTTCATTTTTACGAAGTTGATAAGTTCTTCCAAAAACCATATTATTTGAAAATAAAATTATTAAATTTTAATGGAAACATCATTTTAATAATTTATTATTAGAGTGAAAAATTCCATTTATCATCTATGAGTAAAAAAAATTAATAAATAGAGTTATAAGATGAAAATATAAAATTTAAAAAGAAGTCCCCTTAAAATATCTATCCATTGAAGTGAAAATTAATAAAATTAATAGAATATGTGCAAAAAATGTAATGAAAATTATAAAACCTAATTCAGTTAAAATTAATTTCACAAATAATCCTCTCACCAGATAATCAATGAAATATAAGGTTAACAAAAAGAAATTAAATTGGGTTAATAATTCCCTTACCATATGTCTAAAATAATTCTACACTTGTACTTAGTGTCCATGATAAATAAAACTATTCATTAATTACTAAAATCACAACATTTTACAATTATTTTTTATTTATTAATATTTTATTAAATTAATTTTTCTATATTGATATTAGTTTGAAATATCATAATTGTTATAAACAGAGCGTTCATTTCATGGCCATATAGTTGATTCACTTGAGTATAATTATGACTGTTCTTGTAAAATGGTTGAAAAAATAATGAAGTTAAATCAAATTGTATGAATATGATTTTATAAGTTTTAAATATACCACATATCATTTTTATGACTTAATAATGATTTAATAGATGAAATATCAATGAAAAATGTTTGGTTTTTTCTCAGAGGTTTTTCTGACCATCACAAAATAGTTTCATTTTATTTTATATTATGAATATAAATTAGTTACAAAAAATTAAACATGTGATAATATACATATTATTATATTTTTTTAAATTAAAATTTTTTTTATGGCCACGCTTGAATGAGGTAAGTAGAAATGATAACTTGATGTCCATGAAGGGGGTGAATCGACTCTTCAAGAACAATGATTTATTTTTTTAAAATAATATGAGAAGATATGAGGTTAGATAATAGAAATTCCATTAACACAATAAAAATATAGTATATGATTAATATTGAAGTTATCATGTTAGATTTTAAATTTGAACTAAGGATAACGAATAAAGTATGAATGAATGAATAAATTTAAAAGAAAAAAGGAGGATTTTTCCACTTGAAACATTCCACCTTGAGTACCTTCAAATGGAACATGGTGTTGGAATTCTGGTGACACCAGTAGGTCTAGGACAAGGGTAGGAATCCTGGTAAGGTATTTCGGATGAATTTAGATAATGAACAATGTGTGATAAGGAGAGGTGGGGAGGGGGTATTTATAGGGATAAGAGAGGATTGTTTTTTATTATTTTTTAATTTGTTCTTTATTTTTTCACATTACTATCAATATGATGGAATTTAGTGACAAAGTAAAGTAACTATTTAATTTTTTTTAGAACCAATGAGATTATACCTCATCCATACAACATCAATGACAAAAAAATTCATATATTTAACTTGTAATGTTAAATATTGTAAATTACCATATTTTACTATTCACGAAAAAAATCAATTACTTCATATAAATCCAAACCAAAAACCCTAACCATTTATCAATGTATATAAATATAAAATGTAATCAAAACATTTTTAAATTATTTTTTATATATGATAATGTTAATTTTTAATAAAAATAATTATTATAGTATTATAAATGATTTTAGGACACATTGAAATATTAATTAAGGCCTCAAAAAAATTATTATAATTACAATGAAAAAAATATATTTTATTAATTTATTTTATGAAAATAAAATTTATTCTAAATCATTATGTTAATAATAAAATTCATATTATACATTTACATTTTATAAAAATATCAATAGTAAAATTATCATTTTGAAGACATTTATTTAATAATACCAAGACTAAAATATATCATATTTTCATTAATAATATAAATATATTTTATTTATACATTAACAAGTGAGGATACTATTTTATAGTCAATATTACTATTCTTAGTTTTCACATTACTATTATAATGGACTTGCTGTTATTCCATTAGTATAGATTCCTTAATTTCTATAAAAACCATTTATTTCATTTTACATTTAAATTATGATTAAGTATTTAATTCCTGGATGAAGAAATATTATTCTATGAGTATCTATGTTGTTACATTTTGACTGTGACAAAAGGCATCAGAAGATAGAATAGGAGAGGACCAGGGCTACCATTTGTTTTGGGTTGACAAAACCATTGAATTTTTTTAATATAGTAAAATAGAAACATGTTTTAATATTTAAGAATGATACTAAAATGATTCATTCCAAGACATTATATGATATTATCTATATATGTCTATAAAATATAAATTATATAATATTTTAGTTTAATAGGGAAATTATCTTTTTATATTGAACCTCTGATAAACCGATATTAACATTAATAGTGGTAAAATGTTTTTTCAATTTTCTGTATTCATTATGACCAAAAATTATTTTAACCATTCTATATTATATAAATCACCAAATTTAATAATATTTAATCCATTTTACCAAATTTAATTAAAAACATTATCATAATTAAATTTAAAATAAAACCCATCAACACAATGAAAAATTGAATTTACAATGTAAAATCTTTCATAAGTATAAGATGTTATTATATACATTTTCAAGATGGAATTGATTAAAATGACCTGAATTAGGTTATTAATAATAAAATTGAACTAATTTAAATTTTATAAGAATATTAAATGAAAATTCAAAATTTAAATGCTTTAAATGGAAAGGCATATTTATTAATAAAAAGCAGTATTTTCACTATTCATTAAAAAATTAATCATTTGTGAAAATTATTAAAAATTTACATTATAAAAATTTGGAGATTTTTATTTCAAAAATGATATTAATTTTTCAAAATTAATTATCCACATGATTTAGAATTTAAAATTATTATTTTTTAAAAAATAATTAATAAAATTCATTATTTTGGAAACAATGTATTTTTTAATCAAATAATGACATTTCTAAAAAATTATTATTTTAAATATATTTATTATTTAAAACCATTATACATAATTTTAAAAATGAGTTTATTCCAATTGATTCCACCATATTTAAAAATTTGGTTTTAATGTCCATGTTTAAATAATAATAATAATATATTTTGGTTCAATATATTTCTATATTTCTTTTAATACAATGAATCAAAGAAATTAAATTTATTCAAAGTATTATATTTCATAAAAATAATGGTGTTATATAATGATGTGTTTCCGGAACCGTGTTTATATTTCGTTCATATGAGACATGATAAAGGAGATATTAGAGGAAGCACGGAGTTTTGTATTCTATGATCATCAATGAAATAAAAAAGACGTATAGAGTTTTGAAAGAATATTTATGGATAGAAGTTATGATGAGTTATATTTATTAGTATTTTCCTAGTGAGTTTTATGAAAGAAATTTATATTTTGGAGATAAAATTCTAATGGTATGTAAGAAAAAACACCTATAATAGAAAGGAAATGTGAAAATATCCCCATGGATTTCTATTTAAAAAAATGTATACTGGGTGTGAATTTACATTAATAAATAAAATTAACCACTATTGGAGAATTATTTTAAATATATATATATATATAATATTTAATATAATTATTTTTCATTCATCTAATATTTTTTTTTGTAAAGTTATAAGAATTAATACAGTTTTATGCATAAAAAATTTATTTTACTACAATGTGGTTCTATCCCATTTGTCACATTTTTTAAAAAAAATTAATTAATTATAATCAGATTAATTTTATTAAAAAAAATATATATCTTTTTTAGTCAATATTTCAATGTTATATTATTGATAATTTTATATAATTTTGTAAAAAAATTAATATTCCGATGAATATAGAAAAATACTTATTTTTATTTTAGCTAAAGGATTTAAAATGTTAAAATTTTTATTTAAATTAACTTTAATGTAAGATTATTTCAATAATACTATATATAATCCAATTTACTTCATTATAATAACTTACATGTTAAAAAGTGATATAAAACAATATCAATAATTCATTATGAAAACAATAAAAATTTAATATCACATTTTAGGTTAAAATGGGTTTTTTGGTGGTTTACACCAATATATAATTGTAGTTTTTATAAATACACATGTATAATTCCTATTTTATGGCTATATTAAAACTATATAGAAACAAAACATCATATATATGATCATTTTGAATCATTTATATAGGGAAAAACATTATAAAACTATATTTTTTTTTTGGGAAATTCAATGTTGTTTCCATGTAGGAGATATACCCCAATTATAAAAGAACATTGTGATCCTCTACAATACACAAATTCATATCTATTTATATCATTTATCAATTTAATAAATAACTTCCTTAAATACATTATCATGTCTTAGAGGACATGGTTTTACAAGGAAACACACTTTGGAAGGATTTTGGGGAAAACATAAACTGGTTGTCTAAAGAAGTATGATATTTCCTGACTAAGATTTATTCATTCATTTTTTCTACCACATTGTTTGAATATTATTCAAACATTAGTATATAATAAAATAACTATCAAACTTGTACTTATATGTTATTATGTTTATGTAATGAGCAATAACCAACCCCTCTTCCAACAAATGGTGAACAAAACCTTCGTCATGTGTATGACGGACTATAGCCTCACAAGACGATGTAACTCGTCTTCCATCATCACATCTCATTATTGGATATAATATTTTATATAGTATAATTATATTATATTAATTAAAAAATTATAATTATTTAATTTTAATATCACATGTACCATCATTCCTTACAATCCATTGTAAAATGATAACATCGCTTGTGCATTCATGTGGACTACCACCTCAACGAAGCAGTGTGATCATTGTTTTAATTTATTTTTCAATAGATTATAATAAGGATATATTGAATGAATATATATTATATCAATGATGTGAAAATTTTCCATTATATTAAATTATTTTATTACATTATGTCATTTCATCCATCGAAATAATGGAATCGACGGTCATGCATATGTATAGACTACTATCTCCATGAATGGTGTTAATCATTTTACTATCCATTAATTTTATTGAAGACTATAAATATTTATATATTTAATTTAGGTTTTATTTGTATCATAATTAAAAATCATTGTTTTATTTAACCATAATAATTGTAAAATATCCAAAAAAATTGAACCAAATCATACATGATAAACAAAGCATTTATCACCATGAACAGTGATTTAAGAAAATAAATAATAATAAATTGTTTATAAAAGGTTATAACAATATAATATATAGTAATTTTTGAGTATTTATGGTTAGGTAATATATTTATAATAAATCTCACTTTATTTTACATGAGTTTCTAACACATATGAAGGAAGTTGGACATGAGGTAATGTATTTTTTCATTACTTTTATCTATGTGAGGTACATGACAAATTCACCACTTATAAACTTTTTGAGGTGTATATACATCCAACAAATATATTTTACTATTATCATTATGATTATGAGGTTTAAATATACATTTAAGTCTTATAACTCATTGGTAGTATGATTTAACATTTACCAATTTGGCAATAGATTAATGTTACAATCTCATTGTTTGGTGGGATTGTTTTATTAGGTTAAGTGTGATGAAATATATTGATATAACTCTATAGAATATCAAAATATTATTATCCTCTATTAATTTCATTAGAATATATTTTTTACTTCATATATTACTTTAATTAATAAGTATAGATATATAAACGTTTTTTTGTGTAATCAACCATATGTCTCTCTTCATTCAAAATTGTTTTATTTTCCATTTATATGTTTTCAATAAATGTTTTCAAGAATTTTATACCACCTATAAAATGCATTATTAAAGAAAATTTTCTCATAGTTTGATTTTTAAAATAATGCTTCAAATGAATAAAATTTTCATCTTTAGTAATAGGTACATTTTGACTTTTTTAAAATAATGTGATATGAATTTTTTCTTTTGAAATATAAGACCTCAATGAAATTTCATGTTTTCATTATCATTCAATGAATTGAAGTCTCCTTGAAAATTTTCTATGGAATATTCCAAATTGAAATTTTTTTTTAAATTTTTTCTGAATTTATTATTTCAATAGTTAATTTTCAAATTGTAATGGATATTATTATCAACAACAAATTAATGATATATTTATGGAATTTATATTTATAAAATATAACTTTAACTATTCATTGGGTTTTAATGGTGATGATAAAATAATACTATCATAATTCTTCATATGGATATTTCATGATTATGTTGATGTGATGTTTACGATACCAATTTATTTTCCATGGGTTATGGTAACATAAATTGTTAAAATTTTAGTGAAGCTTGATTTCAGTAAATTGGATATTATATGATGATATGAGGATGGTATATAAATTCTACAGAATTCATATGTTTTGTTCTAATTATATGATGAGTTGGAAAAATATTATATATCCCTATAATTCATTTATTAATGTTTTTTATCTCATTATATATTAATGGGAATATAATCTATGTTCTTTATCCTTTATGTGAAACAAGATGTCATGTGAAATCCATAGTTTAAAAAGGATAATATTCTTGATCCACTATGGTAATCATGTGTTTATTCTTGATCCATAATTATTTGAGTTTCTTATCAGTTAAAACTGACATATGAAATGGTTTCTATACTTTTATGGTTCCAATATTACTTGGAATAAACATTTATTTCATGATTTATTAATTATAATTTTTCATACTAACAATTAATGTATTCATAAATGATAATGTTTTATACCATAACATAGGAATACTATCATTGGTATATTGGTTATGAAATTTTAATGTTATATTCATGATCTCGGACAGACAAACTTATCAAATATTTTCATGTCACCATAGATTGATATCTACCATGTTTACCCTTACTGAGAATTTGATACACCCCTTGCAATCCTTTTGTTCTCCTGATAATGGTGAATGAGTTTTAGTATAATAAATTAAATTCCATAAACATTATGTAATATTGAATTTTACGTAAATAATTCATTATCTTACATTTAATAATATTTTAAGGTTTATAGTTTTAGAGAATAGGGACACAACTCTATCATAATAAAACCATATTATAAAAAGTGGGAATATTAGTTCAATATAAATTATTCACGTGATAAAATTTTTATTAAAAAAGTCATGATTTATTTTCAGGAAAATACTTAAAAACTATAATAATGAATTCTTCCATTGTTTTACACATCCTTTAATTTTTTTGAAAAACATTTAAAAAACATTATATAAGACAAAAAATTAGTATGAGACAAAAAATAAATGAAATTCTTTATTCTAGTTAACAAAATCATAATCCCATAAAAATAATTTCTTAAAAATATAATTTTTTAATAATAAATAGAATTATAATTATTTTAAATGGGCCATTAATATTACCATTTTATATGACATGATTTCCATGAAATAACATTACAAGGAATAGAAAATTTAGGAAGGTACCTTATTACATCATCTCATATCACCCTTAGATAACCCTTACAAGACCCATATACTTTTAATAAACCAACATTCCACATTAAATAGAATTATCTAGAGAACTTAATCATTACCCAATAAAATGGAGTTCCATCTAGGTAAACCCATCTTATTAGATATGAATGTGTTACATGGTGAAATCTAGATGCACCTATATTTTATAATTTCCAAGAACCTCAACTCGATTAAAACATTTGATGATTTCAATTTTCATCATAAACTGTTTGAAAAAAACTTCTAACCTCATTTGAAAATATATTTCAAATATAAAAATATAATTTTCATTTAAATCCCAATTTTAAAAACAAAAATACCCACAAAAATGTAGAGTATATTGAGATGAAGTCCCATTCTATGATTCCTACACGTAACGTGTTTCTTTATATTCATGAATAATAAACTTATGTTAATTATTTATCATCTTGAGAATCATTTATAATAATAATATTATTTTATTTATCTTATTACCATTTAATATAAAATAACTTAATTAATTATTTTTATGTCTATTCTTTTGACAATATTCAACTTATGTGTGAAAATGACATTGGTAAGTTAATGATGGTAAAATGAATCATTATTTTAAAATATTAAGAATAATAATAATTAACTATATATCATATTTATACATTAATTATAATTTTATGACCAATCATGAATGTTGTTTATGTGAAATTAACTATGAAACAATCCGAAAGATGATATGTCATACATAAAGATGAGTAACATTTAATTTTTATGATAATCATTAAGGGGTAAAAAGAAAAAAAATTTCTTTTAAAATGAGAATATTATCATATATACCATAATATTTATTTAAATATACATATATATATAAATATATACCTTCCATTTGGTATGCTGATGAAAATAGAGTAACATCGCTTCGTGAATGTGGTCGTCCACTCGTATACGACTGAAGTTATCAATTTTCATTGAGATAAATGGTAAAAAATAAAATGATATAGTATTTTTGAATAATGATAAATATTTAATAATTATGATAAGTATTCCACATATTTCACATATATTCATTATGTTTTTTATTATTATATTTCATGAAAATTGTTAGTGAAAATTAATCACATTGCTTCGCGAGGCGGTATTCCATCAAACACATGAGATATGATATCACATCCCCAAGTGAATGAATTGTAAAATGGTATATATTATATAATTAATCCAGATATATAATTATGTCATAAAAATCATATATATACTTTATATACTTCATAATAACCAACCATGAGTGGTCGTAATAGAAAAGAGAATGACATCGGTTCATGAAGCGGTCATCCTATGTACGCAAGAATGATTATTTCACAACTACTTTAATAGAATAGGGTAATTATTTAGGTTATTAAATTAACATAATAAGATTAAATTATATTTTATATGCTTATTATATTATATAATCATGTTTTAAGATTAATTTAATGGTTAGGTGAATGAAATAAAATAAAAATGCTAAAAGAGGAATGTTATCTCTTCTTTGGGTAACTTATTTTGGATTGAACAAAAGGACATCCTTGGTTGGATTTTTTCCAAAATTAACAATTATAGGATGATATAAGAAATGTATATAAGTGAATTGGGTAGGTTTTTTATATAAATACAGTCTTTGATGTTGGTTAGATAGGATGATAGTGGGTGTCGTTTTATAAGTGAGGTGAGTGACACACTAGTAATTTCATGAAAAGATTGATTTCCACACACATTTTGTTCTTGTAAAAGACTCCAACATTGAAACATTATCAAAAAAGTGGGTAAAATATCTAAATATTTCTATAAAATAAATTTTATATGTTTTTTATATAGAGACCCATTTTTCCCCACTAAGACATTGTAATATTTCTACGTATATTTCTCGAGCCGCACACTGAGAATGCGTGCAATTCTGAGGGCCGATATGCCTGAAATAAATAATACAAAAATATTATTTTTTTTGAACAATTCATGTAACAAAAATAGGATATCTCTTAAACTATTGATCAGATTACAAATATAAGACTGTGGTTGGGTCTTGAACAAGATGTTTACACTAGTCGCTACATAAAATTTTCTGTATAGGATGTTCGGACCCCTCGCATGTTAGCGGTAAGTAAATGGATGAAATATATTATTAATTCATACATTTAATAGTTCAAACCCAAATAACTATAAAAAAGAATCTCAGATCAGATATTTGAGTCCACGATTGAGTTCAGAGCATGTCGTTTACACTATGAGGGGTAATATCTTTATCGGCGGAGTGCTGCTGTAGGAAAATCCACCCAGGGGAAAATCCTTATTTTGGAAGAACCACTTAGTGATTTTTATCCATAGAGGTATTTTAGAAAAACATATGAATTAATCTTCATAATGGAAATGTGATACTTCTGTTCAGTTCTAAATGGGGTGTTTTTCATAGATGTGAAAAAAATGAGTTGGTGCGGCAGTTTCAGATTACATGCTTGGCGGTGTTTTATATAAATAGAAGAACATGAGTTCGGTGTTAGGGTTTTACCTCCTATCTCCTCTCTATTTTTCTATACCTCTTTCTATCTCTACCATTCTTCGGCATTGATTTCTATTCTTTGATGGATCGAGGAGAGAACTCCACTAGATTAATGCAGGAATGCATTGGGCACATCACCATCTACAAATGGCCATATCATGGTAAGAGTCTGGTTATTTTTTCACCCCATTTATTGATTTCATGAGTTTTTTTCTAATTATCCATTTAAATATCATAGCTTCAGAATCAAGAATATGGCCAAATGAACATGTCCATCGTCTGAGCCCCTTTTTAAATCATGTTCATGGGAGTTCTACGTCCAAAACGTCGATCATTCCCAAACCGTGACGGATCAACCGGCAAGGGGCGTTGTTTTTTCAACTTGTCCCCGAGGATCCCAAATCTGGATTTGGATTAGAAATCATACCTCTGAAGAGGTCATGGTGGTCTGTGGAATGGACAATCACACCATGTTAGCCAACGGAGGCTGACAACAGTGGTGAGAGCGACGACTATGTCTTGCCACATTTTATAGTGGTAGAAGCCGGAGTCAGGGCTCAGACAGTGTGCGATGAGCTGGAGTGGTCGGGAGTATGGTGCTCAGGTAAGGCTGGGGTGTGGTCGAGTAGCGGGTCGATGTGGGACTACGATTTCAGCCGGAGATAGTGGCTTTAGGTTGAGTTGGATGGTTCCAGTGCGAAGACGGCATGACGGATTTGGCATGTCATTCTCAGGTGGGAGCTCTGAGGTGCTAACCTCAGTGGAGGTGGTATGAGCAGGACCCGCCTCCAGCTGGTCATTGGTGCACGCGGAGAGACCAGACACTGTGGTTGGTCTGTTCAAGAGGACTGAGCTACGTGGCCCAATGGAGGTGCAGCAAGCCACGACTAGCATGCCTAACCCAAGGCTGGGTTGTGGTCCTGCTGGCTAGAGCAGGTGGGCCAGGATGGGATAGCCTAGTGGGGCCCCTTCGTGTTGAAAGGGTCACAACTTCTAAATGGTGTGTTCATTTGATGCTTCCTCTACGGCCCTTGGTCTACCTCATCAAGGAAAAAAATTTGAAATGTGTTTCTATGATATTGTGTTGTGCGGCGAAAGGTTGGTTGCACGAAAAATTCTTTTTAATAATAATAAAATATTTATTATTATTTTTAATGGGTGTATCTCTCAAATTGAATGTCTGTGTGATACGCCATTAGAGGAAATGTGACCCTAGAGTTGAGGCGGTCCGTGCAATGTTGGTTCAAGACCTTTGAGGTTTAGTTTCGACGCTCGATGGCATGAAATTCCTAACATCTAAAAATAACAATATATTAATTACTATTATTAATTATATATTATTGCATCAGTACTAACTCCGGTTAGGGAGGTCCAATTGATGCAACATTAGTGGCAGTGTGATCCCAATCCTCATACAGATGTTGTGAGACAATTTTTGGATTGATCTGGTTAGAGACAATATGAAAAATCCATAGGGTCCACTTTGCACTTTTTACGATGAAATACAACTTTTTCATTTAGAATTCATTTGTGGTGTTTCAACACTACTTTTTTTGTATTTTTATGGGGGTATTGAAAAAGGGAAATCCGCCCGCCAAAATTTGGGGCCGAGGAATAGGCCCTATGAGGCAGCTTTCAAACATATGCTGTGTTTTTACAATGTATGCTTCATAAGTCCATTCAGGGAAAAAGAATAACTTATCCTTTTGTTTTTCAGTAGGTATCATAATGGAGTGATCCACAGGACCTGTTTGGGGATCGAGGTGCGGGCCCCATAGGTAACCATTTTTGTATGATTTTGGGAGATGCAACTTCTGCAACAAGAGACTATTTCGGACGAGTGAGTAGTTGACCTTGTATGTTTTTCAGGAAGGATCATGATATTGTGATACATTTGAATGTGTAGAGCCTTATTCACAATCTCTTGATAAAGGTGGAAACATGAAAAAAAAATCAGTGGAAGATCCATTTAAATGTGTTTGATGAGAATCCACATCATAGATCAGCATAGACTCATGTGAGAGCTGAGAATGTGTTTGAAGAAATACAATCGATGTTCCGGGATGTTCGAGGAGTCGTTTGAGCTAACCATTGATTCTGACCCTTTGGCTTTGTGATGAGCGTCATGTGCTCATCGGCTTTGTGACTAAAGTGGTTTGTACTCTTTGAGTACCTCAACATTCTGAGGTTGTTGTTAAATTTTTGGAACCTTGAAATGGTTAGGTACACAGCTAGGTGATGAGGAGGTGTCACGCATGGTGTGGCCCCCACACACACCGCGTACCACTATGAATAGTCTAACTCTCGTATCTCATTATTATGAACTCATTTTGGGTCCTGCGAATAGCCTCTTCTGAGTGTTTTTCTACGTACGGCGTGATGGTTCCCTCTTTAGTGGATTTTGAGATATGATGTGAGATTTTCTGAGTGATGTTCCTGTCTAAGGTAATACACGATGATGATAGTGATTGCAGTGATATTTTCAGAATCTCTAGAGAAATCATGGCTTACCCTCCAGTGTGGATGGGCTGGTGTTCGTCGATCTATTTCAATGATTAACCTTCAGCGAGGAAGGTCATTGGTGTTCTCCAATCACTTTCCTGGCCAATACTCTAGTGCTTCTAGGTTGTGGAATGTGCCTATAAGTTTTAGGGATTACCCTCCAGAGCAGATGGGCACACGCATTCAACAGTTACTATTTCAGGGATTACCATTCATCTAGGATGGGTAGTGGGTTGACCGATGAATTTTATAAGTATATCATCCAGTAGGGTTGGATAGTGGGTTCACGACATTTTGAAATGATATTTTGACTGTGCAGTTTAGTGAAGAGACGAACTTAACATGACCTCGGACTCTCAAGAAATAAGGACTCTTTTTCCTCCAATACATGTCCTTGTGACGTGACCTAAAACCGTGCATGCAGGACAGAACTGCATAAAGCGGCTAATATCAAGGTTTGATGATTGAGCCCATATGACTTGCAGTTAGGGTATACACGTGGGATACTGATCATAAATGGTGTTTACTTATAAAACTATTGGAAACAGTTTTACAGGTCTAAGTTAGTGATATGGAGATCCCCTTACTCTACAATTTGGGATTATTTGGTTAGGCATATATATATATATATATATATATATCATATTGTAGTACCCATTCCATGGGATTTGGTTACTCTTTTTCTAGGAGAGGCGAAGAGGTGTGGGGTATGTAATTTTCTTCCTGTGTCTAGCCTCTTAGGTTTGGAAGAGTTTAATCTACTACTATATGTAGAGAAGACTCGAAGAGAAGTTCACCTTCACACCATTTCTATATCTTCGTTTTTGAACTATCATACTTCAATTCCTTGTTGTTTTGAGCTGTACTCTTTTACAGATCATTATTCTATATAATGATTTCCTCTTCTGTAACTCACTTGAATATCCCTTGAACCTTTGGGGAATCTTACAGATTATTTGTATACTCGCCAATGAATGGGCTTTTTACACAGTCATTATTCCCTTCCATATGATAGACAGGTTGATTGTGACATCCGAGGAGCATTTGGATATAGGGTGATTGGGCCATGTGTGGTGGTCGTAGATTGTGATCCAGGAGTGGGTATTTCATCTATATGAATTTTCCACCTATTTATGGGCTGTGGAAATTGTCTTGTTGGGTGTGTATTTTTCCACATTCCATTTAAGATTACATTCATGTGGTTATACTATTTAAAGATCGATGCATATTTGTGGTTTTTATATGGAAGTGTTGTATCCTATTATCCATTCCCTAAACATTTGGGAATTGATTTGGCTATGTGTGTGTGATTCCATGTACAATGGCAATGGCCACCCTGAGATTTGTATGCCTTCAACACTGGTCTCCAACCCCTAGCCTATAGAGGCGGGCTTGGGGTAGTTGCGTCCTGAGCATTGGTACGAGTCAGGTTGTGATAGGGTGGTATTAGAGGTGGTTCTTCCCATGGGATGTTGTTCGAACGATACCTAGAAAGGAATTGGTGGGCTTTTAGTGCAATGGTGTGAAGGTCTCTCGATAGCAGCTTTCAGGCCACAGATTCAAATGATGGTGAGGCAGCTGACATAGCCATTCATGAGGGCCATGATTACCTGCTTGTCGACTCATCATAATGGGACACTTGATGCATGGAACATTGGAACATGAATTATATAGGAATGATTATTTGATTGTCACTCTTAAGTCTTTTCCCCATCAATGTTAACATATATATGCTCATTTGACCAGGATACCCCTTGATCAGATTTGGGATGCTTCGACGATGATAGGCAGCCTAGATACTAGGTATGATTTGGGACGATGATTCTATAAGCGATGAGGCCTCAGTACAAAATCCATCATATAATTAACCTTTCTCTAGGAGGATAAGTAGCAGTTCCCCCACTTGTGGAGAACAAGTTAGTACTGCAGTGAATACTGATGGTGAGCATAGGCTAAGCGCGCTACGTGAGTTCCAGCATGAGATACTGTTGAGGTTTCATGGTGGGTCATACACTCCAGAAGTGGAGGTTTGTCTAGAGTCAATGGTTTTCCTCTTCAGACTTGTTTGAATATCGATAGGTCAGATGGTGGATTTGATAGATAACCATTTTCTACAGAGCATATTGGTTTTTGTAGAGTTGGATACTCAGATGTATGATGAGTCGGTAAATTCATGTTATCAATTCAAATAGGTATTTTTTTGGGAGTAATACCCCTTATGTATATGATCTATAAGTTTTCATAAGTTACTATATCTTCAATTTGGAGTGATGGCAGTCGCAGAGTACATGACTAGGTTCGCAGACATTACTCGTTACTCTTTTAAATGTGGTCCATGAGAGAAACTTTCAAGCAATTGGTATATGTGCTGCCACGATAGAGGCTGTGTCATAATCAAATATCTACATGGTGAGGATAGGGTGGTACCCAGGGAGGTGGTGATGGTAGAAGAACATAAACAAATTTGGTTGGTGGAGGACATTTCGAGGTCCATCAACCACCATTATGCTGCCCACATCAGACATAGGGAGCTGGCGGCAAGGGTCGTGGGTAGCTTCATGATATGGATGTCTACAATCCTGTAGTACCTATAATGATAATGGGCACACACTGTGTATTTTTTCTAGATTTTTCAGTTGAACTTGTTAGACACTTTTTAAGGTACTATTTTCATCAATCTCTTTGTTTGAGGAGTTACCAAGGGTGATATGGGGTGTCGGTGTAACTCTGTGTATGTGTTGTTTGATTCAGTATTGAATGCATAAGAAATAGAGGTTCTTCCCCAACTAAGATTCTTTTTTTTGATGTGAGCAAAACTATGAGAGAGATTCAACACCTCCGAAAGAGAATAGTGTCAAGGTGTGGTGGATGAGTCCCTCTGAACTGTCTATTAATTACGGTGTTCTGATGTGTAGTGTTAGAGAAGGTCTTGGATTTCCCAATGGAGTCTTTCTGTTTGACCTCCCTTATCATGATGTTCCACTAGTGGGTTTGGAAGAGTAATTTTTGGGGATTACTCTCTTTCCATGTGGTGTAATGCTGGGTGGGGTTTGTCGCTTGCTTTTGGTGTCTAGCCTCTTGCAGTAGGATCAGTTTTATCAACTGTCTTATTTTTTGGTACCTTGCATGCTCAACGTCAATCATGATACTATTATCAATTAATGGTCAAGTTAATGGACACCCCATAAACATAACTACACGACTCACTGTGTGGTGCTGGTAGTGGGATTCCTTGCCCTGAGAATGAATATATGATGTCTTCTGTGAGAGATCAGTGTGGTGTCTCACACCACTAGTGTCGCTGGTGCATCTCCCAGCAGAGAGTCTTGAATGCTTCACCTCTTGGGAACATAAGAGAGTCTTGAGTGTGATTCATCAACTCTGAAATCTTTCCTGATCAGATATATTCAGGTGTTTTAGCATATTTATATTCTGATTGAGGGAATCTCGAGGTCCAGTTCTAGGGACAAACTATGATTCTAGCTGCGAATTGGAATATAGAGGTTAGGATAGGGAATTCCCGCATGTATCTTCAGGCCATTCAGAAATCCTAAAAGAGGTGGTGAGGTTTCCTACCACCATTCCCTTCACTGTGAATTGTAGTAGTGCGCACACAACATATTCCATGTGTTTTAGCTGATGAGATACAATTTCATTTATAAACACATCATCAAAAGTAGTAGTCCTTATGAGGTTGGTCCATCCATTTGGTTCGTCTGTTGTGCCAGTGTGGTGTTGTGTAGGTTTTCATGGGAGTGGGAGAGCCAATGTGAGCATAGTATCTCCAGTTATTTCTCCTAGTTTAACTTTTTGTGGATAAAAATATTGAAGGATGGGATGATGTAGAGACTGTATTTTTTCACCCTAATACTTTAGAATACTTCTTACATATATTTAGAGAGCCAGGCCCAAAGACGACTTGAAATTATGAGGCCCGGTGTCCCTGGACTAAATTATACAATAATATTATGTGTGTTTTGTACTTTTCATGAAACAAAAATGTGACATCTCTTAAATTGTTGAATAGATCATAAAAATAAGACCTTAGTTGGGTCTAGGAAGTGGTGTTTACCGAATCTGTAAAATAATATATGTCAGCGTGGGATGTTCAGACCACTCTATCAATAGTAGTACGTAAATGGATGAATTAATTTATTAATTCTTCATTAAATATCTCAAACCCAAATAACTCTCAAATGGAAATTCAGATCAGAAATCCTACTCCAATGATGAGTTCAGAGAGTACCTTATACCCTAGGAGGCGTATAATCCTTGTCAGTGCTGTTCTGCTATTGGAAAATCCACCCATGGGAAAAATCATCCTTTTAGAATAACCACATTGTTTTTTTATCCCTGGATTTATTTTCAAATAACAATTGAAAAAAGTTTTAGAATAGAAACCCGAGACATTAGTTGAGTTAAAAATTTGGTGTTTTTCCTAAGAGCGGCATAAAATGAGAGTTCATGACAATTTTGGATTTCATGCAAGGAATTTTTTTATATAAATAGAAAAATAGGAGTTTGGAGTTAGGTTTTTCCCTTACCTCTTCTCTCCCCCTCTCTCTAAATTTTTCACTCCCTACTATTCTTCATATTTCTTCACCATTATTCTCCGGATCGAGGAGAAAAATCCTCTAGATCGAAGCAAGATCATAGCAGTCACGTCACCATTTAAAAACTACTGAATAAAGGTAGGATTGTGGTTAATTTCATTCCCATTTGATTGATTTCAAGAGTTTTTTCAAATTAGCCGTTCAAATTCCATCACTTGAGATTCGGGATTCTGGCCAAACGAACATGGACATCATCCATTCCCTATTCTAAATCCCGTTCTGGGGATTTCTTCACCCAAAATATCAAATGTGCCAATACCATGACAGATCGACGAGAAAGGAAAGGCTATGTGAAGATCCATCCCTGAGGGTCACGAATCTGCCTTTGGTTTAAAAATCGGACATCCAGAGAGGTTGCGGTGGTCTATAGAGTGGACCACCAGAGCAGGGTTTCTAATAGTAGGGGTGATCACGTTGGTTGTATCATATCACACGGTGGAGAGAAGGAAGTTAGGGTTGTGGCTCAGGTAGTGTGAGACGAGTAGGAGAAGCCGGGAGCACGATGCTCAGCTGAGGTCGGGATGTGGTTGAGCAGAGGAGGGTCAGGGGTCATCGATGTAGTGCAGCAGGGTGAAGTCGAGGACTCAGGCAGATACAGAGGCGTCTGGTAGAGCTAGCCAGATCTAGTGCTAATGCAGCGTGGTAGTTGCGGCCCGGCGCACTCAGGTAGGAGCCCCGAGGCACTGAGCTTAGGGGTCGGTAGGAGGAAGACCTGCCTCTTGTGGGTCCTTGTGCATGCAGAGAGACCAGCCACCATGGTTGGTCTATTCAAATGAACTGTTCCACATGGCACGGTGGAGGTGGAGTGTTCCACGATGGAGCGGTCCGGACCGATGGTGGGGCCACGTGCCGGTATTCTTGACAGGGCCGGCCGGGATGGGCCGTCCAAGTTGGGAATCTTCACGTTCAAAGGGGAACATCATCTAAACGGTGTGTCCGATTGTTTCCCCATATACAACCATGGGTCCATATTCTTGAGACATCCATTTTGAAATGGGTTTCGGGTATTTTGAGTTCTGCGCCCGAAGGTGGGTGGCTCAAGACATTATTTTTAATAATAATAAAATATTTATTTTTTCTAGGCGTATCTCTCAAACCAAGCATCCATTTGATGTGACATCATAGGAATTGTGACCCTAGAGTTGAGGTGGTTCTTATAATATTGGTTTCATACCATTGTGGTTAGGTTTTATTGCTCAGTGTCATCAACTGCTTAACATATAAATATCGTAAATTAAATATTATTATTATTATTTCAAGATTCTTAAATCAGACCTAACTCATGTTTGTGTTCTCCGATATACAAACCGTCAGTGGTAGAGTGACGCCAGTGATCCTGTGGAATTTTTTAAATTAATTTCAATGTGTTCATGTTGGAGACAAGTTGTGAGCACCATAGGTCATGGTTTTCATGTTTTACGATGAAATCCCACTTTTTAATCAAGCATCTGTTTGGGGTGTCAGAGAACTTGTTTCTATGTTTTTTCTGAGGGGATTGTAATGACTCAATACTCCTACCTATATTGGATCCCGAGTCATGGGCCCTACAAAGAGATTTGAGGATGTATGTTGCATTTGTATGACATATGATTCATATGTCCATTAGGAGAAAATTAATATATGATCCTATTTGTTTTACGTAAGTATTTTAATGGCGTGATCTACATGACATGTTTCAGGATCGTGATGTGAGCCCCATGGGGCACCATGTTCATGTAATGCTGGGAGAAGCATCATCTACATTAAGAGTCTGTTTCAGACATGTGAGTAATTGATTTTTCATGTTTTTCCACAAGGATCGCAAAGTTGTGATCTTTTTGATATGTGCGGAGCCTTATTTAAATCTCATGTTAAAGGTGGAAACTTTAAAGGAATATTAGTGGAATATCCGTCTTGATGTTTTTGAAGAGAATCCACAGATTAGGTTAGCTCTGAATCTTGTGAGAGCGGAGAAGATGTGTGAAGATAAACAGTTGATATTTTGGGACCATTTGAGGAGGTGTGTCTGCAAACCTATGATTCTAACCATCCGGCTTAGCGATGAGTGTCATGCGATCATCGGATTTGCGACTAATGTGTCCTATACTCTGAGAGTACCTTGACACATCATGGTACTTGTTCACCATTTGGGACCTAAAAATGGTTATTTACAAGGCCTGGTGATGAGGAAGTGTCACATATACTGTGGGCCCCACACGAACCGCATAACACTACGAATCTTCTTTCACTTGTGTCTCTTTCCTCTCAACTGAGATTGTGGAATATAAGTATCATATCCTGTGTTTTTCTCAACCTACAACAGGATGTATTCATCTATTGTGGCATTCATGATATGATGTGAGATATTCTATGTGTGGTGTCTGTCTGACGTGATTCTAGATGATGATAGTGATTACATTGATGTTTTCAGAACCGCCACAGAATGTCTAGCTTACTCTCCAACGAGGATGGGTAGTGGTGTTCCGCAGTCCATTTCATGGATTACACTTCAGCGAGGATGTTTAGGGTGTTCACTAATCTCTTTTAGGGATTTACCTCTAGTGAGGCTAGGATGTGGTGTTCGTCGATCTCTCATAGGGCTTACCCTCCAGCAAGGCTGGACAATGGTGTTCTCTGTCCTCTTTTAGGTATTTCCCTCTAGCACCACTGGGTAGTGACTTCACAGATGAATTTTATAACTATATCTTCCAGAAGGGCTGGATAGTGTATTCATGAATTTGTGACATGATCTATCGACTGTGCGTTATAGTGACGAGACATACTTGACGTGACATTAGACTCTCAATAAATAGGGTAACTTCTCACACCTAGACACGTCCTTGTGACGTGACCTAAAACTATACGGGAGAGACAAATGACCCAAATCATATAATATCAAGAAGCAGTGATTGAGCCCCTTTTACTTCCAATTCAGGGTAGACATGGGGAATGTTGGTCATCTATGGTGATTACATCTAGAACTATTGGCGACTCTTTTCATGGGATGAGCCAGGGATATGAAGATCCCCTTAATCACTCGTTTGCGATTATTTGGTTGAGAATATATATATATATACCATATTGTAGTATCCATTCATATTTCTTTGGTTACTCTCCCTCTAGGAGAGATAAAGATGTGTGGGGCATTACACATGCTTTCCGAGTCTATCTTCTCGTTGTTGGACGAGTCTACTCAACTACTATAGGTAGAGAAGAGTCAATAAGAATTTCACCTTTTCTCTATTTTTTATCCTCAATTTTTGATGAGATTTATTCACTTATATGTTGGGTTGAGCTATAATATATTACAATACCTCATTCTATCTACTGCTTCCCTTATCAGTACCTCACTTGCTGCTCCCTTGAGCCTTCATGGGATCTTACTGAGTATTTTTATACTCACCCCTTCTTGGGGTTTTCTCGAACTCATAGTTCCCTTGAATATGAGAGAAATTATGATCATGAATTCAGTGGAGCATAGGGATACATGTTGCTTAGACCATGTGTGGTGGTCATTTCTTGGTATCCTCGAGCGGGGGACTTAGTTTTTTTACTTTTCCACCTGTTCTCGGGTTGCGTCAGTTTTCTAGTTTGGCGTGTATTTTTCTCCTTTACCTTTCATTTTACATTCCAATTCTTGTTATTTTTTTGGTTCAATGAATATATTTGGTTTAAATATTGAATTTTGGAATCTCTTTTTCCCTTACTTCTTAAATTTTTCATTGAGTTGGTTGTGTGTGCATGTACTTAGGCAAAGGCCTCCCAGAGTTTATAATGCCTTCGGCGCTAGTAGCCAACCCCTAGACTATGAAGGAAAGCTTGGCATAGTTTTGGATCAAGCCTCGATATGGGTTTGTTCATTACATTTTATTCCATTTTAACTATTATAATTTCAGGAAAACCCATAGAAAATAATTTTTTCCTTTCTCACATTAATTAATTTTTAATTTTTTCACAATTCATATTGGAAAAAAAATAAGTTCACCACATTTTAAAATATTAATAATGATGATTCCAAATATCTAAAATATTTTTGGAAAATCAGTAAATAGATGAGGAAAATTTAAATTTAAAACAAAACCCATAGATGCAACTAAACTTATGTTTTCATAAAGATTATTTTTTGAGAAAAAAAGGATTTTATATTTACATTATGAATAATAATTATCATTTTATGAATATAAATTAAAATTTAATCATATATAATATATTAATTTAATTTAATTAAAACCCCATTATAAATTTTTTTTAAATAATTAAAATGGAGAATAATCATTCCTTTTGAAAGAGTTTTTTGGAAAACGCATTTTTAAACCCAAAAAATGCGTATACTAAAATCCAATATAATGATTAATAATAAATAATTAAGTAGAATAAATATAAATGAATTATACTAATTTATAGAAAATCATATTAAGAAAACATTGGGACATTTAATATCCTTAAAATATTGAAAATATAATACATGTTTACAAATATTTGTAATTTTCAATTTTAACAAAAAATTAATATTTTATGAAAAATTCCAAATATTTTACCATATATAAATTTTGATATTATGATTTTAAAATATATATTCAAATTTTTAAATTTAAATTAAAAATATTAAAATTATTGGTTAAAATAACCTTAAACCAAATGATTTTATTTATAACCCTTTCTGTTGTTATATATAAATTACTTAATATTTTTAAAAATAATATAACAATATTATTAATATAAATAAATATTAATAAAAGTTTATTCTCTCATTACCAAGGTATATAAATTCGACTCCCCTTTTATTAATTTCATATATTCATTTTTATTCACTTATTATGTAAGTATGGATATCTTTACCAAATAGAATTTTCTAATTCTGTGTTGCCTATTCAAACATATGGGGTTTCTATAAAACTTATGCAATGGGAATGAACATATTAAACAAATCATAATATATATAGTCAAGTATCTGAATGGGGTTTTCCACATATGAAATATTTTCCTCCATATTAACTGATATTGAGATCAAAATATGAGATGAATCTGACATGTATTCTCGTAACACTAAAACACAAAACAAGTTTTTTAACTGGGATAAAATAAAATTTTGGGCCACAAGGTAAAAAACTAATACAAATTTCAATAGTATTTCATTAAGTTTAACAAAACATGGAATTAACTTCCTAAACATTCCTAAATTCATAACACATTTCCATAGAGAAACATTGATAAAGATATGATCACTAACATCGAATAGAATATCATTTATCTTATTATCCCCACAACATTTATACATACTCAAACCTATATTAATATATTTCTAAATCAACTACTCCTTCTTGACCATATTTTATACCATCTATGATCCTATCATCTTCCATTATCATATATCATCTCAAAAGGATTGTGTATAATGAAATAAATAAAATTATAATAAGAAAACTATATCAGTGAAAGATGTTTATATAAAACTCCATGGTAATCCATTGATAAAGAATGGGTAATATGATCCTGATTTTTAATTTTTTACTCAAAATATTAATCATAATGATGATTAAATGTTTTACTAAAATATTATTTAGTTTTTAATTACTTATGGTGTTTGTTCCAAAAATTAGATCTCAACCTAGTATCATGGTTTGCTACATTAGAGAGAGGCACTCCATGTAACTATACTATCTCCATTAGATATAATCAAAAAATGATATAAATACATTCTATCAGGATTTATATAGAAATTTTTATTCATAATTAATTGATCAACAAAAAACCAAACTGAATTATTACCTCAATAAATCGTGGAAGGTCGTGACATGAAATCCATTTATAAATTTTCCCATTTAAACTTTGGAATTTGGAAAGTTTGAAGCATTATATTTGTTGACTATCATTCAAATTTAACCATCTAAATATTCAAACAATTTTTTTGGAGTTAGAAATATCTATTCAAATTCCGTACCAAAAGTAATAATACTAAAATTATTGGTAAATCATAGTGCTTCATTGATAAATGTAATAAGAAGAACTATGAGCTTCACATATTAACTCTTTCTTCAACTAGGAATAAAAATGAACACATAATCGTTTTCCAAATCATAAAACACCTTCTTCATAAATATTAATAAAACCCTCCCATAATAAAAAAAATTTCATCATACTGCAAACAATGATCCACTTTTTGATCTTTTGAAATTATATTTGATAATGTAATCTACTCTAAAACCTGGAAAAAATTAAATATGACCCTACATCAATGACTTCATAAAGAAAATTTATAAAATCATTATCAGATGAATCACTTTAAAAAAACAATACTGATAACGTATCAATATTTTTTTAGATTAAATAAATGGAAAAATTGTTTTTTTATAGGATGGTAATGAATAATGAAATAATATTTCTTGATATGATCCATTAATTTTAACTATACCTTGTTTAATTCATCTTGAGTGAATATATAATGAATTTTTTTATCAATATATATTGCACACCCGATACTCCATAAAATGATTCCACTAAATTATTATAGAAAAAACATAGTAGATAATTCAAGATCATGTTTATGGTAATTTAACACAAGAGTTATAAATAGAACAGAAGTATATGAACTTAACATATCATTTTATGTTAGGAAAAAACCATGTGAATTAAATGAAGTGACACAATAGATGAAAAATTATCCACTTTTTCACGGTAAAGGAAAAATTATTTCATTTACCAATCCTCTTATTAGTTAACAAAAGAACCAATCCCATTTACATTTCTATATGAAGATAATTTAAATTTGTGTTAAATTATTTTGTGGGCTAGACCACCATGAAATTATTTCAAAAAAACACCCACATTAACCCACTGATCCAAGAATACTACGAATATATGTGATTTTTTGTTCTTTTTAAATCATAAAAAACTATATTAGGATGATCAATAGTTATGTAATATATATAAAAAATTATTCCGAAGGAATGAAATATCTTGCAACCAAAATTCACAATTTATAAATTTATAATTTATTTTATTTTAATTTATTGTTTGGAAAAGTGTACATAGTTGTCTTTCATGTTCCTCCTAAATTTTAAAATATACATCAATTTAATCAATAAAAAACAAAAAACTATCATAAGAAATTATGAAAAACTATATTCATAAGGTTCATAAATATTTCTAGTTCATTGTACAACCTGAAGGGAATAATAAAAAAATCACAGTTCCCATGTATATTCTCAAATACCATCCCCAAAATGTCTTCCTCTTTCACCTTCAGCTAGTGTTACCCAAGCCTTAGTTCAACCATTGTTAAATATTTTTCACATGGTATATGATCAAAAAAATCATTGATATGAAAAAATAGAAACATGTTCTTATAATTGTTGATATTCAAAGATAAATATTCATTGAAAAGTAACATTGACCTATATTCTATTTTAAAAGACTATATATGAGCACCCCATAGAGATGCGCTTGGTCAGATGATACATTTTTATAATAAATCCTACAGTTTATTTTTTAATTCTAAATGTCACAGTTCATCCATTTGATATGGGGGTTTATAAAGAGGCTTAGAATTATTTAATATGTTATTTGTAAACTCATCCTCCTGATCATGAATAACTATAAGAAAATAATACATAGAAACATTTGTTAATTCATCCACTTTTGTAACATCTCTAATTTGAATAGTTTCATTGTTTCAAAAATACAACATATTTAACATTCACTACCATCTCTCATAAATTCATTATATTATTGGTATTTTATAAAAGGAATTAAATAATTTAAAAAACATTCTTGGATGAAATCTATTTTAGCATGATAAACATATAGAAAATTCATTCCCAAAATGATATCAAAATATACTATAGAAATTTCAATAAGAATTTTCAGAAAGGCCATTCCACTAATATCAATTGGATGATTTATTTAAATCGTCATTTCAAAAGTAATTCCATTGAAATTTTTCGTCATAAGATCCAAAATACATTAATGTGGTCATATTACAAATTTACTAGAAAATTGTTCAAAAATGATAACATGTAATAATCCTAAGTCAAACAACGTATTGGATAAATTATAATATATAATAAATAATATTTTCACTATGTGTTTTAATGACACATCATTATCCGTAGTATTTGGGGAAAAAATATTTTCACTATTTTACTTCTAATCTTGATGATTTATTGCCTTAGATACAAATATCAAGAACACATTAAAAGAATAACAAAAATAAGTTAAACTCAAAAACAACTTTGTTGGATAACTATTCATTACCAAATTATTTGACTCTTTAAGATTTATTTACATACAATCATATGACACATATCTAAAATCTCCACATCAGCATCACTTCCCTAATTTCACAAGAAATAATCTAGGGTCATTTTTTCCATAATTATGATAAAATGGTATCATCATTTTTTTACCTACATTGTCATTTTTTGTATGTTTCCCCTCTACCAAGATTCATTAAGGTTTATTATATTCATTATTATATGCTACATAATGTTTATAAAACACTATCTCAACTTTTTCAGAAGTAAAATCATTCTCAGTGATTCATAATTATTTTATCTATAATTATCTTGATAGTCATGGTTTAAATCCTAAGGTTAATATATTAATTTTAATATCAATATCCAAAACACAATCTGGTACATACCTAGAAGGTGCTATAAAATAAGCTTCATACATAGCCACAGAATATTTAACATTTTTCCTCAATTCAAGAACCTATTTTTTAATATGAAGTCAACCAAACATAGAGAAATTTTTTTAAAGAAAAATTTTCCTTCAAAAATACCATTAAATTGAATTGTGTTCGTATTTTTCTATATGATTCTTAACCTAATAACACCATTAGTTATTTTAACCTTCAAAAGTATAATTGATAAAAAAATTATTTCGATGTTCAGAACATCTATTGATTCCAAAAAACAAATCCAGAAAATTGATCCATCCATTATAAAACATATGGTAAGATGATCCATTGAACAATAGGGGTGTTTCTTCATGAAATGGACCAAAATAGAAATGACCCTTCATTATATATCTTTTCTGCACTATGATGGATTATTCCACCAATTTTATCTTGTAAAAATTTATACATCAACACAAAAAACTATTATAGTACAATTATAACCACCTCATGATGTTTATTTGTAAGTTAGTTTCCTCTCAATTACCTACCAATAATTCTTCATTATTTCCTATATGGAAAATTATTCTGAATAGTTATAGATTAGATAATGAAACATGGTAATATTAAATTTATATATCTTTTAGTATATAAAAAATGTAAAATATTTCATGTAAATACTTATTAACATTTTGATAACATCTAATGTTATCTAAACTGACCTCTATTAGTAACTATAATGACCTAACCAAAAAAATATATCATTTTATGTAATTAATTTATTCCCTTAAATTCTAAGGTCATTTTAGGATAACATTTTTACATATTTATATCATAAATAATTACATAAAAAATCCATATAATACAACGTGGAACTTTTTTTTAGTATCCATTTTTCCAGCAAATAATTAATTTTGAAATAAGAAATTCATTATTTCCGTAAAAAATGTTCACAATTTTCAAATTCACACCCTCCATTATCATACCCAATCTCAAATACAATGAAATACTATTTAAAATGTGGTATTGGAGCAAAAATATAAGTAGGGTACATTAAAAAAGAAGAAAACATCAGTATAGTGAAAACCATGAAAAATGAAAAAATATTTTTTTTTAAAACATAACATTTTTCCAAAAAATAGAATAATCATTATTTGAAAATATCAATTATATTAAATTTTAAAAACAAATTATTTCACATAAAACTCATGTGTGTACCTTGGGACATCATCTCATAGAACCCTTACCAAATGAATTTGAGTATGACCTAGTCACACCATTCATATAAAAATCCCAATAAAATGTGCATTATTAAAACATTTTATGTTAAATCGTTTTCACCAGAAAACCTATGAAAAACTATTTTAAACTCATACAAAAAATAATTTTTGATATCAAAATAAAATTTTCTTTTAAATACTCACATTGAATACTAAATATACAGTTAAATGGAAACATTTTTTTTAAGGAGAATAGAAAATCAATCACTACAATCTAGAAGCAGTCTATCCAAAATTGTGGAAGAAAAAGGTATTATCACCATATAGGTTAATAATTGAATATTTAAATTTTCGTTTCTGATAATAATTCATGTAATACTAATAAAAGAATCCATTTGAAAAAAAACATAAAAGTGAAATTAAATTTACACTTTAAATATTTTATTTCCATATAAATATTTTCATTAAATCATATTAATGACAAGTACATGAAAATTAAGTGTTGGAAGGGAATATTATAAGGAAATTTTTTAATGAAATGCCACATATCCATTATGAAATATTTTAATCACAATCACAATAAAAGAATAACACTAAAATGAATAATAAACATTAAAATCATTACTTTTTGGATATAACATTTAAAAGGTGATATATATATACCTCGTATAAGAGTATAGGTGTGTGACATCATAATATTCCTCAAGGAAAAGAAATTGAGATAAAGTCCCTTACCTTTACTCAAACTTTTCAAGTGTGTATTTATCGTCCATAATAATAATAATTTTCTAATTATGTTCTTTATTGAGAACCATTATTAGGTTTAAAATTAATTTTATTCCATTTATATCCTCCGTATAAATAATTAATTAATTAATTAATTTTATGTTAGGCATTTTGACCATATTCATCTCAAGGGTCAATAATTACATCAATAGGTTGACTATATCAAAGTGGCCATTTTATAAACATTTACAAATAAAGTATAATGAAATATATTTAATATTTATACATCAATTAAAGTATTAATATCAATAATGAAATATGGTTTTGAGAAATAAAATATGTTACAATCTCGAACTCGGTAGGTCGTGCATACACATGAGAAACATTTCCATTTTTTAAAGATCAAAATGGAATAGGGGTAATTAATGATTTAGCATAAAATAATTATTACAATATCATATATACCATAATATTTCTTTAAATTTACTCTTATATCATCCATGTGTTATAGTGATGAAATGAGAGTCACGTCTCTTCGTGAATGCGGTGGTGCACACATAAATGAACGATGTTATCATTTTCTAGTGATTGGATTGGTAATAGAGAAAAAGATATTGTGTCTCTTAATATAGAAAAATATTTCCATAATTTTATAATAATTAAATATATATATATCATATATAAATTATATTTACCCTTATTACCTACCATGTAAAGCGTTAGTGAAAATTAATCGCATTTTTTCAAGGAAGTTGTCCTCCACAGAAACAAACGTCATTAACTTATTTAAAATGGAATGAAATGTTACAATATATATATGATTTAATGAATATAGAGGAATAATTATGTTATAAATATCATATATATACATTTAATCCATTATCAAGGTTAACCATGAGGGGTGTTAATGGAAAACATGAATAACATAGGTTCGCATGGTGGTAGTCCATCATAGAAACGAATGATGATTCCATAACCATTTTAGGGATGTGTTGATGTATTTAGGTTATTAATTTAACATAATAACAAATAAATATATGGAAGATAATTTGGATGTTATAAAATAATGTTTTAATTTTAATTTAATATTGTCTTCTATGAAATAAAATAAAAACATTTGTTGAATAACATTTCCACTTATATGGGAAACATATATTAATTTGTACCAAAATAGTTATTCGATTATTTTACCAGAATAATTTATTATATGTGGATTGGGGAAATTATAAATGTTAACTAATTTGTTATTGTCTGATAAATGAATTTTTATGTTGATGAGAGAGGATATGTGGTGTCCTTTATAAGTGATGTGAGTCACAAACCTGTAATTTTTGCAATGGAATGAATTGCAACAACATTTTATTAAAATTAAAAATATCCATAAATGATAAATTATCTTCAAAATAAATGATAATGATGATATATGTTCATAAAATATATTTAAGGGGACTATTTCAGTCATTTTTAACATTATCCTTTTAGATTGACACCTATATATCCAGGCTTACCTTGACAACGGTAGTAAGTTGTTACTATTTTCAGTATTCTTTTTGGAAAAATAATAATGCGATATTATTAAAAAAATACAAATAAAAATGGTTTAAAGTAGTTAATAAATTTTTTAAAATTCAATTACCATAATTTGAATATTTTAATTTAAAAGAAAACCCTCATATGCGATGAAAAAAATGTTTTCAAATAGAGTAGTTTTAAAGAAAAAAATATGTTCATTTTAAATATATGAATAAAAGAAAAATGTAACAAAATAAATTAAAATTTAATGATATATAATCATTTGATTTAATTTCATACAGTAAAAATTAGTTTATCTATCAGTTAAAAAATGGAAAACATTATGCATTTGAAAATAGTATTTTGAAAAACTAATTTTTATTCCAAGAAACAAACTTATACAAAAAACTAATATAATTTTTATCCTAAAGTAAAAATTTATTTTAAATAAAAATCAATAAAATTTAAATTAATTTATATAAAATTTGAAAAATATTAATATTTTTGAAACAAATAAAAAATTTAAAATAAAATACTCCTTCACATAATATGTATTTTTTACTATTTTTTTAAAATCAATATTTTCCAAAATAAAATTGAAATTTTAATCATAGGTAAAATATAATATAATAATTTAAAATATTCTTATAATATTTTAATATTAACATTCTAAAATTTTTAAATTATTCATTTAAAGAAATGATTTTTGATAAAACAATTTCTTTTTATTATTTAAAAATTACTTATTATTTATATAACAATTATAACTATCTAATTAATATATAAAAATATGAAAATTATTTATTAAAAAATTATCTTGGTTATAAAATATTATTTCTTTATGAATATAACTAAATTATAAGGTCATTTCTGGAGATGTTGAATATATTTCATGAAATAATAATACTGTGTATCTGGTCTCCAAAGGAACATAACAATTATGGTCCTCAGTCTTATTATTGTAAAATATAATGAATATTCATCAAAAAAGCTGTAATATTTATTTATAAATATCTTTTGTTCTTATATACAAGTAGGTTATGATTCATATATGAATTCTCTCTTTCTATTTTAGGCCACAAGTAAATCATGAAATTCATATGTATCCAATATTTGTTTTTGAATTCAATAAAAAACAATCTCTCTCCCTAGTAACATGGACTTCCTTAATACTAATGATTAAAATTCCTAATTAAGGTTTAATCCCACATTTCATCATTTTATATTAATAAAACATACCTTAAATAAATAATTAATTTAAAAAATACTTAATAAATTTTCAATACCTAAACTAGCCCTTAATTTTTAATGATGAAATACGATAAAAATATTTCCTTTAAAACTACAGATATTAGATTTTGATAAACTATTGATAGTTTACCTAATGATCATTATGAAAACAATATGATGAATGTGAATAAAAAATATGATAAAATATTACACTAAAAAATAATATTAATATTTTTAAAAAATTATAACTAAATCTTGCTATCAATATCATATCACTATTTTTAAACAGTCCCCATGATATTTCATATATACACATATAAAAATATTTCTGTGTAAATAATGATTTTATACAAGGTATCTAAATAATTATGTTATACTAGTTAATCTATAATAAATGTAAAAGCTACATACTATGTATTTCCTCTTTGTCATGTCCATGTTTCACTCACTCAACCACCATTCATTGGTCCCTTTAATTTATCTTTAATTATAACCATAATTTTCCCAGAAAAAGAGTTGTGTTTATCGGGTTTCAGTTAGAATAATATAGGACACCTAAAAAAATATCCATTTATAATCCATAATATATTATTGATCATGTATATTTTTCTATGTAAAAAATAAATTGCATTAATTACCAAGGTAAAAAAAGTTTACAAGGATCCAAGTGATCAAAGTTACTCATTTAAGTTGACAACATAGTTCCCTAATAGTAATAAAATATTCATATTTAATAGCTTATTATGGAATTTATTCACATATAGATGGTCTAGGATGTTAATGAAAAATCCAATTATGTCCATGTAAATATGTATATATACGATCCCTTGGAAACACTCTATCTCCTTGATTGTGGAAGTCCTATATTATATTCCCTAGAAATGTACCATGATCCATGAGTATTCGTACACGTAACCGACCCACATATTATAGTTCATTGAATTTTTTAAAAATATTCATATTTTATTGATCAATGGTGTTATATAAATAATTAGATGATATTCATATAAATAATTCTTAAAAATTATTTCTAATATCAATGTAGAATTCGTTTATCTTGATTATGTTAAAATAAAAAAATCAGGAAGAATATATTCTTATTAGTCCCTCTATATTTATTGAATCATGATATCCAAAATATATATTTAGGTATTCATATAGAAAATCATGGCCTCATATAAAGTATCACATGTATCCCTCATCTTCCCATTAACATATAATTTGATATATGTTGTGGTATACCTTTTACCTTTCCCAACAACTCGAGGCCATGTGAGAATATCACCTAGCCTAGGAAGTTGTTCACTAATTATTAGCAATATTAAACCACATAACAAATGAATATATTAGGTCACTAATTTAGTAATAAATTTCTATTCAACCTCAATGAAGTCCTCATTAAATTTTATATATGGATAAAATTTCAATATAGCCATAATTTTATGCTAAAAGTATGAAATTGTTACATAAATTTAGATGACATGTTTAAAAGGTGATAACAATTTCCCACTAAAAATAAAAATCTCCTAGGCTTCATCATGTTACCCTAGTATTTTCATATATATTATTTAATGAAATTATGGATAAATTCAAGGAATAATTATAGTTATATATTATGGGGTAAATTGTAAATATCATGTCCCAAATCAAACTCATTTGGGATTTAGGAGTTTATCATAAAAATATAACTTATTGTTTCTTTGTCGGAAAATAATTGACCACAATGATTCAAAAATATCGAATGGTGTAGTAATTTATTCTAAAAACTCTACGAATAATGTGACTGTTAACATTAAATTCAAATAAAAAACCAAATTATATAGTCAAAATTAGTTTAAAAACTGAAGTTATTTTAGATCAAGATAGATTGTTGTATTTAGAGAGGATATATAAAAAAATTAAAATTCATTGGGACGTCATTTCTTGGATAGAATGTTCTATATGTTTCATTATTTTTCTAGTCAATAGTGTTGTGGTCAATTTCAAATTCTTCTATATGTATTGTTTTGTTTTTTTTTTTCAATTAAATATTTACATCTTTCTTTATTTGAATAAAAAAACATGGGGTATGCTTCCATTTTTTTACGATACATGTAATGTAACCAAAATGTGTTTTAAATGATCATAAATGTTGGTTACAATAATATAGGGGATATTTTTAATTTCACTTCTTTAAATTTAGGAACAATCATAACAAAATGATGAAACATTGAGAATTTAAATATTTGATAAGTTGGTATATTATTTTATAAATATTATACATGATAAATTATAGAATAACTACAAAAATATAACTACAATGTTAGAGTAATGTTTTAAATCGGTTTATGAGAAATGTATTCTCTCTTATAAATTAATTAGACATATTAATTCATGAATTACATTGAGATGTTTGGTTTTTTGGATATTGTTTCAATGATTTATATAACAATACTTCTTTTTTAATCATTATCATATAATGGCATGTGATCCATATTTTATTAAATGTAGTTTATTTTTAATTAAGTTATTTCATTGAATATCTGTATTGCGAGTTAGGTTTCAATACCTATATATAATTTATATATTTAATATAATTATTTAGTGTCTATAACTAGGTTGAGATTTCCTGAACTGTCACCCAATTTATCTTGTAAGAAATCCTATGGTTAGCCTCCACATATAATTGATTATTAATTATATACGAGAGGATCTAATCCATACAATAGGGAGAATATCCCCTTCCATAAAAGTGAATTTAACATACTAATAAAAAACACATAAGCGTCCATGAACATGTGATTATGCATAATAAAAGATCAAATTAGAAACAGTTTTTACGAAATGAAAATGTTTCATACTAACACATAGTCATGATACCAACATCACCTATATTCCTAAAGGTCTGAACGTAGTCATTGAATAAAATGAAACAAATACATAATGGTATACTTCCATCCCCACACCACTCTTTAAAACTAGTCACCAGACATGTGCCGAGATTCCCTTATTGGATCATCAATATATATTTGAGTTTTAATACTCAATCATAAAATATAATTCCAATTATCTTTTCATTATGGATCTTATGGTCATCATAAATTAATGAATTTTTTATTCAATCCCTAATGTTTCTTTTGAAGGGTGTTAGAAAATAATTACAATTAGGACACCCCCAATGGTGGAACTAAAATCTTATATAATAACAAGTTAATGAAACATGTTATATCCATAAACTATTTAAACAACTAATAGAATATGATATATAATTTAATAAAATTAATTAAAAAATAAAAAATGTATCATACCCTAGGTTTAAAAATTACTTAAAAGACTGGCCAAATTGAGTCCGTTTAAAGCTATATCCCTCAAAACAAACAGTTTACCAGGCCACATTCCATAAATAACTCTTATAAGAAAACATATTATCTTTAAATTAACTCCCACAATAAAATGAAACAAATTTAAACTATAGTGTCTCTCCATAGGTTACCAAGACCACAAAACACTAATTACATGATATAATACTCTAACAATATGATCTAAAATGGTGAAATTTACAGTTAAATTAACCCACCGGAAAAACATAAAATGTCTTAGTTATTCTTATAGAGTCTTAGGATTTTAATACATAGATATAACATATTTATAGAGGAATATTAAATTCATACCACGAACACACTTTTTCGGATGATAATTATTTAGTTTCCTAGGAGACTAGGTACACAAACATTTAATTTGGTGAAAGAACTTCAACATTTTCTATAATGATCATCCCCTCCAGCACACTTCACAACCATACACTAATTATAAAATCTCTTAATAACCTGGGGAATGAATACATTATAAATGATGATATTATATTTTCATTAGGGGTAATAAAGTGAGATACATAATAAAAATATGAAAATAATTGTATGAGGACATGAGCATAGAATTTGATTGCCATACCCCACATATCAAGGATCATAATATTCAGGCATGACATAAATATTAGATGTTTATAAGACATGAATCAAAAAGGAATAAATGCGAATAATCCATTAGATAATAAATCATAATAATATATATATTTCACAACATGTTATCTTCTCACATTGTGAACATGTATAATTAGAGACATGTTCACTCATTATGTTAACAAAATGAAATCAGGAACACACATAAACTTATGGAATTGAAATGAGGTAACAACATAATATTATGGAAATGAATGATAGGTGTACATAAAACAATGGGAACATGTAGTAAGGTTCGTGCATAAAATTTTCGACATTTAATTATGTTCGATCATTACTATGTGAGCATGTTGAATGTTTCATGCATAGAATATATACTGATGAGTTATCTATCATTACCAAATGAATTGGAGGGAGATACTGGTCATGAAGGATTCAGACACAGTGGGAGCATGGCGGTTGGAAGGGCCTGACATTTTCCTTTCCATAGTCAAATAACCATCTACCATTATTAAGATGATAAACACTAGTATCCCCAGATTATGATAATAAATATTGACAATGGAATAAAAGTAGTCAGAATATATAGAGATGATATTTAGAATCATGTTTATAATTATTTAAAATAATTTCTACAGAAATTAAATACTTGGATCTTCTTTACATTCTTCCTTGATTTTGTTGACTATTCAGATTGATCCTTTCATATTGTCTCATTAAATTTGTGAGGATCCAAATCAGAATCCCTCTAGTGGTGATCCACATGTGCTCTGATGGATTCATATCTAAAATGATCATTTTATAGGTCCTAGAATAGGGAAAAAAGTATCTTGTCTCAGTTGTTCTTGATATCTTATTCTATATTCTGGAAAATCATATCTCATTCATGATATGGGAGAGGAGAGGATCCAAGATTAATAAATTGTTTTGTCTCATCAATCCTCTCACCCCCAAAAACTCGGATCACTAGGCGTAATAGAAAAATAGATCTACCTATCAATTTAATGACATGAGGTTTAAGTTTCAAGATTTAATTTCATAATAGCAATTAAATACATTCAAAACCATAGATAAATCCCATGCAATATAATAACAATAACAACACCATTAATCAAGGTGTTCCAACTTTCAAAAAAAGAGTCATAAATGAAATCTCATGTCATATAATGATAAAATCATTATTATTATTTGGTATTATTCCAACTAGTTAAAAATTTATTTACCATCTTGAAAATAATTATATTACTACCAGTCCGGACTTGGTCTGCTTGAACTCCACTTCCATTTATTGATCACCCAAATAAATAGACAATTTATTGTCTTAAAGAAATATTTTATTTACAAATTAGTACTTAAGTTTTTATTAAATGATCATCAAAATTAATATATTTAATTGAATTTTTGATATAATATTATCTTGAATAATTTTATTCCATAGTATTGAGAATAATATTTATTCCATTAATTAATTTCAAAAATGAATTTAACCGAGACCCTAAGAAACACATAGTTTGTGACTTTATAGTATTTTTTTTATTGATGGAATTAGGTGGGGTTTCATAGAGTCTAATAGTACTATCTAGAAATGGGTTATGGCACCCAATAGAAAGGATATATAGTCACAACAATGACATCCACATACAAATGCTCACTGTGTAATACAATCCTTTTTTCACAATATCTCATCAAGCTGATTTCATGATAGTGTCATAAACCTATATGCTTGATACTCCATTTGTTGAGTACCTAAAATTAACTCATTGTACACCATGGACATGGAATTTATGTTGGCAATTATATTTAAATCAACGGTTTGATAGAAAAGGTTCCATAACTTATACGGAAAAATCCTTCTGCGACTTATCCATTAATAACATGTTATTCGTGACACACCCAACCTACCTTACTTCCCACCAACATATAGCATGAAGGTTTTTGTTAGAAAATATATATGGGTGAGTCATTAAATATATTTATGATAATGTTAAAGATAAAATACCATTACACATGCTCTCAAATAAGAAAATCCCATGACACCAAAACATGTAGAATTCCTACTGGCAAGTCTATTCTTATAATATCCATCTAGGAGATTACTTAGAGAAAAAATCATGAGAACAAGTATCATATTCTTATGAGTAAAAGCACATAATGGTATGAAAACTATGTGTCCCATAATTGAATTGAATCCAACCTTATAAGTATATTTATGAAAATAGCCAAATCACATTGTGGTTAGCATCATAGTGGGGAACTGATATGACCTTATTAGTGCGAAAAATATTGTATGACATTCTTTCATTATAATCATGAATAAAAATGAATAATATATAATAATATGTTTAATATTTAAATACATTAAATATTCATCTAATCAATGTAAATTTTTATGACACCATCTCCAACAAACTCTCACATGGACGAGAGCCAACTGTCTATGAAAACCATTCTAGTAGACCTCAAATGATGTTCATGTTTCTGCTATTTCAAGGCTTCAATCATGGGGTATTCCTCATTGTCTTCCATAGAAATAATGTTAACTTCAAATTCACCCCTCTAATGAAAATCTCAATATAGATGATTCATCGGTATTTTTTTCTTTGTTCGCTGATGTTGTATTGGATCTTTTGTGATAGCCACCACTCCTGTATTATCATAATAATGTCTGATGGGATCTTTACGGATAGGTACCACATCCAACTCGTGGATGAAGTTATGCATCCAAATAGCTTTATTAGCTATCTCAGAAGCTGTGATATACTCATACTCTACTGTAGAATCTACGACAGCCCCTTGATTGGAGCTCTTCTAGCTCGCAGCACCTCCATTAAATGTGATGATGTAGCTCATTTTCAACTTCATGTCATTTTGATCAGTCTGGATACTAGCATATGTATTTCCTCTAATTACTAGTTCCATAAATTATCTAAAAATTTGGAACATATCCTCAGTATGCTATAGATATTTAAGGATAGTCTTTACATCCATCCAATATATGTCACATGGATCAGCTTGATACCCTCCTACCACACTCAACACATAGGTGACATCTAGTCTAGTACATATCATATCATACATGACTTACCCAATCACTGATGCACATGGAATAATTTCCATTGTTTTTCGTTACTTATTTATTTGGGGACACATTTTCTTGGAAATAAAATGGTGATTTTATGTTAGAAAAAATACCCTCTTAGATTTTTCCATACTAAATCTATTTAGTATCTTGTCAATGTATCTACTTTGAATTTTTCCCAACAATATAACGGTTCTATCATTATGGATCTTGATTCTAATAATATATTCTTCCTCACCCAAGCCCTTTATAGATAAAAATATATTTAACCAATATTTATCAATCTTTAAGACTAGTATTTTGTTTCTAATAAGTAATATGTCATCAACATATACTATTAGGAAAATGACTAATCTCCAAATAAACCATTCATATACACAAGGCTCAAATTAATTCTTTATAAAACCAAATTCTAGTTTGTCATCATCAAAATAAATGTTTCATGAACAGTATTCTTTTGCTAATCCGTAAATAGATTTTTCAACTTTCATATCTTCTTGGCATCTTTAAGAGTCATAAACACTTCAAGTTATGTCATGTAGACATCTTCCTAATGTTCCAACTATGGAAGTCTATTTTTAAATCCATTTTGAAAATCTCATAGTCATGGTATGAATAAATTTAAATTATTATTATGATTGATTTCATCATTGCAATTGGTGAAAATGTTTCATCATAGTCAATGACATGATGCTATTTTAACCCATTTGCAACCAGTCGTGCCAAATAGGTTCTGATTTGTCCTTCCATGTCCAGTTTTTTCTTCAATATCCCTTTTCTACCAATAAGAATTACGTCAACTCGAGGATCAACCAAAATGCATATATGGTTTTGGTATATAGAAATAATTTCATAATTCATGGCTTCGTGCCACTTAGAAACATCTGATCCACTTAATACATACATAAAGGTTAGTGGATCATTATTATCAACTAATAATGATTCACCATCCTTAGTTACTATAAAATTTGTTTTTTTGATTTTCTATCCTATTTTTTACTCATAAATTGTACTTATAGACCTAGAATAGTACTTTCTTCCACAGGGCATTGTGGAATCTTCTCATGTACTAAATCTTTTGTACTTTTATTCTCTACTTCATCAATGCCAATCTCAGTCCCACTATCTCTCTTTTATAAGTGCTCCCTCTCAAGTAATAATGAGTGTAATTCTACTATAACTCTTTTTTCTTAGGAATATTATAGGAAATACACCCTTTTTTCCTTGGGGTATCCTATAAAGGGACTTCTTGTGCCTTGGTGTGTGAGTTAGTCACATGAAAAGGAATTAAGAAATGCTTCTCTTCCCCAAATATATAAATTCAATAACATGGATTATATTTAACTCCAAATCATTTATGGAATAACATTTGTTGATTTAGTTAGTACATGGTTTAGTATGTGAGTCTCTATTTGTGTTGCATATTTCGAAAATGATAATGGAAGAATTTCACCACGCATCATTGATCTCACCATGTCCAACAAGGTGTGATTCTTTCTTTATCTTTCACCATTCCATTGGGGTGCATATGGGGGTGTGAGTTTAAATAGGATCCCTAACTCCCGTAAGTAATCAATTAAGTCTTGATTAAGATATTCTCCACCGCATCCTGATTGGATTTTATTAATCATCTAACTAATATAGTTCCCAATACATTCTTGATTTCCATGAACTTAACAAAATAATCCAATTTATAACTCATCAATTAGTTACATCTATATCTACTAAAATCATCAGTAAAAGATATGAATTATGAGTTTCCACCCCTAGATTCAACTATAATGTTACACACACATCAGTATGAACCGATTAAAGAATCTATTTGGATCTTTCACCTTTCCCACTAAATAGATTTTTGGTAATTTTTCCTTGTAGAAATGAATGACATACACCAAGTGGTTTTAGTTGAAAATAATTTAAATATATATCTTGATATAACATTATCATGTGTTTCTAATTTACATGAAATATCCAGGGATTCCAAAGTCAGGTATGGTATGAGTCATGTGAAACAGTTTCCTTATGGATTTCCATTATTCGGTCTGTGTAATATAACACGTAACAACCATTATATATATGTTCCTCACCAAAATAATTGTAATATTTACAAAATAAGAAACATTATTTTCGAACCTAAAAATAAATCTATCTGTATCTAGTCTAGATAAAAAAATTTTGTTTATGGTTACCAAGGGACTATAATAAAAAACTATTAATAAAAAGATCATCCTAGTCAAAAACATGTGGTTGTATTCCCAGATGGATACTACAACAAGTCTAGCTCGGTTCGATACTCGTAGATCTACCTCCACTCGATTAATATTATTGAATCTACATGGTTCTTATATTTGTATACACATGTGAGCACCACAAGCTGTATCTAATACCCAATTTTTAGAAACAGGTAAATTTCCATTGATAACAAATTAACCTAAATCTTCTCCCATGATTCATTAGTTGGGTACAATTTTTCATCCATTGGACCTTCTTACATTGTGTGAACCAAATAGCTCTATATTCCCTTCCACTGCCTTGATCATCCATTTCTTATAAGTGATTATAAAAGATTGGGGCTTAAATATCATAACGTTATCTTTCCTCTTATTCACTGTAAGTATAGAAGGAATTTTGTGGTTCAGGTCTTGGTCCACATAGGGAAGGAGTATAATATGATGTGGTAGAGACATCTCAATCATATTCATACTCAAAATTCAAAACAAAACTAGATAATATTGGAGGGAGTGATGCGATAATGTGATCAGTACCCAATTCTATGGGGAGTTAAAATCATAAAACCTCTAGAATCTCAATTTAGCCAATGATCATGACAATATGTGGCCTAGCTGGTGCACCCTCTATATGCTTACTCAGAAATAGTGCCTTGAAGACCCCAAATTGTTCTTGTCTTTCTCTCTCTTGATAAAATCCACAAACGTGCTCAATAATTCTACAAGAATCCATTTTTTACAAGACTTCATGAGTTAACTAGACATTGATGATAAAATCAAACTTTTAATGTTGAGTGCATTGTTCATATGTTTATATTATTCCATGAAATATCTATCATTCACCTCGTGGTAGGAGGATATGTCAATAAAGACTCTAGAATGTAGGATTTTCATTCATGGAGTAGAATGCCCCGAAAGAATATCAATAAATCTTGGAAGTTATTGTTGGTGATGATGTTGTAATTATAAATTATTGAATGTTGGGATAGTGTGGTTCGTAAGATTTTAATTTTCATTCTACAATTATATACATAGACAATTTGTACATTCTTGATTAAATTTTATGAAAAAAATAAATTAATTTTAATATGTATCCCACTATTTTATCAAGTCCAAATGGCCCTCATTGTGTACTCGGTATGTCTATTTCTTGGGACATTATAGTGTCATGGATCCACATTCACATATGCGTAACCCAAAAAAGGGTTGGTTAATCTATTTTATGGTTTATGGTAGGCATACCATTGCCAATATAGCCTTGTAGCACCTTGATACATTGACTAGACTCCCAATTTCACAAATCCTTACATGGATTTCTTCAACACATGCTTCTAATATTACACCAAGTCTATAAAGGTATACTCTTCTTGATGTAATATGGTTATGTCTACCTGAAACACTCATAAGAGATTCCTGAATAAAAGCATGTGGCCCAACAAGGGTCTGTCAAAATCATAGTTTTATTGAGTCTTTTCCTTAATCATGAAATATAAGGTATAGTCTGACTTTAAATTTGATTGGGGATTTTTATCTCTTACGTGTAAATTTATTATTATCTTTATCACATTATTTTTAATATTCATTAGATATTAGATAAGTGATTAATCATATCTTGATAATATTTACCCATAAGTCTTGTTTATTTTACTTACATCTTACATGCTTGTTTAATTCATTAATAATGTGATAGTGAAAACACATTGGTAATAATAAACAATGAAATTGATAGAAATAAAATAATTCTATTAAAATTATCATTATATTTTTTTAATGGTTATTTTATCTAATGGCTGATAAACTAACCCTAACCATTGGGAGAAACACCTTGAACCATTTAGTTTCGTGTTTACAACATTTCACATGTCCACTTTGTGTCTCATGGGATTGGATTCATCTCAACTATAGCTTGATCTGCCTCCACTATCTTGGGAGCTCCATAAATTACGTATTATTTTTAACTCACACAAAGGTGAGGGGTAAAATGGGTTTTTATAAATGAAATAATGAGTGTGCAGGCTATACATAATAATAAGGAGAGATGGAACACGTGAGGAAAATTTAATTTGAAGTAAATTTAAAAGGACACCAATCACATACAATGGTCTATTCTAGATCACGATCATCCAAATAAGTGAATGTTTTTTGCATTTAATAAAACTAAAATTCGGTTATTTGTCCTTCTTATTAAAAAAAATCACTCATTAATCAATTACTTATTATCTTTAATTAATCAATCCTTTTATCTTAATCCTTTTCTGAATTTCACTGAGATTATCATACATATTCTTCAAGGTAACATTGAGAACACCCATTAAAATCTACAAGACATGTTATTATTAATATTACAAAAACATTAATGTTTTAATTTTGGGTAATTTGGTAATGTAAATTATGTATAATTCCATCTACATGGTGTGTATTGTCTTCACCGTCTTATCTAAAGTTCACACCTAGGGACTCGGCGTGTGAGCGGTACTGTGAAAATCATGGAGTATATGGCATGTCCAATGGCCCAAAAACCATGTTTTCATCATGTTATATGGTTACTAGTGTGGTTAGATGTGTATGGGATACACAATTTGACCTATACCATAAGGGACTAAATGTCATGTCTAGTGGGCCACATGACATGTAATTTGGATGACCATGAGGCAATCTGCCTTGGTGAACACGGGGTACAATAATTTACTACACCACATGTCATTAATACACATAGATTGAGTAATTTTCAAATTACTCTCGATGCACTGAATACAAATATGTAGTGCGTAATCCAGATTACACGACCTGTATGGCAGAGAATATGATGTACAAGTCCCAAAACACAGCGTGTACTTTTATGTGACCTTGATAGAATCGTCGACACCTCATGACGAGTTCCTCGCATTAAATTTAATCAAAAAATTATTTATTATTTTATGATCTTTGAGAAACAAAAGAGGATTCATAGTTCTCAAAATCCAATTTATATGAATGATTAAACTTGAAAAGAAAAATTATTTTATTAAATTGTAAATAAGAAATCAATTATTTAAATAAATTTTAAGGATTATTTGACCACTCTGATACAATTTAAAGGATCCAGATGCTATGGAATCATAGAGGTTGGGAGATTCTAACATTACAATTTCCATAATCGACAACAAATCCATGATCAATATGGTGATAAGCACCATTATCCACAGATTAAGAACAATGATTAAGAAAAAATATGAAAATGGTGCCAGATCATAGAGAGAGGATCTTGACATCATGTATATATTTAATTATAGTAATATATAAAGTAATTATATTAATATATCTTCAGTAATTTAGTCATTAGTGATGTTGATTATTTAGAATGACCCTTACAGATTGTCTAATTGTGCTTATAAGGATCCAAACTAGAATCCCTATAGCAGTGATCCACACGTTCTTTGATTGCCTCTGATTGAAAACACTTATTATTTGGATGATAGTGCGAAGAAGTGAGTGTCTTGTGTTAGTCATTGTGGATATCTCATTCTTCAGTCTTGAAGAATGTTTCTTGTTCCTGGGAAGGGGTGGGAGAATATTAGAGAGAGAGAAATTTTTTTGGCTCAATAATTCTCTCACCACCGGTAATTTGGTTCACCGTGCATAATGGAACAACATATGTACCTATCAATTTAGAGACATGGGGTTTCAGTAACAATATTTACTTATATAATAGTTATTAAATATATTCATATCCTTAAAGAAAAATCATGATACACAATAACAATAATAGAGCCTTTATTCGTGGTGCTCTAACTTGTGCAAAACGAAATCATAAATGAAATCACGTGCCACATAATGATAATATTGTTATTATTATTATATCATGTGAAATCCAGTAAAATATCATGTACCTTCTTGCAAATAATTATTTTACTACTTCTATAGACTTGGTAAGCTCAAACACCAATAAGATTTATTGACAAACTAAATAAATAAATAATTTATTATCATAAATAAATATTTTATTTACAATCTAGGAAATAAATATTTATTAAATGCTCAATAAAATAAATTTATTTAATTTATTTTCTATTATCATTTTAACTTGAATAAAATTATTCCATAGTTTTGAGAGTAATATTTATTCCATTAATTAAATTCAGACATAATTTAATTGAGACCATAATAAAAACTTATTGTGTGACCCTCAAGTATACTTTCTCATTGGTATTAGGCAAGCTTTCAAAAGTCCAAGACTAATATCTAGAAATGCGTCAAGGAACCAGATATGAAGAACATAAAGTTACAACAACAAAATCCCCATACAAATTTCTTCTGTTTAATACAATCCCTTTGTCACAATATCTCATCAACTAGGGTTTATGATAGTGTCGTCAACCTGTAAGCTTGATACGACATTCTTTGACTATCTGAAATGAACTCTTAGTTACACCATGGACCTGGAATTTTGGGAGAAAGTTCTATTTCGATCATAAGGCTGCGATATCAACTTCCATAAATGTAAGGGACATATCCTTCCTTATCTTATCCATTAATTACAGGTCATTCGTGACACACCCAACGTACCCTACATCCCATTAACTTTTGGCTTCATGGTTTCATATAAAAATATATGTGTGCGAGTCATGAAATTTATTAATGATAATATTAATATCTAAGGACAATTACACATTCTAAAAAATATGAATATTTGATGATAGAAAAAAAAATTAATTCCCATTAGTAGGTCTGTTCGTAAAATCTCCAAGATTAGATATTACCTAGTGTGCACATCAGTAGATGTAGTGTCATCTTCTTATTAGTACATTCTCCTTATGGTTGTCATAATATATATCCCATTATAGTATATCATCCTACTGCTGAAATATATCTAATAATAGTTTCAAAACACTTCAAGGTTGTCATCATAGCGGGGAACATCGATGACCTTATTAATGTGAAAAATACTCTTGTACATTGTTACATTATTCTCATGAAGAATAATGAACAATATGTAATAAGATTCTTAATATTTAAATCTATTAAATATTCATGTAATCAATATACAAATAGTTGGTTTTAAGACACCAACTTTTATCAGTCCCACCTATCACATAATGAAAACCATATGTATGTGTGCCATAAGATCAAAAAAAAATTATAATTCAATAAACCGCGAATATAAAATGATTTCATAAAAAAATTATTCATATCATAACATATAGGAATGAGATAGGTTTTATAATATTTTAACCAATGCATCATATTATAACCCGTTTAAAAATTAGTGGGTTTTATGGGAATCTTATCATTATATAACCCATGGGAGGGAAATGGGTTTGACAAACATCTTATAATGGTAAAAAATTCAAAGAAACAATAAAATTTTATCATTATTCATATACCCTGAAAATAATATATTACATAAAATTATATCTTTTTAAAATTTTAATTATTTAGAATGATAAATTTTTATGTTTTGTAATAAATATAACATTTCACTAAAAATCACTTATTCAAGCTAAAAATTTAAAAAACAAGATACTTTGTTTTATAAATAAGTTTTAAAATATATATAATGATACTCAATAAAAATAAATATCATGATAGTGTAAATCATTTTCATGTCATATATGTTAAATCAAATAATACATTCACATTTCCAAGAAATCGTAACGATCATTATTTGGAAATTCATGTGAAGATTACATTAAAAATATTTTATTAAACAAAAAACATGTGTAATAATGACTTTACTAAATAATTTAAATATTTTTAGAGAAAATTAAAACATTTTCAAGAATTAATATTTCAGATGAAAATTTTTTTTTGACAGAAGAGAGAAAAAATTATATTTTCTCAAAGAAGACTTTTTTGAACCCTTGTATAAACAGATAAAGGATAATGATGGTATTAAATTTATTTTCAATAGATAACTAGAGAAAGGAAAATAATTTAGTTTCATGAGATATGTATTATAATATTTGATCAGTGGAAGCATAATCATAAACAATATCTATAAATGATTATATTGTATCATAAAATGATTACCACATTAGTACCACTGAATTGTAATTCCCTGAAATAATGAAATTAAATGAAACCACCAATATCAAGAGAAAAAAATCATGATATTAAAATATAATGGGAAAGTATATAAACCTCATAAAATATGACATGTTTATAACATAACTTCTATATCAATGATAGAAAATTGTGACCAAAATCCATTACCACTTTGCTAAATTTTGAATTTTAAACCTCATGAAAGAGTTCCTAAAATCAGTATGGTAATAAAAATAAATATCAAGATATGAATCAGAATATAAAATAATTAGATGTATTAAAAAACACATAAAATAATTATCTAGTAAATATGAAAAATATCTCACTAAATTAAAAAAGTGATATTGAAAGACAATAATATATGTTTTATATTCCATCTTACCCATTCGTACATCCAATATAATAAATATATTTTTAATAAAATAATCATATAATAGAATTATAATATATATTTTACAATATATTATTTAATTTTGACCATTTACTTTTTGTTTGTTTAAAAGTTTTTGTTAAAATCATGTTTCGGGTAATAACCATTTTAGTTTTTATATGTTATGATTTTTTTTCATTACCAATACGCAGATCATAGTTCCATCATCCACAGAAAAATAATGAAATAATTATTATATTTATACTTAAATTACAATATTAATAAAAATCATGAAAATTTGTTTCATGAAATGAAGTGTGTTATAGTCGTGGAGACGGAAGGACATACATGCGATTAATATTGTTTCCATTCTTCAAAAATGATTATTGAGAGTAATAAGTAGTATTTTTAATTTAAATAAGAATCATGATATCATAAATCAAATATTTTTCCTTTATATATACATATTCATATCATATATTTAGATTGGTGATGAAAATACATTCACATTGTTATGTGAATGAGGTTTTCCACATGAATACACATTATTCTGTCATCATTTAGTTAGTGGAAATATAAGAAATAAAATGACATAATATATTTTTAAAAATATAAATAATTCATTAATATCATAAATATTTAATTTATATCATATATATTCATAAAATATACCATTATTATATTTCATGTAAGGCATTAGTGAAAAACCAATCACATAACATCAAGAGGCAATAGTTTCATGTACACCGGAGCGACATTATCGTATCATCAAATAAAATGGAACCTAAAATGTATTAGGTCATATAATGACTAAATATGTGTAAATATTTTATAAAAATCATATATATACCTTATATCCATCATTATACCCAACTTTGAGATGTTGTAATTAAATAAATAATGACATCAGTTTGTTCGGTGGAGGTTTTTTTACTCACAAAAGATTGTTTTGTAACCGATTTGATGATTGTATGGATGGTTTTAATTCATTAACATAACCGGAAAACAAAAACTTTTATGTATGGTACCTAGATATTTATGATTTAATTCTCAAATAATAATTTAATTCAGTGGTGGTAGCAATAAAAAAACAATTGATGAAGAGTGTTACCTCACCTCATGGAAACCTCTTTAGTTTTTTTATAAAAAAAATTCATATGATGACATTATAAACAAACAAAATATTATTGAAATTTAAGAGGGAACTTTTTATGTGATTAATTCAGGACTTGGGTAAATACAATGCTTATGTTGTGATTAGGATAGGAAGAAGGGTATATATTTATGTGTCTGGTGAGTGTCACACTTGTAATGTTTGTAAAGAAAACTTTATAAGAACTTTTTTCCCATTAAATATTGGTAAATATGGAATACAATCACCCCATGTAAATCAAAGGGTATAAATAAAGAGGAAAAATATTTTTCATATATTTTTATGTCATTATATACATTATCTTTTTAGTTTACCCTGGGTAAGTTAATTTATACATTAACAGTAGTAAATAATTAATATTATTTTTTCTATTTATTGTGGTCAAAAATTGTGTTCATAATATTAGATAATATAATTTATTATGATTCTAATTATGGAATCCATTTTTTTAAATTCCAAACACATATTTTGAAAATTCAAATTGAAAATTAATCTAACAGACGTGAGGAGAAACCTAGTTTAAAAGGTAAAATTTTCAAAAGATTATAATGTTATTATACCATAATTAAATATGAAAAAAAAATATTGACTTAAATTGGATTAGTAAATATATAATGGAAATAATTTTATTTTAAAAAATTTTAAAATATATTTTAATTCAAAACAAAATAAATAAAAACAAAATATTCAATTAAAATTTTGTTTTTCCATTATTCATCAAAAAACATTAATCTTTTAAACAAGATCCAAATACACCCACCAAAATATAATTTGGGATGTTTATTTTAAAAAATTATTTTTTAAAATCAATTTAAAAAAGTTTTAAGTCATAATTTTATAATAACTGCAAAAAATGTTTACAAAACTACTCTATAAAAAAGTTTATTTTTTATGTATAAATTTGGTAGTATTCTTATCTCTTTAGTAGAAAACACATAATATGAATTTAAATAGTTTGTTGAATATATACTATATACATATATATCATTAAATAAATTTAGTTTTTTTAATTAATCAAGATAAAAACGTTTTTAAATAAAAAAAATTTCTATAAAAAGATTTCATTTATTTTCAGGTAGTTTTAATTATTTTATTAACAATTACTCACCAATGAATTCAATACATATATATCTGTGTGTGTAAACCATATTCCCTAAATATTTAGATTAACATATTTTATGTCTTTCATTATAATTACCTTGATATATTTTTAATTTTAAATAATATTATATTCAAAGTATGTCATGATGCATTTAAACTCAATTTTTTGGGTAATGAAAGCTCAAAAAATGTTGCATTTATGAAAAATATTTAAGAAATTAAATTTATTTTAAAAAATATATTTCAAATAATCATTATTTGTTACATTATACCTAAATTAAAATGAATTTTTTCTTATAAAATCATAACTTTGGTTCCAAAAACTGAAGCTACCTCTACATCATTGTGTCCTCTTGTTACCACGTAGATTCCTCAAACTGGTGGTTTTTCCTCAAAACATTGACCGAGTATGTGATATTTTTTTTAATATAATCTCTATTTATTTTATAATAGCAAAAAAATTTCCTCATAGGTAACATCATTCCCCAGTATTTTGACCCCTATATTCAACACATTTGATGTATTAGTTATGATCTTCCTCATGAGAGATACATGAAATACCTTTTTAACCTGAGAGAGTTTGGTGGATGTTGAAAAAATAATAGACTCCCTCGATATGATTATGTTTTTCATAGACACTAATATATGAATGGATTAGTTTTCCATTTTTTATTACATGTAAAAATTCACATAATTACCTTCTCCCCACCATTTAATTTTATATCATGTCAATGATTATTCATATAACATTTTTGGTAAAACAATATTTTCCCTTACATGTTTCTTGAATAGATCTAACATTCTATAACAACTTCCAAAACATTCTTATGTCAAGTTACATTTATTTTTATAATTATTAATTCTATTATGTCATAGTTCTACACCTGTTTCCATAACAGTCATTAAAAGGATCCATCTAAATGCTCTTGTGAAAGCGATTGCATCCAGAAAACTCAACATGAGGAATGAGTTGTTATCAAACACCATTGAGATCCATAAGAAAAAGATTTTACCATATCCTCTTTATTTTGAATTGTTCTCTCAAACTGTTCATCTATATGAGGATGATACATAGTTCATAAACTCAACATTTTATTAAGATATTTTTGATTAATTCTAAAAAAAATCAAGGTAAACCTTGTGTCCCGATAAAATAAAATTTAATATGGTACCCCAAAGAACATTACCAATTTCTTAAATACAAGATAAATGGTAACAGTTATAGGTACCTTAAATTATATGTCCATAGAGTGTAATGGAATTCCTCTTCAAATAAATTTGTCACTAAATCATATACCACCCCATGAATTTTATTTTAATAAAAATCTCAAAAAATATCCTTAATATTGATAAACACCTTTCACACAAACTCTAAAATGGGGTTTTAATAACTTTGTAATTATGGTCAACATTATACTCAAAAAAACATAGTGTTATCCATAACTATTAATTTAATCATACATGGAGACATTTACACATACAACTATTAATTAAACCATTATTCACTAAAAATCCTTTTCTTATACAAAACAAAAAATAATTAGAAGATTGAGGTCATCCCTGTTCAAGTAAAATATCATATGTGATGTCGTTTTTCTACAATCCATATAGTGGGAGATAATCATTGGAAATTTCTCTAAAAAAAATTAACAATAAAATTCTTATAACATTCATTCATACCAAATAAAACATGTAATTAAAAACTAATTAGGGGAGGATACAAATTCCATAATTATAGTGATTCACCATAACCATTTTGATAGAATAATCCATCCCTTTATTCTTTTTTATTCAAATTTTGTTCTTTCCTATCATCCACAGCATCCCTTGGATTGCATCATTCATTTTCATAATTCCCAAACTCATTTCACATGAAACACTATAGTTTTTTTGGTTTATCTTTTTAATCCCTATATTATTTCATATCATTAACTATCATCATAAAATTATATCTATATTCTATTTAGGGATCTAAGGAATTCCCACACATGTGACACTTTCATGATCCTTTTAAGAGCTCACTTAAGTCCTCAATCCCATAGTTTATGGAATGATTGAGTTTGATACATTTTTCTTCCCTCCATGTGACTTATCATTGGATGTTCTGTAAATCTCTAAAATGCTTTTCTTATCACTTGATCCCAGTGGGTATCAATAACCAATTTACACTTTTCTAGAAAATCAATTGACCTCTCTATATCAACCAATGTCCCTTATAGAAAACACCCTTCAAATATATGGTTTTATGACACTGAAAAATCACTAAACCTTATTTTTAAGATGAATTATAATTTCAAAAGAGTGCCTCACAGTTATTCAAAAATATTCTTCATTGGTACCAACAATTTCATCCACCTTATTATTAAGCTTAAGTAATTAAATTTTAATTTTAATAAGAATAATACGTGGAAAATACGTACTGAAATATATCATTATACACTCATACTGCATCAAGGAGTCAATTTTACCTCATTTCCTCAATTGTTTATCATGACTACACTATTTATTAGCCTTATCATCCCAATGATAAACATCTAAAATAAATTTTTGAAGGTCTGAACACTAAGATAATGGAAAATATCTTTTCAGTGGTACTGATCCATTATATGAATGTAGTGTATTATCATAACTAGTAAATGAAGGTCGTTATTTCCTTGTGAAGGGATCTATAAATCCCCCACCCACATCTACTTCTCATTTTAATTATTAGCTTTCATTATTACAAGATAATGTTTTATAATCAATAAAATTTAATTTTTCATCAAACAATTAGTAACATGAATCTTCTCAGTACCAAAAATATTTCATTTTATATTATAATATACATTAACAAGAATCATTTGGGTTGAATAAATTGACCCAAATCGAAAAACATAGTGTGATTAAACATTTTAATCATGGTTTGGAGAAAAAATATTGAAAAAAATAGATATGGTGCCTATATCATTAAAAATACATTTTAATATATGATGCCACAAATTTAAACAATGTCACTCATAGTTGTATACAATTTAAATCAAGCATGATGGTTCATAAGATTATTTTTAATTTCCATTGAGTGTCTCATGGGATTTTCAAACTTGGTGTTCCACAATGTCCATTTTGTAAACCAAGTGATGATATAGTCCATTAAAATGTTCCATTCTGGTATTTACTACCCCTATGTACCTCTGGGAAAAGGAAACATCAACATGTAGTATCCAAACAGGTATGTAATTCATTGGAAACCAATCAGTGAACCTTTACGAAAATTCAAGGATATTATCCTTTACATTGATTCATCATTAGGTTTATCCTTAGACATATATCTAGGTAAATCCCTATAAATATCACTAGGGTGTCACTATTTTTTTCTCATCCTATTATCCCAAGGTTATCTAAACCTATCCACTGATAATAACTATATAAATCTAGGCTTCTAATACATAGATATTTCAACTTTTTATGTTAATACTCAGGACATTGCACAAAAATATTCCAAATATCTTAATAATTTACAATCTCTTGGGTCTCGGTACATTATCATCTAATATGGTGATAGATCATTGGCATAACCCATAAATATATTCCAATTTAGAAATCAACACAAATGCACCCCATATAATACTATTTATCATTACATGATGAAATTAAACATAAGAAAGGTGAGTTCATATTCATACTAAGGATAAATATGGGTGATATGTAAAAATAGAATGAAAATAAGGGTATGTGAACATGATCATAAAATTTCAAAACCATACCATATATTTCAATGATCTTAATATTGGGGCATCTCATAAATATTGGAAGTTCATAATACATAAAACATATGGTAATCAATTAACATGATCCATTAGATCATAACATTCAAATAATAATAATATTTTTGGAATTAACATCAGTCTTCACATTTTGATTATGTATAATTAGATATAAGTTCACTCATTATGTTAAGGAAATGAAATTAAGTAGTCACATAAACTTGTTGACATGAAACTAGCTCCACATATAACATTATGGAATTGAAGGATAGTTATACACATAACACTTTGAACATGTAATTTGGTTAATCATATTCATTGGGAATAAGTATCAGTTTCACAAATAACATTTTGAACATCAAATATGGTTTACATATAATATATTTACAAATGAGTTATCCATCATTACCCAATATAATGGATGGAGATAACGGTACCACTTCTAAAATATGTAAAATCATACAAATGTGTTCCAAAAGAAAATAAAAAATTCATCATATCATATCACATGAAATTAATTAGATTTCATAATCAGTTAATCATATAATAACCTGTTAAAAATACATATATTTCAAAATAGGTTCATTATTTCATCGTAGCATAACCTATGAAAAAAAATCTTGTGTCCTACAAAAATTCAGGGTATAAACTGTGCAAGATAAATGATTTTCATAAACATTTTTTTCATGAAAAATCATTCATAGATAGAATAAAAATGGTATCATTTATTCAAATTCCAAATAAATAATAATTTGAAAAAATAAATTTCATTCTATTTGGAGAATGATCATTAAAGATGACATAGATAATTTCCTAGGAAAATGATTTTTCATTGAAAATCAATTTATAAATTTAATAATAAACAAAATATTTTAAAAAATAATTTTATTTGAAAATAAAATGGAAAAAAATAAAGGATTTTTAAATGAATGTAATGTTCATGATGGAAGAAAATTTCAATCATGTAGAAAAATTTAAAACAAAATTTTATTTTATATTTTTGGTTATTGATAAACTTGAATTTATTGGATACAGATATAAATATAACATTAAATAAATACCGTAAAATGTAAATCATGGGAAAGTGAATTTAATAAATATTTTTCGTATTGATAAAAAATTATTGAAAGAATTTTTTAAAAGCATGGTTTTGAATGAAAATGTGTTTTTGATTGAAGAGTGAAATAAAAAATTTCTTTTCATAAAATAAACATTCATTCAAAATCATGATTATATAAAGTGATTAAAATGGAAGTAAAATATGTATTTTATTAACATTAACTATGTATAAAAAACATTATGAAATTATAGAGATATAGATCCTAATATTTAATCATTGGAAGAATAATCCTAAATAGTTCCAATAAATGATGAGACTGTGTGAAAAAAATATTACCAATTTGTTAACATTGAATAATAATCCCCATAAAACAATAACATTAAACAAAAAACATAATATCATGGGAATTAATAAACTGGTGATATTACATATAAAAGTGTTAGTATATACACCACATTAAATTATACAAGCACATAACATAACAAATGTCCCAATAGATGAAAATTGAGATAAAAAATGTTTCTCTTTGGAAACATCTAAACTATAAACCTATTGAAATAGAGTTATAAAAGTTTTTATGTTAATATAAACAATTTCAGGATATTAATAAAAAGATACATTCACAATCATTATACACTCTTTTAAAAACAAATACATGGTGAATTTTTCATGTGTTGCAATGATGTAAAAATTGTGACAAATATCCCTTACTATAAGTCTTTAAATCCTTCATACATGATCAAAAATATTGTTAACTAATTATATTTTTGTTATAAATATATCTTAAAACCATACATATTTATATTAAACCATATATTTTTTATAATGGAATTTTATTACCTATTTTTGACCAATTCCTTGTAAATGTATTGTTTTGGGTAATACCCACTATGTTTTTTATATATTTATTATTTTTTTATTTTTGTAATTCTTAGTTTGAGCATATTACAAAATATAAATAATTATAAACATGAAATAAATATAATATTTATACATATGTTATACTTTTAATACAAATAATTCATAATGGTTTTGATAAATGAAGTACATTACGACCATGCAGATGGTAGGTCGTACATATATATGAGTAACGTTTCAATCATTCTATGAAAACCATAGAAAAGTGGTAAGAAATATTAGATCTTTGAAAAATGATCATAATATAAGACATAACATATTATTCCATGATATATAATTAAAACTATTTTCCATGTGTTCTGGTGATGAAAACAGAGAGTCACATTGCTTCGTGAAGGTTGTTATCTATAGATACATAGAAGATGTTATCATCTTTTAGTGAATGAATGGGAATAAATAAAATGATATATTACATTGTAATAATGAAAAATATATAATTAATAATATAATTATTTCATTTTCATCACATATATTAATTTACCATGTCTTTAATATATCCCATGTAATGTGTTAGTGGAAAATGAATCACATCACTACACAATGTGATAGTCTGTCATACACACAATAAATGTTATCATTACCCCAACAGAAATTGAATATTAAAAAATTAATATATTATATAATTACTAAATATGTATAATAATATTAAACATATCATATATAAAATTTATATTCACCCACATTCCAATCCATGATAAGTGATAAATGAAAAATGAATGACACCAGTGAGTGATGCAGTAGTCTTCCAAACATACAGATGATCATCCCCAACACATATAATGTAAGTGGATATGGTTATTAGTCATTAAAATGACATCAAAATGTTTCCAAATATGGAATATATTTTGGTTATTATATAATAAATTTTTAATACTAATTAATGGAGGTGGAGGAAGAAATATAATAATTTCTTTTCGTTTAATGATACATCTTTTTTGGGTAACCTCTATAGTTGTGAACAAAAAATTCTTCATAAGATAGATTTATTCCAAAAATAAATAACATAGTATTTTAACAGGGAATTATTACTATTATTTGGGTATTTTATTTTTGATCGAAAAGGTTATGATGCTTTGAAGATGAGAGAGGAGGGGTAGTCTTTTCTATGTGAGGTGAGTGGCACACTTTTAAATGATTAAAAAAACACGTCTAAGCACATATAAAACATTGAAAAAGGGTAAGAAATGAATTATTATTTATCCATAGAAATTATGGGGTTGAAATATTCTAAAAAATGAATTTTTACACATGTTTACAATTTATTTTATCCCTTAACATTTCAGTTTAACCCACAAGTTATCCCATTTTCCCTTGACCCTTGTAAATATTTTTTATTTTTCTTACAATTAATTATGCTAGAAAATTTAGATGAAGTTATTAGATAATATATATAATTTTAATTCAAAATATTTAATACTTTATTCTAAATTATATTTTTATAAGTGGGAAAATATTATTTAAAATTAATCTCATAGACGCGATGAGAAATAGTATTTTCGATGAAATTTTGTCCAATAGTTTATATTGCTTTTTTATTTCAAAATTCAAAATAAAAATTATTATAGTGACCACAATTGGATTAGAAAAATATATATAATTTAACTGAAATAAATTGAAAATTATTTTAATATATAATTTATATTTACTAATTATTTAAACTACAATGAAGTTTTCAATAAAAATTAACTATAATTAACTATTAATCAAAAGAAATTAATATTTTCAAAAAATTAAAAAAAATTAATACTATGATAATATTGAAATTATTATTTAGAAATTAAATTTTATTTTTTATAATAATGTTTATAAATTAATGGAAAAATAATGTTTATAGTAAGTGTAAAAAAATAAGATAAAACTGTTTTCAATAAAATATTGTTTTTTTGGGTAAAATTGGATTTATTCTTATATATTTTCTAGAAACACATAATATTAATGTTAATAATTATATTAAATATATAATATATACATTTAATTAAAATCATTCAATAATGTGGTTCTTTAAATTATGATGTTAAAATATGCTTTTTTTCTTAAAATATTTTTTCAAGAAAAGACATTTCTTTCAAAGAGATGTTTTTTCATTTTTAATTAATTGGTCACCAAATAATTCATTTTATATACCTTTGTAAACAATATATTAGAATAATTTGGTTATACCAATTCAATCCCTCTATTTGAATGGTTAGGAGTTAACTATCTTTTAAAAGAATAATATTTGAATGACATGTAATGTTACGTTTATATTTAGTCTTGCGTATAATGACAGATAAACTCACTTTTACATGAACTCCAAAATATAAAAAAATATATAAATTTAATTCAAAAAAATAATTCAAAAAATATCATATTTTTATTGATCTTTGAAACTATCCAAGAAAATTCCACCATTCTATGCAATATATTATAACATGGCCTGTATTCAATACATGTACATAAAAAACCATAATAATTCATAGGTGTATAATAGCATTAATTAGCCATATAATCCTATCCAGATCATAATAATAACCTTTAAGTTAATTTTTTAATCATAGAAATCATTTATTAGCTCTCCATTCTCTCTTAACACCTACAAAAAAATTATACCCTTTACAGAAGATCAATGCCAAAAATTCCAATAATTTTTCAAGGGTCTCATTAAATATCTAAAACATAAAAAATAATATTCTTAAACATTCCATTCATATACCAAAACACATGGGCTAGTGAATATATAATACCCTCATTAAAACCGACAGTAACACTCTTAGGGTGTACAATACATGAGGAACCCTCTATGATTTCTTAAGAGAAATCTGGAATTGGATAACCAACAAGGAGATTGTTTACCATAATAGAAAAAATGGTATAATCCCACAGTATTAAAAAATATTTTATATTCTATGGAACAAAACAAATAATTTATCAAAACATGCCTTGTAGTGGAGTATTAAAATGATACCATGCCCATATGGGAACCTTCTATTTGTCCCTCAAACAAAAATCAAACTCAATACAATAGAACCCCTCCATACTCAACACCCTAGTTTAACCTAAAATAAAAAATTATAGAATTCATCAAAATATTTTGAAACTAAATAAAAAAATTGACCAACGAACCAACCTGATGCTATATTTTGGGATCCATTTAAAAAAACCTCAATTTAAACCTAAACGTAACCTAAACCTCCCAAAAAAGGCCTCTATGTTCAATGAGGTCCTCCCCAATGCATGAAACAAGAAATTAGACATCGAATAGAATAAATAAAAGTCCAATTCGACCAATAATATGAAAAACTGATAAGCACCTCATAAGAGGGAATATAAATGGAAGACTTCTCATGTACACCACACATACCCAGAGAAATCCACCTTTGATATGCATTACATTGTACCTAATGTGTTCTTACCATTAACATTGTATCCCAACCCCACATGTCCTTTAATAATCATTGTGTAAAAATCCATAGACCTCACATATGGTTGTTAAAAGTTCCCTATAAGGAAACTATACATGATCCTTACACATGTTCTGGGAATATACAATACATATTCATCTTGCAAAAAATGGGGTTCTTAGCGGAGTACTAGGACACACCTTAACTCACTACTAAATAGTGCATCCCAAACACACATAATTTTTTCCCTCATATCCTTACCTACAACCACAATTAACAAAACATTTCACGAGTTCTTATAAAACTCATCATTTTATTGATTATTCCCATAAATAAAACCTATGATATTATATAAAAACCTTAATTCAGCCTAAAAAACCATCACAGTGACCCTTACATGTCCCTTATCAAAATATAAAAAGATATAAAATGTAAAAGAATAAATTAAAATATAATAAGAACCATATCATGGAAGAAATGTTTGTTTATTAATGGTCATGTCCAAAACGTTTAATTAGCACACAATAATATAGCACGTCAGATGAATTCTAGCTTGTGAACCCCTTACCAATTATATCTTATTCAAGTGTGTAAAAGTTGGAATCCCACTAATATAATACTGAAAAAACTGTGGTGTGGAATGAAAATTTAAAAATTACATGAAAATAAATACTATAATAATTTTAAAAAAACCAACATTAATGGACAAATAGAAGTCTGGGAACCTAAAATGACTATAGAAAATGACTCAGAAAAAAACATCATTTCAAACTCATAAATGGAAAAATAATTCGATTATTAGGCCCTCTATGAGTGATATCACTGATTTACTATTTTGAATTAGTTAATATATTATTAATAAATAATAAATATTACAAAAAATTATGACATAGAATTACACTAGATTCATGTACTATATTAATAAAATATTTTTAAGAACAATTGAGTAAATAGTGAACTGTTCCATAATGACATATTATGGGAAATTATCTCTTCCCCCACAAATCAATAAATGAAAAAATATTAATTATATATTTGAACCTCTGACAACATTTATTATTAAGAACTCCCCACCATTATAGTTCCCTCTACTAAGAAACCATAGTGGTTAGATAAAATTAAATATTTTCCCCAATATATTGGTATATCCAATGTCACCTCAACCGTATTCCTTCTGATCTCACAGTTCCCATGACCAATAATACATGATGTTCATTGACCTATAATTGATTCAATAACCCACCTCAACCATATAAATGTATATTTATCATAGAACTATATAAAAAACACCATATAACATGTCCCTTATTCCATCTACAAATTAACATAATGACAACATATGGGCAACTCTCATTGAATATACCAACAGAAAAAAAAATTATAATTTTTTTAGCACAATTATAATGAACTCACACATATTCAACATTCCATATATTGGGAGGATCACAAAATTAATTTTCCAATGGTGTTCTTCCCACTATATTTATTTCCTTAAATTGATCGTCAATCATTAACCCCAATAGGTATGCTACATCTATAACACTAACATATGAACCATGTGTCTATATAGATACTAGATTTCACATTACTTTTCACAACAATAATCACTTACAGTCTCCCACACACCAACCAAATATGCCTCTCTAATGTATAATGGGAACACACTCCAATGAAACACAGTCCCAAAATGAGCCTCAAAATCACACATACCTATTATAACACTACAACACCACTGACCATCATCACATTATATTTTAGCTCCACTATTCGGGAAAACCATTAACAAACCTATTAATGATTGTATCATCTTACTAATTCAACAAATTAAACAGATGAAAAATCACCACCTACAATCAATACACGTTTAGAATACACCACCAGAAACAAATATATAACAAAATAGTCTAGGAATAAAACCAAACATCCACTCCTAAACCTCCCAAAAACAATGATATCTACAAGTGAACCCCCTATCAATCCCATAGAATCTCTATTCCGAAAATTAAAAACTCTTTAGGGACCCCAGAAAACCCATTGATATTAAGAAACATTAGAGATCCTCTTATGAATTATTTCATTTATCAAAATTCTATCAGGTAATTCAACCCCTACAACAACCTAGTAGGGCCTACACACATCTATTAATAAAGGAAATAAATTTTATCACCAGAAAAAATCTCCCAATAGGTCCATATGACACGAAATCAGAAGGGAATATATGTGGTTTATCTGAGTATAATACCACTAAGAATATATATGGTATAATAATGTGAAGGTTATTCTTGACACATTTAAAAAATAAATCTACATATATTAGGGAATCATATGCAACAAAATTTCGTTTGATTCATAAATTATAAGAATGACTCCTAAACATAGGCCTCTTATCAATTGTCCAATATCGAATAATTAAAAAATCATAAAACCAAATCCCCAGGAGAATCATGGATGGTGAAATAACTAAATGATAACATCGAAAACCAATAACATTAATCTTATTCAATGTTAAACTTAATGTACTATAAAAAAGATTTTTTATATTTACCACATTGGTATCCAACCTAAGATGTGATACATTACTAGACTATTTTTCCTATATAAACAAAAAGATATAGAGAAATAGATGACAAAAAACCATTGTTTCACATCTTGACTTATGAATACCTGATCCATCAATAGATCCCACATGTCATAAGGCCTTATGTGTACCTTCTAAATAACCATATGCCTCTAAATTTTGTCCTTTAATCAATGAAACAATTTCCTTGAATAACAGTGAAAACATATTACAAATTAACCAAACATATTCACATCCATGGAAAACAATATTTTAATAATTATAAAAAAATAAACCTCAAATAGCCAGTGAAAATTCATCAAATAGACTCACAGTCAAGTTATGAACATTATAATTTCTACCAATAGTCTACCGACATATATAAAATAAAAAAAATAAATAACATTTAAAAATTATATATATCATCCCTTATTCATATATCTAACATAATCCCCCAACATCTGTTGAGCTTCTCCATCAGAAGCCTAAAACTCCACAAAATATTACAATCATTATCAAAAAACATTGAGCCTCTTCCATGAGCATTATAAAATATATGATCAACCTCTAATAAGACACAATTTCCTTTATGTGAACCATTTTTCCATTCATAGATTGAGGAAATAATCCAAATTTTCCCATTATAAGGGTTCCCCTAAAATATTTTTGCACAAAAAGTGGATAATATACATGATATGGACAACTAATAAAAACAATATATGAAAATTATTACTAAATAGATTAAATAAATTGGTAAATAAAAAATTTTCATAAAACCCCCACATCAATCCTAAGGTTCCAAAATTCCACTCAATGTCAAATAAACCTAATCTAGACAAACCGTGTAGCCTTTGTTCATGATAATCCTTGAACCACATTCCATAATGTCCTTTCACAAGATTAAAAAGGATATCAAAGCAGTCTAAAATAGAAAATGGTATGAATGATATATTGTAGGGTCTCACCCTGGGTTATAATTATGAAATCATGTACCACTTCAAAGATCTTTTACTCTAATAGTGTGATATGAACTATTGATATAAACCTCTAGGACAACACAATAAAAATCATGCCAAAATCCCATGATTTTTTTAGGATTAGATGGGAATGTATTATTTACTAGCACAAAAATACTTAAATGGATATAATGTAAATTTATGACTAAACATAGAAGTGTAATTTTACATTGGAGTGAAATGTAATAAATAATGAGATAAACCCAAGATAGTATGTAATAGAGAACATGTATGTAGAAAGAGATCTATCAAGATTGTCTATTAGGACCCAAACATAGATAACATCAAACACCCAATAGATAAATACGTACTATCATTCTCAGGGCCAACCCCAAATCTAATAATATCCAAATTCCCCTAAATAATATATAAAAATTAAATATTGATATCATCAACCATCCCAAGAATAAGATACAAACACTAGTTTGTAATGAAAGAAACCCTCATTAGAAACTAACAATGACCCTCTCATGTTCAATTGAATATAGGTAACACTCAAAGGTCTTCTAAAAACATTGAGATAAGTATTCCCCATTGTTTATTCCCCAAATACATTTATATCCATAGGATAATAATACTATAAATAATCCTCATCCGAAATCTATATTATACAACTTATCCTTGATCAACAACTCAACCTCTAGGAAATTTTAAAAATTTACTCATATCTAAAGGAATCATTAATGAGTACCTCAATACTATTTCCATAACAATATAGTTGAATCTAGTTGCACTTAACACCCCAGGGTTCCAACCTAGACCAATGTCTCTTTGACAAAAAAACTCAAGTAAATAACAAATAATAATCACCTAAGAAATGACATTATCATATATTCTATTCATCCCAATGAACCTAAATCTACTAAAAGAACCAAGAAAAACCTCACATGTATGTCTTATAGAAACCATGAAGACCTCACCATCTTTTTCAATAAGAAAAAATACATATAATAAAATAAAAAAAATTCAATTCTACCGCCAATGAATTGAAGGTTAATCACATACTGTGAAAAAATATAAAATATGTGAAAATAATTAACATGAATGTACAATGACACCTACTGAATTTATAAAACATTTTTCAAAGGGATAATTTTATTTCTTTTATAGTTTTTGTTAAATGTAACACCAAATTTAAATAAATCGTGATTTAATATAAAAATTTGAGGGGTTTAAACTATGAGTTAGAATGGAAGGAATGTAAAAAATTTAGAAAAATGTATATTTATTTTTGTATAAAATTAATTCTATGGGTATCTATTAAATATAAAAAAAATTTAAAATGAATGAGATGTTTTTCAAAAAAAAAATTACTATTCAAAAAGTATTTATAAGAATCAAAAAATTTCACTATTAGTAAATGATCTTAAGTAAAACTAAATATTATATATTTTTAAAAATATTTTTGAATTTATCTAATATTTTTTCTAGTAATGTGATAATTATAAATCCATTTCTAGGTTTAAAATGAATTTTTTCAAAAAAAGAGGATCTCATCTAATTTTGCGTAGATAATTTTAAATTCATTTATGAAACTCATAGAAATTGAAATTGATAAAATGGATTATGTATTTTGAATTAGGTGGAAATTTTTTTAAAAACATGTTTTGTTTTATTTTTGGATAATATGAACTATAACTATAGTAAAATTTATTACATCGGTAAAGGGAAAATTGGGTTAAGTTTTCATAAAAATAATTGTAGAGGTCACCATATTTCATATTAATTATTTTTGGATCTATGGAATTAAAAATTTATTATCTTATCCATTAAATTTAACTTTTTTAATGGACACTCATCTAATAATTTGACCTATATAACATTTAATGGAATTAAAATTCCAAAATATCGCTCTCAAAATTTTAAGTAATTATTATGTGTCCACATTGGGGGGATAAAATGTTATAAATAAAATAAAATTTATATTTTGTGAATAAGAAAATTATTTTTATGATGATAATTTATTTATAATTTGTTGTAAAAATATAAATACATTTAATTCCTAAAAAATGTTGACACTATATTTTTAATTAAAAAATTATAATATATGATTATGAAAATATAAATATGTAATATAATATGAATGAGTTATTATGTTCCATGATTATTACATATTATTTAGACATATTAGTGTTATGTAAAATTTGTATATTTTTATTCAAAAATTTTCTTCTATAATTTTATCTTACATTAAATGAAATTTTGTCAATAATGACATGACTGATATTTCATAAAAATAATATTTTATTGAATTATTTTAAAATAAAATAATATTAAAATAGAACATGGTGGAAAATATATGAATGAGAAATCAATCAATTTTTCATATTATGATATATTTTTCTCCTTATTTGTAAAATTAAAACCCTTTAAGAGTGAAATAAGATGTCATGATAACTAATTTTCAAATTGGATAAATAATGGGTTAAAAAAGACGAGGTCTAAAAACCACCTAATACTATAAAAATATTATTTTTGATAATATTTAAACCCCGTCCTATATTATTTTTGATTCAAAACACTTTTGGTGTATTTTATAATTGATAATGACTTTATTATATTTTATTCTTTTATGAAATCCCAACAGTTCCCCCCCCCCATGAATTATTAAATGAAACCTCTCCTTTCAATACTTTACCAAAAAAATAAAAATTCAATATCATCCAAAACCAAGAATATTTTTTAATATACTCTTATAGAAACATTCTAGATGTTTTGGTCATCCAAAAATACCAACCCTAGACCCATAAGAGAATATATAAAGGATTTCTTTCAATACTATGGTATTCACCTTAAACAGCCACTTTTTTTTAATGACATTTTTTCTTACCATAAATATGCCAAAATATAAAAAAAAATATTTAACCACTATATAAATATGGGTTATTATTATTATTAAACCAGCTTTATTAACCATGATTACGTCCAATGGGAACTGAAAGATTCACCCATGGGTATAAATGAAATACCATCCCCATGTAGAAAAATAATTCATTTTCCATCACCATATTACATATAGGATTATATTGATGGGTAAAAATATTTTAGATGAAATTTATGAAATAATTATGATTTTATAATTATAATACAATATCTAAATTCTTAACTTAAAAACCATTGGATGTAATAACATTCTTATTGTGTACATGTGGACTTCCACTTCTACGAAGCGATGAAATTATTTTTTTCGATTAATTTCTATATGGAAGTTAATAGGGATGTATTTTTTAAATATAAATGAAATATATTAACTAATAATTATTTATGATAGATATTTTATTATTTACCTTTCTTTTATTTCATCTTTCGGAATATGAGAACAATATTAATGTTTATATATCACATACCTTCTCTAAGAAGTGTGAAATTTATATTCTTATATTTATAATTCATGATTCGTTATCAAAATTTATATACATGATATTAATTATATTTTTTTCACAATTAAGATTCATGATATTATAGAACTGTGATCAATGTTTGAGACCCAAATATAAAAAACCAAAACATAAAAGAAAAATGATCCTGATATTACCTGGAATAATTATTTTTATATTGTATTCTTAATAAAGGGTTGAAGTAGTGAATTAATAAATCATATATGATATGATATATTTTAATATTATTCTATAATATATTTATTATAAGTCTATATTTATTATAAAGAATGATAAAACATGAATAAATGGAATCATATTTATGGTAGTTGATTCTCATCAAACTTCAATTTATATGAGACATATGCCATATTAACTAATTTTTTCTCTTATATCACGTATATATTACCCATGACTGTCCTTTAAAATAATTATTATGAAAATAGTTTATATTTAAAGATCCATGTAATTTTATTTATTTTAGGAGGCTCATGATATAAATTTTTAAAAAGAGGGAAGTGTTTTATGTTAAAATATCATCATTTTTCAGGATTGTCTATGATTAAGATTTTAATTTTAAATTCTTATCATATAACTCTAATAAAATAATGAATTTTCATCTACATTACAAATTAATTTATATTAAATTTATCAATTTAATTTTACTCTCTTTATTTACTCAAGAGACAAAATGAATATTTTTGATGAAAACATCTTTATTTCCTTATTTTGATAAAGAACCCATTTCAATTAATATCCTTATTCTATAAAAAATATTTAAAGAGGGTTTTAATATTTTCAAATTTTAAATGCAGTGTTATCAATTTATTAATTTTTTAATATGTCTTAAATTGAATGTTATTTTTGTTTTCAGAATGAGGTCCTTTTTACATTTAGAAAAAAAATGAAAAAGGAATTTTTTCTTTTAACATATAAGAGATGAAAGTAATATCCCACTATTAAGAGCATAAAATAATATAAGATTTATTTTGTAATATTCTATTTATATTTTATTATAACAACATATTCAACATATTTTATTAGTTTATATAATTTTTTTTAAATCAGAATGAGTATTTTTCTTAGGGATGTTTTAATGATCATGGGATAGTATGTCTACTCATGAAATAAAGACACATTATTTAAATTATGATTTTGTTGATAAATAGTAAAAGGACAGCATCAATAGTCTTTATATAGATAAATTATTTTTATGACGACTATATTTTTTTGAAAGCTTGATATTTTTCATGCTTAAGATATAATTTATTGATGAAATTTATATAAAACTCATTTAATTTCCATGGTTTATGTTGTGGTGAAATTTTTATGACACCCATATATTTTCATATGTTCTGATATGATGAATGTTTAATGATTTTATAGAACACATATGTATCATTTTTATTATGTGATTGTGAGCTAGAAATTATACATACCTCTAATGTAATATGTAATGATTGAAATCTCATGAGGTAAATAGTTCTTCAAATGTCTAAATAGTTCTTTAAAACATTCCATTATATTGTATATGGTAAAAAATATTAAATTTTATATTAGTATCAAGATAATTTGGAAGAATCTTCTGAAATTTTTATGTTAAACTGGGATCATGATAAGACCCATTTGAATGAGTTCCATGACTCATCGACGAGGTTTTCTCTTTGATATCACTTGTTTACAAACCCATATGCCGGATACATATAATGATATTTCCCACCTTTTTTGTCAAAACATTTTCCCTCCAATCTTAGTACATCTTCATTGTAACGTAATGTATATATAAATTTGAGTTGTGAGAGTCAAACAAAAATATTATTTTGGCCTCCAGTATATATGTAACACATAATCTCAATCTATATTTTCCATCTCCATATTCAAAAAGAGTGTTTTCTAATTTACTTTTATTTAAGGAATGTACTATCAAATAAAAATGATTATCATCATAAAAATATATTTTTATCTTTTATAATAAATATTTTCTCACAATAATATGAATAAGAGTTATGTTTACCCCACCTTAATAATTTCTATTTCTATCTTTAGTAGATATTTAGATGTAGGATCTCTATCACTCATCATTTGGGTGAGAACTACATGATACTTAATACTAAATGCATTCACAAAAATAATTTAATTTCATGGGGGGTATTTTATTGAGAAATCAACATCCTTTAGTTCTTCAATCCATTTTCATTTCATTATTTTAAGATCTTTTTGGACATTCGGTATTTTAGTCTCTTATGGTGTATGCATATCTCACATAATTCACTATAGGGATACTATATCCATTTCCTCAAAGAATAGATTTCAGCTAATAAACAAGGATCGTGGGTTAGATAGATGTACTTGTTAAACTTAAACTACCATTATTGATAAGAAATAAAATAATAAATTTGAATTAGGATTCACCTATGTCTTTTATTTGATGCATAACTATTTATAGTAAACCAATAATTTCTTAATTTTATTATACAAATATGATCCTTCTAAAATATCCTTTAAAATAATTTAAAAAATAAATTATATTAGATTCCCCTCATGAACATAACCATTATATTTTTATACATTGTAAATGGGTTACCAAATCCAGAAAAATTAAAATCAAATCTCAAAAAGTAACCATCCAATATAATAAATCTATGTACCTATGTTATGTTAATAGGTGTAGGTTTTTATATGAATATATTTTTATTCATAAGATCAAGTAAGATTCCATACATGTGGGAAATATTTCTAAAAGAAATCATGAATATAGAAATAAAAATTTATAAATTACCTATTCAACTGTTTCCTTATAAGAACCTCTAAAATAGATCTATAATGATTCTAAGGGTCCCAATAAATTTTTTATTACACCAAAAAATCATTAATGATAAAAAAATAAATCATAATGATATTCCATGAATAATATCTTTATTAGGTCTATATAATAATAAGATGAATTATCCAATGAAAAAGGAATTACTATAAACTCATAATTTCCCTACATCTATTTTTTAATGTTTTCAATGGAATATCATCTATCCTTACTCTCAATTTATGATTTCAAATAATATATTCATACTTTGAAAAATATTTATCACCATTAAGTTTATTGAATAATTCATCAATGAGTTTAAAATGATACTTTTCATATAACAAAATAGTATTTATTTTCCTATAATAAATGCACAGACTAACAGATCCATATTTATTCTTAATGAGGAAATCATGGGTTCCTCATTATGAAACACTTGGGAGACTAAATAAATTATAACAAAATTAATTTTTATATCTCTTAAAATCCACTAATTTCATAGTGTAAATTATAATGGGAGTCTCTAATAGTAATATTTATTCAACGATTAAATCATTGAAAAACTCAAATTCAAACTCTATTGGACGTCCATGTAATTCCGTAAAAGATACATTAATGTATTCATATAATATATCCACATACTCAATTTGATGATCAATTTCACCATATATAGATTTATTTTCTCTTCATTAACTAAAATCTCAATTAGATGAACTATTGGTTGTGGATTTAGATATGTCTCAAATGATCATTACATTCCTATAATGATATGTTTCTCCACATCCATATAATGAATTGTAATTACCTTCTCCCTATAATATTTTTTTTCATCAAATCTTGAAATTAATTCCATGTAATGCATTTTAGCAATGTTAAAACATAGAATAATAATAATTTCTGAAAACAAGAATCATTTATTTTTCATAATTGGGGATGATTGAAACATAATTATTGTGGTGAAACTAAAAGAAGGATTTATTTATTAATAATACATTATGTTTATAGAAAAATATATAATTTTATAATAAAATGTGCAATATATAAATGAGTATGAATATCTAGAATTAAATGAATCATTATCTAAATTTGAGGCTATAATTATTGTAACTACAAGCACATCATTGGGTACTTCCACCAATATTTATTGATATAAAAATCATTATCTTATCCACTTGTCAAATAATATAGTAGATTCAAATAAACAATGCTAAATTAGTTTAAATAATTATATATATCATTATAGTGGTTGCAGTTGATAGTGGTGCTTTCTTTATTCCATTTTCATTATTTCTGCTTATGAAATTTATCTTCACACATATACCATACTAACTTTCCCTTCATGATTTTATGATTATTATTATTTATATATTTTCAAAAAGATATTTCTTTTTTCTCTTCTTCTACTTTAATGATTATCATTTTTCATTGTTCTCATTCAATCTTTTATTTTCATGATTTTTCATGAACATATTTGACGTAGAATATTACTTCTCTATTTTGTTGTAACTAAAATATTTTTCATCATATCATGATATATTTTTATAGAACCATTCCAATCTATTTCATGGATAAATCCTTTCAGATAAAGAAACAATATTGAATTCCTTATTTCAAATGTATTATATAGTATACCCACTGATCCAAAATAAGGTAGCCTCATTCTCATATACATGTTCTTCATACTTATTCACTAATATAATAAAATGTATCTTCATTTCAGTTCATTTATCATTTGGGAAATTTTTTAAGAATAATATATCCTTAAAAACATTCCACTCAAATAAATATTTTTTGAATAGACATAAATAATTTCTCATCTTGCAAAGGATTAGTGTTCATATTAAAAAATATGGGGTTCTATAACATGAAATAATTCAACATAATAGAACCGTTATATGGAAAAATAGGTTTTAAAATTTCTAATAGGTAAATTTTTCTAACCCGTGTTAGCTTCTGTAATATAGACATGATCTTATTTTTTGTAGTACCATATGTTTTGGTTGCCCAAGAAATGTAATATCTACAATCTCTGAGTACTAATACCCATATTTCATCCAATTTCCATTTTTAATAATTTAATATACTGTATTACATCATAAAAATAGAAATTTTTTTAAAAATGTTTATAATTCTAAATCTTGAGTAATATTATAACAGAATAAAAAATATATTTACTTTAATTCTACAAATTATAAAAATTTATTCTTTGATGATGTCATAAATTTTATATAATTCATAATAGTTTGCAGAGAAAATTTGAATTATCCTTAGAATATCCACTTGGTGTGTCAAACTATGTGTATGGTAAGGTTCATTGTTTTGTATTAGTTAACACTAGAGCAATGCATGATGATAACTTTTTAGAGGTATTAAATCATGGTATATCTGATCCAAAACCACATCTAATTTATGTACCTATATATCAAGGTATTTTATGGAAAAATCAATTTATATTCTTAGTGTAAAATCATTAAAATATTCTCCAATACACATCCTCAATGTCTATCATAAAATTCCATTCACCATTTTTTTTATTCTAGTTCCCAAGGCTTCAACTAAAAAATCTATGATACCAAGTTTGACAACCTCTTCCCCAAAAACCCAAATTTGGTTGCTATTTTAACACATTGTCATTAATACAAGTGCTTAATACCATGGGATCAAGAAGTTTAGTATCATTATAGATCCTTATACATTCATGACAACCATTTTAAATTGGGGATTAATTATAAAACATAAGTAAATTAATTTCTCAACATCTGTGAAACTCATTAAAAGGATTATTCTTCATAAACTAGGAAAATGAATCAAAATAATGGATGAGTATAATCATCACAATGAGTTAATAAATGGAAAACTATCATGAATCAATATGAAATAAGAAATATGAAAATTTAAATTATTGTACAAATATTTAATTTAATCAAAAACATATTTATCATTATTATATAATTTATAATCATTATGGAAAGGTAAATAGATGAAAACACATACCATTTCATAATGACCATCAAAATAAAATCGATTCAAATAAAATATAATAGAAAAATCACATAAAAAATAATAATTACATAAATTTGAATGATTTAAATTCATTAATAATGAATATTATGATATCTAAGATAATAATACCAAATATTTCATGAATTTTTAATATAACATTAAAAACAATTAAAAACCCCGTATTTAAAATATCCAAATGATTTGTCTCATAAAACCTATCAATGAATTGAGTGATATATAATTATTGGACTATATATTTAATAAATTCCCAAAGAATTTCACATATATAAAATAATCATTTTAATTCCTGAATAATATGAATTACCATCAAATATGTGTATTTAGAAAAGAATAAAAATTTATAAATAAATACCAATTAATAAAATTATTTTCCAATTAACAATAATATTTAAAAATGGTATACATTTTATGAAATAACCATACCTATGATAAAAAAATCTATATTTATGAAAATTGAAATTTCAAATTATAAAATTCTTAAAAGTATGTAATTAACCCAATTGAAAGTTAAAAATAAAAAAGTAATCAAAAATTGAAAGGTGACCCTTGGTTAATTAAAAATATATATTTATAACACCCTTTATAAGAATAACGGGCTTTAAATATGCATAGTAAAAGAACGTTTCAAAAATAGTATTCTTTATAAAACCGTTGAAAACATTATGAGCAACTTGTATTTTGAGAAATGGTTATAACGTCAAGAATGTTTGTTATCTCTGTATATGTTAAAAAACATTCCATTTGACTTTTTATAAGAATGTCCACATTTATAAAAAAATCATTTAATTTCAAGTAATATTAAAAGTAAATAATAAATTATAATTCTCTAACATAATAAAATACTAAAGGGATGAAAAAATTGAAATAAATATAAAAACTAAATAAATATAGAGTGGATAAGGGAATAATTCAATATTATGATAGATAAATTATAATATTACTTCAATGAATGTAAATGAAATCCAAAATAATTATGAGATTGTAAAATAGCATCTTACCTCTTTGGTGATGTTTAAATTGAAACACATTTAATGAATAAACATGTATAAAAAATAAAAATTGAAAATAAATAGTTATTCAAGTTAAATGCATCAATATGGTAGTATATAAATCCAAAAAGTGAATATCTCTATATTAACTGATACGTCTCTATGAAATAAAAATTGGGATGAAATTAATTACCTCATTCTATTTTTTAGATTATCATTATTTAACCTATCATATAATAGTTTTGAAGAATTTTATTATTTTATATTAGAACCATGTTAATATTTTTTATATCATATATTACCATATTATTATCTATTACCTCCAATTAGTTGATAGTATTTCATCATTTTCATTTATTCGAGTTTTAATTACATTGTTTTTTGATGTTGTTTCTGTCAAAAATAATCCATTTATTTTACTCAAAATATACATTTTTCATTTTATTATTTAAAAGAATGTTATAAAAATAATATTTATTAATTAGATATATTATTAGAATCATTACTGAATCGTGTACATTAAGAAATAATTACATTTCATTATGGAGGCGGTAGGTCATATGTATGAATGTGTGATGATGTCAATCCATTAATGAATAAAATTATAATTAAATGCATGATATTTTAGATTACATAATAAAAATAATTTCACACATATCACGTGTATTTATAAAAAATTTACATTATTACCTTCCACATGAAGCATTAGTGAGAAATGAATCACATCGCTTCATGAGGTGGTAGTCAGCTATGCACATTATCACCAGTGTTGAATATTAATAAAAAATTTATTTATGAATGAAAATATGAAATTATAACTAAATTAGTATAATTATGTCATAAATATTATATATATTCATTAAATTAGTCATCAAATTGTTCCATGATTTTTTATGTAAAATGAGTTACATCTCTTCATGCGGTGGTGGTCAACTATACACATGGTCAACAATTTTGTTTCGTATTTAATGGAAGTAAAGATCAATATAGGTTGTTTAATTAAGATAATAATTTATAAGTATATTTTATATTATATTTCCATTTTTATTATGATTTTATTAGGGGGAAGAAGAAATAAAATTTAAAATGCTTGTTTTAAGAACATTATTATTTCTTCAAACAACTTATTTGGGTTTTCATGAAAATTCTTCCTCGGATCATTTTTTTATCAAAAAAAGAATATATGATATTATTAGGGATTTAAGGAAGGAATTTGGGGAGTTATTTTATAATCCAAATTTCCTTGAATGTGTTAAAAGGTGGAAGAGTGGGTTTCCATTAATAGGTGTGGGATTGGACACACTAGTATGTTTTGAAAATAATGAATTTCGACCACATTTTCAGTATCCAAAGTCCCAAAAGGTCAACTATTGAACCATCGATTATATAAAATCTAAATGTGAACATAAAATGGGAATTTATAATGTTATTTCTTATTTTTTACAATTTTCATCTTAGTTTATCCCATAGGTAAACTCATTTAACAAATAACCCTGCAAATTCAACTGTTTATTCTGTTATAAAAATATTGGATATTTAATATAATATTAATTATTTTTATTCCAAATTGGGAATCCAATTTCAAAAATTAAATTACATTAGTCAAAGAATTAAATTTAAAATTAAACATATAAGCATCATGAAAAATTACATTTCTAAAGAAGCATTTACAAATGTAAAAATATATTTTATTTCAAAATTGGAAATATAATTGTTTATAATGGCATAAAAATGATGAATAATAATATAACTAAAAATTTTTTCAATTGAAACAAATTTTAAACCTAATGGTAATAGAAAATAAATTAACTGAAAATGAGTTTTTTAATAAAAATCTGTATTTTATACATTCAACTAAAAAATTAAACATTTTCATAAAATTACAGTAATATATAAAATATAATTTTGAAATAATTATTTAAAAAATATTTTTTATTTTATAAATTATATTTTCTAAAAATATTTAACATTTATTTTACAATATGTTTGAATGATGTGATGAAGCTATTTTCATTGAAAACGTAGATTTTTTTAAAAACCATTTATTTAGTTTTAGAGGATTCCTATTTTTATTTCTAATCAAAATGTAAAAAACGATCATGTGTATTCCATGTAATTTCCATTGTTTATCTTTACTATTTTATCTCAATAACTTAATGTCTATATTTTAATGGTGTAGTTTTAAAATAAAATATTTTAGTAGAGAATAGTGTTTCATTTATACTCGGTGTTGCATTCATCAAAAGATATTGAACATATTAAATTAATTTAAAAGGAAAATATTTTAATATCTTGATGTGTTACAAACGTTTTTTTAACTTTTTTTCCCCCAATAACACATCATTTCTCATTTGTATTAACACTTGACCATGATCACATAATATGATAGAATTACATTTTAATGTAATACTTTGTACCATAGTAATAAAAACCAAGGAAGAGGTTTATAACTGTAACATTTATATTTTTCCCATATTTTTTTATTTATACTGAGAATGTATCTAAATCCATAGTAAATATCCCTAATAGAACACAAATATATTATATGGTGATTTTCAGGTCAATGATAACAACTTTTTCTTATAGTTAATTATTGTTCTAGGAACACTATATCATCTTGTCAATTAAAAAGAATCCAAAAAAACTATTACTAAATAAATATATTTAAAATATTCACCTTATATATGTTTATAATGAATTATATTTTAAAATAAATTAAAATCCCTTAAATAAATCTGTTATAGAAACTATTAATTATGTACTCCAAATGTGGTAGTTATCAATGGACCACATTACTAGATAGTGTATCCCTTAGGATACTACTCTAAATCTCAATTAATAAATCAACACATCATTAAAAATGGATTAATTTTTTCCTCAATTGTAAAAATATATATATTAGCTACAAATATTTATTATTAACGTACTATATTGAGAAATTCCGAAATCTAATTTTTAGTATTATCATAAGAAGATGTGAATTTTTTTTATTAAAAAAATACAAAAACAGTAAGATAAAAATATAGATTCCAAATTTGTATTACCTGGATTAGTCATTAATTTTATATGTACATTTATTTGATTTCCTTTATAAATGTGGAATCAATTGAATGGGTTGAGATCAAATAATTAGTAAAGAGTTCATTATAATTTAAAAAGGTAATATTCAAAATATACATAATGTGTACAGAATATAATATAATAAAAAAATCAATTTAATTGAATATAATATCTTTACATAAACCATAAAATGTGAATAGACAGTCACATGGATAATAATAAATTTTCTCCTAAAAATGGAATGTATAATATTAGATAACAGAACCTTACCAACCATTCCATCTTCCAACAGAGCATAATATTACCATCGAGGACATGTTAAAATATATCATATATTAATGGGTAGTCATACACCATATATTAAATAATTATTATCTAATGAGAACAGTCAACTGATCAATGTGATCTATGATTATTGGTCCGACTGATGACACACTAGGTCCAATTCATTAATTAAAAGAGAATAAATGGAAACTAAATACAATACATAATATGACCTAAGGAATCAATTAGATAAACATGATACATAATCAATAATTATTTCTATTAAAATAGTATATATATTAAATGATAATATTTAACTTATTAAATAAATGGAATAACATTGCACAAAATTACCCTTCATTCATGATTGTGGGATATATGGTTTCAAAAATTTTATATTAAAGGGTATATTGTTAAGTCAATAGTAGATATATTATACATGTATTGGAAAATTTATTAAATATATCTCACTGAAATATTAATTAAGAATTTAACGATGTAAGGGTAGAGGGATAGAGAGTGTTAGGTAAGAAAATTATGAATTTGAAAATTTCAACTATATTGACTTGAACACATAGACAATAAAATTTGAGGATATTAAAAGTAAATGGTTATAACTCCATGTGTGTAATGGTTTTCATAAACACCAACTATTTATGTAATGCAAATGCGAGGTTGTTTTCCCTATAATGACATTAGAAATAGATAGGGTAATTATAAAGACAATTTAGCAAGGCCCATGGGGTCATCAAATAAACAAACCCTAAATTACTACCAATAATCATGGTACCTATATGATGAATGAAATGGGATATAAAATATATAATAGAAATATGTGTCGTATATACATATCATTACCATCACCGATACACACATAATATACAAAAAGGTAAATCAATACGTAAATCATATATACAGATAGGGTTGAGATTACATTTTCATATGTAAAAAATGTTTGAGGTCCAATGTTTGGAAACCTAATGGTAACACCAATCGAGAAACAATACACACTTTATTGAATATATTAACATATATTGTAATGTAATTTTCAATAAAAACCCTAAACCAAAGGTGTTTCAATATATTAAGTACCTTGATATTAGAAAAACAATAAATATACCACTCTAATGGACATATCTAAAAATATTTCTCATGACCCAACCTAATGATGGCCATGAAACAACTACTGGAAGCTTAACTCAAATGGGAACGAAGCTAGTTTCATTTCCAAGAAGTAATATCAAACACATAGGTGGAATTACCATAAAGTAACAGTATGTATGCATACATATCAAATCCCACACAATGATGAAATGTAATGAATCTAATAATAATTATTACAAACATAATTATTCCTACAATCAAAGTATGATATAAAGTACTGGGAAACATAAAAATGGACAAATAAAATCCCACCAGTAAATGGAATGAAATTTCAACCTACCCTGAAGTAGTGGACTACTTTAAAGTGAAACACTGGTATAAACCCGAGTCTATCTAGACCAAAATAACTCCACCTACTCATCATCTACTAATGACACTATAAAAGTTTATCGTCTACAAAAGACATGACATCCTTGGGAAGATCCCTAGAAGGGATGATTATTACAACACCAAGTATGCTACCCTGAAATCACCAAAAAAATATATCCATAGTTGTTTTCTCTTCACTAGATATGTCAATAATAATGTGAAATATATAGTAGCACATTTTGATATGCTCATAATGATGACACGTGATGTGGGTTCATAAACATTTTTGGTCAAATAACCACCGTACGTTTTCAGGGTAATTCTCATCCATTAGATCTCACTCCATACACCCTTCTATCCATGATGTAACACATCTGAAAGATAACCCACATAGGATTTCTCTAAGTTGATGGAACATCCCAACCACGAGAGAACATGCTTGTTCTTGGGGGCTGGGGTGCTCCATGACGTATACTGTCATTGAATAAAATCTTCTAAGAGGTCACTCTCATCATGTATTTATATTGATAAACTCATATTATAAAATAATTGGATTAATTTGATATTCAAAATCAGTCGGAATAAAAACCCGTCAAAATGATTAGATATTGATTCCCAAATATGGGGTTAATGCGTAGGGTTCATTGGGTGGTACAGCAGAACCTACAAGATACATCATCCTAGATAAGGGGATCGGCACCCATATAAATATTTGTGAGTTAAAATCAAAAAAAACCCAATCTATGGATACATAAAGGAATTTCGGATCACCCTAGGAATCACAAAGGGATACATTCTCATGGATTCTAAGTCAGTGGTAAAATAATTTTGATACTGAACAATCTAGAATAAGGTAACACACCATTACTAAGAAAATTAGGTGTATTCTATAGAGTGGTTTCACTCTATGATGACAACCATATATTACACAAAAAAACATCAAAATGGTTTAGTGAACAAAATCTACTTTTATTTTTTGGTTAATCTCAAACAAGTTCATAATTAAGATGATATGAGAATAAATAGGGACCCAACATGTCCCCAATATAGTACACGCATGTCTATAGGGGTACATAGTGTCTCAATAATCTTATAAAATCCCCCGTCTAACTCTCACCTAGGATAAATGTATCCCTTATAATGGGAATGTTTAAAATGTACACTCATTGTATTTGTCTCCTTGGATCTCAACATTTCTTTCTTCTCATGCCTATGTACTCCCTGTCATTTTAAATCATTATTTCTAACAAAAATTGTATTTTTTTCAAGTACATGGTGTGTATGATCCCTTGTAATTTTTTACACATCCATGATATATTCAAAGTAAATTTTGACCCACCGGGTAATGGACACATTCGATGTTATATCTGAGACATGATTTGTTGTATTTTTCTTCACGGAGAAACACCAACTCAATACAGAATCCATACAAGGTGTTTGTTCTTCCATTACATTCCGTATAGTGTGGAATTTCATAAAACCAATGGTACTTTAGGGGGATTCCATATAATTAATCATTGACTCCAAATCTTATGAAAAAATCACTTTTAGATTGTGTATCTGGGTTAGGAGATTTCGGTCATGATTGGAGATCTAATTTATATCCATTCATCTTTGTCAGAAATCATCTCATAACCTCACAATAATTTTGTGCTCCAAAACCAAAAGTCACACAACATGATATGGTCTTGATTCATCATCACCATCATTATATATTTATCATATAATTGATTTGAACATTATTATTCTACAAAAATTCATTACGCTATAAAACAAGTGTGCAATAATTGTTTATCCTATATTTGTTGAAAACACAACACAAACAAAAATTTTCAATAAATGAATGAATATTAGTGGGATAAATCCAAGAATAAAAATATAGAAATGACCCTTGGATGTGTACAGGTTGTCCTCAATTCATTTTGGGTATAATGATTAATAATATCCATAAATAAAATAAATAATTATTCCAAATTTGCAATATTTAAAAGCATACCCACAATACTCTCAAACCATCAATCAATCTATTATTTAATTTATTCTCATTTATAATAGGGGAAATAAAACAGTGATAAATATAAATAAACTATTCTATCTCAAGATGGATTAATCACTAAATAATTAAAAATCTAGGTTCTTATCAATGACCAGATCCTCAAATTCAGAAGGAGCAATGATCATTCATCTAATCTATTGTCATCATCCAAGAATGACCTCTTTCAAATGTCCTATAGGAATATAGAGTTTATATTCAAACACTGATAACTCCTCATAAACATATATTTATAGAGGGTAAACAGGGTACTAAATCAGCATAACAAAATAAATATATTTAATTATTTATTATATAATATTTTCTAAAAACAATTTACCAAACGACTGACACTGATATATTTTATGTATTACCTATGTCAAATCAAATACCCTAATCTCAATATAGGCCTCATATTTTTTTACTACCCTCTATTTTAATAGTTTTTTGCTTTTTCATGAAAAAATAACACTCATGATATTTAATTTTTTTAATGTACTAAATGAAATAATTTTGGGATCATCATGCCTTAGAATCTCATATTGTCTTAGTGCTTGGATCTGGAAATATTCATAGAAATATTCTAATGTATTACACAACAAACATTAGATATTAAATTCTTCCCTAATTCAAGGAATTTTATCTCTATGAAAACAAAAACTATAAAAATGGTGTGGATACAGAGATCTCAATGGGGTATCCCACTCCCTAGAGAACTCATGATGTTTTTCATTGATATAAAAAAACACAAACTTGAGGAACACACTTTTCCACAATGGGTCATCTCATACCATTTCCCAAAACAAACAACTCCCTGAAAATGGAAACTACACTGTCATTTCCTAACATAATGTGTTCGATATCAAACAATGAACCATCCACATACTTCCTCAGCTATGACATGTGGATAACCTTATGAAACCCAAAACTAAATTGAACATGAGGTTATGTGGTACACCAAGAAAACATCACCAAAATGTAGCACTAATATTTCCATGGATAGCCTACCACCATGTATAATACTTTATAAATTAATATCTATAATGTCGTCCACTATTAGTCTAATAATGGATCATGATATATATTGGGCAGTCCTCATCCTCCCCTAGATAAACTGCACCCCTTCAACCATCACTATCTCCATAACTACAACCCATGGGATCGTATCCCCATGCTAAAACCAATAAAATAGTATCCTAAATTGACCAACAAACATGGCCTCAAAAAGATTTAACTCTAGTTGTGGACTGGTAATAATTATTATATGAAAATTCTAGTAATGGTAGATAATAAACCAAGATGTGGCTCAAAAACTAACCTTAAACCTTGAATCATGTTCACCAGATTAGGAATGGTTCACTTAATCTAGCATAATAGCTGGGGTAGAACATTTTTCCAGCTTAAAATATGTCCCTATATTCTTCTGGTATCCTCTCCCCAATCTTGTTGTGATGTAAGAATCAATGTTCTCAATGAACCCTAAGGTAATTCCATAAAGCTGGACGACCTCCTACATGCATAGGGTTCCCAATAACTACAAAAATCCCTATTCATCAACACCCATAGGTGGATAAAACAATAAAATTTTACCTTATATACATTATGAAACTCCCATGGTTGTTCAAAAAATTCCAACACATCGTAGTATGTCCTCACCTTTAATAGATGTACAGAAAAGTGAAATCAACCCCATCAACACCTTATATCACATCCTTCCATAAACCATAATGTATCCCAATAAAAGGATGATGTGATTTCCTCATTCATCGAATCCATAAAGAATGCATCCATTGGATATCATGACCTAAAACATATAACTATTGATATCCCTAGGTTTTACCTCTCAAACTCTTAGAATAAGGAAAGTATAATAACTATTGTTTGGAGGTAAAGAAGAACATCCCAATATGTATCACATAATAATGTCAATTTCAAACACACATGGATTCGGTCGATGAATATATCCATAAAAAATCCAAGAAATATTGAAGATATGGTCTATAAGTATCACATTTTGTGGTATATAACTCCCCACATGGTATCGCCATTAACTCAAAAAAATCAAAATGGATTTAGAAATAAACATTTGGTGTATCTTCCTCCAAAATGTTTTCTAGGAATTACATGTATTGAGGTCAAACTCTAAGATGATCTTTTCCCCAAACCATTGCTTGATGAATCCATATATTCTTGCTAGTGTTTTCTTTCCATCGTATCACCTTGTCCAGTCAATCCAATACAAACCTAACATCAAGATATCATATACCAATCAGGTGAAAAAATATGGGATGTCGAGGTCAAAACACTAGGTTATAAAGACCCCTTTATCCACAACACCTAATTACACAATCATCTAATGAAGCATAATGGATTCCATCTAATGTGTTATCATAACAATTAGAATAAATCCCTTGATATATCTGTTACATAAGCCTTGGTGTCGTTGTGGAGTATAACATAGTACATCTATAGGAAATACAACCGCATTATCTATCTCCCCTTTAGAAAAATAAAATCACACAGTTCCAACTACACAAATGGTATCACTTTCCAATCAATGTTATGTCGGTCAAGCCCACATATACATGAGATCCTCTTTCTCCACATGGGATATCTCTTAATTAAAGGAGGAAAACAATATCCCAAATATATGAAACCAAACAACAATCACTTTGGGAAAATAAATAACCATGTGTGGTATGAAACCATTGCATACTAAGGACATATACATATTATCTCATCGCTAGTATGATGATATTTCAAGTGATTCTCTATTTCGCCTCCTAAACCCAGGACACATAGTCTGTTGATGCGTGGAATCATTGATCCACATTGTAGGAGATTATAATAAATGGGTGAATCAAAAATATTTTCTCTAGAATCAGAAGGTCTATAATTGGGGATGTACTCAAGAAAATATTTCTCATGAATATATGAAAAAGAAAAAATTACTGGGGTAGTGAAGACACAAGTCCTATCACAAACCACACAGAAATCCCATATAAAGGAATACTTTCTGGAAGTCATCATTTCCCTTTCCCACATATTCACCACAACAGGGGATTACTCTTAAATCATCGTCTATCAAATTAGATCATCAAAATGAGTAATAATGAATCATTATATAAACGTTACTCTATCTACTCCTTGCATCAAGATAAATATTTCATTCCACTAAGACAATCATCAAGCATAGGTCTCATCCAAGGGGGGACTTTCACACCATAGGCCATGCCAGTCCTACTTCACTAATGAAGGTTTTCTAGTCCAAAAAATTAAATGGGTAATATATAAAATTGGATCTCTTGATGAACACTAATCATTAGTGTTTCATATATCGACACCTCTATATCAAAATATTAAACCATGAAGAAAACAAGTCACAAGTGTAGCCACCAATCGGTTGGGTTACTCACACATTGAAAAACCCATAAAATCACCTCAAATCATACCTCTATATGTAGATGATCATATTCATAATCCACATAAGGATGAAAATTCTTATCAATATGAAGTATCCTTACTCAGTTCCTAGCTAGAGGAAACACTTAATGAATGGGTTCCCAAACTGAAACTTCATCACTCAACTAATTATGAGCATGACACTTTTGGGGAACCATAACTGGTTATCATTATTGACTCATATTTCGGGTTACACAGACATACCATGGTCAATGAGTATATATGGTAATATGTATCAAAAGAACATGAAAACAAAAACCCATTCTTATATGTTTAGTGGACTATTGTATTCCCTTGAACAATTTTATAGATAAACTAAGACACCAATACTGTTATAAGGGTATTCGTGAATGTATATGCTTCCATCACAATAAAACTAGACACCGTTCCCTAATAAACAAACTATAACCCCATTGGAACTATTTCCCAACATCCCAAAACAAAACTCACATCTAGAAAAAAGAAACTATAAACTTCATTCATAATCCCAGGTAGTGTTATAATACTTCTGGCTAGGTAATTCTATAATATGACTTTATCCCAAATTGATATGATAGAGCCTAAGACACAAATACTCAATCCTGCATCCAATGATCCAGGGGTTCATGATTTGTTCTAAGAAGGCACATCACAGATATGGGAGGCATTATCCTTAAGTACATGTATACACACACATATCTGGAATACCATTAAATGATAGAATTTAAAATAACTGATAAAAAATACATGAATTCCTCTATAATACCAAAATTATAGTATGAAATGATATAATAAAAAACATAAAAATGGACCTTGTACGTACACAATCAAAATTGGATATCATGGCCAACCTACTCTGATGGAGGTGACATATATCAATTATAACCCCAGTATACATGTCATTCTTCCTATCTGAAACCAGATCCATGTTTTTCAAGTCCACTAAAGACTCCATTGGGGGTCTAAAAACTTCATAAGACATCGCATGTGTGGTATGAGACCATACAGGGGGGTACAAAAGTACCCAGAAGGACACCCTTAAATCACCAATCAGAAATAAAAAAGGGTATTCAGATAATCAGAGTATATGTCAATTTTAATGTTGGAAAAGTGATAAAACATATAGATATACTCAAAATTATTCCACGTCTCATGCGTTCATAACCTCATCAATCCAAATAACTACATTTAGGATTCACGGTAATAGGAATCCAAGAGATCTCACACTATGAGTCCTTCCATCAATGATGGAACTCAACCAATAGATAACACACATCTTGTTCCACTAAGTAGACACCACATCCATTGCATCTTAGATGCATCAAAACCAAGTGAATATGGACATATTGGGGGAAACCACTCTTCATTTTATACAGACACTAACGACATCCTAGAGTTAATGATCATCAGGTCTTGATTAGAAAAAATTCATACTAAATACTAATGTGATTCATTAAAGATACACACTCCATCAGTCTAATTTTCCATCAAGAATACATAATATTGATAGACATATAGAGGATAAATTCTTGGGATTATTGGGGGGACACGAGACCCTTCTAGAAAATTCATATAAGATAAGTGATCAATGCCGGTTTAAATATTGGTCTTGTTAATTCCCCAAAAAATTTATCTAATTATGCAATTAAGAAATTAGGATCTCTCTGGTCCTCTTGGTGGGATACATGCTCCATGATGCTGAGTTATTATTCAAAGTGGTATGAAACAAGTCACTATTGAATATGGTAACTCTCCCTCACTACACTGATCATATGGATGATTCTGAGGGGTCACCCTCTTTTATGTTAATTTGATACTCCCCCAAATCATCATAGGAATTAACCAATGGAACTTAGAAAACTGATACTGGTCTGGGGAACCTTATACAATATCACAACGTAGTGGAGGTAATAAGTAATAGGAATATAACACATCCTCATTAGATTTCATGGTGTGTACTTTGGGGAACATGGTGTGTCTCACTATGAATGTAACTCCCAATGCCTCAATCCCACAAAACATGATCTCTACCACAAAAGATGAAATTTCCTTCAAGTACACATCATGTTGATTTTTCTCTGGCACCCAGTGTGACATTCCTATATTGCATGTGAACACTATATCTATATAAGTCATTGTTTTTGACTATTTGTGTCCATTTATAAGTATATGTGATTCCAATACAATTTATTCATGTCTATAACCATGTAAAATTTGAGATACATGATGATCCTCTAGGTAATATTCACTCATTGTGGGATAGTGGGCCCATGTCGTGTGATATTTTTCTTCAAAGTAATATAATAATGGTGCACCATTCCCCAAAAAGTTTGTGTTTATCCATTTCATGTCATGTAGTGGAAATTATCACCGAAAATTTGGGTCTTAAAATTGAATCACAATCCCTCCCCACTATCTTCATATCGTCCAAAATTAACACAATAGGACTTCAGATCTGATTCAATTGAGCCTATTCTTTGTCGTAGTTCTGATTTCTGACTATTTCAGCTACAAATGAATCATCTAATAGCCCTATCATCACCACATACTTGAGAACCTGTACATGCACATCTCTATAAAGACCCCATACATCATCACTATCTTATCAGCACAATTCCACTATCGATCCAAACCCAACTATTCAAAACAATTCAACTTCTCCAAGAAAAAGGTGTGAAATTTTTATTTATCTTTTATTTTTCGAACCACCGGATAGAATTAATGTTGGTGATGAATGATCAATGAATGGATAAAAACAATCCAAGAAACAAATGAGAGGAATAAACATTGAAAATATCTAGGATGGACTCATGTTTTTTCCATTATAACGATTAATGAAAATACATTTATAAAATAAAAAATTTCTCAAAAATTCCCCAAATATAAATCCATACTCATAATACGATGAAACCGTGAATGAATTTGTTAGTCAATTGACTTGTATATTCCATAGGAAACATAAAATGAGGATAATTATAATATAACATCCTAATATCATGATTTTTTATCATTAATGACTAATTAAACTACATCATTGACATTGGTGAGATCCATGCAATATATTGGCACAATAATCCTAAATTTTATCTGATGTCATCAGCTAAGAACACTATCATACAATGCTCCTCTGTATATAAATGTTTTAGCGCCATCCAAGATATGTCCTCATAATGGTATATTTATAGTGTGAAAAAATGGTAACTATTTCAACATAATGAAACAAATTAATTAATTAATTAATTTTATTATTTACATATGTAAACTCTTTTAACTAAATTCTTATTCCCCAAATGGTTTATGTCATGTTTGGGGTAAATCCCAAACATTTATCTCAATGGTAGCCTCATATTTCTGATCTAAGCCTCCATTTTAGGTTTATATCAATTTTTATAGGAAAACTGTTGATGCATAATATTTAGTATATTTAATATATTTTATATATTTTAAAAATTAATTCCTGACTCACAGAGCCTTGGAACTTCCCAGCATCTTAGTTCCTGTAACATGAAATATTAATAGAAATATTGTATTAAATGTAAACAATAGGGAAATTTAAATATGAACCACAATGCTTCATGTAAATTGGAGTGTCCTTATTGGTTGTGATCATACACTTACTCAATAGGGAACCAAGAAATTCCTTCAACTGAATATTGAAAAATAATTACATGGTTTTAAATGTCTACTCAAGTATTTTTTTATATAAAATAATATTTTTTTCAAAAAAAAATATTGGTAAAAGATGATAATTTTACTAAATAGACGAATAAATAAAAAATGAGAAATACCTGACATCATTAGGGTTTAAAACTATGAAAACTTCTTTAGGTATAAACATGAGTCTAATATAAATCTAATAATAATTTTAGAGTAAAATAACCAAAAAAACATAGTGATTTTTGGGATAAACCCACATCACACCTTGAGGATAGAATCATGTATAATAGAGTTTGAAAAATTAATCTAACTATCCAATAATTTGATATGGAAATGATGTATTATTGAATAATGGAATTTTTATACAACACCCTACAATAATTCTATACACAAAAAATGTTCACAATGGGATATTTTTATAATTAATACCATCACGTAATTAGTTATTAAAACATTCAAAAATAATGAAGAAAATGACATAAATTCTGATGAATTATTCATGATACAAATCATGAATAGTTCATGATATAGAATCATATTCCCCTCAAGTGATTTAATAACACACTATATCAATCATGAACCACAGAATAAAAGAAATCCAATGGTTTATTCACTGAAATAGAAAAAATAATATAAAAGGTAATGATATAAATAATTATCCAAAAATTGTGAATTTGGATGAAGTTAGGTACACTGTATTTTTAACATGTTTCCCTGGACTGTAACATAAAAATTAATTTAAAAATGAACAAGTATTTCTATTTATTTCAAATTGAATTTTTTTTAATAATATATAATTTTTCATTCCGAAGTTATAGAATTTATTTTTGGATAAAAAAATATATTAACATAATTCATGTAAAAATAGAATCCTTAAAACTTATAATTACATTTTATCTACACTAGTCAAAAAGTCTCTAAGGAAAAAAAATAAAATATTTTATTTATTTCAAAACCGAAAATAAAGTTCAATCATATGTACAAATGAATTATTTCTCGAAATAAAATGTTTAAATTAATATAATAGTATATTCTAGGGAAATCAATTAATTAAAAATACAATTGAATTACTCCAATAAAGATAGAAAAACGATCATGTTTCCTTACAAAAAATTCCAAAACATTGTAATTATTGGATCCACACATATATACCAATAAAACTATGTAAAATAATATTACTAACTTAATGAATCAATGAAAAATTATAAAATAGTAAAAATAAAAAATGGATGAATAAATTGTGTTCTATTGTATGTATCATATCTTATTCTCAATTATTATAATGGAGGAATATCAAAAATAACATTATTTATTAAAAACTTCATTAAAACATTCTAACAAATTGTTAAATGAAAGAACAAGAGTGTAAGAAAGCTAATGAATTTGGAAATGACCCAAACTATAATCAATGGAATTATCCTTATTATATTTATAATAAAAATTCATCACATACAGATCCAAATAAATTCGCAATTCTCATAAATGTAGAATGAAGTAGTAAATATTTATAAAAATTAAAGAACCTATACAATTGGAATAGTAATTAAACAACTCCAATAGTAACATGACCATTAAAAATAGTAATCAAACCAATTGAATAATAACCTCCCCAATGAAAATAAAAATATAATTTATATATCTTATAAATAATGATATTATATAATAATATAATAGTGTATGTAAATAAATATTTTAAAAATGATAAATTAAGTTCCTATATTTTCAGAAATGTAAATGTTTATTTAATATTTTATAATTAATATAATGGATAAAATGAAAATTTATTTTCATAAAATATATTAATGAGTTATTTTTGGTATTATAATTATAAGGCAATTTTTTGAGATTTTAATTAATTTTTCCAAATATCATAAAATCAGTGATATTATTAAATGATTATTTTATGAATAAATAATGAATTCAGTTAACAATGAATGTTATCATATTTAGAATATTATTTTCAAAAAATTAACCCCATTTTTTAATTTTAGACGTCAAATAATGGTATGGGTGATTTGTTTAATGTTTTCTAAAATAGTCGATTTTTTTGTAAATAGTGAAATAATATAATTTATGATAAAAGATAAATACATGATTAATAATGCCATGCTTGGTGGATAGATGGTGTAAGAACCCATTTTTTCAATCTCGGCCAAATTATTTATATATATAGTCAAAATTATCAATACTACTGATATTTCTAATTCAATAAAATAAACTAGTGGATAAAACAATCAAAAAACACTACATTACTCCCATCATAATTCAACCCATTGACACCTCTTATCCTAACACTTTATAATCCTTGAATATTATCAAATTTCTTCCCAATTAACATCCTAATACTTTTCCTCACAACCAAGAGAAAAAATTTTCAAAAATCCTATAAACCCAAGTTCTTTTAATAGGTTCTCTTAGAGAAGAAATCCAAGAGGTATAATCCTCATTCATTATTTTTTAATTTTTTAATTTTTTACCTCTCATCAGCTAACATTAAAGATAGTGGTATGATAACTATATTATCATATATATACTAAAATTTTACATGATTGTGGAATACTCATCACTAAATCTCTTCTATCGCCCATTTATTTGAAAAATGAATGCATTTGTCATTACATGTCGATTCACAACCTTTATGGATGATGAGACTTCATTTTCCATTAAATCCATTAATGGGGTTTTTTGAACAATTTTTATGGTTAAATAATATTATAATATAAATATTTTTACTTTTAACATGTACTATAAACAATATATAAGAATGATATTAAATAAAATGATACAACATCATGATGTTTGTAAAAAGACTTCCAAAATAAATTATTACATTTTCATCAATGTCTTATCTAATGAATCAACTTCATAACATATATGAAATTATATATGATACAATTTTAACATACAGATGTTAATTAGTAAAAAATTAATTTACATTCGCATAATTAATACGGTTTTACATGAATTTTGATAACTAAATACAAGTAAACTGACAATGAAACCATGAAAACAATCACTCCTAAAATGTTAAATTGAACCATATAACCCATAAAAATATCTATAAACAATCATAATAAAATTTTAGTAAATAAAATATGTGTATAACGGGATATTGATTTAGTAATTAAATAATAAAATTTTACAATATAGGATATTAATGTGAAGAAATCATTCAGACATAATGTAATGGGGTTCTCTAACCTCATTTCTTTTCTTTTAGTTATTCATATTTCACAAATTGTTGTTTATAAATATTTACCAAATTTTCATTAAATATAACATCATTTTTCTTAACATTTCATGTCTTTTATATTAATTTTTCTAATATAAATTTATCTGAAATAATAAAATATACAAAATAACCCTTATTTTTAAAAACACATGTTTACTCCTATATAATTATTTCATCTTCACTCGAGAATGATGATTCATATACAAAATATGTTTTCCCATTTTCATTTGGTAACCATATTTTTAATGATATTTGATAAAATAATTATGAAACTCATTACATTATATAAGTTACATAATGAATTTGGCTGATGTATATTCTTTGTGAAATTCTTGATAATGTAAATGTTATGATGTTACATGTGTAACTAGAATTACATGGAACTCCAATTCATTGGGTAATGTGATGAATATAGTGAAAAATGGGAAATATGTTTGAAAATGGTTCTATACTGGTTTACAATGATGATGTTATGATTTTGATCCATTTTTATGTGTGAATAAAAATTAATCATTATTTATAAATATGTGTTTTATTTGACCACTTAGACAAGATGTATAATTTTGATTCATTTCATATTTATCTGACATTATATGATGTCTAACCTCCAGATTATGAAAAATATACTACGATTAATCTCTGATGATTATGATTCTTCTCAATAATTCTTTGTTGATTCATGTTCATTATTTATCCTCTTAGTAGGATTTTAGATCCACCTTTTTATTGGTATATCCTCTTGTGATTACATGTACTAATGAAGAATATAAAATTTTAATAATAACTATTAATGATTTAAGTAATTTTTTATGTTTTTTATATTCAAATTAATTATGGTTTTAATTTTCTGATGATACTAAACCATTGGATTCTAGTATCGAAATTTTATTTTTCTCTTCAAAATGATATACTATAAATGTGATAAACATAAGGTCAATTTATATGGTATCAAAGAACAATTTAGTTAATTTATGAATTTTTAATGGAGAAAATTAGTGTAAACCCTTATAACGAGACAATGTATATGTAATAATCATGGAATCATGATTTAGAAAAATGATTAACATAGAGACCCCACTTGATATTTCATTAAAGTTAATGGAAAAATGAATAAATTATTTTAGTAAGACATGTTGAATTATTATTTTTTAAAAATATTTAGATTTTAAAAAATGGTGGGCTAATGAGATACTATACAAAATATAATGGTGAGGGACAATAAATTGAATTCCCAAATGACATCCCTAATTCATTAGGTGTGGAGTTCAAAAACTAATGGAAATTCGTAACTAGTTGTCTCTGGCTAGTGGAAATAACCAGAATAAATTAAATTTTCACATTCACCTAAGAGGGAGAAACTGTCTAAAAAATATTTAGTATGAAAATAACGATAGACATTTAGTGGATATTTGGATCCACTAATAAAAGAACAATGGTTCAACTCAATAGATAAAATATTTTTTCTGATTTACTCTTCTGAGATGGAGAAGGTGACTGTGGACTCTATTCATTTAGAGAGAGATTAAGATAAATAGAGAAAATTGATTAAGAACCACAAGCTGATGGATGAAATAGAATATATTGTTTTGGAATACTTAAAAACAATTCTTAATATGTATTTCCCTCAAATTATTTATATAAATATAATGATTGAATTTATATAGGTGGAAAAAAAAGTTGAATCTATCATGGATTACGTGAAAATATCACAATGCCAATAAGGAAAACATGCGTTATTTAAAGAAATGATATAAAAATATATTTATTATTTCTTTGTTTGAAAATAAATGGTCGCATGGATATAGCTATTTGATACATTGGTATTTATGAATATTTTTTTATTATCTATCACTATGGATATGGATTTTGTAGAATAGTGTCATGGATATTGTTATTAGAGAGAAAAAATGATATTTCATGATAGATGATCTAATGAAATTGGTTAAAAGAAAAATCAACAAGTCACCTTTCAAAAACTTGTGATGAATAAATATAGGAATTGCCTCTTTGTGATTGGGAAATTTTGCAAGTGTGGGAGAGGCGAGCCCCAAGATCATGAATGTTAGAGGGACATGAAGAATATGTTCAATTAGACAGAGGGAAGGAGAGCACCACCCATTGTTCAAAATTTCAACTGTAGGGTACATGGGAACTATGAAATCTATTGAACTAAATATCAATTATATCTTGGAAATCAGTGTTAACATCCACCAAATATTAAAGAGAATGTGAAATCCTATAACAGAACTACTGTTGTAGAGGATCAATAAAATGAAGTCATACAAGGTACACATCCCATTTACTAAAGAAAAAAACAACTTATTTGATTCTAGTTATATAATTCTGTTATATTTTGCATGGTTTCTAGAGTAATTAAATTGATTCCAGATACATTTATGTATATATTTTCATAAAAAACTATTCTTGTAATCATTTCAACCCATGTATGGACAATTCTCTTGTAAACATATGTGGGAAGATTAACTCAGATAATCTCGTGATAATTCCCTTGGTGTAATGTGATGCTATTATGGGCATGGATTGACTCTCATTATATAAAACACATATTAATTATTAGAAAAATGATATAACATTTAATATCCACAACCATCCCTTGTTCCAATAAAATCAAGGAAGACTATGAATCAATTTTTGGAAATACCTCACTCCACACGATTTCCTCAGGATGAAGGTCATTTAATGGTTAAATAGTTCCTTGAAACAACTGATCTCTGCCCCCAATTTCACTAATGCATACTTTATACTAAATATGATCATGATTTTAACTTTCCATCCATGAAAACTATCAGTGGATGCTTTTCATCTACATATATTTTCCTTATGTAGTTTACAATATCATTATATAATGGGGCTCCGTGACTCAAAGAACATTATGATTAGATTTTCATCATAATAGGATCTCGATCTTGTATGGTAGACTACTCCTCGAAGGTAAAAGGGATCTCGATTCTTCCTCATTAAATTGTAATGCGGCATTCACATGAAGCATGACTCTCCTACTATGGATATTTGGTTGATTCTCTTTGAACTCCTGATTCAATTTTAGAATCCCTTGATACATCACAGGACAGGGAATATTGTAGGGTGTTGTCTATGTTAGGATAGTAGGACTCATGCTGTGTGTCACACAATATCAACCAAAATTTGTGTCAAAGTGGCTGTTTCGAAACCACCTGTTGACACCTTATGGGTTTCTATTAGTGATGAGTTTTGATATATGCATTCAATCATCTTCAAGTACTGGTGTGACTTTTGATCGTCTTTTAGGAATTTGGGGAATATGTCGATTTATTATATGCATGGATTGATGAAGCGAAAGGCACCTATTGTGGGTGTCACACATATTTCCCCATTTTCTGGTGGGGATGATTGTGCGTGTCTTTTGGAGGAGTATTGTTCTAAAATAAATGTTTACCTGAGGCTGAAAGTTTTGGATTGAATTCTATCTTCTAGCTTAAAGATTCCATGTGAATCTCTCATGGTATATCATAATCCACCAAATTCAGCACCATATAATCCAAAAAATCATTGATATCATTGATCAATTGGAAAGTGTTTTGGGTGGTTCTTCCTCTTTAGAGGTTGTAATTATTGTCCCTTTATGTGATGTTTTTATTTTTCATTCAAATATTGATTATTTGGGGGAAAATGATCAGTCAAATAATTATATTGTCTAGGATGATTATGGTGTGGAAGAATATAGAGAATATAATAATGAGGTGAGGTATGTCCCCTTAGATGCAGATTTGGTTATGCAGTATAAATCTTCATTCCCAAGTAGTGGATGTGTGGAGAATTTGAATGCATGTGTTGTTCAAGAAACTAGTGACGATCCTCAGTGTCTTGTTCTAGAGGTAACTAATGTGGACCATCAATTTATGGTAAGTGGTTTCGTTCAGTCAAGATGTTTGGAACATTTCTCATAGACGATGCTATATTTTGATGATAAGGAAAAAAATTATAAGACTGGTTAATACCTATAAAAATAAATTATCATTGTTAGGAGAAGAAGTCTGTAATTCATATAGAAAGGTAATAAATTGGATGGTTCCCTTTAAGGGAATCCCCCAATAAGATTTGGGATTCCTAAAGATGACACATATTCTTCTTCAGATTACTCTATTGAGTCCAAAGAATTGCACACCGTAGAGGACTATCATATATCCTCTTCAAGGAATGGAAAAAAATATCATAGGTTTTATAGGTTTGTTATGAACACCCTGAGGTTGTGAAGAACAGAGTAATATTCTATTATACCCTATCCTCATATTACTAGATCCTCAAATAAATGAAATATTCCTCTGAAGGCTCCTACTATTACATACAACAATTCTACATTCAATTACAAAGGATCAAACAAGATTATGGGGGAATAATTCTATAAGTAGTTAGAATCACATGTAGGGAGCCACCTGTCACAGATTTGTTGAATTTTGATTATGAGGTTGAAGGTTTTGATATCCCTCAGATTGGAAAGGAAATTATTGAGTTTTATGAGTGGGAAACAATCATCAATTGTAACGAAGAATTCATAGAGATGCATCTCAAGGTCAACATTATTCAAGAGGAGTTTGATAGGCTAGTCGGGAATCATATTTATGTAAATGTTAATAAAGGTAAGGATCATAAGACCCAATAAAATGTTGGCATATTTCCACATGGATTCAACATAAAAATATTATTGTGTAAGAGATCATTCAAATGTGGGATGAGATGGAATATCATTTTGAAGAACTCCTCAAAGGTGATCTGGACATAATAGCTTCCACTCTAAAATGGAGTCTCCTCATAGGTAAGGCCTATAAAACCCTTGAACTAAAATTCATTGGATAAACTATAACTTATGATATGATTTGATTGTATTTTGTTTAATTATCTGGTTTCCCCCTTTTTCCTTAAATTTTATTATTTTAATATAATTTTTTTTGGAATTTATGTATTTCTCAAAGAGTTACCTAGGTTTACCATAGATTGTGATGTATATTTCTCAATAGAACTCATACTCAGAGTTAATCCTATATCACATTTCCCCTAAATTATAGCTTATTATAAATTGGAGGAGTTAGAGAATGAGGTGCAAGAGAAATTGGAAAAAGGGTTCATACGACCTTCAGTATCGTCTTCAAGTCAAATGGTGCTCTTTATAAAGAGATAAAATTGATCAAGGTTGTTGTGTATCGATTATAAGCAACACATTAATATATATATAAGAGCATGTACCATATTTAATGGATTTATTCCTTGTTTGATCAACTATGAGGTTATCAATACTTCTCAAAGGTGTATATTTATTCTAGTTATCATCTACTGAACATGAAGAATGAATATATTTGTAAGACCAATTTAAATTCATATTAACGGTACAATGAGTTTCTAATTATTACTATCAAACTTACTAATTCCCATTAAATATTCATTTATTTTATTAAAATTATCTTCAAACACTACCCTGAAATTTTTTTGGTAGTCTGTATTGGTGAAATTCTCATCTACTCAAAGAGTAAAGAGGAACATGAAGAGAATGTATAGAATTTTATTGGGATGTTAATGAAGGATAAATTTTAATCAAGGCTATGAAAATGTGACTTTTGGATATAGAAAGGCACATTCATGGGACACATGATCACAAATGAGGGAATTTTTGTGGACCCAACAAGAAAATTGAAATTGAGAAATGACCCATACAAACAAGTGTCATGAAGATTCATAGTTTTATTAGTTTAAGAGGATACTACCTATGTTATTTGATAAATTTATTATCATTTTATAACCTTCTATCTATGTGAACAAGGAAAAGGGTAAATTGTATCTAGATGGAATAATGTGGGGAAATATTCAAGGAGCTAAAGAAATTACTACTAACTGCACAGATATTCACTCAAAAAATAATTAGAGAATGTTTTTTTATATATTGTGATTTATAAAATAATGAGTTTGGTTACGCACTCATGTAGAATGATAAATTCATACCCAACACCTCATGACAGTTGGTTATCCTTAAGAAGAACTACCCACACATTATTTGTAGTAAATCATTTGGATGTTCTATCTAATTATTTTTAAGAACTATATCTATTATGATAAGTGTAACCTATGTACTGATAAAAAGAGTCTAAAGTATATATTTACCCAGTATGGGAACACAACATGAATCAAACAATATGGTTAGTGCTAATTACATTCTATTATTTCTCTATTCAGTTCCTTCCTGAAAATTAGAACAAGGAAGTAGATTATCTTACAATAAAAGAACATTATACACCATTTATGATTTAGATTGTGAGAGAACCTATCTTTATGGATATTCAAATTATATAAATGGATATGATAATGGAAGGGAATACAACATACATTTCCCAAATGATTACCCTTCCATCAATTCAAAAGTGGATTATGGAGGCACAAAGCGATGATCTGATGTTCGAAAGAAGGTCAATGCATTAATGGATGGAAAGCTACGTGAGTTCGACATTGATGATGACAGTGTGATTAGGTTTGGAATTATTTTTTTAGAGCCTTCATGACCTAAGAAATTGTAATAGAAATTTGATAATACACGTATCTCTCCTTTCACCATCCATATTAGAAATACCAATATATAATATTACCTTTGACAACACTTCTAAATGTACAACATGAAGAAGGAGAATAAAATTTATATAACGAGGTTCATGGTTTGTCAGCAAGTTAATGAAATGTGACTAAAATCCAAGTGGGTGATACAACAATTATCTATACTGATGGGGAAGTGGGATAATGTCATTATTTCCATTTTCATTGGTCCCCCAAAAACAACTATGGGAAAAATATGGATATGGATTATGGTGGATTGAGTCACCATGACTATACATTTATTCACTATTTAGGAATATCCATTTCCTTAAACAGGTTCCAACATATATGTGATGGAAGTGGTGAGGATAAATGGGGTTTAACGTTTTTTCATCTCTTATCATGACCCAGGGTTTACATATAAATTATTGAGAATTCATTAACCTGCTGTGAGTAATAAATTGAATATCAATATGGTCTATCACCACCTAGATGATTTTTAATCTGAACATAATTTTTAGATGCTCAAGTAAATTCTATGACCATTCTCAATAAATTTCAAAGTAGGATGAAATCATCATATCCAACTGGTTGTGTTTGAATATATCATTATCTTTCACTAGAATATTCAGATTTCTCCATATGAAGCTCTATATCATAAGTGACATAGAACTCTATAATGATTGGTTGATGTTGGTGAACAAAATATAATTGAACCTTATCTTATTCAAGAGATAAAAAATAATCTTCAATTCATCTAACAATATATCAAAACATTGTATTTTCATAAATTGAGTTATTGTGCAAACCATCGAAGGGACATGTGGTTCTATTTTGGAGAAAAAGTCTTCCTTTAAATATCACCATGGAAAAGATTCATACAGTTTGGAAAGAAAGTGAATCATAGACCAAGGTATATTCAAAAGATTTAGATCCTTCATTTCATAGGAGAAGTGGCCTATCAACTTTCACTCCAACCGAATATGGATCATGTTTATTATGTCTTCCATGTATCTATCCTAAGAAATTACAAACCTGACCCATCATGTGTACTAAATCTAGAGGTGGTATAACTGGAGAATGTACTCTTATATGAAGAGGAGTTGGGTAAAATCTTGGATCAAAGAGAAAAATTCCTACTCAATAGGACGTCAATCCATGTCAAAGTGTTTTGGAGGAATCATAAGTATGAAGAGGTGACATGGGAGCCAGAGGGAGTAATGATGGAGAAATACTCTCACATGTTTTTATCTTATCCTGTAAAATGTAATTTCATGAGTGAAATTTCAAAAGGGGTATGAATAAATAACCTAAACATTTATCAATGGTATTTTCCTTTTTATATTTATAAAAAATTACATGGTATACAAATACGAATAAAAATCATCATTCTCTTAAATGAACAATGAAATAGGTAATATTTATTCAAATTAACAAACTAATATTGATGGAATAATAACCTAACAATTGGAATAGGAACATGGCCATTATGAATAGTAATCCCACAAATATAATAGAAACTACACCTATGATAGTTCTAAAAAAATTTAATTTTATAAATAATTATATTATATTATTATATCATAGTATATTTAAATAAATGCCTTCTAAATGATAAATTATATGTTGGTATTATATGAAAAACAAAATGTATTTAAAATTTTTTATTTAATAAAATGATTCAAAAGAAAGTCTACCATTATAAAATAGATCCATAAATAAATATTTTATGTATTATAATTTTTCGATAATAGTATTAGTCGTTGAATAATTTTTTAAAATGCCATTAATCCTATTTAATTTTAAAATATGTAATATTGAATAAAATATGATTTTAATTAAAAATTAATTTTACCATATTTATAAAATTATTTTCATAAAATGGAATCTATTTTTTATTCTACACTTCGAAAAATCATTACGGTGAATTTTCGTGATTTTTCTAAATTAGTTGATTATTTGGTGAATAGTGAAATACTATAAATTTATATATAAGCTAAATACATGAATCACTGAGTCGTGGATGATTTATGGATATGTTAAGATCCTAATTTTTTGAAATATCATGAACCCTTTACGATATTTATTCATAATAATCAACATTATTTATAGTTTAGAGGCAAAAAAATAAACTAATGAATAAGATAATAAAAAACCAACCCACTCCTGTATTAATACCATCCCTAAAAAAATATTCACCTCACACCATATAATGCTTGAATATTTTAAAAACTCCACAAAATTCCATTCCCATGCTTCTTCTCCACATCCGTGATCTTGTGGTCCCAACAAAAGACCAGACCCATGTGCCTTAAAATGGTCATCAAGAACAATAATTTCACGGGGTAAAATGCACTCTCATTTTCATGTAATTTATGTTATTTTATTAAACAATCCCAACCTCCCCTTGTCTAATGTGGAATGATAACTCTGATATCATATATATACTTAAATTTTATCATGTTAATGGAATATCCATAATTAAATCTCTTTATTCATACTTTTATTCTAAAAATAAAAACATCATCTTTGATGTGTCGATTCTCTGTATTTGGGAATGAAGAGTTTAAATTTACATTACACCATTAATGGATGGTCATAAAACTATTATTATGGTTAATTAAGATTTTTATACATTTATTATAAAATTTATCATCTACTAAATCCAATATATAAGCATGATATTTAATAAATTGAAAGAAGATCGTGATGGTCATAATAATTCACCAAAATAAATTAAAACATTTTCATAAATTTTTTATGAGGCAAATAATACTCGTACAATATAAAAAAATTCAAATGAGAACATTTAAGATTGTGCAAGATCATTATTGACAAATTGTTTTACTTTTGGAGAATTATTTTCATTTTAATTGGACATGAATAATTACATACAAGTAAATCAACCATTAAACCATGAAAACGAGCACTTCATAAATGATTAAATTGAACTCAATAAATATAAAACATGGACATACAAAATTAATAAAATTATAAAAAATATAATACATGTAGAAAAGGTTTTGGATTTTTTAATTACTGAATATAATTTATTATTCATGATTTTAATGTGAATAAATTATTCATATATATGGTAAGGGGATTCTCATACCCTACACTTCATCTTTGTTAAATTTTTCTTTCCCAACTTCTTTGGTATTCATGTTTCCCAAATTTTTATTAACATTAATTTCATTGATCATCCCTTTTATTTTCTTGGATATAAAGTTTTTCAATCTTATTTTTTAAAAAATACATTGATTCTCTAAAATCTCTCATATTTCAATTGTATTACTCCGGAGTTATTTCATCATCAATATAGAATGATGAATCATATACCAAACTTGTTTTACCTCTTTAATCAAGAACCCCATGATTATACGTGATTTATGATATCCTTAAGAAACCCATTTCATTTAATGGGATACTTTATGAATTTTATTGATATATTTTTTTTGCGGAATACATGATAATGTAGATGTTTTGAGGTGATAGATGTTCCATTCATTATATATCACTCATAAAAATTGGGTAATGGGATGTATCTTGTGATAGAATGGGAAATATGAATGAAAATGAAGCCAGAATTGGTAAAAATTATGTTGTTATAATTATTCACATATGTAATGTAGGAACATGATGACAGATATCTTCAAAAATATGTGTTGTATTATATCACTAATACATGATTTCTCATTTTAATGCTTTTACACATTTAATGGATTTATCTAATGATACGTATATTGATTATAATGATTTTCTTATTATTGTTTTTTGATAATGAAAATTATCCTCACTGACAAAATATTGATTCAGGTTCCGTATTTATCCTCTTATTGGGATTCTAAATTGCCCATTTCATTGATGTATAACATCTAATGGTTACTTTTAATAAAATTAATGTGAGATTTTAATGATAAAAAGGGATTTAAATAAATATTTATGTTTTTTAAGTGAGAATAATATCTGGTTCTAATTTTCCCAATACAATAAACCATTGGATCCTTGTTTTGTTACACTATTTTTTTATCACATAAATGATGTTACTGTTTTGTAAATTTTTTTGGATATCTATATATTATAATACATAGATTGTTACCAGGATCATGAAATTTTATAAATAATGAAATAAACAATGGATAAGTTTTTTAAAAAAAATCCTGGACTTTTATATATGCAAAAAAACAAATGTTGTATAATTAAATCATTATCATGATAAAATTATTCAAAATTTATCATTGATTCGTTTTAATGAATGTATTTATAATAATTTTATAATAATAGATGAAATACAAGATAATTTCACTTACATGATATAAATAATATTATCCAAAAAAACCTTCATTTCATTGTTGGAAAAAAATAATATTTATTATATTTCATAATATATGGAATTAATTTCCAATGGATGGATTGGAAATTACAAAATGTGTTAATAAACTCATGCCCCAGAGTTAGGTACGAATTATCTATCTGAAGATCTATATAGTTTACATTATTTTCAACTAACAAATTTAAAATTACCGTAGTTAATCACTAGATAATATTCCATAATCAAGAAAATTTTTAATAACATCAATAATATTTACTAATATAATAAAAAAGGTAAATTCAAAGGTATATTACCTATAAAAACAAATGAATATAATAAATTATTAAAATGAAAAATAAAATATCATAGCCCAAATTCAATTATAAACTGGAAAATTGTAAATAAAAATATAAAAAATATAAACCCACATAGAACCAATATGATGGTAAATAAATGGAAAATGAAAACATTTGGATTTATATATTAAATCAAGAATAATATAAATTATCATGATTTGAGATCACAATTTCATGTTTAAATCACAAAAACATTTCTATCAATAATAGTAGAAAATAGCATCGAAGATGTGGAAGTGATGAGACAATAAGGGAAGGAGAAACTAAGATTCTATGGATGAAAACACATCGAAAAACCATTACCTACGAATGAGGAGTGGAATGAGAATACATGGTATAGAAATGATAAAGTCCAATTAGTATATAGAGAATAATTAAATTTAAGTAAATCTAAATGAGGATATATTAGAAGGGTTAAATGAAAAAAGGACATTATTAAATTATTAAAATATAGCTGGGGCTAATAGGTCCCTATTAAAAAGTGATTTGGAACCTATTGTTGAAGTGTAAAATGATTTATTAGACACCATTGAGTGGGGGAGAATCATTGAAATTATATTTTTACAAATTCTATTAACTTTTTTTTAAAACCATTGTGACTGATTAACGTCTCAATCCCTCATCTATAATACAATGCCTCTCCCTACAAGAAAGAAATAACAAAGAACATACTTCACACATGGATTTACAGGGATTGGTAAAAAGACCTACTCCTATTCAGGTTTTTTAGACCCCCCAACATAGATTCTCCAGTATATCAGAAGTTGATTTCCACAGTAAATAGTTAGACACCCCCCCCCCCCCCCGAATTATAAACTGGTTATAACCCAATTTCTAATCATCCTGCAATAGTAGGTTAGATCCTCCAACTGCACCTTCTTCATAGTGATTTGTTAGACCACCCAAATCATATACTTTAGCCACTGATTAGACACATTTGATGCATCCTTCTACATATTGTCGAATATTCTAATCATAGATAGGATGGTCAGAAGATCCTAATCCATAACTTTGTTGTCTTACATATACCTTTGTACCGTTAAAGTTCCACTACCCTAATGGTGGACTTACTTTTCACGACTCATCCCCCGGGGCCCGTATCGTGACTACCCCAAGCCCACCTTCCAAAGGCCAGGGGCTGACGACTAGCACCAAAGGTGTAACTCCCTAAAAACTGGGAAGGAATTGAATTTATAAAACATAAGAACACACAACCAGAGTACAAGTGGAATAAAACACTAAGTAATGTAGTATAACAAGATTGATGAAAGTAAAAAAATGAGCCAGAAATAGAATCCCAAACAGAAAGGTATAACTACAACTAAAAGAAATTACAACTGAAATGAAAAAACAACTGAATGGTGAAGCAGCTCCTGGATCATCCTCTGAGTTACTACCTGAAGGGTAGGTATAGATGTCCTCCTCAGCACTCCGTATCTATCGGTCTGCTCCATGTTTTTTCACACCGAGTGTCCACCTCTGAGTACCATTCAGTCCTCGTTTACTCTACCTCGGTCAATGCTTTCTGTCATCTGCATCCAACACAACGAGGTACGGGAATAGCCCGTGAAGGGGTGAGTATAACGATACACAGTAGGGACCCCGAGACACTCATGGTCTCAATAAATACAACAAGTATAAAAAACAAAGAATGATCTCAACAGATAACCATTACCTAGGGATATGCCTATACATATACCTAAGTTATCATGTAACCCATCTCAATCATGGGAAAAACACAAAGGTAATTGACTCAGCTTAAACTAAGATTTTCATTATCGAAGCCACAACAGCTGTAGAAATCCTTCTCTGTCAAGTATAGTGGCCCTGTCATGACTCTGAGTCTCTACACACTAACCTTATACTATTGGGGTACTCCTCCTGTCGAGTACCCCGGATCTACTGCCAAACCAGGTGCTCCATCCGTTGTGGGTCTGCCGCCAAACCGGGCACTCCCCCTAATAGCCATCAGAGGTACTCCTCTTTTCGAGTACCACAGGTCTGCTGCCAAAGTAGGCGCTTCATCTGCCGTAGGTCTCCCGCCAAACTGGGCGCTCTGTCTACTGGGCTAGTCGAATCACTCTGAGTCGAATCGGTCAAGCAGTCGTCATGTCTACAGTAACTTGGTCTCTGCACTCTGTCTGCTCGTCTCCAGGAGGATCCTCTCCATGAGCAACTAGACGATAATCCATGTGTCACGAAATCGTAGGTGGAATTCTCTCAAAGGATAGCCACGTCAAAGGGGTCTCAATGCAACAGACGGTGCACCAATCAAATGATTGGTTTGTGAGTTAACAACTTTTCTGATCCTGGGGCCCGGTTGGATTTCGGGTGTAATCCTACCTTGCCATACTCCAAACTCATCTGAACCCTCTATGGAGTCTTCCAAAATGACCATCTCATCAATAGGAATCCAACGTAGTTGATGGCACATCAATCGGATGTCTGGTCCCTAAGTTATAAGTGTTTCCGCTCCAAGGGCCCAGTTGGATTCTTGTTCGAACCAACCCAGTCATACCCAAACATCTCCAAAACATTGAGTGTAATATATTAAAAGGACTGTCTCATTTCAAGGATTCCAACGCAACTATAAGTGAGTATATCAGCGGTCTATAGCCCATGATATGGGTGTTTTAACGAATCTAGTCCGAAAGTAGGGTGTTTGGGTCCGGTCCGACCCGGACCCGACCGCCCTGGGTCGGCCCGTCCCGGTTGGGTCGACCCAATCTGGAACCATGGGTCCGGCCCATTGGCACGCGGCCTAGCCCACATGTCCCACCCCATCCTTGCTGGGGGAACTAGCTCGGCAAGCGGGCGAGGCATTAAGCCGCTCCTCTTCAATTCTGGAATGGAAAAGTTGTTCTGGTTCCACCCGCTGCCGCAGCTCACCCGCAGTGGCCTGTTCTGGTGGCACGCCGCCGCCGCCGGATGTCGGCACCACCATGCCCGCATGGAACACTGCCGCCTCCTTCCTCAGACCACCGAACGTGTTCTTTTGGCCCATTTCACACACCGTCTGCTCCTAAGATCTTCTCGGGACCCGAACTCCATTGCGAAAGCTCCAAATTGCCGTTGTGGTTCCGTTTCATCGTCGCCCGTCAATCCATGAACAGACGAACAACCAGTGGAGGGTTCGGGTTGTTCTTCTTCCCGAGCCCTCCGCATTAGAATATTTTCAATAGATATTAAGTATTCAAACTAAAACCAAAACCTAACATAACCCCACATTAGATTTGAATCCCAACCCGCATGAACAGGCGATCCATGGATCAACTGGGCAGAGGTTGGTCCCCGCTCGTCGTTCTTTCCTCAAAATGGAAAGGAGAAATTCAATAAAATTCCCCTACCTTAAAAAGACATTGCACATCATTGAACCACAGACGACGAACGTCGTGGTGGTCGGGCGTTCATTCTTTGCGGGGGAAGACGATGATGTCATCGTTCACCATACGCTTCCACTTCCGAGCTCGTGTGTTGGTCTGTTGACAACTAATAGGAAGTTATAAGAGTCGTTGATGATGTACCATGTTGAAAGTGGGTTCTGAGGATGAAACCAAGGAAGAATCATCATCGTCGGCATCTTCGTGTTCTTCGTTGGAGAAGTTCTTCGTTGAAGAATGGTGTTCTTCATTGAACAAATCTTTTCTTCATTGGTGAGGGGTGAAGCTCTCCTCAAAATCTCCAAAGACTCCACCACCAAATATTTGCCAACCCAAAATATTTTCTATAGAAAATATAATTAAAGTCCCTTTAATATATTTACATTATCAGGAAAAATAAAAAAATTCATGGAATTATTGACACACCAAAATAATCAAAGAAGGCATTGATTTCATGTGTTGGCATATTTAATTAGAGGGAGATGGAGAGATCTCATTAATATGAGATAGTTGGAGAGTTATAATTAAAGTGGGGGTGTAAATTAAGGGGCTTGTGTGGGCCCACCACACTAAATCCTCTCATAGGAGGTTATGTGGATGTGGTCCCCACTTCAAACTCCCGTTGGGAAGAAATAACCACCACATAAGTAATAAAATTTTATACCAACAATTTTGTTAATTTATACTGAAATCTAAAAAATAAAACATTCAACCTGCACAAAATAAAACTACTGTAAATGTCCCCTTAAGCGATTAACAGCGCTACGAGTTCATCAGTGTCCTCATATTTCAATTCCGAGCACCAGTTCAAAAGATAGGAAAACCAGCACGTATGTTTACTGAACGTACCTGAAAAAAACTTCAAAAATTGATTTCAGGCATACCGGGCATTGGAATTATGCGCCTTCATAATCTGTGGACATGTAAAATTAGAAAGAAATTAAGAAAAACAATTTCCTTGAAATTTACCATCCTTTACATTACCCACACCTCCGGGATTTACGTCCCTGTAAAGCTACAACCCACACTTGGGAAACTAAAGGGGTGCTGAGCACGCAATTGAGCCTCCTGATACCAAGTGCTCTTCTGAAGGTTCTCGTGCTACCAGCGAACACGCACCAGAGGAATCGACACTCCACGTAGGACCCGCTCCTGTCGATCCTTAATCTCCACTGGACCCTCCGTGAATCATGCCCCATATTCAATGTCTAGTACCACGCGGTCGATGACGTGGGAGGAGTCATGCACTTATCTCCTCAACTGTGATACATGGAAGGCGTCGTGCACCTTGTGGAACTGACGTGGAAGGGCCAAGCGGTAAGCCACATTTCTAACTCTGTTGAAGAATTGGAGGAGTGACTGTAGATGGGCTGCACCATCCCTATCTACAATGGATATCAGCAACGTGGCCAGCTGCTCTGTCGCCTCTCCTAGAAGTTGAATGCCTGAACACTTGCTGATAACATTTGCAACAACATTGTTCTTCCCTGTATTGTAGACTATCTCGAATTCATAGATCCAGAGGAACTCAATCCATCACCACTATCTCAGGTTCTGATCCTCTTAAAATAAGACAAACCTGAGACTATTGAGATCATACTAAACTGTAAACTATTCACTCAACGAACTGTGGGTGAGAATAGAAAATATTAACAACTCGACTACACCATTCTTCACCTATGTTTTACAAGAGCTGGTAAGTTTTCTACTTTGAAAAAAAGTAATATCCAGTATCATCCCTGAGATGAACCATGTCCTTTTCCTAATACAGTCAATCCTGACATGAATGATACTAATTCATGTCATGGACGACGTCTTAAGGCCTCGATGATACTACCAAGAGATCAAACAATAACTCTCGCCTCTAAGGGTTGAGTCACACTATCGGCATCACTGTCTGCTTACTGGGTCTCCTTCAGTAGAAATATCAAAATTGAGGGTCAAGTAAACAGTTTAAACTAGAACCTCGTAGTATTTACCACACATAAAGGATGGAAAGAAAACATCACAGGGACAAGTGTCTTTTATTACCATAGATCATGGTGAAAATACACAAAGAACCCACAAACAACGACATTAACAAATCTAGAAGCATCATGAACAAAAGCCTCTATGCCTGGAACTAGTCATGCTTCTGTACACCTACATCCAAATCTCCGGAGTCATATGCTTCAGCTGCCTGAAGCTATGATCTCCCTTGTCCACCTGTTCCCTACGGTCAGGGTGGACCTCCTGGTGGTGGTGGTGGCAACACCTCGAAGCATCGTCCACCACCAGCTACACAGCCAAATCCTCTGTCGCGGTCTCCAACTCCTTATGGACTGTCATGATCGAACCTCTTCCTCCACCTTGGATGTCCTTCATCTATCTTCTCATCAACTGAGCGGTGTGTCAGACAGTCACGAGCCATGTGACCTTGTCTACCGCATGAGTAACACTACCTGGAAGTTCTAGCTCTTTCTCCACCCTGGGTGCCCCGCACTACCAACATTGAGTCATACAGTCGACCACCTATAGGTCTGGTCCTCTTGGACCTCTATGTCATCTATCTACTGCCATCTACAGAAGACACCGCCGCATGTTGGCTAGAGGTTCATCCCGCTGCTAGAGACTTCTCAACAAAAAAACTTTCCACTAAGAGGGATCTCTCCAACACCCCTGTCTGCGTCAGGATGATGTGAGAGGTAACTCAAGCACTAATATTTCGCCTAATTCCTTGCTCAAACATCCAGGCCATGAAAAATGAGTCTTTTACAATATCAGTGGAGTAGCGTAAGAGGTCAGTGAACTTCACTATGTACTACGCCATCGTCATTCTACCCTATTGTAGATTCAGTAGCTCCTGTATCTGCACCGCTCGAAGGGTGGCTGATACAAACTCCTCCTAGAAATGGCTCTGGAAGTCTTCCCCTAGAAGTGTCACCACGTCATGCATTTGGAGCATCAGGATCCACCATCTACCTGCTACTTCTTGAACAAGGATGGAAGCAAGGATCACCATAAAGTTTGTTAGTTTACCTACTAGCCTGATGACTCTCAACACAACCTCTAGAAAATCCTCAACTGCATGTGGGTCCGTCTCTCCCCTGAACATGGGTGGCCACTGGTGCTGAAACTTGTGCAGCCTTCTCACGCGGCGTGCATCGCCTACTGCTGGGGCTGGTGGCATCGGTGGCCCAATGGTTGGTAGTGCCGCTGGTGCCTCAACTGGAAGAGGGCCATGTACTGTGGTCTCATCGCTTGGCGGGCTGTCAGTACGTACAACTCTCGGGGCTCTATCTGGTCATCCGTGGGAAGGCATCCGGAAAGAAATAGATGCGACACTGTCAAAGACTATATTTGGTGAGCTGACCTGGTTTGAGAACACATAAAAGTGATTTTTAAAAACACAAACACAACCATTTTTATTGTGCAATGAGTTGGAAATCAGAAGTCAGGGTCCTGGTGTGTGGATATGTCGGCCGCCCACACCAACACTGGACTCCTTGAACTGAAAACCACACTTAGTACCCTTAACACTATTGCTTCACAGAAATAAAATATCAGAGTCCCAGTTCTACGGTAGAACCGATGTCCTATGATACCAATTTTTCATGACTCATCCCCTAGGGCCCATGTCATGACTACCACAAGCCTACCTTCCATAGGCCAGGGGTTGGCGACTAGCACCAAAGTCATAACTCCCAATAAACTAGGAAGAAATTGCCTTTATAAAATTTAAGCACACACAACCAGAGTACAAGAGGAAGAAAACACTATGTAAATCAGTATAACATGTGTGATGAATGTACAAAGTGGTCGGAAATGCTAGCCCAACAAAATGCTACATCTACAACTGAAAGAAAGTACAACTGAAAAGATAAACAACTGAATGGTGAAGAATCTCCAAGATCATCCTCTGGGTTCCTACCTGAAGGGTGGTTATAGATGTCCTCCTCAGCACTCCATATCTATCGGTCCGCTCCGTGTGTCGTAACGCCGAGTTTCTACCACTAGGTACCATCCAGTCCTCGTACTCTCTGCCTCATTTAACGTTGTTTATCGTCAGCATCCAACACAATGAGGTGCGGGCATTTCCGGTGAATGGGTAAGTATAAAGATACTCAGTAGGGACCCCGAGACCCTCAAGGTCTCACTAAATCCAACAAGGATAAACCACAAAGAATGATCTCAACAGATTCCCCACTAATACAATGCCTCTCCTTACAAGTAAGAAATAACAAAGAAATGACTTCACACATGGATTTATAGGGTTTGGTAAAAATACCTACTCTTATCCAAGTTAGTTAGACCCCACAAAATAGATTCTCCACTATATCAGAAGTTGACTACCACAGTAAATAGTTAGACACCCCCCTCCAATTATAAATTGGTTATAACCCAAGTTCTAATCAGCCTGCAATCGTAATTTAGATCCCCCAACTGCACCTTCTTCACAGTGATTTGTTAGACCACCCCAATCGTATACTTTAGCCACTGATTAGACCCCTATGTTGTAGCCTTCTACATATTGTCGAATATTCTAACCATTGATACGATGATCAGTAGATCCTAATCCATACGCTTGTTGTATTACACAGACTTTTGTACTGTTAAAGTTCCATTACCCTAATGGTGGACTTACTTTTCACGACCCGTCCCCCGAGGCCCGTATCGTGACTACCCCAAGCCCGCCTTCCATAGGCCAGGGGCTGGTGACTAGCACCAAAGGATAAACTCCCTAAAAACTGGGAAGGCGTTGCCTTTATAAAATGTAAGAAAACACAACCAGAGTACAAGCAGAAGAAAAAACTATGTAAAGTAGTATAACAAGTGTGTTGAAAGTACAAAGGGGCCAGAAATACAGGCCCAAGAGAAAGGTATAACTACAACTGAATGAAAGTACAACTGAAAAGAAAAACAACTGAATGGTGAAGCACCTTCTGGATCGTCCTCTGGGTTCCTACCTGAAGGGTAGGTAGATATGTCCTCCTCCGCAATCCGTGTCTTTCGGTCCTCTCCGTGTGATGTCACATTGAGTTTCCACCTCTGAGTACTGTCCAGACATCGTTTACTCTACCTCTGCCAATGCTTTCTGTCGTCTGCATCTAACATAATGAGGTGCGGGCCTAGCCCGTGCAGGGTTGAGTATAACGATACACAGTAGGGACCCCGAGACACTAATGGTCTCAATAAATCAAACAAGGTTAAACCAAAAAGAATCACCTCAACAGATATCCTATACTTAGGTATATGCCCATACATATACCTAAGTTATCAAGTAACCCATCTCAATGATGAGGAAAACACAAAGGTCATTTACTCAACTCAAACCAGGATTTTCATTATCAAATCCACGGTTGATGGAGAACTCCTCATATGTTGAGTATAGTGGACCTATTGCATCTCTGAGGCGTTACTCACTAACCTTATACTACTGAGGTACTCCTCCAGTCGAGCACCGCAGGTCTGCTACCAAAACGGGCGCTCCGTCCGCCATGGGTCTGCCGCCAAACCGGGCACTCCCCCTTATAGTCGTTTGAGGTACTCCTCCTATCGAGTACCATGGTTCAGCTACCAAACCAAGCACTCCATCCATTTTGGATCTCCCGCCAAACTGGGTGCTCCGTCAACTAGGCAAGTCGAATCACTCAGAGTCGAATCGGTCAAGCAGTCGTCAGGTCTACAGCTACTAGGACTCTGTACTCTACCTGCTCATCTCCGGGAGGATCCACTACACAAGATTATGGTCGATACTCCAAGTGTCAAGAAATCATAGGTATAAGTATATCAATGTATAGCCACGTCAAAGGGTTTTCAACTCAATAGACGATGTGTCAATCGGACGTCAGGTCTGTGCGTTAACAGCTTTTCCGTTCCTAGGGCCCGGTTGGATTTCAGATGCAATCCAACTCGGACATACTCCAAAATCATCTGAACCCTGTGTTGATTATTCCAGAAGGACCATCTCATCAAGTTGAATCCAACGTAGTTCATGGCACGTCAATCAGACATCCATTCCGTAAGTTATAAGTGTTTCAGTTCCGAGGGCCCAGTAAGTTTCGGGTTCGAACCATCCTGGTCATACCCAAAAATTGAAAAATCCTTGAGTGTAATATATCAAAAGAACCTTATTATTTCAAAGATTCCAATTCAACTGGCGGTGTGTCGATCGGAGGTCCGTAGCCCAAGATATAAGTGTTTGATTGAATCTAGTCCGGAAGTAGGGGGTCTAGGTTCGGTCTGACCCGGCCCATACCGCCATAGGTCGGCCCGACCCGGAACCGTGGGTTCGGCCTGCTGGGGCGTAGCCCGGTCGGCTAGCATGTGGCCTGGCCCTCATGGCCCACCCTATCCCGGCTGAGGGGTGGGGCTGGCTCGGCCAGCTGGCGTGGTATTAAGTCATGCCTCTTCAATTCCGGAATGGCAGAGCCGTTCCGGTTCCACCCACCACCACGGCTCAGCCGCGACGGCCTGTTCTGGCGGCCCGCTGCTTCCACCTTCTGCGGACCACCAGACGCATTCCGGTGGACTTTTTTGACCATCGTTGGCACCTATGATCATCTCGGGGCCCGAACTCCACTGCGAATGCTCCAAATCACCGTTACGGTCCCGTTTCGTTGTCACCCATGAATCCGCGCACAGATGAACAACCATAGGAGGTTTTGGTCTTGTTCTTCGAGATGAGGCCTCCGTGTTAGAAGTTTTTCAATCAAGAATAATTATTCAAACTATAACCATACCCGAACATCACCCCACATCAGATTTGAATCCCAACCTGCATGAACGAGTGATCCATGGATCAACCGGGAAGAGGTTGGTCCGCGCTCATCCTTCTTTCCAAAAAAAGAAATGAGAAATTCAATAAAATTCCCCTACCTCGAAATGACGTTGCATTTTGTTGAACCATAGAATACCAATGTCCCGGTGGTTGGGAGTTCGTTCATCGCGGGGGAAGACGATGTTGTCATTGTTCACCGTACGCTTCCACTTCCTAGCTCGTGATTCGGTCTGTTGACGACGAAGAGGAAGGTAGAAGAGTCATTGATGAAGTCCCACATCGGAAGGGGGTTCTGAGGAAGAAACTGAGGAATAAGAATCATCGTCGGCATCTTTTCATTCTTCGTTGGAGATTATCTTCATTATAGAACGGCGTTCTTCATCGAAGAACTATTTTCTTCATTGTTGAGCGGTGAAGATCTCCTCAAAATCTTCAAAGACTCCACCACCAAATATTTTCCAACCCAAAATATTTTCTAAAGAAATTATTATAAAATTCCCTTCAATATATTAACATTACCATGAAAAATAAAACAATTTAAAGAATTGTTGATACACCAAAATTATTAAAGAAGGCATTGATTACATGTTTTGTCATATTTAATTAGAGGGAGGTGGGGAGATCTCATTAATAGGAGAGAGTTGGAGAGTTGGAATTTAATTGGGGAGGGTGAAAGTTAGGGGATCATGTGGGCCCCACCACACTAAATCCTCTCATGGGAGGTTATGTGGATTTGGGCCCCACTTCTAACTCCCCTTGGGAGGAAATAACCACCACATAAGTAATAAAATTGTATACCAACAATTTTATTAATTTATCTTGAAATCCACAAAATAAAACATTCAACCCACACAAAAATCCACTACGGTAAAGCTCCCCTTAAGCGATTACCGACATTGTGAGTTCATCAGTGTCCTCAGATTTCAGTTCTGAGCAACGATTCAAAAGATAGGAAAACCCGCACGTACGTTTACTGAACGTACCCGAACAAAACTTCAGAAATTGATTTTGGGCACACTGTTCCTCAGAATCAGGCGCCGTCAAAAACTGCGGACACTTAAAATTCCAAAAAAAATACGAAAAAAAATTTCCCTTGAAATTTATGGGTCTTTACATTACCCATATATTTTTTATCACAAAATATAATAATCTATCTCATTAAAAATATGACCGAGTAGGAATTTTTTATTCTTTTGATGACCCAACCTCACTAAACACTGAAAACATACATACAAAAGCAATATGAAAGACTAATTTAATTTTTCACCCAGATTTTGTCTCAAACATTTCACATTGAATGTGAAATTAATATTTTAGGTGAACTTCTTCAAACCTCATGCACAAATACCTATTCATGTATGTCTCTCATTATTCATGTTTTACTTCTTGTATTGTATCATTGTCAAATATATTACGTACAATATAGTGATTTTATCAATATAAGTGGAATTCTCAATGAATACATTTCTTGTGAAGTCATTTTGAATAAACTATCCACAAACACAGTCCTCGGCCTTCGCACACTCCAACTCAAATGGATATTGAGTGTAAATTTACTCAATTATTCTTCAAAAAACATTTTATGAACATGTTCATAGACCTGAATATGCATGAAAAAATTCAAGTAAGATCTTTGTTTAATGCATAAACTATGTATATAAATTTTAAAACTCTTCAAGAATGAATGAATTTATATTGATTAAACCTAATAATGTTTTTGTGAAAGTTCATATTCTCATAATACAGTGTATTCTTACACTGTCAGGTGGTATCTCAAACTTCCTCAAACTCTGATTCTTTTAAACATTCCCTTCATAAAGATATTAGTATAGGATCATGGTTCATCCTGTAAGAAAAATCAATTATGAATTTCAATTCATCATGAGGCTATCATAGTAAGCAAAGCATATGTCAAATATTTATTGCCTTCGTTAATATTTCTACGTGAAAATAGAAGTGTTGTAAGAACCTTCATGAGAGATACACTCATGGAACATCATCCTCAATCAAAACCTTCTCTATAATGTGAGATAAAAGTCACACATAAAATGAACTAGTTCTCATTATTTATAGTTATTGAAAATACGCTCAAACTTATCTAGAGTCACCGAGATTCATTTATTCATCATATCTCTTAATCATTGTCTCTATTTTGTGACATCAATAATCATAGTCACAAAAACATTAATCTTCTACAAAATGAAAAAATGATGGTTTTTGTAATGACACAAAAATTTATTACTGAAAATACCACATGGTATATTTAAATGTTTTCTTTGGATTATATAAAATGTATACAATTATTTGGTTTTATTTTTTTGGATTTAAAAATACCATTATAAATTGTGACTATTTCTAATTTAGTCCTTGAAGAGTGATCACATGATAAGTATAAATATAGGGCTTTAACATATCCAATTTAATTTGACAAAGGATATGATGGCCTCATCCAGTAGACTTAACCCATACTAAGCCCATTTGTATAATCTCGGAAATTAGGTGGCATCATTGAGCTTCCATCTTGACCAACACCAAGCCAAACTTGACAATGTTATGCTCGAGCAGAACTACCTTTGAGAGAAGTGGGAGTTGATAGACATTACCACTCGAGCAATGTTATCTGAGCCACCCCAAGAGTCTGTCACCCCACCCATAAATAATATCTTCTTTAAAATTCCTTCTTCTCATCAATCAATAAACAATTGTAGATACTGATTCCTCATCTCCCATTATCATTTTATTACTTCTACCTCCAACAATTGATTCCCATTTAGTAAAATACCATAATGTGATTTTATATTCTGTAATACAAACAATATTATGTCAAGAATATGGAATGGATCTTACTCATATGATATATTCACATATAGCGCAATTTCATTATTTTTGAGTATAATGAACTGGGTTTAGTTTTTATTTCCATTATAGCGACACATGGAATAAATCATATACCTTAGAAAAAAACATATAGTTAAAAATGATATGAAGTAACATCAATTATGTCCAAAATAAAAGAAAAATATGATTTTCCTTGGGATGTGACTTCCCTTATTACCAATCCTTATAACTATAATATATGATGATACCATAAAAGACGACACAGTAAAATAAGTGAACCTCCAAGTCCATTATTTTTATATCTGTAATGAATTTCTATGTACCTTAAGCCACAATGATAAATTTCTAGATGGATTAACCTTTATCGTATATATTTTCCTCCAGTTTTTTACCATCTATATTTATATTACTAACATCACCTGAAAAAGATGGAGTACAACATATTTACCCCAAAAATTATTTAGATTGTTTTATTTTAATGTTGGATCAAAAAATATTATTGTATCTGAATTTCAGTAAAAGTAGATATGGGACCCATATACCTAGTAAGTATAGTTGTAATGACATAATAATTATATTTATTTTATATATATTGATGTCAGACAACACCTCAGAATAAGGAAGACAGAGACTGAAGAAAAGAATCATTGACATCATATACATTTGATGACTCCTTATAAATTTCTAATGTTAAATGTGTGGTCTTAATTTGATAAAAATCCAAGAGGATGGCTATTAAACCTAAAAACATAACTTATATATATCCATGAAGGTATCTATTTGTTATATACCTACTTATATATAGGAAATGGGAAGTCTTTTGAAGTCAATGCCAAATAACACAAATTTTATAATTCTTTAAAGGTGACATAGGATGTCCAATGAAAAATTCTATTATGAGGATTCTATATGTCATTATTAGTATTATGATAGAATGCATTTATTTTTAAAATAGTTATTATCTGAAATAAATTAGTCTAAATATTTATATATATTCATTCTAAATATTTATAATTATTGTAATTTTTTAAAAAAATGTTTAATAATAATATCAATTTTTAAGTAAATGTAATTAAATGTATTATAAGGTATTTATTTAATGTAAAATATCTATATTTTAAAATATAATATGATAAAATTGAATTAATTATTGAATTTTCCATATCAAATTTTTCCAAAGTGTTATTTTTTAATATATTTCTTAAATTTTTTTCATTTTTATGTGAATAGTAAAATAACAGATTTTGTTAAAATTTTCATTTATTTTGTATTGTTAAAAAAATTTCATTTTTTAAGGATAAATTTTAAATTTAAATTATTCAAATTTTCAAAAATATTTTTCAATTAATTGCATGATAATCAGAATTACACAATGTTTTACTATATTATCATTTTAATAAATGAAATGACATTTTTTAAAAAATGTTTTTAAGGAAGGATTTATATTTATATTAAAATGTATTTGTATATAATTTGTTGTGTGTGATCATAAGATAGATTAAATATAGTAATTTAGGATTATAAAATTTGGAAAAATGGTAAATTTCATTTTTTTTTTCATTATGAATTTTTTCTATGGTAAATTTTAAACCATGTTAATAATGTCAAAAACATTGTTATAATGTTCCTAAATAATATCTTATTTTTAATTGTATGATTTTATTTATAAAGATCCTTTTAAAACATATACTAACATTATATCATTTTTTATGAACACATAATACATTACACAAACAAACACTCCAAGTATATATTAGTCATTTTCTTTTAGAAGCATAGAAATATAAAATTTTGTACATATGTGAGGTACATTATCTCCCACTAGTTTATCCATTACAAAAAATCCTTCTTAGAAATATCATGCTTATTAAATGTCCTCACTACCTGTGTAAAGTATACATAACAAGGGGTGACATCATATAGATAGTAAGGGTAAAAAAATGGAGATATATAAGCATATAAATGACAATAATGATATGAGAACATGATAAAGACAATAGAATATCTCCCACAACCAAAAAAAGAACATAAACAACAATCGTGGTATAAATAATTTTATTTTGTAAGACATGAATCATATTGAATCAAGAGCATAATCCATGAAATCATAACATATAAATAAGTCATTTAATTTTTTTTATACACATACGCTTGTAAAATTAATTTCATATTAGTTAAGGTATCATTACAAAATACATATTAGTATTATGGTTTATCTCCTTATAGAATCTTTGTAGTAATTATTCAAACCCATGACCATCTTAGTCGTCAATGGTCACTCTTTGTACCATATTAGTGGACAAATTATTTTACCAACAAATTTCACTACTTCGTCCATCCACATCTATCTCATGAGATAAAAATAATTACCCAATTCATTGGAGAGAGGTATAGGCCCCTCCCATCTCATATGTAAATCTTAACCTGTGCTCCAAAATAATATAAACAAACATATCATAACCCATGTAAGGAAATTGTTATTATAAACACATAATCATGCCCTAACCTTTGAAAAATAGGAATGTATCATAAGAATTTCATAAAAAAATAACCAATGAAAGGAATCGGGTTTCATATTCATATAAACCATGAAAGAGAAATTCATTTCATCGAAAAATATCCCATTAAATAGAAATTGTTTTCATTAACCTCTTGTGATAATAATAGAAACTATTGGGAGAAAGAATATGAATGGAGCCTTTGGATATTTTTCTGATAATAGAATGTGTAACACCAATGGATTTCATCCTAGATTAAATTTTTTTTAAATATACATTTAAACTATTATATTATGAAAAAAATCCTTTTTTTTTTTGAATTTTTTTTAAAACATTAATCCTTTTGAAAACCATTTTATGAGAAAACATTTTAAAAAACATGAAAACATGTTGAAAATAATATCTATTGAGAATAGATTTTAAAACATATAAAAAATTCATAAATTTATAATTTAAAAATGGATTAAATACCATTTTTTATAAAAAATGTTTCTTTAAAACATTATTTTTGAAAAAATAAATTTAAATCTAAAAATCGAAATGAGGTCGGATTTGTTTAAAAACATTTTTTTAATTTTCTTTTGTACCAATGATTGAAAAGATGGTTCCCATACATGAAGATATCAAGAATTATACTTGTACAACTAAATTAATGATAGTTATTGAGTGATGTATAATAATATTTCATCAATGAAAACATAATCATAAACAATCTTGATAAATAATGATATTGTTTCAGTTGGCTCTTACCACTTTTTAACATTGAATCATACTCTCCAAGAAAGAAAATTAAATTACATGAAGCATAAAATATAATTAATATAAGGAGAATAATGATGAAAAATTTCAAATAATAGTGTATTCACCTCATATAAGAAAGTAGTGTTATATTTGTTCATGTGTATTAGAGATGGAAAATTGAGGAAAAACTACATTACCGATTTGTTAAATTTTGGAACATAATCACAAAGAAAGAGATATTATAAAATTGATTTTTAAATAACCATAAATCATATAATAATATAATATAATATATTAATATTCTATATATTCACCACACAAAACAAATGAGTGGTTAACACGGTATGTATCTCACTACTATAAGAATTGAGGTGACAAAACCCTTACCTTATGACTTAACATTAGTTGTACTAATTTAATCCTAATTCATAATTATTATAAGTTTATTATTCATTTATAAAATAACCATATTTATTTAAATAATACCATTTATGATTTATTTTTTACTTTTTTAAACCCATTCACTAATAACTCCATGCTAAAGTTGTATATCAGATGATAACTATATTGTTTTTTAAACATTTTTTGCATTATAAATTATGGTTCTGTTAATTAGATCATGATTTAAATATTTATGTAAGGTATATAATGATATTCAAATCATATATAATCATTATATATGTATTTATAAAAATTAAAAAAAATATAATTAATAAAAGAAATACATTGTTCATGGAGGAGACAGGCTATACAATAGTATAGAAATAAATAAATTGAATTAGGTATAGTTATATGTTTTATAATTAAATTGAATTTATTATTTCATATATGTCATATAAATTTAATAAAATCTTCCCTAATATGTTTTATTTGATGTGTGAATGAATCACATCGCTTTGAGAAGGCTTTAGTCCACACATCCAAAAACAATGTTTTTTTACACAAAATGAAAATAATGAAGTTATGTTTTAGGTAATAAATAAATAAGTTTAAATACATAAAAATATAATATATATCATATTAGAAAATACTTTCCATCATAATTATAAAAAATTATATTTGGTAAGGGAAAAAACAAACAACATCGTTTTGTGAGATGGTAGTTCACCATAAACAAGAATGATAATTTCATTACCCATTAGATGGACGTGGGTGTAAGTGTAGGTATTAACCGTTTAATAAAAAATAAGAATATTTTGGACACATATGTTTTTATATATTTAGGTAATATTAAATACTTGTGGATGTAGAGAATAAAAATAATACAAAGGATCTTGAGGAAGGATGTCGACACCTCGTTGGGTAACTCCTTTTGGTTTGAATTAAAGCGCTACCTTGGATGAATTTATACTAGATGGAAGAAGTTTTTATGAATTTTGGGATTTAGGGAGGATATAAGTTATATTTTCTTTGATCTAATGAGCATGAAAGGTATTTATAAGTGGGATAGGTGAGAGTCTTTTTATAGTGGAGGGGGATTGGCATTCTTGTAAAATTATTAAAATGGAAGTCCACCAATGTTATTCAAATGACATATGGAACCTATAATGGTGTTCAATGAATAAAATGGGGTATAGAGTGTAAATATTTCCATACAATGGCTTTTTGGAAATTCAATAGGTCATTTTGGGCCTTATTTTTAGGGTTTAGTACTTTGTTAAGACAATTTGTCTATTAATCTCTATCATTAATGTAAATCTCTTTTACTAATTACTTTCTGTCAAAAATTGAGTTAATTTTTTTATAAATTATCAATTATGATATTTCTAAATATATAATTAGTTTTTACAAATTAAAATCACTTATTATGTATAAAATAATTTAAAATAAATCCCGCACACTTGTCTCGATAATAAGTTTTTAAAAGAAACATTTTTAAAAAATGAAATTTTTTTATTTACAAGTTCAATGTAAAATTAATACATATGTAATAAATTTTATAAATTGGTATAAATATAATATAATTATTCATTAAAAAAAATTAAAATATAATTTAACTATAATAATAAAGAAGATGAAAAATGATTTTTTAATTAAAATTCTGTATTTGTCACTATTCATCCAAAAAGTGATTTTTTAGAAAAATACCAAAAATTCACCCTTATATAATTTTCAACATCTGAAATTGAAAATACATTTTATTTTATCAATTTATATTTATATTGGTGTTTAAAATAAATTATATTATTTTTCCTAGATGAATAAAAAATCTTTTAATATAGTAGTAGTTTCAAATATATAAAAAAATTACTAAAAAATTATATTTATTATTATCAAAATGTTTTATTTATATAGAACCATTATAAAAAATATTTTAAAAATATTTATTAATATTCATATTAAAATGTTTAGTGGCTCGGTTAAAACTATCTGACTTAAATAATTATAGTAACCAAATCTTGTATTGTAGAAAACTATTGTTTTCTGTAATACAAGTTGTAAGACCCCGAGATTTTATGAAAATTATTCTTTTAATTTCAATAATGTCTTTTGTTGTATGCTACACTATGATTACCATGCGCTATACGCAACACCGTATTAGCTTGCAGTATATGCAACACTATTCTTGGATCGTGTTACACAAAATTTTGATAATAGTTATTCTACGCAACATTGATTATATATATATATATATTCAATGTATAAATGAAATATGGTTGTATTCTATTATATGAAACAATGTAGGATTCTTTCACAACACACAACCCTAACTTGGCTTGCATTACACGCAATCGCGACCTTCCTCGATAGCGTGTGTCGTACGCAATACCGGGTTTTGCTAAACAACGATATATTATTATAATATTATTATGAACTAGCCTTTATGAATATTATTAACAAAATATTGAATTTTATTACATTATTATTCATCTTACACATTTTCTAAAAAATGGTATAAGAACAAACGAAATTTTTCGGGTAAAATAAGTATTTTTCAAAAAATGCAGTTTTCCACCTTTTGATGGCGCACCCACTTTAAATATAGTTTTGAATGTTTATAAGTTCAATTTTTCAAAATAAAATTCTTCTTTTGAATCAAGAAATAAAAATTTACTTTGGATAAATTTTTCATATTATTCTACTAACTTTCATATTTTGATGAATAGTAAAAACACGCTATATTTTAATTAAAAACAAATTTTTTCATTGCAATAATTTATATGGTTAAATTATAATATTTAATGGTATTAAAGTATATATAGAATATATTTTTACCATTTAATATAATTTATTTCATTAGCTTTGATTTTACATTAAATTCTTAGGTTAAATCAATTCAATCTTTTGTAATGTTTTAAAGAAAAACCTGTTTTCATTCGACAACGGGATTAATTTTAATTTAATTTCTGCAACATTTGTGTATTGAATTTGTAAAAAATGGATTTCATATTTGTAATCAGTGGGTTCAAATTATGTTAATAATCTACTTTTTATTTTTGGGAATTATGAATACTAACTACGGTAAATTTTATTTACCATAGTTAAAGGTAAATCGGGTAAATAAGGGTAAATATAATATTATAAAATTACCCTAACACATGAAAAAATCCTATTGGATGACTAAAAGTCGACCCATATCACCTAAGGGTCGTATTAGATTCATTTAAGGGACTTTTGACCATGAAAATAATTTAATTATTATTAAAACCAAAGAAAGTGACAATATGTCACTCTCTTAAATCTTATAAGTATAATAACTTTAATTGAGTGATAAACATCATAAAACTTCTATCATGAATAGTTTTAAGAAAGATAATAAAACTATCTACATCATTATAATTTATTTATAATTTTTAGGGATTATATAATTGTCATAAATGGTGATACATTAATGATACAGAAATTATTTATTAATTGAAAAATAAGTAATATAGTTTTTATTGAAACAATAATACCCCATAAAAGGCCAAAAAACCTGACCAAATATTATATTTAGTGTATATCTACACCGTAATCATCCAATTACCTAATAAATAACCGTTTGGAGCCATATAAAAGTGATTATGACACTTATATTATTCTATTTTAAATGATTCCAAAGTTGTCACCTTCATAATTTAATAAATATAACAATTTAAATATTGTGATTTTAAGATTCTAAATTCGGTTAAAAGTATTAGTGTGAAATTTAATTGATTTATCTTAATCATAGGATTTTATTTTTAATTTTTTATGCAATAAATCAGTATATTAAATAATTATAAAAAAAATGTTGTAGTAATTATTTTATTAAGAGCTAAACCAAATAAATGGTTTTACAAATCATAAAATAAATATTATATGAACTTTTTCATGTTATCCCCTAATTTTATAGATACATAATTACTTTTATGAATCTATTATAGCTTTTATTTAGAACATATCTTCTGTATATATTTTATTTAAATTCAAATAAACGAATAGTGTCAAAATAGACACTATTGTTATTTTATAAAAATAACATATTATAAAATTGTTTAAAAATCACAAAAATATCTAAAAATTATAAATTTAAATTTATATGGTATATAATGTTATGAAGTAACCAATTATGGAAAATTAAAAACAAATAAGTAATTATTTGTTATAATTTATAATTTAGATTTTTATTACCACAAATAAACTTAAATAGATTAAATAAGGATAAATCAAAATGATAAGGTTTAAAATAAGATCCAAACATGTCTAAATTTGATTTTTTGATTCCCTTACAACCCTATCTCATATAATCTTCTAATATGAGACTTTTTTGTAAGTTTTTTAAGCGGGGTTAGATTTATTATAAATTAATATTTTTAAGAATTCCAAAGGTGCCCCTCTCCTCCCTTATAAAAGGGCATCTCCTCCCTCTCTTCCACACACCACTTTGAGCCATCAAGATCGGAAAAACCCTTCCCAATTATCTTCTCCACTTCCCTACAAACATCCTAGAGGTCCTCGTCTTATTCAAAGACCAATTTTAGTGCCCTAAGAGGAGGTCTCAAAGAGGCGCTTCAAAGAAGAGGTAATGTTCGTTACCGATTCTTTCAACTTTATTTCTTCTTCTACTTATTCTTATTTAGTGTTTTCATTATGTAGTAATAACATCAGTATCACTCATATAATGATATGTTATTATAAGTATGAAACAACCCTATTTCACCATCTATCCAACTCATGGAAAATGAAATCACCGCGCGTGCGTGCGTACGGAATACTGTCTCCACGCAGTGGTGTAATCTATTTTCCACCATCACCTTACTTGGATGGGTATAATGGTTTAAATAATGATGATATATGATTATTGTAAAGTGATATTTATTCTGAAATAGTATACATACACTCTAATACAATTCCATGATCACGGGAAAAATATCATCGCTCGTGCGTACGTACGGACTACCGTCTCCACAAACGCGATGAGATTCATTTTTCATGATTAACCATTCAAGAATGATTTTAAAGTATATACAATGAATAATAATGAAATATATGGAATATTAATGCTACTGGATTTTTTTATATATATATATATGTCATCTATTTAATTTCATTCAACTCAATAAGGAAACGAAAACAGTGCTCATGCGTGCGTACGACCTACCGTCTCCATGAACGGTGTATTTATTTCCATTTATCAATCTATTATATATATGTATATTCTGAATATATATTATATATAAATCATTTTTTATATTCTGTAATTAAGTAATCATGATCTAAGTAATCATATGAATAATTACAAGTCAAAACACGGATGACAAATGAAACGATTTTAACCAAAACGCTCTTTAACATGGAATTTACAAAAGAGCAGGTAATATAAAGTAATAAGTGAACCATATATGATATCATAACAATTAATATGATTATTTAATAAGTCAATAACATTATTTAAATCATTATAAAAGAGGTTAGGACACTTACGAAGCAAATCAGACCTATGGTAATGGATAATTTTGCAAATCTCGTTTTTATCCGATATTGCTTATTCGTAAGTATTTACTGGGGTTATTTCTATCATCTTTTTCCATGTTTTATAAAAGTGTTTTCATTTATGTTTAATTTCCTTTATACCCATTTTTTTACTTTAACTACATGGTATGTAAGGAATCCTTCTTTTTTTTACGTTACGAGGTACTTTTTTGACTTTTCCGACAAAAGTACGAGGAGAATTCAATTTTTAACTTATATGGTATGAATGGATTTTTACGGTTTCATAACACCTCATTTTCATTAATCTTACTCTGCATGATTTTATGACTATTTTCAACAAAATTCTTTTATTTTAAAAGTTCATGGAATTTTTTGAAAATAAAATGAGTTTGACGAAGAAAGGATATTTTCCTCAAGAATTTATTTCAAATGTTTTATCAAAACCATTTTCCATCTAATATGACATTATTTGATATGTGTATGTTTCAAAATTAATGTATCTATGATTTACATGGTTTCACTTCTCTAATTTTGAAATGATATCCATTTCTTTTATTTGGATTATGTGATGATGGGATGATGTTTATGAAACCCATTTTATTTATTTGGTTTTTATGAATGATGTATGTTTATTTTGTGGCACAAGAAAGAATGATTTCATTATGAGATGGGTGGGACCTATATCTCCCTCCAATGCATTGGGTAAATATTTATATCTCATGAGATAGACATGGACGGAACGGAAAGTTAAACCGGTTCAGTAATACCGGACTGGAACGAGGAGTGAACTCGATTCAGAAAGGGATTTTGTCCACTAAGATGGTCTGGGAAACAATGCCTTGCCTACTATGGAAATCATATCATGTTCTTAATGTTTTCCACAATTACATGTGTTATTCCCATGCTATTTTATCATTATTAAGGTTTCTTTATGATCTATGCCTTACGTACTTCCATGTTTTATGTCATTGCTCAACATTTTGATGTTTAAACACTATGTTCATGTTTTTATGTTCAAATGTATATGGTATGTTTTATTTTATCCATGCTTACCCTTACTGATCATTTGAGCTCACCCTTTTTATGGTTTCTTTTCCCCAGGATATAAAGAATGGTTTTAGGTAACAAAAAAGGGGAAGATATTTATGGGAGATGTTGAAGATCTTTCACCACGATCAGAAGATTACGTTCCAAGTTTCCAAAGACACTAAACTATTACGGTCCTTGTGTGTCTGTTTTTGTTTTGTATTATGTATTCCTCTAATGTAATGTAATGTCCATTTATGTCAAGCTTTGGGTCTCTACAATTGGTATCAGAGGAAAGGTTTAGTAAACCTTTGGAAACTAGGATGCGAAAACATTTTTGAGATCCCTAGAGATATTTCTAAGGTATGTCTAGGGATGTCCCTAAGGATAAGTATACGTATAGGATATTGTCCTAGAATTACGATAATGATCGTAGAATTTAACCTAATATGTTAGATATTGAGGATACTCCCCCTTTACTCTATTGTTTTCCCTAGCATGATTTTTTCCTCTCACACTATTCTTTTTGGGTTTTAGAAAATGGCTGGAAACTGGAAGATTCAAGATAATGGAGGATATGATAGACAATGGAAATATTTTCTTCATGAGAATCCAAATGAAACGGGATCTGGAAGTCCAAACATCGTTATTATTCCTAATCAGCAATCTCATAATATGATAAATAATCTCAACTTTGGTAAGTTTCCCGACTCAGATAATAAGAGAAAGAGGAAGTTTCCTGATGATCATAGAGGAAAGAATGTTCAATTTCCCTCATGTAAATAATGTGGGGAGAGGCATCAGGGAGATTGTTTCAACGGAACTGGAAGATGCTTTGGGTGTGGAAAATAAGGACACAAAGCTTGTAAGGGCAAAGGAAAAGGTTCAGTTAACACCATGGACAAGGATAATAGTATTTCTACGACATCAACAATGATTAGATTCTTTAAATGTGGAATGTACGGGCATTATGCAAACCAATTTCCGAATGGAAAATCTCATGAAGAGAATCAGCATGGTCATATGGTTAGTATTTATGTCGATGATGATGAGGGGACTACAAATGATATATGAGCTCAAAGAAGTGTTGAATCTCAGTCAGTTGTTTTAGATGGTAGTGGAATGATTGTATGTTTATCGAGAGTTATGTTGTATAGTTACACTATTGTTTTTCCTAAAAGTATTTGAAAGTAAATGTTGAATGGTACCAGTAACCATGGAAGGTTATTCAGATATTTTTGTAAAGTAAATGATATGCGCATAATAAAGGAATAAGAAGATAATGAGATGTTTGATTGTATTCATGAGCTCATGATTGATATAAGGACTATGTGATATCATAGTTTGAGTATATAGAATTTTGAGGATTTTGGTATGTGGAAAGTGTTAACTTTTAACTGCATTCATGTTTTCATGAGGGTTCAATGGGTATTCATTTTTCAATTGAATACATGATTAAGGCCTTCGAATGTTTGGAATGTGACCAACAAGACATATCTTATGATATATGGGGATAAACAATGGTATTAAATCTCTGGTAATCATTTTCACTAAATTATGAGAGTGGATTGCAGTATTATGGATAAGCCTAATGATTGGAATGGATTATGTTAAAAATAAGTTATTATTGTTTTAGGATATAAGTTTTTTTGATATTATTGATGGGATGTTATAGTAATATAGTTTTAGAAAAAACACAACCAGTAGGACAGGTGACATCCCATCGTATCGGACAAGGCTGTGGGAATCGAACCCACAACTGAAGTGAAACTGGCCTTTATCGCCTACCACTGGCCAACAAGAAGTCCCTGGTTAGTAGAAACTAGTTTTATTTTATTAAGAGGTATGATATATGAATTATAAGTTCATTTTTGGAACCATATACTATTAATCTAACCATAATATGGACTTATAACTTTTTCTAAACTTTTGTTTGAAAGAGATGGAATGACCCATCATTCTATCACATGATCTGCTAACACATCACGAATAATAAATTCAACTTCATTTCATTAAGGGATGAAGTAGAAATTGTTCAATTCATGAACAACAGTGAGATTATACCAAAATCATGTAAGTATTTCTTTTAATTCATCAACTCTAGGGAAATGATCATGAAAACCAAAAATGTTATCCTAGTTCCCTTATATCCGATGAATCAGATGGTACCTTAGATCATAAAAAATCTATAGATTTGTGATTGTTGGAATTTTCATATCCATGTTCTCTACCACTCTCCATTAGAACGTGATGGTTATATTTTTCTTCCATATACATATTTTCACCTATGTTCTCCTACGTGGAAAACCAGTGATGAGTTAATTTGGGTAACTGTTACATTTCATACATTAGTTTTTAAAGCCATGTTTTGGTATTCCTTTTTACGATGTGGGTTTCTATTAAACAAAAATTCGAGTAGTAAACCATTTATAACCCTGATGAATTTAGAGGGGGAAATTCATTTTAAGGGGGTAGAATGTAACACCCAAATATTATAGGAAAAATATTGTTTTAATTTCATTAATGTCATGTGTTGTATGCTACACCAAGATTACCTTGCGCTTTACGCAACACCGTATTAGCTTGCAGTATACGCAACAATATTCTTGGATCGTGTTACACACAATTTTGATAATAGTTATTCTACGAAACATTGAGTATATATATATATATATATATTCAATGTATAAATGAAATATGGTTGGATTCTGTTATACGAAACAACGAAGGATTCTTACACAACATTCAACCCTGACTTGGCTTGCATTACATGCAATCACGACCTTCCTCGATAGCGTGTGTTGTACGCAATACCGGGTTTTGCTAAACAATGATATATTATTATAATATTATTATGATCTAGCCATTATGAATAGTATTAACTAAATTTTTAATTTTATAACATTATTATTCATCATACACATTTTCTAGAACATGGTATAAGAACAAAATAATTTTTTCGGGTAAAATAAGTATTTTTCAAAAAATGCAGTTTTGCCGCCTTTGGATGGCTCATCCACTTTAAATCTAGTTTTTGACAAGTATATAAGTTCAATTTGACAAAATAAAATTCTTCTTTGGAATCAATAAATAAAAATTTACTTTGGATAAATTTTTCATATTATTCGGGTAACTTTCATTTTTTGATGAATAGTAAAAACACGCTATATTTTAATTAAAAACAACTTTTTTCACCGCAATAATTTATATGGTTTGTCACGACCCTCCTCGGGGCCCGTTCCGTGACTACCCCAATCCCGAATTTCATAAGCCAGGGGCTGGCGACAAGCACCAAGGCGTAATTCCCGGTAAAAAGGGAAGGCATTGCCTTTGTAAAGTAAACAAACACCACAAAGCAAGCAAGCAGTAGAAGTAAACACTAAGTAAAAACTGAGTACAACAGTATGTGCGGAAAAGTAAGTGGTCCAGTATACAAACCCAAACTGAAAGTAAAGTACAACTGGAAGGGAAAAAAGCACCAGAAAAGTGAAGCCGCAACGTCGAGCTGTCCACTTGAAATCCCACATGAATGGTGGGTACAGATATTCTCCACTGCTTCTCGGATCCAGTTGACCGATCCGAGTACGTCCCATCCAGTGGTCCACCACCTGGTACCATCCTGCTCTGCAAGCCTCAACCACGATCAGCGTTGTCCGTCGTCTGCAACCAACACAACGTAGTGCGGGCATAGCCCCTGCAGGGGTGAGTATAAGCTACTCAGTAGGGACCCCGAGACCCCCGAAGGTCTCCCGGAATCCACAAAGGATAATCCTAAAAGCAAAGATACAATCATGAAGTAACATCCAAAACTGCTTAGGTATATGCCCATACATATACCTAAGTCATCAATTCTCATTCGGCTCCAACATCCGAGCCCATGTACAACCCAGTCCACACAGGAAAGAAAAACATAAATCCACACATGATAACACAACACAATCCACATAGGAAAACAAAACAGGATTCAGCTCACACAGGAATACTTCTTTGCATGATGATAGAGATGATCAGATATTTCCACCGATTCATCTAAGCCATCGGACCCACAAAGGATCGAAAGGTACTAACCCCCGCAATGACCCACAAAGGATCTGACCCACAAATTATCGATATGTAACTAACCCCCGCAATGACACAAAAATGATATGACCCACAAAGGATCGATAGATAACTAACTCCCGTAATGACCCACAAAGGATCTAACCCACAAAGGATCGATATGTAACTAACCCCCGCAAAGACCCACACAGGATAAGACCCACACAGGATCTGTAGGCGCTGGCCCACACAGGACCGCTGAGTGCTGACCCAAACTGAATCGGACCCACAAAGGATCTATAGCACTGATCCACATAGGATCGATGAGTGTTGTAGTCATCGCAATCGAATCCAATGATGATCTCTGTACATTCGTCGTCGTCACAATCACAGTCGCAGCCAGCTCTAGGGTTCCCGCATATAGTAAGCTCGTTCGGGAGGGTCCGCTCCACGAGCCGAGAGGCTGATACATCAACTGACACATAGTCTAGATTTGATGTATCCAAAAGATCTGTATCGTCAACAGGAACTCAACGTCGCAGATGATGCGTTAATCGGACGCCCAGTCTGAGAGTTATTGACTTTTTCGTCCCAGGGGCCCGGATGGTTTTTAAGTCAAAACCAACCTGACCATACTCCACCTGTGTCCAAAACCATGGGCGGAGTAAGCCAAATGATCCATCTCACTTAGAGGAATCCATCAAGGTCGACGAAACGTCAACCGGATGTCCGGAGTTCTAGTTATGACCGTTTCCGCTCCGAGGGCCCGGTTGGTTTCGTGTACGAACCAACCCGGCTGAACAAAAAGTTCTCTGAAACCTTGAGTGAAATATAACGAAACAACCATCCCGATCCAAGGATCGTATCACAACTGACGGTGCGTCGATCGGAGGCATGTAGCTCAAGTTATGATAAAAGGACTGAAAAGGTCCGAAAATGGGGGGTCTGGGCCCGGACCGACCCGGCCCGGCTTGGGTGCGACCCAGCCTGACCAACGGGTCGGCTCGGCCGGTTATGGCCGAACGGAGCGGGGGACGTGTTTCCCCTGCGTGATGGAGCCAAGACCCCATATGGGGCCGCCCTTGCCAGCGGACGCGGCTGGCTGCCGCGTCCCGTCCTTCGCTGGTCTCGCGCGGTCGCGGGACGGTCGGCCTGCCCCCGCAGCTTCAACCGCGGCGGTTCTCCCCAGCGGCATGCCGGGCACTGCCTCCTTCTGCCTCTAGAACCACCGTGACGGTGAGGCGCGCCGGAGGGCTGCTCCGCGGACCACCGGACGACTTCCGGTGGTCGGAAAAATGCGTCGTCTTTGCCAATGGCCCTCCCAGGGCCCGTCCTTCACTGCGAGGACCTCACCTCACCTATGCGGCTTGTTTTGTCGTCGACCGCCATTCCACACACCAAGACGAAAAGGTCGGTGGGTTCAGACTTGTTCTTTGGTCCGCACCCACCGCGTTAGCAGTTTTAAATGTCTCACAACAAATATTTAATCAAACGCCGCAGGAATAAATCTCAAAGATTTAAATGAATCAGACCCCTACTTCATCATAGCTATCGAATGTGAGTTCTTCGCGGAATTGAACATCGCGAAAGAAGAGGATCGTCACGTCGTCGAAAGGGCATCGCGTAGTCGTGGTACACGGCGTCGCATCGACGATCTATGAGGGTTAAAGAAAACACATAGATTTAATTGCACCAATTAAACCCATGTTGAGGATAAAATCCACAAAGAAAATTAAAAGGTCCTTAATCCCCAACCTCAATCAGTTAATGATAGAAGATTGTTGAGGGGAAATATCATCGTGGAAGAAACGTCGTGGAAGGAGGATCGTCAGCGTTGCAGTACACGACGCCGCGTTGTCGATCTCTAAGGGTTCGGCATTCTTCACATTCTTCGTGGAGGAGGATGAAGAACATAGAGTTTCTCCAAATCCTCTCAACAAGCCACCCACATGTGTTGGTCTTATTTTATTCTTATTCCAACAAACGAAAAAAAAAGTTAAGAAATGAACCATTAATTTGATGAATTAATGGTAATGACTTAACTGTCCAATTAATAGGGGCGTTGAGAATTTAAGAAAATGCACTAGTTGACTTTCAATTAAAAGAGGTTTTCGTGGGTGCGTTAGTTTGAGGAAAAGAAATTTTGGGGCTCGTGCGGGCCCCACCACACAAATATCCTACCAACTAGGTCAGATATTTTGGGTTCTACCCTTTCCTCTTATCTCAGCTTAAGTGGCATTAAGTGGCTTAAGTGAAATAAAATAAAGTTGTCCCCCCACTTTATTTTATTTCTTTACATAACCCCAAAAATTAAAAACCACACCCGGGAAAACGCAACTCCAGAAAAGGAGTTTCTAAGCAAATACTGGTGCTGCGATTCCATCGGTGCCCTCAGAATTCGATTCTGAGAACCGGTTCAAAAGATAGAAAACATCCCGCTCGTTCGTTCACTGAACGTACCCGAGCCAATCTTTGGAAAATGATTCCGGGCACACCGGGCCTCCGAATCAGGTGCCGTCAGAAACTGCATTCTTGTAAAATTCAAAAGAAAATTAAGAAAAAATATTTATTTAATTTTACAGGCCTTTACATCACTACCACCTCAGGGATTTACGTCCCCGTGAAGATACATCAAAAACTAGGGAAAAAAAGTTGGTACTGAGCATGCATCTGAGCCTCCCACTCCCAAGTGCTCTCCTGGAGGATCACGTGTTGTCATCTGATGCGCACTAGAGGAATCGACCATCCACATAGGACCCACTCCTGTTGATCCTCGATCTCCACTAGGACCTTCGCAAAAGTCGCCCCATCATCAACGTCTATCTCCCCATGGTCAATGATAAGCGACTGGTCGTGCACGTATCTTCCGAGCTGAGATACATGGAAGACGTTGTGCACCCGGTGCAACTGAGGTGGTAGAGCCAGGTGATTAGCCACCTTGCCAATCCTGTCGAGGACCTAGAATGGTCCGATGAAGTGTGGAGACAACTTGCCGCCTCGGCCAAATCTCCGTAATCCACGTCGAGGTGAGATACGCAAGAAGACGTGGTCGCCATCCTCAAACTCTAGTGGCCTCCGCCTCCTGTCATCATAAGACTTCTGCCGGCTCTGAGCTATCCTCATCCGCTCCTAGATGACCTGGACCTTCTCTGTTGTGGCATGGACTATCTCTGGTCCTACAAGTGCTGACTCCCCAGGGTCTGTCCAGCACAAAGGAGATCTGCAAGGTTTGTCGTACAACGCCTCGTATAGTGCCATCCCGATGGTGGAGTGATAGTTGTTATTGTACGTGAACTCAACCAAGGTTAGGTGGTCCTCCCAGATGTGACCAAAGTCAAGAACACATACGCGGAGCATGTCCTCGAGAGTCTGAATGGTATTCTCCGTCTGACCATCCATCTGAGGGTGAAAGGCAGTGCTCAGACGTAGCTGCGTCCCGAACACCTCCTGCAACCCCTTCCAAAGCTGGGATGTAAAGCGAGCATCTCAATTGGAGACGATAGATGATAGAACACCGTGAAGCCGTAAAATCTCCTGAACCTAGAGACGCCCCATGATCTCCACTGAGCCCTTCTCTCTGATGGGTAAGAAGTGAGCCGACTTGGTGAGTCGATCGATAATCACCCAAATGGAGTCATGACCTTTTGAAGTGTATCGATGTACAGTCACGAAGTCCATAGATATGTCGTCCCACATCCACTTCGGGACCTCCAAGGGTTGTACCAAGCCTGCTGGTACCTGATGCTCTGCCTTCACCTGCTGGCAGGTGAGGCATCGAGAAACGAACTCTACCACAGCCTTCTTCATGCCCGGCCACCACTGCTATCGTCTGAGGTCCAGGTACATCTTTGCCACTCCAGGATGTACTGCTAAGGGAGAAGTGTGAAACTCTCTCATCACCTCCTCCCGTAAAAAAACTGGTACCAAGGTACGTCCTCTGAAAAGGATGTCGTGCTCTGCTCCAAAGGGAAACCATTAGGTGCCTGTCCTGAGGATATCTGTGCACGTCGGGTCTCACAGTTAGTGTCCCCACGCTGTGCCTCTCTGACCCGCTGTAGTGGTGGAGGGGTGACTGTGAGAGACTGAAGGAAGGCTGCTCCATCTTTTTCCATTAAGGATATTTGCAAAGCGGCTAGCTACTCTGTCACCTCCTCAAGTAGTTGAATGCCCGTCCTCCTGCTGAGAGCATCAGCTACCACGTTCCCCATTCTAGGAGTATAGACTATCTCAAAGTCATAGTCCTAGAGGAACTCAATCCATCACCGCTGTCTTAGGTTCAGGTCCTTCTGAGAGAAGATATACCTGAGTCTCTGATGGTCATAAAAGACTGTAAAGCTCTCTCCCATCAGATAGTGCCTCCATGTCTTTAGAGTGAAGACAACTGTTGCTAACTCCATGTCATGGGTAGCGTAGTTCTGCTCATGTGTCATTAACTAATATGATCCATAGGTGATCACTGCCCGCTCCTACATCAGGAAACATTCGAGTCTGGTCCCTGATGCATCGCAGTAGACTACGTACCCTACTCCCTCCTCAGGAAAACTCAAGATAGGGGCGCTGGTGAATCTCTGTCTCAGCTCCTGGAAGCTCTGCTGACATCTGTCTAACCACACAAAGGGATTCCCCTTCTTTGTAAGAGCTGAGAGTGGTGCCATGACTCTGGAGAAGTCTGGCACAAATCTCTGATTGTATCTAGCTAGTCCCAATAAACTCCTCACCTTAGTCACGCTCCAGGGCGGCTCCCAAGCTAGCACTGGCTCGATCTTCGTAGGATCCACCGCAAATCCTGCCTCAGAGAAGACGTGTCACAAGAGGTGGACCTCACGTATCCAGAACTGACACTTCGAGAGCTTTCCATAAATCTGGTTCTCTTGGAGTGTGTCTAGTACAACTCTCAAGTGGTAGGCGTGCTCCTCCTCAGTCGTTGAGTATATCAAAATGTCGTCGATGAAGACCATGAAAAATCGATCGAGGTACGGCTGAAAGAACATGTTCATGAGGCCCATGAACACTTCTGGAGCATTGGTTACACCAAAATTAATAACCAAGAACTCATAGTGGCCATACCGGCATCTAAAGGCCGTCTTCTGCACGTCCTCGTCCCGAACTCTGAGCTGATGATATCCTTACCTGAGGACTATCTTTGAGAACCACCGTGCTCCCTTGAGCTGATTGAAGAGTTCATCAATCCTAGGTAGCGTATACTTGTTCTTCACTGTCACCTGGTTCAGGCGATGACAGTCGACACAAAGTCGGAAGCTCTCGTCCGCCTTCTTGGCGAACAATATCGGGGAAGCCTAGGGTGAAACACTAGGTCAGATGAATCCCTAGCCATGCAAGTCCTCCAACTGTACCCATAGCTCTCGAAGCTCAGCGGGGGACATCTGATATGCAGGAGTCGATATCAGGGCTGTCCTGGGGTGCATGTCAGTATAAAAGTCTACCTCTCTGTGAGGAGGTAGTCCTAGAACTTCGTCGCGAAAGACGTCCGCATACTGATCCACCACTGCAGGAAAAATACGACTCCACACATCAACTGATCCTAGGATGACTCTAGCCAACTGATGAGTGATGGGTTGTCCTCTTCTCTACGGAAGCTGATCCTGGGCTGCGAAGTCTCCCTTCTCCCCGGTGAAGGTGAACCTTCTCCCGTCGGTGCGTACACATCGCACCTTGCACCTAATACAGTCGATCTGAGCATGGACTGTAGATAACCAATCCATGCCCAAGATGACATCGTAAGGCCTAGACGCCGCTACAAAAAGATCACAGTCGAAGCTCTCGCCTCCTAGAGTAAGCTCACACTACCGGCACCAGTGCGTAATCGTCGATTCTTCTCCCGTAGGAGTCTCTAGCCGTAAGGATCGAGCCAACTGCTATGTCGGAATCTCAGAGCTCCGAACAAGGGAAGCATCTATGAAAGAATAACTTGCTCCTGTGTCTATAAGAACTTCATTAAGGGTGGAATAGACATAGATAGTACCTCGAATCATCTCAAGCGTGCCGTGGTCATAGGCCTCCGCTGCCTGGAGCTGTGCCTGTCCCTGCCCGCCAGCTCCCGGTAGTCGGGATGGACCTCCTGGTGGTGGTGGTGGTAGAGCCTCAAAGCGTCGCCCACCACCTTCTGATCGGCCAGCTCCTCTGCCTCGTCCTCCTGCTCCATGTGGACCGCCAAGGTTGACCGTCGGCCTCTGCCTCGGTGGCCACTCAACCATCTATTGCTCCTCTGCACGGAGGGTCGGGCAGTCACGAGCCATGTGACCCTGCCCACCGCATGAGTAGCACTGCCCACCTCTCGAAAGACTGGCTCTGTACTGTGTGCCCCGCACTACTGAGCCAGTGTCCTTAGGTCGTCTGCCTGAGGGTCTGGTCTGCCTAGACCCATGAGTCATCCGTCGACTGCCTGCTGCATAAGACTCTACTACGTGCCGCCCCGCGATAGGTCTCGCTGCTGATGAAGGCTCAGAAAGAAAGCTCTCGATCAAAAGGGCTCGATCCAGTACTTCTTCCTGAGTCGGAATGCTGAGGGAGATTAGCAATGCCATGATATCATGTATCAATCCCTTCTCAATGGTCCGAGCCCGGACGAATGGGTCAAGTACCATGTCCGTCGAGTAGCGCGAGAGATCGGTAAATCTCACCGAGTACTGGGAAACCATCAAGCTGCCCTGCCGCAGCTGAAGAAGATCTTGGATGCGTACCGCATGGAGGGTGGTTGGGACGAACTCCGAGCGGAAGAGGCTCTCAAGTCTATCCAGAGAAGAGATATCTCATCGTGCACCTAGACCATCATGTTCCACCATCGGCCCGCTTCCGCATGCAGTAGGCTCGCTGCGAGGATCACCATGAGGTCTGCTGGTGTCCTCACTAACCGGAAAACTCGTACCACTGCCTCCAGCCAGTCCTCAGCTGCCTGGGGGTCCGTCTCCCCTCGGATCTTGGGCGGTCGCTAGGATTGGAACTCATATAGTGCACTAAGGTGACGTTCATCATCAGTGGCTGGGGCTGGAATCAGTGGTGGCTCAGTGGGTAAAGGTATCACTGGTGCCTTAGCTGTCAAAGGGCCCTGTACCAAGGCATCGTCTTTCGGTGGGCTGTCATCATGCTCAACTCTTGGAACCCTGGGTGGCTCCCATCGTGGGGTCATCCTGAAAAGAAAATAGGTGCGCCATGGTCAGAATAGTATATCTGGTGAGCTGACAGAAAGTAATCACAAAGAAAACATGAAATACACATGCAATCAATGTTTTCATGCACTAAGTCAGAAATCAGAATTCAAGGTCCTGGTGTATGGATACGTCGGCCTCCGCACCATCACTGGAATCCCTATACTGATAACCACACCCAATACGCTTAACAATATTGCTTCAGATAGAAAAATATCAGAGTCCCAAGTTCTGCGGTAGAACCGAACTCCTCTGATACCAATTTGTCACGACCCGTCCTCAGGGCCCGTGTCGTGACTACCCCAAGCCTCCCTTCCATAGGCTTGGGGCTGGCGACAAGCACCAAGGCGTAATTCCCCATAAAAATGGAAGGTATTGCCTTTGTAAAGTAAACAAACACCACAGAGCAAGCAAGCAGTAGAAGTAAACACTAAGTAAAAACAGAGTACAACTGTAAGTGCAGAAAAGTAAGTCGGCCAGTATACAAACCCAAACTGAATGTAAAGTACAACTGGAAGGGAAAACAGCAACTGAAAAGTAAAACCGCAACGCCGAGCTGTCCACTGGAAATCCCACCTGAAGTGTGGGTACAGATAGCCTCCACTGCTCCACGGGTCCAGCCGACCGCTCCGAGTACGTCCCGCCCAGTGGTCCACCTCCTGGTACCGTCCTGCTCTGCAAGCCTCAACCACGATCACCGTTGTCCGTCGTCTGCAACCAACACAACGTAGTGCGGGCATATCCCGTGCAGCGGTGAGTATATGATACTCATTAGGGACCCCGATACCCCCAAAGGTCTCCCAGAATCCACCATGGATAATCCACAAAGGAAAGATACAATCACGAAGTAACATCCAAAACTGCTTAGATATATTCCCATACATATACCTAAGTCATCAATTCTCGTTCGGATCCAACATCCGAGCCCAAGTACAACTCAGTCCACACAGGAAAGAAAAACGTAAATCCACACAGGATAGCACAACACAATCCACATCGGAATGCCAAACAGGATTCAACTCACACAGGAATAATTCATTGTATGACGATAGAGATGATCAGATATTTCCAATGATTCATCTAAGTCTTCAGACCCACAAAGGATCGAAAGGTACCAACCCCCGAAATGACCCACAAAGGATCTGACCCACAAAGGATCGATAGGTAACTAACCCCCGCAAATACCCACACAGGATCGGACCCACACAGGATCTGTAGGCGCTGGCCCACACAGGACTACTGAGCGCTGACCCACCAAGGATCAGACCCATAAAGGATCTGTAGCACTGATCCACATTGGATCTCTGAGTGTTGTAGTCGTCGTCGTCGAATCCAATGAGGATCTATGTACAGTAGTCGTCGTCACAGTCGCAGTCGCAGCCAGCTCTAGGGTTCCCGCACATAGCAAGCTCGTTCGAGAGGGTCCGCTCCACGATCCGAGAGGCTGATACATCAACAGACACATAGTCCAGAGTTGATGTATCCAAAATTTCTTTATCATCAATAGGAAGTCAACGTTATAGACGGCGCGTCAATCGGACACCCGGTCTGAGAGTTATTGACTTTTTCGTCCCAGGGGCCTGGTTGGTTTCTAAGTCAAAAACAACCCGACCGTACTCCACCGGCATCCAAAACCTCGGGCGGAGTAATCCAAAAGATCCGTCTCACTTAGAGGATTCCATCAAAGTCTGCGGCACGTCAATCGGACGTCCGGAGTTCTTGTTATAAGTGTTTCCGCTCCGAGGGCCCGGTTGGTTTCATGTACGAACCAACCAAGCCGAACTCAAAGTTCTCCAAAACCTTGAGTGCAATATACCGAAATGACCGTCTCGATCCAAAGATCATATCGCAACTGAAGGTGAGTCGATCGGAGGCTCGTAGCTCATGTTATTAGCAAATGACCGAAAAGGTCCGAAAACGGGGGGGCAGGGCCCAGACCGACCCAGCCCAACCCCCCTGGGTCGGCCCGAACCGGGTCGACCCAACCCGGGGACCGGATCTGACCCGGATGGTGTGAACCGGCCTAGCTGGGGTGGCCCGGCCCGGCCTGGGCACGACGCAGCCTGGCCAGTAGGTCGGCTCGGCCGGTTACGGGCGAGCGGAGCGGGGGGCAAGCTGCCTCCACGTGATGGAGTCGCGGCCCCGCATGGGGCTGGCCTTTCCAGCGGATGCGGCTAGCTGCTGTGTCCCGTCCTTCACCGGTCCCGCACGGTCGAGGGATGGTCGGCCTGCCACCGCGGCTTCAGCTGCGGTGGTTCTCCCCGGCGGCTTGCCGGGCAATGCCGCCTTCTGCCGCCGGCGCCACCGTGCCGGCGGGTTGCTCCGCGGACCACCGGACGAGTTTTTATGGTCAGAAAAATGTGTCGTCTTCTCCCATGGCCCTCCAGGGGCCCGTACTTCACTACGAGGACCTCACCTCACCCGTGCGGCTTGTTTTGTCGTCGACCACCATTCCGCACACCAAGACAAAAAGGGCGGTGGGTTCGGACTTGTTTGTTGGTCCGCAGCCACCGCTTTAGCGGTTTTAAATGTCTAACAACAAATATTTAATCAAATGCCGTAGGAATAAATCACAAAGAGTTAAATTAATCAAACCCCTACCTCTTTGTAGTTGTCGAACGTGAGTTCTTCGCGGAATTGACCGTTGCGGAAGAAGTGGACCGTCGCGTCGTGGAAGGGGCGTCGCGTCATCGTGGTACACGACGTCGCGTCGACGATCTTTGAGGGTTAAAGAAAACACACCGATTTAATTGCACCAATTAAACCCATGTTGAGTATAAAATCCACAATGGAAATTAAAAGTTTCGTAATCCCCTACCTCAATCAGTTGATGATCGAAGATTGCCGTGGGGAAGGATCGTCACGGAAGAAACGTCGTGGAAGGAGGATCGTCGGGGTCGCAGTATACGACATCACATCATCGATCACCAAGGGTTAAGCGTTCTTCTCATTCTTTGCGTTCTTCGTGAAGGAGGATGATGAACTTAGAGTTTCTCCAAATCCTCTCAACAAGCCACCCACATGTGTTGGTCTTATTTAATTATTATGCCAACAAACGAAAAAGAAAGTTAAGAAAGGAACCATTAATTCGATGAATTAATGGTAATGACTTAACTGTCCAATTAATAGGGGCATTAAGAATTTAATAAAATACACCGGTTTACATTCAATAAAAGAGGTTTTCACGGGTGCGTTACTTAGAGGAAAATAAACGATGGGGCTCGTGTGGGCCCCACCTCACACATATCCTACTAAGAGGGTAGGATATTTTGGGTTCCACCCTATCCGCTTCAACTCAGCTTAAGTGGCATAAAGTTTCATAAGTGATATAAAATAAATTTGTCACACCACTTTATTTTATTTCTTAACTTAACCCCAAAAATTAAAAATAACACCCGAGCAAACGCAACTCCGGAAAAGGCGTTTCTAAGCAAATACCGGCACTGCGATTCCATCGGTGGCCTCGGAATTCGATTCCGAGCACTGGTTCAAATGTTAGAAAAAAACCCACTCTTTCGTTCACTAGATGTACCCAATCCAAACATCGTAAAATGATTCCGGGCACACCGGGCCTCAGAATAAGGTGCTATCAGAAACTGCGTTCTTGTAAAATTCCAAAGAAAATTAAGATAAAAAATTTCCTTTAATTTTACGGGTCTTTACATGGTTAAATTATAATAATGAATGGTTTAAAAGTATAAATAGAATATATATTTACCATTTAATATAATTTATGTCATTATCATTGATTTTACATTAAATTAGTAGGTTAAATCAATTCAATCTTTTGCAATGTTTTAAAGAAAAACCTGTTTTCTTTCGACAACGGGATTAATATTAATTTAATTTCTGCAAATTTTGTGTATTGAATTTGGAAAAATGGATTCCATATTTGGAATCATTGGGTCCAAATTATGTTAATAATCTACTTTTTATTTTTGGGAATTATGAATATTAACTACGGTAAATTTTATTTACCATAGTTAAAGGTAAATCGGGTAATTAAGGGTAAATATAATATTATAAAATTACCCTAACACAGGAAAAAATCCTATTGGATGACTAAAAGTCGACCCATATCACCTAAGGGTCGGATTAGATTCATTTAATGGACTTTTGACCATGAAAATAATTTAATTATTATTAAAACCAAAGAAAGTGACAACATGTCACTATCTTAAATCTTACAAGTATAATAATTTTAATTGAGTGATAAAAATCATAAAACATCGAACATGAATAGTATTCAGAAATCTAATAAAATTATCTACATCATGATAATTTATTTAGAATTTTTTGGGATTAAATAATTGTCATTAATGGTGATACATTAATGATACAGAAATTATTTATTAAGTGAAAAATAAGTAATATAGTTTTTATTGAAATAATAATACCCATTAAAAGGACCACAAACATGACCAAACATACTGGTAGTGTATATATACACCTTATTCATCCAATTACCTAATATATAATCGTTTTGAGCCTTATAAAAGTGATTATGACACTTATATTATTTTATTTTAAATGATGCCAAAGTTGTCACCTCCATAATTTAATAAATATATGAATTTAAATATTATTATTTTAAGATGATAAATTCGAGTAAAAGTATTATTGTGAAAGTTAATAGATTTATCTTCATCATAGTATTTTATTTTTAATTTTTTATGCAACAAATTAGTATATTAAATAATTATAGAAAAATTTTGTAGTAATTATTTTATTAAGAGCTAAACCAAATAAATTATTTTAAAAATAATAAAATAAATATTATATGAACTATTTAATGTGATCCAATAATTTTATAGATACATATGACCTTTATGATTCTATTAATGCTTTTATATTGAACATATATTCTGTATAAATTTTATTTAAATTCAAATAAATGAATAGTTTCAAAATAGACATTATTGTTATTTTATAAAAATAACATATTATAACGTTATTTAAAAATCACAAAAATATCTAAAAATTATAAATTTAAAATTATATGTTCTATAATGTTATATAGTAACCAATTATTGAATATTCACAACAAATAAGTAATTATTTGTTATAATTTAAAATTTAGAATTTTATCACCACAAATACACTTAAATAGATTAAATAAGGATAAATCAAAATGATAAGGTTTAAAATAAGATCCAAACATGTCTAAATTTGAGTGGTTGATGAGATTACAACCCTATACCATCTAATATTAGAATATTAGTCTTTTTTGGAGGTTTTTTAAGTGGGGTTAGATTTATTATAAATTAATAGTTTAAAGAATTCCAAAGGTGCCCCTCTCCTCCCTTATAAAAGGGCATCCCCTCCCTCTCTTCCACACACAACTTTGGGCATTCAAGCTCGGCCAAAACCTCCCCAATTATCTTCTCCATTTCCCTAGAAACATCCTTGAGGTTCTTGTCTTCTTCAAGACCAATTTTACTGCCCTAAGATAAGGTCTCGAAGAGGCGCTTCAATGAAGAGGTAATGTTCGTTACCAATTCATTCAACATTATTTCTTCTTCTACTTCTTCTTCTTTAGTTGTTTCATTATGAAGTAATAATTTCAGTATCACTCATATACTGATATGTTATTATAAGTATGAGACAAACCTATTTCACTATCTATCCATCCTACGAAAAATGAAATCATCGCGCGTGCGTACGTACGGAATACTGTCTCCACGCCGTGGTGTAATCGATTTTCCACCATCACCATACTTGAATGGGTATAATGGTGTAAATAATGACTATATATGATTATTGTAAATTGATATTGATTCTGAAATAGTATACATACACTCCAATACAATTTCATGATCACGGTAATGATATCATCGCCCGTGCGTATGTACGGACTACCGTCTCCACGAACGCGATGAGATTCATTTTCCATGATTAACCATTCAAGAATGATTTTAAAGTATATATAATGAATAATAATGAAATATATGGAATAATAATTCTACTGGATTTATGTATATATATATGTCATCTATTTAATTTCATTCAACTCAATAAGGAAACGAAAACATCGTTCATGCGTTCGTACGGCCTACCGTCTCCATGAACGGTGTATTTCTTTCCATTTATCGATCTATTATATATATGTATATTATGAATATATAATATATATAAATTATGTTTTATATTCTGGAATTAAGTAATCATGATCTAAGTAATCATATGAATAATTACACGTCAATAACGGATGACAAATGAAACGATTTTAACCAAAACACTCTTTAACATGGAATTTACTTAAGAACGGGTAATATAAAGTAATAAGAGAACCATATATGATATCATAACAATGAATATGATTATGTAATAAGTAAATAAAATTATTTAAATCATTATACAGGAGGTTCGGACACTTACGAAGAAAATCGGACCTAATGTAAGGAATAATTTTGCAAATCTCATTTTTATCTGAGATTGCTTATTCGTAAGTATTTACTGAGGTTATTTATATCATCCATGTCCATGTTTTATAAAAAGTGATTTCATGTATGTTTAAATTCCTTTTTACCCATTTTTTTACTTTTACTATATGGTATTTAAGGAATCTTTCTTTCTTTAGGTTACGAGGTACTTTTTTGACTTTTCCAACAAAAGTAGGAGGAGAATGCTATTTTTAACTTATACGGTGTGAATGGATTTCTACGGTTTCATAACGCCTCAATTTCATGAATCTTAATCTACATGATTTTATGAATATTTTAAACAAAATACTTTTTTTTAAAAGTTCATGGCATTTTTTGAAAAGAAAATGAGTTTGACGAAGAAATGATATTTTCTTCAAGAATTCATTTCAAATGTTTTACCAAAACCATTTTCCATCTAAGATGACATTATTTGATATGTGTATGTTTCATATTTAATGTATCTATGATTTAAATGGTTTCACTTCTATTATTTTCAAATGATATCCATTTCTTTTATATGGATTATGTGAAGATGGGATGATGTTTATGAAACCCATTTTATTTGTTGGGTTTTTATGAATGATGTATGTTAATTTTGTGGAAAAAGTAAGAATGATTTCATTATGAGATGGGGGGACCTATATCTCCCTCCAATGCATTGGTTAAAGATTTATATCTCTTGAGATAGACATGGCTGGAACGGCAAGTTAAATCGGTTCAGTAATAAAGGACTAGAACGAGGAGTGAACTCGATTCAGAAAGGGATTTTGTCCACTAAGATGGTCTTGGAAGCAAGGTCTTCGCTACTATTTAAATCATATCATGTGCTTAATGGTTTCCACAATTACATGTTTTATTCCCATGCTATATTATCATTATTAATGTTTCTTTATGATCTATGCCTTACGTACTTCCATGATTTATGTCATTGCTCAAGCTTTTTATGTTTAAACATTATGTTCATGTTTTTATGTTCAAATGTATATGGTATGTTTTATTTTATCCATTATTACACTTAATGAGAATTTGAGCTCACACTTTTTATGTTTTCTTTTCCCCAGGATATAAATAATGGTTTTTGGTTAGGAAAAAAAAGGGGAATATCTTTTTGGGAGATGTTGAAGATCTTTCACCATGATTAGAACATTGTGTTCCATGTTTCCAAAGACACTAAACTATTACGGTACTTGTGTGTCTGTTTTTGTTATGTATTAAGTATTCCGCTAAAGTAACGTAATGTCCAAATACGTCAAGCTTTGGGTCTCTACACAAGTCATGTCTATGTTGCCTTTAGCACAAGATTAACACCTTTTATAGTATAATTAAATCTTACCACAGTGTATCATGTAATGAATGAAATCAAATAAAATTAATTTATTTAGAAAAATGGTTCATAAAAACATGTTGAGTAACATTCTACCCCACTTAAATTTAATTATTTGCTCAAAATTTTTCATTATGATGCAAAAAATTGATGATTGATATGCCTCATAATATAATAAAGTTCCCATTTTTCTTCTTCTATCTAATCATTTCTCCAAAAACAAATTCATCATGAAATTGGTTTTGTTTCATAGAAAATTCTCCATATGATCCAAAATTTTAATGTGTTTTTCCTAGTAGGATAGATCGTGCTCCAGTGGGATAAAATCTATGATTATTAAAGTTGAAGGGTCACTGTCTTATATCTTCTGGAGAGATACTTGGAACAAATCATGTAATTAAAAGAAATTTGAAGGAAATTCCTATTAACAATCTACTATCCCAATATAATAAATAATTTCAATGGAACTGGTATACCTCAGGATTAGTTTCCCTTTATTTATGAATATTAAAACCATATTATAGGGAGGTATTCATAGAAACATATATGTGGTAAATTCAAATTCTATTTCATTTCAGTAGTTATCAGGATAACTTTTTTGGTGACTTTGATCTTCTTTGATGTTATTCTAAATGGATTTAAACTTATCCCTAATTTTTTCATCTAACTGAGTTCCAAATAGCTATAATTATTCAAATTAATAACATCCTATTGTAGCTCTATATTTATTCTCATATTGGGATTCATAAGGATCCATATAAATTCTTTAGTGAAAGATATTATTGTAAGAAAACTCAATTAGTGTAATATTTTGATCCCAACCACCATTCAAATCAAGAGAACATGATCTAGACAAATCCTCTAGTGTTCTAATTTTTGATTTAGAATAAACATCTATTGTAGGATGATAATAAATGATAAACTAAATAATATATCATGTGAATTCTGAATACAACACCAAAACTATGAGGTAAACCACAAATCATGATATGATACAATATAATGTGGTACTCCACACAACCTTACCACATTTTAAATGCATATACTAAAAATATAATCTATATAGAATTCTTATCTTATATTATAGAGGTGTGATGACTTAGTTAGGCTATCGACTGCAACCCATATATACTTTACCCCATTAGATATTTTTGGGAGTGAAATGAAAATTTCCATACTAATGTTCTCCCATTTCCATTCTGGTATTGGTAATGTATCTAGAATCCCCTTATACTTTTATCTTTTTCCTGTAACATGATTTTATACCGATCACTGAGACTAAAATTCTATATTATCCCTCTTTGTTCCATCCCACCAATGGTATTCTATCAAATCTATAAAAATATTTGTACTTCAAGGATCAATAGATAATTAACAACAATGATCTTTTCCTAATAGATAATTCTATAAATCTAATATTAATATAACACATACATGGTTCCATAACAATATCATTTTATCCTTATCACGTATTTAACTTAGAAAAATTTCTAACCGTATTTTGAACCTCAAAATCCTACATTAGTCATGCTTTAATATTAACTTGGATAGAGGATGAACATTAAATTGATAAAGTATTGAATTTTCTACTTCTTGCATACTTTCTAGATGAATACTTTTTATATCTATAAATATTTGTTGTTCTTTTATCCTCAACATGGATCAGATAACATGATCATTTCAACTCAAAGCATTTCCCACCTTTTTCACTCTACCAGGTTGGTAATGTATTGATCATTCACAATAATTTATTATCTTCAACCATCTTATCTAGAACATGTTGAACTCCAACTATGTGAATATATATTTTATATTTTTTTATTGGTATATATATCACACCTTCCTCCGTAAAGATAATGCCTTAATATGTTTAATGGAAATAATACAACAGCTAACTCCAAATCATTAGTTGGTCAATTTAGAGAGTGAATCATAAAAATTCTTATGGAATAAACTAAAACAAAGTTATTTTTAATAATAACACATGCCAATAAATTTTTCTTAAAAAAAATATATATTAATAAAACCTTCTCCACTATATGGTAATGTACTCATAGGTGTGATTATTAACCTTCTCTTCAGTTCCATGAAATTTTCCTCACATTAACCATTCCAAAGGAACATAACACCCATTCGAGTTAACTATATGCACTTGTTTTGAATACACCTAACACTGAGAGGGGGTTGTCGTATTAGTGTTGGGGAAGTTTTAATCTAATTTTATCATTTTATCCTTGTAACTATTAGACATATTAGGATCATGATTCACTTATTCTGTTTTCCCTATCGCATGAAAATATATAAAATATGTAAAGATAAAACATGATATTATTACAAGGATCACTACTCAATAAGAGTATCAAGATATTGGAATGGTATGTAAATAATCCAAACCACAAAACCATTACAAAACATCCATTGGGGTTTTTATAATGAGTATGATATACCATTACACTCATGTAGAACCACGAAAAAAACCAGCTGCTTTGCTTTTAAAGCACATGGATCGGTCATACTAATGCTCCAATGAAATTATTCTCCTTGTTGATGGTTTGAAACACGAATTTTTTCATCCAAAAGTTGAGACCTATTATATTCCATAGTAATTATTTTTTTCTTCCACACTTTACTCATTACTTGCTTAGCAGAATGTAGGTAACTCTTCTAACCTCTTCCGAATAGTAAACCAAAAGTTGTACAATCTTCATTGTTCCATCAGTCACAATAATATTAAAGTGAAGTGGAATCATAAAAACTGAATATCCTCTAACCTAAATTATTGAAATGAATATAAATTTGTTTATAAAATATTTTCTCTTCTTATAACATTATTCTTCAGTGAAAAACCAACAACATTGAGATCTCTTCATCTTATTTTCACTATAATCACATAATTATGTTAGGATTACTAAAACATTAATGATCAGCTCAACATATAATCATCATAATCAATTTTCCCCAAAAAATAATGAATATTTTATGTAGAAACACTCTAGTTTTTTTGTCACATTGTGAGGGTATTTTACCCAATAATTGTTTCACCAAACTGTTCTTTGTGAATCACTAAAATCATGATAGTTCCACATGTGTTGAGTTTCATAGATAATATTCTTCAAAAAATCATGATGATGGTTTAAACACATATCACATGTATGTTCTATTTATCCTTATAAAATTATCATATCTCTTCTACAATCTACTTTCCACCTTGAGTCATAGTTTATTGCTAATTTTCTTCCCTTTCATAGACTACTGCTGCTTTCGTGGACTGCCCTATCTTCCGTAGGACACCTCGTCATCAATAAACCATTGTTTTCTAATTGACAGCCTATGCTACAAAAAGAAATCTTTTCTTTATGGACATTCTTTTTTCCACATACGTCTTTCTCTCCATAAACTAACTCAAATATGTAGTCCTTTTTCTTTTGTGATCTTCATCACCCTTCAAAACTCCTTCAGCAGGATACTTCCTTCTTCACAGAATACGCCCAATGTGAACATTTCTACTTTATAGAAATAAATCTTATGAAATTTTTTAAACATCCTTGATTTTTTCAAGATCGAATATATTCTCTAATAATATTTTCACTAATTTAATTATGGGATTCAAAACCTTTATATACCAAAATAAATCCTTATATCCCTCTAATATGATTTACATAAAATATTAATGTGGTACTACCACCACTAGGGACTAGCCTCCTTCCATGAACTATTTTTCGCATGTGGTCCTTACAGCACATTTCATACCACATGGTAGAAATTTCAATCCCCAATTCTATCACCACTTCTAAACCACAAATGACGGACTTCCAAAAAAACATCAGGCCTCCCAAGAACTATGATCTTCCTGCAAACCATTTTTCTGATATAGTCCCTATACAATTCTTCATAGTCCTCACAAAACTGCTTTATGGAATCTTTCCTTTATTGATTTACCATTTTCATTCCTCTACCTACTATGTGGTCTTTTAATTGTCCTTCGTGAACTCCTTTGAGAAAAATCTATCCTATTCCCTAAATCAAATTCTCGATTTTGAGGCCCAATTTTTTTTGCCTATATTGAAAAATGGATTCACCATAGAAATATCCTTTGTAAACACAAACCATACTAATTTTTGACCATTTTCCTTTATCACTAACCATATCTGTCATGATTTTTATCTTTTGAGCGAAAAAAATTTTTCATCATCATTTTTTAATAGATAAGTAGTCTGTCTTCCCTTTCTTCCGGAAATATCATTATTTCCCTCCAAACCTCAATATGATTGGAAATATATTTTCTCCACCTAAAATTCATAAGGAATTCATCACACATTCTCCATTTTTTTATATTTGCGAAATAAAAATCAGTAAATAATCTTGATAAATAACTCGGATAATTATTCAACCCTGACATCCAATTAAATCTAATGAATCCAGAACAATTTTCTATGAATCTCTTTGAAATTATATTTCAACAAACCATTCACATATTTCTTGGATTATCAAGTCATTGAGACTTCATCAAGGCTCCAATAGCTTTGTAAATACTTTTACATATTGAATACATAGGCATCTTCTCATCTCATTGATCACTATTTACAATCAATATAAACCCGTTGAAAAAATTCAATCCACACACAAAGTGTCCTCTTCATTAAGTTTCTCATAAGATTCGATATTCAAGAGAAATTCTCCACAGCCCATCGATAATATCCAATTAGAATAATAAAACTATGGATCATAGTCATCATTATTAGTCAAATCAAATAATAAATATCCTCTATTTTTTATAAATCTAATGATATAACATCTCTTGAGATTATGTGACAAAAACTTAAACCTTAATATCCCAAATAAACAATTTGATAATTTTTCAAAAATATTACACTTCCCTATGATATTTATAAGAATTACTAATTATCATTAATACTCATACATTCTATTTTATTGTATATGCATATCGTCTATATAGTGTACCAAAAGCTGATCGAGATAATCTCTAAAGAATCTTCTCGTCAAATGCATATAGATAAATAGGGAAATATTAAGACCTATAGGCATCACTATGTATTCATAGATTCTTAAACTGTACTAGATTTCATCAAGGGTATATCCTTTTTTGGCCCACAATTGATGATAATTTAGAATGAATTTCAATTCTATTAATGTAATGATCTCTATATACTTGTTCAATAAAGTCATCAATATGGGGAAGTGGATACTTGTTCTTGTTCGTGATCTTTTTTATCTACTGATAATCAGTAATTATTCTCATTGGCCAATATTTATTTTTCACAAAATGAATATGTTCACCTATAGTTGATACACTCGGATAGATGAATATATTATCATAGCTTTCGTGAATTTTTTTTATAAATTATTATAAATTAATTGTGTCCATTTTATATAAAGTATTTTAATGTAGTGTGGATCAATGTTTGAGGGTTACCTAGAAATCAAATTCACATTTTAATTGATATCTAAGAAAATATTCTAGAAATACATTCACTATGTACCAAAAACTAGGCATATCATCGATATCAATTTTCTTTCCAACCATTTGAGATAAACATCCCATATGAATAGAAAATTAAGACCCATACAGTAGATGTAGTCTCTATAAAATGTCCACATTTATCATCACATTTATTAATGATCATTGTTTGAGTTAATATTTTATTCATAACATCCCTTCCTTGATAATTGTTTGGTGATTTTTGAATATAAATCCAATCTATTCCTAACGTGACATAAAATTCATCCTATGGAAGAATGAAAAGAATTTAACAACGCACATTCCAATGAATGTCAACCAGAGAGGCATTATAGACATGAGTGAAATAATTATACATTTGGGAATTTTCACTTCTAATTCATCATCTTATAAATTTGGTGTAACATTAACACACTTATCAAATTATTTATAGATGAAATATTTGTTAGATCATGAATGAAATATCACATTAGTAGTTCTAGAGTGGTAGTAAGTATACCATTCTCAGCATCGTTATCTCACCCCACATCAGAGATTTTGATTTCATGTGGTTCCCACTTCCCCCATTGTTTAAGAGGTTAACAATGATGATTATCATCACAAAACTCTCAGTTTTAAAAAATAGTTAAAATAATTCCAATTATAATTACACATGTGTCCCTAAAGTTGGGTTGGTAAATAATGTGCAGTTTTCTCTCAATTTTTATTGTCATATGACCTCTGATCATCAATTTAATAATAAAATTCATGATGATATTTTTTCTATACATAAAAAAATTTAAACCCCTTAACACAATGTCATCTGGGCTTCTTTCAACAATTTTATCTTGAATGAAAGATCATATTCTTCTCTTCATGGTTTTAAAATTTTCCTTTAAACTGCATCTTGCATTATTGTCAAAACAAAGATATTTATAAGTAACTCCATCCACCATTCGAAAATTGATTTCACAACACACAATCGCATCGTATCATCAATGGTATCTTATGGAAAATTCCTTTCCAAGACTTGTATGTAACACACTAATGAATCTATCATCCTAACTATCACGTTTCATGATAATTCTAGATGTATACATCTGATGTCTTGTGTAGTTATCCTCTTTGATAAGTATGGATTCATCATCCTTCTTCCTTAAATCAAGGAACTATTTTTGTTTTATTGTATAAAGAATCTGAAAAAATTAATTTCTGAAAAATATGTTCTTTAACTCATCATGATACATGGATTAGGTTTCATCTTTCTGCATCATATTCAAGAATTGAGTCTACCAGTGGTCTTCTTCATCTTCTAATTGATAAATAGATACAACGAATTTCTCATGTCTGAAAGCTGGTTGATCATAGAAATGATATTTTTTCTTCCATCACCCATATCATTCATATTTGTATGAGATCTATCATTTCGTTTTCCATCACACTCATCATTGATGTTGTTCCTTCAGGTTCTAGCCATTGACTAAAACCAAAAACAATAGAGTTAGACACAATAATCATATCAGGAAGCTTCATAATCTTGAAAAACTACATATTGGATGCCAAAATTATGACACCTTCTTAAATATATGACACCTTAGATTTATCAATGGATATTAATATCCTACTCCTATTTAAATACTTCAAGATAAATTGTGATGAGTTTGTGATTTTCTAATGAAAATCCATTAGGAGTGTCAAACCAGTTTTTTAGCATGGTTTGTTGTTATGTACCAAGTTACGCTCAAGTGAGGATCGATAAAACATTTTGGGGTTATTAACCCTATATATATATGTATAACAGCCACATCCACATCCAATTGTAGTTAGGAGCCTGGGATTTATTAATAGGAAAATAGTATATCGATCCTTTACCAAAATTCTAGTACAATTTCTTATAGTTTTTCTTATCCTTATACTTATCCTCGAATATGCCCTTAGGGTTATAATTAAGGGTTTTTCATTATAGTTTACAATTTATAACTAATGTTTCTCACTGATACCAACTATAGTGAACCTCTATTAAAATACATTAATTATACATTATTTTTTTAGAATACTTAATACATTAAAAATACAGATACCCAAAGACTATATTAGTCTAGTCTCTTTGGAAACACGAAAATATAAACACTAGTAATCATGTGAGATATATTATTTATTCCTAGGTTTTCCATTAATTTCACCCTTCTTAGAAATAACATACCTAATATATATTTTCATAATCCTTGGAAGTGAAACATAATAAATGGTGAGGTTAGAATCTCATTTGGTGTAAAAATGGAGAAATGTAAGTACAAACATGCGAATAATGTGATGAGAATATGATCATTGAAATAGAAGATTAAACATGGATAAAAAGTTTATAATCCTGAATCATCTTATAAATATTAGTTATTCATAATACATATATTCATATATAATAAATGGAATGAGAAATGAAAGCATAAAATTGGAATTAGACATAGAATTTATGGGTGACACATAGGCATATAAATGGATTTACATAATAGTAATGAAATCTATAAAAATTCCATATTATTTGTATATATTCACTCTATATACCATATTGGTAATCATGGTTCTCCCCCATGACCATCTTAGTATTCAGGATTCACTCACAAGACCATATTAGTTGACTATGTCATTTACAAAACCATGTTCTCTCTCTATTTGATCGATTTTTATCTCGTGAAATATAAATATTTACTGAATGTGATAGAGGGAGATATAAGCCCCACCCATATCATAATTAAATCCGACATTAGGGTTCCAAATGATCATACACATTCATATCATGACTCATGAAATGAGATAGATATCATTTACATGTTATCATATCATAATCGGTGAAAAAATAATCAAGTTTCATAATAATTTCCACAAAGCGTAACCAACGAAATGTATAATGTTTCATAATAATATAAACTATGAATGATAAATGAGTTTTATTAACCTATTAGCCTTCATATAGAAATGGTTTTTAGAAATATTATTCAATAAAAAAATAAACCATTCAGAGAAAGAACAATAATGGACTCTATGGACAATTTTCCTCAAAAGGAATGAGTAAAACCAATTGATGTCTTCTTAGATGGAAAATAATTTGGATGGATCGTTTAAAACCACTTATTCACTCAAATATCATTTATTCTAAAAAAATATGTTTTTATAACATAATTCATTTTGAAATCCCCTTTCGTTAAATTTTCTTTGAAAAACATAAAAATATTTTAAAAAAATTTCTCTTTGAAAATAGAATTAAAAAAATTAAAATAATTCAAGAAATAATTTTTCCTTGTAAATGATATTTAAATATAATTTTAAAAACATTTTTGAATGATATTTTTTAAAACAAGGTTTTTGAGATAAAAATATTTATGGCTGAAAAAAAATTGATATGAGATTTTATTAAAATTATTTCATTTATTATATTAAGTACCAAAGAGTTGGATAATGTAATAATGCATGATGAAACCATTAATGAAATGACGTGAAAAAAATTAATGGTATTTCATGATATATGGATTTAAATATTTAATCAATTAAAGAATGATCATAAATAATCTTGATTAACAATGAGATTGTTTCAATATAATCTTCACAATTGTTAACTTCGAATCATACTCCCCATGTAAATAAATGAAATTAAAAAAGTATTAAAAAATAATTGACGAAATAAATTTCTAACATAACTTAACAAATGAATTATTATACAACTCATAGAAGAACATAAGTTCATATCATGGAATGTGTCTTAGATTTGGAAAATCAAGACACCAGTACATTACCAATTTGGTAACATTTAAATCACAAACCCCATGAAATTGAGATAATAAATGGATATATGAAGACCTATAAATTTAATTATAATAAAAATATAATATATCCATTCATTGTATACACACCAAAATATATAAATGAGTGACAAATATGGAATGTAACTCATAGATATAAAAAGTGAAACGAGAAAACATATAACTTATATATTGACACCTGTTGTACTCAATCAAAAATCATATATAAAATTATCATTTAATTATAAATTAATAACAGAAAATATATTTAGATGTATAGTACCATATATAATGTATAATGAATTTATAATATTTATTCATTAATAACACCTTCTGAAGTAATATTTTTGATGATAGCCGCATTGTTTTTCATAAATGCTCGGTTTTGTTATTCATGTTAACCTTATATTGATCAGGATTTACTTATTAACATAATTTAAAAATCGAAATAAATATAAAATATAATCAATATATTCATGTATATAAAAATATATAATATATATATTAAAATTAATATAAATACATTGTTAATAGAGATGGTAGGCTGTATGTACGCATGAACGTTGTTTCCGTTTTCCTGTCGTATTGAGAGAGATAAATAAATAAATTTATATATATATATATATTATAATAATTGTGTAATTATTATTTAATATATATCAAATATATTTACTACACACTTACTAATCATTTTCCATGTAATGTGTGATCGAATCACATCTCTTGGAGGAGGGGGTGGACTAAACATCCTCAAACAAAGTTATCATATTTTCATAAAATGGAAATCATGAAGGTATGTTTAATTTAATAATGAAAAAACCATAAAGACATAATAAAAATAATATATATCAAATAAAAATATATTTTACATCATAAATTCTATCCATGATATGTTGTAAAAAATGATCAAAATCAATTCGTGATACGATAGTTTGTCTTACACAAGAATAATATGTTTTTTTACCATTAGATGTAACAAGGAATAATTGAAGCTATAAAAAAATAATAAATAAAATTATATTTAGGAATCCATGTTTACTATATAATAATGGAATAATAAATTATTTATTATTTTATAATGAATTTAAAACAAAGGAACTTGAAGAAGGATGTTACCTCTTATTTGGGTAACCACTTTCAGTTTTCTCCAAATGGATTCATTGGATGGATTTACTCCAAAATTGATCCTTCTAAGATGAAGGTAGGGATGTTGGTAGGATATTTATTTAGAGTTTTTCTGAACTAAATGTATTTAATTTTTTGAATATATTGGAGGGGTAATTTTGTTTCTATAGTGGATGTGGAGTGACATTCTTGTAAATTTTTTAAAAGGGGGTTCCAGAAATGTTTTTCCAATGAAAAGTGGCTAAAATAATGGTCTCAAATCTATAAAACCTAGGATATTGTTTAAATATGTCTATAAAATAACCTGTTTCATGTCTATATGTCATTATTGGCCTTATGATTAGGGCTGAGTCGTTACGAAAGTTGATTTTTCTCTTAATCGCTATCATTATTTTTAATCAAATTAATTGACATTTTTGTCCAAAAACAAATTGAACTTATTCAAAAATATAAGTTATTATAATTACAAATATGGATTCCATTTTTTGAAATTCAAATTAAATAATTTGTGGAAATTTGTTTTATGAATTAATCCTATATAGGTGTCCTGACATGGGGTTTTGAAGCAAAAATATTTAAAGGTTTGAATTATTTTTATATCCAATTTCAATGGTAAATTAATTAAAATTCCAAAATTTTGATTAATTTATGTAAATATGATAAAATTAAAACATTAAAATAAGTTAAAATATAATTTAACAATATGAATAAATTGAATGAAAAAGATATTTTGAATTTAAATTCAGTATTTTCTACTTTTCATTTAAAAATTATGTTTTTCAGAGAAATATAAAAAATAAAAGTAAGATAATATTGACATCCTAAATTCAAAAATGATGTTTATTTTATGATATTTTATTTAAAAAATTTTAAAAATTAATTTCATTATATTCAACAAAATGACATAAAAAAGTGTTCCTTAATGAAATTTGTATTTTCAAACATATAAAGACTTTAATAAAACTTTTATTCCTTATTATCAATATGATTTATTTATATAAAAAAATTATAAAAAAATATCTAAAATTTAGTTATTACTATTCATCTTATTATATTACAAATCTTGGTTGTAACTACCTCTCTTAAATTAATATAATTGAAGAAATATGTTTCATAGAAACATAGTCTTGAATGTAACATAAAAAAATTCGTTTTTTCATGGAGAACAAGATTAACTCATTGTTGAATATATCAAATGTATTAATTTTTGTATTCTAGGGTCCAAGAAATCAATGAAAACTATTTTATTCAAAACAAATCATAAAAAACTCAGGGTGATACATTATTTTGACCATCATCACATTATTTTTGAAATTTTCCATGTTTACAGCAAAATTAATATTTTTGTGACTTTGTAATATTTTAAAACATTGAATAATAAAAATATTTCCAATCTCATAAATTATATGGGAACCATCTCTATTGACTTTTTCACACAAATTTTGACTTTTATTTATATAACCTTTATTTAATACCTTCCCAGCATCTCTACTCATGGCTTAGTTTTAATTATCTCACCAAGATACCAATCTTTGATCAAAAAAGATTCATATATTTGATGTTGTCCAAATGATAATTATAATTCTTGAATGATTTTGTCACATAAATTTCGTCATCAACCTCATAAAATATGAATTCACCTTAGATAAAAAATAAAATATTCAATATCAATATACTGATATTTTATTATTATTTTGTAAAAATTCATTATTATCACATTTTCCATATTTTGAAAAAAACAATTCTCACGTGTTTACATGTGGATTACGACATAGAGAAAGTGATGTGAACATTTTTTCATTTCCACATTATAAGACATGTTATAAGGGTGGAAATAATCACCAAATAATAAATTTTTAATGAATTTGTGATTTTAAATACTATTATATTATCTACATTATTTTTTTCAACCAAACAGAAAAATTGATATTTATTTCCTGTGTATATAAAATTTACCATATCCACGAACTGAGCTAGTTCATTTTTCACATCTTGCATACAAGTTTTATTTATGTTAATAATATTATTTTATTGCTTAATAGGGTATAAATTTGAACAAAACAAGTCAGAGAACATGGTTAATGATTTTCTTTTTGAAAACCATATTTTATGTTTTTCATTCCACCTCTTTTATTAAAAATAGAGCATCATATAAATGTTTCATAAATTTTATTTTTTATTATTTTATTATTTAAAAATATCATTGTTTAACTAATTTTACATTCTCTATGAATAATTGTAAATGAATATTTTCATCATATTCCATATGGATCATTTTAGACTATTTTAAAAAATGAAAAAAAATGTTATTTAACATATATGGCTTGATTTCCTTTTACCACCACCATTGTTGATATTACTCTACATGATATCATGTTTTTTAATTGTATAGGATTTTATAGACTATATTGGAAATTTTCATTTTTAGGTGTTTTCAACGAAAATAATTACTACTCCTTACGATTATAGGAAAATGAAAAGTAATTTCTTTTGGTTTAAAATTATTAGTTCAAGGGTTTATTGATGAAAAATAGAAATATTAAAAATATTTTTTTTGTGTACAGTACTTTATCATTGAGGATTGTTGAGGGATATCCCATTATATCTCATAATGATGAGTGATACAGATATCACTTTTGAAATTAATAAGAAATGATCAAGTATTTAAAGTCATAATTTATTGATAGAATTGGGACATTAAATCATGTGTAATTAGTTGGTCTCTTGTAATTATGAAAAATTTTAAACATGATTTAGCACATTATATTAATTTTATACACCAAGATACTAATATTATTCTAGTAAAACTAGGATTCATGGCAATATGATGAATTCATGAGGCAACAAATATTTCAAAACTAATTAAGGTGAAATAATTATTTTTCAAATAAATGTTTTCATGAGTTTCCACAAGACATAGGATGCCATGATGGGGTATTCCTATTATTTCTATGGTTTTTTATTGGTATTAATTGAGAAATTATGTTTTTTCAAATGTGAATATTTTTTATTTATCTACTCGATGTCTTATTGTGAAAAAAGAAATGTATTCACGAATTTCATGGTTTCCCTAGAAAAACAGAATTGAAGTATTTTTATATCCGATATAGGGAATTATATGTCTCATACCCCATTTTCAATTTCTTTATTGAATATTTTTATAATTATAAATTTTCAAAAAGATAACATTTTTTGTTTGGTTTCCTGTCCTATGCAAAGATAGAGTGTCTAAAACAAAACATGGGTGTAAACCTAATTCCCTATTTATTGGGAATCTTTTTTAACAATGTTGAACATCCAACATTTTTAGGTAATTATTCTTTTATTTATTTCAATATATAAACCTAAATAATCATTGGAAGGTAAATAATTTGAAATTAAATTAATAAAATTAATATTTAGAGTCTGTTAATATGAAAAGTATTTGTAGTTTGTATGAGATAAAAATTTAGATAAATTTATTCTTTATGAGATAACTAATTTACACTTTAGTGACACTCTAAATAAAGGTTATATTATCATTAAAAATATGTTAAATATTTCTATGTTTCTTCATCAAATCCATGTATGTTTATAATTGTTTTCCTTAATTGAAAATGGGTTATTAATGTAAAAGGTTGTGAATAGAGAATAACACTTCATAATTGGAACATGGAATAAATAAACCTAAATTATTCATTGAATTTCTATCCCATTTCAAAGTGAACATTAATTTTCCTACTAATTAATGTAGAAAATGAATTGTTAACATAGGTTCATAACAGTAATAGAGAATTTCATGAAACAGAAACCTAAATATTATTTTGGATATTTATATTTAGTAAAAAAAGATAGGTAAATGAATTTTATATATTATTTTATGCATAGATATGTAAAAAACATCAAATGGTAACTATTTAGTATTATTACATTGAAGATGAATTAGATTGATGTATGAATAAAATTATGAATACTATTTAAAAGTTTAATGTTGATTGAATGGAATGGAAATTTTTTAAAGATCACTTTATTGAGAAGTATTTTAAAAATGTTATTTGATTTTTTGTGGAATTTAATTTTTTAGAAACAAATAAAATGTAATAATATTATACCAACACATAAAAAAGGAAATAATAACATAATAGAAATTTATGCACTAAATTATTTTCTCGACCATTAATGTAATATTAAAAAAGTGTTCATAGTATAAAATTAAGTTTATGAAGATCATTGGAATTTTTGGAATTTAAATTTTATTGTATAGTTGTTTGTTATTCTTAAATTGTTTCTATTTTTTTCCATAGTTAAGTACTTGATGAAATTAATGGTATGATAATGTTAATGTGGAATAGATAGGATAAGAAGTTAACCAATACATCTAAAGGTAATCCCAATAAATGTTTTAAATGTTGTAAAATAGATATTATATAATTTTATATATGATCTAGAAGGTGTTATTAATGTAAAAATATCGATCATTTGGCTTGTGGGTATAAATAAGATAATCAAATTCGAAAAGTAATGGAAAAATAATAGTCAACCAATAGTAAGTGGTATTAATTATAATAAGATGGATTATTATGTGAGAGAAAATATGATGTTAGAAAATCAATGTGGGGATCGTTACCATTAAAAAAATAATGTTGTAGTAATTTCACTCTACTCCTAAAATATATACAGAACTGTTATAGAATTTTTTACAGTGTTTTATTCTTGTTTATTCATATTATGCCAATTTTTTTTTTGATTTTTGAACCCCACTTTTTTTATATCCAGATGTTTTTATACAAAAATTTTGATCCCCTTACATAAAATTATGTTTCAAAATATTATAATAATTCACTTGGGTAGTATAACTACAACAATAATTTATAAAAATATTCATGTTATCATAAATAGAATGGTTTTTCTTCAAAAAATTCCTTCCTACTATATAGTTTTATGTTATTCTGGGTATGGATTTTCATTTAGTGTACCATAATAAAATTGATTATAGAGATTAGAAATTTATACATCTAATGACTTTATATTTTATATAATAAATACTTAATATAATTTAAAACATAGAAATTTGTTGAGAAACTAGTGATCATGGGCATAAATGTTATACTACACATATTTTTTAGAAGAAAATAGTTATTCGTATTATGTATGTGAAAATTGTAAATGAATATATGGGTTTATTTAATTATTATTTAATTTTATTATTCAGTTTTAGGTGGTAAATTTTTTTAACTTTTTGTCTAATGTTATTACATTTTCATGAACCGTTTTCAAATGAATTTAGTAAAAAATTTAGAATAGAAAAACATGTTACAGTTTTTTAATTATTAGTCTCTCATATTTTCTTGTACATCACCATGGGGTTCACCTATTCATTTTGTATAAAAATAAAATGGATTCATGATAAATTTCATTTTTTAAGGAGAACTATATACAAAACTATTCTGAGAATGTTTTTTTCTTCCTCAAATATATGAAATTTTAGCTTAGCTACCTTATGCTTAGTATATTTCAAAGATTGATCTCCTTCTTAGACACCACCATTTGATGGTGTAGGAGGAATAACATCCAATGACGGTGTTCAATAAAAGGTATAGATAATATGATTTTTCTGTTATTCATTTATGGATGATAAATCAACCTATTGAAATAATGGATCTTATGAAATTAGCATTCTATGAGAATTTTGATAATTATATTCTATATATTGGTGATGATATTATATTTCACACTTAATGTAACTTTATATATGAGAAAAATCTATGGATTATTCTATAGACATAAAAGAAATGAATTTTATAGAAAATTTAGTAAATTTGAAGTCTGGAAACATTTATTTTTCATATGTGGTAATATTATATATAATTATGGAATAATTTTGGTCATTTGTGTATCTTGAGTAGTGTAAGATCGTAAATAACCCAAATATATCCCATATATACGAATCATTCATCGATTAATGAGATAATACCATATTCTATTGATTATGGTTCTCATTTATCTAGAAAACTACATAAGATAAAAATAAAAATGTTTTAATTTCTCCTATATAATGGAATTTGATGAATTTCTTTAGGAATTAAAAATTATCTTATTTGGTAAACCATTATTATGCATTTAAATTATAAGAATCTCATTTTTTAATTTTGAGTGATGCTTAATTTAGGGTACTTAGTTTTTCCATGATGTAATATGATTGAGTAATTTCTTATTCATTATTCCAATTAAAACCCTTGGGGGAATTACTATACAAATTATCTTTATCATGAAGAGGTGGGTTTTTATTTAAAAACCTTGATTCATCATTTATATTTGAAAAATATGTATTATCTACTAAATAAAAATTTTAAAATATATATAAACTCAAAAATAGTCGAACATGAGGTGGTGACGGTGGATGGTAGTAATAAAAAATCATGATTTAACGATTCCGTATCATCTATGTAAAGAAAAAAAGGTAAATAATTCCTTGAGAATATAAGATATTGTACCATTGACCATGTTATATATGGGAAATTATCATTTTATTAATTATTAGATGAATTCTTGTCCTAAAAATTTTTCATGCTGGAACACCCTCTCTTTTGGTTTCAGTGTCCTGACAGTCACCTTTTTATGACATAATTATTCATTCTTGGAAGGAATGTCGCAATTGAAAAAAAAATGTTTAATTCAAAAAAAGTGTTAAATAGCTATGAATAATGATGGTGATAAAGGTGTCATCATATTTTTAAAGAGGTTTTGTGATCCATGTTATTCTTATTGGAAGAGTGAATTTCTAAATTGATCTAATACCTATCTATTTATTATTCATCTATAAAAGAGTTATATGTACAGATACAATTTTTATATTATTTCTAGGGTAGAATAAAGAAATGTATTATTTATTTTATAATTAAAATATTTAATATTCAATAGCTCAATAAAGAATGATAAATACTCAAGTGTATTCCTCTACAATTTATAGTTCCTATAATGAAATCAGAGAATAAATCCATAGATTTCATACAGGGAGTGTCAAATAAATCTTAATTTATTAATTCAATGTTGGTTATTATTTATAAATTCAAAAAATTGTTTTATTTCATTTTTATTCAAGATACAATGTCAATTGAAAACATTCTATTTTTTGTTATAAAAATTTTGTATTATTACAAGGGGTCTCTCCCCATAGATTATTTGATCATGATCTTGGATTTACATTGATTTTTTAAAAAGGACATCAAAAATTCATTTGGTACTAAAATAAATTTCCTTAAATCTATTCATCCTCAATTTTATGGATTGTAAAAAATAATAATTAAAATATTTTAAGATATTCTCTTATATTGATCATTTTATTATCAGAGCCATTTGGGTCAAATAATAAGTTGCATGGATTTTCATATAATCCCACTATTGATTCAAATATATATTTTGATATTTTTTAGTTATTATATATAAAGTAGTATTTGACACTATTATGTTTAGATGAGTTTTTTGAAATTATTTTTTTGGGACTATAGTTGGTAGAAGATAATGTTGTGAAGGTATAAATGATTCAACACCAAAATAGATAAATATATAGAATTCATAAATTTATGAATATTACCCCATAAAAAATCTCTTATTAGAGGTTAAGGATCATGTTTTCCTTAAAGAACCTCATTTTTTTCTTAAATTTTCACATAAAACTGAATTGATATTTTTATATATCATATTAAAATTATCTTTGGATGAAATTTTATGATTTTTCTGAATAGATTAATTTATTATATTAATATTAAAAAATACTAATATTTATTAAAATTGGGATTTCATTTCTTTAAATTTAAGAGACCATATTTATATTGGATTGGTTTTCAAGTTGCACTATTCACATTTCAAATAACATAATACAATTAAAAAAAGTAATAGGATCTGGAAGAAAATTCCTAAAATTTATGAATAAAAATTAAAGAAAAATGATCAAGCATTACAAGGGGATTTACAAAGGCATAATTGGTTTTCACCATGAATATCTATATCAATAAATAATGATAATTAATCTAGGATTTTAATTTTCCACATCAATCGTGTATCCATAATCTCTCTCTGTGATATAGTATATCCTACAATGTTATCTTCCCTTTGTACGTTTGACTTCAGTGAGATTATTCGGTTAATGGAATTATGAAATTCGAAAAAATGAGGAATAAAATTCTCTAGAACAGTTCTTGTTATTAAAAAAAATAATCAAATAAATTAAATATTAATAATAACCATATTTATTTCATATGAAAACATTAATTTTCACAAAATTGATAGTTATATAAAATTTGTTTTCATGATGTTTGTGTGTTGACAATAAAATAGTTTTTTCAAAATTCTATAATTTAATATGGTCGAAAAAATTTCATAATTTTAATCAATAGGTACAAATATTTTGATATAGACAATTTTTTTATGTTTATTATGAATAGTTACAATAGTTAAAATTAGTCAAAGTGGTATATGTTAAAATGGATTAAATAATATAAATACTAACTAACAAACACACAAAATATTATCATAATTTTTATTGAATAATTATATTCATACAATTATAACCACATCATATATATCATATAGTCTTATTGGTATATTAAAATTATTTTTTTCATATATTAGTTTAAAATATTGAATGATTATTAATGTTTGACTCCCGTCACCTATACAAGGGAAACATATATCCTCACATATTCCCACATATTAATCACTTTAAACCAACAATGTCTTACCCAATTGCCTTGATAACATCCCTTCCCATGTCCTAGTAGTCATAGTCTCACCAAATGTGTCACGACCCCCTCCCAACAAAGTGTACCCCTCTTGGGCCGGAAATGTGAGAAGGAAGATAATTACCCCTGAGTCCCGCCTCCAGTAGGCCCTGGGTTGGCGACTAGCACCGAGGGTATAGTAAACACACAAATGGGAGGCATTACCCTCTAAGAGAACACATGTGGAAGAGAGAGATAAGATAGACACCAATCAACTCCAAATCAGAACTGAAATATAAAATAAATGCAAGTACATATATGAAATGTCATGCAAAAGTACAAAAACTGAAAGGGAAAACTAAAAGTACCCAAAAGAAAGTAAAACGACAGTGACCACAAGCCCGAAGAGCTCCTCCAACCACAAGCTAGTAGTAACCAGCTTGATCTCCAACCTACTCCTAGTGACCTGAAAAACAGTTTATATAAACATAGGGTGTGTATAACAGTATACTCAGTAGGATCCTCACCAAGCCTCTCATGAAAAAGTAAAGAAAGCATGCTAAAGCCCGGTGAAAAACAAGTGAAACTAACTCGTCACCTAAACAGGTAGACTAAGTTCCCAACCTCACCATGGACACTCTTTACAAGTAATGCATACAAGAATATAGCATATAATGAAAAATATCAAGGATACCCCGGTACTACTTCCCCACTGGTTTGCCGCTTTTCCCCAATGACATACATCCTGTGCATCTCTCTCCAAAGGCTTTCCCGTATAAAATTGGGCTAAGCTCCACAATCTGCGCCACGTTCACCACAAAGGCTTGCCTGCAGACACCTGGGCGAAGCACCACACCATCCTCACAACCAAAATTAACCATGTAGTTTCCAAAAGCCACCACAGCTCGTATAACGTGTATCATATGTCAGTTATTATACCTCAATCCATCACAGCCCATACACCGAGTAAGGATACTCAATCAATCACAACATATACATGTTACACCATAAGTAGTCCATAGGATACTATATCCAGAATATGTGTGTGTGAAATAACCACAAGCCATTGGATCCCTCTACACACATATATTAGAAAAACTAACCGCTGTTCCTAAGGAACTAGTATCTACCAAGAGAAGAGGGCGAGGCTAAAGGGGGTAGTCATCCATCCAACCTCCCATTAGAATGTTGGGGAAAACACCCCCCGAGGGCTCAGAATCCCCAGGGTGTCAGTTTCCCTTACCGACAGGGTGGAGTAGCTTAAAGAAACACAAAAAGTACATAATATATATATAACTCACATCTACACTATGTGAATTACCTAGTATTAGATACGACTGAAGCTAACGTCTCTTAGACTACAAGATGCTACATCTATGATTAGGTATCCTATAAGCACACAAACATTTGGAGAGATTTATTAGATTACTTCATTCTCATTTTATCAGTTCCACTGTACGTTAATTAATTCTTTAAACATTAATTAACCATGAACAATTCCACATTAAACTGAATTTGCATCACATTCAAAATCAACTGCTCCTTTTAAGATTCACATCACCTTTAAATTACAGTATCTCCATCCGTGTAGATTATCACCATTTAATCAAACTTTCATTACAGAATTACTTTCACATATTCCCAGGAATTCTACAAAGGAATCATATGCTACTAAACCCAAAGGGGGATAAAAACGGTGAGTAGAGATACTACCCATCGAGTCTTTGGTGCCTATAGCAATATCATAAACCCATTCTCCCTCGAGAGGCTAAACACGGAAAGCACGTGGCATACCCCATGTGTCATCGGCTCCTTCGGAAGGTGGGTAAGAAAGACCAGCTGCCTTGAGCAGTGGGGAAAAGTAAAGCAGATAAACTTCTAAACAAAACCACCAACATCCATCCCATACTATCATCCTTGGTGTCCTCCTCGACACCCACATGCATAAGCTGATGCATCTCGCCACCCTAGGCGTCATCCACTACCAAAACCACAAGTCCCCATGCCTCCACATTTCACAACAGCAATCCAGGCTCACATCACAGCACAAGTAGTAGGAAAACACAACAACACATCAATGGGCTCTTGACCCTTTAATAAACAAGAGGGTAACTCAGAACCCTTTAAGAAATTCTCACACAATATGTTCATTAATCCATAGTGAATTACCATATTTTGTATTCTTAGGTTCCAATTAAGGGATACCTAATTAGTAAGCTATCACAATTAAATAACCATGCTTACTGCCCTAATTTGATTAACCTAAAATTAGAAAAACTACAACAATAGCAACAACTAGATTCATTTACATGCCTCTGTATCATTAGCCAATTAATTAACAATTAATTCCGGCTTTATGTTCCTTATCAATTTACATCAAGAGCAAACAACTAATCAAATAAATCATAGATATCACTCGATCTAGGAAAACATGAGGCAAACCGTTATCACGGTACAAAGAAACAACATGCGATCAACCAATTATTTTAATCCGGTTCAAGTATTTATTTAGGTCAATTTCATTGTGATCCAAAGGGATAAATCAAGATAATTCTATGATTGCACATATACAATTAGGGAATCCATGAATCCCCTACCTCGAAGAGTTTTTGACGTCCTTTATCAACACAACGAGTCACAATCCTCCTCTCACTACAACTGCATCCACCGGAGGATGCCACAGTACGACAGTACCCACCAACCCCAAGAAAACCCCATTAGAATCTTGGAAATTATATGGTAAAATATGGAAGGGAGACACATTATAAGATGATCCCCAATGGAATGACGATAAAACATACCTAATAGGGAAGATTGACCAACACAACTCAGTTGCATCCAAAATAGAGCGGAACAAATCGGAGGATTAGGGTTTCATTGTGAAACTCTTACGGGAATGATTGAAAGGTTCTAGTGTCTCCTAGCCATGAAAAAAGAGAGAGAATAAGGGAGGATGATATCTCGTTCCTTTTTTGAATATTTAATGAGGCGACAGTTTAAGATCCGGTTAATTATCCATTAAAAATGGATCGCATTAACCCATGCGGTTTGACCAAGTAAATACATCCCGGCCTTAGGAATAATTAATATAGGATTTATGGTCTTTGAATCGGCCTCAGAGTCCTTAAAATAAGGATTTAAATGTATTTTACGTCAATAGAAACATCAAAAGGGGTGAATCTATTTGAAGCAGGAAACGTTGTTCATATAATCAAAATTTGGAAAAGGAAAGAATAGGTGACACTTATAAGGTCACCGATCGGGAAACACTATTCACAAATGTGAAATTTGGAAAAGGAAAGAATAGGTGATACTTAGAAGGTCACCATTCTAGAAACACTATTCACAAACATGAAATTTGGAAAAGGAATGAATAGGTGATACTTAGAAGGTCACTGTTATGGAAACACTGTTCACAAAGGTGAAATTTGGCAAAGGAATGAACAGGTGATACTTAGAAGGTCAACATTCTGGAAACATTTTTCACAAACGTGAAATTTGGAAAAGGAAAGAATATGTGACACTTAGAAGGTCACCGTTCTGGAAACACTGTTCACAAACTTGAAATTTGGCAAAGCAAAGAACTGGTCACCGTTAGAGCTCACCATTCTAGAATCACTGTTCACAGAACTCAAAATTTTGGAAAGGAAAGAAAAGGTCACCGTTAGAGCTCACTGTTCTAGAAACACTATTCACAGAACTCAAAATTTGGCAATGGAAAGAAAAGGTTACCGTTAAAGCTCACCATTCTGGAGACAATTTTCACAGAACTCAAAATTTGGTAAAGGAAAGAAAAGGTCACTGATGGACCTCACCGTTAGAGGTTACCGAAAGAACCTAACTGATAGAAGCACTTTTCAAGTCAACCGATAGAAGGTCACCGATAGAACCTCACCGATAGAAACACTGTTCACCTACCGATATTGTCTATAAAATTGGAAACACTTTTCACAGAACTAGAAATTTGGAAAAGTGTTGGGGATATGTCACCTTACCCTCCTGGAACACCTCCAACATCAAATTTTCACAAAGTAATGGATTGGAGAGGTCTGGTCCATTACATCAGATACCTCTCAAAACATTCTCGTCCTCGAGAATTCAAAACCAACCAAGAGAAAAAAAACGGGGTCCGAACAACCACCCATCGAGATACCTCTCAAAAGAGAGGAATCCCCAAAAGGAACAATAAATTTCATAAACAGAACATGAAATTTCTAACCACGAAGGAAACATCATTACATGAAAAGAGTTAAACATTAAACAACTCTGGGTACTGAGCACGTATCTGTGACTCACGCTCCCAGGTACTCTCCTCCATGCCACCGTGTCGCCACAAGACATGAACTAAGGGGATAGAATGCCCACACAACACCTTATCCTTGTGGTCTTGGATCTCCACCGGTCGCTCCTCGAAGGATGCATCATCATCAACATTGATCTCTCCACAATAGATAACGTGAGTGTCATCATGAAGATAACAACGGAGCTGAGATACATGGAAACCATCATGTATCCAAATCATCTGAGGGGGAAGTGCTACTCGATACGCCACAGCTCCAACACGAGCTAACACCTCGAAAAGCCCAACAGACCGGGGAGAAAGCTTACTTCCACGACCAAACCTTCATTTCCCACGATGGCAGTCACCTTCAGAAACACATGATCCCCAACATTAATCTCTAAGGGTCTCCTTCATTGATCAGCATATGATTTCTGATGATCTTGTGCTATCTTCATCTTCTCATTAATCACCTTAATCATCTCTATTGTATTCTGTACTAGTTCCGGTCCGAGGATTGCTGACTCTCCGACCCCAGTCCCACACAACAGAGAACAGCAAGGCCGACCATACAAGGCTTAAAACGGCGCCATACCAATGGTGGAGTGAAAAATATTATTTTATGCAAACTCTACCAAGGTTAGGTGCCTCATCCATGAACCTCTAATGTTAATAACACATGAGCGCAACATGTCTTCAACAGACTGGATGGTTCGCTCTGTTTGACCATCCGTTTGAGGATGAAAAGAAGTTCTAAGGTATAACTGAGAACCAAAAGCATATAGGAGACCCCTCCACACCCTGGAGGTAAATTGTAGATCTCGATCATAAAAGATCGTCCTAGTTACTCAATAAAGTCTCACCACCTCCTCCAGATATTGCCTCGACAAAACTTCCACTGAGCTCGACTCCATGATTGTTATGAAGTGGGCCAATTTTGTTAAACGATCCACTAACACCCATATATAATCATGTCCTCCTGGAGCTAGAGATAAACATATAACGAATTCCATTGATATGTCCTCCCACTTCCACTAAGAAATCTCTAATGGCTGGAGAAGACCACCAGGAACACGGTGTTCGTCCTTCACCCTCTGGCAGACTAAACATCGAGACACACACTCTACAACTACACGCTTCAGCCAAATCCACCAAAACTGACTCCTCAAGGATCGGTACATCTTTTTCACACTGGGATGTATTGCAAAGGGAAAACTATGGAACTCTCGGAGAACCGTCTCATGCATCGCCTAGGGAACAAAAAGTCTGCCATGATAAAACACTCGATGTTATTCATCCTCCGACCAACCATCAGGGGCCTCACCACAAACAACTTTATCTCTCCAAACATCCTCCTCTAGATCACCCAACTGAGACTCTTCCACCTTCTGCATCAGGGATGACTACACCATCATCTGGAAAAGACAACCTCTACCACCAACTTCTCCCATATCAATATGCAAAGCTGAGAGCTCTTCCATCACTCTCCAAGAATTACCAGATTCATGCACAACATCACTGCCTGACTTTCGGATCAACGCATCAGCAACAACATTTCATTTTCTAGGTGTATATAATATTTCAAAGTCGTATTCCTGCAATAAATCCATTCACCGACACTGCCGCAAGTTCAAGTACCGTTGAGAGAAAAGATACCTCAAACTCTTATTATCGGTGAAAACCACAAAGAGCTCACCAATGAGGTAATGTCCCCACAACATCAGAGAAAACACCACGGCTGCCAACTCAAGATCATGGGTGGCATAGTTGAGTTCATGGGGATGCAACTTCCAGGACCCAAAAGAAACAACTGACCTCTGCTACATGAGAACACAGCCTAGCCCCAGATGTGAAGCCTCACAGAAAATATCGAACTGGACTCCCTCAACTGGAAGACAAAGAATGGGAGAACTTACTAACTTCTCTTTTAGATACTCTAAAGATTCTTGACACTGATCAGTCCATACGAAGGCATGATCCTTCTTGTTCAGAGCTGTTAGAGGAGTCGCAACCCGTGACAAATTGGCTACGAATCTCATGTAGTATCCTGCAAGCCCATGGAAACTTCTCACCTCTGAGACTGTCTTGGGGGCTGCCCAAGAAACAACTACATCTATCTTCGATGAATCCACAGCTACTCAATGTTGGGACAAAACATTACCCATGAAACGGACTTCTCTAGCCCAAAATTCTCACTTAGACAACTTCCCGAAAAGCTGATGTTGGTGAAGAACTCCCAAAATGGCTTGTAGATGCTCTTCATGCTCCTCATCAGATGTGGAGTACACAAGGATGTCGTCAATGAAAACCACCACAAACTTGTCAAGAACTCATGGAACAGACCATTAATCAATCCAATAAACACATTTGGAGCATTCTTCAAACCTAACGACATTACAAAGAACACATAATTCCCATGATGACAACGGAAGGCACTCGTCGGGATATCCTCATCCTTTACACACATCTGATGATACTCTGACCGCAAGTCGATGTTTGAGAACCAACTTTCAGCCTTCAGTTGATCAAATAAGTCATCAATTCATGGAAGATGATAGTGGTTCTTTATTTTCACTTTGTTTAAGCGAAGATAATTGACGCACAACCGCAAAATGTTGTCAGCCTTTTTCACAAACAAAACTGGTGCACCCCACGATGACACACTTGGCCGAACAAAACTGCACTGCAATAGACCCTCAAGTTTTATAGGTAGCTCTCATAACTCAGAAGGGGACATCCTATATGGAGACATGGAGATAGAAGACGCTCCTGGATGTAGCTCGATCCCAAAATCGATCTCTCGTCGAGGGTGTAATGCTACAACCTCTTCGGGAATGATATTAGGGTACTCCTCCACAACCCTAGGAAATGCCAACTACTCAACCTATGAAGAATGTAGCATCATCTCACCCATCATGGATGATAAGCATGAAACTCTTCGATGACCCATCCAAGGATCTCTCTCACCAAAAAACACCACTTTCCATCAATCATCATCCAAGAAAATGACCTTCTTCCTGTAGCAATCCACAATTGCCTCCACCGAATACAACCAATCCATGTCGAGGATGACATCATATGGTTGTATTCGTAAACATAGAAAATCTCCCCAAGAATAGTGTTTTAAGGGCCCGGACCTCTCTGGTCCATTACTTTATGAAAATGTGGTGTTGGAGGTGTTCTGGGAGGTTAAGGTGACGTATCCCCAACACTTTTCCAAATTTATAGTTCTGTGAATAGTGTTTTCAGTTTTATGAAAATTGTCTCTAGGTGAACAATGTTTCTATCGATGAGGTTCTATCGGTGACCTTCTATCGGTAGACTTGAATAGTGTTCTATCAGTGACCTTCTATCGGTATACTTGAACAGTGTTTCTATCGGTGAGGTTCTATCGGTAACCTCTAACGGTGAGGTCCATAAGTGACCTTTTCATTCCATTGCCAAATTTTGAGTTCTGTGAACAGTGTTTCCAGAACGGTAATCTCTAACGGTGACCTATTCTTTCCTTTTCCAAATTTCATGTTTGTGAATAGTGTTTCCTGAACGTTGACCTTTTATGTGTCACCTATTCTTTTTTTTTTCCAAATTCCACGTTTGTGAATAGTGTTTCCTAAACAGTGACCTTCTAAGTGTCATCTATTCTTTCCTTTTCCAAATTTCATGTTTGTGAATAGTGTTTCTAGAACGGTGACCTTCTAAGTGTCACCTATTCTTTTCTTTTCCAAATTTTGAGTATATGAATAGTGTTTTCTACTTCCAATAGTTTCACCCCTTCTGACGTTTGTTTTGACGTAAAATAAATTTAAAGCCTTATTTTAAGGTCTCTAAGGCCGATTCAAAGGCCATAAATCCTATATTAGTTATTCCTAAGGCCTGGATATATTTACTTGGTCAAACCGTGTGGATTAATGTGATCCATTTTTAATGGAGAATTAACTGGACATAAACCGTCGCCTCATTAAATATTCAAAAAGTAACGAGATATCATCCTCCCTTATTATTCCTCATTGTTCTCAACTAAGAGACACTAGAACCTTTCCATCATTCTCGTAGGAGATTCACAATCAAACCCTACTCCTCCGATTGTTTCCTCTCTATTTTGGATGCAACCGAGCTGTGTCAGTCAATATTCCATATAAGGTATCTTTTATCATCATTCCTTTGGGGATCATCTTCTCTTGGTTCTCCCTTCTTTATTATACCATGTAATTTCCAAGATTCTAATGGGTTTTTCTTGGGTTTGGTTGGTACTGTCGTACCGTGGCACCCTCCGGTGGATGTCGTTGTCATGAGAGGAGGATTGTGACCTATTGTGTGGATAAAGGACGCCATGAACTCTTTGAGGTAGGGGATCCGTGGCTTCTCTAATTATATAAGTGCAATCATAGAATTAGCATGATTTAGCCCTTTGGATCACAATGAAATTGACCTAATTAAATATTTTAACCGGATAATGAAATTGTTATCACTCATATGTTACTGCCTCATGTTTTGTTAGATAGTTTGATATCTATGCTTGCTTTTCTTAGATGTTTGTTCTTGATGGAAATTGATAAAGAACGTAAATCTAGAATTAATTGATAATTATTTGGCTAATGATAAAGAGGCATATAAATGAATCGGGTTGTTCCAATTGTTTTATTTGTTCTAATTTTATGTTAATCAAATTGGCATAGTAAGACTGTTAAATCATTTGAGATAGCTTACTGAATAGGTTTCCTAGAATTGGAACCTACAAATTGAATCTGTTAATTCAAGAGGGATTAAAGAACTTTTTGTTGATAAAAGAAAATGTCGGATAGGGTTCTGAGTTACCCTCTTTCTTGAAAGGAGGAAAGCCTTGTGGGTTGGAGAAATGACTGATCATTATGTTTAAAGTCTAGATGCCTTGTAAAAGGTCCAAGAGCCCATTTGATGTGATGTTTTATTTCCTACTTCTTGTGCTGTGATGTGATCCGGGGTGGTTGTTGTGATATGTGGAGGCAGGGAGACCTTGTGGTTATGGCAGCGGATGACGCTTAGAGTGGCGAGATGCATCGGTTTATGCATGTGGGTGTCGGGGAGGACACCAAAGATGATGGTATATAATGGATGTGATGGCTGGATGTTGGTGGTTTTGATTGGTTGTTTATATAATTTACTTTTCCCTACTGCTCAAGGAAGCTGGTCTTGCTTACCCTCTTTCCGAAGGAGGCGAAGACACTCGTGGTATGCCACGTGCTTTTTGTGCTTAGCCTCTCTAAGTAGAATGGGACTATGGTCTTGCTATAGGCAGCAAAGACTCCACATGAAGTATATCTACTCAACGTGTTGAGCCCCCTTTGTGTATAGTAGCATAGGATGCATTTCTAGAATGCCTGGGAATATGGGAAAATAATTCTGTAATGAAAGTTTGATTAAATGGTGATAATCCACAGAGACGGAGATAATGGAACTTAAAGGTGATGTGAATCATAAAATGTGTAGTTGATTTTGAATGTGATTCCAATTCAGTTTAATGTGGATAGTTCATGGTTAATTAATGTTTTAAAAAATAATTAACGTACAGTGGAAATGATAAAAATAGAATGAATTAATATAATAAATCTCTTCAAATGGTTGTATGCTAATAGGATACCTAGTCTTAGAAGTAGCTTCCTGGAGTCTGAGAGACGTTAGCTGCAGTTGTGCCTAAGACTAGGTAATGCCCATAGTGTGGTTGTGAGTTATATATATTCTGTACTTTTGTGTTTATATATGCTACTCCACCTTTTCGGTAAGGGAAACCGATACCCCGGGGATTCTAAGCCCTGGGGGGTTTTTTCCACAAAATTCTGATGGGAGGTTGAATGGATGACTACCCCCTTTGACCCCGCTCTTTTCTCTTGGTAGATCTTTGTGCTGGTAGGCACATTGGTTAGTTTTCCCCAAATATGTGTGTAGAAGGCATTAATGGCTTGTGGTTATTTGACACACATATATTATGGATATAGTACCCTAGGGACTACTATAGGTGTAACGTGTATAGGCTGTGATGTCATGAGGATCCTTACTCGGCATATGGGTTGTGATGGATTGAGGTATAATACCCGACATATGATACACGTTATGCGAGCTGTGGTGGCTCCCAGAAACTACCTAGTTACTTTTGGTTGTGAGGATGGTGTGGTGCTTCGCCAAGGTGTCTATGGGAAAGACTTTGTGGTGCACGAGGTGCAGATTGTGGAGTTTACCCCAAGTTTATACGGGAAAGCCTTTGGAGAGTGATGCACAGGACGTATGTCATTGGGGAAAAGCAGAAAACCAGTGGAGAAGTAGTAGCAGGGTACGCTTGATATTTTTCATTATTTGCTATATTCTTGTATGTGTTAGTTGGAGAGAGGGGCCTTGGTGAGGTTGGCAACTTAGTATACCTGTTTAGGTGACGAGTTGGTTTCACCTGTTGTTCACTGGGCTTTTGCATGCTTTCTTTACGTTTTCACGAGAGTCTTGGGGAGGATCCTACTGAGTATACTATTATACTCACCCTATGTATATATAAACTGTTTTTCAGGTCACTTGTAGTGGGTTGGAGATCAAGCTGGTTACTACTAGCTTGTGGTTGGAGGAGCTGTTTGGGCTTGTGGTCGCTGTCGTTTTACTTTCTTTTGGGTACTTTTAGTTTTCCCTTTCAGTTGTAGTACTTTTGCATGAAATATCATATATGTACTTGGGTTTCTTTTATATTGAATTTCTGAGTTGGAGTTGATTGGTGTCTGTCTTATATCTCTTTTCAGCATGTGTTCTCTTAGTGGGTAATGCCTCTCTTTTGTGTGTTTACTATACCCTCGGTGCTAGTCGCCAACCTCGGGCCTACTATAGGTGAGACTCGGGGGGTCATTATCTTCCTTATCACATTGCTAGCCCAGGAGGGGTACACTTTGTGGGGAGGGGGTCGTGACAGAGTGGTATCAGAGGGAGGTTGAGGGATAGGATGGAGCTTGGAATTAGGCACACGTGAGGTTGCATGGGTTGGTAGGGAAACGATGTCATTCATGTTTAGAAAGTGAGGTAAACACTAGAGACCGGCTGAGACATAGGCTTTTAGGGCCCCCTATGATCTGACGTACAAACCTTTAAGTTTACAATGTCTACTAAAGATAGTGATACTGGTTTCAGGGTAGGGACCTAGAAAAGGATCATGCATCATTTATCCTTGTGCCTGTGTTTTAATGGGTAGACCTTGGGATAGGTTAACCTAAAATTAATAAAAGAAAACAATTAATTTATTAATGTTGAGTCTTCCATATTATAGTCTTAGGAGCTCTACCAGTTGTTATTTTACAAGTATGGCTCCAGGTCGACGTCCTCGTCAGGTTTGCGTAGAAGATGTCTTGCAGGCTGTTCCAGTAGATCACCGTCGGGTATAGGTTGACGGCGATGACACTTGGAGGAAGACACTCTGAGAGTTTCAGTGCTAGAGTCTACAAAAGTACAAGGTCTCCATTTCAGATGTAGTCACAGAAGACTGGTTGGAGGAGGTCGAGATTGGCTTTAGTTTGATTTGTGATTGTAAGGAGCACTGGGTGTCCTTGGTGGTGATGATGCTACGTGGAGCTGGGAGGAAGTGGTGGCTCTTTTTCCTTGGGGATCGTGAGGAGTCGACGTTCTCATGGGAGGAGTTTCGAGAAAAGTTCAGAGTTGAGTTCCTTTCTTCAACTGCGAAGGCATCCAGTTGTCAGTAGCTTCTTACCCTTCGACGGGGGAGCTCCAGTGTTCAAGAGTTTGGAATCTGTTTCAGGAACCTTCTACGATATGCTTCAGACCTGTTACCAGATGAGGAGGCCAGGGCGAGGCATTTCGAGGAGGTGTTTCATCTAGAGATCCAGCGCCAGGTCACCCCGTTTATACTGAAGACATATCTTGTGGTGCTGGCGAGGGAAGAGGTTGTTGAGAGGACTTTGGCCAGGACCAGATTTTCATGAGAGGGGAATCGTCATGATTCCTCACAAAGCAGAGCTATGGTCCGGGATTCCCGGTATTCCAGGCAGAAGAGTTTTCATTCACCTGGGGGTATGTCCCAGCCCTTCCCATCTCGTTTCTCCGGAGGAAGAAACTCTTAGGCCTATGCCAAAGGGCACATGCACTTGTTTTTCTTATGGTGGTCATGGTCATCAACAGCGAGAGTGCCCAACTTTTCAGAGCAGTCATCGTGCACCAGGTGCTCCTCTCCAGGTTCCTCCGTTGAGGCAGTTCCAGCTGAGGCGGCAGTAGCAGGTTGCACCAACTTTAGATCACCATAGGGTAGATGGAGCAGGCAGAGGACATCCCCATGACGCTTCCCGTCATCATAGAGTAGAGTGCGGTCGTGGTGGTGGTCGTCATCATGGTCAGAGTGGCCATGGGGGAGGTCTTGGTCTGCTTCATTCTCTATCGTTGTCAGCCCCAGGCGATCCAGATGTCGTTCGAGGTACCCTTTTCTTGTTTTCTACCTTGTTTTATGCCTTGTTTGATTCAGGAGCGACACACTCCATCATATCACCAACCCTTGTCCATGCTTTCGGACATGAGGTAGAGAGGCTTCTAGTGCCCTTGCAGTTGACTACGCTAGTTGGAGGTCGAGCTAGCTTGTTTGAAGTATGTAGAGACTGTGATCTAGTGTTGGGCCAACACCGCTCTTGGGGAGATTTCTTATGTCTATGAATACAACCATATGATTTCATCCTCATCATGGAATGGTTGTATTCGGTGCAGGATATTGTGTATTTCTATAGGAATAAGGTCATTTTCTTTGATGCAGATGGAGGGAAAGTGGTGTTTTTTTGTGAGCGATATCCTTGGATGGGTCATAGACGAGTTCCATCCTTATCATCCATGATGGCTGAGATGATTCTATGTTCTTAATAGGTTGAGCATTTGGCGTTTCCTAGGGTTGTGGAGGAGTACCCTGATGTCTTTACCAAAGAGGTTGTAGAATTACCCCCTCGATGAGAGATCGATTTTGGGATCGAGCTACAGCCAGGAGCGTCCCATATCTCCTTGTCTCCATATAGGATGGCCCCTTCTGAGTTACGAGAGCTACGTATATATCTTTATGGTCTGTTGCATTGTGGTTTTGTTCGGCCAAGTGTGTCACTGTGGGGTGCACCCGTTTTGTTTGTGAAAAAGGCTGATGGTAGTTTGTGGTTGTGCGTCGATTATCATTGCTTAAACAAAGTGACAATAAAGAACTGATATCCTTTTCCGCGGATTGATGACTTATTAGATCAACTGAAGGGTTAAAGTTGGTTCTCAAAGATCGACTTGCATTCAGGATATCATCAGATGCGTGTAAGGGATGAGGATATCCCGACGACTGCCTTCCGTTTTCGTCATGGGCATTATGAGTTCGTTGTAATGTCGTTCGGTGTGACGAATGCTCTAGTTGTGTTTATGGGATTGATGAATGATGTGTTCCATGAGTTCCTGGAAAATTTTGTGATGGATTTCATCGACAACATCCTTGTGTACTCCACATCTGAAGAGGAGCATGCATAGCATCTACGAGCCGTTTTGGGAGTTCTTTGCCAACATCAGTTGTTCAGGAAGTTTTCGAAGTGTGAATTTTGGGCTCGAGAAGTTCTGTTCTTGGGGAATTATGTGTCCCAACATAGAGTAGGTGTGGATCCGTCAAAGATAGAAGAAGTTGTGTCTTGGGAAGCCCCCAAGACAGTCTTATAGGTGCTATGTTTCCTTGGGCTCACCGGATACTACAGAAGATTCATAGCCAATTTCTCATGGGTTGTGAATCCTTTAACAGCTCTGACTAGGAAGGATCAGGGCTTTGTATAGATAGATAAGTGTCAGGAAGAATTCAAGTATCTAAAAGAGAAGTTAGTAAGTGCTCTCATTCTTTTTCTTCCAGCTGAGGGAGTCCAATTCGATGTTTGCTGCAATGCTTCACATCTGGGGCTAGGCTGTGTTCTCATGTAGCAGTGGTCAGTTGTTTCTTATGGGTCTCGTCAGTTGCATCCCCGTGAACGCAACTATTCCACCCATGATCTTGAGTTGGAATCCGTGGGTTTTTCTCTGAAGTTGTGGAGGCATTACCTCATTGGTGAGCGCTTTGTGGTTTTCACTCATCATAAGAGTTTGAGGTATGTTTTCTCTCAGTTGGACTTGAAATTGAGATAGCGTCAATGGATGGAGTTCTTGCAGGAATACGACTTCGAAATATCATATAAACCTGGAAAAGGAAATGTTGTTTCTAATGCGCTGAGTCGAAATTTAGGTAGTTATGTTGTGCGTGAATCTGTTGATTCATGGAGAGTAATGGAGGAACTGTCAGCTTTGCATCTTGATATAGAAGAGGTTGGAGGTAGAGGTTACCTTTTGCAGATGACGGTTCAGTCCTCCTTGATGTTATAGGTGGAAGAGTCCCAATTGGGTGATCAATATGTGGAATTTCGGAGATACATAGTAGTTTGTGGTGAGGCCCCTGATGGTTGGTCGGAGGATGAACAACACAGAGTGTTGTATCATGGAAGGATTTTTGATTCCTTGGAGATGCGTGATATGGTTCTCAAAGAGTTCCACATTTCACCATTAGCAGTATATCATGGTGTAACAATGATTTACCGATCCTTGAGGAGTCAGTTTTGGTGTCCTGGGATGAATCTTGCGGTTGCGGAGTTTGTGTCTCGATGTTTAGTCTGCCAGAAGGTGAAGGCCGAACACCGTGTTTCTGGTGGACTTCTCCAGCCATCAGAGATTCCTCAGTTGAAGTGGGAGGAAATCTCAATGGGCTATGTTACAGGTTTACCTCGAGCTCCTGGAGGACATGATGCTATTTGGGTGGTAGTGGATCATTTGACAAAATCGGCCCACTTCATAGCGATCAAGGAGTCGAGCTCAGTGGATGTTTTGTCGAGGCGGTATCTAGAGGAGGTGGTTCATGGAGTTCCTAGGATGATCATTTCTGATCAAGATCCTTGTTTTACCTCCAGGGTGTGGAGGGGTCCCCAACATGCTTTCGGTTCTCAACTATGCCTTAGCACTGCTTTTCATCCTCTAATGGATGGTCAGACAGAGCGAACCATCCAGACTCTTGAAAACATGTTGCGCTCTTGTGTTCTTGACTTTGTAGGTTCAGGGATGAGGCACCTACCCATGGTGGAGTTTTCTTACAATAAATTTTTTTTACTCCACCACTGGTATGGTGCTATTTGAAGCCTTGTATGGTCGTCCTTGCCGTTCTCCGTTGTGCTGGACTGGGGTCAGAGAGTCAGCAATTCTCGGAACAAAACTAGTGAAGAATACAACAGAGATGGTTCATGTAACACCCATAGATTTTATGAAAAATATTCTTTTAATTTCATTTATGTCTTGTGTTATAAGCTATAACAAGATTACCTTGCTCTATACACAACACTGTATGAGCTTGAAGTATTCACAAAACTATTCTTGGATCATGTTACACACAATTGTGATAGTAGTTATTCTACGAAACATTGAGTGTATATATATATATATATTCAATGTATAAATGAAATATGGTTGAATTATATTATACGAAACAATTGAGGAGTCTTGCAAAACACGCAACCCTGACTTGGCTTGCATAACTCGCAATCGCGACCTTCCTCGACAGCGTGTGTTGTACGCAATACCAGGTTTCACTAAACAAGGATATAAGGTTATAATATTATTATGGAATAGCCATTATGAATAGTATCAATTAAATTTTTAATTTTATAACATTATTATTCATCTTACACATTTTCTAGAACATGGTATAAGAACAAAATAAATTTATCGGGTAAAATAAGAATTTTTCAAAAAAAATTAGTTTTGCCGCCTTTTGATGGAACACCCACTTTAAATCTTGTTTTTTACATTTCCATAAGTTCACTTTTACAAAATAAAATTCTTCTTTGGAATCAAGATATAAAAATTTACTTTGGATAAATTTTTCATATTATTCTGATAACTTTCATATTTTCATGAATAGTAAAAACATGCTATATTTTAATTAAAAACCACTTTATTCATCGCAATAATTTATATGGTTAGATTAAAATTTTAATTGGTTTTAAAGTGTAATTATAATATATTTTCACCATTTAATCCAATGTTGTTCATTGAAATTAATTTCACATTGAAATTCGATATAAACAAGTATCAATCTTTTGATAGCTATTGTTTCTTAAAAAACACGCTATTTGTTTTGATAACGGGAATTAATTTTAAAATTAATTAATTCCACTTCTATGTTTTGAATTTGTCGAAATAGACATCAATTTTTAATTTGGAATATCAAATAATACTTAGGCTAAATTTTTTGTATTTTTCTGAAAACTGCAATTTTTTATGAATAGTTAAACCACTTAGTGGTAGTTAAAAAAACTGACTTTTTCATATAAATAAAATTTTACCACTTCTGTGAATTGAATTTATAAAATCCGAGAGACACGGTTAATATAAAGGACTAAAATGTGTTTCAATGAAATGAAAATAATTTTTTGTGAATAGTAACTTTTTACTTTTATTTACCACGGTTAAAAGTAAATAGGGTAATTAAAGGAGAAAATTATATTATTATTACCCTAACACAAGTTTTAATTCTATTGGATAAGTGTAATTCGACCAAAAACAACCTTAGGAATAAAATATGACAATTTATGCCCACATGGATTAGATTAGGACATTTATTATTGATTTATTTAAAGAAGGGTTAAAATAGTTAAAATCAATGTTTAATAAATAAATCATTTTTAATATAGGTTTATACAGAAGATAAATTCGACTATAAATATTAATTAGGAAGATAAAAAGATTTCCTACATAATGGAATTTTAATTGTAATTTTTATACATTAAATAATTTAATTTATTTATGACACAACAATGATGCAGCAATTATCTTATTAATGAAATATTGACATAATTGATGTTATAAATACCCAAATAAATGTAATTTGATACTTTTTTTTGAATTCCAATAATTTTCTATTTTAATATGACATGTTAGTATTGATTTAATTAACTTTTTTCTAACTAATCTTTCTTTTATAAGTTTCACAAAAATAAATTACCAACTTGTGTCAAAATTGACATAAAATAGTTTTTTAAACAAATATTTTATTATTAATTGTTCTTTTATTCCTAAAAATCTAATTATCGGCCAAATAACTTATATAAGGTTATATATATTAATAATAAACAACTTGGGGTTATTTTTCCTTGTTATAGTATGTTTATTAACCTTATAGTGTAAGAAAACAAGAAGACACGGTAAAAGTAAAATTATTCAACTTAAAGTTAAATATAAATGATAAGGTTAAAATAGATACCTAAACTTGAATAAAATCTATTTTATGAGAGTATTTCGAACCATCCACACCATATCTTAGAAATAAATTAATTTGGAGCTATTAAAAACCTAATATGACTTTATAATAAAATAATAGTTTTAGTTTTTCCAAAGGTGACCCTCTCCTCCCTTATAAAAGGGCACCTCCTCCCTCTCTTCCTCAAACCACATTAAGCCTTCAATATCGTCCAACCCCTGAGAAATTATCTTCTCCACTTACCTAGAAATATTCTAGAGGTCATGGTCTTCTTAAAAGACCCATTTAAGTGCCCTAAAAAGAGTTTTCAATGAGGCGCTTCAAAGAAGAGGTAATGTCTGTTACCGATTCTTTCATGTTTATTTCTTCTTCCACTCCTTCTTATTTAGTTGTTTCATTATGAAGTAATAAAATCAGTATAACTCATATACTTATATGTTATTATAAGTATGAAACAACCCTATTTCACCATCTATCCATCCTACGAAAACCGAAATCACCACGCGTGCGTACGTACGAAATACCATCTCCACGCCGTGGTGAAATATGTTTTTCCACCAACACCATACATGGATGGGTATAATGGTGTAAAGAATAAATATATATGGTTATTATTACATCATATTTATTCTGATATATTATATCATCATCTCCAATTATATTAAATAATTATGGGAACAATATCATCGCTCGTGCGTACGTATGGACTACCGTCTCCATGACGCAATGAGATTCATTCTCCATGTTAACCATACATGAATGATCATAATGTTTATATAATGAATAACAATGAAATATATGAAATAATAATTCTACTAGATTTATTTATATATATATGTATGTCACCTATTTAGTTTCATTCAATTCCATAAGGAAACGAAAACAGTGTTCATGCGTATGTACGGCCTACCGTCTCTATGAACGGTGTATTTCATTCCATTTATAGATATATTATATATATGTATATTATGAATATATATTTTATATAAATAATGTTTTACATTCTGGATATAAGTAATCATGATCTAAGTAATTATATTAATAATTACAAGTAAAAACATGAACGACAAATGAAACGATTTTACCCAAAACGCTACTTTAACATGAATTTACAAAAGAACGGGTAATATAAAGTCATAAGTGAACCATATATGATATTATAACAAAGAATATGATTCTGTAATAAGTCAATGACATTATTTAAATAATTATACTGGAGGTTTGGATACTTAGTAAGAATATCGGACCTAAGGTAAGGGATAACTTTTCCAATCTCATTTTTATCCAATATTGTTTATTCGTAAGTATTTACTAGGGTTATATTTATCTTCCACGTCCCTATTTTCTAAAAATGGTATCATGTATCTTTAAAGTCATTTTTACCAATTTTGACTTTACTACATGGTATGTAAGGAATCTTTCTTTTGTTTACGTTACGAGGTACTTTTTTGACTTTTCCAGAAAAAGTATGAGAAGAATGTTTTTTTAACTTATACGGCATGAAAGAATTTTTACAGTTTTCTAACGACTTATTTTCATGAAGCTTTGTCCAAAATATTTCATGACTATTTTCAACAAAATATCCTTCTTTTAAAATCGCATAACTTTTTGTGAAAAGAAATTGATTTTGAAGAAGAAAGGATATTTTCCTCAAGAATTCATTTCAAGTGTTTTATCAAAACCATTTTTCATCTAAGGAGACATTTTTTCATATGTGTATGTTTCAAGTATCATGTCTCTATGGTTTACATGGTTTCACTTTTCTTATTATGAAATGATATCCATTTATTTTATATGGATTATGTGATGATGGGATGATGTTTCTGAAACCCATTTTATTTGTTGGGTTATTATGAATAATGTATGTTTATTTTGTGGCATAAGTAAGAATGCTTTCATTATGAGATGGGAGGAACCTATATCTCCCTCCAATTCATTGGGTAAAGATTTATATCTCATGAGATATACATGGATGGAATGGTAATTTAATCTGGTTCAGTGTTACAGGACTGAAACGAGGAGTGAACTCGATTCAGAAAAAGACTTTGTCCACTAAGATGGTCTTGGCAGCAATGCCTCGGCTACTATGGAAATCATGACATGTGCTGAATGGTTTCCACAATTACATGTTTTATTCCCATTATATTTTATCATGATTGATGTTGCATTATGATGTATTCCTTACGTACATCCACGATTTATGTCTTTGCTCAAGGTTTTAATGTTTAGATTTCATGTTCATGTTTTTTCATTCAAATGTTTATGGATTGTTTTATGTTCTCTATATTTTCCCTTACTGGGCATTTGAGCTCACCCTTTTTATGTTTTATTTTTCCCAGGAAATAAAGAAATGTTTTAGGTAAGGAAACAAAAAGGGGAAGATCATTATAGGAGATGTTGATGATCTTTCAACATGATTGGATGTTTATATTTTTTGTTTCCAAAGACACTAAACTATTACGATCCTTATGTGTCTGTTTTCGTTATGTATTAAGTATTCTGTAAAAGTAATGTAAAGTCCATGTACGTCAAGCTTTGGGTCTCTACAGTTGGTATCAGAGGAAAGGTTTAGTCATCATTTGGAAACTATGATGCAAAAACTATAGTGAGATCCCTAGAGATATTTCTAAGGTATGTCTAGGGATGTCCCTAAGGTTAAGTATAAGTATAAGTTATAGTCCTAGAATTATGGTAAAGATATTAGAATTAAACCTAAGATGTTATATGTCGATGGTACTCCCCCTTAGTTATGTTATTTTCCTTGTATGATTTTTTCCTCTCACAGAATTCTTGTTGTGTTTTAGTCAATGGAGGGAACCAGAAGGAATTCGGTTAACATTGAATCCAATGGACAAATTGGTGACTATGGGCAACAAAATTGTGTAATTCCTAGAGAGAAAGATATTGTGATTATGCTGAATCAGTCATCGCGATATATGATTAACAAGGTAATATTTATTGGTATGTCTAATTCATCAAATAAGAGGAATATATAATTTTATGCATGTTCACATGTTGAGGAGCATAATGAAAGGAAGATTGAGATTTCTAAATAAGGGAAGAAGAACCTTGAGTAATACCTCAAATGGAGGGACATATGTTATTTGTGTGGAGAAAATGGTCATAGAGTGACAGACTGTTATAGAGTTCAATATCATATTTGTGGAGAACATGGGAATTACCCAAATCAATGCCCTGACCTAAAAAGTTACTTCTAAATCAAGGAAGGACTTATTCCATGACAATCATTGAAGAGGATGGATTGAAGTGTTTTTGTATTGGTATTCAATAATAATGTTGTTGAGGTACTTTTATGGTGTATTAGAATATTTTTGTATTAGTCTATTGTGGTTTTCAATAATTTTATGCTACCGGTAACCATGAAAAGTGATTCAAATATTTTTCAAAGCATATGATATGCACATAATGAAGGGATAAGGAGAAAATGAAATGTTTGATAGTATTCATGAGCTCATGATTGATATAAGGACTAAGTGATATCATGGTTTGAGTATATAGAATTTTTGGGATTTTGGTATGTGGAAAGATTTAACTTTTGACAACATTCATGTTTTCACTATGTTTAAATGGGTTTTTATTTTTTCAAGATAATACATGATTAAGGTAGTCACATGTTTGTAATTTGACAAACAAGATATATCTTATGATATATGGTGGATAAATGATGGCATTCACGTGGTTGTTAAGTGACATTTCAAGTAATCATTTTCTTTATACTATGAGCTTGGACTGAAATATTTTAGATAATCCTAAATATTGTAATGGATTATTTTGAACATAAGTTATTATTGTTTAAGGATATATCTTTTTTCGATATTATTGATGGGATGTTTTAGTAATGTAGATTTAGAAAAAGAAAAACCTGCAGGACGGGCGACAACCCATCGCGTCGGACAAGGCTGTGGGAATCGAACCCAGAACTGTAGTACGACCGGCCTTTATTGCCTACCATTGGACTACAGGAAGTCCATATTTAGTATAAACTAGTTTTATTATATTAAGCAGTATGATATATGAAGTATAAGTACATTTTAGGAACCATATATGATTATTATCACTATAGATAGACTTATGTATTTTTGATAACTTTTCTAGCCTTTTGTTTGAGACAGATGGAATGACCCATCATTCAATCAAATGATCTGCTAACACTTCATGAATGACAAATTCAACTTTATTTATTTAAGAGATGAAGTGGAAATTGTCCAAAGAACGACCAACGGTGAGACTGTACCAAAATCACGAAAGTATTTCTTCTATTTCCAATTTCATCAACTTTAGGGAAATTATCTTGAAAACCAAAAATGTTGTCCTAGTGCCCTTATATCCAATGAATCCCATGGTACCTTATATCATCACAAATCCATGTCTTTGTGATTGATGGATTTTTCATATCCATGTTCTCTACCACTCTCCATCAGAACTTGATGGTTAGATTTTTCTTCCATATCCATATTTTCACCTATGTTCTCCTATATGGAAACACAGGGATGAGTTACATTGGGTAATCGTTACATTCCATACTTTATTTTTTAAAATTATGTTTTAGTATTCCTTTTTAAGATGTGGGTTTCTATAAATAGTAAGCGATTTATAACCCTGACGAATTTCGAGGGTGAAATTCATTTTAAGGGGGGTAGAATGTAACACCCCGAGATTTTATGAAAAATATTCTATTAATTTCATTGATGTATTGTGTTATAAGATAAAACAATATTACCTTGCACTATACGCAACACGGTATGAGCTTGCAGTATACACAACACTATTCTTGGATCATGTTACACACAATTGCGATAGTAGTTATTCTACGAAACATTGAGTGTGTGTGTATATATATATTCAATGTATAAATGAAATATGGTTGGATTATGCTATATGAAACAACGGAGGAGTCTTGTACAACACGCAACCCTGAATTCGATTGCATTACATGCAATCGCGACCTTCCTCGATAGCGTGTGTTGTATCCAATACCAGGTTTCACTAAACAACGATATATGGTTAAAATATTATTATGGACTAACCAATAAGAATAGTATCAACTACATTTTGAATTTTATAACATTATTATTCATCATACACATTTTCTAGAACATGGTATAAAATTAAAATAAATTTTTCGTGTAAAATAAGTATTTTTCAAAAAAAAATGTAGTTTCTCCACCTTTTGATGGCGCACCCGCTTTAAATTTTGTTTTTGACATGTCTATAAGTTCAATTTGAGAAAATAAAATTCTTCTTTTGGAATCAGGATATAAAAATTTACTTTGGATAAATTTTTCATATTATTCTGATAACTTTCATATTTTCATGAATAGTAAAAACACGCTATATTTTATTTAAAAACAACTTTTTTCATCGCAATAATTTATATGGTAAGATTATTTTGTTAATTGGGTTTAAAGTGTAATTAGAAAATATTTTTACCATTTAATCCAATCTTGGTCATTGAAATTAATTTCACTTTGAAATTTGATATAAATAAGTATCAATCTTTTGATAGTTATTGTTTCTTAAATAAACATGCTATTTGTTTTGATAACGGGAATTGAATTTAAAATTAATTAATGCCACTTCTATTATTTGAATTTGGAAAAATATAAATCAATGTTGAATTAGGAATATCAAATAATTCTTAGGCTTAATTTTTGGTATTTTTCTGAAAAACTGCAATTTTTTATGAATAGTGAAACCACTTAGTGCTAGTTAAAAAAACTGACTTTTTCATTTAAATGATATTTTACCACTTCTATGAATTTAATTTCAAAAATACAAGAGACATGGTTAATATCAAGGACTAAAATTTGGTTCAATGAGATGAAGATAATTTTTGATTAATAATAACTTTTTTACTTTTATTTACCACAGTTAAAGGTAAATGGGGTAATTAAGGGTAAAAATGATATTATTACTACCCTACCACATGTCCTAGTTCTATTGGATAAGTGTAATTCGACCAAAAACAACCTTGGGAATAACATATGACCATTTAGGCCCACTTGGATTAGATTAGGATGTTTATTATTAATTTATTTAAAGAAGGGTTAAAATAGATAAAATCAATGTTTAATAACTAAATCATATGATTAATTACAAGTTAAAACACGAATGACAAATGAAATGATTTTACCCAAAACGCTACATTAACATGAATTTACAAAATGACGGGTAATATAAAGTCATAAGTGAACCGTATATGATATTATAACAATGAATATGATTCTGTAATAAGTCAATGACATTATTTAAATCATTATACAGGAGGTTTGGATACGTAGGAAGCATGTCAGAACTAAGGTAAGGGATTACTTTTCCAATCTCATTTTTATCCGAGATTGTTTATTCCTAAGTATTAATAGGGTTATATTTATATTCCATGTTCCTGTTTTCTAAAAATGTTTCATGTATGTTTAAAGTCGTTTTTACCCATTTTGACTATTACTACATGGTATGTAAGCAATATTTCTTTTGTTTACGTTACGAGTTACTTTTTTGACTTTTTCGGAAAAAGTACGAGAAGAATGTTTTTTAACTTATATATCATGAAAACATTTTTATGGTTTTATAAAGCCTTATTTTCATGAGGCTTCATCCAAAATATTTCATGACTATTTTTAACAAAATCTCCTTCTTTTACAATTTCATGACGTTTTGTGAAAAGAAATTGATTTTGAATAAGAAAGGATATTTTCCTCAATATTTCATTTCAAGTGTTTTATCAAAACCATTTTTCATCTAAGATGAAATTATTTCATATGTGTTTGTTTCAAGTATCATGTCTCTATGGTTTACATGGTTTCACATTTCTTATTATTAAATGATATCCATTTCTTTTATATTGATTATGTGATGATGGGATGATGTTTGTGAAACCCATTTTATTCATTGGGTTATTATGAATAATGTATTTTTATTTTGTGCCACAGGTAAGAATGATTTCATTATGGGATGGGTGGAACCTATATCTCCCTCCAATGCATTGGGAAAAGATTTATATCTCATGAGATAGACATGGATTGAACGGTAAGTCAATTCGGTTCAGTGTTACAGGACTGAAACAAGGAGTGAACTCAATTCAGAAAGGGACTTTGTCCACTAAGATGGTCTTGGCAGCAATGCCTTGGCTACTATAGAAATCATGACATGTTCTGAATAGTTTCCACAATTACATGTTTTATTCCCATTATATTTTATCATAATTGATGTTCCATTATGATATATGCCTTATGTACTTCCACGATTTATGTCTTTGCTCAAGGTTTTAATGTTTAGATTTCATGTTCAAGTTTTTTCTTTCAAATGATTGTTGATTGTTTTATGTTCTCTGTGTTTTCCCTTACAGATCATTTGACCTCACCATTTTTTTGTTTTATTTTCCCCAAGAAATAATGAAGGGTTTTAGGTAAGGAAACAAAAAGGGGACGATCGTTATTGGAGATGTTGAAGATCTTTCAACATGATTAGATGTTTATATTAAGAGTTTCTAAAGACACTAAACTATTACGATCCTTGTGTGTCTATTTTCTTTATGAATTATGTATTCCGCAAAATTAATGTAATGACCATGTACGTCAAGCTTTGGGACTCTACAGTTCAGGTGATTCGTGATAGGATGAATACAGCGCGAGATTGTCAGAAATCATATGCTAATCCAAGAAGGAGACCCTTAGAGTGTAATGTTAGGGTTCATGTTTTTCTTGAAGGTGACTCCACGTCGTGGGCAGCGAAGTTTTGGTCGTGGATGTAAGATTTCTCCCCATTTTGTTGGGCCTTTTGAGGTGTTATCTTGTGTTGGAGTTGTGGCGTATCGAGTAGCACTTCCCCCTCAGATGAGTCGGATACATGATGCTTCCCATGTATCTCATCTCTATTATTATCTTCATGATGACTCTCACGTTATTGATTGGGGAGAGATCGATGTTGATGATGATGCAACCTTCGAGGAGTGACCATTGGAGATCCAAGACCGCAAAGATAAGGTGTTGTGTGGGCATTCTATCCCCTTAGTTCGAGTCTTGTGGCGACACGGTGGCATGGAGGAGAGTACCTGGGAGCATGAGTCACAGATACACGCTCAGTACCTAGAGTTGTTTAATGTTGAACTCTTTTCATGTAATGATTTTTCCTTCGTGGTTAGACCTGTCAGGTTTTATTTATGAAATTTTTTTATTCCTTTTGTGTCTTGCTCTTTTTTGAGAGGTATCTCGATGGGTGGTTGTCTGGACCCCATTTCTTTTTGTTTTGTCTCAATGTTGGTTTTGAACTCTCGAGGACGAGAATGATTTGAGAGGTATCTGATGTAAGGGCCTGAACCTCTCTGGTCCATTACTTTTTGAAACTGTGGTGTTGGAGGTGTTCTGTGTAACACCCCAAGATTTCATAGTGTGTTATTTCTTCAAAATAATTCAATAACTTGCACTACACGCAACACTTAGTTCAATTGCACCATGACTTACCAAAAAAAAAGCCATTAAAAGAGTTCATGAATAATATTAACTAAATTTTAAACTTTATATTATCCTTATAATTTTAGAATCCATATTATGAGTTTCTTAGTCATAATGCAAGAACAGATTCATTTTCAGTATTGCACTTTTATCAACTTTTGATAGTGAAACCTTTTTAAATACAATATTTTAAACTTTTTGACTAAATGGAGACATCAAAAAATTTAAAATGAAACATCCCAAGCTTCCACGGTACGTTTCCCTTCGAATAATGCGATAGCGTGTGTTGTACGCAACCTCGAGTTCTAACACACGCCACAACTAATTAAACTAGCCGTTGTGAATAGTAATACCTAATTTTTGAAATCATATATATTTTATATTTTAAAATGGACTTCATTTTTGGATTCGGAATATCGAAATTAGCCTAGGGTGAAATTTTGGAACATTTCGGATAACTTTCATATTTTGATGAATAGTGAAAATTTCTAAATTTTAATTAAAAACAAATTTTTTAATCAAAATAATTAATAGTGATAAATTATGAATTTGAGTGGTTTTAAAGTATATTTAGAATATATTTTTACCGTTTAATATAATGTTGGTCATTGGACATAATTTTACAATTAAACCGAACATAAACAAGTGTCAATCTTTTGATAGTTATTATCTCTTAAAAACACGCTTTTTGTTTTGACAGCGGGAATTAATTTTAAATTAATTTCTGCCACTTCTGTGTTTTGAATTTAGGAAAATGGATTCCATATTTGGAATCAGGATGTTCAAATTGTGTAAATAGGTAACTTTTATTTTTACACATTTTGAATAATTACTGCGGTAAATATTTTATTTACCATGGTTAAAGGGTAAATCCGGTAAATAAGGGTTAAAAAATAATATTATAATAATACTAAATTACCCTAAAACGTGTCTTAACCCTATTGGTTGATACATTGTCGACCATGGGCATCTTTGTGTCAATTTTGGGACCCCATGGATCCACTTGTAAGTGATAATGACACTTTATTTTAATTAAGTTAAAATGAATACAAAAATGACACAAGCATATATCTTTTAGAAGAACAATTTTTACATAGAGTTATACATGTTGGATTTTAGATTATAAATATTAATTAGAAAGCTAAAAGGATTTTCTACATAATTATATTTTATTTATAATTTTTAGACATTAAATAATTTACTTTATTTATGACACAATGATGATGCAGTAATTACTATAATAGTGAAAAATTAAACTAATTGATATTATAAATACCCAAATAAATATAATATGAAACTTTTAATGAATTAAACTAATTTATAGGATAATATGATATATTAGGATTGATTTAATTGACTTTGTTCGAAGTAATCAATCTGTTATGAGTTTCACAAAAATCAACTAATGAATAGTGTCAAAATTGACATAAAAGAGTTCTTAAAACAAATATTATATTATTAATTGATATTAAATTCCTAAAAATCTAAGGTTCGGCCAAGAGACTTATATTATGATAGGTTAATCATTAATGGACCACTTGGGGGTCGCTTGGATGTATATATTAAGTTTATTAACCATATTATATAAACATACAAAGAGACATTGTAAAAGTGAAACTAATTAACTTAGAGTTAATACTTAAAGATAAGGTTAATATAAGTACCCAAACCTGTCTAAATTCTATTGGTTGAGTGGTTTTCGACCTATCCCCACCTTAACCTTTGAATAGTCAACATTGGAGCCATTAGAAACCGAATATGAATTTATTATAAATTAATATTTCTAGCTTTTCCAAAGGTGCCCCTCACCCCTCTTATAAAAGGGCACTCCTCCTTCTCATTTCTTCACACCTCTAAAGCCTTTTGGTTCGGCCAAACTCTGCCCAAATAATCTCCCAACATCCCTCACTACAACCTAGAGGCCTTAGTTTGATCAGAAAGCCAACCTAAGGAGCCCTTTTGATCAAATCAAAAGGAAGAACCCGAAGAAGAGGTAATGATTTCACCACCCTTTTCTAAGTTCATTTCTTCTTCCACTTCTTCTTCCTTTGTTCTTACCATTCTAAAATAATAACTCCAGTATCTCACATATACTGTGATGTTATTATAAATATGGTACAATCATATTGAGTATTCTATCCACGCTTTGAATAACATGTCACCATACGTGCGTACGTACGGCTTACCGTCTCCACGTCGTGGTGTAATTGTTATTCAAAATAATATTATTTGGATGGGTATAATAATGATGTGTAACTCATGTAAATAATAAATATAACATGTTAATGATTCTGTATATATGATATACCATCCATTTATATATTATTTTAATATCAAAAGAATGATATTGTCGCTCGTGCGTACGTACGGACTACCGTCTCCACGAATGCGATGAGATTCATTCTCCATCGTATCCATTCAAGTATAATTATCATTTGATGATTTAAAAATGATGTTTAAGGACTTGATATCATTCTGGATATGAATAATATACAACCTATCCTTTACAAACATGTCTTACGTAACAAAACATATAAAAGAAAACAAGTAAGTTAACACCCGATATAATGATAATACTAAGATATTATTAACAAATCAATGTTAAAAGATCATATATGATATCATATTATTATATATGATTCTTGTATAATTTAATAACAACTATTTCACCATTATACAGGAGGTTAACCTACTCCAACCAAGGAAAAGTACAAGGTAAGGGTTATTTCACAATCTCTTCATTATCCGAGGTTGTTTATACGTAATAATCTACTGGGATTTCTTTATCATCCACATCCATGTTTCTTCGAAATGAATTTCAAAACATATTTATTATTTACAAGAATATGGGTTAAATTCATTTATACCCTTGTTTGACTTTTTGTAAGAGGTTTATAAAGGAATCTTTCCGTCGTTTTCAAAACAAGGTCCTTTTTAACCTTTTCGACAGAATTAAGATAAGAATGTTTTTTTTACTTATCCGGCGGGTGCGGTTATTTTCCGCCATTATAAAATTGTCAAAGCTTTCCTTACAAGCTTACAAGAATATTTTCAAGAAAATGTTTTATTTTATATGGCTCTTAAATGATTTCAAAAATAGAAAGAGATATTTCTCTAAAACGTGTTTTGATTTCATCTATGTCAACATCCTTTAATGGATTTTACGCTTATTTGAAGTTGATTTATTATAATACAAAATTTCTATATTGTATTGAAGGTTTTGTGATATGTTTGACTGTGGATGTGCTATTTTATACCATTCATAGTTTATGGTGAAACTATTGACATTTCGTATGCTAGTTTTAATCCGAATGTTTATGTTATATTTCAAACTTTTCTTCAGATGAATGTGCTAGAAAAGTATGTTCCGGGTTGGGGACCGGTAAAAGTAAGCCCTCCAGGTTGGGGACTGGTTAAAGTAAGCCCTCCAGGTTAGGGACTGGTAAAAGTATGCCCTCCGGGTTGGTGTCCGGTTATTAGAGGCACTCCGGGTTGGTGTCCGGTTATTAGAGGCACTCCGGGTTGGTGTCCGGTTATTAGAGGCACTCCGGGTTGGGTTCCGGTTAGAAGTAACCCCTAGGTCTTGGGATGAGGCCTAGACAAAGAAATTAACGTTTAGCATTATGCATTCCAACATTATGAAAGTGGTTATTGATTTTTGCATGTGATTGTTCGATTAGTAGAATATCCATGTGAATAAGTAAATGGCATTATTTCATTTTATTTATGCCATACCATGTTGAAAGTTTATATTTAAAAGGCTTTTGTTTTAGTTATACATTGCCTTAAATGTTTATTCTTATTTATGAAAGTTTCCGCTATATTGTTATCCTTACTGGGCATTTGAGCTCACCCCTTTTCTATGTTTTATTTTTCCCAGGAAGTGAAGAAGTAAATTATGAATGACCTGCAGGGATATTATGTGGGGATATGAGTGTGGATTATGGAGACATTATGTTATTGTAATAGTTTTTAATTTTATGATGTAATGTAAAACTTATGAATATATCTAGTGTTTCCAAGGCTACTAAACCAATCGGTCTTTCGAGATTTGATCTTTTTTGTGATCATGCCAATGTTACGAAGTAATGCAGCGACTCTGGGTAGCTGGGGTCGGGGCGTTACAGTTGGTATCAGAGGAAGTTTAGTACAAACCTTGGAAGCTAGATTTAGATAAACTCTGATTAGAGCACATAGACCTAAGATGAACTTTGAGGATTAGTATAGAAGAACTTCCTAGAATTTTGGTATTGTAGAGATTTTGTGAGTTTTCCGAGCAATACATCCCTGTCTGGATACGAGCAGGTAGAGGCGGCTCTGGCACAGATGTACCTAGGGGTAAAACCCGAAAACACCGCTTTGAGCTCGACTCGAACGGGAACTGGTGCACGACAACGGGCCTTACTGCACTCTTGGTTACGACACTCCCGGGGGATATGCTTAGGATAACTCTCATTTTCTTTACAAATCATTATGGAGGGTTTATGAGTATATACTTCCTCAAAGAAAATATTTTTATGATTATGGATTATATCCATAAATAGTCCAATTTATGTTAAGTGTTTTATAAGTATGGGATTATGTATTTTGATTCATAAACTGATCTAGTTTATGCCATTGTTTAGAAATGGCGCCCAGTAGAAGGAATGAGAACTCCAGAAATGCACATGATCCAAAGAGAAGGAAGGATCATATCTTTCATGGTCTTAAGCTAGAATTTATAAGAGAAATAGTCTCCCATGTATTATCATCATATGAAGAAATAATATCATGTGTTGATAAGATAAGTAAAGAGTTTACTGAGTCCTATGGCTTTGAAGGGAAGCAAGAGAAGAAAAGGATGGAAGAGAGAAAGATGGATAAAAGTAAGAGGGAAAAGAAGAATTTTCCCATATGTGGTAACTGTGGAAAGAAACACCCTGGAACTTGCCTGAAAGGAATGGGAGTTTGTTATAAGTGTGGAGGAAAAGGGCACAAAGTACGTGACTGCAAGGGTAAGAAAATGGTTTCAAATGTACAATGCTTCATTTGCAAGGAGTTTGGACACTACGCGAACCTATGTCCCAGTCATCAGACTATGCCGCAAATGATGCTATTGGATAATAATCATGTTATGATACTACCACATATGAAGAGGAATGATTAGAGTTCTTAAGTTGATTATGTCAATTGAGTGTTGTATCAACAATGTACTTGTTATAATAATTATGGAGTATATATGGATTGTACTGCAGTACTATTTCATTAAGGACTTGAGATTGTGTGGAACAAAGAAAAGTGACTCAATAGCAGGATAAATTTTTGGAAAATATATGGTTGAGAGAATGATAAACCATAATATAGTTCTGATACCGAGGTAGTGATTTTCGAATAATACATGATTATTTTGGAAAAAATATATTGGATATTCTTGACTACCTTGGAACTGATTAATGATTTGTATATTCCATCATTGTTGGGGTTTAAAACATTTTTGGATTGATGAAGTATATCCAGCATTCTATATGGAATAAGGGAGCATGAATGTAATCAATAAGGAATATGGTAATACATGATGAAGGTATTCATATGATATTACGGGGTAAAAAGGATCTATATTATGTTTACCTTCCTTATAAATGTTAGACTGTGAGTTTGGACAGAAGTATTTTGGATAGTTCTAGTTTGGATTATTTTGGATTGCCATAAAAGGACAACCCGGAGGTCGGGCGGCAACCCGTCGCGTCCGGCAAGGCTGCGAGACTTGAACCCGCAACCAAAGGGCGACAAGGGTGTATCACCTACCACTATCCCACGAGATGTCCTGGATTAAATAAAGTAGTTTTTTAAAAGATCTGGTAGATGAATTATAAATTCTTTTATTTTGGAACCCTCTATGAATAGTATAAATAGAATTTTTTTTTACGAGTGAATGATGAGTTTTGGTAGAAATTTATTAATGGATAAAACTCTAATTATAAAGTAAGTATATCTCCTTATGATCTTAGCCAATCTCATAAATATATTCCTCAACATTAATAAAAGGAACTTAGAACAAAAATGTTGTCCTATATGGTACCTTAAATCATCACTAATTCATGGCTTTGGGATTTTTGGCCTTTTCATAGCCATGTTCTCTACCACTCTCCATCAGATAATTGATGGTTAGATTTCTCTTCCATATCCATATTTTCCTACATGGAACCCTAGTATGTGTTATTTCCGGTAATCTTCATACTTTCCACTCTTTATTTTAAATAGAGGACTCATTAATTCATTTTTCGATGTGGGATTTCAACTAAGATATTTTGAAACGTCAAAAATGTGTTATCCTAATACCCTATGTTTTGTTGAACCGATGGTATTTCAAATCATCATAGATTGATGAATTTAAGGACCTCAATTATACACTTGTTTGTGATTGATGACCTCAATCACTACCTATAAATATTTACGTTTTTCCTCCGATTATATGTCTCTAATTTCCACCAATGTTCTCCTAATCGAGATCATAATTTGGTGGTGACCCTTTGATTTCTCTTTTCCTCATATTAAGACTAAATTTTAGTAACCCAATTTCCGATGTGGGTTTTCCCACAAATATATTTTCTACTTTCAACCTTTTATTTTTTAAGAACAATTTCAAATTGCGAGGACGCAATTTATTGAAGGAGGGGAGAATGTAACACCCCAAGATTTCATAGTGTGTTATTTCTTCAAAATAATTCAATAACTTGCACTACACGCAACACTTAGTTCAATTGCACCATGACTTACCAAAAAAAAAGCCATTAAAAGAGTTCATGAATAATATTAACTAAATTTTAAACTTTATATTATCCTTATAATTTTAGAATCCATATTATGAGTTTCTTAGTCATAATGCAAGAACAGATTCATTTTCAGTATTGCACTTTTATCAACTTTTGATAGTGAAACCTTTTTAAATACAATATTTTAAACTTTTTGACTAAATGGAGACATCAAAAAATTTAAAATGAAACATCCCAAGCTTCCACGGTACGTTTCCCTTCGAATAATGCGATAGCGTGTGTTGTACGCAACCTCGAGTTCTAACACACGCCACAACTAATTAAACTAGCCGTTGTGAATAGTAATACCTAATTTTTGAAATCATATATATTTTATATTTTAAAATGGACTTCATTTTTGGATTCGGAATATCGAAATTAGCCTAGGGTGAAATTTTGGTACATTTCGGATAACATTCATATTTTGATGAATAGTGAAAATTTCTAAATTTTAATTAAAAACAACTTTTTTAATCAAAATAATTAATAGTGATAAATTATGAATTTGAGTGGTTTTAAAGTATATTTAGAATATATTTTTACCGTTTAATATAATGTTGGTCATTGGACATAATTTTACAATTAAACCGAACATAAACAAGTGTCAATCTTTTGATAGTTATTATCTCTTAAAAACACGCTTTTTGTTTTGACAGCGGGAATTAATTTTAAATTAATTGCTGCCACTTCTGTGTTTTGAATTTAGGAAAATGGATTCCATATTTGGAATCAGGATGTTCAAATTGTGTAAATAGGTAACTTTTATTTTTACACATTTTGAATAATTACTGCGGTAAATATTTTATTTACCATGGTTAAAGGGTAAATCCGGTAAATAAGGGTTAAAAAATAATATTATAATAATACTAAATTACCCTAAAACGTGTCTTAACCCTATTGGTTGATACATGGTCGACCATGGGCATCTTTGTGTCAATTTTGGGACCCCATGGATCCACTTGTAAGTGATAATGACACTTTATTTTAATTAAGTTAAAATGAATACAAAAATGACACAAGCATATATCTTTTAGAAGAACAATTTTTACATAGAGTTATACATGTTGGATTTTAGATTATAAATATTCATTAGAAAGCTAAAAAAATTTCCTACATAATGATATTTTATTTATAATTTTTAGACATTAAATAATTTACTTTATTTATGACACAATGATGATGCAGTAATTACTATAATAGTGAAAAATTAAACTAATTGATATTATAAATACCCAAATAAATATAATATGAAACTTTTAATGAATTAAACTAATTTCTAGGATAATATGATATATTAGGATTGATTTAATTGACTTTGTTCGAAGTAATCAATCTGTTATGAGTTTCACAAAAATCAACTAATGAATAGTGTCAAAATTGACATAAAAGAGTTCTTAAAACAAATATTATATTATTAATTGATATTAAATTCCTAAAAATCTAAGGTTCGGCCAAGAGACTTATATTATGATAGGTTAATCATTAATGGACCACTTGGGGGTCGCTTGGATGTATATAGTAAGTTTATTAACCATATTATATAAAAATACAAAGAGACATTGTAAAAGTGAAACTAATTAACTTAGAGTTAATACTTAAAGATAAGGTTAATATAAGTACCCAAACCTGTCTAAATTCTATTGGTTGAGTGGTTTTCGACCTATCCCCACCTTAAACTTTGAATAGTCAACTTTGGAGCCATTAGAAACCGAATATGAATTTATTATAAATTAATATTTCTAGCTTTTCCAAAGGTGCCCCTCACCCCTCTTATAAAAGGGCACTCCTCCTTCTCATTTCTTCACACCTCTAAAGCCTTTTGGTTCGGCCAAACTCTGCCCAAATAATCTCCCAACATCCCTCACTACAACCTAGAGGCCTTAGTTTGATCAGAAAGCCAACCTAAGGAGCCCTTTTGATCAAATCAAAAGGAAGAACCCGAAGAAGAGGTAATGATTTCACCACCCTTTTCTAAGTTCATTTCTTCTTCCACTTCTTCTTCCTTTGTTCTTACCATTCTAAAATAATAACTCCAGTATCTCACATATACTGTGATGTTATTATAAATATGGTACAATCATATTCAGTATTCTATCCACCCTTTGAATAACATGTCACCATACGTGCGTACGTACGGCTTACCGTCTCCACGTCGTGGTGTAATTGTTATTCAAAATAATATTATTTTGATGGGTATAATAATGATGTGTAACTCATGTAAATAATAAATATAACATGTTAATGATTCTGTATATATGATATACCATCCATTTATATATTATTTTAATATCAAAAGAATGATATTGTCGCTCGTGCGTACGTACGGACTACCGTCTCCACGAACGCGATGAGATTCATTCTCCATCGTATCCATTCAAGTATAATTATCATTTGATGATTTAAAAATGATGTTTAAGGACTTGATATCATTCTGGATATGAATAATATACAACCTATCCTTTACAAACATGTCTTACGTAACAAAACATATAAAAGAAAACAAGTAAGTTAACACCCGATATAATGATAATACTAAGATATTATTAACAAATCAATGTTAAAAGATCATATATGATATCATATTATTATATATGATTCTTGTATAATTTAATAACAACTATTTCACCATTATACAGGAGGTTAACCTACTCCAACCAAGGAAAAGTACAAGGTAAGGGTTATTTCACAATATCTTCATTATCCGAGGTTGTTTATACGTAATAATCTACTGGGATTTCTTTATCATCCACATCCATGTTTCTTCGAAATGAATTTCAAAACATATTTATTATTTACAAGAATATGGGTTAAATTCATTTATACCCTTGTTTGACTTTTTGTAAGAGGTTTATAAAGGAATCTTTCCGTCGTTTTCAAAACAAGGTCCTTTTTAACCTTTTCGACAGAATTAAGATAAGAATGTTTTTTTTACTTATACGGCGGGTGCGGTTATTTTCCGCCATTATAAAATCGTCAAAGCTTTCCTTACAAGCTTACAAGAATATTTTCAAGAAAATGTTTTATTTTATATGGCTCTTAAATGATTTCAAAAATAGAAAGAGATATTTCTCTAAAAAGTGTTTTGATTTCATCTATGTCAACATCCTTTAATGGATTTTACGCTTATTTGAAGTTGATTTATTATAATACAAAATTTCTATATTGTATTGAAGGTTTTGTGATATGTTTGACTGTGGATGTGCTATTTTATACCATTCATAGTTTATGGTGAAACTATTGACATTTCGTATGCTAGTTTTAATCCGAATGTTTATGTTATATTTCAAACTTTTCTTCAGATGAATGTGCTAGAAAAGTATGTTCCGGGTTGGGGACCAGTAAAAGTAAGCCCTCCAGGTTGGGGACTGGTTAAAGTAAGCCCTCCAGGTTAGGGACTGGTAAAAGTATGCCCTCCGGGTTGGTGTCCGGTTATTAGAGGCACTCCGGGTTGGTGTCCGGTTATTAGAGGCACTCCGGGTTGGTGTCCGGTTATTAGAGGCACTCCGGGTTGGGTTCCGGTTAGAAGTAACCCCTAGGTCTTGGGATGAGGCCTAGACAAAGAAATTAACGTTTAGCATTATGCATTCCAACATTATGAAAGTGGTTATTGATTTTTGCATGTGATTGTTCGATTAGTAGAATATCCATGTGAATAAGTAAATGGCATTATTTCATTTTATTTATGCCATACCATGTTGAAAGTTCATATTTAAAAGGCTTTTGTTTTAGTTATACATTGCCTTAAATGTTTATTCTTATTTATGAAAGTTTCCGCTATATTGTTATCCTTACTGGGCATTTGAGCTCACCCCTTTTCTATGTTTTATTTTTCCCAGGAAGTGAAGAAGTAAATTATGAATGACCTGCAGGGATATTATGTGGGGATATGAGTGTGGATTATGGAGACATTATGTTATTGTAATAGTTTTTAATTTTATGATGTAATGTAAAACTTATGAATATATCTAGTGTTTCCAAGGCTACTAAACCAATCGGTCTTTCGAGATTTGATCTTTTTTGTGATCATGCCAATGTTACGAAGTAATGCACCGACTCTGGGTAGCTGGGGTCGGGGCGTTACATTCTGGGAGGTTAAGGTGACATGTCCCCAACACTTTTCCAAATTTCTAGTTCTGTGAACAGTGTTTTCAGTTTTATGGATAGTATCGGTATGTGAACATTGTTTCTATCGGCGAGGTTCTATCGGTAACCTCTAACGGTGAGGTCCATCAGTGACCTTTTCTTTCCTTTGCCAAATTTTGATTTCTGTGAACAGTGCTTCCAGAACGGTGACCTCTAATGGTGACCTATTCTTTCCTTTGCCAAATTTCACGTTTGTGAACAGTTTTTCCAGAACGGTGACCTTTTAAGTGTCATATATTCTTTCATTTTCCAAATTTTACGTTTCTGAATTGGGTTTCCATAACGGTGACCTTTTATGTTTTACCTATTCTTTCTTTTGCCAAATTTCACGTTTGTGAACAGTGTTTCCAAATCAGTGACCTTCTAAGTGTCACCTATTCTTTCCTTTTCCTAATTTCACATTTGTATGTGAACAGTGTTTCGAGCTTCCAATAGTTTCTCCCCTTTTGATGTTTCTTTTGACGTAAAATACATTTAAAGCCTTATTTTAGGGACTCTAAGGCCGATTCAAAGTCCATATATCCTATATTAATTATTCCTAAGGTCGGGATGTATTTACTTGGTCAAACTGCGTGGGATAATGCGATCCATTTTTAATGGAGAATTAACCAGATCTTAAACCGTCGCCTCATTAAATATTCAAAAAGGATCGAGATATCAACCTCCCTTATTCTTCCTCTTTGTTATCGTCTAAGAGACACTAGAACCTTTCAATCATTCTCATCGGAGACTCACAATCAAACCCTACTCCTCCAATTGGTTCCTCTATATTTTGGATGCAACCGAGTTGTGTCAATCAATCTTCCATATAAGGTATGTTTTATCATCGTTCCTTTGGGGATCAAATTCTCTTTTTTCTCCCTTCCATATTATACCATGTAATTTCCAAGATTCTAATGGGTTTTTCTTTGGGTTGGTTGTTAATGTCATACCGCGGAATCCTCTGGTGGATGTACTTGTCATGAGAGGAGGATTGTGACCCGTTGTGTGGATAAAGGATGTCAAGAACTCTTTGAGGTAGGGGATTCATGGATTCTCTATGTTTATATGTGCAATCGTAGAATTAGCATGATTTATCCCTTTGGATCATAATGAAATTGACCTAATTAAATTTTGTGATATCTATGCTAGCTTTTCATAGCTATTTGTTCTTGATAGAAATTGATAAAGAATGTAAATCCAGAATTAATTGATTATTAATTGGCTAAAGATAAAGAGGCATATAAATGAATATTGTTGTTTCCATTTTTGTAGTTGTTCTAATTTTATGTTAATCAAATTGGCATAGTATGCATATTAATTCTTTTGAGCTAGCTTACTGAATAGGTTTCCTGGAATTGGAACCTACGAATTGAATCTGTTAATTGAAGAGGGATTGAAGAACTTATTTTCGACAAAAGAAAATGTCTGATAGGGTTCTGAGTTTCCCTCTTTCTTGAAATGCAGAATGCCTTTTGGGTTGGAGCCATGAGTGCTCATTATGTTTGAAGGCTGGATGCCTTGTAAAAGGGCCAAGATCCCATTTGATGTGATGTTTGATTTCATACTTCTTGTGCTGTGATGTGATCATAGATTGCTGTTGTGATATGTGGAGGTAGGGAGGCCTTGTGGTTGTGGTAGCGGATGATGCTTAGAGTGGCGAGATGCATCGGTTTATGCAATTGGGTGTCAGGTAGGACATCAAGTATGATGGTATGGGATGGATGTGATGGATGGATGTAGGTGGTTTTGATCAATTGTTTATCTGCTTTACTTTTCCCCACTTCTCAGGGCAGCTGGTCTTTCTTACCCTCATTCCGAAGGAGGCAAAGACGTGCTGGGTATGCCACGTGCTTTCCGTGTTTAGCCTATCGAGGGAGAATGGGTCTATGCTCTTGTTATAGGCGGCAAAGACTCGATGGCTAGTATATCTACTCACCATGTTGAGCCCCCATTGTGTTTAGTATCATAGGATGCCTTTCTAGAATGCCTAGAAATATTGGAAAGTAATTTTTTAATGAGAGTTTGATTAAATGGTGATAATCCATGGTGATAGAGATACTGGAATTTAATGGTGATGTGAATCTTAAAAGGAGCAGTTGATTTTGAATGTGATTTCAATTCATTTTAATGTGGATTGTTCATGGTTAATTAACTATTAAAAAATTAATTAACATACAGTGGAACTAATAAAAAGAGAATGAAGTAATCTAATAAATCTCTTCAAATGGTTATATGCTTATAGGATACCTAGTCATAGAAGTAGCAGCCTGGACACTGAGAGATGATAGCTGAAGTTGTGCCTATGACTAGGTAATTCCCATCATGTGGTTGTGAGTTATATATATTCTTTACATTGTGGTTTCTATACGCTACTCCACCCTGTCGGTACGGGGAACTGACACCCCGGGGATTCTGAGCCCTGGGGTGTTTTACCCAACATTCTGATGGTAGGTTGAATGGTTGACTACCCCTTTTGACCCTAATCTCTTCTCTTGGTAGATCTTTGTGCTAGTAGGCACAGTGGTTAGTTTTCCCCATATATGTGTGTAGAGGGATGTAATGGCTTGTGGTTATTTCACAAATATATATTTTGGATATATTACCCTAGGGACTACTATAGGTGTAACATGTATAGGTTGTGATGGAATGAGGATCCTTACACGGCGTATGGGCTGTGATGGATTGAGGTACAATACCCGACGTATGATACACGTTATGCAAGCTGTGGTGGCTCCCAAAAACTACCTAGTTACTTTTGTTTGTGAGGATGGTGTGGTGCTTCGCCCACGTGTCTGCGGGAAAGCCTTTCTGGTGCACGAGGTTCAGATTGTGGAGCTTATCCCATGTTTATACGGGAAAGACTTTGGAGAGAGATGCACGAGATATATGTCATTGGGTAAAAGTGTAAAACTAGTGAGGAAGTAGTAGTGGGGTACCCTTGATATTTTTCATTATATGCTATATTCTTGTATGTGTTACTTGGAGAGAGTGGCCATGGTGAGGTTGGGAACTTAGTATACCTGTTTAGGTGACGAGTTAATTTCACTTTTTGTCCACTGGGCTTTAGCTTTCTTTCTATACATTTTCATGAGAGGCTTGAGGAGGATCCCACTACGTATAAAGTTATACTCACCCTATGTATATATATACTATTTTGCAGGTCACTTGGAGGAGGTTGGAGATCAAGCTGGTTACTAATAGCTTGTGGTTGGAGGAGCTGTTCGAGATTATGGTCGCTTCCGTTTTACTTTCTTTTTCGGTACTTTTAGTTTTCCCTTTCAGTTGTAGTACTTTTCCATGTCATTTCATATATATAACTGGGTTTATTTTATATTTCAGTTCTGAGTTGGAGTTTATTGGTGTCTATCTTATATCTTTCTTCCGCATATATTCTCTTAGAGGGTACCTTTAGAATAAATGGGGTGACCTAGTGCTGGATCTCTGGATGCAAAGCCTCCTTGAAATGCCTCGCCCTGGCCTCCTCATCTGGTAACAGGTTTGAAGCATATCATAGATGTTTCCTGAAATGGATTCCAAACTCTCTAACATTGGATCTCCCCTATCGATGGGTAAAAAGCTCTTGGAGACTGGACGCCTTCTCAGTCGAAGAATGAAACTGTACTCTAAACCTATCTCGAAACTCCTCCCATGATATCACTGACTCCTCCTGATCCCCGAGGAAAAAGAACCACCACTACCTCGCTGCTCCACGCAGCATCGTCACAACCAAGGACACCCAGGGTTCCTTCCAAGCACAAATCAAACTGAAGCCTATCTCGACCTCCTCCAACCAGTATTCTCTGACTGCATCTGAAACGGAGCCCGGGTACATCTGTAGACTCTGGCGCTGAAACTCTCAGAGTGTCTTCCTCCAAGTGTCATCGTCTTCATCCTCTACCCGGCAGTGATCTGCTGGAACATCCTGCTGGACATCTTCTACGCAAACCTGACAAGGACGTCGACCTAGAGCCATACCTGTAAAATAACAACTATTAGAGCTCCTAAGCCTATAATATGGAAGAATAATCATTAATTAATTAATTTTTTTCTTTTATTAATTTTTGGTTAACCTATCCCAAGATCTACACATTCAATCATAGGCACAAGGAAGAATGATACATGATCCTTTCCTAGGTCTCTACCCTGTAACCAGTATCACTTTGTTTAGTAGCCATTGTAATCTTAATGGTCCGTACGTCAGATCATAGGGGGACCTAAACGCCTATGTCTGAGCCGGTCTCCAGTTTTTACCTCACTTTCTAAACATGAATGACACTTTTGCCCTACCAACCCATGCAACCTCACGTGTGCCTAACTCCAAACTCCATCATATCCCTCAACCAGACCTCTGATACCACTCTGTCATGACCCCCTCCCCAAAAAGTGTACCCCTCATGGGCCGGCAATGTGAGAAGGAAGATAATGACCCCCGAGTCCCACCTCCATTAGGCCTCGGGTTGGCGACTAGCACCGAGGGTATAGTAAACACACAAATGGGAGGCATTACCCTCTAAGAGAACACATGCAGAAGAGAGAGATAAAATAGACACCAATAAACTCCAACTCAGAACCGAAATATAAAATAAACCCATGTACATATATGAAATGTCATGAAAAAGTACTCAAACTAAAAGGGAAAACTAAAAGTACCCAAAATAAAGTAAAACGGCAGCGACCACAAGCCCGAGCAGCTCCTCCAACCACAAGCTAGTAGTAACCAGCTTGATCTCCAACCTACTCCAAGTGACCTGAAAAATAGTTTATATATACATAGGGTGAGTATAACAGTATACTCATTTGGATTCTCCCCAGGCCTCTCGTGAAAAAGTAAAGAAAGCATGCTAAATCCCAGTGAACAACAAGTGAAACTAACTCGTCACCTAAACAGGTATACTATGTTCCCAACCCCACCATGTCCAATCTCGCAAAGTAACACATACAAGAATATAGAATATAATGAAAAATATCAAGGGTACCCTGATACTACTTCCCCACTGGTTAGCCGCTCTTCCCCAATGACATACGTCATGTGCATGTCTCTCCAAAGGCTTTCCCTTATAAACTTGGGCTAAGCTCCACAATATGCACCATGTGCACCACAAAGGCTTGCCCGCAGACACCTGGGTAAAGCACCACACCATCCTCACAACCAAAAGTAACCAGGTAGTTTATGGGAGCCACCATAGCTTGTATTACGTGTATCATAAGTTGGGTATTATACCTCAAGCCATCACAGCCCACACGCCGAGTAAGGATCATCAAGCCATCACATCCTATACACGTTACACCTATAGTAGTCTATAGGATACTATATACATAATATATGTGTGTGAAATGACCACAATCCATTAGAGCCCTCTACACACATATATGGGAAAAACAAATCGTTGTGCCAATGGTACTAGTATCTGCCAAGAGAAGAGGGTGGGGCTAATGGGGGTAGTCAGCCATCCATCCTCCCATCAAAATGGTGGGGGAAAAGCCCCCAGCGCTCAGAATCCTCGGGGTGTCAGTTTCCCTTACTGATAGGGTGGAGTATCTTATAGAATCACAAAAAGTATAGAATATATATATAACTCACATCCACACTATGGGAATTACCTAGTCTTAGATACAACTGTAGCAAACGTCTCTCAGAATCCAGGCTGCTACTTCTAAGACTAGGTATCTGATAATCACACAAACATTTGAGGAGATTTATTAGATTACTCCATTCTCATTTTACCAGTTCCAATGTACGTTAATTAATTCTTTAATCATTAATTAACCATGAACAATTCCACATTAAATTGAATTGGCATCACATTCAAATTCAACTGCTCCTTTTAAGATTCACATCAACTTTAAATTCCAGTATCTCTATCCCTGTGTATTATCACCATTTAATCAAACATTCATTATAGAATTACTTTCCAATATTCCCAGTCATTCTAGAAAGGCATCCTATGCTAATAAACACAAAGGGGGATAAACACGGTGAGTAGATATACTACCCATCGAGTCTTTTCCACCTATAGCAAGAGCATAGACCCATTCTCCCTCGAGAGGCTAAACATAGAAATCACGTGGCATACCCCACGTGTCTTCGCCTCCTTTGGAAGGAGGGTAAGAAAGACCAGCTACCTTGAGTAGTGGGTAAAATTAAATCAGATATACAACCAAACAAAACCACAAACATCCATCCATAACATCCATCCCATACCATCATCCTTGGTGTCCTCCCCGACACCCACATGCATAAGTTGATGCAGCTTGCCACCCTAGGCATCATCTGCTGCCACAACCACAAGTACCCATGCCTCCACATATCACAACATCCATCCAGGCTCACATCAGAGCACAAGAAGAACAAAAACACAACATCACATTAATTGGCTCTTGACCCTTTAACAAACAAGAGGGTAACTCAGAACCCTTTAAGAAATTCTCACACAATATGTTCTTTAATCCATATTGGATTAGAATATTTGTTATTCGTAGGTTCCAATTACGAGAAACCTTATCAGTAATTTATCACAATTAAATAACCATGCTTCCTGCCCTAATTTGATTAACCTCAAATTAGATCAAGTACAACAACGACAACAACCAGATTCATTTTCATGCCTCTTTATCTTTAGCAAATTAATTAACAATTAAATCCGGCTTTACGTTCATTATCAATTTCAATCAAGAATGAACAACTAGTCATAGAAATCATAGATATCACTCTATCTAGCAAAACATGAGGCAAACCATAATCATGGTATAAAGAAAAAACATGCGATCAACCAATTCTTTAAATCCGGTACAAGTATTTAATTAGGTCAATTTAACTGTGATCTAATGGGATAAATCATGATATTCCTATGATTGCACATATACAATTAGAGAAGCCACGAATCCCCTACCTCGAAGAGTTCTTGATGTCCTTTATCCACACAACGGGTCACAATCCTCCTCCCACGACAATTGTATCCACTGAGGATGCCACGGTACGACAGTACCAACCAACCCCAAGAAAAACCAATTAGAATCTTGGAAATTACATGGTAAAATATGGAAGGGAGAAACATGATATGATGATCCCCAAAGGAATGATGATAAAACATACCTTATAGGGAAGATTGACCGACATAGCCCAGTTGCATCCAAAATAGAGTGGAACCAATCAGAGGATTAGGGTTTGATTGTGAAACTCCTACGAGAGTGATTGAATGGTTCTAGTGTCTCTTAGCTGAGAAAAAAGAGGAAGAATAAGGGAGGATGATATCTCGTTCCTTTTTGAATATTTAATGAGGAGAAAGTTTAAGATCTGGTTAATTCTCTATTAAAAATGGATCATGTTAACCCACGTGGTTTGACCATGTAAATACATCTCGTCCTTAGGAATAATTAATATAGGATTTATGGCCTTTGAATTGGCCTTAGAGTCCATAAAATAAGGCATTAAATGTTTTTACGTCAAAAGAAATGTCAAAAGGGGCGAAAATATAGGAAGCTGGAAACACTGTTCATATACTCAAAATTTGGTAGAGGAAAGAATAGGTGACACTTAGAAGGTCACCGTTCTGGAAACACTGTTAAAAAACGTGAAATGTCGCAAAGTAAAGAATAGGTGATAATTAGAAGGTCACTGTTCTGGAAACATTGTTCAAAAACTTGAAATTTTGCAAAGGATAGTATAGGTGATACTTATATGGTCACCGTTCTGGAAACAATATTCACAAACGTGAAATTTGGAAAAGGAAAGAATAGGTGACACTTAGATGGTCACTATTCCGGAAACACTATTCACAAACATGAAATTTGGCAAAGGAAAGAATAGGTCACCGTTAGAGCTCACCGTTCTGGAATCACTGTTCACAGAACTCAAAATTTGGCAAAGGAATGAAAAGGTTGCCGTTAGAGCTCACCATTCTGGCAAATCTGTTCACAGAACTCAAAATTTCACAAAGGAAAGAAAAGGTCACCATTATAGCTCACCATTCTGGAAACACTATTCACAGAACTAAAAATTTGGAAAAAGAAAGAAAAGGTCACTGATGGACCTCACCGTTAGAGGTTGTCGATAGAACCTCGCCGATAGAAACACTATTCCAGTTGATCGATAAAAGGTCACCGATAGAACCTCACCGATGGAACACTATTCAAGTCTACCGATAGAAGGTCACCAATAGAACCTCACCGATAGAAGAGTTGTTCACCTATAGATATTGTTCATAAAACTGGAAACATTGTTCACAGAACTAGAAATAAGGAAAAGTGTTGGGGATATGTCACCTTAACCCCCCAGATCACCTCCAACACCACATTTTCACTATGTAATAGACTGGAGAGGTCCGGGCCATTACAAAATGACCAACCATATAAGGATGAAGGTGTAATCTTAGAGAGGACTTCTCAAGAAAACGTATAATTCTAATGTGAGTTTTTTTATTTATATCATCTTCTACCACCTATGTTCCTATTTTAACATGATAAAATAATATATTAACAATATTATTTATAATAATTTATTTTTATTATTATATTGAATCACATTTTCATCTATTTACCCTTGTGTTGTGAAATAATAATATTGATCATGCATATGTATGGTATACCACCTCCATGAAGTAGTGTGTTTCATTCTCCATTTATGCTTTACGTAGATGGTTTGAGATTTATATACTGAGTAGGTTGGACAATCTTTTGCAAACTTTTTGTTTTGTAAATTTAAAATATTATTTAATTTTATTATTTTCAACCTTGTAGATAAAATGAAACATCATTCATTAGTACGTTAAAACTACCACCTCTCTAAAATGGGGTGGTTCTTTTCCATGACCGCTTTACATGGATAATTTTAAATGTTTATATAACCTATAATTATGTTAAATATATATTTTTAGTATTATATAGTCAATATAAATATATCCAACTTGACCATATAAATTTCAACAATTTTTTCTCATTTTCTTAAACTAACTCTCACAAAATACCCAATGTGACATCTACCATTTTATTAAATAAATTAATCATTGATTTAAATGAAATAAAAGGAATAATAATAGGGATTTTTTAAAAAATATTCTTATTATAATTGAAAATAATATTGTTTTATTAATATGGAGGGTATACATATGGATGAAACTAATAAGCACTAAATATATGGGACTATCACTAAAAAATTGTATTGTAGTATAATATCCAACTCAATTTTTTTTAGGACCAAACCCTTGTTTCTTGGTGTTAGTGACATATATTAAGAAATTTATATTATTATTAGGACATTGTATCTCAATGGACTGAATAGTTTAGTATTTTGGGAAAATCTGATATAAAAAAGAGATTAACATAAAATCTTGAAAGAAAAACAACATTGTTATTCCATTGGAAAAACCCATAGAAACATAGATTATTCATTTAAGTAATTCATAATAATATTCATCTCTAATCTTTGGGGAAAAAGAAATAATATGAAAGGGGTGAGTTCAGATGCCCAATAAGGGTTTGTATTATAGTGGATGTAATCATAAACATAATCATTAGGTATGGTGAAGAACTAAAAAAACATTCTTTTTAAAACAAATTTGACCATAATATGGCAGGAATGAAAGATAATTACATAAGGCTATATAAATGATAAAATACAATGAAACATAACCATGGATGCTCTACTAGTTGACTAATCACATGGTTTATGAATTAATTTTATAATAATGTGGGGATTCATAATGTCGTACACCTAAAAAATATTGTGAATGCCTTGTCTAATACGTTTAAAAATAATAGTGCAATGCCTCGACCAAAACCCAATTTCATTTCTCATGAGACCAACCGATGAATCGAGAGGATATAGTGGTCCACACCCATAACATGATATTTCCAATTCAATTCTCATATTAATGTGACTATACATAGACCAGATGAACGTATGAAATACCTTTCCCCTATACGTAGACTTAATCACTAACCATTCTACGTAGTATGATGAATAATACCAAGATAGAACATCCATAGATAAACTAGTCAAAAACATTTAATAAAATATTTTATATGATAATAAAAATATTTTAATCCCAATAAGACATATGATTCAATAGTGGTGTTTAAATATATATAAATCCTCTAATAAATTCATTGATGAATTCTTTTGGGTAATACTCATTTACTTTTAATAAAAGTGTTATTTTAGAAAAAATATTTTAATAAAAAGGAAAATTAACAATGATATTTTTTTCATAATAATATTAGTGGTTTTAGAAAAATAAAGGTGTGTTGAAATGAATTATAGAGTTCAGTTTAAAATATGTTAGAAATTTGGATGTTCCAATTAATTGGGATTTCTTGTCATGATGAATTCAGAAGGGTACCCATTTAAAACATCTATTTTTCAAACACTAAAGATGAATAGATTATAATACAAGATTTAGGAACATATATAAGATATTTAGAATAATTGCATAAAATAAATGAATAATAAAATTTGTTTATGGTGGAATAAATCAAAACCCGATTGAAAATGGAGGCTTGGGAAGAATACCATTAACTTATGTGTGAATGAGTTCTCCACATAACCTTGATGTCCTATATAATCAAGTAAATTCATGTAACTAATTAATTCGTAACTTGCAAAATATGTATTTGATTAATTATTGTTTTTTTAGGTTAATTTAAGGCTTTATTGATGGGTAATAGAGTTTGATTTCATCGTTCAGGAGCAATCATTATCTTGGTTTTCATGATCGGTTTTCTTAATTATAATTAATTGAGTTCATGTAAAGTGGCCATAATTGTTCAGAATAGGAATTACATGTTATTAATAAGAATACATACATTTAAATAGTAATATATATCTTATGGTTATATGATATGGAGATTAGTAATTACATAATACATTTACTGAAAATCATTTAGATTATTATGGTGATCTTTCGATGACTATAAACTAGTATTATCATATGAATTAGTATTATGTATATATATATTGGATCTAGAATGTAAAATTGGTTATAATACATATATTATAGTCTGGAATAAACATATAATAGGTACTAATACTAGACTTGAAGAATAAATTTATGAAAGGATGTTTGTCGTTCAAAAAAAATTTAAATCGGTACCCCCTGGACAATGATTTCTTTTTAAAAAATAAAAGAGAGAGAGTAAGAATATTGATGATGGATCATCCATTAAACTTATATATTTCTTGTGTATAAATTTAATAGGATTATTCATTCTTATTTTATAAGAGAATTTGAGGATAGAATAATAAAAGTAAGAGTATAAAAAAATAAAAGGAAACGGAAGAGGATTTTACATCTTGAATACCCCTCGTTGAGAATCTCTTTAGTGAAATTTATTTTAGTCATCTTTTGAGAAAATAACATATAGTTATCATGAGGATCTGGGTATTATTATGGGGATAAAATCTGGAAAGTCTCAAATCTTGGAATGTGTGGGGAATATAGGGGATCAGGGGTGGATTTTATAGTGGAAGATAAGGCTAATTTCTCATTAATTTATTCATTGTTTTATTATATTTCTCAAGATGAGAAATATTATTGATTATTGTGACTAAATTTATTAATAATTTAATTTTAGTTATAAAAATGGTTTATTACATCATCCATGGCACATGAAATACTGTATTTAGCTTATAATATATTTATACTATAAATTATATTATTTTACAATACTAAAAAATTCATGTATTTCAGAAAAATCCCTAAAAATATCCCTAACAATTTTCAATTTGTATAATTAGAAAATGAACTACATTTTATGATAATAATTTTCTAACTATGCTAAATTTAATTTTTAATTAAATTTACTGTTTAGTCGAAAATTATTGTTTTTAAAGTAAAAAATGATTTTATAACACCCTAAAATTTTAAAAAAAGGCCTTATTATACTATCATAATATCTTGGGACATTAAATTGATTATTTATCAATAAATTTTAATAAAAATAATATTATTTTAAATTAATTTTTTAATTAAAAATATTATAATTAAATATTTATTGCTCAAAAAAATCCCGCACTTAATTATTAAGTTTTAAAATATTCACTTACCTTTACTATGATATACATACATCATAAACACATTTATAAGGTTCCAAACATATATATATAATCTCATGGATGATTTTACTATTCATTGGCTTGATTTAATATACACAAGGGTCGTATTACAATTTATATGGGTAAATTATTATACTAATGTGTGAAGATTCTATTCACCAAAAAATTGTGTTTATCATATCAGACTAAAAATATGATACTAATCAAAACCATGTTTGTCCATTTTTCAAAATTGAAAACAAAGAAGTGACAAAATTATGTTTAATGTCTATGTTATAATTATCTCATTTAAATGACTATATCAATAATGTGTTATTTCATTGATACTCAAAATTATTTGATTAAATTTTTTATTAAATTTATTCATAAATCCATGGGGTGTAACATTCCCTAATCCTTAAAAAAATCTTCTTTGATATTACCATAATGTTAACTCATAAAAACACTTGGGTAGATCATTATCAAAAGTTATTTAGGCTCCCACATAACCTCTTAAATTTTATGAATATTCCAAAGTACCTTTAGAATCTATGTCATCTGATTCCTCTACACCTCTTCTTTAGTGTCTATAGTTCATATAGGCACTTCATAGTAAGATATGCCAAGTTCCAATTCTTCTCCTTCAGAAGTGAAGACATGTGTTAGGTCTAGAATGTACATCCTTAAAAGGAATATGTGGAACACAATGTGTACCTCAAATTTTCTATTCAACATTTCTAAATGATACGCTGCAACCCTGATTCTTTCAAGTCATTAAAAATTAAAAATGTACTTGGGTTTTAGTTTCCATTCCTTCTAAAATCATATAAACTTTTCCTTAAAAATAAATTCAAAAAATCATGATCTCCCATATGAAAATTTAAATCCTTCCATCAATTATCTGTATAGAAATTTTACCTTTTTTGACCTTCTTTGATAAGGATTTGAATCTTCTCTACCTTCACTATTGTTTCCACTAAAAGATCGGGGACTATAAGATTTATTTTAACAACTTTATCTCCATTTTTTGGTTAATTACATATCTTTCCATAAAATGCTTCATATGGTTCCATTTGTATAATTGAATGGAAGATATTATTGAAGGTAAACTCTACCAAATGGATATATTGACCCCCTAAACCTTGATAGTAATTGTAACATGATCTAAAAATTTATTTTAATGTTTTAATTGTCCTTTTAGATAGCCAATAATTTTGAGGCTGATACGAAGTACTCAAATGAAGTTCAATAACCAAATCATTCTGAATAATTTTCATGAATTTTGGTGTAAATCATAGATCCTGATCAGAAAGAGTTGAGAGAGGAGGTACTTGGAAGACTGACTCCACGAATCTCCTTAATTCAATCCAAGGTACCTCTAGCATCCCTTGGACCGTATCCTATTTAATTCCCAACTACAAGAAGTTTCTTCAAGGTGAAACTTGTCTGAATCATTCGTGGAGAGAAGAAAACAAAGTTGCGTACTTCCTGGTGTCATGGGCCTCCCCTGACAACCCTCATCTTATTTTTATTCGTATTGGATCTATTCCCCCCTGAATGTGTTAGTTTGGATTGCGCTGATGCCTTAGGTCTGCATTTTTTTAGACCTACTTAATCTGTTTCGGGCTATGGCCCTCTTTTTCCTTTAAAAAAATAAAATATCAACGTTGGATGGATAGAACTCTGTAAGGTTCTCTATTTGAAAAACCTCTCTTATAGTGACAAAACGTGCAGATTTGGTAAGTCGATTAACAATTACCCATATTGCATCATTATTTCTTCGTGTTTTGGATAATCCAGTGATAAATTTCATAACAATTTCCTCCCATTTTCATGTAGGAATTTTAAGACTTCCCATGAATCCCCTTTGATGTTTTCTTATAGCCTTCACCTCTTAAAAGACTAAAAATATTGATACATAATAAAAAATATCATTCTTTATGTTATCCCACAAGGAATATTACTTCAAATCCCAATACATATTATTGATACTAGGGTTTTTAGAAAAATTAGATCTATGGTAATCATCAAATAACTCTTTTTAGCTCGATTATAGAGGGAACACGTAGCCTCCTACCAAATTTCATAATTCCATCTTCATACACAAAGTCATCTAACAAACGGTCAATCAAAACATTAATTTTCATCTGTATATTCTTTTCATCAGGATAATAAATTTTAATCCTTTTGAATAAATATGCTTGGGAAACCAATTAAAACATAACGAATTTTCACCTTCTTTGAAAATTTCGATATCCATCTGTATTAGATCCAAGAACACAAGATCCCTTTCAATCGACATTTTGTTTATAACTCTATAATCCTTCCAAATCAATGCATCTGTGAATATTTTTTCCTTCCCTAGATAGTATTTTATAGAAGAATCATAATCCTTCAGTAGCATGATCCATCTAATTTCCCACATGTTTAGTTGTTTTTGGGATAAGATATATTTCAGTCTTTTATGATCTATATATATCTCACATCATTTACCATAAAGATAATAACTCCATATCCTCTGGGAAAATATTACATCTTTTATCTCACAATCATGATATTTATTATTATTTTCTTTATTTTTTAACTTTATTGATGCATAAGAAATATCTCTATCATTCTAAATAATGTAAAAATCAAGTCCCCTCTTTGATACCTCTCTATAAATCACCAATCCACCCTTTCATGATGGTTGAGTTAGGATCTGAGCATTCACTAATATCCATGTCAATTCTTCAAAAAATTATTCACATTATTTAGTGCATATGAACATTACCCCATAGTGAAAAATCAGGGTTAACAGGTTGGATAATTTGGTGAATTTTTGAACCAAATACCGATATTATCCTTCTAAACTAATAAAACTACATACCTCAGATATTTTCTTTAGAGTGGGGAATTACTAAACTGATTTTTACATTGGAGGATAAACTATTATTCCATCATTAGAGATAATATATCCAAAAAATAAACTATATTATTCCAAAATTGACTCTTGATAAACTTTCCATATAACTAGTTTCTTCCAAGAGGCTCAATATTAATTCACAAGTGATTCTCATAATCTTCATAGAATTTAGTGTATAATAAAATATCATTAATAAATACCAAAAAAAATTCAGCATGATATTATTTTAAAAAACTATTAATCATATTAATGAAAATAGAGGTTGAATTAGTCATTACAAAAGGAATTTCTGTAAACTTATAATGCCTATACGTGGTTCAAAAGGATGTGTTGGGAATATCATCGTCTCTCACATGAAACCGATGATATCAATGTTAAATATCATCCTTTGAAAAATATTAGGCTATATGAGGTTGACTAAATATATAATATATGTGAGGATTTGGATACTTGTTCTATATCATAATAATATTGATATCCATGTATTCAATGCACATCCTTGTAGATCTAATCTCACCCTTAATGAAAAGAACTTTTGTTCCCCATAGAGAAACACATGGGAAAATAAACCCCTTACTACTAAACTCCACTAGATATTTATTCAGTTACACAAATTCCATTATGGCTATCCAATAATGATACATTGATATAGACCTTTCACAATGAATTAAATCGTGAGAGAAATCAATTTCCTACTTCAGAGTACATCTTTGTAAATCCTATGGGAACACATCAACATATTATTTCAAAATATTCACATCCTCAATTTGATGATTTTTTTCATCACGAGTAGATATTTAATACTCTCTTTCCCAGAAAATATAATTCAGTAGAGCTACTAGGGGTAGAACTAGATAAGAATCAGATGGTGATATTTTTCACTTAAGATAATGGACTCAATATATTTCTCAAAAAAATTAACTTCCTTCTTCTTGCAATAGATCATTGAATCATAATTTGAAATCCAATTAATACCATTTATTATATCAATAAAAATCATAGGTATGATGATATGTTCAAAAAATAAATCAAGTTATTGTTCCATAAATGGTATTGATATGAACATCTTTGTTGTAATGATTCTTCCCATAGTAGTTTTGACTGAAAAATATATTATTAAATCATTTTGAAATGCCTATTTTTCATAGAAAACTACGAATATATAAAAGGATGATAGGAACCAAAATCAAATAATAAATTATCTAATTTATAATACATGATTAATGTACCTTCCATCACATGATTAGTAACTTTAACCACAATAGTTGTGATCACATAATCTTGGCCTTACTTCTTATACCTTTTATGGGGAATGTTTCCTTGACTCTTTGGACAATAATTTTCATAATTTTAATATATTTAAATTTTATCATTAAAAATTGGTAGCTTCTTTATTTCCCATAAAATCACAATATTAGTGTCATGTTTCTCCATATTTTTAACAATATCCTTTTCCTTTTTGGGAGGCTTCGGGGTGCTTCAATCCCCATGTATCAAATGTTGGAAAATACCTTTTTTATTCTTCTATTGGTCCATTCATTACACTTCCACCCTCTTCTTCCTTTTATTTCCATTAAATTCATATGAATTATAAAATTAATTTTCTATGATGATATCCCATGAGACTATATCGTTGTATGATAAGAATGATTGGGAGACCGGTGCCCTTCGGTGGTATGGTTTTATCCCTTCAATGAATCAATCAATAATTATCATTGGATTACGTATTTATTCAACAAAATTCCTTGATATCCTTTTAAAATTGGATTCATACATCGCAACATTTTCATCATATTTATATCTTAGACTCAATAATTTCATCTACATGTCTACTAACTATTCATGGGGAAAATATTTTTGTTTAATGATTTCCATAAAATCAATCCGTTAAATTTTTTCTATTTCCCCCTCCCCATTCATGTTTTGAATTAAAAACCACCAATGATATTGGAATCCCGAGAGATGATAAAATACCATGATAAACATATCCCATTCATTACTTCCCAATGTGAAATATATTTTCTCCAAATAACATATCCACTGCTCTTCTATAAATTGGTTTGTATTTTGATTAAATAATGGAGGCTAATGTTTCATAAAAAAGTATGAAATTAATCTTTAATATATGTATATGGATGCTCTATTTGGATAAATATCTTGTTTATAACCTTATTTAGTTGTCCTGATGTAGTTAAAAGTTCATCAACTCCATTTGGAGCTCATAAACCAACATCTTTTTCTTGATATCATGGAAATACCTACATGGGATACATGCATTCTTGTAGTTTCCATTACATTCACTAATAATCATTTATAAATAATGGAATACAACAAATTAGGCTATGAATCACCACACATAAAATCAAGCTTCCCAAATATATTACATAAATGGTTAATTTATACATGTCTATTTTCAAAATATAATGAGTGGTTTATTTGGGGATATATTTATAATTAAATCCTTCCTAATTTTTTCTAATGATAATATAAATTATCCTATGAATATCCCTAGGGAGATTCGATCCATGTGTGTTGTATTACTTGTTGTCATGTACTAGGTTTCACTGAGTGAAGCCAGAAATACCTTATCAGAGTTGTTACTCTTTGGTACATTTGTGCCAGAACAATGTCCACATGTAGTATCCAGAAAGAGATGTATTTTTTATAAATATCCACAAAATCCAACACTTACCATATTAAAGGATGTTCTGGTATTCTAATCCTAAATGAACATCTTAGGGTTTTGTTCCCTAATCTACATTTTCAATATCTAGTTTATTTGGTTTCTACTAAACATCCTCTAGTACCAACTATAAGGACCATAAATGCAATTTTCCATAGTTTGTGCCTTATATTAATAAATTTATATGTTTACAAGGACATATCATCCCGAAAGATTGAATATTTTAGTAATTTTTGAAATCCAGATACAATTATAAGATTTAAATTACAAATTGAAAAAAACATTACAATTCCATTTAAAACACCCATAAACTCTTAGAATATTCATGGATTTCATTTATAATAATATTCATCTTTGAATCATAAGGAAAAAATAAAACATAATAAATGTGTTATCATAGATTCTAGTAAGGGTATGTAATACCATAAAATTTATCATAAACATGAACATTAGGCCTGTTGAATAACTAAAATCAAATTCCTTTACAAATAAACATGACCATAATATGGAAGGAATTAATTTTGATTACAAAAATCCATATAAATGATTATAATAGAATGAAGCATAACCATGGATATTATTCTATTCAAATAATAAATTTTTTTATTAATTACTATTATCATAATTACTGAATGCATAATGTCAGACATCTAAGACATATCAGGAACACCTTGAAAAAGATGTATGAATATAATAGGGTTAGACCTTGGAAAAAACACAATTCGGTTTTTTCTCATAATATATACGAATGTATCGAGGGACAATATTGGGAACCACCCATCAATATCTATGTCCAATCCATGCCTCATACGAATGGGGATAAACATAATCAATATAAACATATTAAATAACATTCCCCAATCTATAGACATAATCACTATCCATTCTATGTACTATTTTGAATGGTATAAAGATCTCACATCAATATTAAAACTATTAAAACCCCATTTAATAAAATATTTTAGCTAATAATCATAATTATTTAATCATAATACAACATATGATTCAACAGAGGTGATGAAATAGAAGAAAATGCACTAATAAAATCATCCAAGAATTATTGGGGATACTACAATTTCACATTGAATTGAAGAGTTATTTAGGAAAAATCATTACATAAAATAGAAATTAACATAGATATATTTTACTTGATAAAATTATTAGTTTTTTAAAAATAATTGTTTATTAGATCCCATTATATATTCCACCTCAATATAGCTATAAAATTCGGATGTTCCCTTTAATCGGTCTTGCTTATCATTAACAATTGAGAAGGGAGCCCTTTTAAAACATTTATTTTCCACAAAAGAAAGATTAAATTAACAGAATATTTCATTATGGAACATATGACCAGAATTTAGATGAATTATATAAAATAAATGAAGAATTAAATTGGGTTATAGAACAAGAATGAACAACATGAATGAAAATGTTTGTTATGGATGAAAACTCTTACCTTATGCCTGAATGAGGTATTCACATGACATTAGCATCATAGATAATAAAGTGAAATCCATTAATTAATCAAATATGAAAATTTTATATAATGAAATTAATCACACCAATTTTATTATGTTCATCTATGGCCTTATTGATGATAAATATTGTTGAATTTCGTCATTTGGGAGCATTCGTTTTCTTGCTATTCATGATCATTTCACTTGTTTATAAGTAATAGAATTCATGAAAAAAGGATATAATTCTCCAGAATTGGAAATCCATGTTATTATTTAGTGTTAATACATTTAAATTTTTGTATATATAATAAGGATAAATAGTACGAGGATGAGTCATTAGATACTATATTTAGTGATAATCGTTTGGATTCTTATGGTGGTATTTTGATCATCATGAACTATATTTTTGTGTGGATAAAGATTATGTATATATACTTTTTCAATAACTTTTAATAGGTTATAATTAATAAATTATAGTCTTTTTAACCATAAAAATGTTATCATTACTAGACTTGAAGAAGAAATTGATGAATGAAATCTTGTCGTCCATGGAGGTTGTAAATCAGCACCTACCGAACAATGATTTCATTTATAGAAATAAATGATAGAAGGAGAGTGAGTGAAGGGAATTATGATGGTTCTTCCATTATCATGATAAAATTAAAATAAATTTATTATATTTAATTTTTCATTCATATTTCAAAAGAGGAGGTGGGGATTGAAAAACAAAAGAATGAACATGAATATAAAATAAAAGGTAAAGGAAGAGGATTTTACCTCTTAAATACTCATCCATCAGAATCTCATTAAGGGGATTAGTTTTAGGATTTCTGTTAAACTAGGAAATTATATATGTGGTGGTTGGGATCTTGCAAAGAGTATTAGGCAAAAAAAATTATTGGGATCATAGCTTGAATGGTGTGAGGAGAAGATGGTTGAGTCGTTATATTTATAGTGGAGGAGAGGGTAATTTCTCATTATTTTATTCATTATTTTATTATTTTAACCATGACAAGAAATATAATTTATTATTTTTACTAAATGTAGTAATATGTTTAAGTGAGTTCGAACCAATAGTTCTTACGTCATCCATAACACAAGGAATAATATATTTAACTTATAATGTATATATATTGTAATTTACTATAATTTATTATTCACTAAAAAATCAAGTATTTAAAAAAACATCCAACAAATTTACCCTATTTTTTTAAATATTTAGAAATAAAAAATAAACTCCATTTTATGAAAAAATGTTTTTAAATATTTGATATTTTATTAATATATAAAATCACTAATTACATGGAAAATATAGTTTTTTCTGTTTAAACTAATTTTATAACACCCTGAATAGTAAAAAATGTCTTATTAGATTATCCAAAACTCATAGAACAATTAAATATTTATTTATGAATATATTTTATGAAAATTAATTTTCATCTAAATAAATATATTAATTATAAAATTATAATTAAATATTTTGTACTAACAAAAATATCAACACTAAATTTATAATTTTTAAAATATTCACTTTCTTGTTTAATGATATAATTATATCATAATTTTATTTATAAGGTGCCAAAATTTTCATTATTCTATCATCGAAGATGTCAATATTAATTTTGCATATTTACTATTCATAGTGGTCATATTACAACTCAGAAAGATACATTACTATTCCAATGTGTCAAATTACTATTCACAAATTATTTAAGTCGATCCTATCATACACTAAATATCTTACTAATTACAAACTTTTTTTACCATAATTCAAAATTTAAAGCAAAAAATAATAAAAATCTTCTTAATGGATTGGTTATAACTATCTTTTCGAAAAGAAAAAGTCAAAAAAGGGTTGTCTCGTGGAGAATCAATGTTTTGATCAATACATTATATATTAAATTTATTTTTAAATCCTATTAGTGTTATAATTTCTTCCATATCAAGGATATTTTAAATGTTTAAATAAATAACATATTTACAATTTAATGGGTTCTTAGAGAAACTTTCAAATATTTACAATTTCGTTAAAATGTAGTAATATTTTATATTTTAAATTTTTCCCACATGGTTACTTTTTGAATTTTTAGTGAAGTGAGAAAAAATGATATTGAACCTATATAGTTTGACGACATATTCCAGTAATAATAGTAATAATTAATTAACAATATATTTTTACATGATATCCTTTCATTTCAACATATATCACTTTATCTATCTTTTAGTAATTTTATATTTTTTGGATTCTTCAATGTAAAAGGAAATTTCTCCAAATGATTATGTGAAAATGGAATGTGTTTTACGTATATATTCAAATGAGTTTCTCAAGTGTTTCATTTTGAAAATGATATATAATAAAAATTAATTGTTCTAAATTCTATAATTTAGATGTCTAAATGATGAAATGTGAGACTGATATTGCTCATGATGATGGGTGAGCCTAATATATCTCACAAATTCATTGGGTAATGATTTTGTCTTTGAAGGAAAAAATGATGATGATGGCTAGTATTTTTACACCAATATAATTATCAATGATTATTTTATTCCAAAATGAGTCCATAATAGGGGGACAATTTTTTATGATTATGATTCTCCATGATAGATATATTAATGTTTCAATAATGATTTTTGTTGAAATATATTTATTTGATGAGGTAAATTTTGTTCTCGTCATTTTTAAAGTGAATGGATTACTTTCCAAGGAACTGTTATCATGATTTCCCACATTCCTTTGGATTCCTTCATGGTTTTTTCAAATGATTTAAAATATATTTAAAAGTATATCATTGATAATAGATTGATTTAAAAATTTAAATAATTTTAATCCTTTGGTCAATGTTTTATTTTGAAAAAGGTAACCCTCTCAATTTTTTTTCACGGTTTTTAGTGGAAATATAGGATTCCATTAAATTTATATCCCTTAACCTGATTTTTTTTCATATTATGCTTCAAAATGATGTTCACATGATCTAATGATGATTATAAATTTTATCATGGATACTATTTTTTCTATGCTGACTCATCTTGAACATAGGTAATGTGTCTTTAATGAGACTAGCCTGTAAATATAAAGCTAGGATTAACATGAAAATCTACACACTCTGTAATTTTCCACTATTTTGTAATAATTTCTTAAAATTATATAAAACTATAACCCAAAAATATCATTAGAAATTAAAATTGTGAAATAAATTCTATAATACTCATATTTATGTGTTATTAAAGAAACATTTGGTTGTAACGATATATTTTTTTATGTTTTCTATTGGCCTTTTCATTTTAACATATCAAGACTCATTAAATATAGTCAATTATTTAACTTATATTATATTACAAAAAATCCATTCAAAAAATTAGACATATGAATGGTATAATGGTGCATTGATAATTTTTCACTATAGGACTCATCTAAAAATTCATTATTGAGATCAGTTTCTTGTGGTAAAAATAATTCCTTCCCAAACCTAAAAACTATATCATTATATATGAATTATATAAATTTATCATCATCTATATATTTTAAAATGTTTATTATATATATTCATTATATTTAATATTAAATATATTACATGGTGATGATTATTGGTATTTAATTTAGTAAAATAATAGTGTTTCCCCTTCCCTAGAAATTTTTATTACCATATTCACTATATCTTTGAGTTCCTGATCCCAATAAATTATCATCATATATGGATATTCGTGATCATAATTAATTTTGTAATTTAAAACCTTTTTTCCTTCTTGGTGTGGTCGGGTATCATGATTTCATAGTACTCGATTAATTCCCAATATCTCTTTCCCTTTTTTTGATCATTTTCTACATGAATATATATATATATAAACATACCATATGTAGGTATATAATATAATTCACTATATATAAAGGGTCTCTATATCATTAAATTTAATATTACTCTAACCAAATGAAGATCATTATATGAATAACTTTATTCATTGGTATTTAATTGCCTTATTTCATAAGAAAATATTATATTATTATACTTAAGTAGGTATCTCATAGCATTATTTTATGAATAAAATAATATAAACAAACACTTCCTTCCCCTATGATAAAATTTTTAATATATCATTCATTATTTAATTATTAATTTCATAAAAAATCACTCTAAATTCTTTCAACTATGTGAATTTGACCCATTTACATGTCATCATGGTTAGCAGGTTAGCTAATCAGAAGTATTTTACAAAACCCCATATTGGTAATAATCTACACCAATATATATATATTTTTATATCAACTATTTTTTTTCAATTCATTAAAACCAATTTTTTATTTAATGTTACAATAGATATACAATCCATATAGACATTACTTCTATTGAAAGAATCTTATTGATGCCAAAATTCACCTATTGGGGATTTTTAAAATAATCCTTTATAATAGATTATATAATAACTGATAGATTGTTCCAATTATATAAATAAAACTAAGGTATTTCCATGATATTGTGGAATCGTAGAAAAAATTATCAATATAATCCATGAAAAATATAGTCAATATATTCATAAAAAGATAGTTTAGTAGCTAAACCATATTGCATTACCATTAACACATGATACATATACCTCGATTGATATATTTTCATTGGAATAAATACTTGCTATCATTTAATTGATTATAAAAAAATGAAGTACAAACATTATGATGAATTTATTTCCATGAATTTGATCGAATTTTTAAATAATGTCTAAAAAAAGAAACATATTAAATATAGTAACATCATTATTTCCCCCATAATTTATAAAAAACCTAATTGACACATCATTGTTCTTTAAATTTTTTTTATTTCTCCCAATAATGAGAAATTGGGGTGAATGAATCTTGTATCAAGAAATAGTTGTATTTTCTTATTTAATTTATCTAATTCCAGCATATCAATTCTTGATGGTGTTTGGGATTTTGCATTCCCATTATGATTGATAATAATATGATCTGGTGCATATAAATGTACACCTAAAATAAATAAAAAATACAATCTTATTAAATCAGTATATTTTTATTTTTCATGACATCCATATCTTCAATAGTTTTAAATTTATTTTTTTATTCTCTAAAATATATTTAAGATAATCCACTAGATTTGGTTCCTAACCACACACAAGTACATATGTCAGTTCATTAAAAAAAATGATATTTTGTTACCACATTCTAGTTTATCATCATTTTATCTCAAAATATAATTCATAAAATTTTCATTAGGACCAAGTCAATACAAAAAATTATTTTAATTTGAATTAATTTTATTACAATTTTCATTGTAATAAGATTATATTTATGCATTCTAATATGATAATAGAAATATTTTTTTTTATAATATGATTTCCATTCATTTTATTAACTATAATTTTCTTCCATAACGCATCAATGGATGATTCAAGTTTATTATAAATCATATTGGATATAAAAGAGTGTTTATATATTGAATCAATTAATTTGTTAACAAAATTTGAGTCCATGATTAATGATCCCTCTGTAAATTCATTTGTCAAATTAGAATCTTCTATAGAAATTGAATTATCCATTTATTTTTAAGTAAATATTTTAAGATGTAGATTCACTTTACATTTTGAAATTTATTGGAATAATAAAACGTTTGATTTCAATCAAAAAAATTTACATAGCTAAAATATACCTTTCTGTTTGACTTGTATTATTAAGTGCAATTATCCTCGCACTTGAATCAATCTCCATAAACCATTGTGTAATCCAATGGATGTGTCTACCTATTAGTATTGTTTGTTGGATATTTAACCTTTCTGTTATTTTTCAAATTCTATAGTTAATCCTTAATAGTTTCCATCACTAATTTTACTCTAATGAATTCCTATATAATTATAAGGCTAAATGAACCCTATCTTAATTCTGATGTTAGTTGTCGCTATCTACTAAAATGGTTGATTTTCTATAGATATTCATGAATTTAATATGATTGAAATTTATCTATAAAATATTTTATTTGTTTTACGTTCTATATTACATATATAATTGGAAGTAATCCACTCCTTCCATATATTGTCAACATAATTTCCGAAATATATTCCTCCTCCCAATGTCATAAATTCAGCAACTTATCTTCCGTATTATCTTATATATATTTAGAAAAATATTTATTAATGAATAGTTATATAATATTATGTCATTAATTCATTTCAATCTCATACCCCTTGATAGTATATTGATTTAATGTCCACCATTTATCTAAATCTATTTTTATTTGTTAAAAACTATTAATAACAATTTATATTTCAAAATATCCCAAAGTAGTGAGAATATTTTCAATAGAAATAATAGAACCATATAAGAGAGCTTATTATTGCTAACATATGTAAATGCCCTGGAAGGTTTTATAATTTATCCATCTCCAATTCATGCTCCAGTAGTCTACTCAATAAGTAAATACCTATACTAATTATGGCTATCGACATCAGCTATAGTTATCCCACTATGATCAAGTTATAATAATTATCTATACTAATTAGTTCATGAATAACCCATTGAATTTTGGATTACATTATAATATAAATAATAATATGTTACATAAGTATATCAATATTGTTTTCCCTCTAACAAAAAAATCAATTTACAAAGGGTTTCCAATTTTTTATCTATATTTTCAAATCTAAATAGAGTTTTTAATGTTTCTAATAAAAATATTTTGATAATAAATTTTACGACCATCACTCCCACTATATAGATGTTATACCCATTTAATTTTGTTTGATCATTTTTGAATCAAAGGTTTTGTGTTATAAAGGGATTGGATACCCATTTGACATTATATTACATAAAAAATTAAATTTAAAAATAGAAACCTATAAATCATTATTATTTCATAATTTAATATACTATGATCACAAGTATGCATTGCTATGGTTTTTTAGAAAAATATGGAGACAAAAAGAATGGTTTCTCTAAAATGTCCAATAAGGGGTAGTGTATAAATAATCCCATCATGGAATTAATATAACATAAATAATAATAAAAAAATAATAAATTTAATTCCATATAATTGAATGTATTAATAAAAAAATCACTTCATAATGGAAATTAATGACCACAAGGCTAAAAATAAAAAATATCATAATGATGGAATATATATTTTTGGAAATAAAAAATATACTATACAGGAATTATAAATAAGATGTAAAAAATAAATCAGTAGGAATAGAGTAAAAAAATATAGTCACACTTATGGGACACCATGATGCATCAACAGGATACCGTATTTCATGCCACACCTGTTACATACTATTTAAAATTTATACATCATATAAAAAGAATAAATTTATAATAAATATAATACATAAATTTATTTAAGGAACCTCCTATATAGATATGGATAAATTATAATGTTATAGTTTCTCCAAGTATGGCTTTAGAATATTTGTAGAAATATTTACAGAGTCGTACGCTGAGATAGAAAGAGATTCTGAGGCTTGGTGAGACCATAATTAATTTTTAAAATATATTAAATTTAATAAATATAAAAAATATGAGATTTTAATTAAAATTTTATTAACTCTTAAATAGAGGATCATATGAGAAATTTGAGGCCTCATTTGTGCTCAGATCAGGGGATTTAACCTAGTCGTGGCATGAACATTATCGACGTCAGGTGTTTGGTTGAAAGTCATTGTGGGAATAAATAATAGAAAAATAATTTATTTATTTATTTCATTATGTTGAAAAAGTGACTGAATGTTTCATCGATAAATAAATGATTTTTTTGAATTTTAAATGTTTTTTTTTGATCTCTAGTGGCATAGAGGACCATTGGAGGAGAGACTTCTTGGAGGGTGACATTAAATTGGATCGAGGATCACTATGCCATCAGAATTCAAATATCTCACCAATGAAAATGATTTGGTTTAATTATTAAAAATAAATCGATATATTTCATGTCAAGATAGTTATTTTTTGTGTATTTATCATCATGTTACTTCTCCTATGATGAATAAAAATCATTTGAAAAACAGATTGATTCCTGGTATGAACAAATTGAGTGTATGGGTTTATTTTTGGGTAATATGGGAAAATTGTTTATATTATTTAGATATACATCAATTTTTCTAATGTATAATAATCAAGTCCAACCTTAACATGGACTATGTTTATTCCACTCTTTTCTTTCTTATATTTCTTCCACTATTATTTATTCATTAATCATGGTGATTCATTTAGGGTAATGGTTTGGAAACTAATTGTTAAAAAAAATTTATCACAAATTTCTTGGAGAAATAGATTTTTATCATATATCTAAGTTGGTATTGATGAAGGGATCATGATACGAAATAGAGAAGGCATATCAAGACTTGGTATGGATGTGCACAAGCGTTTTTTTATCATGTGGTGGACGATGAGGCAACGAGATGATTCATGAGAAACTAGAATACCAAAAAATAAAATCTCAAGTGATGAGTGAGATCAGTTTACCCAGATTTTCAATCCATGTGTGGGATTTGAAGTGGATTTTGTGTCTTCAATGATTTAATTACAGTCAATGTGAAAATCCATGGGTTCTGTAACATTCTGCACAATTGACATTTAACGGAAGATCACACATCATGTATGGGGATATGTGTATTGATAGGGTTTCCCAGTAATGAAAAATATCGAACTGAATCAGAAATCTATCACATGGTAGGTAACCATTATTTGGAAGATTTACATGTACCTCATAGAGTAGACAAACATGGATAATAGTACAAATGATCAGACATGATGTAAACTCTAACACCAACATGGGCATTCAGACACATCCAAGTACATGGATAAAATGATAAGGATCATGGGATGAATGGAACATTGAGTTATAGCGAGACATATACATGTTTTCACATCAAAGAAACGCCTTTTATAGTGGTAAATTTCTTGTTGTGTGAGTGTGAAACATGGGTGGTTCCATTATTTGTGAGACATGTTCAATACCCAAAGTTATTCTCATGTACACTTTTGAGGACCGGTTGGATTCTACTTTATTCCCTTATTAGCTTTATTGTGATATTTTGTGGTTTCCCCATACAAGTATTAGATGTGTTTGTTTTACTAGTATATTCAGATGTGAGTTTTGTACAATAATACATTCCCTTGATAAAGGATGAGCCCACTATAGCTTCCTGATGAACTCATAAATGATGGAATGTTTTCTTTTTCTAGAGTGAGTAGTTTCAGAATCCTTCAACTATAGTCTACATGGTTAGAACATGTATCCCTCTAATAGGTCCAAATAAAATCCCATTTAATTTATGATTACATTGATATGTTTTTTTTGAATTATTGCAACCAATAGTTATATGTTTTTTGATCCCCTATCTAGAAGGATGTTTTCAGTAGAATCTGGTGTCCCGTATAGATCCTTGGGAATATACACACTATATTTGTATCAAGATATGATATTTCTATTAGTTTATTAGTCTGATTATTTTTATACCATCATTATGAAGCCTGAGTTTATTTTTATCAATATCATTCATGCATCACCACAATGATGAGTGTCATCAGCGATGGTATATCTCAAGGTGCGGTTTTAACCTGGATGATCATAGTCTCTCAATTTTATGATATGTAGGATGAATGGAATGTTCCAAAGTATTTCAAATAAATGATCTATGTTATATCTTGATTCAAATCCACCAAGGATGGAAGGTCTCAAGGAGTGACATCTCCTAGATGATCCTTACCTAGAAATCTCACAACCATTAAATCACTAGAAATGGTTTTGAAAACAATGAATGTGGAATCATTGTATGTATATTTTGATGTTTTATTTTATATCCCACTTTAAGATTGAAAAATTCAGTTTTAAGATGACTACTCTCAAATTTTTGAGGGGTGATTTTTTGGTGTTATACTATGAATTGATATACACACCCATGTATGGGATCTTCCCACCTATGGTGTATCTTATGAATACATAAAACATTTGTGGACTCCTCGGTGTACTCAGAAAGGTTGGAGCTATTTTGGGCTAATGATTCCTTATTTTATATCATGTTTAATTAGACAGTTGTCCCCAACATCATAGAATATTAGACTTTATTACTAGTTTTGGGTGGGCTTCTATTCAACCCCTTTGTTTCGTTTCATGTACTTTATATAATACTCTAATTATTCTATAATATATTTATGCATTCATGTTTAAATTTTGATTAAATTTTAGTATTGTATGGGCTTTGAGATAGGTGTGTGTGTACATGAAATTTAGGATAATTCCACCCATGCATATGATATTCATTCATGGTGCTAGTTGCCAACACCTAACCCATTATAAGTGAGAATGGGGCAGTTGTACCTTAGGCCTCGTTGGGTCTCAACATGATTTAATGGTATCAAAAGAGTACACAGCATAAAGCATTATGAAACTACCTAGGTTTATGAATAGATAATGTAGTATATCTTAACTATTAGTGATTTTTTTTGGGTACTAGAGAAATAGAGTTGAATTATTTCAATAGTGGATCCTAGGCTAAGGCAACCACTATTAGTGTGGTAGATGACTTATCCATTAACTAGGACCATGAAAACCTTATTTTTTTACTCAGTATAAGTATTCATTGGAAGTAGTGATAACATATGTACATGAATCATATAGGAATGAGATGTGTTTTCCATGTCCTTAGGATTCATCTTCCTAGATATACTCATTGACTATTGTATGTCTTGATGACCATTGATATGTCTCTACAATGACACCCACCTATAATTCTGAGACAAGTTAGTGGAGTTGACGAGTAGAGTGATGATGATTCATATTGGGGACCCGTTCATGATGTTTTTCCCTTGGTGGTTATTGAGAACAACTAAAACCTATTAAGAAGTGGATGGATCCTTTTATGGATCAGTACTATGACCTTATTCATAATGATAAGTGGATACTTCTATGGAAAAGGATTATAACATTACATGATTTTTAGTGATGGTGATCTCTAATGTTTTATGATGAGAAAAATCCTCAGGAACTGGAGGTCTGACTCGAGGTAATATTCCATGTTTTTTTTTGTGAAGACACCAACCAATCTTCTGGTTGTGCTGGAGAATAATTTTATTGATGGATCCTTACTTGTATCTTATGGAACTAGAATATGAAAAAACCATATTGATTGTGCCTCATGTGTTCCATTGTTAGTGATCACCAAATGTATATGGTTGTCCAGACCCCCTTCTCAGTTGGTGGTGGACTAACTTGATCCTATGGGAGGAATGTATCATGTGGAGTGGAAACCTCCCCAATTGTGTTATAAGAACCGAGACATCTCTAGGGTGATTCTTGGCATCAATAGTACATAGTGGTGATGATGAGTTTCCTTGACTTGTGCAGTTGAGCTTTATTAATTTACTAAGGTTTCAATGTAAGACCATGTTGTGGTGAACTTGTGGGAATGTAAAAGGATGAGTTCCAAGATGTAGGAGCTCATATATTAATAGATCTTTATTTTGACGTGTGAATTTTTTTTTCACTTCCCATGTTATTTCATTTACATAACATTATGAGAAACTTTTTCCTATGTGTATCCCCTCTTTTTGACCTAGTTAAGTTAGTGATCCTTTTTCCCCTATTCATGTGTTGGTGGATCATAAAGAGATAATAATTGATTACACACTTCTACTAATAGTGCAACATGAATCTTGGATAATAAGGAGAGACTCGTGTGGAATCCCTTTGTTTTGGTAGTTACATAGTAAAACACATTCCTTGGTATTTAATGGTTTCCTACTATCCACAATCTGTTTTCATTCACCTGTGAGTATGGTGGTGAATTTTTCTTATAGAGATAGATTTTTCCTCCTTTTATAATGGGTAATGCTATAGGAGCTGGAGGAGATGTGGTTCCAGATGATATGAATGAGTTCTCATCAGTTGGCTAGTGATACCTTTATAGAATTGGACATTATGCCCTTTTTTCCTTACAGTGTTGTTAGAGTATGAAGATGTCTTTCCTAGATATATACCATTCTTATATCCACAATAAGACCAAGTCTACTACTAGGGATGGGTCTAGAGATAGAGCTTGATTTTTTTGAAATCACATCAGATGGAATCATTTGTGATTCATAAGATAATGGTGTATTCAGATGTTTGTAGGGAAATGGTTTTTGTAATACCTAGTGTGTTCATTTGGCCATCCGAGCTTTCTTTTCCTAAGATTCATGTGAGATCTCGAGTTTCGGTATCATTTGATTTTAGAATATCATGAGATGCGATGGAAATAATCCACTCCAGATAATTGATGGATTCATTGACCATTGGTTTGAGATGAATTTATCCTAATATTTTGACATTGAAATTAGTTATAACAAACTCTTGTATTTGAGTAAGATATACCCGATTTTTTTCCAAAGAATCAATATTTGTTTTGAGTTAGTGGTGAAACACTTTTTTGAGTTGAACACAACATGATAATCATAAGACTTATGTAATAGATCATTAACCATTATTATATCAGTTCACTATTCTTTTCATCAATGGAATCCATGTATATCTCATGTCAAGCAGGAGCATACGATAAACATGAATATGATGTGGTTTACCTACAATTTATATTTGTTACCCATTAGTTCTATTGAGAGAAAGGAATTTTCAACACAGGGATATTGATTATGATATTTTAGGTTACTAGATATCCATTGGATATATTCCAATGGATTATATGAATAATATAACAATTGTATCTACATTGAATAATAGATGGAGACACTAGTCACATTTTAAAAGAAGGTTTCAAAGAGTTCTTTCCCATATTAATACATGTGTTGGTTTCAAGGATGTATTGGGATATCATTATATTTTTAGGAAGATAAGGGAGTTTTGTGAGTCTTATTTTAATATTTTTTTGTTCCTATTAGTGGGTGATGACCAGATGATCCTTATGGATTGTTTATAGAAAACTGTGTATGCATGAGATTGTATGACATTATAGAATTGTCTTAATGATCATTTCCAACAATTAGGCTTACTTGATTTCATGATTAGGGAGATAATTTGGGAAGCCATTTGAGACACGGTTGTAGTTGACCATAGTGTTTTTTACTATTCAACATTCTATGTAAATTTGACCATTAATCTTCTAGAAAATTTGCTTCAGGTTTTCATGTTAGTTATGAGCTGCAACAGGGAGGATCATCTAGCATCAGTGAGGTTTAATTAGATTTCCGGTTACAACTCCTCCAATGGAGTAGCACCTTTACAAGAAATTTTTTTAGGGACCTCTTATGGAACTGTAATAATGGTTGGACCTATTGGATAACAGTTCCTGGTTCCCAGTTTTGGTGCTACTAATGGATGTAAGGCATATAGTTCATCTAGGTTAGGATGAAAACAGCCCTATAAATATCAAGATCCCTTGGTAGACTGATGATAATGAACTTTTGTGTTTGAGAGTTATAAAGTATTATCCAGGGTAAGTAGGATATCTTAATAAGTCTTAGGACCTTTTGTTTTCTATTTATGTTTTGGGTTAGTGAATTTATTGCCTATTATACTTGGGTCCATAATAATTTTCTGTTGTTTAGTGTTCTTCACATGTCACAATTGATTATTTATGATAAAAACTCATTTTATTATCTAGAAATCAGTAAGATAGGACATGAGAGTGGATTTTTCCTATTTGAGTAGTTGGTGGTGTTGGGACCATTAGAAAAGACCCATTGTGGGAAACTATTTTCCTTGGGTGTGTGTTTCTGGAAGTGTAGTAAATCATCAAGAGATCCCAAGGAAGTGGGAGAAATAGTTGAAATCCTAGTAACCCCAACGTTTTCATAGTTTGGAGATTTCAAGTATAATAATACATGAAGGATGAAATAATATTATGTCATAGTTTTTTATGTGTAACACTTTTAATTATTTCTTGTAATACTTCAGGATATAGGCATTTAGTCTATGTGAGATTCTGAGGTGTGGTGGGGCCGACTTAATTATTAAAATATTTTAAATATATTTAATATAGAACATGCATAACATTCTTGGAAAGTAGAATAACTCTAAAATAGAATATTGAATAAAAAATAAGAGGCCGTTATTTTGTTCATAGCATGGGATTCAACATAGATGTTACTTAATATTTTTTGGCATTAGTCATTTTTTTAATCCATCACAATTGAAAATTTTAAAATAAATCGATATAATTATTAATTTTTTTATTTTGATGTAGAGACATGTTTTTACTTATATACACATACTACTAGGGGTATTTTTCATATATGGACACTAAATCATTGACACATAAAGGACCATTGGAGGAGAGAATTTTTAGCAAAAGATATTGGATCCGATAGAAGATCATTTCACCAAATGGAATTTGTGCATCTCACCAATGATAACCATGAAAATTCATTATTCATTGGAAATTGATCAATATCAAGGTTGGATAGTTTTTTTATTCGAATTTATCACTAGTTTATTTATCCCAATAATAGTCCAAATTATTGTTCTAATTGATTGATTCATGGTTTGATCATATTAAAGGTAAAAGTTTATTTAAAATAATATTGTAGAATTATTTATTTTATTTTTGAATATTCATTTTTTGTTCTAATGGTAGAAAATAAAGACCATCCAAAATATGGATAATTATCATTCCTCTATTTTTTTCTTGGTGTTCATTCACTATTATTCATTCAATCACCATTTTTTTTTGGTCAGTGGTTCCCCAAATAACATATTAAAAATTGTTTCACACACATTTCATGGTGTAAGGGATTATTATGGTAGATCTGGGTTTGGATCAATGATGGGATGATACATTGATTATTGTTAAGGCAGATCAGAAGTGGATTAGGACATGTGTGTGTAGGGATTGGAGCACACATAAATGATTAGTCATTGGGAAGATTCCACAGATACTAAAACAACCAGAAATTTCAACATTGGAATTGGATGATCTACATTGACCCAGACCCACAATCCACATGTACGATTTTCAGTAGAATTAGTGGTGACGATGACTAGTTTGGATTCCTAATTAAGACCAATAGGTTCATTTAAATTCAATACTACAATATTAGTAATGGAAGAAAACGCACTTTGTCTGGGGCACTATGTGGTAATATGGTATTAGGGTCATGAAAAATATCTCATGGGTTGTGGAAGATGTTGCATATCATGTGACATCTACCACACATCACGTGAACATTAATTGGTGGCTTTACATGTACTTCATAGAGTACTCAGACACTCCCATAAGTACATGGTATTGGACATTAATTGCACTCACACATTGAAATAGGAAAATATACATGACTTAGTACACATACATTGTGAACACATGAATGGGTAGAATGGAACACTGAGGGCCAGGGCGATATCTACTCACTGTGTAACTTGTATAAATTTCATGAATTGTGGAAAATTTTAGGCTATTTTAGGGTTATACATGCATTGTTTTGATCTTTTTGAGACATGTTTTGAACCTCTTGGGACACGCCATGTACACTTAATAAGAAATTTTGGATTCCATATTACTATCATCTCATCTTAATTGTGAGCATTTGTGAGCATCCTGAAACTAGTATTGGTTGATTGTGTTCCCATGGTCCATTCCAATAAAGGTTCGGTGTAGTATCATTTTTTCATTATAGAGCCTATCCCCTATGTAGCTTCTCAGTGCTTTGAGTAGTATGGCAAAGTTCTATTATTCCAGAGTAGGTTTTCTCAGACAGATTCTATTACTAGAATATTTTTGTGAGAATGTTTCCATCTGAGATACCCAAAGTGAACCTCATTTCCATCGTGTTTTTACAGATAGGGTTTGTTTGAATTGAAATGACTAATATTTACAAGGTATTTTTTCCCCTATCTAGGGAGATATTTATAATAGTGTATGGTTTCCCCCATAAAATACCTAGTTGTTGACATCTATATTTGTATTGAGATATGATATTTCTAATGGGGTAATATCCGAACAGAGTGTGTATCTTGGGAGAATCCACTCAATATCTAGTCTGACTTTCTCTTTATTGATTCTTAATGAGTTATACCTCTAGGATGAGTTTATTTAACGGAAAAAATATCTTGGCGAGAGGTTTCCCCATGCATGGGCATGTTCCCTCAATTTTATTCCATATGTGATGGGAGGGTAATATCGTTGGATTAGTGATAACCAATGTGTGTCATCTATAGATTGAGTTACATAAGCGATGGAAGGGTCCTTGGATTGAGGGCTCTAAGACCAACATTATATTTAATCCTCCCAGTGGTTATTTAGCAGGCCTCACTTATCACCATGTGGGACGAAGAGTCGTTATAGGTATATATGGATGTTTTACTGTATGTCTCTCATTATGAAAGAAATATCTTGTGATAATATGGCTATTATTGGTGGTTTGTGTTTGGTGATTTCAAGGAGCCGTAATGGGGATTATTGTAATCCCTAATTCATGGGATCTACCGAAACATGTCATGTCTTATGTAGATTACATACCTTGTCTATATTCCTTGGTGGAATAGAAGTAAGTAGTTCTAGTTTGGTCTAGATAGACCAAGTTGTATACTGAGGTTGCATTAGACTGCATTCCTCCCCTTCAGAGAAAGTCTGCCATTATTTCTTATTCTAGGTAGGCTTTTATTTGGCCTCATTTTTATGGATTATAGTATTTTATATCATGATATAATAATGAGATTTGGTATGTATTCATCCATTATTATAAATTAATTCATTCCAATATTGTATGTGATTTGATATATTTCATTACATACATGTAATTTAGGCTAATTCCTCCCTTATGTGTGATATGCCTTGTTAGCGCTAGTCACCAACCACTAAACTAGTAGAGATGAGCTTGTGGTATTTGAGTCTTGAGACCCATCAGGTTGGGTCATGAAATACATAGACAATATTTATCAACACAAATATCACAACAACACAGAATTTCTATATTTTCCCAGTTAAATAATTTGAACTAAATTCTTGGTAACTATCCTAGAAATATGATTATGAAATACTATACTTTCATACCTTATAGAATACTTATAATATAGAAATTTTCATAATATAAACATAATAAAAATAGTATACAATTTACATTATCTATTAATGAGAAAAAGATATTGTAGAAAACTATTACGTCAACATAATACATTGAGCGTGATGGAGAACAGAATTATATAAAATATATTGGAAGAGACACCTTAAATAATTATGGGTTGTAATGAGATGAGAATACCTAGAAACATATGAAATACAACATATAATACATCATTTAAATCAATAAAATGACATATAATTGAATATCGTCAATATATAAACATTACATGTATAGAATATGTTTTGTAAATAGAATCTCATACCTAGAGTCCTTAGAAGCTTCACATACTTTTCTAGACTCATAAATAATATATTTTAACTTATTAACTTCATATTGTGGAAAAGTTTTACTTTTTTTTCATATCATATAATCTATTTATTATAATGTTCTCTTTTTTTAAATAACTTTTCTCCACATATACAACTTTATTTGTTTAGCTCTTGATTGTAAATCCAATTAGATAAAAAGGAAATGATAAATTATCACTATAAATAGGTACAATAGGCTCTAAAACTATTATTATACTATTTTAAATTTTATTTTATGGGAACTAATTTTAATCATTAATTATATAGTCCCAAAAATAGACAGATTAATTACATTTTATACATATAATCATTTGTTGTATTTTAATTGACTATGATTTTAATTTATTAATAAAATTAATATAACACCTATTATATCATTCTAGAATACGAATCATTCTAAATATATTATACATTAACGAATTCAATTTTTAAATCCATCCATGTATGGAGGTAGTTGTTGATTCTTAAAATCATCGACAGAAATAGTTAAAATTGGCCATTATGTAAAGAATGTTATAAGAAACTACGACCTGTGATTTTCGGAATTATATCACGATATAATAAAATTAAATTTTTAATTTTTTGATGTAATTATTTTATTTCTAACTAATAAATATAAATAAGAAATTAAATATAGTTTATTTTAAATTTATAAAAGCGGAGGAACTGCATTCCCCTTTAAGACAGCTTCATAAGGAATACACCTCAATAATTAATGGAGTTATAATTTTGTTGGAAATGAATATCAATAATATGAATTTTATGATTTTTGTATGAGTTTTATAGATATTATAAATGTTTAGATTAATTATAAATGATGTGAAGTGGCTATAAGAGGGTTTATTTATTAGATAATGGGAGGGTGTTAATTGAATAACATATTTATTAATTTATTATTTTGTAGAAGACTATGAATACAAATTATTCATTTGTTTAATTATTTTCTTGGATTCATGTGGGATTCATATAGTTAATTCTTACATTATTATAGATTTAAGTATTAATGTATTTAATATATAGTTGAAAAAACTAAATTTTTCTATATCTGACTATTCAAATATATAATTTACTTTTTATAGAAATTAAAAAAATATCACCCCTACAAAATTTCATCCTAAATAATATGGAGAAAATTAATTTCTTAAAAATAGATTATGTAAATTTGGTAATTTTAACATATAATTTTAGAAAATTAATTATGATTATGTACAATATTGTGAAAAAATTACTAAATAGTTCACTAATAATTACATTATGGTGCATTGATTGAGTAATTGTTTCAAGGTATATTCTAAATTAAATAAATATAATTAATTAATGGTAAATATTATTTTTATTATAATTCATAATTTACTCTAATGTTCATTTTATTATTTCAATAAACCGATTGTTATTTTATCATTTATTTTTCTATTCAAAGGATCATGTTACTAGTCACACAGTTTAACTTCCTATGGACAAAAAAATAAAAAAAATTCAATACAAACCTCAAATTTCCATAATTATTCCATTATTTTATTTTTAATAAATTTTACCTATATTAAATTTAGAAATTTAAAGAGTTTTTATAATTTTTTCCATGTCATTATCTTGTTTTCTAGAGTGATATTTCAAGGGGGTCTTGATGGCCAAAAATCTCAATTTTTAGATTTTAATTGTAATTTTTTGTCATCCAAAAGTTCAATCATTAATTTTTTGTATTATATTTATAATTAAAATATAATTTTTAATATTAATATTTATAATAATTCTAGTGAATCATTATATATAGTTGCGTTCTACTTCAATAAAAACTAATATTTGATTTTTTATAAATAAATATTTATAAAATAAATTCCATTTTACAAATTATCATTTCATGGGCCCCTCCCCTCATCTAGTATACGTCATTGAATATTAGTGAATATGTGGAGTGAAAATATAATCCTCCCACTAATAGGTCTTGAGTTGCGGACTAACACCGACTGTATACAACAAAAAATGGATGGAATTACCCTGGATTCATTAATTGTTTTCCTAAGATAAGATGGGAAACACCAATAAGCACCATTTCAAATAAAATAAAACGTTATCTGTAAAAATAAATATAAAAATTTAAGTATTTTCATTCAAGATAAATAAAAAAATTATAATTTATAACCACTCCTAAGATGTACCTCTAAACTAAAATATCATCTCCAATATATCCATATCATACTAGGTCACGAATACTATCTTGAAAAATTAGAAATTGTATAGGTGATAGAGTAACATATATACATAGTATAATACACCTTTGGAACGCTCTTGAAAATAAAGGAAAATAATTTTTATGGTCAATTTAATAAATATTAGAGCCATGAAGCACCAAAAAATTCAACTACCCATTCAAAATCCATATCACTACGTACTCATTAAGTATCATATAAAAAAATTATAAGAATGTATTAATGGGAACCTTTTAACCACTTCCCCTATGGTTTTACAAAATCACATCTAATTTTTTATTTCTTTATGCTCATATCCCTTATCACCTAATGTTGGTTTGGTCAAAACAATACCTACCCCAATACTTGTAATGTCTAAAATATTTTTTTTGGAATAAAAAATTTCTCTAAATTAAATCACATCCACATACATCATCTTATAAAATGAAAATTTTGTATTATGAACATCAAGAAAATTAACCTCATTACCCACTAAAACAAATAAGAACCACCAATGAAAAACTATCATCCCTTTATCATCACATCATCAGGTGCACCACTTTCCACACCCATTTCTGGCATAATTAGACTGTTATTGTGTAATAAAAAATAGACTACTTTTAAAGAGAATACAAGGAGGTAGGGGTTGTCATCTATCCACCCTTACAAACATAGTTATTAGGTAAATACAAAGAAAAAGAACTTTTATTAATGACATAAAATACATGACTGATGCAGAGTATATTTAGATATAAAAAGAAAATACATGATATAACATAAATAGGAAATCCTGTCAGGGAGTGAAACATGGAGAAATATAATTTTTCATTTATTCCTTTACATCAAAAACACCACCAATCAACAAATTTTGTATTATCTATAACAGAAAAAATGAAAGTACTAATAAAGTAGAAATATTAATAAAAATTTATTCCACTTTTATTAATTCATCAGTCCAATTCAAGATTTCCATTCACAAAAAAATATTATGTTTAATAAGCAATATATTTCCCATATTTAATGATGATACATTTTCAATGATCACACTAATTTAACCTATTATATATGTTCCCATTAATACCATCATAAAATCAATAAACTGATTAAAAAAAATTAATTAAAGACTCATTCGATGAAAGTAGAAATTTTTAACAGCTTTACATCATCTCACATGTCCAAAAACATAAAACAATAAGCAATAAATATATTTCCATGTATATGTGATATTGTTTTCAATGTCAAAAATCATTCACCTCTAGATAATTTTATCATCTAATTCATTTCCAAATTTATTTATTATTAAATAATGGGAACTGTTTATAGTACACAAACACAATTATAATTAATTGAAATAATTTATCATAAATTATGTGATCTCTTAAATGAGGAAAACGCATAATAATATTTATAAAATTTAGATTTATTAAATTAAATATAAATATTATAATTAAAATTAAATATTTTTTCATTATTTATTAATGTTTACATACTATCATTTTTTCCTATATCGATTCATAACATTTTACTCTTCGTAATTAATAGTTAATTAGTAAATTAAATATCATAGGGACCAGGATAAAATCATCATTTACTTATTTATTATTGATGGTTTTGTTTATTTTATCTTCACTAGTTTGATTAAAGATAATTTCTATAGCAAAACTGACCCCAAAATGAATAGAGGCAGTGTCTTATATCAATTAACTTACTTGGATACAAGGAATAAAATCCAGAAGGATCAAAAATTTATTATTCTTGGTAAAACAGATACATACATGAGAAAATAATACAAGATTTATGATATATTATATTCTTATTTCATTATAAATAACTTCTATTATAATGTTAATAAATTTAATAAATCCCATCATATCATTGATATCCTACTTCTTAGATTTCTAGGGAATAAAACACAATTACGGTGAGAAAAAATGATTAGTATGTTTAGTATATAATGGAATCCATAACAAATCAATGAGAATTGACAATATGGAAAAGTAAATAACTGAACATAGATTCTATATAATCAGTAAAAATAATGGAAGTGTGTAAACAACATTGAAAGTTAATAAATAGAAACAAATTCCAAATAAATAACTATAATTGAAAATTATCCATAGATATTTCAATATAAAATCTAATTTATAAATAATAATTATGACTAAATGAGGGATATTATTTCTTATTGGATGGCATTTCTATAGAACATGAAAACCTATAAAATCAAGACCATTCATAATATGTTTCATACAACAGATGGAGACCTATTTAATTTGTGAGGCATATTTTTCTAATGAGAAACTCTTATTTCTTTTTGGATCTATATAAAGTCTAAGATCCTCCCACCAATGATGGTCGAAAGAAATCCTCATATCAAATAATCGATATAAATAATATCCCTATCATGTATCCATATTTAATAAAGAATTTAGAATTATAAATATTTCCCAAATAAAAAAATAACTTTCAATGTAGAAACCATATGTAAAATGGTATATAGTTTAGGCAATAGTAATATCCATGAGAAATTAAATTAATAATTTAGGGGAAATTCAATGTAGAGTTATCGTAGGTGATTCAATATTTCAAGGGGAATAAAAAATCATGGAATTTAATGTGAATACTACCCTTTTAAAAATCACTCATAAACTATCCATATGAATAGAAAGTATGGTATCAATATAACATATCCAAGGTGGATTAAAATAAAGGGTTTTTTGTCATTAATGATTGGAAATATTATAAAAATATGATTTAAAAACATTATTTAGGAAAATGACCATTTATTTTGAAAAAACATTTTAAAACCCATTTATTTTGAAATAGAAATGTAAAACATTTTCTTTAAAAAGTAACCTTTTAAAAATTCAACGTATGTTTCAATCAAACGATGGCGGGTAAATATATACAAGACACATGAGGTAAAATAACATTCCTTTTGCACTGTAAGAAGGATTAAAAAATCATTTTTGGGAAAGAGATAAGAAGATTCTATTGAAAAAATATGTAAAAGACTAAAACTGTATAAATTTCATTACCAAAACATTTTAATATAAATATTCAAAAAAATTTAATAAATCATGATTTTTCGAAAAAAAAAATTCGACTAAAGAAGGAAATAAATTTGGTTTTTCTTTAATATATTTTATGAATAATTGTAAGTACCAAAAAGTGAGAATATGGTATTAATACTTAAAAAATATCATGAAAAAAAATATAATAATGAAATTTTTTATTTATCAATGGATATATAATTTATTCTAATGTAAATTCCATTGATATATAATTAGTATTAGTTTGGAGGAAAATAACCTTTCAACATCGAAACTTTTCCTATACCACTTTTAAAAATTTTAAATCATAATCCTCATAAAGTAATATTATTAAAATAAACTTATTATATCATGATAATAAAGTGATAAATTATTTTAAATTTCATAGGAATTCTATAAACTATATAAAATAAACTAGGTTTGAAATAGTAATTAAGTCTCACTGGAATGTAAATTGACACGAAAATCCATTACCTTGTGTTTCTTTGGGGTGAAAGTCATTTAGCATAGTATATTGTAAACTAATGCTAATTATTTTATTTCTATAGACAAATTTTAATATTTTTAATTAATTTTATTTTTCTTTTTACTATGTTGTATAAAACTACTTAAACAATTGTGTTTGCTTTGGGGGTTTAGACCCAATAGGGTTTATGTATCGAAAAAAACATTTGTATGTAAAATATGGTATAAGGGTACATTAAAAAAATATATAGAATAATAATAATGAAATATTTATCATTTTTCTAGATAAATTATAATTTTTTAATGTATCATAAGATATGGTTATTAAAAATTAATCATTGTTACATTCTTGGAGACGGTTGGTTGTACGTATGTAGGAGTAAAATTATTATTTTTCAATGATCGTTATAGAAAGAATGTAAGTAACACTATTTCTTTAGATAATGATTATTATTTAATAAATAATATATTATATAATAACATATACGTATATATAAATTTATTGTGATGATAAAGAAACCACCTCATGTCGAGGTGGTGATTGTCCACACGTCCATGAATAACATTATCACTTTTTAAATGTGTGAATGAGTAATAAATAAAATGGTATATATATATACATTTAAATAATGTTAATTTTTTCATTAATATAATATATATGTTAATATTCATCTTATATTTGAATATAATCATCTTTTATACATCCACATATCATGTGAGCGAATCACATTGCTTTGAGGGGAAGTAGTCCACACTTCCTCAAATGATGTCATCGTATTAAAAAAATGGAATGTATTAATGTAATGTGTTAAAAAATATTAAATAAGTTTAAATTCATAATAAATATCATATATATCATATATATATAACCAGATTTTACTTCATTATTTCGATCATGATATATGGTTATGAAAAATTAACAATAATTGTTTCGTGAGGCTATAGTTCTCCGTACACAGAAATAGTATATTCATTACCCATTATATGGAAGTGTGGGTATTTGTAGGTATAACCCATAGAATAAAAACTTTCTACTATACTGAGAATATTTTTTATATATAAAATAATTGAATAATAAGATTTTAGCAGTCGGGTAATGGATTTAAAACCGAATAGCTTAAGGAAAATTTTTCCTCTTAATCGGGTAACTTCTTTTGGATTGTACCAAAATTCATCCTTGGATTTATTTATTCAAAATGGAAGGATTCTAGGTTTAGTAAAAGGATGTTTAAGATATATTTTGGTAGATATTGGTCTGTCCAATGTTTCTTGGGAGGTGTGAAAATGTGGGATAGTTTTAGATTTTATAGTGGAGGAAAAGGACTCACTTGATATTTTTTAAAATAAGTTTGGTGCACCCACGTTTTTACCTAAAAAGACATATAAAACAACAAAAAACAATAATTTATTTTTAAATTATTAATTATGGTCATAAAATTGGGTTTTTAATTGTTGTAATTTTATTTGGGACACTAATTTAATGGTTTATTCATTTATTAAGCGTAATTATATCTTAATACATGAAATTAATATAAATAAATTACAAAAACATTTATACTAAAAAACTAAATTCGACTTATTATATAGTATAAATTATGGTGATTCCAAATATGAAATCTATTTTCAAAAATTATAATCATAGAATAGGAAGAAATTAATTTGAATTTAACCTTGTGGATTGGGGGACATTATAGATATTTGACGTAAAAACGTCTAAATGATTGTTACGATTTATAAAAATCAATTGGAAATTGATAACATTTTCCTAAAATGGATTAATTGATAAAATATGATATAATTAAACATTAAAACCAATTTAAAATATTAATTAAACTTATTAATATATTAGATGAAAAATATTTCTTGAACCATAATTTAATATTTTTAATTATTCATTAAAAAAGGAAATGTTTTAGAATAATATCAAACATTCACCCTAAACTAATTTTCTTTTTATTTCAAAGATTAAGTTTATTTCTAAATGTTAAATTAATTAAACAAACAAAATACCTATTTATAATCAGTTATCCATTAAAAGGTGGTAAATTTTCCTTTATAAAAACATAGGTTTTCAGTTTAAAATTGGGTTTGTTATTATCTTATTCCTATAAAACCTAATGGATGAATATCAAAAATATTTTATTGAATATATATATTATATATTACCTTAAAATAATTAACTAATTGTTATTAACTTTTTTTAGGACAAAAAATCATTTTGTTCTATGAATATAATAATAACTCTTACAATTAGTAATTATTTTAATTGGTAACCAATGAATTAAGTTTATATTTTCATAAACCATAAATTTTGCATAAGATACATAATACTAATAATAAAGTCATACATAATGACTAGGTTATATAATATTTTATTAAATAATAATAAAATATAATGTATTATTGTTCAGAAAAACGTGATCTTGAATGTAAAACTAGCCATTGAAGATGGTCACTCTTATATATGATGCACGATAACTCGGTGTTTCATGAATTGGAATATATAAAATATAATTTTAATAATAAATATATTATAAATTATCCATATATTATATTCCCTTACATTCAATGTGTCAAAATTCATACATGATATCGAATACAAGGTTCTTACTTTAGAATTTATGGGTGTTACATTCATCCCACTTAAATTAAATTGCATTCCCACAATTAAAATCTATATTAGTGATAAATTATTTAATATTTACTAAGTTGAAATCCCTCATCATGATAATGGTTTGTAAAATAGCCTTCAAAAAATATATAATAGGAAGTGAAGAGATTACATTGACTAACATATAACTATGTATCTATGTTGGAGAACATTAGTGGAAAGTGGAAATATGTACTTAGAGGAAAAGCATAAATATTTATAGTGACAAAATGAAGTCATCAATAAAAAAAGTTAATGATAAATAGAATAATTTAGGGCCTCAAATCCATAAATAATTTATGACTTAAGGGATAACCAATTCAATTGAAATTAATGTATTAGGATAAATTTTTATTTCAATGTAATTTTTATAATGTTGGGTAATTATTTTAGAGAAAAAGAATATAATGAATTTTTTTACCTGATATGTTTTAAATTAAAGTTAACCATTACATATTTTGGATGTAATTTGATAAAATTTAAATTAATACCTTAACTAAATGAATTGATATAAAAAAATTAACATTGATTCATGATGCACTAAAATAGATATTTAACAGATCATAATGCCCATAAAAATGAGTGCCAAGTCTAACTATTTACCTTTTACGATCTTCAAAATCAAATATGGTTAATAAATTAATCTCTAATCCTAAAAAGATATACTAAAAGGTAATAATTAACATTTATTAGCCATGTTTTTTTAACTAAATGCAATGAAAAATTAAATGGGACATTTTTTAGGAAAATGGTTGTTGGGAAGACCTTTTCATTATTTAGTCATGGGTTCAAGACCCGTAGCCTTTCTGGATTTGATTTCATATCACCCAGCATATATTTTGTCATTTCCTAAAACCATATTAATATAATTCCAAAAATAAATATTACGAACATCATTAAAATTAGGATAATCTATAAATTGTCTTTTAACTATGGTTTTCCATACAACCTCTAAACATAAATACTTCTTCTTCTTATTTTCACAGAGATATTTCATTGGTCTAATGTTTATCCAAAATATTACCTCTAGGATTTATAAATCCTGACACTATATTTTAAATCTAAAAAACCATATTTTAAATATAGGATATTAATTTTAGTTATCAAATTAAATAATTCCTAATGTTTTTAAAATAAATATGGATTACCTAAAAAATCCTCTGAGAGTGTTAATCTAGGTGCGCAAAAAATCTAGTTATCATATGCCAGGTTACACTGAGTCTGGAACAAAACAACTTGTCTTAGAAATAATTCATAGGTTTATCTGAACCATAACCACATCCACTTGTAGTATCCTTACATGGATGTATTTCTAGGAAGTCACACATAATTTCAACCATAGAAAAATTCTATGCTGTTATTCTATACTTCTCCTCAAATTTTACCTTAGGGTTATGTTTTCTAATCTATGATTTCCTAAATATAGTTCACAAGGTTTCTATTAAACTTCCTATAATACTAACTATAGAGAACCAACATAATAATCCCCGAATATGGTTGCTTCTATCAATTAAATTGCACGGTTATAGGGAATCTAATCTCAAAGGACTAAGACATTAGTAGTCCTGGTAAATGAGATACATACATGAGGAAATAATACACTTCTTACAACATATTTTTCCTTTATTAAAATAAATAAATTCAAATATATCTTTATTCTATAAATTAAATCCTTGAATATCTTTCATAGTATACTTCTTGGATTCCATGTGAATTAAATAATATATGGTTGAGCTTAAAGGCTCAGTAAGGGTAATTTATAGTGGAATAAACAATAAATTAATTTGAATAATCAATATAGAAAGGTAAAGAATTGAACATAAATTCCATGGAATCAATAATCTGAATGAAAGTGTTTATGCAATATGGATAGGTAATAACTAGAAACACATTCCATTTATGTAACTTAATAAGAAATGTATCCATAGATATGTTGACAAAAAATATCATGGATGATTAATAACTGAATCTAAATAAGGGAAATGATTTCTTAATAGAATTTATTTATGAGGAACATGAAAACCAATTCCATCCATACAAGTAACAAGATGGTTAAATATACATATATAAACCACTTTCAGTTGAATATCATAATTGTCTCATGAGAACCTTTCAATGCATCTAAAAAATATATAATGTTTGGGATCCACCTATCATTCCATGTCCAAAGAATTCCTCATATCTAATAATTGTATTATGTAATATGCCTTATCAAATAACCATATAAAATAAAGATTTTGGAAGTATAAAAATTTCTACAAATAATAAAATAACATAAAAATTAGACACCATATATAAAATAAAATATTGTTTACCCAATAAAAAAATCCAGGATTAATGAAATGGATAATTTAGGGGAAATTCATTGTTAAATGATCATAAGAGACTAAATCTCTCAAGGGGAATAACAAATAAATAAAGGAAGTGAATGTGAATACTATAATTGGACCATTAAATGATAAATATTTCATATGAATAGTAAGGATTGTTTCAATAAAACATAACCCAAGTGGAGGAAGATAAAGGTTTGATTCCATTAATGAATATTTTTTTTTAAATATATGTTTTAATAAAATTATAGAGGAAAATATCATTTTATATTTGAAGCCATTTTTAAAATATATTTCTTTGATAAAAAAATGGAGAAAAAAATCTTTTTAAAGTATCATTTTAAACATCCAATGGATACTTCAATGAAATGGAAGCAGGTAATTCTGTACCAGTTGTGTGAGGTAAAAGAACATTCATTTTTCATGGTAAAAAGGAATGAGAAATTCAATTTCGATAATGCGACATGATGATTCCATTAAAAAATTTGTAAAACAAGGTATTTGAAATTTTATTTAAAAAATAATTTTATAATAAATTTTTACATCCTTTTTATAAAACATTGTTTTGAAAAAAAAAACAGGTTCTCTGACTAAAGTGATAAATGATGTCATATTTTCTGGAAAACATTTTCTTAAAACATTTTTACAAATACGATTAGAAAAATTGTAACAATATATTAAAATGGTTATGAATAATATATAATAATGAATTTAGTTATTGAAAAATATTTATATTATTTCCTCATATTGAAATTCCATTGATATATTATCACTGTTAGTCTTAAGAAAATAAGCATTAATCCTAAAAAAGTGTCTAATACTAGTTTGAAACATTTTAAATAATAAACCTCTTGAAGAAATAATATTAAATGAATATTTTCATATAATTATAATATAGTTATTCATGATATGACATTTAAAAGAAATTATACCCACCATATAAAATTCACTAGGTACAAAATAACAATTAATTCTCAATAGAATGTATAATGAGATGAAAATTCCTAACCATGCATTCACATTCGGGAGGCTATCCTTTAAATTACTGTATAATAAACAAATATTAATTATTTACATTTTGGAGAACTTTTTTCTTGTTTTCAATTAATTTTATTTCACTTTTTACTATATTTTATACAACTATATAACAAATTCAGTTTACGTTCGTTGTTTAGACCAAATTTGGGTTTTGTGTCCAAAACAGCATTGGTATGTCGACAATGGTCAAGGGCTTCATTAAATAACATCTACAGACTAATAATTATTGAATAATTATAATATATATATTATATATTTTTAAAAACAATCATTATATAAGATTATGAAAAATGAATCAATGTTACAATCATGGAGGTGGTAGGTCATACACACGCATGAGTAAAGTTTTTATTTTTCAATGATCATTATGGAAAGAATGTAAGTAACGCAATATATTTACCGAATGATAATTATATAATAAATAACATTTATTTTAATCATATATACATTTATATATAATTATTTTGGTGAATAAGGAATCACATCATGTAGAGTAGGCGGTACATCACACGTCTACGAATTATGTTATCACTTTTTATTCGTTTGAAAGCATAATAAAGAAAAGTATATATGTGTATATATATAGAAAAGAAATAAATTAATTTATATCATATATATGTTTTTTATTTCACATTTTTTTATTATAATAGCATTTTATATATTCCATCTATCGTGTGAAAGAATCACATCACTTTAAGGGGACAGTAGTCCACACTTCCTAAGATGATGCCATTATATTAACGCAAAATGGAAATTATTAATGGTTTATTTTATAAAAGTATACTTAAGTATAAATAAAAAATAAATATCATAAATATCATATATAAATTATGTTCACATCACAATTTTCCCCATGATAGGTGGTCAATGAAAAATGAACACTCATCATTTCATAAAGAAATAGTTCACCGTAAATAGAAACAATATGTTCGTCACCCATTGTATTTAAATGTTTCTGAGTGTAGGTAACACTCATATCATAAAAAATCATAGAATATTTAATATATATTTTTATAAAATCATTTCATAAAAATATTTTCGATGTTGTAGAATGGACATAAAGCTAAATAGCTTAAAGAAAAATGTTGCCTATTAACCGAGTAACTTTTTTTTGTTTGTAACAAAAGGATTAATTTCATTTTTTTATGCCCAAGGTGAGGATTCAATGATAAAAGGATTTATTGTTAAGATATATTTTGAATATATTTTTCAATTCAATTTTTCTTGATAGGTGTGAGGATGTGGGAGATGGGTGACATTTTTTAGTGGAGGAAAAGGACTCACTTAATATTTTTGAAAAAAAGTTCGGTGTGCCACGTTTTTCACATTAAATAAATCACAAAAAATCATCTAAACTCATTAAAGAATAGTTCATAGCATAATTATTTCCATAAAATCTATTTTGGATGGGTTTTTAGGTCATTTTGGACCCCAACATAAAGGTTTAGTCCTTTATTAATATTAATTTTTCTTTAACAATTGCAATTAATTATAATTACATTAACTTATATATTTGGTAAAAACATATTTGACATTATTAGAAATTATAAATTATACTGATTCCAAATTTAAAATTTGCTTTTCCAAAAAAAATCATATAAGTGATATTAATTATTTTAAATTTAATCCTAATTACGGGATAAAATTGTGGGGTTTTAAAGTAAAAATGTTTGAATGATTAATTTGGTTTTATAGTAAATACCAATGTGAAATTGATTCTAATGACCTAAATTGGATTAAATGATAAAAATTTTATCTAATTAAACTATAAAACCAATTTAATATATGATTTAACCTTAAAAATAAATTATATGAAACAATATTTTTGTACTAAAATTTATAATTTTTAACAATTCATTAAAAAATGAAATGTTTAAGAAAAATATAAAAATTTCATCCTAAACTTATTTTTATGATTTATTTTCAAAAATAAATTTCAAATTCACATATATAATTAATTAATGATTCTTTATTTATATTTATGAATGGTTATCAAATAAATGGTGATACAATTACCTTTAAAAAATATAGATTTTTATTTATGAAATTGGGTTTATTATTATCTTATACATATCAGACATAATGGATGAATAATAAAATATTTATTGAATATATGACATATAAATTTCAATAAAATAATTAAATAATTTTAAATAATTTTTTTTATTCAGATAAAACTCCATTGTGATTAGAAGTATAATAATAAAATTTTATGGCCAATTACTTCTTGTTTTTGTTTCTCATTAATTAGTAACCAATAAATTAATTATATATATATATATTCCACAAATTTATAGAGGTTAGTTAATAATATTCATAAAAAAAATAAATTGTACATTTTTCAATATAAATAATGATTACATTAATGTTTTTATATTCTTTTCATTGTATATAGATGTCTGAGAGATCTAGTTAAGGAACTGAAAGACATGATTCACAATTTTAGTTGGAATAGTTCAGTCCATGAAACGATGTTGGTTATTGTTTCCTTAAAGGAGCGTGTGAGCTAGTGAACCTGAGGGTATTGGAGTTAAAGACCATTATATCATAAATAATATTACTTAAAAAAATCAAAAGGAAACTTATCTTCAGAACTGAATCATCCCTAAAATTTCATATGTACATGTTTGTTAGAAAACATCACAAAGAGAATTTCATGTTTTTTTTCATCATCATTCCTTCTAGATATCTAAATGATTTTCTATGATATTATGATATGTTTAAAATTGTTGATATGCATGCAATATTATTAAATTTATGGTGTATTCATTGGATTACAAAACCCATCATTAATGAGGTTGTTATTCTTACATATAAGAAGAATGTCATGTTTATTGAGTTATATGTTGATAGTGGATTTCATGACCTAGTTTTTACCCAAAATTTTGTTAAATTCTATAGGATTATATTTTCTGAGTTTGGTACTCAAATATGGATTCCTACCATGGATGGCTTTTTCAGCAAGAGTTCCCCTTATATAAATCAATGTGGCGGCTCCACAAAATTATCTTCATGTGTATATTTCATCATGATTCACTTTATTTCCCCTACCTAACTCATGCATATCTAGAAAATTTGTAAAAATAGGCACCCACACAAAATATTCTATAGAATAAAGGTGTTCATATTTCCTCGGCATACCTTCTATGTTTGCAAGATGAGGAATCCATCTCTCATATTATTGGATATTACTGCATTTCTCGGATGCTTTGGAGCTATGTGCATGATATAATAAAATTTTGATTTCATTTTTATAATTTTTAATTATTTTTATTCTCTATATACTACATACAATGTAGTAAATAATTTCATTCTTTATGGTTTTCTACTGTTTCCATGGTTATTTCTTTCACGTGGAGATACCACATTGACTTGATATTCAATAATCATGTTCAATCATTATATGATGGTCTCTCCTATATTCATTGAGTATTTATTCTTGATTGAAATATTCATACATCAGAAATGGATCATGACATCAATTAATTGGTTATTTTTGTATTCTCTTGTGGATAGTGATAGGGAGAAGAAGGACGTTTTTTCTAAATCTATCCATTGGATACCCCCACTCTCGAGATAGAAAAATGTTAATGATGATGGGGAAGTGTTAGGTGCACCATGGACTTTATGGTCTTCTATTATTTTTTTCACACATAGGGGTCTCGTGAAAGGATGATTCTTTACCTTCATTAGAAATGGGATTGAAATTGAGGGAGAGTTGTGGGCTATGATAAAGCTAATTCGATATGTTGTCCATTTTGGATGGCATAAGTTGTTGTTTGAATCAGATTCTATTGTGGTTATGAAATTTTGTAAGAGTTATTCCATGAATTTTCCTGGGAAAATATTTCTACCTTGTCATGATTGTGTTCATCTGGATAATTCCATACCTCATAATTTTTTTCATTACTACAGGGAGGTGAATCAGCACGATGGTCTTATATCGAAGAAGAACATAAAGGAGGTGAGTTCGAAATGGTCCTATATTTTACTATAGTTTTTATCTAGTTTAGTTGAGAATGATTGTCATGGTGATTAGCATAAACACCTTCTAAAAACCTCCTTTCAATATTCCTTTTACAATTTTATACTTTTAATGTAATTTCCTTGCAGAAGGTTAACAAGAATCCTAGACCTTTTAGTTAAAATAACTATAACTCAATATTTCACTAATTTAATCTCATAATTTAATAATATATTTAATAAAAGTATTTTACATTGTAATTTACAATCGATTAAATTCTTAAAATGTTTTAAAATTAAATTGGGAATAAAATATTAAAAATATATGATTAAAATTGATAGTAATACATAATAATGACACTCAACATAAGGTTGGATACTAATTTCCAAAATGTATCTTGTCGTTGATGACCCCACTACATGAATTGATCTACCTATACACGAGATAGGGCTACCCACACGTGACATAAGAAATTTTTTCCCCTTACACTTCTATTAAAAAACAACCATATACTAACACTATATGAAAATTACACATAAGATTGATATGAATGGCCTTTACACATAAAGAAAAAAAATTATCTTTTGTGAATGAACAGAAAAACCATAGATGATAATTCTATCACCTATTCTTCAATCGTTATACCCTAACAACAATGTATTATCATTGAAATCCCACGAATCCTCAACTATGGTGTAGCAATAAATCCTTCACAATTTTGATCTGCAACACCAATAACCCTAGCATAGACACTCCATGACCCCTATATTAATTCCTCTCTCATCACTAGGCTTCACCTTGTCGTTAAAAGCATACACACCCAATATCTCTTTAATATTACCCTAAATTATTCAAATTGGTTGTCTCCCTAGGAAATAAACCCTCTAAAACTACCTCTCTATGAATTTCAATCCCTTCAATTATCTTATAACATTAAAAGAACTCTAAAACACTCAAACCCATTGAGGACAAATCTAAACACAATAAAAAATAACAAGATGCATCCTAATAATTGATATCATTAATCATATACCTATAAAACTATTATTATCCATGAGAATTAAAATTAAAACTATAAATGATGATATGTGGGATTTGATCAAAAACTACATAAGATACCTCTCAAAAACCATGCTATAAAAAAATACAACCACTGATCAAGGATGTGAAACATAAAACATAGAAAAACTATATCCAAAATGAAACTCTAAAACATGATATATCTAAAATATTAAGGACATCATTGAAATGTGTAATGGATAATAGAGGGTATATAGTTCAAAGATTTAATTCTTCTATTAAATGTTATATTAATGACATAATAATTAAAAAAAGTCCACTCAGGTTTTCATAGATGGATCATCCCATGATGAATATGAATTATTTTTTATCTTACGTTTCATATGATTAATTTGTTGACATAAAGAATATTTTCACCCATATTCAGATTAAAATGGAGAAATTGATTTCATTAAATAATTAATTATATATTATCTATGGTTACCCCAGTTGTATATACACAACAATAACACATAATCACAACAATAAGAGTATCACTAGAAATAAATTACGTAATATTGTCCAAAAAATGGCATAGAAATTTACATTTACTATTTTATGAAGAAAAAATTCATTTTATATATCTATTAGAATCAGTTTCTATATTTTATAAAACAAATTTTCCACAAAACAATTGTTGCATACATGTTATTTGATAACTAAATAGAACATAATTTATTATTTATGGTTTATTCAATGTCATTGATCAAAATAATAATATTTACAACCTTTAAAATTTTTATTTTTTCATTTTCTCAATTTCTAATCTTGATATATATTGTCCTCTTATATCATCCATGAAATAAATAAATCAAAAATTTTATAAACATAGTAAAACATAGGAAGTATGATTTAAAATTTCAATATAAAGCTATACAAGAATGAAAATCATGATTTACACTAGTCATACCCAATTAAAAACATTAAGCATCATTATATCCAAAAAAATGTTTCATGGGTATATAGTGGATGTCCTTCATTTCATCAATATCATCAAATATGCATGTTTTCCAATTAATGTGTGAAACAAAACTAAAATATTGCATAATTAATCCTAAAAAACTAAAAACATGATATTTGGGGTATTTGATATTTCTCTTGTAATGACTAATTTGAATCCTAATTTCACATTGTCGTATAAATTATTTTTACCTTGTAATACATAATAATATAAATTACATAATTTTTCAATTTAAAATAAATGAAATTAATTTCATTTTAATTAGAGTATGACTTATGAATAAATTTCAGTTTTCATTTAGTTATGCATAGATGCAATTTAATCATGTTTAATTCCTATAATTATTTCAACTTTTATTTAATTATTATTTCATTAATCATTTTTTCCAAATAGATTATCAAATTACAAATTTATTTAATGAATTTATGAAATATTTCCAGACATAAATTATTTAATCTAGAAAAATATTCTTAAAAAATTTCCTATAATTTATTATAATATATTTAATATAATTAAATAAAGATGATGATATAATCAAATATCTTCAAGAATGAGATTTTTCATCCAAATTATAATATTTTATATGTCTCTAGAAAACTTATTCACATTATTTACAAATTCATTAATAAACCTGTATTTATCATTAAATTATAAATGTTGTGGGATTTCCTAAAAGTAAGAATAAAAAATATATCATATTAAGAGTTGTCAAATATCATATTTTATCTATTATGAACAAATTTACAAAATAAATATAGTTATAATTCATAGAGTACAAAAAAATAATATATTCAAAAATAATATTTTTATAATATAAATAACCTATTAAGTTGATATAAACAACACCATAATTTTCTTAACTTTATGAAAAACATAGAATGGAATTAAAATACAATATCATTCTGAAAATATTATTTTTATCAAATATTTTTAAAAAAAATAACAGATTAAAAACATTTTTATTGATTATCATTAAAAATATCCATCAAATTAATTGTGGCATATGCCTATAACATTCTCTTCATTCACAAAGATAACAAAAAATTTGATATTATATTTAAACATTTTACAAGAAAACATTTTGAATAATTACAACATTGGTAATATGATAAAAAAATTATTTATTGGGAATCATGTTGAATTCAGATCAATAACATTTTAAATAGACAATAGTAGTCATCACTTTTCATACCCAAACTCATCAATTAGTAAGTTATTAAAATAAACCAAAATGGAATTTTTAAAAGAGTGTACATAGTTGTAACGCGGTCAATTTATTTTAATACTATAATATTTTGGTTTCCCACTCTCTCCTACACAACATTAGAAGGAATCGTCAAATAATGATTCATAAAAATAGAAATGTCCCCAATCCATTATCCCAAGAAAATAACACACAAAACTGGAAGAAAAAAAATAATAATGCTGGTATATAATTTGTTATTCAAAATTTATTGACTATTTTTATTTAATACAAAGAATTACCACATTAAATTGGTCTAACATTATCTATTTAGAAATTATTATTTAATGAAAATAAATACCATGTTCTATTATAATTAAAATTTATTCTATATTGATTTTAATAGTTCTAACACAATCGATATTAATATTATATACATTATGAAAAAAGTGATATAATTCATTAATTTCATAATCTATTTAATAAAATTTTTTCCAATTAATATTTCCATTTTATTTAAATAAATAATGTTATTAATATATCAAGGAAGAAAACATTCTTATTTTGATTAAATGTGATACACATAAGTGAGGAGGGTTTAAATATAATGGTTGATTCAAATTATCATTAAGTATATTTATTCAGATTACCTCTACACAAGAATATATCTACCTATATGTGAAATAGGTTCAATCAATCAGAAAACCCAAAAAAATATACCTTTATATGGAAAATGTAAAAATTTACAAACCCATATTTTAGATAAAAATCACCCTTACACAATATATGAGGGAGCATCATTGAGACAAAAAAATCTAAAATACCATCATGTTAAGGAATAGACAGCCCATGTGATGGAATATTCTTTACCATATGTGAAGATAAACACTCCCACATGATGGGTGTTTCCATAACCCCTACTATGATAACCACTTAATAATAGAGATAAATTCATCAATGTTTTTATAAGACAGACCAAATACCACATAATAGAGACACCCTGATTTTATTTTTCTTCTCATACTCTTTCAAGTATCCTCTCCACAAACACAGAAACTACTGTATAAAATAACATGGTTGTTTTCCCAATTCCATTTCATATTGGTCAAAATCGCATGATAAATTATCTCTGAAATATAATTTATAGATATTTCAATACTTATGGTGCATTCAACACCGCACAAGCACTACATAATTATTTCCCTTATTCAAGAATACTTTAAAATCCAAGAAATTCATGATTATAAGTTTGTGAATATCAAATCAATTACACACATCTCCCATAGATAAATTAACAAATTATGGTATGTTTAATTTGCCTCACTAAATTAGAGGGAATCATGATTGTAACATAAATTGAGATTAATGATATAATCAATATACTAATAAATCCATGTATATATTTATTAATTTATGTTCATACACATCATTTTATCACTTATTTTTTTCTCTTTATATTTTTAGCAATTATCTAGTATTTCATGAATATATACCTCTGTTTCACATCCCATTTTCAATAAAAGTGTAAGAATAAATATTATAAATCAGGAATAATATACTTACACTATAGTTTGATAAAACGAACCCCAAAACACTATTAAAATTTTTATGGTATCCTTATTATAGGAATTTATCAATATATACATGAATTTCACCATTATTAAATCATAATCCACATTTATCTGACTATGTAACAAAATTTCTATGATGAGTCCGTAAATTTTATAAATATGTTTCAAACATGAATATTTCAGCATGATCCTTGAAAAGTTAATATTAATTTTTTATCACACTCAATATCCAATGGATACTTAAATTTCAATCCCACATCTTCAGGTTTTCATTTCATCTTTATGTTTTTCATTTTCTATTGTGTACTTATAACATGATCAATATTTTTTACCCTAAATGTGATAGGATTCATCATTTTTCAGGCCCAAGAAACATTTAATTTATAAATAAAAACATCTTCCCCAAAATTATACATTCAATATTTGATAAAGCTAACCCAATTTTAATTAAATCCATAAATATATAATGAATAATATTTTTTATATCCCGAATGATACTCATGATTTTCTTCGAAAAATAACAATACTATTCTATATTAAATGATTATAATCATTCATGCTGTTTTTTAAATTCGTGTAATATTTACAACAACATAATGTTAATATATACTAGTAAAATATATACTATAATTCTGGTTTTCCAATAAAAAACCATTTGATCAATACTCAATAATTTTTCATCCATGGATAATTTAGTCATGATTTCTGTAAGAGTAGTTACATCTCTCGAAAATATTTTTTTAAACTGATTATTTAACTCTTGGGTATATTTTTATTTTCAGAGAAATATTTATATTTTTGTTTTCATATCTTTTATACCTAATAGTAATTTTACCTCCAAAATCATTAACATTTCAATCTTATTTTTTATATTGGTAATAAAATTTTCAAATTTCATTAAATTATTCAAACTGAAATATATATTAGAAATGTATACAATCAAAATCATTGGATTTTTTATTTTTTATAAGAATAAATGTTTATACATAATGAAATTTATGAAACATATTATCTTTAATATTTATTGTAAACTATAATACCTTGAATATTTCTCTAATTTAATACAATAAATGAAATTATATAACTTATTAAAAAAGTGATACATGGATTTCAAGAATAAAACCTTACAAATGTTAAATACTTCCTCCCCTTCATGTCGTCCAATTCAAAAAATAAAATACACATTCAATTTAGGTTATTTTGATTAGAAAAAGTGTCACATCATATTTAACACAACAAAAATATAGTGTATCCTCTAAAAATTGAGAAGATATTTTTAGTTCATTTCATTCCTTCTCAATGATTTTTTTTTCCAAAAAAAATTTCATCCCCCATCAAATCATTATCAGCTGAAAATGACAATAAATACGCATCACTATTCATCATTTTATTTTATTCTTCCATGATATCTATGCTCAAATGTATATATTTAAATTTATCCAGTGACACTTTTTGCCTTAAACTATAAAATAGTCTTGTATGAAGGGAATTAATCTATATATGTTATGTTCAAAAAAAATTCATATATATAATTCTACATTATTAGAATTTAATTTTTTTTAAGACATGATTTTTTAAAAAATATTATTCTAGTATTTTTTAATCACCATGAGAATTTCTCATAAATGATACACTATTTTATTTTATCAAAAGAATTTCCTAACATTATATATGATATTTCTCAATTTAATTATTAAATATAAATGAATTTTAGTTTAACAACAGTCATCCATGACACTAATATAATAACAATCAATAACTTTTTAATATTGTATTTATAAAACTGAATTATTCTTCTAATTATGGAATATCCAGCATTGGTTACATCATTTTCTCATTAGTTGATTTTTACTATGTTTTTTCATTTTATATTTCGATATAATAGGATACCAAAATCACTATAAATATATTTTTTATTCTTTTTCCCAAATAAAATATCAGATGGGGAATTCATATAATTAATATATAATAAGAATCCATTTGAAATTTATGAATCTATATTTCTATTTAATATCTAGAAAAGGATTGAGGTGTAAAAATCTTATACCATAGTTCTCTCCATGCTATCCATGTGGTGGTTTTTCTTTTACATAACCCGGTTTTATTGCTTCATGAATTGAGTACTACATTAAATATATATTCATCATTCTAAAGATATTTTTCAAAGTAATAATTATTATACAGAGACATATTAATCCACAATATTTTTGAATCATACCATATTTTCATATCAAGATATCTGTAATAGGATTTAAAAATAACATGAACCAATAATTTACATCCAACGAAATAAATGTAATTTATTTTGGAAAATTAATAAATATAATTAATGAGGTAAATATTTCTAAATTTTATATTTTTCACCTCTATAAGACACAAGAATCTAGGTTAATTAAGTAAAATTGAATCTTAATTTTAATCTCCAATAGAATAAAATAGTGTCTACCATATTTTATTTTAGACACACATCATAATTATTTCATAATTCACAATTTTACTTTGTTGTGTTTCTCACAATGTTTTATTACATATTTCTTCTGAGGTACTCTTATCCCCAAAGAAAAAACACTTCGATTCCATCCTCCATACAAAAACAATAAGAATTTCCTTTTTTTTATTTCAAGAAGTATCTTAATTTCTCTTTATTATTTAATATTAAATAAATTAACTATCTATTAAAATATAAATTTTTCCAGAAAATGACATTTTTTCCAATTACCCATGGTTGATATATCTTTAATAATGGGTTCTTAAATATATAAAAAATTTAATATCCCATTGATTGTAATTATTTTTACATATTTTCAAAAAATGATTTCATTAAAATTTAATTAACTATCAAATAAAATAGTGAATTATTGATGATTATATTTTCTATAGTTTATTTATGATTTTTTTTATTATTCACATGGGATGAAAAACAACTATCTTTTATACATGTCATTGTTTCTTTTTGAATAAATAATTTTCAATGACCATAGAATTGTCATTATTTCTCAGCATCCAATTGGATTTGGAGTTACATATTTTATTTTACTAGGGAATAAGTAATGTAATACACATATTTGTATTATTTTAGTGTTGGCTAAACATATCAAAAATTTATTCAAGAAAATATTTTTTTACAAATTATCACCTTTTCATTTTCATGTTTTCTTGGTTCCTTAATTTTTATAGTTATATCTTTGTAAAATAATAGATTATTCTTCATTTATAGATATATATATTTCAATAAAAACATATTACTTTTCATAATACACTATGTAACAAAGAAATTTAAATTAAAAATATAATATCATTATTGATTGGAAGAAATTTTCCTAAAAATATATTTTTTTTATTATTTTTCTATAGTGATTATTATTAACATTCTATACATTAATAAAAAAATTGATTTTTAAAACATCACAATGCATCTTTCAATAATAATAAATAAATCATCATTGTTTTTTAACAAATTTTTTTTTCTACATTGAGAATAAATATATATTAAGTAAATTCTGTAAAGATATTTAAACTCTTATTAACAAACATTCACTGTTAAAATAAATATTATCTAAATTAATAATTATTCGAGAGGAGTCTATTAATTTTATTAAGAAATGTATTATACCATTGCCCAATATATTTAACTTCCTTATTCTTTTTAATGAGATAATTGATGTTTAATTAATGCATCCAATATATTCCCTAATGAATAGAATTAAGAAAACAATTACTAAAAAATATTGGTTCATTATCAATATTATCATGAAATTTGATGTCTCAATTGGAATCTTTAAGGATTAATTCTATTATATTATTCGGTTGACTCTATCTTGCATTTCATTTATATTCCAAAAAAACTATTATGAATTTCAATTAATTTTGAGTTTAAATATTTATTTATATATTATTAATCATGTATTTCTTATTTATTGAATGAATCATTGTTATAGATTGATTGGGTTATAGAAAACAAACTTTATCCCGTTTTTCTTCCATTACCAACTGAATTTACTCAATAAAATATAAAATTCCATATATCGATAGGAAATAAAATTCTTTAGTCAATTGTATTTTCTATATACTTTAGTTAATATACTTAAATTGTGACCAATTTTTTCTTCTTTGATGATCATTTTGATTAAGAATAGTGTTTTCATAAAATTTATTATTAATGAAAAAATACTGTCTATATATATTCATTCAAAAGTTGATCAATTTACAAAAGATTTTTTATTTTTTAAATTCCATTTTCATTTTTTATTCTTTCTTTGGTAATTTAAATTATATAATTTAAATTCATGGAATTATCATTACATTCCAAGTCCTCTTCATAAGACCACATTAAATGAATAGTTTTCAATCCATATCAGGATTTGATAGTTGTTATAGTTTCATATTTCTCTTATATTTAAGAGAAAATAATATTTATGATGATTAAAAAATAAATTCATGAAGAAAACATTAAAAAATATTATTTTCCTTGCGGGTGTTAAAATGTACCTGTATAGAATAATGTTAAAACTATCCCTTTCTATAAATTTTTAAAAGGTAAATGATATTTCTAAATGACCTTAAATAATCATTTAATAATGGAAAATAATATTCTGAGATAAAAATAAATTAAATAGATCAAACATTATTCATGAAAAAATTTATGAAATAATGTTATCCTTAGCTAAAAACAATCTTCTATTCTTATTGTGTACCAAAGAGGGATAAAGAGAATATAAAAATTTAAAACCTTTAACTAACTAGAGAATAATGAATTATATTTTGATAAATATATATAGAAAAAATATGTTTCCCCAATGAAATATCACTATAAACAACCCTATATAAAAATGATATTATAAAATAAACCCTTACCATGGATTACAATTTTCTTTGTTGAATTCCAAAATCCAATATAATAGGAATACAATTATTATTGATATTTATTATAAAAATAATTTGTTTTTCATTCATGTTATAATTTTATCAAATCTTATTTTTTCCATCATACTCATAATATGTTCTTAAAATCAATTATTTAGGTGTTATCTATTCAGTTTCACATGCATGATTCATTTTGGTTATTCGGTTCCTTACACTATTGACTTGGTTTCATCTCCGAAATATTTATTATACATTTATTTATGTCATATTTTCACATTAAAAAGATATTCCAAAAAATATATGAAAGGATTTCTTAATAATTAAATATATCATTCCTGTAGATTGTAGTCTTTAGACACACATGGGTGGTACTATTATTTTCTAGAAAATGGAATTAAATGAACATAAAATAATATTTTTCAAATATAACCTAAAATATTTAATCAATAGAATATTTATTTAATAATCCTAAATATATTTCCACCCAATTTATTCAGTGATAAAAAAAGGCATATGTCGTAACATAGAGTTGGTAGTCTACACTTACAGATGATTGATAGTTTATTTTCCAAAAAATTGGATGGGAACTATGTGATGGATATTTTACCATTAAAAAACAATAATTAGTCCAAAAATAACATAACTTTTAATCAAAGACTTATATTAAACTACAAATGTGATATAATGTTAAAAAATTAAATATTCCCCTTCATGAAGATGGAAGTCCCCATGCATGCATGATCAATGTTTTTTACCGAAATTAGAAAATAGAAACGAAAATTCATATAACACTAAAATAAAAATATTTATATATGTTAAATATATGTATGTCATTATAGTTGTATTTTAAATATAGAATTGAAGGAGGTGGAATAATGAAGAAACATGAAAGAACTCTATTAATTCCCTTACCTATTCCTTTAATATCATACCTTAAATTACATATTATTACTTATAAGATTGGAATTTTATTGAGAAAAGTATATAGAGGATGTTAACAGGAGATTTGGATAGTGATTTTCGAAGATATTTTCCTACATATTTTTCTCATTGTGTGTAAATAAGTGATGGGGTTAGGACACCTCTTACAAGTGAGGGCACTTACAATCTTGTAAATGTCTGAATGTTTAAAATAATATAATGGAATTTTTTGTGGAATGTTTTACCAAATAATTCTAATTTATAACATACAGAGTGTATAGTTAAATTATGCTCAAATATTCGATTTTTATCTTTTTTAGTTATATTTGAATCTTCATCTCTTAGTTTAACCCCCTCGATAACCTCTTTAACCCTTAATAATTTGAAAATATTTTACAATGATAAATATTTTTTATGAGTAAAAATAAAATGAACAATATTAAATCATTATAATGCTATAATTTAAATTTCTTAATATATTTTAGACGATTCTATTTTAGAGGTGGAAAAATATTTTTTAATATAAGAATGCAAAACATAACAAAAAATATTTTATAGAAAAATATTCTCTTATAAATAGATTTACAAAATAATTAATAAAATAAAATAGTTCTCATGAAATTAATATTAATAATATAAAAATTGAGTTTTTTACATTTAATCCAAGACATAATCGAATATAACCTTGAAAATAAATTATTAAATTGAATGCTAAAAATTAGTTCTTTTAATAAAATAAAACATCATATTGGTTCTAAATTATCAATTATATTGATATAAATTCATCATAATATTTTATAATTATTTATTTTAAATTAAAAATATCTATTTGGTCTATAAAATGGGTTTTTAGAAAAATTCCTTTAAATATGTTGATGATGTCAAAAAAATTGATATTTTTTAAAAAAAATGTTTGATTACACTATTCACATAAAAATAATGATGCCAATAATTCAATAAATTCCACAATAAACTACTTTTTTAACGTGAAATTTAAAAATTGAAGATCATTTTATAAAATGAAAATTTAAGTTATATTTTATTATTTTAATAAATTATATTAAATATAATGAAAACCCAATTTTATAACCAATTATATTTTTAACGTTTAGCGTTTTTAATAATATTTTAAATCAATTTGAAAATATTTTATTTTTCATCATTCAGTTCATATTTTGAAACCTTTTATTAGAATATTTTTTATTAAAATACACAGATCACAAAAATTAATTCTTTAAAAATATCCCTTTTTATCATTGAATGATTTTAATCATATAAAATTATTTATTTATTTTAAAATCATTAAATTACATAATAAAAAAATACGTTCAATTTATGTGTCATACATTATTAATATGTTTCAATTTTCTATATTTTTAATATCCTATTAATTGTAATATTTTGTGATTCAATTCAGTTCGATGTTTCATGTGTTACATGTTATTTAATAGAGAAATTATTTAAAATAAAATACATAATAAAATCATGTGTTTATATTTTTTCCAATTAATTAAATTATGACCTCACATTTTTAATTTATTTTTAAAAAATAAATACCTCTTAAAATAGGATTATTCTTATATGGAAATTTTATATTTTTTATTAATTATTGTTTTACTACAAGGAATTTTTGAATTTTATAATAAAATATCAATTAATCTATATTTGTACTATTATAAGACCCATTATTCTGAATGATATTCCAATGGAATACCTCCATTAATGAGAGTTGTTTCCCACATTATACGTCTAAAATTTACCTTACTTTTTTATTACTTAGGGGAATTTATTTAACATAGATATATAGAATATGAGAAAATATACAAGCTTTATTTCATTAAATCATATATATAAAATTTCACTCATTGATTATGTCTCAATAAATTTTATATATTTTTTCATAGTATATTAAAATTATAATTTACCATGATGAATTTTTCATTCATGTAGTATGAAATTCATCTTTTAATGGATAATAATATCCATAAAATCACAACATGTTAATCCTCCAAAATTTTACACGAACTAAAACAAAAATTATGAGAGTATTTAAATATAATATCATATAAAACAGTAACCTTCATATCAAATATCATAAACAATACCACAAATTATATATAAATAATTTTATACCTTGTAGAAAATATATTAATCATAAAAATTAATTAACCTTGAAAATAATTAACAATTAAATGACAATAAAATCTATAATTGTCATATTTTGCACTTGGAAATTGTTTTTCAACCCGTAAAAAACCACTCAATATATTCTCATTGTAATAATATTCCTATTACGTGTCATAATTAATAAATAATTCCCGGGAGCCTCAAGTTATTATTAAATATCTATGGAAAACATAAAAAACTACATAGATGAAAATCAAATAGAGAAAAAGTTTACAATTAATGTGTCTGTTATGATATATTAATGGGTTTAAAAATTATGTTCTACATATATCACAATCATGACCTTTCTCAGTCAATAACATATAAGAAAATTCACTTGATGATTGGGTTATTGGTCCAAATTTTTTACCATATCCTTTTAATTTTTTCATTTTTTGTTGGGTTCATCTTCCATACTATTGTATTATTGATCCAAACTACTATTATCTACACATTAATTAAATTTAAATTTCAGAATTTTATATGGTTTTTATTTCAATAATTATCACACATTATTGGGTTTTTCCATTACTTCATGTCCTTCACATAATTTTTTTTATTTTTTATCATTTATCTCATTCTATTATTTATTTTCATTCAAAATATAAGACACCAAAAATTATTTCTCTTCCTCAACGGAGTATAGTATCATATAATCATGTTGTGAAAACTTTTAATAGTCAAGTTCTCTTCAAAAGAATTTCTTAAGCTCGTCAAAGAAATGATCAATCTCATTATCTTGATTGCCTATGTAGTGGGAACCATGAATTTATAAACTAATATATTTATCCCAAAACTATGTTATTCTTTTAATATACTTCTATATTAAATTACCATGTTTTTCCCTTGTCATCTCTTTTTTCACTTAGAATATATTTACCAGTGAATATCATTTTAAAATTATTTCATTCAATTCTATTAATTCGATCCTCCTCCATAACATTTTGATTCAATTACCAAGATTTGTCTTCATATCCATTTATATATTATAATACTAGATTAATATTCAATATTTATATAAATCTCATATAAAAAAATAATTTTCATGGAATATATATATATTTCATTTATCAATGGATTTTGGATCTATTAAAAGGATAATGTTTTATGCCCAATTATGAATTAAAAATTATTGCATCATATTATAAAGAATTGGGTTGTTCCCAATAGGGATGGATATATGTCGCAATTGGAGTCAAATAAATTCATATAGATAAGTTCTCCTCAACTAAAACACTATCTTTTTAACATTCATAGGGGTAAGGATAGAAATATCTACATTTATTATAATTTTCCATAATTTTTTTCCTCCCACTGCGAATCATATCTAGAAAATGGAATAAAATTAATTATCTCAAACCATTAATAATATTCATCCTTAATATAAAAATAAGTAAATAGTTCCTAAACACTCTTAGAGTTTATCATAATGATAATACATGTTAGTTTCTTTAAAAATACAATTCCAAACATTCCTATTAAATTACTCAAATACAAACTATGAAAAAACTGACACATTTAACCCATTGTTATTTTTAAATTATTTCCTTTTTTTTGTGATATATTTTATCTCTTCCTAAAGGATCAAACATTTAAAAATTATTTAGAGACTAAATGCATAAATTACTTCAATATTAAATTAGAATAATAAAACATAACTTATAAAATTCATTAAAATAAATATTATATTAAGTAAAACTATAAATTATTTTATATATCCCCTATTAATACACTATATTATAGAAAGAAAATAAAATTATGTTATCATATGACCATTAAGTGATTGCATATATCAGAATCTAAAATAAATATATTTTTAAAAAATATTATCATAAATTAATGATCATGAAACATTCCATATATTTCATAACATGAGCATGAAATATGTTCATTGAGAACTAAATAATATGGAAAACAATTATTGGTTTCTTCATGATGGAATTTATAATAAGGGACATCATAATCCCCATGATAAGGTATCACAATATTATAATCATGGCCTCAATCCAATATATCATGAAATTTCCATAAATTCCACATTCCATGTCATCTAACATGTCAATAAGGACTTATTCTAAGACATAATTACTATATTGGAAAACATATAATGTGTTATTCATTTTAGTTTTTCAAATGAGGCCTACCAAATTCATGAAAGGGTTATTCTGACCTCAACCATCACTTAATCACACCCAATGGATTCCTCAAACATTGAAAGAATAGTTAATTTCATCATCAATATGCGTTAAAAATTAATAAATAACCATATTGAATTGAATATATTATGCATAAAAATTTCCTAATTAAATTGAATAATATTCCTTTTATGATATATAAAGTTTACATAACATATAACAAAAGATGTACAATTTATTAATTTTTTATATCAATATAAATATATGCATAATATAATATAACATAGACATAATGGAGAATAATATTTTCAAAATGAATGACATAGAGTGATAGAGAACATAAAATAAATTATTGTTTTCAAAACAGGGTATATATATATATAAGTTAGTAATGGGTGAATTGAAACAATCAATTCATCATAATATAAATTATTTTTTGTATATTCATTTCTTTGTAAAATTATTAATTAAAACTGAAGTGATCCATTGAGATAAAAATTCAAAAGCATTTTCTAACAAGATAAAAACATGATGCTAAAAGTTACATATAAAAAACATTTTATAGAGGTGTTTAGAAGAAATTTTTAAGAGCTATTCTCAAAATATTTTTAAATAAAGTGATCATAAAAAATATTTATTAATCAAATATAGATTCTATAATATATATATATATATATACAGTAAATGAAATTAATTTTCAATTTTTTTAGAAAATAACATCATTTTCAATAAAATAGAATAAAAAATGGAAAGAAAGGGTAGAAATTGGTTTTTTTTTAAAAATTCAAATCATGTAAAGGGTGATTCAAAATAAATAGTTATCATGATGGAGGAAAAAGGTATTAAAGGCTAATAACTAAAAAATAAAAAAAATTAATATATTTTTAAAGAGAGTACAAATTATCCCATATGAAACAAATAATATTATATTATAATTATTTTTTGAATGGTTCAAAAATATTTTAATAGGTCCTTAAAATAAAAATATATTATAAAGAAATAATTCCTAAAACAAAATAACTAATATGAAATTGAAAATTTCATTTTTTTACCTAAAAGAAGAAATATGCAAGGTAATTCTTAAAAATATTATTTCAGTAAATTTAAGTAATAAAGTGGTAAGAAATGTTAACAATAATTGTAAACCCTAAAATTAAAAATATATAATTAATATTTTTAAAAAAATAATAAGATATAAAAATTTTTAAATATACATTTAACCATAAACATACAAAAATAAAAAATCTGATTGCAAAAAACATTTACCTTAAATTTTTTCTTCGTCAGACCAGTTCAAAACTCATGTATGAATAATTTAAAATTTGTATAATTCTTTATTATTTCTGTATTTATTTCCATATTCTAGTTTATCATTTATTCATATCATATTTTTATCCATTTACTCATAAATATTTGTTAAATCCATTTATTTATGTGTTATGTGTTCTATATCTCATGCTTGTTTTGATTCATCAATTTCAGTACTTTCACCACGATCATTGATTCCTTACATAATTTTTTTAATAATACCATACATATAATATTTTATTATTAAATTATCATCTATATTCATCCATTTATAAGAGTCTTAAAATACTAAATATTTCATTCCTGGATGTGATATTTTCATTTATGCATTGGTGTCATTTTTTGTTTTTAGTGGATGGAATTAATCAAAATAAAATAACTATATATCCATAAATAACATTATTGGTGTCACAAATATATTATTTCTTCAATAATATTTCTATTTAACCAACAATGTGTGGTGGTGATGAAAAATGGCACATGTATCTTCAGGGATGAGATAGTTTGTACGTACACCTAAGTGACATCTCAACGATTCAATATATTGTAGTGAAACGAAGTAGATAATATAATATCTTTCTAGAATCGTAATTATTTAATAAATATCATATATAAAATAAAATAAGTTTATATATAAATTAAACTAATGTGGGGATAAAATATTATATATGTCACTCCATAGAGGTTATATTCTGCATGAATGAATGAACCCCATTTTATATTTTCATTCAGATAGAAAAACAAATTCGAAAATTAATTTAAAAAATAACATAAAAAATTGGTATATTTATCACACTTAATTAATTATTATAAATTTTTAATATTATAAATTAAGGCGTAATAATAATGAAACATGAATGTTTTTTTTAATTTACTTAACTCTTCCATAGACATCATTTATTGGTTAACACAGAAAGACTTCTTATTGCGGTATTATGGTTATAAAATCACCTATAAGTAATTGAGATTATTTTTGGTGAGTAATTTGGGATGATATATTTTTATAAATGGATATAATAGTTTGTGAATATGATATAGGGTGTCGGTACAAAATTATAAGTGAGTGGATTGTCACTCTTGAATATACTTATAACACTAAAAACATTATATCATTTTTTAGGGTGACTCACACTATATAGTACAAATTTAAAAAATAAGGGTATATAGATTCTTAATCTACAAAAAATTAAATAATTTCATGTAATATTTATTTCTTTATCGCTTAGTTCTCTGCCCTCATTTACCCCTTTAACCCTTAATGTGGTGACAAACATTTATCATGGTAACTTTACATTTTGAAAAAACGGTACCTATAACATTATTTGAATATTTTTTTCAAATTTTAAAATACAATTTAAATGACTAAATTTTAGTATCTATTAAAATCTACACTTAACATAATTATGAAACTCATATTTAAAAAAATATTATTGTAAAAAAAATTACTAATTATGTATAAAAAATGATTTACATAAAAACAATGTATATAACTGAATTTAGTGACAATAATAATATAAAAACAAAAAAATATATCTATTTCAGTAAAATCACATGCAATATTATTATTTACATCAAAATACTTTGTTATAGAAAAGAAATAAAAAATTATTTTGATCGAATAAAACATTAAATTTTTTCTAAAAGTCAGACAAAACATTCTAAATTTAAAATAATATTTTTTATGATAATTATTTTAAATATTATATGTGTATGTTGGTTTTATAAATAATATTCTAAAATCATTCATGAAATTCATATGGGATTATGATCTCAAAAAAGTGATTATCTTTTTTAAAGACCTAAATTTATCTTTTTCACCTAAAAATCACAAATATCATAAAAAGAAAATTAAAAATTCACCCTATGATATCTTTAACATGATGAAATAAAACACTATGTTCATTTTAAAATTTTCAAATTCTATAATATATAAAATTTTCTTAAAAAAATTTTAAATATAAATAAAAACAGTTTTAATGAAATATGTCCTTTTAAAACCTCAAGGGATCTTTATTTTATTTCATATAAAATTGTCTTAATTTTACTTCATAAAATTAATGATCATTTTAAAAAATGAAAATTTTTCTTATTCACCTAAAATTTAAAAGTTTCCAAAAACTGTGAAAATTTCACCAATGATAACATTGAACTGAAGAATTAAAAAACCATGTTAATTTTACAATTTTCAAATTATAAAATGTATAAATTTGTCTTTAAATCAATAATATTAAATATAAATACTAACACTTTAAATGAAATATGAACTTTTAAAACATCAAGTGATCTAAATTTTATATCATATAAATTAATAATTATATTATTTTTAATCTATTAAATTATACCTTGGAATCATTCAATATGGATAAATTCTATAAAATACACAATTATCAATGGAAATTCATTGAAAAAAATCCTTTTATTACAATGAATTTTTTTCATCATTTCAAATTAAATATTTATTTTCAAATATTAACATTAATAAATAATAACATATTAGATGGTAATAATCATAATTGATTACTATTTTCGAATTTTAAAAATTATAATTATTATTGTTTTTATAATATACTGTTAATAATTTATATTCAGTGTTGTGTGTGTTAATAGAAATTTAATATTTCATTTTTTTATCAGAATATATTTACTAAAATTTTGGGGAGTTTTGAACTAAGTGTATTTTAATCAAATTTAGTAAATTTTAAGACTATATTATAGAATTACTAGATGAATATTATACAAAACCCCTAATTCCCAATAAATTTTCCAACATATTTATGTTATGTTATAAAATGTAATGAATTGATGAATTTATTCATTTATTTATAATATTAAATGTTATTCCATAAAATCAAATTTCATTTAGAAAATATCCACTTGACTATAAAAATAAAAAATGGTGTACATTGATCTTTTTAATAAATATTTTTAAAAAATTGTCCTTAATTTACATTAAATTATATGATGAATTTATAAAAATAATACAATAATCTAATAACACTTCAAGATAATATTAAATAAAATTATATAAGATACATACCATGGATATTTTGAATTTTCAATTGGAATTATTTTACAAAAATCAAATCCACTTTTAATCATTGGTTTATAAGGGTATGTGAATATTTTTTCTCAATGTCATTATTGGAAATACTAAAATACTATTAACCTTAGAATACAACCACGAAATAATAATTGTAATTTACTAAAAATAATTCATGAATATGGTCTATTTTCGGTATACGTAAATTGTATTTCTTAATCAATTGGATTATTTCCAATGGTCAATTTATATTTTCCAAAAAAATTTCACTCATAAATTTATCATTTCATTTTCTCATGATTAATAATATAATGTTTTAGAATTTTCAGTGAAATGTGGATTGTTCTTGGCCACATTAAATCATAGATTGGGATAATTATGTATAAATATAGTAATTTCATAATTTCCTTCTTGAAGACCTAATTATAGTTGGTTTCAACTATATGTGTTGTTTTATAACTATATTGAAATAATTTTTATGAAATATATATCAATACATATTATATGACTTATTCCTTGAATCTATCCTATGGATTTCACATTTAAAATTAAATGATCTGTGATTTTTAGTTCATATTTAGTGGTAATGTTGTTATAAATATTTAGAGGTGATATTCCTTTAGTAATTAACATCACATATATCAATTCTATTAAATATTGATTCAATTATAGTTTGGTTGATTAAATCACGTACGATGATATTTTTTCTTCACCTTCCATGGATAAATGAATTTTCTATAAAAAAGGTGAAGTATGAGTGTAATTATTTGAAAATAAATAATCAATTCCATGAATGAATAAATATTTTACCTTATCCTATAGATCTATGATAGTGGTTATATATTATTTAAAAATATTCTTCATTTAATTCTTATATCTAAGATTATTTTTAAAATTCATTATATCTTTCAATAATTAAATATCTACATATATAATAGGATAATAAAATTCTATGAGTGTGAAAATTTAATATTCCTCAAGGGATACTTTTTTCACATTAAGATATTTTTGTGTATAATTGTTTCTTTAAATTCTATAATGTATAATCAAGAACATTGATAATTGTATGATTTATCTTCACAAAAGCAATTTAATGTATATGTTGTGATTTTTTAGGTTATATATCTTACTCATTGATAATGATATTTAACTATTCTATAAATATCTTTTCCTAAAACCAAATTAGTGATTCATAAAATCCTACGACTGGAAATACAATATCACTATTGGAATATAAGACTGAAAATCTTAATTGATTGATCAACCCAATATATGAAGGAAAAATTATATAATAAAGAAATAAATTTAATGGATATCCTTTATAACATAATGAATTTAAAATTAAATTAACCTAAATTTTATTGGAAATCCAAAATTTCCCTAATTTTTGTAAATTGTGGGTATATTTGGTTTTATCAGCACAAGTACATATGTCTCCATGCTAGATCATTTTTACAATTTTCGTCCCATTATTTTTTTATATTTAATTAAGAAAAATAAAATAATATTGATTTGTTATAATGATATCTAGAAGGGGTGTACCAATTTAAAAATCATTTTCTATATCTGTAATTTACTTTTCAAAATCATCTTTAACAAATCAATAGTATTGAACCATTCCTATGGGAACAAAAATTGGGAATTTTCAATTATACGTGGATTAAATAATAGAATGTGTTCCCGATTCGTCCATACATTATTCTTAAATGTCATCCTATTTTATATTGATTACATTATATTTTATTTCATTAATTTTAGATAATGTGGATTTTTATTACCACTCAAGATAGTTACTAAAATCACATTGCATTTTATATTTTATAATTTTTGAAATGGATATTTCCTAGAATTATCTGTTATTATTTCCTAATAATTTTCTAGCTCTCTAAATAATTCATCCATTTCATTAAATTACTCATCAGTGCATGTGTTTTATTGATTATGAATTTTTATTGATAATTATATGATATCAGTCATGGGGATTCATATATTGAATAGGTAGTGGATGGTAATACTGCTGGAATACATACATGAAGACCTTTTATAAGGGTGGGTATGGATGGAATTGTTGTTGCAATAATACAATTTTGAGGTTATATGGACTTAGAAATACAATAATAGCATAGTGTTTTCTCCATATCATTGAATTTATTGTTGGAATGGTCATGATTTATAATTATTAACATAATACATAGTACCTATTACATGTACACATTAACTAGTATAATTGTTATAGGTTGATTAGTATACACATATATAAAGAATATTTGGTTTTTGGATTGATTTTATAAAACCCATTTTTCTTATAAAGGTGTTATGTTCACCAATTTTAGATATACTTTGGTTAATTTAGATTATTTTTCCTCATGGAATACACTAATGGGAGTACCTATTAGTTGAAATTATTGTATATTTTTTAAAAATATATTTAATTGTCCAATTAATTTTTATTTTAACATGGTAGTCAGTTATCATCTTAATGTTGAAATGAAAATATTTAAAAAAAATATTGTATACCATGAAATAAAACTCTCGAATTTAATATTATATTTTGGATTAGTGTTCACAGCATGAATTTATTTTATAAATCATTAATTTCATTCAAATAAAATCACTCTTGTGACTTGTGTATTTGTATATATCTTTTTTATTATTGTAATGATCTACAAGGTATAAATAAACAATGATGGAAAATTCTAAAAAGTCCATCCATAATTTTCATATTTCCTGGTGAGATACTTTTCCCCAACTCATTGGATACTCCTTCTAGAGACGAGGTGAATTCATCCATTTTGAGATTCTCGGACACTAATCCGATTTAATTCAATATGGGACACAACATGGTGAATTTTATGAGGTTCATGTTTGTATAATCTCAAACTAATCTATGAAACATAGTAATAAATTGGTTTGGTCATAATCTTAATTAAAATTCTACTATTAGAGTTAGGTAAATAACTTTTTCCATGCTATTTGAATTCGAGTGTACATATTTCATTATTGTTTAGTTATGATTAACCACCAATGATTTACTCTAAAATTTCCAATAAAAACATTGATATTCAAATGGATTTATTTAAAAAATACTAAAAAATTCATAATGATATTTATTATCATTTATCATTTTGTAAGCACTTGGAAAACCCATTTTCTATATTTTAGAGTAAAAATAAAGTTGATATTTACCATTAAATTGTTCCATATAATTTATGTGTGTGGTTATGTGATAGTAAATTGGAACCACCTCATAAATAATTTGGATAGATATTTTGATGTGACTTTTATCCTAACATTATCATTAAGTGTTCAAATATAGATTTTAAGTGTAATGTAATTAAATTTTGTGTGACCTGAAATATTATCATGAGGTGAAATTCCATTCTTATCATTAGGTGTTTTAAATGTTTTCAAATTAGTTCAAATAATTACACTATCTCATTTTTTTATTTTACAACACTCTATAAATAATCTTAGATTTCTTATGTTTTATTTTATATAAAATTCTAACTCATACATGATATTGTTGAAAATGAATAAAAATTGAAAATAAAATTCATTGTCTCTAAATTAATACACTAAAAAATTGAATACCTTATCACACTATAAGGTTATATAAATATATAAAAAATTACTATGTATTTGTTGTCCTTGAAAAATATCTTATTGTAAATAAATTATTACTATATTGACCATACCATGACTTCTTTCCTGATACCTCTCCTATTATCCATTCACATCATGTGGGGTAATCATAATAAATTCTCTAGTGCAGCATGGAATTATACTGGTAATAGATTTCCCCTAAAAATAAATCAAAAGAGAATTTTATAATCGAAATACCACATATGTGACATAAATATATTGATCAAATTTAAATAAATTCATGAAGTCATAACATAGAGTGTTGAGCTCATAATTTTCCAACATTATCATTATGAAAATGCAGTAATTCATTAAATCATATGTGGTCTAAAATGTTAATCTAAAATCAATATTTTCACCATTTTTTTAAATTAATAGTTTGTTAAATCGTAATAAACATCAATGAACCAATACTTTTTACTCTCTATATCATCTCTTCAGGTCACGTAGTCTCGATAACTGGATTACTTGTAAAAAAAATTATGTTCATAAAATGTTATCTCATTAGTACTATAAGGTGACCATAAATATGGCCTAATGTAGTATAATGTCCAACTATTTTCACACTATCAACATGAACAAGAAAATATATATAATAATGATAATCATTTCAATGATTAATCATCTCAAACCATGTCCTTGATATCATAGGTTCATAACAACAATTATTCAAGTCACTAAAATAATTAAGGGTTAATAAAATGTTTATGTAATAAATATTTATCATTTCCCATTATGCCAAATATTTTAATAGAAAATTAATTTCATTATACCTAAATATCATGATTAATTTGATGATATGTAATAATTATAATATTCAAAATCTTGTTCATGTGACGAACATGTATCTCCTTATGTGTCACACCGACCAAATCTGTCCCCAAAATTCACAAACTAATACCAATATTGAAATTATTATTTAAGAAAAAACACTATCAATAATGAATAAATTTAACATCATGTATTGGAATAAAATGAAGGATTGGGGTTTGGTGAGTTTGGAACTAGGGTACATTTTATATTTTCTATTTATGATAAAGTTTGGTGTATATAGAAAAGATTGATGTGGATAAGTGTATATTTTTGAAATTTTATCTAGTGTAGGTGAGGACTAGATATTTATATAGGGATTATGAATTTCATATGGTTCAATGTAGTGTATATATAGGTCCATTCTATATGTGGTTATTTGGAATATAGTACCTGGTAGAGGTCTTAGGAAGACATACTCCCTCCCTTGTTCCAGTTAGGGTGGGATCAAGTCCATATGAGAATCTATGTATCCAATGTTTTCATATGTGAGTGTAGAATGTTAATTTGAATACTTCCTTTTATAAGAAACATTTGGGTTCTACAGTTTTGGATGTCGAACTATGTTAGGAGATATAGACATAACTCCTCTTTTATATTTTTAGTTTGGGGCTATCAATTAGTGGAATAGAGAAAAATTAATATCTAATTTTTTTTCTCCCCTTATTTATCATTTACTCCAATCTCTCCAACTCCCCATTTACCTCTATTTTTCATGATTCTTCTTTAGGTTTTTATGATAATTACTTCATTTCTTGGTGAAATTGGGTCAGGATTTGGGTTATTTTGATAGCTTAGCTAAAGGATGTATCAAGGTATAGAAAACATATGAATTTTTTCCTTATAGTGAGCTAGTTCCATAATTTATTTTAATTTTCATATTAAATGTTTATTAAAATTTCCAAATATTTGACATTAGGTTTTAGTAATTTGTTTATTGTGGACTTGATGACATTATTGGGGATATAAAATACATTGTAGATAGGTAAATTGGAATTGGTACAATATATTGGGTACCATTATTGTAATCAGATTAATTGATTTATTATAGATATAGTTTGATCAAAATTTATTAATATGGCTATTGATAGTGTAATGGAATCATGGAGTTGATTCACGATCGATATAGGATTACAAGAGAACTGTTGATGGTGTATAAATCTTTCATAAGGGGATAAAATAATATTTAAAAAATGTACTATTAAATATTTTATTTTATATAGTTATCTTTATATTGTGTGGAATGTAAGAGTTGGTTTGTAGGTGTAATTGAATTGAATGATAAATTTCAGAAGGTTGCCCTTGGTGAGGCAATTTTATGGTTTTCATTAAGACTCATTGGATCCCTTTGGATATTTTTTATTTTTTTTATTACTTCCCAATGTTTAATTATTCTAAATAAGGGAATTGTTTAGGATGAGATGCAGAAAATATTGGAGCTCGTTCCTAGATATCTATGGACCTTAAGGACAAGGTTGTTTTATTGGGGATGGTGATTCCCGCATAGGGTAGTTTCTTGTGTTTATACTATTGTTTCTGATGATTTCATCGGGGCGTGCGGGTCTATCCTCTTGAGTGCGACAGGCATGGATTTGATACCCCGCGTTCCCACTTTCGAAAGGAGGGTGTCATCTATTCCTTATTCATGGATGTTTTCTCCTTGATCGAAACATGATGACAGGATGGCGGTTCTTCCTTCCGTGGATTCTTCCTCAGAACTCGTCACCTAGTCTGGGTCTCCCTCATATATTTAATACATTGTTCGTGAAACTATTCCCGGTGCCACATCTTCATGGACACCATTTAATTACACTGCTTCTGTCAGGACATTCCAAGGGGTCCGGTCAGGTCAGCAACCTTCGGTTAGGGGATTAGTCATGCTGGACATCACTGGCGTGTCTGGATGCTAGGGATTGGTGTTTCTGTCTTCTGTCCCTTATTATAGGGATTCTCGAGGGCGCGGAAGCCCGATGCATCCCACATCAAATGCGGGGAACCATATTCCATTGGCATGTGTCTAAGGTTTTCCTTAGCTTACAATGTTTAACACAGGGTATGCCGCGAGTTTAACGTACATCAGGGATGAATCAGACTGATGAGAACACTGACTAGAGTGGATTAGATGAACGAACCCCCTGGAGGGAACATCGATGTTGGGGCCAACATGTGGGCGGCATCCTGAATTATGAGGAGGTGAATGAGGTGGCATGATCTCACTGGGATGTGGCGGCCTAGGTAAAAATCAGGATGGATGATAGCTTTGGGCTTGATTCTAGAAGAGACTTCCTACGTATCCCCATGGTGGGGAATCAAAGTCCATGTAGTTCATCTGACAGTGACTTTCCGCTTAATGAGGTCACAATGACTTACTGATGAATGGGGTCTATAGTTTAGCATCATGAAGTATGGGGTCGAACCGAAATGAATTGATCCGGAATGGCTGGATGTTGGGCTTGATCCTCAGGGAGGCTTCCTACGTACCTTACCTTCTGAAGGATCAAAGACCATGTAGTTCAGGATGAGGGGAGTCAGTGAACCGACGTAAATATGGATCGGGGGTCCGATGGGTGATGGACTTGAACCTCGTGATGATTCATACGTACCATTCCATGACATGGATCAATGTACCCATAGTTCAGGTTGGGGTGTCAGTGAACTGACGTGTAGATGGACCGGGGGTCCGATGGGTAATGGGGTTGAAGCTCTTGAGGCATCCTACGTACCATGCATTGACATGGATCAAAGAACAAGTAGTTCAGGTGGTGGGTGCAGATTAACTTCTTGTGGGATAGGGCATTTGTGTCTTACGCTTTAGGCAGCCCAAGTTATTGGTGAATCGACATGGTCTGAATAACCGGGCGGTGGGCTTGATCATCATGGAGGCTTCCTACCTACCATACCTTAACATGGACCAAATTCCCAATAGTTTGGGAGTGTTGGTGAACCGACAAGGTCGGAATGATGGGGTGGTGGAGCTTGAACCTCGTGGAGGATTCCTACATACCATGCCTTGATATGGATCAAAGTCCTCTTAGTTCGAGAAGGTGAATACAGTTTAACGTCATGCAGTATAGGGGTGAACCAACGAGAAGGTGGTCGTAATGACCAATTGGTGGGATTGAACCTCGTGGCGGCTTCCTACGTACCATGCCTTAAAATGGATCAAAGTCCCCGTAGTTCGGGAAGGGGAATACAGATTAACGTCATGCGGGACGGGGGTGAACCAACATGAAATGAGTCGAAATGGCTGGATGTTGGGATTTAACCTTTGGGAGGCTTCCTACGTACATTACCTTAGCATGGATCAAAGACCACATAGTTCATGAAGAGGGGTGTCGGCGAACCGACATGAAGATGGAACGGGGGTCGGATGCGTGATGGGCTTGAATATCATGAGGCTTCCTACGTAGCATGCGTTGACATGGATCGAAGTCCCTGTAGTTCGTGTTGTGGTGTCGGAGAACCGACATGAAGATGGACAGGGGGTCTGATGGGTGATGGGATTGAGCCTCGTGAGGCTTCTTACATACAATGTCTTGACATGGATCAAATACCACATAGTTCGGGTGGTGGATGTAGTTTAACGTCATCCAGGATGGGGCATTTGGGGCTTACACTCTAGGAATCCCAAGGTGTTAGTGAACCAACATGGTCGTAATGATTGTGTGGTGGGATTGAACCTTGTTGATGATTCCTACATACCATTTCTGGTCAAATATCAAATCCCCATAGTTCAGGAGTGTTGGAGAACCGACATGGTCGGAATGACTGGGTGGTGGATCTTGAACCTCATGGAGGCTTCCTACAAACCATGCCTTGACATAAATCAAAGTCCTTGTAGTTCGGGAAGGGGAATATAGTTTAATGTCATGTGGGACGGGGGTGAACTGAAATGAAGGAGGTTGGAACAACAGAGTGGTGGGATTGATCCTCGTGGAGGCTTCCTACATACCATGCCTTGACATGGATCAAAGTCCTCATAGTTTGGGAAGGGGAATACAGTTCAACGTCATGTGGGATAGGGTAGAACAGACGTGAAATGAGCCCGAACAGCTAAATGGTGGGCATGATCCTCGGGGAGGCTTCCTACGTACCTTACCTAATCAAGGATCAAAGACCACATAGTTTAGGATGAGGGGTGTCAGCGAACCGACGTGAAGATGGACTGGGGGTCTGATGGGTGATGGGATTGAACCTTGTGAGGATTTTGACATACCATGCCTTTGACATGGATCATTTTCCCCATAGTTCGTGTTAGGGTGTCAGTGAACCGACATCAAGATGGACTGTGGGTCCAATGGGTGATGAGATTGAACCTCGTGAGGCTTTCTACGTACCATACATTGACATGGATCAAAGTCCCCATAGTTTGGGGTGGGGTGTCAGTGAACCAATGTTAAGATGGAGCGGGTGTCTGATGGGTGATGGGCTTGAACATCGTGAGAATTCCAACATACCATGCCTTAACATGGATCAAAGACCACGTAGTTCAGGTGGTGGGTGTAGTTTAACGTCATTCATGATGGGGCATTTTGGGCTTACTCTCTAGGCAGCGCAAGGTATTGGTGAACCGACATGGTCGGAATGACCGGGTTGTGGGTTTGAACCTCAAAGAGGCTTCTTACGTACCATGCCTTGACATTCATCAAAGTCCCCATAGTTTGGGAGTGTTGGTGAACCGACATGGTCGGAACAACTGTGTGGTGGAGCTTGAACCTCGTGGAGGCTTCCTATGTACCATGCCTTGACATTGATCAAAGTCCTCGTAGTTCGGGAAGGGGAATACAGTTTAACGTCATGCGGGATGGGGGTGAACTGACGTAAAGGAGGTCGGAACAACTGAGTGGTGTGCTAGAACCTCGTGGAGGCTTCCTACGTATCATGCCTTGACATGGATCAATGTCCCCATAGTTTGGGAATGAGAATACATTTTAGCATCATGGGGGAGGGGGAGATGTCATGGTCAATGCTTACTCTAAGCCCACGTGAGTCAAGCTCATTGTGAGAAATAATAGGTAGCAAACGCCTCACGACCACATCGCGAAAGGTAAGTCAGCAGGATGAGGGGTGGGGGTTGCGCATGGAGCGGCCCGGGGAGAGAATGATTGGGACTTGCTCCAGGATGGAGGCCCGATGGAAACAAAACCCAGTGGGAGAGGCGAAGGGTGACAAGAACCCATGTCCCCATCTCACCTATTGGTCCTTGGCATCGAGGATGTGAGAAGGAGCAATGATGCTACCTCCAGCAAGAAAAGCTAGGGGATTACACCAAGGTGGTTGCCTTTCCCCCATGAACAAATGCCCCTCCCATAAGGAGGATATCATCCCCTGTGGAAACCAGGGGGTGTGGAGAATGTCAAAGGTGGGGGCACCCCGCGTGGGTGGCACTGGGACAGGTCACATTTTAAGGTCACGTGCTGAGGACGATGGTTCATGGAAGTTTAACATCCAGCATCTCGGATGAGGTGGGTGTGCTCCACACCCCTAAGACATACATAACTAGTACCCCCTACTCCTTGTGGGAGGGAAGGCACTGGAAATGCCTTGATGAAGGTGTGTCATGGAGCGAACCATCGAGGGTCCATGTTAGCATGTCTATGCGAAGAAGCAATAGCCATTAATGTTCTTATGCGAAGAAGCATTAGGAGAAGCAACACAATGGGTGGTATCATCCCGAGGACATCGAAGTCACATCGTGAAAACCTGGAGGGTCGCACGAGAAATGGAATTGCCAAGCAGAGGGGTCCATAGGCAGGGTCCATGTGAAACTCTGTCGCTCCGCGTGGTGGAGGGTACTTGCGAAGGGGTGTGCTTCGTGACGTGGGGTTTCATAGCCTTATCATGGGGTGGAGGTGCATATGGGAGGTGCTTCGTGAAGTGGAGAGGCATTCCCAGAGCACTGCCTCACAAAGAAAAGGTTCCTCGTGAAGCAAGGTGTCGGGAAGCAATGTGCGTCGTGAAGTATAGTGACCCTGCCTTAGCATGTGGATCATGTGTACAAGAAGGGTGTTTCATGAAGCATAAACACTTCGCAAAAACCAGATTCCCCTTAGGGATCCCCTTCCTTCACGAAAACCCATAGGCTTCACGAAATGAATCCCTCTCGAAAGAGGGGATCAAAATGAGGAAAATGGGAGGCACTTCGTGAAGTGGAAGTACCTTGCACAGCTCATGGTTCGCAGAGCAGAAAGATGTTTCGATATTCGAGAGCCAGAAGTTGAAAGGTCGGATTGTCCACCCCATGGGATCATGGGGAACACTGTATTTATAGGATGGAGGCTCCACAGAGTGGATCTCATGCGGTGAAAAGAGGGACTAGGTTGCTTCACGGCGGGTCGCGAATGTCAAATGTAGTCATGGAGCATCCCGCCTCCTTACATCACGGCGGGCTCACAAATTTCAACGGTGGTCGTGGAGCATCCTGCCTCTGGGCTTCACGGCGGAATCATGAACATCAAATCCATTCGCAATGTGTCCTGCCTCCTGGATTCACAGCGGCCGTGGTGCTGGGGGAACTCCATGAGGGGTCTTCACGAGACAGTTCTTTGAGGCCATCATTGGGCCTCTTCCTTGTACCGATTTTTGGCGCCAAAAACTGCACCCCCCCCCCCTCATACACGGAGCCACGAAGAGATCAAGGGTCGTTGTCTGAGGGAAATCGCCAAAATCTTCAGTCGTTCACGATGCTGACTAGTGAAGATGGCTCTAGAGGAGGATTGGTGACACACATGCGAGTGCGCCGCGAAGATCCACGTGAACTGGATGCACCGCGAAGTTCCAAAGGCCGTCATATATAAATAGGGTGTTTTCCCTCCATTTTTTCCTTTACATTATCTTTGAATTTGTCTTCTTGCACTCTCAATTCATGAAGCTCTGCATACTCTGCATGTGTTCTCTGTTAATCAAGTCTTTGCGGCGCACAGCAAGTCTTTGACTCCGCATTTGCGCTCCGTGATCCGCCTTGAACGCCAAGGAAGCGCTCTGCGAATAGTCTTCATGAGTGGACTTCGTGAATGTGCTCTGCAGACGAGCTTCGAAATCCAACCACAAAATGTCAAAATTCTAGAACCGAATGGCCCACCAAGAAGCTGCCCAGGGGGTCCATGCAGATGCTTCCCGGAGGTATGAAATGGAAAACAGTTTAGGGCTATGAGAGTTATTCCGGAGCCACTCAAACCATATTTCAATTGTGGAGCTACTATCGGAGAGACATTAGAACTACCCAGTGTGTAGGAGGATTCCATTGTATGGATTTAGGCAAAGTGATGACGTCTTCATCCCGGAAGCATGTTGGGACGATCCAGCTTACAGGTTTCAGAGCACACCATGCCAGCACTAATAGTTCAGGGTGCCTGATGGTCATGCTCGGGAGGACATCACGCATGTCATTGATGACTTCTTATACAATTATTTGAATGATGTTGACATAAAGTCATTGTATCCAGAGACGTCCCCTCCTTTTTACCGAACCATCCTCAAGGCGGCGCTGGGGAACCCAGAGAAGGGGTGGTCCGATGAATGGTACCTGCGCCAGGGTGGAAACTATATAGACAATTGGGCATGGGCCTACTGGGTAGGCACCTTGTGCGAGGAGTACGAAGCAGAGATGAGAAGGGTGGGCCTGTATGAGGAAGCATGGGCTTCCTAGTTCCATATCTACCAGATAATGTAGCTAATGTCAGAGTTGTTGAGCCGATGGTCATCGAGGACCAATACCTTCCACCTGCATCACGGGGAGGTTTCCATTAGCCTATGGGACATTCATCATATCTCGGGGGTCCCGATACTGGGGGCGATGTATGAATAATTCCTCCCAGCTATGGGTGTGTGGGAGGATCCGGTGCAGAATCCATGCTTGGTGATGGCATTGATAGAGCTCATTCCTGAGGAGGAAAAGGAAGCGGTGACGGATGTCCACATCAAGCATTGGTTCAAGATGTTTCTGAACATCCTGGTAGACCGTCAGTTCCCGGAGAGGCCTAAAAATTTCCCAAAATGGGCCCAGAGTAAGGAGAAATCATGCTAGCGATTTTTAGAGTATATCCAGTGGATGAACTTGGGGTTCAGTGTCAGCACTGAACAACAGTCAACAGTTAGGCTGGAGGCATTCATCGTAGTTCTCATCTGTGGTTGGATTTGGATGGTGAGGGATAAAAACATGAGATTGCAGCCAAGAACTTTTATCATGGAATCCTCATTAGTGATTGGAGGTTGGTTCAACTGGGGATCCCGATGCTTGCCAAGTTTTACAAAATGTTGTGCAACATCAGTGAGATGAAAAGGCCATAAAGGGGTTGTGGGCCATTCCATCACTGGTATGGGTGGATGGTGGCGCACATCTGGGGATCTATGAATATCCGAACCCCATCTCGCCTCCAAGGTCAATCTTATGTCCCTCAATCTTGAATGTTGTGGGGAGTTTTCTGACCAAGGTGACTGCACCATCAGTTCTGAACCAGGTGTGGAAGGTGGAGGAATTCAATTTCCACCTGTTCCCATTGTCGATGGGGGAATTCACTGATGATAGACCGGGGATAGAAGAGCTTCAGGCCTATCTCCTGGCCTTTCGAGGTTGAGTCCTAGTGGACAGAGTGGACTACAAGTGTCTCTGCGAGCCATACATCCCACATCGATTTGCAAGTCAATTATGTTTCCTACAGAGGCTGATCCCAAAGGTCTATTTGGGGGTTCACTATGAGAAGCACCCGTTTTTGATGAGGCAGATGTGGCTCATGTTCAAATGGGAAGACCGGAAGATGCGAAATATGTTTCCTCCACCGACTGTCATCCTTGGGCTGGTAGAGGAATATGCCCAGAGCTGGGAGGCAGCCTTCCTAGGGGAGATACTGAAGCAGCCAACCATCTGGGTCGGTGAGGGTGAGATTCCCCAACCTCAGCGGTGAGGCCAAAAGGTGGCAGGGGCATCCCACCGTGGTGGGGCTGCTGTAGCGGTGACACCCGCACCAGTTGAGGGGGATGTAGTGGTGGCAGATCCGGCAGTGGGATAATTGCTGGTGGTCTTAGTAGAACGGATTCATACAGAGGGGAGGCCTTTGAGGGGAGGCCTCTGAGGAGATTCTGCAGGATTTCTACTCAGGCTCCAAGGAAACGGTTGTACCATATTGACATGTCAGAGAATGCTATCTTCCCAGAGGCCACTGACATCTGTGAAGTCAACTGGAAAATCCTCAGTCCGTCAGAGTTATGGCAGCATCTTAACCACCTCATGAAGGACTTTTCAGGGATTGGCCCCATTAGATATGGGTTTTAAGAATACCAGGTAGAGGTGGAGCAATCCATAGCCAATCTGGAAGACTTTATCCATTCCCGGGGTGCCCTACACCCAATGACAGATTGAGCCAGGGTGCTGCTAGGCCATACAGTCCCTCTGCAACTATTGGCTGTGACTTGAGGGAACGCTTCCCTCTACTATAAGAATTGATCAAGTCCTCCTGGGGAGATAAGGCTGGCAGAGAGAGTCGGCCAAAGTAGGGTGAGTTCGGTGATCAGTCCTCGGATCTCGAAGATTTTGTGGAGGACCTCGAGGTAAAATCCCAAGTTCTTTCTTCAGAATCTTCCCTAAGGTTACTCTGGATTCCTCATCACAAATGAACTGTACAGGAGGACCTTGTGCATAGACCCCATTCCCGCCCCTCAGGGGGTGCCGACGATGGACCTTCGGGATCCATGCTCATGGCTGCATAAACATCCATGTCTGGCGGGGCTAGGACACTTGAGATGGCTCCCACGGAGTCTCTAGATCTTCAAACCATATACGGGGGGCCATGCCTTGGGGTTCCGACGATATCAGCCTGGGGGAGAGACGATGGATTTGACCTCTCTATGTATTATCTACTGAATTCACAACTGCCATCCCCTGACCACATTAACTGAAATTCACGTCCCCCTTTTTGGCGTGTACAGTCCTTCAATTTTCAAGGGTCACTGTGGTGAAGTTGGTCGGGGATTCTGGAAGAGCGCTTCCCAGGGGCACGCCAAGGGTCATGGAGGTGTAAATCTAGCCTGATTGGACAGCAGCACTCCCAATCACTTGCGAGGATGCCAATGAGACTGCACCTGAGATTATCAAGGTGGGATCCGATGATGAGAATCGACCAGACAGTCCCTGCACCAACACGCCTAATCCAACTCCAGATGTGGACCTGACCGAGGAGTTCATGGGGGCATTCCCTGCATACAAGCCTACCAATCTCATCGACTGGTACAATACATCCTCTGATGAAGATGACAACAAAATAGATATTCGTCGATCATGGAATCTGATCATGCGCTTGATCAATAACACCCCCCAACTCGCTTGCAGCTATGAAAAATATGTGTTGGGAGAGTGTATGCCCAGTGCCCTCACATGATCATCTGAGATATTATGGAGGAAAAGATTCAGGAGTATGATCGTGGTCTCATTGTAGGCCGGCAGTGGATAAGGGTGGAGAACATCAAGAGGCTCCGAGAGGCAGAAAACGAGGTTGAAAAGATGTAGGATTAGGCAGATGATCATTTTTCTTCTCTTGACGCACAATCAGAGCTCATCTTGTGGCTGAAATCCCAGCTAGCAGAGGCCGAAGAGGGAATGAATCGATCCTCTTAATAGATGGTCGTTATCTGGACTGGTGTGGAGTAGGCTCAGGTCACGGCCAGTGAACTGCACCCTCTCGCTTTCGAGGAGGAGCGGGAGGTAAACTAGTGGCAGCGACTCCTGGATGCCCCCAGCCAGAGGGTGGAAGAGCTGCAACATTCCCTTGACGAGGTCAATCCTTCTATGGGGGGAGTCGACCATTGGGTACTGTAATGATTACAAAACCTTAAATGTACATTCATGCTTTGATTGTTTGAATGTCATAGCATCAATGGGTTCAGTTTTTTACATTGGTTTATTACATCCTTATGATGTTCGCAGAGCACCCAGTGATCATTCCCTAAGCTCACGTGGGTCATACCCGGTGTGAGAAACTAGGTATGACTGTCTTATCACCCCATCCAAATATAGGAGTGCAAGCCAACCTTCGGGCATCCGGGTTTTGAACAACCGGTCAAGATTTCCGGGAGAAAATGGGGGACCTGACTGGAGAACTGAGCTCTCATAATAGATGAATTATTGTCTACCTAGTGTGATTTTTTGCACAAATTGGGTAACGCCAGGGGCTCTGAAATCAATCCGAACAGATGGAAATGGGAGGTGTGAATCATGAAACCCAAGATTCGAAACATTTTGGGGGTGTAATGACAATAAAGAATAATTGTTGACCGTATTCGAAACAAAGCGTTTTTATTGCATTAGACTTGAGTGTGGATAGAAAATGAAGGTCAACCATTGACCATGTTCGAAACACGGGACCAGACTCAAAATTTCATCTGTTAGTCTTCCAGAACATTGTCCCGGGACAATAGGCGGTCCATTGTCCAAGCATCCATACCCTTAGGGGGTTCCTCCAGATGTGAAAAAGGACGAGCGTCTAAATAATGGGTACACAAAGCATGGTATTTGGAGTGATGGGTTGTTCGACTGGGATCCAACACTCATGAAATTATGCCACCGTGGTGGAGACACATGGGATGGACGCATTGGTTTGATCATGGATCTTTCCTTCTTTTAGATAGGGCCTCTCTGGCGAGGTATTTTTCACTTCCCAATGTCAACTTGGGACATCCCAAACTTGTTCAGGGAAAATTTGCAGTTACATGTTTCCCCGCAAGGGGTTAATCCAGGGGGCCAGAAATGGGGTGGAATAGGATTTACAATTCCTGGGGATGGACACTATGCAAAATACCAGGGTGTCTCTATGTATCCCATGAGGATGGGAATCAATCCATACGTAGTTCTTGAAGCACATTTTAATGTCATGCGTGATGATGAGTGGCATGGCTATACCGGTGAACATCCTACCAAAACTATTAATCCCACGTGATTCATGCTCAATGTGGGAAACAATAAGCATTGGTGGGACTTACCGACATAGGAGGGAAACATGTTAGGTAAAATGGACACTCGGCAAATGCCTGCCCAATGATGATAACCCATCCATGTAGCGCACCTAGATGCGCGAAGAGATAATTCCGAGTATGTCAGAATTCCACATGAACATGAGGAAGTGGAAATGTGTGAATCATGAAGCTCGAAAACGGAACCACATAATGACCGTGTGACGATGGAGCATAACTTTTGACCGTGGTGGAAACTCATCATCCATATCCTGTTAGACTAGAATGGGGACATACAAATGAGGGTCGACCATTGACCATGTTCAAAAAATGGGACATGTCACAAATGTCGTCAGAGATCATTAGGGGAGTTGGCCTAAGACGGTATGTGAGCCAAAAGGGCATGGGACCAGGCCGTTAGGGGGTCCCTTTGGATGTGGAAGAGGATGAAGATCCAAATAGTGAGCTCATGAAGCTTGGACATGGAACGAGGGGAATTTCCCCATTAAAATCCCACATTTCGGGCTCTTTGTCGAACACATCTAAATATGATAACGAGACGTATTAGATATAAGTATTCGAGTCCCTTCCCATACGGAGATCTTAGTTTAGGGTCATAGAACTCGGACCATGGATGGTGTGAAACATGGGAGACCCATCATGGGGTAATTACAAAAACCCAACGTGAATTGGAACTGGGGGTTCTGACCACCACCTATTCCTTGGAGAGGGTTTAGGTTGAGGGAAAAAAACGAGAGTTGAGCTGGGCCTAAGGCAAAGTGCACAAGCGTTCCTATGTATCCCATGAGGATGGGGATCAAGATGCATGTAGTACTTCAAGTGGCACGGTAAGGTACAAATTCCAGGGATAAAAAGGGATGTGCGGGCATGGCCCTCGCACAAAAAAAGTGGTATTTGATAAATCAAGTTTTTCCTTTTAAGGTAAGTTGTTCTTCATTTGTGAGGCGACAGGCCTAGGGTAACAGGCCCTGGCGTCACCACAAGAATCATGTCGTAGTAGGCGATGACAAATGGTATGGCCTGTGACCAATAACAAACATGGTGCCCCCTTGAGTACATCACGATGCAGTGCCATTTTTCATCGTGCGGCCAGGACGATAATGTCACAATTTAGGGTCTGTGATAGGACTAGGAGGCATAGTTTAAAGTCATATGTCTTGGACTTGAGGGAATGTGCACGATGTTATAAATCATACCTGATGTGAATGATGATAGGGTCCCACACCACATTGTACGCAATTCCAAGAAAGGAGACTCCGACCAAGGGGCCTGCATAGAGGTAGGGAGGTAAGGGGAAGGAGAAACTTGCTCCCAACTGAGCTAGCCCAGAAAACGAGATGTCCGGGTGTTCCTAAATATCCCATAAGGATGTAAATCAATCCACGCGTAGTATTGGAAGTAATATTTGTTTAAGGTCTTGTGATCAGACCATGGATGGGGTAAAAACCCACCAAGTAAGTACAGACCTCAACCCAATCTATAATCCCATGCGAGTTAAAATTAGTGTGGGAAACAATGGATGAAGATGTATGTTACAATACCTGGAAGACACGCCAAAGGGAAATCGGTGCGGAGCCACTAATGATGTCCCTATCATGCCTTTGGTCCTCCTAAGGGTGCACACTAAGGAATAGTACTAAGAGATTCATTGTTCTACTTGGATATGAGGAGGTAGATATGGATGTGAATCATTTCACCGACATTTTGGGATTAATGGAGTTGGCGTGGCGATGGGGGATAACTGTCACCCGTGTTCGAAACATAGTATCCATATTGTGTTAGCCTGAAAGGGGATCATCAAAGGAGCATCGACTGCTGACCATATTTGCAACATGGGATTTGTATCAGCATGTTGTCTGCGACCCCCAAGGATGTTGGCCCGTAATGGTAGGAGGGCCCTTAGGCCTAGAATCTGTGCCACCTAGGGGTCCCTTTGAGTGTGAAAGGTGATGGAATCCCTAATGAAGGGGAACAGAAAGCCTAAAAAGTGGGTGGGAACATGTCCAAGCCGGCTTTGACATTCCAGGAACTAAACCAGAATACCCTTCGGCACATTGATGAACTGCTTAAAAGGGTCGATGAGGGTGATCATGAGGGAGAGACACATGGTGTGGTTGTCACAAGCCTGACATGAACGAGGACATAATCCCATGTCACGCCATATACTCCGCTCCATGGGGAAGGGTACGCCAAGGGTCCAAGGTGAAAAGGAGATTTCTAGTAGATGGGGATGGACCCGATGTCTAGACATTCGGGCAGTCCTACGTATCCCATAAGGATGGGAATCAAGACACACGTAGTTCTTGAAGGTACCCAGGGGTAAGATACCCCAACAATGGGGGTGTACGGTATGGCGAGTAACCCAATGTGAAGGAGGACAGAATCCTGCACCACACTATACACTCTGGGTAAGAACTTGGGTCGGGGACCTGAAAAGGCCAAGGGGCTTGAGGATGGGCCTCGGTCAGGAAGGCCTGACCAATTTGCAGTATAACGTCTTGTATTTAGGACAAGGTTCGGGGGAAAGAGAAGGCCAAGGGGCCTAAGGCTGGGCCTTGGTCAGGAAGGCCAGACTATTTTTCAGTTTAATGTCTTGTAGTGAGGAATAGGGTTGGAGGCCTGAGAAGGCCAAGGGGCCTGAGGCTGGGCCTCGGTCAGGAAGGCCCGACCAATTTTTAGTTTAGCATCTTGTAGTGAGGACGAGAGCCAGGGGCCCGAGAAGGCCAGGGGACTGAGGCTGGGCCTCGGTCAAGAGTACCCGACCAGTTTTCAGTTTAACTTCTTGCAGTGAGGAACATGGTCGAGGGCCCGAGAAGTCCAAGGGGCCTGAGGCTAGGCCTCGGTCAGGAGGGCCAGACCAGTTTGCAGTTTAACGTCTTATAGTGAGGAAGAGGGTTGGGGGCCTGAGAAGGCCAAGGGTTCTGAGGCTGGGCCTCAGTCAGGAGGGCCCGACCATTTTTTTGTTTAACGTCTTACAGTGAGGAAGAGGGACAGGGGCCCAAGAAGTGGATAAGTTGTCTCATCTAGGGATTTGTACGGAACGTCGAGCAACCCAACGTGAAAGAAGGACATAATCCCATACCCTGTCATACAATCCCATAAGAGAGAACCTGGGACGGGGCCCGAAAAGGACAAGGGGCCTGAGGGTGGGCCTCATATGGAAGGTCATATGCCCTCTTGTATAGTTACTGCCTCATCACTGCTTCTAAGCCCACGTGAGCAGTGCTCGGTGTGGGAATCCTGGAGCTCGTCTCAGCTCTCCCTATCATATGGGGGACTCAAACCTGGCATTTACTGAAGGGATTTTGTCACTTGGAGATACAATGGGGTAGAATGAACCACTACAATCGATGTTTCGGACATCTTGGGGTGGTTCCAATGTCCAAGGACAGCTGTTGATGATGTTCGAAACACAACGTCCCTATATTAACCTGAATTGGGAGCAAGAAATTAGCATCGACCGCTGACCATATTTTCAACACAGGATTTGTATCAACTTTTTTCTCGACATCCTAGAGGTCTTTGGTCCGACGTGGTAAGAGAGACCTCAGGCCTAACACCCATACCATTCAAGGGCCCTTCTGGATGGGGAAGGTGATGGAATCCCAATAAAAGGAGTGGGTGAAGAATAGTTTTCCCCATCTATAAAAGAGGCTAATATCTCTAGGGAGTGGGATGTACAGCCGGATCGAGGCTAGCTCGATGTGAATCGGGGTAAAATTCTGCACCCCACCATATGTCTCGACCCGAGGGGAAGCTTCTGGTGTTTGGGCTGGGCCAACAGACAAAATTTCTAGGTGTTCCAACGTATCCCATGAGGATGGGAATCAGGCCATATGTAGTACAGGAAGTCCATGCAGTTTAACATCATGCGGTGAGGACGTGGGAGAATAGAAGAATGGGGAGCTGGCACATGGTGTGATCGTTATAATCCTAGCATGAGTGGGGATAAGGAAGCCTACACCATGGCATGCTATGATCCACCAAAAGAACTATACCTTGGGGGATATTTAAGGAGAAGAGCTCGGGGCTGGGCTCAATATGAGGTGTCTAAGAATTCCTACGTATCCCATGAGGATGGGAATCAATCCATACATAGTTATTAAAATGCAGTATAATGTCTTAGTGGACAATGTGTAGCTTAAAGACTTGCAAGACTGGACAGATTATGGTCATGCAGGACTGGTGTGTAGTATTGGGTCGTGTGGGACCGGTATTTTAAGGTCATGCATGACCATAAGGATCAAGAAAAGTATTTCTTGAGGATTTTGGCATTGACGGGAGGAGTTATACGCTCACCATCCATGGTTAAGAGGGAGTATGCTATATTGGGGTAAACCCTGTGGACCATGTATAGTCCTTCCCATTTGGGCTCCAACTTGGGTGGTTTCCTGCCAGGGATCATTGGTGCTCGTAGGGCCAATACCAGGTCGCCTTGAAGAAAAGAGCGAAGGAGAACCTTTTTATTGAAGGTTCTAGTCATCTTATTCTGATGCCTTTTTAAATTGTTCAAGAAACAGAGCCTATTCTCGTCAAGAACTTCCAATTCAGCTAGATGGATTTCGACCACTTTATCTGGTGCCTTCGAGTCATAGAAATTGGTGCGTAACGAAGGTAGCTGGAACTCGATGTGTAGGACGACCTCAGCTCCATACACTAGGGAATATGGGTTCTCCTTGGTGGAATTGCGAGTCGTCATCTGATAGGCCCAGAGAGAATTGGGGAGCTTGTCTGGTCAACTCTTCTTATTCTTACCAACCATTTTCTGTAGAATGTTAGAGAGGGATTTGTTGAACACCTCAATCAGTCCATTTTCGTACACGTTATAGCGGGAGGTATGGTTCGAACAGATATTTTACTTAGCGTACAATTTATTCATCTCGGCTGCTTAGAAGTTGGTGCTGTTATCGGTGAGGACAGCATGAGAGACTCTAAACCAGCATTTTAGAACTGTCGCCCATGGATATGGTCCCATGAAATCGATTCCCCACACAAAAAATTGACAAGAATAATTGGTGGAGTAGAGAGGTTCTGGAAGCTGATGTAGGAAATTAGCATGAACTTGGCACGCGTGACATCTCTTGGAAAACTCGATACAATCATGGAACATAGAGGTCCAGAAGTACCCCAGACTCCAGATCTGATGGGATAGCTTTTCCCCAGCATGGTGGGCACCGCCGAAACCTGCGTGAACCTCTTGCATTACCTATGGAATCTCATCCCCCTGAATGCAACGGTGGAGAACACCATAAAACCCACACTTTTAGAGGATCTAGTCCAGAGTGGGACCACTCTGGAGGGAAAACTGCAGCACGCGGTGTCATATTCACTCACTCTCATCCTGTTCTGGTGGGAGATTACGATTTTGGAGATACTCTATAAAAGGGTCTCTCCAGTCGGGAGTCGCTTCAACCACTGCGTATGAAGGCCCTAGCGGTCCTGACGTGGGGGATCCAGTGTTAAGATGGCTTACCCACAAGCCGTCATTATCCTCTGGGGTGATGGGGGAAATTTCTCTCCTGTGTGCCATGTGTATGATTAGATCATCCTTTTCAGGCTCTACAAGTGATGCAATCATGCTAGCCAAGGCATCCGCTCGACCATTATGTGACCGAGGGACATGGTTAACCTCTGGTCGAGAAGGTAACTGGGCTATTAGCAGGAGGTTTCATTACAACAATGGTATGGGCTCTGGCTTTCTGACAACATATCCACCGTTTACTTTCGTGATGACTAGTTCTGAATCCCCTTTCACATGTAAATGGGGTACATAGATCTTGAGGGCCAACTCGCGGCCAGTGATAAGAGCATTATACTTTTCCACGTTGTAGGTGCAGCCTTCTGATAACAGGAATGAGTACGACAGAATATCTAGCACCGAGGTAATGAAGACGATACCTAGGCCCACTCTGTTGAGTTGAGGATCATTGAGCCTCCTACTAGTGGGACTATGGGAGGCACCGTCGAAGTGCATCTTCCATCACGGGATGGCACGATCTACTGAGAGGATCGCCTCGTCGAGAAAATACAGGTTCAAGGCTTGGTCCATGGAGGTTTGATGGGCAGACAGGAAGTCTGCCAATTCATGTCCCTTGATAACCTTCTGGGGCACGAAACTGATGTCAAACTGCTAGAGGATTACCGCCAACCATGCTAGACGTCTAGTCAACATGGGGCGGTTTAGAATGTACTTCAGCGGGTCTACCCGAGACACCAACTGTACCTCATTGTGCTATAGGAATTTTCAAAATTTCTATACTGTGAATACCAATCCATGGAAGCTCTTCTCGATGGGGGAGTATCTGGTCTCCGTATTGATGATCATACAACTGAGGTAGTAGATATTGTTTTCTATCCCCTAATTGTTCTTCTGGGGGATAAGGGCACCGAGACATCATTCCAGGGTAGTCACTTATAGGAAAAGTTGCTTCCCAGAGACAGGTGGCATCCGGATTGGAGGCTGGAGCAAGTACTTCTTGATTTCCTCGAATGCGGCCTAGCATTCCTGGTCCCACTCGTAGGCATAGACTTTCTTTATTAGCCGATAAAATGACATACACTTGCCAGCCAGATTCGCAATGAATCGTTGTATGTTGGCTATGTGTCCTTGGAAACCCCAAAGCTCTCGAATATTGCTTAGGGGAGTCATCTGGATAATTGCCCTCATCTTTTCTGGGTCGATCTCTATTCCTTGGTAGTTGCAAACAAATCCAAGAAACTTCTCGGAGTGGATACTAATGGGTTAGTTCAATGGGTTCATCTTCATGTGGTGGAAGTGCAAGAATCCAAACAATTTCTCATGGTCCGTGAGATGGTCTAGGTGCTGGCGAGACTTGACCACCAGATTTTCCACATAGCACTCCACCAATTTCCCACGGATTGGGTTGAATATGTGTTGCATGGCCCGATGATAGGTGGAACCTGAATTCTTCAGGCCGAAGGGCATATCTTGGTAATAAAAATCACCTTGGGGTATGCTAAAAGTGGTGGGCTCCTCGTCCTCGAGGGACATCCGGATTTGATTATACCCAGAGTAACCATCCATGAAGGAGAGGTCTTAGAATCCAGCCATAGCATCGATCAAAAATTCTATCTCTAGAAGGGGAAAATCATCCTTCGGGCAATGCTGGTTGAGATCTTGGAAGTCAATACCGACTCTGATCTGCCCATTCTTCTTCCGAACAGGCACAATGTTGGTTTTCCACCTGGGGTACTGGACCTCCTTGACGAAGTTGGACCTAATGAGCTTGTCAACTTCAGCCTCAACCATGGAATCGTGAGAAGAGTGCATCTTTCAGGGAGGTTTTTTGAACCCGCGATGGTTTTCCCGGAGACCAAGGCGGTGGACGGGTACCTGAGGATCTGTTCCTGGCATCTCATCGTATCTCCAGGAAAACACGTCATGATGGTTCTTAAGGAAGTCCACGTAATGATGCTTCTCCTCGAGGGATAGGGAAACACTGATCAACGTGGGTCTCAGATCCGCCTCTCTACCAAGGTTCACCTGTACCAGTTTGTCTACCGTGGCAGAGATTCTTTCATCAAAGGCAGGGGGAGCATCCTCCAGATCCTCTTCTTAGCTTGTAGATGAGGGATTATCAGTGGGTGGAGCTTCCCCTAGGTGGGAGGAACCTGATGGGAGGCTGGTACTAGCCTGGACAGTAGTAGATAGAGTATCAAGAGATTCATGCGCCACTAATACCATAACGACGAAGGCAGTCGATCTGATCCCATATGGTCTTTGGCCCAAGGGACCACACATGATTATATCAATATAATAGTGGTGTCTCTCCTTGATCTGGTTGATCCTAGCCCAGAGAAAGAGACATGTTTGATGTATCACTATGGCCATGGGGCGGACATCTCGATATCGTACGAGGGTAAGAGGTTCCGGGATCACCTGAGCCTGGTTCATGTAGGAGTAAGAGGTGATTTCCCCCCATCGCTTGGACATGGGAATATGCCTTCATCTTGTACCTGAGACAAAAAATCATTTCCCCATGTCGAGTTTTGTGGCCTCTAATCGATGGAATGGGAAGATGTAGGCGCCATCCAGACCGGCCCAGAGGTCATTTGTGACCATGGTTGGTTCAACCTTGCTTGCCAGAATATGCTTATCATTGCTCTTATAATAGACAGCATCCAGATAACGGGCTTCAAAAGAGGCGAAATGAGATGCATCACCTTGGAGTACACCTAATCGTACATTTAGGGAGTACTTGAGGCATTCATGATACGATGAGGGGACCTCCGCGTGCAGTTGGAGCCATGGTCTGTCCATCAATGCACTGTACGCTGTGTCCGGAGAGACTACCATAAATTTAGTACTGGCAATTAGGCCACTAAACAGGGTCTTCAGATGGTTCTTGCAGACTGGGGTCTACTCTCTCCTATTATATTGTTGGATCCATAGATCAGAGGGAGTCAGGTCATCCTCGGATAACCCAATCATTCTGAATGTCCGCGTCGGGATGAAGTTGATCCCGAAGCTGGTGTCAACGAGACAGCGGCGAACTTCCAAACCATTAAATTGTCTGGTGATGTACATCAGACATATGTGCCCCTGAATGGGAGATCCTTCATCCTCTCTAGAGAATTAAATGATTTCATGGCATTCGGCATTCTCAACTGCTTCAGTATGAAAGGCATCTACAGCGACAACCTATGTCTCAAACTGGAGGGGGATATTTAAAGCCTCGGTGAGTGTTGCGTGCACATATGATGACAAGAGGAGGGATTCAAGTATGTAAAGCTTTGATTTTATACCTTCAAGGTGATTGAGGACATCGTACATCCATGCCAATCATGAACTTCTGCTTATAGAAGGTCGCTCTGCGACTGGAGACATGGAGGGCCCTGTCGGCTGGACTGATGGGTGACTGGCATAGGGAATATCCTGCTGCTCACTAGTCGAATCCTGAAGAGTAGCTTCTAGATGAGGTCTAAAAGACTGATATTGGCATGCAGCTGGGAGAAGTTGTTCACAGAGCGTCTGATGTGGCTCCACCTGATCCAGTATCACAAATAGTGGTGGATGCGATCCTGACGACACTAGATGAAGAGGCTGCGAGTGCTGAGCTCTGATCTGAGCCTATTTCCTGGTCTCAGTGGCATGCATGGCCTGGATGTAGGTGCCAACTAATGCACCTCAACGACCCATATAGTTGTGGCTTCACCGACGTTGGCGTCTCCTGGGGATGTTGGGGAGGTTCACTTAGTGTTCCCCCTCATCGGGAGTCATATAGGGGTTTTACCAACTCGACGGTATTAACCGAAGCGTACCATTGACTTTCACACAAATAATCATCCAACACTAGGTGGATTTTGGGGGGGATCCCCATCTCATGGGGAATTAAGTCGCCATGTTTCTGGGAGGATGACGTCTTTGGCGTGGCGCGTTGCTTCTTCTTGCGCCCCCGATGCTTGCTCTTTTGGGAAGAGATCGACTGAGATGATGATGCTGAAGTGGTGGTCGTAGCTTCTGAAGGTTCCAGCTGATTCAGGAATTCCCGAATGATGCCATGGGCATGAGAGACTGTATTGCGAGCCATCCATTCATTATAATTCTAGGTCCCATAGCCAGAAACCTGCTGTCAACCGCCTTTTCAATCGCTACTGCCATCTGACCTCACAAAGACACTTGCTACTTATGATGGGGCTGGGCCCATTCTGACTATGATGTTATTGAACTGGTCTAGGAGATAGTATTTGAACAAATAGAAATTATTGAGTATGTTTCCCAGAATCCGATGATAGGGTCATTAGTTGGGGCGGTCAGTGATATTTTCCTCTGTTGGCCTTCTGCACTCAGGCAAACATACAATCCCCTACTCTAGGGTGCTATAGAAGTAACCGGGGACTAGATTCTCACTGAACGAGTAAGTCTGGTGTCTTATTTCTAGATGAGGATACTTTAGGGCCTGGCCCTAACAAGGATCCGGAGGGGCTTGTCGAGGGGGTGGACCCTGATTGTCCTTCCTGAGCGGTGGTGGCGCATTGCGTGGAGGCACATACAGATCTTGAGGATGTTGCGGAGCCAGAGGGTGTGCCTGAGGGTGAGGGCCTCAGCGAGGCTGTAGAGCTGGCTCCACTGGTATCCATTCCAGCTATCTAGGGGTCTCTATATGGGATATTGTGGTGGGATCAGCTCTGACATCCCTCCATGATGGGATCACAGTGGGCAGCAGACGTACCAGGCTGGCACGTTGTAGGGATTCTTCGAGGTGATGGCCCTTATCTGAGAAGTCTCAGAACCATCCGGGATAGTTCTGGGTGATCAGATATGGAACAAGTTCCATCTTGATATTCCTTATGCACATAATCAGTCATTTATCTTGAGTCAGGGGCATGTCAAGGGAGTGTGTATGCCCCTTCCACCGGGTGATAAAGTACTCTACTCGCTCATCAGGGCTTTGCTTGAACATGAAGAGTTCTACGATGCTGGAATTTCCAGTGGTAGAGCTAAACTAGTAGAGGAACTGCATGTGAAGGTCTTCCCAGCTAGTCACGGAACCAAAATGGAGATGACTGTACCAGACAAATGTCACCCCTCTAGTGTCTGGACGAAACAGCGGACCTTGGTGGTCTCCTGCTATGCTGGAGTCACCAAAATGGTAAACAGCTTGAGTTAAAGTGGGCCAGGTGCTGCGGTGGGTCCCTCGTCCCATCAAAGAGGGAGAAGATGGGAATCTAGAAACCTGGAGGCGCCGACATATCTTCCACCATGGCTGGGTATGGATTTCCATCTAGTGGGATCGCCACCTGTTGTGTTTCCAATGCCTTTATGCGGGCGATGCGTGCTCCCATTGGATCATCTGGATGTGGGTCACTATCTTGATGGGGGTCTGTAACCATGAGCATGTTGGTGGGTTTTTCATTGTGGTAGACAGGTTTAACGGCTCGTGGAGTGACTGTTGGAGTGAACCTTGGGGCTGCCGGATGAGACCGAACGGGGTTCCTTGGGTTGTCGTGCCGTTCAGGAGGGTTTGGCGAGACATACCACACTCTCTTTCCATAAACTCTAGCTTCCACAGTTTTAGTGAATGTGGCATGATCAGGGTTCCCTTGAGGTAGCTCACCAAAGAGGATTTATTCTTATCCCTGCTGCCCTGACTTGGGATCCCTATAGTTGGGTCGTCGCTCTACCGCACATTCATCCAGGAGTTCGTCAACCAACCTCTTCTGCTCAGCATGTTTTTGGTGCAACGTGGCCTTCTCGGGGTACTCCTCCGTCTTATGCACTAAGGCGGACGGGTCGGAGTGTTTGATAGCTCCAACATTCTCTTTGCCCTAACCGGCATTCTAGCTAATTACCAATGCCTCGATGGGTGTAGGGAGACCTAGGAGGTTCCTCTACTGATGGGTAATCCTCTCTAATGGGTCCATCATTGGTGGCACACCCTCAGGGGGTTAGTCTCTAAGAAACTCCAACTCATCCTCCTTTTCCACTACGTCGGCCATGTTGACCATGACCCTTCCTGGGGATAGGTCTTCAATATCTCATAGCGAGTCGGGCTGCCGCCGGATAGGGCTGAAGAGGAGGGAAGCATACTGCCCCCAACAACATATTTTCACATGGGGGGTAGCCTTCCAGATAATTTTTGGATTACCTTGATACTCTGAACGCATTGCTGGTGGAGGGCCTCGTGATGACCTGGTGACTCGGGGTGCTGGGCCACTGGGAGTGAAGCCATATCGACTAGAAAGAACAGATAACTGTTTTCTTCAAAATGAAATTGAATCCTTGGATATACCACATGCTGATTATGGAGACTGAAATGTGTCACCCATAGGATTTAGCGGAGACATTTGACTTCCTTTAGGGTGTGGGACTTGGGTAGGCGGAAATCTCGCGCTGCGGCTGGCCAGAACATCTCGGGGATATGGTCACCTGCAAGGATGCTTCAGAAGATCCTTGGCTAAAATTCAAGGTTTGGCCCTTGAATTCCTGACTCACCAACTGAGGGTGGTTAAGGAACTGGCAGCGGTACCAAGGCAGACCACTGAGTCGGCATGTCGGCCAGTGGAGAATATGGAGAAGAGGCTGACAAGCCGCTGATTCTTGGGTTGTCCTCCTAGGAGTGTAGCGACCTGGCCGCTACTTAACATAAGAGGGGCTGACAGCCTCCGTTCATGGATTAGGAGCCCAGGCTTCCGGTGGTGGGCCGCGCTGCTGCTCGCCCACCATTGGTCCCTAGAATAGCTCTCCATGGTCTCTTGTGGAGGTAGAAAGCACTTCCGGCAATGATGGTGGTGGATGGACAATCATAACCTGTGGGGTCGCCAGATTTTCATCCTCCTGGATGAACCTGTGGAGGAAAGAAATAATATTGTGGACCTCACATTCACAGAGCACTAGGATGATGCACCTTGTTCTTGCCCCGACTCTTGACTCAGATGAGCGAGGGGAGGGTTCCAGAGCTGATTCACACTCTGCTTCAGAGTATGAGAAGCAGACCGGTTTTATTTCCGTCCAGGCCTTCCCCAGATTCTTCTTGTGTTGGTGAAAACCCTCCATCCTACCCCTGGATGGCTCCTCGGGACAGGTCTAATTTCAAACATGTGGTCCTTTGGCCGCAATGGTTCTAGGGCGGAGAGGGTTTCCACATGAGAATTTCGGAGTGCATGAAGTACCAGGAAAAATGTTCTAGGGGACATGAGGAGGACCTCCATGAATATTACCTAAGAGGGAAAAACCTCTTCCAGGACCGATAGGGGAATGGGGAGGACCCCCATGCTTGGTTCGGGTGGAGTAAGGCTGATCTTCACCCCTCTGGTTGCCGGGATAAGGAGGAACATCACCAGCTGCGAAGAGCATGTAGGGAGGATCCCTACATTTGAGAGAGGTCAGATGGGTAACATATCGATGTCAACGGTCGAGGGTATAAGGAAGGACTCCATACCCAGTGTGATGTCCACGGTAGAGGCTCCCATACCAAACATCACCATCACGGGGTAGTCCTTTATTCGGATCTGGGGTAGCACATGTCAGGCCTCCATGCCAAGCCTCGGAACAGGGAAGGCCCATGCTCTGTGTGATAGTGGTACTGGTAGGACCTCTGTACGGGGTGGCATCACTGTGGGTTGGTTCATGGAGACCACTGCTCATGCCTGCAACCAGAAGAGTCGACCCAGTCTACCCATGGGGAGGTTGGGGCCTCGATCCTAGTTGGGAGAATAAGCGCACCTGCTTAGTGTGTGCAGGGACATGATGATATGCACCGGCGGTGGCTCGGGCCACAGTAGTCGTCGATGTTGACGCCCCATGGTGGGTATCCTCCACAAGTCGTGCTCGATGCTAGCGTCGGGTCAGACGAACTGGGGCTGGTGGCGCTGGTGCATAGCTTACCTGCTCCTCCTCTGGCAAGACCGGGCGATGGTGGTGACGTGGCCGGGTGGGAGCCCTTACTCTTACCCCTTGGATTGGGACTCTGACTGGGCTGGGCCGGATGTTTCCCACCTCATCAGTTTAATGTAGGGAGTCATCAAAGTGCTCAGGGGACATGCTCGTGAAACGATTGAATGTTGGGGTGTGGAGTAGCGGCTCCCTGCGCGACCCTTGTGGGTGGCGTTGACGGCGAGGCGCTGCCACCTCTAGAACTAAGCGGTCCATGTCTCACTTAGGGATGATACCCTCCTCCTTATACCGACGTACGAGGTCATTAATTACCCTTCATTGGATAACTTCGGATGGAGATATGGGGCATGGGCGCCTCATGGTCGTGGACACAGAAGCCATTGCGGAAGCGGTGAAGCCACGTGGAGCAGCCATGCTAGTGTTTCCCTAGCCCCTTTATAGGCAGGCAGGTGTTGATCGCATTCCTACCGCAGCAAACTGATTCTTGAGAAGCAGAGAGATAAACTCGTCAGTGCTGAAAGTAAAAAAGAATTTATGAGCAATGCCCGAGTGACATCCTTTCTTCCGTGACTGATAAGAGGGATCCATGTTGACAGCATCACAGAACAGGATGTCCCACGTTCTACTGCCCCAACTTCTGGTGAGTTTCACATGAGGGCCAATATTTGCATGGCAGGACCCGGCGTCAGATTTTTTGATCTGATGACACATCAATCCATTGATATCTCTAGCACTACTAATCTCCCTTCTGATGAGAATACCTTCATGTCGGGTTCACCATTTCTATTTCCAATTCTTTCTCCAGGGCGCACACGTCCGTTCTCTTGAGTGCGACAGGCGCAGATTTGTTACCCCGCGTTCTCGCTTTCCAATGGTGGGCGGCATCCATTCTTTATTCAGGGATTTTTGCTCCATGATTGAAACGCGATGATGGGATATCAGTTCTTCCTTCCTTGGATTCCTCCTCGAAACTCGTCACCTAGTCCGGGTCTCCCTCATATATTTAATACATTGTTCATGAAACTCTTCCCGGTGCAATATCATCATGGACACCAGATAATTATTCTTCTTCTGTCGGGACATTTCAAGGGGTCCCATCAGGACAGTAACCTTCGGTTAGGTTAGTAGTCACGCTGGACATCACTGGCATGTCTGGACACTGGGGATTGGTGTGTCTGTCTTCATTCCCTTATTATAGGGCATATCGAGAGCACGAAATCTCGAGGCATCCCAAATCGAATGCGTGGAACCATATGCCATGGTCATGTGTCTAAGGTTTTTCTCAGCTTCCCTTGTTTAACACAGGGTATGCCGCGAGTTTAACGTTCAGTGGGGACAAATCTGACTGATCAGAACACTGACTGGAGTGGATCAGATGAAGGAACCCCCTAGAGGGAACACAGATGTTGGGGCCAACACGTGGGCATCTTCCCAAATACTGTGGATGGGAATGAGGTGGAATGATCTCACAGGGATGCTGCGGCCTAGGTAAGAATCAGGATGGACAATGGTTTTGGGATTGAGTCTCGAAGTGACTTCCTATGTATCCCCTTTTTCTCGGGGAGGCTTCCTACATAGCATACCTTAGCTAGGATCAAAGACTAAGTAGTTCAGGATGAGGGGTTTCGGCGAACCGACATGAACATGGACTAGGGGTCCAATGGGGGATGGACTTAAACCTTGTGAGGATTCCTACGCACCATGCCTTGACATGGATCAAAGTCCCCGTAGTTCGAGTTGGGTTGTCAGCGAACCGACGTGAAGATGGACCGGGGATCTGATGGGTGATGGGCTTGAACCTCGTGTGGCTTCCTACATACCATGCTTTCACATGGATCATGGACCATGTAGTTTTAGTGGTGGGTGTAGTTTAACATCATGCGGGACGGGGAATTTGGGGCTTACGCTCTAGTAATCCCAATGTGTTGGTGAGCCGACAAGGTCGGAACAACTGGTTGCTGGGCTTGAACCTCGTGGAGGCTTCCTACGTACCATGCCTAGACATGAATCAAAGTCCCTATATTTCGGGAGTGTTGGTGAACCAACATGGTTGGAACAACTGAGTGGTGGAGCTTGAACCTTGTGGATTCTTCCTACATACCATGCCTTGACATGGATCAAAGTCCTCATAGTTCAAGAGGGTAATATAGTTTAACGTCATGCGGGATGGGGTGAACCGACGTAAAGGATGTAGAAACAACCGAGTGGTGGGCTTGAACCTCGTGAAGGCTTCCTACATCTCATGCCTTGACATCGATCAACGTCCCCATAGTTCAGGAAGGGGAATACAGTTTAACATCATGCAGGATGGGGGTGAACCGATGAGAAATGAGCCGAAACAGATGGATGTTTGGCTAGAACCTCGGGGAGGGTTCCTACATACCTTACCATAGAAAGGATCAATGACCACATAGTTCAGGATGAGGGGTGTCAATGAACCGACATGATGATGGACTGGGGTCCTATGGGTGATGGGACAGAACCTCATTAGGCTTCCTACGTACCATGCCTTGACATGGATAAAAGTCCTCGTAGTTTGGGTTGGGGTTTCAGCAAACCTACATGATGATGGACCTAGGGCCTAATGGGTGATGGGCTTGAACCTCGTGAGGCTTCCTACGTACCATGCATTAACATGGATCAAAGACCCTGTTGTCCTGGTTGGGGTATCAATGAACCGACGTGAAGTTGGACAGGGGGGTCGATGGGTGATGGGATTGAACCTCGTGAGGCTTCCTATGTACCATGCCACGACATGGATCAAAGACCATGTAGTTCGTGTGGTGGGTGCAGTCTAACGTCACACGGGATGGGGCATTTGTGGATTATGCTCTAGGAAGCCCAAAGTTTTGGTTAAACGACATGGTCAGAATTACTGGGTGGTGGGCTTGATCCTCGTGGAGGCTTCCTACATACCATTCCTTTACATGAATCAAATTCCCCATAGTCCGGGAGTGTTGGTGAACCGACATGGTCAGAATGACCGAGTGGTGGAGCTTGAACTCATGGAGGCTTCCTACATTCCATGCCTTGACATGGATCAAAGTCCTCAAAGTTTGGGAAGGGTAATATAGTTTAATGTCATGTGGGATGGGGTTGAACCAACGTGAGGAGGTCGGAATGACCGAGTTGTGGGATTTAACCTTGTGGAGGCTTCCTACGTACAATGCTTTGACATGGATCAATGTCCTCGTAGTTCGGGAAGGGGAATACAGTTTAACGTCATGTGGGACGAGGACGGTGTCATGTTCGATGCTTACTCTAAGCCCAAGTGAGTCTTGATCGGTGTGAGAAACAAGAGGCAACAAAGGCCTGACAACTATGTCGCGAGAGGTGCATCAGCAGGAAGTGGGGTGGGGCTTGAGCATGGAGCGGCCCAGGGTGAGAAAGATTGGGACTTACTCCAGGATGGAGGCTCGATGGTGACAAAGCCCAGTGGGAGAGGGTAAGGGTGACAAGAACCCATGTCCCTATCTCCCCTCTTGGTCCATGGCACCGAGGAAGTGAGGAGGAGCAGTGATGCTACCTCCTGTAAGAAAATCTAGGGGCTTACACCAAGGTGGATTCCCTTCTCCCACGAACAAAAGCAACTCACATAAGGAGGATATAATACCTTGTGGAAACCAGGGGCGTGGAGAATGTACATGGTGGGGTAACCCCGCGTATGAGGCACGATTCCATGTCACAGTTTAACATAATGTGTTGATGACGATGGTGCATGGCAGTTTAGTGTTCTACAGCTCGGACGAGGTGGGTGTGCTCCACACCCCTAGGACTTACATAACCAGTACTGCCTTCTCCTTGTTGGAGGGAAGGCACTTGGAATGTCGTGATGAAGGGGTTTCATGGAGCGAACCATTGAGGGGTCCACGTTAGCGTGGCTATGCGAAGAAGAAATAGCCAATAGCGTGCCTATGCGAAAAAAAATTAGGCCAAGCAACGCAACGGGTGGTATTGTCTAGGGTACTTTGAAGTCACATCGTGAAAACCTGGAGGGTCACACGGGAAATGGAATTTCCAAGTTGAGGGGTCGATAGGTAGGGGCCTTTTGAAACTCTATTTCTCCACATGGCGGAGGGTACATGCGAAGGGGTGTGCTTCGTGAAGTGGGGTACCTTAGCCTTAGCATGGGAGGGAGGTGCATTTGGGTGGTGCTTCACGAAGTGGAGAGGCATTCGCAGAGCACTGCCTTAAGGATCAATGGTGCCTCACAAAGTAAGGTGTCGGGAAGCAATTTGATTCATGAAGTATAGTGACCCTACCTTAGCATGTGGATCATGTGTACATGAAGAGTGTTTCATGAAGCATAAATGTTCCGTGATGACCTGGGGTCCCTTTGGGGATCTCGTTCCATCACGAAATCCCTTAGGCTCCATAAAAGGTATCCCTCTCGAAGGAGGGGATCAAAATGAGACAAACAAGATGAACTTGGTGAAGCGGAAGTACCTCACATAGCTCATGGTTTGTAGAGAAGAAAGATTCTTCGTGATTCGAGAGCAAGAAGTCAAAAGTTCAGATTGTCTATCCCTTGGTCTCAAGAGGAGCCCGATATTTATAGGAAGGTGGCGCTGTAGAGTAGAGATCATGCGGTGCAGAGTGGGACTAGGTTGCTTTGTGGATCGTAGCGAATTTTAAATGCGGTCATGGAGCGTCCCGCCTACTTACTTCATGGAGGGCTTGCGAACGTCAATGGTGGTCATGGAGCATCCCACCTCCTTTCTTTGTGGTGGACTCGCGAACATCAAATCCATTCATGGAGCATCCCGCCTCCTTGATTCATGGTGGCAGCGGTGCTGGGGGACTCCACGAGGGATCTTCGTGAGAAAGTTCATTGGGGCCTTCATTGGGCCTCTTCCTTGTCCTGATTTTTGGCACCAACAAATTCCCCACATCAGACTTCGAGCCATGGAGAGATCAATAGTCGAAGTCTGAGGGAAATCGCCAAAATATTTGGTCGTTCGTGTTGCTGACTCGCGAAGACGGCTCGCAAGGCAGATAGAGGATGCGTAGGATGAGCGCGCTGCGAAGCTCTGCAAGAACTGGATGCACCGTGAAGCTCCGAAGGCCGTCGCCTATAAATAGGGGGTGTGCCCTCCCTTTTTTCATTTCCTTTCTGTGTGATTTTTTTTTCTTGCACTCTCGATTCGCGAAGCTCTGTGTACTCCATGGGTGTTCTCTACAAATCGAGTCTTCACGGCTAGAGTGATTCCTCGACTCTGTGTTTTCACTCCCCGATCCGACTTTGAACACCTAGGCAGTGCTCTGCGAACAGTCTTCGTGAGCAGACTTCACGAACGCACTCTTCGGACGATCTTCACAATACAACCAAAAAAATGTCCATGTTCTAGAACCGGATGGCTCACCAAGAAGCTTCCCAGGGGGTCCTTGAAGATGAAACCCAAAGGGATGAAATGGAAAACATTCTAGGGATAGGGGAGTTAGTCCGGAGCCACTCAGACCATAGTTCATTGGTGGAGCTGCTATCGGAGAGCCAGAATATCTAACCGCTGTGTAGGATGTTTCCTTTGTATGTCTTTGGGCTGGGGGATGATGTCTTCATCCCTAAAGCAAGTAGGGACGAGTTAGCATACTGGTTCTGGAGCATGATATGCCAGCACTGATGGTTCAGGGCGCCTGATGGTCATGCTCAGGAGGACTTCATGCTTGTCATTGCAGACTGACTATATAACCATCAGAACGATGTCTACGGGAAGGCATTACAGCCATAGAAGTCCCCTAATTTGTACCGAACCATCCTCAAGGTGGCGTTGGGGAACCCGAATAAGGGGTGGTCCGAGGAATGGGACCTACGCCGGGGCTGCAACTTTACAGATGATTGGCCCTAGGCCTACTGGGTAGGCACCTCGTGCGAGGATTTCAGAGTGGAGATGAGAATGGTGGGCCTGTATGAGGCAGCTTTGGCTTCCCAGTTCCATATCTACCAGCCAATACAGCTAATGCTGCAACTGTTGAGCCAGTGGTTACCGGGGACGAATACCTTCCACCTGCATCACGGGGAGGTCGGCATCAGCCTATGGGATGTTCATCAGTTCTCAGGTGTCCCGATACTAGGGGCTATGTATGAACAATTCCTCTCGTCTATGGGTGTGTGGGAGGATCCAGAGAATATTCCATGATTTGTGATGTAATTGATGGAGCTCGTGCCTAGGGAGGATAAGGAAGCAGTGAGGGATGTCCACTTCAAGACATGATTCAAGAAGTTTCTAAACATCTCGATAAACCGTCAGTTTCTGGTGATGCCTCGAACATTCCCAAAGGGGTCCCTAAGTAAGGAGAACTCATAGTGGCAGCTGTTGGAGAATATCCAGTGGAAGACCTGGGGGTTTAGTGTTAGCACTAAAAAACAGCCAATAGTCAGGCTGGTGGAATACATCGCAGCTCTCATATGTTTTTGGATTCTGCCGGCGAGGGATACAAACATGGTAGTGCATCCAAGAACTTTCATCCTGGCGTCCTCATTAGAGACATGAGGGTGGGTCAACCTAGGGTTCTCGATGCTCTCCAAGTTGTACAAAATGTTTTGGCACATCAGCGATGGGAAAAGGCCACATAGGGATTGCGGGCAATTCAATCTTCTGTACGGGTGGATGGTGAAGCACATCAGGGGGGTCTATGAGTATCTGAACCCCATCTCGCCTCCAGGGACAAACTTTCATACCTCAATCATGAATGTCACTGGGAGTTTTCTGACCTACCTGACCGCACCATCAGTTCTAAACCGGGTGAGGATGGTGGAGGAATTCAATTTCCACCCGTTCTAGATGCTGATAGGGACATTAACTAATGACGACTGGGGGACAGAAGAGCATCAGGCCTATCTGCTGGCCTTTTGAGGTGGAGTTTTGGTGGTCAGGGTGGACTGTGAGCATCTTTACGAGCCATACTCCCCACACCAGTGTGCAAGGCAATTCCAGTGCCTATAACGACTAACCCCACAGGTCTATCTGATGGTACGCTACGAGAATCAATCGTGTGTGATGAGGCAGATGTGGTTCACGTTCACACATGAAGATGGGAAAATGAAAAATGTGCTACCTCTGCCGACCGCCGTCCTTGGGCTGGTAAAAGAATATGCCCAGAGCAAGGAGGCAGCCTACCTAGGGGAGATGCTGAAGCAGCCAACTGTCTTGGTCAGTGCGGGTGAGCTTCCCCGGCCTTGGGGCCGTGGCTAAAAGGCGAAATGGGCATCCCGTTGTAGCGTGGCTGTTGTAGCGGCGAAGCCCGCACCAGTTGATGGGGACATAGTTGTTCCGGATCCGGGAGTGGGAGTGGAGCCGGTGTTCCCATGATAATAGAGTCATCAAGAGGGGCAGGCTCCGAGGGGATTACACATGATTTCTACTCAGGCTACAGGGAAATGGTTGCGCCATATTGACATGCTGGAGAAGTCAACCAGAAATTCCTCGGTCCATTTGTGTTATGGTAGCATCTTAACCACCTAGGGATGGAATTAATAGAGATTGGCCCCATTATAGCTGGTTTTGCAGTATCTCAGGCAGAGGCGGAGCAATACATAGCCAAGATGGAGGACTTTATCAATTCACGGGGTGCCCTGCACCCGTTGACAGATCAAGTCAGGGTGCTGCTGGGCCGTACAGTCCGCCTGCAACTATCGGATACTATCTTGAGGGAATGCTTCCATCTAACAGAAGAACCGGACATGTCCTACTGGGGAGACGAGGCTGGTAAAGAGATTCTGTCGGAGGAGGGTGAGGTCAGTGATCAGTCCTCAGATCTTGAAGATTTCACAGAGGCCCTTGAGGTAAAATACCAATTTCTTTCTTCATAATATGCCCTTTGGTTACTCATGATTCCTCATAACATATGCATTGTATTGGATGACCTTTTTCATAGACCCCATTCCCAACACTTAGTGGGTGCCAACGCGGGACCTTCGAGATCCATGCCCATGGCTGCATCAACTTCTGTGTCTGGTGGGGCTAGGAAACATGAGGCGGCTCCACCATAGTCTCCATATCTACCAACCATATACGGGGGGTCACGTCTCGGGGTTTCGATGACTTCAGCCTGGGAGAGATACCAGGGATTTGACCTCTGTAATTCTTCTCTACCGAATTCACAACTACCATCCCATGACCACGTTAACTGACATTCACGTCCCCTTTTTCGTGTCTACAGTCCTTTAATTGGCCTGGGCTACTACAGCGATGATGGTCGGGGCTTCTGGCAGTGCCCCTCCCAGGGGCATACCATGGTCCGTGGAGGTGGATATCCAGCCTAACCGGACTACAACACATTTTATCACTAGTGGCAACGCCAGTGGGATTTCACTTGTGATTATCGAGGTGGGATCCGATGATAAGGATCGACCAGACATCCCTGGCCCCACAACACATGATCCAATGCCAGATGTGGACCTAACTGAGGAGTTCCTAGGGGATTTCCCTTCATACGAACTTTCCAATCACGCCGACTGGGACGAGACAACCTATGACGAGGTGGAAAGCAAAATAGTTCATCGCCAATCATGTAATCTTATCATGTGCTTCATCAATAACACCCCCAACCATTATGGTTGGATGAGATGGATCAACTTATCTTACATCCATGCGAACTATGTGCTGGGGGATTGGATTCCAAGCACCCTCACATGCTCATAAAAGATATTACGGTGGAAAAGATTCAGGAGTATGATGGTGGCCTCAGTGTAGGCTATCAGCAGAGGAAGGCGGCGAACATCAAGAGGCTCAGAGAGGCCGAACATGAGGTTGAATGACTACAGGCTCAGGAAGATGAGCATTCTGCTTCTCTTGACATGCAATCAGAGCTCGTCTCATGGCTTAAATCCTAGATGGAGGGGGCCGAAGAGGGCCTGAAGTGAGCCACTGAAGAGATGGCCGTTATCCGGACTGGTGTGGAGCGGGCTGGGGTCGCAGCCAGTGAATTCCACCCTCTCACTGTCAAGGAGGAGTAGGATGTAAACAAGCGGTAGAGACTCCTAGACGGCACCAGCCAGAGGGTGGAAGAGCAGCATCGTTCCCTTGATGAGGTCAATTCGTCCATAGGGGGAGTCAACCCGTGGGTACTGTAATGATTACAAACCCTTAGACACACATTCATGGATTGATTGTTTGAATGTCACATCATGCATCAGTTACATTTTTTACACTATTTTATTTCATCATTATGATTTTCGCGGAGCACCCATCGATAATTCCCTAAGATCACATGGGTCATGCCTAGTGTGAGAAACAAGGGATGACCACCTTATCACCCCATCCAAAAGTAGGAGTGCAAGACAACCTTAGGGCATTCGGGGTTTGAAAAACCGGACCGGATTTCCGAGAGAAAATGGATGGACCTGACTGGAGAACGAATATCTTAGAACAGCTGAATTACTATCTTCCTAGTGAGCTCTTGTGCACAAACAGAGTAATTCTAGGGGCGCTGAAATCAATCTAAACAGATGGAAATGGGAGGTGTGAATCAGTAAACCCAAGATTGGGAACATTGTGGGGGTGGCATGAAAATAAAGAATAACGGTTGATCGCAATCTAAACACAAAATTTCTATTGCATTAGCACAGAGTGTGGATGGAAACTAAGGGTCAACCATTGACCATGTTCGAAACATGGGAATGGACTCAAAATTTTATCTGTTAGTCTTCTGTAACATTGGCCAAAGACAATAGATGTGTCATAGGTCGAGCGTCCATAATGTTAGGGAGTTCTTCCAGACATGAAAGAGAATGGGGGTCCGAATAAAGGGCATGAAAAGCATGGAATGTGTAGTGATGGTTTGTTCGACTATGATCCAATAATCATGAAATTACACCACCGTGGTGGAGACATATTTGATGGATGCATCAGTTAGATCATGGATCATTCCTTCTTTCATACAGGGCCACTCTGGCGAGGGAGCCGTCGCTTCCCTATATCATCTTGTGGAATCCCGAACATGTTCAGGGCAAAGTTGCAGTTTCACGGTTCCCCACAAAGGGTTAGGCCCGGTGGCCGGAAATGGGGAGGAACAACACTTATGATTCCTGGGGCTGGACCCTAGGAAAAATACCTGGGTGTCTCTACATATCCTATGAGGATGGGAATCAAGCTGTACGTAGTTCTTGAAGAATAGTTTAACTTCATGCGCGACGATGAGAGGCATGGCTGCGCTAGTGCACATCATACCAAAACTACTAAGCCCACATGAGTTGTGCTCAATGTGGGAAACAAGAAGTAGGGGTGGGACTTATCGACACAGGTAAAAACATGTTAGGGAAAATTAATTCTCAGTAAATGTCGACACAATGATGCTAACTCATCCATGTAGCGCACCTAGATGTGTGAAGAGATAAGGCCAAGTATGTTGGAATTCCACTTGAACAAGAGGAAGTGGAAATGTGTGAATCATGAATCTCGAAATCTAGACCACATAATGGAGGCATGATGATGGAGGATAACTATTGACTATGGCAGAAACGCAGCATCCACATCGTTTTAGCCTAGAATGGGGACAAACAAATGATGGTCGACTATTGACCATGATAGAAACACGGGACCTGTCGCAAATGTCATCAGAGATCCTTAGGGGCATTGGCCCAGGATGGTAGGTTATCCAATGCGGCATGGGACCAGGCCATTAGGGGGTCCCTTCAGATGTAGAAGAGGATGAGGATCCAAATAGTGAGATGATGAAGCTTGTACATTGAATGAAGGGAATATCCCCTGAAAATCCAACATTTTGGGCTCTTTGTTGAATGCATATGAATACGATAACAAGATGTATTAGATAGAGGGAGTATAGTCCCTTCACATAGGTAGATCATAGTTTAGGGTCGTAGAACATGGACCATGGATGTTAAGAAATGCGGGAGACACATTGGTGGGTAATTAGAACAACTCGATGTGAATGGGAACTGGGTGTTCCAACCACCACATGTTCCTTAGAGAGGATTTAGGTCAAGGGACAGAAAACAAGAGTTGAGCTAGGCCTAAGGCAATGTGAACAAGCATTCCTACATACCCCATGAGAATGGGGATCAAGCTGCACGTATTTCTTCATGTGGCATGGTAAGGTACCAATTCCAGGGATAAAAAGGTGTGTGCGGGCAAGGCCCTCGCACCAAAAGAAGCTATATTTTATAAATCTTGTTTTTTCCTTTTAAGGGAAGTTGTTTTTCTTTTGTGAGGCAACAAACCTAGGGTAGCATGGTCTGGCGTCAGCACAAGAATCAATCCATATCAATCATTGATAAATGGTATGTTGTGTGACCAATACCAAACATGGTGCTCCCTTGAGGACATCACGATGTAGTGTTGTTTTTCGTCGTGTGACCATGACGATAATGTCGCACTTTAGGGTCATGTGATAGGACCAGGCGGCATAGCATAAAGTCATATGTCTTGGACATGAGGGTTTGTGAAAGATGAAATAAAGCAAACCTGATGTGAATGAGGGAAGGGTCCCACACCACATCGTACACAATTCTGAGAAAGAGCCTTTGGGCAAGGGGCATAAATAGAGGTAGGGAGGTACGAGGCAGGAGAAACTAGCTCCCAACTGAGCTAGACCCGAAAACGAGACATCTGAGTGTTCCTACGTATCCCATAAAAATTGGAATCATGAAACACATAGTTCTGGGAGAGATATTAGTTTAAGGTCTTAGAGCTCGGACCATGTATGGGGTAAAAACACTCCATGTAAGTGTAGACCTCAACCCGATCCCTAATCCCACATGAGTTAAACTCAGTGTGGGAAACAAGGGAGGAAGATGTCTGTTACAATAACTGGATCGCACACCAAAGGGAAATCGATGCGGAGCCCCGAATGACACCCCTATTGCGGCTTTGGTCCTCCTAACGAACAGATGTGCACTGAGGAATATTACCAATAGTTTTGAAGTTCTACTTGGATATGAGGAGGTGGAGAAAGATGTCAATCATGTAACCTAAATTTTGGGCTTAATGGGGTTGTCATGGCGATGGGGGATAACTGTTGACCGTGTTTGAAACACATTATCCATATCTCGTTAGCCTGAAAGGGGAGTAAAAAATGATCATCGACCGCTGACCATATTCACAACGTGGGATTTGTATCGGATTGTTGTCTGCGACCCTAGATGAAGTTGGCCCGTAATGGTAGTAGATCCCTTATTCCTAGCATCTGTTCCACCTGGGCATCCCTTTGGGGGTGAAAAGAGATGGAATCCCTAATGAAGGGGAACACAAAGCCTGAAAAGCGGGTGGGAACATGTTCGAGCAGAGTCCGACATTCCAGGTACTAAACAAGAGTACCCATAGGTATATTGATGAACTACCAAAAATGGTCGACGAGGGTGATCGGGAGGGAGAGACACATGGCGATGTCGTTACAAGCCCGACGTGAACGAGGAAATAATCACATGCCACGCCATATAATCCCTACCCCAGGGAAGGGTAGGCCAAGGGGCCAAGGTGAAAGGGAGATTTATGGGAGATGGGGCTGGACCCGAAGTCTAGACATTCTGGTGGTCCTATGTATCCCATTAAGATAGGAATCAAGCCACACGTAGTTCTTAAAGGTACCCAGGGGTAAGATACGCTAACGTGGGGGGTGTACGGCATGGAGAGTAACCCGACGTGAAGGAGGACATAATCCCACACCACACCGTTCACTCTGGGTATGAACATGGGTAGGGGGCCCACAAAGGCCAAGGGGCCTAAGGCTGGGCCTCGATCAGGAAGGCCCAACCAATTTTCAGATTAACTTATTACAGTGAGGATGAGGTCAGGGGGCCTGGGAAGGCCAAGGGGCCTGAGGTTAGGCCTCAGCCAGGATGCCCCGACCAGTTTTTAGTTTAAGGACTTCTAGTGAGGACGAGGGTTGGGGGCCCGTGAAGGCCACGGGACCTGAGGCTAGGCCTTGGTCAAGAAGGCTTGACCAGTTTATAGTTTAACGTCTTGAAGTGAGGACGAGTGCAGGGGGCCTGAGAAGGCCAAGGGGCCTGAGGTTGGGCCTTGTTATGGAGGGCCCGACCAGTTTACAGTTTATCATCTTGATGTGAGGATGAGGGCTGGGGGCCCTGGACGAGACAACTTATCCCCTTCTTGATCCCCCAACCCTCATCCTCAATGTAAGAAATTAAACTGAAAACAGGTCATGCCTTCCTGAACAAGGCCCAGCCTCTAGCCCCTTGGCCTTCTTGGGCCACTGGACCTCATCCTTACTGTATAACATGAAACTGCAAACTGGTCGGGCCCTCCTAACAGGGGCCCAACCTCAGGCACCCTGGCCATCTCCAGCACCTGGCCCTCGTCCACACTGCAAGACATTAAACTGTTACATGGTCGGTCCCTCCTGACCGAGGCCCAGCCTCTTGCCCCATGGCCTTCTCGGTCCCCCAGCCCTCGTCCTCACTGTAAGAAGTTAAACTAGAAAATGGTCGGGTCTTCATGACCGAGGCCCAGCCTCATGCCCCTTGGCCTTCTCGGCCCCCCAGCCCTCATCCTCACTATAAAATGTTAAACTGTAAACTGCTCAGGCCTTCCTAACAGAGGCCCATCCTTAGGCCCCTTTGGCCTTCTCAGGCCCTCGGCACTCTTCCTCACTATAAGACTTTAAACTGCAATTTTGTCGGGCCTTCCTGACCAAGTCCTAGCCTCAGGCCCCCATCCCAAGTTCTTACCTTGAGTTAACAATGTGGTGTTGGTTTCTGTCCTCCTTCACGTTGGGTTACTCACCATGCCGTAAACCCCCCTCTTTAGGGTATCATACCCCTAGGTACCTTCAATAACTACGTGTGGCTTTATTCCCATCCTCATGGGATACGTAGGACTGCCCGAATGTCTAGACATCGGGTTCAGCCCCATCTCCAGGAAATCTCCCTTTCACCTTGGCCCCTTGGCCTACCCATCCTTAGAGAGGGGAGTATATGCCATGGCATGGGATTAAGTTCTTGTTCACGTCGGTCTTGTAACGACCATGCCATGTGTCTCTTCCTCCTGATAACCCTCGTCGAACATTTTCTGCCATTCATCAATGTGCCTAAGGGTACTCTGGTTTAGTACCTAGAATGTCGGACTCTTCTCAGACAAGTTCCCACCTACTTTTCAGGATTTTTGTTCCCCTCCATTAGATTTTTCATCACCTTTCACTCATGAAGGTACCCCTAGGTGGTAGAGATTCTAGGCCTAAGGTATGTCCTACCATTACGGGACAACGTCCTCGAGGTTCGCAGACAACAAACCGATACAAATCCCGCGTTGTGAATATGGACAGTAGTCGATGCTCATTTTTTCTCCCCTATCAGGCTAATATGATATGGATACTGTGTTTCTAACACAGTCAAAAACTATAACCCATCTCCATGCCAACCCCATTAAGCCAAAAATTTCGATTACACGATTCACATCCTTCTCCACATCCTCATATCCAAGTAGAACTTCGAAACTCTTAGTACTATTCCTCGGTGCGCATCTACGTGTTAGGAGGATCAAATCCGTGATATGGGATCATTCGGGGCTCCGCATAGATTTCCCTTTGGCATGCATTCCAGGTATTGTAATAGACATCTTCCTCCCTTGTTTCCCACACTGAGTTTAACTTGCATGGGCTTAGGGAATGTGTTGAGATATGCACTTGGAGATTTTTTACCCCATCCATGGTCCGAGCTCTAAGACCATAAAATAATACCTCTTCTGGAACTACGTGTGGCTTGATTCCCATACTTATGTGATAATTAATAACACTCAAATGTATCGTTTTCAGGTCCAGCTTATTTGGGAGCAAGTTTCTCCTGCCCCTTACCTCTCTACCTCAATTCTGGCCCCTTGGCCAGAGGCTCCTTTCTCGGAATTGCGTACAATGTGGTGTGGGACCCTATCTTCATTCACATCGAGTATTATTTATAGAATCATGAACATTCCCTCATATCCATTCCATTCGACATTAAACTATGCCTTCTGGTCCTATCACATGACCCTAAATTGTGACATTATCATCCTGGCCGCATGACGAAAAATGAAACAACATCGTGATGTCCTCAAGGGGGAACCAAGTTCGGTATTGGTCACACGCCATACCATTTTTCAACATCTACTACGGCTTTATTCTTATGGAAATGTCAGGGCCTGCTACCCTAGGCATTCCGCCTCACAAATGAAAAACCACTTACCTTAAAAGGTCAAACTCGATTTATCAAATACTGCTTCTTTTGGTGCGAGGGTCGTGCCCACATGCCCCTTTTTATCTCCAACATTTATACCTTACCATGACACATGAAGAACTACGTGAAACTCGATCCCCATCCTCATGGGATACGTAGGAACACATGTGCACCTTGCCTTAGTCCCATCTCAACTTTCGTTTTCAGTCCCTCGACATAAAATCTCTACAAGGAACACGTGGTGGTCGGAACCCCTGGTTCCCATTCACATCAGGTTTTTGTAATTACCCAAACATGTGTCTCCATCATTTCGTACCATCCATGGTCCATGTTCTATGACCCTACACTAAGATCTCCCAATCGGAAGGGACTCGACTCCCTCTAACTAATACGTCTCATTATCGTTTTGAGATGTTTTTGACAAAGAGACCGAAATATAGGATTTTCACGGGGATATTCCACTCGTTCCATGTCCAAGCTTCATGAGCTAACTATTTGGATCATCATACTCTTCCACAAATTAAGGGACCCCTAATGGCCTGGTCCCATGCTACATCATCTCACCTACCCTCTTGGGCCATCACCCCTAAGGATCTCTGATGAAATTTGCGATAGGTCCCATGTTTCGACATGGTCAATGGTCGACCCTCATTTTTCTGTCCCCATTATAGGACTACACGATGTGGATGCTACGTTTCTACCATGGTCAATAGTCATCCCCCATCATCATGCCACCTTTATGTGGTCCAGATTTCGAGCTTCATGATTCACACATTTCCACTTCCTCATGTTCAAGTGGAATTCGGACATACTCAGCCTTATCTATTAACGCGTCTAGGTGTGCTTCACGGATGGGTTAGCATCATTGGTCCGACATTTTACGAGCATCCCTTAGCCCTAAAATGTTATTTCCTGTGTCAGGAAGTCCCACCATTACTTCTTGTTTCCCATATTGTGCACGAGTCACGTGGGCTTAGTAGTTTTGGTGGGATGTGCACCGGCGTAGCTAGGCCTCTCATCATCCAGCATGACGTTAAACTGTGCTTCAAGAACTACATACAGCTTGTTTCCCATCCTCATGGGATACATAGAGACACCCCGGTATTTTTCCTAGGGTCCATCCTCCGGAATCACAAATCTTGTTTCACCCCATTTCCGACCCCTTCCCCTGACCCCTTTTGGGGAACCGTGTAACTGTAACTTCACCCTGAACAAGTTCGGGATGCCCAAAGATGTCCTTGGGAAGCAACGACTCACTCGCAAGAGAGGCCCTGTCTGAAATGGGGAATGATCCATGATCAAACCGATGAGTCCATCCAATGTGTCTCCACCATGGTGGCATAATTTCTTGAGTGTTGGGTCCCATTCGAAAAACCCATCACTATATATTCCATGATTTGTGTGCCCCTTATTCGGACCCTCGTCCTCTTTCACATTTGGAGGAACCCGCTAACAGTATGGATTCTCAGCCTATGGCCCACCTATTGTCCTAGGAAAATGTCCGGGATGACTAACAAATGACATTTTGAGTTCGGTCCTTTGTTTCGAACAGGGTCAATAGTCGACCCCCATTTTCCATCCCCACTCTAGGCTAATGCAATAAGAATGTAGTGTTTAGAATGTGGTCAACAATTATTCATTATAGTCACTCCACCCCCAAAATGTTCTGAATCTTGGGTTTCGTGATTCACACCTCCCATTCCCATATATTGAGATTGATTTCAACACCCCTGGCGTTACCCCGTTTTTGTATAAGAGCACACTAGGAAGACAATAATTTTGCTGTTCTGAGAGATTCGTTCTCTAGTCAGGTCCCCCCTTTTTCTCCTAGAATTCTGGACCAGTTTTTCAAACCCCAAATGCCCTAAGGATGGCTTGCACTCTTATGTTTGGATTGGGTGATAAGGCAGTCATCCCTTGTTTCTCACACAAGGCATGACCCACGTGAACTTATGGAATGATCACTGGGTGCTCCACGAACATCATAAGCATGAAATAAACAAATGTAAATAATGAAACTCAAGCATGCTACAACATTCAAACAATCAAAGAATGAAATTATGATTAAGGGTTTGTAATTATTACAGTACTCGAGGGTCAACTCCCCCCACGGACAGATTGCCCTCGTCAAGGAACATTGCAGCTCTGCCACCCTCCAGCTGGTGGCGTCCAGGAGTCATTTCCACTGGTTACCTCCCACTCCTCCTCGATAGTGAGGGGGTTCAGTTCACTGCCCATGACCCGATCCCTCTCTACACCTATCCGGATAACGACCATCTCTTTAGAGGATCGCTTCATGCCCTATTTGGCCTCCCCCAGCTGGGCTTTCAGCTGCGAGACGATTTCTAATTGTGTGACAGGAAAAGCAGAATGATCATCTTCTTGAGCCTGCTTCCATTCAACCTCGTTATCGGCCACTCAGTGCCCCTTAATGTTTGCTGCCTTCCTCTGTTTCCATCCTATGCTGAGGCCATGTTCATACTCCTAAATCTTTTCTGTCGTAAGTTTTCGGATGAGCATGTGAGGGTGTTGGGCATCCACTACCCAGAACATAGTTCGTGTAGCTGCAAGCGAAGTCGATCCCTCTTGTCCAAACATAATGCTTGGGGGGTGTTATTGATGAAGCGTGTGATCAACTTCCACAATGGCGACAAACTATTTTGCAGTCCTCCTCGTCAGAGGCCTTTTCATTTCAGTCGGCGCGATTGGTGGGCTTGTAAGCAGGGAATGCACATAGGAACTCCTCGGTCGGGTCCACATCTGATGTTGGATCAGTCATGGTGTGGGCGGGACTGTCTGGTTGATCCTCATCATCGGATCCCACCATGATAATCACAAGAGTGGTCCCACTGGCGTCCCCTCTAGTTATCCAGAGTGCTCTAGTCTGGTCAGGCTGGATTTCCACCTCCACGACCCTAGGAATGCCACTGAGAAGGGCGCTTCCATAAGCCTCAACCAACATCTCCGTAGCGGCCCAAGCCAATTGAAGAACTGTACACGCCAAAAAGGGGATGTGAATGTCAGTTGATGTGGTCAGGGGTTGGAAGTTCTGAATTCAGTAGAGAAGACTTACAGAGGTCAAATCCATGGTCTCTCTCCTGGTTCGATGTCATTAGAACCCTGAGACATGGCCCCCCATAAGTGGTTGGAATATCTAGAGACTCTGTTGGAGCCGCATCAAGTGTCCTACCCCTCCAGACATGGATGTTGATGCAGCCACAGGCGTGGATCCCGAACGTCCAGCGTCGGTACCTACTGAGGGGCGGGAACATTCTCTATGAATAAGGTCCTCCTACATAGTGCATAAGTGATGAGTAATACAGAGTGATATAAGGGTAGATTCTAATTAAGTTACTTGGGATTTTACCTCGATGGCCTTTGTGGAATCTTCAAGATCCGAGGACTGATCTCCAACCTCAACCTCCTCCAGTGGACTCTCTATACCAGCCTCATCTCCCCAGGATGACTCGTCCGATTCTTCCGGCAGAGGGAATCATTCCCTCAAGTCAGCAGCCGATAGTTGCAGAGGGACTGTACAGCCCAGTGGCACCCAGACTCGATCTGTCATCATGTGCAGGGCACCCCAAGAATAGATAATTTCCTCCAGCTCGGCTATGTATTTCTCCACCTCTGCATGGGATCCTGTAAAACCGGATCTAATGAGGAAATCCCTGGAAAGTCCATCCCGAGGCGGTTAATATGCTTCCATAACTCAGTTGGACCTAGGAACTTCTATTTGACATCCCAGATGTCCCAGGCTTCCAGGATGACAGTGTTCTCCATCATGTCAATATGGCGCAACCGTTTCCCTGGAGCCTGAGTAGAAATTTTGCGGAATCCCCTCAGAGGCCGCCCCTCTGGATGACTCTGTTCTCCTGGGTCCACCAGCTCCTCTCCTGCTGCCGGATCCAATACAACTACGTGTCCCTCAACTGGTGCGGGCATCACCGCTACAGTAGCCCCGCCATGGCAGGATGCCCCTGCAACCTTTCGGCATCTGCCCTGAGGTCGCGGAATCTCACCCTCACTGACGAAGACGGTTGGCCGCTTCAGCATCTCCCCTAGTTATTCCACCTCCCAGCTATAGGGATATTCATTTATCAACAAAAGGATGGCGGTCAGCGGAGGCTGCACATTTCGAATCTTCCCGTCTTACCGTGTGAACAAGAGCCACATCTGCTTCATCACACATGTGTTCTCCTCGTAGCACACCCATAAATAGACCTGTAACGACCCGTAAAATCCAAGGGAAATTTTTTAATTTTTTTTTGGAATTATACAAGAACGCAGTTTCTGACGGCACCCGATTCTGTGGCCCGGTGTGCCAGGAATCATTTTTCCAAAGTTTAGCTCAAGTACGTTCAGTGAACAGATGAGCGGGATTTTCTAACTTTTGAACAGGTGCTTGGAATCGAATTTGGAGGGTACCGATGGAATCGCAGCACCGGTAATTTCATAGAAACACCTTTTCCGGAGTTGCGTTTGTTCGGGTGTGGTTTTTAAATTTCTGGTATAAGTAAAGGAATAAAATAAATATGGTGCGACCAATTTTTATTTTACATAATGTTTTTAACCTATGCTAAGTGTTTGGAGTGGGACCCACAATATCCTACCCACTAGGTATGATATTTGTGAGGTGGGTCCCACAAGAGCCCCACTGTTTCTTTCAACTTCCTCAACCCCCTTTTTAATTAAGTTAACGCACCCGCACCCCTATTAAGTGGAAGTCAACCCTTGAGTTTTTCTATTTATGAAACGCCTCTATTAATTTGGCGTTTTAAGCGTTGAAATTAATTCACCTAATTGATTGTTTCATTTTTGAATTTCAAAACGCATGGATTGAGAAATAAAATAAGAAAAACTCTTATTTTATTAGAGTTGTTGTGTTGTGAGTGGCTTGGGAGAATTTCCTCATGTTCTTGATGTTCTTCCTCCTTGATGACGAACGCGAATAACGCCAACCTCTGACAACGGACGACGGTGATAGACGCCTTCCGCGGAGATCGATGACCTGACACGCATCACCTCGTTCTTTCTTTCCGCGTCAAAGGAAGGGAGACATCATTCCTCCGTGATGCGATGATCCGCCATCTTCCATGGTGATCAATTCCGTGATGTCCCTTTCCGCGACAACCTCGTTCGACGACTACACTCGAGGTTGGGGTTTATTTTAATTGTTTGTTCCAGATTAGTTCTGTCACTTTCTCATTTTCAATTTGAGCCGCCTGATATCGCAATAACGGGAGGATGTCGGACCGCACGAACACGGTCAACCCTCCTCTGCCTTGTTGGTTTGATTTTGTTGCGTCACGTGTAAGGCGGCACGATGCCGAAGCACCGTGAGAGAAATATTAAAGGAAGGGGGGAGAAGTGCGGCGCCGTCACGCCACGCCGTTGAAGACGAACTAAACCGCGGGGCCGTCGTACCACACCAGAGAATCAAAAAGGCACCACGTCCGGATCAGGGCCGCGGTGGAGGGGCGTGGCGCCGTCTCGGCGCGTCGGACGGACCAAGGCCATGACCATAGGCCACGGTGGAGCAGGGAGCGGCGGCCAGAGCAAGAGGGCAGAACTGTGGGGTCCCGCGACAGCAGCACGGTCGGCCAGCCGGGCCGGCCGGCTTCCGAGAAGCGTCGGGGGTCGTAACCCCCGGCTGGCTTGCAGGAGCGGCCCCCCTTATGGGGGCCGCAGTTTCGAACTGGCAGGGGGCAGTGCTTCCCCCCGCACCCCCTATGCTTGGCCGTTACGGCAGAGCCACCTAGCTGCCGGGCCCCCCGGCGAGGCCGAGCGCGCCCCGGCCAGGCCGCGCTAGCCGGGCCGTGCCGTGCCAGCCAGGCCGGGCTGCGCCCAAGTAGGCCGGACCCGGACCCGGGTCAGGTCGACCCGGTTTGGGCCGCCCTAGGGGGTACCAGGGCGGGTCAGACCGGGCCCGAACACCTTAATACCAGACCTCTCCCGGTCTTTTTCCCATAACATGGGTTGTAGACCTATGATCGACGCACTGTTAGCAGTGATGTGATCCTTGTATCGAGATGGTCATTTTGGTATATTACACTCATGGTTTCGGAAAACTTTGGGTTCAGTAGGGTTGCTTCGTACACGAAACCAACAGGGACCTCGGAGCGGAAACACTTATAACTTGAGCTCCGGATGTTCGAATGATGTGTTGTCGACTTTGATGGATTCCTCTCAGTGAGAAGGATCTTTTGGCTTACTCTGCTCAAGGTTTGGACACAGTTGGAGTACGGTCGGGTTGGTTTTGACTTAAAAACCAACCGGGTCCCTAGGATGAAAAAAGTCAATAACTCTCAGACCAGGCGTCCGATTGACTCACAGTCTATGTCGTTGAGTTCCTATTGACGATACAAAACTTTTGGATACATCATCTCCGGACTATGTGTCATTTGATGTATCAGACCCTTGGCTCGTGGAGCGGACCCTCCCGAACGAGCTCGTTGGGTGCGGGAACCCTAGATCTGGCTGCGACTGCGACGACGATGACGACTGTACAGAAATCCTCTGTGGATTCGACGACGACGACTACAATACTTAGTGATCCTACGTGGATCAGTGCTACTGATCCTGTGTGGGTCATATCATTTGTGGGTCAGCACTCAGCGGTCCTATATGGGACAGCGCCTACAGATCCTATGTGGGTCTGATCCTATGTGGGTCATTGCGGGGATTAGTTACCTATCAATACTTTGTGGGTCATTGCGGGGGTTAATACCAATTGATCCTATGTGGGTCTGACGACTTAGATGAATTAGTGGCTACATCTTATCATCTCTATCGTCTTACGGAGAAGTATACCTTTGTGAGATGAGTCTTGACTTTCAATCATTATCTTTGATATGTTTGACTTGCTTTCCTCTGTGGATTGTGTTGTTCTATCCTATGTGGACGTGATCGAACTTGGGCTCGGATGTTGGAGCCGAACTAGAATTGATGACTTAGGTATATGTATGGGCATATACCTAAGTAGTGTCAGATGTTACTTGGTGATTGTGTCTTTCCTTTGTGGATTATCCTTTGTGGATTCTGGAAGACCTTCGGGGGTCTCGGGGTCCCTACTGAGTTGCTCATACTCACCCCTTCACGGGCTATGCCCGCACTACGTTGTGTTGGTTGCAGACGAAGGACATCGCTGATAGTGGTTGAGGCTTGTAGAGCAGGTCGGTACATGGAGGTGGACCACTGGACGAGACTTACACGGAGCCGACGGCTGGACCCTAGGAGCTGAGGTGGATATCTGTACCCACCCTTCAGGTGGGACTACCAGTGGATAGCTCTATGTTAGGGCTTTACTTTTCAGTTGCTGTACTTTTTTTCAGTTGTACCTTACTTTCAGTTTGGGTTTGTATTCTATCCCACTTACTTTTCCGCACTTACTATTGTACCCAGTTTTTATATAGTGATTACTTCTGCTTTCTTGCTTTGTGGTGTTTGTTTACATTACAAAGGCAATTCCTTCCCTTTTTACCGGGAAATACGCCTTGGTGCTAGTCGCCAGCCCCTGGCCTATGGAAGGATTGCTTAGGGTAGTCATGACAAGGGCCCCGAGGATGGGTTGTGACAAATTGGTATCAGAGGAGTTCGGTTCTACCACAGAACTCAGGACTCTGATCTTTTTCTATGTGAAGCAATAGTGTTAAGAGTATTGTGTGTGGTTATTAGTCCAGGGAGTCAGGTGTTGGTGTGGGGGCCGACGTATCCATACACCAGGACCCTGACTTCTGATTTACGACTTAATGGATGAAAACATTGATTGCATGTGTGTTTCATGATTTCATTGTGATTAATTTGTGTCAGCTCACCAGGTATACTGTTTTGACCATGGCGCACCTGTCTCGTTTCAGGATGGCCCCACGACGTCAGCCAACTAGGGTTCCGAGCGTTGTGCGGGACGACAACCCACCGAGCGATGAGGCCTCGGTACATGGCCCTTTGACAGAAAAGGCACCGGCAATACCTCTACCCACCGAGCCACTGATGCTACCAGCCCCAGCCGCTGACGGTGCACGTCGCCTTAGTGCAGTGCACGAGTTTCAGCGTCAGCGACCGCCCGGTTTCCATGGGGATATGGACCCTCAGGCATCCGAGGATTGGATGGAGGCAGTTGTATGAGTTTTCAGGTTAGTGAGGACACTAGCTGACCTCATGGTGATCCTCGTAGTGAGCCTCCTGGACGCGGCAGTAGGCAGATGTTGGAGCTTTTTGCTCCAGGTGCACGATGAGGCATCTCTCCTCTGGACGGACTTTGAGAACCTATTCCGCTCGGAGATCATCCCAGCCACCCTCCGTGCGGTTCACATCCAGGATCTACTACAGTTGCAGCAGTGCTGCTTGACGGTCGCCCAGTACTCGGCGAGATTTACCGACCTCTCGCACTATTCGACGGACATAGTACGGGACCCATTCTTCCAGTCCCAGACCTTCGAGCTAGGATTGAGGAATGAGATCAGGGCATCACTAATCTCCCTCATCATTCCGACACAGGAAGGGGTACTGGAGAGAGCCCTTCTCATCGAGACCTTCCTTGCTGATCCTACATCAACAGTGAGACCTACTGTAGGGTGGCACGTAGCAGAGTCGTCTACAGTAGGTAGTCGACAGATGACTCATAGGTCCAGGTAGACTGAACCCTCAGGCAGACAACCTCAGGACACCGGCTCAGAGGTGCGTGTCACTCAGCACAGAGCCAGTCTTTCGAGAGGCAGACAGTGCTACGCATGCGGCAGGTAGGGCCACATGGCTCATGACTGCCCGACCCGTCATGTTGAGGAGAAGCAGACGGTTGAGGGACCACCCTGGTAGAGGCAGAGGATCGACCGTGGCGGTCCGCAGGGAGCAGTAGGACAAGGCAGAGGAGCTGTCCGAGCAGCAAGTGGTGGGCGACACTTTTAGGCTCTACCACCACCACCCCCAGGAGGTTCACTCCGACCACAGGGAGCTGGCGGGCAGACACATGCACAACTTCAGGCAGCGGAGGCCTACGACCACGGCGCACCCGAGATGATTCGTGGTACTATCTATGTCTATTCCAACATTGCTATAGTTTTTATAGACACAGGAGTGAGTCATTATTTCATAGCCGCTGCCCTTGTTCGGAGCTCGGAGATTCTGACAGAGTCGTTGGCTTGATCTTTATGGCTAGAGACTCCCACAGGAGCATACTTGACGATTACGCACTGGTGCCGGCAGTGTGAGCTTACTCTAGGAGGCGAGAGATTCGGCTGGGATCTTCTTGTATATGCGTCAAGGCCTTATGAAGTCATATTGGGCATGGATTGGTTATCTACAGTCCATGATCAGATTGACTGTATTAGGCACAAGGTGCGGGGTGTACGCACCGACGGGAGCAGGTTCACCTTCACCGGTGAGAAGGGAGCCTTCGCAGCACAGGATGGACTCTTGCAGAGGAGAGGACATCCCATCACTCATCAGTTGGATAGCCTCATCCTAGGAGTAGTTGACTTGTGGAGTCCAGGTTTTCCTGTAGTGGTGGATCAGTATACGGACGTTTTCCCCGATGACGTTCCAGGACTACATCCTTGCAGAGAGGTAGACTTTTATATTGATCTGTACCCCGGGACAGCTTAGATATCCACCCCATAATATTTTATGGCCCCCGCTGAGCTACAAGAGCTATGGGTACAGTTGGAGGACTTGCAGGGCAAGGGATTCATCTGACCCAGTGTTTCACCCTGGGCTTCCCTGATATTGTTCGCAAAGAAGGCGGACAGGATCTTGTGACTTTGTGTCGACTATCGTCACCTAAACCAGGTGACAGTGAGGAACAAGTATCCACTACCGAGGATTAATGACCTCTTCGATCAGTTCAATAGAGCACGGTGGTCCTCCAAGACAGACCTCAGTTCAGGCTATCATCAGCTCAGAGTTCAGGACGAGGATATGCTGAAGACGGCCTTCAGATGTCGGTATGGCCACTATGAGTTCTTGGTTATGTCATCCGGCATAACAAATGCTCCAGCAGTGTTCATGGGCCTCATGAACAGGATCTTTTAGCCTTACATCGATCGATTTGTCGTGGTCTTCATCGACGACATTTTGATATACTCGACGACTGAGGAGGAGCACACCTACCACTTACGGGTTGTATTAGACACACTCCGAGAGCACTAGCTTTATGGAAAGCACTTGAAGTGTCAGTTCTGGATACGTGAGGTCCACTTCTTGGGACACGTCATCTCTGAGGCAGCAGTTGCAGTGGATCCTGCGAAGATTGAGGTAGTGCTAGCTTGGGAGCCACCCAGGAGCGTGATAGAGGTGCGGAGTTCCTTGGGACTAGCTGGATACTATCGGAGATTTGTGCCAGACTTCTCCAGAGTTGCGGAACCACTCTCAGCTTAGACGAAGAAGGGGAAACCCTTTGTGTGGTCAGATAGATGTCTGCAGATCTTCCAAGAGCTGAGACAGAGATTGACCAGCACGCCTATCTTGAGGCTACTGGAGGAGGGAGTTGGGTAAGTAGTTTACGGCGATGCATCAGGGACCGGACTCAGATGTGTCCTGATGTAGGAGCGGGCTATGATCGCCTTTGGATCATGAAAATTAAGGCAGCATGAGCAGAACTACGTGACCCATGACCTGGAGTTAGCAGCAGTGGTCTTCTCTCTAAAGATGTGGCGACAATATCTGATGGGCGAGCGCTTTACAGTGTATTCTAACCACCAGAGTCTCGGTTACATATTCTCGCAGAAGGACCTGAACCTGAGACAGTGGTGATGGATCGAGTTCCTCCAGGACTATGACTTTGAGATAGTCTATACTCCTGTAAAGGGGAACGTAGTAGCCGATTATCTCAGCAGGAGGACGGGCATTCAGCGACATGGGGAGGTGACAGAACATCTACCCACTATGCAGATATCTTTCGTGGATAGTGATGGAACAGCCTTTCTACAGTCACTCACAGTCACTCCTCCACTACTACAGAGGGTCAGAGAGGCACAGCATGGGGACGCCGACTGTGAGACGCGGCGTACATAGATATCCTCAGGACAGGTACCGTATGGTTTCTCTTTAGGAGGAGATCATGAAGTCCTTTTCAGAGGACGTACCTTGGTACCTGTTTCCTTACAGGAGGAGGTGCTGAGAGAGTTTCACACTTCCCCTTTGGTGGTACATCCTGGAGTGGCGAAGATGTACCAGGATCTCAGACGTTAGCACTGGTGGCCGGACATGAAGAAGGATGTGGCTGAGTTCGTTTCTCGATGCCTCACCTTCCAGCAGGTGAAGGCAGAGCACTGGGTACCAGCAGGTTTGGTACAGCCCTTGGAGGTCCCAGAGAGGATGTGGGATGACATATATATGGACTTCATGACTGGACTTCCACGCACTTCTAGAGGTCACGACACCATTTGGGTGATTGTCGACCGACTCACCAAGTCGTTTCACTTCTTACCAATCAGAGAGAAGGGCTCAGTGGAGAGCTTGGGACGTCTCTACATTCAGTAGATTGAACGACTTCATGGTGTTCCATCATCTATAGTCTCCAATCGAGATGCTTGCTTTACTTCCCGGCTTTATAAGGGGTTTCAGGAGGCGTTCGGGACGCAGCTACGTCTGAGCACCGCCTTTCACCCCCAGACAGCTGGTCAGACGGAGAGGGCCATTCAGACTCTCGAGGACATGCTCCGCGCATGTTTCATCGACTTTTTTCGCAGTTGGGAGGACCACCTACCCATGGTGAAGTTCGCATACAACAACAGCTACCACTCCACCATCGGGATGTCCCCATACGAGGCGTTGTACGACCGACCCTGCAGATCACCTCTGTGCTAGATAGAGCCTAGGGAGTTAGCCCTTGTGGGACCGGAGATGGTCCAGGTCACAATAGAGAAGGTCCAGGTCATCCAGGAGCGGATGAGGATAGCCTAGTTCCAGAAAAAGTCTTCTGCTGACAGGAGGCGGAGGCCACTAGAGTTCGAGGATGGAGACCTCATCTTCTTGCGGGTCTCACCTTGACGTGGATTACAGAGATTTGGCCGAGGTGGCATATTATCTCCACGCTTCATCGGACCATTCCAGGACCTCAGCAGGATTGGCGAGGTGGCCTATCGCTTGGATCTACCACCTCAGTTGCACAAGGTTCACGATGTCTTCCACGTATCTCAGCTGAGGAGATACGTGCATAACCCGATGCATATAATTGACAATGGGGAGCTAGACATTGATGATGGGGCGACTTTTGTGGAGGTCCCAGTGAAGATCGAGGATTGATAGGAGTGAGTCTTATGTGGATGATTGATTCCTCTAGTGTGCATCAGATGGCAGCACGGGAAGCTCCAAGAGAGCACCTGGGAGAGGGAGGCTCATATGCACGCTCAGTACCCACTTTTTTTCCCTAGTTTTTGATGTATCTTTATGGGGACGTAAAGCCCTGAGGTGGGAGTAATGTAATGACCCGTAAAATTCAAGGAGAATTTTTTCTTAATTTTAATTGTGATTTTACAAGAACGCAGTTTCTGACGGCACCTGATTCAGAGGCCCGATGTTCCTGGAATCATATTTCCAAAGCTTAGCTCAGGTAAGTTCAATGAACGAACGAGCAGGTTTTTCTATCATTTGAACCGGTGCTCGGAATCGAATTCTAAGGGCACCGATGGAATCACAGCTTCGGTAATTACATAGAAACACCTTTTCTGGAGTTGTGTTTGCTCGGGTGTGGTTTTTAAATTTTTGGGTTAACTAAAGGAATAAAATAAAAATGGTGCGACAAATTTTTATTTTAATTAATGTTGTTTAACCTAAGATAAGTGTTTGGAGTGGGACCCACAATATCCTACCCACTAGGTAAGATATTTGTGATATGGGGCCCACATGAGCCCCACAATTTCTTTCAACTTCCTCAACCCCCTTTTTAATTAAGGTAACTCACCAGCACCCCTATTAAGTGGAATTCATCACTTTCGTTTTTCTGTTTATGAAACGCCTTTATTAATTTGGTGGTTTAAACGTTGAAATTAATTCACTTAATTGATTGTTTCATTTTTGAATTTCAAAACACATTTCTTGAGAAATAAAATAAGACAAACTATTATTTTATTAGTGTTTTTGGGTTGTGAGAGTCTTGGGAGAATTTTCTCATGTTCTTGAAGTTCTTCCACCTCGATGAAGAACGCGAAGAAGGCCGACCTCCGACGATGGACGACGGTGAGAGATGCCTTCCTCGGAGATCGACGACCAGATGCGCATCACCTCGTTCTTTCTTTCCGCGTCAAAAGAAGGGAGACATCGTTCATCCGTGATGCGATGATCTGCCTTCCTCTACGATGATCAATTCCGTGACGTCCCTTTCCGTGACAACCTCGTTCGACGACTACGCTCGAGGGAGGTGTTTATTTTAATTGATTGTTCGTGATTAATTCCGTCACTTTCTTCTTTTCAATTTGAGCCGCCTGATATCTCAATAATGGGAGGAGGTCGGACCACACGAACACGTCTGACCCTCCTCCCCCTTGTTGGTTTGATTTTGTTGCGGCACGTGTAAGGCGGCGCGGTGTCGAAGCACCGCGTGGGAAATATTAAAGGAAGGGCGGAGAAGTGCGGCACCATCGCGCGGTGCCATTGAAGATGAACTAAAACGCGGCACCGTCGCGCCACACCGGAGAATCAAAAAGGCACTGCTGCCGAAGCAAGGCCGCGACAGAGGGGCACGGCGCTGTCGCGTGTTGCCGAATGGACCAAGTCCATTACCATAGGTTGTGGCAGAGCAGGGAGCGGGGGCCGGTGTCTGGACGCCGGCGCCGGAGTAGGAGGGCGGGACCATGGGGTCTCGCGGCAACAGCACGGCCGGCCATCAAGGCCGGCCGGATTTTGAGAAGCACCGGGGGTCATAACCCCTAGCTGGCCAGCAAAAGCGGCCCCCCTCATGGGGGCTGCAGTTTCGAACTGGCGGGGGGCAGTGCGCCCCCCTGCACCCCCTACGCTCAGCCGTTAGGCCGAGCCCCCCGGTGAGGCCGAGCGCGCCCAGGCCGGGCCGTGCAAGCTGGGCTGGGCCATGCCCAAGGGCACCGGACCCGGACCTGGGTCGGGTCGACCCGGTTCGGGCCGACCCAGGGGGTACTGGGCTGGGTCGGACCAGGCCCGAACCCCCTAATAAAGGACTTCTCACGGTCTTTTGCCCATAACATGGGTTGCGGACCTCCGATCGATGCACTTTCAGCAGCGATGCAATCCTTGGATCGAGACGGTCGTTTCGGTATATTACACTTAAGGTTTCGGAGAACATTGGGTTCGGTCGGGTTGGTTCGTACCCGAAACCAACTGGGACCTTGGAGCGGAAACGCTTAAAACTTGAGCTTCGGATGTCTGAATGATGTGCCGTCGAATTTGATGGATTCCACATAGTGAGACGGACCTTTTGGATTACTCTGCTCGAGGTTTGGATGCTGTTGGAGTATGGTTGGGTAGGTTTTGACTTAAAAACCAATCGGGCCCCTGGGATGAAAAAGCCAATAACTCTCAGACCGAGCGTCCGATTGACGCGTCGTCTATGTCGTTGAGTTCTTGTTGATGATACAGAACTTTTGGCTACATCAAATATGGACTATATGTCAGTTGATGTATCAGCCCGTCGGCTCGTGGAGCGGATCCTCTCGAACGAGCTTGCTGTGTGCGGGAACCCTAGAGCTGGCTGCGACTGTGACGACGATGACGACTGTACAGAAATCCTCCCTGGATTCGACGGCGACGACTACAGCACTCAGCGATCCTACGTGGATCAGTGCTACCAATCCTGTGTGGGTCAGATCCTGTGTGGGTCAGCGCTCAATGGTCCTGTGTGGGCCAGCGCCTACAGATCCTTTGTGGATCCGATCCTATGTGGGTCATTGCGGGGGTTAGTTACCTATCGATCCTTTATGGGTCATTGCGGGGGTTAGTACCTATCGATCTTGTGTGGGTCCGACGGCGTAGATGAATCAGTGGCTACATCTGATCATCTCTTTCATCTTACGATGATGTATACCTGTGTGAGCTGAGTCTTGACTTTCAATCATTATCTTCAATATGTTTGACTTTCTTTCCTATGTCGATTGTGTTGTGTTATAATGTGTGGACGTGATCGAACTTGGGCTCGGATGTTGGAGCCGAACTAGAATTGATGACTTAGGTATATGTATGGGCATATACCTAAGTAGTGCTGGATGTTACTCCATGATTGTATCTTTCCTTTGTGGATTATCCTTTGTCGATTCTGGGAGACCTTCGGGGGTCTCGGGGTCCCTACTGAGTAGCTTATACTCACCTAAACACTAGATATTCCCGAACTACGTTGTATTTGTTGCAGACAACGGACAACGCTGATCGTGGTTGAGGCTTTCAGATCAGGTCGGTACCTGGAGGTGGTCCACTGGGCGGGACGTACACGAAGCGGACGGCTGGACCCGAGGAGCTAAGGTGGCTACCTGTACCCACCCTTCAGGCGGGACTACCAGTGGACAACTCGACATTGCGGCTTTACTATTCAGTTTCTGTACTTCATTTTTTAGTTGTACTTTGATTTCATTTTGGTTTTGTATTCTAGCCCACTTACATTTCTGCACATACTATTGTACCCAGTTTTTACTTAGTGTTTACTTTTTCTTGCTTTCTTTATGGTGTTTTTTTACTTTACAAAGGCAATGCCTTCCCTTTTTACCGGGAATTACACCTTGGTGCTAGCCGCCAGCCCCTGGCCTATGGATGGCGGGCTTGGGGTAGTCATGACACGGGCCCCGAGGACAGGTCGTGACACCCAAATAGACCTGTGGGGTCAGCTGCTGCAGGCACCGGAATTTCCTTTCAATCCAATGTGGGGTGTATGGATCACATAGATGCTCGCGGTCCACCCTGGCCACATGGACTCCACCTCGAATGGTCAAAAGGTAGGCTTGATGCTCTTCTATCCCTCGGCCTTCATCATGGATTTATCCCACCGGAAACGGGAACTGGTAGAAATTGAATTCCCCCACCTTCCTCACCTGGTTTAGAACCGACGGTGTAGTCAGCTTGGTCGGAAAACTCCCCGCGACATTCAATATTGAGGGATGGAAGTTCGACCCTAGAGGCGAGATACGGTTATGATACTCATAGATCACCCTGATGTGTGCCACCATCCACACATATAGAAGATGGAATGGCCCGCAAACCCTCTATGGACTTTTCCCCTCGCTGATGTGCCATAACATTTTGTACGACTTGGGGAGCATCAGGATACACAGGTTGACCCTCCCTCCTTTCGCTAATGAGGACACCATGATGAAAGTGATTTTACACACTCCCGTGTCTGTATCCCTCACTGGAAGAATCCAACCACAAATGAGAAATTCAATGAATGCCGGCAGCCTGACTATTGGCTGTTGTTTAGTGCTGACACTGAACCCCCAGGTCTTCCATAGGATATTCTCCAACAGCCTCCATTATGATTTCTCCTTACTCTGGGCCCCCATTGGAAAAGCTCTAGGCCTCACTGGGAACTGATGGTCTACCAGGAAGTTCAGAATCTTCTTGAACCAATTCTTGAAGTGGACATCCCTCAGCGCTTCATTATCCTCCTCGAGCACGAGATTAATCAATACCATCGCCAAGCATGGTATCTTCTCCGGATCCTCCCACGAACCCATAGATGGGAGGGAGTCTTCATACATCTCCCCCTGTATCGGGACCCCCGAGATCAGATGAATGTCCCATTGGCTGATGTCGACCTCCTCATGATGCAGGTGGAAGGTATTGGTCCCCGGTGACCACCTGCTCAACAGCTCTGGCATTAGCTGCTTTGGATGGTAGATATGGAATTGGGAATCCCAAGCTACCTCATACAGGCCCACCCTTCTCAGATCCACTCTGAAATCCTCACACGAGGTGCCTACCCAGTAGGCCTAGGCCCAATAATCTGTAAAGTTGTCGCCCTATCGCAAGTCCCATTCCCCGGAACACCCCTTCTTCGTGTTCCGCATCACCGCCTTGAGGATGGTTCGGTACAATGGAGGGTACATCTCTGGTGGAAATGCCTTCTTGTCGACATCATTCATATGATTGTATAAGAACTCGACAATGATAGTCGTGAGGTCCTCCAGAGCATGACAATCGAGCGCCCTGAACCATCGGTGCTGGCAGGATGTGTTCCAAAACCAGTAAGCTGGCTCGTCCCTACATGCTTCAGGGACGAAGACATCATCCCTCATCCTGAATCCACAAAAAGGAAACCTCCTACACAGCGAGTAGTTCTTGTGGCTCTCTGATAGTAGCTCCACCAAAGAACTATGGTTAGAGTGGCTCTGGACTAACTCTCTTAGCCATGGACTATTTTCCATTTCATCCCTTTGGGTAGTATCTGCAAGGACCCCCTGGGAAGCTTCTTGGTGGTCCATTCGGTTCCCGAACATGGATGTTTTTTTGTTTGGATCGCGAATCTCATCCGCAGAGCACGTTCGTGAAGTCTGCTCATGAAGACTGTTCGCAGAGCCTTGCCTTGGCGTTCAAATCCGGATCGCAGAGCACAAACGCGGAGTCGAGGACTCGTTGTGCGCCGCGAAAACTCGATTCGTAGAGAACACTCATGGAGTACACATAGCTTCACAAATCGAGAACGCAAGAAGAAAAAATCTTAGAGAAATAAAATGACAAAAGGGAGGGCACACCCCCTATTTATAGGTGATGACCATTGGGGCTTCGCAGCACGTCTAGTTCACGCGAAGCTTTACGACGCGCTCGACCTGTGCGTCCCATATCAGCCTCGCAAGCCGTAGTCGCGAGTCAGCACCGTGAACGACCAAATATTTTGGCAATTTCCTACAAAATTAGACCATTTATCTGTTCGCAGCTCCAAGAATGAGAGGGGGAATTTGTTGGCTTCAAAAATCGGGACAAAGAAGAGGCCCAAAGAATGCCCCAAAGAACTGTCTCGTGATGATCCCTCACGGAGTTCCCCCAGCACCGCAGCCACAGTAACACCAGGAGGCGGGACTCTCCATGAACGGATATGATGGTCGTGAGCCCACGGTGAAGCTAGGAGGTGGAATGTTCTGCGACCACCATTGACGTTCGTGATCTAGCCGAGATGTAAGGAGGCAGGATGGTCCTCGACCGCATTTGTCATTTGTGACCCCTCGTGAAGAAACCTAGTCCCTCATCGCACCATGTGAGGTCCACTACGAGGAACCTCTAGCCTATAAATATGGGGCTCCCCCAAAGCCCATGGGATGGAAATTCGACCTTTCAACTTCCGGATCTCTAATCGTGAAACATCTTTCTTCTCTGTGAACCATGAGCTGTGCGAGGTACTTCTCCTTCACGTAGTGCCTCCCGTTTGTCTCGTTTTGATCCCTTCATTTGAGAGGGATGCCTTACGCGAAGCCTAAGGGCTTTCACGATGGAAGGGGATCCCCAAGGGGACCCGGGTCATCACAGAGCATTTATGCTTCGTGAAACACCCTTCATGTACACATGATCCACATTCTAAGGTAGGGTCACTGTACATCGCGAAGCACATTGCTTCCCGACACCTTGCTTCACGAGGAAAATTTCCTCCATGAGGAAGTGCTCTGTGAATGCCTCTCCACTTCACAAAGCACCTCACATATGCACCTCCTCACCATGATAGGGATAAGGCATCCCAATTCACGAAGCACACCCCTTCGCATGAACCCTCTGCCACACGGAGTGACAGAGTTTCATAAGGCCCCTACCTATGGACCCCTCTGCTTGGCAATTTCATTTCCCATGCGAACCTCTAGGTTTGCACGATGTGACTTCAATGTCCCCTGGATGATACCACCTATTGTGTTTCTTCACCTAATGCTTCTTCGCATAGGCACGTTAATGGCTATTGATTCTTCGCACAACCATGCTAATGTAGACCCCTTGATGGTTCGCTCCATGACACCCCCTAATCATGGAATGCCGGTGCCTTCCCTCCCACAAGGAGTAGGGGGTACCGGTTATCTAAGTCCTAGGGCTATGGAGCACACCAACCTCGTCTGAGCTGCAGGACATTAAACTGCCAAGCACCGTCATCCTCAGCACATGACGTTAAACTGGGACCTGGCCCCGTGCCTCGAACACGGGGTGCCCCCACCTTGTACATACTCCACAACCATGGTTTCCACATGGTATGATATCCTCCTTATGGGAGTGGAGTTTTTTCATGGGGGAAGGGAAACCACCTTGGTGTAAGCCCCTATCATTTCTTACAGGAGGTTGCATCCCTGCTCCTCCTCGCATCCTCAGTGCCATGGACCAAGAGAGGAGATGGGGACATGGGTTCTTATCACCCTTACCCTCTCCCGCTGGGCTTTGTCTCCATCGGGCCTCCATCTTGGAGTATGTCCCCATCTTTAACTCTTAGGGCCGCTCAATGCAGAAGCCCTACCCCACTTCCCGCGGACACACCATTCACGACGTGGTCTTCAGGACATTGCTGCCTCTTGTTTCTCACACAGAGCATGACTCATGTGGTCTTTGAGTAAGCATCGACCATGACATCTCCCCCATCCCACATGACGTTAAACTATATTCCCCTTCCCAAACTACGGGGACTTTTATCCACATCAAGGCATAATAAGTAGGACGCCTCCACGAGGTTCAAGCCCACCACTCGGTCGTTCTGACCTCCTTCACGTCAGTTCACCCATGTCCCACATGACGTTAAAATGTATTACCCTTCCCAAACTAAGAGGAATTTGATCCATGTAAAGGCATGGTACGTAGGAAGCATCCACGTGGTTCAAGATCCACCACCCGGTCATTCTGACAGTGTCGGTTCACCAACACTGCCGAACTATGGGGACTTTGATCCAAGTCAAGGCATGGTATGTATGAACCCACCACAAGGTTCTAGACCACCACCCGGTTGTTCCGACCATGTCGGTTCACCAACACCATGCGATGCCTTGAGCGTAAGCCCCAAATTCCCCATCCCGCATGATGTTAAACTGCCCCCACCACCCGAACTACGTGGTATTTGATCCATGTCAAGGCATGGTGTGTAGGAATCCTCACGAGGTTCAAGCCCATCACCCATCGGACCCTTGGTCCGTCTTCACATTGGTACTCTAACACCCCAACCTGAACTATGGGACTTTGATCCATGTCAAGGAATTTTATGAAGGAAGCCTCATGAGGTTCAAGCCCATCACCCATCAAACCCCCGGTCCATCTTCACGTCGGTTCGCTGACACCCCAACCCAAACTACAGGGACAATGATCCATGTCAAGGCATGGTATTTAGGAATCCTCACGAGGTTCAAGCCCATCACCCATCGAACTCCCAGTCCATCTTCTCATCGGTTCGCTGACACCCCTTATCATGAACTACATGGTCTTTGATCCATGATAAGGTAAGGTACATATGAAGCCTCCCCGAGGTTCAAGCCCAACAACCAGCCGTTCCGGCTCATTTCACGTCGGTTCACCCCCATCCTGCATGACATTAAACTATATTCTCCTTCCCGAACTACAGCGACTTTGATCCATGTCAAGGCATGGGACGCAGGAATCCTCCTCGAAGTTCAAGCCCACCACTCGGTCGTTCCGACCTCTTTCACATCGGTTCACCCTCATCCCGCATGACATTAAACTATATTCCACATACCGAACTATGAGGACTTTGATCCATTTCAAGGAATGGTACGTAGGAAGCCTCTAAGAGGTTAAAGCTCCACCACCCAGTCGTTCCGACCATGTCGGATCACCAAAACTCCCGAACTATCAATACTTTGATCCATGTTTTGCCATGGTACATAGAAAGCCTCCATGAGGTTCAATCCCACCACCCGGTCGTTCCAACCATATCGGTTCACCAACACCTTGGGATGCCTAGAGTGTAAGTCCCGAATTCCCCATCTCGCATGATGTTAAACTTCACCCACCACCCAATCTATGTGGTCTTTGATCAATGTCACGACATGGTACGTAGGAAGCCTAACGAGGTTCAAGCCCATCAACCATCGGACCCCCAATCCATCTTCACATCGGTTCGCCGACTGCCCATCCTGAACAATGGGGACTTTGATCCTTGTCAAGGCATGGTACGTTGGAAGCCTCACAAGGTTCAAGCCCATCACCAATTGGACCCCCGGTCTATCTTCATGTCGGTTCGCCGAAACCCTCCATACTGAACTACGTGGTCTTCGATCGTTGCTAAGGTAAGGTACGTAGGAAGCCTCCCCGAGGATCAAGCCCAATATCCAGCCATTCTGGCTCATTTCACGTTGGTTCTCCCCCATCCTGCATGACGTTAAACTGTATACCCCATTCAGCAGTAAGTCATTGTGACCACGTTCAGTGGCATGCCGCTAAAGGATGAACTACACGGACTTTGATTCCCCTCCATGAGGATATGTAGGAAGTCTCTTCGAGACTCAAGCCCAAAACCATCATCTATACTGATTCTTACTCGGGCTGACACATCCTAGAGAGATCATGCCACCACATTCCCCTCCATAGAATTCGGGAAGCCTCCCATGTGTTGGCCCCAACATCAGTGTTCCCTCCAGGGGGTTCCATCATCTGATCCACTCTATTCAGTGTTCTAATCAGTCTGATTCATCCCTGATGGACATTATAATCACGGAATACCCTGTTTTAAACATGGTAAGATGAGGAAAACCACAGACACATGCCCATGGAATATGGTTCCCCATATTTGATGTGGGATGCCTCGGGTTTTCGCGCCCTCGAGAAGCCCTATAATAAGGGACAGAAGATAGACACACCAATCCTTATCATCCAGACAGGCCAGTGATGTCCAGCATGGCTACTCCCCTAACCGAAGGTTGCTACCCTGACCAGACCCCTTGGAATGTCCAAACAGAAGCAACATAATTAACTGGTGTCCATGAATATAGGGAACTAGGAAGAGTTTCACGAACAATGTATTAAATCAATGAGGGAGACCTGGACTAGGTGATGAGTTCTGAGGAGGAATCCATGGAAGGAACAACTGACATCCCATCATCCCACTTCGATCAAGGAGCAAACATCCCTAAATAAAGAACAGATGCCACATGCCTTTAAAAAGAGGGAACAAGGGGTAACAAAGTCGCGCCTGTCACACTCATGCGGATGGACACACAATCCCTGGAGAAAGCATCAGAAACAACTACTAAATTGATGTATACATTTTCATATAATATATGGTCTCGATAAGGTGAGTGAGATTTCCCTACATTATATCTAATGGGGGATTCCATTATCTCAAGAGTGATGAGTTAGGTGACCTGATTCATGGTAAGTCTCAAGGTCTGGATTCTTTGAGAATATATCTACTAATGGTAGTGACATCTTGGAATATGGTTAGATATTTTATATGTGGAACTGATTGGTCTTTAATAGTCGATAGGTTTATTCACGATCCTTGTGTGGATTCTGGGACTATTCCATAGTAAAAAACACATGTTTTTTCTAGGGTAGGTTTTTGGTTAGACATTTTTTAATACATTGGTTTGGTGAGTTCCACTACAGGGGATCCCTTTTTGAATGGTCCATTTATGAGATCTTATGTCATGAGTTAGAATTATGTATTAGGTAATATATTTCATAAACATGAGTATCCTAGAAAAGTTTTTGTTAGTTGTAAATATTCCATGGTTAATAACTCATTAATCATACAAATAATTTATCTTTAACTTCATATATTATATTGATAGATCATTTAATTGGTTTTGTTGTGCCTATATTGACTGATTGTACCCCAATGTGGTGGGTATTTTAAACACACATTCACATTTTTGAGTTAGGGTGATACAACATTCTCATAGGGATATAACATTAACATTTAATTGTTTGATCATTTCTAATTAACATCGATACTATGATGTTTCCATTAAAGGTTATTTTTATGAGGGATCATTCAGATGGAGTTGTGGAATATTGATGGACCTTTCACCTATATAAAAGGATTGTTTGATATATCATTCACCCAACAATTTATTATTCACATTATTATTTATGTATCATATCTCATTCATGTGGATATGAATAACCCATCATGATGAGATTTGAATCTTTGATATTAATCAAACCTTGTTCAATGTGATTGTGTTACTTATTCCATTGAAAAATTGATATTGGAGGTATATCATCCACGTAAATATGGTTATTGGTGGTATAATTTTCACCCATATATTTAAAAAAAGATGGTTCATTGACCACTACAGTTGTGATACAAATGGTATGTAATTCACATAATAGATTATACTAGAATTCCATCAGTAATTTGTGGATAATTTCATGGTGGATTATCATCCCATCTGGGAAATGAGATGGCATTTTTTCATCCACATTATAAATTCTAACTGTCCCATATCACCCACATCGATGAGTTGTTTTGGTGGCTTATCATATATACAAGTTTTAAAAAGTTTTTATACCATCCACCCAATCATGGTAATCATAGTGTATGTTATACCAAATAATTTTGATTCCTCATTTATTAAGAAATGATTAATTTATCTCTATTATCAATTATTTGATGCACTATTCACCTAGAGTGGATGTTATGTTCATGTATCATTCACTTAGTATATTGATGTCTATGGAATTATAACCATTTCACTATATAAAGAGTGAAAATAATTCCTTTAGAATGTTTTATTTTATTCAATGTTTATATTATAAATTTACATGACTCGTTGAATTGGGTATTTCTTGACTATTAGTAGTGATCTTGGAGTACCCAAAAAGGTGACTAGTTTATGAATGTATTTTTACATTATAATTTTGATTGAGTAAATTCATTCACACATGTACTCATATTTGTTACTGAAACTTTTTATTATTTCCAATTGATTTTTTATTCTAACACATAACACAGGAAACCAAGTCCACCTATAGACCATTTTTTGACGTTATAGTTGGGGTGGTAGTATAAGTACATTTTGACATCATTATATATATCAAATAGGTTCCTGAGATAGATTTGAGGTTATGATTATGATATCTTTCATATCAAATTGTATTTTATTCAATTTTATTTCAGACCTATATATGTTCGACCAGTGGTGTGGTCTTATTGATTTGTATTCCAAACTACCTACATGTGTAAATTGTTTATGTCATTATTATGTTATTCGTATAGTTTTTGTCCCACAATAATTACATATTTCTCATTCTATAATTACATTTATTAGGGATATTATTTATTTATTTATTATTTTTTATGATGATAATTGGGGGTATAGGGTCCCCATGTGGTTTATTACACCCCTCTTTCATTTTAATAGCTTTCAGTGTATATAGTTTTGTTTCTAGGGTCACATGGGGAACATGGTCAAATAAAATCCTGGTGTTCTAGTATATGGATGTAAAATTGTAGTATTGGATCTTTTTTTCTTTTAATGCTGATGAATATATTACGTATAGGAGAAATTACTAGTCAGATCATGTGATGGATTCTATCAATGTGAACGAAAAGCAAATATATTTTCCAAATTCCTTGTTTCTTAGGATTCAAGATTCGTGGTATTTCTTTTTTATATCATAGATTGATTTATAAATTCTATGTATTATTTCCAATCTAATGAATTATTTGTTTTACCCTTGTCCTATAGTGGGATTTTTAATGTGATTATTCAACATATCATGCATATAGGTTGAAATTAAATATGGATGCTTAAATTTGGTTGGTTTATATACATCCATTAAAAATTGGTATCTAGATATTTTTAAGAGTAAAAAATAATTTATTTTATATATAAATTACTAAATTGATTATTTTAACTATTATAATATTTTTTTTATTTGACTTAATTAATATCTTTATTAGGTGAAGTTATTTATATATGAACATGTATAGGATTTATTTCCTTGAGTGGATTGTCATTATATATATTCATGATGAGTATTAGTACCCTAGACAGAGAATCCATCTTGGTTAAGGGATTCATCTTAAACATAATAACCCAAAGTTGGTATTATAGAATGTGAGTGTGTTTATGGTGTTTGATATGGGAGTTTGGTTATCACACAATGAGTTGTGGCCTGTAGTGGTAAGGTGTATTTATATTATGAGAGATTCTAAGAATTATGTGAATCATTTAAAGATACTGGGGATTAAAATATTAACCTTATGGTTTATATCTATTCCTTTTATTCCCATAATATGTTTGATATTATGTGGGTAGCCTTTTAGAGTAATGGGTAAGCCCCAAATACATATTCATTCATTATGGACATAGGGAAACATTATGCATGTTGTTGGACAATAAATTGGAGGTAATATCAATTATATGGTGTATTCATGAGATACCCCATGGTTATTTATTTTAATTTGATTGAAAAGTGGTTCTTCATTAGATTAATGGGTCTGACATGCAATGGCGCATGGTAAGCTATTTGATAACATGTTTGTCCAAGGACCTCTTGGGTCTGTCTCATACATAAATTTTTAAATTGATATAGATATGTTAAAAAATAGTTCCCATTGTTGGGTTATTAATTGTTTTGATTGCGAGGGTTGTTATAAACCATTTTTTTTAGTATGTTTTATGCTCTCATGGATCATTATAAAGGGATTGAGAAGTCACCCAACATATGAGTATGTAGGAATGTATGTATTGGGATTAACTTTGGATTTTATGCAAACTAATTTTTATAGGCAGGATCACTCTAGATTGATGTGCCGAGACATATCAATTTATAGATTATTGAAAATTCCCCAGGATATGAAGGATGGGTTTTAGAGGCTACATGGGTCCTTTGGATTAGGTCATGGTGTTGATTTTAATTCATAGTGGATGAATGTGTTTACATCCTAACATATAGTCTAGGCTTAACATATATGCGTGTTTAGTCCCTTGAGACACATATTGGAGTAGGTCTATAGGTGGTTCCTATATGTCATGATATGGTCTAGTTCTCCATATTTCTCTATAAACACACGGATGTTGGTCATGGGGTGGTGATGGAATTTTTGGATAATCACATTTGGGAATAACAATGTTGGATATGATTATTGATTTTGTGAGAGTCCTTGTCATGAAAAATGAACACGTATAGCTATTTTCCCATGAAACAACATATTTTATAAAAAAAATTACAAAAAAATATATTCTATAATTTGACATTAATATTAATTTCCTCTAAAAATAAAAATAAAAATAGATAAAGATTAGTGTTTTTAGATATTACATACACAACCAACATATTTTACAAATTTTCATGATCATATATAATACATTATCTTTTCATATGATAAAATTATATAAAACTAAAGCATTATAAATTTTTTAATAACTTAGGGAATTAAAATAAAATAATGGTTAACCTTAAATGTTTAGTATGTGGTGAAAAAAATTAACCACATTTAGATATAATAAGTTCAAAAAAGAATAAAACATAGAAATGAGGACATAATTTGGTTACATCATCATAAAAAATTAATACCAAATTAAAATATATATTATAAATTAATAGTGATGATTAAAATATTGTATAATAATAAAATACATAATACATACTAATTCAGATACGTAATTCAATAATCACCATCGTTGAAAATATAATGTTGGTATATTTTATAACCATAATTATAGCATAAGAATATTGTATATTACTAACCATATACATATAATCCAACATTTAATGTAATTAACCCTTTATTAATGTATTTTATGTATAGAAATTTATTTTGTTATGATTTGTGAGGTTTTTAAGAGTTATGAAAAGTTCTAGGGTCTTTAATAGAGCTTTACAGTTCCTTCCTAGTAAGTAAAAACATTCAACACCTCTCAAGAAACCATGTAACTAAAATAGTGAGCACTGGGTAGGATTATGGTTTGGTTCATGGCTTGGTAAAATCATGTGGCCACCTAGGATAAACTATTTTATGTTTTATATATGGGTTTAGAATGATTAGTTCATCACATTTTTAACAATTCATGCCAACCAAGTGAGGGTTGTATGGAAGTAGTGGCTAGATCATGATAACCACTTGGTTTGCCTGCCTGTGCTCCCTAATTGTGCACCATAAAAAAGATCCAAAATTTGTGCATCTAAAACTTTTTACCCATTTAATGGCTATTGTTTTCCATAATATGGCACTAAAAAATTTTACACTCCTCCCCATATATGGACAGACAATTATTATTAATCCAAGATTCTTCATTTGGTGATTTGAGGTTCATTTGGTGCTTGGATTCCTTGGTAAGTACTTTTTTATGGGGGATTTAAACAGTTTTCTCCTTATTTCCCTTTATTTGATTCATGAATACAATATATTAAGTATTAATTAATTATTTTTTATTAAAATAAAGTTCATAAATTATTTTTTGGATTATATGTATCAAGATATAATGTTCGGTTTGGAATATATAATCCATGGTGTTGCATTTTTGTTTCATTACACATATTCTCCTATGTTTTCAAGGATAAATGATTATCTCTAAAATAATCTTCAATAAAAAATAATATTTTGATTAGAAATTGATTGAATTTCATGATTTAAATTTTTAAATTGATGTTAAAATCTTGATGGAAACCGACCTTAGTGAATGTTTGGGAGATAATTTAATTTTTTTGTTTTATGGGATGTGAAATGGGGTACATAATTTTTAATTATGATTTTAAAATTGTTTTTTATTTTTAATTCATTGAATACTGGATAGAAAATGTTTTAAATAAAAATATTTATATTAATTTTCTTATCAATGTTTATTTGGATTGGTTTTTGGCATAATGGTTGGCACTTGTTCATGTGCATTTAGAACAAATAAGGGTATGACGACTCCCCCATTGAAATTATCAAGTAAAATGTTATGAACTTTCCCCTTTCAAAAAGGTTCACTTAGTGACATATTGGTGAAATTATGAATTTCCACTCCTATGTATAGGGTGGTCCATGGTTACATACATGTCTTAAAGTGTGGAAATGGAATGATCATTGAAAATGGATTTATAAAATGATTCAAAATTATTATTTGGATTACTTCCATGGAATACTGTTTCTCATTGAAATGATATTGGTTTTGAAATAAGCTACTTTAAATTCTTTTAACCATTTTTTTATAAATTTGATGATCTTTTTAGTTGTAGCGGCATGAGCGTAGAAGGTATTGGGGAGATCCTTATAATTTTTGGAACAAACTCACTGCTTTGGAACTTTGGTGTTTTTTCGAATATTTATTTCCATGAAACTTCTAAAGGCAAGGTATCTCATTTCTTTAGTGAAGCATCATGATACTTTGGGCATGGATTGTAGAGTTGGATCTTCGAACATGTGAAAAACTTTTGAGTTGATTTCTTTAGTGTCTATAGTGTTTCTGAGTTGTTAGGTTTTGAATCCAATTATACTCTGATATAGTGTGGTATTTTTACTGGATTCGATAATATTTTAAATTGTTTTATATTTTAATCAAGCATAAAATAATTGTTTTTTATTAATGGTGATCTCATTTGGTAGTTTTATCTTTAAATGAGAAATTATCCCCCAATTGTTTATGAACCCCTTAGAATTTATTTATTTCCTTTTGGTGCCTTGGTATGTTAACTATGGCATACAAACACACTCTTACTTTTCCTAAATCAATGTGTGAGGGTCATGATGTTCAAAATGGTATCATTATTAGTTTGTCCAAATAATTTTTTGTGAAAAATTGTATCAGTTTTTTTAGTCTTGGATTTAAAATTCATGTTGGTTTATTCAATGAGAAAGATTGGTAGAATGGTGATAGGATCTTTAAAATAAGAAATGTGAAACATAATGATGTGAAACTAACCTATTTCTCATGAAAATCATATTACCATGGATGTTTTGTACATAATTGTTTTGAAACACTCCATAGATTTTTTATTGAAATATTGTGTGTTATAGACCCAACTATTCAATACTTTTGATTACTTTATTGGGTATACATCTAGATATACGTGATATATTCTTACCATTATAGTTTAGAAATTTCTACATCCATTATTCAATGATAATGTCTTTAGATTAATTATCATATCAAAATGTTATATCAGATCATAGACTATAATGAGAACATCGAGATACTATGACATTAATCTTAAACAATATTCATATGGTCAAAATACATCTAATTGACTGGAAACAATGGATGTTTGACAATAAGGTGATGAGTTCTCATAATCATTGATACTTATTCTCATGAAGTTCCCACATAGTGATCTATAGTATTGAGATCACAAGGATAGACCTGCCAATAGGAAAACCACATGTTTTGGGTCTCACTGGTTGTTCCTATCTACAGACATGTTTATTGGTTTCAAGGCTTTAAATCTCTAATAGTGTGTCCTATTTTATAATGTATGTTGATGTGAAGAAAAACCCATGACAATGAAATCATGGTGAAGTAGTTTGTGTTGGGTATGTTATTGGTGGTATTATATTGGTTGAATGGTCAATAATTGACTTGTCCCTTCCAAGTAAAGGATGTTGAATATCTCTATCTTGGTTGATCGGGACAGAGCATCATTCATAAGTCTTTGTCCAAAGCATTAGAAAGTTAAATCCCCCAAAATAGATAAATGAATAATAAACAATGTAAAGGGAGAGGACCCAAGCATGCACCATACTTTATGAGACATTTAAAGAAAATGAGATTATAGTAAATAGTGTGTGTTCAAAGGTTGGTTTTTGTTTCTATGAAAATCCTTATCTCTTTAGGGTACTTGATGGGTTTCTAGACACCACTCATGGTGTGTGGGTTTTATTTACTGCTATCGATATAAGGGCTTATAGGGTCACACACAATAGCTTATTTAATTATCTACCCTATTTTGTTGAATAGATATATTATACATGGTGGGGCCCAACAAGGTGTTTGAGTGTTTTCCAAGGTATCAATCATCTAGGAACTAAATAAATTAATTATTATTAAAGTTATTAATAATTGGTTGAATTTATTTATATTTATTTAAAAGTTAACTAAATATGAGAAAATATTAATCAAACAAATTTTACATTAATATTCAAGGTTAATTTAATAATAAATGGCATTACGATTCGAGTTAAATGACTCATGATTATGAAGTAATATATTTTACATATATTATAGGTATGTGAGAAAATAATAAATCATATAGACATAGTTTAGTTCTTAACAATTATTTATTTAATGGAATTTAAATAAATAGGGGAATAGGAACCCTACAAGGTATTTTAGAACCTCTAATATAAAAAAGAGAGGGGATCTTACAAAATTTACTATTAATTAAATCTTGAATGAGAGAATCTCTATCCTCATACATTCTTGGGAGAGAGTCTCTCTCTCATGTGGGTATCCAAGAATGCCTTCAATCATTGAATTCAAAAGAACACATTATTGTTAGGACGTTGAAGATATCATCAAACCATTGTTCTAGCACTCGGAATTTGATGATAATCCCTCTTATAGATTTTTGAAATGTGTGTGTATGGGATATTAGGATCTCTTAATTGATCATTAATGAAAAGATTACTAGTGATGAGTTTTAGTTGAGTAGAGCATCAGATCTAAATAGGTATGTTTTTCAATTTTAATTTTTGTGCTCTTTTAATTTATGCAAGATCCTCTGACCATGCTAAGACTCAGATCGTTGCTGAAGAAATATTTAGTCATCCCGAAAATGACAAAAGATTATAATCTTCCACCCAATAGCATTCACTATGTTCCCTGGTACCTACAATTAGTATCAATGGGATCACGTAAAATTTTTTAGCTAAGATTTTTTTTAAATTGCTTTAATTTTTAGTAGTGTGTTAAAAAATGGTCTCAATGAATAAAACTACACTTCAATACGAGGTAATATAGACATATCACGGTCGTCTGAAATAATTTTCATAGATTGAAAACGGTCACTACGAGTAGTAAAATTATGAACAATCAATATTTGTTCATTATTAAAACTAGAGTTGTTTCCACTAATAATAATAATAATTCTTTTTATTATAATAATAATTGTAATAATTAGAATTGTTTTATTTTTATGATAATAATTATTAAAATTATTATAATGACAGGATATCAGTGTAGCCTTTAGAAAATTATAAAGGGGTGGGGGAAAAATTAGAGGAATTACAAAAATAAAACTAATAAAATAAATGTTGGGGTGGGGGTGGGAGCACAAACTACAATACAAAAAAGTCCAAACAATAGAACTGAGCAGGGAACATATTGTCTACTCTACTGGTAGGAGCATGGTCCTTAGCCACCCGCCATAATTCCTACACTGATCTCCAAGATCCAACTTCCTCCATAGCTATCCACTACCACCATGCCATACCATGACACCTGATCAGTCTCCATCTAAATTTGTTTGAGCCATCTCTCAGCTAGCTCCCCTTTTGAGTTGTCTCTCACATTTCACATCACTAGAGTACACCTTCATCGCATCGTCTAAGCACTTCAATAGTTGACTCCTACTCTCCTCTAGTACAACCAATATTCGTTAGATATAGTGACATATATGCTACCACTAAATCCCCACCATAGCCATCACCCTATCCGTCCATGAAGCAGAAGGCTGAAATTAGTTGGCATTGTCTCCCATCTGACCATGTAGTTCCCTCCATCTAAAATTTCCCCTCACGTGGTTAGACACCCAATGTCCAACTATTTCACACCACCTTGGTGTGCTGAGTAGTCCTGAAAATAGGGTGTTGTCCAGGCTGATGTCGAGAGACCACCTCCCCGTTTATCCTTTTCTGGGGTTGAATTCCCTATCTTTGTCGGTTCTGCAGGTGCCACCACTCGACTACCGGGTTTTCTCTTCCACAAGGGTCGACCCCCTTTGACAAGCTACCATCCTCTTGTTCCAGGATCCAACTCTCACCACCAGTCCAGATGGACTATCGATGCTTATCCCCCACTATCTCATCCGGTTCAAGATCATTTGTTGTACAATATTCCCAACAATAGAAGGTAACTCTATGTATGTCTACATTTAATGAAATTTAAATTTTCACTAATTTTTTACACACACACAAGCCTTTAGCACAAAACCATGTATGTCTATTTTAAATTATTTATATAATTAATTATTTTAAGTTCGTGTGATGTATCTACTTAATTAAATGGTATTCTGCGCATCATCATTATTTTCATTTAAAATGTATATGGTCCTACACGCCCAAATCCTTCCGATATACCTTATCCCACTAGTATCCATCGCATGTGTGTGAGTTATTTTTGAATATGGGATGGATATGGTGTATGTCATGGACCCCCCACAAGGATGAGGAAGTGTATATTGACCAATATGAAGCAAGAGAGGCTATGGACCCCACTATGATGTGACGATACTCCAGATGAGAAATTGACAAACATGACCTTGGTGAGTTTCATCAAGAGGCAAGGTAAGACTCGGGTATGATTCCCCTAGGCCATTTTAGATTCCCAATACTAGTGGGGTTGTATTTAACCTTTATTAATTTTCTATTATTTTATGCATTTTACAAAAACATAAAAAAAAGATAAAATAATAAATAATTAAATACAAAAATTAGGGATGGTTGTTTTCCTATTAATGTGCAGTTGTGACTGTGACAACATATAAAAAGATTAATAGAGATGTATTACATTCATCTACTTATAAAAAAACCCTAAATTAAATATTAAGTCATTACGACCTTACATTACTCAAATTTGAACAAAACTGGTTGTTTGGGGCACCGAACATGACATAGTTGGGTGTACCACTTACAACTTGGGTGTTCTTATGAGAGTGGTGTGTTGACCTAACTAAAGTTATAATAAGGGTTATCCATATTTTACAAACTATTATTTTAGGGGAAAATGTTGAGTAAATCATGTTAGGATTTTAGAAGCTGGAAATTCACTCAATAAATCAAGGAACCCCTAGTTAAAGTGGTTTTCCAGTCAAATGGATACCTTTAACCCTTCAAGTAGTGGAATATCCATATCTTGTCCACAATAAGGGGTGGGTCAAGGCACATTTAAACTGGAATACTCAAGTGATAGAGTATTGTTATTCTAGTATATAGGGTAAATAGAATTTGATAAAATAGTGGGAGATGATTAATGATTAAATTAACCAGTAATGTATAATTCGATAAACAAGATAAAAGCACTAATATACCAAGAGAATATTTTAGGTAGAAAAATATCATGTATTACCACAATAAAAGTATTATTAAATATTGGACAAAAATAATTTCTAAACTAACACAAATTTTCAAGTGTAGTACAAGTTCTTGTTAACAATACTACTATATATGAAATTCATGGTTTTGGGGTCCACATAACTGTTAAGAAACCGTAAGAAGTGAGGGAGTTATACCGATTACATGATACTCATGTATGAATCAAATAATGGTTATGCTATAATGGTATCACCAACATCTGATGTTTTTTTGTGGATACGACATCAGTACATGGATGATATGACATGTAGTCTAATATCTAAGAAGTTTACAAGGAGAGTGAGAACTGATATATGAATGTAATAATTACATTATCTTTTGTGTAATGTGAATGATTGATCATTAATTTTTTATAAATTTCAATCCTATACTCAATTTCTCTAGTTTCATTTAGTATTATCAAACAAATAGGATAGAGTAAATTCTACATTACCTTTTAGGTAAGGTTCTCTAAGAAATATGACTTTTAAATAATGTATTATATTCTATTATTATGGTGAATAAATTTGGAGACAAGGAAAAAATGATAATGGAATGTTACTCCAATGGAATCTTCATAATGTCATTCATATAAATGAGGTTGGTTATTAACATGAGGTTATTTTCATTGCATATTTAGAAATAATTTGATGGATTTTTATAGTGAAATGATATGAATTGACTAAATAAGAACACACTTCTTCCTCAACATATATTCATAAAATAAAAGTGATGTTTCAGAATTAATTCTTTGGTACTTAATAAAATATTCCTTTCACATATGTTCATAGAAATAGTGTATCCTAGAAAGTATAGAATCAATTACAATAAGTAATGGTTTTTCATCATGAAGCTAAGAAAGGGTGATTCCTATGTCAGTGGTGAGAATCACATAACTTATATATTCCACGTTATTTATTCTAGTTAAAATTTTGTTGGGTATAACCAACATGTTAATATCACATTACATTTGGACATAATAAGACATTATTCCACATTCTGGGATGAATGTTGATTATGGTGTATCAAACCAAACAAAAAGATCATTAATACTTGATTCACTAGAAAAAAGTGATTAATATAAAAATTTAACACTTTTAGTCAGTTGTGGAAAGATAATTCTTTGTCAGGAAAAAAATGTGGACATCAAAGATATACTCGGTTTGGTATTTAGGGTCGGTATAGATAAACAAGTTTGGTATTATCGATACGTTTAGTTTTGACAAAGAAACCACTAGTAACAAAGGTGTACAAAAAATCATTCGTAATTAGTTATAAAAGTGGTTTTTAACTATTCCTAGGGTAAAATAGTGGTAAATATACTTCATAAAAATATTTTAGGATAAAAAGGAATGTAACAGTGAAGTATATAAATGTTCATTGAATATTTATTGCATCGGATCAGCATGATGAAGAATATCTTGACAAGGATTTCATTGATCATGATAGTGTAGTGTGGAGTAATTTCAAAACACACATTACCCTATCTACATCATAACATTTATTCTAATTATGGGGATCAATGAAGAATCATACATTTTATCATTAATCATCAAAATCTATCATTGAACAATTCTTAAATGCACATTTTATAAATCATAGTTGTGATGAATGTAATATCAAGGTTACAACCTTTAGTAACTTCCTTCATATTTCAGGACATGATTTGAAAATAAAAATGAAATACCATAACTCATATGAAAACTAAAATGACAACTGTATATCATTCAAGTCATTATATGATGCAAATCGACTATTTTATCATACATGTGTTAACGATGAAATGTTTCTGTTAGGATATAAAAAAAATGAATCATGTTAAATTCATTGTGCATATAAATAATTACCTGGATAGTTTCATAAGATATAACCCATATCCCAAATATATAAAATTAATAGTCAAGTTATGGATTATATTTCTATATAATGGTGAACATGTCTATTAGAGATAGTGGGATTTGGATTAACATGAACTAATCAATGCCAGATATGCACATATAGTTGCAAGAGCAACATGTTTCACAAGTACATATGGAAGATGAATATTCCAGTGACATGTACTATGTGGGACAGTTAATGTCATAATGATTGTTTTATATTCACCACAGTCAGTGATAAATTTTTCAGTGAGAATAATATTTCTTATAAGTAACTAGTAAGTGACAATAAGCTAAGATTAACAAGTTTAATTTAAATTAAATAATGGATTCAATGTATTAAAATGAAAAGGGGAATATATGATGAATACTATTTTGGGTATTCAGGTGAGTTATTATATCGGTTGTACAAGAGCGGTACTAATATGGATCGATTGGTAATACCAAATCGGTATGACTAAATATACAAGAATTTTACTTATCATACCTAAATTTCATTGATCATTTTATTGGTCATTCGATGTCATGATCATCATTCACATATTGTTTTTATAAATTTCATCTAAAAAGGGATGACCATGTCACAAAATTCAAATAAGTGTTATAAGTAACTGAAATGCAGATTAGTATTAAATTATTAAACAAGATCTTACACCATTCATTTGAAATGAATTTTTTCCATGTCTCTAACATAGGTTAGTGGGAGTACCATTGTTTTCAAAGAGAAATATTATTGACATCATATAGAAAAAATATATTTTTCTTAAAATTAGATAATATAATCATGAAAATAATTCTATGATGATTGACATAAATTAGAAACCTATGATCTAGGGAAGAAGATCATCCGAGGTAGATGTATTGGTTTCTTGGACCTAGTCTATAATATATATAATGACATGATATTAAAAAATCCAAGTTTTAACATTTAATGATTATAATTGAATCCTATTACAAGTGGCCAAATCTCACCAGATAGACATGTTATGGACATGGGTGGATATTGAAATGGTGAGTTGAATTTTATATGCATTATTTATTAATCTATCATGTATTCCATGATATGTACTTGAACTGATGTTATTAGGATATACTTTATACTATGAAAAAAATATTTATATCCAGGAGCACTAAAAGGGATGCAGTTAGAACTATATAAATGTACTTCGGCCAGTACAAAATATATATAACTAGTATTGGATAATAAAGATACCAGTTATGGTGTAAAAATATTATTCCTTGTATCAATGTTATATAATATCCCAATTATGCTATGATGATGAGAGGTACATCTTCCTAAGATATAGTGGTATACATACCTACAAATATCAACTATGTTGTAGATTTAGATTCAGCAAAGAAGGTGTTAAATGTAATGATTTGTTTCAATTCATAGAATGTCACGTAGTAAGAAATGTTTTATCATAATAAAAAATTTGTTATTATTACTAGAAAATATGTCAAGGTATGATAGTGTAAAAAGGGACATACTTAGGGATACAATCTCTTTTTTTTAATCAAGGTGATAAGGTATATATAGAATATTAGTCGCATGACGGAAACGTGGTAGACATAGAATCTGTTGATGTTACATAGTAGAAACATGATCTTTATATTGTGAGTATCTAAGTAATTTTATTAACATGTTAACTCTAGTTAAAGTGGGATTATTTAAATAGTGGGTTCTATAAACCCAACTGTTTTGTACTTTTGTTTACCATATCGTGTATATAGTTAGATTTATAGGATGTATTCTTACCATTATTGTGTAGACATTTTGACAACCATTATTAAATGGTAATTTCTAAAGATTAATTGTTATATAAAAATGTTATAGTAGATCCCAGGATATAATGGGAACATCGAGATACTATGAAATTAATCATAAACTGAGGTTATATGGTCTAGATATATCTAACAAATTAGAAGCAATATATGTTTGACAATTAGGGGTTGGGGACTCATAATCATTGAGACATATTCTTGTTACGTTCTCACATGGAGATCACTAGTAGTGATATCATGTGGATATAACCTCCAATAGGAACACCACATGTTTTTGGTGTCATTGGTTTCTTCTATCTATGGACATGTGTGTTGGTCTCCTGTCTTTATATCATTTCCACGGTCTTCCACTTTATAATGTACATTGATGTAAGGAGAAAACCGTTATAATGAAATCATGGTGTGGTAGTTTTTGTTTTGTAGATCATTGGTGGTATGAAAATGGTTGAATGGTTGGGAAATAATTTTTCGATTCCAAGATAAGGAAGTTATATATCTCAGTCTTGGATGATGGGGATGGTGCCACCTTTATAAGTCTATGTCCAATGTAGTCAAAAAGTAAATCCCTCTAGATTTATCAATTAATAATAATGACAATAAAGGGAGATAAAACAAGTATAAATCTTACTTTATATGATATTTAAAGGCAAAGAGATTATAGTACACAATGGTTTTTCGTATGATGGTTTTTATTGTTATCACAATCCTTATCTCTTTAGCATCATTGGTGGGTTTCTAGACTCCACTCTTTCTCTATTTATTTTATTCACTGCTATCAAGCTAAGGGAATATAGGGTCGCACATAATATAATATTCAAGAATCCACCACATTCAGTTGAATAGTTATATTGGACATGGTGGGACCCACCATGGGGTTCAATTGTTGTCTGAGGTTTCAATTACCAATGAAATAAATAAATCAATTTTTATTCATGTTATGAATAATTGGGTTGAATTTATTTAAATTATGTTACAAGTTATGTAAATTTGAGAAAATATTAATCAAATGAATTCTTTTTAATATTCAATGTTTTTTTAATAATTAGCAAGATTACAAGTTGAGTTAAATGGCATGGGATTATAATGTAACATATTATAAATATATTACAGTAATATGACAAAATTTTATATAATATTGACGTAGTTTATTTCATTGTTGTTATTTATTTAGTGGATGTTAAATAAACGAGGTTTAGGGAACCCTACAAGGTATTTTAGAACCTTCAATATTAATAGAGAAGGGGGTTATCACAGAATGAACTATTCATTATTTCTTTAATGAGATCCTCTCTATCCCTTTGTTTTCTTGAGATAGAGAGACTCCACTAATGCGATGATCCAGGAATTCCTTCAATCATCGAAGGCAGTGGATCATCGTGATCATCAGGATGTGAAGATATCATTGTATTTCCATGTTACCTGATGAAATTCGATGGTCGGAACTCTCGTAGATTTTTAAAGCATGTGTGGGTGATCAATAAGTGTCCTGATATGGATATTTCATCTAAATATCATTAGTAATGAGTCGTAGTCGAGCACAACTTCAGGTTTGAATAAATTTTTATAGTTTTAATTTATGGTTTATTTTAATTTACATGAGATCCTCGGACCAAATTGATGTTCAGATCTTCAGTGAAAAATAGTTCATTCATCTTCATGATTTTTTTAAAATACCTATCCCAACAAATTTCACTAAATTCCACAACACCTTTAGATTTAACCACATTGTCATGGGTTTAGAAAATTGGAAGAGAATGGAATTTAATGTTTGAAATTATTTTACATTTGGAGTGTATATTTCATTATGAGTAATGATTTATGATATGCTAAATAAAATTATTGTAGAAAATTGTTGAAAATTTTTTGATTCTCAAAAATCATTGTTAAATTTTCAAAAACTGTTTCAAAGATTAAAATTTTGATTTTTGGAAAACATTATTCTTATATTCTTGATGAGGTAAAATTGATAATTATGACACTTTTTTTGTCAGAGAGTGAGGTTAAAGGATATTTTTTTCATTATATAAAATGGAATCGGTTAGGGGTATAAGAAACCTTCCAAGAGATGCTACCAATAATTTGGTTGCACTAGAGAAACAATTGAACCAATAGTTAGTTCAGAGTATTATCTAATCATTCCAAGATGTGTATATATTTAAAAAATGGGATGAACCATGGAAAATGGATCATTCTATTTAGTTCAAAAATTTGTATCCAACCACTTTTCATAATGATTCAGAACCGGAAATATTATATTTGTGGCTAAATAGGATGAATTGAATCATTAGTTCATTAGGCACACTAGTTGAAATGAAAGAAAAGTTGGAAACTAACACTCTATAGGATCTAGAATTATAGTGTTGGGATATAGTTGTTAATGTTAAATTATTAAAATAAATTTCATGGGATTGTATTGAATAATTTTTCAATAAAAAATTCTATACTTAGACGTTTAATATTGATAGAACGATGGATGTATTCAATTTGAAGAAGGATAACATCATAGTGACATATTATGTAGGTATATTTATTAATTTAGTACACTTTTGACTTTAAAATACTATAAATGCATCCTTCAAGTAATGAATTTTTGGATAGGTATTGAGTCCACAGATTCAGTCAGTGATTTCCGTTCTTTGTGTAATAAATTATACATAAATGTTGTTCAGATCTTATGTTGATGAAGGAGACATCGTAGGATCTTCGGGTTGGGGGAAAATACTGATACCTATTGGAAATGTCAGTAAATCTAATTTTGTGAATAAGAGGAAGAGGGAATCCAATTATAAAGGTAGTGGAATGACTTAGAACCAGATCACATGATTTTTGTACCTTCCTCCAACACCTATTATATAATAAGAATTTTTTGAATTTGGTTTGTTTATTCACATGGAATGTGATATTACAGAACCATCGATAGAATGAAAATTTTTCAACTAGATGGGGAGTCCTTCAGGTTTTTGTTATAGTGCTCCAACACTGGGTTCTTAAGACACATATCATGTTCCATAGATGTTATATGATTGTATGGGATGAGGGATCTAGAATAATTTTCATTAGTAGAACCAAAATATCCATGTTGATTCTAGAAATACCATGGATCCTCAACTTGTAAAATCTCAATAGGGTTACAAAGAACAAATTTTAGTGAGTATGAAATAGTATGGAGGTAATAATTTTATTATGGACGATCAATCTAGACCATCAATGGTGAGAGGTATGAATATTTTTAATTCTACCCTTATGAAATCATTCTTTGATACAGGTGAATCACCGTTGTATTTGGCTTCTCATGTTGTTGATCTTTTGTGTTTTCTTGTTGAGATGATTCCTTCAATTTTGAAAGATCAATCTCAACTTGTTCAATGAGAATGTCGATCCTTTATGTGAAGATCATGTTCAAATATTATTGACAGATGTAAATTGATGTGGGGTTTCTCAATTCATGAGATGGATGTCTATGAGATAATCATGGGAAGGTAATGTTTGACAGTGATTAAAGATAACATCGATTGTTATTCCTAAAATCATAGTGTTCATATATAGGTTAGAAAAAATAATATACTTATAGGAAAAAAATGTAAAGGTAGGTGAAACCAGCTAGTTAATAATATGCTTTCGAAAATATATCATACCATTTCATCACATTTACTTTTGTATTAGTAGATGTTATCAAGAATAATTGGTTTCTAGTAATTTTTGATCAGTTTATATATGTTTTCCCATGAATTTCATTTGGTTTTCCACCCATATGTGAAGTAGATTTTAGACCCATATCTTAATAGGGGCCAGTCCAAATGACCATTTAGGCCCACTTGGATTAGATAGGACATTTGTTATTAATTTATTTAAAGAAGGGTTAAAATTTTTAAAATCAAAGTTTAATAAGTAAATAATTTTTAATATAGGGTTATGCATAAGATAAATTAGACGATAAATATTAATTAGAAAGGTAAAAATATTTCCTAAATAATGGCAGTTTATTTGTAATTTTTAGACATTAAATAATTTAATTTATTTATGACACAAAGATGATGCAGTAATTATCTTATTAATGAAATATTGACATAATTGATGTTATAAATATCCAAATAAATGTAATTTTAGACTTTTTATGAATTAAAATAATTTTATAGATTAATATGACATGTTATTGTTTATTTAATTAACTTTTTTAGAACTAATAATTATGTTATGAGTTTCAAAAAAAATCAATTACTAAATAGTGTCAAAATTGACATAAAATAGTTTTTAAAACAACTATTATATTATTAATTGTTATTTTATTTTTAAAAATCTAAGGTTCGGCCAAAAGTCTTAGATAAGGTTATATATATTAATAATAAACAACTTGGGGTTTGTTTGGCTTGTTATAGTATGTTTATTAACCTTATAGTGTAAGAACACAAAACGACACGGTAAAAGTAAAATTATCTAACTTAAAGTTAAATCTAAATGATAATGTTAAAATAGTAAACTAAACTTGTAGAAATTCTATTGGATGAGAGTATTTCGACCCATAACCACCTTATCATATAAATAAATCAATTTTGAGCTATTTAAAACCGAATATGGCTTTATAATAAAATAATATTTTTAGTTTTTCCAAAAGTGCCCCTCTCCTCCCTTATAAAAGGGCACCTCCTTCCTCTCTTTCTCACACCACTTTGAGGCTTCATGCTCGGCCAAAACCTGACAAATTCTCTTATCCACTTCCCTAGAAAACTCCTAGAAGTCCCGGTCTTCTTCAAAGACCAATTTTAGTTCCCTAAACGGAGGTCTCAAAGAGGCGCTTCAAAGAAGAGGTAATGTCCGTTACCGATTCTTTCAACTTTATTTTCTCTTCCACTTCTTCTTATTTAGTTGTTTCATTATGAAGTAATAACATCAGTATCACTCATATACGGATATGTTATTATAAGTATGAAACAACCCTATTTTACCATCTATCCATCCTACGGAAAATGAAATCATCGCGCGTGCGTACGTACGGAATACCGTCTCCACACCGTGGTGTAATCTATTTTCCACCACCACCTTACTTGTATGGGCATAATGGTGCAAATAAATACCTATATATGATTATTGTAAATTATTATTTATTCTTTAATAGTATATATACAATCCAATAAAATTCCACGATCATGGGAACGATATCATCGCTCGTGCGTACGTACGGAATACTGTCTCCATGACGTGATGAGATTCATTCTCAATGATTAACCATTCATAAATGATTATAAAGTATATATAATAATTAATCATGAAATATATGACATAATAATGATACTGGATTTATGTATATATATATGTATGTCATCCAATTAATTCCATTCAATTCAATGAGGAAACGAAAACAACGTTCAAGCGTACGTATGACCTACCCTCTCCATGAATAGTGTATTTCGTTCCATTTATCGATCTATTATATATATGTATATTCTGAATATATATTATATATAAATCATGTTTCATATTCTAGAATTAAGTAATCATTATCTATGTAATCATATTAATAATTACAAGTCAAAACACGGATGACAAATGAAACAATTTTACCCAAAACGCTCTTTAACATGGAATTTACAAAAGAATGGGTAATATGAAGTCACAAGTGAACCATATATGTTTTCATAAAAATGAATATTATTCTGTAATAAGTAAATGACATTATTTAAATCATTATACAGGAGGTTCGGATACGTACGAAGCATATCTGACCTAAGGTAAGGGATAATTTAGCAAATCTCATTTTTATCCGAGATTGCTTATACATATGTATTTACTGGGGTTATTGTTATCATCCATGTCCATGTTTTCTAAAAGTGTTTTTATGTATGTTTAATGTCCTTTCTACCAATTTTTGACTTTTACTACATGGTATGTAAGGAATCTTTCTTTTGTTTTACGTTACGGGGTACTTTTTTGACTTTTCTGGAAAAAGTACGAGAAGAATGTTTTTTTTAACATATACGTCACGAACAGATTTTTATAGTTTTATAAATCCTTATTTTCAAGAAGCTTCCTCCAAAATATTTCATGACTATTTTAAACAAAATCCTTTTATTTTAAAATTGCATGACATTTTGTGAAAATCGAATGATTTTGAATAAGAATGGATATTTTCCTCAAAAATTCATTTCAAGTGTTTTATCATAACCATTTTTAATCCTAGATTAAATTATTTCATATGTGTCTGTTTCAATTATAATGTCTCTATGATTTACATGGTTTCACTTCTCTTATAATGAAATGATATCCATTTCTTTTATATGGATTATGTGATTATGGGATGATGTTTATGAAACCCAATTTATTTATTAGGTTTTTATGAATGATGTATGTTTATTTTGTGGCACAAGTAAGAATGATTTCATTATTAGATGGGTGGGACCTATATCTCCCTCTAATGCATTGGGTAAAGATTTATATATCATGATATAGACATGGCTGAATGGTTGAAACAATTCCATGTTTTGTTCCCATTATATTTTATCATGGTTGATGTTCCATTATGATATATGCCTTACGTACTTTCACGATTTATGTCTTTGCTCAAGATATTGATGTTTAAATTTCAATTTCATGTTTTTTCTTTCAAATGTTTATGGATTGTTGTATGTTATCTACGTTTTCCCTTACTGATAATTTGAGCTCACCCTTTTTATGTTTTATTTTCCCCATCAAATAAAGAAAGGTTATAGGTAAGGAATCAAAAAAGGGAAGATCTTTATGGGAGTTGTTGAAGATATTTCAACATGATTAGAAGTTTATATTCCGAGTTTCCAAAGACTATAAACTATTACGATCCTTGTGTGTCTATTTTTGTTATGTATTAAGCATTCCTCAAAAGTAATGTAATGTCTATGTACGTCAAGTTTCTGGTCTTTACAGTTGGTATCAGAGGGAAGGTTTAGTCAACCTTTGGAAATTAGGAGCAAGATCTTTAGTGAGATCCCTAGATATATTTCTAAGGTATGTCTAGGGATTTCCCTAAGGTTAAGTATAGGTATAGGTTATAGTCCTAGAATTACGGTAAGAATCTTAGAATTAAACCTAAGATGTTAGATATTGAAGGTACTCAACCTTTATTATGTTGTTTTCCCTAGCATTATTTTTTCCTCTCACACTATTCTTTTTGGGTTTTAGACGATGGTTGGAACCCGAAGGAACCATGTTGATCAATGCAATGGATAATTCAATGATTGTCCTCCGGAACAAACAAATTTTCTGGGATATGGAGTGAAAAATATTATTGCTATACTTACACAAGCTATGAATCATTCTGGACTTCCAAATGAGCAATGAAGGGAACAATATTCTATTGAGTCCTTCATGAGGCAACATCCACCTTCTTTCAGTGGGTCTTCTGATCCACTTGTTGCTGAACAATGGATCATAACCACTGAAAAGATATTTTCAGTTCATCAACGTTTTGAACATGATAAAGTCATCTTAGTAGTATATTGTTTGGAAGGTGAAGTTGATCAATGGTGGAATCTTATCAAGAATACTAGGCCAAGATATGAAATTGAGTCCATGGAATAGGAAAAGTTCAAGAACTTATTTTTCAATAAGTACTTCCCTCGTATTCGTCGAACAATGATGGAGAAGGAGTTTCTTGAACTAAAGAAAAATGATGATGAATCTGTTGGTGTATACGAAGAAAATTTTACAAGGCTTGCAAGGTATGAATCTGGCTTTATCATCCAACCTGAATGTAAAGTTGATCGATTCTTCAGTGGCTTAAATCCAAATCTTCGAAGGGAATTAGCTATAAGAGTCTTTAGTAGATATGAAGAAATTGCGTGTTGTGCTATCAAGGTAGAAATGGAAGTTGGTGTTACTTATCCATCTCATTGTTTTGACAAGAAACGAAAGACGGAGTTCAAGGAGAAATCTCAGAATAATGGTGAAATGAAGATGAATGTTTCCTTATGCTCAAAGTGTGGAAAGAACCAGGGTGGAGATTGTCTTAAAGGGACTAGAAAATGTTTTAAGTGTGGAAAAGAAGGTCACCGAGCAGCTGAGTTTCTAAGTAATGGAAAAAGGGTTTCTAATGATGTGAATAACGAAAAGACTGCAGAGAACGCAGCACCAACACTTCAATGCTTCAAGTCCAAGGAAATGAGGCATTATGATAATAAATTCCCTAATACAAGGGTTAGTGATGATCGACATGAGCAACCACTTAAGGAAAAGGACAAAGGGAAGTCACATGCGATCACTATTGGCGATGTTGAATATGACAACGATGTGGGGGAATTATTAAGTGTTTATGTAATGGGATTCCAAAATAATGTTGTATATAGTATAGTGGATTATTGGAATATTTATGTATTGGTCTATTGTGGTTTTCAATAATTTTATGGTACCGGTAACCATGGAATGTGATTAAGATATTTTTGGAAAAAGATGATATGCACATAATGAAGGGATAAGGAGAAAATGAAATGTTTGACAGTATTAATGAGCTCATGAATGATATAAGGAAATAGTTATATCATGGGTTGAGGTTTTGGTATGTGAAAAGAGTTAACTTTTGACAGCACTCATGTTTTCACTAAGATGCAATGGGTATTCATTTTTCAAGAGAATACATGATTAAGGCCTTAGAATGTTTGTAATGTTACCAACAAGACATATCTCATGATATATTGGGATCAATGATGGTATTATCATTCTTGTTATATGAACTCTTTGGTAATCATTTTCACTATAATATGAGATTGGACAGAAGTATTTTGGATAAGCCAAAAGATTGGAATGGATTATGTTGGACATAAGTTAGTATTATTTAAGGATAAAAGTTTTTTCGATATTATTTATGGGATATTATAGTAATGTAGTTTTATATAAAGGACAACCTGCAGGATGGGCGACAGCCCATCGCGTCGGACAAGGCTGTGGGAATCGAAACAACAACTGAAGTGAGACTGGCCTTTATCGCCTACCACTGGCCTACATGAAGTCCCTATTTAGTAGAAACTAGTTTTATTATATTAAGCAGTATGATATATGAAGTTTAAGTCCATTTTATGAACCAGATATGATTAATCTCATTATAGATGGACTTATGTTTTTTTGATAACTTTTATAACCTTTTTGTTTGAGATAGATGGAATGAACCATCATTCTATCACATGATCTACTAACACTTCAAGAATGACAAATTCAACATCATTTCATTAAGAGATGATGTGGAAATTGTCCAAAGAACGACCAACTGTGAGACAGTACCAAAATTACAAAAGAATTTCTTCTAATTCCAATTTCATCAACATTAGGGAAATGATCATGAAAACCAAAAATGTTGTCCTAGAGCCCTTATATCCAATAAATCACATGGTAACATTGATCATCACAAATATATGGCTTTTTGATTGATGGATTTTTCATATCCATGTTCTCTACCACTCTCCATCAGAACATGATGGTTAGATTTTTCTTCCATATCTATATTTTCACCTATGTTCTCCTACGTGGAATCCTAGTGATGAGTTAATTTGGGTAACCATTAAGTTTCATACTTTTGTTTTTAAATCCATGTTTTGTTATTCCTTTTTACAATGTGGGTTTCTATTAAAGAAACTTTCGAGTAGTAAACCATTTATAACCCCAATGAATTTCGATGGAGGAATTCATTTTAAGGGGGGTAGAATGTAACACCGAAGACTTTTATGAGAAATATTTTGTTTTTATGTTATATAAATCATAAAAGGAATCTTTCACTACACAAAACACTTGTTTGGCTTGATTTACATGCAATCGTGCCCTTCCTCGATAGCTTGCGTTGTACGCAATACCGAGTTTCACTAAACAACGATATGCTATTAAAATATTACTAAAACTAGCCGTTATGAATAGTAATACCCACTTTTAAAAATTTTGTAAATTTTATTTTTCAAAATGGACTTCATTTTTGGATTCGGAATATCGAAATTTGCCTAGGGTGGAATTTTGGTATTTTTCTGAAGACTTTCAATTTTTGATTAATAGTGAAAACACTGGGTTACTATTTAAAAACCGACTTTTTATTTAAATAATTATTTATTTTAATTAAATTTATTTTAGGTAAAAATTGATACCTAATTCCTATATATGTTCAATTAAATTCATTGGAGTCATTTTAAAATAATTTTAGATATATAAAAATTTTATTGAACTTTTCACCGTCTTTTACCCACCTCCTAGAAGAATTTTCAAATTTACATAAAACATAATTTTACCGCTTCTATGAGTGGAATTTCAAAAATCCGAGAGAAATGGTTGATGTGAAAAGTAAAATTTGGTTCAATGAGATGAAAATAAATTTTGGTGAATAGTAACTTTTTGCTTTTATTTACCACGGCTAAAAGTAAATAGGGTAATTAAGGGTAAAAATGATATTATTATGACCCTAAAACATGTCCTAATTCTATTTGATAAGAGTAATTCGACCAAAAACAACCATATGAATAAAATATGACCATTTAGGCCCACATGGATTAGATTAGGACATTTATTATTAATTTATTTAAAGAAGGGTCAAAATAGTTAAAATCAAAGTTTAATAAGTAAATAATTTTTAATATAGGGTTATGCATAAGATAAATTTGACTATAAATATTAATTAGAAAGGTAAAAAGATTTACTACATAATGGAATTTTATTTGTAATTTTTAGACATTAAATAATGTAATTTATTTATGACACAATGATGATGTAGTAATTATCTTATAATGAAATATTGACATAATTGATGTTATAAATACCCAAATAAATGTAATTTTAGACTTTTTATAAATTACACTAATTTTTTAGGTTAATATGACATGTTATTGTCGATTTAATTAACTTTTTCCGAACTAATAATTCTTTTATTATTTTCACAAAAATCAATTACTAAATAGTGTCAAAATTGACATAAAATAGTTTTTAAAGAAAATGTTATATTATTAATTGTTATTTTATTCCTAAAAATATAAGGATTGGAAAAATGACTTATATAAGGTTATATATGTTAATAATAAACAACTTGGGGTTATTTTGGCTTGTTATAGTATGTTTATTAACCTTATAGTGTAAGAACACAAAAAGACACAGTAAAAGTAAAATTATCTAACTTAAAGTTAAATCTAAATGATAAGGGTAAAATAGTAAACCAAACTTGTCAACATTCTATTTAATTAGAGGATTTAGACCCATCCTCACCTTAGCATCGAAATAAATCAATTTTGAGCTATTTAAAACCGAATATGGCTTTATAATAAAATAATATTTTTAGTTTTTCCAAAGGTGCCCCTCTCCTCCCTTATAAAAGGGCACCTCCTCCCTCTCTTCCTCACACCACTTTGAGCCTTCGTGCTCGGAAAAACCCCGAAAAATTCTCTTCTAAACTTCCCTAGAAACATCCTAGAAGTCCTGGGCTTCTTAAAAGACCAATTTTAGTGCCCTAAAATGAGGTCTCAAAGAGACGTTTCAAAGAAGAGGTAATGTTCGTTACCGATTCTTTCAACTTTATTTCTTCTTCCACTTCTTCTTCATTAGTTGTTTCATTATGAAGTAATAACATCAGTATCAATAATATAATGATATGTTATTATAATTATGAAACAACCCTATTTCACCATCTATCCATCCTAAGGAAAATGAAATCACCGCACGTGCATACGTATGGAATACCGTCTCCATGCCGTGGAGTAATCTATTTTCCACCACCAACTTACTTGGATGGGTATAATGGTGCAAATAAATAACTATATATGATTATTGTAAATTATTACTGATTCTGTAATAGTATAAATACACTCTAATAAATTTCCACGATCATGGGAATGATATCATCACTCATGAGTAAGTACGGAATACCGTCTCCACGACGCGATGAGATTCATTATCATTGATTAACCATTCATAAATGATTATAAAGAATATATAATAAGTAATAATGAAATATATGACATAATAATGATAATATATATATATATATATGTATGTCATCCAATTAATTCCATTCAATTCAATGAGGAATCGAAAACAACGTTCAAGCGTACGTACGACCTACCATCTCCATGAACATTGTATTTCTTTCCATTTATCGATCTATTATATATTTGTATATTCTAAATATATATTATATATAAATCTTGTTTTATATTCTGGAATTTAGTAATCATGATCTAAGTAATCATATGAATAATTACAAGTCAATACACGGACGACAAATGAAACGATTTTTCCCAAAACGCTCTTTAACATGGAATTTACAAATGAACGGGTAATATGAAGTCACAAGTGAACCATATATGATATCATAACAATTAATATGATTCTGTAATAAGTAAATGACATTATTTAAATCATTATACAAGAGGTTCGGATACGTATGAAGCATATCGGACCTAAGGTAAGGGATAATTTTGCAAATCTCATTTTTATCCGAGATTGCTTATATGTAAGTATTTACTGGGGTTATTGTTATCATCCATGTCCATGTTTTCTAAAAGTGTTTTTATGTATGTTTAATGTCCTTTTTACCCATTTTTGACTTTTAATACACGGTATGTAAGGAATCTTTCTTTTGTTTTACGTTACGAGGTACTTTTTTGACTTTTCTGCCAAAAGTACGAGAAGAATGTTTTTTAACTTATACGGCACGAACGGATTTTTACGGTTTTATAACTCTTTATTTTCATAAAGAATCCTCCAAAAGATTTCATGACTATTTTCAAAAAAATACCTTTCTTTTAAAATTGCATGACATTTTGTGAAAATAGAATGATTTTGAAGAAGAAAGGATATTTTCCTCAAGAACTCATTTCAAGTGTTTTATCAAAACCATTTTTCATCTAAGATGACATTATTTAATATGTGTATGTTTAAAGTATAATGTCTCTATGATTTACATGGTTTCACTTCTCTTATTATAAAATGATATCCATTTCTTTTATATGGATTATGTGATGATGGGATGATGTTTATGAAACCCATTTTATTTATTGGGTTTTTATGAATGATGTATGTTTATTTTGTGGCACAAGTAAGAATGATTTCATTATGAGATGGGTGGGACCTATATCTCCCTCCAATGCATTGGGTAAAGATTTATATCTCATGAGATAGACATGGATGGAACAGTAAGTTAATCCAGTTCAGTGTTATAGGACTAGAACGAGAAGTGAACTCGATTTAGAAAGGGACTTTATCCTCTAAGATGGTCTTGGTAGCAATGTCGTGGCTACTATGGAAATCATGACATGTGCGAAATGGTTGCAACAATTACATGTTTTATTCCCATTATATTTTATAATGGTTGATGTTCCATTATGATATATGCCTTACGTACTTTCACGATTTATGTCTTTGCTCAAGATTTTGATGTTTAAATTTCATGTTCATGTTTTTGCTTTCAAATGTTTATGGATTGTTTTATGTTATCTATGATTGCCCTTACTGAGAATTTGAGCTCACCCTTTTTATGTTTTATTTTCCCCAGTAAATAATGAAAGGTTTTAGGTAAGGAAACAAAATAGGGAAGATTGTTATGGGAGTTGTTGAAGATATTTCAACATGATTAGAAGTTTATATTCCAAGTTTCCAAAGACACTAAACTATTACGATCCTTGTGTGTCTGTTTTTTTTTATATTAAGCATTCTGAAAAAGTAATGTAATGTCTATGTACGTCATGCTTCGGGTATTTACAAAAACCATTGGATATTTTTTGGGATTGATTAATTTAATGAGTGCTGTCCAAAACCTAAATCATAACGAATTCCCTCTTCTTTCCAATATAGACCCTATCAATCTTCAATTCCTCAATGCTAAAACCATGATTATCTCAACCAACCCCTACAATACTCACTATAGAATCATCCCAAGGCTCCCCAAGCTCCCAAGAATCCCATCTCAATCATCTCTGAAGCCTTTGGGATTTCACTTTCAAGTAGGGGATTTCTTCCTTTCTCATTTTTTCCAAGATTTATTACAGTGAAATACCCATTTATTTTCTATTAAAAATGTTGGTGTATGATTTAAAACCTCCCATATTCTTCCCTCATTATATTTTAACTATGATAAACCCATTTATCTCTCATTAATGCTTCCCATTTACACCTATTTCCTTGCCTAAATTTTGTAAGAGATTTCTTCCTTTATTGTTTTTGTCAAAAATTTCATTATATTGTTAAACCCTTTTGTTTTCAATTACAAATGTTGGGGTATGATATCTATCCTATAAAATATATTAAATGAAGATATACCTCTTTCTCTCCCATTAATGGCTCCCATGTACACCAGTTACACTACCGAAATTAGGTAAGGAATATCACTATACTTATTTACATTCAAGAAATTATTTTATATTATTAATATAAACTCCATTAAATATGTTGTATATTATGTTACATGACCCCATACTGTCCATTTCATGTATAAATGATGAGATACCCCTTCCTCTCTCATCCACCCATTTTAATATTTCTATTTGACATCGTTATGTTTCCGAAGATAAACATAAATTTCCAATGCCCAAATCCGTGTGTATGTGAATACCATACCCATTTCATTATCTAGGGTATTCACCTATATGAACTTGTACTTGATGATTAATGACTTACATTTATGTTTTCCACATCATTTATTCGTGGAATAATTTATGATGTTTAATGAATCTATGTTGTGTTATCCATGTGGCACACTTACGCATGAAATGAAATGTTTATAAAGGGTGTTCCCTTATAGCACTCCAATTCATTGGGTAAAGATTAGAATCATGATATGTAAAGTAAAATGAGGTTTACTCATTATAATTCATGTAAAATGAGGGTTTACTCATCCTGTATGTCCCATGATCCCTATCTCATGCTAATATCATGTTAAATGTTGTTGCCACATTTCGTGTTGGGATAATCATGTTATATCATGACATTAATTTCAGGTTTCTTTTGTGCTCCATTGATATGACTATTGCATAACATGTACTATATTCTTTATGATATGAATTTTTTACTCTTTTGTTGGGATTTATTTCTCACCCTTTTCTTATGAATGTCCTCCGGTTATCCCATGCAATGCTATATACAAAGGAATGTTACGGTCATTTAAATGAAGTTCTCAACAAAGATGTTGTGTTTTATATTCTATGTTGTTATGTAATGATTCTAATTTCCCCAAAACACTAGTCCTCTCGATCCTAATAGTTGTATTAAGTGAAAATTTATACAATAAATCATGTTTATGTGTGTAATAAAGAGAATTTGTTTTTATAGTTGGTATTAGAGGATCAGTTTAGTTATTTTTTTGCATAAGATTAGAAACCCATGGGGAAAGACGTAGGGATAATACTAAGTATAATAAAAATAGACCTAAATATTGTTGAGTATTGAGTATGTTGTTTATCAATCAAATACATCTCTACCTGGATACGAGCAGTTAGAGGTGGCTCTAGCACAGATGTATCTTGGGGTAAAACCCGAAAACACTACTTTGAGCTAGATTCAAATGGGAACAATGGCACGAAAATGGGCCTTACTGAACTATTTTTTATGACACCCCCGGTGGATATTCTTTTGTAAATTCATAATCATATTATGACTAATTTTTAAGGGAATTAAAAGAATTCCCCTATGAATATATGATGGGAATTATATCATGGATAACATAGATAATTTAAGGATATATATGTAATTTATAAGTTATCCTTTTTTGTCATTGGATTCCACTTAATGCGTTATCCCTATATTTTCATTTATTTTAAAAAATGGTCGGTATTAGGAGAACTCATTCTAACAATATATGTGAAGACCAATGTGATGATTGTTCCAATGAGATGCCCAATCTGATGGGAGTGGTAATCAAAAACATTGTCAGGATACTCTCTCAGTTAAATCAAGTTTTGAATAGAAACATGGTTCAAGATCAATGTCCACCCCCCCCCCCAAGAAAGAACAAGATACAATCATGTGAATCATGAGACAAAGGCCTACTACATTTAATGGATCATATGATCCCTCAATCGTCGAACAACGGACCAACTCAATTGTGATGATCCTTAACATCCTTCAATGTTCTGAACAAAAGGGGGTTCTTCTAGCTACATATTATATAGAGGATGAAGCTGATCAATGGAAGACATTGATAATAAAAATGAAGCCTGAGGAAGAGATCTAGGCATTGTAATAGAAGGATTTCTAGGAAATGTTTTTTGAAAAATATTTTCCCCTCACCCTTCGAATAAGGATAGAAAGTTAATTCCTTTCCCTCATGAAAAATACAAAGAATACATAAGATCATATGAGGAAAACCTAACAAGGCTTGCACGATATGCCTCCTGCTATGTCATTACCCCCAAATTCAAGGTTAAACGCTTTTTTGGGGGGATAATACCTAGCCTACAAAAATATCGACTGATCTGTGACTTAGAGAGCTATGAGGTAATTGCCTGATGTTCCCTCAAAGTGGAAATAGAAGTAGATGAATCTCAGGGGTATCATGGGGATACGAATCATAAGGTGGACATTAATTTTGACGGTCTGATAGATAAATCAAATAGTGCTATGAAATTCCAATACCCCACATGCCAAAAGTGTGGAATGTATAACCCTATAAATTACTTGAAGGGGATAGGGAAATGATTTAGGTGTTAATGATAAGGGTACCTAGAAAATAAATGCCAACCAGAAAAACCCATTATTGCGATAGAGGATAACAACACTCTGTTCTACCCTCATCGCATCATTCATTTCTTCAACTACAATGAACTAGGGTAAATTTCAAAAAAATTCCCTATGATGTGGGTTTTCGAAGGAAACCAACAACCTCTAGGGCATAAAGGGCGATCTGTTCCCATCACTACTACTGAAGAGAACCCCAATAAAGAAGCGGTGAAAAATACTCTAGTGGTTAATTCAATACTAGAGGATGTACTTTTTGATTCTGGTTCGACACATTCTTTTGTATCCAAATATTTTAGTAGAATAATCAGAACAACACCACAAATCATGGATGTAGAGATTTCTGTGAGAATGAATGATGGGAAAATAATTGTATCCCATGAATATAACTCCTCCCCTATCTAAATTTGTGGATTTAACTTCCCAGCAAACCTCATCATAATCCATCTAGTGAAATTTGATGCAATTCATGGCATGTATTGGTTTTCCCAATATAGATCCAACATAAATTTCCGTGAAAGGAAAAGCACTCTGAATATGGAGAATCAACCCCTGATTTTGTACAAGTGTAAGGGGGAGGATGAATCATCATTAGCACCATCATCTCAAGCATCGATATTAGTGCCCTATGAGTATGTGTATCTTTCTCAGATGATTGAGTCCAAGGATGAAACCATCTTTCAATACATGCCTATTATGAAGGGAATTCTCTCATGTGTTTCCCACGGAATTTCCTGGTCTTCCTCCAATAATATATTTTGAAGTACCAATTTATCATATACCCAGGGAATTGACAATATCCATGACTCTGTATATAATGGTTGTTTTGGAGCTTGAGAACCTAAAAAAAAACTACAACAGAATCTGGTTAATGAGAAAATATTCCCAAGAGTTTCATCATGGGGTGCCTCAGTCCTCTTCATCAAGAAGAAGAAAAGTATAATGTGCCTTTGCATTGATTATCATGAGCTCAACAAAATCATGATAAAGAACAAGTATCATCTTCCACGAATTGATGAACTGTTCGACCAGGTATGTGGAGCACAATAAGTCTCCATGTTTTTTTTGTCAGGATATTAAAATGTAAGTGTGATTAAGGAGGATATGTCCAAAACTTCTTTTTATTTAAGGTATGAGCACTATGAATTCGTCATAATAACTCTCAGACTCTCTAATACTCTAGAAATCATCATGGACATGATGAATAAAGTCTTTAAATATTACCTTGATAAATTATTTGTAGTCATTATAGAAAATATTCTAATACACTACAAAACTAAGGAGGATGATGAGGAGAATCTAAGTATTGTACTAGATACCTTGCGTATGGATAAGCTATATGAAATGTATAGAAAATGTGAGTTCTAGTTTAATGAAGTATCATTCATGGTCCATATAATAATAATCAATGGAATATATGTTGATCCCTCTATGATATCTACAATAGAGGGATGAATGAGGCCAACCTCAGTGATGGATATCTGTAGCTTCCTTGGGTTAGCTGGATATTATCGCCAATTTGTGAGAAATTTATTTTTATTTTCAAACCCTCTTACTATGGTATATCATAAGGGATTCCTATTTTCTTGGAGTTATTAATGTGAAGAGAGCTTCAAGAATTTGAAAAGAAGGCTTATCACTATGTCATTCTCACACTACCCACATGTGGAGAACGTTCTATGGAATTTAGTGATGATTTGAAGAAGGTCAAGGGATGTGTGTTGATGCAAAATGACAAAGTCATTTACTATGCTTCAATTAAATTGAATTTTCCTGAGAAAAACTACCAACACATGATATGTATTTGGCTACAGTAATCTTCGCTATAACAATTTTCTGAAATTACCCCTTTGGGGAGAAGTGTGAAATATACACAGATCACAATATCTTCATGTATATATTCACAGAGAAAGAGTTGAACATGCGCCAATGATGACGGTTAGAGCTGATCAATTACTATGACTTTTCAATCCATTACCACCACGGTAAAGTGAAAAAGGTATAGAATTCTCAATATAGAAAGGTCCCAGGGATTATATCAATGATGATAATTGAAAATGATCCAATCTTCTTAGATTTTTTGAATATAGACATTGGAATCATAAATAAGGGAACCTCATAAATCCTCTGACAAATTATTTCCCAATCATCTTTTTCAGAAAGGTTAAAGGATTCAAAAATGGATGATGTGAGAATTTAGAAAAATGTGGAAAGAAAAAGAATACGTAAATTCTAAGAGTTCAATATTAATGATGAATGAATTATGAGATTTGGGTTATAGCTATGCATTCTATAAAATTTGGAGTTAACGAATTAAATTTTTGATGATGCAAATAGTTCTAATTTATCCATTTAGAGAGGAAACAAAAAAAATGTATCGAGATCTCAGGGAGCATTATTTGTGGGATAACATGAATACGCTTATCAGTGAGTATAAATCATTGTACCTAGTATGTCAGCAAGTGAAGGCTGAGAGGAAGAAGTCTAAGGGGATGATGTAACCATTAACCTTACTAACATGGAAATAGGAGAACATATCTATGGACGTTGTCACAGGACTTCAGAAGATATCCTTATGAAATAATGAAATCTGGGTTGTTGTGGATCATCTTTCAAAATGAATAAATATCATTTCAATTCTAGATTATTTCTCATTGGATCAACTGACACGATATATATCAGTGAAGTGGTAAGTTTTTATGGAGTACCACTATCTATTGTATCCGATTGAGATCCAATATTCACCTCTATGTTTTGGAAGAGTCTTCAACGTGCTCTGAATAATATGAAAATATTTAGTACGGATTATCATCCTCAAACTGATGGCCAATACAACAAGACTATCCAAATGCTTGAGAATATTTTGAGAGATTTCTCAATGGACATCAAAGGACAATGGGATCAACATATTCTTTTGGTTGAATTCTCTTAAAATAGCAGTTTCTACTCAATAATCCAAATAGATCCTTATAAAACCCTTTATGGGAAGGTTTTCAGAACACACGCATGTTGGGATGAAGTTGGGGAGTGAAAACTCTTATGTCCAGAAATGGTCGAGAAAATGGTGGAGAAGGTTAAGACCATCGCGCGCCACATTAATGATTCTTTGAGTCATCAAAAGAGATATTATTATAATCAATAATGATACCTAGAGTTTGTTGTTGGAGAAATGGTATTCATCCACATATCACCATGGAATAGAGTTCTACGATTTGGGTAGAATGTAAATCTTAGTCCAGGGTACATCAGCCCTTTTATGATCCTTGATCGAATTGGAGTAGTGGCTTATCGACTAACACTTCCAACAAACCTGTCTCATGTACATGGTGTATTCCATGTATCACGTTTAGGGATATACATACCTGATCCATTTCATGTGCTCAATAAAGAGGAGGTACCATTGGAGAATGACATATCCTATAATGAGTATCTGGGGATGTTCATAGATCATAGGGAAAATTTTCAACGATATAAGACAATGCCCCTCATCAAGGAGTTGTGGTGAAACCACAAGTTTGGAGACGCAACATGGGAATTGGAGGAAGTGATGAAGAAGAGTCACCCTCATCAGTTTTAGTGTGGCTACATGAAATTTCGAGGGTGAAATTTCATAAGGGTGGAAGATTGAAACGAACCAAAATTTTATTAATGAAAATTCCTCATGATCCAATTAAATGTCTTATTATGTAAAATGGTTATATAAAACATATTCACATCCTTGGTTTTATGTTTTTGGATTTCAAAATTATGTTAAGAATTTTTATCATTTCTAATATAGATGTTGAAGGGTGATAACAAGACTAGTATAAATATAGGTCTTTAAAAAATACAATTTACTCAGAGGAAGGAAGAGATGGCCTCATCTAGTATAATTGATCTATACAAAGACCATTTTTCAGATATCATAAATGAGGTGGCGTCACCTGGATTCATTTTTTACCAATCCCATGTTAAGCTTAAACACATCAATCTTGAATAGAACTTCCTTTGAGGGATGCAGAATTTAATAGAGATTACTACCCATGCGATGTTATACAAGAAACCTCAAGAGTCTGTCACCATCACACACCTTAACCTTAGGTATTATATAGATTTTAGAAGGTATTATGTAAGAAGACCATAACACTATTATTATGTACATTATTTTTCATATAGAATAAATAATTTACATTCATTTTATTGTTGGTACATTATAAATAGTTGTTAAAGTACAAATAGTATTTTTAGTTAATATTTTTTTTATAAATATATTTTGATTAATTAATGTGTTTTTTAAATTAAATAATAATTTTTATAAAATATTATTACTAAATTAAATTTTATGAAATATAATTGATCATAAAATTTTTATGAATACAATTTTAATTTTAATTAATGCTTGAAAGATATTTTTCTCAAAACCTATGAAATTTTTGTAAATGTCAGTTTTTAAAGAAAAAATTCACTTAATTAAAAAATTATTTAGATAAAACATATATTATTTTTCAAATCAGGACATTGAAATTATCAAACGGAGAATTTTTAAAAAAAAATTACACAGTCATATTTTTGTGTAAAATTTATATACAATTTAAATATATAATATGTTTTATGACATTATAATGACCCAATATTGATGTAATAAAATACTATTAATGGTATTTTCGGATAATATATATTTCTCCTTTAAAATAATGTTATTTTATAATGTTATTTATTTATTTTAAAAATCCTGAGTGGACCATACATGACTTATAATACATTTTAACATTTAAAAATGATATCCTTGAGAGTGTGACACACATCCACATAAGCAAGACTAATATATTAAACATTTTGTCCATTGGCATTATATAATAAATTAGTTACACTCCCCTTGGGAAAAAACTATGGGATGATTTGTGGTTTTGATTAGCTTATTGTGTGGTGTCAAAAAACTTAACAATAAAGAATTCTCTCTCATTTGATAAATACACCCACTCAATCTACCATTAATACTCACTAAAACATTTGGAGACTTAAAATCCCCTTACCTCCTCCCTCTAGAGTCCTCCCACGGCACCCCAAGATCCCAAAAATCCCCTCTGAAGCCTCTCCCAAGCCTTTTGGATCACACTTCCATGTAACAGATTTCTTCCTTTTCATTTTTCTCCAAATTGCTTTTTATTGTTATTGCCTTTTATTTTCAATTAAAAATGTTGGGGTATGATATCGAACCTACCCTATATTATGAATATTATGTTTTAATGATTATATACCCCTTTATCTATCATTAATTCATCCCATTTACACTTATTACCATACCGAAATTCTGTAAGGGATTTCTTCCTTTCCCATTTTTTTCCAAATTTGTTTATATTGTGACAACCTTTTGTTTTCAATTAAAAATGATGGTATATTATTTTTCACCCCCAAAATAATTCTCTACTTATGTTTTAATGATTATAAAAAACATTTCTCTCAAATCAATTCCTCCCATGTATACTTGTTCCCATGACGAAATTCTGTAAGGAATTTCCCTCTTCTCATTTACAGTCAATAAATTCTTTTAAATTAAGCATATAAATTTCATTAAATATGTTGGGATATTATGTTCCATGACCCCCTTATTATCCATTTCATTTATAAATTATTAGATACCCCTTCATCTATCATAAAAACATTTTACAATTTCTATTTGACGTCGTTATGTTGCCAAAGTTACACCCAAATTTCCCATGCCAAAATCATCATGTAGGTGAATACCGTACCGATTTCTTTATCAAGGGTATTAAAAATAATGAACATGTACTTTATGATTGAGGAATTAAATTTATTTTTTATACATATCATACTTGTTGACTAAATTATAATGTTTAATGAATTCATGTTGTATGATTCATGTGGCACAATAATGCCTGAAATGAAATGTTTATAAGGGTGCGCCCAGATAGGGCTCCAATACATTGGGTGAATATTAGTATCATGATAAGTAAAGTTAAATGAGGGTTTAATAATTATAATTCAATTGAAATTATGGTTCAATCATGATCCATGTTCAATGATCATTTCCTTACGCTAATATCATGGTAAATGTTCTTTCCACATTTCTGTGTTATGATATTCATACTATATCATGACTTTATGTTCATGATTCTCTTATTATCCATTAAAATGCCTATTTCCTAACATGTACTATATTTTTCATGTTATTCCTTGTTTACTCCCACACTGGGATTTATAGAGAGCCCTTTTCTTTTGCATGTCCTTAGGTTATCCCAGGTAATTATAAGTATGAATAAATGTTGTGGTCATGTAAAAAATTTTGTCAATAAAGATGTTGAGTTTTATATTCTAAGTTGTTACGTAATGATCATAATATTCCCAAGATAGTAGACCTATCTATCCTCATAGTTGTCTTTGGTGCATGTTTTTTGTAATAAATCATTTTTATGTGTGTAATAAAAATATGGGTTGTTATAGTTGGTATCAGAGGATAAGTTTTGTTATTTTTGGGATTAGGATTACAAAACCCTAGTGAAATACTTAATGAAAAGACTATTTATAATAAAAACATCCCTAAATTTATCTAAGTATTGAGTAAATTGTTTATCAATCAAATACATCTCTATATAGATACAAGTAGGCATATGAGGATCTAGCATGGATGTATCTGGTGGTAAAACATGAACACATAGCATCAATCTAGACATGAACTGGAACATGTGCACGACATCGGACTTGATGCAATCTTGTTTACGACACTCCTAGGGAATATTCTATTAGAAATTCAAAATCATAGTATGAACCATTATTAAAGGAGTTTATAAATATCCCCTAAATAATATATGTAGACATGTATAACATAGATAAGTTAAGTAAATAAATGTAATTTATATATTACCCCTTTTTGTCATTGGATTCCCCTTTATGTGTTACACCAAACTTTTGTTTTATTTTGGAAAATGACCATTAATTGGAGGAATCATTCTAACAACCGATCCGAATATAAATGTGATGATTTTTCTAATGATATTACCAATATGATGGGAGATGGAATCCAAAACATTATCATGATACTCTCTTAGTTAACTCACGTTTTTGAAAAAGAACATGGGTCAAGAGGAATTTCCTACACCCCCTAAGAAATAACATGAAAAAATCAAGAGATTTATGAGAAAAATTCCTCCTACTTTTAATGGATCATCTGATCCCTCAATCATGGAAAAATGTATCAAATCCATTGATAATATATTCTCTATCCTTAAATTTTTAGAAAAATAGATGTTAATATTGGTTACGTAACATATAGAGGGTGAAAATGACCAATGGTGGACATTGATAAAATATACGAAGCCTCATGATGAAATTGCTGTGTTGTAATGGAATGATTTTGGGATAATGTTTTTCAATAAATAATTTCCTCGCACCCTCTGAATTATGATGTAAATGGGCTTCCTTTCCCTCATGAAAAAAGATTATGAATCCATAAGACCGTATGAGGAAAAATTCACAAGGCCTTAATGATATGGCTATGGATTTGTCGTTACCCCCAAATGAGTGGTTGACTGCTGCATTGGTGGGATAAAACCAAGCCTATGGACATATTTAGCGATCCATGACTTTGAGAGATATGAGGAAATTGTCTGATGTTCCCTAAATGTCGATATGGAGATCAGCGAATCTCAGGGGTATCATGGGGATATGAAACATAAGTGGACATTAATTATGGTGGTGCGATGGATAAATCCAATGGTGCTAAGAAATTATAGCACCCCACTTTCCAAATTTTTGGAGAAAAGAACCCTGGAAATTGACTAAAGGGGATGAAGAAATGCTTTAGGTGTGAAAGAGAAGGTCACATGTCTATTAACTATAGATAAGAAAAACCCACTAATGTCAAGGAGGAGATGAATGATCTATTCGACCCTAGACACACAATTCATTGCTTCAACATCAAATAACTTGGGAAAGTCGGAAAACAGTACACAATGACAAGTGTTTTTGAAGGCAACCATCAAATTTCAAGGCAGACAGGTTAATCATTTTCCATCACTATTGCCTAAGAGAACCATGACAATGAAGTGGAAATATGTACTCTAGTTATTCATTCCAGAATAGATAACACACATTTTTATTCTGGTTCTATGGATTCTTTAATGTCCCAAAATATTAGTAGAACAATACCAACACTACCAAAAATCGTAGAAGTAGAGATGTTGGTGAGAACAGAAAATGGGGAAATCATTGAATTCCATGAATATAACTCCTCCTCTGTCACAATTTGTGAATTGATCTTCCTATTTAACCACTTCATACTCCCTCCAGTAGAATTTTATGTAATTTATTGCATGGATTGGCTTTCCCTATATAGAGAAAACATAAATTTCCGTGAGAGGTAAATCACTCTACATATGGTGAATTGTCCCCCAATTCTACACATGTTTTGGGAGATGAATGAATCCCCCTTTTCACCATCATCTCATGTGTGGATATTACTACCCTATGAGCATGCGTTTCTTGTTCAGATGATTTAGTCTAAGGAATAAACCGTCCTTGAAGACATGCCTATTGTGAGGTAATTTGCTGATGTGTTTCTCAAGGAATTCCATAGTATTCCTCCTATAAGATATGTTGAATTCTCAATAGACCATATACCTAGGATGTTTCAAATATCCAAGAATCTATATCGAATGAATTTTGTGGATCTTGAAGAGATAAAGAAAAAACAATAGGAGAATCCAGATAAAGGGTTTATATTCCCAACGGCTTTACTATGGGGTGAACCAGTCTAATTCTTCAAAAAGATGGATGGGTCAATGAACCCTTTGATTGATTATCATGTGCTCAACAAAGTTATGATAAAGAACAAGTATCCTCTACCATAAATAGATTCCTTTTTTCATCTATGTGGAGCACAATAAATATCCTTGGTGGATTTATGGTCAGGATATTTCCATGTAAGGGTGAAGAAAGATGATATCCCTATGACTACTTTTCATACAAGGTATTGGCACTATGAATTTGTAGTAATGCCTTTCATACTAACTAATGATACATAAATCATAATGAACATGATGAATAGAGTCTTTATAGATTACCCAGTCAAAGTTTTGGTAGTATTTATAGAAGATATTCTAACATACTCCAAAACTAATGATGAGAATGAAGAATACATAAGCATAGTACTAGAGACCTTGAGAAATGAATAGCTCTATGAAAATACAAAAAATGACAGTTCTGGTTTAAGGAAGTCTTATTCTTGGGTCATATCATCACAAGAAATGTGATATCTATGGATCCCTCCATGATATCTACAATAGAGGTATGGTCGAGGCCAACATCGATGAGGATATCCGTAGCATCTTAGGGTTATCTAGATATTGTCGCCAATTTTTGAGAAATATCTCACAGTTTTTAAAACCTTTTACTAAGAAAACTCAAAAGGGAGTCATGTTTTCTTGCAGTGATGAATGTGAAGAAAGCTTAAAAGATTTGAAAAAGAGTCTTATCAATGCACTTGTCGTCAAACTACCCACAGGTGGAGAGCTTTTGTGGAATTTAATGATGCTACAGAGAAGGTTATGGGTTGTGTGTTGATTAAAAATGAGAAAGGTAATTCCTATTATTCAAGGATACTGAATATTCATGAGAAAAAACTATCCAACACATTTTCTATAGCTGGATATAGTAATCTTTGCCCTGAAAAAATGAATAAATTACCTCTTTTTGGAGAAGTGTGATATATACACAGATCACAAAAGCCTCATGTATATATTGACACAGAAAGAGTTGAACATACACCGATGAAGATGGTTAGAGCAGATCAATGACTATGACTTCTCAATCTAATACCACTATAAAAAATTAACATGGGGGAGGTTGATCTATTCTGAAATGACATTGCGATTCTATCATTGATGAGAATAGAAATGGATAAAATCTTATTAGGTTTGATGATAAAGTAGATGGGAATCGTAAAGAAGAGAGAATTATCAATCATTTCACAAATTATTTCTCAATCAATAATTTTTGAATGATTAAAGAATGATCAAAAGGATGATGTTGGAATTTAGAAGAATGTACAATCAATTAGAAAAAATAAATTCTTGGAGTCCAATGTTAATGAAGAAGGAATTGTGAGATATGTGTCACGAATATGTGTTCCCTCAAATCTGGATTTAATGAATGAACTATTGGATGATGCACATAGATTGAATTTCTTCATTAACCTAGGAAACAAAAAGGTGTATTGAGATCTCCAAGAGTAGTATTGGTGAGATAACATGAAGAAGGAGGTCACTGACTATATATCAAAATTTCCAGTTTCTCATCAAGTGAAGGCTAAAAGGTAGATGTCTAGGGGGATGATGCAGCCATTACCCATACCAATATTGAAATGGGAGAACATACCCATCGACATTGTCAATGGAAATCCAAATTCATCCAAAGGAAACTATTATTTCTAGGTTGTTATGGATCATCTTACAAATACTGCACACTTTATTTGGATTTGAGAGGATTTATCCTTGGATCAACTGGCATGAATATATATCAGAGAAGTGTTAAGTCTACATGGACTACCACTATCTATTTTATATGATAGAGATCCAAGACTCACCTCTATATTATAAATGATTCTTCATCATGCTCTGAATACTGAGCTAAACATTAGTACAGTTTATCATCCTCAAACTGATGACCAATCTAAGTAGACAATCCAAACACTTAGGGAAATATTTAGGGAAAACTCCATCTAATTCAAAAGAGGATGGAATTAACATCTTCATCTGGTTGATTTCTATTACTATAACAATTTCCACTCAAGAATCCAAATGGATCCCTGTGAAGCCCATTATGGGAAGACATGCATAACACATGCATGTTGGGATGAAGTTGGGGAGGGGAAACTACTTGGTCCAATAATTGATGTGGAAATGGTGGAGAATGTGGAGGTCATCCCACATCACATTAAAGCTGCTCAGAGTCAACAACCGATATATGCTGATAATATTCAACAAGACCTAGACTGTGATGTTTGAGACATGGTATTCTCTAAATATTACCGTGGAATAGAGTTATGAAATTTGGGTTGAAGGGAATGCCTATTCCAAGGTACATAGGCTCTTTTGAGATCCGTGGTCACATTGGAGTAGTGGCCTATCGACTATCCCTCCCACTGAACCTGTCTCAAGTACATGATGTATTCCATGTATCACTCTTCAGGAAGTATATACATGATCCATTTCATGTACTCAATACAGAGGTGGTACCATTGGAGAATTACATATCCTATAAAGAGAAGTCAGTGAAGATATTAGATCATAGGGAGCAAGTTCTACAATATACGAAAATGCCTCTCATCAAGGTGTTGGAGAGAAAACAAAAGTTTGAATAAGAAATGTGGGAATCAGAGTATGTGATGAAGAAAAGTTACCCTCATCTATTTTAGTGTGGGAAAAAGAAATTTCAAGGGGAAAATTTCATGGGGGGAAGATTGTAACAGCCCAAAAATTTATTAATGAAAATTCCTCTTGATATAATTAAATTGCTTAATATGTAAAATGGTTATATAAAACAAATAAACTTCTTTGATTTTATGTTTTTGGATTTTAAAATACCTTTAAAAATTGTTACCACTGCGAATATAGTCATTGAATGGTGATCACATGATTTTTATAAATATAGGTCTTTAAAAAATCAAATTTACTCAAACAAAGGAAAAGAGGGACTTATCCAGTATAATTTCTCTATATGAATCCCATTTGTCGAAGCTCGTAAATGAGGAGGCATAATTGGGCTTCACTCTTGACTGATCCCAATCCGAGCTTCAACACGTTCAGCTTGAACAGAACTGGATTTTGGAGAATTGGAAGTTAATAGAGATTACCACCCGAGCGATGTTATTCGAGCCACCCCAAGAGTCGCTCACCATCACACACCATACCCTTAGGTCTCATTCAGGTGTTATAAGGGGTTGTGCATTAATACCCTAGCACTATGATTATGTGCATTATTTTTTGTATAGAATAATGAATACACTTTCAATTTATTATTTTCAGTTTGAAAATATATATTAATGAAACAATAATATTTTTAATTAATATCCACTTAAAAAATCTATTTTGACGAATTAATGGATATTTGAATTAAATATTAGTTTAATAAAATATTATTACCAAATTAATTTTTATTAAATATAAGTGATTGCACAATTTTTATAAATACAATTGTCATTTTTATTGTGTTTTTAAAGCTGTTTTTGCTAAAACCCCTGAATTTTTAATAAATGTCTGTTTTTATTTTAAAAGTAAAAATTCACAAATATAGAAAATTATTTAGATAAAATTAATATAATCTTTGTAAGTAGGACATTAAAATTATCCAACCTCGATTTTTGTATAATTTTCTATGACATTTGAATTTTTACGTAAAAATTAAATATCGTTTAAATATATAATGTGTTATATGTCATCATAATGACCTAACAGTGATGTAATAAAACACTATAAATGGTATTTTCAGCCAATATTTTTTTATCATTAAAAAAATGTGATCTTATATTTTTTTGATTTATTTTACAAAGCCTCAGTGACCCTCCAAGACGGATAAAACATTTTAACATTTTAAAATGATTTTCTCGAGAGGGTGACTCGCCTCTACATAAGAAAGACTAATAATTTAATAAGTTTGGACATTGAACATATAAAAATCTTTTGTCCAATACACTTTAAAAAAGCATGATAAGTCCCATGGGATGGTTTGTGGTTTTCATTAGTTTAATGTGTGGTATCCAAAAACTAAATAATAAATAACTTCATCTCCTTTCTTATAAAAATCCACTAATTCTCCCATTACACTTCCCTCAAAGAATATTTAGCTCTACAAAACCCTACCCTCCTCTCTCTAGTATCTTATAAAGTAATCGCAAGTTCCTAAGATTCCCCTCTCAAGCCTCTCCCATGCCTTTGTGATCAAATTTCCAAGTAAGGGATTTCTTCCTTTCTCATTTTTGTCCATATTTCATTATGTTTTTATACTATTTTATTTTCAATTAAAAATATGGGGGTCTTATTTTCAAACTCCCCTATACTCCCCTCCAACTGGTTCAAATAATTAGCCCCTAATTTGGAGGGACCCCACTTTGAGTATGTGGGGTAGTGTTAAACTCCTATAAATAATATATATGAAGTAAATCTCATAATAAATATGTTCCTATGTTATTATATAACACTTCATAGAATTACGAGGAATGGTTCCATGTCACTAGAATATCTCTTATGGAGTACATAACCATGTCCCAGCTCTGATTATGTTTTCCAAACCTAGTAGTATCCTTGGTAGGAAAAATAATATCAAACACATTATGATTCACCATAACAATTATCTTATGTATAAGATTATTATAACATCATTCTATTCATATAAAATTACATTGAGTATAACATTTAATTTTCAGATGCTGACACATTGGTGAGAAGAAATGCAAAACATAGGAAGTCACATAGTATTATGAATTTACTTTTCATAACATGGTTTGTGAGTACTAGTAAAAGGAACATCTTGTATGTTTTCATATATCCATGTTGAGTTAACTATATAGTCTATCCCAATAGGGTACATGACATATGGGTATGATGCATTACATAGGTGTCTACCACCATTATATGTTGAGCCAATCTAACATAACCTAAATGCCATGTTTTTCCATTACACATGGTGTGTGTATCATTAGGGTTAACAGGTGTGTCCTCTTCTGATACATATTTCATGTTATCCATATCATACTTGGAATATACCCTAGAACACACAACATGTGTGTCAGGTGTAATGTTAGGTTTTTTACACCAATACATGTCGAGTAAGGTGGTTCAAAAAACACATTATGTTTCCACTAGGTACACACCATTTAATATAATAATGAAATTCTTTCAAGAATGATTAGTATAAATTCATTAAAATTAAATAAGAAATAAAATAAATAAGAACAAAAGATTTAGTTTTATTTGGTCCCTTTAGGGATTCTGTGAATGAAAACTATAATGATACATGTGGGGCATGTACATTGAGTTGTCTATCCCATATTTAATACAGTTGAATCAAATGTGAGATACAATAATTCTGGTCAAGCATATAGAGTTTGCATGAGAAGTCTAAAATTAGGTATATATGAGTCCCATGGTCCATAAACACTGATGAAAATTGGTCTCATATAGTTAATAACCATGTGAATTTATTCCTACAAAGCTATACTTAATTTCCAAATGCTTACATAATAGATTCACCTTATTTCATTACTCACATCTTTTAGCTACGAGCAAAAAAACACCACCTTCCAAATAAAACTGAACTCTTGTATAATACAATATATATAATAAGAATTAAAACTCTCAATAATATAAACAGTATAACTTTTAAATATCAATATCATCATAATAAAAATAAATGTAACACCCCAAGCTTACACATTTCGATTCCCTTTGAATAATGCAATAGCTTGCACTGTACGCAACTTGGTGTTTTTTCACACCACGAAAAATCAAACTAACCATTATGAATAGTAATATCCACTTTTTAAAATGTTATAAATTTTTATTTTTCAAAATGAGCATTAATTTTTGGTTCAGAATATCAAAATTAGCATTGGTTGAATTTTTGATTTTTTTCTGAAAACATTCAGTTTATTATGAATGGTGAAAACACTGCGTTATTGTTTAAAAATGAATTTCTCCGTAAATAATTATTTATTTTTTAAAAAATTATTTTAAGTAAAAATAGGTACATAATACATATATAAGTTAAATTAAGTTCATTTAAGTCATTTTATAATAATATCAAACATATAAAAAAAATTTGAACTTTTTACAGTCTTTAACCCACCTTCTAGGCGCATTATCAAATTTACATAAAACGTAATTTTACCTCACCTGTAAATTGAATTTCAAAAATATTGGAGACACGGTTGATATAATTATTTAAAATTTTGTTCAATAAGATGAAAATAATTTTTGTTGAATATTATCTTTTTACTTTTATTTACCACAATTCAAAGTAAATATGGTAATTAAATGTAAAAATGATATTATAATAACCGTAAAACATGTCCTACTTATATTAGATAAGTGGATATATACCCAAATAATCCTTGTTAAGAAAATAGGATCCTTTTAACCCCCATTGATAAGATTAGAAAATTTATTTTTGTTTTATTTAAAGAAGAGTTAAAAGTGATAAATTCAATGTTTAGTAAATAAACTATTTTTAATATAGGGTTTTACATAAGATATATTAGACTATAAATATTAATTATAAATATAATAATATTTCCTACATATTGGTATTTTATTTAAAATTTGTACACATAAAATAAGTAAATTTTATTATGACATAATGATGATGTTGTAATTACCTTGTAAATGAAATATTAAAGTAATTGATATTATAAATATCCAAATAAATGTAAATTGAGACTTTTGATAAATTAAACTAATTTTAAAGTTTACTACGACATGTTAGGGTTTACTAAACAAACATTATTAGAAGTAATCATGTTGATAGAAATTTAACAAAAATAAAATACAAAATAGAGTCAAAATTGAAAAAAAAGAGTTCTTAAAAAAATACTATATTATTAAATGATATATTGTCCTAAATATCTATGGTTTGGCCAAAGGAATTATATAATAATATATATGTCATTAATGAACCACTTGGGGTTCTTTTTCAATTTTATAGTATGTTTAATAATCATAGAATATAAAGATACAAGGATACATGGTAAATGTTAAACTATTTAACCAAGAGTTAAGTCTAAAATATAAAGTTAATATGGTGACCTAAACCTATATAAAGCCTATTGGTTGAGAGTTTTTCGACCAATCCCCACCTGATACTTGATATAAATCATTTTGGAGCCATTATAAACCGAATATGATTGTATAATAAAAACATATTGCATGATTTTCCTAATGTCCCCCTCACCTCTATTATAAATGGTTACATCCGCTTCTGTCTAAATCACACTACCAAAGCCATTTGGATCAGCATAACCTACCCCAAAATCCTCCCAACTACCCTCAATTGAATCTTTAATCCTCACATTTATCATAAATCTAACCAAATATCCCTTTTGATCAAATCAATAGAAAAACACCTGAAAAGAGGTAATAATTTCATCACCTCTTTCAATGTTAATTTCTTCTTCCACTTCATCTTACTTATTTGTTTACATAACAATATAATAATTCTAGTACCTTATAATTTTATTTATGTTATTTTAAATATGTAATATACATTTTTTTAATTTTATCTATCCTATAAATGTCAAATTCACCATATGTGCGTACGTATGGATTACCGTCTCCACGTCGTGGTGTAGATTTTCATTCAACACATCACTATTTGGATGAGTATAATTATGAGTATAATTAATTTAAATAATAAATATAATATTTTAATAAATATTTATATATTATATAACATCTAATTACATATGATTCCACCATCAATAGAATGCTATTGTTGCTCGTGCGTACGTACGGATTACCATCTCCACGAACATGAAGAGATTCATTCCGCATCATAAGCATTCAAGAAAAATATTCACATTATGATTAAAAATAATGTTTAAGAACAAAATATCATTTTGGATATGAATCAAATACATTTTTTCCATAAAAAATGGCTTACATAACTAATCATATAAAGGAAAACGAATTAGTTGACACCTGAAACAATAATGCTACTGAAATAATATTTACAAATCAATATTAAAAGATCGTATATGATATCATATTTATGTATGGGCTCATGTATAATTTAATAACAAATATTTAACTATTATAAAAATATTTAACATACCCTCGATCAATGGAAAGTTCAAGGTAAGGGTTAATTCTACAATCTCTTCAATATCTGAGGTTGTTTATACGTGAGTATCTACTTGGAGCTCTTTATCATCCACATCCATGTTTCTTAAAAATGTATTTCAAAATATTCTAACTATTTCCTAGACTATGCGTAAACATCATTTATACCATTTTTTTTTGAATTTTTATAATATTTTTATAAATAAATATTATCATCGTTTTCCAAAAAAGGTCCTTTTTCACCTTTTGAACAAAAGTTAGTAATTTATGTTTTTTAACATATATGGAGAGTGCGGCTATTTTCCATTTTTATAACACCTTCTAACCTTCCCTTAAAATATTATAAAAATATATTCAAAATAAATGTTTTATTTTATAATTTTGTGACTTTTAAAAGATTTTAAAATAGAAAGAGGTATTTCTTTCAGATAGTTTTCATTTCATTTATGTCAACATCCATTGAGGGATTTTAAACATGTTTGAAGGTGATTTATTATGATACACATACTAAATAATCTTTTTAAGATTTTATGATATTTTTGTCTATGGATGTGTTATTTTTATACCATTCATGGTTCATAGATAAAGTATTGACATTTTCTATGCTAGTTTTAATACAAATGTTTATGTAATTTTTAAACATTTTAATATAAAGAATGCATTGGACATAGTATGTGATGGGGGGAGCCCGTTATAGCTCTTTGATGCATTGGTAGGTCTCGTGAGACAAACAAGTGTCTTTGCATAAGGTCTTTGGAAAATCTTATTTGTAGTCTTCAAATGAGGCCATGACTATGTGGTTATGAAGTCTGGAATTATGAATTTCATCATTATAAAATTAGTTATTTATATCACATGGGATTATTCTACTAGTAGAATATCCATGTTAGTAATTAAATGGAATTATTTGTTTTATATTTTCCATGTTATTCTAAAGTTTGTGTTTAAAAGGCATGTGCTAGTCTTATACATTGCCTTAAATGTTTATGCTTATTAATGAATGTTTCCGCAATATTGTATCCTTACAAAGAATCTGAGAATACCCCTGTCTATGTTTTATTTTTCCCAAGATGCAAATAAGTATATTAAGACTGACCTATTGGGATAGTCTAAGGATTATGAATGTGTTCAAAGGATACAAGGTTGTTGTTGTTTTTAATTTGAATAAGTAATATAAAACATGTGTTTGTTTCTAGTAATTCCAAAGCTATTAAACTGATCGTTCATTTGGGATTTGATCCATTCTGATGAGGATAATGTTATTTAAAAATGCACTGACTCAGGGAAACTAGGTTTGAGGCATTACTTTTGGTATCAGAGGAAGATTAGTATAAACCTTGGAAACTAGATTTAGAAAAACTCTGACTATAAAACATTACCCTAAGATAAACATTGAAAATTAGTATAGAATTACTTCATAGAATTTCAGTAATGTAGAGATTTTGTGAATTTTCCATGAAATACATCCCTTTCAGGATATGAGCTGGTAGAGGCAACTCTACCATAGATATACCTAGGAGTGAATACTCTGATAAGGTGTTTCGGGCTTGACCAGGGGTATCCTGGTACATGACTACAAGCCTTGCTGCACTCATGGTTACGACACTCCTAGGGGATATTATTAGGATAATTCACATTTTCGTTACGAACCATTATGAAGGATTTATAAGTATATGCCTCCTCGAAGAAAACATTTTTATGATTATGGATTATATCCATAAACTGTTCTATTTATGATAAGTGTTTTACAAGTTTGGAATTATGTATTGAGATTCATAAAATAATCTAGCGCATTCCATTATTTAAAAATGGAACCTAGTGTAAGGAATGGAAATTGTATCAATGCACACAGTCCATGTAGGGTTTACCATCCAAATAATTATAGTGGAGTTGTTGATGCAACTACTACTGATTATCTTATCACCATACAAGGAAAACTCACTCAGGTTATGAATAATAACCATCCAGTATGGAGCACCCTGATCCACAATGCAGAGTAGAAATGCTAGGCTACATCATAAGGAAACAACAACCAACATTCAATGGGACTAAAAATGTATTTTTAGGTGATCAATGGATAAGTTCCTTAGGGAAAATATATCATGTTTTGGGGAGTAGCTAAAAGGAAAAATTTGGCATGGATGATTATTGCCTCATGGGAAATTCTAATCAATGGTGGTCATAAATTGAAAACACAAAAGAGGAATAAAAAGTATCAAGTATGAAATGGAGGTAGTTCAAAGATATTTTCAAAGAAAAATACTTTCCTCATAACCATTTAGTATATTTATAAAGATAGTTTATGAGTTTGAGTCAAAAGGAGGATGAGAATGTCACAATGTATGATGCTAACATTACAAGGTTAGCAAGGCATGCAGCAAATTATATAAGTAACCCAAATAGTAAGATTGATCAATTCATTGATGGGTTAAAACCTTTTCTGCGTCGAGCATCAGTCTCATAATACATCTAATCGTATGAATATATTATCTCATGTGATATCAAGACAGATAAGGAATTCTCTAAGTCTTGCGACATTAATGAAAATTAATAGAAAAAGAGATCTGCTGAACACTCAAGAAATGGAAATAAGGGGAAGAATGGAAAAGTTTAATATCATTCCTCGGGTAATTGTGGTAAGAAACACCCTGGTACATGCCTGAAGGGAATGTGAGTCTGTTACAAGTTAGGGGAAAAAGGCCACCAACCTCATGATTGTAACGCTCCGACCCCAGTTACCCAGAGTCGGTGTGTTATTGCATAACATTGGAATGATCACAAAAGATCAAGTCTCAAATGACCGATTAGTTTAGTAACCTTAGAAACACTAGATACATTCATAAATGTTACATTACTTCATAAAGTGAAAAACTACAATAACAAAGTCTCCATAGTCCACACTCATATCCTCTTCTGACTATCCCTGCAGGTCATTCATAAAATACTTCTTCACAGCCTTGAAAATATTAAAACATTGAAAGGGGTGATCTCAGATGCTCAGTAAGGATAACAATATTGCAGAAGCTTTCATAAATAAACATTAACATTTAAGGTGATGTATAACTAAAACAAAAGCCTTTTTAAACATTAACTTCATAATAATATGGCAAAAGTAAAATGAAATAATTCCATTTACTTACTCACATGGATATTCTACTAGTCGAATAATCACATGAAATATCAATAACCACATTCATAATGATCGAATGCATAATGCCAGACTATCATAACCACGTAGTCAAGGCCTCATGTTAAGACCACAAATAAGATGTTTTCAAGGCCTTGTTCCAAGACACTAGTTTGTCTCATGAGACCTACCGATGCATCGAGGAGCTATAGCGGGCTCCACCCATCACTTATTAAATCCAATGCATTCCTCATATGAACAGGTTTAAACATATCATAAACGATAACATAATCGTATCACATAAAACATGCATAAAGGAAACATAACATTTCCGCATTTCGATCACAAGATATCAATACAAAACATTGATATAATAAAAACCTTATCAAAAACATTTTCAATACCAAAATAAAAGAAAATTAAAACTTGGTATTTATTTTTCATTTTAAAAAAGTTATGGCTTGTAGAGGAAGCCGAAACTCAAATAATGGTTACGGCAGTGGAGAAGTCGTTGTCGCCGCATACATACGACAGGAAAAGCATTCCTTTTTGTAGTTTAGTAAAACGATTCGTATAAAATGATTCCTTTTGAATAAACATAAAAGTCAAAGGGGTTTATACACCGTATAAAAGAAACTTTTGTATAAAACAAAATATGCCTCAATGAATGGAGATTGAGACAAAGTACCATACAAAGATCATTTTTTAAATAAAATAGATATATTATGTGTATTCACTATAATTAAACACAATAAAATTAGAAATACAAGATAGGATATAATAATATCATGACATAATTTGAAAGTAGGAGATTAACCCAAAGAATAGAAATTGGGTTAAGAAGTTCTCTTACCTCGTGTCCGACTTGACTCGACCGCTCTTTAACCTCATGAATAAAAAACTAGAGTTAATCTTTACCTTCTTAAGAACCTTTTTCAAGTTCATTATTCATTTTATATGACTTATTACCGTGTTATGAACATTATGTAATTATTTAAGTTAATAACGGCCGTTTTGTCGATCTTTGGTACTTGAGTCAAAAATAAACTTCTTATAATTACACTTTGGTCATGTGGTAATATATCCATTGTATCCATAATTATATTCATGATGTATATATCATATAAATCATATATATCCAGTATATACATTCATTTATAATATTACATAACATTTAGAGGTAAGAAATGAAATGCACCGTTTATTGAGATGGTAAGCCGTACATACGCATGAACGCTACTTTCATTTATATTTCATATTTAATGGAATGAAGTTATAATTATATAACGGTATAATATAATTCCAGTATAATATAATGTATAATACCATTTAATCCATCCATTATAAATCCCACATATGGCATTAACGATTCAAATCACTTTGAGGGGGCGGTAGTCCGCACTTCCTAAAATGAAATTATCGCGTTTAACCATAATGGAAATCATAAAGGTATGACATAAATGAGAAATACAGAAGAATAATAAAAATATAAACATAATATATATCATATATAAATATAGTGGCATCTTAATGGACACCTTTGAAGGTGTTATATGAGTGTTGAACAGTCATCGTTTCGTGAGGCAGAAATTCACCACCCACAAGAACAGTATGTTCTTTAACCATTAGACGAAGGTGTGTGTAAGTGTAAACCAAATCCATATCATAACAACATACTAGTATATTTTAGATACTTTTGTTGTTACAAAAGAAAGTAATAAAAAGAGTTTAAGGGGGTGGAGGAGCAAAATAAAACAAAACCACATTAGAGAAGACATTACCTTAAAATCGGGTAACTCTTTTTGATTTGAGACAAAGGCTTCCTTGGGAGGACTTCTGCAAAAAGTGAGGATTCTAGGAGTAAGGGAGGGAAGTTTAGAGAGTATTTGGGCAGAGTTTGGCCGAGCCAATATGCTTGAATGTGTGAATAAGGTGGTAGAGGTGGGGGCCTTTTATAAGAGGAGAGAAGGGGAACTCTTGGAAGGATTAGAATGTTACTTTATTATGAAATGCTTTTTCGGATTCTAAAGGTCCCACACTTATATATTTTGAGGATAAGGTGATAAGGGTTCGAAATATACTCATCCAATAGGTTTTCTACAAGTGTATGTCTTAGATTTTACATTATCTTTTCATTTTATTTAAATCGTTAATTAATGAGGTAATCGCTGCATCATCATGGTGTCATAAATAATTTAATTTATATAATGTCTAAAAATTATAGAAAAAATATCATGATGTATTAAATCTTTTTATCTTTCTAATTAATATTTATAGTAAAAAATATGACATGTATATCCCCATTTAAAAAATTGTTTTAATAAAACAACTCTTGTTTGTGACATTTTTATTTTAACATTAAATAAAAAGTTTTTAATGTCCTTTCCCTACCAATGTGGCTCCATGGGGTCCCCAAGTTGACCCATGGTTTATCTTGGTCGGCCATGACTCATCCAATAGGGGTATTAAAAGTTTCAAGGTCATTTCCTATTATTATAACATTATATTTACCTTAAATTTCACTAATTACCTTTAATCGCGATTAATTAAACGTAAAAGTTACTATTCACCAAAAAATTATTTTAATCCCATTGAACCACATTTTACATCCTAATGACAACTATTTATGTCAGATTTTTGAAAATCAAATAACAGAAGTGGTAACATTCATTTAAACGAAAAATCAGTTTTTTAACTACCACTTAGTGGATTCACTATTCATCAAAAATTGATGTTTTTCAGAACAATGCCAAAATTTCACCCTAAGATATAATTGATATTATAAATTCAAAAATTTTGTCTATTTTATAAAATTCCAAACATATAAGTTGTATTAATTAATTTTATAATTAATTCCCGTTGTCACAACAAATAGCGTGTTTTTAAGAAACAATATATATCAAAAGATTGACCATCGTTTATGTCCAATTTCAAAGTGAAATTAATTATAATGAACACCATTGGATAAAATGGTAAAAATATATTCTAATTAAACTTTATAACCACTCAATAGTATTATTAATCATTATAAATTATTTTTATTAAAAAATTTGTCTTTAAGTATTTTTCACTATTCATTGAAAATTGGATGTTCTCAGAAAAATACCAAAAATTCAACATAGGATAATTTCGATATTCTGAATCCCTAAATGAAGTCCATTTTGAAATATAAAATATATATAATTTCAAAGAGTGGGTATTCCTATTCATAACATTTACTTTGATTGGTTGCGGTGTGTTAGAATCTCGAACTTGTGTACAATGCAAGCTATTGCATTATTGAAAGAGAAGCGTATCGTGGAAGTTCGGGATGCTACATTCTCCCCTCCTTCAATAAATTGCGTCCCCGCAATTTGAAATTTTTCAACTAAAATAAAAGGTTGAAAATAGAAAATACCTTTGTAGAAAACCCACATCAGAAATAGGGTTAATAAAAATATTACTTTAAAAGATAGAAAGATATGTACAAAGGCCACCCGAGATAGCCCATACTAGGATTCTATGAAAATATGGATATGAAAGAAAAAAAAACCATCATGGTTTAATGGAGAGTTGTAGAAAACAGGATTAGGATAAAGTTAACCATAAGAAAATCACAAACTTGTGATTGTTTAAACGGTCATTGAATCCCTAGTTGGAAAAGTTAACCATCAAACTCTTTGTTTTAAGTGAACTTTTATAAAGTTGAGGAATTTATTTAGGAGATTTACTAAGAACATAAGGGAATATACATACTTTTCATATAGACATTTATTCTTTAATAATTTTTTACCACAAACCCATCTTTCACTCTAAATGGTAACATAACTCAAAAATATTCTATTTATCCTAATTGTATAAGGTTATAAATATTACCGCATACCATTTAGATTAGGAAAAATATTTTGTAACCACCAGGGACTTCCTGTAGGCTAGTGGTAGGTAATAAAGGTCTGTCGCACTATGGTTGTGGGTTCGATTCCTGCAGCATTGTCCGACGCGACAGGTTATGCCCCACCCTGCATGTTGTCCTTTTCCTAAAACTATAGTATTATAATATTCCAAAAATAATCTTTAGAAATGTTTTAACCTTAAACAATACTATTCAAAGTTCAACTTAATCCATCCCAACCATTATAGTTATCCAAAATACCTATGTCCAGACTTTCTCTAAAAGGTCTCTTAATTCCAAATTCAATTTATCAGATTCCCCAAACAAAGTAATGTTTCTCTTATTGTCACATACTAAAAATATGATTACAATCATCATATTAAAACCTTAATGACAAAAAAAAGTACTGCAGAACAATCCTTATATATATCACATTATCCTTATAAACAAAATATAATCCTTGAGTCCAAAAGCACCAATACATTAATTATTATTCTTCTACTGTAGTAATAGCATAAGATTGTCCTTTATCCCTTGGCCTTTTCTAAGGTAAGTTTCCCTGACACTTAGGACATTCATTTGCATAATTCCCCATTTCCCTACAATTGTAGCATTCAACATTGATATCCTCTTTCTTTCCCTTACAATCACGAGCCTGGTAAGCTTTTTCTCCACATTTGTAACAAACTCCCATTCCCTTTAGGCAAGTACCGGGGTGATTCTTCCCACAATTATCACATAATGGAAAATCCTTCTTTCCCTTTTTCCCTTTATCCATCTCTTGTTCCACCGCTCTCTTCTTCTCTTGCTTTACTTTATTGTCATAAGACTTAGAGAATTCCTTTTCTGTCTTGATAGCACATGAGATAATATCTTCGTACGATGAGAAGGATTGTGATACTAAAGCTCGACATAGAAATGGTTTTAACCCATCAAAGAAATGATCAATATTACTTCTTGGGTTACGTATATAATCTGCAGCATGCCTCGCTAACCTTGTAAAGTTAGCCTCATACTTTGAGACATTCTCATCCTCCTTCTGCCTCAGACTCCGAAATTTCCTTTCCATATATGCTCGATGGTCGTGTGGAAATTATTTTTCTAAGAAATGATCTTTGAACTCTCTCCATTCCATACATGATACTTCTTCATCTTCCTTTGTGTTTTGAATCAGCGACCACCATTGATCAGCATCTCCAGTAAGGCGGTAAACTGCCATGAAAACCTTCACCCTTTCGCTACTCCCCAAGGCATGGAATATTTTCTCTAAGGATTTTATCCATTGCTCAGCTACTAATGGATTGGTACCCCCATTAAATGTTGGTGGTTGTTGCCTCATGAAGCGGTCTAACATTGATCCTCCACATTGCGGATCAGGGTGCTCCATACGATTAAGGTTATTATTCATAACCAGAGTGAGTTTTCCCAGTATGGTAATAAGTTGATCAGCACCAGTTGTATCTCCAGATCCAAAATAATTATCTTGAGCAGGAGGGAAATCCCTACATGGAGTGCATGCATTGATACAGTTTCCATTCCTTCCACTAGGCGCCATTTCTAAACAATGGCATAAACTAGATTAGTTTATGAATCAAAATACATTATTCCATACTTGTAAAATACATAACATAAATTGAACTATTTATGGATATAATCTATAAAAATGTTTTCTTTGAGGAAGTATATACTCATAACCCTTCATAGTGGTTTGTAAAGAAAATGAGAATTATCCTAAGCATATACCCCGGGAGTGTCGTAACCAAGAGTGCAACAAGGCCCGTTGTTGTGAACCAGTTCCCGTTCGAGTCTAGCTCAAAGTGGTGTTTTCGGGTTTTACCCCTAGGTACATCTGTTCCAGAGCCACCTCTACATGCTCATATCCAGACAGGGATGTATTTCTCAGAAAACTCACAAAATATCTACAACAACAAAATTTTTGGAAGTTCTTATATACTAATCCTCAAAGTCTATCTTTGGGCTATGTGCTCTAATCAGAGTTTATCTAAATCTACCTTCCAAGGTTAGTACTAAACTGCCTCTGATACCAACTGTAACGCCCTGACCCCAGTTACCCAGAGTCGGTGCATTATTGTGTAACATTGGCATGATCACAAAAGATCATGTCTCAAAAGACCAATTAGTTTAGTAGCCTTGGAAACACTAGATACATTCATAAATGTTACATTACATCATAAAGTGAAAAACTACAATAACAAAGTCTCCATAGTCCGCACTCATATCCTATTCTGACTGTCCATGCAGGTCATTCATAAAATACTTCTTCACATCTTGGAAAATATTAAAACATTGAAAGGGGTGAGCTCAGATGCTCAGTAAGGATAACAATATAGTGGAAGCTTTTGTAAATAAACATTAACATTTAAGGCAATGTATAAATAAAACAGAAGCCTTTTTAAACATTAACTTAAGAATAATATGGCAATAGTAAAATTAAATAATTCCATTTACTTACTCAAATGGATATTCTACTAGTCGAATAATCACATGAAATATCAATAACCACTTTCATAATGATGGAATTCATAAATCCAAACTATCATAACCACGTAGTCAAGGCCTCGTGCCAAGACCACAAATACTATTTTGTCAAGGCCTCATGCCAAGACACTAGTTTGTGTCATGATACCTACCGATGCATCGAGGAGCTATAGCGGGCTCCACCCGTCACTTATTAAGTCCAATGCATTCCTCATATGAACAGGTTTAAACATATCATAAACCATAACATAATCGTATCACATAAAACGTGCATAAAGGAAACATGAAATTTCCACATTTGAATCACAAGATATCAATACAACACATTGATATAATAAAAACATTTTCAAAAACATTTTCAATACCAAAATAAAAGAAAATTAAAACTTGGTATTTATTTTTCATTTAAAAAATGTTATGGCTTGTAGAGGAAGCCGAAACTCAGATAATGGTTACGGCGGGGGCGAAGTCGTTGTCGCCGCATACGTACGACAAAAAAAACATTCCTTTTATTCGTTTAGTAAAACGCTCCATATATAAAGATTTCTATTGAATAAACGTAAAAGTCAATGGGGTTTATACACTGTATAAAAGAAACTTGTGTATAAAACAAAATATTCCTCAATGAATGGAGATTGAGACAAAGTACCTTACAAAGATAATTTTTTAAATAAAATAGATATATTATGTGTATTCACTAAAAGTAAACATAATGAAATTACAAATACAAGATAGGATATAATAATATCATGACATAATTTGAAAGTAAGATATTAACCCAAAGAATTGAAATTGGGTTAAGAAGTTCCCTTACCTCGTGTCCGACTTGACTCGACCGCTCTTTAACCTACTGAATAATAAACTAGAGTTAACATTTACCTTCTTAAGAACCTTTTTCAAGTTAATTATTCCTTTTATATCACGTATTACCATGTTATGAACATTATGTAATTATTTAAGTTAATAACGGTCGTTTTGTCGATCTTTGGTACTTGAGTAAAAAATAAACTTCTTATAATTACACTTTGTTCATGTGGTAATATATCCATTGTATCCACAATTATATTCATTATGTATATATCATATATATCATATATATCCAGTATATACATTCATTTATAATATTACATAACATTTAGAGGTAAGAAATGAAATGCACCGTTCATGGAGACGGTAAGCCGTACGTACGCATAAACGCTACTTTAATTTCTATTTTGTATTTAATGGAATGAAGTTATAATTATATAAAGGTATAATATAATTCCATTATGATATAATGTATAATTACATTTACTCCATCCTTTATACATCCCACATATGGCATTAACGATTCAAATCACTTTGAGGGGGCGGTAGTCCGCACTTCCTAAAATGAAATTATCGCGTTTACCCATAATGGAAATCATAAAGTTATGACATAAATGAGAAATACAGAAGAATAAGAAAAATATAAATACAATATATATCATATATAAATATATGGACATCTTAATGGCCACCTTTGAAGGTGTTATATGAGTGTTGAACAATCATCGTTTTGTGAGACAGAAATTCGCCATCCATAGAAACAGTATGTTCTTTAACCATTAGACGAAGGTGTGTGTAAGTGTAAACCAAATAAATATCATAACAACATCCTAGTATATTTCATATACTGGTGTTGTTACAAAATAAAGGAATACAAAGAGTTTAAGGGGGTGGAGGAGCAAAATAATACAAAACAACATTAGAGAAGACATTACCTTAAAATCAGGTAACTCTTTTTGATTTGAGCCAAAGGCTTCCTTGGGAAAACTTCTTCCAAAAGTGAGGCTTCTAGGAGTAATAGAGGGAAGTTGAGAGAGTATTTGGGCAGAGTTTGTCTGATCCAAAAGGCTTGAATGTGGGAATAAGTTGGTAGAGGTGGGGGCCTCTTATAAGAGGAGAGAAGGGGAACTCATGGAAAGATTGGAATGTTACTTTATTATGAAATGATTTTTCAGATTCTAAAGGTCCCAGACTTATATATTTCTAGGATAAGGTGATAAGGGTTCGAAATATACTCACAAAATAGGTTTTTTTCAAGTGTATGTCTTATATTTTACATTATCTTTTCAATATATTTAAATCGTTAATTAATGAGGTAATCACTGCATCATCATGGTGTCCTAAATAATTTAATTTATATAATGTCTAAATATTATAGAAAAAAATATCATGATGTAGGAACTATTTTTGTCTTTATAATTATTATTTATAGTCAAAACTATGACTTGTAGAACCGCATTTAAATTTTTTTTTACTAAAACAACTCTTGTTTGTGACATTTTTATTTTAACATTAAATAAAAGGTTTTTAATGTCCTTTCCCTACCAAAGTGTCTCCATGGGGTCCCAAAGTTGACCCATGGTTTTTCTTGGTCGTCCATGACTCATCCAATAGGGTTAGGAAAAGTTTCAAGGTCATTTCCTATTATTATAACATTATATTTATCATAAATTTCACTAATTACATTTAATCGCGATTAATTAAACTTAAAAGTTACTATTCACCAAAATTGTTTTAACCCCATTGAACCAAATTTTACTTCCTAATGACAACCATGTAAGTCGGGTTTTTGAAAATGAAATCACAGAAGTGGTAATATTTCATTTTAACGAAAAATTAGTTTGTTAACTACCACTTAGTGGTTTCACTATTCATCAAAAATTGAAGTTTTTCAGAACAATGCCAAAATTTTACCCTAAGATATAATTGATATTCTGAATTAAAAAATGATATATATTTTAAAAAATTCCAAACATATAAGTTTTATTAATTTATTTTATAATTAATTCCTGCTGTCACAACAAATAGCGTGTTTTTAAGAAACAATATATATCAAAAGATTGACAATTGTTTATGTCCAATTTCAAAGTGAAATTAATTCTAATGACCACCATTGGATAAAATGGTAAAACTATATTATAATTACACTTTATAACCACTAAATAGTATAATTTATCATTATAAATTATTTTTATTAAAAAAGTTGTTTTTAAGTATTTTTCACTATTCATAAAAATTTGAAGTTCACAGAAAAATACCAAAAATTCAACATAGGCTAATTTCGATATTCTGAATCCATAAATGAAGTCCATTTTGAAATATAAAATATATATAATTTCAAAAGGTGGGTATTCCTATTCATAACTGTTACTTTGATTGGTCGCGGTATGTTAGAATCTCGAACTTGCGTACAATGCAAGCTATTGCATTATTGAAAGAGAAGCGTACCGTGGAAGTTAGGGGTGTTACAATGATTGCAAGGGAAAGTAATAGGTTTTCAACGTTGAATGCTTCAATTTTAGAGAAAATGGGAATTATGAAAACTAATTTCTTAAGATACAAGGAAACATTCCTCATAAAAGGCCATGGGAGAAAGGCCAATCTTATGTGATCACTACTGCCGAGGTTGATGCTCTGAAAGGCGTAGTGGTAGATAATGTAATGTTTTCCTTGAGTTTTTTCAATGCTTTATTTGATTCTGGATCATAACATTTTGTCATATCTTCCCTGTTTTCTAGGAAAATTACATATTTTAAATTTTATTTAACAATGTATTTGTCATCCAAAACTACTAAGGGAAGTATCAAGGAAACAATTTTTGGTGAATTAGTCCCCATTAGGCCATATAAATGTTCATTATCTAATTATATCATTGTTATTCCCATGATTTAAATTGTTATAATACTTATTAGGTATTGTATTTCAGACCATGATGCGAAAATTTATTGTAAGAAGATGGAGGTTACAATTTTCTATGATGATAAGGAGTGCCTTATAATTAGAGAAGAAATTTCACCATCTAATTCTTATCTAGATCTACCCCAATAGCTATAATAAATTCAATATTTGGGGAGTAAGTGAGTGAAATAACAATGGGTGAGGAAAGGAATGTTCAAATAGTGGATGTACCTATTGTTCAAGAATATTTTGATGTGTTTCCAGAGGATTTACCTGGTTATCCTATAAAATGAGAAATTGATTTATCTATTTATTTAATTTCTGGTTCAAGGCCCATATCGAAGAACCCTTATAGAATGGCCACTGTTGAATTAGTGGAAGTAAAGAAACAATTAGAGAAATTGAGTAATAAAGTATTCATTCAACCTAGTGATTAACCATGGTGAGACCCTATTCTTTTTGTTAAGAAAAAATATGGATATATGAGGATGTGCATTGACAATCGGAAGATCAATGCTATAACAATAAAGAACATGTATCCCCTACCTCACATTGATGATTTATTCAAACAACTTCATAGAGATAAATATTTTTCAATGGTTAACCTTCAATCTGGATATCATCAGTTGAGTGTGAATAAGGAAGACATTTCAAATACAGCATTTTGAACCAGGTACGAGCATTATGATTTTACATTAATGCCTTTTGGACTGACTAATGAACCCTCTATTTTCATGCACCTAATGAATATTGTTTTCAAGGAATTTCTTGATGACTTTTTCGGGTTATTTATTGATGATATCTTCATTCACTAAAAAATCTATGAATATTATGAAATCACTTGAGCACTATTCTGAAAACCATCATAAGAAATGAATTATATTGGATGATTATCATGTGGGAATTCAAGCATCACAATATTTTTTTTCTTGGCCGTATTTTCAATAAGGATAAAATATCTATTAGTCTATTAATGAACAACGATATCCAAGAATGGCCAAAAATAACAAGTATAACTAAGGTATGCAGTTTTACTAGTTTAGTAGGATATTGTTGCCGCTTCTTCCATAATTTTTTTGAATGGGTAACCTATTACCCAAGATGACATATGAAGATGTTAAATTAGTTTGGACAAAATAGTGTGAATAATTTTTTGAAGAACTGAAGAGAAGATTAGTCAATGATTTATATAGACTATACCATCGGAGAATGATGGGATTGTTATTTATAGAGATTCTTCAAAGAAAGGACATGGTTGTATCCTTTTGTAGAATGATAGAGTTATTTTCTATGCATCACGATAGCTAAAAATTCATGAGAAAAACTATCCCACTCATGATCTTGAGTTAGCATCTATAATCATTGCTCTGAAAATATTGATACACTATCTCTATGGTGAAAAATTATAGATTTATAATGATTATAAGAGATTGATGTATATTTTCTCACAGAAAGAAATTAACATGAGACAAAGGCGATGGCTTGAGCTACTAAAGGATTATGATTGAACTATACACTACCAACTGGGGAAGGAATATAAGGTGGTAGATGCTTTGAGTAGAAATTATCATGTATTTTTGTTCAAGATGAGAGTTGAAAGGGATCATATGTTCACAGATCTAGTAAATATGGATATGGGAATAACTATGGAAGGTGAAACAATAATACTTTTTCAAATGGTTGCCAAACTATTTTTACTATAAAGGATAAAGAGTTCTCAGAATGATGATGAAGTGTTTCAAAAGAATATTAATGCTGTAAATGATGGGATATTGATTGAATTTCTATATGAAGATGGAATTTTGAAATTTTAGATGATTCTTTGTGTTTCGTAATATACCTGATCTAAAAATGGAATTTCTGTATGATGCCCATAGACCTAATTTCTCTATACACCCTGGTTGCACAAATATGTATAGAAATTTGAAAGAACATTTTGTGGGAAAACATGAAGAGAGATATTTTTGATTATGTGTCAAGTTGTATGGTTGGTCAACAAGTTAAGGATGGAAGAAAACATCTTAGAGGAGTCATGTATCCTCTTCCCTTACCTAAGTGGAAATGGAATGATATACCAAAGAACATTGTCATGGGACTTCAATGGACTCCTAGAAGGATTGATGAAATATGGGTCATTATTGATAATCATACCAAGTCAACACATTTTATTGCTATAAGAGAAGATTTAACACTTGAACTTTTATCAAGACAATATATTAATGATGTTGTAAGACATCATGGAGTACCCCTATCAATTGATTCCGATAATGATCCCTGTTTTACCACATGATTTTGGAAAAGTCATCAGAATTCCCCAGATACTGAACATCATTTGATCACTGCATACCACCATCAAACGAATGGGAAATCGGAACAGACTATTCAAACCTTAGAAGATGTGTTGAGATCTTTCTCACATTACTTTCAATGTATGTTGGATCAATATTTACTTATGGTATAATTTTCTTATAACAATAACTTCCATTAAAGTATTCAAAAGGAACCATATGAAGCATTATATAGAAAGAGACGTCGCATACCAACATGTTGGGATGATGTTGGGGAAAGGAAACTTGTAGGCCCATAACATGTTGAGGAAATAATGGAAAAGGTAAAGGTTCTACAAACCCACTTTAAAAAATCTCAATGTAAGAAAAAGAGCTATACGGATAACCGAATAAGGGATTTGGAATTTCAAGTAGGTGATCATGTTTTCTTGAAGGTATATCCATGGAACTGTGTTATATATTTTAGTAAGAAAGGTAAATTGAGTCCTAGGTACATCAGACGATTCAAAATTTTATAATGAATTGGAGTTTCAGCTTATTGTTTGGAAATGCCACCAAGTCTCTCCAAAGTTCCTGATGTGTTCCACATATCACTATTGAGGAACAATATGGCCGACCCACCACATGTACTCATCTATGAAGAAACAGAACTAGAAATCGATTTTTCTTATTACAAGGAGCTTATTATAATTCTTGATACTAGAGAACATGTTTTGAAAAACTCGACAACTCTTCTGGTGAAAGTTCATTGGAGAACTCATAAGATGGAAGAGGAAACATGAGAACCTATGAAATTCATGACGAAGAAACACTAGAATCATTTTATGTAGTATTATTATCAAAATTTAGAGAATGAAATTATTTCAAAGAGTGTAAATTATATAACACCCCAAGCATCCATGGTATGTTTCCCTTTGAATAATGCAATAGCTTGCACTGTACGCAACCTGGAGTTTTAGCACACCACGACAAATTAAACTAGCTATTATAAATAAAAATACCCACTTTTAGAAATTTAATAATTTTTTTTCTCAAAATGGACTTCATTTTTTGGTTCGGAATAAAAAAATTATATTAGGGTGAATTTTCGGTATTTTTCTGAAAACATTCCATTTTTATGAATAGTAAAAAAACTAAGTTATTGTTTAAAACCTACATATTATTTAAATAATTTTTTTTATTTCATTTGAATATATTTTAAGTAAATATAGATACATAATACCTATATAAGTAAAATGTAATTCATTGATTCCATTTTATAATAATATTATACACATAAAATTTAATTGAACTAATTACTGTCTTTTACCCACTTTCTAGGCGCATTTGAAAATTTGCATAAAATGTAATTTTACCCCATCTATGATATAAATTCAAAAACTCCAAGAGACATGGTTGACATCAGTATTTAAAATTTGGTTCAATAAGTTGTAATTAATTTTTGGTTATAAGTAAATTTTTTACTTTTATTTACCATGGTTAAAATTAAAAAGTTTAATTAAATGTAAAAATGATATTATAATTATACTAAAACAACTCCTAATTTTATTGGATAAGTTTATTTCGACCAAAATAAACCTTAGGAATAATATATGATCCTTTTTAATTCCATGGAATATATTAGGAAAATAATTATTATTTATTTAAAGAAGAGTTAAAAGTATTAAATTCAAAGTTTGAAAACTAAACCATTTTTAATATAAGGTTATACATAAGATCAATTATACTATAAATATTATTTAAAAATATAAAATTATTTCCTACATAATGGTATTTTATTTATTATTTTTAAACAATAAATAAATTAATTAAATTATGACACAATGATGATGAAATAATTACTTTATTAAAGAAATATTAAAATAATTGATATGATTAACATCAATATAAAGGTAAATTGAGACTTAGGATTAATTACACGAATTATATATTTTAATATGACTTGTTATGGTTGATAAAATAAATTTAATTCTATGTAATCATGATTTTTAGGACTTTAACAAGAATAAAATACTAAATAGTGTCAAAATTGACATAAATGAGTATTCAAAACAAATACTATATTGACAAATGATATAATAGTCCTAAAAATCAAAATCTTGGCCAAATGTCATATATAATAATATATATGTCATTAATGAACAACATGGTTTTTTTGGAATTTCATTGTATGTTTATTAACCATATCAAATAAAGATACAATGATACATGGTAAATGTTCAACTATTTAACCCAGAGTCAACTCTAAAATATATGGTTAATATGGTGACCTAAACCTGTCTAAAAAAAATTGGTTGAGAGGTTTTAGACCCATACCCAAATTATCCTAGAAATAAATATTTTTTGAGCCATTATAACCCTAGTATTATTGTATAATAAAATAATAGCTAATATTTTTTCTAAAGTGACCCTCACCTCTCTTATAAAAGGGTACTTCACTTTCTCTCAAAATCACACCTCCAAATCCATTTGGTTCAGCCAACCTCTACCCAAAAATCCTCAAAACTACCTTAAAATCAAACTAGAGGCCTTAATTTGATCATAAATCCAACCTATAGATCCCTTTTGATCCAATAAAAAGGAATCACCCGAAAAATATGTAATAATTTCATCACCTCTTTCAATGTTCTTTTCTTCTTCCACTACCTCATTTGTTTTTGTTTCTATACCAAAATAATAACTCTAGTACCTTGTAAATACTGTGCTGTTTTCATAAATGTGGTATAAACATTTTTTATTCTATCCATCCTATAAATGACAATGTCAACATATGTGTGTACGTATGGCTTACCGTCTCCACGTTGTGTCGTAGTTTGTCATTCAACACTTCACTGTTTCGATGGGTGTGATAATGAGTATAATTGATGTATGTAAAAAATATAATATGTTAATTAATTTTTATATATTATATACCATCCAATTACATATGATTTCACAATCAATATAATTTTATTGTTTCTCGTGCATACATATAGATTACAATCTCCACGAAGACAATGAGATTCATTCCACATCATAACCATTCAAGAATAATTTTTATTTTATGATTAAAAGTAATATTTAAAAAGATAATATCATCCTGGATATAAATAAAATACATATTATCCATATCAAACATGGATTACATTACCATACATATAAAAAAACAAATCAATTAACACCCAAAACAATGATACTACTGAAATATTATTAACAAATCTGTTTTAGAAGATCTTATATGATATCATATTTATTAACATGGATCAGTTATAATTTATTTACAATGATTTAAATAATTTATAAGTGGTTAATGTACCCTCTATCAAAGAAAATTACAAGGTAAGGGTTAATTCTAAAATCTCTTCATTATCCGAGGTTTTTTATACGTGATTATCTACTAGGACCTCTTTATCATCCACATCCGGGATTCTTAAAAATGTATTTCAAAACATTTTTATTATTTCCTAGACTATGGGTTAAAGTCATTTATACCCTTGTTTTAATTTTTATACGATTTTTATAAATTAATCTTTCTGTCTTCTTCCAAACAAGGTCCTTTAAGACCTTTTTGACAAAATTAAGGAATGATTGTTTTTTAACTTATACGGCGGGTGGGGCTATTTTTCGCCTTTATAACAACTTCAAAGCATACATTACAATCTTATAAAAATAATTTAAAAATAAATTTTATCATTTTTAATTATTTTAATTTTAAATGATTTCAAAATAGAAAGTGGTATTTCTTTCAGATAGTTTTCATTTCATCTTTTTCAACATCCTTTGATGTATTTTAATCTTGTTTGAAGTTGATTTATTATTATACAAATCTGTGGTACTGTATTGAAGGTTTTGTGATATGTTTGAATGTGGATGTGTTATTTTTATACCATTCATGGTTTATGGATAAAGTGTTGAAATTTTGAATGATAAATTTAATATGAATGATTATACTGTGTTTAAATATTTTAAATGAGGAATGCATTGGACATAGTAATTGTTGAGTGGAGCCCGCTATAGATCCTTGATGCATCTGTAGGTATCATGAGATAAAAAATTGTCTTGGAAGAAGGAATTGACACCATCTTATTTGTAGTCTTGGTATGAGGCCATGACTATGTGGTTATAAAGCCTGAAATTATAAATTCTATCATTATGAAAATGGATATTGATATTACATGCGATTGTTCGAATAGTAGAATATCCATGTGAATAAGAAAATGGGTTTATTTTTTAATCGTTTCCATGTTATGCAGAATTTAAAGTTTAAAAGGCTTGTGTTTTAGTCTTATACATTGCCTTAAATGTTTTTTCCTATTTATGAATGTTTCTGCTATATTTTTATCCTTACTAAGCATCTGAGCTCACCCATTTCAATGTTTAATTTTTCCCAGGATGTGAAAATGTATATTATGACTGACCTGTAGGGATAGTCTAAGGAATATTAATGTGTTCAAAGAGACAATTTTGTTGTTGTTTTTCATTGTATAATGTAATGTAAAACCTATGTAGGTATCTAGTACTTCCAATACTACTAAACTGATCGGTATTTCGGGATTTGATCCCTTGTGATCATGCCTATGTTATGTAATAATGCACCGAATCTGGGTAACTAGGGTCGGGTAGTTACAAGAACTATATAATAAAATTAAATTTATAAAAAAAGAATAAAATTTACCTCAAAAATATACCTCAATATGAGCATCACCAAAACCATCATGACCCTCATCATCTCTTATAGATACCCAACATCATTATCACCTCCTGTCAGACCACCGCCACCACCACCACCACCATGATCATTGAAATATTAAATTATTTATGCACATAAATTCGTGGAAGGAGAAAAGAATACTTATAAAAATAATGCATACAAATGGAAACACATTTCATAAATGAAAAAATTCAATGTTTATATGGTGATTCATATAATCTCATTATGTTACCAATAAGATACTCTTATAAACAGAATGCCTACAAATCAGAACACATATAACTACGAAAAGCATTAAATACTCTTGTTTATAATTTTTCATGAACATAAAATTGAAGAAAAATAAGAAATATGGTTAGAATATAGAGCAATAGTAAGAGTCTAATGGTCTAAATAAAATAAAATAAAATGGAGAGAGTAATCATGTTTAGAGGTGGTTAAAATATTAAATCATATTTATTTAATGTATCTATTAGTCATGTATCGATTTCATGAATGGAGAAATAATTATAATTTATAGAAAAAATGAATAATTAGTCCATATAGGGGGACACTATTTGTTACTGGGAGAATATATAAAGGTTATTCATGAATGTATTTATCATTATCATGTTCCCCACACACCATGAACCCCGCCCCACCCCCTCCCACCTTGCAACCCACCTACACCTTCCCCGATGCATTGTAGACCCCCCTACACCCCACCTACACCTCCTGACTTCCCTATATACCCCCTGACCCCTACACCCTCCACCTATAAGTTTTCCCTCCCCCTACTGCCCCTCCCCCTACACCACCCCCTACAAGTTTTCTCTACCCCACTTTCCCCTTGCACCCCCTGCCCCACCCCTTGCATCCCTTACCTTCAGGCCCCCATATAGAACACCACTCTCTCCACCTACCCCTATAGACCCCCCCCCCCCCCCCCGCACACTCCCCCTGCCCCTTCCCCCTCCCCTTCCCCTATAACCCCCATCACCCTCCCCCCATGCACCGCATCTGCGCCCTAACCCCTCCCCCCAGCACCCTCCACATTGCAGACCCCCTGCCCCTGCACCAGACCCCATGAATCACCCCTAAAGCCAATAACTCTCAGTGTAAAATTTAATATATAAGAATAAAAGTGTGTAAAAATTAAATATAGAATTATTATAAGGTTCATGAAGAAAATATTCTAAAATTTATGGATTAATAATATGATAATTAAAAAATTACTAAAGACTAGAAAACAAAACATAAAATTTAATATTTCATGAGTTCCAAGATAAATTAAGTATCATTGAAACCACTAATGTTGAATACTCACGTGATGTTGAGAGAGGAACCTCTAACGAAGTTCCTAATAAAATTTGTATATCATAGACGGATCATTATTGTAGTTGTATACGCATGAGTACATTAAACGAATCATCTTCTTAAAATATTATGAATATGTTAACCCCACATTCTAATGAAAATGTATACACAAATTCCACTACATTGAAAAGTGATGGTTATAATTCTCCATGAAGATGTTTCAATAAATATATTGTTAAATTCACCACTTAATTGATGATGGAAGAAATAATTAATGTACTAATTCTTCCATAAGTTGATAATATGGAAAAAGTTCTAAAATATCTCTCCACACCTAAAATTGTACTCAATGGAGAAAGATTGAATTACACAAAAACTAATAGTTGTGGGGAATGGTCGGACCCCAGGATACTAACAGTTAGAATAATATAAAAAACTATTATAAAAGGATATGGTTCATGTCTAAGTGGGTGAAGAATATGATTTAAAAAAAATAGATAAATTTAATATTATTTCATGGATATGAGAAAATATTTTCAAACCAAATTTCAATATCTTGTATAATTCATTATAAATTTTGGATAAAGTGGTCACGATGAGGGTGAGTACTAGGTGACAACTACCAAGAACAAATTCAGTATATATAATGGATGGAGACCACAATAGTGGAGAAAAAAAAGCAAAATAGATGGTAACTCTACAATGGGTTGTAATGAAAATTATGATACAAAGAAGGTTACATAAAGGATGAAAGTAATAGAAAATGCCACACTAAAACTATAAAGCTTCTACTATGGAAGGAAATGACTTTTTTTGGAAGGTTATAAGAAATAATTGAATATTAATGATAATGAAATATATAGAGTGAAACAAATTGAATCAATACAAGAATAACACATGATGATTGGAATGGGGTAAGACATCTCCAGCAAATGAGATAATGTTAATTGGAAATTACCACTAATGTGTATCAATATAGAGGAAAATATTCCTTTTGGATGATGTAAGGATTTTAACGACACACTAAAAATGAATGACATGATTACCTAGGTATGAAGAACTAACAAATAAAAAGATTCTTTTTTAATATGATATGAAGGTTACTATGAAAGAAAATTAACAGTGTAAGAAGAAAAATAAACATATTCTGAAGGTTTTCATAGATATATAGTTTGAAAATTTTAATAAATAAATGTCGCGGGATGAAAAATAAAATAAAGTTTGCTGTTCATTTGTAGAGTTCATGAAGAAGAAACCCCACATATAAAAAATAATACATAGAAAAATAAGTCTATGAAGCATAAGTATATTCATTATTGGATAATCAAGGGTATTCACATAAAGAAAGATGAAGATAACATGAACAATGATTTTTTATTGTGATAACACTATCAAACCTATAACTCTATCTAATAAGGAAAGGGAGATCAACCTTATTCCATGATTAGCTGTGATGTGGTTCAATGAAAATGGAAATTTAAATTGATTCAATTACGTAAGTGTTTACCCCTATAATGGAATAAATGTTAATGTTAAAGATTTGGGAGACCTGATGAAGTTGATATAAAGTATAAAAAATCCCCGAAAGCTAATGAAACAGAAACTGAATTCGAATGTTCTGGTAAAGTGAACATTAAAGTACACATATACTAAATCTATATATAATGGTGAAGATTCCAAATATATAAAATCAATAGAATTGAATTTTCCTTTATATATCAAGAAATTTTTCCATAAATTACTTTCATTATATAAAAACTAATGATTTAATAGAATGGGATAAAATTGATTTATTAATGGAAAAATGATTTCATAGAAGGGTAGAAACCTATTATTTTATGTTTTTTAAATTTTTATTTGTCTACTAAAATGGATTAAATAAATTAAGATGAATGGAAAAATAATTAATTTAAACCTAAGAGCTGGTTTTTTAGAACATCGAAACACGTTGTTAATTTTTTTGAATAGTATTAATGTCTGATTATATCAGACTTGTCTTCTAAAATGAGAGTAGATCACATTGACTTAGATTTGGATGATTTGGAAATTTTTATTTAAGAAACAGGTTGTTATCCCTATCTCAATAAACATAATAGTCATGTTATATTCAATGGACGATAAAGGAAGAAAAAGAAAAAACATGAAGGAATATATCCCATATCTCAGTATTTCAAAAAAAGGGATTTGAATTTAGATAAATATCAGGAATGGAAAATTGGAGACATTTATCCCAGACATGGTGACCTTGAATTTTTATCAATACTAGGTAGAGAATATTTCTTTGAATTTAAGGAAACATTAATGGGAAATTTTTATTAAGAATAAATATAATGTGGGAGATTGGAGTTCCCAACGAAGGATCATGGTAACATTTTATATTTTTTATCAATAGATTACAGAAAAGTAAATGAAGTAATCAAAATAAAAGTCAATTCTGTAGTTTATGGAAAACTAAAATGGAAAATAATAGTTAATTTTTTTGATTCCTAATAATTTTCAATGCCATCTTAAGAATATTAATGTTGGATAGATTTTACATTATTTTGTAAAAATAATCTAATTGTTCTTTTATATAACTACTGGTTTTTTCTTAAAATTATTAATATGGTGTATTTAATAATAAATATTGACTAAAGTGGTTTTCATGTATAGTTTTTATAGTGTAAGTCAAATTATAGAAGTTGTAGATTCAATGAATGTTTCCCAAAGCACTTAATATCCTCAATAATGCAAGATACAACTAATTTTTCCAACAAAAACATACATGGAAACATCATTATATTCTATGATAGTTTTTCTAGTTTTATATGTAGTAATAATAGGTTTCATGGGCCTATATATGGAATCAATTAAGCCCTTCTGAAATATCAAGTATCACATCTTATTTTTTCAAATTTTTAAGTCATTATCTCCATTGAATTTTTCTATTTCGAAAATAGTTTTTGAAAGGTTTTCAAGAAGATTAAATTCCTAGTTATTGCATACAAAGCTTAGTGAACACCCCTAATATTTGACCAATATCAATCATAAACTAAGATTATCAATGTAGATTTGAAGTGTAGGGTAATTGTTATTGTAAAACTAGCTCTAATAAAATATAGTGGATTAATATATGCAATTTATTATGTGATCACGATGCTGAAATACACAAATTCAATTATTGACAAAAGAAATAGGTTCGATAGGAAAGGAAACCAAGTCTATATTTTAAACACCTTTGTGAGGGGTAAGGGTGAGAAAACAAAAAGGAATAACATAAAAACACATAAAGATAGATATTGGGATATGAATGTAGCATCCCAATATAGCAGTATATAAATATTAGAGATGAAATAAATAAATGAAAGAAGTAATGAGCACATAATTTATGGTATTTAGTCCCTTTGGACCATATGTTCACAGTAAGGACACTACCCAAACATGAATATTTTAATAATACCAGAATAAGAAACAATTAAAGAATACAATGATGAAGAAACAACCACATGATAAAAAATAGAAGTTTAAAATAAGATTCAAAGACATATTGTGCTAGAGACAAAGGGGTATTGATGTCCTGATCACATAATGTTCTTTTTCAGTAGGTTCTACTGAAACATAAAACTTATTGAGTGTAATGGTGTCAGTATGGTTCTTATATGGTCTAGAAATACTCATATTTGGGTACTAATATGGGTTTTTTATTCACTGAATAATGTTTTCATCAATGATCCAGTAGTGTACTATAGATATTAGAATGCACTGTGACTTGCCACTGAGGAGGAACAACAACCTATATGGGGTTCCAGTCCAAAAAGAAAGTGAGAGAAAAACTAGTACTCTGAGGATGAGTGATCGTGTATACTAAACCAATAAAGGAAAAATTGGTTACTAATTCCCCCTAACACATGCTACATTTACTAGCAGCACACCCTACAATAGTGCAACCCGAGACCATGCCGAACTGAATTCCACATATGCACTCAAGAACCATTTATAAAGGGACGGTGTAGATTTATCATATGATGTGAGGGATCGAAAAATATTAACTGATCCAAATTAGATCAGTGATCTTGTAGTGAGATTTGTAAAATCCCAACCTAAAGACAAGTCCTTAATGAGAGTCTCAAACAATAATTAAATGACAAAATGAAGGAAGAAGCCCAAAAGATCAAATTTTAATAACATTAAATAAAATAATAATTTTTTTCATGCATGGAACTAATGAAAAGAAAAAATTACATATTAATAATTGGGACAATTTAGTATGAATATAAAATATCCAGTACAATAATTCACAGAAATGATTGTGTGTAAAAAATCAAGACATTTGGAGGAAATAATATGAGTTGGAATTATATTTTTTGAGATATTTTTGATGATATTCATATCATAAAAATAAATATAATTGTGTAATTGTCTGAAAATTTTAATTTAGAATCAAAAGTAAAACATATTAAAGAATATTGAATAGTATAAAATTATAAAAAATTATTGAGTGATATTGAGGAAACATTTTCCCTTGGGATTTTTGTAGAATTATATTCATATGAAAATTTATTTAACATTATAGAAGGAAGAACACATAAAATAAAGTGAGGAACAATAAATTTAGGTGAATTAAAAAAATAATTATGTTGATTTTGAGATAGATGATCAAATTTAAATATCAACAAAAGAATTTATTGATTATCTATATAATTTAAGGAATATTTTGTTTTTTAGTTGAATATGTATTTTCTAAATATTTGAAAAGACAATGTGATTTTAAAATATTATTGAGGGAATAAATAATTTATCCTTTAAGATAGTATATTTCAAATCAACATAATAATTGGTATGGTTTTCACTATAAAAAGGGATGACCTCATTAAAATAAATATTTTATTTCTAAGAAGAAACAACATTATGTCAACTACTTAAAAAAACTGAGCAAAAATTTTAATGATGTATATGACTAGATATTTGAGGGGAGATATGTTTTTCTCAATGTTTTTAAAAATAATATAACGACATTCTTCAAATATAATTTTTTGATGATTTTTTTTTTAAAAATGAAATTGAGATCTCCAAAATTAAGTTTACTGGAAGTAGAACATGGTTGGTGTGCATGTACTATAGTGGAAGATGATGTTGTAGTAGAAGAACTATTTATGTTTAGGGGAACACTGTAAGCTAATGGCATTCAGTATTAGTAGTGGTTTTTATGTATGAGATACAGACTGGGGTTAAAAAAATATGTTACTACACAACTCATAATTGATAATAACATTATTATTTGAAAATTATCAACTCAACCAGGGTAGAAACAGTAATGATTAAGATCTCCTATTGTCATCAGACATGATAAAAATAAATGTGTTATATTTAATTTATAATATATGTAATGTATGTAGGAAAATATTACAGGTCACATTCTTAATATAAATACATCCTAACCCCTTAAGGTAACTGTATGATCCCATAATACTATTAATTGTTATTAGTTCATAGGGTTTAGGAAATTGGATCTACAATTTTTTATGAATTTCACTTCGCCAAAGTGTTTTAAGTATAGATTTATATAAATAATTGAAATAATTATGTTGGGTGTTATGGAATACACTAAGATCCATTAATCTATATATTAAGATTTTAAGAAATAATTAATGTTCATTTATGATACATCTATTAATTGATACATTGATATTTCTCCTAGGAAATAGAAGAACAAGAATAACAAGGATGATATTTTATTAATATTGATAGGCACATTAAATCCAAATATAGAAGATCCATGACCATCAGAGGTTAAGGTGACCAGGAGCAGTTTTCAAAGATCAATCCAAAACAATCCCCTTGAACATGGATTATTCCCATGTAGTAGAGACTATAAATCCATTGAAATTATTAAGTTTTTTAAATATAAAATTAACAATCATCTGATGTAAGTGTATATTGTGTCCTATATGCACATAAATATATTATTTATTGGACATCAAAAATAAAAATCATATATCGAGAAAGAAGCTGAAGAAATGGTGGATGTGTTGACGATGAAAATAAGTGAGCCTAAAGCTTCTAGTAAAATCAATGTAGTAATGGAAGAACTGCTATTACAATAGTAAGGCAAAAAAAAGTATACTATCAGTGCAGAAATAAAATTTCAAAACCACATAAAGCTATAATTCACGTAAAGGGTGAGTTTTCTCATTAATTCATCTTCACGTTGACAATTATTTTCACACAAATTTTAGGTTCACACACAAGCATTTATTAGCCATATATAAGTACATATCCTTTCATGAGTGTTGGTTTTAAATAAAAATGACAAAAATGACTCTAAATCAACCATAGGGTTTATGTATTTCAAAACATTCACCACATGAACATAACAAAACATTCAAATTCATCAAAAGAATCTTCACTTGGAAATAATAATAAACTGGTAAACCATGTAAAAAAACTACATCCCCTTGAATTTTATTTAATACTATATCATTTACATAATTAGTTAATCCTTCCATCCACCCAAAGGAAAAATCAAATATGATAGTTGAATAAATGTAAAAATAATATAAAATAATAAACTCATGCCTGGAAGTAACCTGAAAATCAAATTAAACCAAAAATTGGGGGATATATGAACAATTGTCCCTGACTCAAAATGTTGCACAATGCTACAGAAAATAAAGGATGAATGTTGGATGTGAATATTCCAAGAGTCCTAAGAAGGGAGGATTTTTGTGGAAGAAAGAGATTATCTAAGCTAAATAATGAATTCAACTTGGTCATGCTTGAGAGGTGAGATGTAACCATGATGGCGACATGGTTTCCTCATTTGGTGGCTACGAGGGGCAGCATCACGAGGTGGGTGAGGATGGGTCTGCATCCCAAAGTCCTTCTGGGAACTATCGAGGGATGAGGATCTAGGAGAGGAGAGGTCATGAAGGCTGTAAGGGATGAAGGATCACTCCTAGGAGGAGAGGTCACCGCCAAGAGTAGTGGTTGCAGCCAAGAGAGTAGAAGTCATGAGGGTGGAGGAGGGCGATAGAGAGGTGATGTCGTGCTGAGAAGAAAGGGCCGCCGAGATAGAAGAGGTCGAAGGTATAAGGTGGGTTATGAGGGGTTGGGTATGAGAGAGACACAGAGTGTTTGGGGACCATATAGCCACTGGTTCTAATTGAAACTCTGGCAATAAATTGACCTATTTCCACAGATCACAAAATTTTGGCTATAAATCCATGGCTATAGGTCATTTTTCTAGTAGTGATATCATGGGAATGGCCTATGGAGTTGGATCATGGAGCATGTTGGGAATAGTTGAGTTGATGTTTCTGGTTTTCAAAATGATTTTGAGCATTGTTTTTTTGGTTTTCACTTGAACTCAGACATGATTTGGTATTCATTATTGGATTGGTTATACATTTGAAATATTTTATATTGTACTCATTCATCATATTGGGGTTTTTTCAATGGTTATCTTGATCATTTTTTTTAACATTAAATAGAAATCCTCCCTCAACTTTTTATTAATCCTTTGGAATTTATTACTGGTCATTGGTGCCTTGGGGATGTCACCTAAGTACAAGAAACACTATTTTTTAATACCAAATAAATGTGTGAGGGTAGGATGTTACAATACAAAACCATTTAATATTTAAAATATTATTTGTAAGGCCAACATCATATAGTGTAAAGTGTCTATTAGGGGTTTTCATCACTCACCATTCCAATTAACATAATATATAGGTTACATTAGATGTCAGGACTCGTTCCATGAGGTCCATTTCATGACTACCCTAAACTAGCCTCCGATAGAATAGGGGCTGGTGACTAGTGTCGAGTAGGTATATCCCACAAATGGGAGGAATTTTCATAATAACTAGTCAACACGCTCCCAACTCCAGGTCATACTGGATTGAGAGCGAAAACACTAAGTAATGAAAATGAAAGCACACCACTACAACCCAATAACATGGTACAAAAAAATTTAATGTAGAAAAGTACAATAGGGCCAATATACAAGACCACTAAAATAAAGAGAACTGAAATGTCTGACCAGTAAACATGGAAACTAAAGCTACTATAGGTAGCTTACATAAACTCCTCAAATCGTCTATTCTCATAAGGCACTATTCTGTCCATGTCCCGGTATTTCCTCTCATTGGATTCCACTAATGTGTTAGTCAACTACACAAGACAAGACACATATGGAGAAAGCCCATGTAGGGGTGAGTTGAAAAATACTCAGTAGGGGACTGCAAAACACAAAGTAAAATACCATATAGTAAACACAACCACGAAGGTACATTCAGATCATCATTGGTATATATCAAAAAAAATATAACAATAAGATTCATTTCTATTCAGAAAGGATTCCAAGATACAACATCCCATACACTACCAGTCATATGGTTACACTCATAGCATAATCTATTCCGGGATATCCCACCCCTTGAGCTATCAAAAAGAATATATGTAGAAACATCCCTCCAATAGTATCTATGAGAACATCTATTCTGGATATGTCATGATGTTTCCCTAAGTGGTCTAGTCTCATTGAGACAAGGAGTCTCAATATCGCAACCAATACTTGGTCAAAATATCATGCTCAATGCACAATCATTTATGGAGAACTCACTCCTTGAGCTATGAAGTCGTTATAGACCCTCACAAGAGATCCCACTAAATTGGTACCATCCCAAAGAGAAAAGACTAATAACTACCCAAACCACACTAGTCATGTCAATTCAGAAAGGATGGAATCAAATCCCAATACACAGATATGGGATCATGCACTAAGGGCTTACTGGAGGACATCCTGGCTCTACTTAAATTATCCTCCTAGATAGGAGATAGGTTCGCTTGTGAATATTGGTAAAAAATTATCCAAAAAACATATTTAAGTTTCCACAAAGTAAAGTGAGGCCCGAAAGGGATTCTCGTTGTGTATATGCTCCACTTAGACCCATTGGGGCACTTAAAACCACTGAGTCTCTTAGAATAGCTGGGGAAATTAGACCCACTAAGCCTCATAGACCCGCTGGGGAACATAGACCTATTGAGTAAACTCACTTAAAATCATAGGTCATTATCTACAACAAGAATGGTTTCCTACTTCAAGCATTCATTTAGAATCCCAAGGGTATTGTTTCAATCTCTACTATCAAACTCTCTGATAGTGTCATGATCTTTAATTGATCCCTCATATGAAAGAAAAATTGAATTCCACCATCAGTAACTAGTACAATGAAAAACCACACCATGTCATCTCAAAAGGCTCGTCGTAAGGGTCAAAAAACCGCAAACAGATCATCAATCGGACTTACAGTTTAAATGTTACGGGCATTGTAGTGAAAAAGGGCAGGTTGGGTCCAGGTTTGATCTGACTTGGACAGACCGACCTGAGTTGACCTAGACTGGGGTTTTTTGACCTAACCCATTCCACCAATCTGACCTAGGTTGACCTTACCCATAAAACCCGGCACGAATTGGCCATGTGATTCATTTCGTCGGGTCGTCATGTGCCCTGGTACACCCGGTCTGGACCGTTTTATGCAAGCTCGTATCCTACAGTGCGCAGCTGGGCCCCATGACATGTTACCTAGAGAAAGGGGCACACATTCAATACCTCATACAGTCGGTCCACTTACCCGGATTGGGATTCTCACACAAAGTCTGTTGACTGCATGCCACCGACTCGACGCTATATTGTTTCATCATCGGCCCACTTCATCACGGCCCACAATAGCGGAGACCCCATCTCCATCCGTGATCGATCCGCCGTGGGTTTCTCAGACCACCACCATGGGGCTTTGGCTTCTGCAACACCAGCACACAACCACCGGTGCCTTGATGGGGTTTCTGCGGGCCTCCAAACATGTTTTGGTGGTCCTCTCTTTAATCTGGAAGAGCCTCCGTAATACTTAGTCCATGTCCGTTATCACCATGGGTTCAAATCCATGCCATGATCCCTCCCATGGAATAGTCATTTGACCTGAGATATTTTCGGCACTGCCTCGACCAATCATTCTCATCGTCATCACACCGCTTTCATATCATGTTCATCATGGATCTATGATATCGGGTCGTTGCACTAGGGATCGATTGCCCAACGAACGACCGATCTACAAATGTTGAGTCACGGGCCAAAAAAAGTATGCTTGCGATGAAAGAAGAAAAAGGAGTGGGATGCATAGATCCAAAAAAGGGGCAGACCTAGATCGATGTAATTGTTGATCGCGACTCATAGATGTTAAAATAAAAGTCATAATCAAACAGAAATTACAAGATTTCTCTCCTATAAAAACCCCACAAGAGTAATACCATCCAACAATAATGATTGATCCATAGGATATTTTTTTGTAAATTGTTCCATGTTCGACATGGAATATCATGAATTAAGGAAAAGAGAATAAAAAAAAACACCCAACATCACGTTGGATCTCTTGTAGATGTATATTGAAGACGCATCATCACGTCAATCATTTTTCTTCTAGTTTTCCTCAGTTCACCATCGTTTGATTGAATATCAACATCCGATCCATCATGTCCAATGAGAGAGCTTCTTCTCACTTTCCATAGGAAAACAACAGGGCTCTAGAGAAATAATCTAGCATAATGAATTATAACATTGGACCCTGCCCCTCATTAATTGAGGGAAAATGTTAATGCGTTAATGTGTCTCAGAGTTAATATTTATCATTGAAATAGAATCTCCATGCTGCTTCATTTATGAAAGGATAATTGGTTTCTCTATCACTATGTTGCATCATCTCCACTCAGAGAGATGTTAAAAGTAAACAAAATAAAATTCATTACCATTATTTTAATCTGCTTTAAAATTTACCAAAAATAACTTTTACCCATGACCTGTGATAGTCGAGGTTAGGATTCTGTTAAGGAATGAACGTCCTCGTGAGCTCAATGGTACTCTCAGATTTATAATTAATGTTACCATTTATGGGTCATAAGTATTTGAAAAATAATTTTTTTTATTTAATTTTTTTTTACAGTTATACCATTTTCATGTTTTCTCACTGGAGACCCACACTAACTAATGTTAAGTCACTCATAGGAGAAAACCCACCATCCTAAACACAACGGTGCCATCATATTCTTTATCTGAGAACCTATTTAAATATTATATCACCTTTTTAGGAAAACTACTCACAATTAATATTTAAAATCATAAAAATTTTCATTAATCCATTCTAGAGACATCGAGCCATGAAATCCCACACTTTCTTAGCACTTGGACTCAGAATTTGGACAGTTAATTTTTAAATATGAAAATCAGTATAATCGAAGTATTTACATTCTCATCAACTTATGGGTTTAAATCCTGGAAATCTAAACCAAGGGATACGCAAACCGATGAGGGTACAAACACGAACCTAATCTCCCCTCTCCTATGTTCTCTTTCATAGATTCTTGTGCTGCCAATGGGAATTCACAAAGGGAAAAGATCATCAATGAAGTATCCTCAATCATCCTTGGGTACTCAACACAAGACAAACCCATGTTGATGTCCAGCTCACCGTAGATTATGACGTAAAAAATGGTGATTCAAAAATCTCCTCAGCTATGGAATGTGGGAATCATTTTGTACTTGGTCCCACTACAGGGTAGAGCTGATTAGTATGCTACCTTGAAAACTCAATTTTCACCAAATATTGGGACTATTATCCTTAGAGATAGATTCTTGCCCTGGTTGAATCTAGGTGACCCTCATCAAGGTGATACAAAATAAAATACATGGTCTCTATCCTCATACTCCCATTGTCTCTGCCGTCTTCCAACAAAAAAATCTGATGGACCTATGAATTCTTTATATGCTCCTAGATGAACGTCACACTTTTTGAAAACCCCTCCAGTAATCCCTTCCACAACATGGATGTAAAGCAAGCATCACTGTCTGAAATTGTCATCGATGAAACTCCATGGAGTCAAACTATCTCTTACTCATAGGGGCATCCCACACCCTCTACTAAACTATATTTATGCGTAGTTAAGATGTGGGAAGACTCGATATGTCATTCAATGATCACCCTGATGGTATTATATATCCTAGGCGTACATAGAAAACTCACGATGAAGTCCATCAATATTACTTCCCACTTCATTCTCTATACCCCATGAAATAGAAGGAGAAACCACTTATAATGTAAAGGGATTGAAATGGAGAGTTGATAACCCACAAAACTAATTCAAATAGGCGTTCAACTGTTAATTCAATAGGAGATCCTAATTTCATCCCATTCTATAATCCCTGGTGTCCACCCTGACACCAACATGCTTATCCCGATGCATCTCACAACTCTAGGCATCCACTACTACAACTGTGCATGTCTTGAAAAGAATGAATTTATCTCCACATTTCAAATAAACATCAAGGGTATTACCTATGGAAAATTTAGCATGTAATGAATCATAGATAGTATCACCAAACTATGCCTCTCTAACTAATTTTAGAGTAGAACTGTTATAACTAATTACTGGAGATAAGCTTCTTCATCTGTATCTATTAAGGAATACTGCAATGAGGCCAACTAATCCAATGCCTCGTTTAGTAACTACAAACTATATTCCTACTGAGATCATGTACATTAATGATCCTCTTCTCATGTGTATAAAAAACACCACGTCATAGTCCATTAGTATCTCTAATTATCGTCATTATCTCAAGCCATGGTCTTTATAAGAGAATACATACATGGAAATATCATTTTTTAGGTAGTTGATGTATCTCTTTCCCATCAGTTAGTATCACCACATCTTCACCATGAAGACCAACACAACAAACATGAGATTATGGGTTGGGAAGTGATGCTCATCAAAATCCATATAAACCTTCACTACATTCACTACAACTCTTGATTATAAGGTGACATGTCTATGAAACATAAGACCTCTCGAACCCAGGATAGACACATTAAGAGATTTATTTGTAGCTGGTGCTCTCAATGTGGGTCCAGGACAATCTTCAAGTGTCTCACGTGACCCTCCTCAGATAACGAGAACACTATGATCTCATCATCAATAATCACCAAGTGAAGCCCATGGGGAATCAATGGGTCTTACTAAGACCTACCACAATAAGTCCCCTATCTTAATCCCCATCTCATCAAGCTCTTTGGGAAGCCATTCGATATTATAGTGTAAATATCACCCCCCTGGGGGGTAGAACAATACAGAATTATAACTCTAGATGGAGAGGTAAACCTAGAACATCTTTTTACATGACATCCTTATACTCTTCCAGTACTATGAAATGTGAGGAATCATAACATCTACTGCACCAAGGGTCAGACGATACAATTGAATAAAAATCAGATACACCCACCTATGCCTGAGTCCATCAAGATATGCAAGGATTTTACGCTTTGTATATAGATGAAAATCTAGTCCCATCACTATGAAAAAAAGCACACCGTTGTCCAAAAAAAATTAGTATGAGCATGAACGATCGATTAGTCCATACTGAGAATGAAATTCTAGGGCTGTAAAGACACTACTAAGAGATCCCAACTGAAACTCTCACCTAGAAGAGTCTGGTCACACTATCAGCACCAATGAGTATTCATTAGGTCTCCATCAGTAGGAGTCTCTAAACATGAGGATCAAGTCAACATGTATAACCAGAACCACTGGTATCTAACAAGAAAAGTGGCAGGAAAGTAAATAACTAGTACATGTTTCTAACAATACTCTAGCTAATGTAGAAAGACATTGATTGTACATTTAATCATTCTTGGAGTCATCGGTTCATAATTCTAGATATCCTAAAACAATATCCCCTACTATCTTTCTGCTCCCGAAGCCTAGTACGGACAACCTAGTGGTGGTGGTAAAACATAAAATGATTTGCCACCTCCAACTTCTTCCCCAGCTCTACTTCCATGACTGCCACCTGAAGGATTTGTCTTCACTGTCACTACCTCTTCCTTGGTGGGTTGTCAAATTCTTGTCTGACTACAGCAAGAACAATGGGAAAATCTCACTTGAGATGTCCCCTTTTACAACATGAATAAAAAAACCATAATTTTGGGAACTAGAATATCCAAATAACTTCAAATAAATCCTCTAGTTCAGTGGAATATGTTTCTCACAAGTTATCACTAGGTCCTATTGAACCTACATACCGGGTGATCGATTCCACGGAATCTTGTGACACCCATTCAAACCCAACACCTCATCATTTAGCAATAAAAGAGTCATCCCCAACTCATTTTGGAAATATGTATCCACTTGTACCACTGGAGGTGTGTCTACTAACTAATAATCAATAGAAATCATGTCCTACTAACCATCCTGAAGGAAAATTGACATGTGGCTAGATTCCATTAGAGGTGCCTCATCGAGTATCGTTCCAAACTCCAGATCTTCCTGTGGAAACCATGATGGCTGGAATCTTTAAAAAATCATGAAGAATACATGATGTATCACTATTAAAATATTATACCTGGGGAGATGACTCATGAAGGACAAACAAAACACCACCCATTACTATATGATGCATGTACCATTTTTTTCTTTTCAAAAAGTATTTTCATAAACCGAGTTGAATAAAAGAATTTAGTGTGTTGGTATATGGATACATTGGTCTCCTCACCAAAAATAGATTCCCTATCCTAAATTCTAAACTCGAAACACATAAAATTGTATCCCCAAACCATAATCATCGAATTTGTGTTCTTATGGTTGAACTTGACTCTTCTGATACAACTCTCGCATGACCCATCTCTCAAGGCCCATGTCAGGACTACCACAAGCCTACCTCTCATAGATTCGGGGCTAGTGGCTAGCACTGAGTAGGAATATCCCACAAATGGGAGGAATTTAACTAAGAACCTATAGACACACCCAACATCAATCAAAAATGGATGGAGAGAAAAAAAAATATGTAAAAAAACTCATGCATACCACTATAACCTAACAATAGTGTAAATATAATGTAAATAAGTAAAGTAAAACCAAGAAATAATACAAGGCCAATATAAGATTCAATACCACCATGTATGACATGTAAACATATGTACGGAAGATGTTGTAGGAATCTACGAGAAACATCTCAGCTCATCTGATCTGACAATGCACTATCCTATCAATGGCTGGTCCTACCATGCCTAGAACTCCACTAAAGTGTCAGTAAACTAAAGAATATAGGACACATGCAGGAAAAGATTTCGTAGGGGTGAGTAAAATAATACATAGTAGGGAACCCCTAAACATAATTTAAATGAGCACAAAGTAATCACCACCAAGAAGGTACAGTCATCTCACCACCGGTATTTTTCAACAGCACATATAAATAGAACATTCAGGTATTGTCATAAATAATTCCAAGATGCAATGTCTCATCCAATGCCTGTCATATGGTTCCACTTATATCATGATCTAATATGAGAGATCTCACTTCTCAAGGTATGTGAAAGAAAGTATGTAGAACAAGTATACCAAACGTATCAAAGAGAGCATATGGTCTTGATACATCACTATGTTTCCCAAAGATTTCATGTCTAACAGAGATAAGGAGTCTTGATATTGTATCCAATCCATGGTGACCAGATTTTAATCATGCCACACTAGTTCTGAGAGAACTCTCACATTTAGTTATGAAGTCATTAGTGTCCCTCGCAAGAGGTCCTCCTAAATTGGGCCCCACCCAAAGAGAACACACTAAAAACTACCTAAAGCACACTAGTCTGGTCACGTCACAAAGGAACGAATCTTGTCTCAAAATATATAGAAGAGATACTACACCCATGTCTCACTGGGGGATATTTTGTCCCATTTGGAATTATCATCCTAGATAGGGGATAGGCTCCTATGTAAATATTGGTCACCCCTTGTCCAAAAACCATATCTAAGGTACCACAATGGATTGTGTGGACAGACCAGGACACTCAGTGTGATCTATGATTCACTTAGACCTATTGGGGCACATAGACATGCTGATTCTCTTAGACCCACTAAGGATATAAGTCCGGCTGAGTCTCTTAGACACGATGTGGCACACAGACCTGTTGAATCAACTCACATCATAACAAGGTCCATTCCCTATGACATGTAAATAATCCTTCTTCTAAACATCATAGGGAATCCCTAGGTTATGGTCTAATTCTATATTGTCACACTCAATGATGGGATAGAGATCATGTATCGATCCCACATAAGAAAGATGTAGAGAATGCCACCATCCCCTACTGGTCAAAATAAAACCCCACCATGTCTTCTGAAAAGGACCGCCTCGTCTCAAGGGTCCAAAATCAATAGACTGCTAATCAATCGTACAAACAACATGAAAATTATGGGTGTTTTAGTGAAAAAGGGTCGGTTGGGTCAGAGATAGGTCCGACCTATTCAGACCGACTCCATTAGACCCAGCCTCACCCCACAAACCTAACTCGGTCTGCCGACCTGACCCGCGTCCGACATGAACCATCGGGCTGCACCGCATCACACGGGCCGATCTCCTTCAGCACGAGGATCAACTATGTGTTGTGTCACCCATCGCAAGGGGGTTCACTACCACTGCCACATCAAGTCGGTCCACTTATGTCGATTAGGATTCTCGCATGTTGTCTATTGACCACATGCCACTGACTCACTGTGGAATAGCCATGAACCCATCTCCACCCACCACTGAGCCACCTCAGGTTTTTTTGGATACCACCCTCAGCATTGATGCGTCGATGGGGGATTTTTCGGGACTATGGATGTGCTACAGTGTTTCATTCTTTGATCTGAAAGAACTTATGAAATCCCCGAGTCGTGTTCTTCATCACAAGTAGTTCGAATTTTTGACACCATCCCTCTCAGTGCATAGACATTAGAGAGACGATGAAACCCACACTGCCTCAACCATTCGCAATCTTTGTCATCATCATAACCCCTCCTGAATGCCATGTCCATCCCGAGTATGCAATACCAGATTTTTTAACCAAGGATAGATTTCCCAATGATTGAATGATCTCAAAATTCTAGTTGTGGGACAAATGAAGAATTCCTGTGATGAAAGAAGAACGAGGGGGAGGAATGGATCAATAAAATGTGATGGACCTTAATAAATGAAAGTGTGAATCATGTCTCATCATCATTATAATGACATCAAAAATCCAACATAAATCAAAAGGTTGTTCTACCATAAAAACATTGCAAGATTTATCCCATACCGTAATAATGATTGATCTATGGGATAATTTGTTTCTTAATTTCTCCACATTCTTCATGGAATATCAAAAATGGGGGAATGGAGAATAAAAAAATACCCAACCTCAAGATGTATTACTTTCCAACATAGATTGATGTCACGTTATCGAGTCGATCTATCTTCCACCATCATTCATCGATTCATCATCTCTTGATCGAATCACACCTCTAATTCATTATCACAGGTGAGATATCTTCATCCCCATGGTCGGCCGCTGCATCTCAGCATCGACATGCTGTGAAATTTTAAAAGGAAATAAAATAAACTTTTTTGTGTTTATTTTATTCTCCTTTAAAAAGTCTAAAAATTAACTTTTACCCTTGACCCGTTCTGGTCGAGGTTAGGCTCTACCTAAAAAATTCACTTCCACACAAGGTTAAGGGTAATATCAGATTTCAAATACGAGTTACCATTTATAAGTTATATGGATTTGAAAAATAATATAATTTCAGTAAGTTATTTTATTTATGGTTATTCCATTTTCGGGTTTTCTCATCCAAGACATGCACCAACTAAAGTTATTGTTGCTAAAAGGGTAAATCTGCCATCCCGAATGAAATGGTGCCCTTGGATTTCTAATCTGGGAACCCATTTATGAGTTATTTCACCATTTCCATAAAAATTCTCACACACTCTATTTAAAAAAATAGCATTTTTTTGTTGAACTATTTCGAGCACACCAGGCCTCGAAAGTTCACATAGTATCGATGTCTAGTCTCAAAAATTTCCTATATAATTTCAAACAAATAAATTAGAAAAAATCGGAGTCCTTAAATTGAAGGTTTGGGTTCACTCTCAATTCCATAATATATAATTTATATAGTACCATAGGTTTTTTTATTCACTCCCCATTCCCACATATATAGTAGAGCATGACACTTAGGGATTTGGGTTCATTCCCAATTACAATAAACATTGTGTATAGATTCACTAATTATTGTAATTCTGCTCACCTTTATGATATAAATAGTGGACAGAGTCCTAGAGGATATTGTTTTCACTCTCCATTCCCATATACAAAGATAGTATTGTGTCATAGGGGTTTTTCATCACTGTAAATTCACACATCTTGAGTGGAAAGGGAACCATAGTGTATTATGTTTACTATGTATTCCTTTACATGTAATGACATAAAACTCTTTACCCAATATATTTAAGGGATATTTAATTCAAGGTTCTCTACTCTCATAATAAAATAAAATACATAAATATGTGTCATAAACCAAAAAACATATATAATTCCTCATCTCTTAATAATCCCAATTGAAGGAAATGGACTTCATTTGACCCATCAGAACTAATAAAAATGAATCATCTAATGAAATAATATTGATTATCACATTAAAACAAAAATCAATTTAAATATATTAAACATTATAAGATGTTAATGTAGATGAGAATGACATTATCAACAAATTTATAATTTTCTTATAATAAAAAATAGAAATACCCCGTAATTATTTTACAATTTTATTATTAAAATCAAATAAAAAATAAAAAATTATTTTTAAAAAATAATGAGTAATTAATTTAAAAATTAAACCATTAAAACTATTGAAATAAATTTTTAAAGGTAATCAATGAAAATAACTCAAAAAAAGACCTTGTAGAAGAGATAAAAAATATTCTTTTTGATCTATTATATACTCAAATTCAAAAGTAAATAAAATTTTATAATAATTATTATAGGGTTAATTAAATTCATATTATCATATTAGAAATATATACATGAATGATTAATATTATAGATATTATAGATGGGATAATTTTAGCTCCATTAATAAAAAAACCATTCATTTCAATTTTAATTCTACGTGAGATGAAAAGATACGATACATGTAAAAGAGAATAATAACTACCTGAGAATAAATATATTTTTTAGATTATGAAAACAAAATATTCATTAATGAGGTTTTAGGCATTGAACATTTCTATTTATTGAAAATTCTAAAGGAAATTTTTATAGGTTTGATAACATTTGAATCAAAATATATGAATGATATTACATTATTTAACAAGAATAAAAAGATAATTATGACAAAATTTCAAATAGTGGAGATGTATACATCATTTAAATGAAAAGTGGTAAATAATAATACTATAATGAATGGATATTGAGATGAAAAACATGATCCTCAAACTCAGGATTATTCATACTCATGTGAAATCAATGTATAATAAATTTAGTCTTATTATAAATATTTTTACAAATTTTCTTAATATTTATTTTTATTTATTCCATTCAATTAAAATTTATTTTTAATAATATTTTAATTTTTTTGTTAAATTAAATATTTGATTTTATGTTTCCAATTTTATATGCATTACTCATTTTGGAGGTCATAGTACATTTTCCATTATTAGAGTTTCATCATTAATTGAATATAAATAATGATATATCTTATAATTTATATATATCTAAGGAGATAAATGATCATTAAATAGAACTTATACTAATGATTAACATATATCATTTAAAAATATCATTTTCTGCTAATATTGATTTAAAATAAATAATTTAATATATTGGTAAATATACATTGTATTATTATAATTCAATTTTTATATAAACTATAATTATTAATTATTTCAATATATTATTAATAAGAATATTTTCCTAGTCATTCATGGTGTAAAAATTATACCTCCATTCAAGTGGGTTATAAAACTGATGCTTACAAGTACGTGTTATGATAATTGATTGTGCTAGAATATATCATTATATTTTCTTACATCAAATATTAGAGACTTAATTTTGTAAAAAAATTATTGATCTAAATTTGATTTATAATGAGAAATATGAAGAAGATATATTACAATTTTTATGTATAGGATATCACATACATTGAATAATTGAATATTTTATTATATATTTTCTTCGAAAAGGGGGTTGTGTTTCTTCTTATTGTGAATATACAATAAATAAAGAGGTATATTCTTATTAGGGATAAATTATCTTAAGGGCTGAAGATGGTACATATGGAACAATGTGTATCTAGGTGGGAAGAGAAGGGGTCCTCTTATATGTGATCATGAGGGGGATGTTCAAAAAAATATTCCTCAATGTGTAAAGAATTTGTTTTACATTGGATGTGGATCCAAAGTGGAAAATTACTAAAGAATGTATAAGAGGAGATCAAGTATGCCTGCACCCACTGATTTTGATCAAAATTTTAAGATATTTTTTCCTTTAAACATTGATAATATATTTTCTTCCAAATATTTAACACTAACATGGAAACATGATTTAAATATCGATATCGTATTTTATTTACAAAAATTTAAATTAATTTATTGTGTAATTTTGAAATGATTATTTAAAATAAAAAATATATTTAATTAGATTCAATTAATAAAATTGAAATAAATAATTTTATTGTATGTCTTTATAACGCATGAATAACTATTCTCGGGAAATTTCATTTTATGTATTGAATTGAATTAATTATTCGTTTTTACTATGTTGTAATCATTTAACAAATTATAATGTTATATAATTTATATAAATATAATTACTTTTTATACCACTCATTAATAGGGATAATTATAATTTATTATAATTGATATGCTGGACATATAGAAAAGAAGTCATTACAAATAGAACTTTTAATATAAAAATATTTTAATCATATCTAATTAATTAATTAAATTTGAAAAATTATGTTATATAAATCTATTAGAAGTGTAATTTTCAATAAATATTTTTTAAATAAACAATTTATTAAAAATAATAAATTTAATAATACTATATGAAGAATAAAAGTATATATTCTCTAATAACAGATTTTTATTATTCATTATTTTTTATTTAATGGTATAATTATTCATTATTTTTGAATTTAATTTTTTAATAATATTTTTTACTCACAATTACTGAATAATAATATATCTGTTGTGTAATATTATATCCAATGATTATATATCGCATGATAATATATATAACAACAATATATTTAGAAACCACATATCAAGTGACCATATTTATAAAGATAATAATAAAATACTATATATATATTTTGATACATATCTATAATTATTCCGATATTATATAATTTCAATAATAATTTTTTTGGTATTTCCACATGTTATATTCTTTCTGTAGCGATAATCAGTGTTGTGATCTTCAAAATGGATTATGTTGATGTAAATTTACACCTTATAGTATTTTTATTTACATGTGGTTTTATTCCACTAAAAATTGATCTAATTATCCTTCATTTATTTTTCACATAATTTATTCCATTTTATATTTCTAAAAAAGCAAATAAAAAATCATTTTCCTCTATGTTCAATGTTGTGAGTATCACAATATATTGAACACAATATTTATTTAAATTTAAAATCATACAAAAATTATGAGGTATTGTATTCTCCCCACATAAAAAAATTCACCATTGAGATTTTGTTACTCAATGAATGATATTGGGCTTGTTTACCCTCAACACGTATTCTGGTACCCATGTTTCTCACCCGAATGTATGATTCATCCACAACACGTTAATTGGATGACTACTTTTGTTTTATAATACACTATACCAATAATAAATTATATGTATCAGATGTTACTTATATGATATATCAGGTTCCTTTGATACGACCACTAACATTGATAAATAATAAGGTTCAAGTATCATATTTCTAAAAAGATAGAACATGAATACAACTTGAACTTTTCTGATATTCATTGTAACTATAAGAAGAAGAGCTACCATCCCCTCACAATCATGAATTTCTAGGGTTTAATATATATATATGTGTGTGTGTGTATGTGAGTATGGATCAACATTACAATCACCATAAATTTCTTAAACATCATCCATGATGATATTACAAGGAATTCATTATCACCAACATCAAACTCCAACTCTCAACAATAGTTATCAACATAGCTATATTATCAACATTCTGTTGTTTTAATATATTTGAAAATAAATTGAATATTTTGTAATAGTTTTTTAGTATCACATTGTCCTAGAAGAATGTGGGCTAAAAATTCATCTCGAAATGTTATATTTTATCAATAATTAAAATGGAGAGAATTTTATAGTGATTTTTGAAGGCCATAATCGAATTTATTGATATATATAAACTCATCCTAAGGAACATTTTGACTATCAACACATTTAAAATCTTTTGAGTAAAATATTAGCACATTTGGAAGGGTTTAAATTGTCATTTATTGTTGTCCATATGTTAGATGATTATATGTTGAAATATATTTCACCTAAATATCAAATTCTTGTTATGTAATTATCCAAAATATTGAGGAAAACCTTGGATCTCAATCACATATAACTGATAATGGTACTCCCAGAGTTTTTCAATATTCTATTATGTATATTTATTCATGTAAATTGAGTTATAAATATTATCTAATACTAATGAAACACAATTAATTTATTAGGTGATCCATTTCAACAAAAATTTAATTTGAGCATTTCGATGTCTTTAGAAATATTATGAAAAAATCAATGGGGATGTTCTTATATTTTTATATTAGTATAGTTAATGGTTTTATAATCCCGTTGCACTACAATCAATCTTTCATTACATGCATTCAAACCATTTTTCAATATTTATACCCACCAATATACCACATTATATTTTCACACTATACATTATACATATTATCCATATATATCTTTGAGAATCAAGGATCCATAGAGAATTAACAGCTATGGTAATCATCTAATTACCCATTCATTAATTCTAGTATTGAAGGGACACATATACATTTTCCTGATCATATTTTTAAAATAATAATAAGATTTAACACTACAGTATTGTATATAATATTCAACATCTCTATATCATCCTTCTATTACTCATTAATATTCACATTCATGAAAGTTTGATAAGTAATTTAGGAAAAATAAGACTTCACCCATCCCATTATGTTTTAAAATTCCATCATTAGAAAATAAAAGAGTATTTCTTCCATTTCAATATGTATCATGGATATGGTAGAATTATCTATCTAGTACAAATCATCACCCACCTTGTTTTTCTTCATTTAGTGACAATGTATTGAGTAGTAAAAGAATATTAAAAACTCAAAATATATCCTTTGATTCATGTTCAACTCCTTCTATGTGAATATATACTATATTATCTTTATATAAATATATATACCAAATATTTCAACATCTAGATAGTTCCATTATATATTTAATAGAAATATTATCAATATAATTTCTATATAACGTGTCAAGTGATCTTCTAATAGACCACTAACTGATGTGAGGCATAAGCCACCACCATGTAATTTTTCATCAGGAAAAAGCACCACACTTTATTCAAAACAAAAATATATAACTATAACCATTCTATATATTCATATACTATGACTATATGTGTCTTACAAAATCTTTACTAAAGAACTGAAAATGTTTTTTCACATTTGTATTTCTACGGGAATTTGAATCACTTTTGATTTAACTTGAATAGTGAATTTCACTATCATGAGAAATTTCTCAAAAATCAAGAATTATATACATCTATTCAGGTAAAACAATGGATATTTATTAACGAGTTCGGTTGTGAACATTCTTCAATTTACTCTACCATTAGTTGATCAATATGTATAACCTATCTTGTTATTACATAACCCAGGAATGTTGTTTTTTATAGCTATAATACACACTTAATAAATTTTGAAAATTGTTTACCCATCCCGATGTTCTTCATCACCGTCCTGAATTGGTCTCCATGATGTAATTTTATCTCAATGAACATGAGAATATCATCAATAAATACGAAAAAAATTATAAGGATACGATTTAAAGATATCATTAATCTTATCCAAGAAGATAGTAGGGCAATTAGTAAGACTCCTAAAAATCATATAGAATTCATTGTGTCCATGTCTTCTATATGAATATTTATTCGACATATTCTCACTATTCATCCAAAATTAATGATATCTAGTAACATGAAATGACCCGCCTAGACCCCTTCATGTTTTTGGAAATATTATCCTTTCAAAAACATTAAAAAATCAAATAAGATAGTGTATTGTGACTAATAATGAGTACCATTATCATATATATTAGAAGTAAAACAGTAATTCCCCTTTAAAAAATATACAGATTCACATAAGACATAATAATGATGAATTATTAATTGTGTAAAAATTAAATAAATAAATATGATGAATGTGTTAACCACTACGAACTACATAGGTCGATTGAACATAATCCCTAATAAAAAATGAAATATATATTCCCAAAAACTATAAAGCTAAAAATAAACTTTTAAAATGATGATAAAATTCCCCAACATAAGACATAATCTAGACGTTATCACAAAAGGATGCTCCACATGAAAGTGCTACAGAGATCCAAAATATATTGATCTATAAAAATTTTCATTGTTGTTTTTGTTATCTATATATAACAAGATACATGAGGTAAAAAATTCCCATGCATGGGTGAGTATATACATCCTCAATAAAACTCCAAAGAAACATAAAATAAGAATGAATATATCCTCAAATAAAAAAATATAAAACTGTGTATAACCCAAAAAACCCTACAATTTCAGTATGATAGAGATAACATGGTACTGAGAAGGAAATATCTCTCTTTATATACCTTCCACATGACAAAAGACACATTAACCAGGGAATTTAAACTAAAAAACTATAAGTTTCATCAAATATTTGGAGTTAAAAGGGGTACATGGGTGTCACTGAGTAGTGTCTAGTATATGATAGAAACAAACATCATTTGTGGATATCACACAATATATAATTGTGTCACATAATATATAACTTAGCATAAAAAATTCTAGATCATAACACAGCATTTGTTGGAGGAACATATCATTTAATTAAGGTATTCAACTTATGATAGAGGCACACATCATATGAGAGAGAGTAATTGATTAATAAACAATATATTCACTACACATGATCTATGCCATCAAAATTTTAAATTAAAACCATTTAACTATTTAACTCAATTTATAATGAATTTAATATGACCAAATAGACTATTACATTGTGATATACCTTGAATAACACTTATGAATAGATTTTTAGTTTCTATAAACTGACCCTCAGTCAATTTAATACAAAAAGATACACTTATTCATAAAAATTTCACCACATGGAAATTAGGGGTATGAGGTGTGTAGCCACCTAGAATTGATTTGGTCATAAAAATCCTCACCACATTCAAAATAAATTATAAACATAAAAACATGTATGATAGGGTACATCTAATATATGAAGATGGGGTCCTCATTGTGTACCTCAATGAACCATGTCATGTGAGTTCCAAAACACATAGCGTGTCCTAGGGGTTCTGTGGTGTAGCTTTTAAAATAGACACCAGGGAATATTCTCCTTATATTAAATAATCTTGTTAGATTGGTAAATCAATAATGTTAACATGGAAGCACCAAATATGATATGTTTATCTTATAAAAATACATATTTCTAGTTCCAAATAACAACACAACATGTTAATATTGATAATATAATATGTGTTCATCATTTTGAACTCAGATTCAGTTTTATTTCTCTAAGTTAACCATCATATCCATTCTGACCATTAATTGATCTCAAATATTTACTATAGTCCTCTTTCATGGATATAGAACCACTATGGGATAATATTAAGAAACCAATAGAAATAAACGATGTCCATAATAACCCCTAATGATCCATTTATATTAAGATAGAACATACCCAAAAGATATCAAAACCAAAGATGAACCCCTGAATTTCAATTACCCAACAAACCTCGAAAATACCTCATTAGTTTGTGTCATCCCCAAAAAATACGATTGTACCTAACAATTTTTCATGTGTCAAATAATAAAATTATATTGTAATCCATAATCTGAAAAAAATGTTACCAATTAGAGATTGGAATATGGAAGATGGAAAACACAAGATAAATAAAATGTGACTATAATGAATGTATTTCTTGGGGCCTAAAAACCAATCAATTGACCATAATTCATTGAATATTTGATAAAACACATAGAAACCATGAATATTTAACAAATATTGTAAATAAATAATTGATACATCCATTTCATTAGAGGAAAAAGTTTGGAAATATGATATATTTCCTTAAATTCATAATGAACAGAGAAAACCTACAATAAAAATAATCACCATAGAAAAGGTTCAATTAATGTAGAATAATGTGTCAGTGTTAGGAGTCGTTGGTGACTCTTCATCAAGAATGTTTATTTGAACTCCAAGATCCTCCTTGATTTTACCATAATCCACTCCTCTCATTCTCTCTCTCTATCATGGTTTACAATGACTATCCCTAGAGAGAGGGGTTAATGAGAATTAAAATTTGTGAAATTAGGTCAATATCCTAAATTGATTACTTACATAATATGGTTGTTATTCAAAAAAAAATTCAACTAATTTAAATAATTAATCAAATCTTGATGGACTATAATTAGGATTCCAAGTGTATATGAAATTGATTCTGTTCACATAGAAACCCGCGATAATACGCTCCATTGAAGTCTTATATTTCTAATCCAATGTACTATTTATAAGGAAATGCATTATTTTCATTAATTCAGTAATAAAGAAAAAAATGTAATAATTATAGTATATATTTATTGATTATCCATAATGACCAAAAGTATACATTTTTATAGTAAATAAGAATTAATACATAACATAAAATGTTCTAACGGTTCAAATATTCAAAACTGTATTCTCTACTTCCTTCCCAAATTCAAAATTTTCAACCAAAAAACATTTATAAATAGTAAGGGTAATACACTCACATATTTTTCCAAAGCACCCAAGAGCTATCCTAGTGGTTCTCAAGTTTCTAAATAACCTGCACCAATATATTATCTCACCCACAAATAAACATTTCATTATAACAACTCAAAATAAAAACACTATATATTCATCAAAGAAACTAGGAAGTTCCATGAAATACTCTATCTCCTAAGCACATCATCACATTTTCATCATATTTTAATAACCATCAGATTGATTCTAGTAAGAGTATATAGCTACATTGTTATGGTTATGACATCCACTAGAATGTCAAGTTATATAAATAGGGATTAAATAATAACATAATGAATTTTTCAATGTGCACAAGTATGGATACTACTGTATATATAAATCATACATTGAATATTATCGGGAACCTAATGTTTATAAACCTCCAGTTAATATATCTTTTAATACCACTTAATTTTATCCCTCTCATCCTATCACGGACCGCCTAGGATGGTAGTGGTGTTTTTTAATCAAAGAGTCTTCCTCTTCCTGCTCCTCCTCCCGATTCTCCAGAAACTCATCTACAAAATATTCCTCCTTGGGGACCACCCATACAAAATCAAAGAAGGTCCATAATAATTCCATTTACTTTAAAATGTATCTATATATATTTTTTGACAACTATCCTCCATTAAATGTGTAATTAAGACCTATTACTTATTTCTAATTCCTCTATAGGACTAAAAAGGTAGTCCCCAAGTAGTTACGATTTGATGTGTGAAACCAGATATGTTGGTCAACTATTCTAATCCTGAGCATGTTGATGCCAATTGTATGATGATTACATCACATGGTGTCAGACTGATGAAATTTACTTATTTACACCTGGATTTTCAATACTGTAACCTGTGACCTAATTCACCCCAACTAAGAATCCCTCAGTCACAAAGGCCTTCTCTAGAACCCAAACAAAGATAGAAATGGGGGAACAATCCATGCTTATATATCTCTATGGATAATATTATGAATCTAAATTTCATTGAATGACCCATAATAGATCTTATAAATAGAGTGCCTTGTTAAATCGTAGAATAAATATGCATACTAATTAAATATCATATTTCATTTATATAACTCCAGTAACACATATAAAAACATGAAATCCAATTTCATCATGGTGTACTACTCAAGGGAAAGGATCAAACAAATTCTATATAAATGTTTTGCCTCTTCATTGTTCTAAATAATCATGTTCCACTATTTAACCATTGTACCATAGATAAAGAGAGAGTCTAGTAATCCCGTGAGATTTTTGGTTGTTCTATCTATGTGGGATTCTCAAAACACCATATCTTGGTAGCCCTTGACCATTATTAGATTATTCTTCCCAGTGATCATGTGTGGTCCATATCATCATAAATCAGTAAATGATCTCAACTTACCTAAAACCTTATCTTTTAATAAGAAAATTATCAATTGTGAATCAGGAGGAAGATAAAGCGCCTATACATTGGGATGTGGATCTGTTTAATGCCCAATAGATATCAGTATTATTCTATAAATACCTAGTTGAAATATATCCTGAAAAATATTGGGTTTTAAACATCACCACTAAAAATTTAATTGATCAGATCCCCAAAAAAAATAACAAGGTAATTTCATGGCTCTGCGAAAGAATTTGACCTAGAAGTATGCATGGTGGAATCATATAAATTAATAATAATTACAATGATTACTAAAACATATATTAGTATTTTTTAGAAATTTATTGGATATAAAAACCCATTAAAATATGATTTATGCAACATTTTTGTGCAAACCGCTAGTGGATCATTATTAATAGTGCTTAAGTATGTTATTAGATCCCTGCTGAATGGATACATAATCTATGAAACCAAAACTATTGTATTTTAAGAATAATAATGAATGATTATTAATTAACTCCATTATACTCATTTCCTATACTAGTCCTCACTAAAAATGTTACTCTATAACCTATCCCTAGGATAAACATGTATTTAATACTGCTCATATATGACCATACCCAGTAGGACCACTCCAAGGTGGAGGAATATCCAGTGCTCCACCCTAAACTCACCATCAATTTTCAAGGTGGTTGTGAATAGAACAAAGGAAGCATATCACATATAATGGGGAGTATTATCTAGATTCACCTATATATAATTCCCACCTCTATAAAATACATAATATATAGAATAACAATGGTAACTAACTATAATATATAAATTTGTTGATGTGTCATCCATTATGATCCATATAGTTCAACAATAAAATTATTTATAAATAGAAAAATGTATGAGACACAAGAATCCATTAATAAGGTAAAAAACAACCTAATAGTTTAGTTGGTAAGGTTCCCTTATTATTCAAGTTCCATACACAATCACTAACTATTATCCCAGTTCTATTTACTATTAAAACCCATAATTTCCTACCCACCAAGGTAACTAGTAAATATCTTACCATCTTCAGAAGACATCACAAATGAGGGAAAAGACACCCTCATAGAGGTGAATAAATATTAACCTATAAGTTTACCAAAAAATTATAAACTAAACTAAAAACCCAATAATATCAGATTCAAAATGTTAAAAAAAATTACACCATACAATCCCAATTGTAAATTAAGAGTGAGATAGAATTTGACATAGAAGAAAATACCACTTTGTACTACTTATCCATATGATAAATTTCCTATAGCTTTTAGAATCTTAACTCCCCAACTATAAACCATATGTACTTTCTTGAATCACAATTAGAAATCTAAAATTCATTGAGTAGTGCAAAAAATACTAACTCACCACACAATATGTTCGAGTAACACATAAATGATTGTAGAACATATTAGATAAGTTTAGAAAAAATTACATGAGAGTACTGTAGATCATGTTGTTGAAAAAAACTATGAATGATTAATACAAATTATAATAGAGGAATATACAATATCAAAAATATATAATTGATTCCAAAATGATTTTATCTCTATACCTACTGTCCATCATCATTCTTCTAGAGATTAACCTTAGAACAACATATCCCTCATTAGGTATTTATTATGGATAACAAGATGGATCAAAACATTATTATCTATATTGAATCCCAATCAAGATATGGTATTTTATTCCATGGAAATATATATCGAAAATTGTTTTTATAAAAATATTGGGTGCTTGAAATGTACAGAACATGTTTATTGTGGATACACAACATGTATCCCCTTAGAGGTAATATATCAATGCACTTCCCTAGAACATGTCAATTGATGATAAATATATATAGCATGTATTATATTTTACATTGTGTGTATGATCAATTCACTACTCAATAAATACCACTATATACATTGTTTTTTGATAGTTAAAATATATGATGTGTCTTTGGGAGAACAGGGAATATATTTATAAACATCCATCTTGGGATAAGTACCATGCTTGTTATCTTGGTAAAACTAGTGTGTGAACTATGCTACATTATTTTTTATATTTTTCTCAATCCAAAAACCTTTTTGATTCTTATTTGGAACTAAACTTCATGTGAATATGAAATATAGATATTATTTTAATTATTTCTATCCTATATTCTACAAGACATCTATAGTGACTTTGATATCATTTTATTGCCTTAGACGAGGATTGAGTGGTCCAATTATTCCTTGTTCATAAATGTATCACCCCTATAGATTGATATCCGACCATTAATTTCTTAGAAGAATGTCCAAAATTCCATGACATTAACTACAAAGTTCCCAATAGTAATATCGTAGAGGAAATACCTACCAATGAACACCCGTTAATCACAATGATGTATTAAACTTGTCGCATGCCTCAATATTTAGTTTTACCAACTATATAAATACTTATGGACCCAAATTTGAATCATTCATTGAATTAGGCTATTTTTAGTTTAAATACTAGACAAAAAGAAGTATTCCAATTATCAAATAATGGACAAGGGTGATAAAACAAATAAAAAATAGAAATTGATAATAAAAACAGTCATTGTGAGGCAAAACCATCAATAAATAGAACTAAATTCTAAGAATACATTATAAACCACATAGAAAATATAATTTCACCAACAAAAATATAATTTTTTTTGAAAAGTCTCTATTATTATTGATAACAATAAAAAAATAGGAAATAAATGATTATAATCACATTGACAATATAAGAAAAATAATTTCAAAGAACTATCTTATTAAATTTTTAATCATAGAAAATGAAAAATCAATGAAGGTGTCATTGGATATTTTTTTGATCATTTTCATCAGATATACTGAATAATCCTTGATTTTCCCATGATATACCCCCATCTTTAACCTCCTAATCTACGTTAATGGATACTAACCAAAATTGAAGGGGATAATGATATTTTAAAATTTTTTGTTAGGGTGTCATCCAAATTAGATCAATTAATTAATTTGTAAATTATTTATTTAATCAAATATATTTAATTAGTTAAATAATCAACATGTGATAGACTGATAATGGAAACCAGGATGTATATGAAAATAAAACTAATACAAATAAATACCTAATTTTAGACTCTAGAACTGTCTAAGATTTCAAATTAAAGGATCTGTAATAAAGTAAATTTATTATTCTCATGATCATATGTTCCAAGAACAAAATTAATATATAATTTATAATATATTTCTATACATGATAAACAATTCTCACATCATTTCACTTACTCAGTGACCCCTCCCAATAAAATAGTTAAATTATTATAATAAATAATATAGAAATAATCAAGGTATTTATATCTATATACATGTTCAATCCTTGAGAAGTAATAAACCCTCTTAGATTACTGAATAATTCATAAATATGGTTTAGAGTATACTAGTAACCTATTTTGATTCTGTTAAGTCCATGATAATAATTATATAAATTTATTGATCTGCCATTATCCATAATAAAGTGGACCATTTCATCCCATGCTGAAATATTATGTCATATAATACCCTTTTCTAGATTCGCATTGAGTTCCTTATTCAATACATTCAATTATATTGAAGTCATTCTATAAAGACTCTACAATATAGGGATAACATTAGAAATGACTTCTATTGAAATATCATCCATAGGATCATGGGTAAAATGAATTTGATTTGGTGAAAAATCAATGGATTGATTAATAATAAAAAACTTTTCAAAATTGTGTTTCTCCATAATCATTTGAGATAAATATCACCCATTATTGGGATTTTAGATCCATATTATAGATGAAATTACAATATGTATTTCATAGTTAACCTTGAAGTAATATATTACTATGATTTGATTTGAGATAAGATATTTTGTTTATCAGGACCCGACCTTAAAACATTACATAATAATGAATTAAATGAATAATTCACATAGATGATCTTTTGAGGTTTATAGTTTTAAATAATTAGGACATAAATATTACATCTCAAAAGATTACAATTTAGACACTTCTACTAAGATTTCATAAATTAAAAACTCTTAAAAGAAAACATGTCTAGTAACATGTTTTAGATAGCATGTCTTTCCTTGATCCCATCCTTGACCCTATTCATCTTTAAGTCTTGTGGAAAACATTTCAAAAACTTCGGATGAGCTTAAAAATCCCATTAAAGGATACACAAATAAGGAAAATTGTTATTTTTTCAAAACATCAAGTAAACCATGAATAATTTATCAAAGTAATACTTTTCTCCTTTAATAAGTAGTAAATAATCTTCACTGAAAAAAGATCATTACATTCACTTTTGTAACCAAAATATTACCATAAAACCCATATAAAGAACACATAACATATAAAGGTTACTTGGGACATAAACATACTTAAAAAGAATAACCATACGGTCGACTTCCACACATATCACCAAAAGGAATACCCATACAACCGACTTCCATACCCAATGAATTGGAGGTTATAACGTAACCACCCGCCTTGTATTCATGGCACCCCCCGTCAGATGATTTATCACGTAACCACCTGTCAAATGTCCAAGTACCATTAAAAAATAATAAGACATAAAACAAATATAAAGGAAACAAAACATTTCCACATTTCAATCACAATATATCACTTAAATATATTGAAATAAAAAATCCATTATCAAAACCAATTTCAATACCATAATACATAAAAGTTCATATGGTATTTCTTTACATTTAAAAACATTATGACTTGTTGAAGAAGCTAAGGGTCAAATAATACTCCCGGCGGCGGAAAGGTTGTTGTCACCGTGTATGTTAGAAAGAAACATAATTTTTTTCATTTAGTAAAACACTTTGTATATAAAATATTCCTTTTGAATAAAAGTAAAATTCAGAGGGGTTTATACACTGTATAAAAGAAGTTTGTGTACAAAACGAAATATACCTCAATGAAAGGAGATTGAGACAAAGTCCTTCAAAGACAGTATCCTTAGATTAAGGATAAATCTATTATATAATTATGTGTGAAAAATATAAATACACCCAATATAACTGGATATTATGTGTAAAAAAATTAGATGTAATTCACACATATTCATATCATGAAAGGATCATGAATTATAGTTTTAATCCAATGAATTGAAATTGGGTTATGAAGTTCCCTTACAAAAATTCAACAGCCTAATGATGTAACATTAAAATTAAAAAAATGAGTTGATGAGAGAGAAAATGGTATCTCATAACTTTTTAAAAAAATTTACATCAATAAGGATATATAAGATCATATCCCAACATAATAATATGTAAATTAAAAGATATAACAAAAATGATTCTTTTAAAAAGAGGAGGGTGAAAGGTTCCCTTACCGATTTGGTAACATACAGAACATAAGCCACATGAAAGAAGGATCATAAAATAAAGATGTAAATACCCATAAATTGATGTATATTACATAATTAATACACCCATGTGCAGTTTATACACCACACAAAAGGAAAAATTGGAAAATGTAGCATGAATCTCATGGGAATAAAAGTGAGACGAAAAATACCTTACGAAAACTCGGCAGCCTAATGGCGCCACATAAAACTTCCTAAAATGGATTGATGAGATAAAATAGGGTCTCTCATCATATGAACATAAAATTTACAGTAAGAGAAATATAAAATAACATCCCCCAACATAATAAATATGATTTTAAAAGAAATGACATGAAAGAGAGTACATAAAAAGAAAGAGAGAGGTAGGATCCCTTACCTCAAATCCGACTTTTCTTGTTAGTTTCATTATATTCCTCGTAAAGACCCGTAAATTTCAAGGAATTTTTTTTTTCTTAATTTTTTTTTGGAATTTTACAAGAACGCAGTTTCTTACGGCACCTGATTCTGAGTCCCGGTGTGCCCAGAATCATTTTCCGAAGTTTGGCTCGGGTACGTTCAGTGAACGGATGAGCGGGTTTTTCTAACTTTTGAACTGGTGCCCGGAATAGAATTCTGAGGGCACTGATGAAATCGCAGCGCCGGTATTCGCTTAGAAACACCTCTTCTGGAGTTGCGTTTTCTCGGGTGTGGTTTTTAATTTTTGTGCTTAAAGTTAAGAAATAAAATAATTTTACGACAACTTTATTTTATTTCACTTAAGCCACTTGGAAGCCACTTAATGATGGATTAAACTGAGTTGATCCAGATAGGAGTCTATCCAGAAATATCCTACCCCCTTGGTAGGATATTTTCGAGGTGGGGCCCGCATGAACCCCGCCATTTCTTTCAGCTAAGTAACACACCCGTGAAACCCGTCATTATGAAAGTCAACTGACGCGTTTTCTTAAATTCATAACAGACCATTTAATTGGGCGGTTTATTTCATAAATTTAATGAGTTGTTTCATTCGTTGAATTAATTAAATGAATTGATGGATCGTTACTTAGCAATTTTCATTTGTTGGCATAATAATAAAATAAGACCAACCTATCTTTTGGAGGATTACTCTTTGAGAGAGGATACTTGAACCATCATCCTCCTTCGCGAAGAACGCGAAGAACGTGAAGAACGCGAAGAATGCGAAAAACGCCGAACCCAGAAATCGACGACGCGATGCCGTGATCCACTTCGCCGACGTTCCCTTCCTGCAACGTTCTTCTGCGACGTCTCTTCCTCCGCGACGGATCTTCGATCGGCTGCTTGAGGTAAGAGTCTCAGACTTTTTTTAAAATCTCCTTTGTGGTTCTTTACCAAAACAAAGATTTAATTAATTAAATTAAATCTGCTGTTTCATGGTCCGTTGAGTTCGCCGACTCACTGTCGGTTTCTGCGACGACGCGATGCCTTTCCGCACCGACGCGACGATCCCCTTCTTCCGCGACGAACAATTCCGCGAAGAAAGCTCACGCGCGACGACTACGCGGTAGGGATTTTATTTTTGAAATTGCCCTTTTTCCTGGGTTATTTCCGTTCAGGAATGAAGAACCCGGACATAAGAACAATTTCATTCCTTTAAAATTCTTGAATTCATGTGTTGATATTATTCCTCCCGATTATTATCACTAACGCGGAGGGTGCGGGCCAAACGAACACGGCCCGACGACCCTCCGTCGTTCTTCGTTGTTATGCGGATTTGACGGGCGACGATTGAACATGCCTCAATGGAAGTGTGAAGATTCCACAGTAAAGAACGGATCCCGGGAGAGACAACGGCGCAGAAGGGAGGAAAAACGGGCCACCGGAGCGACTCCGGCGGCCCGCAGAAGCCGGCAGCGGCGCCTGGCGCGCCGCCGGACGAGACCGCCGCCGCAGCAGCCGCAGCGGCGGCGCTCGTGGGACGCTGCTGAAGCCGCGTCCGACCACCCGGGAGACACCCCGCGGGTGTCGCGGGGGGTGTCGCGCGGGGGGGGGGGGGGGGGGGGGGGGGGGGGGGGGGTGGGGGGGGGGGGGGGCTCCCCCCCCCCCCCCCCCCCCCGCCTCACCCAGAACGCGGCTTCAGCCGCGTCCGGTTGTCTGGCGGACACCCCGCGGGTGCCGCGGGGGTGTCACGCGGGGCGGCGTCTCCCCCCGCGTCGGCCGCTTGGCCGAGCCAGACCGGTCCGACCAGGTCGGACCTGGTCGAACCGGGTTCGGCCGACCCAGGGCGGGTCGGGCCGGGTCGGCCCGGGCCCGGATCCCCCGTCTTCGGACGGTTTTCGTTCAAACACCCGTAACATGAGCAACGGGCCTCCAAACGACTCTCCGTCAGCGGCAACGTGATCCTTGAATCGAGGCGGTAGTTTCGGTATATCACACTCAAGGTTTCAGAATACTTTGAGTATGGTCGGGTTGGTTCGTACACGAAACCAACCGGGCCCTCGGAGTGGAAACACTCATATCTTGAGCTATGGATGTCCGATTGACGCGCCGTCAGCTTTGTTGAGTTACCTCTAAGTGAGACGGATCTTTTGGAATACTCCGCCTGAGGTTTGGACACAAGTGGAGTACGGTCGGGTTGGTTCGTACACGAAACCAACCGGGCCCTCGGAGCGGAAACGCTCATATCTTGAGCTACGGACGTCCGATTGACGCGCTGTCAGCTTTGTTGAGTTCCTCTATGTGAGACAAATCTTTTGGAATACACCGCCTGAGGTTTGGGCGCAGGTGGAGTACGGTCGGGTTGGTTTTTCCTTAAAAACCAAACGGGCCCCCGGGACGAAAAAGAAAATAACTCTCAGACCGGGCGTCCGATTTACGCGCCGTCTACGACGTTGAGTTCCTGTTGACGATGCGGAATTTTTGGATACATCAACTTCGGACTTTGTGACAATTGATGTATCGGCCTCTCGGCTCGTGGAGCGGACCCTCCCGAATGAGCTTGCAGTGTGCGCAACCCTAGAGCTGGCTGCGACTGCTACTTCGACAGCGACGACCATGCAGAGATCCTCAGTGGACCGTGATGACGATTGTGCAAAGATCCTCAGTGGACTGCGACGATGAAGACAGCTGGTCTTGTATCCTATGTGGGTCCTATCTATGCTGGTCTTGTATCCTATGTGGGTCCCAGCTTAGATGATTCAATACTGGTCTTGTATCCTATGTGGGGTCCCAGTATAGTTGAATCAATGAAGACAGCTGGTCTTGTATCCTATGTGGGTCCTAGCTGTGCTGGTCTTGTATCCTATGTGGGTCCCAGCTTAGATGATTCAATACTGGTCTTGTATCCTATGTGGGTCCCAGTATAGATGAATCAATGAAGAGTGCTGGTCTTGTATCCTATGTGGGTCCCAGCCTAAATGACTCAGTGCTGGTCTTGTATCCTATGTGGGTCCCAACTGTGCTGGTCTTGTATCCTATGTGGGTCCCAGTATAAACGAAATGATGAGGACGGCTGGTCTTGTATCCTATATGGGACCCATCTTAGATGATTCAGTATCTATGTCTGATCATATCTTTCACCCATTTCGATGATGTATACCTGTGTGAGCTGAATCTTCCGTTTACTCTCCTTTGTGGATTGTGTTGAGCTATCCTGTGTGGATTTACTGTTTACTCTCCTTTGTGGATTGTGTTGAGCTATCCTGTGTAGATTTGCTGTTTACTCTCCTTTGTGGATTGTGTTGTGCTATCCTGTGTGGGTATACGTTTTGCTTTCCTGTGTGGACTGGGTTGTGCTTGGGCTCGGACGCTGGAGTCGAATGGGAATTGAGGACTTTGGTATATGTATGGTCATATACCTAAGCCGTGTCAGATGTTACTTCATGATTGTATCTTTCCTTTGTGGATTATACTTCGTGGATTTCGGGGAGACCGTCGGGGGTCTCGGGGTCCCTACTGAGTAGCTTATACTCACCCCTGCACGGGCTATGCCCACACTTCGTGGTGTTGGTTGCAGACTACGGACAACACTGACCGTGGTGGAGGCGTGCGGAGCAGGACGGTACCTGGAGTTGGACCACTGGGCGGGACGTACTTGGAGCGGACGGCTGGACCGAGGAGCTGTGGAGGCTATCCGTACCCACCCACCATGTGGGACCTTCAGAGGATGGCTCGACGCTACGGTTTTTCTTTATAGTTGCTGTTTTCCCCTTTCAGTTGTACTTTATAGTTGGGCTTGTATTTTCGGCCCCTTTTACTTCCAGCACAGCTTGTTACAGTTTTACATAGTGTTTACATTTCCGCTTGCTTACTTTGTGGTGCTTGTTTACTTTTCAAAGGAAATTCCTTCCATTTTGTTGGGATTTAAGCCTTGGTGCTAGTTGCCAGCCCCTGGCCTATGGAAGGCGGGCTTGGGGTAGTCAAGGCACGGGCCCCGAGGACGGGTCGTGACAAATTGGTATCAAAGGTGGTCGGTCCTACCGCAGACTCTGATCTTTCTTCTCTGTGAAGCAATTGTGTTTAGCGTATTGAGTGTGGTTATCAGTACATGGAGTCCAGTGTTGGTGCGGTGGCCGACGTATCCGTACACCAGGACCCTGACTTCTGATTTCCGACTTAATGCACGAAAACATTGATTGCATGTGTGTTTCAAGTTTTCTTTGTGATTACTTGTGTCAGCTCACCAGGTATACTGTTCTGACCGTGGCGCACTTGTTTCCTTTTCAGGATGGCCCCACGACGGCAGCCAGCTAGGGTTCCGAAAGTGGAGCGTGATGACAGCCCACCGAGCGATGAGGCCTCGGTGCAGGGCTCCTTGTCAGCAGAGGCACCGGCGGTACCTTTACCCGCCGAGCCACCGATGCTTCCCGCCACGACCGCTGACGATCCACGTCGCCTTGGAGCTCTGCATGAATTCCAGCACCAGCGACCACCCAGGTTTCGTGGGGAGACGGACCCCCGGGCATCCGAGGACTGGCAGGAGGCGGTCGTGCGAGTTTTCAGGCGAGTGAGGACACCAGCAGACCTCATGGTGATCCTCGTAGCGAGCCTCCTGCACGCGGAAGCAGGCAGATGGTGGAGCTTGATGCTCCAGGTGCACGACGAGACATCTCTTCTCTGGACGGACTTTGAGAGAATCTTCTGCTCTGAGTTCGTCCCAGCCACCCTCCGTGCGGTGAACATCCAAGAGCTGCTACATCTACGGCAGGGCAGTATGACAGTGGCCCAGTACTCGGCGAGATTTACTAATCTCTCGTGCTACTCCACATATATGGTACGGGACCCATTCTTCTGATCCCGGACCTTCGAGCAGGGACTGAGGCACGAGATCAGGGCTTCGATGATCCCCCTCAACATTCCGACATAGGCAGAGGTGTTGGAGATAGCCCTTCTAGTGGAGAATTTTCTCGCCGAGCAGGCTCCAGTGACAGGACCCTCTGCAGGACGGCCCGTAGCAGGGTTTTCTGCAGCTGGTAGTAGACAGGTGACGCAGAGGTTCAAACGGGCCAGACCATCTGATGGGCAGTCTCAGGATAAAGATTCGGTTGTGCGGGGCACCCGAAGGAGAGCCAGCTATGTGAGGGGCAAACATTGCTACGCATGCAGTGGGCGAGGTCACATGGCTCGAGAATGCCCGAATCGTCTTGAAGATGAGCAGCAGTTGGTAGAGGGACCTCCCAGACAGAGGTTCGGCCACGGTGATCCGCAGGGTGCAGGCGGACGAGGGAGAGGAGCTGGCCAAGTAGCCGGTGGTGGGAGACACTTCGAGGTGTTGCCACCACCACCACCAGGAGGTCCACCCCGACTGCAGAGAGTAGGTGGACATGCGAGAGCTCAGCTTCAGGCAGCCGAGGCTTTCGATCATGAAGCTCTGGGAGCAGATGGATAGGAGCGGAACTAGTGGATACGTCATTTTTTACTTCTAGTTCCTTGTTGCTATTGTGTAGCGTCTTTGTATTATGAGCTGCAATAATAAAAGACGCATTCCTTTGTGATGTTTTCATTCATATCCTCTTTTGTGATGTTACTAAGATGTTCCAGTTTTGACTGTTGACTTGACCCTCACTTGTGAGACATCTACTGGAGGAGACCCAGTTACCACACACTGATGCCGACAGTGTGACTCAACCCTTGGAGGCGAGAGTAACGGTTGGATCTCTTGGTAGTAGCGTCGAGGCCTTAAGACATCATCCTTGGTATAGATTAGTATCATCTATGTCAGGATTGACTGTTTTAGGCAAAGAATGTGGTTCATCTAGGGGATGGGACCAGATTTTCTCTTATCGGCAAAGAAGAAATCTTAGCAGCTCTTGTGGGGCCGAAGATGGTACAGGCCACGGCTGAGATGGTCCAGGTCATCCAGGGGCGGATGAGTACAGCTCAAAGCTGGCAGAAGTCATATGCTGACAGGAGGCGGAGGCCACTAGTGTTTGAGGATGACGACCACCTCTTCTTGTGGATCTCACCTCAACGTGGTTTGCGGAGTTTTGGCCGAGGCGGCAAGTTGTCTCCACGCTTCATCGGGCCTTTCCAGGTCCTCAGCAGGATTGGCGAGGTGGCTTATCGCTTGGCTCTGCCACCTTAGTTGCACCGGGTGCACGACATCTTCCACGTGTCCCAGTTGAGAAGATAGGTGCATGACCCGACGCAAACCTTTGACTATGGGGAGCTAGACGTAGATGATGGGGCGACTTTTGCGGAGGTCCCAGTGGAGATCGAGGATCGACAGGAGAAGGTCCTACGTGGATGATCGATTCCTCTAGTGTGCATTAGATTGAAGCACGGGAACCTCAAGAGAGCACTTTGGAGTAGGAGGCTCAGTTACATGCTCAGTACCGCCTTTGTTTCCCTAGTTTGTGTTGAAGCTTTACGGGGACGTAAAGCCCTGTGGTGGGAGTAATGTAAAGACCCGTAAATTTCAAGGAAATGTTTTTTCTTAATTTTCTTTTTAATTTTACAAGAACGTAGTTTCTGACGGCACCTGATTCCGAGGCGTGGAACGCCCAGAATCATTTTCCGAAGATTGGATCAGGTACGTTCAGTGAACGGACGAGCGAGTTTTTCTTACTTTTGAACCGGTGCCCGGAATCGAATTCTGAGGGCACCGATGAAATCGCATCGCCAATATTCGCTTAGAAACGCCTCTTCTGGAGTTGCGTTTGCTCGGGTGTGATTTTTAATTTTTGGGCATAAAGTTAAGAAATAAAATAATTTTACGACAACTTTATTTTATTTCACTTAAGCCACTTGGAAGACACTTGAAGCCACTTAAAGACGTCTTAAACTGAGATGATTCGGATAGGATGCTATCCAGAAATATCCTACCCCCTTGGTAGGATATTTGCGAGGTGGGGCCCGCACCATCCCTGCCGTTTATTTCCGCTAAGTAACGCACCCGCGAAAACCCGTCATTATGAATGTCAACTGACGCGTTTTCTTAAATTCTTAACAGACCATTTAATTGGGCGGTTTATTTCATAAATTTAATGAGCTGTTTCTTTAGTTGAATTAATTCAACGAATTGATGGGTCGTTACTTACCCATTTTCGTTTGTTGGCATAATAATAAAATAAGACCAGCCTATCTTTCGGAGGATTACTAGTTGATAGAGGATCCTTGAACCATCATCCTCCTTCGCGAAGAACACGAAGAACGCGAAGAACGTGAAGAACGTGAAGAACGCGAAGAACGACGAACCCAGAAATCGACGACGTGATGCCGTGATCCACGACGCCGACATTCCCTTCCTGCAACGTTCTTCTGCAACGTCTCTTCCTCCACGACGGATCCTCGATTGACTGCTTGAGGTAAGATTCTTGGAATTTTTTTTAATCTCCGTTGTGGTTCTTTACCAAAAAAAAGATTTAATTAATTAAATTAAATCTGCTGTCATGGTCCATTGAGTTCGCCAACTCAACGTCGGTTTCCGCGACGACGCGACGCCTTTCTGCGATGACGCGACGATCTCATTCTTCCGTGATGAACAATTCCGCGAAGAACGCTCACGCGCGATGACTACGAGGTAGGGATTTTATTTCTGGAATTGCCCTTTTTCCCGCGTTATTTCCGTTCAATAATGAAGAACCCGGACATAAGAACAATTTTATTCCCTTAATATTGTAGAATTCATGTGTTGATATTATTCTTCCCGATGTTTATCCCTAATGCGGAGGGTGTGGGCCAAACGAACACGGCCCGACGACCCTCCACCATTCTTCGTTGTTATGCGGATTTGACGGGCGACGACGGAACGTGCCACAAAGGAGTTTTGATGATTCCGCAGTGAATAACGGATCCCAGGAGGGACAACGGCGCAGATAGGAAGAAAAACAGGCCACCAGAGCGACTCCGGCGGCCCGCGGAAGCCGGCGGCGGCGACGCTCGTGGGACGCGGCTGAAGGCGCATCCGGCCGCCAGGGAGACACCCCGCGGGTGTCGCGGGGGTGTCACGCGGGGCGGGGGGGTGGGGGGGGGGGGTGGGGGCTCCCCCCCCCCGCCTCACCCGGGTCGCGGCTTCAGCCGCGTCCGGTTGTCTGGCCGACACCCCGCGGGTGCCGCGGGGGTGTCACGTAGGGCGGCGGCTCCCCACGCGTCGACCGCTCGACCGAGCCGGGCCGGGCTGGCTGAGCCAGACCGGTACGACCTGGTCCGACCGGGTCGGACTGGGTCAGACCGGGGTCGGCCGACCCAGGGGGGTCGGGCTGGGTTGGCCCGGGCCCGGACCCCCCATCTTCGGACCGTTTTCGTTCAGACACCCGTAACTTGAGCTACGGGCTGCCAAACGAATCGCCGTCAGTGGCAACACGATCCTTGGATCAAGTCGGTCATTTTGGTATATCGCACTCAAGGTTTCGGAATACTTTGAGTACGGTCGGGTTGGTTCGTACATGAAACCAACCAGGCCCTCGGAGCAGAAACGCCTATATCTTGAGCTACGGATGTCTGATTGACGTGCCGCCAGCTTTGTTGAGTTACCTCTAAGTGAGACGGATCTTTTGGCACACTCCACCCGAGGTTTGGACACAGTTGAAGTACAGTCGGGTTGGTTCGTACACGAAACCAACCGGGCCCTCGGAGCGGAAACGCTCATATCTTGAGCTACGGACGTCCGATTGACGCGCCGTCAGATTTGTTGAGTTCCTCTATGTGAGACGGATCTTTTGGCATACTCCGCCCGAGGTTTGGGAGCATGTGGAGTACGGTCGGGTAGGTTTTTCCTTAAAAACCAACCGGGCCCCGGGGACGAAAAAGCCAATAACTCTCAGACCGAGCGTCCGATTGACGCGCCGCCTGCGACGTTGAGTTCCTGTTGACGATGCAGAATTTTTGGATACATCAACTTAGGACTTTGTGAAAGTTGATGTATCGTCCTCTCGGCTCGTGGAGCGGACCCTCCCGAACGAGCTTGTTGTGTACGGAACCCTAGAGCTGGCTTCGACTGCTACTTCGACAGCGACGACCGTACATAGATCCTCAGTGGACCGCGACGACGATTGTGCAGAGATCCTCAGTGGACTGCGACGATGAAGACAGCTGGTCTTGTATCCTATGTGGGTCCTAGCTATGCTGGTCTTGTATCCTATGTGGGTCCCAGCTTAGATGATTCAATACTGGTCTTGTATCCTATGTGGGTCCCAGTATAGTTGAATCAATGACGACAGCTAGTCTTGTATCCTATGTGGGTCCTAGCTGTGCTGGTCTTGTATCCTATGTGGGTCCCATCTTAGATGATTCAATACTGGTCTTGTATACTATGTGGTTCCCAGTATAGATGAATCAATGAAGAGTGATGGTCTTGTATCCTATGTGGGTCCCAGCCTAGATGACTCAGTGCTGGTCTTGTATCCTATGTGGGTCCCAGCCGTACTGGTCTTGTATCCTATATGGGTCCCAGCATAAACAAAACGATGAGGACGGCTAGTCTTGTATCCTATGTGGGTCCCAGCTTAGATGATTCAGTATCTATGTCTGATCATCTCTTTCACCCTTTTCGATGATGTATGCCTGTGTGAGCTAAATCTTCTGTTTACTCTCCTTTGTGGATTTTGTTGAGCTATCCTGTGTGGATTTACTGTTTACTCTCCTTTGTGGATTGTGTTGAGCTATCCTGTGTGGATTTACTGTTTACTCTCCTTTGTGGATTGTGTTGTGCTATCCTGTGTGGGTATACGTTTTGCTTTTCTGTGTGGACTGGGTTGTGCTTGGGCTCGGACGCTGGAGCCGAATGGGAATTGATGACTTAGGTATATGTATGGGAATATACCTAAGACGTGTCAGATGTTACTTCATGATTGTATCTTTCCTTTTTGGATTATCCTTCATGGATTTTGGGAGTCCTTCGGGGGTCTTGGGGTCCCTACTGAGTAGCTTATACTCACCCCTGCACGGGCTATGCCCGCACTTCGTGGTGTTGGTTGCAGACGACGGACAACACTGACCGTGGTGGAGGCGTGTGGAGAAGGACGGTACCTGGAGGTGGACCACTGGGCGGGACGTACTCGGAGCGGGCAGCTGGACCGAGGAGCTGTGGAGGCTATCTGTACCCACCCTTCCCGTGGGACATTCAGATGATGGTTCGATGCTGTGACTTTTCTTTACAGTTGCTATTTTCCTCTTTCAGTTGTACTTTACAGTTGGGCATGTATTTCCAGCCCCTTTTACTTCCAGCACAGCTTGTTACAGTTTTACATAGTGTTTAATTTTCCGCTTGATTACTCTGTGGTTCTTGTTTACTTTTCAAAGGCAATTCCTTCCCTTTTCTTGGGATTTACGCCTTGGTGCTAGTCGCCAGCCCCTGGCCTATGGAAGGCGGGCTTGGGGTAGTCACGACACGGGACCCGAGGACGGGTCGTGACATTCCTATATAATAAAATTTTATCAATTTATAATTGCTTAAGGACCTACTTTAAATATTATTATTCAGTTCATATCATATATTATAATTTTATAATAATTGGTTAGTAATGTGAGTTCATATCAGACGTTTTTTGTCGATGTTCGGTACATGAGTTAAAATTGAACTTGTTGGAAAAGAATTTTCCATGTAGTTATTGGTAAATAATCTCCAGAATAGTATTAATGATTTAAATATCATATATATTCATTATATATACATTTTATACTATTCCATAACATTTAGATATAAAAAATGAAATGCACCGTTCATGGAGACAGTAGGTCTTACGTACGCATTAACGCTACTTTCATTTCTTTGTCATATTAATGGAATTAAAACTAAATGAGAGTGATATATATTATAATTCCAGAATGATATCCACCATTTATATGTATTATATGACATATATATCCATTATATATATGTACTTATAATAGTAAATTACATTTGGAGATAAGAAATGAAATGTACCGTTCATGGAGATGGTAAGCCGTACGAATGAATGAATGCTACTTTCATTTCTATTTCATACTTTAATGGAATGAAAAAAAATAATGATATGTAGGTTTATTATAATTACAGTATAATATAATATATAACATCATTAAATCCATCCACTATACATCCCACATATGGTATTAACGATTCAAATCACTTTGAGGGGGCGGTAGTCTGCACTTCCAAAAATTAAATTATCGCCTTTACCCATTATGGAAACTATAAAGGTATGGAATAAATGAAAAAAACCGAATCATAAGGAATACATAAAAATATTGTATATATTATATATAGAAACAGTGACATCTTAATGTCCACCATGAGAGGAGTTAAAATAAAATTGAACAATCATCATTTCGTGAGGCAGTAATTCACCACCCACAGAAACAGTATGTTATTTAACCATTATATGGAGGTGTGTATGAGTCTAGATCGAATCCTCCTCATACAATCATCCTAGTATATTTAATATACTGGTGTCATTACAAAAGAAAGGAACAAAAAGAGTTTAGGGGGTTGGAGAAGCAAAATAAAACAAAAGAACATAAGAGAATACATTACCTTCAAACCGGATAACTTTTTATTATTTGAGCTCAATGGCTTCCTTGGAAAGACTTCTGCCCAATGCGAGGCATATAGGAATAAGAGAGTGATGTGTAGAGACAATATGAGTAGAGTTTGGACGATCCAAGGGCTTGAGAGGTGTGGGTAATGAGGTAGAGGTGGGGGCCTTTTATAAGAGGGAGGAGGGGCACTCTTGGAATGTCTTTAAAAGTTATTTATTATAAAATGAATTTCGGATATTAAGGTTTCCAAAATTATATATTTATAGGATAAGGTGATAAGGGTTTTAAATCCACCCATACAATAGGTTTTTAAAAGTTTATGTCTTAGATTTTATATTATATTTTCATTTTATTTAAATCGTTCATTAATGAGGTAATCACTGCATCATCATGGTGTCATAAATAAATTAATTTATTTAATGTAAAAAAATTATTAAAATAATAATATGATGTAAGAAATATATTTTTCTTTAAAATTAATATTTATAGTAAAAAATATGACTTGTATAACCCCATGTAAAAATTGTTTTAGTAAAACAATACATGTTAGTGACATTTTTATTTTAACTTTAAATAAAAAGTTATTAATGTCATTATCTTACCCAAGTGGCTCTATAAGGTCCCCAAGTTGACCCATGCATTTTATGGGTCTACCATGACTCATCCAATAATGGTAGGACATGTTTCAAGGACATTTAATATTATTATAATATTATTTTTACCTTAAATTGCACTAATTACCTTTAATCGCGATTAATAAAACATAAAAGTTACTATTAACAAAAAAAAATTATCCCATTGAACCGAATTTTACATCCTAATGACAACCATGTATGTCGTATTTTTGAAAATCAAATCACATAAGTGGTAAAGTTTCATTTAAATGAAAAATCATTTTTTTAACTACCACTTAGTGGTTTCACTATTCATCAAAAATTGATGTTTTTCAAAAAAATACCAAAAATTCACCCGAAGATATATTTCATATTCCGAATTCAAAAATGATGTATGTTTTAAAAAATTAAAAACATATAAGTTTCATTAATTATTTTAACAATTAATTCTCGCTATCAAAACAAATAGTGTGTTTTTAAGAAACAATGTCTATTAAATGATTGGCACTTGTTTATGTACAATTTCATTGTGAAATTAATTCCAATGACCACAATTGGATTAAATGGTAATTATATATTATAATTTCACTTTAAAACCAATTAAAAAGTTGATCTAATAATATAAATAAATTATATTAAAAAGAGGTATTGAATTAAAATACAACATTTTTCACTTATTCATTAAAAATGAACTTTATCGAAAAAACAACAAAAACACAGACAAAATAAATTTTGATGTCCTGATTCTAAAGAAGGATTTTATTTGGTACAATAGAATGTATAATAGTGAAAAAAAATATTTTTAATGTGGGTTCACCATCAAAAGGTGATAAATCGACCTTTTAGTGAATATTAGAGTATCTAAGCCTAAAATTGAATTCTTTATTTATTTTAAACCGTTATCTTTTATTGGATAAATGTAAAAACATTTAACAAACATATATAATCATATTTTAGTTTTTTCTATTCATTCCCAACAATAAAACAGCTACGTTTTAACTTCCACTTAAAATAATATTATTATATTATAAGTGTGAAAAGTATGATTTCAAAGAAACTTGTTGTTGTGTATCAGGTACGCTATCAAACATAGCATTACCCTTAAATGAATATTAATATTTTATTCACAAATATTAATATATATGAAAATTTCATATTCTTTATTTATTTGGGATGTTACATCCTTCCCCCCTCTTGGGAATTACGTACTCTCAATTTTAAAACTGGGCTCAGAAACTTCATTGAAAGTCCCACATCGGAACAAGTGTCTGTAAAATTATAACTTTAAAATAAAGAGAGAGAAGTACAAAGGTCACTCTAGTTAACCCATAATATGATTACATGTAGGAAAACATGGAAATGTAAGAGAAAACAAAGGGTCATGTTCTGATGGTGATTGATAGAAAACATATTTAGGAGACAGTTAACCACCTGGAAATCACAAAATTGTGATGGGTTAAACGGTATTTGATTCCCCAGTAGGAAACGTTAATAGGCAACATTTTAGTTTTAAGAAACTTTTCATTGAGGAATTTAATTATGAGCTTAACTAAATCACAAGGAAACATACTTTCTTGTCATTTTGACTTTCATCTCTTACTAGATTCCTTACACAAACTTATTTTTTCCTCCAAAAGACGAGTATTTAGGATGGCTTGTTCACATTAAGAGCGCTATAATCAACTTCTATAGAATCAACTAATACACAAAAGTGAACTATATATTTACCATGTATTTAGACCTTAACCAAAACCAAGATTGTTAGATCAAGATCAGATAATCCACAAAAGGATAATCCCTTATAAAAAGAAAATATATTCTTAATATGAAAATTTTATCCAACAAAACCCAAAGTTCAACGAAGACCATTTGATAAAAAAAATTTCAATTATATTCTTGAAAGTAAACCAAAATAATATTTAAACCCAAATATTTGAATGATTTAATCAAATATTCTTCCACGGTAAAAATTATCATTTTTATCCAAATAACATCAATTTCTCTTAAAGTCTCATATTGAAAAGTAATTAACCTAATCATATATCCTCCATGATAGGACAATATTTTCTTAGATAACCCAAAATCAACTTATTCTTGATTCATAAAATTACATAACTAAAAACACTTTGTCATACTAACCAGAGACATCACGTAGTCCAGTGGTAGGTGATAAATACCAGTCGCACTTTGGTTGTGGGTTTGATTCCAACATATTTGTCCGACACGATGGGTTGTCACACGGTCTGCATGTTGTCCATTTTCCAAAACTATATGATTCTAAAACCATTCCCCAAAAAGAGATAAAATCATCAAAAATAACCATAACATAATTTAACCTTAATTTTAACTCATGCCTTTCATTTTCCATCATAACAAATATTAATCCATAATTAACTCAAAATTAAGGATCATATAAACCCTAATGGTTACTTTTATAATCATTAACTGAACTTCCACTTCGAGTTGGTTCTCTTGTACATGATGCATCAGAGAACACACCAAGGTTCAAGTGGTTAATCATGACTCCTTGATAGTTGGTTTATAATAACCATGATATTCCTCATTAAATCCCCCATTTTATCTAGTCTCTTAATCAGAGAACAACCACAGTTTCCTTTAAACCCATTGTCACTTTGGTGCTTTCTAGATCCATCAATTTAATAAAACCAAAAATGTCAGTGTGATTATATCAAAAAAATTATCATGTACTAATGAGGAAAATAGACACTAAGATATACTCACTCATTCACTTTATCTAAAACTATGACTCTTTCTGAAATCCTAACCATTATGGTAATGTCACTTATGCTTAGAGAATTCCCTAACCTCTAAAGTTATCTAAACCTCCCTTTGATACCAACTATAAGGAACCGGCCTTAAAACATTACATAATCAAGAATTAAATGAATAATACACATAGAGGATCTTTTTAGGTTTAGAGTTTTAGAGAATTAAGACATAACTATTACATATCAAAAGATTACATAAGTAGACACTTCTACTATGTTTCCATAAATTTAAAACTCTTAAAAGAAAACATGTCTAGTAACATGTTTTAGATAACATGTATTTCCTTGATCCCATCCTTGACCCTATTCATCTTTAAGGCATGTGGAAAACATTTAAAAAACATGGGATGAGCATAAAAATCCCATTAAAGGATACACAAAGAAGAAAAAATGTTAGTTTTCCAAAACATCAAAAAAACCATGAGTACTTCATCAAAGTAATACTTTTCTCCATTAAGAAGTAGTAAATACTCTTCACTGAAAAAATATAATTACTTACCCCTTTGTAACCAAAATATTACCATAAAACCTATATAAAGAACACATAACATATAAAGGTAACTTGGGACATAAACATACTTAAATGGAATAACCATACGATCGACTTCCACACATATCACTAAATGGAATAGCTATACGACCGAATTCCATACCCAATGCATTGGAGGTTATAACGTAACCACCCATCCTAGTATTCACGGAACCACCTTTCATACGGTTTATCACGTAACCAGCCGTCAAATGTCCAAGTACCATTATAAAATCATAAGATATAAAACAAATATAAAGGAAAGAAAACATTTCCACATTTCAATCACAATATATCAGTTAAATATATTGACATAAAAAATCCATTATCAAAACCATTTTCAATACCATAATACATAAAAGAGTTTATGGTATTTATTTACTTTAAAAAACATTACGGCTTGTTGTAGAATCCAAGGATCAAATAATACTCATGGTGGTGGAAAGGTCGTTGTCACCGCGTACATTAAAAAGAAACTTAATTTTTTTCGTTTAGTAAAATTCTACGTACATAAAATATTACTTTTGAATAAATGTAAAATAGAAAGGGGTTTATACACCATATAAAATAAATTTGTGTATAAAACAAAATATACCTCAATGAAAGGAGATTGATATGAAGTCCCGTTCAAAGACGTTATCCTTAGATTAAGGATAAATAAATTATGTAATTATGTGTAAAAAATATAAATAAACCCAATATAAGTGGATATTAAGTGTAAAACAATAAGAGGTAATTCATACATATTCATATCATGACATGATCAAGAATTAGAGTTTTAACCTTATGAATTGAAATTGGGTTAAGAAGTTCCCTTACAAAAATTCAACAGCCTAACGACGTGAGATTAAAATTTAGAAAAAGAGTTGATGAGAGAGAAAATGGTATCTCATCACTTGTAAAATTTTTTTACATCAATAAGGATATATAAGAACGTATCCAAACATAATAATATGTAAATTAAAATAAATAACAAAAATAAGTCTTTTAAAAAGGGGAGGGTGAAAGGTTCCCTTACCGATTTGGTAACTTACAAAACATAAGCCACATGAAATAAGGATCATAAAATGATGATGTCAATAACCATAAATTGAAGTATATTAAAACATTAATACACTCATGGGAATTATATACACCACACAAATGGAAAAGGTGAAAAATGTAGCATGAATCTCATGGGAATAAAAGTGAGATGAAAAATCCTTTATGAAAACTCAGCAGCCTAACAGTGAAAATTTAAACTTCCAAAAATGGATTGAAGAGATCAAATGTGGTCTCTCATAATATGAACATAAAATGTAAAGTAATAGGAATATAAAATAACATCCCCCAAAATAAGAAATATGAGCTTAAAATGACATTAAAGAGAGTTCTTAAAAAGAAAGAGAGAGGAAGGATCCCTTACCTCAAGTCCGACTTTTCTTGTCCGTTTCATTATATTCTTGTATAATAAACATTGGTCAATATATAATTTCTTAAGGACCTCCATTAAAGATTATTATTCTGTTCATATCACATATTATAATTTATAATAATTGGTTAACAATGTGAGTTCATATCAGATGTTTTTGTCGATGTTCAGTACATGAGCCAAATTGAACTTGTTGGAAAAGAATTTTCCATGTAGTTATAGGTACATCATCTCCAGATTAGTATTAATGATTTATATATCATATATATCCAGAATATATTCATTTCATTCTATTACATAACATTTGTAGATAAAAAATGAAATGCACCCATCATGGAGACGGTAGGCCGTACGTACACATGAACGCTACTTTCATTTCATTGTCATATTAATGGAATTAAAACTAAATGAGAGAGATATATATTATAATTCCAGAATTATATCCATCATTTAGATGTATTATATGACATATATATCCATTATATATATGTACTTATTATAGTACATTACATTTGGAGATAAGAAAATGAAATGTACCGTTCATGGAGACGGTAAGCCGTACGTACGCATGAACGCTACTTTCATTTCTATTTCATACATTAATGGATTGAAAAAAATAATTATACAGAGTTATATTATAATTATAGTATAATATAAAATATAAAATCGTTAAATCAATTCTTTAAACATCCCAGATATGGTATTAATGATTCAAATCAATTTGAGGGGGCGGTAGTCCGCACATCCTAAAATTAAATTATCACATTTACCCTTTATGGAAAATATAAAGGTATCGAATAAATGAAAATTACAGAAGCATAAGTAATACATACACATAATTCATATATCATATATAAAAATAGTTACATATTAATGGCCACCATGAGATGTGTTGAAAGAATATTGAACAATCATCGTTTCGTGAGACAGTAATTCGCCACCCACAGAAACAGTATGTTCTTTAACCATTACATGGAGGTGTGTATGAGTGTATCTCAAATACTCCTTGTAGCAGCATCCTAGTATATTAAATATACTGGTGTTGTTAAAAAAGAAAGGAACAAAAATATTTTAGGGTGTTGGAGAAGAAAAATAAAACAAAATAACATAAGAGAAGACATTACCATCAAATCAGATAACTCATTTTGATTTGATCTCAAAGGCTTCCTTGGAAAGACTTATGCCCAAAGTGAGGCTTCTAGGAGAAGAGAGGGATCTGGAGAGACAATATGAGATGAGTTTGGATGATCCAAGGGCTTGAGAGGTATGGGAAAGGAGGAAGAGGTGTGGGACTTTTATAAGAGGGAGGAGGGGCACTCTTGGAATGTCTTGAAAAGTTGCTTTATTATTAAATGATTTTAGGATATTAAAGGTCCTAAAATAATATATTTCTAGGATAAGGTGATAAGGGTTCTAAATCCACCCATAAAATAAGTTTTTGACAAGTTTATGTCTTCGATTTTACATTGTCTTTTCATTTTATTTAAATCGTTCATTAATGAGGTAATCGCTTCATCATCATAGTGCCATAAATAATTTAATTTATTTAATATCTAAAAATTATAAAAAAAATACGATTATGTAGAAAATATTTTTATCTTTTCAATGAATAATTATAGTAAAAAATATGACATGTATAACCCCATGTAAAATTTGTTTTAGTAAAACAATACATGTTTTTGACATTTTTATTTTAACGTTAAATAAAAAGTTATTAATGTCATTTTCTTACCCAAGTGGCTCCATGGCGTCCCCAAGTTGACCCATGGATTTTGTTGGTCGTCCACGACTCATCCAATAAGGGTAGTACATGAATCATGGTCATTTGATATTATTATAACATTATTTTTACATTAAATTACACTAATTACCTTTAATCGCGATTACTAAAACATAAAAGTTACTATTCACTAAAAAATTTAATCTCATTGAACCACATTTTACATCCTAATGACAACCATGTATGTCATATTTTTAAAAATCAAATCACAGAAGTGGTAAAGTTTCATTTAAATGAAAAATCAGTTTTTTTAACTACCATTTCTGGTTTCACTATTCATCAAAAATTAATGTTTTTCAGAAAAATACCAAAAAATTCACCCTATGATATATTTGATACTACGAATTCAAAAATGATGTCAATTTTACAATATTCAAAAAATATAATTTTAATTAATTAATTTAATAATTAATTCCTGTTGTCAAAACAAATAGCCTGTTTTTAAGAAACAATATCTATTAAAATATTTACACTAGTTTAAGTCCAATTTCAATGTGAAATTAATTCCAATGACCACCATTAGATTAAATGGTAAAAATATATTCTAATTTAACTTTAAAAACAATTAAAAAGTTTATCTAATCATATAAATAAATTAGATTAAAAAGGGGCTTTGAATTAAAATACAATATTTTTTACTTACTCATTAAAAATGAACTTTATCGAAAAAATAACAAAAACATACACAAAGTAAATTTTGATGTCCCGATTCCAAAGAAGGATTTTATTTGGTCCAATAGAATTTATAAGAGTGACCAAAACTATTTTTATTGTGGGTTCTCCATCAAAAGTTGATTAATCGACCTTTTAGTGAATATTAGAGTATCTATGCCTAAAATTGAATTCTTTAAATATTTTAAGTCGTTATCTTTTATTCGATAAATGTAAATACATTTAACAAACATATATAATCATATTTTAGTTATTTATATTCATTACCGCAAATACAACAGCTACATGTTCACTACGATTTAAAATATTATTATTATATTATTAGTGTGCAACATATGATTTAAAAAAAACTCATTGTTGCGTATCAGTTACGCTATCAAACATAACATTCCCTTTAATGTAATATTAATATTTTATTCCCAAATATTAATATATAGGAAAATTTCATTTTCTTTATTTACCTGGGATGTTACATTTTTTGTATATCATGAAAGATAATATTTTATCTACTTATATAGAATCAATCAATGTCCAAAATCACATCAAATTCAACTAAGAGTAGAATATTAGGATTTTTATAAAGAACACGAAAAAAAATATCTATATGATAATAGTTATTAACATATGATGTAATAATTATAACACTTAGATATTTCATTGCTAATTCAATTTCAATCTGTTGGGGATGTGATCTAGCATTTATAGAGACATTTCGAGATATAAAAAAATACAAAACTAATCACCAATACGTGTTTTTTCATAGTGATCGTACCTGTCACCACCAAGAGTTCATAATTAACTCCTTAGTCCATTAGTAAAACATAAATGATTACTGTGGGTATTCAATAATGAAATTAATTGAATGGAATCATATGATAATGAAAAGAAATCATATTATATCCTAACAAATGAATGTTTAATTTTTACTCACAAAACATTGGGATAACCTAGGATTTTTTATGTTTTTTTCTCATTAACATTTTTACCATATCCCCAAAAATACAAACACCCCACTCTAATTCCAAATGTGATGATCCAATAGTTGAATAGATATATTTAACGTGGTTTTAAAATAATATTTATTCCATCAAATAATAATTCAAACCTAATAGAAAAAGGCTTTTTCAATTTTTATATTAGATATATATACGACTTTAAAAAATTATTATTAAATATATCCAAAAAATAATCATACACAATGATACTCTTCCTGAGCCATAGTATATTTTATTCTTCGTGATTAGCTGAGGAATTGAAAGATAAGAAGGTTTGAGTTTATATGCTCAATAAGGGGTGAATATAATAGATATCAATATAGTATCATAAGTGATCCTACGATAATGATATGTGTATGAAACATAATCACTGTTCACATTCATAAAAGAAGGAAATAATACTAAAAAATGTCCTAAAACCTGAGATATTACATAAGTGTTTGTATGATCGTAAGACATTGTCATAGAAGTGTGTAAACCTAAGTAACTAATCAAGATCAATGAAAAAATAACAAATTAATATGTCTTAACCATGACTTATTTAATAATAATATTTCATATAAATATGAATTGAAAAATATTTTTCAAGTTAATTCCCTCTTCCATGTCCCTCATCACATAGTAGATAGAATAATTTTAGGTGTTGGTTTCACTGCCTTATTATATATACTTAGTTTATGATGACTTATAAGGGTTTTTGTTCACTACCATTCAAATTTTCATTATTGAATGAGTATCCTAGGGGTTTGGACTCACCCCCATTCTAATATACAGTGTGTAAAAAATCCATTAGCATTTTTGGATCTCTCATCACTCTCATAAATAGAAATTCTCAGTGGATTGTGTCCACCAACCCCTTAGAAAAACATAGTCAACAGAATACCATATAGATTTCGGATCACTTCTCCCTCAAGTATACATTATGAAAAGAATCCCATATTGGTTTAGTTTTACTCCCCTTTCAAATATAAAAAATTGATAGTGTATGTTAGGGGTCTTGGTTCCCTTTTAATTCAAATATATGTAGTTTAAGGTGCACCATTATGGAATAATTAAACTATATATTCCATATCATATCATGGAATATATAAAATTTCCCAATGTAAAGACCCGAAAAATTGAAGGAAATTTTTTCCTTAATTTTCTTGGGAATTTTACAAGAATGCAGTTTCTGACGGCACCTGATTCTGAGGCCCGGTGTGCCCAGAATCGTTTTTAGAAGTTTAGCTTTGGTACGTTCAGTGAACGAACGGGCAGGTTTTACTAACTTTTGAACCGGTGCTCATAATCGAATTCTGAGGGCACCAATGGAATCGCATCGCCGATAATTTCTTATAAACTCCATTTCTGGAGTTGCGTTTTCTCGGGTGTGGTTTTTCATTTTTGAGGTTAAGTTAAGAAATAAAATAAAAGTGGTGCAACCTTTTATTTTATTTTACATAAAGCGGCATAACCTAAGTTACGCAGATAAGGCGGAACCCACATTATCCTACCCACTTGGTAGGATATTTGTGAGTTGGGGCCCACATGAGCCCCACCGTTTCTTTCCTTCTATGTAACACACCCGCACCCCCCTCTTTAATGATGTCTACCGTTCGTTTATTCTAGTTAAGAAACACCTCATTAATTTGGGTGGTTAAATCGTTACAATAAAATCATTGAATTAATTGTTCGTTTCTTTTATTATGAATTTCAAATTCTTAGGTTATGATAACAAAATAAGTGTTGAACTTATTTTATTTCGTTGGATTTCTGGTTGAGGAAGCCTTTGGAAGAAAAAGAGAGCCTTGAGGATTCTTCGTTCTTCGACGAAGAACGCAAAGAATGCACCACTTCCGACGAAGAGCGCTGACCTCCGACAGCGGACGACAGGGAGAGACGCCTTCCTCGGAGATCACCTAATGCCAAAAACATTCCTTCTGTGACGCTTTCTTCCATGGAGATACACTTCTTCCACGATGATCCTCTTCATCTGCGACGGTTAATTCCACGACGAACTCTCATTTGAAGACAATGTTGAGGGAGGGGTTATGTGTTCTGATTTTTGAAATCTTCCATCATCTAACCATGTTCTTTTGGACCACCTGATATCGTTTAATGGGAGGGGACCGAACCGCACAAACAGGGCTGACCCTCCTCCTTCATTATTATTTGTTGATGCAGTTCGAGGAAAAGTAACGTGGTGCCATCGCACCGCGCGGGAACGAGCAGCAAGGAATGTGCGGTGCCCTCGCACCGCACATTTGAGAATTGAACCAAGTCGTGGCACCGTCGCGCCACACCAGAAAGAAACTGAAGACACCGCGGACGGAGCATAGCTGGCCGGACACCGGCGTCGGAGAAGGGGGACCCGCCTTGCCGGTCCCGTGGCGGCAGAAGCCGACCGGCCGGAGCGGGCCGGCCGGACCATGGAAGAACTGGGGGTTCGAAACCCCCAGCTGGCTGGACGTGAGCGGCCCCATTAAGGGGTCGCGGTTTCTTCATGCGGGGGCAGCGCCCCCCGCATCTGAATGGCTCGACCGTTCGGCCGAGCCCCTGGACAGCGCGCCGCGTGCCAGGCCGTGCCCAAATGGGCCGGACCCGGACTCGGTTCTGGTCGACCCGGTTCGGGCCGACCCTGGGTGTATCCGGCCGGGTCGGACCGGGCCCAAACTCCCTAATACCGAGCCTCTTCGGTCTGTTTCCCATAACTTGAGCTGCATACCTCCGATCGACGCATCGTTAGCTGCAATGCGATCCATGGATCAAGACGGCCTTTTCGATATATTAAACTCAAGTTTGCAGTGAACTTTGGGTTCGGCCGGGTTGGTTCGTACACGAAACCAACCGGGCCCTCGGAGTGGAAACGCTTATAACTTGAGCTCCGGACATCTGATTGACATGTTGTCGACTATTTTGGATACCTCATAGTAAGATGGACCTTTTGGATTACTCTGCTCAAAGTTTGGATGCAGGTGGAGTACGGTCGGGTTGGTTTTGACTTAAAAACCAACCGGGCCCCTGGGACGAAAAAGCCAATATCTCTCAGACTGGGCGTCCTATTGACGCGCCGTCTGTGGCGTTGAGTTCCTTTTGACGATACAGATCTTTTGGATACATAAACTCCAGAATATGTGCCAGTTGATGTATTATCCCCTCGTCTCGTGGAGCGGACCCTACCGAACGAGCTTATTGTGTGTGGGAACCCTAGAGCTGGTTGCGACTGCGACGATGACGACGACGACTGTACAGAGATCCTCAGTGGATTCGACGGCGACAACTACAACACTCAGCAATCCTACATGGATCAATGATACCGATCATGTGTGGGTCCGATCCTATGTGGGTCAGAGCTCAGCGGTCCTATGTGGGCCAGCGCCTACAGATCCTGTGTGGGTCCGATCCTGTGTGGGTCTTTTCAGAGGTTAGTTACCTATCGATCATGTGTGGGTCAGATCCTTTGTGGGTCATTGCGTGGGTTAGTTACCTATCAATCCTGTGTGGGTCAGATCCTTTATGGGTCATTGTGGGGGTTAGTACCTATCATTCTTTTGTGGGTCCGATGACTTAGATGAATCAGTGGCTATATCTGATCATCTCTATCGTCATACGAATAAGTATACATGTGTCAACTAAATCCTGTTTTGATTTCTTGTGTGGAATAGGTTGTACTTGAGCTCGAATGTTGTAGCCGAACTGGAATTGATGACTTAGTTATATGTATGGGCATATACCTAGGCAGTATGTGATGTTACCTGGAGGTGCACCACTGGGCGGGACGTACTCGGAGTGGACGGCTGGACCCGAGGAGCTGTGGAGGCTATCTGTACTCACCCTTCAGGTGGGACATCCAGTGGACGGTTCGACATTGCGGCTTTTACTTTCGGTTGATGTTTTCCCCTTCCAGTTTTACTATACTTTCAGTTTGGGTTTGTATTCTGGCCCACTTACTTTCCGCACATACTGTTGTACTCAGTTTTTACTTAGTGTTTACTTCTACTGCTTGCTTGCTCTGTGGTGTTTGTTTACTTTACAAAGGCAATGCCTTCCCTTTTTACTAGGATTTACACCTTGGTTCTAGTCGCCAGCCCTGGTATACGGAAGGCGGGCTTGGGGTAGTCATGGCACGGGCCCTGACGACGGGTCGTGACAAATTGGTATCAGAAGAGTTTGGTTCTACCACAGAACTTAGGACTCTGATCTTTTTCTATGTGAAGCAATAGTGTTAAGAGTATTGAGTGTGGTTATCAGTCCAGGGAGGCCAGTGTTGGTGCGGCGGCCGACGTATCCGTACACCAGGACCCTGACTTCTAATTTCCGATTTAATGCACGAAAACATTAATTGCATGTGTGTGTCAAGTTTTCTTTGTGATTACTTTGTGTCATCTCACCAGGTATACTGTTCGACCGTGGAGGTCCGCAGGGAGCAGGAAGCCGAGGAAGAGGAGCTGGACGAGTAGTAAGTGTTGGGTGACGCTTTGAGGCTCTACCACCACCACCACCACCAGGAGGTCCACCCTGACCACAGGGAGCTGGTGAGTAGAGACATGCCCAAATCCAGGCAGTGGAGGCCTATGACCACGGCACACCCGAGATGATTCGAGGTACTATCTGTGTCTATTCCACCCTTGCTGAAATTCTTATAGACACAGGAGCGAGTCATTATTTCATAACCACAACCCTTGTTCGGAGCTCGGTGATTCCGAAAGAGTCTTTGGCTCAATCCTTACGGCTAGAGACTCCTACGGGAGGAGACTCGACGATTTAGCACTGGTTCTGGCAGTGTGCACTTACTCTAGGAGGCAAGATCTTCGGCTCAGATCTTCTTGTAGCGGCATCGAGGCCTTACGACGTCATCTTGGGCACGGATTGGTTATCTACAGTCCATGCACAGATCAACTGTATTAGGTGCAAGGTGCGATGTGTACGCACTGACGGGAGTCGGTTCACCTTCACCGGCGAGAAGGGAGCCTTCGCAGCACAGGATGGACTCTCGCAGAGGAGAGGACATCCCATCACTAATTAGTTGGCGAGCCTCAGTCTTGGAGCAGTTGACGTATGAAGTCCTAGTTTTCCTGTAGTGGTGGATTAGTAGACAGACGTTTTTTCCGACGACGTTCCAGGACTACCTCCTCATAGAGAGGTATAATTTTATATTGATCTATACCTTGGGATAGCCCCGATATCCACCCCAACATATAGGATGGCTCCCGCCGAGCGTTGAGAGCTACGAGTACAGTTGGAGGACTTGCAGGGAAGGGATTCATCCGACACAGTGTCTCACCCTGAGCTTCCCTGATATTGTTCACCAAGAAGGCGGACGGGATCTTGCAACATTGTGTCAACTATCATCGCCTGAACCAGGTGACAGTGATGAACAAGTATCCGCTACTGTGGATTGACGACCTCTTCGATCAGCTGAAGGGAGCACGGTGGTTCTCGAAGATAAACCTCATGTCAGGTTATCATCAGCTCAGAGTTCGGGACGAGGACGTGCAGAAGACGGCCTTCAGATGTCGGTATGGCCACTATGAGTTCTTGGTTATGCGGTTCGGCGTAACCAATGCTCCAGAAGTGTTCATGGGCCTCATGAACAGGATCTTTCAGCCATACCTCAATCGATTTGTCTTGGTCTTCATCGACGACATTTTGATATACTCGACCACTGAGGAGGAGCACACCTACCACTTGAGGGTTGTACTTGACACACTCTGAGAGCACCAGCTTTATGGAAACCTCTCGTAGTGTCAGTTATGGATATGTGAGGTCCACTTTTTGGGACACGTCATCTCTAAGGTGGGAGTTGCGGTGGATCCTGTGAAGATCGAGGCAGTGCTAGCTTGGGAGCCACCCAGGAGAGTGTCGGAGGTGCAGAGATTCTTGGGACTAGCTGGAAACTATCAGAGATTTATGCCAGACTTCTCCAGATTTGTGGAACCACTCTCTGCTCTGATGAAGAAGGGGAAACCCTTTGTGGGGTCAGATAGATGTCATTAGAGCTTCCAGGAGTTGAGATAGAGATTGACTAGCACACCTATTTTGAGGTTGCTGGAGGAGGGAGTAGGGTACGTAGTCTACTGCGATGCATCAGGGAACGGACACGGATGTGTCCTAATGCAGGAGCGGGCAGTGATCACCTATTCATCACATCAGTGGAGGCCGTATGACAAGAACTACGCTACCAATGACCTGCAGTTAGCAGCACTGGTCTTCGCTCAGAAGACATGGCAACACTATGTAATGGGTGAGCACTTTATAGTCTTTTCTGAACATCAGAGTCTCAGGTAAATCTTATCTTAGAAGGACCTGAACCTGAGACAGTAGCGATGGCTCGAGTTCCTCCAGGACTGTGACTTTGAGATAGTTTATACTCATGGAAAGGGGAACGTAGTAGCTGATGCCCACAGTAGGAGGACGGGCATTCAGCTACTTGGGGAGGCGACAGAGCAGCTAGCCGCTTTGCAGATATCCTTCATGGGTAATGATGGAGTGTCCTTTCTTCAGTCACTCACAGTCACTCCTCCACAACTACAGCGGATCCTAGAGGCACAACGTGGGGACGTCGACTGTGAGACGCAAAGTCCACAGATATCCTCAAGACAGGCACCTGATGGATTCTCCGTGGGAGGAGAGCACGAGGTATTTTTCAGAGGACGTAACTCGGTACCAGTTGGTTTACGGGAAGAGGTGCTGAGAGAGTTTCACACTTCTCCTTTGGCGGTACATCCTGGAGTGGAGAAGATGTACAGGGATCTTAGATGACAACACTGGTGGTCAGGCATGAAGAAGGCTGTGGCAGAGTTCGTTTCTCGATGCCTCACCTACCAGTAGGTGAAGGCAGAGAATCAGGTACCTGCAGGCTTGATATAGCCCTTGGAGGTCCCGGAGTGGAAGTGGGATGGGATATCCATGGACTTCGTGACTGGACGTCCACGCACTTCCAGAGGTCATGACTCCATTTGGGTGATTGTCGACCGACTCACCAAGTCATCTCACTTCTTACCCATCGTAGAGCAGGGCTCAGTGGAGATCTTGGGACGTCTCTACATTCAAGAGATTGTATTACTTCAAGGTGTGCCATCATCTATCGTCTCCGATCGAGATGATCTCTTTACATAACATATTTGGAAGGGGTTGTAGGAGGCATTCGGGACGCAGCTACGTCTGAGTACTACCTTTCACCCTCAGAAAGATGGTCAGATGGAGAGGACCATACAGACTATCAAGGAAATGATCCATGAATGTGTCCTTGACTTCGGTCACATCTAGGAGGACCACCTACCCTTGGTGGAGTTCGCATACAACAACTGCTACCACTCCACCATCGAGATGGAACCATACGAGGCGTTGTATGGACGAACTTGCAGATCTCCGATGTGCTGGACAGACCCTGGAGAGTTAGCACTTGTGAGACCGGAGATGGTCCAGGCCACGAAAGAGAAGGTCTAGATCATCCAGGAGCGGATGGAGACAATTCAGAGCCAGTAGATGTCTTATGCTGACAGGAGGCAGAGGCCACTAGAGTTCAAGGATGGAGACCACGTCTTTTTGCGGGTCTCACCTCGATGTGGATTACTGAGATTTGGCCTAGGTGGAAATTTATCTCCTCACTTCATCGGACCGTTATAGGTCCTTAGCAGGATTGGTGACGTGGATTATCACCTGGCTATACCACCTCAGTTGCACCGGGTGCACGAAGTCTTCCACGTATACCAGCTGAGGAGATACGTGCATGACCCGACACATATCTTTGACCATGGGGAGCTGGACATTGATGATGGGGCGACTTTTGCGGAGGTCCCGATGGAGATTGAGGATCAAAAGGAGTTGGTCCTGCGTGGATGGTCGATTCCTCTATTGCGCATCAGATGGTAGCATAGGAACCTCTAGGAGAGCACTTGGGAGCGGGAGGCTCAGATGCGTGCTCAGTACCAACTTTTTATTTCCCTAGTTTATGATGTATCTTTACGGGGACGTAAATCCCTCAGGTGGGAGTGATGTAAAGACCAAAAAAATTCCAGGAAATTTTTTTCTTAATTTTTTTGGGAATTTTACAAGAACACAGTTTCTGACGGCACCTGATTCTGAGGCCCAGTGTGCCCGGAATCTTTTTCCAAAGTTTAGCTTGGTTACGTTCAGTGAACGAACGAGCGGGTTTTACTAACTTTTGAACTGGTGCTCGGAATTGAATTCTGAGGCACCAATGGAATGGCAGCGCCGTTAATTTCTTAGAAACACCTTTTCCAAAGTTGCGTTTTCTCGGGTGTGGTTTTTAATTTTTGAGGTTAAGTTAAGAAATAAAATAAAAGTGGTGCGACCTTTTATTTTATTTTACTTAAAGCGGCTTGACCTAAGTTAAGAGAATAAGGTGGAACCCACAATATCTTACCCACATGGTAGGATATTTGTGAGGTGGGGCAGGCACGAGCCCCACTATTTCATTCCTTTTAAGTAACACTCCTGCAACCCCTTTTTAATGAAGTCAACCGTGGGTTTATTCTGGTTAAGAAACACCTCATTAATTTGGGCGGTTAAATCGTTACAATTAATTCATTGAATTAATTGTTCGTTTCTTTTCTTTTGAATTTAAAAATATTAGGTTATGATAATAAAATAAGTGTTGAACTTGTTTTATTTCGTTGGATTTCTGGTTGTGGAAGCCTTTGGGAGAAAACGAGTGTCTTGAGGATTCTTCATTCTTCGACGAAGAACGTGAAGAACACACCACCGCCGATGAAGAAAACCGAACTCCGATGGCAGACGATGGTGAGAAATGACTTCCTTGGAGACCACCTAATGCCAATGACGTTCCTTCCGTGATGCTTTCTTCCGCAGTGATCATCTTCTTCCACGACGATCCTCTTCATCCATGACGGTTAATTCGGCGACGAACTCTCGTTCGACGACAACGTTGAGGTAGGGGTTATGTGTTTTAATTTTTGAAATCTTTCGTAATATAACCCCGTTATTTTGGACCACTTGATATCGTTTAATGGGAGGGGTCTGGACCGCACAAACACGACCGACCCTCCTCCCTTGTTATTATTTGTTGTTGCGGTTCGAGGGAAAGTAACGCAGTGTCGTCACACCGCGCGGGAACGAGCGACAAGGAATGTGCGGCACCATTGCGCCTCACATTTGAGAATTGAACCAAGACGCGGGGTCATCGCACCATGCCGGAAAGAAACTGAAGACACCGTGGCTGGAGCAGGGCCGCGGCGGAGGGGTGCAGCGCTGTCGCGCCGCCCCGGACGGACCAAGGCCGCGGCTTAAGCCGCAGCGAAACCGGCGGCCGGAATCGGGCTGCCGGCATCGGAGCAGGGGGACCGGCCTTGCCGGTCCTGTGGCGGTAGAGGCCGGCCGGCCGGAGCGGGGCGGCCGGACTGTGGAAGAACTGGGGGTTCGAAACCCCCAGCTAGCCGGACGTGAGGAGCCCCATTAAGGGGTCACAGTTTCTTCACGCAGGGGAAGTGCCCCCCGCATCCAAACGTCTCAGCCGTTTGGCCGAGCCGCTGGCCCGCGTGCCAACGCGCCGGGCCGTGCCCAAGAGGGCCGGACACGGACTCGGTTCGGGCCGACCCTGGGGGTATCGGGCCGGGTCGGACCAGGCCCGAACCCCCTAATACCGAACATCATCGGTCTGTTTCCCATAACATGATATGAAGACCTCCAATCGATGCACCGTTAGCTGCAATGCGATCCTTGGATCGAGATGGTCTTTCTGGTATATTACACTCAGGGTTTTGGATAACTTTGTGTTCGCCCGGGTTGGTTCGTACACGAAACCAACTGGGCCCTCAAAGCAAAAACTCTTATAACTTGAGCTCCGGACGTCCGATTGATGTGCCGTCGACATTGTTTAATTCCTCTTAGTGAGACAGGCCTTTTGGCTTACTCTGATCGAGGTTTGGATGCAAGTGGAGTATGGTCGAGTTGGTTTTGACTTAAAAACCAACCGGGCCCCTAGGACGAAAAAGCCAATAACTCTCAGACCGAGCGGCCGATTGACGCGCCGTCTGTGGCATTGAGTTCCTATTGACGATACGGAACTTTTGGATACATGAACTCCGGACTATGTGTCGGTTGATGTATCAGCCCCTCGGCTCGTGGAGCGGACCCTCCCAAATGAGCTTGCTGTGTGCGGGTTCCCTAGAGATGGCTGCGACTGTGACAATGACGACGACTGTACAGAGATCCTCAGTGGATTCGATGGCGACGACTACAGCACTCAGCGATCCTACGTGGATCAATGCTACCGATCCTGTGTGGGTCTAATCCTGTGTGGGTCAGCGCTCAGCGGTCCTGTATGGGCCAGCACCTGCAGATCATGTGTGGGTCCGATCTTGTTTGGGTCATTGCGGGGGTTAGTTACCTATCGATCTTGTGTGGGTCAGATCCTTTTGTGGGTCATTGCGGGGGTTTGTTACCTATCGATACTGTGTGGTTCAGATCCTTTGTGGGTCATTGCAGGGGTTAGTACCTATCGATCCATTGTGGGTCCGACGGCTTAGATGAATTAGTGGCTATATCTGATCATCTCTATCATCATATGAAGAAGGATACCTGTGTGAGCTGAATCCTATTTTGCGTTCCTGTGTGGACTGGGTTGTACTTGAGCTCAGATGTTGGAGCCGAACTGGAAATTATGACTTAGGTATATGTATGGGCATATACCTAAGCAGTGTATGATGTTTCTTTGTGATTGTATATTTCCTTTTTGGATTATCCTTTGTGGATTCTGGGAGACCATCAGGGGTCTCGGGGTCCCGACTGAGTAGCTTATACTCACCCCTGCACGGGCTATGCCCGCACTACGTTGTGTTGGTTGCAGACGACGAACATCGCTGATCGTGGTTGAGGCTTGCGAAGCAGGATGGTACCTGGAGGTGGACCACTGGGCGGGACGTACTCAAAGCGGACAGTTGGACCCGAGGAGCTGTGGAGGCTATCTGTACTCACCCTTCAGGTGGGACTTCCAGTGGACGGCTCGACGTTGGGGCTTTTACTTGCAGTTGTTGTTTTCCCTTTCCAGTTGTACTTTACTTTCAGTTTGGGTTTGTATTCTGGCCCACTTACTTTCTGCACTTACTATTGTACTCAGTTTTTATTTATTGTTTACTTCTACTGCTTGCTTTCTCTGTGGTGTTTTTTTACTTTACAAAGGCAATGCATTCCCTTTTTACTGGGAAATACGCCTTGGTGCTAGTCGCCATCCCCTGGCCTATGGAAGGCGGGCTTGGGGTAGTCACGGCATGGGCCCCGTGGACGGGTCATGACACCCAATTTCACATTCTAACTTTTCATTTTCTGAGTATTTTATTTTTCATATTAATTTTTATGGATTACTTTGTGTTTCAAATGTATTGGGTATAAATTTTATGTTTTGGTGTTTTTTCCTTCTATCTCATAATTAAAGCATATCATTTTGAATAATGGTATTATAAATCATATGTACTGTAACACCCCAGGATTTCATAGTGTGTTATTTCTTAAAAATAATTCAATAACTTGCACTACACGCAACACCGAGTTCAATCACACCATGACGTACAAAAAAAAAGCCATTAAAAGAGGTCATGAATAGTATTAACAACATTTTGAACTTTATATAATCCTTATAATTTTAGAATCCCTATTATGAGTTTCTTAGTCATAATGCAAGAACAGATTCATTTTCAGTATTGCACTTTTATCAACTTTAATAGTGAAACCTTTTTAAATAAAATATTTTAAACTACCTGAATAAATTGGGACATCAAAAAAATTTAAAATGAAACATCCCAAGCTTCCACGGTACGCTTTCCTTTGAATAAAATAGTAGCGTGTGTTGTACGCAACCTTGAGTTCTAACACACGCCACAACCAATCAAACTAGCCGTTATGAATAGTAATACCTACTTTTTAAAATTATATATATTTTATATTTTAAAATGGACTTCATCTTTGGATTCGGAATATCGAATTTAGCCTAAGGTGAAATTTTGGTACATTTCGGATAACTTTCATATTTTGATGAATAGTGAAAATTACTAAATTTTAATTAAAAACAACTTTTTTAATCAAAATAATTAACAGTGATAAATTATGAATTTTAGTGGTTTTAAAGTATATTTAGAATATATTTTTACCATTTAATATAATGTTGGTCATTAGACATAATTTTACAATTAAACCGAACATAAACAAGTGTCAATCTTTTGATAGTTATTATCTCTTAAAAACACGCTTTTTGTTTTGACAGCGGGAATTAATTTTAAATTAATCTCTGCCACTTCTGTGTTTTGAATTTAGGAAAATGGATTCCATATTTGGAATCAGGATGTTCAAATTGTGTAAATGGGTAACTTTTATTTTTAGACATTTTGAATAATTACTGCGGTAAATATTTTATTTACCATGGTTAAGGGTAAATCCGGTAAATAAGGGTTAAAAAATAATATTATAATAATACTAAATTACCCTAAAACGTGTCTTAAACCTATTGGTTGTTACATGGTCGACCATGGGAATCTTTGGGTCTATTTTGGGACCCCATGGATCCACTTGTAAGTGATAATGACACTTTATTTTAATTAAGTCAAAATGAATACAAAAATGACACAAACATATATCTTTTAGAAAAACAATTTTTACATAGGGTTATATAAGCTGTATTTTAGATTATAAATATTCATTAGAAAGATAAAAAGATTTCCTACATAATGATATTTTATTTATAATTTTTAGACATTAAATAATTTATTTTATTTATGACACAATGATGATGAAGTAATTACTAAAATAGTGAAAAATTAAAATAATTGATATTATAAATACCCAAATAAATAAAATATGAAACTTTTAATGAATTAAACTAATTTTCTAGGATAATATGATATATTAGGATTGATTTAATTGACTTTTTTCGAAGTAATCAACCTGTTATAAGTTTCAAAAAAATCAACTATTGAATAGTGTCAAAATTGACATAAAAGAGTTCTTAAAACAAATATTATATTATTAATTGATATTAAATTCCTAAAAATCTAAGGTTCGGCCAAGAGACTTATATTATGATAGGTTAATCATTAATGGACCACTTGGGGGTCGCTTGTATGTATATAGTAAGTTTATTAACCATATTATATAAAAATACAAAGAGACATTGTAAAAGTGAAACTAATTAACTTAGAGTTAATACTTAAAGATAAGGTTAATATAAGTACCCAAACCTGTATAAATTCTATTTGATGAGTTGTTTTCGACCTATCCCCACCTCATCCTTTGAATAGTCAACTTTGGAGCCTTTGGAAACCGAATATGAATTTATTATAAATTAATATTTCTAGCTTTTCTAAAAGTGCCCCTCACCCCTCTTATAAAAGGGCACTCCTCCTTCTCTTTTCCTCACACCTCTCAAGCCACTTGGCTCGTCCAAACTCTGCCCAAATAAGCTCCCCAAATCCCTCTCCTCCTCCTTGAAGCTTCCCCTTAGGCAGAAAGCATTTCAAGAAGTGCTTTGGTTCCAACCAAAGTGAGTTACCTAGATTAAAGGTAACGATTTCCCTTAAATTATTTTCATTTATTTTGCTTCTCCAACCCCCAAACTCTTTTTATTTCCTTTCTTTTGTAACAACACCAGTATCCACAATATACTAGGATGTTGTTATAAGAAGGATTAAAACTACACATACACACAACTCCATCTAATGGATGATGAACATAATGTTTCTGTGGATGGCAAACTAACGCCTCACGAAACGATGATTGTTCAAATACATCACACCGCCTCTCATGGTGGCCATTATGATGTCACTGTAATTAAATATGATATTAATGATATATATTTTATATATAAGCTTCTGTAATTCCATTTTATTTCATACCATTATTCGTTTCATGTTGTATATACATACGATAATTTCATTTGAGGAAGTGCGGACTACCGCCCCCTTAAAATGATATGACTCGTTCATACCACACATGGAACGTATAAAGGATGGTGTTAATGAACTTAAGTAACATATATAAAATATTATATTATACTGGAATATTAATATACCTATGTATCATTTGTATTCGATTCTTTTAAAATAAAAATTAAATGGAAGTAGCGTTCGTGCGTACGTACGGACTACCGTCTCCACGAACGCGATGAGATTCATTCTCCATCGTATCCATTAAAGTATAATTATCATTTGATGATTTAAAAATGATGTTTAAGGACTTGAAACCATTCTGTATTTGAATAATATACAACTTATCCTTTACAAACATGTCTTACGTAACAAAACATACAAAAGCAAACAAGTAAGTTCACACCCGAAACAGCGATAATACTAAGATATTATTATCAAATCAATATTAAAAGATCATATATGATATCATATTAATGTATATGATTCTTGTATAATTTAATAACAATTATTTCACCATTATACAGGAGGTTAACCTACCCCAACCAAGGAAAAGTACAAGGTAAGGGATTTTCTTATCTCACTTTCAATTCCGTGAGATTTCCATTATTCTCCACTAAATTATTGAAAGTGGTGTATTGTGTACTGGCATTTGATATATATTATCATGATTATCTTTATATTCATGTTATTCTATAAATAATTTGGTGGTTATTAACTTTTGGTCATACGACTCAGTTGATTAACGTGGTAAGGGGTTTTCATCTCACTCCTTATTCCCGTGAGATTCATGCCATATTGCCACCATCACCTTTTGTGTGGTGTATGTACTACCCATAATTATATTCTTTGTGTAATACACTCTAATTTATGTGTATTTACATATTCATTGTATGATACCTCTTTCATGGGTTGTATGTTTCATAAGTTACCAAATTGGTAAGGGTTATTTCACAATCTCTTCATTATCCGAGGTTGTTTATACGTAATAATCTACTGGGATTTCTTTATCATCCACATCCATGTTTCTTCGAAATGTATTTCAAAACATATTTATTATTTACAAGAATATGGGTTAAATTCATTTATACCCTTGTTTGACTTTTTGTAAGAGGTTTATAAAGGAATCTTTCCGTCATTTTCAAAACAAGGTCCTTTTTAACCTTTTCGACAGAATTAAGATAAGAATGTTTTTTTTTACTTATACGGCGGGTGCGGTTATTTTCCGCCGTTATAAAATAGTCAAAGCTTTCCTTACAAGCTTACAAGAATATTTTCAAGAAAATGTTTTATTTTATATGGCTCTTAAATGATTTCAAAAATAGAAAGAGATATTTCTCTAAAAAGTGTTTTGATTTCATCTATGTCAACATCCTTTAATGGATTTTACGCTTATTTGAAGTTGATTTATTATAATACAAAACTTCTATATTGTATTGAAGGTTTTTTGATATGTTTGACTGTGGATGTGCTATTTTATACCATTCATAGTTTATGGTAAAACTATTGACATTTCGTATGCTAGTTTTAATCCGAATGTTTATGTTATATTTCAAACTTTTCTTCAGATGAATGTGCTAAACAAGTATGTTCCGGGTTGGGGACCGGTAAAAGTAAGCCCTCCAGGTTGGGGACTGGTTAAAGTAAGCCCTCCAGGTTTGGGACTGGTAAAAGTATGCCCTCCGGGTTGGTGTCCGGTTATTAGAGGCACTCCGGGTTGGTGTCCGGTTATTAGAGGCACTCCGGGTTGGTGTCCGGTTATTAGAGGCACTCCGGGTTGGGTTCCGGTTAGAAGTAACCCCTAGGTCTTGGGATGATGCCTAGACAAAGAAATTAACGTTTAGCATTATGCATTCCAACATTATGAAAGTGGTTAATGATTTTTGCATGTGATTATTCGATTAGTAGAATATCCATGTGAATAAGTAAATGGCATTATTTCATTTTACTTTTGCCATATTATGTTGAAGTTCAAGTTTAAAAGGCTTTTGTTTTAGTAATGCATTGCCTTAAATGTTTATTCTTATTTATGAATGTTTCCGCTATATTGTTATCCTTACTGGGCATTTGAGCTCACCCATTTTCTATGTTTTATTTTTCCCAGGATGTGAAGAAGTAAGTTATGAATGACCTGCAGGGATATTATGAGGGGTTAATAGTATGGATATGAAGACTTTGTTGTAGTAGTAGTTTTTTTTCACTTTGAAATGTAATGTTAAACTTTATGATTATATCTAGTGTTTCCAAGGCTACTAAACCAATCGGTCTTTCGGGATTTGATCTTTCTTGTGATCATGCCAATGTTACGAAGTAATGCACCGACTCTGGGTAGCTGGGGTCGGGGCGTTACAGTTGGTATCAGAGGAAGTTTAGTACAAACCTTGGAAGCTAGATTTAGATAAACTCTGATTAGAGCACGTAGACCTAAGATGAACTTTGAGGATTAGTATAGAAGAACTTCCTAGAATTTTGGTATTGTAGAGATTTTGTGAGTTTTCCAAGCAATACATCCCTGTCTGGATACGAGCAGGTAGAGGCGGCTCTGGCACAGATGTACCTAGGGGTAAAACCCGAAAACACCGCTTTGAGCTAGACTTGAACGGGAACTGGTGCACGACAACGGGCCTTGCTGCACTCTTGGTTACGACACTCCCGGGGGATATGCTTAGGATAACTCTCATTTTCTTTACAAATCATTTTGAAGGGATTATGAGTATATACTTCCTCAAAGAAAACATTCTTATGATTATGGATTATATCCATAAATAGTTCAATTTATGTTAAGTGTTTTATAAGTATGGGATTATGTATTTTGATTCATAAACTGATCTAGTTTATGCCATTGTTTAGAAATGGCGCCCAGTAGAAGGAATGAGAACTCCGGAAATGCACATGATCCAAAGAGAAGGAAGGATCATATCTTTCATGGTCTTAAGCTAGAATTTATAAGATAAATAGTCTCCCATGTATTATCATCATATGAAGATATAATATCATGTGTTGATAAGATATGTAAAGAGTTTACTGAGTCCTATGGCTTTGAAGGGAAGCAAGAGAAGAAAAGGATGGAAATGAGAAAGATGAATAAAGGGAAGAGGGAAAAGAAGAATTTTCCCATATGTGGTAACTATGGAAAGAAACACCCTGGAACTTGCCTGAAAGGAATGGGAGTTTGTTATAAGTGTGGAGAAAAAGGGAACAAACTACGTGACTGCAAGGGTAAGAAAATGGTTTTAAATGTACAATGCTTCATTTTCAAGGAGTTTGGACACTACGCGAACCTATGTCCCAGTCATCAGACTATGCCGCAAACGATGTTATTGGATAATAACCAAGTTATGATACTACCACAGATGAAGAGGAATGATTAGAGTTCTTATGTTGATTATGTCAATTGAGTGTTGTATCAACAATGTACTTGTTATAATAATTATGGAGTATATAAGGATTGTACTGCAGTACTATTTCATTAAGGACTTGAGATGGTGTGGAACAAAGAAAAGTGACTCAGTAGCAGGTTAAATGTTTGGAAAATATATGGTTGAGAGAATGATAAACCATAATATAGTTCTGATACCGAGGTAGTGATTTTCGAATAATACATGATTATTTTGGAAAAAATATATTGGATATTCTTGACTACCTTGAAGCTGATTAATGATTTTTATATTCCATCATTGTTGGGTTTTAAAACATTTTTTGATTGATGAAGTATATCCAGCATTCTATATGGAATAAGGGAGCATGAATGTAATCAATAAGGAATATGGTAATACATGATGAAGGTATTCATATGCTATTACGGGGTAAAAAGGATCTATATTATGTTTACCTTCCTTATAAATGTTGGACTGTGAGTTTGGATAGAAGTATTTTGGATAGTTCTAGTTTGGATTATTTTGGATTTCCATAAAAGGACAACCCGGAGATCGGGCGGCAACCCGTCGCGTCCGGCAAGGCTGCGAGACTTGAACCCGCAACCGAAGGGCGACAAGGGTGTATCACCTACCACTGGCCCACGAGATGTCCCGGATTAAATAATGTAGTTTTTATTAAAAGATCTTTTAGATGAATTATAAATTCGTTTATTTTGGAACCCTATACGAATAGTGTAAATAGAATTTTTTTTACATTCTATTATCTTTTAGAGTGAAAGATGAGTATGTGGTAGAAATTTATTAATGGATAAAACTCTAATTATAAAGTAAGTATATCTCCATATGATCTTAGCCAATCTCATAAAAAATTCCTCAATATTAAGAAAAGCAAATTAGAACAAAAATGTTTTCCTATATGGTACCTTAAATCATCACTAATTTATGGCTTTGGGATTGTTGGCCTTTTCATAGCCATGTTCTCTACCACTCTCCATCAGGTAATTGATGGTTAGATTTTTCTTCCATATCCATATTTTACTACATGGAACCCTAGTATGTGTTATTTTCAGTAATCTTCACACTTTCGACTCTTTATTTTAAATAAAGGCCTCATTAATTCATTTTTCGATGTGGGATTTCAACTAAGATATTTTGAAACGTCAAAAATGTGTTATCCTAATACCCTATGTTTTGTTGAACCGATGGTATTTCAAATCATCAAAGATTGATGAATTTAAGGACCTCAATTTTATACTTGTTTGTGATTGATGACCTCAATCACTACCTATAAATATTTACGTTTTTCCTCCAATTATATGTCTCAAATTGCCACCAATGTTCTACTAATCGAGATCATAATTTGGTGGTGACCCTTTCATTTCTCTTTTCCTCATATTAAGACTAAATTTTAGTAACCCAATTTCTGATGTGGGTTTTCCCACAAATATATTATCTATTTTCAACCTTTTATTTTCGAAGAACAATTTCAAATTGCGAGGACGCAATTTATTGAAGGAGGGGAGAATGTAACACCCCAGGATTTCATAGTGTGTTATTTCTTAAAAATAATTCAATAACTTGCACTACACGCAACACCGAGTTCAATCACACCATGACGTACAAAAAAAAAGCCATTAAAAGAGGTCATGAATAGTATTAACAACATTTTGAACTTTATATAATCCTTATAATTTTAGAATCCCTATTATGAGTTTCTTAGTCATAATGCAAGAACAGATTCATTTTCAGTATTGCACTTTTATCAACTTTAATAGTGAAACCTTTTTAAATAAAATATTTTAAACTACCTGAATAAATTGGGACATCAAAAAAATTTAAAATGAAACATCCCAAGCTTCCACGGTACGCTTTCCTTTGAATAAAATAGTAGCGTGTGTTGTACGCAACCTTGAGTTCTAACACACGCCACAACCAATCAAACTAGCCGTTATGAATAGTAATACCTACTTTTTAAAATTATATATATTTTATATTTTAAAATGGACTTCATCTTTGGATTCGGAATATCGAATTTAGCCTAAGGTGAAATTTTGGTACATTTCGGATAACTTTCATATTTTGATGAATAGTGAAAATTACTAAATTTTAATTAAAAACAACTTTTTTAATCAAAATAATTAACAGTGATAAATTATGAATTTTAGTGGTTTTAAAGTATATTTAGAATATATTTTTACCATTTAATATAATGTTGGTCATTAGACATAATTTTACAATTAAACCGAACATAAACAAGTGTCAATCTTTTGATAGTTATTATCTCTTAAAAACACGCTTTTTGTTTTGACAGCGGGAATTAATTTTAAATTAATTTCTGCCACTTCTGTGTTTTGAATTTAGGAAAATGGATTCCATATTTGGAATCAGGATGTTCAAATTGTGTAAATGGGTAACTTTTATTTTTAGACATTTTGAATAATTACTGCGGTAAATATTTTATTTACCATGGTTAAGGGTAAATCCGGTAAATAAGGGTTAAAAAATAATATTATAATAATAATAAATTACCCTAAAACGTGTCTTAAACCTATTGGTTGTTACATGGTCGACCATGGGAATCTTTGGGTCTATTTTGGGACCCCATGGATCCACTTGTAAGTGATAATGACACTTTATTTTAATTAAGTCAAAATGAATACAAAAATGACACAAACATATATCTTTTAGAAAAACAATTTTTACATAGGGTTATATAAGCTGTATTTTAGATTATAAATATTCATTAGAAAGATAAAAAGCTTTCCTACATAATGATATTTTATTTATAATTTTTAGACATTAAATAATTTATTTTATTTATGACACAATGATGATGAAGTAATTACTAAAATAGTGAAAAATTAAAATAATTGATATTATAAATACCCAAATAAATAAAATATGAAACTTTTAATGAATTAAACTAATTTTCTAGGATAATATGATATATTAGGATTGATTTAATTGACTTTGTTCGAAGTAATCAACCTGTTATAAGTTTCAAAAAAATCAACTATTGAATAGTGTCAAAATTGACATAAAAGAGTTCTTAAAACAAATATTATATTATTAATTGATATTAAATTCCTAAAAATCTAAGGTTCGGCCAAGAGACTTATATTATGATAGGTTAATCATTAATGGACCACTTGGGGGTCGCTTGTATGTATATAGTAAGTTTATTAACCATATTATATAAAAATACAAAGAGACATTGTAAAAGTGAAACTAATTAACTTAGAGTTAATACTTAAAGATAAGGTTAATATAAGTACCCAAACCTGTCTAAATTCTATTGGATGAGTTGTTTTCGACCAATCCCCACCTCATCCTTTGAATAGTCAACTTTGGAGCCTTTGGAAACCGAATATGAATTTATTATAAATTAATATTTCTAGCTTTTCCAAAAGTGCCCCTCACCCCTCTTATAAAAGGGCACTCCTCCTTCTCTTTTCCTCACACCTCTCAAGCCACTTGGCTCGTCCAAACTCTGCCCAACTAAGCTCCCCAAATCCCTCTCCTCCTCCTTGAAGCTTCCCCTTAGGCAGAAAGCATTTGAAGAAGTCCTTTGGTTCCAACCAAAGTGAGTTACCTAGATTAAAGGTAACGATTTCCCTTAAATTATTTTCATTTATTTTGCTTCTCCAACCCCCAAACTCTTTTTATTTCCTTTCTTTTGTAACAACACCAGTATCCAAAATATACTAGGATGTTTTTATAAGAAGGATTCAAACTACACATACACACAACTCCATCTAATGGATGATGAACATAATGTTTCTGTGGATGGCAAACTAACGCCTCACGAAACGATGATTGTTCAAATACATCTTACCGCCTCTCATGGTGGCCATTATGATGTCACTGTAATTAAATATGATATTAATGATATATATTTTATATATAAGCTTCTGTAATTCCATTTTATTTCATACCATTATTCGTTTCATGTTGTATATACATACGATAATTTCATTTGAGGAAGTGCGGACTACCACCCCCTTAAAATGATATGACTCGTTCATACCACACATGGAACGTATAAAGGATGGTGTTAATGAACTTAAGTAACATATATAAAATATTATATTATACTGGAATAGTAATATACCTATGTATCATTTGTATTCGATTCTTTTAAAATAAAAATTAAATGGAAGTAGCGTTCGTGCGTACGTACGGACTACCGTCTCCACGAACGCGATGAGATTCATTCTCCATCGTATCCATTAAAGTATAATTATCATTTGATGATTTAAAAATGATGTTTAAGGACTTGAAACCATTCTTTATTTGAATAATATACAACTTATCCTTTACAAACATGTCTTACGTAACAAAACATACAAAAGCAAACAAGTAAGTTCACACCCGAAACAGCGATAATACTAAGATATTATTATCAAATCAATATTAAAAGATCATATATGATATCATATTAATGTATATGATTCTTGTATAATTTAATAACAATTATTTCACCATTATACAGGAGGTTAACCTACCCCAACCAAGGAAAAGTACAAGGTAAGGGATTTTCTTATCTCACTTTCAATTCCGTGAGATTTCCATTATTCTCCACTAAATTATTGAAAGTGGTGTATTGTGTACTGGCATTTGATATATATTATCATGATTATCTTTATATTCATGTTATTCTATAAATAATTTGGTGGTTATTAACTTTTGGTCATACGACTCAGTTGATTAACGTGGTAAGGGGTTTTCATCTCACTCCTTATTCCCGTGAGATTCATGCCATATTGCCACCATCACCTTTTGTGTGGTGTATGTACTGCCCATAATTATATTCTTTGTGTAATAAACTCTAATTTATGTGTATTTACATATTCATTGTATGATACCTCTTTCATGGGTTTTATGTTTCATAAGTTACCAAATTGGTAAGGGTTATTTCACAATCTCTTCATTATCCGAGGTTGTTTATACGTAATAATCTACTGGGATTTATTTATCATCCACATCCATGTTTCTTCGAAATGTATTTCAAAACATATTTATTATTTACAAGAATATGGGTTAAATTCATTTATACCCTTTTTTGACTTTTTGTAAGAGGTTTATAAAGGAATCTTTCCGTCGTTTTCAAAACAAGGTCCTTTTTAACCTTTTCGACAGAATTAAGATAAGAATGTTTTTTTTACTTATACGGCGGGTGCGGTTATTTTCCGCCGTTATAAAATAGTCAAAGCTTTCCTTACAAGCTTACAAGAATATTTTCAAGAAAATGTTTTATTTTATATGGCTCTTAAATGATTTCAAAAATAGAAAGAGATATTTCTCTAAAAAGTGTTTTGATTTCATCTATGTCAACATCCTTTAATGGATTTTACGCTTATTTGAAGTTGATTTATTATAATACAAAACTTCTATATTGTATTGAAGGTTTTTTGATATGTTTGACTGTGGATGTACTATTTTATACCATTCATAGTTTATGGTAAAACTATTGACATTTCGTATGCTAGTTTTAATCCGAATGTTTATGTTATATTTCAAACTTTTCTTCAGATGAATGTGCTAAACAAGTATGTTCCGGGTTGGGGACCGGTAAAAGTAAGCCCTCCAGGTTGGGGACTGGTAAAAGTAAGCCCTCCAGGTTGGGGACTGGTTAAAGTAAGCCCTCCAGGTTAGGGACTGGTAAAAGTATGCCCTCCGGGTTGGTGTCCGGTTATTAGAGGCACTCCGGGTTGGTGTCCGGTTATTAGAGGCACTCCGGGTTGGTGTCCGGTTATTAGAGGCACTCCGGGTTGGGTTCCGGTTAGAAGTAACCCCTAGGTCTTGGGATGAGGCCTAGACAAAGAAATTAACATTTAGCATTATGCATTCCAACATTATGAAAGTGGTTAATGATTTTTGCATGTGATTATTCGATTAGTAGAATATCCATGTGAATAAGTAAATGGCATTATTTCATTTTACTTTTGCCATATTATGTTGAAGTTCAAGTTTAAAAGGATTTTGTTTTAGTAATGCATTGCCTTAAATGTTTATTCTTATTTATGAAAGTTTCCGCTATATTGTTATCCTTACTGGGCATTTGAGCTCACCCCTTTTCTATGTTTTATTTTTCCCAGGATGTGAAGAAGTAAGTTATGAATGACCTGCAGGGATATTATGAGGGGTTAATAGTATGGATATGAAGACTTTGTTGTTGTAGTAGTTTTTTTCACTTTGAAATGTAATGTAAAACTTTATGATTATATCTAGTGTTTCCAAGGCTACTAAACCAATCGGTCTTTCGGGATTTGATCTTTCTTGTGATCATGCCAATGTTACGAAGTAATGCACCGACTCTGGGTAGCTGGGGTCGGGGCGTTACATGTACTGGTATTTCATGTTCAATTTTGTTAATGAAATATTTATATGAATAGTTAACTCATATATAGATCCAAACCATGTAAAATATAGTATACAATATGTTCTTCTTTTAGTGTTTTGGGATTTTAATGCAGGGATTTTACATGAATCATAGAAACCTTGAATTAGAAAAATTAACTAGGAATTTTTATTATAATGTGTTTAAATTGTTAGTTCAAGGTATTTTTGTTGTTGTGGAAAACCTATGCAGGTCCTCTATTGTGTCTAGTGATAGGAGAATGGTTGCTACACTGTATGGTAAACAATTTGATAGGAAAATGATTCAATTTTTAAAATTTTGATGAAATTTTAAATACATAATCAATAATAACAAAAAATTAAACCCTATTAACATCACCTTACCTCTATTTTAACAAGACAAACATGGTGATCCAAGGGAATAATATTAGTGATTGATACGGGGATGTGAGTCTAGGTAACGAACCTCATTTTACACTACTTCAATTTCGGCTTCCATTTACTCAATTTATTCGAAATTCTTCTATGTTAGGGATTCTTATTTCACTATTTATTCCTTTAATTCTATTTTATATTATTTCCATTCCTTGTACCCCACGTGGATGAATCCAAGGGTGTGGGTTTGATTTGAATCATTGAGAATATTGGTATTATGATGTGCGTATTTTTACTTATAGACATTTTATTTTCTATTGAAGGGTTATAATGTATCAACACAAGGTTACAGTATGTGTTTACATTTTTACCTACATTATAAATATGTTTTAGCTTTTAAATAACATTTCACTTTTACATTTTACATGTTATGTATATATGGGTGTGATTTCTTTGTATTCTTAAAAGGTATTTTTTTATTTTATATTGAATCAAATCATCATTGATTTCATATAGGGAACACAATGGTTTTAAATAGGGTTTTATTGTTGTTTAATATTTATTTTACTTTAGAGGGTCATTGATTCATTTTTTATGTTTATTATATATATATATATGTAATTATTAATTTTAAATAATTATTTAATAATGTTCCCCAATATTGAAACCAATGAATTATTTAAATTTATGGTTTCAGTGTTGAGATTATCCCTTAGATTCAAATTATTTTAATGAATAAGTGATTCCAAAAAAACATTTCACATAAAGGTATTTTAAGGTAGCACTCAATTTTCATTATGAAAAGTTCTCATTAGCTTCATGAAAATATATCTCATTGGAAATATTTGTTTTTATGATTTTATTTTATATTGTATAAATAGTGGCATTATTTCAAAATTAAAGGCCAATTTTCCACTATTATTATACATGATGTACCTAGATGTTATGTACTTGAGATCTAATCAATTAACTATATATATATATGTCATATGGTCAGAGATATTTTTATGTTTGTTTCTAAGTGGATTCTATTAGGGTGTGTGTAAGACCATAAGATTTTTTAAGTAATTATATATTAATAAATTTTATTTTTTTGATATATTTTGATAGAACCAAGTCTGAATGTATAATATAAAATACTATTATAACATAGTCATTAAAATGGAGGTATGAATTTGAATAACCTTGTTTTGAAAAAATTGTATATTGGATATGAGAAATTATATATATTAATATATAAGTAACAAATTTTAAGTAGTCTTTAATATATCAAAGATACATTTTTCCTCAGAAATTGTTTTTTTAAGAATATAATAAAATATTCCCTACTATTATAAAAAAATTCATAAAATAAACTTAATTTTATAAAATCTTACGAAAAAAATATCTTAGAGTAAACTTTTAAGAATTTTATGAAAATATTTATTTTCAGTAAATAAAGAAATTATTCCACTTTTTATTTAAAATGGTCTTTTTAATTCCATGATTTTACAAAGATATATATTTTTTAAAATGTTATAAAAGTTAAATTAGTTAATTTAAATGATTATTAACAAAAATATATCCATTATAATTACTTTTATGATTCCGTTTTTATAAACATATTTTACTCTTAAGAAAAAAATAATGGAAAACCACTTTTCTCGCGTTTTGTGGGAATAATTTAAAATTAAATTCTAAAATTTATATAAATTTAATTTGATAAAATGGATTAAATATTGTGTATCATAATTTCAAATTTTTTTAATGATCCCACATTCATTTATATTGATAATGAAGAGTAAAAATAGTAACTATTTCTCACTAAAGTCATTGTTAAAATGAGTTTATCCAATATGGAATAAACTAGATTTAATGTAGGTTTTTTTATTTATGACATCAGTTTATAACCGAAATCTTAAATTGAGAAACAAAAAATAACTTCTCCTCTTCTGTTTTAAAAAATGTCATTCAAAAGTAGTCGGATTTTGATTTTCGACATCGGTTTTCAGTAAAAATGACATTGAAAATCAAGCTTCGAAGCACGTTTTTATGAAAACCGATGCCGAAACCCACATACAGGTTAGTTTTTGGAATCAGCTTTCTTTAAAATTGAAATTGAAAACCAGCAGATGCTTTAATTTTGGAATCATTTTTTGTGAAAATGATGTAGAAAATTGAGCATTGGTGTCAGTTAGGATGAAAATTAATTCCCAAACAAAAATTGATTTTTTAAATGTTTCAGCATCCATTTTTATGAAAAGCAATGCCAAAAATAAAAAAATATAAAATTTAAAATATCACCCTTAAAAAATAATCATAATCCATATAATAAACATTGTAAACTCTAATTGAATAGAAATACTCATTAACTAAAAAAATAAAAAAACATACATTTGTTTATCCAGTTAACCAATAATTTATCTACACATTTATTTATATAGTAGATTTCAAATATACATACCCGAAATTTATAACATGCTCATTGTTTTTTATTTTTAGAGAATTAATTTTATATCATTATGTTAAAAACCTATTATAAAAAAATAATTAGTTTTTTTTGAACACATGTTATTATGAAAATGTAATATATTATTCATAATCATTATAATATACATACCTCAAATCATAATTGGACTCAACAAATAGTTCTCAAACAATGATTTATAATGGGAAAGTTCATTTAGGGTCTAAGACTCTGTATCATTGAATGAATAAAAATAAATAGAATGATATTAGATTAAAAATAAATAACTATGATATAGAATATAAAAAAACTAATATAACCAGCCTTATGAAAATCATTAGTTACCCATGTTATGATTCTCTCATACATGAATCATAGAATAAAATACCCTCATCCAACATGTTCATGTTGACGATGAAACAGTGGATATAAAACATAAAATCAATAATAAAAACCAATATATATATATATATATCAGAAAATTAGAACAATATCTAATATAATAAATAAATACATTTACATTTACATAATCAATTTCATTTTGTTTCATTATTGACATCTGTACTTTGTTAATTTTTTTTCCATGAACTGAATATTGAAATATAAATAATAATGATACATATGTAAAAAATTATAATTACATATTGGGATTATTAAAAAAACTTACTGGTCTAATATGGTGGAACAATCATCACAAACAATCACTGAGCATGAGAAAAACCAATATAAGGTGCATTCAGTTGGCCAAAATATACTTAACATCCAATAACCCTATAATTCAAAAAGGGTCACAATTGATGAAATTATAATGATCATTAGTTTATGTTTTTGTTTCTATTAATAATTATGAATAAATGGAACAGCCCATTATCCAATCTTCATCTATTATAATCTAAAATATATAAATGCAACACTACTAGGATTCTTCACATGTTTCCCTATAAAGTAAATGTATTCTGGATATATAAAACTATAAATGGTTGTGATATCATAGTTTTCAATAACCATGTGATGATACCTAATTTAAAAGGTAAATATAGTTATTTAAAATAAAACCTATTTTTTGTTAAAAAAATTAAGATATCAAACATCATTTTACTTAAATAGAGAACAACCGCAAGACATTCAGGCAGAGCTCTTCAAATTAAACTGGATTCATGATATATTCATTGATTAATATCAATGGAAAATAGCTTTGTCATATATTGGACATCATATGAAACACATATAAATAATTCAAGGAAGATTAATCCTAATGAAATCTTTGTATCCCTGAAGAATTATCTGAAGTTACTATAGTAGATTGTTCCAGAATGAGTTTTTTCAATTTTGAAAATTCTTTTGATTTTAGATAATCTTATATAATTTAAATGTCTGAAAAAATTCTAAGTAATTTTCAATAATTTTTAATTAATATTTTAAAAAATAATACCTCATATGAAATATAACGAAGAAGACATGTTGGAAAAACAAAAAATGTCCTAACAAATCTCCAAAACAGGTAGTCTCCACAATAGGAAATGTTAGTAGAGAATTATGATCAATAATATCATGTACTGATACTCTAACCTGACACATATTCATAGGATAGTGATGTAAAGAATCTTAAAAAAATATGTGATTACTAATGCAACAATATCTATATGAGGATCTCCAGCAAAAAAATCAATGTAAATGGTTTGGTCCGAGCAAGGAGGTAGAGATTCAAAATAGGAAGGTTGGGTAGGGTAGTCCAACTGAGTTAGAGGTGGTGGATCATAATAAGTTGGTTCTGCATGGTAGTCTGACTGGGATGGAGGTAGAGGAATAAATTAAGTATGTTATGAAGGATGGGTAGTGTAGTCCAGTAATGATGGACGTGGATGATCAAAGTAAGTTGGCTCGGAAGGCTGGGAAGGCTGGGAAGGATGGGAAGGCTGTGAAGATTGTGACTATCCTGAAAAGTGTTCTAACAAAGCCAACTGCATGGATACTTGAATTTGATTACTCGTAGACTATTTAATCTCTTTCATCTCAGATTTTAAGGATTATATTTTTGGGAATTTTTATTTGTTACACTGTCCAAAAACATTCTGAATACTAACACTTGTCTGAAATCCGATAACAGGACAAGGGTGTTCAACCTTTCATAAAAAAGTGGCTAGGATTTCCATAATAGCCTCAATAAAAAAATAATTATGTCTCTTACCCATGAATTTTTTCATAAAATGTAAAAATAAATATTTATATTAGTGTTTATAATTTTTTAAATTGATAAATTCATGAAAAATAAATAATAACTACTTATAATTTTTTCACCTACTTTCTTAGATTCCTCTATAAGATACTTTTTTATTTTTCTTTCTTCTCACTTATTTCCAATTTTCATAGTGAGAGGGGGGGGGGATGGAGGGCAAAACTAGACCTCTTCTGAACCAATACTTGGTCGATATCACAATGATTTCAATTTTTCTTCAATAATTTTCTACTCCAAATTTGGATACCCTCCATGTGATAATGTATGAGTATAAGGACCCTACCTTAAAATGATATATAATCTTGAATTAAATTAATAACTCATATTGAAGATATTTTCAGGTTTATAGATTTGTAGGATTATGCCATAAATATTACATATCAACTTGAAAAATATATGTAGACACTACGACTCAGTATCGATTTTTTACATAAAATATATACTCCTAAAAATAAACATGTTTAGTTAAATTTATAGACATCATGAATTTTCCATGATCCCATCCTTAACCCTATTCATCATTAAGTCCTGTGGAAAAAATTTCAAAAACATGGGATGATAATTTAAAGCTCAGTAAGGGTTGTAAAATAAGGAACAGAAACATTAAACCATCAATAAATACAAACCAATGAACCCATACTTTTTGATCATAACATACCACCAGAAATAATAATATTTGTGAATAACATATAGAAATCCTAAATCATAAAGGTAACTTGTGGCATCCATGTCATACATTCATAGTATCTATAACTGCTATATAGGGAGTCATGATGGAATACCCATCACGTTATATTCACTAAATATCTTAGGAGAAACATTCAAGTTTTCCTCTGTTATGTTATCCAATGCATTAGAGAGCTATCTCGAGCTCACCCACCCTAGGTTTATCTCATAACCACCTGTATACGTAAACAATGCCCAATAACCATAACATAATCATAACACATAACACAAGCATAATGTAAAGATAAAATTTCCAAATTACAATCCCAATATATCAATTCTAGATATTTAGATAAATTATTCTTTATCAAAACATTTTCAAAAACATTTAAAACATTTGATAAATATATTTCTGAATGGAATGTAAATGGAGACAAAGTCCCTTGAAACGATAATATCCTTAGATTAAGGATAAATAAATGACAAAATTATGTGTGACAAATAAGAATACACCAGATATAAGTGGATATTATGTGTAAAACAATTAGAGTTCATTAAAACATATTCAAAGAATGATATAATCAAGATGTAGATGTTTATCCCAAAGAATTGAAATTGGGTTATGAACTTATCTTATAGAAATTCGACATCCAAATGGTGTCACATCAAAATTCTAAAATGAGTTGATGAGAGAGAAATGGGTCTTTAATCACATGGAAATAGACTCTATATACATAAGGATATATAAGAACATATCCCAATATTAGAAAATGAAATTAAAAGGCATGACATAAAATAAGTCTATGACTAAAAGAGTACGTTGAAGGGTTCCCTTACAGATTTGGTAACTTTTGAAACATACAACCTGAGAAGGATGTATCATAAAATGAAGATGTAAATACCAATAAATTATACTAAATTAAAAAAATAATACAATCATGGGCAGTACATTCCCCACAAGAAATAAAATAGTGGCAAATATAGCATGTATCTCACAGGAATAAAAAGTGAGATGAAAACCTCTTACCATGTTATAATCAATCGAGTCGTATGAACGAAAGATAATAACCGCCAAATAAATCACAGAATAACATGAATATAAATATAATCATGATAATATATATCAAATAGTAATATAAAATAAACCACATGCAATGAAAAAGTGGTGAACAATGGAAATCTCACAGAATTAAAAGTGAGATTAGAAACCCCTTACATCATGTCAGACTTGACCTGTACGTTTTTTAATCTCTGGAATAATAAGATAAAGTTAATTTTTACTTGATTAATAACCTTTTTATTGTTTATTATTCTATTTATATCACTTATCAACATGTTATAATCATTATTCAATAATTTAAGTTAATAATGGTCATTTTGTCGATATTTGGTACTTATGTCAAAAATGAACTTATAATTACAATTTGTTCATGTTGTAAAAGGTTCATTATGTATATAATGATATTAATGATTTAGATATCAAATATATAATATATATCCAGTATATTTATGTATTTATAATATTAAATAACATATGGAGATAAGAAATGAAATTCATCGTTCATGGAAACGGTAAACCGTACTTACATACGCATAAACGCTACTTTCATTTCTATTTCATATTTAATGGAATGAAAACACAATGATACATAATTAAATTATAATATAATATGATATATATGTTACATAATTTTATTAATGTAATCCTTTATACATTCCATGTATGTAATGAACGAATCATATAACCTTGAGGGGGCGGTAGTATGCATTTCCTCAAATGAAATAATCATATTTACACAAATTGGAAAGCACAAAGGTATGATTGTAAATAAAAATTATAGAAGAATATAGAACACCTAAACATAATACCTATCATATATAAATTCAGTGCCATCATAAGGTCCACTAGGAGATATGGTAGACGATAATTGAACAATCATCATTTCCTGAGGCAGTAGTTCGTCGTCCACAGAAACATTATGTTTGTTAACAATTAGATGGTGGTGTGTGTAAGTATAGTTAAAATACATCTCATAAAAACAACCTATTATATTTATAATACTATATTTTTAATAAAATAAAGGGATAAATTTTTTTATTGGGATGGAGAAGTAAAATAAAATAAAAGAACTTAATAGAAGGCGTTACCTTTAAACCGGGTATCTCCCTTTAGTTTGAACCAAAAAGTTTACTAGAATTTCCTTCTGCCTAGGGAAATGATTCTAAGAGAAGGAGATGGATTTAGGGATATTAAATATTCATATGATGTACAATACAGGGCTTGATAAGTGTGAGTAATCGGTTAGAAGTGAGGGCTCTTTATAAGGGGGAGGAGGGGCTCTTTAGGAAAGCATGAAAAATATTAATTTATTATATAATGATTTTATGTTTTTAAAGGTAAAAAACTCATTAAAGTCGAATTTAGGATGCCTCATGTTCAAAATAAAATCATCCAATAATAATTGGATAGGTTTTGGATGTTGATTCAATCTTTATAAACTTATTTATTTAAATCATTCATTAATGAGGTAAACACTGCATCATTTTTTTGTTGTAATTAATTTTATTTATTTCGTTTTTAAAAATCATATAACAAATAACATGATGAAGGAAATAATTTTATATTTCATGTGAATATTTATAGTCTATGATATATCTTATATAACCCAATGTAATAATTTATATACTATAAGATATATGTTTTTTCCATTTTTGTCTTTACGTTAAATTAATTAATATAAATTATCATTATCACTCCCATGTGGCTCCATGGGGTCCCGAAATCGACCCAAGTATGCCCATGGTCGGAAGTGTATCCACCAATATTATTAGGACATATGTTAAGCTAATTAAATATTATTATAATAATATTTGTTTACCCTTAATTACCATTTTTACACTTTAACCATAGAAAATAATATTTTTACTGATGTAAATATTCATAATGAATAAAAATAAAAGATACCTATATACACAATTTGAACCTCCTGATTCAAATTATGGAATCCATTTTTCCATATTCAAAACATAGAAGTGCTATAAATTAATTTAAAATTAATTCCCACTGTCAAAACAAAAAGCATGTTTTTAAGAAATAATAACAATCAAAAGATTGACACATATTATTTCAAATTTTAAAGTAAAATTACATAAAATAACCAACATTGGATTAAATATTAAAATAATAATAAAATTACTCTTTAAAAAAATAAAAAAATATAATCTAACCTTATAAATAAATTAGATTAAAATGAAGTCTTGAATTAATATACAGTATTTTTCACTATTCATTAGCATATAATTTTTAAAAGAAAAATACCAAAAATTTACCCAATGTAAATTTTGATTTCCCAATTCTAGAAAATAATAATATTTTTTTCATATATAGTGTATATCCAAAACTAGATTTAAAAAGGGTTTTCTATAAATAGGTGGTAAATCGACCTTTCAATGAATATTAGTGTATTTATGATTAATATCAGATTCTTTCTTATTTGAAGCTTCTAAAATTTATTGGATAAATAAAAAAACATTTAAAAAACATATTTACTCTTAATATGGTTATTTTTTTCATTCCCGCTAAAAAAATAGCTATGCATTAGCTACCATTTAATATTATAATATTATATTAATATTTTTTCAGTATAACTCAATTTTGTGTGCAATGTAAGTTTTCAATGAAACCTTTTGCTCTGTATCAGGATTCCATCAAACATAGAATCTCGTTTAAGGTAAAATTAATATTTAATTTACAAATTTCAATAAATATAAAAAAGTTATATTATTCATTTACCTGGGATGTTACATCATTCCCACCTTTTGAGAATTTTGTCCTCGCAATTTTAAAATTTGTCTTGGAAACATCATTGAAAGTTCCACATCGAAAAAAGAGTCAATAAGAATATAAAATTAAAAGATATAAAGAGAAATATAAAGGTCACCAGAGATAGCCCATACTAGGATTAAATGTATAAAAACATGGATATGGAAGACAAATAAACCTACAATGTTTGATGGAGAGTGGTAGAAAACATGATTAGGAGAATGTTAACCATAAGAATATCACAAACTTGTGATGGGTTAAACGGTCTTTTATTCCATAGTAGAAAATTTTAATGGATAGTGTTTTTGTTTTAATTTACTTTTCACAATTTTTAGTAATTTATTAATGAGCATAACTAAAAACATACTGAAACATACTTACTTGTCTTGTTGACTTTCATCCTTTACTAAATTTCTTCCACAAACTCATATTTTCTCCAACTGAGGAGTATTCAAACTGACCTAGTCACATTAAAATCAAAAGAATCAACTTATATATTATCATATAATAAAAAAGATGAACTTTATATTTACCTTGTCTTTATACTTCAACCACAACCAAAACATTTAGTACAAGACCAGATAATCCCCCAAAAAAGGATAATACTTTATAAAAAGAAATACTACTCTTAATCCACAAAATTTGACAAACAATACCCAAAGTTCGACAAATTCCATTCAATAAAAAAATTTCCTTAAAATTATTCAAATTAACCCAAATGAGGATTGAAACCCAAAACTCAGAAGGATTTAATCACATAGCCTTCCACACTAAATCTTAACATTTATCTCCAAATAAAATCGACTACTATTAATGTCTCATACTAGAAGTGTAATTAACCAAATAACATATTCTCTATGATATGTTAATCATTTCCATAAATAACCCAAATCACTATATGTCCATAATAAAAACACATATTCATCCAAAATAAAATTCCACCATATCTAATCAAAATAAAATATAAGTATTACTTGAATAACATTTTCATATATAAGACTTTAGGGTTACACATAATATAAAAAGTATTCCAATGTAATCTCATCCTCAAAATATCCTTAATACTTTTATGCATTTAATCATCATAAAATATACCAAAACTCTTAAATCCCTTACATGTCGACTTCTTACACATTAAAAGTTCATCATGATCCATTAACCATTCTTTACCAACTTATTCTGAAATACTTCTTTCCTACAAACACAATCATGAATCATATCCTAACATTCAACAATATCAAAACATATGTTATGAAAAAATCAATACCTTTCATTGGTCATTTTAAATTCCTTCATCCTCAATCAGAATGGCATTAGGTATTGGTAATCATATATTTGTACGATCCTGGTGATCCCATTACTAAAACTTCTTCATAGGACATCACTTTGTGTAATGAGTATTCACACCACATTTAATACATTCAATTGAGCCCTCAAAAAGAAAATATTTCTCTTTCCTATAGTAAACTGGATGCTTCTTTTTTTCATGGCATATTCTTGATTTATGACCTTCATTCCCTCATCTATAGCATATTCTTGTCCCTTTGAAGAATTTTTTTGTGTTTATTTCCTCATCCTTGACACATTGATTTTTGAATATACTTACCTTTATGATTATTACATGAACCACTATAGGGTTTTCCTTCTATCATATACAATTCATTATAAAAATAACCACTTTTTAGGTGGTCAATCATGACTCCAAATAGTTAGTTAAGAATAACCAAAATATTTCTCATTGCCGCTCCAATTTCAATCAGTTGCTCATTCAGAAAACTGTCACATTTTTTTTATATCCACTGTTACATTGGGGCCTACTAAATCCATCCATTTACTAAAATGAAAAAGGTCAGTGAGAGTATATGATTAAAATCATCATATAGTATCTAATGATGAGGTTAAATACTAATATAGACTTATTTATGTCATCTAAAACTCATTAAATTTATCTAAAATAAATATTTCTCTTTATAATATGTTTACCATTATGGTTTTGTCACTAATAATTAAATAACACCCTAACCTCAGTGCTTACCTAAACCGATCTCTGAAACCAACTATAAGACTGACCATACAACATTACATAATTTTTAATTAAATAAATAATTTACCTTGAGGATCTTTTCGGGTCTAGTGTTTTAGATAATTAGTCCATAATTATTACATATCAAATTGAAAAACACATGTTGACACTAATACTCAATATCCGTTTATTTATAAAATATACACTCATAAAAAGAAACATGTTTACTTCTAATTTTTAGACAACATGAATTTTCCTTGATGTTATCCATGACCCTATTCATCTTCAAGTCCTTTGGAAAAAATTTCAAAAACATGGGATGGGCATTTAAAGATCAGTAAGGGTTATAAAAGAAGGAAAGGAAACATTAAACAATAAATAAATTAAAATCAATGAAACCATAATTTTCTATCATAACATACCTTATGAAATCATATGATATATAAATAACACATCGAAATAATAATTAATAAAGGTAAAATGTGACATCCATAACAAACATACATTGTAGCTATGACAGATATATAGAGAGTTATGTTTGATTACCCATCACAGTATATTCCCTAAATATAATAAGGGAAAAATTCATGTTTACCTATGTCACGTTACCCAATTCATCAGAGAGCTATCTCAAGCTCACCCGCCCTAGGTTTATCATTGAACCACTCGTATACGTAAACAATGCGCAATAAACATAACAAAACCATAACACATAACAGAACCAAAATGGGAAGATCACATTTCCACATTTCAATAAATATATATCAATTCATGATATTGAAATAAACAATACTTTATCAAACCATTTTCAAAACCATTAAAAACATTTAATTAAGATTTTTTTGAATCAAATGTCCCATGCAACATTGAAACATTTAAATGAATCATAATTTGAAAACATTAATGTCCGTATAAATATATCCTAAAAACCATTTTGAAAACATGGAAATTAATGAGAAATATTTAGAAAAATTAATCATTAAATCATTTAAAACAATATTTTAGTTAATGAGTTCCAAACTAAATGAGAGATGCTTGAATACAAATAGTTGAGGAATAACATTAATCAAAGCATATAATATCATGAGAATAAAGATATCCATGATATAATATCTCAAAGTGAATTATATACAGTATATGAAAGTGAATTTCTGTATAACAACAAATAAGTCTAAATGTAATGTAAATTGAGGCAAAGTCCCCTTCAAAGATCACATCCATATATTAAGGAAAATTCAATGACATAATTAGGTGTAACAAATACGAAAACAGAAAATATAAGTGGATAATAAGTTTAAAACAATCATAGGTAATTCAAACATATTAAATTCATCACATATGCAAGATGTATATGTTTATCCAAAATAATTGAAATTTTGTTATGAAGTTCTCTTACAGAAACTCGATAGCCCAACAGAATTAAAAGTGAGATAAGAAACCCCTTACCTTGTATATGATATGACTATTTCATTATTTAATCTCCAGAATAATAAGCTAAAGATAATTTATAATATCTTAATAAAAATTTTCAAGTTCATTATTACTTTTATATCACATATCATTATGTTATAAACATTATGAAATTATTAAATTTAATAATGTCGTTTTGTCGATATTTGGTACTTGAGTCAAAAATTAACTTCTTGTATTTACATGTTGTTCATGTGGTCAAAATTCCATTTATCAATAATTATATTCATGATTTAGATGTCATATATATCATAAATATCCATTATATGTGTGTATTTATAATATTACATAATATTTGGAGATTTGAAATTAAATGCACCGCTCATGGAGACGGTAAACCGTACGTTCGCATGAACGCTACTTTAATTTTTATTTTATATTTAATGGAATGTAAACCTAATGATAAATAGGTATATTATAATTAAATTATAATATCATCTAATATATATGTTACAAAATTTCATTAACTCTATCCTTTGTACGTTCCATGTATGTAATGAACGAATCATATGACCTTGAGGGCGCGGTACTCCGCACTTCCTCAAATAAAATTTTCATATTAACAAATATTCGAAAGCATAAAGGTATGTTTGTAAATACAAATTACATAATCATAGAGAAAACATAAAAATAATATATATCATATATAAATAAAGTGACATCATAATGGCCACCTTGAGAGGCGGTATAAGATAATTGAACAATCATCCTTTCAGGAGGCAGTAGTTTGCTCTCCACATAAATAATATATTATTTACCCATTAGATGGAGTTGTGTGTATGGGTATCTCTAATACATATCATAAAAACAACCTAGTATATATAGAATAATTTTTTTGTTATAAAATAAAGGAATAAAAAGAGTTTATGGGGTTGGAGAAGTAAAATAAAACAAATGAACTTAAGAGAAGATGTTGCCTTTAAATCAAGTATCTCCCTTTGGTTTGATCTAGAAGGTTTACTAGAATTTCTTTTTGTCAATGGGAATGCTTCTAGGAAGAGGATATGTATTTAAGGAGAATAATTGGGATGAGTTTGGATTATCCAAGTGGCTTTAGAAGTGTGAGGAACAGGTTAGAAGTGAGGGCGCTATATAAGGGGGAGGAGGGGATCTATAGGAAATCATGAATATATTACATTATTATATAATGATTTTATGTATTTAATGTTCCTAAACTCATTAAAGTCGAACATAAGATGACTCATGTTCAGAATAAACTCATCCAATAATAATTTTACAGCTTTTAGATATTGTTTTAATCTTTATAATCTTATTTATTTAAATCATTCAATAAGGAGGAAAACACTTCATCATTGTTGTGTCATTGATAATTTTAGTTATTTGATGTATAAATGTTATAAAAAAATACCATGGTGTAGGAAATATTTTCAAATTTCAAATGATTATTTATAGTCATAGGGATAACTTATATAACCCCTTGTAAAAATCAATTTACTAAAATATATATGTTTATGTGATTTTTTCATTACATTAAATTAATTAATATAAACTATCAATATCACTCTTAAGTGGTTTGATGGGGTCCCAAAAAAGACCCCAAGGATGCCCATGGTCGGAAATTTATCACCCAACAGGATTAGGACACATGTTAGGGTAATTTTATGTTATTATAATATTATTTGTTGAACCTAATTTACCTGATTTAACCTTTAACTATTGTAAATAAAATATTTACTGAAAAAAATATTCATAATATCTGAAAATAAAAGTCACCTATTTACAAAATTTGGTCTTCCTGGTTCCAAATATGGAATCTATTGTTCCCCAATATAAAAACATAAGTGGCAGAAATTAATTCAAAATTAATTCCTGCTGTCAAAACAAAAAGCGTGTATTTAAGAAATACTAGCTATCAAAAGATTGACACTTATTTATGTCCAATTTAAAATTGAAACTACTTACAATGACCAAAATTAGGTTAAATTGTAATTACATAATATAATTACCCAATAAAACCAATTAAAAAGATAATCAATCTTTAGAAATAAAATTGATTAAATGGCGGTTTTGAATTAAAATACAGTAATTTTCACTATTCATTAAAAAATGAATTTGTTTAGAAAAAGCACAAAAATTTACCCAAAGAAAATTTTGATGTCCAGATTCTAAAGAATAATATTGTTTTGTCAAATATAACTTATAAATGTGACCAAATTATATTTAGAGATGGTTCTCCATCAAAAGGGGCTAAATCGACCTTTTATTTAATATTAGGGTATTTATTATTAAAACAAGATTTTTTCTTATATTAAGCTGCTAAAATTTATTGGATAAATGTAAAAACATTTATAAAAAAAACTTAATCACAATATTGTTAGTTATTTTCATTCCCCCAATACAATTTATATGCATTAACAACCATTTAAAATAATAATATTATATTAATACTTTTCAGTATAACTCAACATTGAGTCCAACTTATGATTTTAATGGAACTTGTTGTTGTGTAATAGGTATGGAATTAAGCATAGAATCCCCATTAAGGTAAAATTAATATTTAGATTACAAATTTTAATAAATATAAAAAACTCATATTCTTTATTTATCTAGGATGTCACAATGATGATATACATTTTTCAACTGGATATCATTATGAGATCTCTTAGAGACATGTCACATAAAAAACTAATAAGTAACTAGATAAATATATAAAAAATTATTAAATATAAAATAATTATAATACCAGTAATTTTTATTCATGATGGATGTATAAAATTTCCTCCATATATATTCATCTATGTACAAATATTTATGGCATGGGTTTTCAAAAAACTTCTTTCAAAAAAAATAACTTTTTTTCAATTTTTTATATATGTCCATCGAATGACCACTAAAGAGAGATGCATTTTTTAAATTTATTTTGTTTTCTAACAATTGAATTTCATCTGTAATTGAATAAATGAAATATGTCATTTAAAATATTTAGTATTTAAAAATGAGATAAAATAGATCAATTGATATATTTTACCATCATATCCTCCCAAAGGTGTTGTTTCATAATCCTCTCTACAGACATGCAATCACGAAATAAAATACTATTCCTGCATCAGCTTTGGATTGATATATATCTGTTAAACAAAACTTCATTTGGGCTAGTTTTATTATTATTATCATCAAAAAAAATATGTAATCATTCATCTCCACGAGTAAGTTATATTTTTGGTAAACGTGTAATACCTCTTTTAATAACTAGAGAAATTTATTTCTCTGTAGTAATAAGAGAAGTCTTATCCACTGAGGATAAATCAGTAGTCCTGCAAAAAAATTATGAATTAAAAGATTTCATTCAATAAATTTTTATATTATTGAATATTTAACAATATGAAAAAATAAATATACCTTGGTAAATTCTCTACTCTCTCTGTATTTGATATTAATATAATCAAGTGTAATGACATTTTATATACCATCATATTGTTAGAAAATAAAATATTTCGAAAAAAATGTAAAAAATAAGTCAAAAAAGATTCCCTCATTTGTATGCTTCAAAAAAATAATCAAAATATAAATAATTGCCTAAAAATTTAGAAGACTAATTTAGTGTTTTCCCGTATTCCTTCATCATGAAAGTTATGTACTTCCTGAACTTTGTATTCCTTGTAGTTATTTTAATCATCTAGAAATCATGTAATAGATGAATACAACTCATGTAAATCAACAACATCATTATCATCATTATAATCACCCATGTGATATGTTTTTTCTATGCAAAACAATGGACCACTAATCATTCGATTGATCAATAACATAATATATCTGTTTTTCATGTGTCGTCATCATAAATGGATCCTCATTGTAATTAAATATTTTCAAATCAACTCGTGTAAATCCATAATCATCATCTTTCACATAAGTATTTTTATCATCCTAATTAAAAATAAACAAAATGATTCAAAATATTGTATAATAAATTTACAATATATATTCAAGAACATAAAAATATATCAATAATGAAGAAATTGGGTTTTTATCATTTTCAATTAAAAAACTCAATGTTTCAGTAATAACAATCACACCACTATTTTGAATGGTACTCTTGTCATCCATATTTTTTGTGTAAAATGTGTACACATTAATATAAAAATTATTCTATGTTATCACATTATGATATGGTCCCCCTACCAACCATTTCAATGTTTTTGATACATATATATCTGTTATAACAATCAATTTAAACCATGAATAAAATTTATTCTTATGCTCAATCATCATACAGTTTTCCATTATTTTTTATATCGTCTCTTTAATTCAGCCATATGTTAGGTTATATATGATTGAACATCATCTTTGTTGTTCAAAATATATAAATATGTCTCCATATCTTCATCTCATGGAATGAAATTTACCTTTAAGCCTCTAATCCCTCTACCTTTATTATCATCTATCCAATGTAAAGATATAGGATGACCAATATACTCAAACTCATTAAAATATTCAGTACAGAACTCAATCACCTCTTCTCAAACATATTTTTGAACAATATAGGCCTCAGGTCGATAACGATTTTTAACATATCCCTATAAAATTTTCATATACCCTTCCAAATGATATATCAAATGTAAATAAATAGGTACATATATTCTTATCTCACGCACCAGTTGAATCACAAGATGAAACATTATATCAAAATTTTTTGTAGAAAATACAATTGTATTTGACAAAGTATAAGATCATCTTCATTATCCAAATGATTTAATAAATTTGGATCATTAACATTCATTCAAATGTATTTGAAAAAAATTATATAATCGGATGATAGTCTTTATAATAGCTAACAGCAATTGACCATGTAATTCAACCGATAATAGTTGTTTCATCAATACAATACTCTCCAGGGATGTCATACATAGTAATTTTCAATCATTCACTAAAATGAAATTCTTCACATTTGAATAATATCCACTAGGTACCTTTCTACCATATAGTCAATGAAAAAATTAAACATATCACTCTAGAATATTGTGTGATAAGCAAGAGATAAATATGTTCTATTTCCTTTCACAGTGGTAGTTAACTCCAAACGTATTCCCATTGCTATCAAGTCCAATATAGAGTTCAATCCATTTTTTATTTTTCCATTTATTTATAATAATGTTCTAATCACACTTTCACAAATAAATTTATCAGCATGAATAACATCAATGTTATGTTTTACCTCTAAAAAAAGTTAATATGGTAGTTCAAAAAATGATTGTTTCTTCCCGATATTATTTTGAAGACCATAAATACTTGTTATTCCAAATGCCGAATCATTATTTTTCAACCCTGTTGTAAAATTCTTCAACAAAAAATAGTTTTGGGGGAATATTATATTCCTGTAAACTGTTAAATATATTTTCAATCTACAATAAGGATGATCAATTTTCAGAAATCATTAATGTCCCATGTACACTGTCTTTCTTCCATTCTTCAATAGGTAAAATCAAGACTCTTCCCAAATAGGGAAAGCTTTATTTCCCTTAAAACTGTATCCAAATAAGATTCCATATGCAAGAAATTCATTTATACTGAAAATTATGATAGAACACAAAAGAAAATACCCATTATTGTATACATCAAAAACATGTACACCTTCTCCCATAGAACTTTCAAACGAAGAATTATTGGAAGGTAACAAATTTATTTATCAGAATCATTGATTTATTTAACTAAAAATGAATCAGAATTAATTTATCAGATTTTTTTGATAGGATTATTGAAAGAATTATTTTTTTAGCATGAGGGTATATATTAGTACATGATAATGAATCACAATTGGATTTTGAATCCCTCTTATAGAGTGATGTTCCAAATATAGGACAGTTTCATGAAAATTCATATTCTTACCTATACAATACACAATCACTGGGGGAAATATTTATCTTTTTATACCTCAATCCCATTGGGAATAATATTTTCTTCTCCACCTAACTAGAATCAAGAAACCCATTTACTTATGGAAATAGTTCTTTTAAAACCTCATATAAGTTAGAGATGCTTTAATCACTCTAACTATTACTTCATTGCAAGATAACTATTCCCAAAATTACTGATAAGAATATATATTTACTACATCTTCTGAATAATGGTTTCTCATAATCTTTATAAAATCATTCAACACTTTTTTTTCCAAATATACCAACACCAAAATCATTAATTAATTATTCAGTATGATCCTTGGTCACATTATAAATATTTTCATCAACATTATCTGTTTAATTTATAGTTATTTCACCATGCCAGATACAACATGTATACTTACAGCTAAAACCATAACAAATTAGATGATACTTGCTTTATATTGTGTTTAATATTCCCATATTTAAACACATCACACATGGATAGAAAATAAAATCATTGTATTAAAAATTTCTTTTACAAAATTTCAAGAATTCGTCAACTTCTTCTTCATATTCAATAGTGGTTCATCATTAATATATCCAATTGTAATCCACAAAATAGCTGATATCTCAATATAATTTAATAATATATTAAAATTACAAAATTAAATTAAATTAATATATATATATATATTAACTACTAAAATGTAAATAGAAACACATTTAATAAAAACAATTGATAATCAGATAAAATCATCAGAAAATGAAACATAATTAAAAATACTAAACATTTTATTTTCATATTATATAAATGTGTTTTATTGATATTATTATTTAATTATTTTCAATTATCTTATATTTATTAGTTCATTTTACACAGTTATTACATTACATTATTGTTGTGTCTATAAAAATAATGAACGATTGCATTAATTTATTCATTTTACAAAGTTGTTAGTTAAAAGTGGGGCATCTTACAAGTGAAACTCACTGGTTATAATAGATTTGGAATTCCCACATCTCAGCACAAAACATCCTATAGATTGAAAACCATCATTAATACTACCACATTTCTACAGATCTTGATGATGTAATACTATCACAATAATATATATATCAATATATGATGTTGTATACTCATTCATACCATTTGGGTGGTCAACTGGTGGTCAATGCAGTAAAATTATATTACAATAAAAAAAATTTCAGAAAAATGACATATACATCCAATCTAAATATACCACATAGTATATTAAAAAAATTAATCATGTCACTATTAAAATAATTTTCTACATGTTTCATTAATTTTTTTAGAATTCAATTAATTTATGATGACTTATATTATTTTTCTGTATATTATAACATATTGATTAATTATTTTGGGCATCAACCATGAGTTTGTATAATGAATGAGCTCGTTTAACCATATTAATTAGATAATGTTTTATATAAAGTGATCCAATACTCATAAAAACAATCATACAAGTGTTATAATCTATAATTTAATCTCTACTTATCTCAAATTTTATTATTTAATAGTGGTTATAAAACTCTTCAAAAATATAGAGAGTTCTTATAATTAGGAATTTTGATTCTATAGGGGTGGATTACTAGTGGAAACAATAATACATTGAGTATTTTTAATGTAATCATGTCGAACCCACTATGATATTATGTATCAACAATAATGGATATTCTACATTTATTTTTATAATATATTTTTACAAATATTATTTTGAATTATCTTAGTGAAAAAAAAATTATTTAAGAATATTTTATATGCGTAAAACCCATAAATATTATTTAATTCAACTCAATGATGATTCATAGGATTATAGGATTTAGTAAAAATTGTGTATACATATCAAAGATATAACATAGGGTGATAAAAGATATTACACTATAAAATATTATATTTTTCATGACTATATTGAGATATAATGGGATAAAATAAATCATGACTGACAGAGAACCAATTAAGAGATTTATTGAAAGGATTTTCTAATCATATTGCATGTTGTAACATGCTTAAACATGGGTGTCATAACACAATTATCATGTCACAAAAGTTATATAAATATATCACATAGATTTATAATGTGAATTAATTTGTTTTATTATGTTATATGAAATAATATATGTGATATGGTACCTCAAAAATTGTGGTTCTTTTTTAGGGGGTGAATCAAGAAATACACATCCTTTTACATTTTACCATTAATTTTTTTAACATGTGTTAAAGTGAATGACTAGATAGATATTCACAAACTAAAAAATCTTCAAGGAATAAATACATTAGTTACTATAGATTTTTATGAGTATTACTACATAACATGAGCATCTAAAACCGTGGAATGATCTAGAAAAACCCATGATCACTCATTCCACCAAATAATAAAACAACTTACAAAATTTGAAGTTCAAATTTTCCTCGAACTAAAATCTGAACATTGAAACTTTCATGTGTTGGAAGAATTAATACTACCTGCAAAATCATAATGAAATTGATTGTAAAAATTAAAATTTAAGATGAAGAAACACTAAAATAAAACAACAGTTTCAGTTGGAAATTGGATTTTGAGTAGAAAATAATGTGGAGATGATGAAGTATCGGAAGAAGGTGTAGAATGGTGACCACATATCATAGAAATTGGGTAAAGTCAATAAAAATAGTTTTTAAGATCACTATGTGGCCATTGAAGTCATCATGATTTGGGAGGGATTTTTAGTGAGTATGAGGGTTTTATAGAGAAAAAAATATAGTTTCCCAATAATGAAATATTGTCAATGTTTTTTGGAATCAGTTACAACAAAAATGAGTTGAAAATTGTGAGAATAAATTTTTGGTGTCGGTTTTGTAAAAAGCCAATGCCAAAAATAAAATCTTTCATTGTTTTTGTCCATAGTTTTGCTGAAAAAATACACAATAAACGGAATGTTAAAAAATTTTGGCATTGATTTTCATTAAATATGACTCACAAACACTCACTCACAAACTTATTTCATTCATATAACAAAACAAAGTCATTTTTTGACATTAAATACAATATTTCCACTAGTGAGCTGTTGATTAAAAGAAGAGATAAGGGTATTATTACAAATTACAATTCTCTAACTCCTACTTTTATAAAATATTTTTACTTAATGAAATACCATCTTCTTATATCTATTTATTTGGAAGTAATTTTCTTGAAAATTACATTATATTGTTTTATTATTATATAAAATACCATGTGTTTCCAATCCCCACTTTTAAAAGGTTCCTCACTATTCCCTTAATTACACAACATTGAACTTTATAGCTGAAAACCCCAAAAAAATCACTAATCAAAATAATTATCCATGAATTATTAGTTCTTTATTCTTAATAGTCCATTCTAAGGTTCACAGTGAAGGGATCTATAGGAAGCATGCCAACGACTTAGTACAATTATTTTTGATTTCCAAATTACATAAATTGTAATGAAGTTATATTTAATGAATATATATAATATATATAAAATAATAATTCTTCTTAGTTGGATAATTATTTTTTAACTTTATTCCATTCTGTCCTTCAGAATGTGAAAATGGCACACCTGCCTATATACTACATACCATCTCTTTGTGTGGTGAAATTCATTTTTTATCTCTATATTTTATGGATATATATATATATATACGCATATTTAATATCAAGTATAATTTTATCATTATTAATATTTTTGATATTATGATACCTCCATCAATTTTAATGATCTTGAAATACATAACTGAAATTCTCATGGGAAATTAAATTGTTAACACAAAGAAATGATATTTTTAACAATGAATTATTAAAAAATAGTTATGGAAATGATATAATTGAATCATATATGATAATATATGTTTTCAAATGATTACAATATATAATTATATTTAATTTTAATTTAGTATAACATAGGTTAGAGTTCTTCCAATGAATTTTGAGAATGATGTAATTGGTTTTTGTTACATTATCATTGATTATATTGAATATTTAGGAATAATATTCTAATGATGAAATATTATTATCTACCTATCAATAAAATAATAAATTTTCATATCCTTATTTTATTTAAATATATTTCATGTATCCCTTTAATTTTACTCTCTTTATGAATTTAAGAGACTAAAAGAATGTTTTTAGGGAAAACTGGCATTATTTATCTCGTCATTGGAAATTTTTTTCCTTCCCTTCCCCATGTTTTCAAAATAGGGTTTCTGGAATATTATTTATAATTATCATGTAATTTTCAATGCCCTTTTCACAAAATTTTTAATTAAAAAATAAAATAAATATTCCTTTCATTTTCTTGAATGGGCCACATTTGATTTTTTTTTGGAAAATGTGAAAGGAATCATTTCTATTACTAAAATACTAAATAACATTTCCCACCATCATGACTTCTCAGTGATTTGATCATTCCTATACAAGTTTCCATACAACTTCTCAAAGAGTATTTTTACTTAATAGTTCAAAAATATATAGTCATTAAATAACTCATTTTAAGTTAAAATATTATTTTCCATATAAAATTCTCTTTTTATCATATAATATAATTTTTAATCTATAATAACATACTTTTATGTTACGTATACTATTTTGGGTTATTATCCAATGATATTGTCCATATTCATTTTTTGTATGGTTATTGATGCGTATAATTTAAGGCTTACTCAATATAAACTATTTTGTTCCCAAGGGTAATGATATGTGATGAGTGATTTCTGATCATGTATAACACGTAAGAATGGATTATATTATGATTATATTAAATATGGTCATAAAATAATATATCCAACCAGTGCATTGTGTAAAGGTAGATATATCATGATATAATAAGGAAATAAATTAGGAGTGAACCCAGTATAGTAAGTGAAATTTTTTAAAATGATATACATGGGAGTGACCATTGACCAAAGATTTTATGGATTGGAATTTTAGATAATCCACTATGGAAATCTTGGTGTGATCCCAGAAAAAGGAAATAAATTCCTATTATTATGTTTATATAACCAACATATATCTTATTCCATTTATATAATGTCTTTGATATTATTTTTATTTCATTTTAAATCATGTCTTATGAACTTCCCAGATTTATTCCATTATTCTATATTATGATATATATAATGCTAGGTATGGTTATTATATATTAATATCTTATTCTCATTCCCTTATACTCATTATATAATTAAATGATCATTAATATCTACATTTTTTACCATCATTGAGAATTTCAAATCCCACATTCTTATGTTTCCATACCTCGTGATATGGTGAATGATTTTATGTATGGTTTTTCAAAGAAGAGTACTATGTGAGAAGATGTTTCTGGTTTAGATGGATTTTCTTGGACCATCTAGAGTTTCTAGTTTAAATGGGAAGCATTATGTTTATGTTCTTGTAGATGAATTTTCTAGATATACATGGACATTCTTTATGGCTCAAAAAAGTGAAGCCTGATATTATTTTTCTAAATATGCCAAGTCTGTAGAAAATATCAATATACTTAGAATTTAATAATTAAGATGTGATCATGGCCGTGAGTTTTAAAATTATGAGTTTGAATCCTTTTACACACAAAATTGTTATAGCCAAAATTTCTCTGTCCCTAGAATACCTCAGCAGAATGGAGTTGTAGAGAGAAGAAATAGAACCCTGCAAGAGATTGCTATCACAACTCTTAGTGAATATGACCTACCTATTTATTTTTGGACCGATGCTGTCAATACAGCTTGCTACATAATCAATAGAGTGTTGATCAGACATATTCTTAAGAGGACTCATTTTGAATTATGGAATAATAGAGAACCCATGGTTAGCTACTTTAATGTCTTTGGTTGCAAAGTATATACTCTTAATAAAAAATAAAATCTTGAAAAATTTACATCCAAAAGTGATGAAGGTATCATTTTAGGATATTCCATGTCTAGTAAAGCCTATAGAGTGTTAAATAAAAGGACTAAATGTGTAGAGGAATCTGTTCTTGTCAAATTTGATGTAACAGATCCACATGATACTAAAAAAACCTAGAGAATTTGGAGGATGATGTATAAAATATGAACATCAATTCAAAATCCTAAAATTCTTCTGTGAAAACTTCCAACTCTAGGAATTCCTTAGAATCAAGTCACAATGAACCTGAATCTGTTGATGAACTTGAAATCATAATTCCCTCTTTTTCTAAAATAATTTGAACCCTTAAGAACCATCCCTTTGATGCTGTTGTAGGAGACATAGAAAAAGAAACTCAAACTAGAGCTTCTCTTAGAAATCAGGTTGAACATCAAGTCTTCTTGTCACAACATGGAACTAAAAACATTAATGATGAAATCAATGATGAATATTGGGTGATTTCTATGCAAGAAGAACTTAATTAGTTTGAATGAAAGAATGTTTGGAAACTTTTTGAATGACCTAAGGAAACATTTACCATAGGCACCAAATGGGTGTTTAGAAATAAGGTAGATGAAGTTGGTAACATAGTTAGAAACATGGCTAGATTAGTTACACAAGGCTATAGTCAAGAAGAAGGAATTGACTATGAGGATACCTCAGCACCAGTATCCAGACTTGAAGCCATCAGAATCCTGCTTTCCTGTGCTGCACATCTGAATTTCAGACTATATCAAATGGATGTTAAGAGTGCATTCATAAATGGGTATATAGCTGAGGATGTCTTTGTTGAACAACCCCTGGATATACAAACCCCCATTTTAAAAATCATATTTTTAAACTATATAATGATTTATATGGTTTAAATAAATTTCCAAGAGTTTGGTATGATAGATTGAGTACTTTTCATTTTTCCAAAGGCTTCAGAAAAGGAATTACTGATCCTACCCTTTTTATAAAACAAATTTCTATTTATGTTTTAGTTGTTAAAATCTATGTAGATGTCAATATTATTTGATCTTATAAGAATTATTTATTTGTTGATTTTTCTAAAATGATGAAAAATGAATTTTAAATGAGTTTAATGGGTGAACTGAAATTCTCTCTTGGATATCAAATATTTCGAAATAATGATGTCATTTTTTTAACTCAATATTCTAGAGATCTTGTAAAACATTTTGGATTGGATAGAACTGATATTAGTGACACTCCCATTAGTACCTTTTGTAATTTGAATATTGATAAAGATAGATAATCTGTTGGTCAATCAACTTATAAGGGGATGATTGGAATATTACTCTACATAACTTTTAGTCTTCTGGAATTTAGGTTTAGTGTGTGTATGTGTGCTCATTTTCAAGTAAATCCTAAGGAGTCTTATTTAAATGTTCCAATGAGAATTTTCAAATACCTTAAGAAAACACCCAATCTTGGACTATATTATCCAAAAGGAATATCATTTGAATTATTTAGTTATTCAGATGCTAACTTTGGTGGCTGTAAGATAGATAGAAAAATCACCTATGGAACATGTCACCTTTTAGAAATGTATGTAGTATCATGGTGTAGTAAGAAACAAAAATATGTTTCATTTTCTACTGAAGAAGATGAATACATATCTAATGGTAGTTGTTGTGAAAAAATTTTGTGGATGAAACACACATTACTAGATTATGGATATTAATTCAGACATGTACCTATTAACTCTGACAGAAAAAGTTTTATTAACATCTCAAAATTTCTGTTTCACATTCTAGGAAAAATCATATTGATGTAAGACATCAATTTTTGAGAGATCATTATCATCATCAAAGTTACTTTTTTATTGAGAAAAAAACAAACATACAAACATACAAACAGCTGAAATGAAAGAAAAAACCTAAGGAGGTCTGAAATAATGCATGCCAGGTGCATCCCCTCTTATCAAATTGACTCCTTCAGGCATCAATGAAGAAAAATCATTCAAGCATAGCATATTAGAACCAAGAACATCCAAACAAGCAAGGTGGTCTGCCACTTGGTTACCCTCACACCAGGAATGGCTTATTTTAGTTCTATCAGAGAGAATACCTTTACACTTTTTGATAATGTAAAAAACGGACCACGGAGGAGGGCCTAAATCATTCAGGGAATCATGAAGAATTTTAGAATCTATTTCTACCTCAATAATATCAATACCCTGCTGAAAACAAAGGGTAATACCCATGAGCATCGCCTTAGCTTTTGCATGAAGAGGGGATCCATAGCCTAACCGAGATGAGAAATCCAGGAGGACTGAGCCCCGCTAGTCCTGAACCACCCCACCCCGACGCAGAACACCCACTATACAGGCCCCATTAGTGTTATGTTTGAGGCCCTCGGAGGGGGGAGACCAGCGAACCCAGGCCCCTCTATTGATATCAACACCATACTATGCATTAGGAAGTCCGAAAAATAACCAGTTGAGGGAGGGAGCCCCCCTCCAGCTACTGAGAAGTCATACCAGATCTGAGAGTAAGCATTTTTTCCTTCTGATGATGAACTTTCCCGAACTTCAATTCCCCTCAAATCTACATTTGTTCCTGGCTGGCCAGATCGACCAGCACCCTGCCTGAAGAAGCAGTATGTGAGCCAACTTCTTCGGACCTCTCTGTCCCGTTCCATGAAACTATTTTTCTAAATACGGGAGGGCCCCCAGAGAACCATAGCTATACCCTGTGAATTCCTAGAATAAACCCTAGACCACCTCTACCCACTCACCCGAGAATTACAGAAGGTGAGTCATCTCCTCCTTTGAAGCTGTGCAGCAAGAGCACCATGAGGAAAGCGGGATACAACAATGATTAATGTTATCGTCCATTGGAATTGAAAAAATTCCTAATTCTCCAAAGGAGGAAATTATATTTAGAGGGTACTGCTTTGATCCATAGCAGATAATTCCATTCATCCGAAACAGTAGAGGAGCTCCTTGCACGATAGAAATCCCAATCAGAAAAGACCCACAAAGAGGAAGGAGTGAAGACACACTGGTCAAGTCCCTTGGAAACGTCAATGAGATTAAAAAGGGACTTTTTTCTCCTCATCCAGCACCGTCCCAATGAAACCCGGGTACAAACTAGCTTCTCCAAAAGAGAGGGAAGGAGTCGGGCATCCCATAAAACCCAGTACTCTCTCCGCCCAGTTTTTGTGCTAGAAGAAAATATCACCTCCTCCAATAATCCATTGCCTGTGGTAGGTAAGCTCAGCAACCAGCTGTGAAAGATTAGGCCAGACCAGGGAACCAATTCCTTCCACAGAGGAACGACTGCACGCCAGAGATGCATAGTTGTCCCCCACAGAGTACATTGGTCCACAATTTCCCAAGCTAATTTAGCCTGGATGCTGCTGATAGTGTCAGCCAAACTATGTGCATTAATCCCACCTTCCCTAGAAACATTGACACCCTTATTCCAATAGGCACAACGTTTTTTCTTTTCCTCAAGAGGATACCAGATAAATACAGCCAGAAGTTTTTCAATGATGTAGATTACACCCTTTGGGGCCATAACCGCAGATAGGGCATGAACTGGAGTGGCCAAAAGCACACTATTAATGAGATCAATACGTCCACCAAAGGATAAGTACCTGTTTTTCCAGTTGAGGATGTGATCCGGAATCCTACTAAAGAGGAAGTCAAAGTCACGAATCCGAAGTATAATGGGGGAAATTGGAGCCCCAAGGTAGTTCATAGGAAAACATCATCTTTACATGGAAAGGTTATTTGGAATATCAGATATCCTACTTGGAGAGAATTTGTTTGAAATGAAAAAGAATCTTTTCTCTTTGTTGATAATTTGACCAATCCAACTGTAGTACTCCTCCAGAGGCCTGTTCAAGCCACAAATAGGCTTTTTTATAGCATTAATAAACACAAGAGTATCATCAGCAAACATAATATGGGTAATGGGCATATCCCTCATACTCCTTCGGTAAATAAGAATATCAGCATTATTGATGCTTCCAAAAATGAGCCTGCTCAAGACCTCCTGAGTGGGAATGAAGATACTGGGAGACAAAGGATCACCTTGACGAAGGCCACAGGTGGACTTGAAGAAACCATAGGACTTCCCCAAAAAAGAAACCGCCATCCACATAGAGCTGAAACATATAAAAATAAGGTCAATATTCTCAGAAAAAAATCACATACTCTCCACCACATTATTGATGAATCCCCACTCCACACGATCATAAGATTTGTTCATATCCAACCTGATATCTAAATTTGATCTGCGAGTTTTGCGGTTGATGTTACATATACGTTCATGATCAAGGGCAATGTCACCTTGGATAGAACGACCTCTTACAAAGCTGTGCTTCTCCATGGAGATCCACTAAGGAAGATACATGGACAATCTCGCATTAATCACACTAGCATGGACTTTGTACGGGAAGTTGCACCAGATCCCCAGATGAAATTGCACGATAGAGGAGGGATATCTTGTTTTCGGAATAAGGACCATGTTGGTGGGACAAGAAACCCTCGGTAGGCTACCTCCCTTGAAAAAATCTTGGATCCGAGAAATGATATCTGCTTTCACCACCTCTCAAGATCCCCTATAGAAGGAGCCCGGGAAGCCATCAGGGCCCGGAGCACTGTCTGGATGATGGTTCATCATGGAAGTGAATATTTCCTTATCATTCGGTAATGAACTCAACCTCTCATTATCCTAAGCAGAAACACATTTTGGAATAACATCAATGAAATCATTGTCCTTTCTTGGGTAACCACTAGGCATATGAACACTAGGTCCGGCCAAAATATTATTAAAATAAGAGTGGGCCATGACTCCCACAACATCCCAGTCCTCCGTGTGAGAGCCATCTTCCAGAAGAATATTAGGATTGTTAGGTCACTTCATTTATTTAATGAAAGCATGAAAAAGTGCAGTATTTCTATCCCCTTCTTTGAGCGATTTGATTCTTGAGGATTCTCTGGCCTGCCTTTCCTGAGCCAGAAGACATTCAGCAAGATATTCCTTTCTGTTAGAAAGTTCCCCAAAATAATTATCCTCCCAAGCATCTTCCAAACTCACTTCCAAAAAATCAACCACCCGGAGGGCTCTATCAATCTCAATATCAACCCGAGGGATGTCTTTTTCCCATGAGGGATGAAGACCCTTAAGATACCTGAGTTTATTATATAGGGATAGACAAGAGTTAAACAGACTTGGAGAATTCCAAGTATCATGAACCAGGTCCTAATAACACGGCGTGGTCACCTATTGTTGCTGGAAGAAGAATCTTTCCCGATGGTCATGTCCAGAAGAAATCCAAACCAAAAGGGGGGAATGATCAGAGATACCTCGGACCAGGTGACGCACATTAGATGTTGAAAACTAAGAAATTTCTTCCATATTGGCCGCAAATCTTTTCAGATGACTCAAAGAGCATTGGTATCCCTTTCGGTTTTTGCACCAGGTAACATTATCACCAAAGAAACATAGATCATACAAACCTTTCCCTACCATGAACTTATTGAATTCTCTACTAGCTTTCCCCTGAAAAGGACCCCTACCATTCCTTTCCTCTAGGGATGCCATAATATTGAAATCCCCTCCGACAATCCAAGAGAGGTTTCTTGGGAGAAAACGATTTAAATCACTCTAAAGCATATCCTGTTGAAGAGTGTCACAACTCCCATAAACACAAGTCAAGAAAAAGGAGTTAACTCCAGAACTAAAAGTAGTGACACTCCCATGAGTACCACTTGTAAGTTGGATATTGATGAAGATAGATAATGTGATGGTCAAACCACTTATAGAGGAATGATTGGAATATTACTCTACTTAACTTATAGTCGTCCGTACATTAGGTTTAGTTTGTGTATCTGTGCTCGTTTTCAAGAAAATCTTAATGAATATAATTTAAAAGTTGAAAATATATTTTCAAATACCTCAAGGAAACTCCCAATCTAGGACTGTTTTTTCCAAAAGTACAATCAAATAGATATCTTACTTTTTAGTATTTAATTTCCTACTGTTCGGTATCTTACTGTTTCATGTTTACGGTCTCACAGTTAGTATTTTGTGAATATTGTCTGAGAGATACTTTCTCACCATAACGCACTCTCAGATGTTCGTTTACTATCTCACTGTGAGGCTCATTCACCGTCTCACCATAACGTTCATTTTCTGTCTCACCATAATGACCAGACACTGTCTCACCGTAAAAATTCTTTATGATAATTTTTAAAAACCGTATCATTGTAATTATCATTTTCTCCTTTTTTTTGTTTTCCTGCACTTTTAATTTTGCACCGTTTGGTATTCCAAAATGATAAAATAAAGAAATAATCACTCGATTCATCACTCGGGGTTTCTTCTACTTACTCATTTCAAACCCTTTTCATCCTTGCAACCCTTCTCTCTCTTGAACATTCAGTGAATGCCAATATTGAAACTTCCTTCAACGTCAACACCTGAGAAGCACAAATCTATGAAGAAGAAGATTTCACCTAAGCTAACACCAGAAGGACCTTTAAACTTGAATTCGGCAAACCAAATTTTTGTACCTGAAAAAGAGATTTTCCCTAAATGGATTCTGTCTAGTAAGTCCCTGGTATTGAAAGTAGTAGAACATAAAGGCTGGTTAGAGTGGTTCTAAAAGGACGATAGACCCATCTACCCTATGTTATTGGCTCAGTTTTACTAGTACGTACAATTCTCATTTGATTTGGGTGATAGTTTTGTAGTAAGAAGTGATTCAATGGCCATAGATTGTCATTTTTTTTGAGGTTATGCACTTCATCCCATATGATAACTCATAAAGGAGTCTTTGAGGATTAACGTAGAGGCCCACCACCTTCAACCGAAATCATTGATTTGGAAGATGATCTTAACTGGAAATGGCACCTAGATGAGAGCCATTTATAATGAACTAGATGCTGAATACCGGCTCATGTTCATGTTTATTCAAAATCTGGATAGCCCCAAAATAGTTGATTTTTTTTGTTTTGAAATATCATGATGTGTTTCTGATCCACCTTATGAAAAATTGGCATAAGATCAAACTGTTCATGTATATCATAAACCATATGTGTGAGCTGATCAAAGTCACATCCAAGTCAACTTCTCTATTTTAATCTCAGCTTATCTTATCCATGATGCATGCAAAAGGTTTGTTTGGACCTAATGTGGAAGTTATAAAGGACTATTAGTACTAACTTTCAAAAGTAATCATCAAGAGGATGAAAACAAACTAGAATCCTTGGAAAAAGGAATCGGAGGAAGAAAATGATATAATTTATGAGGAATTCAATCTAGTGGAACATCCATCAAGACAATGAAATATTTTTTATCCTGGTTTGGATCCAAATGAGATTTTTGAGTATCCTAAGGAATAGGAAGAACAGGTTGATGTTTCACCAAGGGAAGCTGTTTTTGTTGGGGAAGAAAATACTATTGTTCCTCATGATGTTCTTGAAGATGAAGTCCCTACTCATAAAGTAGTTATTAATATGGACACTCAAACTGAGGTTAAAACAGAATCAGATTCCAGAGAATCTAAAAAGCATTCCATGGAAGAACCTGTAGTGGTAGAGCCACTTGTTATGCAAGAAGCCAATCTTGAGGAACTCCCAGGGGAACAATATGTTCCTAAAATCATCTCTTTGGATGAATAACAGATAGAGATATCTTTTAAGCTGGCTAGAAAGGAAATGAGTGATGAACATAGAGCTGAGTATGTGGAATTAGGCCAAGATCCTAAGCTTCTCAGTCCTGAGAAAGAGGCACTTGTTGAGGGGGAGAAAACCCCAAATCTAGAGTTTATTGATGCTTCAATTCCGACTGAGTCAAGTCCTATAGACACTCAGTATAAGATCCCCAGTTTCTATGATGTGGATGACTCTCAGTAGGATTCAGCAACTGGTATTGATCTTTCCTATATATTCTAGTTGAAATTAGTCTCCAATATCGCACCTGAGAAGGAGCATTAGCCTGTATGAGTCCTTATTATTGAACCTTTATCTGAACAACCCTGTTTTGTGAGTAAGGATGATCTGAAGGAATTTTGTACTACCCTCTTGTCTGGAGTTGAGAAACTCATGAATACCGAACCTCTTCTTGTGACCAATTTAAGTGATAGAGATGCCTCACTATTGTTGGAATAGATAATTTGGAAAATACAACATCAAATTCTTCATGAGATTCAAGAAATAAATGTTGAAAATAAGATGCTCAGTAATGAAGTGAAGACACTAAGAATTATGATTGAGGACATGTAAAAAGGGGATATACAAGAGATCAGAGCCTATTTCTCCTACTATAGAACCTGCTTTTACTCAAATACCACAGGTTGTGTGTCTCAGATTCAACCTTATCTAGCTTCCTTATATGAAAATGTTGCTGAATGGAACCAAAAAATTGTGAAGGAAATGAGAGAGCTTGTTGTAAATCTTAAAAAACTCATTGATGAGTATACATGGTGTCTTCAAAAGGTGGGAAATCAACTAAAATATCTTACCATAGATTTCAATGCCTCTAAAGAATCTCTCCAATCCTCTAAACCATCCATAGAAAGTGATATGCTCAGAACTATAGTCAATGAAGAGCTTCAGCATGTACTCAGTGGTTTCAATACAGCTTATCTATCTGAAATTGTCAAAAACAGTGATATATTTTTTGACCTAGTCCAAATCCACTCAAAAATTTCTAATGATTCTTAGAATTAGATTTCTAAGAATATAGATTTCTACTTCAACAAAATCTTCTCCAAGACAGATATGAAAAATAATTTCATGTATCTTGTAGAAAATCTGTGGATTCCTCCTGTGACTCAAGCTTTCAAGACACAAGTCCAAGAAGCTCACAGAGTTTACTCAATTTTTGGACAAGTTTATATAGAACAACGATGATTTTGAGAAATCCAAGCAGTATGGTGGTGAGATAATTACAAATTTTATCAAACACCTAAGGCCCTATCTTCATTACCAGAGTACAAACATGGTTTCTCCAGCACCTGCACCTCTAAGACATGGGCAGCCTACATTCACTTCTTCACTAGCCTCCACCACTATGTCTGTCAACCAAGCACTGAGTTAGATTAGGCCTGTGATTCTCGTTCAACAACTACCTTGATCTTGTACTTCTCTTAATTTGGCTCCATCAGTCTTTGAAGGTATTATTTTTCCCCCTTTATCTACCACCTCAGTCCCTTATTCTACCTCAACCTCCGCCCTTATGTCTTCCTCTTCTATTACTGCTACTAAAGGCAAAGAGAAGGCCAGCCAATGAATAATAACAATGATTAATCATTTTTGAGAAGAAGGATATTGCTTTTTTTTCTCTTTTACATTTGTAATGAACCTTATTTTCTATTAATGGAATCTGCACTTTTGACTTCTCTTATTCAATATTTTTGATAATCCCAAAAGGGGGAGAAATTTCTATATGCCTTTTATCTCTATAGTTTAATCAAATATACACTTTGACTGTACATGAATTTTGATAATCAAAAAGGGGGTGATTGATGGACTCATCATGTATTAATCATGTTATAATGATGAAAAATTCTATTCAACCTAGTTACCTCTTGTAAATTATATCCCAATCATGTGTATTCATGTGTATTTATGTTTAAAGTGTTCTCAAGAATTAATAAGAGTCATTAAAGATCTTAATTTCTGTACATTCAGTTTACTTACTTTATACTAGCATTGATCTACTACCATAATACCTTCATTGACAAATGCTTAACTATAATCCATTATATTATCATAATTACTTAAGTCTGAATACAGTTATTTTGAAAATTCTAAGACACCGTGAGTCTACCCCTGGTTATTTCTAATTGGCACCATGACGCAGACATCGTGAAGCAGACACCATTAAGTAGACACCGTACAGTAGACATAGTAAAGTAGACATTGTGAACAAGACACCGTGACTGCGAGACACCATGACCATGAGACACCATGACCATGAGACACCATGACCATGAGAGACCATGACCGTGAGGCACCATGACCACGATACACCATGACCACGAGCCATCGTGACCATGAGACACCGTGACCGCGGGACAATGTGACCATGAGACACCCTAACAGTGAGACACCGTGACTGTGAGACACAGTGACCACAATAATCTGTGATCAATCTAGACACCGTGTGAAAGAGACAATATGTCCATGACTTACTGTGACACTATTTCTTATACTATTTTATCGTCTTTCAATATAATCTCTAATAGTCATATTTGACGATTTTAAATTCACTGACATAATTAATGTTTCTTTTTAGACATATCACCTGACAGAATGAGGTAGAAGGTGTAGTATCTATGCAACTTGTCGGCTCCAACACAGGCATTCCAAAATAAAAGCGAAGTGTGGCCATGAATCCACTAACCATGATACTGAATGAAAAAAAAGGTCGTGAGAATGATAACTAAGAACAATGAGAGAATTTCAAAATGGAAGGATTGTCACATGCATGAAACCTGACCCTACTGAAGAATATACTAAGTACACTGAAATCCAAAGAACATATTCTCATTTTCAAACCTCACGAAGAACACAAGTTGAACCGTGACACTCTGTTTTACTAATGAGGACTCGAGATCTGCATTTTCTTCATCTCAAGAAGTCCAAAGCAGCAAAGGATAACAATTAGAGAATTTCTAACTATATTATAGTCTTTCTGATAGCTAACAACAATTTACCATGCAATTCAACCAATAATAGTTGTTGATCAATAAAATTCACTCCTGAGATGTCATACTTAGTAATTTTCAATCATTCACTAAAATGAAATTATTCACATTTGAAGAATATTCACTAGGTACCATTCTACCATATAGATAATTAAAAAATTCAACTAATCACTCTGGAATATTTTGTGACAGGCCAGAGATAAATATGGTATATTTCCTTTCATAGTGGGAGCTAACTCCAAACGTATTCGCATTCCAATCATGTCTAATATAGTGTTAAATCCATATTTTAATTTTCCTTTTATTTCTAATAATGTTCCAATCACACTTTCACAAATATATTTCTCAGCATGAATAACAAAAATTTTATGTTTTATCTCTAAAAATAATTAATAAGGTAGTTCAAAAAATTATTGTTTCTTGCTGATATTATTTTGAAGACCAGAACTAGTATTCATTCCAAATGGAGAATCAATATTTTTCACATCTTTTTAAAATTCTTCAACAAACAATTAGTTGTGGGGGAGATTCTATTCCTGTAAATTATTAAATATATTTTCAATATAAAATAAGGATGATCAATTATTAGAAGTAATTGATGTCCCATGTCTACTGTCTTCCTTCAATTCTGCAATTCATAAAATCAAGACTCTTCCCAAATTGGGAATGCTTTATTTCCCTAAAAACTGTATCCAAATAAGTTTTCATATGAAAGAAATTCATTTTTACTTAAAATTATCATAGAAAACAAAAGAAAATATTCATTCTTGTATACATCAAAAACACTCACCCATATAAGTTTTAAATCATCAATAAATGGTGAAAGATAAACCTCAAAAGAATTTCATGACTGTCTTGGTCCAGAAATCATCAATCTCATCCTAAAATATTTTTTCTTCCACATATCTATAGGGAAAAGTGGTAATCTACCACCAAAATAGGCCACAAGCACTTTTGGATAATTGAGCACTAATACTGATTCATTCCATTGGTACACACTCCCATTATGAGATTTCTAAATTTATATCCAAAGTTACAAAATTTATTATCAAAATCTTCTACTATGATGATTCAGTAGGGTCTCGTAATTTACCATCAGAGATATATTCAACTGAATGTCATATTAACGTTTTTTCATCAATTGAATTTGAAAATAGACGCTTCAAACGAGGAATTATTGGAAGATACCAAATATATTTTGCTGGAGCATTGATTTCTTTACCTAAAAATGAATCAAGAATTAATTTATCAGAAATATATGAAGGGGTCATTAAAATAAATTATTTTTTTAGCATGAGGGTATATGTTAGTATATGACAAGGATTCATAATTGGCTTTTGTATCCCTCTTATAGAGTGATGTTCCACATGTTGGACAGTTTGATGAAAATTCATATTCTTACCTATACAAGAGACAACCACTTAGGGAAATACTTTTCTTTTTATACATCAATACCATTGGGAATAATATTTTTTTATCCACCTAACTATAATCTAGAAACCCATTTACTTATGGAAATATTTCTTTTAAAATCGCATATAAGTTAGAGTAGCTTTAATCACTCCAAATATTACTTCATTTCATGTTAACCATTCTCCAAATGGCTGATGACACTATATATTTACTACATCCTGTGAATAATGGATTCTCATAATATTTATAAAATCATTCAACATTTGTGTTTTTTTTTCATAATATACCAACACCAAAATCATGAATTAATTATTCAATATGATCCTTGGTCACATTATGAATATTTTCATCAAAATTATCGGTTGAATTTACAGTTATTTCATTATGCCTGATACAATGTGTATAATTACAGATAAAACCATAACAAATTAGATGATCCTTGATTTCTATGGAGTTTAATATTACCATATTCAAACAATTCACATAGGGATAGAAAATAAAATCAATGTATTTAATATTTCATTAAGAAAATTCCATGAAATCGTCAACTTCTTTTTCATATTCAACAGTGGTTCATCATAAATATATCCAATTATGATCCACTAAATACCAGATATTTCAATATAATTTGAGAATATATTAAAATAAAAAAACTAAATTAATATATATATATATATATTAACTACAAAACTATAAATATAAATATATTTATTAAAAACAATTGATAATCAGATGAAATCATCAGAAAATGGAACACAATTACAAATATTAAACTTTTTATTTTCATATTATATAAATGTGTTTTATTGATATTATTATTTAATTATTTTCAATTATCTAATATTTATTAGTTCATTTTACATATTTATTACATTACATTGGTGTTGTGTGTGTAAAAATAATGAAGGATTGCATTAATTTATTCATTTTACATAGTTGTTAGTTAAAAGTGGGGCATATTACAAGTGATACTCACTAGTTGTAATAGATTTGGAATTCCCACATCTCAGCACTACACATCCAATAGATTGAAAACCATCATTAATACTCCCACATTGCTACTGATCATGATGATGTAATACTATCACAATAATATCTATATCAACATCTAAAGTTGTATACTCATTCATACCATTTGGGTGGTCAACCAGTGGTCATTGTAGTAGAAATCTATTATAAAAAAAATGTTTTCATAAGAATCACACAAACAACCAATCTAAATATACAACATATTATATTTAAAAAAATTTGATCATGTCGCTATTATAAGAATTTCCTACAAGTTTCATTAATTTTTGTAGAATTAAAATAATTTATGATGTCTTCTATTATTTTTTTATATATTATAACATATTGATTAATTATTTTGGGTATCAAGAATGAGTTTATATAATGAATGAGCTCGTTTAACTATAATAATTAGATAATGTTTTATATAAAGTGATCCAATAATAAAAAAAAATCATACTAGTGTTATAATCTATAAATTAATCTCAAATTATCTCAAATTTTATTATTTAGAAGTGGTTATAAAAATCTTAGAAAATATAGAGAGTTCTTATAATTATGAATTCTGATTCTATAAGGGGGTGGATTACTAGTGGACACAATAATACATTGAGTATTTTTAATGTAACCATGTCGAACTCACTATAATATTGTGTATCAATAATAATGGATGGTCTACATTTCTATTTGTAATATTTTTTTACAAATATTATTTTTAATTATCATAGAAAAAAAAATTATTTAGAAATATTTTATATCATAAAAATCCATAAATATTACTTAATCCAACTCAATGAAGATTCGTAGGATTATTGGATTTAGTAAAAATTTTGTATACATAACAAAGATATAACATAGGTTGAAAAAAGATATTACGCTATAAAATATTATAATTTTCAAGACTATATCGAGATATAATGGGATAAAATAAATAATGACTGAAGGAGAACCAATTGAACAATTTATTGAATAGATTTTTTAATCATATTTCATGTTGTAACATGCCTAAACATGGGTGTCAGAAAACAATTATCATGTCACAAAATTTATATGAATATATCACATATAATTATAAAGTGAATTAATTTGTTTTAGTATGTCCTATGAAATAATATATTTGATATGGTTCTACAAAAATTGTGATGCTTTTTTTAGGGGTGAATCAAGAAATACACAGACTTTTTTATTTTACAAATAATTTTTTTAATGCGTGTTAAAGTGAATAAAAAGAAAGATATGCACAAACAAAACAATCATCATGGAACAAATACATTAGTTACTATAGATTTTTATGAGATTTACTACATAACATGAGCATATAAAACATTGGAATGATCTAGAAAAACCCATGATCACACATTCCACCAAATAAAAAAACATCTTACAAAATTTGAACTTCAAATTTTCCTCGATCTGAAATCTGATCATTGACACTTGAATGTGTTGCATGAATTAAGACTACCTGCAATATCATAATGAAATTGATTGCAAACATTATCATTAAAGATAAAAATAAACTAAAATAAAACCACAGTTTAATTCAGAAATAGGATTTTGAATAGAAAATAATGTGGAGAAGATGACGTATCTGAAGACGGTGTAGAATGGTGACCCTAGATCATGGAAATGGGGTAATGTCAACAAAAAAGGAGTTTAGGATAACTAGGTGTCCATTGAAGCCTTCATGGTATTGGAGGGATTCATAGCTAGTAGGAGGGTTTAGTCAAGAAAAGAATATGGTTTCATGATAACTAATTACTTTCAATGTTTTTGGGCATCGATTACAAAAATCCTTAGTTGAAAATTATGATAATAAATATTTGGTGTCGGTTTTGTAAAAATTTGATGCCAAAAATAAAATAATTCATTGTTTTTGTCATTGGTTTTACTAAAAAAGGTTGCAAAAAATGACATCTAAATTTTTTTTGGCATTGATATTCTTTAAAACTAACTCCCAAACACTCACCCACAAACTTTTTTCATTCATATAACAAACAAATGCCATATCTATGACATTAAATACATTATTTCCACTAGTTATCAGGTGATTAAACTAAGATATAATGGTATTATTATGAATTATAATTCTCTAAATCCTATTTTCATGAAATATTTAGACTTAATGCAATACTATATTCTAATATCTATTTATTTGGAAGTAAATTTATTGATAATAACTTTATAATGTTTTATTATTTTATGAAATACCCTGTGTTTCCATTCCCCACATTAAAAAGGACACCTCACTATTCTTTTCATTACACAATATTGATAATTATAGATAAAAAAACAAACAAAAATCACTACTCACAATAATTATCCATGAATTATTGGGTATTTATTCTTAATAGTCCATTCTATGGTTCCCTGTGAAGGGATCTAAATAAAGCATGCCAACGAATCATTACAATTATTTTTGATTTCCAAATTACATAGATAATAATAAAGTTATATTTAATGAATATATATAATATATATAACATAATAATTCTTCTTAGTTGGAGAATTATTGTTTTACTTTATTTTATTCTATCCTTTAGAATGTGAAAGTGGTGCACCTACTTATATACTACATACCATCTCTTTGTGTGGTGAAATTCATTTTTTTATCTATATATTTTATGGATATATATATATATGAGTCTTTAATATCAAGTATAATTTTATCATTATTAATATTTGTGATATTATGAGACCTTCATCAATTTTAATGATCATGAAATATAGAACTTAAATTCTCATGGGAAATTAAATTGTTAACACATAAGAATGATATTTTTAATAATTATTTATTAAAAAATAGGCATTTAAATGATATGAGTGAATAATATATGATAATATATGTATTCAAATTATTATAGTATATAATTTTATTTAATTGTAATTTAGTAAAACGTAGGTCAGATTTCTTTTAAAGAATTTTGAGAATGATGTAACTGGTTTTTGTTACATTATCATTGATTATTGTGAATTTTTAGGAATAATATTCTAATGATGAAATTTTATGATCTAACTATCAATAAAATAATAAATTTTATTCTCCTTATTTTATTCGTAGAGATTTCATATCTCCCGTTCATTTTACTCTCTTTATGAATTGAGGACACTAAAATAATGTTTTCAGGGAATACTGACATTATTTATCTCTTCAGTTGAATTTTTTTTCTCTACCTTCCCCATGATTTCAAAAGATGGTTTCTGGAATTTTATTTATAATTATCATATAAGTTTCAATGCCTTTTTTAAAAAAAAATTAATTTTAAAAAATAAAATAAATATTCCTTTGATTTTCTTGAATCGGCCACTTTGGACATTTTTTGGAAAAAGTGAATGGAATCCTTTCTATTACTAAAAGACTAAATAACATTTCCCACCATCATGACCGCTCAATGATTTGAACATTCCTATACATGTTTCCATACAACTTCTCAAAGTATATTTTTACTTAATTGTTCAAAAATATATAGTCATTAAATAAGTGATTTTATGTTAAAATAGTATTTTCCACATGAAGTTCTCTTGTTATCATATAATATATTTTTTAATCTATAATAACATAATTTTATGTTACTTATACTATTTTGGATTATTATCCAATGATACTGTCCAGATTCATTTTTCGGATGGTTAATGATTCATATAATTTGAGGCTTACTCTATACAAACCATTTTCTTTTCAAGGGTTATGATATGTGATGAGTGACTTCGGATCTTATAGAACACGTATGAATGGATTATATTATGATTATATTAAATATGTCCTAAAATAATATATACATCCAATGAATTGTGTAAAGGTAGATATATCATGATATAATAAGAGAATAAATAAGGGGTGAACCTAGTACAATAAGTGAAATTTTCTATTGTGATATACTTGGTAGTGACCATTGACCAGAGATTTGATGGATTGGAATTTTAGATAATAAACTCTGGAAATCATGGTGTGAGCCCGGAGAAAGGAAACGATTTCTTATGATTATGTGTATATAACGAACATATGTCTTATTCCAATTATATAATGTCATGGATAATTTTTTTTCATTTTAAATCACGTCTTATGAACTTCCATGATTTATTCCATTATTCTATATTATTATATATAATATTCTAGGTATGGTTATAATATGTTAATATCATATTATCATTCCTTTATACTCAATATATATTTAAATGATCATTAATATCTAACTTTTTTACCCTCGTTGATCATTTCAAATCCCCCATTCTTATGTTTCCCTTCCTCGTGATGTGATTAATGATTTTATGTATGGTTTGTCAAGGAAGAGTACTAGGTGAGAAGTTGTTTGTGGTATATTTTGAATATCATTCTTGAGAATCCTTAGATTTCTACATAACAGATGGAGGGGAACCTCTGTCTCTATTAGATAATTTCATAACATCAGCAAGATACCTATAAAATAACTCATTGGGAAACTTATGGTGTATGAAGAATAGTTGAAAGTCATCAATGAAGATAAGGATTAACCAAAGAGGAAATATCTTGCATTCAAGGCCACCACCTCTAAGAAAAAATAAAAGAGAGAAACTGGAAGCTTCTTTAGAATTCTCCACCAGTGAACAATCATCACTTGACAGGGATGAGGAGATGGCTCAACTAGCCAGAGGATTCAATCAATTTTACAAAAAGAATAACTTTTTCAGAAAGACTAACATCAAGAGAAAATATGACCAAAAAGTAAAATGGATGAAGGATTGGAAAATAAGTGACAAGACTGATGAAATTATCTGCTATGAATGTTATCACAAATGACATATAAAGGCTGAATGTCTAATGGTCACGTACAAAAGGAAATATGAGGACAATGACAACAAGTACAAAAAGGCAATGAAAGAAACCTATAGTGCTTTTGAGGATAGTTCATGCCACTCAATGACATCACATGATGAACAGGATAATGAAGCCAATATGTGTTTAATTACAAACACATCTGATGTAACACTATACTCTTTTGTATATAATTCAAACTATTCTGAAGAAGAGAGTGACTCAGAAAATATGACTAATGAATACATTTTTTAATACTGTAACATGATTGAGGAAACATGAAATGAACTAGAAGACAAATATAAATCATTGAAGAAACAACATGCTCTTACTGTAACTGTTAAATCTGAGCTAACAACTTAAAAGGAGAAAAATTCTCAACTGGTCAATGAAAACAATGAATTAAAAATTTCTACAGAGGAATTAAAGATTGACTTAGGAAATTTTACTATTTGGAAAATACACTTACCCAAATTCTAGGAAAATAAATATCCCCTAAATACAACACTAGAATTTGTTATCAACCTGGTAAAAGAAACCTTGGTATAATAAATTTTGTTTCAAAATCTAAGACATATTGTTTCACTCCCAGTTCTGGACACAAATCAACTAATTCAATATATGATATATATTCTACTGTTTCAAGTTTTTGTGGACCAAATCTAGTTTATTTTTAAAATACTTTACATAATTCTTATAGGAAACCTATGAAGAAAATATGGGTTCCTAAAACACTTATTACTAATATTACTGGAACGAAACAAGTTTGGGTACCAAAATCTGTTTTTGATTAATATTTTTTAGGAATGATGCATAAAGAGATCATAAAACATTCTACGGTACATGGACAATGGATGATCAAGGAACATGAAAGGCAACTACTCATGCTTCAAGAACCTAATAAAAGTCGATGGAGGACATGTCCTATTTGGTGACAATTCCAAGATAAAGATTATTGGCCCTGGCTAAATCAGAAACTCTAACCCAGTTTTAATTTCTAAAGTACTATTTGTTAATGGTTTAAAATATAATATGCTTTGTATCTCACAATTATGTGATGATGGATTTCAGGTTGTATTTGAAAATTATTCTTGTAATGTCTTAAATTCTAAAGATTAATTATTATTTTCTACATTAAGAAATAAAAATTATTATTCTGCTAATTTAGATTCTTTAGCTTCTCAAAATGATTCATTCTTAAGTGTGATTGATAAAGAAACGTGTCTCTAGCATAGGAGACTAAGACACTGTAATGTTCACTCCCTTACAAAGAAAACTATAAAACTCCTAGTTAATGACATACCAAAATTTGAGTTTCCAAATGAAAAAGTTTGTAATCCCTGTCCAAAGGGAAACAACACAAATTTTCCTTTAAACCAAATAATGATGTGTCAACTTTTCAACCTCTCGAACTGGTTCACATGGTTTTCCTTGGACCATCTAGAGTTTCTAGTTTAAATGGGAAGCATTATGTTTATGTTCTTATTATTGAATTTTCTAGATATACATGGACCTTCTTTATGGATCACAAACGTGAAGCCTGCTCTTATTTTACTAAATATGCCAAGACTGTAGAAAATCCTAGTAGACATAGAATTAAATCATTAAGAAGTGATCATGGCAGTGAGTTTGAAAATCATGAGTTTGAATCATTTTTCTCACAAAATGGTTATAGTCAAAATTCTTCTATCCCTAGAACACGTTATCATAATAGAGTTATAGAGAGATGAAATTGAACCCTATAATAGATTTCTAGAATAATACTTAGTGAATATGACCTACATATTTATTTTTGGGTTGAATCCATCAATACGGCGTGCTACATAATCAATAGAGTTTTGATAAGACCTATTTTTAAGAGGACTCTTTCTGAATTATGGATCAATAGAAAACCCAAGGTTAGAAAATTCAATGTGTTCAGTTTCAATGTCTATATTCTTAATAACAAAGACTATCTTGAAAAATTTTCATCCAAAAGTGATGAAGGTATCTTTTTAGGATATTCCAAGTCTAGTAAAGCCTATAGAGTGTACAATAAAAAAACTAAATGTGTGGAATAATATTTTCATGTCAAATTTTCTGAAATTGATCCACATGTGCCTAAAAAAATCCTAGAGAATCTTTTGGATGATGTATCAAATATGAGCATCAATTCATAATCCTCAAATTCTTCTATGAAAGAATCTGTGAAAACCTCCAACTCTGGAAATTCTTTAGAATGAAGTCGCAATGAACCTGAATCTATTGATGAACCTAAAATCACTAGTCCCTATTTTTCTAGAACAGTTTGACCCTTAAGCACCATCCCTTAGATGCTATTGTTGGAGACATAGACAAAGGAACTCAAACTAGAGCTTCTCTTAGAAATCAGGTTGAACGTCAAGTCTTCTTGTCACAACTTGAACCCAAAAACATTAATTATTCTATAAATGATGAATATTGGGTGAAGTCTATATAAGAAGAACATAATTGGTTGAATAAAAGAAAGTTTGGAAACATGTTTAAATACCTAAGGACACATTTACCACAGGCACCAAATGGGTGTTTAGAAATAAGGTAGATGAAGCTGGTAACCTAGTTAGAAACAAGGATAGATTTGTTACACAAGGCTATAGTCAAGAAGAAGTAATTGACTATGAGGAGATCTTTAACCCAGTATCCAGACTTGAAGCCATCAGAATCCTACTTGCCAATGCTGCACATATGAATTTCTGACTGTATCAAATGGATGTTAAGAGTCCATTCTTAAATGGGTATATAACTGAGGATGTATTTGTTGAACAACCCATGGATATACAAACCCCCATTTTCAAAATAATATTTTTAATCTATCAAAAGATTTATATGGTTTAAATCAAGCTACATGATCTTGTTATGATAGATTGAGTACTTTTGTTATTTCTAAAGGCTTTACAAAAAGAATACTGGATCCTACCCTTTTTTATAAAACGAATTTATATTTATGTTTTAGTTGTTCAAATATAGGTAGATGACATTATATTTGGATCTTAGAAGAATTATGTATGTGTTGATTTTTCTAAAATGATGCAAAATGAATTTAAAATGAGTTTAATGGATGAACTAAAATTCTTTCTTGGATTTCAAATCTTTCAAAATAATGGTGGATTTTTTTTAACTCAAAGTAAATATGCTAGAGATCTTGTAAAACATTTTGGATTATATATTACTAAAATTAGTGGAACTCCCTTGATTACCACTAGTATGTTGGATCTTGATGGAGATAGAAAATCTGTTGATCAAACCACTTATTGAAGAATGATTCGAAGATTACTCTACTTAACTGCTAGTTGTCCGGACATTAGGTTTAGTGTGTGTATGTGTGCTAGTTTTCAAGAAAATCCTATGGAATCTCATTTAAATGTTGTAAAGAGAATTTTTAAATACCTCAAGAATACATCCAATCTTGGACTATTTTATCCAAAAGGACAATCATATGAATTAGTTAGTTATTCAGATGCTGACTTCGGTGGATGTATGTTAGATAGAAAAATCCCCTCTAGAACATGTCAACTTTTAGGAAAGTCAATATTATCATGGTGTAGTAAGAAACAAAATTATGTTGCATTATCTACTACAAAAGCTGAATACATAGCTGCTGGTAGTTGTTCTACAAAAAGTTTGTGGATAAAACACACATTACTAGATTATGGATATTATTTCGGACATGTACCTAAAAACTGTGACAACACAAGTTCTATTAACATCTATAAAAATTATGTTTAACATTCTAGGAAAAATCATATTGATGTAAGACATCAATTTTTGAGATATCATTATCAAAAAGGTGATATAACCTTTGAAATCATTGGTACTGAATATCATCTTACTGATATATTCACCAAACCATTAAATTCTGAGAGAATAGACTACCTCATACGTGAACTTGGCTTGATAAATATCCAATAGATATCTTAATTTTTACTATTTCATGTCCTAATGTTCAGTATCTTACTGTTTCATGTTTACGGTCGCACAGTTAGTATTTTGTGATTACTGACCGAGAGTTACTATCTCACCATAACACACTCTAAGATGTTTTTTTACTATCTCACTATGAGGATCATTCATTGACTCACCGTAACATGCGTTTTTTGTCTCACAATAATGACCATACACGGTCCCACCAAAAAAATTCTTTATGATATTTTTAAAAACCCGTATCGTAGTAATTATCCTTTTCACCTTTTTTTGTTTTCCCGCACTTTTACTTTTGTGACGTTTGGTATTCCTAAATAATAAAATAATGAAATTATCACTCAATTATTCACTCAGGGTTTCTTTTAATTATTCATTTCAAAACCTTTTCATCCCTACAACCCTTTTCTCTCTCAAACCGTTAGTGAATGTCACAAATGAAACGTCCTTCATCGTCGACACCTGAGAAGTGCATCTCTAAGAAGAAGAAGATTTCACCTAAGCTAACACCAGAAGGACCTTTAAACCTGAATTCGGTAAACCAAGTTGTTATACCAAAAAAGAGAATTTCCCCAAATGGATTCTGTCTAGTAATTCCTAGGTATTGAAAGTGTTAGAACATCAAGGCTGGTTAGAGTGGTTCTCAAAGGAAGATAGACCCATATACCCAAAGTTAGTGGCTTAGTTTTACCAGTATGTAAATTTATCTTTTGATTCTGGTGATAGTTCTGTTTTAAGAAGTGAATCAATGGCCAATGATTCTCATTCTCTTCGAGGTTATGGGATGCATGCCTTAGGATACCTCATAAAGGCATATGTGAGGATTATCAGACATAACCTCCACCTTCAACCAAATTCATTGATTTGGAAGATGCTCTGAAAGCCTTAACTGGAAATTGAACCCATAAGAGATCCAATTCTAATGAACTAGATGGAGAATCAAGGCTCATGTTCATGTTTATGCAAAATATGGTTAGCCCCAGAAAAGGTGATTTTTCTATTTTGAAATATCAAGATGTGTTTTTGATCCACCTTATGAAAAATGCACATAAGATCAAACTGTGCATGTATATCATAAACCATATGGGTGAGCTAATAAAATCACATCCAAGTCAACTTCTCTATTTTACCCTCGGGTTATCTCAGCCATGTTTCTTGCCAAAGGTTTGGTTGGACCTAATGTGGATTTTATAAAGGACTGTGAGTACTTCCTTTCAAAATTAATCATTAATAAGATGAAGATAAAATGGAATCCTTGGAAAAATTAATTATGGGAAGACAATGATAGAATTTATGAGTAATTCAATCCAGTGGAACATCCCTTGAGACCATTAAATATTTATGATCCTGGTTTGGAACGAGATGATATTGTTGATTATCCTGAACAATATGAAGAAAAGGTTGATGTTCAACCAAGGGAAGTTGTTTTTTTTTGGAGGAAGACAAGACTAATGTTCTTCATGATGTTATTGAAGAAGAAGTCTCTACTCATAAAGAAGCTATTAATCTAGAAACTCAACCCAAAGTTAAAACAAAATCAGATGCCAGAGAATCTGAAAAGAATTCCATGGAAGAACCTATAGTGGTAGAGCCAAATGTTATGCAAGCATCCAATCTAGAGGAACTCCCATGGGAATAATCTATTCCTGAAATCATCCCTTTGGATGAAGATTGGATAGAGCTATCTTTTAATCCGGCTAGATAGGAAATGAGTGATGAACCTTGAGCTGATTCTGTGGAATTACACCAAGATCCTACGCTTCTCTGTCCTGATAAAGTGGCACTTGATTAGGGGGAGGAAACCCCAAATATCATATTTATTGAAGCTTTACATTCGACTGAGTCAAGTCTTGTAGACACTTAGTATAATTTCCCCAGTTTCTAGGATGTGGATGTCTCTCAGTAGGTTTCAAGAAAGGACCATGATCTTTCCACTATATTCTAGTTGAAATTAGTCTCCAATATCGCACCTGAGAAGGAACATGAGCCTATACCTGTCCCTATTCCTGAACCTTTATCTTAACAACCATCTTTTGTGAGTAAGGGTGATCTGAAGGAATTTGGTGCTACCCTCTTTTCTGGAGTTGAGAAACTGATGAATACCCAGCCTCTTATTGTAACCAATTTATGTGAGAGAGATTCCTCAGTATTGTTGGAAAGGATAATTTGGAAAATACAACCTAAAATTCTTCATGAGATTCAAGAAATAAGAGTTGAAAATAAGATGCCTAGTAATGAAGTGTAGACACTAATAATTATGATCGAGGACATGAAAACAGAGATGCACAACAGATCATAGCCTGTTTCTCCTCCTATAGAACCTGCTATTACTCAAATCCCATAGGTTTTTGTGTCTCAGATTCATCCTTATCTAGCTTCCTTAGATGAAAAGGTCACTGAATGTAACAAACACATTGTGAAGGAAATGAGAGAGCTTGATGTCAATCTTAACAAACTCACTGATGAGTATACCAGGTGTCTTCAAAAGGTTCTAAATCAACTAAAATCTCAGAACACGACTATCAATACCTCTAAAGCATCTAACAAATCTTCTAAAACATCCTTAGACAATGATCTTCTTAGAACTATAGTCAAAGAAGAGTTTCAGTATGTACCTAGTGGTCTCAATACAACTTCTCTCTCTGATGTTGCAAAAAACAGTGATAGAGTTTTTGACCTAGTCCAAATCCAATCAAAAATTGCTAATGATTCTTAAAAAGTTATTGCCAACAAAGTAGATTTATACTTTTAAAAAATCTTCTCGAATACTGATATGACAAATAATTTCATGTACCTTGTAAAAAATCTGTGGATTCCTCCTCTGACTCAAGATTTCAACACCCAATTCCATAAGTTCACAAAGTTTACTCGATTTTTGGAAAAGTTTATGGAGAAAAAATATGATTTTGAGAAAGCCATGCAGTATGGTGGCAAGATCATGGCAATTTTTATCAAACTCCTGAGGCCCTATCTTCATTCCCAGAGTTCATCAATTGTTTCTCCAGCGGCTGCACCTCTAAGACCTGGGCAGCATACTTTCACATCATCCATATCCTCTACAACTATGTCTATCAGCCAAACACTGAGTTAGATCATGCCAATGATTCTAGATCAACAACTGCCTTCTTCTTTTACTACTCTTACATTGGCTCCATCAGTCTTTCAAGGTCTTATTTTACCCTCTTTATCTACCACCTCACTCCCTTATTCTACCTCAACCTCTGCCCCTATGGCTTCCTCTTCTACTACTACTGCTAATGGCAAAGAGAAGGCCAACCCATAAAGAAAAACAATGATTAATCCTTCTTGATAGGAATACTATTTATTTTGTTATTCTCTATTACATTTTTACTTAACCTTATTTTCTATTAATGGAATGTGAACATTTGACTTCTCTTATTACATATCTTTTATAATCCCAAAAGGGGGAGAAATTTCTATATTCCTTTTATCTCTATAGTTGAACCAATATAAACATTGACTGTACATGATTTTTGATGATAAAAAAGGGGCAGATTGTTGTAATCCTCATTTATTAATCATGTTTTAATGATCACAAATCCTATTCAACCTAGTTAACTATTTTAAATAATATCACAATCATGTGTATTCATGTGTATTTATTTTTAAAGTGTTCTCATGCATTAAGAAGAGCCATTCAAGATCTTAATTGCTCAACATTCAGTTTACTTACTTTATACTATCTTTGATACACTATCATAATACCTTCTTTGAAAAATGGTTAACTCTAATCCATTATATTATCATAATTACAGAAGTCTGAATATAGTTATCATGAAAAGTCTATGAAACCGTGAGTCTGCCACTGGTTATGTCTATTTGGAACCGTGAATCAGAAACCATGAAGCAGACACCGTGAAGTAGACACTGTAAATCCGACACAGTGAACAAGACACCGTGACTGCGAGACACCGTGACCAAGAGACACCATGACCAAGAGACACCGTGACCATGAGACACCGTGACCGCGAGACACAGTGACCACGTGACACCGTGACCCCGATACACCTTGACCGTGAGACACCATGACCGCGAGACACTGTGACCATGAGACACTATGAATGTGAGACACTGTGACCACGAGACACAATGAGCACAAGAAACTGTGATCCATCTAGACACCATTTGAAGGAGACATTGTTTCGATGACTTTCTGTGACACTTTTTCTTAAACTAGTTTGTCGCCTTTCAATATAATCTCTAAAAGTAATATTTTGAGTTTTTAAATGCACTGACATAGTTAATGTTTCTTTTTAGACATATCATATGATAGTATGAGGTACGAGGTTTGGTATCCATGAAACTTGTTTCCTCCAAAACAGGCATTCCAAGATAAAAGAGAAGTGTGGTCAAGAATCAACTAAGCGTGATACTAAACAAAAAACAAAGTTGTGAGAACGATAACTAAGAACACTAAGATAATTCAAAAAAGGAAGGATTTCCACATGCATGCAACCTGGCTCTGCTAAAGAACATACGAAGTATACTGGAATCCAGAGAACATCTTCTCATTGTCGAACCTCACGAAGAACACAAGTTGAACGGTGACACTCTGTTTTACTAACGGGGACTCGAGATCTACATTTGATTTATCTAAAGAAGTCTAAAGCAACAAATACTAACACTCAGATCATTTCTATACTCATCTCTATATTTTTTATTTGTTTTTATCTAGTTTATTACCTTTTGAGAAGAGTGTGTACCTGTAGATCAACACACTCTGTCTCTTGCATCAAATAGATGGATATAAGATATCCTTACTCAAACCATCTTTTATTCTTGATACCCACTGATATGTGTGGAAGACGTCCCTATGTGACCTGGTTAGTTTGTACCTATGAAAACTGTGGAAGAGGTCCCTGTGTGACCTGGATAGTCTGTGTACTGTTGTTAACCCCGATCCATGGTGTGGATCAAAGTTTACTTATATAAACATATTGGTGTTAGGTGATCACCAAGTGGAGTGGATTAGGTCTCGTCTTGAGACTGAACCAGTTGTTTTATATCCATTGTTCTCCTAAATTTAGTGTTATCTGTTTTATTGCTTTACTCTATAATTCAGAAATCACTAATTTCACTATGATAGTTAGTCTTGGAAAGAAGTTATAACTGGATTTTCTTAGTGGAGTAACTTTAAAAGTAATATTAATAACACAAATTACGATTAATGATGACTAATCAATCTTCTAAGAATTTAATTAAATAGTCAAACTCTTATTACAATATAACCTTGATTAACATGGCTGTATTCAATATTTAAGAAAACCATTTCAGAAATAATTTTTACAGAAATTTTTTTAGTCACTCAATTCTCTCCTCCCATCTTGATTAATCTAATCTCACTATAAATCATAGTGGTAAAGCCCGTGGAGAAATCTAAGTAATCCTAACAGGTGTTTTGGGGATTTTATATATATATAGAATATATTCCTGTAGATATCATTTCTAGTTTTCACCTGAGAATGAATCTTGGCATGAATGATTAGTTGGATGTTTTTACCAACCGTGTTGAGACTTTGGATATGAGATGATATATTAGATATCTCTCGTGACATATTCCTAGAGGACTTCTCTTTTGCAGGATGTGTTCTTATGGCATATGAGCCCATGAGACTAGTTGTTATCGATGATCCCATATAGAATACCTCTTATTATGTTTCAACCTATAGGATTCTGTGTCAGATACATATATCTTCTATCTAGATACCAAGGAACACCTAAGGGATTCCTTAGATTTAGTTCGAATACAGATATCCCTTAGTAGGATCCCTATACATATGAAACATTTTTTACGATCCCTTTTGTAGTATGCATCTTTTTTATCATTCGAGGATCCCATACAGGATTCCTCATTTTTTTTGCTAAGGGTCCCTTGTAGGATGTATTCTCTCATTTTTACCAAGAGTATCCCAAGTAGGATTCCTCTATTTGTCTTATTTGACCAAACCTGGCCTTATTGTTGATATTTTAGTAGTATCTCTTATTGTTTGACAATAGACTAGACCCATGGGGTGGGAAAATGATTGAGTTCTTAGAGAAGGTGTTTCCCTATACTTTTTTGATATCTGTTATTTTAATGTACAATATTTGTTGTATGTTGACCCTTATAATGGGAATTATCTTTGAGGAACGCTCAGTTCAGTAGGTTATACATGCATTGAGCATGTTTAGCCCCTTAGGAGGTCATGTGAACCTCTATTTATTTATATAATGGGAAAACTGTTATGTCGTCACCCATGTAAATTGTATTGTTGATGATATGATTTTCTGTTAGTTCTTTCATGATCAATCTGGTACAATGATGTGTAGGGTTTACAGCCTATGAATAGTTCCCAGCATGTGTCATTTGTTCTTGTAAACATGGGTTATTATATATTGACATACGCCATACCCGTCGAGTGTTAAAGGTTAAAAATGAGCCGTCGAGTTTGGTTAAATCATTGTGCATTGACCTAATATGTATATTCTCGGTTATCTTTAGAGTAGAGTGACCTCAATGTATTTGAACCAATTCCGTCCCACTACTCGGGAGGAATTTCTATGATATGGGTGTTTTGACACGCCGATCAGTTTAAATATCAGTTTTTTTCAAGTGATATGACGAAGTGATCGTGGTTCATGGAATGAAACTCATACATTTATTTTTGTTCTAATATAGAATGTCTGAGAGTGGTTTTTCCTTATTCTCGACATAGAGGACACTCCTAGGTGGGGATCTTCATGTCAGTTCTATTTAAATGTGTTCTTATATGTAAAAGGATCACAATCAATGACCATTGGGAGACTATCATTTCTACTTGAATGTCTTTGTAACTTGTGAGTCTAGATTCATGCTGTTTCTTTCTTGGAAGCACAATTTTGTTTTTGTTGGCAATGTGTGCATCCCCTGTGAGGCATCAATGATCATGGGTGGGCCTTGGTGATTAAATATGATATTTTATCAAAATTCCTAGTGATATAGGAATTGTGATAAGTTAAACAATGATGTGTGGGCATGTGGTGTTGGGTTTCTTTTAGGAGGTCAATCAGTAGTGTTCTAGCTAATTTTTTCTAGTTTTCCTTGAAATCCAATTAGTGTTCTCTTTTTTAACAGATGAGTGTGTCTTATATCATTACATCATCCAGGATTCATTAAGAGAGATTTGGTTTTTGGTCATGCTATAGTTGAAGGTTGTTTGGATGGGTTGTGATCTCTTTCTATGTTTTGTGCAAGATGTGTAGTTATAAATGAGTCTTGGTTAATCCTGATAGATACTTGGGTTTCGTGTAGGAATTCCTTGTATGGACTCAGGGATGCCTACCATTTTATTTGAAATGACTGTCAGGAATATACTACTCTAGGTTCATTCAGTGTTTTTTTGTGGACTTTCATCCTTGTAATAATGTCTCACTTGTAACAGGAAGTATGAACCACATTGGGGAGTTCCATAGAGTCCATTTTGGTAAATATGAGGTTATCTCAAATGTATTTTCAGGCACATATGTGATGCTTAAAAATAGTTAATGTTTATAATGAAATGGATCTAGAATTACTCTTTTACTAATGTTGTGGAATGACCTTTTAATTGATCAGAGGATTTCTTGATAAAGCAGAATCACCGAAAGACATGTATGAGATTTGGTGAGCATGATCGTTGTGGGCGTATAGTGCCTGGGGAGCAAGCGTTGTGTTCTGTTGTAATACATCAGCCATCTAATCTAGGAATTTATGAGATAAGTCATATAGTGATGTTTTTAATATTTATCCTTTTTGTTCTACCTGTTTAGTTTCATTGGACCAGTTTACTCCTTCAGTTTAAGGTAGGTGTGCTGTAAAAGACTACAATGTCTTTTAGGAATTATTTCATGCCCCCCTTTGATGAGGTCGATAGGATTCGACCTTTCTTTGTTGTGAGGTCCTTGTTATGACCCCAATTATGTTCAGGTTTTCCCAGTTAATGGAAAATCATGATGGTTGTGTCACTAGAATGGTCTCATGAATGCATGGTGGAGTTTTCCAATAGTGGAGGTTTTGTGGTAATGATGTTGTTTTCACTATTCTTAACATACTCATGAAGGTTACACTCTTCTTACTGAGAAAGGAAACATTCAGTATTGATGAGCTTGGAAGGTTGCACATCCATGTGATTTCATGACTACATGGGTTTCCATATTCTATCACTTAAGATATGAATTCCCAGTTTACGTCCCATTTCTAGAAAGTGCTAAAAATGGTGTTGGGTACACAAGTTCTTTTGAGCACATCTTACAACTGCCATATGGATAGATATTCAGAGTGCATGATTTCAGTGCTGGAAGAAAAGACTTGGGCAAGTGTCCTGAATTTCAAGGGTTCTTGGGGGAGACATGTACCCTTGGTTAAGTTTGCCTATGACAATAGCTTTCAGGATAATTTCATATGAATACGTATGAGTATTTGTACGTAAGGACATGCCGATCACCCCTATATAGGCTAGAGGTAGAAGAGACAACTATGTTGAAACCTCATCATATCTAGGATGCCACTAAATAGGTTCAGGTGATTCAAAACTGGGTGGGTACTACGAATTCCAATTATAAATCTATTATCAATCATCATAGAAAACCTATATAGTTCAATGTCTGTGATCGAGTTCTCTCTTCTATTGCACCGAGGTTGGTACAAAACAGGATCAAGATATAGGGTAATATTTCACTGAGATACATTGGGCATTTGAGATTCTGGAATGGTTTGGTCCATTTGAATATCAGTTGAAGTTACCTTAGAGATATCATTCTATGCATGACATCTTCCATGTTTCTCGCTTGTGGTATTACATTTCATACTCGTCTCATGCTTTTCAAACTAATGAGGTAGAGTTATTGGTAGATTTTTTCTTTTAAAAGCATCCTATTCAAATTTTGGATCATATAATTAAGTTTATATATGGTTGGTATACTCTTTTAGAATGGGTGTTATGGAAACATGAAGGAGAGCATGATGAGATCTAGGATAGGGAGTCCAACTTGTGATCTTAGTGGCCAGATTTGTTCTCAAATTTTTTCCTTCACCGCCCTTGGATGGAAAATTTGGGGATGAACTTCTTTCATTGGAGAGTTTTTTAAGAATCTGGTTATTCATTTCAAGAACGGATTTTTATTTTTTAATTATTAATTAAATAAATGAAGGTAAAAGAGGCTTATATTCCATGTATTTTCCAAAACACAACTTGTATAATTGGTACACGCCATGTAATTCCTATTAAATGGAATGTAATGGTCCATCTAGGACTTGTATGGAAGAGGTATGGATACTGTGTGTAGCATCCATTACACACTATGTACTATTTTTTTTATAAATTGTGTAGTATAATCATTTTTCTGAAAACGGACAGAGGGCTCATCTGTGTTCAATGAGAAACTCTCCAAAAGAAGAATTTCATGGAGAATCTTCATTCGAACTCTATGTCGATCATCGTTGGATGTGTTGGAGCCCAATTAGTATGATCTTGATTCCTCTTGACCCATTCATCAAGTTTTTGTCTCTTGACCATGTTCTCCAAGGTTGAGCATTGTTTCTTGTTTGTATATTTACATTGTTTTAGTTTGAAATAGAAGTTGACTTTGGATGAGGCAGGTCGTAGGACAACGAGGTAGGTGTTCTTACGCATTTAATTAATTTTCTTGTTGTTTATACGTGTCAATGTTTCATGTGCCCTTATTTAGGGTGTATCCTTGAATAGCATTGACCAATTTTATTTAAAAATGTTGATTATGTAATTTATTTAGTGAATTATTTCATGTTTGAGGTTTCTTGATATGATTGAGGGCCACCTATTTGTGCATTTCCCTTAGATAACTAATCATTAGCCATTTGTACTAGGAAGCTTATGGGCATTCCTTTTTTTTACATTTTTTAGTTTTTAATAAATGAAATTTGTTAATTGAATATTTTTCCTTTTGAGAAAAATATTTTTTTAAGCCTTGTGATAGTTTAATTCAATTGTTAGGCTTGTGGTGTGAATTGCCAATGTGATTTTATAATTAATAAGCTTGGTGATATTTATATTACTTGCAATCATTGTTACATGTTTTATTCCAATGTGTGTTATTATTTTTTTAATGATGTAATAGTGTAAATTACACGTGTTATTTTTATTCTAAAATTTTTATACACTGGTTTTAACCTCACATAAGAGGAAATTCTTATATAATTGTTTTTCCCCTTATTTTTTTGATAAAATGCCTTTCGTTGAAATTTTTCTAAGCCTATGGGTGATGTTTTTATATACCTGTGGGTGAGGTTTTTCTATGCCTGTGGGAGAGGTTTTTCTATGCCTACGGGTGAGGTTTTTTTATGCCTAATGGTGAGGTTTTGAAATGAATATTTAAATGGATGACTTATGATGCATCTTCCAAGGCAAAGAACATGCTTGGATTCTTTATTCACTTATGTCTATTTAAATTGTCATTTGGGAAATCTATTGTTATTACTTTGTACTGGGGATTTACAGAATGAGGATAGATCTCAAGATCATTATAATTAAAGAAAATTGAATTTGTTAATGAATGTGAAATGAATAAATGGAAATCAATACTTCTTAGATGGTTCAATTTTGAGTACTTACTTGTTTATTATATTCACTTAGGTACACTACCTGTTGCTTATATTCACTAATATACTGGCACAGATCTTGGGTGGATATATAATAGGATTTACTCTCACACCCTTTTGGGTCATTTTTTGGTCCCAAATAGATTATATTATTGCAGGTGTCGATAAGAGTAAGAACCTTTCTATAGGTACCTGATATTTTTTTTAGTACTAGGAGAACATGATTCCACGCTGAGGCATGCAATGATTCTGATTTTTCTTATGTACTTCTGTAACTTGGTATTATATCATGTACGTGATTGCAGTGTATCCTCTTTTTGATTATTTCCTAGAACACGTGACTTGAATCATCATATATTATTTTTATGACTTTTGGTTATCTCTATTATCATTCCTCCATTGTTTACTTCAATTTCTTGTATTTACTGCTTCTGCTATTGTATATTATTATTTTGTTGTGTTACACTATTTCAATAAGGGAATAGTTTCCCCACTATAACACCTAGGACCTCACAACTAGTCAGTAGCCTCTAATGTTTGTGGAAATTATCTTGAGGTAATGTGGCCAACTTGGTACGGGGCACCTTTGAGTGGCATTTGGTTTTGGGATGTTGCAATTGGTGAGGTGTAGAAGGATGATCTAGTTGACCATAAGAGGATTTACCCACTTTATGAGGATGGTTCTTATAGGAATATGTTGAATGAGTTATAGTTTTAAGTATTAGAAATGTATGGGGGTATCCAATTTGGAGGTTTATCACTAGTTGTTAGATCTATATATTTCTTTCAGTTTGACATCTACCATGGTATAATATTGATTTCCACTAGATTTTATTCATATGAAATGGGTTTCATGTTTGTAGTGGATTCTATTTCTGAAGGAATTTAAAGAGGAGTATGTTTTTTGGGATAATTTCCAATTGTAGTTTCATGTGATGTTCCATTATTTAATGATGAGTTTGGAAAAGAGGTAGAAGCTAATTTCCCTCTAGTAGAGGAGCCTGAGAGAGCAGGAGGGTAATACCCTAATATTTTAGTATTAATCTCCCTTCAATTATATATTGTGATTTTATACCTTCCTCTACAAGGAACATAAAACAAAAACAAGATTATATATATTAAAAATACTTGATTAATAAAACCTATATTAAATAAATATATTGATTAATTAAAAATCCTTAAATTTATAAGATAAATAAATAATTGGATTTAATGTCTAAAATATATTTTTTAAATATTTTTTATGTGCTGTGAAATGAAATTACCTGAAAAACCCTTAGAAACTGGTTCTCGAACCAATATTCCAAAAATATAAATGGAATTATTGATACCCATGGGCTGGAAACTATCACTAGAGCATGAAAAAAAAACCATAGGTAATGATTTAATTAAACATGAAAAAGATACATGGAATATATATACATGATATAATATGTAAAGAAATAATAGAAAAACATATATGCCATGACTAAAAGAAAAACATCGGTAGTGGTACAACTAGAAAACCCAAATAAAAAGAATAAAAGAAGTGGTACAAAAAATAAATGTAAAAAAATGGAAAAAATCACTCCTATGATATGAAGAAAGTCTCCCACTATCTCATTGCACGAAATCCAAACATGGATAATAGAAACATCACCACCTCATTATGGTGTCTTACCCTCCCCTACATCAAAACACAAAACGAGGTCTACACACTACTGAAGGTTTGTGTAGTGTGTGAGATAAAATGTATCGATAAGATCCCACGAATGTGTTATATATAATTTATCAATAAAAAACAACACCAATATTTCTTTTAAAATAGAACATTCAATGACAATCAGTAAATCAGTTTTATATAAAAACATGATTAATATATCAATTTTTTAATAGTTCTAAAACAATCCATGTAAAACAGTTTCCATGAATAATTTTACATTTAAGAATCATGTATATCAAATCTAAAATTTTATAAATCCAAGCATAATGGTAAACATGCCAATTATCACTACATTTTAGGAAAGTAGACTACATGTACCCCAATCGAGGACATTTGTGCAACCATGTCCTTAGAACATGGGACTAAGGATCATAAAGAACACCCCATGAGGGAAATTCATAGTAATTTCAAAAGAATTCCCCTAGAACAACTGGACTAGGGAGAAGGGGAATACCCAACGAGTGAACCTCCTTATAATAAAATAGATGATGGCCCATTGCTACACCTTCTACGTAAGTATTGAAGGATTACCATATGATACATTTCTCAAATCATTTCAAATGGTTTCACAATTCATATTCATTTCAAAAAACCATTTATTCAATCATAAACATACTTGGATACCCCATTTCTTTATCCATTTCATAATTATTTTAAAATAAAATTTTTCCTTTACACAAAACGGTAGGAAAATATATGTTACCAAAAATCAATTTACAAACACAAATAAATAAGGATAAAACATTAATGAATCAATTTATAAAATCAAAGAAAGATATTTCATCAAATGTAGGCTAAAGAAGAAACCACCCACCCCAAACCCACTTCAATCACTACATGCAACGGGATCCACACCCACTATAAGGTACACAAAACAACTAATGATAGACCTATAATCAGTTCTCAAAACTTATAATTGTATTCCACAACAAAAAAAATATCATATAGGTTATATGATAAATACCACACTAAAAACACCTGTCTCATAATAATCAACTCAAGGGTTGGACTATGGGATAATATTTCACAATGGATACAAAAGAATCATTAAAACATCCCCACATTCCAATATATCTATAAATTTACCATACCAGTACTACTGCAACCAAATGAAATGAGGAATTATAAATTTTTCTTACTGAGATAGATGTCACACAACCACCATAGAGATCGATCGCCAAACAAAGTGATCTATATGATGAAGAGAAACCCAAAATATTCTAGAACTACATAGGGTTTGAGGGTGTAGGATATATGAATAATTAATTAGTATTAAATCCTATATAATATAATAACCAATAGGTCACCAATGATTCACCACATGAATCCAAGATTCCCGGTGTGAATCCCAAAAATTTCTTCAACATCGAAAAAAATATTTCCTTGTATTAAAAAAATTTTGATCAACCAATCAAATATGTTTACATGATTCTTGGATTGAACAATTTTTTACAATAAATGGAAGTCACACCATTTTCCCACAGACAGAATCATATTTTGAATAATATACACATAATTAATATGCTCAGTAGGTGTCCCTCATCACAGGTCGTTATAGAAAATCCCAAAACAGTTTTCTATTACCTAGAAAATTGAAAACCACACTCCTAAACAAGAAAGGGAGTGCCTTATATCTAGGATGTTATAAAATCCCCACCAAATAACTTTCCATCCTCAATAATTCATGAAGAATAAGGGTGCTCTGGAAAGAGGTGAGGCCACTTACCCCTCACTGATGATTCATACTCCCTAGTATCATGAGAATATAATATATGTCACCATAGATCTATGAACTATGGGTTTTAATTACCATTAAATAATTTCACCTAAGAATCAATTATTCCTGCTTTTTTATTCATTATAGAGACGACTAGCTCTAACACAATCTCCTCCCATCTCCGAACATGAGAGGGATCATGATGATACTTCTTCAGTTGGGATATGGGGAAAACATATTGTATACCTATCAATTGAATTAGTAATTATAAATGATTAGAAATATGTTCAATCATCTCAATGACCTCATATTATTCAAAATATCTTATAGCCATCTTTCCCAATATCTCAAGAAAATGGTGATCCAACTGATGTGATACTTTGAAGAAAACCTGGTCACCTATATAAAACTCTAATGGGAAATTCTAATAATATGAATATGATTTTTTCCAACTCTTCATTATAACTAGATGTCAAAATCTAGCCAAAATCCTCACCACTGTCACCTGAATGAGACTCAGCCCTAAAAGAGAGGCCACACCCAGCTCTTCCCAACAATGATGTGACTAGCATGGGTGACCAAAAAAATCCTTGAAGGGATCCATTCTGATCGATGACTAGTAACAATTATTATAGGAAGACATGAAAATCCCCAGATGGTTTTCCCATTATCCCCTGAAATCTAATATGCATAAGTAGACCATATCCTCCATAATATAAATAGAACACTCTATCTGACCATCCATATATGGATGATAAGTTGTACACAACTAAATATGAGTCCCAAAAACCTCCTAGAAACTCCTCCATAATTTTAAGGTGATCATAAGATCCCTCTTTAAGATGAGGGAAAATGGAAACCTATGTTACTTCCTGAATTTCTTCACATGCATCATACCCAAATATTCAACCGTAGTGGCTTCCCTAGTCAAAATGAAATGGGTTGAATTCAGAAATTAATAATCCAAGTCCCAAATATCATTCATCCCTTACGGTGATAGTGGTGATTCAACAATGAAGTCCATGGATACCTCATATCAATTCCAAAAGCTGACACTAGAAAAGGTTAGAGCAGACCAGAAGGTTTTTGATGCTCAAATTTTATCTTTGGGTTGGTGTAACAACATGACACAAAATGAGAAATGTATTCCTTCATACATAATCACTAAAAATTTCTTATCACTTTATATTACATATTTTTCATTCTTTAATGAATTAACGAGAATGAAATATTGAATTTTAAAAAAACAAACTCCTAAAATATTATGGGAAAAGAAATTGATCCCCAAAATTATAATTGTCATAAGAAGGGAGAGAATAACTGGAAATGATCTCCCCACCATAAGAGGTTTATATTAAACCTCTGAACTCATCATAATACCATTGAACCTACATAATAGGTTCGAGGATATATTATGATAATTGAACACTATTTAGAACCATAACTAAATAATTCTCATGAGAATCCAGATGTTGCTATGAAAGGAGCCCCATTAGGTTCCACACTTTGATTCTAAAAAAGTCTGTTGTTGAACTTTCCTTTTGAGAGAATATGTGAATACATTACCCTTACCCAGGGTGTATGTGATGTCAAAGTAAACTGTATAAAGATATTCCACCAACCATATCAGTATTTTATTTTATTTATTTTGAGAGAATATATAACTAAAAATCACACGGTTATAAAAGAATGCAAATTTCTTCGTAAAAATATAATTTCACCAAAACATAAGAGAAATCACAACTACATGAAGCTCCAAATCATGAGTGGGGAAATTTTCACATACAACCAAAGCTAATGAGAACCACAGGCCACAACATGATCAAATTTCATAATCACACATCCCAAAATATCACCAGAAGCATCATAGTATAACACAAACCCCTTAATATCCTCATGTCAATAAAAATGGGTTTCATTGTTAGAAGTATTTTTAGATCATTGAAATATTTATTCCACTAGTAATCCCATGTGAATTTCACCTCTTTTCATGTATGATAAAAAAAATTTGATTCCATCTTCACAAAATCCTTGAAAAACTGCCTATAGTATCCATAAGAACCAAGGAATATTTCTATATCAAAAACATTTTGTGGTTCCTCTCATAAAGAGACAGCCTTCACCTTATCATGATCGATAGATATGATACATTAATAAATCACATTCCCTAATAATTTCACATATTAGATCTAGAAAACAAATTTTTATATAATTCCATAAAGATGGTGGATCCTCAAAAAATCCAAAACCTAACTCATATGGTGCTCGTGATCATGATCTATCCTCTAATAAACCAAAATATCATACAAAAATGATGACAGGATACTAATAGAAAATCTAGTTCATTAAATCAAAACAAAATAGAACAGTATTAGTCAAAATGAAAGGCATCACAAGATATTTATAATGCTTATACCAATGCCTAAATTCCATATTCATAATATCTAACTCCAAAACCCCGATATTATGATATCCCAACCAAATATTGATCTTTTAAAACCACTTCTCCCCCTTTAACTGGTCAAATAAATCATCCACATGGGGACAATGATATATAATATTAATTTTCAACTGGTTCGAAATATGATAGTCCAAACATAATCAAAGTGAACCATCAACCTTTATAGAAATGAGCATCGAGGTTGACCAATGTGAAACTCTGGGGAGAACAACATATTCTGAAATACTTCTTTCCTACAAAAAAAATTCATGATTCATATCCTAAGATTCAATAATATCAAAACATATGTTATGAAAAAATACATACCTTTCATTTCTCATTTTCAATTCCTTCATCCTCAATCGGAATGTCATTAGGTATTGGTAATCATATATTTGTACGATCTTGGTGAACCCATTCCGGAAAATTCTTTATAGTAAATCACATTGTATAATTACTATGCACACCACATTTAATATATTCAATTGATCCATCAAAAAGAACATATTTCCATTTCCTATAGTCAACTGGAGGTTTCTTTTTTTCATGGAAGATTCATGATTTATGACCTTCATTCCCAAATCGATAGAATCTTCTCATACTATTGAATCATTTATTTGGTGTTTCTTTCCACATCCATGACACATAGGTTTTTGAACATACTTACCTTTATGATTATTACCTGAACCTCTGTAGGGATTTGTTTCTCTCATATACGATCCATTATAAAAATAATCATAGTTCAGGTTGTCAATCATGACTCCAACTATTTGGTTGAGAATAACCACAAGAGTTCTCATTGCCGCTCCCATTTCATTCTATTGCTCATTCAGAATACCGTCACAGTTTTCTTCATATACAGTATTAAATTGGGGCCTACTAAATCCATCCATTTACTAAAACCAAAATGTTCAGTGGGAGTATATGATTAAAATAATCATATAATGTCTTATGATGAGGATAAATTCTAATATATACTTATTCATGTCATCTTAAACTCATTCAATTTTTCTAAAATAACTATGTCCCTTTATAATATACTAACCATTATCGTTATGTAACTTATCCTTAAATAATAACCTAACCTTTTTTGTTATCTAAACCGACCTCTGAAACCAACTATAAGGACCTACCATAAAACATTACATAATCATGAATTAAATGAATAATTTACAATGATGATCTTTTCGGGTTTAGAGTTATAGAGAATTAGGCCATAATTATTACATATCAATTTTAAAATACATGTAGACATTAATACACAGTACGCATTTTTTTTAAACAAAAACTCTTAAAAAGAAACATGATTACTTATAATTTTTAGAGAACAAGAATTTTACTTGATCCTAACCTTGACCCTTTTCATCTTTATGTCCTGTGGAAAACATTTCAAAAACATGGGATGAGCATTAAAAGATCAGTAAGGGTTATAAAATAAAGAAAGGAAACATTAAACCATCAATAAATAAAAATCAATGAAACCATACTTTTCAATCCTATCATACCTTATGAAATCATAAGATTTATAAATAAAACATAGAAATCATAAATCATAATGGTAACATGTTGCATCTATATCATACTTACATTGTAGATATCACAGCTATGTAGGGAGTAATGTTGGATTATCAATCACAATATATTTCCTAATTCTCATAGGGGAAACATTCAAGTTTACCTCTGTCATGTTACCCAGTGCATCAGAGAGCTATCTCAAGCTCACCCATCCTAGGTTTATCGCGGAACCTCCCATATATGTAAACTATGCCCAATAACCATAACATAATCATAGCACATAACAAAACCAGAATGGGAACATCACATTTACAAATTCCAATCACAATATATCAATTCATGATATTGAAATAAAAAATTCTTTATCAAACCATTTTCAAAACCATTTAAAACATTTAATTAAGAGTTTTTTTGAATCAAAGTGTCCCATGCCACTTTGAAACATTTAAATGAATCATCATTTGAAAACATTAATGTCCATATAAATAAATCCTAAAATCCATTTTGAAAACGTGGACGTTAATGAGAAATATTTAGATGAATAAATCTTTAAAACATTTAAAATTATATTTTAGTTAAAGAGTTCCTAACTAAATGAGAGACGCTTGGATACAAATAGTTGAAGAATAACATTAATCAAAGCTTATAATATAATTAGAATAAATATATTCATGATATAATATGTTAATGGGAAGTATATACACCATATAAAAGTGAATTGGTGTATACAAAAAAATAAGTCTCAATGGAACGTAAATTGAGACAAAGTCCCTTGTAATGATCATATCCTTTTAATAAGGAAAAATCAATGACAAAATTATGTGTAACAAATACGAATACACCGAATATAAGTGGATAATATGTTTAACACAGTCAAAGTTAATTCAAACATATTCAATACATGACATAATCAAGTAGTATAATTTTATCCCAATGAATAGAAATTTGGTTATGAAGTTCTCTTATAGAAATTTGACAACCTAACAGAATTAAATGTGATCTAAAAACCCCTTACCCCGTATCTGAGGTGACCCGTTCATTATTTAATCTGTAGAATAATAAGATAATGTGAATTTATACTAGCTTAAAACATTTTTTTTATTATTATTCCTTTTATATCACTTATCATTATGTTATAAACATTATGCAATTATTTATGTTAATAATTTTATTTTGTCGATATTTGGTAGTTGATTCAATAATGAACTTCTTATAATTACAAGTTATTCATAGGGAAAAATCCCATTATATCCATAATGATATTTACGATTTATATATCATGTATATCATAAATATCTAGTATATGTATGTACTTATAATATTACATAATATTCAGAGATAAGAAGTGAAATGCACCGTTCATGGAGACGGTAAACCGTATTTAGGCATGAACGCTAATTTCATTTCTATTATATATCTAATGTAATGGAAACCTAATGATACATTGGTATATTATAACTAAATTATAATATAATATGATATATATGATACATAATTTTATTAACTCCATCCTTTATATGTTCCATGTATGTCATGAACGAATCATATGACATTGAGGGCGTGGTAGTCCGCACTTCCTCAAATAAAATTTTCATATTTACACACATTCGAAATCAGAAAGGTATGTTTTTAAATAAAAATTACATAATCATTGAGAAAAAATAAACATACTATATATCATATATAAATATAGTGACATCATAATGGACACCATGATAGGCGGTAAAAGATAATTGAACAATCATCAGTTCATAAGGTCGTAGTTCATTCTCCACAGAAACAATATGTTCTTTAGCAATTAGATGGAGGTTTGTGTAAGTTTATCTCAAATACATATCATAACAACAACATAGAATATTTATAATTCTATTTTTTTATTAAATAATAGAATAAAAAGAGTTTATGGGGTCGTAGAAGTAAAATAATTCAAAAGATATTAATAGAAGATGTTAACTTTAAATCGGGTTTCTCCCTTTGGTTTGAACCAAAAGGTTTACTAGAATTGATTTCTGTATAAGGTAAGGCTTCGAGGAGAAGGATAGGCATTTAATGAGCATAACTGGCCAAAGGTTGGATGAGCCTTGTTTCATTATAAGTGTGAGGAAATGAGTGTGCTCTATAAGGGGGAGGAGGGGCTCTTTATGAAATTTTGAAAATATTACATTATTATATAATGATTTTTGGTATTTAAAGGTCCGAAAATCATTACAGTAGAACATAAGATGACTAATGTTTGGAATAAAATCATCCAAAAATAATTGTGCTGGTTTTGGATATTGTTGTAATCTTTATAGTCTTATTTATTTAAATCATTCATTAATGAGGTAAACACTTCATCATTATTGTGTAATAAGAAAATATATTTATTTCGTATCTAAATATTATAAAAAAGTATTATGATGTAGGAAATATTTTAATATTACAAATTATTATTTATAATCGAAGTGATAACTTATATAACCCCATGTAAAAATTGATTTACTAAAATATATATGTTTTTGTCATTTTTTTCTTTACATTTAATTAATTAATATAAAGTGTCATTATCACTCTTAAGTGTCTCCATGGGGTCCAAAAATAGACCCAAGGATGGCCATGGTTAGAATGGAATCAACCAATAGGATTAGGACACATGTTAAGGTAATTCTATATTATTAGAATATTCTTTGTTGACCCTAATTTACAAGATTTACCCTTTAACCATGGTAAATAAAATTTTTACTGAAAAATTATTCACATTGTCTAAAAATAAAAATTACCCATTTACAAAATATGGACCTCCTAATTCCAAATATGGAATCTAATTTTCCCCATTCTAAACACATATGTGGCAGAAATTAATTTAAAATTAATTCCCGCTGTCAAAACAAAAAGCGTGTATTTATGAAATACTAACTATCAAAAGAATAACACTTATTTATATACAATTTCAAAGGGAAATTACATCCAATGCCAAACATTATATTAAATAGTAATAAAATAATATATTTAAAATTTTAAAACCAATTAAAAAGATAATTTATCCTTATAAAGAAAATTGAATAAAAAGTAGTTTTGAATTAAAATACATTAATTTTTACTATTCATTAAAAAATAAATTTTCTCAGAAAAAGACCAAATATTTACCCAATGTAAATTTTGATGTCCTGATTCTAAAGAAGAATATTATATTGTCAAATAGAAAATATAAAAGTGAAAAAATTAGATTTAGAAAGGGTTCTCCATAAAAAGGCGCTAAATTGACCTTTTAATGAACAATAGAGTATTTATGCTTAAAACCATATTCTTTATTATTTTAAGCCGCTAAAATTTATTGGATAAATGTAAAAACATTTATCAAAAAAATTTAATCATAATATTTTTAGTTTTCTTCATTCCCCCAATACAATGGCTATACGTTAACTACCATATAAAATAATGATATTATAATAATATATTTCATTATAACTCAACATTATGTCCAACATATGTTTTTAATGAAACTTTTTGTTCTGTAATAGGTATGCTATCAATAATATAATTCCCTTCAAGGTAAAATTAATATTTATATTACAAATTTTAATAAATATAAAAAACATATATTCTTTATTTACTTGGGATGTTACAATGATGGTATACAATTATCAACTGGATATCTTGATGAGATCTCTAATAGAAATGTTACATAAAAAACTAATAAGTAACTAGATAAATATATAAAAAATTCTAAAATGTAATATAAATATCATATAATTTTTTTATTCATGACTGATGACTAAAATTTCATCCATATAAATGCATCTATATACTGATACCTATGGCATGGGTTTTCAAAAAATTTCTTTAAAAAAAACATTCTTCCAATTTTTTAAATTTGACCATCAAATTCCCACTATAGAGAGATGTATTTTCTAAATTTAATTTTTTTATCAAAATTGAATGTCATCTGTTATTGAATAAGTTAAATATGTTATTTACAATATTTTGTATTTAAAAAATGAGATAAAATAAATAAATTGATATATTTTACCATCAGATCCTTCCAAATATGTTGTTTCATAATCCTCTCCACATACTTCCAATCACGAAATAAAAAAAAATCATAAAATAGCTCTTTATTGAAATATTTCTGTTAAAAAGAAGTTAATTTGGGCAAGTTTCATTATTATTATCATCAAAACAAATATATAATATTTCATCTCCCTGAGTAAGTGATAGTTTTCGTAAACATGTAATAACACATTTAATAATAAGAAATACTTATTTCACTGTTGTAATAGGATAATTATCCTCCACTAATGATGCATCAGTAGTCCTATAAATAAATTATTAATTAAAAGTTCTCATTCATTAAATTAGTATATTACTGAATATTTAACAATATGAAAAAATTCATATGACTTGGTAAATTATCATCTCTCTATATATATATATTTGGAATTGATACAATCAGGTGTAATGACATTTTATATACCTTCATATTTTGAGAAAATAAAATAATTTGAAATATAATAAAAAAAATAAGTCAAAAAAGGAGAACGCATTTGTATGCTTCAAAAAAATGAAAATATAAATAATTATTTGAAAATTTAGGAGACCAATTTAGTGTTTTACCATATTCCATTATCATGAATATTATGTAACGCCTGAACTTTGTATTCCTTGTAGTCATTGTAATTATCCAGAAATCAGGTTATAGATGAATATGACTCATGTAAATCAACAACATCATTAGAATCATTATAATCACCCAAATGATATCTTTTTTCTATGAAAAATAACGGACCACTAATCATTAAATTGTTCAATAACATAATATATCTATTTTTCATGAGTCTTCATGATAAATGGCTCCTCGTTGTAATTAAATATTTTTAATTCAACTCGTGTAAATCCATAATCATCATCATTCACCTAACTATTTATATCAGCCTAATTACACAAAAACACAGTGAATCAAAATTTTATATATTCAATTTCCCATATATATTCAAGAACTCCAAAATATATCAACAATGAAGAAATTGTGTTTTTATCTTTTTCAATTAAAAAATTCATTTTTTCAGTAATAACCATCACACCACTATTTTGAAAGGTACTCTTTCCATCTAGATTTTTGTGTAAAATGTGTACCCATTAATATAGAAATTATTCTATATTAACACATTATGATACGGTCCCTGTAATAACCATTTCAATGTTATTGATACAGATATATCTGTTATAACATTCAATTTAAACCACGAAACAAATGTATTTTTATGCTCAATCATCATACACTTTTCCTTTATTTTTTGATGTCGTCTCTTTAATTCAGCCATATGTGAGGATATATATGATTGAACATCATCTGTGTTGTTCAAAATATATAAATGTGTCTACATAACTTCATCACATGGATTGAAATTTACCATTAAGCCTCTAATCCCTCTACCTTCACTATCATCTATCAAATGTCGAGACATAGGAAGACCAATATACTCCAACTCATACAAATATTCAGTACAAAACTCAATCACCTCTTCTCATACATACTTATGAACAATAGAGGCCTCCGGTCAATATGGATTTTTAACATATCCCTTTAAAATTTTCATATGCCTTTCCAAATGATATATCCAATGTAAATAAATAGGCACACATATTCTTATCTGACGCACCTGATGAATCACAATATGAACCATTATATCAAAAAATGTTGGTGGAAAATACATTTGTATTTGAAAAAGTATAATATCATCATCATTATCCAAATGATATAATAAACTTTGATCAATAAAATTGATTCAAATGGATTTGAGAAATTTATATAACTGGATAATATTCTTTCTGATAGCTGACAATAATTTACTATAAAATTCAACCAGTAATAGTTGTTGCATCAATATAATACACTTCTGGGATGTAATACACAATAATTTTCAATCATTCACTAAAACTAAATTCTTCAAATCTGTAGAATATCAACTAGGTACTTTTCTACCATATAGTCATTGAAAAAATTCAACTTATCACTATGGAATATTGTTTGACAAGCCAGAGATAAATATGTTCTATTTCTTCTAATAGTGGGAGCTAACTCCAAACGTATTTCCATTGCTATCATGTCCAATATAGAGTTCAATACATATTTTTTTCCCTTTTATTTATAAAAATGTTCCAATCACAATGTCACGGATATATTTCTCAACACTCATAACATCAATTTTATGTTTTATCTCTAAATATATTTAATAAGGTAGTTTAAAAAATCATTGTTTCTTCCCGATATTATTTTGAAGACCAGGACTACTTTCCATTCCAAATGTCAAATCATTTATTTTAACCCATGTTATAATACTATTCAATAAACAATAGTTTTGGGGGGAGATTATATTCCTGTTAACTGTTAAATTTATTTTCAATCTACGATACGAATGTTCAATTCTCAGAAATTTTTGATTTCCCCTGTACACTATCTTTATTCCATTCTATAATTGATAAAATCAAGACTCTTCCCAAATTCGGAAAGCATTATTTCCCTTAAAAATGTATCTAGATAAGTTTCCATATGCCTGAAATTCATTTACACTAATCATTATCATAACACACAAAAGAAAATACTCTTTCTTGTAAGCTTCAGAAACACTTACACCTTCTCCCAAAGAAGTTTCAAAGCATCAATAAATGGTGAAAGATACACCTCAAAAATCATTTCATGACTATTTTGGTCTGGAAATCATCAATCTCATCCTAAAATATTTTTTTCATACATATCTGTAGGGATAAGTGGTAAAATAGCACCAAAATAGGCCACGAACTATGTTTTCTAATTAAGATCCAATACGGATTCATTCCATCGATTCACACTCCCATTATGAGATTTCTAAATTTAGATCCAAAATTACGAAATTGATTATCAAACTCTTCAAATATGATTATTCAGTAGGGTCCTGTAATTTACCATTAGCGATACATTCATCTGAATGACATCTTAACCTTTTTGCATCAATTGAATTTGAAAATAGATGCTTCAAACGATGAATTATTAGAAGGTAAAAAGTTTATCTAATAGGAGCACTGATTTCTTTGCCTGAAAATGAGTTATAATTAATTCATTAGAATTATATGAAGGGATTAATGAAAGAAATTAAATTTTTTAGCATGAAGGTATAAGTTAGTACAAGATAATGAATCTCAATTGGCTTTTGTATCCCTCTTATAGAATGATGTTCCACATGTAGGACTATTTGATGAAAATTCATATTCATTCATATACAACACAAAATAATTGGGGAAAATATGTATCTTTTTATACCACAATCCCATTGGGAATAATAATTTCACATCCACCTAACTAGAATCTAGAAAAAAATTTCCTTATGGAAATAGTAATTTTAAAATCGAATATAAGTTAGAGAAACATTAATCATTCGAACTATTTCTTTATTTCATGTTATCCATTCTCAATAGTGCTTATAAAACTATATATTTACTACATCCTATGAATAATGGTTTCTTATAATATCTATAAAATCGTTCAACACATGTTGTTTTTTAAAATATACCAACACCAAAATCATGAATTACTTATTCAGTATGATCCTTGGACACATTATGAATATTTTTATCAACATTATCAGTTGAATTTATAGTTATTTCACCATGAAAAATACATCATGTAAAATTATGCTAAAACCATAACAAATTAGATGATGTTGGATTTCTATGGATTTTAATATTCCTATATTCAAACACTTCACACGTGGATTGAAAATAAAATCAATGTTTTTATGATTTCTTTTAGATAATTCCATGAATTATTCATCTTCTTTTTCATATTCAATAGTGGTTCATCATAAATATATCCAATTATGATCCACTAAATACCTGATATCGTAATATAATTTGAGAATATATTAAAATATAAAAAATTAGATAATTAAATAAATAAATATATAAATATTAACTAATAAACTATAAATAGAAACACATTTAATAAAAATAATTGATAATCAGATAAAATCATCAAAAAATGGATCATAATTAAAAATAGTAAACTTTTTATTTTTATTTTATAAAAATGTGTTTTATTGATATTATTATTCCATTATTTTCAATTATCTAATATTTATTAGTTCATTTTACACAGTGATTACATTACATTGGTGTTGTTTTTGTAAAAATAATGAAAGATTGAATTAATTTATTCATTTTAAATAGTTGTTAGTAAAAAGTGGGGAATCTTACAAGTGAAATCCACTGGTCATAATAGATTTGGAATTCCCACATCTCAGCACTACACATCCAATATAATAAAAACCATCACTAATACTCCCACATTTCTACTGATAAGGATGATGTATTACTATCACAATTATATCTATATCAAATATGTTGTTGCATACTAATTCATACCATTTGGATGTTCAACTGGTGGTCATTGTTGTAGAATTCTATTAAAATAAAAATGTTTTCATAAAAATCACATATAAATCCAATCTAAATATACCACATAGTATATTTAAAAAAATTGACCATGTCACTATTATAGGAATTTTCTACATGTTTCATTAATTTTTGTAGAAATAAATTAATTTATGATGTCTTCTATTATTTTTCTATATATTATAACATATTGGTTAGTTATTTTGGGCATCAACCATGATGTTATATAATGAATGAGCTCATTTAACCATATTAATTTGATAATGTTCTATATAATGTGATACAATACTCATAAAAACAATCATACTAGTGTTGTAATCTATATATTAATCTCTACTTACCTCATATTGTATTATTTAAAAGTGGTTATAAAACACTTTGAAAATATAGAGGGTTCTTATAATTATGAATTGTGATTCTATAGGGGGTGGATTACTAGTGTACACAATTAAACTTTGAGTATTTTTAATGTAACCTTGTCGAAATCACAATGATATTTTTTATTAGCAATAATGGATGTTCTAAATTTCTATTTATAATATATTTTTAAAAATATTATTTGGAATTATCTTATGAAAAAAATTATTTAGAAATATTTTATATCAGTAAAACCCATAAATTTTATCTAATCCTACTCAATGAAGATTCATTGGATTATTTGATTCAGTAAAAATTGTGTATACATAACAAAGATATAACATAGGATGATAAAAGATATTACACTATAAATTATTATATTTTTCATGACTATATCGAGATATAATGGGATAAAATAAATCAGGACTGAAGGAGAACCAATTTAGAGATTCATTGAAAGGATTTTTTAATCATATTGCATGTTGTAACATGGCTAAACATGGGTGTCATAAAACAATTATCATGTCATAAAAGTGATATTAATATATCACATTGAATTATAATGTGAATTAATTTTTTTTTTAGAATTTACTATTGAATAATATACATGATATGGTTCCACAAAAATTCTGATGCTTTTTTTAGTGGGTGAATCAAAAAAATACATATCCTTTTACATTTTACAATTAATTTTTTTTAACGCGTGTTAAAGTGAATGAAAAGATAGATATGCACAAACTAAAAAATCATCAAGGAACAAATACAATAGTTACTATAGATTTTTATGAGTTTTACTATATAACATGAGCATCTAAAACCTTGGAATGATCTAGAAAAACCCAGGATCAGACATTCCACCAAATAAAAAAATATCTTACAAAATTTGGACTTCAAATTTTTATCAATCTAAAATATGAACTTTGACACATGCATGTGTTGCAAGAATTAAGAGTACCTGCAGGATCATAATGAAATTGATTGTAAAAATGAACATTAAAAATGCAAAACAAACAAAAATAAATCCACAGTTTATGTCAGAAATTGGATTTTGAGTAGAAAATAATGTTGAGATGATGATGTATCTGAAGAAGGTGTAGAATAGAGACCACAGATCAGGGAAACTAGGGAACGTCAACAACAATGGAGTATAAATTCACTAGGTGGCCTTTTTAGTCTTCATGATTTGAGAGGGATTCATAGCAAGTAGGAGGGTTTTATAGTTAAAAAAATATGGTTTCCCGATAACATATTATTTTCAATTTTTTTGGGAATCGGTTATAACAAAACTCAGTTGAAAATTATGAGAATAAATTTTTTCTGTCGGTTTTGTAAAAATATGATGCCAAAAATAAAATCTTCCATTATTTTTTTCATTGTTTTTATTGAAAAAAGATTCAAAAAACAGCAAGTAAAAACATTTTGGCATTGATTTTCTTTAAAACCGACTCCCAAACACTCCCTCACAAACATGCCTCATTCATTTAACAAAACATCGTCTTTTCAGTGACATTAAATACATTATTTCCACTAGTGAGCATGTGATTAAATGAAGAGATACGAGTATTATTAGAAATTATATTTCTCTAAATCCTATTTTCATGAAATATTTAGACTTAATGAAATACTATCTTCTAATATCTATTGATTTTAAATTAATTTTCATGAAAATTACATTATATTGTTTTATTGTTTTATGAAATACCGTGTGTTTCCATTACCCCACTTATAATGGGACACCTCACTATTCTCTTCATCACAAAAAATTGAACTATATTGCTAAAAAACCCAAAAAAAAAATCAATACTCAAAATAATTATCCATGAATTATCTGTTTTTTACTTTTAATAGTTCATTCTAAGGGTACCTATAAAAGTATTTAAAGGAAGCACTCCAACGAATCAGTACAATTATTTTTCATTTATAAATTACATAGATGGTAATAAAGTTATATTTAATAAATATATATAATATATATATCATAATAATTCTTCTTAGTTGGAGAATTATTGTTTAACTTTATTCCATTCTATCCTAAAGAATGAGAAAATGTTGCACCTACTTATATAATATATACCATTTCTTTGTGTGGTGAAATTCATTTTTCTATGTATACATTTTATGGATATATATATATATATATATGAATATTTAGTATGATGTATAATTTTATCATTATTAATATTTGTGATATTATTGGACCTTCATCAATTTTATTGATCTTGAAATATAGAACTGAAATTCTAATGGAAAATTTAATTTTTAACACATAGAAATGATATTTATAATAATTAATTACTAAAAAATAGGTATTTAAATGATATGAGTGAATCATATATGATAATATATGTATTCAAATGATTACAGTGTATCAATTTATTTTATTTTAATCTTGTATAACGTAGGTCAGAGTTCCTTCAAAGACCGTTGAGAATGATGTAACTGGTTTTTCTTCTATTCTCATTGATTATAATGATTTCTTAGGAATAATTTTCTAATGATGAAATTTTATGATCTACCTATCAAGAAAATAATGAATTTTCTTCTCCTTGTTTTATTTCTAGATATTTCATATCTCCCTTTAATATTACTCTCTTTATGAATTGAAGAGACTAAAAGAATTATTTCAGGGAAAACATACATTATTTATCTCTTAGTTGAAATTGTTTTCTCTCCCTTCCCCATGTTTTCAAAATAGGGTTTCTAGAATGTTATTTGAAAAAATCATATTATTTTTAATTCCCTTTTTACAGAATATTTAATTTTAAAAAATAATTTTTTTTTCAATTTCTGAATGGGCCACTTTTTCCATTTTTTGGAAAATGTGAAAGGTATCCTTTCTATTACTAAAATACTAAATACAATTTCCCACAATCATGAATGCTCTGTGATTTGACCATTCCTATACAAGTTTCCATACAACTTCTCAATGAAAATTTTTACTTAATAGTTCAAAAATATATAGTCATTAAATAAGTGATTTTATGTTAAAATAGTATTTTCCACATGAAATTATCTTGTTATCATATTAAAAAACATTAATCTATAATGACATCCTTTTATGTTACATATACTATTTTGAATTATTATCTAATGATGCTGTCTAGATTCAATTTTCGGATGGTTAATGATGCGTATAATTTAAGGCTTACTCTATATAAACCATTTTGGTCCCAAGGTTTATAATATGTGATGTGTGATTTCTGATCTTGTAGAAAACATATGAATGGATTATATTATGATTATATTAAATATGGTGATAAAATTATATATCCATACAATGCATTGTGTAAAGGTATATATATCATGATATAATAAGGAAATAAATAAGGAGTTAACCTAGTATAATAAGTGAAATTTTCTGTAATGATATACTTGGGAGTGACCATTGACCAATGATTTGATGGATTGGAAATTTAGAAAATCCACTCTAGAAATCATGGTGTGAGCCCAGTTAAAGAAAATGATTTCCTATTATTATGTGTATACAACATACATATGTCTTATTCTAATTATATAATGTCTTGGATAATGTTTTTTAATTCATTCTAAATTACGTCTTATGAACTTCCATGCTTTATTACATTATTCTATATTATGACATATAAGAATCTAGGTATGGTTATCATATGTTAATATCATATTCTTATTCCCTTATAATCATTATATATTTAAATCATCATTGATATATACCTTTTTTACCCTCACTGAGCATTTAAAATCCACCATTCTTATGTTTCCATTCCACGAGATATGAAGAATGATTTTATGTATGGGTTTTCATAGAAGAGTACTAGGTGATAAGATTTCTATGTTATATTTTGAATATCATTCTTGAAAAAATAATATTGTGTATCTAGTCTCCAAATATAATAAAACATTATAATCCTAAACCGTTTATCTATAAAATATATTGAATATTAATCGCTTATGATATAATATCTTTGTATAAAAAATATGGTGAAATATTTATGGATTAATAGGTAGGTTTATTCAATTTTTAGTTATTAATATTAATGAAATTTGGTGAAACCGAGGGGATAAATCTATGTAATGTATAGAAAAATAAATTTCGGTTAAGGAATTGTATCATCCGAGGTATTTATAATGAAATACATTTTCATATCTACTAATTTTTTTTAATTTAAAATTTATTTTAGTTTAAAGGGAACACTATTTATGATAGTGTACTCTACACGCAATAACAGGTATCTCTAAAATCTTACGTTGCACACACCATTGAGTTGTACTAAACAATAATACAATAATTTTATTATAATTTTAAATGGTAGTTTAAGACTAACCATTGTATTGGTAGGAATAAACATAATTTAATATATTACGATTTAACATTTTTTAAAATATTTTAACATTTATCCTATAAATTTTATAGGCTTAAAATGAGGATGAATCCTATTTTAATCATAAAATACTCTAATATTTTGAAATTCTCCTTTTACCCCCATTTGGTGGAGAACCATTTTTAAATCTAGTTTTTGTCACTTTTATATGTTCTGTATGAAAAAATAAACTTCTTATTTATAATAGAGAAAACAAAATGTAGCTTGGATGAAATTTTGGTATCATTATAATACAATTCATATTTTAATAAATAGTGAAAATACGACATTTTTATTCAATGTTCCCTTCTCATATCATTTATTAATATAGTTATATTGTTATTTTAATTGATTTTATATTTAATTGGATTTTTTATATAATTTAATCCAATTAGGATCATTTGAAGTAATTTCATATTTAAATCAGACATAAACACATTTCAATCTTTTGAATGTTTACACTTTTTAAAAACCTTCTTTCTGGTATTGATAATAGAAATTAATTTTAAAATAATTACTGAAAATTATATGTTTTTAATTTTTAAAAATGGATTCCATATTTTTTGATAATATTGTTTAAATTATCTAAATATGTACTTTTTATTTCTAGACATTATGAAAAGTAACTTGGTAATTATTATTTTCCACATTTATAGATAAATTGTGTAAATTAGATAATCAGATAATATTGTATGGATAATAAAATTACAATAAAACCTTCTAAAATTATATTGGATGAATTAATGTAGTCCCAGATCACCTAAGGTTCTGAATAGATTCATTAAATGTACTTTATAACATTAAATTCTTGTAATAATTGTTAAAACAAAAGAAAGTGAGAATATGTCACTCTTTAATCTCTTATAAGTATAATAATTTTAATGTAGAGACAACATTGATTAAGAATGTAACATAAATATTCTCCATAAATATAATGAAATTATCTACATAATTGGAATTTATTTTGAATTTTTAGAGCTTAAATAATTACCATCAATATTGACACAATAGTGATATATTATTTATTGTATTAAATGAAATATAAAATAAAATGATATTAAAAATATTAAAATAAATTTTATATGACATAATTTATGTCATCCACAAATTGTATGGATTTATATGACATTTAATATGATTTTTTTCTAATTAATAAAGATATGGTTTTTTTTAAAATGTCAAGTATGAATAGTGTCAAAATTGACATAAATCATAACTGAAAATAAAAAATAATTTAGTATATGTTTTAAAATTTAAAAAATATAAACTTCACCCAAATCTTTTTTATAAATCCAAATATGTTATAAAAGGATCTTTTTTTGTCGCTTGGTATGTTATGGTAATTAAACTAACCCACAATGTGTAAATAATAAAATATCATGTTATGATTAAAAAGAGTAAAAAATAATTAAAAATAATAGGGTTATAAAATATTAAAAAATATACTAAATTTAAATGGATGATGGGATTACAACCCAAAATAGACATATTTTTGAAATAAATGAGTTCGGAACATTTTGAAATAGAAAAAAATTTAATTAAATAATATTTCACGACTTTCCTAAAGTTTCCATACTCCCTCTTATAAAAGTCCACAACTTTTACCCATTAACTCACACCTCTCAAGACCCTTATCTAATCAAAATTATGCTCAAATAATGTCCCCACATTCCTCCCTTCTTCATAGAATCATTAACTTGTGAAGAAGGGAATTCAAGAAAGCCTTTTGGCTCAAATAAAAAAGAATTACCTATTGTTGAGGTAACGTATTCTCTAATGTTCCTTTCATTTATCTTCTTTTTATAGCCTAAAAAACTCTATTTTATCTGTAATTTTATAACAAAACATATATTATAATAATATTAGTATTTTTTATTTTATGTGTTGTACCTACACCCACACACACCTCTATCTAATTGATATAGAACATACTGTTTCCGTGAATGGCGAACTATTGCCTCATGAAATCACGATTGTTCAATTTTCTCAAACCGCCTCTCAATGTGGAGATTATTATGGAACTATATTTATATATTATACACATATACATATATATTTCAATTATTTCTATTCTACTGTAATTTTTATTTATAACATGCCATTATTCTTTTCATAACGTATAAATATGATAATTTCATTTGAGGAAATGTGGACTGTCGCCCCTTATAGTGATACGACTCTTTCATCCAAACATGGAATATATAAGGTATTCTGTTAATTAAATTATTTAACATATATAACATATATATTATAAATTAATTATAATGTTCATATGTAACATTTTGTTTTCATTTAATTAATATGACAACGAAATGAATGTAGCGTTTAAGCCAATGTACGACCTACAATCTCCATGAATGGTGCATTCCTTTTATTAGATCCAAATTTTATGGAATATTATAAATCAAAATATAATTGATATATATGATATCTAAATCCGAAATATCATTCTCGAGATAATGGACATATTACCATATAGACAATTTATATCAAATAAAGTTCATTTTTGTCTCAAGTACCAAACATTGACAAAACGACTGATACGAAATAAAATAATTATCTAATTTATATAATCTTGTAATAATTGATATAAAAAATAAATAAAAAATTAATACAATATAAATAAATTACAAATTATCCAAATTTAGTATTCATGAAATTATAGAACGAATGGTACATGTTGGATTCAAGGTAAGGGACGTCATCTCAATCTCCATTCTTTTGGCCATATCATGACATTATGAACCATTATTTATCTATAAGGTTCATATAAAACCCTTCGACTAATTAAATCATGAATTATTATATTCTCATGATATTTAATGTTTTTATAGGGAAATTCCTTAATGATATACATTCAAGTGTTTCTTATGCGGTAAGGGAATTCTCAACATCTCATTTCTTTCAAGTTCTCTTTTAAGTGGCATATCATTCATATTTACATACCATTTTCATATTTCTATTATATATATATATATATTGTATTATGAGTCATTTATGGATGTGAGACCCTTTTACCCTCTCTTTTTAATTTTTTCTAAAACCTTGTTTCATAGCTGTTATAATAGATAATTTTCATCTCAAAATCTCTCCCTTTTTCTTAGGAAATTATTTTACAATGTTTATATGATTACCAAAACATATTTCATTTGTAGGTTTTTTAAAAAATATATAAAATTTATTTATTTTATTGTATAATAAACATACATAAAAAACTCTTATATTTTTGTAGGTTATAAATAAATTAATGATAATGTTTTTAAGAACTTTTTAAAAAATCATGATTTTTATATGAAACCCATTTATTTTATTCCCTTTGGGTTATTTAAGAAATGTTTGATAATGATCTATTTCGGTCACATGAAAATGAATACAAATTTTTGGTGTACCCAGATATCTCTCAAATACATTGGGTAAATAAATTAATCTCTAGAGATGAAATTTTTTATGATACCTTAGTGAACAAGCATGGTAATTTTTATGATACCTTTGTGAATAACCTTTGTAATTTTTATAACTCCTTTGGCATAGACTTTGGTGATATGAAACCTTGTCTAAAGACCTTGGTGATATGCTTATTAATGTATAAATGAAATGTTGTGGACCCATTTTCATGTTATGATCCATGTTTTTATTGTTATGATATTACTCTTTCTTGGTCCATTATGAAAGTCCACATGTTATTATTTATACGTCTCAAGATCACATATAAATTGTTTCCCTTTTTTCCCATACAGATATTTTTAAACACTTCCTTGTTTTAAAAAAAAATTCCCTAGTGTATATGGATGGCTAAGAGAAAGGAATAATTCCAGAATATTCTTAGCAAGAAAAGAAATCATGTTATATTCAAGGTGTTTTATTTTGTGAAAAAAATTATAGTTAGTAGAATATTATACATTGCAAATATTGAGTTGTTATGTAATAGTAGTTTCCTAATTATAAAAATTTATAAACCAGAAATGATCTTCATTGTTAATTTCTTGGCTTAACTGATGATTATGTAAGGTTAAAGGCTGTGGATTTTAGTTGGTATGAGAGGAACAGTTTAAACAACTTTGGAGATTATTATTTCACTTTAAGGGTTCAGGATATCATCATGCATTTATAAATTTATGTCAAATAATAATTTCAATGTCTTAGAACCCATTTTATGATTATATTATGAAATTTAAAGGTAATTAATATTAATTTGGATACATTCACCTTTGATGAAATTATGGGTTATTAATTTTTGGTATGCAAAATGTGAGGTATGAGATATCCTTTGGGGTTAAAATATGTTATGGTTATTTTTTGATGATTTTATCTCATTTTAGGTAATTTAATAAAATTTTATAGTTTATAAAAAAGGAAAAAATGTAGATAGAGTGACAACCTATCACGTCAAACCAAACTATGGGAATCAGACACACAACCAATTGCGAGTTGGATTTACCACCTACCACAGGACTACATGAAGTCCATGGTTCGTATGACATATTCATTTTTTAAGGATTTAATGTATCAAGAATATGTTTATTTTTGTGACATATGTTTTATCAAATAGATATACTTAGTATAAGTACATGATTGGTTTATTATTTGATAATGTTATTTTAGAAGACGTTCTCTCTTTGGAGAAAACTATATGCCTAAGGAAAATATAATACTTTGGGATTTTATTTATTGAGTAATGGTTGAATTTTATTTTGTAAGAAACATTTTTTTTATTTTGGACTTATGGATATTTTGGTTATTTATGGAAGTGATTAAGATAATTTGGATATTTTTTTATTAGGTTAATTATTTTGATGTATGAGACTTTAAGAGTAGTAGATGTTATATTGAGATAAATCTTACGATTTATCATGGAAGACAATGTGATAAAATCATTCTTAATTTTGGGTTTCAATCATAGTTTGGATTATTTTAATGAATTTTACGGACAATTGTTTATTGAATGGTCTATGTTGAGCGTTGGTTAATGTTTGTTGAATTTTGGAGATTAAGCATATTATTTTTTATACATGATTATTCTTTTTTGGGATTATTTGACCATTTAATAAATGTTTTGGTTTGTGTTGATGTTTCAAGATATGATGAATATATAGTTAATATTTTGTGGATTATATTATTATCCTTATGTTTATTCTAATGATTCACATCTGACCAAGCCATCTGGAATACTCTTTATTTAGAGAAAATATGATATTTTGGTAGACAATTACTAAAGGATGAAGCTCTACATGAAAACTAATTATATTTCCTTATGTCCTTATTCACGCTCATGGAAAATAATCATCATTATGAAATAGACCATAAAACAAATTTTTTGTCTATTTATGTTTCAAACTGGGAAATCAAAGAATGTTTAACCCTTCACATGTTTGTGGTTTTCTGACTGGTAACTTTCTCCTTATATTGTTTCTCATCGGTCTCCATCAGAAAAAATGGTTAGTTTTTATTCCATAACTATGTTTCACTACATGTAATCTTAGTATGTGTTATCTCGAGTGACATTTTCACTTCTCATGTATTCGTTTCAAGTGGTAGTTTTATTTCCTCTTTTTATGATGTGCCATTCTCAATGATGATTCCAAGCCCAATTAAAAAATTGTGAGGATGCAATTTCTAAAAGGGAAAATGTTGTAACGTCATTGTAATTCACAAAATAAAATATTTTTGTATATATTAATATTTTTGAATTTAATATTAATTTTAGATTAAATATGACACAATGTACGATACCGTACGCGACAAAAAATAACGTGTTTCTCTGAAATCATATGTTGCGCACAACACAGATTTATTCCGATAAAATAATACAATAATAATATTATTATTTTAAATTATTTTTAACACCTAGTTGTTTTATTAGCAGGAACGAACAAGAATTAACTATATTATGTTTTTTCATATTTTCTAAATTTTTATACATTTTTCCAATAAATTTTAGAGACATAATATGATAATAAATCCAATTTTATGCATAAAAAACTCTAATATATTAAAAATATCATTTTACCGCCACGTGATGGAGAACCCTATTTAAATCTAGTTTTTTTCACATTTAAATATTATATTTGAAAAAATAAAATACTTCTTTATAATTGAGACATAAAAATTTACTTTGGATGAAATTTGGGTATTTTTTGATAAAATATATATATAAATGAATAGTGATAGATACTACATTTTTATTCAAAATTGCCACTTCAAATTATTTATTTATACAGTTAGACTGTACATTTAATTGGTTTTATAGTGTAATTGGATTAAATTTTTATCATTTAATCCAATCATGGTCATTAGAAGTAATTTCAAAATTAAATTGGATATAAACACATTTCAATTATCTAAAAGTTTTTACTTTTTAAAATGACGCTTTTTGTTTTCCACAATAGAAATTAATTTTAAATTAATTACTAAAAATTCAATGTTTTAAATTTTGAAAAATGGATTCCATATTTGGAATCAGAAGATACAAATTACGTAAATTGGTACTTTTTGGTTTTTAAACATTGTCAATATTAACATTGGTAATTTTTATTCACTACAGTAAAAGGAATATAAAGTAAATTTCTGTATCAAACAATATGATAAGGATAATAAAATTACCCTAACACCCAAAAAAATCATATTAGATGAATAAAGGTATACCCATATAACCTAAGGGTCTGAATGGATTCATTTAATAAACATTTGTCCATGAAAGTGATGTAATTATTATTAAAACAAAAGAAAGTGACAACATGTCACTCTCTTATATCTTATAAGAATAATAATTTTAATACAGGGATAAAATTGATGAAACATAATAAAGTATTCTACAAAAAAATAATGATATTATCTACACAATTAGAATTTATTTTGATGTTTTCTTGATTAAATTATAACCATAAATATATAAACAATAATGATAAAATAATTATTTTATTAAGAAAAATACTAAAAAATGATATTATAAATATTAAAATAAATATTATATAACATAATTTATGTCATAAATGGATCTTTTTCGGTATTTTTATGTGTTATGATAGTTAAATTAACCCACAAAGTGTAAATAATAAAATATCATGGTTGATGCAAGCATATAAGGTTTAAAAAATATTAAAAACTTGTCTAAATTTACATGGATGATGTAGATACGACCAAAAAGAAACTTATATTTTAAATAATTAGGATTGGGGCCTTTAAAAATCAGAAATTAATTTATAATAAAATAATATTTCGAGTCATTCATAAAGTGCCCCTCCTCCCTCTTATAAAAGGGAACCACTTCTACCCACTTCATCACACCATTAAAGCCCTTGGTATTGACCCTATTCTCCTAAAATAATCTCTAAACATTCCTCCATTATTCATATATTCCTAAATACGGGCATATGGAAATTAAGGAAAGCCGTTTGGCTCAAATCAAAAGAAGTTACCCATTTTGAGGCCACGTCTTCTCTAATGTTCCTTTCCTTTATTTTACTTATCCAACCCAAAAAAATTCCCTTTTTATATTATTTATAAACCCAATAGTATCCTAAATATACTAGTTTGTTTTTATGCTATGGTGTATACCTACACACACACACACCTCCATCTAATTGATATAGAACATATTGTTTCCCGATACAGAAAACTACTACCTCACGAAATGATGATTGCTCAACTTTCTCATTCCACCACTCATGGGGGCCATTATGATGGAAATGCATTCATATATTATATATATTTATATTATATTTATATTTTCTCTCTGATTCTGAAATTTTTATTTGTATCATACCTTTATTCATTCCATAATGTGTAAATATGATAATTTAATTTGAGAAAGTGTGGACTACCGCCCCCTCAAGGAGATATGACTCGTTAATCCCATAGATGTAAAATATAAAGGATGGTGTTGATGAAAATATTTAACTTATATGAAATATATATTATAATGTAATTATAATATACGAATATATCATTTAGTTTTCATTCCATTAATATGACAATAAAATGAAAGTAATGTTCCTGGGTACATACGGCCTAACATATCCATGCACCGTGCATTTCATTACATATATCCTAATGATATAGAATATTAAAAGAACATATATAATGGATATATATGATATTTAAATCATGAATATGATTCTAGAGATTATGGACTTATGACCATATAGACAATTTACATCAAAACAAGTTCATTTTTAACTCAAGTATCGAACATCGACAAAACATTTGATATGAACTCAAATATTTAACTAATATACATAAAATGGTAATAAGTGATATGAAATAATTAAATTTTCAAAAAAAATATAATTAAAATTTAAATTAAACTATTTTTACTACTCTTTAAATTAAATTACGAACGAGACATGTTGGATTCATGTTAAGGGACTTCGTCTCAATCATCTTTTTTTGGGGAATATCTCTATTATATGCACCTTTATTTTTCACTAAGGAGTATATAAAACCCTATGACCCATTATATAATTATTTTTTGTATTATCATTATATATTATATTTTTTATAATGTAATTTCATAATGCTATGTATTCAAGTGTTTGTTACGTGGTTGGGGAATTCTCAACATCTATTTCCTTTCATGTTCTCTTTTACGTGGTAAATCATTAAAATTTCCACACCATGTTGTTATTTCCATTTTATTCTTTATTTATACAATATTATTAGTCATTTATGGATAATATACCATATTCCATTATCTTTTTAATTTTTTCTAAAACCATGTTACATAGTCATTATGCTGCGAATTTTCACCTCAAAATTTCTCTCATTTTCTCAAAAACATCTTTTATTTTGTTTATGTGATTACCCAAAATTATTTCACTTATAGGGGTATTCAAAAATAAATAAATATGATTTATTTTATTCTATAATTTAAATACATAGATCCCTCTTTTATTTATATGTGTTATAAATGGAATAATGGTCATGTTTTTATGCACATTCTAAAACATCGCGATTTTGATATGAATCCCATTTATTTTATTCTATTTTGATTATTTATGAAATTTTGGATTATGAACAATGTTGATCACATGAAAATAAATAAAATTAATGGTACCTCTTGATAAAACTCCAATGCATTTGTTAATGAAATTAATCTCTAGAGATGGAATGTTTTATGATTCCTTGGTCAATAACCTTGTTATTATTATAATACCTTCATTAATAACTTTAGAAATTTTTATGATACCGTAGTGTATAAACATGGAAATTATCATGACACCTTTCGGATGGACCATGGTGATATGAAACCATAGGGATGTACCTTTTTAATATTTCAATGAATGTCTAAATTAATTGTTGCACCCACATTTTCTTTTTATAATCCATGATATTATTTTTATGATATTTATATTTATGATGACATTATGAAAGTCCTCATGTTATTATTTATATCTCTCAATATTAAATTTAAACTATTTTCCTTGCTTTACCTTACTAGTATTTTTATGCTCATCCCACGTTTTTTAATTTACTTCATAGGGTATATGAATGGGTAAGAGAAAAGAAGAATTCCATAATATTTTTAGAAAGAGAATAAATCATGTTATATTCAATGAGTAATATTTTGTGAAAAAAATATTGATTAGAAGACTATACTTCATAAATTTTTATTTGTTATGTAATATTTATTTCATATTTCTATAAAATAATAAATGTGAAAATATTTTAAATGTGAATTTCTTGAATTAACTCATCATTATATAAGGATTAGGGATGGGGCCTTATAGTTGGTATCAGAGGAATGTTTTAGACATCTTTTAAGATTAGAAAGTCTTTTTAAGGGTTGGGGATAACATCATGGGTTTATAATTTACGGATAATCATGATTTCAATGTCTTATAACCATCTTGAGGATTATGCAATGAAATTTAAAGGTAATTAATTGTATTTATTTAGACATTAATCTTTAATGAAATTATGGGTTATTAATTTTTGGGATGAAAAATGTGAGGTACCAGATAACATATGATGTTAAAATATGTTATGGTTATTTTGAGTATTTTTCCTCATTTTAGGTAATTTTATACAATTATATAGTTTTCGATAAAAATACAACATGAATACCATGTGAAAACCCCTAACTTCAGACAAAGCTATGAGATTTGAACCCACAACCAAAGTGAAAATTGGATTTTTCACTGACCATAGGACTACATGATATCCATGGTTAGTATGACTTATTATTTTTTGTAAAATGATTTTATGGATCACGAATAAGTTCATTTATGGGACAAATATTTTTATTATAGGGATATCCTTAGTATAGGAAATGATTTTGTGATTAAGTGATAATGTTTTTTGGAAGATGTTTACTCTTTTGGGATCAATATATTGCTAAAGAAAAATAGATTACTATGGGATTTTATTATAGGAGTAATGGTTAAATTTTATTTTGGATGAATAATTGTTTGTTATGGATATATAGAGATTTGGGATATTCATGAAAGTGATTTACTGATAGTGGATAATATGTTATTATGTTAATTAATTTTAAGTATGAGACTTTAAGAGTTTTAGATGTTATTTGGAGAAAAAATTTAAGATTTACCGTGGAGGACTTTGTGATAAAATCATTCAGAATTTAGGGATTAAATCATAGTTTGGATTATTTTGATTTATTTTAAGGATTGTTTTTTTATTAAATTGGCTTTGTTGAACTTTGGATATTGTTTTTTTATTTTTCAAGATTAAGTGTAATATTTCTTTTTCTAAAGTATTATTCTTTTTGGGAATTATCTAATCCTTCACTAACTGTTTTGGTTTTCGTTAATGTTTCAAAATATGATAAATAAATATTTATTATTTATTTTATTATTTGATTATCTAGATATTGATTCTAGTGCATCAGGTGTGACTATGTCATCTTGAATACTATTTGTCTGATGAAAACAAGAGTTTTTGTATAAATTTGTTAAAGGATTAAACTCTACTTGAAAAGTAATTATATTTAATTATTTTCTTAGTCATGATTATAAATAAATTCCACAACTTTATGAAGATGACCATAAAAGAAAACTTTTGTCCGTTTACCTATCCTACTAGTAAATAAAATACTATTTAATTATTCACAAGCTTGTGGTTTCTTTATTGATAACTTTATCCTGGTCATGTTTTCTATCACCCTCCATTAAAACAAGATAGTTGTCTTTTATTCTATACCAATGTTTCACTAAATGGAATACTAGTATGTGTTATCATGGGTGGCCTTTTTTACTTCTATTTCATTATTTTCATGTGGTAGTTTTATTGCCTCTTTTTTATGTGGGAATATCAATGATGTTTCTGAGCCTGACGTTAAAATTCCAAGGATGCAATTTTTAAATGAGGGGAATGATGTGACATCCCAGGTGTTCATAAAATAATATATTTTCATATCTATTAATATTTTTTAATTTAAAATTTATATTAGATAAAATGGGAATCTATTTATGATAGGATACCCAACATGAAACAACAAGTTTTTCTGAAACCTTATGTATCACACAACATTGACTAATTCAGACAAATAATAAAATAAAAATAATATTATTATAAATGGTAGTTAACGCATAACCATTTAATTTATATGAATAGAAATAAATAACTACATTATTATTTTACATATTTTTTATTGTTTTTTACATTTATACTTTAAATTTTAGTGGTATAAAATGAGAAAACACCAATTTTAAGCTAAAAATACTCTAATATTTTTAAAAACTCGTTTTACCACTATTTGAGGAAGAAACCTTTTAAATATATTTTGTCCCTTTTATATGTTCTATTTGAATAAATAAACTATATATTTATAATTTTGAGATAAAAAATTACGTTGTTGGAAATTTTGGTATTTTTACGGTAAAATACATTTCTTAATGAATAATGAAAAATTCTGCATTTTAATTCAAAATTGCATTTTCATATTATTTATATATATAGTTAGATTTTAATTTTAATTGATTTTATGGTGTAATTGTATTAATATTTTTTATAATTTAATTCCATAATTTTCATTGGATGTAGTTTCACGTTCAAATTGATCATAAACACATGTCAATATTTTGATAGTTTTTACATTTTAAAAACCCGTTTTCTGGTTATGAATACTGGAAATAATTTTAAATTAATTACTGAAACTTATATGTTGTTAATATTGAAAAATATATTTCATATTTTTAATCATGATTTATAAATTATTAAAATAGGTACATTTTATTTTTGGACATTATCAGTATTAACTTTGGTAATTTTATTTACTATAGACAAAGGTAAATCAGGTAAATTAGGTTATCAAACAATATGATAAGGATAATAAAATTACCCTAAAACCTAAGTAAAATATTATTGTATTAATCAAAGACTAACTATATCACTTATGATTCAGAATAGATTCATTTAATGGACTTCATTCCATGAAAGTGATGTAATTATTATTAAAACAAAAGAATGTGGAAACATGCCACTCGCTTCTCTGTTCTATGTTTAATAATTGTAATGTAAACATATAATTGAAAAAAAATCACAAATAAATAATATCCCAAAATATAATAAAATTATATACATAATACAAATTTATTTTTATATTTCAGAGATTAAAAAATTACCTTAAATATTAACAGAAGAGTGTTATAGTAATTATTTTATTAAAATTAGTATCAAATAAATAATATTAAATATATTAAACTAAATATCATATGAAATAATTTACATAATACCCAAACTTTTATGTATGAATATGACATGTTATAATTGATTTAATATGTTTTGATTTAATAAATCATGTTGTTATGATTTTTTAAAAAACTCACGTATGAATTATGTCAAATTGACATAATTAATAAGTTAAATTATAAATTAGTTTATTAAATGTTTTAATATTCATTAAAATTTAATATTCATAAAAATGGTTATTATAAGTCCAAATATGTCAAAATTGGAAATTTTTTGGGTCGTTTGACATGTTATGGAAGTTAAATTAACCAAAAATGTGTAAATTATAAAATATCATGGTAAGATTAAAAAGGGTAAAATAAATGATAAAAAAATATAAGCATTACAAAAATGTACTAAAATTATCTATATTTAATTGGATGATGGTAAAACTACCCAAAATAATATTAAATTTTGAATAAACAAGTTTGGAAACTTCAAAAACTAAAAATCAATTTTTAATAAAAAAGTATTTCAAGACTTTCATAAAGTGCCCATCTTCACTCTTATAAAAGGTGACCACCTATACCAAAATAATCAGACCTCTCAAGCCCCTTCAATCATCAAAATACTGGTAAAATAATCTCCCAACATCCTTCTCTTCCTCCTATAATCCTTAACTTCGGGATAATGAAATTAAAGAAAGCAATTTCTCTCAAATCAAAAGGAGTTACCTGTTTTAGAGGTAACGTCGTTTCTAAAGATCCATTCTTTTATTTTCCTTCTCAAACCTCCTAAACTCAATTATTCAATTAATTTATAACAAAATAATTTTAATATATATAATATGTTATTATGCTAATTTTTATACCTACACCCAGACACACCTCTATCTAATGGATATAGAACATACAATTTCTATGGACGGTGAACTTCCGCCTCAGGGAATGATGATTCTTCAAATTTCTCCTACCACCTTTCATGTTGTCCATTTTTCATGAACTGTATATATAATATATATATATATATATATTATTTATAATATATCTATGATTCTGTAATTTATATTTACAATATACCTTTATTCATCCCATAAAGTGTAAATAACATATTTTCATTTGAGTAAGTGTAGACTACCACCCCCTCAACATGATATGACTCATTCATTCCATACATGGAAGGTATAAAGAACAAAGTTAATGAACTTATGAAAAACTTATAACAAATATATAATACTGAAATTATTATATACGAATGTATCATTTAGTTTTCATTTCTTTAATACGACAAAGAAATGAATACAGTGTTCATGCGTATATATGGTCTGCCGTCTCCATGAACGGTACCATAAATTTCTTATATAAAAATGTTATATAATGTTATAAATACATATATAAATGATATATAAGATATTTAAAAAGTAATATAATTCATTAGATGATAAATTATGACCATGTGGACAATTTTCGTCAACACAATTTCATTTTTGAATCAAGTTATGAACATTGGCAAAAATGTCTGATATGAACTCCAATAAATAGATAATTACTATAGAATGGTAATTAGTGATATAATATAAATATTAAACATAAAAATTGTTAGAAATAAGGTATATATTAAACAATGGTCATTATTTAGGAAATTAATGAACGAAGGGGACAAGTCGGATTCATGGTAAGGGACTTCGTCTCAATCTCCTTTCTTTTGGGAATATCTTGCTATTATGCACCTTTATTTTTTCTATAAAGTGTATATACACAAAATAGACTTATAATATCATGAATTTGTATAATATAATGATATTTCCTGTTTTTATATTGTAATTTCTTAATTATTTGTATTCAATTGTTTATTATGTGGTAACAGAATTCTCAAATTCTCTTTCCTTTCAAGTTCTATTTTATGTGGTATATCATTAAAATTTCAATACCATGTTCTCATTTCCATTTTATTCGGTCTCTATAAATAATTATTAGTCATTTATGGATGGTGAAACTTGTACCCTCTCTTTTTAATGTCTTTTAAAACCATGTTTCATTCCTTTGTGCTATAGAATTTTCATATCAAAATATCTATTTTTTTTCTTAAGAACACCTTTTATTTTGTTTATGTGGTTACCCAAACATATATCATTTCTAGGGTTATTCAAAAATAAAAAATAAAAAATTATATTATTATATAATTGTCATATATAGAACCCTATTTTCTTTTCATTGGTTTTAAAAGACATAATGATCATGTTTTTATGGACTTTTTAAAATGTCATGATTTTGATATAAAATCAATTTCTTTTACTAACTTTGGGTTATTTATGAAATTTTTTATTATGATATATGTGGATAACATGAATATAAATATATATTAAGGTTTTTACCTAATACAACTCTAATGCATTGGGTAAACAAACTAATCTCTATAGATGACACCTTTTATGATACCTTGGTGAATAACAGTGGAAATTTTTAGGACACCATGGTGAATAACCTTGGAAATTTTTATGATAGCTTAGTGAATGAACATGTTAATTTTTATGACACCATGGGGATAGACCTTGGTGATATGACACCTTGTGTATTTTCCTTGGATATATGATTATGAATGTCTAAATTAAATTATGTAACCACATTTTCAACTTATGATTCAAGTTCTTATTGTTACGATATTCCTCTTTATCATTCTTTTGTGAATGTCCCCATGTTCTTATTTATATCTCTCAAGATCACAGGTAAACTATTTATTTGGTTTTCCCTAACGGAGATATTTATAATCATCCCACGTTTTTGTAATTTCTTTCATATGGTATAAGTGAGGGTAAGAGAAATGAATAATTCCTGAATATTTATTTCAAGAAAAGAAATCGTGTAATATTCAATGAGTTTTTTTTGGGAAAACATTTATAGGGAGTATAATAGTATACTTTTAAAATTTTGGATTGTTATTTAATAGTTATGGTCTAATTCTATAACTTAATAAACAAGAAAATATCCTCGATTTGAATTTAATGACTTAACACAAGATTATGTAATGTTTATGGTTGTGGCGTTATAGGAAGAGATTATTTTGTTTTTTAAAAATTAAATCTTTGACAGTATACATAAAGTGGATTCAGTTTTGGAAGAGATGGACCTAGGGGTAAAGACCAATAAAAGTGATGGTCTATTATATACTAAACATCATTCAAGTTCATCGTGGCTATTCCCTTTCAAAGAACTTTGCTTAAATCTCTTTGGTGATATGATAAAAATAATTCATGTTTTCTTTATGAATCATTGTGAATTATTTGAATAGATGATGACTATGAATAAATTAGTTTAAACAGAAGTTATCATATAATGAAAATTAGGTGTTATTATTTACATATCCTATAAATAATTTTCATTATTATGTGGTTTCTCACAATGATTATTATTCGTCACTCAATAATTTTTTTTTCTATTTGTTCTATTGAAATAGAAGTAATCATGTTAATAAAACTTGGATTAAATGTTGAGTCAATAATTTTTCCTTATGACATTTCTATTCCTCTATGTATTGAAAATAACATGCACTCTATCTAAAAGAAATATTCTCTCCATATGGTTTATCTTATTAATGAAAATTTTACTTCCCTATGGAAATTTATCCTTACCATGTTTTCCATTATTAATATTTTAGTATCTCTAAATCTAACTCACTTTTTATTCCTAGGTGTTAAATTCGATTTCATATCCAAAACCATGGAATTATATAAATACATAGATATAATGTATTCTTGTATTCAGGATCCGAATTCATTGAATTTAAAACTTTTAATTCTCTGAAATTCAAAATCCGAATTCTCTGAAATTCAGACTCTTAATTCACTAAAAATCAGACTCCGAATTCTCTGAAATTCAGACTCGAAATTATCTAAAATTCACACTCTTAATTCTTTGAAATTCTGACTTTGAATTATCTGAAATTCATACTCTAATGTCTTTGAAATTCAGACTCTGAATAATCTGAAATTCAGACTCCAAATTCCCTAGAATTAAAAATCTGAATTCCGTAGAATTTAGACACCGAATTCCTTATAATTGAGACTCTAAATTCCTTAGAATTACGACTCTGAATTCCTCAGGATTCAGGTTTCGAATTCCATAGAATTTAGACTCCAAATTCAAAAGAATTCAGAATCTGAATTCTACAGAATTCTGATTCTAAATTCCATGAAAAATACAATCCAAATATCCATATAATACAGATTTCGAATGTTCTTAGACTCTAATGTTTATTATATAATGAAAAATAGATTTTTGTGAGTATATATATTTTTCTTACTCTTGTAATTGTTTTAAAATGATTTCGTGCATTCCGTTTTTATCTTACCGTTGTTTGAGTGACACGTTTACATGTCCCTCTGAAATTCATGGAAACATATGATCATTGGAAGAGGGATTTAACCGTAGGAAATGTGCCTATAAATAAGAGTAATTTTAAATGATCTTAACACTATTCTGAAACTCTAGAGAATACATGCTGAAGTGATTTCTATAGAGGGATACTATCATGCTTTGTGCCTACTAAACATCATGTTCAGATTTCATTGTGTGACTCTGATTTTTGTTGTGTATAATCATTGGCTTCCTGGGATAGGAAGAAAGAGGTGCTAACTACCTTGAAGTTTGAGGGATTTTGGGGATAGAAATACATACTATGATATTATTATTGAGGGCTTACCCTGGTGTGGCTATGACAGACTTTCTTGAAAGTATAAATCTAGGGACCTTTATCCATGGTTGTTGGATACCCTATTCTTTGTGCAAAAAGATTTCTTACTTGTTACTTGTATTATTTCAAGTTTGTTTTCAACTGCATTTTGATTAATAAGGAATGTATAACTATCTTATAATTTCTTGTACTTGTGTACTCTGTTCAGTAAGATTCTATAAACTTTAAGTTAGAATAATTTTTTATGTAAATATCCCTTATGTTTAATTTATGGAACCATATTTCTAGAATCTACCAAGATTGTATAACTAAGAGGTCTTGAGTATTTCCCTTGTTTAACATTGTTAAACAATAAGAAGTTTTATACCATCTTTAAAAGTTTCAAAGGAATTTTTTAAATAATAAAATTCACCCCTCCCCTTCTTTTATTTTGAGCATCTACATCATCTTTTAAATCCTACAATTGGTATCAGAACAGGTCTCTAAAATACTTATATTCAAATATATGTTTTCTTGCTCAAGTTTTCATTGTTCTATTTTTCCTTTCATAGGATTTTTATCCTTTTTACAAATTTTTATTACTAACAAGTTTGTGTGTAATTTTTTTTATGTAGATGGAATGAATTTTGGTTCAATTGAAAATATTAATCCCACTAGACAACCTATATGTGATAGGAATTATTATGAATATTTGAGAGATCATATGAAGACTTTTGTCATTAACACTGGAGTGGAAAACATTCCAATTCTTATTGGTGATTACATGATTCCTGATTAGGATGTGACAACTTTTACTAATACAGAAAAGTAATAATATCAACTTAACTATAAGGCAAATAATACTTTGCTTTGTTCAATGACCATGAATATATATATATCCAGATTCCTTCTTGTGAAGCTGCAAAATGTATTTGGAAGAAATTAAAGTTTACTCATTTTGGTACTTCTATAGTTATTGAAACTAGAATATCTGTTATAATAGATGAATATCATGTTTTTTTTATTTCCTAATGGAGAACCAGTGTGTAAGGTACATCAGATATTTATATCCATTGTTAATAGTTTACAATCTATCGGGGAAATGGTTTAGATGATTAAGCACTTTTGGAAAAGAATATAGACATAATGCCTAATGATTGGGAATCAAAGAGAATAGCTATATATGAGAATAAGAAAGTCTCACAGATTACTCTTGATGAGATTTTTGGAACTCTTCTTCAACATGGGACTAGAATCAAACAAGATGTTTATCTAAAAAAATAAGAAGAATGGGAATGGTAGTGTTGCTTTTACAACTACTTCAAATCATATGAAATCCAAGACTCCTGAGAGATTTATAAGATCCAAATCTAAGAGGACTGTTATTCAATCCAAATCATGTGAAAGATTACATTCTTAGAATGAACTAGCTAGTCTTGCTGGAAAGATGAAAAAGATAGTAGGGAATACAGATTTTCTGTATAGATACAATAAGAATGAAACAAATGATAATAAATAATCTCTAGAAACTTGTTATGAATGCAATAGAGTAGGGAATATAAGGATAGATTGTCTTATTCTTAAAAGAAAAGATAGAAAGTAAAATCATTCTGAGATGAATAGAAAGATGTATTACAAGGATAAATCTAAGTATGTTTTGAAAGCCAATGACACTTGGAGTGGCAGTAGCAGTGACTCTTCTGAAGAATCCCCAGAGTACAAATCTTCTTTTGAGAAGAATCTTGGTTTACAAGCCAAGATACCTATTGAATATTATTATTTAATGGCTAAGGTACAGAAATATGAATCTATAAACAAAGTATCATTTAATTCTAATTATAGTGATAGTAAATATTATGAATCATTGGGTGAAGAATCTTCTTCTGATGAAGATTATACATTACCTACTTAGAAATAAGTTTCTAGGTTTTATATGCTACTTAATAATGAATATAATAAAGTCATGGAAAATATTGAGAAGGAATGTTCTAGGATTTATATTATTACTATGGAAATATCATATCTTTCTAAAAATATTTATAAGAAAACCCTTCATTTTGCAAGTATTTCAAAAAATCTTGAGGAAGTTAATTCTGAGAAGGATAATTTTATAAGGATCTACAAAAAGTAAATTCTAAGAAAAATGTTTACGAGGATAACTCTAATGCAAAAACAAATGTTTTTTAGGATAAAAAGTTAGTTATTAGACTGATGTCATATCCTTGAGGAATTTTATGTCAAACATTACCTTAGGTAATGGAAACTTTTATAAGATGTATTCCTAAATTTGACCTCTGAGGAATAATTCTGGTTTGGGATATAGTATTTCAAAACCAATTTGTAGTAACCATTATTTTTTTCCTCAATGTGATCCATTCTGCACAATGATTCAGTGTGGTGGGCATTGGGTACAAAATGGTTCCTTAAACAAAACCCAGTCTTAAGGATTTCCTAAAGCTTATTTTGCAAATAAAATAAGGGTTCCAAAAAAAATTCTTTCTGAAGTTTTTGGATCCAAGAAAGTTTGGGTTCCAAATTTCTAACACTCTTGTTTTTAAGAAATTAATGATATTACCAACATCAATACATGGTTCATGGATAGTGGATGTTCCCAGAACCACTACTACAACCTGCGCCTTTATCAGCGCTAAAAACCATCATTAACAGCGCTAGAAAAGCGCTGTTAATTCCAGCGTTGATAAGGGGGGGGGGGGGGGAGGGGGTCCCCTTTATCAGCGCGTTGTGGAGCGCTGATAAAGGTCAACTATATCAGCGCTTCTGGGAGCACTGATACAGGTTCCTTTATCAGCGCTCCTTTAGCGCTGTTAAAGGTTTCCTTTATCAGCGCTAAAAAAGCGCTGATAAAGGGCCCAGCGCCTGCACCTAAAAAACCGTACCTTCACACCTGCACACTAGAATACCTGCACAAAGTAGCACAAGCACACCTGCACACCATAGCACCCACGCCCAATATTTTGACTGACAACGTTATATACATTTACTTAACATCATGAATACAAAAAACGCATTGCTATATACATTTCAAAAATTGTTTTATGTGGTTACATTTACAATTATTCAACAACAGTTATAAACATTCATGTTTCATCCTTTGATATCCGTGATCCGCTCTCGATGGTATTTGTTGCCGAACAAAGCATCCGAACTCAAGGAAAAAAATCACCTATATAAGAAAACAAATATTATGTTAGTAATGCAATAATGAATGAAATTAAAACAGAATATGAATGAATACATTAATATGGAAATGTGAAACTAAAATATTAAATTTTAAACTGAAAAGTTTTCATTTTCATAACAATGAGAGGGAATAATGTAAAATCAATATGTTAATGATTGATTTATCTAATTTAATAAATACTGATTCTTTATCTAATGAAAAGATTTACCGGTCACACCATGCATCGGATTGAGGTGCGGTCGATTCGTACTTGTCACAAATGACTCGTGGATCGTTTTCCTAAAGTATCAAAACAATCTGAAGGCGTTTGCTTGGTTTGGCGTATATCATTAGTGTTGTTTTCCAAAGTTTATCTCATTTTCAAACTGATATCAGACACTTTTAGCCATACCGGTCACACCGTGGGTCGGATTGAGGTGTGGTCGAGTCGTACGCGTCAAAAATGACTCTTGGAACGTTGTCCTAAAGTATCAAAACATTCTGAATGTGTTTGCTCAGTTTGGAGTATGTCATTGGTGTTGTTTTCCAATGTTCATGTCATTTTCAAACTGATATCAGACAATTTTAGCCGTACTGGTCACACCGTGCGTCGGATTGAGGTGCAGTCGATTCTTACGCGTCACAAATGACTCGTGGATCGTTTTCCTAAAGTATAAAAACAATCCGAAGGCGTTTTCTCGGTTTGGCGTATGTCATTGGTGTTGTTTTCCAAAGTTTCATGTCATTTTCAAACTGATATCAGACAATTTTAGCCATACCGGTCACACCGGGCATCGGATTGAGGTGAGGTTGATTCGTACGCATCACAAATGACTCGTGGATCATTGTCCTAAAGTATCAAAACAATCAGAACGTGTTTTCTCAATTTGGCGTATGTCATTGGTGTTGTTTTCCAAAGTTTATCTCATTTTCAAACTGATATCAGACACTTTTAGCAATACCGGTCACACCGTGCATCAGATTGTGGTTCGGTCGATTCTTACACGTCACAAATGACTCTTGGATCGTTGTCCTAAAGTATCAAAACAATCCGAACGCATTTTCCTGGTTTGGTGTATGTTATTGGTGTTGTTTTCCAAAGTTCATGTCATTTTCAAACTAATATCAGACAATTTTAGCCATACCGGTCACACCGTGCGTCGGATTGAGGTGAGGTCAATTCATACGCATCACAAATGACTCGTGGATCATTTTCCTAAAGTATCAAAACAATACGAACGCGTTTTCTCGGTTTGGCGTATGTCATTGGTGTTGTTTTCCAAAGTTCATGTCATTTTCAAACTGATATCAGACAATTTTAGCCATACCGGTCACACCGTGCGTCAGATTGAGGTGAGGTCGATTCGTACGCATCACAAATGACTCTTGGATTGTTGTCCTAAAGTATCAAAACAATCCGAAGGAGTTTGCTCAGTTTTGCGTATGTCATTGGTGTTGTTTTCCAAAGTTGATCTCAATTTGAAATTGATATCAGACACTTTTAGCCATAACGGTCACACCGTGCATCGGATTGAGGTGCGGTCGATTCTTACGCGTCAAAAATGACTCGTGGATCATTGTCCTAAAGTATCAAAACAATCCGAAGGCGTTTGCTCGGTTTGGCGTATGTCATTGGTGTTGTTTTCCAAAGTTCATCTCATTTTCAAACTGATATCAGACACTTATAGCCATACCGGTCACACCGTGCGTCGGATTGAGGTGTGGTCGATTCGTACGCATCACAAATGACTCTTTGATCGTTTTCCTAAAGTATCAAAACAATCCAAATGCGTTTTCTCGGTTTGGAGTATGTCATTGGTGTTGTTTTCCAAAGTTCATGTCATTTTCAAACTGATATCAGACAATTTTAGCCATACCGGTCACACCGTGCGTCAGATTGAGGTGCGGTCAATTCGTACGCATCACAAATGACTCGTGGATCGTTGTCCTAAAGTATCAAAACAATCCGAAGGCATTTTCTCAGTTTGGCGTATGTCATTGTTGTTGTTTTCCAAAGTTGATCTCAATTTGAAACTAATATCAGACACTTTTAGCCATACCGGTCACACCGTGCATCGGATTGAGTTGTGGTCGATTCGTACGCGTCAAAAATGACTCGTGGATCGTTGTCCTAATGTATCAAAACAATCCGAAGGCATTTTATTGGTTTGGCGTATGTCATTGGTGTTGTTTTCTAGAGTTCATCTCATTTTCAAACTGATATCAGACACTTTTATCCATACCGGTCACACCGTGTGTCGGATTGGGGTGTGGTCAATTCATACGCATCAAAAATGACTCGTGGATCATTTTCCTAAAGTATCAAAACAATCCGAACGCGTTTTCTCAGTTTGGCGTATGTCATTGGTGTTGTTTTCCAAAGTTCATGTCATTTTCAAACTGATATCAGACAATTTTAGCCATACCGGTCACACTATGCGTCGGATTGAGGTGCGGTTGATTCGTACACGTCAAAAATGACTCGTGGATCGTTGTCCTAAAGTATAAAAACAATCCGAATGTGTTTTCTTGGTTTGGCGTATGTCATTGGTGTTGTTTTCCAAAGTTCTTGTCATTTTCAAACTGATATCAGACAATTTTAGCCATACCGGTCACATCATGTGTCGGATTGAGGTGCGGTCAATTCGTACACGTCACAAATGACTCGTGGATCGTTGTCTTAAAGTATCAAAACAATCCGAAGGCGTTTTCTTGGTTTGTCGTATGTCATTGGTATTGTTTTCCAAAGTTTATCTCAATTTGAAACTGATATCAGACCCTTTTAGCCATACCGGTCACACCGAGCGTCGGATTGAGGTGCGGTCGATTCGTACGCATCACAAATGACTCGTGGATCATTTTCCTAATATATCAAAACAATACGAATGCATTTGCTCAGTTTTTCGTATGTCATTGGTGTTGTTTTCCAAAGTTTATCTCAATTTGAAACTGATATCAGACACTTTTAGCCATACCGGTCACACCGTGTGTCGGATTGAGGTACGGTCGATTCGTACATGTCACAAATGAATTGTGGATCGTTGTCCTAAAGTATCAAAACAATCCGAACGTGTTTTCTCAGTTTTCCGTATGTCATTGGTGTTGTTTTCCAAAGTTCATGTGATTTTCAAACTGATATCAGACACTTTTAGCCATACCGGTCACACCGTGCGTCGGATTGAGGTGTAGTCGATTCGTAAGAGTCACAAATGACTCGTGGATCGTTGTCCTAAAGTATCAAAACAATCCAAAGGCGTTTGCTCGGTTTGGCATATGTCATTGGTGTTGTTTTCCAAAGTTTATCTCATTTTCAAACTGATATCAGACACTTTTAGCCATACCAGTGACACCGTGCGTCAGATTGAGGTGAGGTCGATTCGTACGCATCAAAAATGCCTCATGGATCGTTGTCCTAATGTATCAAAACAATCTGAACGCGTTTTCTCATTTTGGCGTATGTCATTGGTGTTGTTTTACAATGTTCATGTCATTTTCAAACTGATATCAGACAATTTTAGCCATACCGGTCACACTGTGTGTCAGATTGAGGTGCGGTCAATTCATACGCGTCACAAATGACTCGTGGATCATTTTCCTAAAGTATCAAAACTATCCGAATGCGTTTGCTTGGTTTGGCGTATGTCATTGGTGTTGTTTTCCAAAGTTTATCTCATTTTCAAACTAAGTAGTAGGAATTCACTAGTCTAAGGATATGAAACATAAGAAAGGGAGATCATAGATTCTCAATAAGTGTAAAGGGAGATATCAATGACCATATAAAGATAACATAAGTATTAGGAATTCACCTTCATTGTCCTATTTGTTTACATTCTTCGATCAGGTACACTGCCCATTTGTTTCTAAATACATTTATGTCATTTTCTGAATAGGAGTTTTTGCGACAGTCATAGTAGTACTGAAAAAATAAAAATACACAAGGGATTAATAATTATTTTAAATAAATTAGTAATTATTTTAAAAAAATACCTCTTCAGGGATTCTAGTTTGTCCATGAAATACGATCTCTTTCATAAATTTACAAACATAATAACCGTAGTCCTTTTCATTTGTTTATTTCAGACACTACAAAAACATCGAGAAAAATAAGTAATTTATTTTGATATGTATTTGGATAGTGAAATATAATTATATATACCCAGATACTTCTCTATTTGTAGATCTTGTGGGCATTGTCGTCCTTACGCCCTGGATTCATTCCAGCCTTTAGACGATATTCATACACCACCCTATCATAACAAAATCCTCATTAAAATATAATATAAATTATATAACTAGATATTTAGTTCTAAAATGTTGGATCTAGTGTGTTACAAATTGACAATCGCCATCATGTGTGGCCGGTTAGTTGGATATCCATGCAGTGAATCCAGAAAATAAATCTTTGGAGTATCCAAATTGACTGCAATGAGCATCCAATGTTCCCTAAAAACACAAAAATAAATAAGTACTGATAGAAATGAAAATATAATTGATATGATTAAAATGTAGAGTTTTACCCTTGCATCGTTGGTATTAAAAAGAGCCAGTCAGTCGTAATTCTTCTTTGAAACGTTCTGAGCAGATTTGACATCAATTCAGCCTGAAAATTAAAATCTATTTCTGTTCGTTGTGTAGAAATGGTGTGAGGACTAACAAGTCCAAATTTGTATTCATGGGAAAATCCCTTCAACTGTTTTTCATATATACGCCTGTGAAAAATATGATATGTATTTATCAATAATTATCAAAGTATATCAGCTTCTGTAAAATCAAATCATGAAAACATACCTCATGTATACATTTATAACTGAGGCGCCTAGCCAGTCGTATGTGATGATCTCAGAAACAGCATCTACACTAACGAAATCCATTGTTTCCTCTCCGTACATATCTTTTTCACAAACAATTGTATGATTCTTTCCGTCTTTCATTTTCGTATCCACATGAGCTTGCAATGATATTAAATGTGGATATAGAACAGGCGGGGTGAACGTGCTCTCAGTAGATCGTTTTGATCGGTTGGTTGATCCAATCTTGGAGCCGCTATTTCGTTTTAGCTTCTCCATTTTATCCTTCTATAATAACATTCATCGGTTCTGCCATTTTCCAATTTAATGTTAAAGGTTCTGCTTGAAAAATGAACTGGAAATGAATACCTCCTACTCGACGTGTTTTTTTACAAGATTCGACGTCCATGCAACGAATGTTCCAATAGCTTTTTCCACCATATGAATGTCGTCGTCGTCATTTGGCATGGGTAGCTCGGCGCTCAGCTCATTATCTACGTTAATCGACACTTTGACATGACCGGTTGGAAGTGGTCTGGAGTGTAGCGTGTCATTCTGCATATTGAACACCGTAGCCCTCGCTACAAGGCGATGGGTGGGAGTTGACAAATATAAATCACAGTCATTTTCACCCTACAGAATATCATTAAATGAAAGGTATCAGTGTATATATGATTAACATCTCAAAAAAATGAATATTATAACATTGATTACCTCGGTTAAGTCAGGTCTTTGAGGGGAATGGCTCGCCTCAAAGCTGGTGAGGGGTGGATCTTCTCGCGGGGGCTGTTCTTGAGTTGTTTGTTCTCATCGCCTCTCCTCCATCAAACTCTTTAGCATCTCTCCCTGAGTTTGGATTAGTTCTTCAAGGGTAGCTACTCTATCTCTCATTACATGCAATTCTTTAGTTTCTTCATCCTCTTGTTTTTTTTCATAAAATATGTCTTGGGTGACACCCCAAAACCCACACCTCTGATGTGGCCATACTGTTCTGGCTGTTTCAAGGCCGTTGAAAGTATGTCTGCATCCGGTGTGGGTGTTGATGTTTCCTGTGACTATGTCAAATAGAAAATATGAAAAAATAAGTAATCATCATTATGTAATAGTGATTTAAAGCAAAACAAGTTTATATTATGTCATACTTACACATGTTTCCCACACTTTTTGTGTGTTTTCATCTATCAGTTTCCCCTCTTTATTAACACGAGCATCCTTCCATACATATGGCGTGGAATGGAAGTGACTTGAGATTTTGCTTCATCAATCTGCTTATAAGTAGAGAAACATGGTTACAGTGTTGTTTTATGTCACATAAAATTATTACAGTACTTTTAAAATACATACCAATTGTTTTTCAATTGAAGCGTACCCCAACCTTGCTTTACGGTAGGGGTATGCTGGTTTTTCTGCCCGTTCCTTATTTCCAGCACTCAGTTGCTGTTTCATAAATAAAAACCTATCAATCAATGTGATGAATACAAGCAACGTTACACAATGTGTAACCAAACACAATGTACCTTAAAATTCTTTTCCGCACGACGGTTGCAAAACGCATCCCACGTTCCTTTGGATATCAAGTGTGCATAAAGAGGAGGTGGGTGCAGCTTGATTTTCCCTTCGGCATCTTTCAGATGATTTTTCGTTAAAATGGTGCGAAAGCCTCTATGAATCCTTCCTTCCAGTCTAAAAACATATTCTTTGTGCGAAACATCTACTATAAATGCACTCTACAAGATATGATGAAGGGTTAGTCAGTTTTTAAATATTTTATTTTATTTTAATAAATTAAATAGATGATATCGTAATGTTACCGTAATCTCTTCCCACATTAATGTTTTCAACCCGCTGACAACATGGTGCCATGACTCTACGTCAATCGGCACGCGTTGTCGAGTGACGATTCCAATGTAGCTACTAAACATGGCTTTGTTGGGGTTTACATGCTGGCCTAGCTTATTCTATCCCACCTCAAATTTGATGCCTTTTTCTTTTTCTGTAAGTATTTTTGCTAAAACTGTCAAACTACGGCGCACCTATTTTTTTTGTGTCGCTGGGGTTTCATCGCCTACCATTTCCTCAGTTTCTGCATCATCATTATGTTTCTCTGAAACACTAGCTTCGACACTGACACCAGCTGCAACAGGTTGAGAGACCTGTTGTACGTCAGCAGTGGGACCAACTGCAACTGGTTGAGAGACCTGTTGTCTCTCAGCAGTGGGACCAGCTGCAACAGGTTGAGAGACCTATTGTACGTCAGCAGTGGGACCAGCTGCAACAGGTTGAGAGACCTGTTGTCTCTCAGCAATGGGACCAGCTGCAACAGGTTGAGAGACGTGTTGTGTCTCAGGATTGGGTGCATCAGCAGGTGAAGAAGACATTATCTGCAGAACTGGTTTAAAATTTAAGTTAGATCACATAAAAGCAGCAGCGAACAGATAATAACATAATGTAACACAATCTATATTACAATAAAAATCAATAACCTGATTATTGAACTCCCTTTTTTTAAAAGGCTGAAGGGATTTGACCCCTCTATCAACTATCCATATACCTTCATTGTGGTCTCCTCTAACATACAAAACGTCGTCTACATTGAGACCACTGTGAAATGATTGCGAAATCCCAATGAAAGGATCATCTTCCGTTGAATTTTCATCTGACCCTTCAGCTGTTTTGGTCGATAACAGAACAATTGACCAGTTTCGGTTTGCGGGATCGGGAACATAAAATACTTGCACTACCTGTGATGCCATTATAAATGGTTCGCCTTTCTCCCCATCCTTACTTAAATCAACTTTCACAAATCCCAAATCATCTATTTTAATAGCACTCCTGTTATCAACCCACATGCATTGAAATATCGGAACTTGAAATTCCGTATAATCCAACTCCCATATTTGTTTGATGATGCCAAACTATGACATATTTGCATAAATTGGATTTCTGTCCTTAGCACCGGAAACATGCATCGCTTCAGCCACAAGTGTAACCCCACTATTCTGCATGGTATTGTCTTCATCATGTTCATTAGTATAAAATGTATAACCATTAACTACATAGGAATTGTATGATAATGCATACACACTAGGTCCTCCGGCTAGCCATCGAAGTCGTTCCGAAATAGACTTTGTATTTTCATCTGACTTCTTAAAAATATGATCTCGAAACCATCCTATAAACAATCGATTATGTGTATTTGATATCCATTTTTCAGCCCTTGATGGATTCAATTGCCTAAGAATTTCTTTGTGGATTTCAACATATGGGTCAACGTCCAAACTGTTATGCAAAACATAAAGATGGGCCTGCTCCCGATTTGTAATATTGATTGTGACAACCATTCTTCCAGAAATTCCTTCACCCTCTAACCGCCCAGTGTGACAAGATTTAGGTAATCCAATGCTCTCCACACCAGACAAGTATTCGGTACAGAATTCAATGGCTTCCTCAACAATATATCGCTCTGCAATGCAACCCTCTGGCCGACTTCGATTTTTGACATACCCTTTCAAAATCTTCATATACCGTTCAATGGGGTACATCCATCTGTAATGTACAGGACCACATAGTCAAATCTCTCTCACCAAGTGGACCATCAAATGAACCATCATATCAAAAAATGAATGCGGGAAGAACATTTCTAATTCACATAATATGACGGCAATTTCTTTTTCCATAGATGGCTATTTCGCCGGGTCTATAACTTTGCTGCATATAGATTTGAAGAAGAAACACAGTTTTGTTAATGTATGGTGGACATTCTTGGGAAAAATGCAATGTAAAGTAATTGGAATGAGATTTTCCATCAAAACATGACAGTCGTGTGATTTCAGACCTTTTAACTTCAAGTCGCTCATTGACACAAGGTTACTGATATTTGACGAATACCCCTCTGGAACTTTTACGTCATTCAAGAAGTTGCAAAACTGATATCTCTCCTGCCTGGAAAGAGTGAAAGCAGCAGGAGGAAGAAATGTTCGTTTTTCACCCTTTACTGTTGCCAACTCTTCTCGTATTCCCATCTCAACCATGTCCAACCTAGCCTTAATTCCATCTTTTGTTTTGCCAGATGTATTTAGCAACGTGCCGATAACACTATCAAATACTTTTTTTTTCAACATGCATAACATCAATAAAATGTCTTACATACAGACAATTCCAATAATGTAATTCTAAAAAAAATTGATCTCTTTTTTCAAGTGATTTTCATAAGGTTTTTCGAAGCCGGTTTACCAAAAGTAGTGTCCAAATTTTTAACTTTCTCAAACAATTGATCGCCTGTTAGTGGAGAAGGTGTTGTACGTTCTTCTGAACTTCCATCGAATGATGTCTTCCAAGAACGGTACTTATGTCGTCGCGGTAGAAATCTGCGATGTCCAGGAAACACGGTTTTCAATGAATGTTTCAACCTAATTGATTGTGTACCTTCTTCGCAAACGGGACAACCTTGAGTTCCTTTAATGCTATATCGTGAAAAATTTCCATACGCTGGGAAGTCATTTATCGTCCCATACAACATGACTCTCAAAGTGAAATCTTCCTTTATATAAGCATCATACAATGTAACACCTGAATCCCACAATAATTTCAAATCTTCGATCAATGGAGCTAAATAAACATCAATATCATTACCCGGTTGTTTTGGTCCTGATATAAGCATAGATAACATGATGTATTTTCGTTTCATGCATAACCATGGTGGTAAGTTATAATTTATCAACATAACCGGCCATGTACTGTGACTGCTGCTTTGAAAACCAAAAGGATTCACTCCATCTGTTGATAACGCAAGACGAAGGTTTCTCGACTCTTTTCCAAATTCAGGATACTCATGATCGATTCTCTTCCACTGAGGAGAGTCTTCTGGGTGACGTAGTATCCCATCTTTAATTCTTGTATCTGCATTCCATGTTAATTGTTCTGAAGTCTCCTCACTTCCATATAGGCGTCTAAACCTTGGAATGATTGGAAAGTACCATACAACTTTAGTAGGACTGGATTCATCTTTCTTGTATCTAGAAGCACCACACTTTGGGAATTCTTTAAGTGATTTGTGGTCCTTGCGAAACAGTATACAGTCATTCAGGAAGGCGTGTATTCTTTCAGAGATCCTACCCATAGAGCGTAGCATTCGTTTCGCATCGTATGTTCGGCTCGGGAGCTCATTGTCTTCTGGGAGCATGTCATTCAAGAGGGCAAGTAGTTTCATAAAACTGTCGTCACTCCACCCATTATCTGCTTTCAAATTATACAGCTTCAGTACGGCTGACAATGCTGTATATTTAGTGCATCCAGCATACAATGGCGTCTCTGCACAACTTTTTAACTTCTCAAACAATTTTGGGCAATCACGAAGTTCATTTTCGAAGGTCCTTGTCATATTCTCAATACGATCTTCATCATCATTCACATCTGTAATCACATCCTCCATACGGTCATCTTCATTGTTCATGTTTGTAATCATATCAGATGATCCATAAAACGCAGTGTCACCCCAGTCACTACCTACATTCGTTGTTTCCCTGTTTTTATTCCAACATGTATAACTTTGATCTATTCCGTGACAGATCAAGTGTTCTTCCAACTCATCTGGACTAATTTGTTTTGAATAACAACAGCGTAAACACGGACAAAGGATTTGAGAAGAGTCACATGCATGATCTATTGCAAACTTGATAAATTCTTTCACGCCTTCTTCATACTCTTTTGTCAACCGATTGGCTTTCATCCATTCTTTATTTATATTCATCCTATTTAAAATCCATAGGATAAGTATATAGGTTAAAGTAGAAGGAATATGAGTATATTTTAGATAAAAAACAAGATACTTCAAGGAAATAAAGGAATAAATAAATACCAAAATAAAAAATATATTGGGAACCACTACAATCCCCAAGCCTCACATCAATATGATACCACCGTGCGCCAGTGGAGGAGGAGTATGAGGGAGCAGACAAGGAGGAGGAGGAGGAAGCGCCGGTGGAGGAGGAGGAGGACGAGGCTGCGGTGGAGGAGAAGGAGGAGGAGGAGGAGGAGGAGGAGGAGGAGGAGCAGAGGAGGAGGAGGAGGCGGAGGCAGCGGAGGAGGAGGAGGATGAGGCCGGTGGAGGGTAGGAGGAGCAGGAGCAGAGGAGGTGGTGGCGGCCGCGGTGGAGGAGGAGGCAGCAGAGGCAGCGAAGGAGGAGGAGGAAGGTCGTGGTGGAGGAGGAGGAGGCCGCGGTGGAGGAGGAGGCACCGGCGTGACCGCGGCGTGACCGCAGCGTGACCGCGGCATGACCGCAGTGCGCAGAGGAGGAGGAGACGTGCAGGCACTGGCGGCACCGGCGGAGGAGGAGGAGGCATCGGTGGTGGAGGAGGAGGCCGCGGTGGAGGAGGAAGCACCGGAGGCACCGACGGCAGCGCGGAGGCAGGGCGGAGGCAGCGGAGGCAGCAGAGGAGGAGGAGGATGAGGCCGGTGGAGGGGAGGATGAGCAGGAGCAGAGGAGGAGGAGGAGGCCGCGGAGGCACCGGCGGCACCGGCGGAGGAGGAGGAGGCATCAGCAGCGGAGGAGGAGGCTGCGGTGGAGGAGGAGGCACCGGTGGCAGCGCAGAGGCAGGGCGGAGGCAGGGCGGAGGCAGCGGAGGAGGAGGAGGATGAGGCCGATGGAGGAGGAGGAGGAGCAGGAGCAGAGGAGGAGGCGGCGACCGCGGCGGAGGAGGAGGCAGTGGAGGCAGTGAAGGAGGATGAGGAGACCGCGGTGGAGGAGGAGGAGGCCGCAGTGGAGGAGGAGGCACCAGCGTGACAGCGGCGTGACCGCGGCGTGACCGCGGCGTGACCGCGGCGTGACCGCGGGGTGACCACAGCGTGCGGAGGAGGACGAGATGTGGAGGCACTGGCGGCACCGGCGGAGGAGGAGGAGGCATCGACGGAGGAGGAGGAGGCCGCGGTGGAGGAGGAAGCACCAGAGGCACCGGCGGCAGCGCGGAGGCAGGGCGGAGGCAGGGCGGAGGCAGCGAAGGTAGCGGAGGAGGAGGAGGATGAGGCCAGTGGAGGGGAGGAGGAGCAGGAGCAGAGGAGGAGGCGGCGGCCGCAGAGGCACCGGCGTGACCGCGGCGTGACCGCGGCGTGACCGTAGAGGAGGAGGCAGTCGCGGAGGCACCGGCGGCACCGGCGGAGGAGAAGGAGGAGGCATTGGCGGAGGAGGAGGAGGCCCCGGTGGAGGAGGAGGCACCGGCGGCAGCGCAGAGGCAGGGCGGAGGTAGGGCGGAGGCAGCGGAGGCAGCGGAGGAGGAGGAGGATGAGGCCGGTGGAGGAGGAGGAGGAGGAGCAAGAGCAGAGGAGGAGGAGGCGGCCGCGGCGTAGTAGGAGGAGGCGGCGTCCGCGGAGGCACCGGCGTGACCGCGACGTGACCGCGGCGTGACCGCAGCGCGCGGAGGAGGAGGAGACGTGGAGGCACTGGCGGCACCGGCGGAGGAGGAGGAGGCATCGGTGGAGGAGGAGGAGGCCGCAGTGGAGGAGGAGGCACCGGAGGCACCGGCGACAGCGCGAAGGCAGGGCAGAGGCAGGGAGGAGGCAGTGAAGGCAGCGGAGGAGGAGGAGGATGAGGCCGGTGGAGGGGAGGAGGATCTGGAGCAGAGGAGGAGGCGGCGGCCGCGGCAGAGGAGGAGGAGGCAGCGGAGGCGGCATAGAAGGAGGAGGAGGCCGCGGTGGAGGAGGAGGAGGCCCCGGTGGAGGAGGAGGCACCGTCGGCAACGCAGAGGCAGGGCGGAGGCAGGGCAGAGGCAGCGGAGGCGGCAGAGGCAGCGGAGGCAGCTGAGGAGGAGGAGGATGAGGTCGGTGGAGGAGTAGGAGGAGGAGCAGGAGCAGAGGAGGAGGAGGAGGCCGCGGCGGAGGAGGAGGAGGCGGCGGCCGCAGAGGCACCGGCGTGACCGCGGCGTGACCGCGGCGTGACCGCGGCGTGACCGCGGCGTGACCGCAGTGTGACCGCAGCTTGACCGCGGCGTGACGGCGAAGGAGGAGGAGGCCGCGGAGGCACCGGCGGAGGAGGGGGAGGCCGGGGAGGCACCGGCGGCACCGGCGGAGGAGGAGGAGGCATCGGCGGAGGCAGCGGAGGAGGAGGAGGATGAGGCCGGTGGAGGAGGAGGAGGAGGAGCAGGAGCAGAGGAGGAGGCGGCAGAGTTTTACTACTCGCTTATTATATTTTTAAGAACGCATGCATAATGTGTTATTTTATAGGTAATGGTACTGGATTTGATAGTGTTGGATGGGAAAAGAAAAAACAGGCGAATTCTATGTTTTATGGACAGTGAAATAAAATGGTATTGAAAAATATCGCACCTTTTAGGGTGAGGAAGATACAGTATTTGGACCCCCCATTATACGCCCCACCTACATGTTCACCCACTAAACATCTCCCCCACCTAAACACCCCCACCTAAACACCCCCCACCCACTACACCCGCAGCACCTGCACCCCCCACTTCAAATAAAATTGATTCACACAAATCATGATAGTTGAAATATAGAACAAAAACAAAAAACAAAGCAAATTACAGGCATAGCATACCGCACAATGGAGGAGGAGGAGGCCGCGGAGTAGGAGGAGGCCGCAGAGGCACCGGCAGAGGAGGAGGAGGATGAGGAGCAGAGGAGGAGGAGGCGGCCGCGGCGGAGGAGAAGGAGGCGGCGGTAGTGGCGGCAGCGACGGCAGTGGCGCAGACGAGGGCTTCCGCGAGAGCTTCGATGACCACAATACCGTGAGCTTATCTCGCAAACACGCTGCAACAAATGTACGAAAACTGAAATTACACTAACAAAGCATTAAAACAACCCAAACGAGCAACAACATGAATAAACCACCTCGATACATTTTCAAAACATCACTTGCGCCATTGACATTATTTAAAAAACCACTTTTAAGACTAAACACGCTTTTGACACTAACAAAAAGTCAACTACACCACGACACTTTCAAAAACACAACTGCACAAACTATCGATGCTGATAAATAGCCCAAAGTGAGTTTTCATAAAGAAAACATACACTAACATCACCTAAACATAAAACTAACAAATCAAACACCCAAATAACCAAATCAAAAATAATTTCACATCTTGAAAAACAATACACATTTGTTCCAAATTAATTTAATAAGAATGATTGGCACATAAACAAGAATATTGGCGCAGATGCAAGAAGACGTAAACTAGGGACTCATAAACAGAATAAAATATTGACCTAAAATTATACAAACAAAAAAACAATTCAAACCTCACCTCGGAACAGAGGTATTCTCAACCAGCAGGGTCTGGGCGGGGTTCACCGGGGCTGCGGGACTCGCAACGGGAGGCCAGGACAACGCCGACAAGGCGTGGGCTGGCCGGAACGACACCGGCAGGCCGCGCGCTGGCCAGAACGGTACCAAAAGGGCGCACAAAAGCCGAAATGATGCCAACAGGGTGTTGAAAGTCTGGGATGATGCTCGAAAGGGCGGCGCGACACCGGCAGGGGAGGCGCCGGCAAGCGCGGCGCCGAAAAGGGTGGCGGTCGGGCTATGAAGGGAGAAGGAGGAGGTGCGGCATCCGGAATCCGGTGGGAGGGCAGCGACGGAGGCGATGTCGCGCGATGGAGGGAACAAGCTGGGAGGGTGTCTGCTGGGCCGGGGAGCGACAGAGGGCACTGTGATCGCCGAGGGAGCCGCGCAGGGACCGACAGCGCGGTGAAGGGAATGCAGGAGCAGCGGGGTCCGGAGGAGGTCTCGCGAGGGAGCGGCGCCGCAGGGGGAGCGGCGCCGGAGGGGGAGCTCGCTGGAGGGGCAGTGCGCCGGAGGGGTAGCGCTTCGGCTGGGCTGCTACGCAGAAGAGGGGGGCCGCAGGGAGAGAGGAGAGAAGGGGGAGGAGTTTTGGTGGCAGCGGCGGCATCGGCGTAGACGAGGGCCTCCGCGAGAGCTTGATTCTATGCGGGGAGGAGGAAGAGGACCCGTGGGTTTTTAATAAATCCACGGGACCCTTTATCAGCGCTAGTAAAAAGCGCTGATAAAGGGTGTATTTATCAGTGCTAAAATGAAAAGCGCTGATAAATACAGCCTTTATCAGCGCTTTTCTAGCGCTGATACAGTGGAAGGCCTGTATCAGCGCTAAAAAAGCGCTGATAAAGGCAGGCGCATGCCTGGCCCATTTTTGTGGTATTGAACATGATTGGTAACATAAACTTATTTGAAAACATTATCAAGATGAAGGTAGGAAAAGTATCTTTCAGAGATAATACTCAGGGAGAAATTATATGTATAGGTAAAAATTTTATTCTTGGGAAATCATTGATTTCAAATGTTTTATTTGTTAAGGGTATTAAAAACAACCTTATTAGAATATGTAAATTATGTGATGAAGGATACCTTGTGAATTTTAGGAATGATAAGTGTTTAGTACACAATTAAATGGAAGAGTTTATTCTTTCTGCCCACAGGAAAGAGAATGTTTACACACTAAACATAGATGCCCTTAGGAGCCAAGATCTACCTTGTCTTAGTGAAATGAAAGATCATTCTTGGTTATGGCATGGAAGGATAGAACATTGTAACCATAGGAACCTATGAAAAATCACTATGAAAATACTAGTTAAAGATCTACTGGAGCATAGATTTGATTATTCTAAAGTTTGTGATCCTTTTCAATATAGAAATTAACATAAATTTAGTTTCAAATCAATCCATTAAGTCTTAACAACTAATGCATTACAGTTATTTCATATGGAACTTTTTGTTCAAACACAAAATAAAAGCATTGGAGGAAAATATTATGTATTTATCTTAGTTGATGATTACACTAGATTTACGTGGTACTATTTTCTAAAAATGAAATCTGAAGCTTTTTCTTATATTAAATGTTTATAAGCCCATGTTAAATATGAGAAAAACCTTCCATTGATAACTATTCATAGTGATCATGGAGGAGAATTTCAAAATTCAGATTTTGAAACTTCTTTGTAATAGAAAAGTCATTAATCATAACATCTCATCACCAAGAACACCTCAAAAAAATGTTGTTGTTGAAAGAAGAAATAGAAGTATTCAGGAGATAAAAAGAACCATGTTGAGTGAATATTTGATAGCCAAACATTTTTGGACTGAAGCTATATGTACTTCATTCTATACTATAAATCGTTTTTTAATAAGAACTTTTCATAATAAAACTCCTTATGATTTATGTAATGGTAGAAAACCTAGACTTTCCTACTTCATGGTTATTGGTTGCAAGGTATTCATTCAGAATTCAAAATATAATATATAAAAATTCGCACAAAAATATGATGATGGAATTTTCTTAGGCTACTCCACAAATTTGAAGTCTTATAGTGTTTTCAATAAAAATACCTGTACTATTGAAGAAATAGTACATGGAAAATTTGATGAAACTGGCCTTTTTATAAAACCTCAACCTACATCCTCGGATGTGTTTTCAAAAACATTTTATCAACCATTGATTGAATTTCCTTCTGATAAGGAAAATTTTCAAGAAAACATTTCTGAAGCATTGACCCCAGAATACTTCAAACCATATGTTGATGAAGAGGTTTTACTAAACCCAAATTATTTGTTTCTAAAAAATATTCCCAATTATAGTATCAATGGTCATGTAAGTCAACCTGTAAGGACATGAAGTTCCTTAAGAAATGATGTAGAACATCTAGATCTCTTTTCCCAATGAGAACCAAAAATCACTGATGAAGCTTCAGGTGATGACGACTGGATAAAAGCTATGCAAGATGAGCTAAATGAATTTGAATGGAATAAATCCTGCACCACTGTTGAAAGACCTAAGGAAACTTCTGTTATTGGAGTAAAATGGGTCTTCATAAATAAGTGTGATGAAAATTGAATCATAGTAATAAATAAATATGGATTGGTTTCTAAAGGATACAATCAATAAGAATGAATAGACTATGATGAAACATATGCTCCAGTTTACAGACTTTATTCTATTCGTATTTTACATGCCTTAGTAGCACTCTTCAATTTAAAAATTTTTCAAATGGATGTTAAATGTTCATTAATTAAAGGTTTTGTTCCAGAGGAAGTTTTTGTTGAACAAACTCTTGGTTTTGAAGATATAAAACATCTTGAACATGTTTTTAAACATTCATTTCTTTATATAGACATAAACATGCCCCACGATCCTGGAATGATAGACTTACAATATCTTCACTTCAAAATATATATGTTAAAGGAAATGTTGATCCAACACTTTTCATAAAGAAAGATAAGTAAAATATTTTAATTATTCAAATTTATGCTGATGGCATTATATTTGGTTCAACTCAGCCCTGATTCATTTGTCGATCTAATGAAATATGAGTTCAAAATGTGTGTGATGGGTGAGTTAAGATTTTTATTTGGTTTCCAAATTTCTCAAATAACCAAAAAAATATATATCCCAATATAAGTATACTAAATATCTTCATAAAATGTATGGATATGAAAATAATATTAGTATAAGTACTCTTATTGGTACCTCAAATTCAATTGATCTTGATGATGTTGGGAAACCAATAGATCAAACATATTTTAGCGGTATGATATGAAGTCTACTTTACTTGATATCTAGTCATCTAGACTTATTATTTTCTATATGCTTAAGTGGAAGATCTCAATAAAATCCTATGGAATATCATTTAAAGGCATTGAAAATTATTTTTCTCTACATTAAAGGAACCATGGATCGAGGACTCTTTTATACTTCTAGGAATGATTTTTCTTTAAAAAGTTTTTCTGATTCTGAATTTAGTGGATCTATAATGGATAATAAAATTACATCTGGAACTTTTCATTACTAAGGAGATTAATTAGTTTCTTTTTCATTAAAAAAGTAACACTCAGTAGCAATTTTCACTACTGAAGATGAATATGTAGCAGCTGGAAGTTGTTGTGCTCAAGTGTTGTGGATGCAACACACACTCACAAACTATATTATGGGTTTTACCAAAACAAAAATATTTTGTGATAATAATTGTTCCATTTACTTAAGTAAAAAAACCATGCATATCACTCACATAAAAAACACAAGCATATTAGGCATCACTTTCTTAGAGATCACACACAAAAAGGAGATATCATTCTTCAATATATCGAAATGCAAGATCAACATGTTGATATTTTCACAAAATCATTACCATCCGATAGATTTGAATACAATAAATATAATTTATGAATGATAAATGTATGGTAATATTCCATATTTATTTCTGGTTGAATCCTATCTCATTACAATAACAAACACTTTTTCATAGGGGAAGTACATTTCCTTGATAGTCAAATTTTTTCCTAGTTTAAAATTTTTCATACATTAATATTTTTTGTAGTCTAAAGCTTTTCATAATATAAATAATTTTTGTAATCTATAATTTTTCTTCATCAATTTTTTTTCAAAGTTAATATTTTGATAATGATGATTTTTTTAGTTAAAATTTTCGTAATCAGATTTTCATAGTGTTTTTACTAGTATAATATTTTTGTAGTCAAATTTTTCGTAATCAAATTTTCAGAATCTAAAGTTCATCAAAAAAAATTCCACTCTAAAAATAATCTTCCTAGAAATCCTAAAGGTATGTTTCCCTTCCAAAGTCTTCGTAATCATTTTTCCTTGTGGGTATTTACATTTTTTTAAACTCTTCTGATTCACTTTTCTTTAAATCTGAATGTTTTTCCTAAAAACCTCAAAAGATCAGAATCTATCAAAATACTTCTTTGGCTATCATCTCAACCATTTTATCTTCTCAAGAGGTTTTATGTCGTTAGATAAATAATTGAAGGTGAATCACCATCTCTATTTCCTCTATAAAGGACCCCCCCCCCCCCCCCAATGGTTTTCCCACATCGAATTCCTTGCCTTTGCGTGCTGATACACTACCTCCATTTTAAAGGTCGTTTTGATTCTTCAATGTTTCTTCAGTTCTGAAAGTCTTCCAATGCCTCTTCTAAGAATGAAATGTCATATGTTAAGGAAATATCTAAGTGGTATATCTACTAAGAAAGTATAGTTGATTCAAAGTGTTATGCGAAGTATGACTCCATTATTTCTATGAATATCAAGCTGAATAGATGGGACACTGTATGCATATCAAAACCAAGGTCACAGGATCCGGTGTATCTGGAATTTCTGGTTGAATTATATGAGTCAATTAGTTTTTTCAATGAAGGTTTAAGAGATAAATTTTCATTCAAATTCTATCGAAATACATACTCTATTTCTTAAAACATGGCTGCAAATCTAATTGGGATTCCATATGAAGGAGAAGCAGTGTTTTTCTCTCACAAGATACGTGATGAAATATGATCTTTTGACAAGAAAAAGGCTCTATATTATCTTAGTCATTCATATGTAAAGACTCCAAAAATTAATCATCTCTCTAAAATCCTTTGAGTTATTAAGATATGGGTTCATGGTTTTCTCATTCTGAGAAAAGAAGACAAGGATACTCTAAAAAAAGTGATATGTATGTTCTGGATTTCTTGGTTAACCTAAAATTGATAAACTGGGATAAGAATATCTGGGTTATGATTGAGAATATATAGAATGGAAATTTTAAGTATCATATTATCATGTATCCATCCGTTCTCTCAAAAATCATTATTCGTTGTCTTCGGACTTTCAAGATTCCTTGTAGTTATAAGCTGAAAAATTGTAAGGTGATGATTTTGGGTGATGATACTCTATAGAGGATGAATATTCTCTTTAATAGTCAATCCGGAGAATTTTATGATTTGTTGGAGGTAGAAATTGAAGCTCTATCAAAAAAGTTAGAAGTGGTTAAAACGTCTAAAAAGGTTCAAAGGATGAAGAAGGTGAAGGAACCAGAAGATAAAGGGAAAACCCTAGTGGCTAAGGAAACACTGTCTTCAACTCCAATGCCAAAGAAGAAGAAAAACATATCCGGATGAGGTAGTGTCTAGGTGGAGATAAGATAAGGTAAACATGAAGTATGGGGAGCCAATTTTTGTCCTGGACCCTACTGAGGAAAAATATTTGAAGGAAAATTCCGCTGAGAATCTGGAAAAGGAAGAAAAAGTAAAGAAGAAAAGGAAGAAATTTTTGGAAGCTGAAGTCATTTAGGAAGTTCCCAATCAAGATTTAAGAATCAATGAGAGGGGGGCTGAATCAGTGATTTATTTTTCTGTTTATGTTCCCTCCTTTTTGAAACAACCTTTGCCTCCGGTTAAAGAGGTGCTTCTTAGCTGAACACAAGCAACCACATGAGCGCATGATTTACAAGGTTCACTACTCAACAAGAGTACCTACGTCCTTGGTATGGTATGGAAATAATCTAGTACCACACAATCCACTAGAAAACAATCCTTTGATGTGGAGTACAATGAGTTTGATATACCCTTACAATCATGTAGCACTTGGAAACAAATCTACATGTGTGTGTGCACATTACTAGAAAAATAGGGAATTATAGTATTTCAGTGGTTTTTTACAATTGAGCAGGTGCATTCTTTGAAGTATAAATCTTCACGTTCTTTCACAGAAATCTGTATCAGCTGTCTTACGCACAACCAAATATGTGTGAAGACCCCAAATCTTTCGTGCACACTTTTAGGTGTCTTGTGTGAAACTTTTATACCAGGTGTGCATTATTCGACTTTTGTTGTGAGAAACATTTTGCACGTGACTTAAATTTTGCGCACAACTCTCTTCTTTTGAACAACTTCTCCTTATTTCATGACAATCTATTTCTTTTATACACTATCCTTTTCCTAATATTTTACTGCAACTCTGAGAATAAGATTTCTCTATGTATCGAGCATCTCAAATGTGAGGGGGTCACCTATTATTTATAGACCCCATTGACCCCTGGGCGCAAAATCCCAAACGGGTCATGAATGAGCCAGACACGTCGCGCAAAACCCCGAATGATGTCACCATTAGAGTGGAAGTTTATTTCACACCAACCTCATCTTTCGTGCAATTTTGAAATATTTTACTTTATTCCTTCCTTCAAAATTTTCTGAAGATCAGATCACGAATTATGAATGGCACACAAAACCCCATTTTATGTCGACTTTGGTGCGCAAATTTCTTTCGCTCCGACCTGTTCTTTCACACCAATTCTACAATCTTCTATGCAACCTCATATTTCGCACAAATTACCCAATATTTTGTGCAAACCCCTATTTCGCACCAATTATCCAATCTATTAGGCATCCTTCATTCATGCACTTCTTACCTTTTCCAAAAACACCTTTCTTCATCTCCTTGTTTTCAGCCGATAAAATTTGGAATACACTGGATAATGACGCCACCTTAAACTATTCTTTTGTACCACCTCCATATTGTCCATTCTTTTTTCATTGATCTCTTCACAACATCCTAGAACCATTATTCAACTTTCATCAAGAAATCCACCAACGTGATATATATCCTTTGATATTCGAGTTTTTTCATCATCAGAGTTTCAATGTGAAGTACTTAATCTTCACTATCTTTCAGCAGCATCATTGATTCCAACAAAAACATCATATTACTAGAATTACCATTACCCCCCTTTCTTCATAAGGCTTGCATCACATGTTCTCCAAACTTATGATATTTGTGAAATTAAAATCAATAATTCATCATTTGATTTTCATGTCCTTCACAATGTAATTAATTTATCTTATTTGACAACAAAACACAACAATCAGTAACAGTAGACACTTATTACATCGTTATCCGTACAACTTTTTCCCAACAATTAAATATCTTATCAAGGATACTGAAAAAGCCTCTGAAAAAATTCTGGAACCAGAATACTTTTTTATAGAACCTTTACCAGAGACTTCGGGAAATAAGTTAGTGATTCCAGAACGACATCATGAAAAAAATAGTGCAAGAAAATGAAGTGAATGAAGGATAATAAGAAGGCAATGGTGATATTGAGGATTCAATCAAGAATGTAGAGCATTTCCATGAGAAGGAAAGCCCTTCTGAGAAGTTATAAATCCGAACTTCTAAAGCTGAGTCTTCAAAATATTCTACCCTAAGAAAATATGAGAATGGTAAAGAATAAGTGAATATGTTTTCTGAAAAATAATGTAGAAATCACGATTTCATTAACCTAGATGATGTTGAGGAAGGATCCATATCAGATAGTGAACATGAATATCTTAATTAGGAATAATTCATTCTAAAATATGATAAGGGAAAACAGGTGATAGTTGAAACACAGAGTAAAATTGTGGTAAATAAGAAAGAAGTTGGTTCTTCATCGAAGAGGATGGATGATGAAATAGAAAAATAATCCCTATCAACCAAAGTCTCTGATTCAAAATCATCTTCTCTTGGCCATGACATCAGTGTCCATTCTTTGAAGAAGATGGTTGGGGATATTCCAATATTCCCTATTATAGAATCAAGGTGTTAGATGCTTCAGCATACGTTAAATCAAAAATTGGATTCTGTATCCATGGTGATGGATAAATGTGGCACTCTCGAGGTGTAATTCATGACTTTTCTCATTGGTTACGATACTCATAAAAGATCTTTCAAGAAGATGACATGATGGTCAAGGAAGGAAATAGAAGAGATGAGAATCTTTGATGAAATTCAGGATAGTGTCAAGGATTCTTTTGACACAGAATTGTAAAGCACAAAGATCTAACTAATAGTTTTTAGGATAACCTATCTCTTGAATAGACTTCTTTGAAGCTATAAGTTAAAGATCTGAATGGGAAGCTAAATTTAGTTTCTCAGAGTTAATATATGGAAAGGGATCTCAGAATTGAGATTCAAGAGATGCTTTCTATGAAAGAAGAAGTTCTAAAGGCCCTGGAAAAATCTATTAAGGCTCATGAAGAGAAAATTAATGCCTTAGAGAAGAATACAGAAGATCATGATCAGTTGCTCAAGCATACAAAATTGGATAACAAGGATCTCAAGAAGTTAAAAAACATAGTGAAGGAGTTGATTTCTATGAAAAAGTAAACGTCATATTTTCCAAATCAGAAATTTTGTTTTATTTTCCATTTGTAAAAATTCTTCCAATCTTAATGAAATTCTTATCGCACTTCATATTTTTGGTTTTTTAGTACTAATGTTTAAGGTACCAAATTTCATTTCTATTCCCTGTATCTCTTTTTGAAAATCATAAATGGGGAGAAAAGAATGTCAAAAAAGAATACTTAGTAAAGATGAAATTTCCCTATGTAAGGGGTAGTTCATCTAAGGGAGATCTTTCATCATAAATATTATTGTATGCAAAAAAAACGAAAAAAAACTCATTCACGAAATTCAGAATATGATTTTTAGTGTTTCCAAAGCATGAGGGTGAGTTAGTCATATTCACTATGATTCGTAAGTAAAGGGAGATATGTTTTTTGTAAGATCATATAAATTTAAATATCCTTATATTAATTTATGTTTGGATGTTTGTGCTTTATGAAAAGGGGGTAATGGTTGAGTCAATAAGGTTTCCTTATGAATTTTCTATTCAAAAATATTTTGAAAATAAAAAAAAACTCTATATCAAGGAAAATTTCTCTCCATAAGTTTTATATTAATAAGGAAAATATCCTTCAAAATGGAAATTTATCCACTCCCTTTTTTCATTGTTCATATTCTAGTCTCTCAATATCTTACTCTTTTTTTATTCATATGTGTTAAATTCAGTTTCAAATCTTAAACCTCGGAATTCTATAAATAATTATATATAGAGTATTCTTTTTTCAAGATCCGAATTCTCTGAATTTTTTAATCTGAATTCCCTGAAATTCAGACTCTAATTTCTCAGAAATTCAGTCTCAAAATTATCTAAAATTCAGACTCTAAATCCTCTGAAATTTAGACTTCAAATTCTCTAAATTTCAGACTCTGAATTATTTGAAATTCGGAAATTGAATTCTCAGAAATTCAGACTCTGAATTTTCTAAAATTCTGACTCTAAATTCACTAAATTTTAGAGTCTGAATTAATTAGAATTTAGGCTCCCAATTCCTTAGATTTGAGAATCCGATTTCCCTAGATTTTGAACTCCGAATTCCTTATAATTCCGAATCAGAATACCATATAATTAAGACTCCAAATTCTGTAGAATTCACACTCTGAATTCCATAGAATTCAAACTTTGAATTCCTCGGAATTCAGTTTCTGAATTCCTTGAAAAATAGAATCCGAATATCCATATAATATAGAATCTAAATATTCATAGACACCAGACATTATTAGATTCTAAATCATGGATTTTGTTTAGAAACCATATTTTTCTTACCCTTTTTATTGTTATAAAACGATTTCATGCATTCTGTTTTTAACAATCCATTTTTTGAGTGACACATGAACAGGTCCGTCCAAAATTCAAGTAAAAATATGACCATTGGAGGAGGTAGATGACCATTGGAAATGAGCCTATAAATATGAGATCTTTTGAAAGACCTAAATAATGTTCTACAACTCTATAGATTAAATGTTAATGTGATTTATATAGAGAGATAAACTCATTATTTGTGCGTACTGAACATCTTATTCAGATTGCTTCATGTGACACTGATTTTTTCTGTGTACAATCGAGGACTTTCGGGGATAGGAAGACAGAGGTGCCGACTCCCACGAAGTTCAAGGGCTTGCGGGGATAGCAAAACAGACTCTGATATTCTTATCGAGGTCTTACCCTAGTGTGGGGAAGATAGTATTTCTTGAAATTATAAATCAAGGGACATTTATCCAATGTTTTTGTATACCCTACACATTGGGTTACAAGATTTTTTTCTTTTCACTTGTATTGTTTCACGTTTTCCCCCCTGAATTTTGATTAACAAGGAATGTATAACAATATTATTCATTCTTGTACATGTGAACTCTATTTAGTAAGATTATATATTCATTAAGGTAGAATCTTTTCCTTTGTAAACTTTTCATAATTTTAATTTAGAGAACCATATTTCTGGAATATATCAAGTTTGTAGAACTAAGAGGTCTTGTGAATTTACCTTGTTCAACATTGTTAACTAATAGGAAGGTTTATTCCTTCTTTAAAAGTTCTAATGGAATTTTTTAAAGAATACAATTCACCCCCCCCCCTTTTATTCCGAGCATCTACATCATCTTTTCGATCCTACATTACAATGTAATTGATTTCCCACTAAACAACCAAATTTTAAGGGATGATTAATAAAAAATTATAATTTCAAGATTCTATAAAATTATCATGTTATAAATCTTACTGAGATTACAATTGAGAAAAATGTAAAACATGCATTCTTTTATGTCATTCATGAGGAAAAACCAACCATATATTAATGGGCCTACTTATCCTCTTGTTTCTACGTAATGGATCATTACGAATGATAAAATATAATCTATTCACTAGTTCTTGAAACCTAAATACTTATTTTATATGTTTATCATCTGGAAAATAATGGAGATCAATGGTGGACTCTAATCAATAACATGAGTAATCAAGATGAAATTGACACCATGGTGTGTGATGGTTTTAAAATATTATTTTTTCAAGAAATACATTCCATTTATTCTTCATAATAAAATATTGGAGGAATTCTGATGAATAAAATATATTGATTATGAATCCCATTGTATATTTTAGAAAAAATATATAAGGCGTATAAGATTTGATTTTGGTATTTTCATACAACCTGAATGTATGATTGATCAATTATTTTATAAATTTAAACAACATTTCTTAAGGGGGTTTGGAAAAAGATAATTTAGTAGATATGAATAAATATTTTATTGTTCGTTCATGATGGAGATGGATATTATAATTACACATAAATCTAATGGGTTTCACAATAATAGAATTATGGAATTCTAATGAAATCATAACAATAAAAATCATGTAGTGAAGAAGAAAAACCATCCATTATTATTAAGTTGTTGAATGAAATATTGATGAAATTTTACAAATGGGACTAGTAACTCTTTTACATGTAGAATTTAATTTCATTGGGATTTTTTTAAAGTGACGGGATGATAATGTTAGATAATTATGGAGAGAAAGAACCACAGAATGAACTATCCACAATCTATGGTTTCATGTGTATGAATTATTCGAATTATTCTAACATGTTCTAAAATTTAAAGTGTAATTATGATAATCTATGTTAAGAATATTTTAAGATCATATATAAAGGGATATATCATGTGATCACTATTACTGATGTGTATAATGATTTATAGAAATCTATAATTTCCATCCACTATAGAATAGAAAAAGACTTATTTGATTCTGGATCTACCCAATCATTAATATATAAATAATATTATAAGGGTATTATAAAAACATAATTTTTTGAAGTAGAATTATTATTGGAAACTACTTATAATTCAATGATCACATCTCATTTCTGTAATTCATTTTTTGCATGATGTTTTGGGGAATTAAATTTTTTTAAAATCTCATTTTCACCATCTTAGTTATTTTGGTGATGTTTTTGGAATGAAATAGATTCATTTATATATATATATAAACTAACAATTACAAGAAGTGATACTTGATTTTATGAAGAATCGTTTTATTATTTACTAGTGTGATGAAAAATATTATTACACCTTGATATTTTTTTAAAAAAGAACATCATATTTGGTAGAATATATTACACAGAGAACTATGAATATAAAGTAACATAACATACTAAGACTTTAAAATAAAATTAATTTTAAATATATTTATGTTAGTGTGAATTTTTTTAATATCTTACAAGTTTCATTTTCTTTCTGAAAACTAAAAAATTAGAATTTTAAATTGAAAACTAAAATTTCATTTTTAGAAAGTGAAATTACATTATATTTTTTTGATAAAGTATAATTACAAAATTATAAATATATCAATATATTTTTCTCATTGAATTGATTTTCATTTATAATGTTGATATAAAAACATTTTCACCTTATGAAAATATTCTCTTTGAAAACCCCCTTTTTCATAGTGTCTAGGGGGGTTGATTTTAATTTAAATTTCAAAAAATGTGTGATTAGAGTTTTTAAGAAAGTATTCAATATTTTGAATCATGATAATTTATTTTATCTAATAATTTCAATATATTATTTTTCAATAATTAATATTAAACATTTTAAAAATTATTTATCATGGTGAAGGGAGAAATGAAATTACCTGAGGGTTAAACTAAACATATATGGGTTAAAAATTACCCAAAACATTTCCATCACCAATTTTTTCACATATATATACCTTATATATTAAATAATATAGAATTGACAATTTTAAAATCTTCTGACATGTAAAAAAATGAAACAACTATTTCTATCCAAAATTACAAGTGTTCCACTCAAATCACTTATAAAGGCCACCACTCTCCTCTCCTATTAACACTTAAAACCTCCTTGGTTCATACAATATCTAATGAAATCACATCCCTAATTCTATTATATCATCTTACAATCCTTATTTTGGGCCAAAAACCAATATATGACATCATTTGGAGCGAATAATATAATTTTTCTAATGAAGGGGTGACATCCCTAATCGAGAATAGTATTTTAATTCTTACTACAACATCATAAATTATTGTTAATAAATTATGATATGACCACCAAACTATCATTAATATTATAAAATTTCGTTATTATAATGGAATTAACTATAAACATCTCCTCTTTAATAAAATTTGAAATGAATTCATCGATCAAGAGTACAGCGGACTACCGCCTCACGAATTGATATAGCTCATTTTCCATCATAACATATCATGGTTTAATACAATGAGATATTTAACATAGGTATATGATGTTTTTGATAAGATCATACTTTGATAATTTTAATATGTAACATTCCTTTTTGTATTCCATTTAGTTTGAAATAAGATATTGGTTCTCGTGGGTATGGAGGACTATTATCCCACGTAGAGATATAATTCATGTTTTCCTTATGTATCTATGGATTTTAAGGTGGATAAATTTTAATGAATAAATGGGTTATATATTTTAATATATTGATTATATAAAATTAATATATCATTCACTTATTTTCCCTTTTACTCATTAACGGAATGATATCATCGCTTGTGCAAATATACGGCCAATTGTCTCCCCGAAGCGATGTTGTTCATTAACCAAGTCTAACAAACATTATTTGTTCTAAAGATGTATATAATGAGAAGATATTATATTTATAACATAATAAATATAATTATATATGAGTCCTATAAACATAATATGAAACATTCAGGGAAACACGTGCATGAGAAAACAAGGCAATTAACACACAAAAAATGAAAAATACGAAATATTATTAATAAAAGTGTGAAAAAATTTATATTAAGGTAATATATTATATTATTAATATTATTATTAATTTTTTATAAATTAATAACTTTATTAAATCCATTATAATATATTTATAGACATGCATGAAGTAAATAAGACATGAGGTTTCGGTTTCCTGCCTCACATTTACATCAGTTAGACATATTCCATATTCACAAATTATTTCCCTTATATCATGTATATAACTCCCCATTTATTTTTTATATAATAAAACTATTTTTAATCACTGTATTTAATATTTTACTATACTTTATTCAATTTATTGGTCTTATAATTCAAATGTTACCAATAGGGTAAGGGTTTATTTCATAATCTCATCATTATTTAGTATTATTTATGTATTTGTATCCCTTGGGGTGTTTCTTATTTTTATATCCAAAAACCAATATATTTTAATCACCTATATTTAATCAAGAACTCATTCAAGTAGTGTAACATTTTTACTCCCTTTGAAACATAATATGATTTAGAAAATGTTTTTATGGGAATATGACATTATTTATCTCATCAATCAGAAATAATTTTTAATAAAAACCCATGTGTAAAAAAGGTTCTTATCTATAGAAAAATTATTTATTAAAGATATTTTTACCCATTTTTACTTTTTAAAAAATTTAGTGAATGGAATCTAATGTCTTTTTCAAAACAATTTTTCTTTGATTTAACTGAAAATGTGAATGGATTATTAGTTTTAATGTGAAGAAGATGAAGATAATTACCCCTCTATTGTGACATATCATTGTTTAAATTATTATTTAAAACTATTTTAATGTTTATTTTCAATGAAAATTATTTAAAAAATATTTTTTGATCTTTTTTTAGAATTTTTTTTTTCAAAATGAAAATATTATTTTCCTAATGAATGATTTTAAGGATATTTTCATTGTTTTTATATTCACCAACATCATCCAAAATTTATTGTACAAATTATAGACTAGGTATATGTTTGTATTTTATAAAACTGTGTCCTTTATTTTGATTCTTTATGAGCACATTTATTGGGGATGTATTATTTTACAACCATTAACCATATTATTATAGATAGTTTATGATTATGTATATTTATTCAGGTGGGTATTAAAATGTCATCAACTAGTTTTTCAATATTGATTTTTATATTTATAAAGTGTCAGCAATTTCATATAAGGAATTATTTTAATTAATTAATTAATAGGGGAGAATATAGATACCCCATCAATGAATAAATAAGTCTCATGAGACAAAATAGAATGGGTTTAGGAAAATGCATTACCCATTTATTTAGACATCCTGGAACAAGGCATAAACGATATAATTTAGATGTTTGGTATTTTGAATTCCATCATTATCAATTCAATTATTAATATTCCAAGTGATTATTAGATTAGTTAAAATATCCATGGTTATGTTTTCAACAACCTGTGATTATTTATAAGGAATTATTTTACCATAATTGATTCCTACAATATTATGCTCATGTTATTTACTAAATTGAGTGTGTTTCAATTATTTATATTTATATATTGATTATGACTTTTTTATTAATTGAATAAATTATAATAGTACCCTTAATTATCCTCATCTCTCAACCCATTCTTATGTTTTATTTTCCAAAGGAAAAGAGGTTGTGTTTTTTGATTGATATTAAGGGATGCACTGAGGGGAATAATGGAATTCTCAAAAAAATTTATATATGTATTTTATATTTTATAACATAAGGGGAATTTAAAGTATGTATGTTATTTTACCAAGAATTATAATACATTTGGTGAATTAGTATGTGAAACATATTATCTAGTTCAAATGTAACAAATTTGATGCAATCCTTAGGCTACTGGGGTTCAAAACAATACCATTATTATTTGAGGAAGTTTAGTTGAAACTATTGGATCTATATTGGGGAATACCTCGATTATTGAACATAACCCCATAAAAGAATTTAAGGATATGTATAGAAGAAAATCCAAATGTTATGGAGTGGAAGAGATTATGTCATTTTTTCCAAAAATACATCTATATCTGGATAATATAAGTTGATTGGATTCTAGGACATACGTACATATGGGTAATAACATAGAAAAAGGCTCATTGGGATTGACATGATCATCTCCTAGTGAAATAAAGTGGCATTTCAGGACACATGGTTTTATGCTCATATATGATATTATTTTCATAAATCAAATTTTTATACAACCCAATATGAATGACATGAAAATAATGATACCCACAAAGAAACTATGTTTCTAATTACGATAAAACGTATGCATAAATTTTAAATTTATAGTTAATGTTTCTATTTTTTGGGATTATACATTATGTTTCCTAATTTAATGATATAATCTAGTGAATGGAATTGATTATGAATGTATCATGATAGATTGAATAGGAAATGCATCAATACATGTAATCCAGATATTACAAATGGTCGATTAATTTTATGGATTAATCAGAACTCCAAAAAAGACCTAGTATCCCAACCATTCACATCATGTGAGGAAATAATATCATGCTCTTCCAAAATAGATAAATAATTATCAATTTATTATTTCTTGGAAGGGAAAAGATGTAAGAAAATAATGGAAGAATAAAATATGGATATAGTGTATAATGAAATTAATGTTTTTCCAAAATGTGAAAGTTATAGAAATGAAGACCATGATACTTTCTAAAATGTAATGGGGTTTTCAAATGGTATGGTGAGAAAGCACACCAGGATTGTAATTGAAAATTTAAGTACTAATTTGATAATTTTCAATGATTCAGATGTAATGAGATTGAACACTATTAAAATAAATTCCCTGATCATCAAGGGAATATTCCTCGAAAGAAGAAAATGGATCAAGGTTTGTATAATAATAATACCATAGATGAATAGGAATGATTAATGATCTTGTGTTTGAATTAATGAATTATATTTTTTAAGTATTTTATCAATGAAATTCATGTTATAAAAGTTATTTAATTTATAATTATTGTATTATATTATTATCTGTTAATGTATTTAATATCATTTGTTGTATGGTGTCGATGACCAATAAATGTGATTCGGTGACTAATTGAATGTGATTCACTCTAGGACACCGGTATGCTTTATATCAGCCTTCAATTTTCTATTTTAGGGTCTATGAATATCTTCAGATTGCAGTGTTAAAACAAAGTAATTTTAGAGAAACTAGAATGGATCCTGGTTAAATGGAATTGTTACTCGAACCATGAGTAATATGTGTGGTGTTACTCTTTTAGGATACAGTGTTGTTCCATATGGTTTTTACACAATTAAAAAAATGTGTGAGATGCCTAGAGAATTGTGCAGGGTTTCTGTGGGTTTTCCACAGGTTTCACTCAGTTAAGGAATATAATTATTTTTACCATGTGGCTCTCTAGTTCTAATTATGCACCACCTAAATGAGAGTAATGTAGTAACACATGGATAATGGGTACATTTAGTTAAATTGTGTGACATTCAATAGGAAACCATGTGACCCCTTCTAAACTGTTAAATAGTAGAATTTTAACATTTTCATTTGGTTGTTTTAAAGATTTATAACCCTTGGATATAACATTATCATGTCCTAACCCTTCCAAAATTCTTTTTTGGTCTCTCAACTTGGATTCTTGGTGTAAATCCTTTATTCCTGACATATCACAATGTGGTATGTTGCATTTTTTATCTACTTTACTCTATTATTTATATATCTAATCTTCATGTGTTCTCTTATCATCTTAACGCAACATTTTTGGGATGAGGTTCTATATATAATGGGTTTTATGGAGGATTAAAACTGATTCTTATGGATGTTGGATCCTAATTACATGATATATTCTTCCTCGGTCTCTATTTTCAAAGGTAATATGTTCTACACCCATTTTTTATAGGTGTTTCTAAACATGGTTTAGTTATATTATTTTCTTATAGTTCTTGTATAATTTAATTGGGTTAATAATTTAATTGAATTAATTATTCTTTACTATGGTTTCTTGGAAAGATTCATGTTTAAAGTGGATTTTATATAAAAATTGATTTTTACAAAAATGTGTTTAAATAAATTCTTGTACAGAGGATTTGGTTTAGAAATGAGTTTTGAAACAAAGAAGTGGATGAATTTCCTTTTTCAATGTTTTATAAATTCTGAAAATTATTCATAAAAGGATTTTCAAAAAATTGGAACATTTGTAACAATGGGTGTGTCATCAATGGTATAAAGGTAACCCTAGAGTATGTGGAACCAGTAAGGGTTTCTTATGGTCGATTGATGGAAAATGGCAGGACATGATTTCAGTTAAAACCATCAAATTCCTAGTTTAAGGAATTTTGTGTATATTCAATATTTACATAGTCTATGGCCCAATAAAATGTTATTTTTTAATTAAACTTTATTTACCACATGATAGATAATGTCATTGATGGTTGATGACATGATTTCTTATGATTTTGTATCATATGGTCTCACATGATGGGTTATTTTATGGGTATGTGTTTACATGGTAACCTTATGGTGTGTGGATATTCTTACATTATTTATCCCTTATACAAGTGATATTATTATCATTCTAGATAGGAAAATATTTTATGAAAAATCAAAGGAAAATATTTTATAAATGGTTATGGACATATGAAAATTACTTACTAAAATATTTTTTAACAAAATATAGAACTGCTGCATTCATGAAATTTGACTTTTTATATTATATGTGGTGGTATCTTACTGCGAATTGTCCTCAGATCCCAACTTTTTAATTTTCGATGTTTTAGATGTTTAATTGTAGGAATTAGGTAAATTAAAGGGAATCATGTAGCATGATGAAAAATCTTATTTTCATAGCCTTAGGTCCATGATGGTTTGGAGGTAATGGTAGGTTGCAAGGTGAATTTGTCATATTTTCTTAATGAAAATTCCCTTTTAGATGTTTTTTCATGGTTTGTATGGATATCAGTTTTATCTTATTCTTCTGTGTTGGACACCATTTTAATTTCTTAATTTGGATATATTTAATAATTGTTCTATGTTATCATGTTGGACCTTATCACTATGAATGACAAGCTCAGGTGGCTTGCATAGCTAACCATGGTTGGTTCATTACATTAAACCTCTTGAGAAACACCTGATTGATGTGGTATAAACCTTTATATATTTCAGATGATGAGATGATAATAATATATTATTTTTACAAGGTTGGTGACCATGAAAATGGATATATTTTTGATAGTTTATTTTATCTTTCCTGTTGTTTTATCCAATTATTAATTTATAGAACATATTTGATATCTTATGATTTTATATTTGATAGAATGCTTTTTTTAATTAAGGATATATAATGATGAAGGTATTAATATTTTTGGAATGGGTAACTATGTTATGAATTATAACACCTGTAGAATATAATGATTATTTTGGGACGTCTCTTCAAATAATTGGACATTGAATTTAGACAGGAAAATTTTGGACGATCAATTAGGATAACTATTTATGGAATGATTGAGATGATAATTATGTTTTTTTGGATAACATATGATAAAATATATCATCCAATAATATATCTAGAGATATGAGGAATGAATTGTAATTATTTTATTGATTAAATGAAGTAATAATTGTTAATAGTAGTGCTTTAAGAATAAAAATTCCTATATGATATTAATTTCTAATATTAATAGAAAAATATGATTTTATTGAACTAAATACAATGGACCAAAATTTACCAATATATATATCATGTATGTACATTTCCAAATAATCCTATATAGTAATAATATTCCCATGCTCTATGAATTAGATCATAAAACAAATTTCATAACACCTTTAATTTTGTTAATGTGATTATATTTTAAATCACAATAAGATTATGGTTTTGGAATCATTAACATTAAATTGATCATTCACTTTCTTGTGATAAATGACCAGTATCACTCTCTATAATTATTTAAAATTTTATTCCTTTTCCATACAATCACATTCCACCAATATTATCCTACATAGAAAACCAATTTTTACTCATTCTATATGACATAAATACTTCACATTATCTCTTGTTAAGAGGATGTTTCATCAAACATTTTACAATGTCTATTTCCAATGAATATATTTTCAAATTTCAACCCCTTAATTATCAAGGTCATGATTAAATTATGAGGATATAATTTCTTTAATGGATAGAATATAATACCCTGAGATGTTAAAAATAGTAAAATCATATTTGATAGCATTTACAACACCTAAGACCAAGAATATAAGTGAATATAACATACTAATTCATTTTGAGGGATTTATTTTTTATTAAATTAATTCTCTCTGATATCTTACATTACAAGAATCAATTCTTTTAAACAGAACATGAAACTATATAGAAATATTATCATGTAAACATAACAATTATATACTAGATGTTATGTGGGTGAGTATAAATATTACTGACTAAATTATGAAAATTATATGGAATAAACCTCTATAAAATATATTAAATGGATATTTATTTATTATAAATAAAAATAAGAATCATTTTAAAGTAAAATATATTATTCTCAAAAACTATATTTTTCAAAGAAAATGGTTTAATCACTTCGTGAAAACTTATTTTAAAATTTATTATTGAAAAAATTATAAAAGTTTCCCTTAAAAAAATAAATTATTTAAATAAAAATATAAAAATTATTTTTAGATGATTTTTTAGGATTTTTCTGAAATTTTTAATATTTTGATGAATAGTGAAAAAATTGATTTTTGATTGAAATCATAATTTTTTTAAATTATTTTTAAATTTAAAATATATATAACAATTTATTTAAAGTATAATAATTTATATTATATATATTAATCCATATTTTTCATTTAAATATTATCCTTTGTGATTTTGTAGTAAAAACATTGTAATCTTTTGAACATTTTATATTTGAAACTCCTCTTTCTCATCCCTTATGGATTACTTTCAAATAAAAATTTTAAATATTTTTTAATGGAATATGGAAAAAATAGAATATATATTTATAATGTGAATAATTTTTATTATATAATAAGTTCAAATTAATTTTTGGTCATTATTATAATTAAAAATTGTAACAATGTTTTACCATGGCTAGGTTAAAATGGGTTTGCCTAGGGGATGAACTAAAATGGTATGGGTTAATGATTATCTTAAACATTTCCAACACCAAATTTATGTCCATATTTTTACCATATATACACTATCTATTGTAATAGTAACTTTTTAGCTTTAGTGAATGTAAGAAAACATGGTTACAACATTTTATTTTCAAAAATTAGAAATTTTTCACTAACCTTGCTAATAAAAGGACACCACCAATCCACTCTTATTTGCACTTAAAAACCAATTTTTCAGCCAATACCTACCCAAATAAAATTAATAATTCTATCCTCTCATTCTTTAATACTTTTTTTTCATAAATCAATATTTTGAATCATTTTTTGTCAAACCAATTACGCTTCTCAAAGAATAAGTAGTGTCCCTGACCATGTGATTTATCCTAATTATTCCTCAAAGTACATAATTTAATATTAAAACATGATGATATAAAAATATATTTAATAATAATATAAGGAGGTGTTTTTATTTTATGGAAATGACTTATATACATCTCCACTTCAATTTAATGGTTAATAAAATCATTGATCATGTGTATGACGGATAGTCACCTCGTGAGGTGATGTAGTTCTTCTCCATCCCAACATTTCAAGGAAATATTTAATGATGGATTTAACAAGTTTATATGATATATATGATATTATAATACTTTTATAATTGTAATATCTTTTATACATTTATACATTCCATCCTGTTTCAAATACGATAATGTCACTAGTGTGTACAATGAACTACCGTCTCACAAAACAATGTGATTCGTTTTTCACTCATGCTTCATATGGAATATAATAACATAAAATTTAATTAATATATGTCATATATATGATATGATATTTATTATGTAATATTAATATATCCACCAATTTATAACCCTTTCACTCCTTAATAGAATCATATCTTTGCTCGTACGTACATATGACTGACCGCCTCCACAAACAGATGTGATTCATTTCTCAAGTCCAACACTCATAAATGCTTCTAAATATGTATATATTTGGTGAAAAATATTTATTACATTATTATAATTATTTATGTTAAATATATATATATTCTAATCCTTATATATGTATCATTATCGACAAAACATGCATGAGAAATGAATGTAATTAACACCAAAAACATTGAAAATAATTAAATATTATTAAAAAATAGTGGTAAAATGTCCTAAAAGTATAATATATGATATTGTAAATATTAATGTGGTAATTTTATAAAATAATAACATTATTAAAGAATTATATTGGATATACAAACAGGTACGAAGGAAATAACATCTAAGGTAATGATTCCTTGTCTCAGTTTTACTTAAATGAGACATATGTCATTTTGACCACTAATTTCATTATTTTGGGGAATAAACACCCACATTTATATTTTATAAAAATAATATATTTATATTAATTTTATTCATAATTTTATTTGATTTCATTAATATTATGGGACATATGGTTCTATAATTTCCATTGTGATATTGTTTTATTTCACAATATCTTCATTATATTGGATTATTTATGTTTATATTTCTCTTTGGGATATTGTTAAATGTTTTTTTTAAAATATTCAATATATTTTATTGACCTCTATATATGCATGAAATGTTTCTTGTAATGGTACCATTTTCACACTCTGATACTTAAATGTATGGACAAGATATTTTTAAGAATATCTGACATTATTTCTCACCTCAATAATAAATCCTTTTTTATTGAAACCCATGATTTCTAAAAATGTTTTTTTAATGATATTAACCTTTTAAAAGCGATTTTTGTTTAAATTTTGAGACATGTTTACAATTTACAAAAAAAATGGAGGAATCTTCATATTGTTATCAAGATAATACACTTTTTGCTTCTACCAAAAATGTGAATGGAATCATTGTTATATAATGAACAATAATATTGGAATTTTCCACAACCATCACCAATAAATATTTTAAAGATAATTTTATCATATTAAAATTTTTATTTTCAAATAAAATAATTTCAAACAATATTTGGGAACTTGTCATTGTTTACATTGATTTCCAAAATGAAAATGTTATTTTCCTCAAGAATGAATTTAAGGATCATTTAATGATATTTAAATTCATCAATGACATCAATATTTAATTATATTTATGCTCCACTCTATATTTCATGTACTGATATCATCTTAATTATTTCTTTGGATGGTTTATTATCTGTTTGACTGAGGATGTATGATTTTATTACCATTCACCATATTTCTCAAGATGATGTATGATATTGTTTATTTAATTGGGGTAATGAGTTATATTTCATATGTTAGTTTTTCAATAAGACAGTTTATATTAATTATATTTCACCTCTTTCATATATGTAATGTGTTGGACATATTAATAGATGGGTGGCCACTGTTTATAGATATCCCCTCGATGCATTAGTTGGACTAATGAGACATACTAGATTAGGTTTTGGATACATAGATACCCATTTATTTATATGCATTAGAACAAGTCATTTATAGTATGTTATAGATTTTTATTATTATATATTACATTATTATGAATATATTTACTCATATTCGATGTGATTATTCGAATAGTTAGAGTATGAATGGATAAATTTTAATTTCTATGGTATTATTTATATTGAATTATTTCACCATCAGTTATTCCTACCACATTATTCTCACATAATTGATTAAATGGATTGTGTTTTAGTTACATATCTTAAAATAGTGATTATTCATTATTTATTTATTGCATCAAATTTACACTTCCCTTAATGATAATCTGATCTCATCCCTTTATGTGGCTTTATTTCCCCAATGATATGATGAAAATATTTTTTCATTGATATAAATGGATAAGATAAATGGAAGAATAGAATTATGCATAGAAATTAATTAATCATTTTATGTTTTAAAATATATTATGAATTTCATATATGTATATTGTTTACCAAGACAACTGAATTATTCATTCCTTTGAGATATTATTCCTTGTATCGAGTTCGAATGGAATAACGAAGACACCAGCTCTAGTATTCTTTGTTCGGATTCTCTATTAATTATATTTTACAAAGGATGTTGAATACATTGTATAGATATTTATACTTATTAAGATGTGGTTTTTATCTTATACGGTTTAGTATAATTCAACATAAATGATACTTCTATTTCACTGCAGTTTACTGATGTCTTTCAAGAATAATTACATGGTCCTATAATGATTTATATTGTTTTTTTTTCAATAAAACTCATACCTAGTGATACATATTTATTAAAAAAGTCATTATAGAACAACCAATATTAATTTTTAGTAATTAAATTGGAAACTCTAAGAAAATCATGTTAAGGGATTAATTCAACCAATTCAATCACCATGGAATACAACTGTACATTTCTTTAAAATTATAAAAGATGATCATTCGGAATTTAAATTTATTTTCTGGAACAGAATAAGATTATAATCCAAAATATTATAATTTCTCCCATATTGATAATTTTTTATTAATTTATGAGGAGATAAATATTTTTTCATGTTTGAACATAGATTTACATTATATAATTTGAAAGGAAAAATTGAATACATTACCAAAACAAGCTTTTGTAAGAGGATTGGACACTATAAATTTATAGTGATTCCATTTGGTCTTTGTAATTCCTTTTATATCCTAGTGGATTTAATGTATAGAGTCTTTAGATATATCCTTGATCTGTTTTCATTACTCATTACAAGAAATATTAGTATGTATTCAAGGAATAAAAAAATTTATAAACATTGGATGATTATTGAAATAAAGAAAAAATGGAACACGACTTTGTAAGAAAAATATTCCATGTCTGTAATTTTTTTACAAGAAGATTAATTTTATAAAAATTATAAATATCAGAGTAGTTTATATTTGTTTATCCATTAAAGAAATAATATTTTTCATGTTGTACTAGACTAAACACTATTAATGAGATCTATATTTTCCATGGATTGGATTGATAATATTAATGATTTTTTTTGAATTTTCAGTGGTAATATAATCCACTAACCATGTTATCATGGAATAGTTCTACGTTTCTCTCTATAGATAAATGTGAGGAAAATTTAAAGGAACTGATGTAAGGGTTATTCAGTGAATATGTTAATACACTACACTAGAATGGTGAAGGGTGTGTGATCTATAATGATTCATCAATAAAGGCGATGACATGTATCATCATGAATAATTATATGGTTATATCTTATTCCTTGGAATGATTATAGTTGCATGAGAAATATTATAGATCTCGTGATTTGTAGATAGTTGTGGTAATTATTAAATTAAAGATATAGAGGCATCATCATTATGTAAAAATAAATGATATTTATTCTAATATAATTATATTAATGTGCACATTAACCTATAAAAAATTGAAATTGTTCCATAAAATAAAGTTATAGTTCATTAAAGAATATGAATTCTAAATACACAACCACCATGTGAAATAAAACAAGGTGGTTATGCTCTATCTTGAAAAGATTATGGAGGGTTATCTCTTCTATGGATCAGAAATTACCCAATATTTCTGGATCTAAATATAATGGGTAAGAAAATAATGATTAATTAGAAGAAATATTAATTTTCTCAAATTACTGTTTAACTAGGTATCCATTTTAAGGATCAATTGGTATCGACTAAATATTAATTACTACAATAGAAGAACTAAAATGTTCATGTCTTTAAAATTTCTGGTTACTTAATTATAATATCCAAGAACCCTATATTTTTACCGTACATGAAAAATTTGAAGAATGTGATATTTGGATGAAGATAATAGTTTAAAATTTTATTTTTATTGTAGATATATAATGATTAATAGAGATTGGAATGACTATTTATAGTTAGAATACATAAAAATATATAATAATGGGTTTGCATTTCAATGGATAGAATATGATTGGGTTAATATTGAAATCTATATGTCTAATGGGATATTAAAAACATTACACATACCCTAATGGAGATTATAAAACATCATAATGGATCCTTTTCATCTTTACCTTGGCCAATATAATCACAGATGTTGTCTTCTTATACAAGATGTTGAAGGAAGTTTTCCCTGATAGATTCATTATTTCTAATTTATCTTTTTTTCCATCATGTCTAATTATACATTCCTCATATTTTTAGTTGTTCACCCAAGTGATGTTAGTGATAATTCTTGATGACATAGATTTTAGTCTCCAACTTCCTGAACAAAATTCTATAACATTATACTAATTAATTTTTTCCATTTATATCTTCTATTTCCATATATCCCTATGAATGTAAGACTAGATATAATTAGTATGATTCAAAGGATGGTGGTAATGTTACCCATCTTTTTGATTGAATATATAAAAAAATTCAGTGATACCACAGTATCTAATGTAGCTTTGAATAACATATACAAACATTGGAAGGTTGATCCTTGAGTTAACAAAAAATTCTTTCCAGTTTTACATCAAAACTACAAAAGCAATTTGCATGTTTCCCCCCCTTATAAATATTCTTTGAAATTAAGAATACATGATAAAATCTAAACACCCATTTTAATAAGAAATAAAATGTTCACAATCTAACAAATTATAAAACGAAGAAATAATAGGGAAAGGAAAAAAGGAAAATAATATTAACATCGTTTAGAAATTGAACCTCGAACCATATGAGGGAACAATAAAAATTATTATATACATGTAAATATAAACATTGTATTTATGGAGAATGTGTTATAACAATTCATTGTTCTGTAAAACACAATATCATTAATTTTTACAATAACATTTTATATATTTACTATGTCAAAGAAAATTTTTTCCCCACTGTCGAAATTTTTTGGTCACCTATCCATTGACATCTCTAGTCAATTGAGTATTCCACAATGTAAACATACATAGATGGTTCATTGTTTAGTGTAATATTGAACTAGTATAAAAATCCATGGAAACATTGGGAACATATAATAACATAACTCTTACTCCAAGTTTTTATGTTACCACTACTATTATAATACCAAAGAAAACTAACAGAGTCGTAACATCTTATATGGGAACTTCTACTGACATGAAGAAGAATCCAAATCCCATCACCATAAAATTCACAACATCATAACAATCACATTGGAATAATGGGATTACCATGATTCCTAATATAATTCCACATTAAAACCAGTTCATAAGAATATATATATATAATTAAAACAATTATTTTACACCCAAAAATGACATTACATGAGTGAAAGTAATCACCAACAATAAATTTTATCATGAATTGAAATTATGATGGAGTTCCCATGAAGGATATCTCATAAATAACCCATCAAAGTTCACATATTCAAAAATGCCAAAAATAATATCAAAATCTATTTATTAAAACCTCATATATGAGTGGGGATCTCCAAAACATTTATAATTTTTCTTACTCTAAAGAAAAAAATATAATCTAAATAGTTTCATTAAAAAATGGAAACACAATAAAAATAAAAATACATTTTAAACTAATAAATAAAAATTGATAAATATTTTTAAAACAAACATACCATAAGAATAATATTACTTTTAAATTTATAAACAATTATCAGCATAAATTGATAATCTCATCTTTTAATCGTAATGTGAATGAAAACCACAACCATTAAATATATAAAGAACCAACATTTAAAAATATTTTTATAAAATTTTTATCCCAATGTTAATATTTTAGAGATAAAACATCCTACTATTAAATAGTATCACTGACCCAAAAATAATAATATTTACGATTCATTGTTAAAAGTATTGTAAAAATAATAGAAACAACATAAACTAATTATGGTTTTCAAATCAAGTATTTCTCAATGGGGTTTATCAATACATACAAATCCAATTCAATATAAAAAATAGGCATTAGTATCATTATTTTTAAGTTGATACTACTTTTTTAAAATAAAAAATATCAAAAATAAAAATCAAAACATTATTAAATAAACATGAACCATTTTCTTTTAAAAGTTAAATATAATTATTGACATGGTTATTTCCTACGAAGATAAGAATTGTTTTTAGAAATCATTGTTTCTAATTGTTTTATATTCCTCCATGAATACATTAGTATCCTTTTTAAAAAAAAATACTATGAAGAAGGGTATAAAATAAAATGAAATTGAAATATACGTAAGATAGAAATTTTAAATAGTCATGAATAATGTATACCATCATATAAAAATAACAACAGTCCTCTTGAAAATTTTATTGAAAATAAAATATGTCATTTGATGAAACTATAAAACTAATTTAGTGATTATTAAGTTAACTAATTTCATTCCCCATTATATTGACCATTTCATAATACAAACATCATTATATTGTGATACCAAAAATAAAATCATATTTCTATCAATCGAATAATAAATGAGACTCAACATGAATGAAAAGGATTTAATGTCAAAATAATATAATGATTTATTCACATACACATAAAGACATTATCTTCAGTATTATAGAATTTTTTTAAAAAAAATTAAATCATCCTTGACCATAAACAACTATTATCACATTAGTTAAAATCCAGTGGTTTCACTACATTTATATCCGGCCACAATAACCACATATTCAAACCGTTCATGAAATATAAAATAATTTAGGCAAGTTAATTATTCAATTCCACCCACCATATCAATTGAAGAAAAAATTTATAAATAAAACATATATATACATGATATATATATATAACACAATAAGACCAGTCACTCATAAACCATATGTGGAATGAATAAAAAATCACATTCTTATTTAAATCATTTATTAAGTAAAATAAAAAATGTTTCAAATAAATTATTCTAATCTCATTATAATAAATTTTATAATAAATGATAAAATAGATTGTATCCATATTAAATTTAAAAAGTAAATTTCTCTGAATCTTTTTATAAGATTTTCATGAATACCTTGAAAACACTTTTCATTAGTTCAACTTAAGGAAACAAGAATTTAAAATTCATTAAAAATAGAAAAATATTAGGATGGAATATAAAAAAATTATATTAAATAGAAATAATAATACAAATTAGATAATGTCAATTCATCTAAAAATTGAAATAATATTGAGTAAAATAAAATTGGGATCATAAAATTCTCATATATATAAATCCTACCATATATGTATGAATTATAAAAAACATTTTGAGTTATTCAGAAATGAATACATAACCAAACCACACCCTTCTGCGATGGATTGTATGTGTCGAAGGATTGTATACTATGCACCATAACCCTAAAACTCAGTAGTTCCCAATCCAAATTCATTTAAATATGAATCTATCACTAAAAAGGTAGTATATTTAAAATATAAAAGGGAAATAATCATTCTCAATATTCTTTGGGAACTCATGGCTTTGTACAAAAATTGTTAACCAAATAGTAATTTGTACCATCCTTGTATTATTTAATGATTATATCCTTACTAAATAATCATATCCCAAATAAAATACATTAAAATTTTTCTCTAATATTATTATTTTTCGACACAACCCGAGCTACCCATGCTCTGGTTACTCAAGCATAACATTTTTATAGAATTATATGTGTACCTAATTTCTAAGAGTTGACATCTTCATGAAAATAATTCTATAATATTTTGTTTATAATATAATAATATTATTTATTTATTCTTCCCTATCGGTTCTTCCATGTTTATGTTTTGATAACAATCTTTTAATTCTACACATTATTCAAAATCTAATATAACCCTTATATTTTTCTACTATCTAAGAAACCTATGGGACAAATATGTGTAATTTTTATGGATATATGGGATTATATAATAATGTTCTCACAATATATTTATATTGTATCTTAGGTTTTCAAATTTTATGAATGTTTATATCTAGACATTATATATTTCTAATTTTTTGGATCCTAATGTACCTCATAGATATAAATCACTAACATATTATAACTATCAGATATGGGTTTCTAGAGACTTTTTTATTACATTTGGTATCATATAATTATTATTAGGAATATTGGGGACTAGATTTTGATAACACTAGTGAGATATATCATGTACTATGAAAAACATACAAGATTAATTGGGAATATTATAGAAAAAAATAATAGTTTTATTTTATAATCAAATAACATGATATGATTATGTGTATCATAGTATATAATGAAAAAATATAACATGGTGAATTTGATTAATATAATCACCAATAATAAATTTAAGGATTTTCACAATTAAAAATTTAATGAATATATAGTTGGTGATATTCAAATCATAACTATATTAGGGAAGATAAATAATTTTTTGAAAATTGATCTTGCCTGCATAGTGTGGCATACTGACAAAAAATATGTTGTTACTATGTTTAGTAAACTTACGTGATAGAAAACTTCTAAATATAGTGGAACTACTAATCCATTAGTAGTTGAAAATTTGATTGGGTCCCCTGAGATGACATTTCTCGGTGTTGGAAGTAATAAAACACATGAATTTTACATGTTGAACTGTCATCTAATAGGATATGTAGAAAAATGAAAGTAGAAAACAAGAAAATAATATAGAATAATATAAGATAAAAAACATGGAATGGATAACTTCAAAGTAGTTATTCATTGAAAAATACATTCCTTGTGAGAAATAATTAAAAATGGATAGATCTTCACTCAATATTAATTAATTGAGTGTTAATTCATGATTATTTCTTTTACTATAAGAAGAATAGACAATAATTGAACCAGTTCTCAGGAATCATTGTAATTTGACTCATAAAATTATAATAGAGTAAGGCCTAGATTATATGATTATTGTAGATGTTTTCAAAGTTCTCAATGATGTAGTGTAAGGTAAATTGATCAAAGAATCGCATTTACCAATTTTTTTATTTGATTTTGGATCTTCATCTACATTTTTATCTACCATATTATCAAAAAAAATGACAAATATTTATTTCAAACCCTATTAATTGAGTTGTCAATTACGACACCCAGTGGAAATTTTATCATAATAAAGATGTGTTATATTGTTCCAATTATGTTGTATTGAAATTACCTATATGAAAAAATGATTATTATACCTTTTTTATATGATGATAGAAATCTTTTTATGGACATGAATTCAATATATAATGAATGAATTTTTTTCCAACATAAGGAGATGATGATATTTTAAGGTGATGTGGTATATCATTTTTCTAGAGGGGAAACATCATAATCTAAACTTTATCTATATCCTCCACTAGAATATATTTTTAATTATATTCTAATATGGGAGGAAGATCAATCATAATCTATTTATAAGGAAAATGTACTATTAATTTATGATCGACCAATGGTATAAAAATTTATTTATTTATATCCTGAATAATTACATAGTTGACCTCTAGAGTGTGATGATTATTACTCTATTAAACCAATTCAGGAGTGAGGGACTATATAAAAACCCCCTATTTCAGGGAATGGGTGGTGTTATTTGAGATAAATAAAGAGATTATTTTACTTGTATAGATGCTTTAAATAATGAAAAATTTGTTTTGACGAATGGAGAACCGATCTTAAGTTCGAAGTCATGTGTAAAAAATGATACATTTTTATTTCAGTAATATATGGGAGAGTTTATGAAAAATAATGTTTATTTTATATGAGAAATTTTATTTTCATAGCTTGAGTACATCAGAATATTAATTTTTTTCCTTTATATTAAATATATAGTCCTACATGGGCTATCCATCCAAGGATCACTGCAGCCACTTCTTAAGTGGTAAATAGAATACCTATATAGCCAACATGGGTGAAAGAGTCTTTACATGTGCATAGGCATGCCACATGAAAGTGAAATGGAGTAGAGGTGAACCACCATGTGAGGACGCACAACTGAGAAAGAGTGTGCCAGTATGTAGCAGTTCCAATAGTGAACACTTTTGGATGGTTTAGGGGATATATTATTATAAAATGTACTATATAAAGAAATAGATAAACTATTATGGGAATCAATTTCTCAGTTATAATTTCACTTCCATTAGAAATAATGAAATAAATTGTGTCCTCGGATATGATTAATTTATAATGTCATCCTGAACCCAACAGTTGTCTTCAACTTCAAGCATGTTTGCGAGTTCTTTTCATTATGTATCTTTATTTAGAGATTATTTGGATGTTACATCCTACTCATTGATGTACAATTTTATCATTCTTATGATTCAAAAATGATCGAATAGTCATACAAAATTGTTTTCATGAATTCATTAAGAACAAACCAATTTTAATTTGTTGGAATAAAAAACAGAAATTTACAGTAGAGCTAGTTTCTCATGAAGCATAACTTGAGGTGGTGAATCCATGGATAATAAAATGTATGGATTTCTCTGTTATTTCAAAATATTACTCAGTGAGGATTTTTTAATAAATACCTCCACATGAAACCATTTTCATGAATGAGACTATCACACATTTAAGTGACATTTTATATAAAAAACATGTCCTCGTAGAAGATCAATATGGGATAAGGAGAAGGTTCAATGTCCTCAGGATGTACTTATTTTGCTTGATTTTTCTAATTCTATGGCCCAATGTAATATCAACACTATAGAATTTATAGTATTTAAGAAACTCTTACAATTCTTAGTTCATGAAAAATTTGAACTTGCAGACCAACCAGAACAACATCAATATTTTTAGGATTTATTATGAGGACGTAATATATTATAAGAACCATTTTCAATATATAATGGCAAAAAATATTTTAATAGAAACATTTTTCTTGTTGTTTGAGTGAATATAAAAAATCAGAGAAATAATATATACTTATTATATGATACATGAATTTTAAAATATGAATTCTATATTAATACATGATTTTTAGTGAGTTTCATGTTTTTGTGTGATGTGAAGGAAATAGTATATCTACCTTTGTTCATATAGATTTTGATTCTTGAATAGACTATGCTATATTTTTTATGTGATATTCACGTCTGAGGTACGTTGAGAATATGATACAATTGATATGTTTAAATACTTGAAGGAAGAGAATAAGGAAGTATAAAGATTAAATTATTAGGATATATAAATACATAGATTTTGTGAGCTCCATTGTGTATTTTATGAATTAAGAAGTAGTAATATAATTATTATTACAGAAATATTTTTTAGAATTTGATGTAAATAGTGACATTGCATTGTAGTGAGATGAAAAAGAGATGAAAACAAAATATTATCAAGAGTGAGGTTTATTCCATGAATGAAATAATATTTCCATGAAAATATAATTTCAAACATACATTCATGAATGAAACACATTGTAAATATGTGTAATGTTTCAAAATACCATTATTAATATTTTTTGAGATGATGAAATATTTTTTAGCAAACTAAAGATGAAGAAATATTCCATTTTTTAAAGAATATCAAGTTTTTAATTCTATTATTGATATGATTTAAAGTTTATATGATTTATTCCACTCATTTAGAAGAGTATACTGAGCCTAATAGCATAGAGTGTTGTGGATTAAATTCAGTGTATGTTTAATGATTTTAGTTGAAGTGCTATGGTGTAGAATTCGTTTCTTTTAGCAGCTCAAAGAGGAAGATCATTTTTTTATTGTAGTAGAAATTTGATATTTGTTTGAAATTTCCCATTTTTTTAGTGTTTTTTATAAAAACTAGTGGAATTTAATTGTAAATTTCAATAGTGGAATTCCATTGTAAATAACACTGGTGAGATACATGTATAATTTATAAAGTGGCTAAAAACTACTGAAGATGGTTTTAAGATGATACCTGACCATCCCAATTGTAATTGTTTATTTATTTCTAGATAGTTAATATGTTTTTCTAGTCATCATGAACACGGTGAGGACATATTCACCCATATTAGGGGGAAGCCCTGTAAAAATATTGAGTGTTACGCATTAATTTACATTATGTCTTGAATGTGGTAAAATTGTCTGTATAAAAATGGAAGATCTATTCACTTTAATCGGTGAAGAGGTTTTAATTATTAAATAGAGTTAAAGTGAATAAAAGAAAATCTCTAAAACTAAATAATATTAATTCACCCCACCAACTCAGTGTCCATGCATGATCCACTGTTCACTTCAGTTGGTATTAAAAAAGAGATTCTACCTCTTGTGCGATCTACTATATTATCATAGTTTTTGTTGCATAAAAATATGTTGTTCATATTTGAATTAAAAAAACCAATTTAATTTCATTAGATAGATAATTCAATTAATATTTATATTAAATCTAACAAGTAGGTTTTATAAAAACCGTTGACACAGTTGATAAATAATTTTATGAAAAAATTGGTTGCAAAAAAACTAATTATAGTTGTAGTTGTAGTTTAATAGAAGTTCTTGTTAAATCATTTGATACTGATTGTTTTGATGATTTTGGTTCATGTAATTATGAATAATAGTTTATTTAATCAATCATGGTTTTTTATATAGAAATAAAATATTATATGAAGAATTTTTATATTATGGTTTTTAGATACATATTTTCTTTTATCATGGGAATATATGAGCAAAAGTCATATATTGAAAATGAAATTGAGGAAATGAAAAATTCATTGGAAAAGATGTTTCAAGATTTATAATTTTCACACAACATATTGAAGCCATGTAAAAAACTCTATCACTTTGTATTGAATATTTCTCTTCTATTGATGAACCCTTACAATGAATTTTTTATGAGAAATAAGTAACTGATAAGTTCTGTACTGAATTGATTTAATCACTTAAATAATATCATAATGCAACCATTAGTATTATAGACTCTCATTTATTAATCAATAAATAATATGATATGTTCATATAAGATGAAGAAGATAAATAAAAGTCAATAATTCATTGCATTGAATGATTTTGTTTGGTAGAAGATGCATTTCAAATGATTGACTGTGAAAAGGGTGTGACTAATTTTTTTTACATATATGTGATCTTTTAATTAGAGATACTATAAAAAACCTATATAATATTTAAATAATCCAAAATAGATGTTATAAAAAAGTGCATTGAATTGTTCAATAATTCTATATTGGAGGAAAATAAAATGCATCCTAATCATTTTCAGTTATTTAAGAGTAAATTGGAAGACCCACTTAAAATTTTCAAGTGTAAGAAAAAATTCATCGACATAAATTGTTATGAACTGAAATTCAATTTTGAAAAAACTAAAGGAAAATAAATTTAATTATTCTCAAAATGAATGTGAATATAAATTAAAATCATTTGAAATCCAAAATAACTCTATAAACCTGAAATGTATTGAGTTAGAAGTAATGCTTCGAAATCTAGAGAACACCCATGCAGAATCTTCAAAAAATACTGAAATTATAAAGGCTTCTAAGAGTAATTCTGGAAAGATACATAATTATAACAAGACTCATTAATATATCATTATGAGTTTGAGATTCTATAAAGATAAATATATTAAAATATCCTTAAAATGGGTATTCCTTGATCTTGATTATTGTTTTTCAATAATATAGTTTCATCTACAAGTATAGGCTCTAAAAATAATTATGGGAAAACATGGGTGAAGAATAATAATGATATATACATAATATCATTATATTTTTATATGAAGAAGAGAATTAATTCATTTACCATAAAATAAGATCACATGAAGAATCATATTATTAAAAAACATCATGATTTCAATGATTGAAAAATTGTATTAATAAATATAAATTTTTTTTTTTATTATGTTAGTGTTGTTTGAAATTTTGGAAACAATCCATTGGCTGGTGGTATAATTTTTCTATTCATGATAATTATAGAAGGCTATAATTAAAAAGGTTTAGATATAATGATAATTTAAATCATATAGAATGGAATAATAATTATATATGAATAATAATATGACCATAAAGAAAAGATTTGAGTGTCTTAAATTCTATTGGGATTGTTTTAATAGATGATTTCATAATTACGATGAGTTTTGGAATGTACCAAATGTTCACTATGCATATAATAATACAATGGTAAGAACATAAACAATGCATAGGAAAAGAGAAAATGAAAAAAATTATCAATTAGGGTATAATCATCCGAAGATAGTAGTGAAAATTGTTAATCAAGCCACACAGAATAAGAATGATGAAATAAATTTAACATTAAATAAACAAGGAATATTCTATGGAAGAAGAAGTCATATCATGGGTATTTTAAAACAAATCATTAATAAAAATTGTAGTAAAAAAATTAATAGAGGAAAAATTAATTAATATTAGAAAAAAGTAATATGTTTGAATTAGTTTATGAAAATATTGATGAAAAAAATAGAATTCATGAGGTTTTCTCTAGAAAAAAATATCCACATGATTGACGGATATTTATATGGAAAGTGCATAATGTATGGGCATATCTTAGAAAAATGTATGACATGATTTCTTAAAAAAATTGAACTAATGAAAAAAAATATTGCTGGATTCTTATATTTAAAATGATACATTCATGAACTCAATTAATGTTTGATCATGTGTAAAAATAATTCTTAGCCCTATTACTAGAGTATCTTGATTTGGCTAAGATGTTGTATCTAGAATAGAAGAATAAAATTTCACATCTTTTTAATGTCAAGAAGAAAATTAAACATAATATTAAAGGTATAGAAAATAATAATTAAATTATTTCATTAAATTAACATGTTTGTAAATTAAAAGAATATAGAATCATGTTACGTTTTCGTAAATCACAATCATAATTGAATGGAGTTTATGTGATGAGAAATAATTCTCATCAATGCTATACTAAATGAAATTTATTGAAAACCCAACTTATTAGGATTTATATTTTATGTTAGTTTTGTCAATGTGGGGAATTGAAGGCAAGTCATACATTTATCGGAGTCATGAAGATAATTGTACTATTGAAATATTATAATGCATAGAGGTGGACTTCCATCATGGAGTTCTTTATTTCAATTGGTGATAAAAAATTTTTAGTAGATTTTTCTGGAAGAAATCAAATCATGATGATGATGTTGGATGAAATTGTCCCTCTAGATGAAGAAAATATGGAAAAATAAAATTGTTGAATATATGAATAGGTATAAAATGTTTATTTGAAGCTCTAGTAATAGATTTATTTGGTTATTACAATTTTTTTAAATTGACGCTATAAAACTCTGAGATTATATAAGATAGATTATTTTAATTCCATTGATATCTTTTATTTTATTCTACACCATGATAATATTTCACTATACACCAGGCCAGATTAGCATGTGGTATTCTAAACATAATGCTTGGTTTATGTTACATAGAATATTATGTTCTTTTCATATAATTCCTTCCCCAGTAGTCTATAATTAAGCGAGTTTATAAAATAATAAATCCACTCTTGATGTATTTTAGACATATAATATATTTATAATTTTTTCAATATAATATTTAAAATTCATGTTATCTATTTTCAAGACATGATATAAGAGCAAATTCAATTTTTTGGATAAAATAAGTATTTTTTTTAAAAACAAAATCCATTTTCCACCTTTTGAGGGTAAAATAATTTTAAATATAGTTTTTGAAACATATATAACTTTTATTTGATAAAATAATATTCTTTATTTTAAGAGGGATATAAAAATTTACATTTGAGGATTTTTTTTTATTTTTCTGATAATTATCATGTTTCGATATATAGTAAAAATATGCTGAATTCTAAGTAGAAACAACATTTATGTAGATATAATTTACATGATTAAATTAAATTATTTAATTTTTTTAATGAATAAATATAATATATTTTTATCTTTTAATAAAATTTAGTTCATTAGTAATAAATTTATATTTCATTCAGAAGTAAAAACATTTCTATCTTTTGCAATGTTTTAACTTTTAAAAACATTTTCTTATTCTGAAAACGAGGTTAGTTCTAAATTATTTACTAAAAATTTTTTGTATTGAATTTTAAAAAATATATTTTGTTTTTGAAAAAATTATATTCATATTATCAAAATAACATAATTTTATTTATAGGCTATATGAATAGTAACTTTAGTAATTTTTATTAATATGGTAAAAGAGTCAATCATGTAATTAAATGAACATATAATATTATAAATTTTCCTAAAACATGTTTAATATCATTTGATGAGTAATATATGACCTAAATAATCTTTTGGTCAAAATGGTATCCATTAAAACCGACTTGGATGTCATTAGGACATTTTATTTATTTTATTTGAAGAAAAGTAAAAAGTGGCTCAATGAAACATTAATAATAATTATATTTTTAAAACAAGGATATAAAGAGGATATATTTTATTATAAAAAAATATTTGGAAGATAAAATGTTTTAATTTATCATGGTAATTTATTTTTAATTTTTATGAAATAAATAATTACCCTAATAACGTAAACTTTGATGATGTAAAAATTAATTAATTAAATAAAAATCAATAAAACAATATTTATTTAAATTATGATACCTATTATAAGACACCAAAACGTGATGAAATATTTTTGGCCGTGTATATCTCATCTATTATAATCCATGGGTAGAGTTAGTGACCATTTGGAGTGTTATATAAGAGATTGTGACAATTATATTATTTTATATTTAGTGATTTTAAAGTACACACGCTCAAAGTTTAATTATTTTAACATTATTAATATTATATTTTTCCAAAGATAATTATTAATACAGGTTTTATTCTAAAATATATTACATATATCTTCATAATGTAATTTTATTTCTTATTTTTATGTAACATATAAATATATTTAAAAATTACACAATATTTATGTATTAATGATTATATTAAGAGAAATTTCAAATAAATGTTATTGACAATGTTAAAATAAATAAAATTGGGAAAATTAATATTTCCAATGAATTTTATAGATGGAATTAGACTATTAGAGATATTATAAAATACTTGGTTTGAGGAAAAAATATTATCTTGATATTTTGTAAAAATAAATGAAATGAATAGTGATAAAATTGACATTATTGTTTTTTTGAAAATAATGTTTTATTATATTATTTTAAAAAATAAAAATGTTAAAAAATTATTAAAAATTATTATATGTTATAAAATTTTCTAAAATATTTATTTATAATTTAATTAAATTAATTAATTAAATATTTCACCCATTAAATATTGAAATATTAGTTACCCAAGTTCAAAGGAAATAAAATATCTATGTGATAAATTAAAATGATAAATATTAAATGTAAATTAAGAAGTGTCCGAATTTTTTAGGTTGATTATATTGTAACCTTATTTAATCCAATATTCAATGATATGACATTTTTGTGGTTTTTGGATGTGCTTTTATTTTTTTATAAAGTTATATATTTTGGGAACTCAAAATGTGCCGCTCACCTTAATTATAAAAGGGAACCTCCTCTCTCGCAATTTAAATTCATTTTGAGCATTCAAGATCAGTAGTCACCTATACATTTCCTTTATCAACTTCCTTATTCATATTATAGATGTTTTTTTCTTCTAAAAATTCCAACTCTAGTGACATTGAAAAGAGATCTAGTTAGAATGTCAAAAATGAGGTAATCAACTCCACCTATTCTTTCCAAAAAAATTTCTACATCCTCTTCATCAGTTGTTTCTAGTTAAAATTAAGGATTACTGTTTAAATTTTATAATTATATTTTACTTAGATTATGTAACAACCATATTCCTCCTTCTATCCATCCTATGAGAAATGAAATCACCACACGTACGTACGTACTGGTTACCGTGTCCACTCCATAGTGTTGTATGTTTTTCACAACCATCATACTTTGTTGGATACAATGATTGAAATAGTACCTATATATGATTAATAAGACATGATATTAATTATGGAACAAAATATATACCTTTCATTTCAATACTATTATACAATTATGTGGACAATATCGTCGCTCGTGCATGCGTATGGCTTACCATCTTTATGATGTGATTTGATTCGTTCTACGTGATCTTCATTAAAGTATGATTATATAAATTAATTGAATGAATAAATATGATATATATTATACTAATTTATTTCTATAAATTATATAATTATAACCAAAGAATGAGAACCATAACTTATTTGAAAAAACATGCATACAAACATAATGCAGTTAATACCTGAATAACGATTAATAATGACATTTTACTAAAAAACAAAAGTCAATATGATCATATATGATATCATCAAAATTAATTTTATTTTGGAATAATTCAATAACATTATTTAAATAATTATACAAGAGGTTTGGATATATATGATCATATCAAACATACGGTAAGGGGTTATTTTTCCCTCTTTTATTTGTGTGGGACATATGCCTTATACACCACCAATCTCATGTTTGTGGTGTTTATTCTTCCTATGAATGTTTAATGTATTCCTATTATAGGGTTATATATCCATACAATTTTCCTAATTTTATGAGGAATATGATTCAACTGATTAGAAAGGGATAATTTTGGAATCTCGTTATTATTCAATATTGTTTATTCATAAGTATTTACTGGAATATATTTATCATCCGCATCCATGTTTCCCAAATATGTGTTCTGAAATATACTTTCAACCCTTTAATAATAGTTTTATTTCATTTTTACCCATTTCTGAGTTTTAATAAATGGTTTGGAAGGAATATTTATTTTGTTTTCCATACGAGGTACTTCTTGACCTTTCCTGAAAAAATAAAAAAACGATTTTTATCTTAAACTACATGAATGGATTTTTACACTTTCATAACATCATATTTACATGAAGCTTGTAATATATTTTTTCAATGTTATTTTCAAATAAATTATTTTCATTCAAAAATTGTCTGATGTTTTAAGAATAGAAAACTTTTTTCTGGAGGCAATGATATATTTCTCTTGAAATAATATCATGTTTTTTATCAAAATTATCTTCGATACAAGATAAAAAAATTAAATAAGGATATGTTTGAAGTAAACTATTTATATTATTATGATGGTATGATTATGTTTATGCTATTTATGAAATACATTTGTTGTTATTAGATTATGTCATGATGGAATAATGTTTAAGATACCCATTTTAAATCCTTGTGTAATGTTATGATTAATAATTTATGTTTTTATAGAACACATAATAATGATTCCATTATAATATGGGAGGTACCTATATATTTTTTGAGTGCATTGGGTAAAGATGGATAACTCATGAGGTGTGTATGTCATGTGTGAATATAATTTCAGGTTCAAAATAAAATGGGTGGAGCAAGTTTCCATGTCCATATATTTATGCAAGGGTCTGGTTTCATGTCCTTTATTTAATGTGTGAACCAGTTACTATTTATACAAGTTAATAAATTTATAAGTTTATGTTTTTTTCACAATTTCTTGTCTTATTTATAGTTATTATCTTCTGAATAATCATTGTATTTTCCCATAATTTGAATGAATTTTTTAAATTATATAGAATTATTTCAAGACCACATGATATGATGACACTTGATCCTAAGGCATGCTGAACCCTAAACGGAATATTGATCTTTTTTGATGTTCTTATAAGTAAACGTGAGAGTATGTTTTTCTAACTTTTGAACCAGTTCTCATATTGAAAATTTGAGCGATCCATTGAACTCAGAACACAGGGATTCACCTAGAAAGGACTTGACATCGTCCGACAATGGTCGAATGGAAAAGTTAAATTTCGTACATTTTAGAAAATAATAAAATAACTTAAAAAAGTTATTCTATTTTCATTCCCTCCATTTAGCAGAGGATGGTGGCATTCTGGTATGATAGACAGAGGCTTTGTGGTGAAACGATGAGGTGATGATGAGGCTCATTAAAAGAGAATCATTAATGGATCATTTGTTAAAGAGTAACCACTATGCTATTTCATAAATAAAACAGGATAACAACGCAACTTCGAAGTGTAACAAAAATGTTGTAACGTGTTTCATTTTTATTAAACTAATGCATTAGAGTGTTGTGAATTAAATAGTGTAAATTTTTTGATGATCCTATGGACATGTTCCTACCCTATGACGAATGACGAACGATGGCAGATCGGTCACAACATCGTCACTCTATGAAGAAAGGAGCCATAAAGCAATGGCTGCCTAGGAATTTTTGAACCATTTTTGGTAGACTACATCAATGTTGAATTTTTTCTACATAGGGGTTTGTTTTGATTTATATTTTTACCCATTTTTGTATTATATGTTGAACGCAGATCAACCTATGAACTGTTTGATCCACGAATAATGCATTCTTGTGGGAGGGTGTTTATTTGGTATTTCTATTCAGTATTAAACTTTCGTTCATAGAATATCATCTAGAACCACTCTTATTTCAAACTTCTCATACAGAAGGCATGGTCTGACAAGAACAAGGCCTGAGACCATCCGCCTTGTGCGTTCTTTGGGGTCGAGCTCTTAAAACGGTGGCAAGGCGAGTTCGACGTAGTCTTAGTTGAGGCGACAACACTATGACTCCATAGGTGCAGACAGTTCATGAAATGGACCACTAGATAATCTCTGGTGAACTGCATAAGAAACATCGGCATGCCAGCACCGGTGGGGGCCCCAGTGGCAGCTACAAGGGGAGGCAGGCAACATGACCATTTACGCCCCAAGGCAGCGTGGAGGCGTGCTGCTGACTAGAACCGCGTGGTGGGGGGGGGGGAGGCCATAAATCTTTGCTACTCTGATGTTCTAGATGCACCCAGTCCTGTGAATGTGTACAGAGAGTAATGGCTTGCCCTGCTGGACGAATCGGACACGGCTGAGCCGCCTCCGGCTGCACTGAGCTAGCCTTCTACATGGACCGGTCACTGGGGTAGGAGGCACTAGCTGACCCCACTGAGTGACGAACCGGATGTGGTTCAGCTGCGTCCAGGCTGGAGAAGCCGAATTGATCAATGAGATGGCTTTCTATAGTTGGGCCACGTTCCAACAGGTGGGCCAGACCGAGTTAGGTCGGGGCCTTATCGGACTAGGCCGAAGCCCAACCGGCCCCTGTTTCAGTGAAACACTTGTATGTAACTAATCGTGTGTTTAATTGATGTGCCGTCTACTACACATGGTCCCTTGTGAGGAGTAAGTCCTTATGAGATAATCTACGTGAATTTTTATAGGGGTTGGAATATGTCCGAGATGGATCAGACTCAAATCCAACCAGGTACTCTTTACAAAAATGGAAATATCATATATATCAGGTGTACGTTTGACGTTCCATTTATTGCGTTGGGACCCTTACGATTAGAAAGTCCATTGGGATTCTCTATGTGGGACTTCCTAGAGGTTGAGTTATGACATATTTACTGAGGAGAAAATCCTCTCGGAATCAAGAATGCTATGTGCAGGAATCCAATGGTTGCATGCAATGTATGGAATGAAAAGCAACCCTTTGTGGATCCGTAATGGAGAAACCCTTTAAATATTAGGAATATAACGAACCTTCATGGATCATCATGAAAGAGAACCTTTGTAGATCAGTAATGGAGTGTCCCTTCATGGATCAGCATGAGACCGACCCCCTGTTGATCATCATGAGAATGATCTTATTGTGGATTATCAAATAGTGCGACCCATTGTTGATCAGCCACAGAGTGACCCATTATGGATCAACAACAGAGAACCCCCTCGAAGATCAGTAGGAGAGCGAGCCATCGTGGATCAACAGTATATCCTATCAACTGAATAAGATGATCTAGCTTCATGACTAATCATCTTTACTTCTGTACATATTTTGTACCCAGTTTAAGTTGTCTATTACATTCTGCAATGTACTTGAGACATTTTCAATATTAAATTCCTTAGTGATATTTCCTTTTTGGTATTTCTTTTTTTTTATTTTCATTGTTGTATTTCCTTTTTTGTATTGTCCCTTGTGGATTGCTAAGAGTCCTTCGGGGGACTCGGGGTCCCTTCCATGTTGTTGTAATCACCCATGAAAGACCTTTACCCACACATGTTGTGTCTTGTGAAAGTTAGTGACACAAATATTCCAAATTCAGAGGTCTAGGAATCGGTGGAGCTCAGTGAGGCAGAAGCAGACGGGGCATATGTCTACAGCTTCAGGCGTTATTTCCACTACCTTATATATAGAGACTTTAGGGCAGTATTCGATAGTAATGATTACTTTGTGGGTAGTATGACATGTCTGTGTGTATACATGTTTTAATTTAATTCCATACTTTTTGGGATATGCTTTTTTGGTGATAGTAACTAGCCACTGGCCTATGGAAGGTGGTATTGGGGTACTTATGAAATGGGACCATGGAGAGGATTCATGATGAATTGGATTCAGAGGACGGTCGGTTCTATCAAAAGAACTAAAAGTAGTTATTTTTTATGGGGGAAATAGTGTTAATTTTCTTGAGTTTTGATTTTAGTTTGAGAGTCCAGTGTAGTTATGGGAACTGACATATCCATACACAAAGATCCTGAATAATGATTTCCAAATCCATACATGAAAATAGTGGTTGCATGTGTTTTTGAAATTTTTTTATGTTTAACACTTTGAGTTAGCACACCTGGTATAACATTTTGACCATGGCACATCTATTTCCCTGCAGGATTCCCCCAGGAAGACAGCCTACTAGGATTCCAATGAGGTATCACATCGATGTCCCAATGATCAATGAGGTGTGGGTATAGGGAACAGATATAGTGATATCACCTTCGGGTGGAGTACCCGCAACACCACCACCTGTAGAGTAGAAGTTTCTACTAGTCCAACCAGTAGACAGTGCATGCCGATTGAGCGCGTTGCATGAGTTCCAAAGACATTGGATCCCAATGCTTTGTGGTGAGACATATCATCCTGAAGCTGAAGATTGACTAGAGGCAGTTACATGGGTTCTTCTACTAGTAGAGACACCTACAGACCAGATGGTTCTCCGAGCCGCTATCTTTTTTCAGGGAATGACAGGGAGATGGTGGATCTTGATGCTCAAAACACACAAGAATGTGAACCTTCCCCGGTTCGACTTCAAGAGCCTATTTAGGGAGGATTTCGTACCAGAAACACTATGTTCAGTGTGTATTCAGGAACTATTGCACCTATAAAAGGGAGGCCTGACTATGGCCATGTACATGGAATGGTTTACTAACCTCTTATACTACTCCACAGATATGGTATGAGACCCATTCTTTAGGTACCAAACCGTTGAACTGGGACTCCGACAGGAGATCAGTGTGTCGAGGATTTTTCTCAGTATCCTGATGTAGGATGGAGTGCTAGAGTGAGCTCTACTAGTGGATAGATTCCTAGCCAAGCGAGCACCAATGGTGATAGCCACCACTGAACATGATTTATTTGAGTCATCTAAAATAGGAGTAGGCAAAAGAAGTAGAGGCCTAAATGGGAATTACCTTTCAATGGAAGACCCCAGTTTGTAGGCTCTGAGGTGCGGAGCTGTCGAGGTAGAGGAGGTCTATCAAGGGCTATATTTTGTGAATTCAATGGTTTTCAGGGACACATGGCTTGTGACTGCCCAACATGCTGCACCGACAAGTAGTAGACGGTCAAGCGACCTCCAAGGAATTGTTAGAGGTTTGAGTGCGGAGGTTCATAGGGCGGTGAATGTGGTAGGGGACCATGATGTGCGGTATGAGGAGGACTATGGTTCAAGGTCCTACCTCCACCCCCCAGGTATCTCACTAGAGGCTCAGGGAGACGGTGGACAGGGGTGAGCTCAACTTCAGGGAGTGGTGGCCTATGACCACGGTGCTTAAGAGATGATTAGAGTCACAATCTGTGTCTTCTCCAACTTAGCATCAGTTCTTATGAAAACAGGGTCCAATCACTCTTTCCTTAACACACACCTTGAATGAGGCTCAGATATTTTTATAGAGATCTTGTCAGAATCCATTCGATTAGATACCTGTAATAGAGAGGATTAAATAATTACACACATGTTATAGCATTGTGAGATAACTCTAGGAGGTGAGAGCTTTGGCTAGGATCTCCTACAAGCAACGTCAAGGACTTATGACATCATCTTGGGTATGGTCTTGTTATCAACAGTCAATGATCACAAAGTCTATTTTAGGCGCCATGTGCAGGGTTTCCTCAAGAATGGGACCATATTTTCCTTCCCTGGGGAGAAGGGAACCTTTACATCATAGGAATGACTTTCTCATAGGAAGGATCACCAGATTACTGACCAATTGGATAGCCTCACACCTGGTGTGGTGGATCAGAGGAGCCAAACATTCCTATAGTGGAAGAATACTATGAGGATGACATTCTTGAGGTTGATCTGGGAATATATCCTCATAGTGAGGTTGAATTTTGCATCGACATGTACCCCAGGATGACGCCAATATCCACACCTGCATATCATATTTCTTTTGTGGAGATACATGAATTGAGGGTATAGCTGGAGGAAATGATTGAGAAGGGTTTCATAAGGCCATGTGTTCCACCATGGGCAGCCCCAATGTTATTTTTCAAGAAGGAAGACAATAGCTTTGGGTTATGTGTGGACTTCCGGAGACTAAACCAGGTGACTGCGAAGAAAAGGTATCAACTTTTGAGGATTTATGACATCTTTGATTAGCTTAATGGTGCAAGGTGGTTCTCAAATATTGACCTAAGAATAAGAAATCAACATCTTCAGGTACGAGATGAGGACATACTGAATATACCCATTAGATTCAATTAAGGACACTATGGGTTTTTTGTGATGCCTTTTAGTGTGACCAACACCCAAATGATTTTATGCAACTCATGAATTGGATCTTTTCGCCATACCACATTCATTTCATGGTAGAATTAATTTATGACATATTGGTGTACTCAGCATCAGAAGAGGAGCATGCAACACACCTACATATAGTCAGGGATAAATTCTGAGAGAACCAACTTTACGGTATGCTCTCAATATTGTTGTTTCGGATTCAGGAGGTCTACTTTCAGGGATACGACATCTTGGACGCTTTAGATTTAGTGGATCCATTGTAGATAGATGCAGTGCTTTCATGGGAACCACCCAATAGTGTGACTAAGGTGTAGAGTTTCTGGGGGTTGGATCGATACTATCGCAGGATCGTGGCCGACTTATCCAATGTATAGGAACCTTTTTAAACCAAGACATGGAAGTTAAAACCATTTGTGTGGATGGAGAAGTGCCAGTAGAGTTTCCAGGGTTTGAGATTGATATTGACAAGTCCCCCCATCTTGATACTACAAGAATAGGGATTTGGGTATGTAGTCTTATATGACGCATTAGGGACACCACTGGGTTTTGTCCTAATGAAGGAGCAAGCTTTGATCTCCTACAGCTCCAGGTAGTTGAGGAAACATGAGAAGAAATAAGCGACCCATGATATGGTGTTAGAAGCAGTTGCCTTTTCCTTGAGGATGTGGTGGAAATAATTGATGGTTGAATAGTTTATGGTTTACTCCGACCACATGAGTCTCAGGTATATCATCACATATGAGGACTATAACCTGAGACATCAGAGATGTCCAGATTTCCTTTAGTTCTATGCCTTTCACATAGTCTATACTCATTAGAAAGAGAACATAGTGGAATACATGCTCAGCAAGAGGTCTGGTTTACTATTGATGAGAGAGGGGAAGGAGTATCCTGTCGTTATGTAGATATCCTTTGTGGATGATGATAGGTTAGATTACATTAAATCAATGATTGTCACTCCCCCACTCTTATAATGAGTGATGGAGACACGACTTGTGGATGTTGACTACGAGGCCTGGCGTGCTCAGTTATCCTCAGGACATGATTTTTATGGATTTTTGATAGTTTGGGATCACATTATCATTTTTAGAGGATGATCCGTAGTACCAGTGATGTTGCGGGAGGAGGTGTTGGGGGAGTTCCATACGTCATCTTTCATAGTATATCATGGTGTGGTGAAGTTGTACCAGGTCCTCCAATGTTAGTACTAGTGTCCAGGGATGAGGTAAAAAGTTTTAGAGTTTTTTTCGAGATTCCTAAATTGTCAATATGTGAAGGACAAGCATCATGTCCCAATAGCCTTTACATAGCCACGTGAGGTACTTGAATGGAAGTGGGGTGGTATCTCCAGGTACTTCTTGATGGGTTTACCACACACATCCATGGGCCATGATTCTATCTCGGTGATCGTTGACCGACTCACTAAATCAACACACTTCCTACCCGTCTGGGGGAAGGGATAGATAAAGGGATTGGGACGCCTCTACATCCAGAATATAGTGCGGATTCATGGGGTGTCATCGAAAATCATATCAGACCATGATGAAGGCTTTTCATCCCAGTTATAGAAGGGGTTGTAGTAGGCGTTCAGGACTTAGCTACGCTTGAGCATAGCTTTTCACACCCAGACAGATGGTCAGATGGAGCCGACCATACAGACCATGGAGGACATGCTTTGTGCTTGTGTCCTTGATTTTGGTCGTAGTTGGGATGACCTCCTACCATAGGTTGAGTTTTGATACAACAATATCTATCACTCCACCATTGGAATGACACCATTTGAGGCCTTCACTACTGCAAATATGGCCTTTATCAGGGATAGAAAAGGGAATAAACAGTGCTAGAAAAGTTTTTTTAATCAAGGATAATATAATGGGGGGAGGGGGGGTTTAGCGCTCAAGAAAGCACGGATAAATGACCATTTTATGAATGCTATAAAAATCCTAGATAAAAGAGGACTTGTATCCACCCTAAAAATCACTAATAAAAACTTCATTTATCAGTGATTTTTTACAAGCTGTTAAAAGTAAAAAAAATTAAAAAGTTAAAAAGAATTTATAAAATTCAAGGAGATTTAAACAGTTCATAACCCCCCTATTATCAGCGCTAGGTGGAGCCCCCTATCTCTCACTGCACACTTCACTTGCTCATGCAACCCCCTCCCACTTGTTCGCATGCCTGTGCATCCACCAGAACACGAACCTGAGACCTCCCCTATTGTGTTCCTGTACCTTTACCACTAATACATTTAGTTTCTTCCCCATTTAATGATATATCTATTTATATATATATAGTTATATTTATTTTTATATTAATATAGATTCATATTAATATAAATATATTTAGAAAAATTATTACATATATATTTATTCGTATATTAATATATATTAATTTATATATATATTAGTATATATTAATTTCAATTTATATATATATTTTGTTATAATATTTTATCCATATATTTATTTGTATATTAATATATATATTTATAAGATTAGTTTTAAATACATTTATAAAATATGTTTTTTTGTGTCTTTAAAAAAGTAAATACATTCATATAAACAACACACACACACAGACACACAGACACACACAGGCACACACACACACACACTGATATGTATATATGTGAATAAATACATATATATGTGTATTTGAAAATTCATAGAATGTTAAAACAACTATAACTTCTAATCCAAAAGTCCGTTTCAACTCCCCAACAAGTAAAATAGAAGAAAATGATATAATCTTGGATATAATATGTTGTACATGCCAAGAAGACTTCTGGATCAGAAGTTATAACTATTTTAATGTTCAAAAATCTGAGTATCTAGACTAAAAACTCAATTTTTGGGGCCTTGTTATCCTTTTTTTCCTCGAAAAATCTGAAATAAGGTTCCCTTGGGTCACTAGAGTGTAGATCTAGTTGCAGGCTTCAATTTTCTATGATGTAGAGCTCAAACGGACACTCAGATCAAATGATTTGGCCGATTGATGTTTGAGTTACCTTTTTAACTTATTTTAGATAATTACTATATATTTTTGCCTCCAATTTTTTTAAATGATTTTTAGTTGATGAAAATTAGAAAATTATTAATTAATAATATTTTTTAGAATAAATAACATCAATTTTTACTAAATTTCTTATATATTAAATGCAATATCCCCCCTCGCCCCCATTATCGGTGCTAATAAAAAAATTTCTGATAAAGGGTGGCACTGCGAAAACCCTGTTTTGTGGTAGTGCTTGTATGGGAAGTCATCTAGATCACCTATATGTTAGACAGACACAAGGGAGTTAGAACCCATGGGTTTAGTGTTGGTATGGGCAACCAATGAGATGGTGTAGATCATCTAGAAGTGGATGAGAACTACACAGAGTAGGAAGAAATCATATGTCGGTAGGAGATGGAGACCCTTGGAGATTGAGGAGGGATACCAAGTCTTCCTACAGGTCACACCATAAGGGGAATTTTGGAGATTTGGATGTGGTGGAAAGCTATCTTTACAGATCAGGGGACATTTTCATATCCTCGCCAGATTGGCAAGGATGATCACTACCTAGATTTCCCCCACAGATGCACCTGGTGCAGGATGTTTTCCATGTGTCACAACTAAATAGGTACATGAATGATCTATCACACATCATCGACTAGGGCGTGCTGGACACTGACTATGGAGAAACCTTTTTAGAGTTCCCAGAAGAGATAGAGGATCGACAGGAGTGGGTCATTCGTGGATGGTCTATTCCTATAGTGTGCATTTGGTGGCATCACAAAAAAATACAGCAGAGAAATTGGGAACATGAGGCTTAGATTTATTCCCATTACTCCATTTTATTTGAGTAGAACTTGTTTGGGATTTCAGGGACATAAATCCCTATATTGGGGATAATATAATCTCCTGTAATTTCCATGTATTTGTTTTAAATAATATATAATTAATTTGAGACCACCAGGTCGGACGACATGTGATTCTGATGCCCGGTGAGCCCAAAACATAATTTTGAACTTTTTTATGTTCTCTTAAGTAAACATGTGATCGGTTTTTTAAAAATTACTAATTGATGCATGGATTGAAAATATAAGGGGGTCGTTTAATTCAGAATTCAGAAATGTACCTATTATTTAGATAGCTTCATTCGGAAGGGGTCAGATAGAAAAGATAATTCTCCAACTTTTCGAAAATTAATAAAATAACATAGAAAAAGTTATTCTATTTTATTTCACACCACTGTGTTGTGCATGGAGGTGTTGAAGTGTGGTAATGATGCAATGATGAGGTGAATTAAATAATTATCATTAATAGATCATTTATGTAGGCGTAACAACTATGTTGTTTCATAAATGAAATAGCGTAATGACACAACATTGTAGCGTAATAGATACAATGTGATGTGTTTCTTTTTTACTAAGATAAAACATTGGATAGTTGGTAATTAAACCATAGAAATTATCCAATGAGCTTATGGTGATGTCCTTCCCATAAGAGAAATGATGAATTATGGTGGATTGCTAACAATGTAATTGCTCTATGAAGAACAGATCCGAGAAGCAACGAATGCCTTGGAATTCTTGAACCTTCACGGGTGGACTACTACAATGTCAAACTTCTTCAAGGTAGGGGTTTGTTTTGATATCTTTTTTTTTCTTGTTATTTTTCTAAATAACAAATGTTGATAATCCCACAAACTAATTGATCTGTGAATCATGTGTTCTTGCGGGAGGTTATTTTTTATGGGATTTCTATTCGGGGTAAATCTTTTTTTAGAGAATATAATGCCAAATCTCCCCTATTTCAGACATCTAATGAGAAGGGAGCGGACTGACACAAACAAGTCCTGATCCCCTCCACCATGTACATTCTTCATGGAAAAATATTATAAATGGAAAAAAGGTGAGTTCTAAGATGTCGAAATGATGGTGGAAGCCCTATGATCCTGTAGGTGATGATGGTTCATGAAACGGACCACCGAATCAACTCTGGTGTACCACAGACGAACCACCAGTATTGGCTAGATGGAGGGAGGTGGAACACCTATTAGTCTGCTGCAGTGGTAGAGGATTGTGCCCAGCTAGAAGTGATAGCTAGGATGGACAGCGTCGGTTGGCGCTGTGTATTAAAGGGTGGCCCGCATCTGGGCCACTCGGGAACGTCGGAGACACGCGGTCCGTCGACCGCGTGTAGAGTGTAACAGTCATCCACATGATGACCGTTCTAAACAAAATAGAAATTGGAGAGACGTATCAGGACACACTGAGCTGGTCCACTATGCAGACCGGTCTTAGGGGGAGGTGGCACAAGCTCGCGCTGCGAGGTGACGAACATGAAGCGGTTATGCCACGTCTATTATAGAGAGCCCACCCCCCCAGCAGGTTGTGTTGCTACCAGTGGGAAAAATCCCACTAGGAGTACTAGGAAAACCACACGCAAGACCCAGTCAGGTCGAGCCCAGGTCGGATATGGCCCGAGCCCAACCGGCCCCTATTTCACAAAATCTCTTAACACTGACAGACCACGTATCCGATTGACACGCCTTCTATGACAAGTGGACCCTTTCAAAAAATTTATCCTTCTAAGATAGTCTATGTGAGTTTTGGTAATGTTTGATATATAGCTAGTATGGATTTTAATTGAATCCATCCTAGCCCTTTTTCATAAATAACCATATCATACAGACTGGGTGTCCGTTCGACACGTTGCATGTTGAGTTTGGACCCTTATGATGAGATCATCCTTCATGTTACTCTTTCTGTGAATTCCTGGTGGTTGAGGTATAACCAATTTATTGAAGAGTATATCCTTTCATAATCATAGATACTAAGTGTAGGGATCCAGTGGTTGGATGTGATGTGAAGAAAGAAGAGATACCCTTTGTGGATCCACAACAGAGTGACCCTTCGCGGATCAGCATGAGAGTCACCCCTCATGGATCAGCATGTGAGAGACCCTTCATGGATCAGCAATGGAGCGACCCTTTGTGGATCATCTAGAGAGAGGACATTCGTGGATCTACATGACAGTGACCCTTCCTGGACCGACAATAGCACATCCAATCGTAGATCAGTCGCAGAGCGACCCATTGTGGAACCGTAGTACGGAGAACCTTTAGGGATCAGTAGAATATCAACCCATCATGGATATGTAGTATATAATCTCAACATAATACGATGATATAGCTTTATGACTAATTATCTTTTCTTCGGCACTTATTTTATACCTAGTTTGATTTGTCTTTTACTTTGTTCTTTGTATTTGAGAACTTGCCTAGTGGTATTTCTGTTGTGGTATTTCCATTTTGGTAATTCCTTTTTGGTATTTTCTTTTTGGTATTTCCTATATGGTATTGCCTTTGTGGTATTTTATATTGTGGATTTTTGAGAGACCTTTTGGGGTTTCGGGGTCCCTACAATGTTATTATACTCACCCCTACATTATCATCACCAGCACGGGTTATTCCTTGGGTAGATGAACAAAATGATAGGATTAAAACCATGGTGGTCTGGGACCCAGTGTATCTCAGTGAGGCATGAACAAATGAGGAATACTTAAAAGGCTTCAGGAATTATATCCACTACCCAACAGGTAGAGACTTTAGGGCAGACATTGATAGAACTCTTTACTTTGTGGGTTCCTAGGCTTGTACTGTAGAGACATTAATTTTATTTTACACCTTTTTCTTTTTTTGGTGGTACATTTTGCATGTATTACTACTATTTTACCTTTTTGGTTTTCATTGTGCAGTATGACATGTTTGTGTGTGTACAGGTTTAAAGGAAATTCCTTCCTTTTTTTGGATATGACTTTCCAGTGCTAGTAACTAGCCCCTGGCCTATTGATGGTGGGTTGGGAGTAGTCAAGACATGGGACCTAAGGGATGGGTTATGACCTTGATCCTTGATTTTCTTTATGATTCATGTTTTCCATTGATATGAAGTGCATGATTTTCTAATTTTGTGACCACATTCTCATAACTATTATTCTCATGTTTATGTTTACATATCACCCTTGTTTACCGTTACTAACCATATGAACTCACCAATTTTATGTTTCTTTTCCCGATGATTTGTTAAATGGTATTATGTAAGATGTGTCAAAAAGTAATTCTAGTAGTTATTGATAATGTAAGAGATTATGTAGTTGTTTTATGAACTATTTTTCTATGTTTCCGAGTTTCTAAAGACACTAATGTAATACAGTATTTGGGTGTTTGTTTGTTTAATGTTTTTAGTATTATAAAAAATTACCGTAAAGTCCATGTAAGTCAATCTTGGGTCACTATAGAAGCTTTCCAATAAATTAGTATTTTCTTCTAACAATATAACAATAATAATTCTGAATCCGATTTGTAGAAACTGATAATTTGATGATATAAGTAAAATTGGTTGAGAAATGGGATGTCATTTTTTGTAGTTAGAAAATTTTAATCCATTTTTAAATTTGAATATATGAAATTATATGAATGAATTTTGAACATCCATTTAAATTAAGTTTCAATATTTGAATCATATTATAAAAATTTATTAATATCATTGTTCTCTAAATTGATCACTCTTATTTAATACACTATGTTTTCCCATGTATACTTGAGATGATAAATTATTGAATAATTTCTTTAATAAATATAATTCTTTATGTCTCTATAAAAGATCAATTTGAATTTATATTAAGTGGAATATCTTATGAAATGATGATATTGAAGGAGAGAAGTGGAAAGTTTTAGTTCTTATAGAATGAGATGCATTGAATTCATTCCCATAATTATATCTTTGGTTTTATTATCATGTAAGGGGTAGAAGAAAAATATACTTTTTATCTGAAAAGGGAATAGGTAAAAAATCAAAGGGATGAGATTCACAAACCCAAATTTATTAATGTAATCTTTGTTCTTTAATTAATGTTAATATGGTTACAAGATGAAAAGTCAGTATGGATGTGATTTAATTATGGTGTCCATAAATTTAATTAATCATAGAAATTATTAATATTTTTTCAAAAATGATTGGATTTGAATATATTCTATTATCTGAATGTATACATTATGTAACGTATCAATTATTATAACAATTTTAGCACATGTCTTATGTTCCCAGACATGGGTAAATAAGGATGAACATTGTATGCATTAATGTTTTTAAGAGTTCATCAAAAATATTTTTTATTTCTTATGATGAATTTGGGTATCTTGAGTTGTGTATATGAAAATATTTTTTTTTCTTTTTCAAGAAAAATAAAGTCTTATATAGGCTAGCATACCAAGGATTACTAAATCCACTTCATTGGTCAGTATTCGACTCACTAGCCACATAGAATGGGTGGCAGGGAGGGTACATATTCATAAGAACTCCATGGGGGTGTTTAATAGAGAAGTGGTGAACCACCAATCTAAGGTAGTGATTTCTTGAACAGTTGTAATGGGTGGTTCTCTGTGTTCATTTAGAGCAGTTAGTTGGTGAGAATTTGAGTATAAATACCACCTCATTGTCTCATTTGTAGTAATGAGTATATGTCACCATTGAGAGATATTTTTTGGAAATAAATTGATCCTCAGAGGATATCTGTATTTTATAAGGAGAATGTTAAATGTATGAGAAATGCTCTAAATTTGATTAATGTTTTGATTATGTGATCATCTATAAAATAAACATTGAGTTATGTGATGGATTTAAGAAACTTGTACTGTTCTTGGTTCATGTAAAATTTGATCTTGTGAACCATCTAGAAAAGGATAGATGGTTAAATGATTCATTCATGAAAATGTGATTTATAAAAAGATAACCAATGTCAGTTTATCATAATTTCCACTACATGAATAGAGAGATTCATCAAATATTTGTTGTGCGAAGAGTAAAAATAGTGAGATAATATAAATAGATTATGAGATACATTAATTTTAAAAAAACATGAAGTATAAACACATGATGTTAAGAGAGTTTCACTTGTTTTATTTGATGTGAAGGGAATAGTATATGTTCCTTAGTTATTGATAATGAGTGTGTTGTAGGAAGACACATTGAGATATTTTTATGTGACATACCAATGTGAAGTAAATTAAGCATATCATATTATTTATATGTATACATTCTTGAAAGAGAATTTGAATACATTACAATTATTATATTCTTAGTCTGTATTCATACATACTGGTATCAGAAATCCCTATATATTGTGTGAAATATAAATCATATTTTTAATTCTTATTATAATAATATTGTTAATAAATTGAAATAAATAGTGAAATTTCATTATAGTGATATGAAGAGGTGATGGAAGTATAATATCTTCATGATTGACGTGTATCCTATGTATGAAATAATATTTTTAGGAAAATTTAATTATAAACATAAAAGAATGAATTATAGAAAAAGTACATGTGTTTAATATTTGAAAATTATATCAGAATTATTTTTCTAAGCTGAAGAATTGATTTTATGTTAGGAAAAGAATAATAAATCATCAATCTTCTGAAGAATATTAAGTTTTTATTTCTATTTTTACTATAAGTTAAAGTATATGTGTTATATTTCACTCAATCCGAATATTTTTCTAAGTTAAGCCACATATAGTATTTTTTATTAAATTTAGTAGAATTCAATGTCTTTCACATGATTTTAGAAATTGAAGAATTGGTTTATTCTAGTGGATTGAAAAGGAATATTAGTTTAGTTTTGTAGTTGAATCATTGATATTGTCTAAAATTTCTTATTGTGTTAGTATTTTTTCAGTTTAGGTGTAATTATATTATAAATAACACTTATGGGATGAAAATAAAAATAAAACTGATGGGATAATTTTATAATTTGGGAAGTGATTCATACATACCAATGATGATTTTTGGGTGATACCAGTCCAATACAGTAGTAATTTTTTTATTGATTTCTAGTTACTAATCTCTATCGTGGATCATCCCGAACATAGTAAAGATATAGTTAGCCACATCATTGGAGAAAATCAGAAATTTATTGTTTGTTTAACTTAAATTTACATTCAATATTTCATGTGGTATAATTATTATTTAAAACATGGAAGATATGTTCGCTAAAATATATTCATTGGTTTCAATTATTTAAGAGGATAACAGTGAATAAAAACAATTAATAAAACTTTTGTACACTAATTGATCCCCAAATCACATAAAATCCAATGTTAAAACTATTTCAAGATTTATTAAGATTTAAAATGACATTTCTACAACAATAATATCATGTTTAAAAAGAAAAATGTGATTTAAGTTGCATGTCATTGGAATATTAGTATTGAAATGGGGTATAATAGATGGATGATATTTCCAACAAGTGATAATTATTGGGAGAAACTATAAAGATGATCATGTAATTGAAGAATATATTCTAACAATATTAAAGATAGCATAGATTAAGATAATGAATTAAATGGTAAGGAAGAATCTATTAATGTTCAAATGTTTAATTGTAACGAGAAGGGACATTATGTGAACCAGTACCCTAAACTACAATGAGTTTATCCTAAAACAATTGAGGGGATAATGTCCAAGATTATATGACTACAATATCTGAAGTCAATGTTTTTAATGACATGGTGGAAAGAATATTGATTTTACCCTCAAATTTATCTATGGTTTTATTTGATTCTTGATTTTTTTATTCTTCTATATCATCAATGTTTTCCAAAAAACGTCAAATTTTTCCCTAAAACCTTAGTAAATGAGTTATAAATATAGAAACTAATTATAAATAATTTTAAAATAAATATGTGTCATATTGTTCTAATTATGAAAAATTGGCATACACTATTTCCCCACATGGATATTATACATATGGTTATATTTGACATGATACTGGTTATGTATTGGATGTTAATTTCTAGTGAACAAATTTATATCCAAGATAATGAGACTATAATATGGGATGGTGAGGTGTAATATGTTTTATTTAATAGTGAAAAATCATCATACAAATCATGTTTGGATCCCACCCTACATTCTCTAAATAATGAAATTCATGGAAGAGTGGAAGATCATGAACGACATATAGATAATGTAAATATCTAGAGAATTGGGGTTGAACCCATAATATAAAAATTGATTGGTGTTTTTCAAGAAGAATTGTGTGCTAATGAAGTAGATGATGATGTTGAGTTATCTATTGGAATCATTCTAGAAACAATTCCAATATTGAAATCACCTTTATAATGAACCCAATTTAGTTGGTAGAGTTTAAGAAACATCTTCAATAATTTAGTGATAATGTATTTAAATGTTGTAGTGTTTCATTGTGGGTAGCCCCAATTTTATCTCGGAAGAATAAGGATTTTTATATAATACAATGCATCAATCATTAAGAGATCAATGTAATTAATATAAAGAATATATATCATTTACCATGAAATAATGATTTGTTTAACCAGCATCATGGAGTAAAATACTTTTCAATGATTTATCTTCATTATTGTTACCATCATCTAATGGTGTAGAAGGATGATATTCCAATAATGTCATTTTGAATAGAGTATTAACATTATGAGTTTATTGAAGTGAATTTTGGATTTGCAAGTTGTCCTTCAATCATTATAGATCTTATGAAAATATTATTCAACGATAATCATGAAAATATTTATGTCGTATTCATTGAAAAATCATGAGATACTCTATGAGGTATTAATATCATGAGGTTCATTTGTATGTATTTATAGTGACCCTGTGAAAAAATATTTATATCATAAATATAGTAATTGTGAATTTTATCTCAATAAACATTATTTTCATAGACATATTTTCTATAAGGATGGAACATATATTGAACTTTTAAAGTGAAAGGTAGTAATATATTTCCTTAAAGTGATGAAGATAACTAAAAAACAACATTTCCTTGGATTAGTATGTTACTATTGGTGGTTCCTTCTAGTTTTTGTCCTTTTTTTAAACCCATTAACTAAGATAACTCATAAATTGGTTAAATTTAAACAATTAATGAATGTTAGGATATTTTTGTAGATTCAAATATGATGTTGATTAATGAAATAATATTACATATTCCATTAGATAATGAATGATTTATAATAAATAATGATTCAAAGAAGAATAAAATTGGTTGTCCCCATACAAAATGATATGGTGATTACGTATGCATCAATGGAATAGAAAATACATTATAATAACTATTCATATTTTTAAATTGAGTTAAAATTTAGAATATTTTCATTAAATATATATATAATACCAACAAATTATGAGATTCCAAATATATGAAGACCATTATAGTTTCATGTATATCTTCCCTTGGATGGATATCAAGAAGGGGAAACAATGATTTTTGTAACTACACAAGAACTATCATTTATCGATACCCAACCACCTAGGGATGGAAAACTAGGTGGTTGATATATTTGTTAGTATGATACATAGGGGTTTTACCATGATGAGGATAAATAAGGATTCTTTAATGTGACATTTATTAAATATTGAAATAGATATTTTAAGGTAAGGGGATCCACAACTCTTTATTAATGTAATTTCAAAACCATCCATACTTAAAAAGATAAAGAAGCCTTATTAGTATTATGATAAAATAAAATATATTATTGATGAATTAAATGATGTTTAATTTAAAGACACCATCAATAGAGATATATTTTTGACATTTGGGAAGAGGTTATGTGTTACATCCATACCATATATGAAATTAAAACTGATAAATGAATCATATAGATCAAATTTACGTATAAAACCTAGTTTTATAATGATATATTTGGTTTTTAGAGAAAAATTCAGGAGGAATTTGATGAAGAGGTAAATGTCGGACAATGTGTCATTATGGTTAATATTCTAACTCCTAAAGGCTGAAATAAAACATCCTAATGGAGTTATGCAAGAAAAATCTATACTTATAAGGAAGTGGTATAATATTATAATGGATATATTAAATGGTCTCCCAAGGAATCAAAAAATAATGATGATATATGCGTCCTTGTTGATCTCCTTTTAATTATTACACATTTATTAGTGATAAGAGATTATTTACCCCATTGGGAAGCTTTTATAGATATATTTCAATGAAATTGTAAGGATTCAAAGGGAACCTCTATCGATTGAATCTAATCAGGGCCCTTGGTCTACATCAATAACTAATGATGTGACATAATAGTGATCATAAAACTAAAATACATTTATGAACAATATATCATACCCACACTAACGGTTATCTAAAATGAATATCCATATATTGTAAGAGATGATAAAATAAATTTCTGATAACATGTAATAAAATTGGGATTTGTGTCTACCATTTTTTAATTTTCATACAATAATACATTCCATTAGTATATCTATATAGATCCATGTGAATAATTTCCTAGTATCATGTTTCATTCTCTAACCTATTAAAAAATATAGAGATGTAAATCTAGTTTGGATAGCTCTTTTGGAGGAGATGACCATTAATTTAAGGGTATTTCATGATATATTAAAGCAGTTCAGAGTAGTAAAAAGTTATATTTTGATAATATAAGTAATGAAGCATAATTTTAGGATGATGGGGGAAATATTCATGAAAATTTTCACCATATTAGGGAGTTAAAATAATTTTTCAAATGGGTACATAATACCTTGTTATATTTGGACATTTGAATGACTAGATAGAGTAAGAATTATAGAATATTGATTGGTTTTAATTCTAATACACTATAAACTACAAGAAATATTAAATATTTCCTTACTATTGTAATTTAAGATAGATAAAATTAATGTTATCACATAAATGTATATATATATGGAAACTTACATGTCTCACTATGAAAATTCATTACAAATTCTAGGCACAAGATAGAATGTACTATGGAATCGGGAAACTCTATCGGTGATATTACATTGAAAAAATAACACAACGAAAGAGGGAAATGGGGATAATAAAGAAAACAGGAGGAAGAAATATCAACATTTACTAAATAGATGATATATAATACAATTTCAAGGATGAAATTATTTAATAGCGGAATGTAATACATGAGAATCTACTATATCAGATCAATAGTAAATATTGAAATAGTTACACAATAATAACTCAAAAGAATGTAATTACTGAATTTGGTAAATATATAAATTTTATAATTTAAAATTTACAAAATTTACATAATTTTTAAATTTATCATATCACTATAATCATAGTATGTTTTTATAATTTTTTTCTAAATATATTTTTTTCCCAAAAAATAGTATTTTCAAAAAATAAATCATGATTTTAGAATTAATTAAGAATTTATTTATATAATAGAAACATATTTATATGATAACATGTAATATTTTGAAATAAATTTATACAATTAAAAATAATCATTGAACTTATAATACATATGAAAAACATATTTGAACTAAAATGATGCTTTAATAAAAATTGTTTTCTGTCTTATCATTAAACGAGTTATATTCCAGGTGAGATTCGAATTTTTATTCAATTTAATGAATATTAAAATATTTTCGTTATAAAAAATCATTTCATTTCATTAAAATTAATATCCATGTTAATAATTTTCAACATGTATATGTTATAACAAATATTTTAAGGAATAATCCCAAATCCAACCTTACCATCACATAAAAAAGGGTAGCATCCCCACAACATCATGTCTCTCCTAAAAATTTAATTTTCCATTCAAAATATAATAATTTTTTTCATATAAAACTATATTAATATTCTATTATAAATTTTCCTCCACTAGTTAGAATAAGGCCTTCAATTCCAAGGAGAATTCAAAAGAAAACTAAAATCCTCGACATGTGTGTTATCAACAAAATAACTTCTCTTATTATTTATATTCATTAAAATTTAATCAGGAAAAAAAAATACCCAGATATTATTATAAATTATATAATATAAAATTGTTACATATATTTTATTATTGTTATATATTAATTTATACAATCCATTAAGATTACCAATATCATCATTCGTGTGCATGTACGAACTACTTCCACCCGGAGAAATGAAAATAATTTTTCATCAACACAGATTCCTAATGGTTCCAATAAAGGATTTCATGGTAATATATAATTATTATAATTTCATTAAGGTTATTATATTAAAAATAGGAAAACCAGGGAATAATAGGATCAATTGATTTTGATCATTAATTGAATTGTTTGAATAAAAGTCTATTAAGCAGAAAATACTCAATAAAGGTTATGTAATTCTTTCATATCGGTTAAATATTATAAATTATACTTTATAATATTGATATATAACAAAACATTGACACTAAATTATATAATAATAATATTGGTTTTGTGATATATGTAATTAATCACCGCATAATAATCATCTAAGAATGGTATTTTCATGTTCTGGTCGGTTTGACCTCCTACATGATCAATTCTATAAGACAAATTTTTTGATGACTATGTTTACATAAATATCAATAATTTTTAAATTATTTAATTGAATTTTTTTTTTCATTATATAGTGTTTATACTATGTATTCATCTTATTATTTAATTATCCTTTATGTGACTAAAATTTCCAAAATTAGTCGACACCGATTCCACTTTCACACAACATAACTAAAAAACTAAGGGATTGAGATTACATCATTAAAAATCAGAAAATATATTTTAGTAAATTATAATAACATTAATGGAATAAATTTTGAGTATAATTTTGACCAACACACTTTTTATTAAAGATATAAAAATGATTAATTGATAAATTACTGTTGTGATAAAATAGGTAAACAAACATGAATTCATATATAAATTATATATATATTGGAATACTATAATTCAAAAAATTAATGATTAATGTGCATAATATATTTATTATGAAAATATGGTTGAGAAATAGGATGGTAATGTACATTCATGTAAGTCATTAAAATAGGTAATAGTTTTCCATCTCAAATACCCATCATAGATAAATGAATCTTTACGCATCTAATTTCTAATACATGGAATTAATCTTACATATGTGAGATATTATATCATTAAATTACTTTTATTTGTGGAATATAATGAATAATTGAAAACTCTCCATTTCATGTGGCTTTTAATGAATATGGTACAAAATCCTTATGTTGCTTTTTTCTATCTAAATTTTAATTATTTGGATGTAATGTTATATTCACCTCATATTTCATTATGTGTATTGTATATGTTTCCACTGAATATTTTTTACTGATTTAATCAATAATTTCAAGGCATTTTAAACAAAATTTTATTAACTTTCCTTCATTTATTTTATTCTAGACTTACCATATTTTTGTGAAACATAATAATTTCCATGGTGTAAAACCCATCACATGTCTTAGTTAAGTAAAAATTGTGCAGTTTTCAAGGGTAGATCACCCCGAAATTAGTTTAATGAGAATTTACTCAATCATAGATATGATTCATGATGACTAAATTCTAAATTTTACTCCAACCTAAATAATACTAATTGATTTGATTTGGAATATTCACATAATCTTTGTCAACCATGATAATGGATTTCTCCAACTATTATCTTTAACAAATGAACACAATTGAACATAATTACGGTTTTCCAGGGAAAATCTAACTCATAAAAATTTCCCTCATCACTATTTTTCATTGATAAGGTTACATACAATTACATTTTTGATACACCATTAATTTGATTTGTTAAATGTATTTTTTTGTTTAAATACCCATTAATCTATTTAAGGGGGGAATTATTTTCTAGATTTATCATTATACGAATAGCTATGTATTAATTCATCCACATGTATCTTATGTATTTGTATAAATTGTCTTCGTGACTCTCTTAGGGACTAAAATGAACTTATTTAGTTGATATTTGGTAGCCTATATTTTATATCTACATGATTAATTTATCGGCCTTATATGAATAAATTAACGAAGTTTTTCATTATAAATGTGTATGTATAATTATAGTGTCTTGGAACAAGTCATTGAAAGTATGTTACAATTTCTAGAATTATGAATTCCATTAGTATGAGATCAATGATTATTGTTATCAAGGTTTTATATTATTTATATTGATTCATTATTCTATTAGTTTCAATATATTATGTCTTCATGTTGTTTATTTATTCTTAGCATTTATGATTTTCCATGTTTTTTTTCATATCTTTTGTTGTATACTACTCCCTATTAAGTATCTCATCTCAAAATTATTATTTTTACATTCCCCATAAATATATAATGAGAAATATGGTGTATTTTCAAAGATATTATGGAAGCGATAATAATGTTATCACAATATGATTGTTTTCTATATTGTGTTTAAAAATGTGACGTATATACATATCCCACCTTACATGACTACTATGTTATTGTATCTTGTTGTAACTCTATTATATTGTACCAACTATTTAATATAACTACTTTATTAGGTTTTATGATGTCTAGGATGTTTCACCACACTCCATTAATTACCTTTGAATTCAAATTCGTTTTCTTATAATTTTACATGAAACTATAGAATTAAAATGTTCCTCTATATTCAAAACATGTATCATGATTTCATCATGTAAAACCATTTCTTGTGTTCTGAAAGAAATCATTTTATAAATACTCATTCAAGATAACAGTAATTATGTATTTCTCGTAACATATAAGAATAAATGATCCATTCCTATTTAATAAAAAAAATAGGTAAATTTACCTAAAACATTTTATAGGAATAAATATTCAAATAATACTAGTGGAATGTTGGTAAAATAATATATCATTGAACAACAATTTCATTTATGGAATGAGTGAAAATTTTCTTTATAATGTGGGGAAGATTAGTGTGATATTTTATGGGAAATAATTAACATATATTATATATATATATATATTTCAAAAATAAAATAATATTAAAAGTATATATGGATAATCATAAAAATTAGTAAGAATTTCATATGAATGTCAATATAAATGAACAATAATTGATAAAATTAAATTATCATCCCAGAGAAATAGTAACATGATAATTTATAGTAATACTATTGTGAACACCTAGGAATATTATAAAAAATATATGTAATCATGAATATGAAATTTATCAAATTAGTTCTCAATGGTATTGAAAATACTAACACTATGTTTTACCAAATCTTGCATAATTATGAGGTACAATACCATAAATGGGACAACATCATCCCTTGGGGCCACTATATAGAGTAGCTTCTATAACACCTCATGTTTTTTTGTTTTTTTTTTGAATAAAAAAAATTTCATTATTGTATTTCCATATACACAACACTAATTTAATCTTTCATTTCCTGGAACACTGGGTTTAACATGAGTTACATGAAACACAGAGTTTCTATGAAACAATATTTCATTATTCTAATTATATAAACAAGATAGTTATGAATACACCATTAGAATTATTAACATTAATTTTAATAACAAATTTATCAATATATGTTATAATTTGTATACATAAATAAAAAATATTGATAATGAAATACATAATTTTCAGTAAAGACATTATATGTTTTGAAAAAAATATTTTCTCAAAAGAATTGATTTTTAGTCCTTATATGAAAAATAATAAAATTAATTTTTTTAACCTTATATAATTTGAAATTGATGTAGTAAACATCAATTTTGAATTTATAATTTCAAAATTATCATAATATATGTTTTTGTTTCATTTGGAGAAATACGATTTTTGATGAATACGTAAAAATAATGAATTTTAATTGAAAACAATATTTTCATTTAATTTATTTATAAAACTAAATGATATTTTAAATTGGATTCAACATATAATTAGTAAAATTATAAATAAATAAATCCATTTTATTTCATTGGAATTAGTATCACATTGATATTTTTTATAAAAACTATTCAAACATGAATTTTTTTATAATCATGTTGTCTCATCCTTTATACGGGAATACATTTTAGGTTTATTTCATCAACATCTAAATGTTGAATATGGAAAATGGATTTAATATTTTCAATAATAATGATTTAAAATTTTCAATTAGTTTAATATAATTTAGGACCACATTCATTACTGATAATAGTTAAAATTTATAATGATCATTAAGAGAAAAATAACTTTACTAAAGGATAAAAATTCAACATAAGGGATAAACTGGCCTCAAAACAGGTCCAACAAAAATTTTAAACCCATATATAAACCATATACATTATATGGTTGACATTTTTCCATTATTGGATCCACATTATATGAAAAAACATGGTCTGAATTATCTTTTTTTAAAATTTACATGTTTTCCACTTACCTCCCATATAAACGACCACACACTTATCAACTAACTTCCCACATTAAAAACCAATTAGTTGTGCCAAAAATCGTTCAAATAACTTCTCTAATCCCCTAGTTTAATCTTATAGGCCTTCATATTTTAAAAAATAAAAAAAGGTCGTTGGTGCAAACCAAATAGATACACCTAAAGAAGAGATAACATTCATCAACAAATAGTTTTTTATTTCTTCCTCAAACCCGAAAATTTAATTTTTTATGGTGCCTAAAAACTAAAATAATTATATATAATATTTTTATATTTTTTTTATTTTAGGGTGGAAACCTACAACCATACCCACTTCCATCAAATGGGTTACAAAATCATCGATCGTGTGTATGGTGTACTAATGCATCTTGATCGAATGTTAGTTGTTTTTTCCATTTCCACATATTGTGGATGGTAATTAAGATCGAAGTACTAAATATTTATAATAATAATGATTTTGATGATTTTTTTTAGTATTAATTAATTTTATATCAAGAATAATTTCCCTCATCCCACTTTATGGGAATACGATAACTTCATTCTTGTGTATAGTTGACTGCCACCTCACAATGTGATGTCATTAATTCCAAATTTAAATGTAATATATTAAGGATGTGTTGAATGAAATATGTTTTATATGTGAAGTAAAAAAAATTCTATAATTATAATATTCCATATAAATTCTTTCCTTCAATAGGTCAAGAAAATGGAAACAACGTTCATGCATATGCACGACAACTATCTAAATGAACAGTGCATTTCATTTACTATATATATCTTTTATAGATTAATATAAATAAATATATAGTGAATATATAGAACATTTATATAATATTTATCATTATTGTGATGGTGAAATATTTATTAAACTAATATGTCCATATGTATAACAAATCAAATCATATATGATGTGACTTAAATTCAAATCTGGGTGGAGATATAATTTCTCGTACTGTAGAAGTACTATAACATGAACTATAGCTGGTACAGTTCAGTGCAGTAATTGCTAGAAAAATTCATCTGTTTGGTCATTCTGGCCACCAATTTTGTCCTTAGGTCCTTCAAGACCTTCAGGCCATCCAAGGCCTTTAGGCCAATAAGGCTCTCAGGCCACCTCAAGGCCTTCGAGCCACCTCACGGTATTCCGGACACCTAAAATTCTGTTTAATGGAACAGGAAGACTCAAAAAGAAGAAAAATCAAGGTGATGATTTGGAGAAGATGAATTCACCAGAGTAGAAGCTAACATATTTTGAAAAAAAGAGAGTTTAGGGAATTGTCATTGGAACTAGCCTATACAGCCATGTGAAACCTCGCTAAATAGCCTTGTGAAAGTTGAGAGCAACATCACTATATAGAGGCCGGGGGGGGGGGAGTACTTCCATATGGTTATAATCTATATCAATATTCTAATATTATTATAATTAATATAGTTATATAATGTATGTATAATAAACCTATATTTATTATATATGAATATGGAATTAGTACAATAGAAGTCAAGAGATAAGGAAACAGATTTCAGTCTCACATTTATTTTCTATGACATAAAAACCATTTCCACCACCTATTTCTCATATTTTGTGGGCATACATCACATGGATTTATTTTATAATTCATATAAAAAAATTATTCATCTGTATATATCAATTTAATGATCACCCATTCATGGGGTTTATAGTTAAAAATTTACTAAAGTGTAAACATATTTTTTGTCTCAGTTTTCATTATATTATACGTTATATATGTAATGAGCCTATATTATTTTACATGGGTTATATACTACACTTTTGAAATGTAACATTGTGAATATTATATTCCACATTTAATATTATTTTTATTTTATCTCTATTACTTCGTGTAGATTGTGATTCAGTGGTGAAAAGTGGTAAAACATTCATGTTACAATCTAAGAAAATATTGATATTGATTATGATTAAGGATATAATGTTAAAACATTATGACCAACATCTAAAAATTAAATTCTTTTGTATCCTCTTGTTTTCATGATAGCATCATGTAATAGAACAATTTATCAATGTTTGGTACATAAATGAATTAAAAACTGTTTTTATGAATATTAATATTTATCTATCTAATCAATCAGAAATATATTTTCCTTTAAAACAATGTGAAGTGCCCAGATCAGTGTGAATCACTGAGAGGGGGAGGGGGTGAATCAGTGATCCCTTAAAACTTTTTTACTAATTGATTCTTTATCAATTAAACCTCTATGGCTGGTTAAAGCCTCGATCCACTCTTCTTGTATCTCTCACCTTTCCACGAATGATGTAGTAAATATAAAGGCACTGGACACAAGGATTTACAAGGTTCGGCACCAAAGGCCTACATCCTTGCCATGCTCTCCCAGCATGGATTCTCCCATTATAATCGGTTAGTATTACAATGGTCGATACAGAGTCCCACTGTATCTCTCCTGAGTCCCACAGGAGGGTCTTTATACTGCTTCACACAGTGTTACCAGAGTCCCACTGGCCTGCTCCAGAATCCCACTGAAGGCTTCTTCTCCCTGAGTCCCACAGGGTCTTCTCTTGGCTCCTCGAGTCACACGAGTAGCTCTTCTCCACTTTAAGGTCATCAAGTAACTTCAGCAGCCTGGGATAAAGGCTGCTGGCCTTGCCCTTCTCTTCTGATCACTTGTGGTTGATCAGGGCTTCTCGTCTAGCTCAGGCTTTATCTCCTTCTTCTCAGGATGACCTGGCCTCTCTCTTCAAGAATCTTCAACAGCCTCTGATAAGGTCTGTTGGTCTTGCTCAAAACTTCTGATCACTTCTGTTGATCAGGCTCTTCTCAAATACTGAAAACTCAGACAAACAATATCTTTCACTTAAGTCTGGCTCAGTCTCACTTCACATCAACTTCATGCACTGAGTGCATGGAAACTCTTCTTCCTCATGCACTGACTGCATGGCTTCTCAATACTTCAAGATCTTCTGTCTTGGACAACTCAATTGCACACAAACTGGTTTGGCTTTATTCACGTGTGCATGTGCATGCATGCAAGCATGCACTCCTCTTCTTCTCCTTGGTGCAGTAGACCCACAAAGGGTGTAGTCACTTTAAGCACACACCTTCACTGAACTTCACACTCTTTATCCAATTTGTTTACACACTTAAAAGTGTATTATACATTAGTGTGAGTCTTCCACTTCTTTCTTCTTCTAAGTGTGTTTACTTTTAGTGCACACACCTAGGTTCGGCCTTGTTCTTGTTTAGCACACACAATTTATTCTTTTAGTCTTCTTTGCACACAAGGCTTTGCCCTTTACTTCTTCTTGCACATACAAAGGCTACGGCCTTTCTCTCCTTTTTGCACACAAGGCACAAAGGCCTCGGGTTCTCCTCAACTTTGGTTGCACAAGGCTACGGCCTTTCCTTCTCTCCTTGCACACACACGGGGCAAGGCCTCGGCCTTCTTTGGCACACACACAAAGTGTGGTGTTCCACTTCACATGGCACACAAGGCACTAAGGCTCGGCCTTCTCTTTCTTTTATTCTTCTTTGCACACACCCAAGCCAAAGGCTACGGCCTTCTTCTTCAAATGCACAAACAACTGCCTCAAGCAAGCCGTGCAAGAGGGTGCGGCCAATTCTTCACTTCTTGTCCGCACAAGCACAAGCCACAAGGGTGCAACCAGGCGCGCAAGTGCCACTGCCGCGCAAGTGTGCAAGGTGCAACACCGCGGGCACACAAGTGCAAGGGCACAAGCGGGCCGCACAAGTGCCTACCGCGCAGGGGGCGTGGTGCACAGAGGGAGTGCGCAAGATCGCGCTGCCCTTCCTCCTTCCTGTCGCGCAAAGGATAGAGCGCAGGGGACTCCTTCGGGCCTCGAGTGGCACCGAGAACAACAGCCGCGCAAGTGGGATGCGCGGGGCTTCAAAGCTTCACAAATCACATGGTGCTCGCGGGACTCTCTTCAAATTTTCAGCGCATCAGAAATCCTTTTGAGAGCCTCGGTCTCTCTTTTTATAGGCGAGGAGAGCCTAGGTTCATCCGCGTGGGATAAATCTTGAACCACCGGTATTTTCGGTTCTTGAAAATCTTTAAACTCGATCCGAAAATCACGTTTCTTTCTCTCTGTTCACGTGGTTTCTTTTCCTTCATTATTTATTTTTCCTCCACGTGCATGCGACATAGAACGCATGCACGGCCTTCCTTCGATCCAAAACATGCAAGCATAAACACCCAAACCTCGGCAACTTCGTCTTGCCTCGGCCGGATACCAAAACTTCTCCAAACATTGCATGCAAGTGTCTTTTTAAGCATGGACCGGTTCATTAGGTCCAGAAGAGCTCAATGGAGCCTTCTGTTTGTTCGGAGATGGCCGGAATCTCAAAAACAGTTGTCGGGAGGCTCCTGGTTCAGCGGCGGCTTCGCGGGTGGCTTCGGCTCGAGCTTGAGGTGGAAGACGAGCCACGACCGTTGGATCAGGCGTTTGAATATCCTCGGACGGCCTGGATCAGATCGCCTCGCCGCGGATCAGATGTGCGGCCAAGATCTGGCGCGCGATCGATCGTGCGGCCAGGATCGCTCCCGCAGAAAAAGTCGCCGTCCCACATCGAAACGCCGCAGGATTTTCTCATGGTTTATCATTATGCCGCTCCCTCAACCCCGCAATTGAACTTCTCCCCTCTCGGTGCCGCCCCACACCGAGTTCTCCCTGCGGGCGCGCTCTGCGCCCTCTCTCTGCTCCTGCGGGTGCGCTCCTAGCGCCCACTATGCACACTCGGGTGCGCTCATGCGCCCCTACCGCGCTCCTCCGGGCGTGCCCTAGACGCCTAGCGGTGTCTTGGGTGCGCCTTGCCGCCCTGGACTCGCCCCACGGGTTCCCCCTTGGGCGTGGCGCCTTAGGCCCACATGTGCCTTGGGGTTGAACCCTCAAGGTGTCCACGGGCTGGCCAATTTTTTGGCAAAGTAACGAATAAGACTTTGTCAAAAACAAAAGTCCTCCATGAAAAATGCCAAATTCCATTCTCCTCTAAGCCATTTCTTCTCTCTTCTTCTTAGGAATTCATCAATCCTCCTCTCATATGATCTTCACTTTGGATATCAAATTCCCAAAGGTTCATCTTAATCTTCTTCATCTCCTCTTCTATATGTGTTCAATACTTAGGAGGGACTTATTCAACTGAATCTCATAAATCACACATGTTCTTCAACATTCTTCATTGATCAAATCAGAGATCAATTGGATCTTCTTCATGTTCACATGCACTAAGTGATAGTGCATGGACTTCATTAATGCACATCATCCACTTAGTAGTTGTGGATGGAACTCCTTTCAACTCCTCATGCATTGTAAAGACAATGCATGGTCTTCAAACAATGTTGTGACATTGTATCCTCTTGATACAAGTTCTTGGAACTTAAGATCAGCTCAACAATCGTCAGATATCCATGGAGACTGTTTCAACCACAATTTCCAATACCACTTAGTGAATCTCCTAAGTGACATGCATCTTAGTACCATGGCCATTCTCCTTCACCACCAACACCATCACAACCTTTGTCATTCACATCTTGACATTCCTTGACTTCCATTCATTCCAAGACAACTTCATGCCTCATTGACAACAAATGCAACACAGTGCACTTCAATCTCCCCCTTTGTATTTGTTGTCAATACACTCCTTCAGCACATATGAATGGGTCAATATGTGTGCCAATATTTTCTCCCCCTTATTGGAAATCAAATGCAAAGGTGTGGTGTGGTTCACTTTAAAAAAAATCTCTTCCTCCCTTCGAATAGCATCTTCTTGAAAATCACTAAGGGAGGGATGATGCCACATGTTCTTCTTTAGCAAAGAACCTTTAGTAAATCAACTCTAAGTCTACTTGGGCTAACCCGGTGTAGAAAACAAGAGTGATGTAACCAAGGTACTCAATGCTGTCCAACATTCACAATACATGTGAGATCATGCTTAGGGGTTGAATTTTTCAGATATTCACTGAATTGCTAAATCCTGCACATACTCCACAAAACTCATTAGAAAGTTCAGTGCAAAGATAAAGCTCCCCCATTCATCTATTTGTCTTCAATCCATACCCCCCCTTAATTGAAAAGATAAACTCAATTAAGAAACAAGGGATGAAAGTATGATTGGAATACCTTCACTTTTCTCAAGATGGTACTAAATCTTAGAATCCCATCTTCTTCTGATTGGATCCCCCTCAAGGGGTGCACTCCATTCTTTCCAAACCACTCTCCAGATGAGAATGATCATCATCTTCAATTCCCTGCAATGTTAGCACATGTAAATACCAGAAGTATTAGGGAATAAGATGGAACCTCCTTGGTTCATCAATGTGAACAACAAGGTTGAGAAGATTCTCTCAACCGAGATGTCCCATTTTCACCATTCTTCACACTTGCACATTTGATCTTCATTGATGATTGTGCTGGTGTGGTTCTCAAAACATCTTCATGTGAAACCTTCTTCTTCCCTTTTTCTTTAGCAATTGCCAGAGCTTCATCTTCAACTCTTTGTAGTTCTCTGGCAAGTTGCAACTGATGTGGCCATATGACAAGTAAATCATTTGGAAGAGTGGCCTCAGTTTTGGAAGTTCCACATGGTTCTTTGGATGCTGCTAAGCTACCTCTCTTCGGCAACTTATTTTCAATCAATCCCTTCTGCTTCTTCTGGATTGATTGTCTGTTTGAGTCCAGTCTGCTTCTATTCATTTCCATGGCTTGTTTGCAAAGATCCATGGTATGACCTTTCTTTACACAGTAGAAGCATGTCTTCTTGGTGGTCCTTCTAGATGACTCACCCTTCTTGGATTTAGACTCCAAGGACTTCTCTTCCTTTTTCAACATCTTCTTGGGAGCTTCTTCCACTTTCTTATAATTTCTTCCCAAGGATTCTTTTTGAGCCAGGTTCTGTGATCTTTTCTTCTTTCCAGCTTTGGATACAGTTGGAGATTGACAAGTATCATTCTTTTGACCACTTTTGCAACCATCCCAGATGTTGTCAAGTAATCCAAATCTATTAGCAGTAAACAGATGTCTCTGGACCTGTGAATGTTGCTTATTTCCTTCTGGCTTTCTCCCCCTAGGCATGGGCTTCCTCTGTGCTTTGGCATTCAGTGGATTGTACCAACAATCCTTTGCACAATGCCCATACTTGTTACGACACCAACACTGACCCACAAATCTTGACCTTTTCAGTCCTTCTGATTGCTGGGTACTTGTCTTGAATTGTTGTGCTGCTTCAGGAGAGCATTCTTTCTTCATTGTCTTCATCCATACTTGTTTGGAATTATTCTTCCATCCTGCACTTTTTGTGGAAACACAATTAGAAGCATCAGTACAAGATGGTATGGATGGTACCTTCTTTCTAGAAGATGTTGCATTTTTATTAGAGGATGTCTTTCTTTTAGAATCATCCTTCTCAAAGCTCACTTGAGTAGCAACATCTCTTCTACCAGCTGACTGGGAGGTTTTGGCTTTGGGTGATTTCTGATTTTTCAATATCACCTCCAGTTCTAAGCACTTCATGTTAAGGGAGTTCTTCTCATCCTCAACAGCTCTTAGCTTTCCTTCCCAACTTTCTTTCAGCTGATTCATCTGGTCATCATGCACTGTCTTCAATTCAAGCATTGAGTTGTCAAGCTCCTTCACCCTTTTGACTTTATCTTCTAGTTGAGCATCTTTGACAATCATTGAGAGTCTGTGCAGCTTCTCCAGTGCATGGAACACTTCTTTGACCATTATCTTAAAAGAATTCATTCTCAGAAAGGCTTCTTTGCAATTCTTCAGCAGTGTCTTCATATCTTTCATTTCAAAGAGAAACGGTTTCATCATTAGCCTTCACCAGCTTTCTGAGAGTGTTGGTTATGCCAACCCTTTTTGCCAATTGATCTTCCATTGTATTGGCTTCTTCTTCTAACTGTGATTTTTCTTCATGAAGATCATGGATGCCTGTAGCTATACACTTTGCCACTTCCATGGGAACTGTCTTCTGAAGATATTTGAGTGCACTCTGAAGATCATTCATTGTTTCAACTTCATCACAGCTAGGACATGCTTTCTTCATCTTCTTAGCCTGTTTCTTCTTTCTATTTTTCTGAGTCTTGGCAGATATCTCCATTTGAGGCTGGTCGCTCATTTCCTCAAATCTGCACTTCATAAAGACTCCCTTGGATCTTTTAGAGGTAACCTCGCTCTGATACCAATTGAAGTGCCCAGATCAGTGTGAATCACTGAGAGGGGGAGGGGGTGAATCAGTGATCCCTTAAAACTTTTTTACTAATTGATTCTTTATCAATTAAACCTCTATGGCTGGTTAAAGCCTCGATCCACTCTTCTTGTATCTCTCACCTTTCCACGAATGATGCAGTAAATGTAAAGGCACTGGACACAAGGATTTACAAGGTTCGGCACCAAAGGCCTACATCCTTGCCATGCTCTCCCAACATGGATTCTCCCATTATAATCAGTTAGTATTACAATGGTCGATACAGAGTCCCACTGTATCTCTCCTGAGTCCCACAGGAGGGTCTTTATACTGCTTCACACAGTGTTACCAGAGTCCCACTGGCCTGCTCCAGAATACCACTGAAGACTTCTTCTCCCTGAGTCCCACAGGGTCTTCTCTTGGCTCCTCGAGTCACACGAGTAGCTCTTCTCCACTTTAAGGTCTTCAAGTAACTTCAGCATCCTGGGATAAAGGTTGCTGGCCTTGCTCTTCTCTTCTGATCACTTGTGGTTGATCAGGGTTTCTCGTCTAGCTCAGGCTTTATCTCCTTCTTCTCAGGATGACCTGGCCTCTCTCTTCAAGAATCTTCAACAGCCTCTGATAAGGTCTGTTGGTCTTGCTCAAAACTTCTGATCACTTCTATTGATCAGGCTCTTCTCAAATACTGAAAAATCAGACAAACAATATCTTTCACTTAAGTCTGGCTCAGTCTCACTTCACATCAACTTCATGCACTGAGTGCATGGAAACTCTTCTTCCTCATGCACTGACTGCATGGCTTCTCAATACTTCAAGATCTTCTGTCTTGGACAACTCAATTGCACACAAACTGGTTTGGCTTTATTCATGTGTGCATGTGCATGCATGCAAGCATGCACTCCTCTTATTCTCCTTGGTGCAGTAGACCCACAAAGGGTGTAGTCACTTTAAGCACACACCTTCACTGAACTTCACACTCTTTATCCAATTTGTTTACACACTTAAAAGTGTATTATACATTAGTGTGAGTCTTCCACTTCTTTCTTCTTCTAAGTGTGTTTACTTTTAGTGCACACACCTAGGTTCGGCCTTGTTCTTGTTTAGCACACACAATTTATTCTTTTAGTCTTCTTTGCACACAAGGCTTTGCCCTTTACTTCTTCTTGCACATACAAAGGCTACGGCCTTTCCCTTCTTTTTGCACACAAGGCACAAAGGCCTCGGGTTCTCCTCAACTTTGGTTGCACAAGGCTACGGCCTTTCCTTCTCTCCTTGCACACACACGGGGCAAGGCCTCGGCCTTCTTTGGCACACACACAAAGTGTGGTGTTCCACTTCACTTGGCACACAAGGCACTAAGGCTCGGCCTTCTCTTTCTTTTATTCTTCTTTGAACACACCCAAGCCAAAGGCTACGACCTTCTTCTTCAAATGCACAAACAAATGCCTCAAGCAAGCCGTGCAAGAGGGTGCGGCCAATTCTTCACTTCTTGTCTGCGCAAGCACAAGCCACAAGGGTGCAACCAGGCGCGCAAGTGCCACTGCCGCACAAGTGTGAAAGGTGCAACACTGCGGGCACACAAGTGCAAGGGCACAAGCAGGCCACACAAGTGCCTACCGCGCAGGGGGCGCGGTGCACAGAGGGAGTGCGCAAGATCGCACTGCCCTTCCTCCTTCCTGTCGCGCAAAGGATAGCGCGCATGGGACTCCTTCGGGCCTCGAGTGGCACCGAGAACAACAGCCGCGCACGTGGGATGCGCGGGGCTTCAAAGCTTCGCAAAGCACAGGGTGCTCGCGGGACTCTCTTCAAATTTTCAGCGCATCAGCAAGCCTTTTGAGAGCCTCGGCCTCTCTTTTTATAGGCGAGGAGAGCCTCGGTTCATCCGCGTGGGATAAATCTTGAACCACCAGTATTTTCGGTTCTTGAAAATCTTTCAACTCGATCCGAAAATCACGTTTCTTTCTCTCTGTTCACGCGGGTTCTTTTCCTTCATTATTTATTTTTCCTCCACGTGCATGCGACATAGAACGCATGCACGACCTTCCTTCGATCCAAAACATGCAAGCATAAACACCCAAACCTCGGCAACTTCGTCTTGCCTCGGCCGGATACCAAAACTTCTCCAAACATTGCATTCAAGTGTCTTTTTAAGCATGGATCGGTTCATTAGGTCCAGACGAGCTCAATGGAGCCTTCGGTTTGTTCGGAGATGGCCGGAATCTCAAAAACAGTTGTCGGGAGGCTCCTGGTTCAGCGGCGGCTTCGCGGGTGGCTTCGGCTCGAGCTCGAGGTGGAAGACGAGCCACGGCCGTTGGATCAGGCGTTTGAATATCCTCGGACGGCCTGGATCAGATCGCCTCGCCGCGGATCAGATGTGCGGCCAAGATCTGGCGCGCGATCGATCGTGCGGCCAGGATCGCTCCCGCGGAAAAATTCTCCGTCCCACATCGAAACGCCGCGGGATTTTCTCACGGTTTATCAATATGCCGCTCCCTCAACCCCGCAATTGAACTTCTCCCCTCTCGGTGCCGCCCCGCACCGAGTTCTCCCTGCGGGCGCGCTCTGCGCCCTCTCTCTGCTCCTGCGGGCGCGCTCCTAGCGCCCACTATGCACACTCGGGTGCGCTCATGCGCCCCTACCGCGCTCCTCCGGGCGTGGCTCAGACGCCTAGCGGTGTCTTGGGTGCGCCTTGCCGCCCTGGACTCGCCCCACGGGTTCCCCCTTGGGCGTGGCGCCTTAGGCCCACATGTGCCTTGGGGTTGAACCCTCAAGGTGTCCACGGGCTGGCCAATTTTTTGGAAAAGTAACGAATAAGACTTTGTCAAAAACAAAAGTCCTCGATGAAAAATGCCAAATTCCATTCTCCTCTAAGCCATTTCTTCTCTCTTTTTCTTAGGAATTCATCAATCCTCCTCTCATATGATCTTCACATAGGATATCAAATTCCCAAAGGTTCATCTTAATCTTCTTCATCTCCTCTTCTATATGTGTTCAATACTTAGGAGGGACTTATTCAACTGAATCTCATAAATCACACATGTTCTTTAACATTCTTCATTGATCAAATCAGAGATCAATTGGATCTTCTTCATGTTCACATGCACTAAGTGATAGTGCATGGACTTCATTAATGCACATCATCCACTTAGTAGTTGTGGATGGAACTCCTTTCAACACCTCATGCATTGTAAAGACAATGCATGGTCTTCAAACAATGTTGTGACATTGTATCCTCTTGATACAAGTTCTTGGAAATTAAGATCAGCTCAACAATCGTCAGATATCCATGGAAAATGTTTCAACCACAATTTCCAATACCACTTAGTGAATCTCCTAAGTGACATGCATCTTAGTACCATGGCCATTCTCCTTCACCACCAACACCATCACAACCTTTGTCATTCACATCTTGACATTCCTTGACATCCATTCATTCCAAGACAACTTCATGCCTCATTGACAACAAATGCAACACAGTGCACTTCACAATGTTTTATAAAAATGATTCCAAAAATGATTTGTTGACCTCTTATAATTTTTGAACGAAACGTTTCCCCTTATTTGAATTTTAAATAAATTAAAGGAATCTTCATGTTGATTTCGAAAAAAATCCATTTTTTTATTTTACCAAAAAATGGGAAAAGAACCATTTTTTATGAATGTTTGACATAAAGTAATGATTTTGAAGTCATGAACAATTGTTTCCATGATGATTACATAGTAATTTTTAAAAATTATTTTCAAAGGAAAATGTTTTCAAAATGGTTTATGTATTAAAATAATTTTTTCAAATCAAAAAGGTTATTTTCCTCAACAAAATATTTAAAGGATCATTCAAAATTATTTCCCATATAAGATGGAAGTCATTGGTGTTACTCATGCCTTACTAGGGATATGATCCAAGGGTTGCATTAATATTATTTATTTAAATGGTTTATTTTTTATGGATTAATTTTTATAAAAATCATTTATCATCCTTGGATTATATTCTTATGAACCCCATTTCTATTCCATGGGTTATAAGCTTAGGGAAATTGTTTCTCTTCCATGAGTTTATACTTCTAAATCCGACTTCTTTTAGCAGTTTATGCTATAATGAAATGATTAAGAAACCTATCTAATCTCAATATGTTAGGATGTGTTGAAATGTATTTGACTCCCATTTAATTACAGTCAATATGATATGATGAGTTGTTATGATCTAATGGAACACATAAATATGGTTTTCATTATGTGATGGGTGGGACCTATAAGACCCTCCAATGCATTAGGTAAAAATTTATATATCTTATTAGATAGATATGGTTGGAATGGGGAGTGAAACTGGTATAATAATATAGGGGTTGAATGAGGAGTGAACTTAATATAGTAATTCAATATTGGAACAAGGTGTGAACATAGTAAAATAATGTACAGTGTTTTCTATAATGGTATTTATAAAGAGACTTGAGCAATTTTTAAATGATTATATAATCTTATTTTTATGCAACAAATTATTGTGTTATGACAATATTATGATCTTTTGGTTCATGTTATTTTTTTACATTATGATTCAGGTCTTATGAACTTCCAACCTATATTCCATGACTCATTATTAGGATTTTTATATATAGGGTACATTTTTAAAATGTTATGATAATGTTCTCATAACCGTATGTTCATGTTATGCATTGTTACATCCCTTGTTTACCCTTACTGAGCATCTAATCTCTCCCTTTCTAAGTTATCCTTTCCATAGGTTATTAATATATGTATTGTCTAAGATGTGTCTACTAAGGTTTATAGTTTCAAAGAATGTAGTTGGAGATGATGTAGTTCATTTATAAACCATTTTTTGTTTCCATGTTTCTAAAGGAATTATAATAATACAGTTGTTGAGAATTTGTTTGTGTAATGTAATAACTATTCCACAAAATTATGTAATGTCTATGTTTATTATTTAAGGGTTGTTATAGTCAGTATCAATGGAATGGTTTAGTTAACCATCATAAATAATAATGTGAAAATATTAGTGAGATCACCTAATTCAATACTAAAGATAAGTCTTAAATTATTGGAAAGTATCTGGGAATTATGGTAAAGGATTGAGTGATTTTTTTCCATGAAATTTAAATTATTTATAGATACATCATGTGAATATGGATGAGGAACTATTGAATATTGGGGTAAAACCCCATAAAACACCCTGTCGAGTTTGACTAGATCAAGATATTTTTCATGAAAGTGGGCATTTCATCGCACCTGGTTTGAGACTCCAATGGGATATGCTTAAAAAATTCAAAAATTCTTTACAAAACATCATGAAATATTTAAAACAATGATTTATATGAATTACCTATGATAAAACTAAGGTTTCATTGATTAAAAAACCATGTTTCAAGACTATGAAATCCTATATGTTGGTTTTCTTCTCTTTTTGGTTCCCCTGTAATATTTTGTCTATTACACTCTGGTTTTTTTGTATAGTCAATGGATGGTACCCAATATAACTACGTTAATGTTGAGTATAATAGAAAATTCAGCCACTCCCCTCTTCAGAATCCAAATGATATTAGAGATGGAATGAAAAATTAAGTGGCTATTATCACACAACTTTCCGAAGCTACAAATTATAAGGTATTTCCAAATGAGAAAATAAGGGATCAATATTCTTTTGAGTCCTTCAAAAGGAAAAATTCTCCTTTTTCCAGTGCGTCTTCTAATCCCTTAGTTGTTAAACACTGAATCAGTGACACAAAAAATATATTTCTTGTTCTTCATTGTTCGAAACATGAAAAAATCATTTTGGTTTTATATCATTTTGAAAGAGAATAAAATCTATGAAATAAACTTCCAAGAAATATGAGGAAATTAGATTAAATCAACTCCCCACATTGTGATGAATTGAAAAACATATTTTTTAAATAGGAAATATCTTCTTGTTCTTCGTAAAAAGACTGATAAGTAGTGTCTTAGTATAAATAAAAGTGATGATGAATCTATTTTTACCTATTATTCTACTCATACAAGACATGTGAGATATGATTCTAGTACTATCATCCAATATGGAAGCACTTTTGATCAATTACTTAGCAAATTAAAACCAATACTATAAAGGGTGTTAGCCATAACATACGTATATATTGATTAATAGATTGGGTGTGGTGCTATCATGGGGAAAATTGTGGTTGGATTTACATATCCATCTCAGGGTTTTGAAAATAAAATGTATATGGGGTTCAATGGAATAAATAAAACCATGTAGAAAAGTTTATGATATTTCCTTTATGTGAAAAGTGTGGGAAGTAACATGGTGGAAATTGACTAAAGCGAACTAAAAAATGTTATAACTGTAGGTTAATGATGATGATTGATGTTATTATTCAATTCATGCAATGGAAAAGGATAAATCTTATTCAATTATTGTTTTTAATGAGGGGATAAAATTATGACGTTTTCAAATATACACTTACCATCCACTCTAGAACTTCTAATGACTTATTTGACTCTAAATATACCCATTCCTTCATATCTAATGAATTTTATAGGGGTATCAATATTCCTCCCAATTGAATAGAAGTATAATTATCTATGTGATCCCATAATGGGGTGATGATCAAATCTCATGTTTTTGATTCCTCTATCATTGATGTTGGTGGAAACGTTCGTCATGAAAATATTTTTATTCTTTCTTATATTGATTTCTTGTCATTCGAGGCTTGGATTGGCGTTCTATACAAAAATACCATATCAATTTCAGATTAATGAAAACCCTTATGATATTCCAAACCAACCAATGACTATTTAGTAGTGTGATTATTAGTATTAGATTCTGATGGAGATCACATCCAATGTATGGGTCTTTATTCCCATTTTGAAGGGGGTTTATCTGAGATGATTTGGGAAAACCCCAACATCAATGATATGCCTATTGTTTAGGAATTTTTTGATTTATTTCTATATTAATTATCTAGTATTCCAAAAAAATGTGAAGTAGAATTATCAACATAACTCATAACTAGTTCCAAACCAATTTCAAAGACATCATATAGAATGGCCTCAATCGTGTTGTCAGAATTGAAGTTGAAACTCCAAGAATACATTGATATGGTATTCATTTGTCCATGTGTGTCACCTTCAGGTGTCAAAATTATCTTTTTTCAAAAAGAATTATAGACCAATGCGATTCTTCATTTATTATCGAGATATAAACAAGATCACAATGAAGAAAAAGTATCCCTTTTCCAATATTGATGACTTGTGTGATCTACTATGCGGAGCTCAATACTTTTACATAATTGAAATAAGTATTTCATATCATCAATAGAGGGTTAATAATAAGTATATATCTATTTTGACATTACATACAAGGTATGCACAATATTAATATATATTGATTCCATTCAGTCTTACTAATGACCTTATTGTCTTCAAGGATGTAATGAATACAATCTTTAGATATTACCTTGATATGTTTCTAGTAGTCATATATAAGATATTTTTAACTATTAAATGAGAAAGTAAGAGCTTGACGATGACAAATTAATTTTACGAAACACCCTAAGCTAAGAGATAATATATGAAAGTATAATAAAGTGTTTATTTTTGTTGCAAAAGGTTTCATTTTTCAGTCACATAAACTCAATATAGGTTATATTAGTAGATCAGTCAAAGATAGAGGTAATTAAATGTGGACTAGTCCAAAAACGATGACTAAGATCAATATTTTTCATTATTTAGTGGGATATTATTGATATTTTTTAGAGAATTTGTCACATTAATCAAGTCCACTGTCCAAGCTAACTCTTAAGGGAGACAAGTTCTTCTGTATGGATGAATGTGAAACATATTTCATGGAACTTGAGAGAATATTATTCCATGACCATGTTCTTACATTACCCTATAGTAAAAGAGGGTTTATAATCTAAATTGATTTATTAATGAATAGAATAGGGAATATTCTTATTTAGAATAAAATGGTTATAGATTATGCTTCATGAAAATTGAATATACAAGATAAAAATTACCCAATTCAGGATATGGAGTTAGACATTGTAATTTTTCATTTCTGATATGGTGGAATTATCATTACAAAGAAAAGTACAATATATATACTAATCAAAAAAGTATACATTACATATTCACACATAAGGATTTGAACATGCACTAAAGAAAATGGTGAAATCTTTTTATAAATTATGACAACTCAACACATTACCACCCTGTGGAAGAGAACAACATGGCAGATTATTTGAGTCTAATGGATCGTGTTTTCTTATCCATGATAAGGAACCCAAAAGATCAAATATTTCTATATATTCAATGGATGGATCACTAAATCTTGAATGAATGGGAAAATATTTTCTTTCCTCAAATGAATGATCAACCATGTAATTTCATGGCCGAGGTGTCATACAACAATGCCTATAGGTAGTCGGTTAGATGACCTCAAGCACTCCACCACATACACCAATGGAAGACAACATTGTACAAGGGTCTAATACTAAACATGAGGAGGTTGTAACCATTATATCACCATAATAAAATAGTTTAAATATTTAAATAATAACCAATTTATATAATAAATAACCAATAAACCCATTATCACATAATGACTAAAACAATAATACAATATCCAGAGCAAAATAGTATATATTTCAGGGAATGTGCATGTCTTGTGTCAAACAGAAAACCAAATGAATGAAACAATGACACAACAAATTGCATCTAGAAACCCTATTGGGATCCCTAATCCATGATCCAATCTCAATAATCCATATAACATAGGGATTATAAACTTATCATATCCATCACGCAATAAGTCTATTCAAGTAGTGATCTAGTATCCATAGTTAGTTGTGAGAAAAACTGAATAGGGCACCCCAATAGATTATATATAAATATCATGTTAATAATAGTATCTGAAATTGTATAAAAAATGAAGTAAAATACATAAATTGAAAATGTTATTACACTTCATTATTCATTAATACACCCAATAAATTTCTAGAGTTTATAATGACTCCAAAACCATCAATATATACTTTATCCAATACCAGAGTCTGAACTATCCCCCAGGGATATCACATATCTAAATAACATGGTCATTATTTATTATTTAAATTCAAAAAATATCACATCCAATTGGTACCATATCCATTTCCAGTATCATAGTCATATCACATCATGTCTAATACCTCATGATAGAGACTATTTCTCTATCCCACTCCTCAATATCACATAGGTATTTGGAGCCCTAGTCCCTATCCGACACACATTATCTCATATGGGTATATCGAGCCTTAGTTTATGTTCCACACCTCAATATCACATCGGAGTGTTTAGCCTTAGTCCCTATCCAATGCTAAATGACACATATTTGTATTCTGATCCTCATTCCCTATCCTAAACCACAAAATCACAAATGTCTCAAAAATCACAAATAACATAATATCAAATAATTAAAATTTCATATAAATCATTGTTATGAATCATTAATCTTATCATCAAACATTTTAATTCATCTTTACCTTTTCAATGCATCACAAAAATCATAAATCATTGTCTCTTTCATTTGGAATAAAATGAATAAGTCCCTACTAATAAATAAATAGCATTAAACTATATAATTCGATAACCTATTATGGTTAAGACAATAATCAATTTTATTCTCATTAATCCAAAACATCAATATTCAATTAATCAGTCATCTATGAAATCCCATAAATTGAACAATTATGCAATCCCAATAATCACTCAATTGTATTTCCCATTTTTATCCAATTTCATAAGCACAATTTCCAAAATAAATTTCCCTAAATTCAACTCATTTTTCAATAACATAGAAAATAATTAAATCAATAAATATATATAACACAAGATTCAAATTCCATATTTTCCAAATGAAATATCATAATTCATAAACTCAATAATTATTAATGAATATGGGAATCTAATTTATACCACTTACATAAATATTTATGGAAATTTTTCACTAATAGAAATCCGTAATTTGATGTGAAACTACCGAGATCATAAAGATTAAAAAGATCTAGATCCAAAACCTAGATCCGAGATAAAATATATCAAATCTATAAACACCAAGATCTATAACCATTTACAGTAGAGGAAAAATAACCTTTAAAGGTTTATATAATGATATGATAAATAGGGGAAAACGAACAGGGAGAGATCACTTAAAGGGGGACGTTCATATTTTTAGATCCGATATTTGATTCTTAAAGAACATAGGTTGGAATTACTTAGATCTCTTACAAGATCATCTAAACTATTCTTGAATCTATTTATTTCCATGTGGGGTTATTTTAGATTAATAATAGGGAGGTCATGATTTGATTTTAATTTTTTGGTGGTTTAAATTTATTTGAGCAGATTTTCCTCTACGGGGATCACATTTTCTTCAAACTGTGAGCCTAATAGGCTACCAACTCCCATGGGAAGAGTGGCCATTACTATGAGGTCACACTATTTAAAAAACCATATGACAGATATTAAATTCCCCTATGTTTTAGTTCACACAGTTTGTTGTCCTTGTCACATGGTTTGGGAAAATCGTGTTCCAACTAGGCACTACCCCTCTTCCTTCCAAAATTCAACAATTTGAACAACAAAAACTATTAACTGTAAAACCAAACTAGGATAGAATAAAAATATTATTAAATAATACCATAAAATGAGATATATACATCTCTAGAAATAGTAAATAAATTATAAACCGTCATTCTATTTGACGATTAAGGTGACATTTAATGTATATACAGAGCTGAAAAAGAATTCTATAAATATTCCATATTTTTAACATCATCATGATTTATGATAAGCCATAAAACCATTTTATGTTCTCTATATATTTAATATTTGATGTATATGGTTTTGTAAACTCAATTTTATTCATTCTCTATTGATTCAGGAAGTATAAATATGTATAGATATTTGAGGAATTATTTTGGTTGGATGTATGGAAGAGTGATATTACAATGTTTGTATATTAGTTCATGATATTACATCATGTTCAGGATAAAAGAAAAAATTATTAGAGGAAGTTTCATCCATTACCTATACCATAATGTAAATCGGAGAATATCACCATGGATTCTATCATTGTTCTCTCTAAAATTTCTAATGGGAATATTGAAATATGGGTTTTTGTGGACATTCATACATAGTCAGCACACTTCTTCACTATCAAAGAAGACTTATTTCTTGATCATAATTCTTGTATATTCCTTTAAGAAGTGGTAAGGTTTCATAGATTACCCCATTCCAATATATCTAATCGGGATTCAATGTTTACATCAATGTTCTGGTGAAGTCTTACTCAAGCTCTTCATATAGTGTTGTGTTTAATAACTGTATATAATCCTCAAAATGATGGTTAGTATGAATGAACAATTCAAACTCAAGAGGATATGTTGAGATTTTATTCTATGTATTTTTATGTTTTTTATGATCAATGCCTTATAATGGATAAATTTTTTTAAGACAATATCCTTTACTCAAGAATTTATATGGATCCTTATGAAGCCCTACACATAAATAAATTTGGATCTCCATTGTTCTGGAATAAAGTTGGGGAAAGAAAGATATGAGGTCCTGAAATAGATGATGAAATAGATTAGAAGGTTAGATCCATTTAGTATCATATCAAGGTATCTTAGATTCAGTATAATTTTTTTGATAACTGATTGTGTGACATTGATTTTTAAGATAGTGATAAGTGGTTTTGAAGAAATTAAAATTGGAATATGGTTATAATATTTTTGAGGGAATGGAATCTATGAACACGGTATATTAGACACATTGAAATTTTTCATCATATCAGGATGGTATACTATCGCATGGATCATGAATCGAACCTATCTCAAGTAAATTATGTGTTCCCTATATCAATTTTGAGGAAGTACATATCTGACCCTTCACATATACTAATCTCAATGGTCATAATTCTAGAGTAGATCATTTATATGAGAAACAAATGATATTGATTCTAGATCACACACAGAATGTTCTATAAAAAATACCACCCTCCTAGTCAATGTTTTATATTGAAACCACTAGTTTGAAGAATATATATGGGAACATGATGATATAATGAGCCAGAAGTGTCCTCATTTGTTTGTATTAAAGTGAAAGATTTCAAGGGAGGAATTAATTTTAATAGGGTTAAAATGTAACACCTTGAGTTTTTATGAATTTTTTTGAATTAATTAAATTTAGCTATTCTATTTCCTTATACTCAATACCATGTTATTCTTTTGTTTCATGAAATTCTAGGTATAACTTATGTTATACGCAAAGCAGAGTTTCTATGAAACATCATTTCATTATTATAGTTATTTTATCTAGATAGTTAAAACCCACCAATAAAACATAGTACTATTATTTATAGTAATAAATTTTTAAATATGATTTTAATTTTTAAAAGAAAACATATTTATAATGGAAAATTTAAATCTAAAAAAACTATATGCTGTGAAAATAATATTTTTTCAAAAAGGAATTTATTTTTTATCCTTTTGCAGAAGAAAATAAAATTACATTTTTAGACTTATATAAGTTTAATTTTAAATAATAAAATTCATTTTAAATTTATAATGTTCTAAATATCATATGGTTATTTTTTTGATTTTTTTGGAAATATTTCATTTTACTAAGAATAGTTAAAAATACTAAATTTTGAATGAATAATAGAATTTTTGTTTAAATTATTAATAATTATAAATTATATTTTTAATTGGTTTTATAGATTAATTATTTCAATTATAAAATAATTAATACAATTTAGTTCATTTAGAAAAATTCCAATTGAAATGGGATATAAAAATATTTCAAAGGATTGATCTTTTTTACCTTAACAACATGTTGTCACACCACATCTATGGGATTGAATATTAAATTAATTTATGTCACTTCTATAAGTTGAAGTTTAAAAAATTTGTTCAATTTTTTAAACCATTAAAATTTAAAAAATTATGTAAGGCCAATATAATTTTTTACCATTATGATAAGTGATTACAATTAAAATTAATCTTGTCGATTTAGAGATAAAAATGTTTTCTAAGGAACTATACTTTAATCATAAGAGGAAAATTAATTATAAAGTTTTCCAAAACCCATTTTATAGAAACATTTAGACCATATACATTATATTATAGAGATTTTTCTATTATTTGAGCCACATGAAAAGGAAAAAATTTGGGTGTGATTATCTCTTTCATAAATTTATATGTTTTCCACTCACCTACAATATAAATGGCCACCCGCTCTTCCCCTCTCATCACACCCTAAAAAAATTTGTTATACCGAGACCTAAAAACCCACTTATTAATTTCCCTTATATCAATATAGAATCCACACTCTTTTCAGAAATTCAACCAATGATATACATTGGTGAAAACTAAATGGAGATACCTGAAGAAGATGTAACATTAATAAACAAACATTTTATTCTATTTCATACTCAAATCCATTATGTTCAATATATATAATACTTATATAATAAAATTTTTGTCTTAAATATACACCTATTTTGTTTTGTTAAGGGTACTACCTACTATCACACCCACTACCATCAAATGGGTTATGAAATCATCATTCTTGTGTAAGGTGGTCTACTGCATAGAGAATTGATATATTTTGTTTCTCCATTACCACCAATAATGATTCTCAATATTTAGTTAAATAATTATTAAATTTGAATTTTATGATTTTATTATTATTCATTAATTTTTATATCACACACACCATTATTCTATCTATTTTTTGGAAATACGATAACGTCGTTTGTGTGTAGGGAGGACTACAATCTCTTGAAGAGATGTGATTCGTTCACACTCTTAATGGAATGTATTAATGATGGGTTTAATAAATATATGTGATATATGTTATATAAAAATTATTATATATTGATAATATCTAATATACTTTTCTATATTTCAATCTTACTATAAAATGGAATATGTGTTCATGCATACGCATGGTATCCCGTCTCCATTAATGGTGTATTTCAATTCTTATTACACTATTTAATATATTATAATATCAAAAAATATATAGAATATATATGATATGTATATATATTATATAATTCATTAGATTATTAAATCATGATTAACGTTAGGGGACCAAAAATATAACAAATAAATCAGAAATATGAAAAACAAAGAAGTTGTAACCACAAATGTAATATTAACATGGAATTGTTAACAAATGGGTAATAAAATGTCATAATAAAATCATATATTGTTTGATATAAATGAGTACGGATCAAAAATATGTGTAAAATAAACTTATATTTACTATACATGATGATCAAATGAGAGAAATAGAAGTTATGACTTGAGGTGGAGGATTTCTTTCTCACATTCATTTTCTGTAAGACACAATCCATGTTCCCCACCTATTTCTTATATACAGTGTTTATACAATGGAAATATGTATTTTATTATTATTATATAGATAATTATGGTGTTTTACATATATATTTAATGATCTATATTTCTTATTGTTTATAGTTAAAATGTTACCAAAGTGGTAAGGGGAATTTTGTCTCAATTTTCCATCTTTCAGATGTTTGTTATGATATAAACCTATATTATTCCATAAAGTGTACATACTACCCCTTTGAAATCTAATATCATGAATTTATTCCTCCTCGTGATATTGAATCTCTCATGTTATGTTATCACATCATGATTTTTGTGATTCAATGTCACTAAATGGTAAAACTTTTTTGTTACCATCTCAACAATCATTGGGATTGTATATGAATTAGACTCTGATGTTAAAATCAAATGACCTACCTATAAAAAACTATCATGATTTTTTCTCCTCTATTCATACACAATTTCTTCAGGTAATTGTACCATATGAATTAGAAATTTGTTTCTATGTGTACGTCATGAACAAAATATTATGACATCATGGCCAATCAATCTTATAAGATTCATTCGTATGTTTTCAAATTTATTATCAAATTGAACGGTTTTTCAAATGATATATATATTAAAAAAATTCAATGTGGAAATAATATTATCCTGAAGAAATATATTAAATGATCATTAAAAATTATTTTACATCTAATTTAAAATATTTTTTTGTTACTCATTCCTTACTAGAAATATTATTATAGGGTACCATTCAAATTTATTCTATGAATGGTTTATATTTTTATGTCATGATGTTTACTAAACCCTTTTCTCTTATATGGGTCATACGCTTATGAAACTCATTTTTCTTCTATAGGTTATATATTTATGTAGCCTATTTTTCTTCCACATGTTATAGGCTCATAAAAGCTTATCACTTTCATTGGTTATTCGGTGATGAAATGATTATGAAACATTTAAATTTTCAATAGTTTAATATATAATGAAATGATGAATGTTTATGATCCTTTGGAAGAAATAAATATGGTTTTTATTATGTTATGGATGTCGCCTATATCTACCTTGAACGAACTGGGTAATAATTTATGTATCTTATAAAATATACACTGGTGAAATGGAAAATGAACCCGATAAAAGAATATATAGTTGGAATAAGGAGTGAACTCGGTACTGTAATATAGGGTTGGAACGAAGGGTGAACTTGTTAAAGTAACGGACATTGTCTATTATGATAGTCTTGGCTATGAGACTTGACTAACATGGAAATGATTTTATATGATTATATGTATTCGATAAATACATGTCATATGCCAATGTTATGACCTCATATCTTATGTTTCTTAATTCTCATGGGACTAATATCTTATTAATTTCTATTATTTATTACAAAAGTATTGATTATGATATTTTATATATAGGGTATAGTTTTCAAATTATATTCTCATGTTCTCATACCCTTATGTTCATGTTATTCTTACTTATCTCTCTTGTTTTCCCATACTGATCATATGATCTAACCCTTAAATTTGTTTCATTTTCCCATGTTGTGAAGGTATGTATAGTGTATGATGTGTCTATGAAGCTTGCTATTTTTTAATAACACAGTGGGTGGTGATGTATATATATAATATGTTTGTGGGGGTATAATTACATTAAATAAACACAAACCCCTAACAAATAGGAAGTAAAAACCACTTTCTTAGGGAATGAATTTTTTGTAGTGGGGGTACAAATATATTAAATGAACCCAATCCCCTCACACACAGGAAATAAACAGCCATATTCTTAGGGCACACATTTTTTTAATGTAATAAATATTCACCAAATATGATTTATTGTCTATATATGTTATGCTGGGTCATTATGGAATCAAAACTAGTGCAATATGGTCACTGTAACTTCTAACAATTCTATATGTGGTTTTCTATTAACCAAAATGCATATGCGCAATGAACATTACATCATGAATATTTATTTATTTATTCATTTATGTGATCATATTCATTACATAGATCACATATTTGAAGGGGTCTATCTTCAATATTTTCCATGTATCAAGATCATCTATTTATTATGTGCTTAATAGTCTTTTAGAATATCATTAATTTAATAAAATCTAATAAAACATTTGAAACGTCATTCAATACCAACCAATAAAAAACAACCCAAAAATAACAATAAAGTATCCCAAAGGATAAATAAAAAATGATTAACAAATATTAATGAATCTAAGAATAACCTATGAATAAAATTTAATTAAAAACACCATTGACTTCATTTATATTTTTTTGGAACCATATTCAAAAAAATTTAACAAATTAACTAAAAATTATCCTCCTAATAATTTTTACAATTATTGTGTGTTCATATTTTAAGTGACGAGTAGTTTGATGTATATATGTAACACCCCAAGTTTTTATGAGCCATTTTTGAATAAATTAATTGTATTTAATGACACACATTGAGAAAAATAATTAAACATTATTTATAGGATACAATGACTTTTTCTTTGCACAGATAACATAGTTTTTTTTTGCATTACACGCAAGAGTGATTTTCTGCGAAACAACATTTTATTATTATAATTTTTTAGCTGATATATTTATAACCTAGACAATATACATAGTAATCTGATTAGTAATAAATTAATTTTAAATATTATTTATAATTTTTATATATATATATAACATATTTATAATAAAACATTGAATTTTTAGTAATGTAAATGTTTGAAAATACTATTTTCTTAAAAGTCCTTCTTTTTATTTCCTTCTATGAATAAACTAAAGGTAATTTAAGACTCATCGAGAAAATATATTAGAGAAAATAATCATATTTTATCAATTCATAATGAAAAAAATAATCTTAGGGTGATGTTTTGGGATTTTTATGAAAAACATCATTTTTGGAAAAATATTGAGAAATACTGAATTTTAATTCATATTAACATTTTGGCCTTTTTTTGTACTTATATAAATATTTAATATTGTTTTACAGTTTAATTAAATAATTTTTACATAAGTTAACCCAATTATGGTAATTAGACTAAATATCACATTGAAATTGGATATAAAACCAATTCAATATTTTAAACTTTTTCGCTGAAAACCCCTCTATTGTGACACGACTATGTGATTATCATTAAATTAATTCTTTCCACTTATGTGATTTTATTTTTAAAAAAATTAATTCCATATTTTAAATAACGAAAATTTATAATTTGTAATAATTTCATCATATTTTTTACCTAAAATATTAGTGAATGTGATTGATATTATTTAGAGCGATTAGGAAAACAATTAATCTAAAAAATGACGAAGCCATACATGTAAGGCCCAAAATGACATAGAAAAGTTTTCAGAAGCCATTTTATGGACATATTTCTACCTTATAACCCCCTTAATAATTTTTGGACCATTATGAGGTACAATTTTCATGGGAAAAATGTGGGTGAAATTACATTTTCAAATATTTACATGACTTCCACTCCTCCTCTAAAATAAAAATTAACCCAACCATTCCACTTATTCACACATCTAAAGAACTTTTTATTAGAAAACATATAACTGAATATCCTTCCAAATTTCGTACATTGATCCTATAATCCTTCGTTTGGGGATAAATCGATCCAGGGAATCCATTTGGGGACATCCCATAGGAGTTACCTGAATAAAATAAAACATCCTCCCTCAAACTCCTCTATTATATTTTCATTTTCCTTTCCATAAAATATTCATAATGAATGATTATATAATAATCATTGTATATTCAATATACTTATATTTTATATGATCATTTTTTTACCTACACACACATACTTCCATCTAATGTGAAATGAACATACCATTCCTGTGGACTACCAACTACCGACTCCTGAAACGATGTAGTATCCTCAATATAATGTTTGTTTTTATATATGATATTATTATATAGTGACTATATATTAAATTTATTTAATGTTTTAAATTATAGAAAAAATTAAATCATTATCTATGTAAGAGGACTATGAATAACAATCCCAAACATGTACGGAAAACAAAGCACATATTACCTAAAGCATAACATTAACATGTAATTTTTTATAAATGGTTAATCTAATATCATAATGAAATTATATATTATATTAGATATAAGAATATTATATTTTTAATGTATTATTAATAAACACTTATTTATTATACATTATATTTCATATAGTATGATTAGATTTTGTACACAAGGTAAGTGTTTTCTCATCTCACATTTTATATATATGTGATTCGTGCCACATTCACCATGTTTTTCTTTTTTGTGGTATATTTACACCATATTAATGTTTTTATGATTATAATAATTAAATTTATGGGTATTTACATATCCATTTTCTAAATTCTATTTCATGGGGTTTATGTTTCCAAATATACCAAATCATTAAAAAAGTTTCATCTCAATTTGTCTTATTTGAGACACATTACACGATACACACCAATGTTCATAAATGAGAAGTAAAAAGTGATCATTCAGATGTTATATGAGGAATATATCTATTTTCTTGCAATTTTAAGATTCATTTAATTTCATTTTCAGACGTTAGTAGTATGATTCATGGTTACCAAGTGGTAAGACTTTATTGAAGCAATCTCGTTATTTATTGGGACAATTTATGATTATTATTCTATTCGATGAAATATTAGTATCTGTGTCATAATAAATATCATTAATTTTCATATACTCTATAAATTCATTATATATTCATGAATTGTCAAAATATTTCCACTCATTGGTACTTACTATAATTCATAATATATTTTTTTTAAATTTGATCTTATTTATATTTATAGGGGGAAAGTTATTTATTTCTAAAAACATGTTCTAAAAAAGGGAAATATTTTTAAATGATCTTTAAATCTACTTTTCTAGGAAAAAAATCAACATAAATTATAATTTTTCCAAGTTATTCTAAATAAAAACAAATTTTAAAATATTTTCAATTTTCCTCAATTTGTTTTCAAAGAAAAAGGTCTTCAAGAAGAAATAAATTTTAACTATAATTTTTAAATAAGAAATGATATTTTCATAATTAAATATTTATAATTGATATTTAAAAATTATTTTCCATCTAATATGTAATCTATTGGTGTTAATCAGGCCTTTTATGGGGATATGATCTATGTTTTCCATTCATATTCTTTTTTCGGATGCTTTTTGTTTCCATGGAAATCAATTTATTAAACATGTTTCTGGTTAACATGTTATATATCAATGAAATTCATTTCACAATGAATGGTTAAATAATTATGAAACCTACATCATTCCATGGGTTATTATGTGATGAAATTACTAATAAACCTATCACATTTTCTATAGGATGTGATATGATTACTTGTTTACGGTACCCCTATAATTTACTGGGTTACGATAAGATTTTTCATGGTCATGTGGAAAACATATATATGATTTAATTAGGATATTTTTAGGTCTATATTTCCTTCCAATTCATTGGGTATGATATATATCTCATGAAATATAAATAGCTAATATATGGAGTGGAATTGATTCAGTAAAATACATTATCGCGTAAGATGGCCTTGGAATTGTACCTTGACTACTTACTTGGTCATCGGAGTTAACCATGACTAACAAGATGGTATGGGAACTGAATCCATACTACTAATATGAAATTGTTAGTTATTCCTTGACTACTGTAAAAATAACATTTTATACTTATGTGTCCTCTACGAATGAAATGTTTTATTCATATATTATTCTTTCTAGGTTTATGATCTTGATTCCCTTAGGATTCATGTTTTGTAAAATGCTAGTTTTTTTCCATAATTCATGTTTATAATAAATTTTATGATATTTATGATCTTCTAATGTTTTGATTATTTTCACATGCCATAATACTCGTGTTTATTCTTTTATATCTATAATTTTTTCTCTTGCTGAGCATCTGATGTAACCCCTTTTCTATTTCTCTTCCAAGTTTTATGAAGAGAGGTATAATGTGGAATTTGTATAAGAAGGATTCTAGTCAAGGAGATACATGGCAGAGATAATATAGCTCTCTTATTTACCTGGGATTATATTTCTTTGTTTCCAAATTAAATAGACTAATATGGTCTTTGAGAATCTATTTATATAAATTTTATAAAAAAATATCTATAATAATCGATCCCCACATGCGATGGAAAATGATAAATATTATTATATTATTGTTTTTAATGAGAGTATCGATTACGACGTGGTCAAATATATACATACCATCCACTCTAGAACTGCTAATGGATTATTTGACTCTAAATCTACCCATTCCTTCACATCTAATGAATTTTATAGGGGTATCAATATGCCTCCCAAATGAATAGAAGTATAATTATCTATGTGACCCCATAATGGTATGATGATCACATCTCATGTTTTTTATTCCTCTATGGTTGATGTTGGTTGAAACGTTTGTCATGAAAATATTTTTATTCTTTCTTATATTGAATTCCATGTCATTTGAGGCATGGATTGGATTTATATATTCAAATACCATGTCAATTTCAGAGTAATGAAAACACTTATGATATTCCAAACAAACCAATGAATATTTAGTAGTGTCAAGATTAGTATTAGATTCGGATGGAGATCGCATCAAATGTATGGGTCTTTATTCCCTTTTCGAATTGGTATTTATCTCAGATGATTTGGGAGAAACCCAAAATCTATGATATGCTTATTGTTTAATAATTTGTTGATTTATTTCTATATTAATTATCTAGTATTCCAAAAAAATGTGAAGTACAATTCTCCATAGAACTCATAACTAGTTCCAAACAAATTTTGAAGACATCCTATAGAATGGCCCCAATCGTGTTGTCGGAATTGAGGTTGACACTCCAAGAAGACATTGATATGGTATTCATTTTTTCATTTTTATCACCTTGAGGTTTCAAAATTATCTTTTTTTTCAAAAAGAATTATATATCGATGTGATTCTTCATTTATTATCGAGGTATGAACAAGATCACAATCAAGAAAAAGTATCCCTTTTCCAATATTGATGACTTGTGTGATCTACTATGCGGAGCTCAATACATTTACATGATTGAAATACGTTTTTTATATCATAAATGGAGGGTTAATAATAATGATATATCCATTTTGAAATTCCATACAAGGTATGCACAATATGAATATATATTGATTCCATTAGGTCTTACTAATGGCCTTATTGTCGTTAAGAATGTAATGAATACAATCTGAAGAGATTACCTTGATATGTTTCTTGAAGTCATTATATAAGATATTTTTATCTATTTAATGAGCATGTAAGAGCATAATTATCAAAAAATAATTTTACTAAACAACCTTTGATAGGATAAAATATATGAAAATTATATAAAGTGTTTATGTTTGTTGCAAAAGGTTTAATTTTTCAGTCACATAAACTCAAGATAGGTTATATTAGTAGATCAGTCAAAGATAGAGGTAATTAAATGTTGACTAGTCAAAAAACGATGACTAAGATCAATATTTTTCATTGTTTAGTGGGATATTAATGATATTTTTTAGAGAATTTATCACATTAATCTAGTCCACTATCCAAGCTTGTATAGATTAATGTGAAGAATATTTCATGGAACTTGAGAGAATATTATTCCATGACCATATTATTATATTACCCTATAGTAGAAGAGGGTTTATAATCTATATTGATTTACTGCTGAAGATAATAGGTAATATTATTATTTAGAATAAAATGGTTATAGATTATGCTTCCTGAAAATTGAATATACAAGATAAGAATTACCCAATTTAGGATTTGGAGTTAGACATTGTAATTTTTCATTTAAGATATGGTGGAATTATCATTAGAATGAAAATTATGATATATATACTAATAAAAAAAGTATACATTATATATTCACACATAAGGAGTTGAACATGCACTAAAGAAAATAGTTAAATATTTTAAAAAATTATGACTCCTCAATACATTACCACCATGTGGAAGAGAACAACATGGCTGATTCTTTGAGTCTAAAGGATCGTGCTATCTTATCCATGATAAGGAACCCAAAAGATCGAATATTTCTATATAGTCAATGGATGGATCACTAAATCCTGAATTAATGGGAAAATATTTTCTTTCCTCAAATGAATGATCAACCATGTAATGTCTTGGCCGAGGTTCCACACAACAATGCCCATAGGTAGTCGGTTAGATGACCTCAAGAACTCCACCACATACACCAAAGGAAGATAGCATTCTACAAGGGTCGAATAATAAACATGGGGAGGTTGTAACTGTTATATCAGCATAATAAAATTGTTTAAATAGTACAATAATAACCAATTTATATAATCAATAACCAATAAACCCATTATCACATAATGACTAAAATAATAATACAATATTCGGAGCAAAATAGTATATATTTCAGGGAAAGTACATGTCATGTTTCAAATGGAATACCAAATGAAAGAAACAATGAGAAAACAAAGTGCATCTTGAAACCCTGTTGGGATCCCTAATTCATGATCTAACCTCAATCATCCATATAACATAAGGACTATACACTTATCATATCCATCAAGCAAGAAGTCTATTCAAGTAGTGATCTAGTATCCATAGTTGGTTGTGAGTTAAACAGAATAGGGCTCCCCAATAGATTATAAATCAACATCATGTTAATAATAGTGTGTGAAATTGTATAAAAAATGACGTAAAATACATAAATTGAACATGTTATTACACTTCATTATTCATTAATACACCCCATAAATTTCTAGGGTTTATCATGACTCCCAAACCATGAATATATACTTTATCCAATACCAGAGTCTGAACTATCCCCCAGGGATATCACATATTGCAATAACATGGTCATTATTTATTATTTAAATTCAAAACATATCACGTCCAATTGGTACCATATTCCATTTCCAATATCATAGGCATATCACATCATTTCTAATGCCTCATGAGTATATAGAGACTATTTCTCTGTCCCACTCCTCAATATCGCATAGTTATTTGGATCCCCAGTCCCTATCCCACACACATTATCTCATATGGGTATCTCGAGCCTTAGTTTATATTCCCCACCTCGATATCACATGGGAGTGTTTATCCTTAGTCTCTATCCAATGCTAAATAACAAATATTTTTATTTTGATCCTCATTCCCTATCCTAAGCCACAATATCACAAATGTCTCAAAAATCACAAATAACATAATATCAAAAAATTAAAATTTCATATAAATCAATGTTATAAATCATTAATCTTATCATCAAACATTTTAATTCATGTTCATCTTTTTAATGCATCACAAAAATCATAAATCATTGTCTCTTTCATTTGGAATAATATTAATAAGTCGCTACTAATAAATAAATAGCATTAAACTATATAATTCAATAAACCATTATGGTTAATACAATCATCACTTTTATTCTCATTAATCCACAACATCAATATTCAATTAATCAGTTATCTCTGAAATCCCATCAATCGACCAGTTATGCAATCACAATAATCACTCAATTGTATTTCCCATTATTAAGAAATTTCATAAGCACAATTTCCAAAATCAATTTTCCTAAATTCAACTCATTTTTCAATAACATAGAAAATAATTAAATCAATTAATATATATAACACATTATTCATATTCCATATGTTCCAATTGAAATCTCATAATTCATAAACTCAATAATAATTAATAAATATGGGAATCTAATTTATACCACTTACATAAATATTGATGGAGAACATTCACTAATAGAAATTCCCAATTCGATGTGAAACTACCAAGATCACAAAGAAGAAACAGATCTAGATCCAAAACCTAGATCCTAGATAAAAAATATTAAATCTATAAAAACCTAGATCTAGAACCATTTTCATTAGAGAAAAACTAACCTTTAAAGGTTAATATAAAGATATGATAAATACAGGAAAACAAACAGGGAGAGATCACTTATAGAGGGATGTATATATTTTTAGATCCGATATTTGATTCTTAAAGATCATAGGTTGGAATTACTTCAAACTCTTCTAAGAGCCTCTAAAATATTCTTGAATCCATTTAGTTCCATGTGGGGTTATTTTAGATTAATATTAGGGAGGACATGATTTTATTTTATTTTTTTGGTGGTTTAAATTTATTTGACCAGAGTTTCCTCTATAGGGATCACATTTTCTTCAAAATGTGAGCCTAATAGGCTGCCAACTCCAATGGGAAGAGTGGTTATTACTATGAGGTCACACTATTTAAAAACCCATATGATGGCTATCAATGTGTCCTATTTTTCAGTTCACACAGCTTACTGGCCTTGGCACATGGTTTGGGAATATCGTGTGCCAACTAAGCACTACCCCTCTTTCTTTTAAAATTCAACAATTTCAACAAAAAAAATTATTAATCGTAAAACCCAACTAGGATAGAATTAAAATATTATTAAATAATACCATAAAATAAGATCTATACATCTCTAGAAAGAATCACTAAATTATAAACCATCATTATATTAGAAGATTAAGGTGACATTTACTATATATATAGAGCTGAAAAAGAAGGTTATAAATATTCCATATTTTTAACATCTTTATAATTGATGATAAGGAATAAAACCCTTTTATGTTCTCTATATATTTAATATTTGATGTATATGTTTGTGTAAACTCAATTTTATCCATTCTCTATTGATTCAGGAAGTATAAAGATGTATAGAGATTTGAGGAATACTTTTGGTTGGATGTAAGGAAGAGAGATATTACAATGTTTGTATATTAGTTCATGATATTACATCATGTTAAGGATAAAGGAAAAAATTATTAGAGGATGTTTCATCCATTAACTATACCAGATTTTGAATCAGAGAATATCACCATGGATTCTGTTATTGTTCTCTCTAAAATTTCTAAGGGGGATATTACAATATGGGTTTTTGTGGATATTCATACATAGTCAGCACACTTCCTCACTGTCAAAGAAGAATTATCTCTTGATCATAATTCCTGGATATAACTTTAGGAAGTGGTAAGGTTTCATGGATACCCCATTCCATTTTACCTAATTGGGATTCGATGTTTACATCAATGTTCTGGTGAAGTCTTCCTCAAGCTCTTCATATAGTGTTGAGTTTAATAACTGCATATAATCCTCAAAATGATGGTTAGTCTGAATGAAAAATTAAAACTCTAGAGGATATGTTGAGATTTTATTCTATGTATTTTAATGTTTTTTAAGATCAATGCCTTAAAATGGATAAATTTTATTAAAAAAATATCCTTCACTCAAGAATTTATATTGATCCTTATGAAGCCCTATACATAAATAAATTTAGATCTCCATTGTTCTGGAATAAAGTTGGAGAAAGAAAGATATCATGTCCTGAAATAGCTGATAGAATAGATTAGAAGGTTGGATCCATTCAGTATCATATCAAGGTATCTTAGATTCATTAGAATTTTTGCTGATAACTGATTGTGTGACATAGATTTTGAAGATGGTGATAAGTGGTTTTGAAGAAATTATAAGTGCAATATGGTTATAATATTTTTGAGGAAATGGAATCTATAAACACAGTATATTAAACACATTGAAATTTTTCATCATATCATGATGGTATACTATCGCATGGATCATCAATCGAACCTATCTCGAGTAAATTATGGGTTCCGTATATCAAATTTGAGGAAGTACATACTTGACCCTTCACATATATTAATCTCAATGGTCATAATTCTAGAGTAGGATCATTCATATGAGAAACAAATGATATAGATTGTAGATCACAAAGAGAGTGTTCTATCAAAAAATACCACCCTCCTAGTCAATGTTTTATATTGAAACCACTGGTTTGAAGAATATATATGGGAACATGATGATATGATGAGGCAGAAGTGTCCTCATTTGTTTGTATTAATGTGAAAGATTTCAAGGGAAGAATTAATTTTAATACTGTTAAAATGTAACACCCTGAGTTTTGATGAATTTTTATAAATTAATTAAATTTATCTATTCTATTTCCTTATACTCAATACCATGATATTCTTTTGTTTCATGCAATTCTAGTTATAACTTATGTTATACGCAAAACTGAGTTTCTATGAATCATCATTTCATTATTATTGTTATTTTATCTAGATAGTTAAGAACCACCTATAAAACATAGTAATATGAATTGTAGTAACTAATTTTAAAATGTGATTTTAATTTTTAAAAGAAAACATATTTATAATGGAAAATATAAATCTAAAAAAAATTATATGTTTTGAAAATAATATTTTTTCAAAATGGAATTTATTTTTTATCCTTCTGTGGAAGAAAATAAAATAAATGTTTACACTTATAGAAGTTTAATTTTAAATAATTAACTTCATTTTAAATTTATAATGTTCAAAATATCATATGGTTAATTTTTTGGTTTTTTGGAAATATTTCATTTTACTAAGAATAGTTAAAAATACTAAATTTTGAATGAAAAATATAATTTTTGTTTAAATTATTAATAATGGTAAATTAAATTTTAAATTGGGTTTATAGATTAATAATTTCAATTATAAAATAATTAATCCAATTTAGTTCATTTAGAAAAATTCCAATTGAAATGGGATATAAAAATATTTCAAAGGATTGATCTTTTTCAACTTAACAACCAGTTGTCCCACCACATCTATGGGATTGAATATTAAATTAATTAATGTTAATTCAATAAGTTGATGTTTAAAAAATTTGTTCAATTTTTTTAACCATTAAAATTTAAATAATTTAGTAATGGCAATATAATTTTTTACCATTATGATAAGTGATTACAATTAAAATTAATCTTGTCAATTTAGAGAAAAAATGTTTAATAAGGAACTAGACTTTAATCATAAGTGGAAAATTAAGTATAAAAATTTCAAGAACCCATTTTATAGAGACATTTATACCTTATACATTATATTATAGAGATTTTTTAATTATTTTAGCCACATGAAATGCAAAAAATTTGCGCGTGATTATCTCTTTTATAAATTTATAAGTTTTCCACTCACCTACAATATAAGGGGCCACCCACTCTTCCCCTCTCATCACACCCTAAAAAAATTTATACCAAGACCTAAAAACCCACTTTTTAGTTTCCCTTATATCAACCTAGAATCCTCACTCTTTTCAAAAATCCAACCAATGACGACCTTTGGTGAAAACTAAAAAGAGATACCTGAAGAAGATGTAACATTCATTAACAAACATTTTTTGTCTATTTCATACTCAAATCCATTCTGTTCATTAAATATAATACTTATATAATAAAATGTGTGTCTTAAATATACACATATTTTGTTTTGTTAAATGTAATACCTACTATCACACCCACTACCATCAAATGGGTTACGAAATCATCATTCTTGTGTAAGGTGGTCTACTGCATAGAGAATTGATATATTTTGTTTCTCCATTACCACCAATAGTGATTCTCAATATTTCGATAAATAATTATTAAATATGAATTTTATGATTTTATTATTATTCATTAATTTTTATATCACAGACACCATTGTTCTATCTATTTTTTGGAAATACGATAATGTCGTTTGTGTGTAGGGAGGAATAAAATCTCTTGAAGCTATGTGATTCGTTCACACTCTTAATGGAATGTATTAATGATGGGTGTAATAAATATATGTGATATATGTGATATAAAAATTATTATATATTGATAATATCTAATATACTTTTCCATATTACAATCTGACTATAAATGGAATATGTGTTCATGCATACGCATGGTATCCCGTCTCCATGAATGGTGTATTTCACTTCCTATTACATGATTTAATATATTATATTACCAAAAAATATATAAAATATATATGCTATGTATATATATTTTATAATTCATTAGATTATTAAATCATGATTAACGTAAGTGGACCAAAAATATAACAAATAGATCATAAATATGAAAAACAAAGAGGTTGTAACCACAACCATAATATTAACTTGGAATTGTTAACAAATGGGTAATAAAAGGCCATAATCAAATCACATATTGTTTGATATAAATGAGTATGGATGAAAAATATGTTTAAAATAAACATATATTTAGTATAAAAGATGATTAAATGAGAGAAATAGAAGTTATGACTTGAGGTGGAGGATTTCATTCTCACTTTCATTTTCTGTATGACGCAATACATGTTCCCCACATATTTCTTATATACAGTGTTTATACTACTGAAATATGTATTTTATTATTCTTATATAGAAACTTATTGGGTTTTACATATATATTTAATGATCTATATTTCTTATTGTTTATAGTTAAAATGTTACCAAAGTGGTAAGGGGACTTTTGTCTAAATTTTCCATCTTTCAGATGTCTGTTATGTTATACACCTATATTATTCCATAAAGTGTACATACTACCCCTTTGAAATCTAATATCATGAATTTATTCATCCTCGTGATATTGAATCTCTCATGTTATGTTATCACATCATGATTTTTGTGATTCAATGTCACTAAATGGTAAAACTTTTTTGTTACCATCTCCACAATCATTGGGATTGTGTATGAATTAGACTCTGATGTTAAAATCAAATGAACTACCTATAAAAAACTATCATGATTTTTTCTCCTCTATTAATACACAATTTCTTCAGTTAATTGTACTGTATGAAATAGAAATTTGTTTCTATATGTACGTCATGAAAAAAATATTCTTACATCATGGCCAATCAATCTTATAAGATTCATTAGTATGTTTTTAAATTTATTATCAAATTGAACGGTTTTTCAAATGATATATATATTAAAAAAATTCAATGTGGAAATAATATTATCCTCAAGAAATATATTAAATGATCATTAAAAATTATTTTACATCTAATATAAAATATGTTTTTGTTACTAATTACTTACTAGAAATATTATTATAGGGTACTATTCAAATTTATTCTATGAATGGTTTATATTTTTATGTCATGATGTTTACTAAACCTTTTTCTCTTATATATGTCATATGCTTTTGAAACTCATTTTTCTTCTATTGGTTATATATTTTTGAAGCCTATTTTTCTTCCACATGTTATAAGCTCATAAATCTTATCACATTCATGGGTTATTCGGTGATGAAATAATTATGAAACATTTAAATTTTCAATAGTTTAATATATAATGAAATGATGAATGTTTATAATCCTTTGGAAGAAATAAATATAGTTTTTATTATGTGATGGATGTGGCCTATATCTACCTTCAACGAACTGGGTAATAATTTATGTATCTTATAAAATATAAACTGGTGCAATGGAAAATGAACTCGATAAAAGAATATATAGTTGGAATAAGGAGTGAACTTGGTACTGTAATATAGGGTTGGAACGATGGGTGAACTTGTTAAATTAAGGACTTCGCCTATTATGATAGTCTTGGCTATGAGACATGACTAATATGGAAATGATTTTATATGATTATGTGTATTCCATAAATACATGTCATATTCCAATGTTATGACCTCATATCTTATGTTTTTTAATTCCCATGGGACTACTATCTTTTAAATTTCCATTATTTATTAAAAACTAATGATTATGATATTTTATATGTAGGGTATAGTTTTCAAATTTTATTCTCATGTTCTAAAACCCTGATGTTCATGCTATTCTAACATATCTCTCTTGTTTTCCCATACTGAGCATCTGATCTAACCCTTAAATTGTTGTCATTTTCTCCTGTTGTGAAGGTTTGTACAGTGTATGATGTGTCTATGAATCTTGCTAGTTTTTAACAACACAGTGGGTGGTGATTTATATATATAATATGTTTGTGGGGATACAATTACATTAAATGAACACAAACCCCTAACAAATAGGAACTAAACAACCACTTTCTTATGGCATGATTTTTTTGTAGTGGGGGTAGTAATAAATTAAATGAACACAAACACCTCACACATAATATCTAAAAAACCACATTCTTAGGGCACACATTTTTTTAATGTAATAAATATTCACCAAATATGATTTATTGTCTATATATGTTATGATGGGTCATTATGGCATCAAAACTAGTGTAATATGGTCACTGTAACTTCTTACAATTCTATATGTGGTTTTCTATTAACCAAAATGCATATGCGCAATGAAAATTACATTATGAATATTTATTTATTTATTCATTTAAGTGATCATAATCATTACATAGATCACATATGTGAAGGGGTCTATCATCAATATTTTTCATGTATCAAGATCACCTATTTATTATGTGCCTAATAGTCCTTGAGAATATTATTAATTTAAAAAAATCTAATAAAACATTTGAGACATCATTCAATACCAACCAAGATAAAACAACCCAAAAATAAGATTAAAGTATCCCAAAGGATAAATAAAAAATGATTAACAAATATTAATGAATACAAGAATAACCTATGAATTTTTTTTTATTAAAAACACCATTGACTTAATTTATATTTTTTTGGAATCATATTCAAAAAAATTTAACAAATTAATTAAAAATTATCCTCCGAATAATTTTTACAATTGTTGTGCGTGCATATTTTAAGTGATGAGTAATTTGATGTATATAGGTAACACCCTAAGTTTTTATGAGCCATTTTTGAATAAATTAATTGTATTTAATGACATTCATTGAAAAAAAATAAAACATTATTTATAGGATCCAATGACTTTTTCTTTGCACACACATCATATTTTTTTTTGCATTACACGCAACAGTGAGATTCGGCGAAACAACATTTTATTATCCTAATTTTTTAACTGATATAGTTATAACCTACCAAATATACATAGTAATATGATTATTAATAAATTAATTTTTAATATTATTGATACTGTTTTTATATATATAAAAGATATTTATAATAAAACATTGAATTTTTAGTAATGTATTTATATGTTTGAAAATACTATTTTCTTAAAATTCCTTCTTTTTTTCCATATGAATAAAAATAAAGGTAATTTAAGGCTCATCTAGAAAATATATTAGATACAATAATCATCATTTATCAATTCATAATGAAAAAAATATTCTTAGGGTGGTGTTTTGGTATTTTTATGAAAAACATAATTTTTGGATAAATATTGAGAAATACTGAATTTTAATTCAAAATAACATTTTTGTCTAATTTTTTTGTAGTTATATTAAAATTTAATATTTTTTTAAACTTTAATTAAATAATTTGTACATAATTTAACCCAATTATGGTAATTAGACTAAATTTCACATTTTAATTGGATATAAAAACAATTCAATATTTTAAACGTTTTTCACTGAAAACCCCTCTATTGTGACACGACTACGTGATTATCATTAAATTAATGTTTTCCACTTATGTGATTTTATTTTTTTAAAATGAATTCCATGTTTTGATTAAGGAAAATTTATAATTTATAATAATTTCATCATATTTTTTACCTAAAATATTAGTGAATGTGATTGATATTATTTAGAGCGATTAAGAAAACAATTAGCTTAACAAATGACGAATCCATATATGTAAGGCCCCAAATGACATAGAATACGTTTTCAGATGACATTTTATGGAAATATTTCTACCTTATAACCCCCTTTATATGTTTTGGACCATTATGAGGTAAACTTTTCATGGTAACAATGTGGGTGAAATTACATTTTCAAATATTTACATGACTTCCACTCCTCCTCCACAACAAAAATTAACCCAACCATTCCACTAATTGACTCCTCTAAAGAACATTTTATTTGAAAACATATACCTAAATATCCTCCCAAATTTCGTATATTGATCTTATAATCCTTTTTTTGGGGATAAATCTATCTAGGGAATCTATTTGGGTACAACCCATAGGAGTTACCTGAATAAAATAAAACATCCTCCCTCAAACTCCACTATTATATTATAATATTCCTTTATATAAAATATTTATAATGAATGATTATATAATAATCATAGTATCTTCAATATACTGATATATTTTATGATCATTTTTTTACCTACACACACATACTTCCATATAATGTGAAATGAACATACCATTCCTATGTACTGTGAATTACCGACTCCTGAAACGATGTAGTATCCTCAATATAATGTTTTTTTTATATATGATATTATTATATAGTGACAATATATTATATTAATTTGATGTTTTAAATTTTGTAAAAAAATTAAATCATTATATATGTAAGAAGACCATGAATAACAAGTCCAAATATGTACGGAAAACAAAGCACATATTACATGAAGCATAACATTAACATGTAATTTTTTATAAATGTTTAATATAATATCATAATGAAATTATATATTATATTAGATTTAATAATTTTAATTTTTTAATATATTATTAATAAACACATATTTATTATACATTATATTTCATATAGTATGATTAGATTTTGTACACAACGTAAGTGTTTTCTCATCTCACATTTTATATCTATGTGATCTGTTCCACGTTCACCATGTTTTTCTTTTTGTGGTACATTTACACCCTATTAATGTTTTTTATGATTATAATAATTAAATTTATGGGTATTTACATATCTATTTTCTAAATTCTCCTTCATGGGGTTTATGTTTCAAAATATACAAAATCAGTAAAGTAGTTTTATCTCAATTTGTCTTATTTAAGAGACATTCCATGATACACACCAATGTTCATAAATGAGTAGTATAAAGTGATCATTCACATGTTATATTAGGAATATATCTATTTTAATGCAATTTTAAGATTCATTTAATTTCATTTTATGACGTTAGTAGTATGATTCAAGGTTACCAAGTGGCAAGACTCTATTGAATAAATCTCGTCATTTATTGGGACTGTTTATGATTATTATTCTATTCGATGAAACATTAGTATCTATATCATAATAAATCTCATTGATTTTCTTATACTCTATAAATTCATTATATATTCATGAATTGTAAAAATATTTCCACTCATTGGTACTTACTATAATTCATAATATGTTTTCTAAAAATTTGATCTTATTTATATTTTTAGTGGGAAAGTTATTTATTTCTAAAACCATGTTTTAAAAAAAAGGCATATCTTTTTAAATTATCTTTTAATAAAATATCTAGTGAAAAAATCAGCAACAATTATAATTTTTCCAAGTTATTCTAAATAAAAAAAATTTAAAATCTTTTCAATTTTCCTCAATTTGTTTTCAAAGAAAAGGTCTTCAAGAGGCATTAAATTTTAACTATAATTTTTAAATAATAAATGATATTTTCCTAATGAAATATTTATAATTGATATTTAAAAATTATTATCCATCTAATATGTTATCTATTGGTGTTAATCAGGCCTTTTATGGGGATATGATCGATGTTTTTTATTCATATTCTTTTTTCGGATGCTTTTTGTTTTCATGGAGATCAATTTATTAAACATGTTTCTTGTTAACATGTTATATATCAATGGAATTCATTTCTCAATGAATGTTTAAATAATTATGAAACCTACTTCATTTCATGGGTTATTCTGTGATAAAATTACTAAGAAACCAATCACATTTTATATGGGATGTGATATGATTACTTGTTTATGGTACCCCTATAATTTATTGGGTTATGATATGATTTTTCATGGTCATGTGGAAAACATATATATGATTTAATTATGAAATTTTTAGGACTATGTATCCCTCCAATTCATTGGGTATGATATATATCTCATGAATTATAAATAGCTAATATATGGAGTAGAATCGATTCAGTAAAGGACATTGTTGAGTAAGATGGCCTTGGAATTGTACCTTGACTACTAACTTGGTCATCAGAGTAAAAAATGACTAAAAAGACGGTATGGGGACTGAATCCATACTACTAATATGAAATTGTTAGTTATTCCTTGACTACTGCAAAAATACTTTTTTATATGTATGTGTCTTCCACGAATTCAATGTTTTATTCATATATTATTATTTCTAGGTTTATGATCTTGATTCCCTTAGGATTCATGTTATATAAAATACCAATATTTTTTCCCTAATTCATGTTTATAAAAAAATTTATGATATTTATGATCTTCTAATGTTTTGATTATTTTCACATGCCATAATACTCATGTTTATTCTTATATATCTATAATTTTTTCCATTGTTGAGCATCTGATGTCACCCATTTTAAGTTTCTCTTCCATGTTTTATGAAGAGAGGTATAATTTAGAATTTGTATAAGAAGTATTCTAGTCCTGGAGATACTTGGAAGAGATAATATAGCTCTCTTATTTACATGGGATTATATTTCTTTGTTTCTAAATTAAATAGACTAATATAGTCTTTTAGAATCTATTTATATAATGTAACATGTATTACAAAAAATGATGTAATATTAATTCATATAAAGTGAGGGCCTCTATAGTTTGTATCATAGAAAAATTTTAGTTAAACCTGGGAAATTGGGATGAGAAAGCCTTAGTGAGAACCCTATGTACTTGTTTATGGATAATTCATAGCATAATGAAATGTATAGGGTAAGGTCATGGAATTTATTTAAAGAATAGAGTGAGTGGATTCCAAACCATACATCCCTTGTCAGATACTAAAATTTCATCTGGATATATCATAGATGTACCTCAGTGTAACAACACCAAAATGGTACATCGGGCCTGATTGACGTGTAACCTAGTACATGACAATGGGCCTTACTACACCCCTGGTTTCACACTCCCAAGGAATATGCTTTGAAAATTCACAAACACTTCATGAACCATTATGAATGAATTAAATATGAATTGTATATAAATAAATTAAGATAAAAATAATATTTTATAGATGAAATAATGTGTCATAATTAATATAAACTATATGGATTTTTTAATATTATGTGTTTCCCACTATGATTATTATTTCTTACTCTATTATTTATGGTTTTATTCAATGGTTGGAACTCGAAATAACTGCGTCAAAGCTGACTATGAAAAAAAATGGAATGGTTGTTGTAACGCCCCGACCCCAGCTACCTAGAGTCGGTGCATTACTTCGTAACATTGGCATGATCACAAAAGGTCAAGTCTCGAAAGACCGATTACTTTAATAGCCTTGAAACACTAAATACATTCGTAAATGTTACATTACATCATAAAGTGAAAAACTACAATTATAAAGTCTTCGTAGTCCACTCTCATATCCTCTTCTGACAATCCCTGCAGGTCATTCATAAAATACTTCTTCACATCCTGGAAAATATTAACACATCGAAAGGGGTGAGCTCAGATGCTCAGTAAGGATAACAATAATGCAGAAGCCTTCATAAATAAATATAAAAATTTAAGGCAATGTATAACTAAAACAAAAGCCTTTTAAACTTGAACATCAACATAATATGGAAAAAGTAAAATGAGATAATGCCATTCACTTCCTCACATGGATATTCTACTGGTCGAATAATCACATGAAATATCAATAACCACTTTCATAATGAGGGAATATATAATGCCAGACATTCTGAAACATTTTGTCAAGGCCTTGGCCAAGATGTCTAAAATGAATAAGGCCTCGGCCAAAAACATAAATCAAATTGGGAAAGGGCCTCGGCCAATTCCACTTCTAGTTGTCTCATGAGACCTACCGATCCATCGAGGAGCTATAGCGGGCTCCACCCGTCACTTACTAAGTCCAATGCATTCCTTACATGAAAAATTGTATATAAACATTTAGGAATACCGTTTTTTTAAAATACCATTTTAAATTAACTGCAGTATCAAAATACCAGTTTAATTTTTAGAAGATACTTACATTTAAAATTGCTCAAATATACTCCTTTGTTTTTCTGAAAACATTATGCAAGCTTCTGAAAAAAAAACTAATTCTGAGACAGCTCGACTAATTGCAGGCCATGATGGGTCCACGGCCAATCCCTTCCTGTCCACCACACTTGAGAGTCACGTTTTCTAAAAACATTTTTAATCTTGCGTTAAATACGTATACATTTTCACTGGATTTTCAAACATTTGAGAGAAATGTATCTCTTTTTTTAAAATCATTTAAAAATAGTTATGGCTTGTAGAGGAAGCCGGAACTCAAATAATGGTCACAGCGGTAGAGAAGTCATTGTCGCCGCATATGTACGGAAAGAAAAACATTCCCTTTTTGTCATTTAGTAAAATGCTTCGTATAAAAAATATTCCTTTTGAATAAACGTAAAAGTCAAATGGGTTTATACACTGTATAAAAGAAAGTTGTGTATAAAACCAAATATTCCTCAATGAAAGGAGATTGAGACGAAGACCTTAAAAAGATAATTTTTTAAAATAAAATAGATCTATTATGTGTATTCACTATAGTTACACATAAAGAACGTAAAAAATACATAATAGGACATAATAATATCATGACATAATTTGAAAGTAGGAGATTAACCCAAAGAATGGAAGTTGGGTTAAGAAATTCCATTACCTCGTGTCTGACTTAACTCAACCATTCTATAACCTCCTGAATAATAAACTAGAGTTAATATATACCTTATTAAGAACAATTTTAAATTTCATTATCCTTTTTATATCACTTATTACAATGATATGAACATTATGGAATTATTTAAGTTAATAACGGTCGTTTTGTCGATCTTTGGTACATGAGTCAACAATAAACTTCTTATAATTACAAGTTGTTTATGTGGTAGAATATCCATTATCACCAGAATTATATTCATGATTTAGATGTCATATATATCATATATATCCATTATATACATTCATTCATAATATTACGTAACATTTAGAGGTAGGAAATGAAATGCACCGTTCATGGAGACGGTAAGCCGTACGTACGCATGAATGCTACTTTCATTTCTATTTCGTATTTAATGGAATGAAATCATAATTATATAAAGGTATAGTATAGTTACAGTATAATATCATATATAATATCATTTACTCCATCCTTGACACATCCCACATATGGTATTAACGATTCACATCACTTTGAGGGGGCGGTAGTCCGCACTTCCTAAAATAAAAATATCGCGTTTACCCATAATGGAAATCATAATGTATTCCATAAATGAGAAATACAGAAGCATAATGAAAACATAAACATATTATATATCATATATAAATATATTGACATCTTAATGGCCACCTTTGAAGGTGTTATATGAGTGTTGAACAATCATCGTTTCGTGAGGCAGAAATTCGCCATCCACAGAAACCGTATGTTCTTTAACCATTAGATGTAGGTGTGTGTAAGTGTAGATAGAATACTTTTTATAACAACATCCTAGTATATTCAGTATAATGTTGTTGTTGCAAAAGAAAGGAATAAAAAGAGTATAAGGGGTTGGAGAAGCAAAATAAAACAAAATAACAGAAGAGAAGATATTACCTTAAAATCGGGTAACTATTTTTGATTTGAGCCAAAGGCATCCTTGGGAAGAATTCATCCCAAAGTGAGGCTTCTAGGAGTAAGTGGGGAAAGTTGGGAGATTATTTGGGCAGAGGTTGGCCGATCCAAATGGCTTGAAATTGTGAAGGAGGTGGTAGAGGTGGGGGCCTTTTATAAGAGGAGAGGAGGGGCACTCTTGGAAAGTAAGGAAATTTTACATTATTATACAATGATTTTCGGATTCTAAAGGTCCCACACTTATATAATTCGTGGATAAGGTGATAAGGGTTCGAAATATACCCATCCAATAGTCTTTGGACAAGTGTATGCCTTGGATTGTACATTATCTTTTATTTTTATTAAAATCGTCAAATAATGAGGTCATCGCTGCATCATAATGATGTCATAAATATTTTAATTTATTTAATGTCTAAAAATTAAAAACAAATACTATGATGTAGGAAATCTTTTTATATTTCCAATGAATATTTATACTCAAAAATATAACTTGTATAACCCCATGTAAAAATTGTTTTAGTAAAACATTTCATGTTTGTGTCATTTTTTACTTTAACATTAAATAAAAGGTATTTATGTCATTTTCCAAATAAAGTGGCTCCATGGGGTCCCCAAGTTGACCCATGGATTGTCTTGGTCGGAAATGGAACATCCAATGAGGGTAGGACATGTGTCAAGCTCATCTCATATTATTAGAATATTATTTTTACCTTAAACTACACTAATTACCTCTAATCGTGATTAAGAACTTAAAAGTTACTATTCACCAAAAAAATTATTTTAATCTCATTGAACCACATTTTAAATCTTAATGACAACCATGTATGTCGGATTTTTGAAAATCAAATCACAGAAGTGGTAATATTTCATTTAAACGAAAAATCAGTTATTTAACTACCACTTAGTGGTTTCACTATTCATCAAAAATTGAAGTTTTTCAGAATAATGCCAAAATATCACCCTAAGCTATAATTGATATTCCGAATTCAAAAATGATGTATATTTTACAAAATTCCCAACATATAAGTTGCATTAATTAATTTTATAATTAATTACCGTTGTCACAACAAATAGCGTGTTTTTAAGAAACAATTTATATCAAAAGATTGATAATTGTTTATGTCGAATTTCAATGTTAAATTAATTCTAATGACCACCATTGGATAAAATGGTAAAAATATATTCTAATTATACTTTAAAACCACTCAGTATTATAACTTATAACTATAAATTATTTTTATTAAAAAAGTTTTTTTAAGTATTTTTCACTATTCATAAAAAATTAGAAGTTCTCCGAAAAATACCAAAAATTCAATATAGGCTAATTTCGATATTCCGAATCCAAAAATGAAGTCCATTTTGAAATATAAAATTTATATAATTGTAAAAAGTGGTTATTACTATTCATAACGGCTACATTGATTAGTCGCGGTGTTTTAGAACTCGAAGTTGCATACAATACAAGCTATTGCATTCTTGAATGAGATGCATATCATGGAAGATCGGGGTGTTACATTCTCCCCTCCTTCAATAAATTGCGTCCTCGCAATTTGAAATTTTTCATGGAAAATAAATGGTTGAAAATAGAAAATACCTTTGTAGAAACCCCACATCGGAAATAAGGTTAATAAAAATATAACATTAAAAGAAAGAAAGATAAGTACAAAGGTAACCCGAGATAGCCCATACTAGGATTCTATGAAAATATGGATATGGAAGAAAAACAAACCATCAAGGTCTGATGGAGAGTTGTAGAAAACTGGATTAGGAGAAAGTTAACAATAAGAAAATCACAAACTTGTGATTGGTTAAACGGTCATTGAATCCCCAGTTGGAAAAGTTAACCGGCAATGTTTTTGTTTTAAGTTACCTTTTATAAAGTTAAATAATTTATTTAGGAGATTTACTGAGAAAGTAAGGGAATATACATACTTGTCATGTAGACTTTCATTATTTAATAAATTTTTACCAAAACCCTTCTTTCACTCTAAAAGGTAATAGAACTCAAAAATATTCTATTTATCCTAATTGAATAAGGTTCCAAATGTTAACACATACCATTTAGATTAGAAAAATTATTTTGTAATAACCAGGGACTTCCTCTAGGCTAGTGGTAGGAAATAAATGCCTGTCACACCATGATTGTGGGTTTGATTCCTGCAGCTTTGTCCGACGCGACGGGTTATGCCCCACCCTACAGGTTGTCCTTTTCCTAAAACTATAGTAACATAATATTCCAAAAATAATCTTCATAAATTTTTTAACCTTAAACATTACTATCCAAAGATCAACTTAATCCACTCCATCCATTATAATTATCCAATATACCTCTGTCCAGACTTTCTCAAAAAGGTCTCTTAATTCAAAAATCAATTTATCAGATTCCCCCTAAAAGTAAAGTTTCTCTTATTGTCACATACTAAAAATATAATTACCTTCATCATATTAAAACCTTACTAAAATCAACAAATACTGCAGTACAATAATTATATATATATATCACATTATTCTAATAACCAGAATATAATCCATGAGTCAAAAATCACCATTACATTAGTTATTCTGCTTCAACATTAGTAACAGCATAAGATTGTCCTTGATCCCTTGGCCTTTTCTGAGGTATGTTTCCCTGACGCTTAGGACATTCATTTGCATAATGACCCATTTCTCTACAACTGTAGCATTCAACTTTGATAGCCTCTTTCTTTCCCTTGAAATCACGTGCCTGGTGACCCTTTTCTCTACATTTATAACAAACTCCCATTCCTTTTAGGAAAGTACCAGGGTGATTCTTCCCATAATTATCACATAATGGAAAATCCTTCTTTCCCTTTTTCCCTTTAACTGTCTCTTGTTCCACCGTTCTCTTCTTATCTTGCTTTAATTTGTTGTCATAAGACTTAGAGAATTCCTTTTCTGTCTTGATAGGACACGAGACAATATCTTCGTATGATGAGAAGGATTGTGATACTAAAGCTCGACGGAGAAATGGTTTTAACCCATCAAAGAAATGATCAATCTTACTCCTTGGTTTACATATATAATCTGCAGCATACCTCACTAACCTTGTAATGTTGGCCTCATAATTTGCGACATTCTCATCTTCCTTCTGCCTCAGACTCAGAAATTGCCATTCCATATCTGCTCGATGGTCACGAGGAAAGTATTTTTCTAAGAAAAGATCTTTGAACTCCCTCCATTCCATATTCGATACGTCATCATCTTCCTTTGTGTTTTGAATCAGCGACCACCATTGATCGGCATCTCCAGTGAGGCGGTAAACTGCCATGACAACCTTCTCCCTTTCACTACTCCCCAAGGCATGGAATATTTTCTCTAAGGAGTTGATCCATTTACAGCTACTAATGGATTTATACCCCCATTAAATGTTGGTGGTTGTTGCCTCATGAAGCGCTATAACATTGATCCTCCACGTTGCGGATCAGGGTGCTCCATATGAGTAAGGTTATTATTCATAACATGAGTGAGTTGTCCCTGTTTGGTAATAAGTTGATCAGCACTAGTTGTATCTCCAGATCCACAATAATTATCTTGAGCAGGAGGGCAATCCCTACACGGAGTGCGTGCATTGATACGGTTTCCATTCCTTCCACTAGGCTCCATTTCTAAACAATGGCATAAACTAGATTAGTTTATGAATCAAAAAACATAATTCCATACATATACAATACTTAACATAAAATGAACTATTTATGGATATAATCCATAATTATAAAAAGGTTTTCTTTGAGGAAGTATATACTCAAAACCGTTCATAGAGGTTTTTAAAGAAAATAGGAATTATCCTAAGCATATCCCCCGGGACTGTCGTAACCAAGAGTGCAGCAAGGCCTGTTGTCGTGCACCAGTTCCTGTTCGAGTCTAACTCAAAGCGGTGTTTTCGGGTTTTACCCCTAGGTACATCTGTGCCAGAGCCGCCTCTACCTGCTCGTATCCAGACAGGGATTTACTACTCAGAAAACTCACAAAATCTCTACAATACCAAAATTTTAGGAAGTTCTTCTATACTAATCCTCAATGTTCATCTTAGGTCTACGTGCTCTAATCAGAGTTTGTCTAAATATAGATTCCAAGGTTAGTACTAAACTGCCTCTGATACCAACTGTAACACCCCGACCCCAGCTACCCAGAGTTGGTGCATTACTTCGTAACATTGGCATGATCACAAAAGATCAAGTCTTGAAAGACTGATTAGTTTATTAGCCTTGGAAACACTAGATACATTCATAAACGTTACATTACATCATAAAGTGAAAAACTACAATAATAAATCCTCCATAGTCCACTCTCATATCCTCTTCTGACAATCCCTGTAGGTCATTCATAAAATACTTCTTCACATCTTGGAAAATATTAAAACATCGAAAGGGGTGAGCTCAGATGGTCAGTATGGATAACAATAATGCGGAAGCTTTCATAAATAAACATAAAAATTTAAGGCAATGTATAACTAAAACAAAAGCCTTTTAAACTTGAACATCAACATAATATGGAAAATGTAAAATGATATAATTCCATTCACTTCCACACATGGATATTCTACTGGTCGAATAATCACATGCAATATCAATAACCACTTTCATAATGAGGGAATGTATAATGCCAGACATTCTGAAACATTTTGCCAAGGAATCGGCCAAGATGTCTAAAATGATTAAGGCATCGGCCAAAACCATAAATAATATTGGGAAAGGGCCTCGGCCAATTCCACTTCTAGTTGACTCATGATACCTACCGATGCATCGAGGATCTATAGCGGGCTCCACCCGTCACTTACTAAGTCCAATGCATTCCTTATATGAAAAATTGTATATAAACATTTATGAATACCATTTTTTTAAAATACCATTTGAAATTAGTAGAGGTATCAAAATACCAGTTTAATTTTTAGAAGATACTTACATTTAAAATCTCTCAAATATACTCCAGTGTTTTTCTGAAAACATTATGCAAGCTTCTGAAAACAAAATAACTAATTCTGAGACTGCTCGACTAATTTCAGGCCATGATGGGTCCACGCCCAATCCATTCCTTTCTACCACACTCGAGAGTCAGGTTTTCTAAAAACATTTTTCAGCTTGCGTTAAATACGTATACATTTTCACTGGATTTTCAATCATTTGAGAGAAATGTCACTCTTTTTTTAAATCATTTAAAAACAGTTATGGCTTGTAGAGGAATCCGGAACTCAAATAATGGTCATGGCGGCGGAGAAGTCATTGTCGCCGCATATTTACAGAAAGAAAAACATCTCCTTTTTGTCATTTATTAAAACACTTCGTATAAAAAAGATTCATTTTGAATAAACGTAAAAGTCAAAGGGGATTATAAACCGTATAAAAGAAAGTTGTGTATAAAACCAAATATGCCACAATGAAAGGAGATTGAGACGAAGTCCTTAAAAAGATCACTTTTTAAAATAAAATAGATCTATTATGTGTATTCACTATAGGTACACATAAATAAAGTAAAAAAATACAAAATAGGACATAATAATATCATGACATAATTTGAAAGTAGGAGATTAACCCAAAGAATGGAAGTTGGGTTAAGAAATTCCCTTACCTCATGTCTGACCTGACTCAACCGTTCTTTAACCTCCTGAATAATAAACTAGAGTTAATATATACCATATTAAGAACCATTTTCAATTTCATTATCCTTTTTATATCACTTATTTAAATGATATGAACATTATGGAATTATTTAAGTTAATAACGGTCGTTTTGTCGATCTTTGGTACTTGAGTCAACAATAAACTTCTTATAATTACAAGTTGTTTAAGTGGTAGAATATCCATTATCTACATAATTATATTCATGATTTAGATGTCATATATATCATATATATCCAGTATATACATTCATTCATAATATTACGTAACATTTAGAGGTAAGAAATGAAATGCACCGTTCATGGAGACGGTAAGCCGTACGTACGCATGAACGCTACTTTCATTTCTATTTCATATTTAATGGAATAAAATCATAATTATATAAAGGTATAGTATAGTTCAAGTATAATATCATATATAATATCATTTACTCCATCCTTTACACATCCCACATATGGTATTAATGATTCACATCACTTTGAGGGGGCGGTAGTCCGCACTTCCTAAAATGAAAATATCGCGTTTACCCATAATGGAAATCATAAAGTATTCCATAAATGAAAAATACAGAAGCATAAGGAAAACATAAAAATATTATATATCATATATAAATATAGTTACATCTTAATGTACACCTTTGAAGGTGTTATATGACTGTTGAACAATCATCGTTTCGTGAGGTAGAAATTCACCATCCACAGAAACCGTATGTTCTTTAACCATTAGATGTAGGTGTGTGTAAGTGTAGCTCGAATCGTTTTTATAACAACATCCTAGTATATTTAGTATACTGGTGTTGTTACAAAATAAATGAATAAAAAGAGTTTAAGGGGTTGGAGAAGCAAAATAAAACAAAATAACATAAGAGATGATATTACCTTAAAATCGGGTAACTCTTTTTGATTTGATCCAATGGCTTCCTTGGGAAGAATTCTGCCCAAAGTGAGGCTTCTAGAAGTAAGGGGGGAAAGTTGGGAGAGTATTTGGGCAGAGGTTGGCCGATCAAAATGGCTTGAAAGTATGGAGGAGGTGGTAGAGGTGGGGGCCTTTTATAAGAGGAGAGGAGGGGACTCTTGGAAAGTAAGGAAATTTTACATTATTATACAATGCTTTTCGGATTCTAAAGGTCCCACACTTATATAATTCGTGGATAAGGTGATAAGGGTTCGCAATATACCCATACAATAGTCTTTGGACAAGTGTAAGCCTAGTATTGTACATTATCTTTTTATTTTATTAAAATCGTTAAATAATGAGGTCATCGCTGCATCATAACGATGTCATATTTAATTTAATTTATTTAATGTCTAAAAATTATAAAAAAACAATATTATGTAGGAAATATTTTTAAATTTCCAATAACTATTTATAGTCAAAAATATGACTTGTATAACCCCATGTAAAAATTGTTTTAGTAAAACATTTCATGTTTGTGTCATTTTTTACTTTAACATTAAATAAAAGGTATTTATGTCATTTTCCAACTAAATTGGCTCCATGGGGTCCCAAAGTTGACCCATGGATTGTCTTGGTCGGCCATGGCACATCCAATGAGGGTAGGGCATGTTTCAAGCTCATCTCATATTATTAAAACTTTATTTTTACCTTAAACTACACTAATTACCTCTAATCGCGATTAAGAACTTAAAAGTTACTATTCACCAAAAAATTATTTTAATCTCATTGAAACACATTTTACTTCTTAATGACAACCATGTATATAGGATTTTTGAAAATCAAATCACAGAAGTGGTAATATTTCATTTAAACGAAAAATCAGTTATTTAACTACCACTTAGTGGTTTCACTATTCATCAAAAATTGAAGTTTTTCAGAATAATGCCAAAATTTCACCCTAAGCTATAATTGATATTCCGAATTCAAAAATGATGTATATTTTACAAAATTACAAACATATAAGTTTCATTAATTAATTTTATAATTAATTCCCGCTGTCACAACAAATAGCGTTTTTTTAAGAAACAATTTATATCAAAAGATTGATAATTGTTTATGTCCAATTTCAATGTTAAATTAATTCTAATGACCACCATTGGATAAAATGGTAAAAATATATTCTAATTATACTTTAAAACCACTTATTAGTATAACTTATCACTATAAATTATTTTTATTAAAAAAGTTGTTTTTAAGTATTTTTCACTATTCATAAAAAATTAGAAGTTCTCAGAAAAATACCAAAAATTCAACATAGGCTAATTTCGATATTCCGAATCCAAAAATGAAGTCCATTTTGAAATATAAAATTTCTATAATTTTAAAAAGTGGTTATTACTATTCATAACGGCTACTTTGATTAGTCGTAGTGTTTTAGAACTCGAAGTTGCGTACAATGCAAGCTATTGCATTATTGAATGAGAAGCATATCATGGAAGCTAGGAGTGTTACAATTGTTCTCCTATAAATTAGAATTCTACGGGTGATGGGATAAAAATTATAATTTCTATGATCATTAAAATTTCTTAATATATAAACCATGTTGGACATCTAAATTTAAAAAGGAGGGAACACCATTCAGTTGATTCCTTCGTGTAACGTCCCGATTCCGGAAGACAACCAGAGGAGCCCCGTACCCGGTTGGTCACATGGACTCAAGCGCATTTCTCAAAACACCAGAGGCTGGCGAATAGCAGTGAGGGCCTTGGGTGTGATAGTGGGGAAACTATTCCCTCATTGGCAGAGTACACAGTAGAAGAAAAATAAACATGTAATAGCAGAAGCAGTAATAACCAAAAATATTAACAGCGGAAGACTAAATCAAAAAACATGACCACATATGTATATATGAAATGATGCATGATACATAACTTGGAAAGCATCCAAACAAGTCACAATGCTGGAAAAATAATATAGTTCCAAAACAAGTACAAAAGAAAAGTAAACAGCTCCTCATCATCGCGAGCGAATTCTCGGTCCCATGCTCTCCTCCTCCAATCAATCTAGTTCTAGAAGTATAAGGGTGTTTTCATTAGTCTACACCAGAAACAACATAGCATGTTTGGGCGCAAAATCATGGCCCAAACAGGGTGTGAGATAAAATCCCAGTAGGCAACCACCCGAAGATCTGTTCCTAATAGTCGGTGAGTGTATGGCAGCAAAAGTACAAGAAGCAGTATACAACAATAGCAAGCAGTATGTAGTAAATAGTAAGCAGTAAAGTAGGATGATACACAACAGTAATCAATCCACGACTGACAACAGCAGTGAATCAAACAGCTAACAAGAAGAAAACCCTATTGGAAGTACTAGAAGCCATCCCCTCTGGTCCTATCCAAGAAGTACCACAACCCTCTAGACAGTGCACTCAGCCTAACCCCTCTGGCTTGGTCATACGAATTTATGAGACTCTCTTTGGAAGCTCACTCGGTCAATTTCCCTTATAGTCTAGGGTTGTCAAATAATCTCTTGAGGAAGAACATGCGGTCTAACCCTCTTATCCCCAAGGTCTAGAGACTCTCTAAGGAAGCTATCTCGGTCAATTTCTCCTATAGCATCAGGTATACCACAGACTCTCTGAGGAAGCTCACTCGGTGAATTCCTCTTCATCTTGGGAAGGTTCTTAAATAGATTCAAAAAGGTTAAGAATCTCTGAGGAAGCTCACCCGGTCTACCCTCCTATAGTCAATAAAATCCAAGACTCGCAGGGAGCTCACTCGGTCCATCCCCTGTAGTTTATAATATCTAAGACTCTCTGGGAAGCTCACTCGGTCAATACCTTATACTCTATAGCACTAGGTTCTCTCACCCCATACGAGTGAGTGCATAATAATTCTATAAGTCCAAAGTACACCTACAGAGCTACTTGGCTAACCAAAGTACACCTATAGAGCAACTTAGCTGAACAGACAACAAGGCAATAATAATGTCATGAGTTTCACTTCAACCATTAACTACAAGGCATGAAAATAGGTTTAGCAGCCAATGGAAAACGAGACCCAAAGGTCGTAAACAGGACAATGAAAGGGAAAATACATCCAAGTACAAAAAATTATCCTCTAACATGGTCAATTTACCTCTACACAAGCATACAAGAAAGGCAGGAAAACAACAGGGGTAATGAGGTAAACACGAAATACCCCGTTCACGGGTATCATTAGAAATTCGCTAATAAAACTTAGATACTCTGAACGGTATGGCACAAACGACATAACTCAATCCTAGTAGATCCATATACTAGAACCATGATGGTTGATTCTCCTTAGAACGTTGTAGATCTAAGAAAACACACAAAATGTTCAAACTTAGAAAACATGAGCAAGAGGAAGACTTGGAAAACAAGGCTCAAGAAGAAGGGAGATCTCACCACTGCACTTCCAATGCATTCAACAGAGATTGAATCATAGAATGAATGGATGATTGGGAAACCAGAGAAGTTTTTCGGCCGTATGACGTCTCGGGGTCGAACCAGACCAAGAAGAAGAATATTATGGCGATGAGGCGCGACCCCTGTCTGTTTAGTAAAAAAAAAGAAAAGTACACGGTGTGTATTTTTAATTTACATGTCGTGTAGTGGGTTCTTCCATACTTCGCCAAAATCTGCCTCCACCTCACCCCTACACACCGTGTATCTAGTCCGGACACGCCCAGTACACAGTTTTGAGTGGGAAAAGAGTACACAGTGTGTACTCAAAAAGTACACGGGATGTACTTCAAAAATTTCCAGAAACTCCAAAAAAATCTCAAAAACTCCAGAAAAGGAAATACATACCTGAAACGAAGAACTAGGTTCTTACAAACATCCCCCCATAAATAAATGTTTCCCTGAATTTCCCTAGAGGGTCATAGAAGAAGAAACCTCGAACAACACCGGCCACTGTGATCGAACCTCAACCTCCCTTTCCCAAGTCTCATCATGTACTCACTCGTGCTATCATAGCACTCATACCAGAGGAACATACTAGCCTCAGAGAACCTTCGTGCTGCGATCGACAATCCGGATGGGATGCTCCTCAAACAATACATCTGCTTCGAACATAACCTCCTCGGGCTGAAATAAATAAGAAGGGTCTGAAAAGTAATGTCGGAGTTGAGAGAGGTGGAAGGCGTCGTTCATATCCCGGTACCTCTGAGGTAGTTTCAACCGATAGTCAACCGGCCCAACCCTCTCCAATACCTCAAATGGCCCGACGTAACGCAGTGAAAGCTTACCCTGTCTCCAAATCATCTTACTCACCAACCTCGATGCGACACGCAGGAAAACCCAATCTTCGACCTCGAACTCCAGAGGTCATCTCTGCTGATCAGCATAAGACTTCTGCTGAGACTGTGCTGTAGCCATCCACTTCTGAATCAACTCTATTTGCTCTGAGGTCTTCTAAACAAGACGAGGTCCTAGTAAAGCTGTCACTCTTTCCTCCAGCCAGCTTAATGGTGATCGGCATGGCCTACCGTATAGAGCCTCGTGTGGTGCCCTCTGAATGGACTCCTGAAAACTGTTGTTGTAGGTGAAATCCAAAAGAGGTATATGCTTCATCCAAGAACCCCTGAAGTCTTGAATTCAAGTTAGGAGCATATCCTCATGCACCTAGATCGTGTGCTCGGATTGGCCATCAGTCTGGGGATGGTATGTTGTACCCAAAAGTACCTTTGTACAGAAGGCCTTCTAAAGTCCCTGCTAGAACCGAGAGATAAAGCGTACATCCCTGTCTGAAACTACAGAGTGTGGAAGTCCATGTATACGTACAATATCTCTAATGTACAGTCATCCTAGATCATTATCATTGAAGGTCTCCTTGATTTTCAAGAAGTGTGCAACCTTCGTAAGCTTGTCGACGACAACCCAAAAAACATCACTTCCCTGAGGTGACCTTGGTAACCCGGTCACGAAGTCCATCGCGACATCCTTCCATTTCCACTCTGGAAGGGGTAACTACTGTAAGATCCCTGATGGTCGTTGATTCTCTCCTTTCACCTGAGGACTAGTATAACATCTCATGACAAAACCAGCAACATCTCTCTTCATACATGGCCACCAATATTGGCGATGAAGATCCTGATACATCTTGGTGATGCCAGGATGAACTGCCCAAAATGATGAATGAAAATCCCACATCATATCCTCATGTATGTCTCCTGGCACCAATACGCATCCCTGAAAACACAAGATCTCATCCTCAACCACTATCCATCTAGGAAGAGGGTCTGATCCTGGCACACTCTCCTACATGACCAAGGACCCTGAGTCTGATAGCTGCCTCATTCGGACCCGATCAAGATGTGTAGAGGTAACAGCCACATAAGATAGGACAGTCTGTCCCTTCCTTTCGTGCACTTATAACTGAATATCAAAGAATAGATCCATAAGCTGCCACTCACTGCTCCCTCCTGAACTTCCTAAATCTAAGTGCGTCAGCTGAATGCATCTGCCACAACATTTCCCTTTCTCGGCGTATAGGTGAACTCGAAGTCAAAGGACTGAAGATACTCGACCCACATGCGCTATCTCATATTTAGATCATGCTGAGTGAAGATATACATGAGACTCTTGTGGTTGGAAAAAACCATGAACTGGTCTCCCAAAAGACAGTTTCGCCAACTGTGTAAGGCATGAACAACTGCTGCCAAATCCAGATCGTGCGTCGGGTAGAGTCTCTCGTGTGTCCTTAACTGCCGAGACCCGTACGCAATGACTCCATCTCCCTGCATAAGCACGGCTCCCTGCCCGATACCTTAAGCATCATCTTAAACAGTATAGCCCTTGCCTGGATCCGGAAATACTAGTATCGGTGCTGTCATCAACCTCCCTTTTAGCTTCTGAAAGGCAGACTCACAAGAATCTGACCATAAAAACTTCACCCCCTTCTTGGTCAGACCTATCAACGGTGACACTAGATGAGAGAAGTCCTGAATGAAGCACCCGTAGTACCACGCCAACCCTATAAAACTAGACACCTCAAAAAAATTCTTCGGATACTCCCAGGAATCTACAGCTCTCACTTTCTATGGGTCCACAGATACTCCAGACTCTGAGATGACGCGACCCAAGAAGTGAATCTGATCCATCCAAAAGTGTCACTTAGAGAGTTTTTCATACAGCTGGTGCTCTCTCAGTGTACTCAGAACGATCTCAAGATGTGTTTCATGGTCGTGTCGAGCGTGAGAGTACACCAAGATATCATCCATGAAGACCACAACAAAGGAGTCCAAGTACGAATGGAATACTCAGTTCATCAGTGCCCTAAAGACCGCATGCATGCTCGTAAGACCGAACGACATGACTGTAAACTCGAAAAGACCATACATACTCTTGAAAGCTGTCTGAGGTATATCTGATGGTCTAACGTGCAACTAATGATAACCAGAACATAATTCGATCTTCGAGAACACCCGGGCTCCTCGAATCAGATCAAAGAGGTCATTGATCCTCGGAAAGGGATATCGGTTCTTAACTGTCATCTGGGTCAACTTCCGGTAATCCACACAAAGACGAAGGGTACTGTCTGCCTTCTTCGCGAATAGGACAGGCGAACCCCAAGGAGAAGTACTGGGTCGGATGAAACCATTTTCCTGCAACACCTCCAACTGCTTCTTGATCTCTTGCAACTCAGTTGTAGACATCCTATAAAAAGGAATGGACACCGGTGTCGCTCCTGGAACGAGCTCAATCGAGAATTCAACCTCACCCTTCAAAGGAAAACCTGAAAATTCCTCTGGAAAGACATCCCTGAAATGATCCACCACTGGGGGAAAGTCTAATTGTGATGTCCCTTGGTCATCTAGATAATGAGTGGAAATCTGGGCTGTAACTTCCCCTAGCCCATGATGCTCGAGTCCAGCTCTACCTTCCTGGGCATCCCACTCGCCTTTATGATGGAACGATCCGCCCTCTGGTGATACAAAACTCACCCTGCAGCGATAACAATCAACGACTTCCTGGATGGGAACCAACCAGTACATCCCGAGAATGAAGTCATATCCCATCATCTCTAGGACATAGAGGTCGCATAAGAAAAGATACCCTTCAACCTCAAGAGTGCACTCTCTGCACTGATGTATGCTAGATGTCCTCATTCCCAATGGTGTGTCAAGAGTCAACAAGTCGACAGATGAAAATATACAAAGCAAAACGCTCTCCACAACCGCAACAGAGATAAAGCTATGGGAAGCACCAGTATCGAAAAGAGATGATGATAAAACTGAGGATACTAAGATTCTACCTCGAACTGTAGAATGGACGGGATCCTGCTCCTGATAAGTCTGCTCTACAGTGAATGACTGTCCTGCACCACGGCCCTGCACCCCTGGCTGACCGTTCTAAGCTGATCCACTCTACTGTCACTAATGACCTGGTGACTAACCACCACGGCCGCCACCTCCACCTCAGCCTGAACGGCCAGAAGAACTCCAGTTCCCAGACTGGTGGGAAACTGGTGAAGCATCTCCAGAACGTGGGGTCATAGAAGAACCCCTACCACCAGCTGAAGGTGAGAATATGTGATAGAAGTGCTGAAGATGGCCCACCTTGCCACAAGATCGGTACTCCATCAGATCTCTCTTGCACTGAGGCCTAGTGTGCCCACTTCTACCGCACTGGTAGCATACAACCTGGCTTCCAGAAGACATATCCCGCAAACCCCAATCACCTCAAGAAGACTCTCTGCGACACTTCCTACTATCCGTAGGAGGAACACCATCTCTAGATATCGAACCGCCCTGGCTTACTGATCCATAATCTATCAGATTCCACTCATTGATCAATGCCTGGTAGACGATGGATGATATCGAAGTCAACTGGAAGATATTCTCCTGGGAACAGATCTCTGGCCTTGGACTGTCCTCAATCTTCCTAGAAAGGAACAACTCATCACCTGCTGGGATTGGTGTTAAAAGATGCAGCTCAGTGAAACAAGATGAGTACTCCATAACAGAAGGACTACCCTACTGCAGACTTAGAAACTCCTAGGCTCGATTGGCCCTCAAGGACTCCGGATATTTGTAGTCATAGAAGGTGCATCAAAACTCGTCCCAAGACATATCCTGCTGATCCCCTGACCGTGAGATCACCTCCCACCACCTCATGGCAGTGTCCTAGAGCGTATAAGTAGGCAGCTTTACCCTTTTCTCTGGAGGGATCTTTATGTGCTCAAAGATGGTCAGTGTGGCCTCTATCCAAGACTCTGCAGCCTGAGGTCCTCCATCCCCTAAAAAAGTAGAAGGATGCTGCTGCTAGAAAACCCACATCAACTCAGCCATCGACGGGGCAGTAGGTGGCACTCCCGGGAAGGTCAGCATCATCCTCAAGAAGTCCTCCTTGAACTGTGCATCGGCGCCTATGACAGTTATAACAGCTGGTGTCAAGGCTGGAATAACATGAGGATCTGTAAGAGGTCCCTGATCGGCCATATCCGGTGTCTGATCACCATCTAAAAATAGACTTACAACTGGAGGACATCTCAGAGGCATATCTCTGAATGATCAAAATCACACCTTAGATCAGGATTAACAAGGACAGAAAACACAGGAGTACAAAATGGGAACAGGGGGGAAGAAACTATCATGTTTTACAATACACAACTACACGATGTGTATAAAAACTACACGGCATGTCTTCTTTAGCCACTAACATGGGCGTGTACCCCTACCCGACAGGTCGTGTAACACCCCAAACTACACGGCGTGTTGTTCCCACACATGGCGTGTACTTGAACTCTAAAACCCTTCCTGAGTATTCTTATACAGCTAACCCACATAGTTCAAACTAGCCTCAGACTACACGGCGTGTTCCCTAGTTACACGGCGTGTACTAGACACTGTCTCAGCGGCCAATGTTGTTAGTTACATGGTTGTCTACAATGTTGGCCCATACATGGCATGTTCCGAACAAACAAGGAGTGTATAGGAGAAGGTGACACTGTCCCGTGTTGTTTATAACACGATCGGGTACCTGGGAAAGACTACACGGCATGTTCTGAAAGCAACACGGCGTGTCTTAAAGAAGGTCACGCCGACCTGTGTTGTTCATGACACGGCCAGATACCTGGACAGAACTACATGGAGTGTTCCTTTACAACACGATGTGTTCTACACGAGCATCCCCAACCCATGTTTTTAGTGACACGGCCGGGTACAAGGCTCTACACTACACGGAGTGTACATACCGTACATAGTGTGTTCCTGAAGTTATTTTCACAATAGTGTGTCCCAAGTCACACAGTCAGTGGCATGATCTAAAAACTACATTGCCTGTAATCAAAAAGTACATGTCGTGTATTTAGGGTTTTTCTGGGCAGTAGCTCAGAAACTGTACAGAATCCTAGAAACACAGAAAACAAGGAAAAGAGGTTCCAAATTCCGATCTATGAGGGCCCATACTCCCCGCGAATCAAAGCTTGGCATCCCCTCCAGTCATGTACAAGAGAAAGCAGGATCATGATCCACCAATTTCTGACTCAAGGGGGCCGGTAACACCTCAAGAATCAAAATTTGGAGTTAATTTAAAAAATTTACAATACAAACAATTCTCTAACAAGCAGCATAGATTCTATCAAGAATCTATCACAACAGCATGCATAATCTACAAAAAGTCCATCACAACAGCATGAAATCACTAATTCACCCAAAATGGAATGGAAAGAATTCATGGAATGTGATTTCTACAAGTGCCTATATGATTCCTGAGATGGAATACCCATATCTCATCGGGTTGCGATTGAAATGGAACCGTAATATCAAAACAATAACTGCACAAGGCTTGTGAATCACTCTAGGTGAAATCATATCAACTGTAAAATCTCAAAACCATAAAACTTCAATAAATGAGGTAGTATGGATTTTCCCTATACACAGGTTAGATACTCCCAAGCACAACTTATTACCAAGTACCGAATCCGTCCTATCCCTGGATAAAGTCTCCAAATAGTAAATCAACGGAAATGTATTTTTATGATACCAAATTGTAACGTCCCGGTTCCAGAAGCCACACAGAGGCGCCCCATACCTGGTTTGTCACATGGCCTCAAGAACATTTCTCCAAACAATAGAGGCTACCGACTAGCAGCGAGGGCTTTGGGTGTGAAGGTGGGGAAACTATGCCCTCATTGGCAGAGTACACAGCGGAGGAAAAATATACATGCAATAGCTGAAGTAGTAATAACCAACAATATAAATAGCAGAAGACTAAATCAACAAACTGGAGCACATATGTATATATGAAATGATGCATGATACATAACATGAAATGAAGCAAACAAGTCACAATGCTGAAAAAACACTACAGTACCAAAAAAGAACAAAATAAAAGTAAACAGCTCCTCAGCATCGGGAGCCAATGCTCGGTCCCATGCTCTCCTGATCCAAGCAATCAAGTTCCAGAAGTCAAAGGGCACTTGCCCTTGTCTACACCTGCAACAACATAGTATGCTTGGGCCCAAAAGAATTTCCCAAACAGGGTGTGAGATAAAATCCCAGTAGGCAACCACCAGAAGATCTGTGCGTAACCTTCGGTGAGTATATGGTAGGAAAAAGTACAAGATACAGTAAACAGAAACAACAAGTAGTAGGCTGTAAAAAATAAGAAGCAATGAAGGATGATACACAAAAAAAATCAATCCAATACTGAAAACAGTAGTGAAACAAATAGCTGACAAGAAGAAAACCCTCTGGGAAGTACTCACAGCCATCCCCTCTAGTCTTATCCAAGAAGTAACACAACTCTCTGGGTAGTGCACTCAGCCTAACCCCTTTGGCTTGGTCATACGAATTTATTAGACTCCCTGGGGAATCTCACTCGGTCAATTCCCCATATAGAATAGGGTAGTCAAGGACTCTCTTGGGGAAGACCATGCGGTCTAACCCTCTTAGACCAAATGTCTAGAGACTCTCTGAGGAAGCTATCTCAGTCAATTCCTCCTATAGCCTCAGGTATACCACATACTCTCTAAGGAAGCTCACTCGGTCAATTACTCCTCTAGCCTAGGAAGGTTCTTAAATAGATTCAAACAAGGTAAGACTCTCTGAGGAAGCTCACTCAGTCTACCCTCCTATAGTCTATAAAATCCAAGACTCACAGAGAGCTCACTCAGTACATCCCATGTTGTCTATAATATCTAAGACTCTCTGGGAAGCTCACTCGGTCAATCCCTTATAGTCTATAGCACCAGGTTCTCTCAGCCTCATGTCACTCAGTGCAAGATAATGCTATAAGGCCAAAGCACACCTATAGAGCTACTTGGGTAACCAAAGTACACCTATAGAGATACTTATCTAAACAGTCTACACGGGGATAAGCATTTCATGAGTTTCACTTCAACCTATAACTGCAAGGCATGAAAACAGGTGTAGTAGCCAAAGGCAAACGAGACCCAAATGTTGTAAACTTCAAAAAGCAAGAGAAAATACATCCAAGAACAAAAAATTATCCTCTAACATGGTCAAATTACCTCAACACAAGCATACAAGACAGGCATGAAAACAACAAGGGTAAAGAGGTTAACACTATAGCATCCTACCATTTTTAACACATTAACATTCATTACATGATACAAAACTGAGTATCTTTAAGGTTTCGTGTCTTGGAAACCAGGTACTTAATACATGACAATAACAAAAACATTCTTATTAAACACATGAAAGAAATATTCATTTTTCATCCTATATTCATTACAGCATCTCATAACCTGGGAGCATACATCAAATGAAATAGTTTGCAGGAGGCACAGTAAGGGAAACAAGGGAAACATTTTACATGAGAACTTGAGATACATCAAAATTCATGAAAAATAACTTCAAGGCATGAGAAAGTGTTCATGAGGAATATCCTAATAAAATTAACGTGTTTCATAACATGAATATGTGGCTACAACATTTATCATAGACAATCATTTCCATTTCACCAAGGTCAATCCCCAAGGTGTCATTAAAAATTATGAAGGTTATTCACCAAGGCGTCGTTAAAAATGGTCATCTTTAGAGATTAAGTCTTTACCCAATGTATTGGAGCGATATCAGGGAACACCCTTAATTTTTTCTTTATAATAATGTGATCCACATATATCATCATCAATAATTTCATAAACGACCCATATAGCATAAAATAAATGGGTTTCATTTCATAGTCATCACATTTTAAAAACTGCTTTAAAGACGTGATCTTTATGTCACTTTAAACCTACGGAAAAAGGAAATAGGTTTTTATGTATGTAAGTCCCAGAATTAAAATAAATAATTTTGATTTATATGTGAATAAACCTATATAATAAAGATCTTTTAGTATTCACTTAATAAAATAAAAGAATTTGAGAAAAATAGAGAGACATTTTGAGACGAAAATTCGGCAGCATAACAGCTATGTTGTAGGGTTTTATAAAACAATGAAAAGAGAGGGGACATGGGTCACCCACTCATAAATGATCCATAAAACAGTAGAGGTACATAATATAATGGATATAAGAACATGTTAATGAAATCTTAAAGACATACAATATGAAATGAAAAACATTTAAGGAAGACAAAAATAAGATTTCTCTTATGAAAATTCGGCAGCCTAACGACGTCACTTAAACTTCAAAAAAATGAATTGACAAGATAAAATTGGGTCTCTAATCATATGAATATAAAATATCAGTATGATTGATATATATATCATACCCCAACATAATAAAAAGTAACTTTAAATACTTGACAAGAAAATAGAACTTGAAAATGAGAAGGGTGAAATAATCCCTTAAAAATTCGGCAGCCTAACAGCGTCACTTAAACTAAAATAAATGAATTGAAAAGATAAAATAGGGTCTCTAATCATATGAACATAAAATATCAGTATTATATATATATATATATCATACCCAAAAATAATTAAAATAAACATTAATGAATTGACATGATAATAGAACTTGAAAATGAGAATGGTGAAAGAATCCATTATAAAAATTTCAACAGCCTAACGACGCCACTTAAACATTCATAATATGAAATGATGAGAGTAAGAGGGGATATCTCATAATATGAACATGAAAAGGGAAGTAATAGGAATATAAAAGAACATCCTCCAACATAAGAACATGGATTATAAAATAAATTACTTAAAAGAGAGTATTTGAAAAGAAAGAGAGAGGTTGGATCCCTTACCTTAAAATGTAACTCTTAAAACTCAACGGTTGGGTCCTTGAGGCCTTGGGGGAACCTTGGGAGGACTCTTTGGGAGGTAATTGGACCATATCTTCATTTACGGGGAGTTGGGGGTGAAAACTAAAGGAGTAAAGAGTGGGTATTTATAGGGAAAGTGAGGGGACAAGGCATTAATGTCCAAGGGACACCTCATTGGTGGTATTGTAAAACCCATGGGCATATCCATGGTATTTTTCAATTGTATTGGCCACTTGGGACACCCCATACCTTATATTAATATTCATAAGTCTACTATATTGATTAAATAATTAATACATCATTTAATGATGTCATTAAACACCCGTAACATAAAAACTGTATTTTCACTATTCACCGAAAATTCATCATTTTCAGAAAAATCCCCAAAAATTACCTTAACATAATATCGATGATCTAAGTTCAAAAATAAAGCCCATTTTATTATAATAATTTTCTAAATATTTTTAATTTAATTTTTAATTAAAAAATACTATTGACCCGAAAAAAACTAATACTTGACTAATAATTAATAAAACAGTTATTTACCTATTTATTGAATCACAATACTTAATCAAGGTGCCTAAATTATATTTATAATTTCTTTAATTGAGATAACTAATCCATTTTGTCACATTACTAATCCTAAGCGTAAAATCACTATTCATAAATTACTAGTAATCAAAAATTAAGTTGATCTTATTAGACTCTAAATTTCATACTGAACACATTTGCAGAATACCATTTTTTGATAATAATTACACATAATTAATTATTTAAGGTTTACATAAATATTTTCAAATACCATTTTTTCAAAATACATCATCAAAATACATCCTATATTCATTCGATCATTTGAAAACTCACAGACATTACCATAAGAAGAAAACACAATTTTATTTATAACAAAGGATTACACAACGTAGCTATAGCCTCCTTACATATCCCCTTATAACCCCAGCATAGGACCTAAGTGTAAGGTGTGCTAAGGTGAGAGAAACTGAGGGTGGATCAACCAACATCACACGAGTAGAAATTTCTATCAGTTTGAATTTTTCACGAAGGCGATTCCGTTCTAGCTTGACACGATGATGTTCAGATTGGGTTTGGTGCAGAAAAAATCCCAATGGTGCTACCTCCTTCCCAAGTTCCGTTAGATGGGATTCGATTGGCCCAAGGCTACTGGATGAGGCCATAAAATCTTCTTTCTATATTAATTAACCAAGATCACTTGTATTTAGAGACAATAATCGCAACATTTAGTTTCCAAAGGTCATACTGACTAACTGCCATATAATAGTCAAAACCCAATAGTCTCAATTTAATTATACTCATTTTATTAAATGAAAATGTTTTGTTGAGTATGAAAAAAAATAACACACAAAATTTAGGATACATGATTTATTCTAAATTTCGAGTCGTACAATCACCCCCCCGTAAGAAATTGTGTCCTCGCAATTTTGAAAATTGGGCTTGGAAATTTCATTGAAAGTCCCACATCAGAAAAAGAGTCAGTAACACTATTACTTTAAAATAATGAAACGGAAGTACAAAGGTCACCCAAGTTAACCTATAATATTATTCCTTGTAGGAAAACATGGATATGGAAAAAAAAGGGTCATGTTTTGATGGAGAGTGATAGAAAATATGATTAGGAGAAAGTTAACCACAAGAAAATCACAAAATTATGATGTGTGTAAATGGTCATTGATTACCCAGTAGGATACTTAAACCAACAATGTTTTTGTTTTACATTCCCTTATATAATTGTGTGGAATTCATTTACTACATAGAATAAAAATATAAATAAATATGCCTATCTTCAAGTAGAGTTTCATCCTTTAATAAGTTTATACCAAAACTAATCTTTTCTCCAAACGATGAGAATTCAAAAACACTTGGTCTCATCAAAAGCACAAGAATCATATTCTAGAGAGTCACGTAATCCCCAAAATACTAACCATCTATTTCAACTATCTTTAAACATTATCCCAAAAACAAAAAGGGTAAGATAAAACCACTCCTCAAACATAAAGAACCCCAATGGAAGGGAAACTACTCTTAAATCCTCAAAATTCCACGGTACTACCCAAAGTTCATCATAGACCATTCCATAAATAACTATCCTTAAAATTCCTCAAAATAAACCTAACTAAGATTAAAACCCAAATACAACAAGGATTTGATAACATAGTTTTCCAAGATAATCTTTATCATTCATCTCCAAACAACATTAACCACTCTTATCATCTTATAACAAAAGCAACTAACCTAATCGCATTTCCCCAAGATAGGTTAATCATTTCCGTAAATAACCAAAATTACCAAAACTTCGCCATAAATTCATCGATTCTTCAAAATATATGTCAACCTTTTCTCCTCAAAGAAAATACCGTAGTAATCCATTTACCTTGATCATATAGGGTCCCCAAAATAGTGAACATCTTCCAAAATAATAATCATATTTTAATCCCCTAATCTTATTTTTTTTTCAAGAAGAAAAACATCACAACATCAATATGTGGTACATAACAATAGATTTTTTCCTTAATGATATAAAACCATCTTAATTAGTTACTCGATGTTCTTAGAAAACATTAAAGATGTGCTCATAGGGCACAAACTAAAATACAAAATGACATAGACAACTATTGAGAAGAAGTTACATGTACTTTAGTCATCATGATCCATCTCAGCATAGGACTTGCATTGTTCCCTTGTCCTTAAATATTTTTGATGCTCATCATGATTCTCATCCCTTGCAAGATAGCATTTCCTTGGATAATGTCCATCTTCTCCACATTTACCACATTGAATAGCATAAGGTATATTAGATTGAACCTTATCTCCATTCATCACATTATCCATTTTTAAAGCAATTGGATACTTTATGCCATATCTACCCACAAATAAAACATATCTCGGTTCCTTTGTGACATTCTCCTTGGTGCATCTTCCCACACTTTTTGAAAAAAAAAGAAATTGGGTCTTCTTTCCCTTATAAACATTATTAGATGAACATCCTTGAGACTTTTTCATCTTCTTCCATGATGAATTTGGGCATTCAAGTAGGTACCAATTATTAATTGTGATTTTTGATAGCTATTTTGGCATAATCACAATATGTTCAACTTGATCTCTCGTCATCTTTATCACATTAATAGGTAAATCATCACATTTCATATCACATTGGTTGTTGGGACATGTTCTTACATTTGCCGCCATTAACTAAGAAAAGAAACTATATTTACGGGCTTAAATACATAGCCAATAATCATTAAAATGAACCTTTAAGCATAGAAGGACAAACTTGTAGATGTAAAGTATACCATAACTTGTGATCCCCTAGGTTCCAATCTAGGTTATCCATGATCATATATTCTTATGTGAATATTTATTTTATTTTATCTTTGTTACTTTAATAATGGTTAATACTCAGCTTATTAATTTACCAAAGCATATCCTCTAGGAGTGTCATAACTAAGACTGCAGCAAGGCCCGTTGTCATGTACCAGTTCACGTTTTAGTGTAGCTAAAAGCAGTGTTCTCGGGTTTTACCCTTATATACATCTGTTCCAGAGACACCTCTACCTGCTCCTATCTATACTGGGATGTATTTTCTTTGCAACCCCTAACACAATACTCACCAAAATACTAGGAAGATTTCCTATAATTAAACATTTCTATAGGGTTCTTCCTAAAGTTTTCATAAACTAATTTACACAAATAACTAAATCATACATTGATACCAATTATAGCATCCCACCTTTTATCACATAAACTTTCATTACATTATACAAAACTGAGGATCTTTAAGGTTTAGTGTCTTGGAAACTAGGAACTTGATACATGACAAAAAAATCATTCTTCTTAAACACTTGAAAGGATTATTCATTTGTTCCTACTAAGTTCATTATAGCATCTCATAACCTGGGAGGATACATCAAAGGAAAGGGTGAGCAGGAGGCCCAGTAAGGGATACAAGGGAAACATTTTACATGAGAACTTGAGATACATCAAAATTCATGAAAAATAACTTCAAGGCATCATAAAGAGTTTATAAGGAATATAATAATAAAAATAAAGTGTTTTATAACTTGAAGATGTGGCTACAACATTTAACATAGACAATCATTTCTGTTTCACCAAGGTCCATCCCCAAGGTGTCATTAAAAATTACAAAGGTTATTCACCAAGGCGTCGTTAAAAACAGTCATCTCTAGAGATTAAGTCTTTACCCAATGAATTGGAACGCTATCAAGGCGCACCCTAAAATTTGTATGTATCATAATGTGAGAAACATATATAATCATCAATAATTTCATAAAAACCCCATATATCCAATAAGAAATGGGTTTCATTTCATAGTAATCACATTTTAAAAACTGCTTTAAAGACGTGACCTTTATGTCACATTAAACCCACGGAAAAAGCAAAGAGGGTTTTACATATGTAAGTCCTAGAATTTAAATAGATCATTTGATTTATATGTGAATACCCCTTTAGAAGAGAGGGCTTTGAGTATTCACTTAATAAAATAAAAGAATTTGAGAAAATAGAGAACATTTTGAGACGAAAATTCAGCAGCATAACAGTTATGTTGCAGGGTTTTAGAAAACATTGAAAAGAGAGGGGACATGGGTCACCCACTCATAAATGATACAAAAAACAGTAGAGGGACAGATTATAATTGATATAATAACATGGTAATAAAATTTGAAATACATACCATATGAAATTAAAAACATTGAGGGAAGACAAAAATAAGATTTCTCTTATGGAAATTCGGCAGCCAAACGACGTCACTTAAACATCAAAAAAATGAATTGACGAGCTAAAATAGGGTCTCTCATAATATGAACATAAAAGATAAGTATGATATATATAGATATCATACCCCAACACAATAAAATGTAACTTGAAATACCTGACAAGGAAATAGAACTTGAAAATGAGAAGGCTGAAAGAATCCCTTAAAAATTCGGCTGCCTAATGGCGTCACTTAAACATTAAAAGAATGAATTGATGAGATCAAATAAGGTCTCTCATCATATGAACATAAAATATCCGTATGACAGATATATATATCATTCCCCAACATAATAAAATGAATCTTTGAATACATGACAAGAAAATAGAACTTGAAAATGAGATGGGTGAAAAAATCCGTTACAAAAATTTCGGCAGCCTAACGGCGCCACTTAATCATTCATAAAACGAAATGATGAGAGTAAGAGGGGATCTCTCATCATATGAACATGAAAAGGGAAGTAAGAGGAATATAAAAGGATATCCTCCAACATAAGAACATGGAGCATAAAATAAATGACTTAAAAGAGAGTATTTGAAAAGAAAGAGAGAGGTTGGATCCCTCACCTTAAAACATAACTCTTAAAACTCGATGGTTGGGACCTTGAGGGATTGGGGGAACCTTTGGGAGGACTCTCTGGGGGGTAATGAGACCGTAAAATCGTTGGGGGTGAATATGGAGTCTAAACTAAAGGAGGAAAGGGTGGTTATTTATAGGCAAAGTGAGGGGACAATGCATTAATGGCCAAGGGACACCTCATTGGTGGTATTGGAAAAACCATGGGTTTAACCATGGTAATTTCCCGTGGTATTGGACACATGGGACACCTAATACCTTATCATACTATTCATAAGTCGACCATATTGATTACATACTTAATACATCATTTAATGATGTCATTAAACACCCGTAACTTAAAAACTGTATTTTCACTATTCACTGAAAATTCGACTTTTTCAGAAAAATCCCCAAAAATTAGCTTAACATAATATCGATGCTCTAAGTTCAAAAATATAGTCCATTTTATAAAAATAATTTTCTAAATATTTTTAATTTAATTTTTAATTAAAAAACACTATTCACCTGAAAAAACTAATACTTGACTAATAATTAATGAAACGGTTATTTACCTATTTTATTGAATCACACTACTTAATCAAGGTGCCTAAATTATATTAATACTTTCTTTAAATGAGATTACTAATCTATTTGGTCACATTACTAATCCAATGCGTGAAATCACTATTCATAAATTACTATTCCTCAAAAATTATGTTGATCTTATTAGACTCTAAATTTCTTACAAAAGACATTTGTAGAAGACCATTTTTTGAAAATCATTACACATAATTAATTATTTAAGGTTTACATAAATATTTTAAATTATCATTTATTCAAAATAAATCCACAAAATACATCCTATATTCATTCTAACATTTGAAAACTCCAAAACATCACTATAAGAAGAAAACACAATTTTATTTATAACAAAGGATTACACAATGAAGGTATGGTCTCATTACATAGCCCCTTATAACCCCAGCATAGGACCTAAGTGTAAGGTGTGCTAAGGTGAATGAATCTGAGGGTGGCTCGGCCAAAATCGCACGAGTAGTAATTTCTATCATTTTTAATTTCTCGTGAAGGCGATTCTGTTCAAGCATCACAAGATTAAGTTTGGATTGGGTTTGGTCCATAGAAAAGCCCAGTGCTACTTCCTCCTTCCCAAGTTCTTCTAGATGGGCTTCGATTAGCCCGAAATTACTGGATGAGGCCATCAAATCTTCTTTCTATATTAAATAACCAAGATCACTTGTATTTAGAGATTATAATCACAACATTTAGTTTCCAAAGGTTATACTGACTAACGGTCATATAATAGTCAAAACCCAACTGTCTCATTTTAATTATACTCATTTTATTAAATGAAAGTGTTTTGTTGAGTATGAAATAAAATAACACACAAAATTAAGGAAACAAGATTTATTCAAAATTTTGGGTCGTTACAAACACGAAATACCCCATTCATGGGTATCGGTGGAAATTCTCACATAAAACTCATAGACTCTGAACGATAAGGAACAAACCACCTACCTCAATCCTAGGAGATCGATATACTTGAACCACAATGGTTGTTCTCCTTAAACATCGTAGATATAAGAAAACACACAAAATGTTCAATCATCGATAACTTGAGCAAGAGGAAGAATTGGAAAATAAGGCTCAAGCAGAAGGGAGAACTCACCGCTGCGCTTCCAACACAATCGACAGAGCTCGAATCAGAGAATGTATAGAGGCTCTGGAATCTGGAGAATTTTCGCAATCGTACGACATCTCTCGGTCGAACCAGACCTAGAATAAGACGATTATGGTGATGAGGCGCAACCTCGGTCCATTTAGTGGAAAAAAATAAAAGTACACAACGTGTATTTTTAAAGTACACGGCGTGTAGTGGGTTTTCCGTACTCTACCAAAGTCGGCCTCCAAGTCACCCCTACACACCGTGTGTGTGTTCCGTACATGGAGAAAAGACAGTTTCGAGCGGGAAAAGAGTACACGGCGTGTACTCAGAAAGTACACGAAGTGTACATCAAAATTTTTTAGAAACTCCAAAAAAATTCTCAAAAACTTTAGAAAAGGAAAGACATTCCTGAAACGAAGATCTGGGTTCTTACACATCATGAGGAAACTTCCACCTTCATTCAGGGGGCCTTCTTGATCCACTTGTTTCTGAATATTAGATAAATTCCACTGAAAATATATTCTATATTCTCTAGTTTTGAGAAAATTAAAAGAGATATGTTGAACACTATTGAAATGTAAATAAGGGGAAGAAAAGAAAAGTTGAATTTCCATCCTATAGTAAATGTGGGAAGAAACTCCCTAGTAATTTCCTGAAGGGAATGATAGTCTTTTAAAAATTTAGTGAAAAATGTCACCATGCTTGTGATTTCAAGGGAAACAAAAAGGATATCAATGTTGAATCTACAATTGTAGATAACTGGGGAATTGTGTAAATGAATGTCCTAAGAGCAAGGAAAACTACCTCAAAAAGGACAAGGGAACAATTCCAAGATTATATGATCACTACTGATGAGGATGAAGCTCCAAATGAAATGGTGGAAGGTAATTAAATGGTTTCCTAAAGATTAACCAATGATTTATTTGATTCTGGATTATTGCATTGATTCATATCTTCCCAGTTTTCTAAAAAAATAGATATTTATAATTTGATTTAATAAGGGAGTTTTCAGTCAAAACTCCACAGGGAAGTATCATTACAACCATGTTTTGTGAATCAATTCCCATTAGGGTATATAAATTTTCTTTATCTGCTGATCTTATCATCATAACGATGATTGAATTTAATATAATCGTTGGTATGGATTTGAATTCTGACTATGATGTGAAAGTTTATTGTAAGAATAAAGAGGATACAATTTTAGATGATGATAAGAAGTACCTTATCATTAGGGAAGAAACTTCATCCCCTGATTATTTTCTATATCCACCCCCAGTAGCTCTACATAATTCAATTATTGGGGAGGAAGAGAATAAAATAACTATGGGTGAGGAAAAGAATTTTCAAATAGAGGATGTACTTATTATGCAAGAATATGTTTCTGTGTTTCCAAAGTATTTACATGGACATCCTTCAGTACTAGAAATTGAGTTTTCCATTAATTTAATTATTGGTTCAAGGACCATATAGAAGACCCCTTATAGAATGGCCAATGAAAAATTAGTGTAACTAAAGAATCAACTTGAGCAATTGATTAATAAAGTATTTACTCTCCCTAGTTTTTCTCCATGGGGAGCCCATATTATTCTTGTTAAGAAGAAAGACAGATCTATAAGGTAGTGCATTGACTACATGGAGATCAATGCTATAATAATAATAAAAAGTATCCCCTACCTCGTATTGATGATTTATTCAACCCATTTCATAGACCTCCATATTTTTCAAAGATTGAAATTGATTTAGATATCATCATTTTTGTGTAAAAAAGGAATACATTCTGAAAACAACATTTCAAACCAGGTATGAGCATTAGATATTTATAGTAATTCCATTTTAACTGACAAATGAACACTTTGTTTTGATGGAGCAAATGAATAGAATATTCCAGGAATATCATGATGAAATTATAATGTTATTTATTGATGATATCTTTGTATACTCAAAAAGATACGAAGATCATGAAAATCACTAGCGTGCTATTCTGAAAACCCACAGAAGAAATGAATTTTTTGGGAAGTTTAGCAAGCGTGATTTTTGGGTTTAGGGAATTTCTATTATTGTCTATACTTTCTCAATGGATATAATATTTTTTGGTCCTTAAAATAAAAAGGAAATCCATGAATTTCTAGAAAAAAAAGTATAATTGATGTACACAATTGTATTGGTTTAGCAGGTTTTTATTGGCATTTTATCCAGAATTTTTCCCAATTGGAAAACAGTTTAAGCAAGGTCACATTTAAAGGGGTTAAATTTGATTGTATAAAAATGGGTGATGAATATTTTGAAGAACTGAAGTGAATATTAGTCAATGAACCTATCATGACTCTACCTTCGGGGAATGATGTGTGTTTTTTATAGTGATGCTTCAATAAAAGGACATGGTTGTGTTTTTATGCAGAATGATTGGGTTATTGCTTATACATCAAGACAACTAAAAATTATTGAACAAAACTATCCCAGTCATGATCTTGTGTTATAAACTATAATATTTTCTTTGAAAATACGGAGACACGATCTCTATGTTGAAAAATGTGAGATATATACTTATCACACAATTTTTATGTATATTATCTCAAAAAATAAGTCAACATGATGGAAAGATGATAGATTGAACTACTTAAATATTATGATTTCACTATACACTACCACTTGGGGAAAGAAAATAAGGTGGAAGATTCTTTGAGAAGAAATGATCATATATTTTTTAACAACATGATTGTTGAAAAGGATCCTATGTTCATGGACCTAGTAAATATGGATGTAGCAATAAGCATGGAAGGTGATACATCAATAATTTTTCAAATTATTGTCTAACCATCATTACTAGAATGGGTAAAAAGTTCATAGACTGGTGATGAGAAGTTTAAAAATGAAAATAAGGTTGTGAATGATGGGAGATTGATTAACTTCCTATATGAAGATGGAATTTTGAAATTTTTGAACAGACTTTGTGTTCCTGATATACCTAGACTAAAAAAAATTGTTGGATGATGCACATAGATCCAATTTATATATACACCCTACTATCACTAATATGTATAGAGATTTTATGGAACATTTTTTGTGGGAAAAAATTTAGAGGGAGATTTCTGATTATGTGTCAAGATGTATGGTTTGTTAATAAGTGAATTCAGGAAGACAACATCCAAGATGAGCCATGAAGCCTGTTCCCATAACTGAGTAGAAATGGGACAATATTATGATGGGATTTATCATGGGGATACCGAAGACTCATAAAATGAATCATAAAATATGGATCATTATTGATCATCTTACCAAGCCATCACAATTTCTTGCAATAAGAGAAGATTTACCAATTGGACGTTTAGAAAGAATATATATTAATGAATTTATAATACTTTATAGAGAACCCTTATCAATTTTTTCTGATCGTGATCCCCATTTTACATCAAGAATCTGGAAACATCTTTAGAAGGCCTTGGATACTAAACTTCGTTTGAGCACTGCCTACCACCCTCAAACTAATGGACAATCAGAATAGACTATGCAAACCATAGAAGAAATGTTGAGATCTTGCTCACATGACTTTCAAGGTACGTGGGATCAATATTTAACTCTCTTAGAATTTTCTTATAATAATAGCTTCCATTGAAGTATTCAAATGGTACCATATGAAGCATTATATAGAAAAAATATGATGCACACCAACATTTTGGGATGTTGTTGGTAAAATAAAACTCGTAGGACCAAAACTTATTATGGAAACAATTGAAAAGGTGAAGGTTATGAAAAGCCACATCAATTAAGTAATATTAGAAAAAATATATACACTGATAAACGATGGAAATACCTTTAATTTCTAGTAGGAAATCAGTTTTTCTTGAAGGTATCTCTATTGAAGGGTGTTATACAATTTTGTAAGAAGGGAAAATTAAGTCCCAGGTACATCGGACCTTTTAAAATTCTAGAATGAATTATAGTTTTAGCTTATCATTTTTCAATTCCACCAAGTCTCATCATTAATCGTAATGTCTAGAACGCATCACTATTGAGAAAATGCATGCCTGACCTAACACATGTACTCACCAATTAATAAATAGAACTAGAACCTGACATATATTATTGTGAAGAGCCTATTAGAATTCTTGATACCAGAAAACAAGTGTTGATGTAGTACCCCAAACATTTTGTGGTATGTTTCTCGTAAATACATTCAAGCCATAGCCTATATATCATATAGAACTTAGTTTATTTGAAACAAAACATGCTTATTAAGGATATAGTCATATCCGTGCCATTGAACTTAAATTTTCCACTTCTGTGTTTTTAATTTTGAAAATCAGACATACACAGTTGTGTTAAAGATGATATTTAGAGTCTGATAGAATTAACATAATTTTTGGGGAATAGTAACCAGCCCTTATGAATAGTAACATACACTTATGAATAGTAACATACCCTTATGACTATTAATATGAATTTTATTAATGGTATCTATACCCATGAATGTATAAATAAATTTAGAAACCATAAAAATGAAGATGAATATTTTAGGTTTTTATATATTTTGATTGAATATAAGTTTTATTTAAATATTTAATTAATCATATATAGAAAATTAGTTTCAAAAAATAGACTTAATTTTTGGATTCTTCACTTAAAAAAATGGTTATGCTAAATTTAAGGTAGTTTTTGGAAATACATGACCTTTTTGTGAATGGTAAAATAAATTAATTTACCGTATAAATACATTATAATTTAAATTAACAATTCCTAGAATCATGAGTGATGTAATCACCCAACTATCTAACTAACATGCTCTTATTACCATTATAATTAAATTAATATTCACTATTTCTTGGTTTGATAAGAAAAAATAAATTAATTGTTATAAAATTATTAAAACTCTCATCCCCTCCACTATAAAAACCACCCCTCACCCCCTCTTCCTCCCACACCACCAAAGCTTCAAGAAATTCCTAAATTCTACTCATATAGATCCCTAAAATCCTCCCCCACATCCAATACCTTCAGGTCTCATCAAAATTTTAAATTCAATGTTCTTAAAGAGTTTCTCAAAGAGGAGTACTCAAGTGGTGAACCTGTCTTCCTTTTTATTTCAATTTATTTTAAAACTTGCATTATATTGTTCTCTCTTCTCACCTGACCTCATCAAAATTACATGGTAATTCCGATAACAGACATGTAATTGATTTTTATTGTGATAATGGATTATTTCATTACAATCTCTATTTTTCCCTTCTATTATACTATAAATGAAAACATCGTCTAAGATGTGTTTATTTAACACACTCAAGGAAGACGGGTTTTCAATTAGCATTACTATCTTCATGACTAGTCATGAAAACTTTTAAATTGTTAATAAAGATAAGAATAATTGTATTTTATCATTTTTAATGTTTTGTAATCCTTACACACTCATAAAATGGAATAATAATACAAAACAAGTTCGTTGTGCACAAAACGACCAAGCCAAATCCAATGGTTTATCAGTAACTCATCGAATTAGTCATCCTCATGGTATATAAAAAGAATCATTAAAATATCATTTATATCTCTATAATTTAATTAATAATATATATTAATGATTTTGGATGTTTAACCACGTTTCAAATGAACATCTATTCACTAATACAAGTAAAGGAATCATGAAACCATGTAAGAAAATGCTTCCTAAACTATAAAATTGATTCTTTTAAACACATCAAAAAGGCCATTAATGAAATTAATAAGGTTATACCATATCAATTACATGTTTATGAGGTTCTTGACTTATTAATTAATGAATCTATATTTTATTATTATGGTCATTAAGAACTATCATGAACAACTTCGAGCTTAAGGTAAGGGATCCCCTCTCTCACTTTTGTTCAAGAATCTTCCCTATGTTATACTCTTTTATATTTAATACCTAATCATGGGGTATGTTTTTGAAACTCCCCTATACATCACTTATGATATATAAATAATGTTATACCCCTTTACCTCTCTATAATTTCTCATAGGAACACTCATTACCATGTCTAAATGATTGTAAGGGGTTTCTTATCTGACTTTTAATTCTGTGAGATTTCCATTGTCTGTCGCTTATTACATGTATGTCATATATTTTTACTGAAATTTCTCATATAAAATCATTATTAAATTTATATTCATGGTATTCCATGATTCATTTGATAGTTATTAGGGTTTTTTCATATGATTTGACTGATTTCATTTTGGTAAGGGACTTTGTGTCAACTTCCATTTCGTAGTGACTAACATTGTATTGTGAACCTAATAATACTTATGCGATGTACCTTCTTCCCATTTGATATTTATTTTCATTTAAAATTATATTTATATTAAATATCCATATTCTCATATAATGGATATGTTTATTGTCTAAACTGTATAGAATTAACATACGATGTTTATTTGGAATGTTGTTTTAACTGTGGAAATATCGATGAATCTGTATCCTCTATAGTAAATAGATATAGAAAAGGAATATGGATATTGTATAAAATAAATTAATAATGAATGTTTTAGACATGAAGATTCATTTATACCCTCTAGATCCCCTTGAGGCCTCGGTAGGTTTCATGAGACAAATCAGTTGGCGACAAACCCATCGAGTTTTTTTCAAAAAATCTGACTGGTTCCTAACCAAAAAACTAAAACATTTTTACAGTATTATGGAATCATGCTACAAATAAATGATGTTCAATTAATAATAATTCTTTTTATTCATTGTTAGTTATTAATATCCATGTGGTTTTCACTGTGAAAAAATATATAAGGATGCATTTTCATTCTTAATTTATTAATTGCTTGAGTTTTTCATTTATTCACCATGCCATATTGATTATGTCAAATTGTTTAAAATTAAATTATTATTGATTCATGTTTGTGATATGTGAAACCCTTAACAATAATTTGATCCCTCCCCTTTTATTTTATACCTAAAACAAGTGATGAAGAGAATATAATTTATTGAGTTCCTGTGGATGTAGTTTTTAGTTTTTGTTATGTATTTTATTTTGTATCCTTTTTCAATGTAATTTGAGTTAAATCTATATATCTAGTTATTTAAAGACTACTAATTTGATCATTCCAACGGTAATTTCATTCCTTCTGACCATTCCAATTTATATATTAATGCACCAGCTCCGGTCTAGAGGGTTCGGGGTGTTACTTTTGGCATTAGAAGAAGTTTAGTAGAAAACATGGAAACTAGAGTAAGAAATTTATAGTAGCGAAGAAATCCCTAGGCTAGTATTTGAGGATAAAAATACAAGAATAATCTCATATTTTTTTAAGGAATATATTATGTGAATATTTCTATCAAATACATCACTGTATGGATACGAGTAGGTAGAGGTGGCTATGGCACATATGTACCTAGGGGTGAAAGATTTGAAAAAGAGTTTCTGGCTTGACCCAAGGAATCCTTGTACACAACAATGGGCCTTTTTGTACTTTTGGTTTTAACACGCCTACGGGATATTATTAGGATAATTCATATTTTCATTACAAGCCATTATGAAGTATTGAAATGTAAATTATTTCTAAAAGAAACCATTTTTATAATTAAGGGATTAACCATGCGTCGGATCCCAATTTATGCTATATATTTTGTTATGGTATGATTATAAATTATGTTTCATACCCTAATCTAGTGTGTTCCATTACTTTAAAATTTCATCTAAAGGAAGAAGGGGAATCAATACTCGTGGGAAATTTAGGGATCTCCCCACTAATCATGTTAATAAATTCAATGTTGAAGCATATCAGATCATGCCCATATCGGGACAACATACTCAGGTTATGATGAATAACCATTCCACACCTGTGTTGGATTGTTTCATGCAGAAAATGCCACCATATTTTAGTGGGAATATTAATCCAGTGGTTACTGAGCACTGGATCAAGACCCTTGATATGATATTCAGGGGATTTAGATGAAATGAGAATGAAAAGATAGTTTTGGAGGAATATTGTCTCAAGGGCGATGTTGATCAATGGTGGTCATTGATTAGGAATACCACAGTGGAATAAGATATATAATATATTGAATAGAGGACTTTTAAAGAAATATTCTTCAAAAAATACTTCCCTCGTGAGCAATGAACTGAAATGAAGAGGAAATTCATTGGAATAAATAAAAGGGAAGTTTCTAGTGTTGCAGAGTGAGAGGTTACCTTTACAAGGCTAGCTAGGTATGCGGTAGATTACGTATGAGACTCAGCAGACAAGATTTATCATATCATTTATGTTCTTAAGACAAGTCAATGAAGGGAACTGGCTTCTAAATTTTTTTCATCATATGATGAAATTGTATCCAGTGCCATAAAAATAGTGAAATAATTTTGTAAATAAAATTTATTCATGGGACACCCAGATAAAAATTGGTACTCTGATAACCAAGGGAAAGGTGAAGCACCAATGAATAAAAATGGAATGAATAAATTCCCATTATTCATGAATCTTGGAAAGGTTCATCTCAGGAAATGCATGAAAGGAAAGTGAGTCTTCTATAAGTGTGGATAAAAGGGTCATCTATCAAATGAATGCAAGGGGAAGAAACAATTTGATGATGTTCAGTGCTAAAATTGTAGAGAGATGGGACACTATGCAAATGACTGTCCTAAGATCCTAAGAAACATGACATAGAAAAGGATAAGAGGGAAACAGAAAACTTACGTGATTACAACCATGAAAGTTGATGTTTCTAATGATGTGGTCGTAGGTACTTTAATAGACTCCTCAAACTCATCAAAAAAAATTACTTGATTTTGGATCATCACATTCTTTTATATCTTTCTATTTTTCCAAGAAAATTAGATGTTTCCTATATGATTTAATAAAGGAGTTAATAGTCAAAACTCCTAGGGGATGCATCATTGTAATAAAGCATGTCCACTACTCCCCCTCGTGACACATAAACGTGCTTTAGTTGCAAACCTGGTCATCATACCAATGACTTACTTGGACATAATTCTCATTATGAATTTGTTGTCAAATAATGATGCCAAGATTTATTGCAAGAAAATGAAAGTTACAATTTGTAAAAATGGTGTAGAATATCTTATCTTTAGAGTAGATACCATGCCATCTGATTTATATATAGTCCCACCCCTAGTAGCTCTATTGAATTCAATTTGTGGAGTTGAAGATAACCCAATATCTTTGGGTGAAGAAATAATTATTCATATTGAAGATGGGTATATAGTGTAAGAATACATTGATGTGTTTCCAGAGGATTTACCTGGACATCCTCTAGAGTGGGAAATTGAGTTTTCCATTGACTTAATTCTTGGTGCAAGACCTATATCAAAAACCCCATATAGAATGTCCACTATAGAGATAGTGGAGTAAAATAAACAATGAGAGGAGTTGTGTGAAAATGGATTTATTTAACCAAGTGCTTCTCCATGGGGAGCCCAGGTCCTGTTTGTCAAGAAGAAATATGGATCCACGAGGCTATGAATTTATTACATTGAAATCAATGAAATTGTAAACAATAATAAGTATCCTCTGCCATGGATTGATGATTTATTTGATCAACATAATGAAGCTCAATCTGTTTCGATGATTAACCATCAATCTAGATATCAGCAGCTGCATGTGAGGAAGGAATATATTCCTAAGATAACATTTCGAACCAGGTCAGGGCATTAAGAGTTTATAGTTATGCCTTTTGGACTGACTACTGCACCCTTTGTTTTCATGGATTTAAGGAATATAGTTTTTAATTAATATATTGATAACTTTTTTTTGTATTCATTGATTATATCCTGGTATACTAAAAAATCTATGAAGAACATGATAATCACTTGCAGATTATTCTGAAAACACTTAGAAGAAATGAATTTTGTGGGAAGTGTAGAAAGTGAAAATAATGGATTAAAAAAATATATTTTTTTGTCCATATATTCTATAAGGATGGAATATTAGTTTATCCTTCAAAGAAAAATGCAATCCAATAATAGACCACACCAAAAAGCATAACCAAGGTACGCTATTTTATTGGTATATCAGGTTACTATCGGCATTTCGTTCATCATTTTTCCCGACTGGATGACCCTCTAACCAAGAACATATGTACAGGTGTTAAGTTTTAATGGACAAAAGAATGTACAAAATGATTTAATGAATTGAAAAGAATACTATTCAATTCTCCAATTTTTATTCTTCCATATGGAAATGAGGGATATTTGATATATATTTATTCATCAATTAATGGACATGGTTGTGACCTTATGTAAAACAATAAAGTTATTAGTTATGCATCAGGTTAGTTGAAGACTCTTGATGTAATTTATCCAACTCTTGATCTTGATTTAGCAGCCATACTCGTTCCTCTAAAAATATACAGACATTACCTGTTCAGAGAAAGATTTGATATTTATATAGACCACAATAGTTTGGAATACATTTTCACACAAAAAGAACTCAACATGAGGAAATGGAGATGGATCGAGTTACTCAAAAATTAAAATTGTTCTGTACAATACCACCAAAGAAAGGAAAATAGGGTGGAAAATGCATTAAGCAGTTCAGATCACAGAATCATGACCCATATGAGGATTGAAAGAGATCCTATATTCATGGATCTGCTGAAGATGGATATAAGAATTGTTATGGAAGGGGAAACATCATTCCTCATTAAAATGATTGCTAAACCATCTTTATTTGAGAATATAAGAAGAAATCATTATGATGATGAGAATCTGAAAGAGAAAATTAATGATTTTAAGGATGGGAGATTGGAAGACTTCGTGTATGAAGAAGGAGTTCTAAAATATGGAAAGTGGTTATGTGTTCCATCAGTACATGACCTAAAAAGGGAACTATTAGAAAATTCTCATATCTCAAAATTCCCTATACACTCTGGTAGAACAATATGTATAGATATCTAAAGGAATATTTTTTGTGGGATAATATGAAGAAGGAAATTTTTGACTATGTGGAAAGGTGTCTAATTTTTCAACAAGTGAAGGTTGAGGGATAACATCCCAGAGGAGTAATGCGGAACTCTTACTATTACTATGTGGAAGTGGGATAATATTACGATGGATTTTGTCACTGGACTATTGGGGAAACCTATAAGGAATGATGAAATATGGGTAATTCTTGATCATATCACAAAATCATCACATTTCCTTTCTATAAGAGAGAATTTACCACTTGAGAACCTTGAAAGACATTATACTAATGATTTTTTAAGACTTAATTGTGCACCTATATCAATTTTGTATGATTAAAATCCCCAGTTTACATTAAAATTTCGGAAAATTCTCTATAAGTCTTTGAATACTGAGTTTCGTATGATTACTACTTATCACCCCCAAATTGAAGGACTGTCTGAAAGGACTATTCAAACTCTAGAAGACATGTTGAGATCATAATCTATTTACTTCCAAGGTATGTGGGATAAATACTTTCCAAGGGTGGAATTTTTCTACAAAAAACAGTTTCCATTCTAGTATTCAAATGGCTCCATATAAAGCATTATATAGAATGAGATTTCAAACTTCAAATTGTTGGGATGAAGTTGGTGAGAGGAAACTTATAGGCCAAGAACATTTTTAAGAGACCATGGCAAAGGTGAAGACAATCCATGTCCATATTAAAGAAGCCCAAAGTAGTTATAAGAGTTATGCTGACAACCAGAGAAATTATTTTGAATTCCAAGTGGTAGATCATGTATTTATAAATGTATCTCCATTGAAGGGTGTCTTATGATTTGGTACGAATGGGAAATTAATTCCTAGGTACATTGGACCATTTGATATTCTGAAAGGAATCAGAGTTGTAGCTTACCATTATGAAGTTCCTCCATGTATCTCCAATTTTCAAGATTTGTTACATGTGTCATTGTTGAAGAAATACATGCCAGACATAATACATTTACTCACCTATGGAAAAATAGAACTGGAACCTGATTTGTCAAACTATGAAGAGCCTATCAGGATCCTTGACACAAGGGAACATGTATTGGAAAATAAAACAATTCATCTAGTAAAGGATCTTTGGAAAAACCAAAATATGGAGGAAGCAACATGGGAACCTGATGATGTCATAATGAAGAACCACCCACTTCATTTTGGTAGGCATTGTAAATGAAAAAAATTGAGGACAAAATTTCCAGAGTTGGGAATAATGTAGCACCCCAAATATATTGTTGTATGTTTCCCTTAAATACATTTGATTCATAGCCTATATTTCATAAAGCACTGAGTTTCATTAAAACAACACTTTTTTATTTAGTATATAGTCATATCCTAGCCATCGAACTTAAATTCTCCACTTGTCTGTTTTGAATTTTGAAAATCTAACATACACAATTGTTTTCAAGATGATATTTATAGTCTTATAGAATTATCATAATTTTATGTGAATAGTAACCAACCCTTACAAATAGTTCCCTACCCTTATGAATATTAACCTAATCATATAAATAGTAATATGAATTTTATGAATGGTATCCATACCCCTGAATGTATAAATAAATTTAGGCACCTTAAAAATGATGATGAATATTTTATGTGTTTATATTTTTCTATTAAATATTTATTTTAATTAAATATTTAATTAATCATATATAGAATATTATTTTTTTTAAAATGGACTTTATTTTGGGATTCTACATGTCAAACAATGGTTAGGGTGAATTTTTGATATTTTTCTGAAATACTAGAATTTTCGGTGAATAGTTAAATACATTAATGTACCGTATAAATACATTATAAATTAAATTAACTATTTCTAGCATAATGAGTGATATAAGAACCCAAATCTAGTACTCACATTCTCTTGAAACAATTCTATGTCATGGAATACTCACTATTTCTTCTCTTGAGAAGAAATATTAAATTAATGGTTATAATATTATGAAAAATCTCCTCCCCTCCACTATATAAACGACCCCTCACCCGCTCTGCCTCCCACACAACACAAACATCTACCCAATCTCAAATTCTACTCCAATAGAACCATAACCTCATCCCCCACGTCCAATACCTATTGGGATCATCAGTATTCCAAAATCAAATGTCTTAAGTAATTTCTCAAAGAGGAGTACTCAAGAGGTGAACCTCTCTTCCTTTTTATTTCAATTTCTTTCAGAAGTTCAGTTATTTGGTTCTGTATTCTGACCTCACCTCATCCAAATTCATGACAATTACAGTACCCCACATTTACTATAATTTCATTTTGATTATGGAATATTTCATTATAATCTCCCTATTTCCCCTCCTTTTATATTATAAATAAAAACACCATCCAAGATGTGTTAATTTACACACTCAAAGAAGACAAGTTTTCAATTTGAATTACTATCTTAAATACAGGTCATGAAACCATTTAAATCATTGAAACCAATCATTATATATGTATATTATCATGTATAATGTTCTGGAATCCTTACACACTCAAAAAATGGAATACTAACAAAAAACATGTTCATCGTGCACAAAACCGTCAAGCTGAATCCAAGGGTTTATCATTAACTCATTGAATTAGTCATCTTCATGGTACATAAAAAAATCATTATAAGATAATTTATATCACTATAATGACTTTGATAATATATATTAATGATTCTGGATGTTTAACCACATTTCAAATGAACTTCCATTCATGAATACAAGTAAATGAATCATGAAACCGACTAAAAAAATGCTTCCAAAAAAATACAATTTAATCTCTTAAACACATCAAAAAATCCATTAATGAATTTAAAAAGGTTGTAACATAAAATTTACATGTTGATTCGCTTCGGGAATTATTAATTTATGAAGCTAAATTTTCTTATTTGTGTTGTTAAGAACTATCTTGAACACCTTCGAGTTTAAGTTAAGGGATCCTCTCTCTCAGTTTTGTTCAAGAATCTCCCGTATGTTGTGACCTTGTACTTTTAATACCTAATGATGAGTTATGTTCTAAACCCCCCCCCCCCCCATACTTCTCTTGTGATATATAAGTATTGGGATACTCCTTTACCTCTCATCAATCCCTCTCAAGAACACTTGTTACCCTGATGAATTGTTTGTAAGGGGTTTCTTATATTACATTTAATTCTGTGAGATTTCCATTGTTCGCCGCTTATTTCATGTATATAGTGTATGTGTACTTCCATTTCACATATAATATCATGATTCACTTTATATTCAGGGTATTCAATTATTAATTTGGTTTTTATTATGTTTTTTTAATATAATTCGTCTGATTGCATTGTAGTAAGGGACTTTGTGTTAGCTTCCATTTCGTTGAGACTAACATTCTATTGTGCACCTAATAATAATTATGTGGTATACCTACTACCCATTTGAGATCACTTCTCATTTGAAATTATATTTCTATTAAATATGCATATTCTCATATAATGGATTTGTTTACTGTCTAAATTGTATACCATTTGGCATACGGTGATTATTTGGAATGTTGTTTTAACTGTGGAAATATTGATGAATCAGTATCCTCTACACTACACGGATACGGAAAAACAATATTTCTATTGAATTAATTCAATGTATAAATAATTATTTGGGAATGGATTGGTGGATAGGACCCACTTCTGCCCCTCGATGCATCGGTAGGTCTCATGAGACAAATTAGTTGGTTAAAAACCCTTCGAGTTTGTTTCTAAAAATCAGTTGGGTTTCTACCAACGGAACTAAACCGTTTTTAAAGTATTATGGTATCATGTTCTAGATCCATGACATCCAATTAATAATAATTCTCTTTATTAATTATCATATATAACTTTTTATGTTGTTTTCAATATGAAAAAATCTATGGATGTACTTCATTATCAGTTTACAAATGGTGTGATTTTTTCATTTATTCATCATGCCATATTGATTATGTCAAATTGTTTACAATTCAGTTATTATTGATTCATTCTTCTGCTATTCGTAACCCATATTGATCGTTTGAGCTCACCCTTATCATTGTCAACCTTAAACATTTGATGATGAGAAGATCATTTATTGATTTCCTATGGATGGAGTTTTTAGTTTTTGTTATGTATTGTATTCTGCAACCTTTTCTAATTTATTTGTGTTATATATTTGTATCTAGTTTCTTCAAGACTACTAAAATGATCATTCATTCGGTATTTTTTTCCTTCTAACCATTCCAATGTACTTAGTAATGAACCGGCTCTGGACTAATGGGTTCGGGGAATTACAGTTGAAAAATCGGACGACTCGTCTGGTGAAAGTTCTATGTAGAAACCATATAATGGAAGAGGAAACGTGGGAACCCGAGGAACTAATGATGAAGAACCACCCAAATAATTTTATTTAGTAATATTCTAGAAATATCATGGATGAAATTATTTGAAGTATTGAAAATGTAACACCCCAAGATTCCATGGTACACTTCTCTTTGAATAATACAATGGCTTGTGATTTACGCAACTTCGAGTTCTAACACAACACGACCAATCAAACTAGCCATTATGAATAGTAATAACCTCTTATTGATATTTTATAAATTTTATTTTTCAAAACCGTCTTAATTTTTTGAATCGGAATATCAAAATTCTTTTATGGAGAATTTTTGGTATTTTCCTAAAAACATTAACTTTATGATTAATATTGAAAAATATTAAGTTATTCTTTAAAACTGAAATTTTATTCAAATAATTAGTTACATTATGTAAATTTATTTTAGGTAAAAATAGATACATAATATCTATATATTTTTAATTTAATTCTTTTGAGTCATTTTATAATAATGATATTATATATATATATAATTTTATAGAACTTTTTACATCCTTTTACACTCCATTTAGGAACATTTGAAAATTTTCATAAAATAAAATTTTACCACTACATTGAATTGAACTTAAAAAATTTGAGAGACACGGTTCACATCAATATGTAAAATGTGGTTCAATAAGATGAAAATACAATTTGGTGAAAGGTAACTTTTGACTTTTACTTACCACGGTTAAAAGTAAATAAGGCAATTAAGGTAAAAAATGATATTATAATTACCCTAACACATATCCTAATTATATTATATAAGTTTATTATGACCAAAATCAACCATATGAATAAAATATGATTCTTTTGATCCACTTGGATTTGATTAGGACGTTTATTTTTATTTTGTTTAAAGAGGAGTTAAATGTGTTAAATTCAATGTTTAATAACTAAACCATTTTTAATATTGGGTTATACATAAGATAAATTCGACTATAAATTTTCATTAGAAATATAAAAATTATTTCCTACATAATGGAATTTTATTTATAATTTTTATAAATTAAATAATTAAATTTATTTATGACAAAATAATAATGCAGTAATTGACTTATTAATGAATGATTAAAATAATTGATATTATAAATATCCAAATAATTATAAATTGTTACTTTTAATGAATTCCACTAATTTTATATGTTAATATGACTTTTTAGAGTTGATTTAATAAATTTTTTCGAATTGATAAAGTTGTTATGACTTTCACAAAATCAAAATACCAAATAGTGTCAAAATTGACATAAATTGGTTTTTAAATAAATACTATATTATAAATTAATATAATAATCCTAAATTGTCAGGTTCAGTGAAAGGAATTATATAAGGTTAGATATAAAAATAATGAACCACTTGGGGGTTTCTTGTCTTTTTATAGTATGTTTATTAATGATTTATTATAATAATACAAGAATACATGGTAAAAGATAAACTATTTAACTAGAAGTTAAATATAAAAGATAAGATTAATATGGTGACATAAACCTGTATAAAACATATGGGATGATCTATTGGAGACCCATCCCTAGCTTATCCAAGAAATAAATCCTTTTGGAGCCATTATAATCTGGATAGGATTGAAAAATTAAATAATGATTCAAGCTTTTCCTAAAATGACCCTCACCTCTCTTATAAAAGGGAACTTCCACTTCTCTCTAAATCACACCTAAAAAAGCCATTTATATTGGCCAAAAACTGAATACATATCCTCCCAACTACCGTTAATTCAACCTAGAGGCCTTACTTTGTTAATAATTGCAACATATGGATCCCTTTTGATCAACTCAAAAGGAAAAACCTAAAGAAGAGGTAATAATTTCACCACCTCTTTCAACGTTGTTTTCTTCTTACACTTACACTTTCATTGTTGATTCAATTACAAAATAATAACTCCACTACCTTATAAATACAGTGATGTTATTATAAATATGGTAAAATTAAATTCCTTATTATATCCATCATATGAATGACAAGTCACCATACATGCGTACGTACGACTTACTGTCTTCTTGTCATGGTGTAGTATGTTATTTAAACACATCATTATTTGGATGGGGTTAATAATGAGTATAAATGTTGTAAATAATAAATATAATATGTTAATAATTATTTATATATAATATAACATCCACTTACACACGATTTAACCATCAACAGAATGATATTCTCGCTCATGCACACGTGCGGATTACCGTCTCTAGGAACGTGAGGAAATTCATTCTCCAACATAACCATTCAAGAATAATTTTCATTTTATGATTAAAAATAATGTTTATGAAATTAATATAATTCTTTATATGAATAATATACATCATATCCAAAAAAACATGGAATACTTGTCCAATCATATAAAGGAAAATGAATAATTTAACACTTGAAATAATGATACTGCTGAAATATTATTAACAAAGAAATATTAGAATATCATATATGATATCATATATATGTATGTGGTTATTGTATAATTTAATAAAAAATATTTCACTATTATACAGGAGGTTAACATACCCTCGATCAATGAAAAGTACAAGGTAAGGGTTAATACTACAACCTCTTCATTATCCGAGGTTGTTTATACGTGAATATCTACTGAGACCACTTCATCATCTACATTTGTGTTTCTTAAAACTGTATATCAAAACATTTTTACTATTTCCAAGACTATGGGTTAAAGTAATTTAAAACCTTTCTATAATTTTTATAAAATAAATTTAAATGAATCTTTCCGTCATTTCCCAAACAATGTCCTTTATGTCCTTTTTGACAAAATTAAGGGAAGAATGTTTTTCTAACTTATACGGAAGGTGATGCTATTTTCTTCCATTATAATACCTCTGAAGAAGCCCATAAAAGCTTACAAAAATATTTTCAAAATAAATGTTTATTTTATAATTACATGACTTTTAAATGATTTCAAAATAGAAAGAGGTATTTCTCTCAAACAGTTTTGTTTTCTTCTATGTCAACATCCTTTGATGGATTTTACACATGTTTGAAGATGATTTATTATGATACAATCTTCCATATTGTATTGAAGTATTTGTTATATGGTAGACTATGGATGTGTTATTTTTATACCATTCATTGTTTATGGTTAATGTATTAACATTTCGTTAGCTAGATTTAATATTAATGTCTATGTTATGTTTCATCATTTTTATATGAGGAATGCATTGGATGTAGTAAATGACAGGTGTAGCCCACTATAGCTCCTCATTACATCAGTTGCTCTCATGAGACAAACTAGTGTCTAGGATCAACGCCATGAAAAAAAATCAAATTTTTAGTCTTGGAACGAGGCCTTGACTATGTGGTTATCATGTTGAGCATTATGCATTCCATATTATAAAATTGTCTGTTGATATAACTTGTGATTATTCGAATAGTATAATATCCATGTGAATAAGTAAACAACATTATTTGTTTTATATTTTCCATATTGTGTGGTAGTTTATGTTTAAAAGGCTTGTGTTTTATTCTTATATATTGCCTAATTTTTTTTGCTTTTTTATGAACGTTTCTATTATATTTTTATCCTTACTGAGCACCTAAGATCACCCCTTTATATTATTTATTTTTTCTAGGATGCAAAGAAGTGTATTATGACTGACCTTCTGGGATATTCTAAGGGAGATTAATATACTAAAAGTATTCAATACGTTGTTGTTTTTTATTTTATAATGTAATGTAAAACATATGTTCGTATATATTACTTCTAAGGATACATAACTGTTCCGTCATTCAAGATTTGATCCCTTGATATAATGCCAATTTTAGGTGTTAATTCACTCACTCTAGCTAACTAGGGTCGAGGTGTTACAGTTATTGTTGATTATATTTCACCACGAGTGATGCATTTTTTTGTGATGTGATTATTAATTAGGAGTTTCTGGGATTTGGCATGTGGCCTAGAATGGACTGAGAGTTAAGTATGCATGAATCATTCACAGAACTCAATATTTATTGTACCATGAATCATTTTTAGGGATTCATAAGGAAAAAGTGGGTTTTGAGTAACTTTTCAGTTTTTAAATGTTTTCTATTCTTATGATTCTGAACAAAAAAAAGTTTCCAGATATGAATCGAATGTTTTAAAATGAAGAAATATTTGATCAAATGGGTGTCTACTGTGAGAATTGAATAATCGGAATACGTTTACCATTTTTTCATAACCTAGATGTTGGCTGGTTAAGGTTAGTGATAGTGACTCAGTTTTGACCCTATGGCGGGTGAAAAATGGGGGATGAAATGTTATGGATTCTCTGAATCCCACTTACGTAAACATATTAATGTTTTGTTATGTGCCTTGGGACGTGTGTTTATAATTTTAGAGATATTCCTCAAAAATAATTATTTTTGAGAGGATGACTTTATGTTATAGAGAGAGATGATTTACCAGTAGAGGAACATGAGGCACCAATACTTCCAAGTGATGAAGTTGGAGAACAATTAAAAGAGGATGTTTATCACATAATTTAGTTTATGAAAATGGACCCTAGGTAGGATTTGAAAAGCTTGTATTATCGGATATGGGAGTTCTAGTTGTGGAACCCTATGACTTTCACTAGATTTGGTAGACCTATAGAAGCTGAGTTCTGGATATTGTCTATCTATACTATACCTAAAAACATGGAGAGTCCTACTACGAAGATAGTATAATTGGATACCTATATCTTACATGGTTGTGAAAGTTATTTGGAGGAAATCTAGGACTAGGATCAAAAGGTGTATAATATAGAGTGGGAAGACATTGAGGAAAAGTTCATCGAGCACTTTTACCATAAGACGCTTAGGAAAGAGAAATAATCAATGTTCATGAGGTTTAATCAAGGAATAATGTATGTGATTGACTATGTTGTAGGATTTAATTACTTCTAGTACTTGGTTCTAGAATTGTAAGGGTTTGATTCCACCATGTAAAAGTAGTTTCTGGATGGCCTTAAATGTGAAATTATTCCCCTGGTGAATATCTTCGGCTAAATAAGTTTATATAATTGGTGAATCATGCTCTCATATCATAGGGGAAACCAAATGAGGATTTTATTGGAGGACATATGGTTTCTCCAGGATGGCCAAGACATCTTACATCTAAGAGAATGAATCATATCTATGAGAATTTTATCCAGTGTGATATAATGAATTGTAGATAGTGGGAAGGTTCAGTTACACATGACCTCTCTAGAGTGATCATTCACAAATGTGGTTGATCAGTACACTTCTATAGATAGTTCAACTGAACACTAGTAGAGTTTAAAGGGTGTCATAGGATGTGAAATATACAGAGGTTCTACAAGAACATTCAATAAATTGGTAATGATTGGACAATTAGATGGAACTAGAGTGAGGGAAGGGTTTCTTCTACACTATATTTTTCTAGTAGTAGGAGTTCAACTAGTTCTTGCGTAGAGGTATTGGACATGGATCTCCTAATAAAGAACACCCATATCAATAGATTGGTTCACCATAAGGTACTCATACTAAGTCATAGTGAATAGGGGTAGGATAGTGGTAGTTAATTCATCCTATACTTTTGGATAGCGAGTTTGGACAATAGATAGTTAGAGGTGCAATTCATGTAGATTCTATACAAGCTAGTTCGTAATTTGATACAGGTGCATCTCATAGTTTTATTTCTACAAAAATATTGAATGGTTTGATACTAGGTATGGATTTCTCTAGTGGGGATATGATGATAGATAACCCATTGGGACTACGATTGAGGGACATCTATTTGTGCAATAGGATTTCCCTCGAGATAGGTATGTATCATTTCAATTAAGACCTTTACATCCATTAATTTTCATGATTTGACCTAAATATGGGTATTAATTTGTTAGTATAACATCAATACCATATAGATTATTACTTCTTCAAAGTGAATTTTAATTCACTTGATGATGAAAATTACATTCCCTACAGTGTGTGAGGTATCTAGGCGGGACCTATCAGGCCAATTCACTAGCTATTGGGGGTGCTTACTGCCCATGTTTATAGTCTATTTATGGATGATAGAGTGGTAAATCAATATTTATTTCCACCTATAGTAGACATATAACACGATTTTATTCATTAATAATTATTAGGGAAGGCACCTAAGAGGGAGACCAAGAGAGAGAGAGATAGATATGTGAAATTTAATGTTGAGCTCATGTTAGGGGATGTGCTAGTTTCTATTCCACCATAAATAATGGAACCGTTAATGATCCAAGAGCTCAATACTCAACAAGATTAGTCAATTGATAAGGGTTTTTATTCATATGTGTATGTCGCCTTGGGGTTCACCTATTTTTTTTATAAAGAATGTTGACAAGACTCTATGCTTATGCATCGATTACCAAAAGTTAAATTGGATCACTATGATGAACGGGTATCCTCTTCTGCATATCAATGATCTTTTAAATTATTTGAGTGATGATTGTATCTTATCCTTGATTTAATTGAGATCAGGGTATCATAAGTTGAGAATTCAGAATTTTAATATTCTGAGGACTGATTTCAAAAGCATGTATATCCTTTATGAGTCCGTTGTAATGTTTCTTAGGTTAATGAACAGACGAGCAGTTTTTAGGAACATGATGAATAGAATCGTACATATGTATTTGGATTAGTAATTTATTGTTTTTTATGACATCATGGGGTTCTCTTAGACTCATGGTGATCATGATGAACATCATAACATCATCCTGAGTCCACAGAGATAGAATTAACAATACACCAAACAATCTAAGTGTTAGTTTATGAACATTCAAGTAAACTTCATTGATCCAATAATCTCATAGGAAAGTATGTTAGTTGACCTATAAAATGTGTGGGTAGTGGTTTCCAGGGATAATACAAATAATTTTATTTATATATATTGTTTTCTAGGGTTTTCTTGTTGTTATATGAGCTTTATTCCATACATTCTTCAATTTGAAGCACTACTTTCAAGCATGACCAAGAGAGGGTTATTGATTGAATTGTTTAGAGAATGTGAGATTGATTTCTAGGAGTTGAAGAATTGTTTGACAATGAGAATAATCTCGATGCTACCCCATCCATGTGTGTAGTATATAGTTTTGTGTGACACTTCAAGTATCAGGGATAGATCTGTGATTATGAAGGGAGATAAATTTGTGGAATATGGGACTTAGTTTTGAGGCCACATGAATGGAACTACCCTACACATAAATTTTCATTTTATAAAGTTTTATATGACTTGAACTGTTATAAAAATAATTATTTGGGAGATAATTTTACTGTGTATGCATATCACAAGATCATAAATTATATTTATCCAAATGATAATTGAATCTCTGGTATTGGATATGGGTTGAGATTGTTTATTTAATAGAAATTGACCAAGAAAATATTTCTAGTAATGTAAATATTTTTTCTGACACATTAATGAGGAAATAACTAGATCAAGTAGTTTAGGAGTCTACTGTTGAGTGGAGAATGATGACTTTATCGGCTAAGATGCATGTTGTGGTTCATGTGAGCCATGTGCAGATGAACCTCGTATCACTTTCATTAGATTATAATATTTTTAGATGTATCAGTGACAAGTAGTGTCAGTTTATGATATTTTGGGACTTCATGTAAATTATTGAAGTTAGGGATACACTTTCAGGCTAGACCATAGAGGAGGAGGAGATCATGTATGAGAGGAATCAAATTTTTGTGTATATGAGTATACATGGTGATTTGAAGCAAGAATTTCATGCCATAACATGGTCAGTGCATCCCAGTGTGACCCATGTGACATGTCGCCTATGATGAGTTTTTTTGGTCATAAATGAAAAAATATATATTTGGGTTCATGAAAAGAAGCTACACATGTTAACAGGTTATGGATGAGCATCAATGACCAGGTGGTTTACTACATCCATTACCCATTTGGAAGTGGGATGAAATTACCATAGACATAGTGGTGGGTATATTGTGGATGCATTGATCGAATTATCCTAATTAGGTGATTGTGGACCTATTGGCTATGTTATCACTTTTTATGCCTATATGAGGGACTTAAGAGTGGACTAGCTTAGAGATATTTATGTTAAAGAGATAGTCTGTCTGTACAGGTCTCCACAGAGTATCATTTCATAATTTATCTGATGATTTATTGTTCACTTATGGACTGGCCTACAAAATTCATTGGGTATACATGTTTTATTGTGTAGAACATTCCACTTACTAATAGATGGGATGTTGGAATGTACAATACATCTTCTTTTAGATATGATTTTTTATGGTGTCATAGGATGTGGTGGGCCTTGAAAGAGGAACCTAGAGTTAGTGTAGCTAACCTACAACAATATTTATGAGGAAAATATTATAATTTAACCATATAAGTCACTTCATGGATGGACATGTAGATCAATTCTATGTTGGATGCAGGCAGGTGTGTCAAAGTTGTTGTGACTGATTCTCATACAGGAGACGCCGGAGTGGGATCAATTGATTTTGAATCATATGGCTAGTTCCCCTAGTATATATATATAGTAGGCTAATCAAAATTGATGTCCACTAGGGTTGAAGTTGGTGATCACATATTTCTTTTGGTCTCACCATTATTGGATTATCGGAGGTTACAAAGATAGGGAAAGTTGATGCCTAGATATGTTGGACTATTTTAAGTTGTTGATAAAATCCTAATGGTATCATAAAAATTGGCTCTTCCATAGAGGTAAAAAGTTGTGAATGATTTTTCATGTGTCACTACTTCTTAGGTATCACCCAAAACCTGGTCATGTGATCAATATGGTTGTTGTTGAGCGGGAGACCAATGCGTCTTCTAAAAAGTATCTGATACATTTTTTGGATCATAGTGAGAAATTGTTGTGGTGAGGTATCATGCTGATAGTTCATATATAATTGAAACATGGACATGTACATGAGGAAACATAAGAGAGAGAATGAGATATGCAGCCTTATTAGCCTAATAGTTTTGACTATGAATCGTAAAGAAACATCTGAGTATAGCTCAAGGGAGAGATGTTATAAGGTGGGCAGATTATAAGATCTTAACCCTTTTTAAATATATCTCATGAAATTCTCCACGTATTATTTGTCATTGATTTGGGTTTTACCATAGGTGGTTTTGGGACAAAATTGGAGAAAAGATTTAGGAAGAGGAGTAGTACATGGTTGGAAGATGTTTTTCGCAATCCGTGCTCCTAGCTCAAAGAATAACTTAAACCAAAATAGAGGGGAATATCAAATGGTGCATATTTTCTAAAAATATGTGTCTTATTAGGAGTAACTACGACCCCCACCACTATAAGAGGTGTATAGTTAAGGTATCGAGTTTGGAAAATCATGAACCACCTACCAGGTTTCTCTGTGTGTGGTTATATTTACACAGAAAGTAAAATTTAAAATTAAAATACAATATAGATTTCACCTTAATTTGACCAAGATCATACATAATCAAATTATATTATTTTTTGAGTAACCTTGATGGATTCAATTCCATTTTGGTCTCTTTTATTCATGATTATAACAGTGGATTGAAGAACTTTACCTCGTTCGGAATGAGAATCTTATCTGGTGTAGTTTCATCATACACTTCCATCCTTTTCTCATCCTTTTAGGGAATGTTTTTCACAATATATGGATATAGTTATAAGAAATGGTTGATCTAGTTTGTTTGATTTTTTATCACGGTTTTTGATCTAGATATCATTCTCCATTGTGCAATTGAATGTTCTTCTTCAATTTGGGGATTTCTGTTTGTGATCATTCTTCACTGATTTCGATGTAAATTGTCTAAATCAAATTATCATTGTCTAGAATTATAATTCTGTATATGTTTTATGAAATTTAAATTATAATAATTCAAAAATGAACCTTGAATTGAATAAATTAATATATTTTTTATTTTATGAAATAATGGAATTTATTTAATGTAATTTCTATGTGATGATAAATTGGGACAAATTCGGGGAATTTAGAATTGGTTTGGTATGATTAATTTATTGGTGAATTATATATAGATTTTTCTTATTATGAAATTTTTGAATTGTATTGATTAATTAATTAATTAATTCAATATTTGGATTATTTAATTTGATTAATAAATTATTTATTTAGTTAACGGTTGGTATGATTTTGGGATTAATTTATTAATTGAATAATGATTTTGTTGATAAATGAGTTGGTGTAATTATTCAATTAATTTTTTTTATTAATTAATTGACTCTGGGAATCATGTGATGGTTGGTTTAATTTTAATGTGTTAATGAGATATATTATTAAATATTTCCTAATGGAATAATGGTGATTGGTCATATTATTTATATTTTAGTAAAGTGTTGAATATGATTTTTTTAGTTGGAATAGCATATAATGATTTGAAATCTGATAGTAGGGTTAATGTTTGTCAACATTGAGTGAGGTGATATATGAGATATTGTGATATATTTGATGTCGTGATAAATTTGGAATATGTGTGTTGGGCATGGTCTACTACCTGAAAACGCCATAGTGATAAATTTTTGTGGAATATGGTCGTTTGAATCAAAAATCGAAAGTGATAAATGAGTGTGGGGAATGGTTTGCTGCATCAAATTCCTAAATGTGTTGTAGTTTGAGGAATATGTTGTGGGTTATAGACTACTACTTCAAATACCCATGGGGTCCTAGGGAGGGAAATATTGTCCAAACATGTTGACATTAGAATATGTTTCCAATTCAACGTAACATGATTTGAAACGAAATAGGTAATGAAATACCACGTGTTATAATAAACTAAAAATCAAATATTTGAAATGGTTCAGAATATGACATGGGTGAAAATAGGAATTGACATTTAGATTTCCCTAGGAATCTAAGGGTTTCTACCATTTAATTAATGAATAATTTAAATTTTATAATAGTTTAATTATTCATTATATGTAATTCTTTATAAAATTACCTACATTATTTTTCACTATATATTGTTTTAGATTCCATTGGAGGTGGCCTACAGAGTTGTACTCACTCCCTACTCTAGCATCCTGATCAGTACCCAAATAGATTTCATTTTTTCAAATATCATAAGAATAAGAGTCCTACATTCGAGGACTGATTTGGATAGAGCATGGACGAAGGAATAAGAAATGATTCAGAACACATTCTGGAGTTTTCAATGATTTTATTTATTTTAGGTTTTTTAATATTGAAACATGACACATATTTCAGCATGACATCTCGATTGTTTAGTATTGGTTATTTTACTCCATCCTTGGTCATCATGTGATGCATGATTTGTTTGGATTTTGGTTATATCATTATTTACATCCTCTATTTTTCTATGTTCATATGGTTGGTATAGTCACCCCATGATTGAAATTAGACCCTCGTGGCTAATCAGCTACCTCTAGAATTCATAGAGGAGTGCTTCAGGTAGTATAACAGACTAGTAAATGGTCTAGTGTGTGGAAACTAGATAAGGATGATACTAGTTTTATATTTTTTTGATGACGTTATAAAAAAAGTAAAATGAAAATTCTTGCTTAATAACTATACCCCATCTTATAAAAAAATCTAAAGGACTTGACCAAAATAATTAATATGTTTTTTCATTTTCAAACTAAGAGTTATAAGATATGTGGAGTTATCTATGATAGGTATTTTTAAGGATTTCGATGAATCAGAATGTTTTAAAGTGTTACAAAAGATGGAGATGTCATACCATTTTACTAAAAAGGGGAGTGACACTCCTATAACTTCATTAAGCATTAAATCTATATAAATTAATTTTCAAATTTAAAAGGATAATAATTAATATCATTTGAATCTAATGCGTGTTTTAGTAGAACTAATCTCATACAATATAAATCATTCATTGTTTGTGATTTTATTTCACCCTTATCTAGTCGTTTTAACCCATGCTAACCCATTTGGATAGTTTTAACAGTATTAATGATTTAACACTATATGGGTTATTCAAGATACAAAAAAGGAAAACAGATCCATAAATTAAACGTAATTACATTTTTGAACAAAATAAATATATATTGGCTTAATATAGAATTTATCTCATTATTAAATCATTTAATATTATTATATTTATTATATAAAACATTAACATCAATTTTGAAAATATTCATTAAATTTTATATTTAAAACCACAATACACCAATTGTATTAGAATATATTGCATTATAACCTGTATATAATTTCATTTTTATTAGAAAAAATCAATAAAACAAATAATTCACTCAAATAATATTACTGTTAACAATATCAAAATTTTTAATTAACTTTTTTATTAATTGAATAAATATTGTATCGACGATGTAAATGAATTTATAGTGATTAATTCACCACTAAAATTTGGAAATGAAGTACCTTGATAAATAAAATATATTATATCTTAAATGAATATTAACCGCAAAATATCACTTCCTTTTATCCATATGTAAAAAAAATTGAAGATAATATAACTAAGAGACAAATATTTTTAGGATTTATTTACATAAAATATTATAATGGTCAAAATATTATTCATATAGACTCAAAAGGTCATATATTTTAAATTTATTATGATTAGTGGTGAAATATACAATTAAAATAAAATTATGGAATGTGATAAGGATACTTTAAAGTCTTTATCATATAATTTTTACCATTAATTATCCAATTTTACCTTACCGTGGTTACAAAATCTACTATGATTATTATACATAATGTCTAAAAATAAAAGGTAAATATTTAAAAAAGTTGTCACTCAAGATTTAATATGTTGAATTAATTTTTCAAGATTAAATACAAATTTGCGGTAGAATTTATTTTGAAATTAAACCCATGAAATGTTGTGAAAATAGTATTTCTGAAATTATCCTTTTAAGTTCATAAATATTTTTATACTAAATGAAAATAAAATTTAAAAGACTATAATTGGATAATTTTTAATAAAAAAATAAATTTTTAAAACAAATCAAAAAAATTGGACTTTATGAATACTTGAGTTGAAATTTTTTTCTCAATACAAATAATTATTTTCACTGTTCATTAGAAAATCAAACATTTTGGAAAATTTAAATAATTTTAATATAACATAATTTTATAATTATGATATAAAAATTATATCCTTTTTATCAAAAAAAATTTATAATTGTTCCAAAAAAATTATAAAATTTTCTCAAAAAAATAAAACAGTGGATTTATTTTGAGGGAACTTATTTTATAAGATGGAATTAAACAAAAATGTGTGATTATTTATGGAGAAATAACATTTAACTTATTTTTTATTAATCCATTTTTTAGATTTTATAAATTATTTTATCTTTTTAATTTGTTTCAATTTATGGACTAAGTTTTAATGATCATAATGAAATAATAATATTTGATGGTTTTTTAGGCTTGGGATTGAATGTCGTATATGCAATCGATCATAGTTTTCATTTTAAAATATCACTTCCCTATATTCTAACCCCTGAAATAAATTATTTTTTAGTTATTTGAATATGCTCTAGTTAAAGAAAATACATATTAAAATTCTATTGATGAAATCCCACACCATAAAAAGGGTTAATTAAAATTACTCTACAAATGTGAAAAAAAGTGAAATATTAATATCATATTGAATAATAGGTAATATGTTTACAAGTTTGAAGATATTAGTGGAATGTGAAAATTAAGACACGGAATAAAATAATAAATTTCAAATTTTTTCTGGGAGTGAAATATATCACTGATCATTGGAATATAAATAATCATGTGAAATATAACAATCAAAAGACCCTAAATAAAATGTTGTGTGAAATAGACTATAGATTCATCATAAATAAATGTAATATGATAATATTTTTTTTATCAATATCATTTTTCATGTGTTGATAATTTACATTAATATCTATACCATGTATATAAGGAAATATAATTAACATATATGTGTGATTTCATTCAGTAAAAAATTTCCAGCAAAAAATTATCTTTTTCCCCAAATGAAGGGTATTCCTGATGAAATTTTTATGCCTTTATCACTAAAATCATATTCCATTGGATAATATACATACATAAATGTAAATCCCTGACCCTAGTTACCCTGTTTTGGTTCATTATTACATAACATTGGAATGATACAACTTATCATGTCATGATAGACCAATCCGTTTTTTAGCCTTGGAAGTACTCGATACATACATAAGTTTTACATAACATTATGAAATGAAAAACAAACTACATTGTGTCCCCTTTGAAAAAACTCATATCCCATATCCAATTTCTATAGGTTAATCATAATATACTTCTTTACATCTTGGGAAAAATAAAACATAATCAAGGGGTGAGCTCATATGATTAGTAAGGATAACAATATTGTGGAAACTTTCATAAATAAGTATAAACCTTTAAGGTACTGTATAATAATAAAAGACATGAAAATTAAAATTAAACTTCAGCATAATATAAAAAATAAAAATCTAATAATTCCATTTACATATTCACATGGATGTTATACTAGTTGATTAATCATGTGTAATATCAATATCTAATTTCATAATGATGGAATGCATAATACCAGAAATCATAACCAAAGAGTCAAGAACTTGTGCCAAGACTAAAAATAATATTTTTTTCAAGGCCTTGTCCGAAGACACTTTTTTGTCTCATGACATCTACCCATGCATCGAGGGGCTATAGCGGGCTCCACCCGTCACATAAAAAGTCCAATGCATTCCTCTTATGAAAAGTCTGAAACATAACAGAAACATTTGTATTTAAAATAGCATATGAAATATTAATACTTTAACCATAAACCATGAATTGTATAAAAATAACACATACATAGTCAATAATATCACAAGACATTCAATACTATATGGAAGATTTTATATTCTAAAATGAACTTGAAACAAATGTAAAATCCATCAAAGGATGTTGACATAGGTGAAATCAAAACTATATGAGAAAAATGTTTATTTCTAATTTGAAATTATTTTAATGTAAAATAATTATAAAATAAAACAATTATTCTGAAAATATTCTTATAAAATTTTAAGGGAATATTCAAAGGTGTAATAACATTGTAAAATATCCACACTCGTCGTCTAAGTAAAAAAACATTCTTTCATTAATTTTGTAGAAAAGGTCGAAAAGGACCATGTTTGGAAAACAACGGAAAGATTACATTATAAACATTTTTAAAAAGTCAAAGAAGATTATAAATGAATTTAAACCATAATCTTGGAAATCATAAAAAAAATTTGAACATCATTTTCAAGAAACACAGATGTTGATGATAAAGAGGTCCCCGTAGATACTCATGTATAAACAACCTCAGATAATGAAGAGATTGTTGAATTAAACCTTACCATATATATTTCCTTAATCAAGGGTACATTAAACACTTGTATACTTGTTAAATAATTTTTATTATATTATAAAATAATCACATATAGAAATATTATATCATATTTGATCTTCTAATATTGCTTTGTTAATTATATTTCTGAAGTATCATTGTTTCAGGTGTTAACTGATTTGTTTTCCTTGATATGTTTTGTCACAAAAGTCATGTTTGTTATTGATATGATGTATTTGATTCATATACATAGTGATGTTATGTTCTTAAATATTATTTTTTTAATCATAAAATGAAATTTTTTCTAGAATGGTTACGATAGGGATTAATCTCATCACATTCGTGGAGACAGTAATCCGTCTTATGCACGAGCGACAATATCATTCTATTAGTGGTGAAATCATATGTAATTGGATGGTATATCATGTATAAAAAATAATTAACATATTTTATTTATTATTTAAATCAATTATATTCTATATTATACCGATAAAAATAATGATGTGTTGAATAACAAACTATAGCATGATGTCGAGATGGTAAGTCGTATGTACGCACGTATGGAGACTTTATAATTAATTGGATGGATAGAATAATGAGTATGGTTATAACATATTTATAATAATATCACAGTATGTATAAGGTACTGGATTTATTATTTTGGTATGGAAACATCAAAGAAAAAGTAAGTTTAAGAAGGAAAGCACTTTGAAAAAGGTGGTGAAATTATCACGTCTTCATCAGATGCTTCCTTTTGATTTGATCGAATGAGATTTTTATGTCGGCATTGAGATCAAAGTATGGCCTATAGGTTGAAGTGAGGGTATTTGGGAGGATAATTTAGGGGGGTTTATCCGAGCCAAATTGATTTGGAGGTGTGATTTTGAGAGAAGGGTATGTACCATTTCATTAGAGAGGTGAGGGTCACCTTAGGAAAAGCTTGAAATATTATTTTATTATACAATCATATTTCGTTTATAATGTCTCCAAAAGTATTTATTTCTAGGATAATGTGGGTTTGGGTCTATAACCACTCAACCAAAAGGTTTTACACAGGTTTAGGTCACCATATTAAACTTATCTTTTATATTTTTCTCTTAGTTAAATAGTTCAACTTTTACTAGGTATTCTTGTATTATTATAATAAATTGTTTGTAAAATTACTCTAAAAACCAATCAAACCCCAAGTGGTTCATTGTTGATATATCTAACCTTATCTATGTTCTTTGGTTGAACTTTGATTTTTATGAATATTATATCATTTAATAATATAGTATTTGTCTTAAAAACCCATTTATCTCAATTTTGACACTATTTGGTATTTTTTTATGAAATTCTTAAAAAACCTTATCACTTCGAAAAAAAGTATTTAGTTAACCCTAAAATATAATATTAACGTATAAAATTATGGTAATACATCAAAAGTCTCAATATATAATTATATTAATAGTTATAATATCAATATTTTTAGTCATTCAATAATAAGGTAATTACAGCTTCATTATTGTGTAATAAAAAAAATTAAATATTTAATTTATAAAAAATTATAAATAAAATACCATTATTTAGGAAAGAATTTTATATGTAAAATGAATATTTATAGTCAAATTTATCTTTTCTATTACCCTATATTAAAAATTTTCTAGTTATTAAACATTTAATTTTAACACTTTTTACACTTCTTTAAATAAAATGATAATAAATATCCACATATAATCCAAGTGAACCAAAAGGATCATATTTAATTATTAATGTTTTTTTTGGTCGAAATAAACTTATCAAATAGAATTAGGGCCTATTATAGGGTAATTATAATATCATTTTTACCATTAATTATCACATTTACTTTTAACTATGGTAAATAAATTTTAAAAGTTACTATTCACCAAAAAGTATTTTCAACCTATTGTCCAACATTTTACTTATTGATGTCAATCATGTCTCTCTGAATTTTGAAATTCAATTCACAGAAGTGGTAAAATTACATTTTATGAAAATTTGATAACATTCCTAGAAGGTGGGGAAAAGACGTTTAAAAGATCAATAAAATTTTAAACATTAAATTTTATTATAAAATGACTCTAATGAATTAAATTAATCTAATATTGGTATTATATATCTATTTTAACTTAAAATAAATTTAAATAAAATCACAAATTATTTAAAAAAATTATTTTTTAACAATAATGCAGTGTTTTTAACTATTCATAAAAAATTGAATGTTTTTAGAAAAATACCAATAATTCATCCTAAGCTAATTTTGATATTCTGAATCCAAAAATGAAGTCCATTTTGAAAAATAAAATTTATAAAATTTCAAAAAAATTGTATTACTATTTATAACAGCTAGTTTTATTGGCCATGGTTTATTAGAAATCACAGTTTCTTACAATGCTAGCTATTTCATTATTCAAAGAGAAGAGTACCATGTAAGCTTGGGGTGTTACATTCATACCTCCATCAAATAATTTTGTCCTAAAAATTTCTAGAATAGTACTGCGTAAAATGATTCAGGAGGTTCTTCATCATTAGCTTCTCGGGTTCCCACATTACCTCTTCCATCTTATGGTTTCTCCATAGAACTTTTACCAGACGAGTCGTCCGGTTTCTCATCAAATGGTATCTGGTATCAAGAATCATGATGAGCTCTTTACTATAAGACATATCGGGTTCCAATTCTATTTCCTAATATGTGAGTACATGCATTGGTTTGGGCTTGTATTTTATCGACATTGATACATGGAACATGTCATGAACTTTGAAGAGACTTGGCAGCATTTCCAAACGGTAATCTATAACTATAATTCATTCTATAAATTCGAAAGTTCTGATGTACTAGATATATAATTTTCCCTTCTTAATAGGTCCTATATCACCCTTCCATGGAGATACCTTCATGAAAACTTGATCCCTTAATTGAAATTGAAAATCCTAACATCGGTTATCGGTATAGCTCTTTTTCCTACATTGAGATGCATTGATGTGGATTTGGATAATCTTCAACTTTTACATTGTTTCCTCAACAAGTTCTGGGACTACGAGTTTTCTTTCACCATAATCATCCCAACATGTTGTTGTGCGACATAACACTCTATATAACACATCATATGGTACCTTTTGAATACTGGAATGGAAGATATTGTAATAGGAAACTTATAACAGAAGTAAATATTGATACCACATACCTTCAAAGCCATTTGAGAAAGATCTCAACATGTCTCCTAAAGCATGAATAGTCCATTCTGATTGTCCATCAGTTTGAGGTTGGTAGGCAGTGCTCATACAAAGATCAGTATCCAGGGAATTCTGAAGGCTTTTCTAGAATCTTGATGTAAAACGAGGAACACGATCAGAAACAATCAATTTGGGTACACAATGAAGCCTTACAACTTCATTTATTTATAGTCTTTCTAAACGTTCAAGTGTTAAATCCTACCATATAGCAAGAAAATTTGATGACATAGTGAAATGATCAACAATGACCCATATTTCATCCTTCTTACTACGAGTCTTTGATAGCTCCATGAACAATTCCATCTTAATATCATCCAATTTCAACTTAGGTATGAGAAGAGGTTGCATGAATCTTCTAGGATGTTGTATTCTAGCCATCACCTATTAATAAACCATGCATCTTGACACATAATCAGAAATCTCCCTCTTCATGTTTTCCCACAAAAAATGTTCCTTCAAATCTCTTTACATCTATGCACAACCATGGTGTATAGAGAAATTAGAGCTTTGAGAATCATACAACAATTCCCTTTTTTGATCAGGTATGTTAGGAACACAATGTCTGTTCCAAAATTTCAAAATCCTAGATTCATATACGAATTCGATCAATCTACCATCATTCACAGCATTAATTTTCTTTTGAAACTCATCATCATTAGTCTAATAAATTTTTATCCTTTCTAGTAATGATGTTTTGGAAACCATTTGAAAAAGTATTGATGTTTCACCTTCCATGATTATTCCCATATCCATCATTACTAGATCCATGAACATAGTATCCCTTTCAAATCACATCTGGTTTAGAACACCATGATCCTTTCTGCTCAAAGCATATGCCACCTAATTTTCCTTCCCCAGGTGCTAGTGTACAGTGTAATCATAATCCTTGAGTTGTTCAAGCCATCATATTTACCTCATGTTGATTTATTTCTATGAGAAAATATAATTCAAACTCTTTTGGTTAGTATATATCTCACATTTTTCAACTTAGATATAGTGTCTCTGTATCTTCAGAGAAATGATTATAGTTGCTAACTCAAGATCATGAGTGGGATATTTTTTTTCATAAATTTGTAGCTATCATGATGCATAAGTAATAACTCTATCATTATGCATAAGGACTCAACCAAGTCCTTTATTTGAAGAATAACTATAAATAACAAACACCTTATTCCCCAATGGTATAGTAAAGATATGAACATTGACTAATATTTTCTTCAGTTCTTCAGAAAATTTTTCACACACTTTTTCCAATAAATTTTAGTCCATTTACATGTGTGCTTGGTTAATGGGTAAGCCAATTGGGGAAAATCTTGGACGAAAATCCGATAATATCCTAATAAAAAAATAAAACAACATACCTTAGTTATACTCATCGGTGTTGGCCATTCTTTTATTTCTATTGTCTTAGAAGGATCAATAGAGTTTCCATCCTTATAGAAAATATGGCCTAAAAATGAAATATCATAAGGCCATAATTCACAATTTTATAATCTTCCCATAAAATTCATTTCTTCTATGATTATTTAGAATAGTGATAAAGTGATGTTCATGATCTTAATTGCTTTTGGTGTAAACCAAGATATCATCAAAAAATACCACTACAATGTCATCAAGATAATCCTTGAAATATCAATTCATTAGATCCATGAAAACAGAGGGTACATTAGTTAGTCCAAAAGGCATTAATGTAAACTCATAATGCACATACATAGTTTTGAAATGAATTTTTTATAATGTCTTTCTTCTTCACACACAACTGATGATATCCATATCAATGATTAGTCATTGAAAAAATAGATCTCCATGAAGTTGATCGAATAAATCATCAACGTGAGGTAGGGGATAATTGTTCTTTATTATTACAGCATTGATCTCCCTTTTGTCAATGCCTAACCTCATAGATACATCTTTCTTCTTAACAAAAAGAATAGGGGCTCACCATAGAGAAATAGTAGGGAGAATAAACCCTTTATTATTCAATTCTACAAGTTGTTTCTTTAGTTTCCCTAATTTTACAATATCCATTCTATAAGGGGTCTTCGATATGAGCCTTGAATAAGGAATTATATCAATGGAAAACTCAATTTATCATTATGGAATATGTCTTGGTAAATTCTATGGAAAAACAACAACATGTTCTTAAAAAATAGGTATGTCCTCTATTTGAACATTCATTTCATCACCCATAGTTATTTAACTCTCCTCCTCCCCAATAATTGAATTTAGTAGAGCTACTGGGGGTGGATCTAGATACGAATCAGATGGTGCAGTTTCTACTCTAAAAATAAGGTACTCCTTATCATCATCAAAAATTTGAACCTCATTCTTTTTACAACAAATTTTTTAATCGTGGTCTGAATGCCAATCCACATTGAGGTTTATATCAAATTCAATCCTAGGCATGACGATGAGATCAGTAGATAAAGAACTTTTATACACTCTAATGGGAACTAATTCACAAAACATTGGTGTAATAGTACTTCCCTTATGAGTTTTGACTGACAACTATCTAGTTAAATCAAATTGGAAATATCAAATTTTCTTAGTAAACTATGAAGATTTAAAACAATTCTATGATCTAGAATCAAATAAAGCATTGGCTAAATTTGAGGAAACTATTAAATTACTCGCCACCACATTATTTGTAGCTTCCACATCAGTAGTAGTGACTGTATTTGTTTGGCCCTACTCCCTTGGACTTTTCTGATGTATGTTACCTTGGTGCTTAGGACATTTAATTTCGTAATTCCCCATTTCTCTACAATTGTTGCATTCAACATTGATAGCCTCATTCGTTCCCTTGAAATCAAAAGATTGGTGGCCTTTTTCACCACACTTGTAACAAACTCTCATTCCGTTCAGGCATGTATTGGGGTGTCTCATCCCATATTTACGATAGGATGGAAATTCAACCTTTCCCTTCATCCCCTTATTTCCATTTCTAGAGTGTTCAGCAGATCTATTCTTCTATTACATTTCATTAAAGTCATAATACATAGAGAATTCATTTTCTATCTTGACAACACATTAAAAAATATCTTTGTAGGATGAGAAGTATTGTGAGACTAATTCTCGACAGAGAAATCATTTTCACCCATCAAAGAATCTATCAATCTTACACATTGTGTTGCATATATAACATTTTTTATGCCTTGCAATCCTTATAATGTAATCCTCATACATTGCGATCTTCTCATCCTCATTTTTTCTCATACATAGAAATTGTCTTTACATATTTTCTACATGGTAATGAGGAATGTATTTTTCTATGAAACATTATTTAAACTCCCTACCTTCCATATTTGACACTTATTCATCATCCATTTTGTTTAGAATTAATGATATCCATTGATATGCATCTCCCATGAGGTGATAAACTTCCATGACTACTTCGTCCCTTTCACTACTCCCCAATGAATGAAATATTTTTTCTAAGGAAATTATCCATCAATCAGATAAAAATGAATTTTTAGTCCCATTGAATGTTGGTGTTTGATACCTCATTAAGCGGTCTATCATTGATCCTCTGTGTTTTGGATAAGGGTGCTCCATATGGGTAAGGTTATTATTCATAACCAGAGTGATTTTTCACAGTATGGTAATAAGTTGTTCAACACCGGTTGCATCACCAAATCCATAATAATTATCTTGAGTAGGATGGAAATCCATACATATATTTCATGCATTTATTCAGTTTCAATTCCTTCCACTAGGCTCCATTTATAAACAATATAATACTCTAGATTAGTTTATGAATTGTAAAAATAGTAAAATACATATCATAAATTGAACAGTTTATCCATATTATCCATAGTCATAAACAAATGTTATCTTTGAGTTAGAATTTACTCATAAATACTTTATAATGGTTTCTAATGAAAATATTAATTACCCTAAGCATATCCACCTGGAGTATTGTAACCAAGAGTGCATCATGGCCTGTTGTCATGTACCAGGATACCCTAGGTCAAGCACGAAACTCATTGTTGGAGTTTTCACTCATAGGTACATCTATGCCAGAGCCACCTCTACTTGTTCATATCCCTATAGGGATGTCTTTCTTGGAAAATACACAAAATATTTAGAATACCAAAATTCTAGGAAGTTCATCTATACTAATCATCCATGTCTATCTTAGGGAAATGTTCTCTAATCAGATTTTTTCAAAATCTCGCTTTCAAGTTTTGTACTAAAATTTCTCAGATATAAACTATAATTCCCCGACCCCACTTACCAAGATTCGGTACATTATCACATAAAATTAGCATGATACAAGGAATCATGCCCCAAAAGATTGATCAGTTTAGTATCATTGGAAGTACTAGATAAATACAAAATATTTACAGTGCATTATGTAATGAAAAAAACTAAATTATGTTCCCAATGAACACACTCATATCCCATAGCCTATTTTTGGTTGCTAATCATAATTTACTTCTTCACATCCTTATGAGAATAAAACATAAGAAAGCGGTGAGCTCAGATGCTGAGTAAGGATAACAATATAGCACAAACTATCATAAACAAGCATAAACATTTAAGGCAATGTATAAGACTAAAACACATGAATTTTACAAGTAAATATCAGCATAATATGGAAATGATAAATTAAATAATTGCATTTACTTATTCTCATGAATTTTCTAATAGTTGAATAATCACATGTAAGATCAATATATAATTTCATAATGATTAAATACATAATTATGGACATATAACCACATAGTCATGGCCTTGTGTCAAGACTACAAATATGATTTTGTCAGGGACCACTACTACAAATATTCCCTTTTTGAGTGCTAGAAAAAGACACTAATAGTACTAAAAAGCGTTGTTAATCGAGGTGAAGATAAAGGGGGTCTCCTTTATTAGTTCTCTAAAAAGTGCTGATAAAGGCCCATTTTATCAGGGCTCAAAAAAAGCTCTGATAAAAGTGTCCTTTATCCATTCTTTTTTAGTGTTGATAAATGGACCCTTTTATCTGAGCTTTTGTTGAGGGCTGATAAAAGTATAAAAATAATTAAAAAATAAAAAATTTATTTTTTCAACTTGGGTATGCTTAAACAGCATGACACCCACTTTAATAGTGCCCCAACCAACACACCACAATCCGCCCAGCCACCACCCTCTCCTACACCCTTTAACCGCACCACCCCACCCACTCTAATCGCGCTAGCTGTTATTCCACCCACCCGCGCGACTTTCCTCCCCCTAGATTCATACTCATGGCCTATTTTCTGCGCACCCTAATCCTTTACCACTCCACTGTATTGTATTTCTATTCATTTATTAACATATCTATATATATATCTATAGTTATATTTACTCACATATTAATATATATATATATAAACATATATATTTTTATATTCATATATATATATATATATATTTAGTTTTTTTAATATATATATATAGTTAAATTAATATACATATATATCCTTATATTGATATATATATAGTTATATTAATATATTAATATATTTATTCGTATATTAATAAATATTTAAAAGATCAGCTTGGAATGCATTTATAAAATATTCTTTTTATGTTTGTTCATAAATAAATAAACACATATATACGGCACACACACACAAAAATATATATTATATGTATATCTATATGTAAATGTATATATATATATATATTTATAAATATTATATATTAATATGTATATGCATATGTTTAGAATATATAGATAATATATTTCAATTTATTAATACCAATGCACAAATATATATATATATATACACACACACACACACACATTATATGTGTAAAAAATGGAGAAACCCTCACAACCCTTAAATATTGTCAGAAAGACACATCCACCCTAAACATAGGGTGATGAAGAAAACTTCTAATCCGAGAGTCTGTTCCAGCTCTGAGACTAGTCAATTCAAATATCATCAAATGATACTTGATTTGATAGGAAGTGGAGGCTTAATAGAAAGTTAGATCATACGTTACAGTTTTTGAAAAAATAGTAGACAAAACAAAAGTGCAATAAATGGGGGCTTAAAAAACCTAACAAACTATAGAGTCACTGAAATGGGAATATCATCTACTACAGGTGTCTGTTTTAGTTGTTTCAACAATAAAAACCAAAGCTTATGGAATGAACTATGATATAACAGGTTCTAGAGGCTAAACTAACACAATCATCGAGTGTTATGATCGTTTTAAGAAAAACGTCATAGGGGTCCGGACACAGAAACTATGTTTTGGAAGCCATCTATTAGTATTTTTATGATTTTACGGTCCTTGACATGACTGGAAGTATGACTGATTCAACCTGATGTGTATAACTCTTCACTGCCTTCGATTTGATATGCAGTAGAGCCCAAATGGACTCCAGGAGAGAGTGTTATGGCTGTTTGAATTTAGTCATTTTTTGGATTCCTATAACCGATATATCTTATTTTCCTTTGATATTCTCATGGTTTCGACTAGACTTGGTTTCCACTCATTTCATAATCTTCGATTTGACTAGTCGTGGCATTCAAATGGACACCTAGAGTAGAATTTTTTCTTGTTTTAGTGAGTTATAAGTTTCATAGGTTATTAGGCACTACGAGGGTTGAAAATTTTAAAACGACAATAACTTCTTATCCACATGTCTATTTTGACTCTACCGTATATCAAATTGATGATCACAAAATGATACATGCTTTGGTGACAACTGGAACCCCTTCTTATATTCCCCAAGGCCCAAAATATCCCAAAAACCATTCGGAGAGTCGTACTTTTTGTTCCGTGTGTTTGTTTTACCATAACATCTCCTCCAGGTGTCCATTTTTCCTCAACCACATATCAAATGGATGATTATGAATAGAATTAAACTACAATGAACACTGGAACACCTTATCATATAATTTGAGGCACTAAAAGGTCCTTAATCCCTCCAACCGGCCATAATTTCTACTTTGAGTGTCCGTTTTGTGTCTACCACATATGAAATCGTTATAAAACATATATATAAATTTATAATTATATAAATATAAATATACTTATAATTAAATATATTTTCTTTTAGGAAATAAGTTTTTTTTGAAATATACACTTTATCAGTTCTAGGAAAAAAATTGCTGATAATGCCCCCCTTTTATCAGCGCTACTAAAAAAGATATGATAAAGGGCCCCATTTAATAGGGCTAAAAAAGTGATGGTAAATGGGGGTCTTATACCAAATCCTATATTGTCTCATGAGACCTATTGATTCTTCAAGGTGCTATAGCGGGCTCCACCCATCACTTACTAAGTTCTATGCATTCCACATATGAAAAGGTTGAAACATAACATAAACATTCATATTAAAAATAGTATGGAAAATGTTAATACTTTAACTATAAACTATGAATTGTATAAAAATAACACATACACAGTCAAACATATCACAAAACATTCAATAAAATATTGATGATTGTATCATCCTAAATCATCTTCAAACAAGTGTAAATCCATCAAATCATGTTGTCATAGATGAAATAAAACTATTTTAGAAAAATATCTCATTCAAATTTGAAATCATTAAATAGTCACATAATTATAAAAAAAAAATTATGTTTAAAATATTTTTATAATCTTTTCTGGGATACTTTGAAAGTGATATAACATCGAAAAATGGCCACACTCATCATAAATGTTAAAAAAACATTCTTTCCTTAACTTTAATGAAAAGGATGTATAGGACGTTGTTTGAAAAACGATGGAATGATTCCATTATAAAAATTCATAAAATGTCAAACAAGGGTATAAATGACATTAACACATAGTCTAGGAAATAGTAAAAATGTTTTGAAATACATTTTTATGAAACACGATTGTAGATGAAAAAGAGGTCCTAGTAGATACTCGCATACAAACAACCTCGTATAATGAAGAGATTGTAGAATTAACCCTTACCTTGTACTTTTCCTTGATCGAGGGTACGTTAACCTCATGTATAATGGTTAAAATCATTGTTATTAAATTACAAAAAAACCACAAACATAAATATGATATCATATATGATCTTATAATATTTCTTTGTTAATAATATTTCAGTAGTATCATTGTTTCAGGTGTTAACTGATTGATTTTCCTTTATATTTTTTTTACCTAATTCATGTTTGTTATGGATATGATTTATTTGATTCATATACAGAATGATATTACGTTCTCAAACATTATTATTTTTAATCATAAAATTAAATTTATTCTTAAATGGTTACGATGGGTCAAAAGGATAATATTTTATTCCAAAGGTTGATTTTGGTCGAAATACGCTTATCCAATAGCTTTAGGACATGTGTTAGGGTAATTATAATATCATTTTTATCTCTAATTTCCCTATTTACTTTTAACCATGGTAAATAAAATTCAGAATATATTATTCACAAAAAATTATTTTCATCCTAATCAACCACATTTAACATACTGATGTCAACTATGTCCCTCAGATTTTTGAAATTCAATTCCCAGAATCAGTAAAATTATGTTTTAGGAAAATTTTATAACGTACCTACAAGTTCGGTAAAAGACGTAAAAAAATTCAATAAAATTTTATACATCTAATTTTGTTATAAAATGAATCTAATGAATTACATTGAACTAATATCGGTATTATGTATCTATTTTTACATAAATAAATTTAAATATAATAAATATTTATTTAATTAAAAATTCAGGTTTAAACAATAACGAAGTGTCTTCACTATTCATCTAAAATTGAATGTTTTCAGAAAAATACCAAAAAATCTCCCTAAGCTAATTTTGATATTCTGAATCCAAAAATGAAATCAATTTTGAAAATAAAACTTATAAAATTTCAAAAGGTAGGTATTACTATTCTTACCGGCTAGTTTGATTGGTCGTGGTGTGTTAGAACTCGAAGTTTCATAAAACACATGCTATTTTAATTTTCAAAGAGAAGCATACCATGGAAGCTTGGGTTGTTACAATAAATGATAAATTGATACATCATCCATCTTCAAACATTTTTAAAAACCAAAATGGTTAGAAAAATATAAAATTATTCCCAAAATTAATCTACCATTATATGAAAAACACAATATTAGTCTAAAAATTTCAATAGTAACACCAAAACATCAAACTCAGTCACTTTGTAAAATAGCTATACTGATAATTATTAAATATATATTTAAATAAGATTTATATACAATTAGTTTAATTATATTATCACATATTATTCTTATAATTATTTCTATATAACATCCCCCACTCTAAACATATCATAACAAAAAAATATATGATATAATCATATAATATCCAAGATATGATAATAATTCACCATAAATCCACATCAAATAAAATAATATTCCAAATTATATTTCAAACATTATTCATTAAATAATGAACTATCTAATCTAGAAAACATTTTCCTTAATCTCATAAGTTTCCCAAAATAGTGAACTTATAATGTAATAATGTTAATATAGAAACCAACACATTTCATACATTGAAATTACATCACATTTTTTAAAATATACTACATTACCAAATTAAATGCCTAAATAATGTATTAGTTTTTTCCCTTTGGAAACATAGAACACATTATTTTCATTTTGTGAAATATATTGAACATGTCCCATAAATATCGTCCCTTTTAGTACCCCCTACTAAAACAATTCATTACCACCTAGGGAAAATAAATCACAATAAAATGGGTGAGATATGATCCTCATTAAAGGTAAACAAGGTTGGAATGTAAACATAATCATGAGAATAAGATTATGTCAACATGATCATGAAAATATTATATTATGTGTTGCATATCAATGACTGAAAAAATGAATCATGGAATAATGAATGGCAGTTTATTAAACATGTGTCATAAAAAAATTAATAATATGATCCATTAAATCATTTCATTTTAATATAACATGAAATTATGGTAGTCACATAAGAAAATAATGTTGATTTCCATATTATTCAAGGCCTTGATTCCATGTCCATCTTGGTAGTATTTTTTCAATTCCCATTACCCTATTGGTGGTCATTTTTCACTCTCATAACCATCCTTTTAGTTATGGTTCATTCCCATAACCATATTTGGAATTCAAGTTTCACTCCAAATACCATTTTAGTAGACAATGAACTTCAAGTATAAATCATGAGATATCAATCTTTACCAAATGCATTGGAAGGAGATATAGGTCCCACCCATGCCATAATGAAATGATACATATATGTTCCACAAGATCATACACAATTATGTCATAACCAATGTAGTTGAAAGGGTTTCATAACCATGTGATTATATCATAACATGAGAAAAAGATACAAGGTTCATAATCATTACATCAAAATAATAACAAGTGAAGAGAATCAGGATTCTTAAACATCATTCGGTAAAAACAAAAAACATTCTGAGAAAGAATATGAATGGTATTCTTGAACTATAACAATGTATGTCATAACTGGTGGGGAAGGATTTTGAAAGAACACATAGAACATGGGTTTTAATTAAAAATCACTTTTTAAATCTTAAAACATTTTCAAAAGACTTTTCTTTAACCAACCTGAAAACATATAAAGGAATCATTGAAAAAATCGTTCAAAAATAGTTCATGGGAAAAGTATCCATTCTTCATTGAAATTATTTTCATTTTGCAAAATTTCATGCAATTTTAAAAGAAAAAATTTTATTTTAAAATAACCAAGTAAGCCCGTAAGGTAATATTCAAGTTAATAATTTATTATGAAAACATTAAAAAACATTCATGCAGTATAAAATTTAAAAAAAAAGTCTTCTCATGCGTTTACTGGAAAGGTCAAAAAGTACCTTGTTTGGGAAATGACAAATGATTTATTTCAAACCGTTTAATAAAATGTCATGCCTTAGTAAAAATTAATTAAAAAAATTGTTGATGAATAGTCAAAATATTTTTTAATACATGTTTAAGATACTTGTACATGGAAGATAAATAATCCTTAGTATATACTTACATATAAATAATCCCAAATCAAAAAGATATTTTTAAATTAACCCTTAAAACATTATAATCAGTACAATAGCATTAACCATGAAAAAAAGAAATTATATGGATATGAAAATAAAATAATATTATTGTTAAGACATAGAAAATATACTGATGGGTATAATTTACACCACATAGAAGAAACATGTAGTGTATAAGTCACGTGTCTCACAAAAATAATAGTGAGATATAAACCTATTACATTATTTCCCAACTCTCTTGACACCTATTCAAAATTCCTCTATAATAAAAAATTTTTATATTACATATATAATTAAAACATATTAATCTATTTAATACTATATTATATTTACTTAACACATTATATTACCTTTTTATTATTAACAACATGTTATTGTTGTGTTTTATGTTATAATCACCTTATTGATAAGACAAGATTTGACTTGTGATCCTTGATTCTCAAACTAAGATCATGAATTAAGATTTAAAAAATATAAAACACGATATAAATACCTTATATATTTGTTATATATGTATTTATAATAATAATTAATGATAAAAATATAGACTTCCCATGGAGACGGTAGGTCATATATAAGCATGAATGCAGTTTAAATTTTCTTGCTGGTCTAAAAGAAATGTATGTATATGTTGTATGGTTATTAAAAAATAAATATTAATGTCATATATAACTTATATATTAATAAACTTCCTCCTTATTATCATCCATGTGAAAAAATATGTGAATAAAGAGTCATATCACATCATTGAGATGGTAAGACATACGTATGCACAAGAAACGCTAGAATTTTCCTAAAATATTATATGGTGAAAAGGTATAAAGGATATTATTTTTACAGAGGTATAATAATATCATAAATATAAAATATAATTTTTAAATCTATCATAGTTCTCAATCACTAAATATGTTTATGGAAAACTATTACACCATGATGTGGAGACGGTTGGTCATACATATGCAAGCATGTTGATACTGTTTTTCATAGGATGGATAAAAGGCGGAATACAATTTTCCCATAATAATAATAAAATAACAGCATATATATTATACTATTGTTTTTAATTTAGTATGGAAACAACAGAGGAATAGGATATAGAAAAATGAAAATAACTTGATTTAATTGGTAAAACAATCACAACTTCTTTGGTGGACGTCCTTTGGATATCCTCTTAGGGACACTAGGAATAGTATTTTTAGAGGACCTGGACTTCCAAGACTTTGATAAGGATATTAAGAGGATAAATATATAGGTTTTGGTCATGATAAATGGATCAAAATGGTGTGAGAAAGACATGGAAGAGGATCCCTTTTATAATTGACGTGAGGGGCACTTTTGGAAACCCCCAAGACATTAAAACATAATAAGATTATTCTAGAACCAAATACTTACAAATAGCTGATAAATTAATATAGAATAAATTTTCACCCATATCCTATCCCCTTGTGATTATTTAACATTATCCTCAAATTTAAATAATTTAAAATTAAATTAATGCAATAAGATATCATTATTGTATAATTTAATACGATTTATTTCATTTGACATTAAATACATAAAAAATTGAGAATATGAATATAATGATTTGAAATATCTCTAATATGTTTTAATGTTCCATTAAATAAATTATATATAATAAATCAACCAAAATATATCAAAATTAATATTATTAATATCAATTATTCTATTGTTCTGTTATTAAAAAAAATATTCTTTTAGCATTAAATAAGCTTTTAAGAAAAATATATAACATAAACATTTTTTTAATATATTTATATAATGAAATAATTTCAATAATATCAAAATATGCATTTATATTCATTCATTGCATAATTTTTTCCATATGTGGACATATAAAATATATTAAATAAAAAGAGATTGATACTTTGTAACTATTTTTGATTTAAAAAATATAAAAATTTTCATTCCTAGGAAATTTTATACTCAATATCCATAAATAGATCAAGATGTGATATGTTTCTAATATTATTTATCCTATAACTCTTTGGATAGGTTTTTGTTTTATTTTATGCCTTATAATGTTGATTTACCCTTAATTAATCTATAATAACATTAATTATTATAACAAAATTTTAAATATTAAAAGGTCATAAATTATTCTTCAATGGGGTCCATTTTCCATAAATTGAAACTATACATCATTAGAGACATTACAATAATCCATTTTTATTTTATAATTATTTTTTTATTATCATGTAATTTAATAAAATATTTTTTCTATAATATCATTATTGTCAATTTTGACATTATTCAAAACATTTTCAATAAATAAAATCCCAAAAAAGAAATATAATTTGTAAACAACCATTTAACATACTCTAAAAATGTCATATTATCCTATAAAATAAAAATGGAGCCTTAATTAATAAAATTATATATATTTTAATATTTTAAATAACATTTATTTGGTATTTTTTTAATTAATCAAATGAGGCTAAATCATTGTGTATGATTTTAAGGTAATTATTTATTTTCTAAAAATTATAAATAAATTTTAATGATGTATATTAATTTATTATCATTGAAATTAATATATATAATAGAATTTATCTTATGTAAATTCCTATATTAAAATTTAGTTACATATAAAATTATGAGTATGAAATTTTTAACTTATCATTAAATAAAATATAATAAATGTTATATTCATACCCATGTGGCTTAACAAGAATATAAATTCTGAATAAGGTTTATTTTAGTTTAATCCCTCTTATCCAATGAAATTAAGATAATCATCAGGGTAATTTTATTATATTTTAATATTATTTACACCATTGATTACCCAGTTTACCCTTAACCATGGTATGTAAAAATACTATACTTACTACCCACCATGACAGTAAATTTATCCTATTCAACCTAAAATTGCAATATTATTTCAACCATTTAAGTCTGTTTTTTAATTCAATTCAAAGAAGTGAAACAATTAGTTTTAACAACAATCCCAGGAAATGTGACGAGTAGGTGGTCAAAAGATATGTTCGAATGTTTAATAAGATTTTATATCTAATTATTACAATGATTTTAAAAACCATAATTGGATTAATATATTAACTATTGAAATATTTTTACATTAAAAATATATTTAAATCATAACCACTATTTAAAAAAAATTATTTTTTTATTATAGTGGAATAATTTTCATTATTTATAAAAAATTGGGACTTCTTTGAGAAATACAAAAATTAACCATCTGTTAATTTTAACAATCTGAAATAGAAAAAGTTTTTATTTTATAAATATCAATTTCTACATGTTTATAAAAATAATTTTATTACTGTTCATAGAAGGATAAGAAAAGAAGTTCCTTTAAGATAATGGTATTTTAAAAAATATAATGATTTTAATAAAAACTATTATGTTTCCCATTATATAAATGTTTTATTTATATAGTACCAATATAGAAAATATATTTAAATTAGTTTTTAATATTCATATCACTAATTTTAATGGTGAGGTTAGAATAGTCTCATTTAAATAATTATAATTGTAATGTGTTTTTTCGTAGAAACTCATTTTTTATGCAATGCAAGCCATGTTGATTTTAAGTGTAGTGCAAGCTTTCCATGTTTCTGTGTTAAACGAAAGTAAAACCTTACTCTTTCATATAAACCAATCTACATTAATTGTTTCATGAAATAAAAAATATCAAAATTAATAAATTAATTTGAAAAAAGAATTCTCAAAATATCTAGTGTTACAGTTAATCACTTAATCACCAAATCAATTTTTAATCTCATGGATATTAATATGATAAAACATATGACCCAAATATTGAATAAATATTAATATATCAATGAATTTTTATAAAAATATTTTGTCCTATTAATCATGCCTTTATATATTATATTGGTTTTCATTTCACCCTTATCTCCCCTCAGTTCTAGTTTCAAGACATCTGGCCTTTCAAGATGTGATGTGTTGTCATCGAGTCCGTGGGTTTTCCTTTTTCTAAAAAAACTATAATTTAATTCTTATAATATTATAAAATAAAGCATTAATAACTATAAAAATAAACTTAATATTCAGAGATCATATAAACCCTAGAGATTATTAATGCCTTTAAACTAATGTCCAGAAAATGAAAAGATTATTCTTCCTCAAATAACTCTTTCACATTGAAATAAATAGGGATACATATAACATAAATATTTTAGAAAACTCAATAAATTTATATTAAAATTCATTCATCACATACAACAATACAAAGGGAAATAATTATTTTAAACTTATGATTATCCATAAATATACCACTACAACATAACTCATGAATCCCTATACAAGTCACCTAAATCATTAAATGTTCTTCATAATTATTTTGACATCTTATTCCTTAAATATTCCATCCTAAAAACAAAAATTTTATTTATCTACAATGATTAAAAAATATAAAAACACGTTACAGGATATCATGAGTACCTTTTATATGTAAATTTTAGCTTTCTCAACTACAACAGTATGGAATTAGACATTGTTGATAATTTAACATTATGGTATTGAAGATATTTTTCTTGATATTTATCCCATAGACATTTATTTTCATAATTAAAATGATCACCATATTTAAATCATTTAATTTATACATTGGGAATAAATTTATTCCCCTTTATGGTGATAATTGAATTCATTATTTTTCCATTAAAGATTCTTTCTGTTTCCTTTCTTTACCACAAAAAAAATAATTTCACTATTTTATGACATTTTAATGATTTATTCATCCCACATTATTTACTCATAGGTCCTCAATATATTTCCCTTGTAGTATCGTTCACCTAATCCTCCAATGAGGTTAATTTATTCCTTATTTTTTGTCTTAAGAAAGACATATTCGTTAATAATTTTTTATCATAACTTGCAACTTTTGGCTAATAATAACCCCATTTTTTTAATAAATCTCACATTATATTTGGTTTCTCATTTAGACAATGATCAAATTTTCCATCACATATATTTTTTATATTCCTCCTACTTGATCTAGTCATTTACTAAAATTAAAAAATAGAATGACTATATAATATAAACTATAATAAACCATATTATATATAGGATAAATATGATGATAACCTTAACTATTTCATCTTATATTCAAACCTTTTGATTTTACCTAAACAACTGTAATTCTCCCTAAGATGACATTCTTTTTTGATATAAAGTTTTTTCAACTTATTTTGGACAATAATAAAGTCTCTAAATTTATCAAAACATTTTATCTCATACCAACTATAAGGATCCATTCTTAAACATTGTATAATATTGATTTTTATTAAGATTTTATTTTATTACATAGAATAGGATCTTTATAGTTTTTAGTTGTATAGAACTAGGTCTTAAATCATAAAAAACAAATCCATATATAATAATGTCTACACTTATGATCAGTATCCATTTTGCCAATATATTATTCATTTAAAAAGGAACAATTTTTTCTTTCATGGAAAATTTTTATAACAATCAACTGTACATATTATTTGTTATTTCCTATCCTTAATCATGGTGAGAAATACTGTAAAAGCATAGTATAAGAACAAAAATCTCATCATGGGACATAAAATATAGAATAAATGAACTTCTTTATTCATCAAATCTTAAAAAATGATCCTTTAACAGGATATTATTTTTTATAAATGTAAACATTTTCTTACCCATGAAATTAAATTCTCTTTTAAATATTTTTTTAAATCAATTCATAATAAATATCAAGGGAAAAATTACACTTAATATAGATTATATTATATAATGAAAGAATATGAAATCTTTTCATAAAGTTATACTTTTAACTAATATGAAATAGAATAAATATTATATCAGAAATAAACTTCTTAACTTCATTTTTGGAAGCATAATAATTCTACAAAAATAGAAAAATATTATAAAAATCATATAGGTAACATGATGCATAATTTTTATTTCACTCATATATGTTTAATAACCTATATAATTACAAATGGAATAACGATCACATTTAATCATTTAATAACCATTACTATAATAAATAGAATAAATATTATGGGTATATATGTAATAACCAAAAGAGTTACACTTGGAATAACCCTCATAGTCAATATCCAGACCTAAATCATAGTCAATTAATTGGAGAGATATAATTGAACTAACAACATTTGGTCGGTAACTGAACAACCCATAATCATAAAAAGATCAAAATAACAATAACCTAACAAGAAAAAAAATATTACCTTTTTCAAAATATTCATTACACTCATATGAAAAAATTTCTAGATATTGATATATCTGTTTCATTTTAAACCCAAATTCCAAAACTAAAATTCTCATAACAATGGGAAAGAGGGTTTATATTTATAAAAATCATGGAATCATAAAAATCGATTCAAATAAAAAACAATATTATGTTGTGGAAACTTATTTATTGATGTATATGTTAAAATAGAAAATTACATCAACTATTGTAAACAAATTTACAAAAATTAATAAAAATACATAAAATGATTTCTCCAGAAAACCATTGAAATGAAGTTAAAAGTGTAATAATATTAACATTTAAATTAATTTATATAGACATCATTACATCTATAAAATATATTTATAAATTAGTACATGGATGAGAAATAATTTCTAGAAAACATTAGAAGATGATTTAAAAAGTGTCTCTTACCTTGAGTCAGAATCATTATGTACATTCCTCATCTCCATGAATAAAAATACAATTAATATTATTTACATTAGTAAGTAAATATATTAGGTCTATTATTCCATTTTATATAATATATTACCTTGTTATATTCAATTACCAAATCATTGGATTTTATATTGATCATTTTGAGGATATTCACCTCATATGTCCAAAATGACTTCGAAAAAAATTGATCATTATTTCATCTTATCCAAAATGATAAAAATAAAATAATTATAATTTTCATATATAAATAATTATTTTTAAACCAATAATTTAATATGTTAATGAAAAATTAACTATTTTACAATAAAAAAAAGAAGGTAGGACGCACATACACATAAGTAATGTTTCCATTTCTCAACAATCTATATTCAAATAAGTTAAGTTTTATTTTAACCTTAATAAATTATAATTATATCATATTTAAATTATTGTTTATTTATATATAATATAAATATCATCCATGTGATTCTTTGATGTAAAACGAATCACATCACTTTATGGAGATGGTAATCTATATGTACACACAAAAGATGTTATCATTTTTTATTATATGTAAATGTAATGAATTTATTGATATATTATCATTAAAAAAATTTAAATATTTCAATAATATATATATATATATATATTCCATAATTACAACTAGATGTAAGAGGAGGCTATGGGAAAGTAATTACATCAGTTCAGATGGGGGTAGAATTCCGCACACATGAACGATGTGGTTGTTTACCATTTGATGGGAAGGAAAATGGTTATAGGCTGTGAAATTAATATAATAAAAACACCTTATATGTCAAATATTTTTTATTATTTATTAATGGTTGAATTAGATTTCATGATTTTATTAAAAGAAGAAAAATAAAAATACTTGTTTAAAAACTATACCTCTTTAACGAACATCCTCGTAAGGTTTACCCCAAAACATTTCCAAACATGGTTTTATTTTCAAACTAAGGAATATATTAATTTTTAAGCGATGTAAATAATGGATTAATTTAGGTATTCCAAAAACTATTTTTTTTATCTGTGAGTATAATACGATAGAAGGATCCCTTTTAAAGAAAGCAGAGAGTCACTCAAGGAATTTCATAATGTATGAAATTAATATAAATTAATTTTCACATTCAGATGGCAACAAATTGATTATATTAAAATAAAATATATAATTGATATTAAATTATATTATTAAATACAAATTTAACTATATTATGTTGTTTTATCACCAATACCTTTTAATTTTCCACGTGTTATCCATTTTTTACATTTTCCATGCTATTAAAAAATGTACCCTATAAAGGTAAAGAAAGTAAAAATAAATGGAAAATTAAACAATAAATTCCCCATAGTTGATATTTAAACCGATATTCTAAAAACCAGGTCATGGTCAGGATTTGATTTATTTTTAAATAATATAATAAAATTTTATTTATTAAAAAATAACATTAATGTCCATTTTGAAAGGATTCAATTAATTTGACTATTAAAACTATAATAAAACAATGTAATTTTATGATAAATCATTGAAACATCTATAATATATTATTTTTATCTAAAATTTTTTTAGAACAAATTTATTTGTAAATATAATATTAATTTAAACAATTTTCAAATCATTTATTTATTTTTTCTATTAATTTGATAAATATTGTATTGGTGTTCTATAAAGACCTAACATAATTATTTCGTCATTAAAAATTATATATAAATTTCCGTAATAAATAAAGAAATTTTAACTTAATATTAATGTTAATAATAGAATATAACTTCTTTTTATCCGAATGTTAAAAAAGTTAAGATAATAAAATTAAGAGATTGACGTTTTTAAAATTTAATTATATAAAATATTATAGAGATTAAAATTGTGTCCATATGGAAAAAGGATGTATAATAGAATTAAAGATGATGTTGGAAAAACAATACTCCTGAAATTAAAGTATGAAAATATTTAGGGTTACATTTTAGTCATTAACACATGAATTTTTCTATTAATTAAACCAATTTACCTTTATTGTAGTAAAAAAATATTCAATATTTAATATATTTAACTTCTAAAATTAACGGCGAATATTTATATTATTTGGACCTAATATTTAAAAATATGTAATCTATTTTTCAAGATTGATACCATAATGGTGTAATATTTTTAATTAAAATTGATTACTCAAAATGAGATAAAAAATTACTTTTCAGAACAAATGTATTTTACTTAGAAAACATTTTTATACTAAATAAAATAATATAATTAATTACAAAGAATATAACTCGATTACGATTAATATAAAGTAACTATTTATTGTTCATAACTATCCCATAATTTAATTTGAATTTATAAATATTTCAAACGAAGATAATTTTTCCAATTAATGATGTATTTATCACTGTTCATGGAAAAATAAATCTTTTTAGAAAAATCTAAAAATTTCACCATTAGATAATTTTTACATAAGGATCTCAAAAATTATATCCAATTTATAAATAAAATATCTAGAAATTTCAGAAGTTTTTATAATTTTCAATCTAAAAATTAAATTGAATTTTTATGGATACATATTTTTATAGACTAAAATTACATCACTAAAAATTGAATGATAATTGACTAAATTATTTTTCAATACATTGGTCTTAAGTATGAACATTATATCTATTTCATAAATGATTGGTTGGAGATGGCGGCTCAAGGGGTTTCAGGGACCGCGAGACCAGGATTTACTGATAACTCCTCGGAGCAATTCCGATGAGCTGATGTGGCTGGTGAAAATGAAGATTATGTTGGCCACATGGAATTTTTTTCACTTTCCAGGAAGAAGAGGAATGTCCCCACTCGTGCTGGAGTGGAATTTGAGTGGAATAAATTTTCAGATGTGGTAAGGAGCGCATCTGGAACATCATTTCCAGATCTTGGCCCCCCACCACCTGGAAGTGTGATTAAGAAAGGAAGGGTTGCTCATGTCTTGGCCAATCAGGAAGCTGTTATAGAATGATTCAACATGTGCCGACATTCGATTATTGCTCGGGTTCTCACTCCCAAGGGGTCGCAGCTTTGTAAATTCAATGAATTAATGAAAAAGATCTCAGATTTTTGGAGATTTGATGATTGGAGGATGGAGGCAATGGGAAAGGGATACTACCATGTTGTCATCCCCTGTGATGAGAGTAAGAGGAGGGCATAGAGAAAAGGTACTCTACCTTTGATCCCTGGCTTCTTATGTATACATGAATGGGATATGAACTTTGATCCCATAACAGTCCAATGCACGCACACCCAATTGTGGATTAAGATTTACAAGATCAATTATCTCTACTAGCATCTGCGTATCCTATGGGACATTGCCTCAGCTGTGGGAAATCCAATTTGGATGGATAAATAAACAAATAATCAGAGATATGTTCAATGTTCTCATGTCTTTGTTGAAGTTGATTTGTCTTTCACTTTAGTGGAAGATGTTCTTCTCCCAACGAGGGATGATAGCATGAGATAGGAAATCCTCTATGAAAGGAGGACTAAATTTTGTATGAATTATTTGATCATTGGTCATCTGACTTCAGAGTACTGGAGGGACAAATTATGCTCGATGTGTAATGAAAAAGGTCATGATGGTACTACCTACAATAAAATAAATGGAAAGGGAGAGACTTTCCCTTTGTAGGGAGATGGTGGTTCTGACCAGGTTCCAGTATTTGATGGGGGGGAGACATAGGAGGATAAGGGCCCTCTGGCTGAAGGAGTAGACCCTCAGGTAATTGGAACTTCTTTTGGGAACACACCTGGAAATACGGTTGCCTCACTAGCTGCTAAACTGGAACAGGCTGATTCTCAGCAAGGGATCTCACAGAATAATGCTGAGGGCAGGCTGGAGGTCTGGTTACTTTATCTGCTGTTGTGCGGACTGAACTGGTACAGGATGAGAATAATGCCTTGGTGCTCCATGATTGTGGTAAGGGTCTAGATCCTGAGTAGAGGCTCTCATAGAGTGGTAAATATTTGGGGCATGAGGTCTCTTTTTGGGCAGCTACTGCAGGAATCATGCATTCTCCTTTGGTAATGTCTATGTAGGTGGTTGATAAAAACATCCCTATCAATGTAGCTGGGAGTGGGGAGAGCATTGGGGAACTTGATGATGTCTGCATGATACCTTTCTTTGAGGATGATATTACAGCAGGCACATCGTGGCCTAAGCAGGGGGAATCTGTCGGCAATGTCAAGAATGTGTGTGGTCCAGGCAATGCTCATGCCGCTGCATTTGACTCAGATGGAGTCTTTGTCCAGGTTTCTCCTTCCAAAGTGGATAGGAAGAAAAACGAAATTAATACTGATTCTCCCCACCAGAAAGGTAAGAAAATTTTCACTCCACTGAGTGGAAAACTCTGGTCTCATGAAAGGGAAGAGGTTGCTGCTGAAAGGTTGGTTGGTCCTGACGTTGTTTCTAGTGTTGATGATATTGGAAGGAATGAGCAGGATGGTGTGAATGATGCCAATAAAGATAAAGAGAGCAGTGAGGCTGTACAATCTTGTGAGGCCTCTAAATCCTCCTCCAGGGGAACTAATAAAGGTAGAGGCGAGAAAGGAAAAAACTCAAAATGACACTGAGATAACAGAGGTCCCCCAGATAAGGGGCAAGGCTCAGTGCTGTTGATGATTTTATATTGGAACTGTCAAGGTCTAGGAGACACCCGTACGGTCATAGCCCTTCGATATTATATCATGGCCTATAAAAAGATGCTTTTCATTATTGTAGATCCAAAGCTACTGTTTGGAAATTGGAGAGGCTTCAAATGGAGTTCTCTTAGCTTCAATATGATATCTAGCAATCAGAATAGCTTGAACGTGGATCACTTGTGGGTCTTGATACATGATAGCATCAAAATTAACTCATTCGTTAATGGACCTTAGAATATTCTTCTTAGTTGTAGTATTTACGGAGAGAATATTTATGTCTCGTTTTTCCATGCCTCCACTTATTACTTGAGGAGAAGGGACCTCTGGGAAGATATTAATGCTATGTCACTAGGGATGGATAAAAGGTGGATGCTTGTCGAGGATTTCAACATTGTTTTGACGCCTGAGGAAAAAATTGGGACAATTTTTAATGGGATTGCAGCCTATGATTTCTCTGAGTGTATTGATTCCTTTAATTTAATTCAGGTACCTCTGGCTGGAACTGATTTCACATGGGGTAGGTACACATGGGAAGGGAAGCGAGCTATTAAACTTGATTGATGCCTTGTGAAAATTTTTGAATAGAATGACAAACATGGGGTCTCTATGTTTACTCTTCCCAAGTATCAGTATGATCATAATCCACTCATTATTGATATTAATTTCTAGAGGATGAGGTCAGTCCCCACACCCTTTCGGTTTAATAATGCTCGTCTTGTCATCCCAGGGTGTAGGGAAAATGTCATGGAGGCTTGGAGACATGAACCCATTGGGAGTCCTATATACAGAATTGCGGTCAAACTGAAACATCTCAAAGGATTACTTAAGGAATAAAGCAGGAAATATTTTTTAAAAATAGATTGGGACATTCAGAAGGCTGAGGAGGACCTTGGAATGATTCAGATTGAGTATGAGCATCTGCCCACCCTGTCTAGGGAAGAGATTATAGCGCAGAATAAGATTGATGACCTCCTCCTGGTTAAGGAGAGGATGGAGAGGAATAGGCTAAGTGTGAAGTGGCTTAAGCATGGTGACAGGAACTCTAAGCTCTTCAATAGATTACATAATTAGAAGAGAGCATGTGCTGGAAACAATATGATCAGGATTGGTAACCAGATCTATTCTGATGATGATGTGATAGCTTCAGCTACTTTTGATTATTTTAAGGGTTTGTACTATGATACTGGACAACATTGTTCCACAAATCTGGTGGAAAACATCATCCCATATGTAGATGAGCAGATGAATCAGTTTCGTACATCTCCTCCTTCTAAGGAGGAAATCTGATCTGCTCTCCTCTCTCTTAATCTTGAGAGTGCTCCGGGTCCTGACGGCTTCAGTAATAAATTTTTTATGTTCTATTGGGATATTGTGCAGGATGATGTTGAGCATGCAATAAAGGATTTCTTCTCGCATTCATATATGCCCCATGGGATGAATTCATGCTTCATCTCACTCATTCCATAGAAGGAAAGTGCTCTTGACATTAAGGACTCCAGACATTTTTCTCTTGGGAAGACAATTCCTAAACTCATCAAAAAGATCATTATGTGCAGGTTGGGTGTAATTGTTGGAGGAATGATCACTGGGAATCAATTTGGATTTTTCCCTGGAAGAAACATACAGCAATGCCTTTTCATAGACTATGTGAGTGTTAACCTCATGCGAAGGAAGTCAAAGGAAGGGAACTTTTCCCTCTAGATTGACATATCAAAGGCTTTTGATACCCTTAAATGGAACTTTCTAATCAAGATACTTCACAGACATGGGTTATCGAATTGTTTTCTGAATCTGATTGGAACTATTCTTGGATCCTAAAGGATGTCAATTCTTGTGAATGGTGCACCGAGAGAATTCTATACTTGCTCAAGAGGTGATTGGCAAGGTGACCCATTATCGGGTATTCTGTTTGCCATTGTGGAGGATTATTTTAGCTGATTCATCAATGAGCTTGCTCATATGGGTATGTATAAAAGGATGAGGGATGGTATTAATGATCATGCCCCCATCAAATCTTCAATATGGTGATGATATCCTATTGATGGGGAAGGCCTCAAGGAGAACCATATCTAATATTAAGGCTCTCCTTAATCATTATGAGGAGGTGTGTGGACAGGCTATAAGCTGGGACAATTCCTCAATTGTTTTTGGCAATGGAATCACTGCTGGAAAAAGGAATAGGATCACTCATTATCTTGGGGTGAAGCGGGGATGCCTGGCCATTCAACATCTTAGGGTGCCTCTTTTCTGGGGAACGGTGAAACAAAAATATCTTGAAGGTATCTATGCTAGCATTACTCATCAACATTCTAGTTGGAAGGGGAAATCCATGTCAATGGCTAGGAGGGTTTGTCTCATGAATTCAGTGATTAAATCCAAATTTGGTTACTCATTCTATCTCTAAAAATGGTTGTGAGGATGGATTAAGGAACTACACGGCCTGGTGAGAAATTTTATATGGTTAGGATCAATCTTTGAAAGGAAGATGGTCACAGTGAAGTGGAAGGACTGCATAAAACCTGTGGAAATGGGTGGATTATTAGTTAAGGATCTTCGTACATTTAATGATGGTCTGATTGGGAAGTTCACTTAGAGGCTGATATCCAATGAGGTTTATGATGAATTCTTGGTGAGCAGGTTCACAAAGCAGCTGGTTAATGGCTATAAATATCATCTCTAGTCTTCGGTATTGGCCTCCCTTAAGCAGGCATACGCAATGATTATGCAGGACTCTAAATGGCTGGTCAGCAGGGACTCCAATCTTTGTTGTTGGAGCACCTTGTGGTTGGATCAGCCCTTGAAACTCATGAATGTCACACCTAATGTTGCTTCACTATCCATTTTAGATTTTATCTCATATCAATATTTACATGATCTGAATATTTTTGATTATGTGTTGTCTCAAATTAATAGTTATGCTTTTATGGATTATGACAAATTGATTTAGCTACACAGTAGGAATGGGATCTTTGACACCAAAGAATTTTAAAAGATTGCATGTGGAGGGAATGATCATGCCCCAACCTGGCTGCTGAATTTTAGAGTTCCATTCATTTGGCCAGCCCGGTTTATCTTACATTGGAGGATCCGGAAAAACAGACTCCCCACTTCTGAACACTTGAAGAGTGATGGATTTCAGTTGGCATCTAGGTGCACTGTTTGCAGGGCTGGAGAAGATACTACGCAACATGTGTTTATGGAGTGTGCTCAATCCCTCCAACTTTAAAATTACTTGGGTGAGATGTTCGGGTTAGCAGAGGATTGCAGAATCCAGATTTTTGATCTGCTGCCCAGGCTGCTGCATGTGCGCTACAGTGAGAAGATTTTCAACCTTTTTATCACTGCTATTGTAGCGGTTTTTGTAGCCTTGTGGGATTCGAGGAACATGGCCCTATTTTATGGTGTGGTTGTTGATGTCCGGAAGGGAATGAGCTTCATCCATAGGGATGTGTACGCTGCGGTAGTGGTCCAAGATGGTGTGATGTCTAACACCATTTCAGACCTCCAAATTCTTTGGATTCTTGGCATTTCTGGCCATCCACGCAAACCTCCGATGATTAAACATATAAAATGGATACCACTGATTGCACCGCGCCTCAAAGTAAATGTTAATGGAGCCGCATAAAGTGTGCTGGGTGCGGATGGATGCGGAAGAGTCTTCTGCACATTCTATGGGTTTGTTAAGGGATGCTTTTGTTATTTCCTTGGCCTTGGTACTACTTTTGAAGCTGAAATTTAGGCCATGTTTCATGTGATAAGTTACGCTATACAATTTAACTGGATATTGCTCAGGATTGAATCTGACTCAATGACTGATGTTCATGCTCTAAACACTAGAACGCAAAATGTACCATGGCGTGTGCTGCCTCAGTGGGTTGATTGTCTCTACCAAGTCAATCAATTACAGATGGTTGTCTCCCATGTTTACTAAGAGGCTAATCGGGTCATGGATACACTTTCTAAAAAGGATATATGTGAACTTTATATGATGTGGTCTTTCACAGCCCCAGATTATTGTGCTTTGATGGTGGAGGAGGATCGATGTGGTGTCTTGCACACTCGCTTATCTAATAACCCCTTGTATGCCTGACTCCCTTTTTATTATATATTTTTTCGAGGACCGGCTCATGTCGGCTTCTTATCTTCATGCTGTTCTATTTCATAAATCATGTATCCTTATTCATACATTCTAATTTAATATATACTTTTAAAAATAGTTACATTTTAATAATAAAATTTCATTGTTTATTTATGTTAGTGTTGTGTGTCATATATCTTATCGAACATAATTCTCTATTTAAAAAATTATGGATTTGAAATTTGAGTCTCCCATTCAGAAAACATAGAGAATTTATATATTATTTCAAAAATAAATCTATCTTTAACCCCAAAATAGTATAAAACTATATTCCATATGGTCAAACACTTGTAAATTTAAATCATAAAAAAAATATAGAACAAAACGGTAACCCCCCATGTTTTTTAAAAATAAATAGAAATGTGTGGATATTTATTTTAGTAGATATTTATATCTATCCTTTAAACATAATTTTTCAACTTCTATGTAAATAATTTCAAGGAATTGTCAACTACAATTGTGTTCAGTATGTTATTTGGAGTCTGAGGAAACCAAATTGTTTTTTATGTATAGTAACACACCCTTATAAAAAGTAATATGAATAGTAATGAGATCCTAATGAATAGTAAATATTATTATTATTTTATTTTCATAAGGTATTAGGAAAATAACATCTTGGTTAATTTTTCATTGTGATATTGAAGAAGTTATTGAATTAAAATTGTTAATTTTTGAATTAAGTATGATTTTATTTAAAAATTAAATTAATAACATTTAGAAAAATATTTTCAAAACTGAAATCATTTTTGAATTCTACACGTCAAAAACTAGTTAGGTTAAATTTTTGGGATTTTTTTTGAAATTCTTGAATTTTCGATGAATAGTGAAAGATGATAAAATATTTTTTAATCAAATTACTAGTAAAATGCATTATTTATAACATAATAAGTGATTTAAGGCCAATTGGTTCAAAATAACATTCCATTATTACTATCTTAGGTCACATGAACTAATAATATTCATAATCTTGGGCAATAATATTATAATAATGAATAAAATAATGAAAAATACCCCCTCTCCTCCACTATAAATACCTCCCTCACTCCGCTATTCTTCCCACACGTCTCAAGCCATGATCCGTGACTAAATTCTTCCAAATACTCGTCCCAAGGCTCTTCCCCACATCCAAGATCATCTGGTCTCACCGAATGACCAAATACAATGCCCTTAACAAGGATCTTAAGGAGAAGCGATCAAGAGGTTAACATTCTCTTATATTTTCTTTATTTTCGTTCATTTTATATTATTCTCTTCTTTTACCTTTGTCTTATGTTGGTATATTTCATTTCATATCCCCCCTTACTGTCTGTATCATGTAAGAGTGATAAGATATCCCCTTTCTCTCATCAATCTATTTTTAGGAAACATTAAGAGACGTTGTTAGGCTGTAGAAGTTTCATGAGAAATTTCTCAAGTTTTCCTTTATTTCAAGATTCCATTATTTTCTTCTTCTTTCCTCACATCATCTTTAACAAGAGGAATGGAAGTCCCAGAATCATGTATCTTCAGGATCGTTTCATGTTCATGGAAAATTCATCATCCTTCCTGTTCTCCTCTCCCACTTATTCAATGAATTAAAAACGTTTTCCATGATGTGTCGAATTACCGACATTGTGGATGATGTGATTTAATTTATCTTTAAATCTTTCAAGACTAGTCAAGAAACCATTTTTGTGGTTGAAACAAGTTTTCATATATTTATTATGTCTCATACATGGTTCTGGAATTCTTTTGTACACATGGTTTTAATTTATAAAACAAAATGAGGTCGTTATTATCAAAGAACCACTAAAATGATCCAAACGAACATCATTAATGTTTTAACTTATGAATCATCCACATGTATGAATTTAAAATTATAAATGGTATAATTTCTGGTACTTGAAATATGTAAATACTATTCCATTCCAATTCTAGAGTATCACTTCCAATCGACAAAAACATCCATCATGAACCAATCTTGGAAATCATGAAAAAAACTCCCCAAGAATTGTTTAAGGGGAAAATATGAACAATTAACAGATTAGGTGGTGTTATAAAATTACATATATGATATTATAAACATTAACATGTTTCTATAAAATTATAATAACACTCTTTTATCCATTATACAGGATGTTTAAATGAGTTTGAAGTAAGACAAATCTATGGTGAGGGAATTCATAACCTGATTTCTATTCGTTGGGTAAAACATAAACTTCATTATTTATGAGGATGTTAAATTGTTTTGGTGATTAAATATGATTATAATTTGTTTAATTATTTATATTTACCTAATATATACATATTCCATCCACTCTATTAAGTCTCACTTCAATTTTATGATATTTATAAGGGACTTTTCTTTTAAAATCCTATTTTAAATTTCTGTTTTACAAAATTCCAAAGCTATATTTTTATGCTTATATTAATGTAGTATGATTATGTTCTGGATCTTGGGAATGGTATATGATGAATGATGGGACCTATATTTCACTCCAATTCATTGGGTATGTGTATGTTGGAGGATGGGCGTACGGTTACTCCAAGTGTAGCTACGATGGTTACACAAATAGAAAGGTAGCTTTGAGGGTTACAAATTATAAGGTAGCCCAGAGGGTTGCCAAATTATGTATGAAATCTTAAAAGATACCTTTATGGTTCTATATATGTTCTTATGTATTGTGGAAATCTTATGTTTCAAAAATTAGGTATATATAATGGTGATAAGTATGTTTTTTGGAAATGATTTCATTCGTTACAAGTATCCATGGACAAATGTGTTCTTTCTTTCATTTTATATCCCTTACTGAGTTTTTGTGCACATCCTTTGTTTTTAAATGAATTTAACAAGTTATAAGGAGGTTTAAGAAAGTGAAGGAATCAATGTTAAATGTTTTAAGATCTATCAAATAAATCATGTTTTATTCAGAAAGTTTTAAATTTTGGAAGGAATGAGTAGTGTTTTATTGTATCCACACTATAATAATGTGTAATGTTTTGAAAGTATTTTCCCAATTTTCTAAATATATAAACCTGAAAATATACCAAATGTTAAAATAAAGTTATATCTTGACCAAATTCAAGACTATGTAATGTAATAATTTTGGGTTCTTATAGTTGGTATCATAGGATGGTTTAGATAACATTAGGGGTTGTGATGACGTTAAAAGAATGCCATAAATTATTTTTAATCAATGATTAATATGAAATGTTATATTAGTTAATGATCAAAATGGTTATTCTTCTAGGGTATGTTTGTTCAGAAAGGTTGGTTGTAGAAGAAATAGGGAAGCTGAAGAGGAGAGGCACGGATATAATAGCATCCTTCCAAATCTGTAGCCCAGAATGGTAGGGATTGGAACAGAGCAGTTTTTGATAGTAATGGAACAGCTGACATAGGATATAATTGTTGGTGGCATCCATGAAAGAGAAAAACCAAAGTTACCACAATTGAACATGACAGTAGTGGAACATTTTATTAGACAAAACCCCCTTCTTTCAATGGATCTTCTAACCCACAAGCATCTGAAGGATGGATTAAATCCCTTGAAAAGATATTTCATTTTTGTTAAGTTCTGAAAATCAAAAGGTAAGTATTTCCATTTATCATTTGGAAGTTGAAGCTAATCAGTGGTTGTCAATGGTAAGGAATATCAGGGGTATAAGGGATATTGATACCTTTGAGTGGGATGATTTTAAATGTTTTTTCCTTGAAAAATACTTTCCTAAGGTAGTGCGACTATGGATGAAGAATAAATTCCTTGAATTGAAATAGAAGGGGAAGATTTAGTGGTCATGTATGAAGTGTACTTCACTCGACTTGCGGGGTATGATCCAAATCATATTCTGGACCTTGAGAGCAAAATCAACTATTTTTACTCAGGACTGAAGCCAATGTATCGAAGGGAATTGGCCTACCGTGAATTGAAAAGTAATGAGAAACTTTTCTGATGTAATGAGAGTGTAGAGAAGGAGTATGTTGAGGATCACGTGCATTTTGGAAATAAGGAGAAGAAGAGGTCCAGGTGGAATGAAATGGGTAGGAATCAACCAAATAAATATGATGGTAAGAAAATCCAGCATGCAATTTGTGAAAAGTGTGGTAGGAAGAACCCACGGGAATGTCTTTGAAAAATTGGGAAGTGTTTTAAATGTGGTATGTTTGGATATATGGCCTGAGATTTCAATGAGACTGATCCTAAGACTAATCCTGATAAGAAAACTATAATATTTTTTACATGTGGTGAGATGGGCCCTTATGAAAATGTCTTCGCAAAGAGAGATCTGAATGATGCAATGAAGCCAGACTACAAATAGAAATGTGTATGAGATCCTTTTCGACCATATCAATAGACGTTGGACCATCCAATGAAGATGTATCGGGTAATTTTCCTATTTAATTAGATTTACCCTAGTTTTGTTTTATATGGGTTCTAGACATTCCTTCATCTCTGATTAATTTTCGGGTAAATTCGAAATATCACCTCATGAAATGAAACCTGATCTTGTTGTTAAAATAGTAGGGTTAAATATTATTGCAAAGTGGAATTATAAGAATCATTTTATTGTCGTATGTGGAATGACATTACCTACAAACCTTGTTCTTTTACCCTTAGTTAGGTTTGATGTTATTCTGGGAATGGATTAGCTTTCTGTTTATCATGGTAAGATTGACAATAGAGCTAAAGAAGTTATTTTTCATAATGAGTTTCAATTTGTATACAAGAACGTATCAATATAGTCGATAACATGTTAGGAATTTATGAAACAGATGATTGATGGAAATGAAAGTTATCTTGCTCATATTGTTGAAAATAGGGGATCTATTCATATTGATGATGTGCATGTGGTAAATTAATACCTTGATGTTTTTCCTGATGAGTTACCCAGTTTCATTCCTAATCGGGAAGTCAAATTCACAATTGAATTAGTTCCTAATGTTATTCCAATTTCAAAACCCAAAAATCGTATGGATCAAATATAACATCTTTACTTGAAAAATCAGTTGTGTAATTTTCTTAATACAGGCTTCATTCATCCTAGAACTTCACCATGGGATGCTTCGGTTTTTTTTGTTAAAAAGAATGATGGTTCCTTGAGACATTACATTGATTACAGAGCTTTGAATAACATCACTATTAAAGATAAGTACCCTTTACCTCATATCGATTACTTATTTGTTCTGCTTGATAGAGCTCAGTACTTTTCAATGATTGACTCGAGACTCGGATACCATCAACTGAAGGTGAAGGAGGATGACATCCCAAAAAAGCCTTTCGTACATGATATGCGCATTATGAATTTGATGTTATGACATTTAGATTAACCAATTCACCTGTTTTATTCATGAATCTTATAAATATAGTATTTCATGAGTTCTTGGATAAGTTTCTGGTTGCGATTATTGATTAAATTTCAATATTTTATAAAAATAAATAGTGGCATGGAGAACATCTAAGGGTTTTATTAAAAACCTTAAAAGAAATGAAACTGTATGGAAAATTCAGAATGTGTGATTTTTGGTTGCAACAAATTTCTTTTCATGGGAACATTGTAAATAAGGTTGTAATAACAATTGATCCTGTCAAAAGAAAAGTGGTTGATAAATGTACATGACCCACAAATGTTACAGAGATTTGTAGTTTTCTTGTATTGGAAAGTTATTATAGATGTTTTGTTAAGAACATTGCTTGGTCATCTATGCCGATAACTAAGTAAAAACGGAAATGGGTTAAATTTGTTTGGACAGAATAATGTGATGTCTGTTTTTAGGAACTAATGAAGAGATTGGTAAATGCACCAGTTTTGGCCTAGCCTTTCCGAAATGGTGATTTCATTATCTACACTGACGCTTCATTGAAAGGACTTTGTTGTGTTTTGTTGAAAAATGATCAGGTAATTGCTTATGCATCAATACAACAAAAACCTCATGAGTTAATTTATCCCACACCTGATTTGGAATTGGCATTTGTGGTTTTTCCATTGAAAATTTGGAGGCATCATTTACACAGAAGAAAATGTCAAATATATACTAACCATAAAAGTTTGAAGATCATATTCACTCAAATGGAATTAAACATGAGAAAATGAAGATGCCTTGAACTGATAAAGGATTATGACTGCACGATAAATTAACATCATGGAAAAGAAAATAATGTGGTGGATGCCTTGAGTCATAAACATCATGCATCATTAACTATGTTACGTTTGGAAGTTGATCCCTTGAATAATGATTTGATTAATTTTGGCTTAGAAGTTGTTGGGGAAGGAAATACCTCTAATTTTTTTCATGTTTCAGGGTAGTCATCGTTGTTAGAAAGAATTAAGCGAGCAAAGAAGGAAGACCGTGAGCTACAAAAAAAAATGAATTGGTTAAAATGGATAAGTTTCCAGAATTTAACCTTGATAAATATTGTGTTTTAAGATTTGGAAAAAGCTTGTGTGTGCCTAGTCATTCTCAGTTGAAGAAACACTTGTTGTATGAAGCTCATAGTTCTGCATTATCAGTTCATCCTGGAAGTACTAAGATGTATAGATACCTTTGGGAGTATTATTGGTGGGATGGGAGGAAAATAGATATCACTGATTTTATTATGAAATGCTTAACATGTAAACAGGTTGAAACAAAGCTGATTTTACCGAAGGTGATGCTTTAGCCTTTTCTAGTTCTAGAGTGGGAATGGGAGATTGTATCCATGGACTTTTTTGTGAGACTAACAAAAACTTCTCGATGTAATAATGAAATTTGGGTTATTGTTTATCGACTATCAAAATCTACACATTTTCTTTCTATTCAATATACAAAGTCCTTGGATCAACTTTGTTGACTGTACCTCAAAAAAGATTGACATGTTACATGGAGTTTCTCTTTCCATTGTATTGGATTGAGATACCAGGTTCACTTTTAACTTTTGGAAGGGACGTCAGATGTCTTTGGGTATAGATATAAATTTCAGTATATCTATTCATCCTCAATAAGATAGGAAATCAGAACGACCGATTCGGACATTGGAGGATATTCTTTGAGCTTGTTCAATGGACTATCTGGGAATTTCGAATTAGTATATTTCTTCAGTTGAATTTTCTCATAATAATAGTTTTCATTCCAATATACGGATGGCACCTTTTGAGGATTTGTATAGGAAGATGTTTTGGACTCCAGTGTTTTGGGATGAAGTCGGTGAAATAAAGTTGATGGGGCTAGAATTAGTAGAATAAGTAGTTGAGAATGTGAAGATGATCTAGCAGCACATGGGGGTAGCTTAGAGTAGGAAAAAATATAGGTAGATAACAGAATAAAAGACTTGTATTTAGAGGTAGGTGACCATGTTTTCCTTAAAATCTCTCCTTGGAAAAGTTTGATAAATTTTGGTAAGAAATGAAAGCTATGTTCGGAGTTCACATGTCATTTTGAAATATTAGAGAATTTTGGAATATTTTCATACTGAGTAGCATTGCCTCCATGTTTGTCTCTGGTACATAATGTTTTTCATGTTTCAATGTTGAGAAATTATGTGCTACATTCATCACATGTCTTGAGCCTAGAAGTAGTTTATCTTTAAGAGAACCATTCATATTAAGAGAAACCAGTTTAGATTCTTGATCGAAGGGAACAAGTATTGTGGAATAATGTAATCCACCAGGTAATAGTTATGTGGAGAAACCACATAGTTGAATAAGCAATATGGGAGTTTAAAAAGGCAATGATGTAAAAGTACCCTTAGTTGTTTAATATGAAAATAAAATTGTGAGGATGCAATTTATAGAAGGTGGGGATAATATAACACCCCATTTTTTTAAAAAAATAAATAGAAATGCATGGAACTTTGTTTTAAGTAGATATTTATAACTATCTCTAAAACATAATTTTCCACTTCTATGTTTTTAATTTCAAGAAACTGTAATCTACAATTCTGTTCAGTAAGTTATTTTAAGTCTGATTAAACCAACATGTTTTCTTGTGTGAATACTATCATACCCTTATGAATAGTAAAATTAATATTAATATGAACCTAATGAATATAAAATTTTATTATTATTTTTATCTTATGGCTTTAAGATAATTACATCTTGGTTAATTTTTCATCGTGACATAGAACTAGTAAAATAATAAGAATTGTTAATTTTTGAAAAAAGTATACTTTTATATAAAATTTAAATTCATAATATTTAGGAAATTATTTTCAAAAAATATAATTCATTTTTTAATTCTACATGTCGAAAAATTGTTAGGGAAATTTTTTTGGATTTTTCTGAAATTCGGGAATTTTCGATGAATACTGAAATACGATAAAATACTATATTATCAAATTACAAGTAAAATACAATATTTATGACATCATAAGTGATGTAAGGAAACATTATTCGAAATCACATTCCATTATTACTATTTCAGGTCACATGAACTATGTATTTTCATAATCATGGGAAAAAATATTATAATAATGATTAAAATAATGAAAAACACCCTCTCTCATCCACTATAATTACCACCCCAAATCCCCTCTTCTTACCACACATATCAAGACTTGATCCATGCCGATATTATGTCCAATACTCCTCCCAAGGCTCTTACCCAAATCATAGATCTTCTGGTCTCACCAAAAGTCCAAAACCAAAGCCCTTAAGAAGGATTTCAAGGAGAAGAGATCAAGAGGTAAATATCCTCTTTTATTTTCTTTCTTTTCTTTCATTTTATGTTATACTCTACCATTCCCTTGGGCTTATGTTGGGATATATCATTTAATATAACCCATTAATATTTATATTATGTAAGAGTGATTAAATATACCTTTTCTCCCATCAAAGTATTTTTATGAAATTTTAAGAGACGTCGTTAGGCTGTCGAACTTTCGTGAGAAATTTCTCAAGTTTTCTATTATTTCAAGATTCCTTTCTTTTCATATTATTTCCTTACCTCATCTTATAAAAGAGGCATGGAAGCTCATGAATATTGAATATTCTGGATGATCTCATGTTCATGGAAAATTCATCATCATTCTTTTTATCCTCTCCCACTTATTCAATGAATTAAAAACATTGTCCATGATGCGTCGAATTACCAACATCATGGACGATGTGATTTAATTTTTATTTAAACCCTTCACGTCTATCCATGAAAACATTTATATGGTTGAAATAGGTTATAATATATTTACTATGTATCATCCTTGGGTCTTTAATTCTTTTGTACCCACGTATTTAATTTATAAAACAAAATGAGGTCGTTATTATTGAAGAACCACTAAAATGATCCAATGGACATCATTAATGTTTTAAATTATGAATCATACTCATGTAATAATTCAAAATGATAAATGGTATAAATTAAGGTACTTGAAATATTTAAATACTACTCCATTATATTTATGGTGTTTCACTTCCAATCTATAAGAACATCCATCGTCAACCAATCTTGGAAATCATGTCATGAACTCACCCAAAAATAGTGCAAGGAGTAAAATATGAACAATTAAGGGTAAACTGATGTTATGAAATGATCATATAAGATGTTATAAACATGAAAATGTTTCTTTAAAATTCTAATAATACTCTTTTAAACATTATATAGGACGTTTAAATAAGTTTAATGTAAAACCAACTAGAGGTAAGGGAATTCTTAACGAGATTTCCATTCTTTGGGTTAAACTTCTACTTCATTTATTATGTGTTATTTTAATTGTCTTTGTGTTGAAATCTTGTTATAATTCATTTATTTATGTATATTTATAGTGTATATACATATTTAATCCACTTTATTAACTCTCACATCAATTATATGATATTTATAAAGGAATTGTTTTTAAAATCCTCTTTCAAAATTCTGTTTTACAAAATAAAAAAGCATTGTTTTTATGCTTATACTAATGTTGTATGTTTGAGTTTTGGATCTTGGGCATTGTTTATGATGATGGATGGGACCTATATTTCCCTCAAACACAATGGGTATGTGTTAGATGGAGGTCAACCATATGGTTACTCCAAGTGTAACTGTGATGGTTACACAAATCATAAGGTAGCTATGATGGTTACAAATTATAAGTTTGCTGAGAGGCTTACAAGATTATATAAGTAATGCCCCATGATAACTTTATGGTCTACTTATGTTCTTATGTATTGTTTAAATATCATGATTTACAATGTACCTATATATATAGAGGTTATATGTATGTTTTTTGGGAATGATTTCACATGTTACAATTATTCATGGACAAATGTGTTCTTTACTTCTTTTTATATCCCTTACTGAGTTATTGTGATCATCCCAAGTTTTTAAATGATTTTAAAAGGTTATAATGACGTCAAATAATGTGAATGAAGACAAGTTTAAATGATTAATGATCTATCAAATAAATAATATTTTATTTGGAATGTTTTGCATTTTGGAAGGAATGAGTACTTTTTTTTATGGTATCCAAACTATAATAATGTGTAATGTTTTGAATGTATGGCCCCAATTCTCTAAATCTGTAAACATGAAAAGAACCTCAATGTAAAAAGGAATTGATTTATTGATTGTATTCAAGACTATATAATGTAATAAGGCAAGGTCCTTATAAAAAAACTATCAAACATGTATTGAATGATCATCAATCCCATAGATATAAATACCATATAAAATAAAATTTAAAAATCACACTACTCGTTACAGTCATAGCATCAAATATATAACAAACCTGTCTCATATTCATCAGTCAAACAAGTATTATTCACTAGTAATCTCAAAAAATATTAACATTCCATGATATCCTTTCTCAAGGTTATTTATACCTTTAAATACATAATTTCAAACAACTAATGACTAATAAATGAGGAATGGTCCTTAGATGATTCTCATTTCCATACATAACATTTATAGTAAACCAAAATTTTATTGATAAATTTCACTTCAAAAGTAAAAATATCTAACAGTATCATGAATGAATTGATTTTATGATATTAACCACACTACCATAGGTAAGACATTGAAAATCAAATTATTCAATATAGTAAGAATATACTAATCATATTACCAATTTACTTATGATACATGTTTTGTTTATAATACAAAGTTGTTTTTGGATACGTTCCTTTCCCTGATTTCTCTTCGTGATCTCATTTAATCTAAAAAAATTCAAAAATGTTAGGTTAATATAGAAAAAATAAATATTGAAAATAAATATTAATATGTATAACCTTATAAATAATGTTTTCCTAACATATTATTAATTTAGATTAACCCATGAATCTCCTTTTCAATCCTTGATTATCTATTTTCATTTTTTATTAGGTTTTCTAATTTAACATGTAAAAAAAATATTAAATTCTTAAAAATCGTTCTTAAATAGAATGTTATTAACCAATGAATAACCATAGGGATTGTGGATCCTTATTTATATTCTTGGCCTAGTCATCCTGAATCTGAGAAATGACTATGTAAATTCCCCACCAACTCAATTTAGGGTGATTACACATAGTTATATTTTTTCTATATCCACATTCACATTTGAATATCTTGAAAGATATGTATTCCTAATAATTACCACAAAATACCTACTTTATCAAAGAATATTGGGGTTACCAAATACATAAACATATTCCATGATTTTGACCTAAACTTATCACTTATAAATAAAAAATATAGTTTTCTATTTTCCCCTTATAATTAAACCATATTATTTTATGACTAATTCTATATTATGATCAACCTTAACTTGTTAACCCTTAAATTGTTCTCATCGGGAATTTTAATATCTTAAATTATCTAGAACATTAATTTGATACTAACTGTGGCTTCCTAGACCCTCTCTACCAGATCTGGTTCCCTAAACCCATTTTTTATATACCTATTTTGATTTTTTTATTGTCAAAATATGGATATATCCATTCTTAATTTAAAAATTGATCATGATGACTGAATATATTACTATAAGGACCCAACATTAAACATTACATATTCAATCTAGTTCATCTAGATTTCACATTTTTTCATTCTGAATGATTCTTCTGATTTTGAGTATTAGAAGGTTAGGACTAATCATATATAGCAAACCACAAGAATACATTTTGGGAAACAAAAAATCAATATCCATTTCTTCCAAAACATAAAATATCTATCAAAAAACATCGATAATATTTCATTGACACGTCTTCATAAAATTTAACATTAGTTCGTTCTTTCTCTTACACATCCTTATAACTTATGAATAAAATATAAAATCATGGGATGAGCATAAAAATCTCGTTAGAGGAAATAAAAATATGGAAATAACCCATTAGTCAATGAATACATATAATCATATGAAATCAGTTTCATAAATACACACTACTCAATCATATATACTATCTTTGTGAGACATGAGAATTCCATAAAACATTAGAGAACATATTTAAAACCATAAAGGTATGATGAGACATTTCTTACATATATTTTATCCATCATGTCTACCTTGTGATTTTTAACCCTCACTGCAACATTACAATGTAAACTTCCTGGATACCTTATGGTGTATCCATAATAGTTATTCTTGGATTAACCATAAGGTAGACATCCAACATACACAAACCAAATTCAATGGAGGGAGATTTAGGTCACATCCGCCATCACAAGAAATTCCCAAGAACCGGAACATAATCATATAACATGAATAATTGCATAAAAACATTTTTATTGAATTTGAAACTATAGAATAATAAAAGATGATTTTTGAAGGAATATCTTTTTCAAATATCATATAATATATTTGAGAATTAATATAATGAAATTAATATGTTTATAGACTATAAATCCACATAATAAAACATACTATAAACAAAATTAATTACATTAATAGTCCGATTTCAACATAATCAGAGAAGCATAAGGTTAACCTAGAGAATGGAATTGTGTTAACAATTCCCTTACCTCTGGTTAGTCTTACATAATATGTGTCTAAATATCATGAAATTTTTTGAAAGAGTGTTATTGATATTTTATAGAAACATTTTCATGTTTATAACACCTTATATGGTCATTTAATAACATCATTCAACCCATTCATTAATAATATTTTGTAATTTACATTTTTTCGGTGTGTTCATTACATGATTTCCACGGTGGTTTTGAAACAGAAATTCTTATTGAATAAAAGAGAATCCCCAAAAGTGGAATGATTTGTTATTAATATGTTTCCACAATATTTAGTGAAACCATAAAGAATTTTTTATCATATATTATGAAGAATAATTTGGTAAAACTTTAGTGATGTTTAGATCATTTTGGCGGTTCTTCGATAAACAAGAAATTATTTCATCTTATGCCATTAATATTATCAATATAACCTAATTATAGAATGAAATATATGTTTTATAATGAAATTTATAATATGTTTCAGCCATTAAAATATTATTACAACCATATTTTAAGTATTTAAATGAAATTGAAGGAGCATCATCTACAATATCATTAAATCGACACATCACTGACGATGTATTTATTTTTAGAATAAGAGGGGGGGAGAGGAATTATGTTGATGAATTATTACATAAAAAAATATCCAGACTATATAAAATTATGGAACTATATTTCCTCATTAATAATGGGATGATAAGAGAATATAAGAAAATTAAAAGAATTTAAAAGAACTTGAAAGAGAATGAAAGAGAGTTTTTACCTCTTGATCTCTTCTCATTGACATCCTTTTTAAGGACATCGGTATTGTCCTAAGATGAGACCATATTGTCTTGGATGTGAGTAAGATACTTGGGAGGGGATTTTAGTATAATTTAGAAAATAAAAAAAATCTTGAGAGGTGTGAGTCCAAGAGGGCGTGAGGGTGGTATTTATAGTATAAGAGATGACATGTTTTCCATTATTTTAATCATTATTTTAATATATTCACTCTAGACTATGAATTATCCAGATTTATGTTACATAAAACAATAAGAGTCGAATTTGATTTTAAACCAAGGGAGCATAAATTAGCCACGATTGTATGAATATTGTATTTAACATATAATTTTTATATATGGTAAATTACTGTATTTCTCTATTCATAAAAATTTACGTATTTCAGAAAAATCAAAAAAATTCACCCAAAACATTTTTGACGTGTAGAATTTAAAAATGAACTCCATTTTAGGAAAATAACTTTCTCACTAAGATAAATATAATTTTTTTTAAATCATAATTTATTTGAAAAAATATTTCCAAAACTATAAATGATTTTACAACACGTTGAAAAATTAATTAGTTTATCATTAAATTATCATATGACCGTAAAATAATAATATAATTATTTTTTATTTCATTTTATGAAAAAAAAAACTAATTTAAAATATTAAATTAATCATTAAATTGTAGATAATATTTTTTTACTTACGAAATACCAAAACATATATGATCATCATATTCTCACTTTTAAGATGACAAGTTATTATACATTCATTAGGGAGGATAAAACTCATTTGGAAAATTTAATATTCATAAGGATTATATTACTATTCATAAGGGTTGGTTATTATTCACCAAAAAATATGTATGTTTCACTTGACTCCAAATAACATACTGATCACAATCTTGTATGCCCATTTTTAGGAATCCAAATCATATAAGAAATAGAATTATTGTTGGTGGATTATTTATAACTACATACTTAAAACAAAGTTTCACTCTCAAGAGATTCAATGTTTCATGCATTTCAATTTATTTTCAAATACATGGGGTGTTACATTCACCCCACCTTTTATAAATTGTGTCCTTGTATTTTATTTACTTATTAAACATGTGAGTGTACCTTTCCTTCATAGCATTTTCAGATTCCCATGTTTCTTCTTCAACATGCGGTTTCTCAACAAAACCTTTAGCTATTATACTACCTTATTATACAATACTTGTTCTCTTTAATCAAGAATATGAAAAGTTTTCTCTTTATTGTAAATGTTATCTTCCAACTGAACTACTTCTGCACTCAAAACATGAGATAAATATGGAACATACCTTCTCAACATCAAAACATGAAAAACATTATCTACCTAAGATGAACGAAGAAAAAAAGATACCCAGTAGATAACTGGTCTAACTTTTTCAAGGACTTCATAAGGTCCAATGATCCATGGAATTAGCTTTCTTTTCTTACCAAAATTCAAAACACTTTTCAATGGTGAGATTTTATGAAACACATGATCACATACCTAGAAATAATAGTCATTCCTCCTATTATCTACATACCTTTTCATCCAACTCTGAGTTGTTCTCATATGTTTCTGGATCATATTCACTTTCTCAACCACTAAATTTATTGATTTTGGTCCCATAAACTTCTTTTCCCGAAATTCATCCCAAAACACTTGAGTTCAACACCGCTTCCAATATAATATCTCAAATGGTGCCATGTATACACTCAAATAAAAACTATTATTATATGAAAACTCAAGTAAAAAAGATGTTGATCCCAACTTGAATGGTAGTCCATCAAACATGATCTAATCATATCCTCCAATTCCTAAATTTTTATCTCGGTCAATCCATGAGATCGAGGATGAAAAGTAGTGATGAAATTTAATTCAGTTTCCAACGACATCTAAAGGGATTTCCAAAAAATATAAGTGAACCTAGGATCACAGTCATATTCAATGGGATGATAAACTCCATGTAACCTAACAATATATTTTAGGTAAATTCAATAAAGCAAATACAAATTCATGGTATCTCTAATAAAAAGGAAATGTGTAGATTTAGTTAGCTGATCAACAATAAACCAAATTACATTGTTACCTTGAGAAGTCATCGGTAGTTCTATGAGAAAGTCCATGAATATATTTTCCCATTTCCACTATGGAAATGGAAATGGCTAAAGAATACCCTTTCATAGTTTTCACTCAACATTAACTGATTGATATGTCAAATACTTCACCATAAAATCTACAATATACCATTTCATTCCATCCAACCAGTAATATCCGTCAAGGTCCCTATACATCTTAGTGCCACGAAGATGAACTAAAAATTGATAACTATGATCTTAACACAAATTTTTTTTCTTTGGGTGGTAATCACAATGCACACCCAATATTTTCCCAAAAATAAAAATACAATCATTTTCAATGATAAATTCTGGAAACATACCCATTTTAAAAACTAATCCCTTTTTCTATAACTCCCCATATTCATTCTATACTTTTTTAATTCTATCAAACAAATATGAATACACAAAAACCAGAAACAAAATCATGGAATTTCTTGTACTAAAAACTTCAAATCCAAAATTCATCAAATAATTAATCAAGGTTTCATGTTCCAAATGTTACATGGTCAATGATGAATGATGTTTTTGGATTAGGGTATATTCCACTTTGTTTTCATTTCTAGGATTGTAATTGATCGGGCTTCTATAATCCTTAATCAATTTAAGACTTCTTCTCTGACTCATGTTTAATTCTTTATTATTGAAAATATACTTCAATATTAAATGGTCTATTTATATTTCACATTTTCCTCCCTATATATGAGGCCCCCAAATATTCCAAATAAAAACCAAAACTACTAATATCAAATCATGTTGGGGATAATTTAACTAATGGGTTTTCTATTTTCTTGAAGTATAATTAATTACCTGATCATTTTTCATGAAAACACAACCTAGTCCCTTCAATGAACCATTATTGTAGATTACAAACTCCCCATTTCTAGATGGTAGGGCCAAAACTAGAGAATTCACCAATCACTTATTTATTTCCTGAGAACAAACATCACATTCTTTAATCTATATAAATTTGAACCCTTTTTGTGTAATCTAATTGAGCAGTTTAGATATTCGTGCAATTTTTTTAATAAACTAGTAGTAATAACCTTCTAATACAAGAAAACTAAAAATCTATATTACATTTTTAGGTCTTGGCCATTTTTCAAACACTTTTTTTTGGGCAGGATCAACTGTTTTTACATCCTTATTTACAGTGTTCCCAATAAAAGAAATCTATTGTAACTAAAAATGACATTTGATAAATTTTCCATATAACTTATTTTAAATGAGTGTTTTCACAAAAATACTTAAAAGTTTTTTAGTATCCTCATTACTTTTTTAATATTCATAATTTTCGTAAATAAAAAAACAAAAATAATATCCAAAAATTCACAAAATGTTCAATTCATAATATTAATGAATAAATGTTGGGTATTGGCAAACCAAAGGGAATAAAAAAAACTCATAATGCTTATCTAGTACAAAAAGAAGTTTTCAAGATGTCATCCTCCTTAAACATCAGATGATGGTATCAGGATGTCATGTCAATCTTGGAAAAATAATCTTCTACCTAGAGCAGATCAAAAAATTCATCGATCTGAGGAATATGATAAATATACTTATTATAAATTTTATTAAAATCTATGTAATCAATGAAAAATATCCTGGAACCATCATTATTTTTTTTGAACAATACATGAGATCCCCATGGTGAATTGTTGTGAAGAATGAAGCATTGATCAAGAAACTCCTACAACTAATTTTACAATTCATGAAGTACTATTTGAGTCATTCAATATGGGGTTTTTTAAATTTTCATAGCTTCATGATTTAAATCATTAGTAAATTCAATTTTCAGAAAATGTATAACTCCAGGTGACTCATCAATAAAAACATCATGATATTAAATTACCATTTCAACGTCATTAATCTAAATAGTTCCCTTATTTTCAAAAATAAGAGAATGATAACATTAATTTTAATAATTAAAAATATTATCAGAATCTAGATATGTTATTAGCTGTTTGAGTTTTCTCATGTATTAAAAAAGAAAAAAATTCTAAAAAAACTTGTTTAGCTCTACAATCAATATTAGTTTGATAAACATAATGTCCATCCATACCCATAATGATATAAACATCTACTAATAGAAAAACAATAAGGTTTGCAGGTAATGTCATATCATAGATAACAATACGAAGATTCATAAAATTAATTTTTCCTGTAAAATTTTCCATTGGTGTTTTAACAATATTTTATGCTCTCAATTTTAAGGTGATATATTCAATTTATAAAAAATACCTTAGAAATAATGGAATGTGTAGACCATGTATCAAACAAGACTTTATAAAAATTTGTGTACACAAAAAAAGTACCTAATACCACTTCATTGGATGGCCATATATCTACTGACTTAGTCACAAAGGATCTCACTACACCTTTATACTAATATTCTAGGTGTTTCCTATCATTAAAATATTTCATTGGGAAGCTATATTCATAATGCCTTATCTCACCACACTTAAAACAGATCAATGTTTTCTAATCATGATTAATCATAAGATCATTTTCATTAAAATATCGGGACATATGTCTAGACATACCACATAAAAAATACATTCCAGTTTTAGTGAGGAATTCCCCAGGGATCTTTTTACCAAACTATTCACAAACTGGAAACTGAACGTTCTTACCATTAGATTTCTTTGATTGATTCATAAACATCGCTTATCATATGGACCTCTTATCCTCCCTATTCTAAAATTACATGTGATCATTAGAAAACTCTATTTCTACCCTCTCCATACATCAGAAAATATTCTCATAACTTTTTAATTCATGGGAAACCAATTCCCTTAGATATTGTGGTTTTAATCCTGAGTAAAAATAGTTTATTTTTCTGTGAAGATCCCAAATAAGATCTGTAGCATACATCTATATTAGGTGAATTTTTCATCATACATTCCCACTAAATCTTCCTCCTTATTATGTTCAAAGAAGTTTTTTCCATGCTAATTCAAACCACCTAGGAAAATATTTTTCAATTAAATTATTCTCAATCTCATCCCATTCCCTTGAATCAATCTCTTATTTATCCCTGATATTCATGAGCATTAACCACCACCAGTCATCTTCAACTTCCATAGGATAATTGGAAATGTTAAAATTTTGATTATTTTAACACCGACCCACAATATATTTTAAATTTATTTAATCCATCCCTCATTTACCCTTAGGTCCGATGATCCATTAAAAATCGGAGAATTTATCCTTATATAATGTTCCATTGTCATCATGTTTCTTTTTGGTAGTGGTGGTTGTTCCCACGCATGAATTCCATCTCCATTTTTTTCTTCTGTTATCTGATCTATTACTATCACAAACTACGAGGTTCCAATCCTTACTATTCCAGGTTGTAGATTCAAAAATATATTAGATGCTCGGTTCCATCACACTTTAGCTTCCCTCTATCTATTGTGGAAAATCATTCTGAATATACATATCATAAAATAATCAACATGGAAATATTTGGAGGCTATATCATAATCATAAGGTAAAAAACATATATTATATTTTATTAATGGTATTCTAACCCCTATTTTAATCTAAACAATTATATGATACTAACTATATGAAGGTTCCAGGCGTAAAGGAAGCGTGTGGGTGTTCTGTGGCCACATGGATTTTTTTCTTTAACAATGATCAATATGGGATCAATATGATGATAAACACCCGTCTCCATGGAATAAATCACAAAAGTAGACAAAGAAACAGAAAGTCATGGAACCACAATGTAGGATCATTATAGGTTGATTATAATTAATCTAATCAATTGAAAATAAGTACCTTTTGGTGTTCATTATTTGTTGATATTTCTGATCATGTTCCGATGTGTTGCGTCATTGTGTCGCAGATGCCTATGGTAGAGTTCCTCTAGCAGTGATCCACACATGCACCTCGTATCTTTGGATGTCGCCAAATGGGTCTCTTGGTGCTAGAGTGGAGAAACCTTTTCTTGTGTTACCCGCCTTTGATCTTCTTGATCTGATGCAAGAGGATCTCTCTCAGTCTTGAGAGCATTCTTGGAGGTAGAGGTTCTTTCAGCCTTGAAATAAATCTCCAGAATTTTTGTGAACAATGATTCTCTTAGAAAAATAGTTGGGGTTTTGAGGATATTTATAATCGGGTCTGAGGTTGTAGAGTTATGATAATAAATAAATGAAATATGCGTTTTATTTATTTCATTAACTCTTTTGAAAACTCCATGTCGAATCATTAATTCCTTGAGATGCATCCACACTGATTATAATAAATATAATTTAATAAAATGATATTTCTTCAAAATATCAACTAGAAAAACTACACGGAGTGTAATCATAATTACACAGTGCATACTTGTTTTTCATTAAAAACTACACGAAGTGTAATTATTAATACACGGCGTGTACTTGTTTTCATTTTATTCCTCCTCCAACATTAAAACGATTTAGGCTTCCTTTAATAATTATTAAACCAAGTATGGGAATGTTCTTTATTCCACTTGATATACTTGGATACACCTAGTGTGTGACCCTCTAGGCCTATTTCTTGTTGGAATTTGGCAGGCTTTCCTAAAGTCCAAGATTACTGTCTAGCAACGAGTTAAGGCACCCAAGAGAAAGAAGTTGACACCACTTTTACATGTCAACTCATATGAATGATTACTATGTAATTTAATCATTTTGTCTAAATATATCATCAAATAGGTTTCATGGTAGTTTCATAAACCTATATGCATATCTATTATTCTTTGACATCCCGAAATAAACTCGTCGTGTCACCATGGACATGGAATTTGTTCGACAGTTATTTTTCAATCAAAGGGCCCGAGATATCTACATCCATAAATATGGAAGGGACCAATCCTTACTAGACATATACATTGACAACATGTCATTCGTGATGCACCCAACATACCCTACTTCCCGCCAACTGTCTACGTGATGGTTTTCATCAGCAAATCTAAGTGCGCGAGTCATGACATGATTTAATGATAATAATCCTGTCTAAAGACCATTACACACACTCATAGATAGAAAAATTCAATGACACCAGGACATGTGGAATTACTACTGGTGGGTCTGTTCTGATAATCTCATATCTTGTAGATTACCAAGTGTGAACTCCATGAGAGAGAGTCTCTTCTTCTTACAAGTACTCACACATGACAGTATGTATACTTTGCATCCTATCATAGTATATCATCCAACCACAGAACTCTATTTAAGAATAAAGTTATAGCATTTCAAGGTTCTCATCATAGCAGGGATCTTCCATGACCTTATCAATGCAACAAATATTCCAGGACATTATTATATTATAAGAATGCAGAAGAATGAACAATATATAATAAGTGAAAATTCATGTAATCAAAGTACAAAATTTTTGGTTCTTTGGTCACTAACCCCAAAAAACTCCCACTTGGACTAGAGCCAACTACCTAAGACTTTTAGTCCTCTAGACCTCACATGATGATCATGCTTCTGCTGAGTCAAGGCTTTAGTCAAGGGGTCCACTATGTTGTCTTCCAATGAAATACTTCTCATTGCAAATTCACTAATCTAAGAAAAATCCCTCAAAATATGATACTTCTGAAGTATGTTCTTTTTCCATTGATGTTACATTGGATCTTTTAAAAGTTCCACGGCTATACTATTATCATAATAGAGTGTGATAGGAACTTTACTACTAGGTAAAAAATCCATCTATTGGACAAAGCTTCACATCCATTCTGCTTCTTTAGCTTTCTCAGAAGCTGCAATTTATTCAAATTCCACTGTAGAATCTTCCACCACAGATTGCTTTGAGCTCTTCCAGCTCACTACTCCTCCATTCAAACTAAATATGTATCTAGTCTGTGACTTCATGTAATATTGATCAGTCTGGAATCTAAAATTAATATGTCCTCCGATGACTAGTTCCACATATCCTCCATAAACCAGGAACATATTCATAGTACGCCTCAGACACTTAAGGATAATCTTGACTGTCGTCCAATGGCGGTCTCCTGGATCAGCATGATATCTGCCTACTGCACTTAATGCATAATAAACGACAATCCTTGTACATAGCATATCATACATGACTGACCCAATCGCAGATGCGTAAGGGATCCTTTCCATTTACTTTCTTTCCTCATGTGTTTAAGGACCCATTTTCTTGGAAAGATGAATACCATGTGATACTGGAAACAATCCCCTCTTGGACTATTCCATACTAAATCTCTTCAGTATCTTGTTAATGTATATACTTTAACTTAGGCCCAAAATTCTTTGGATATATCATGATGGATCTTGATCCCTATACTATATGTTGCCTCTCACAATTCGTTCATGGAGAAGAATTTATCCAACCATGCCTTAACTATCTGTAAGACATGTAATTCGTTTCCAATTAGTAATATGCCATAAACATGTACTATTAAGAAAATGACTGCACTTCCATTAATCATTTTGTAGACACAAGGCTCACATTCTTTCTTAACAAACCCAAATTCCATTACAGCTTCATCAAAACGAATGTTCCATGACCTTGATGCTTGTTTTAATTCATAAATGGATTTCTTCAACATGCATACCTTGTTGGCATCCTTTGGAGTCGCAAACCCTTCAATTTGTTTCATGTAGACATATTCCTAGAGGTTCTCATTAAGGATGCTATTTTGACATCCATTTTCCAAATTTCATAGTTATGCTAAGAAGTAATTTCCAATAGTATTCTAATAGATTTCAGCATCAAAACTTGTGAAAAGGTTTCATCATAGTCAATTCCATGACGTTGTCTAAAACCTTTTGCAACCAGTCATGCCTTATATGTGCTGAATTGTCCCTCCATGTCCATTTTCTTCTTGAATAACCATTTATTACCAATAGTCCTTACATCAACTGGAAAATCTACCAAAACCCGGACTTGGTTTTGGTACATGGAATCCATTTCAGAATTCATGGATTCTTCCCACTTGGAAGTGTCTGTGCCATCAACTGCTTCCTTGAAGGTAAGAGGGTCATCATTGTCAACCAATAATTAGTCACCATCCTCAGTGATAAAAAAACCATATCATTCTGGTTCTCTTACCTCTCTCGTGCTCCTACACAGTTCTTATGTCTCTGGAATAGATTGTTCTTCCACGGGGCTTTGTGGAATCTGTTCTTATACCCACTCCTGTGTATCTTGATCCACAACTTCATCGAAGTCTATCTACATCCCACTATCTCTTTTGTAGATTTGCTCCCTCTCATGGAATATGGAGTGTCTCACCATTGTTACCTTTTTATCTGAGTGTTTGTATAGGTAATATCCCCTTGTTTCCTTGGGATATCCAATAAAGATACACTTTGTGTATCGGGGTGCAAGTTTGTTACCTGAAGAGGCCTTAACAAATGCTTCGCTACCCACAAATGTAAATTTGATAAAATGTATTTTTGTCCACTCCATAACTCGTATTGAATACCATTTATCGATTTAGTTTGTACTTTTTAGTAAGTGTGATGTTGTTTGTAATGCATATCCCCAAAAAGATAATGGAAGAATCGCATGACTCATCATTGATCTCACCATGTCCAACAGGGTGCAGTTCCACCTTTCTCTTACACCATTCCACTATGGCGTGTAAGGAGGAGTGAGTTGAGATAGAATCCCAAACTCCCATAAGAAATCAATGAAGTCCTGATAAAGGTATTATCCTCCTCTGTCTGAGCAGATTTTCTTAATCTTCTTGCCAAGCTGGTTTTCAACTTCATTCTTGTATTCTTTGAACCAATCAAAAGAATCTGTCTTATAACTCATCAAGTAAGTATATCCAAATCTACTAAAATCAATAGTAAAAGTTATGAATTACAAGAACGCGCCCCTTGCTTCAACTAGAAATGGTCCACATAAATCTGTGTGAACTAATTCTAGAAGCTCTTTAGCCCTTTCACCTTTCCCACTAAATGGGTCTTTGGTCATTTTTCCTATAGACATGCATGGCATACACCAAGTTGTTTTAGTTCGAAAGAATATAAATACCCATATTGATGTAATTTTGTCAAACGTTTTTCAATGACATGACCATGTCGGTGATTCCAATGTTGGGTGTGGTATGAGTCATGTGAATTAATTTTTTCATCGATTTCCATTACATTGTTTGTGTAGGCTAACACATAAAGGTCGTTATATAAATGTGCCCTACCAAAACAAATTCTATCTTTATAAAATTAGCAAAATCCACTTCCAAACATGAAGATGAATCCATCAGTATCTAATATGGATACTTAAATAATGTTTTCGGATACATAGGGTACATACTAACATCCTTTCAAAACCAAGACCATCCTAGTAAGCAATGTGGGGTGGTAGTCTCTGACAGCTACATCAGCAATTTTGGCTTCGTTGGCTGCTCATAGATCCACCTCACCTCAGTAAATCTTTTTGAAACTATGTGGTTCCTATATTTGGATATAGATGTGAGCACCACAAGCAGTGTCTGACAACCAATTAGTAGAAACAGATATATTGCATTCAATAAAAAACGCATCTGAAGCTTCCCCTTAATTCCTTGGATGGGTGAAGCTCTTCTTCCAGTGGCCCTTCTTGCCATATGCGAAACAAACAGCCTCTTGTTCTCTTGCCTCCCCTTTAATCTTTCTTTTCTAGGAAGGCCTTGATGATGCTTTGGGATTAATGCTCTTTACCTTCCTTTCGTTTTATTCACCATGAGGACAGAAGGCTTTTCACGCTTCATGGCATTGTCCACCTAGTGAATGAGGATAAGAAGATCAGACATAGACTCCTCAATGTTGTTCATCTTGAAGTGCACAATAATGTTTGAGAAGCTCTTTGGGAGTGATGTAAGAATGAGATCGGTACCCAATTCTTTGGGGATATTTAACACTCGAACCTCCAAGTTCTCAATGTAGCCAATGAGCTTAACTACATGAGTCCCATCTAGGGAACCCTCTCCAAGCATGCTCTGGAATAGAGCCTTGGAGATCTCAAACCATTCCTATCTTTCTCTCTCCTGGTATAGACCACAAAGGTGCTCGAGCATTCTATAGGCATCCATGTCTTCATTAGACTTCATGAGCTCACTAGACATTGATGATAGCATCAAACATTGAACGTCGAGTGCATCATTCAAATGTTGATCATAGACCAAGAAATCATCATCACTTTCCCCTTGGGCAGGAGAATTAGGATGCGAGGTCTCTAGCATGTAAAACTATCATTCATGGCGTAGGATAACCCGAAGTCACCTAAACCATTTTTTATAGTTACTGACGGTGAGGATATTATCTTTATCCATAATTGATCACAGAGAAAATGTGGTTGGCGAGTTTTTCATTTCGACTCTACAAATTAAAAGAGTAGATTTATCATTACTTTCTTAATTTTTTTTTTATGAAAAATAATATATTTAATAATGTCTCCCACTATTTTATCAAGTCCCAATGTCCCTCACCATTGAACTCGAAATGTCATGTTTCTTTGACATTCTAGTGGAAAGGATCCATATTCCCATTTGCATAACCCCAACAAGGGTTGTCCAAGCTATTTGAAGGTATTTAGGTAGGCTGTGCTTTTCCAACTGTGAGCTTATAGTTCCTTGATCTGTTGAGTGGACTTCCCAATCCTGAAATCCTGACTTGGATTTCCTCAACTCTTTCCTCCAATATTACACCGTGTCTAGCATGGGATACTCCTCTTGATGTAATATGTCTAAGTCGACCTGAAACCTTTCATAAGGGCTTCCTTTATAAATGTAATTTTCCCAACAAGGGTTGGTTAAACACATAGTTTTATTGAGTCATTCCCTTAATCAAGTAACAGAAGGCTTGGTATGACTTAATATGGTATTTGAGGGATTTTAATCCTTTATGCGTATTTTCCCATTATCTCATGCTTGTTAATATAAAGTTATGTGTGCTTAAGTTATTAACCATGTTCTAATAATGATTATTCATAGTCTGGTTTTATTTTTTTCCATTTTTTCAATCTTTTTTAGTTCATTTATTACGTGATCGAGACAACACATACATAATAAATAAACCATTAAATCAAATAGAAATAAAATAAGATGGCATGATCATGAGCTTCAATTGGTTATCTTATCTAGTGGTTTTGATAAGCAGACCCTAACCTAGGGAAAATACCTTGAACCCGACGGTTTGTGTTTTTCATCTCCCATCTATCAACCTTTGCATATTCTTGGGTTGGTTTTTCCTCAAATTTTGATTTTTTAACCATCTCCACTAGCTTGGGAGATCTTCCATTACACGGGGTTTACATTAATGAAACCATGGGCACGCATGCCCTAAATTATATTGGAGGAAGTCTCGCAGGACAAATAATTCAAATTTAAATGAAACAAGACACACATACAATGGGTCTTTTTCCTAGCGCATGATCATCCATAGCATGTAATGACACTTACGCATATTTAGAATTCAAATTCTTTTAATCGTTATTTTATTTTATGATAAGTCCCGCTTAAATTCAATTAATTGTGATCTTATAATTAATCAATTCTTTATCTTAAATTATTTTATGAATGTACTTGAGATTCTTCCCATAAATATTCCTTGTACAGGTCTTTGTACTTTTGGAGGGCACCTAGTGAAATTTCATTTTTGGAAAGTACACGGCATGTATTTTAAATTTATAGGTTGTGTATTTATTTTCACCCTTTATCCAAAGTACACGCCGAGGGCTTTGGATTGTATTATATACTTTGGAAGTTTTGGAGTACATGGAATGTAGATTAATATAACACGGCGTGTACTTCATTTTTACGTGGCTACTTGCTTGGAAATCCCTGGTACGCAAAACATGGCTTCTCCTTGTACACAGTTTTCACCTAGGCCGGATCTGACTACATGGCTTGTTGAATCAACATACAGGATGTGTATGCCGGTTTCCATGTTCCATTCAATTCTGGACAAAATGGTGTAATAAAACTCAGGTATACTCAATTCACACGGCATGGTCTAGCGGACCAGTACTGGTTCGTTGAACCTAAGTACACGACGTGTAGTTTTCACAACACGATGTGCATTCTCATGTTATATAGACAGAAAGAGTGGGTCCTCAAGGTGAGTTCTTCATTTTTAAGTTAATCAAAATTAATAATAAAAGGTCCTTTCTGTGATATAATTCGAGAAATTAATGAGGAAGAACAGATCTCGTTTATTCCGATCAGAGAATGATTAATCTAGGATTGAATCAAATATAAATTCATAAATTATCAATGATAATTAAATAACTATAATCAACATTGTAACCTCCCTATGATACCATTTGAAGGTTCCTAGAGCAGTGGAAGCGTGCGGGTGTTCTATGCCCACTTGGATTTTTGTCATTAACAATGATAAATCTGGGATCAATACGATGATAAACGCTAGTCTCAACAGATCGAATGACAGAAATAGACAAAGAAAAGGAAAGTCCCAGAACCACAAAGATGGATCATTACAGGTTGATTATAATTAATTGAATCAATTGAAAAGAACTACCTTTTTGTGTTCTTTCTTCGTTGATATTTCTGATCACGTTCCAAGGTGATATGTCATTGCGTCATAGAATCCAAGGGTATAAATCCTCTAGTTTTGATCCACACGTGCACCTCGTATCTCTGGACGTCACCAAAGGAGTCTTCAGGTGCTATCATGGAGAAACCTTTGCTTGAATTGTCCACTTTAGATCGTCTTGATCTGAAGGAAGAGGATCTCTCTCGGTCTTGATAGTGTTCTTGGAGAAAGAAGTTCTTTCGGTCTTGAAATAATTCTCCAGAATTGTTGTGCACAATGATTCCCTTCAGAAAAGAGTTGGGGTTGTCGGGATATTTATAATCGGGTTTAAGGATGTAGAGTTATAACAAAAAATAAACGTGTTACGAGTTTTATTTATTTCATTAACTCTTTTGAAAACCACTTGTCGAATCATTAATTCCTTGACATGCATCCACACTGATTATAATAAATATCATTTAATAAAACGATATTTCCTCAAAATCCTAACTAGAAACACTACCCAACATGTACTTGTTTTTCATTAAAAACTACATGGCGTGTAATCATTAATACAAGGTGTGTACTTGTTTTCAAAATAAGAAATACACGGTGTGTAATCATTAATAAACGACATGTACTTGTTTTCATTTTATTCTTCCTCCAAAATTAAAATGATTTAGGCTTCCTTGAATAATTATTAAACCACATTTGGGAATAATCATTATTCTACATGAGATACTTGGATACATGTAGTGTGTGACCCTCTAGGCTCTTTCTCATTGGCATTAGGCGGGCTTGCCTAAAGTCCAAGATTACTATCTAGAAACGGTTCAAGGAACCCAAGAGAAAGAAGCTGACTCTGCATTGACGTGTCACCTCATACGAATGCTTACTGTGTAATTTAATCCCTTTGTCTCAATATCTCATCAAGAAGGTTTCATGCTAGTGTCATAAACCTATATGCTTGATCTTTCATTCTTTGACTTCCAGAAATAAACTCGATGTGTCGCCATGGCCATGGAATTTGTTCAACAGGTCTATTTCAATCAAAGGGCCTGAGATATTTACTTCTATAAATATGGACGGGACAAATACTTCTTCGACTTATCCATTAACAACATGTCATTCTTGACGCACCAAACGTACCCTACTTCCCTCCAACTATCTACGTGACAGTTTTCGTCAGCAAATCTAAGTGTGCGAGTCATGACATGACTTAATGATAAACATATAGTCTAAGGACCATTACACACACTCATAGATCGTAATATCCGATGACACCAAGACATGCAGAATTACTACTGGTGGGTCTGTTCTCAAACTCTCCCATCTTGGAGATTACCAAGTGCGAACTCCATGAGAGAGAGTCTCTTCTTCTTACGAGTACTCACACATGATGGTATGTATACTATGTGTCCTATCATAGTATTTCATCCAACCGCAGAACTATATTTAAGAATATCGTAATATCATTTCAAGGTTCTCATCATAGAGGGGATCTGACATGACCTTATCAATGCAACAAATATCCCAGGACATTATTATATTATAGTCATGCAGAACAATTAACGATATATAATAAGTGAACATTCATGTAATCAAAGTTCAAAACATTTGGTTCTCATGACACCAACACTAACACAATAAGCTCATATCCTTAAACACTAAATTATCTAACTAATTCAACTATAATGTTAACCCAATGAACGGAAATTGGGTTTAAAATTCACTTACCTCAGGTTTTTCTTACACAAAATGAGTTTAAACCTCTTGTATAATCTTAAAAATAGTGTTATTAATGTTTTAATGAATCAAAATCAGGTTTATCAAACCTTATATTATAATTTTATAAAAAAATTCCACCCATTTATTAATAATATTTTCTTAATTACATAGTTTATGGTAAGTTCATTAAATGGTTTCCTCGGCTGGTTCTTAACGGATTTTTTTACAATGAGGAAGAGAATCACCAGAAGTAGAATGAGTTGTTATTAATAAGATTCCATATTATTAAATGATACCATAAGTCATTTTGTTATCATATATAATGATGAAAAATTAGATAAAACATTTATGATTTTTTGACCATTTTGGTGGTTCTTGGATACAAATGAACCTGTTTTAACATTTTTATTTAATATTATACATATAAGTTAATTCCAAAACCTAATAGATCTCATATAATACACTATAAAATCTGTTTAAACCATTCAACTGGTTTTATAACATTCTTTTATATAAGTAAATGAAATTGAAGACACATCATCCACAATGTCGATAAGTTGACACATCATGGACGATGTTTGTATATCTAGAAAAATAGGGGTGGATAAGAAGTAAGTTGATGAAATATTTCATAAATAGGATAAAATTCAGCATATATAATATTCTATAGCTTTCATTCCCCATGGATAAGGGGAGGGGAAGAGAGTGTAAAAAATAAAAATAATTGAAAATAAAATGAAACAAAATGAAAAGGATTACTACCACTTGATCTGTTATCCTTGAGATCCTCCCTAAAGACTTTGGTATTTCCCTTTTGGTGAGACCATTTGGTATTGGAAATGGGGATGATTCTTGGTACGGGTTTGGGAAAATATTTATATAGTTCAAAAAGAATAAGTGGAGTGATAGGAAAAGTGGATGGTTGAATCTATAGTAGAGGATGGGTGGGGTTTTCATTATATTAATCCTTAGTTTCATATTTTTATCAAGAAAATGAATAGTATTAATTCATGTGACCCAAAACTGTAACAGGAGCTTGTGAGTTTGAACCAAGGGTGCGTAAATCGACCATGATGGTATGAATAGGGTATTAATAATATAATCTATATATACTGTAAATAATAGTATTTCACTATTCATAAAAAATTCATGTATTTTAGAAAAACCCCAAATAATCACCCAACACATTTCTCATTTTGTAGAATACAAAAAAAAACTCAATTTTTTGAAAATATTTTTATAAATAAGATAAATATAATTTTTAACTAAAATAATAATTTATTCAGAAAAAAATCAAAAAAATAACATGATATTATAACACCTTGAAAAATTTATCAATGTCTCATAATATTATCCTATAACCATAAGAAATTAAAATAGTAATTTATTATTTCATTTTTGGAATATAAATTATCATTTAAATTATTAAATTAATCATGAAATTGTAATTATGTATTTATGACATAAAAATATTCCTTCATATATATAATGATCATAATATGACTTTTTATTATTAATTCATTCTCGAGGTTACAAGTCATTTGTACAATTAACTATTAATAATGTTCATGTTACTATTCATAAGGGTAGGATACTATTCCACAAAAATTATGTTTCTCTCATTAGACTCCAAATAATATACAAATAGTAATCATGTATGTATGTTTTTCAAAACTCAAATAACAAAATAAACAAAATTATTTTTAACAGCTAATTTATAGCTATCTCTTTAAAAAGGTGACACAAATAAGAGACTCGGTATTTCTTAACATTCAATTTATTTTTTAATCCTTAGGGTGTTACACTTAAATCCCAAGATACATTTCAGGTTGTAAAAATTTATGAATTTCCAAAAAATTAGAAATTGTAAAATCCCATGTTCTTTTATCATATGAAATTATATTCATATATATATATAACGACACAATTCATAATGAGACCTTTATATCCCACAAAAATTTATTCACATGTTTTACCCTTCTCAATATTTCTGGTTTGTTATGATTATTCAAATCCTAGGAAATTGAAACACAAGAAAGGGTTGAGATCAAACACTTATTAAGGGAAACATGTTACCAAATCTCTCAAAAATCGAACATTAATATGATCAAAATAAATGATCTGAATAATTTTCTAATAATGCTAAAAATAGGTATTTCTATATTTTGAAACATTATTGGAATCTTGGGTATCAATAATAGTGATCTCATGATGATAAAATTCATAATTATGACCATCTAAAACATTTTATCATGTACTTTTACCAGAATTTGTACTAATATGGGGAGAGTTATACACAAAAAATCCAAAACATTATTGTCTCGTGGGACCTTTCTATTCATAGTGAGGCTATATAATACTGAGCCCCAACGAAAATTTTCTTAAGTCCTATTCATTCATAATAAGAGTCAAAAATATATATTTTACCATCCCCTGCGGAACCATGAGTTTAATACAAACATATAAATATATGTAATGAAAAATATTCAATGTTAATAAATAATCCACATATATTATCAATAAATAGTCATAAATAATTTCAATACATTTCCCAATATCTATAAAAATGTTTACATGATCATAAAACATCTAGTGAAATAATGTAGATAGTCAAACAATATATTTTCAACTTTCAAATAATGATCAATATTGGAATAAAAAATATAGAACACTAATAAATTTATATGTGTCAAAAGAACAACATTATTACTTAGTGGACAACATCCAATCCAAATTATAAAAATTCACACAATATAGAGAAATGAGTATATGACTAACGAAACAATAAAATAACCTGAAAATATTCCTTCTATGAAAATAGAGTGGATGGTTTAAAAATAACATTTTATTAGTGTAAAAAAATAAACATATAAGGATGTGGATATAGATTAAAAACAACCTTACAAAAGAATTCATGAATGATACCACCAAATAAGTTATCAAGAACTAGAATGCGTTGTATCTTTATTCCTTTTCCCAAATGATGAGTATAAATTATAGTATAAATAGTGATACATTAACCATAATAGGGTAAATAATATTTAGAAATAAATGTTCAATGGAATTGAGAACATAAAATATAAATTAGAATATTTTTTCCATTGACTTAAAATGTTATTGTATGAATCATTTCAAAAATAATTTCAAAAGTCAAGTGAATTATAAATGAAAAATATTAATTTTTTAAGAATAATTTACAAAAAAAATGATTTAAAAGGGAAAATTTTTATCCTAGATAAATTAGGAGTGGAACAAAAAAAATATAATAATTTGAAATGAAAAACACAATTTATTATTTTCAAAAAAAACATTGTTCAAAAGAAAGATTGTAAAAAGAGTAAAGAACCCTATAGTATTGAAATATATCTGTCACGACCCCCTCCCCATAAAGGGTACCCCTCCTAGGCCGGCATTGTGAGAATATGGATAATGAACCCCGAGTCCCGCCTCGAGTAGGTCTTGGGTTGGAGACTAGAACCAAGGGTATAATAAACACACAAATAAGAGGCATTTCCCTCAAAGATAACACATGCTGAAGAGAGAGATAAGATAGAAACCAATCAACTCCAACTCAAACTGCAATCTAAACGAAAACCCAAGTACACATAATAAATTACATGAAAAATTACTACAACTAAAAAGGGAAAACTATAAGTAGCCAAAAGAAAGTAAAAACAGCAGCAACCACAAGCCCGAACAGCTCTTGTAACCACAAGCTAGTAGAAACCAGCATGATCTCCAACCACCTCCAAGTGACCTGAAAAACAATAGATATATACATAGAGTGAGTATAACAGTATACTCAGTAGGATCCTCCCGGAAGCCCCTCATTCAAAATTAAATAAAGCATGATAAAGCATAGTGAACAACAAGTGAAACTAACTCGTCACCTAAACTTGTTTATTAAGTTCCCAACCTCACCATGTATAATCTAACCAAGTAATGCATACAATAATAAAGCATATAGTAAAGAATAAAAAGGGTACCCTGCTACTACTTCCCCACTGGTTTTCCACTTTGCCCCAATGTCGCACATCCTGATCATCTCTCTCCAAAAAGGCTTGCTAGCAGACACCTGGGCGAAGCACCACAACGTGCACCTCATGCAACACAGAGGATTGCACGCAGACACCTGGGAAAAGCACAACACCATCCTCACAACCAAAATTAACCAGGTAGTTTCTGAGATCCACCACAGTTCACATAACGTGTATCATACATTGGGTATTATACCTCAATCCATTATAGCCCATAGACAGAGTAAGGATCCTCAAGCCATCACAGCCTACACATGTTACATCTATAGTAGTCCATAAGATACTATATCCAGAGTATATTTGATCCAATAACCACAAGCCATTACATCCCTCTACACACATATGGGGAAAACTAACCTATGTGCCTACTAGTAAAAGTAACTGTCAAGAGAAGAGAGTGGGGCCAAAGGGGGTAGTCATTCATTCACCCTCCTATCAGAATGTTGGGGAAAACACCCCCCTATGGCTCAGAATACCTGGGGTGTCAGTTTCCATTACTGACATGATGGATTAGAATATAGAAACACAAAAAGTACATAAACTACTATATCTCACAACCACACTATGGTTATAACCTAGTCTTAGACTCAACTGAAGCTAACGTCTCTCGGACTCTGATCTGCCACTTCTGAGACTAGGTATCTTATAAGCATACAACCATTTAAAGAACATTATTAGATTACCTCATTCCCTTTTTCTTTTCATTTCCATTTTATGTCAATTAATTCATTAAACATTTTTTCACCTTGAACCATTCTTCATTAGACTTCATTAGCATCACACCCAAGGTCCACTGTCCCTTTAAAAATTATAGCCTCATTATTATGTTCCAGGGAACTCCAACCTCATATGTTAACATCATTTATTCAAATATTCATTACATAATTACTTTGTCTTATTTACTGGCATTATAGAAAAGCATTCTATACTACTGACACAAGGGGGCTCAACACGGTGAGTAGATGTAATGCCCATCGAGTCTTTTCTTCCTATAGAAAGAGCGTAGACCCATACTCCCTGGAGAAGCTAAAAACAGAATGTACGTGAAATACCTCGCGCGTCTTTGCCTTTTTCAGTAGAAGGGTAAGCAAGACCAGCTACCCTGAGCAGTGGGTAAAAGCAAAGCAGAAAATCAACCAAAGAAACAGAAAGCATCCAATAATCACATCCATCCCTTTCCATCATCTCGAGTGTCCTTCCCGACACCCACATGCATAAAACAATGCATCTCGCCACACTAGGCATCATCCGCTACCACAAGAAATGCCTCTATGACCCCACATATCACAACACCCATCCATGATCACATCACAACACAAGCAGCAGAAAAAACAAACATCACAACAATTGGGCTATGGCCCTTTAACAACCAAGAGGGTAACTTAGAACCCTTTATAGAATTATCAAACAAACAAATTCTTTAATCCTTCTTGAATTAACAGATTTATAATCTGTTGGTTCCATCATCGAGAAACCTAAACAGTAAGCTATCAAAAATGATTATACAAGTTTACTATTCTAAATTGATTAACATAAAATTCCAACAAGAACCAGGTTCATTTTCAAGCCTCTTTATCTTTAGACAAACAATTACCAATTAATCTCTGTTTACGTTCTTTACCGATTTCCATCAAGAACAAACAGCTAAGAAAAGCAAGCATTGATATCACACCATCAAGCGAAACAAGAATCAATAACAAACGATCGATAACAATTTATTTATCTGGTTCAAAATATTCATTATGTAAATTACATTGTCATCCAGTGGGATTGAACATGCTAACAATACAGTTTCAAGTATAAGAATGATAAGCAACGAATCCTCTACCTCAATGTTTTTTGACGAAAACCGCAACAAATGAAGAACGCACAAGAAATCTGGGATGATTCTCCAAGAATACTCCTTAGATATCTTCTCCTAACACAACAAAGACCAAATATCATCATATTTGTCATCCACACACTTTGATCTACCCATAAAAAGAGCAGATCTAAGAAACCGAAAAAAGAGTAGAAGTAAATCCAATTGGATCTAAGAAACCGATCAAGAACGAAGATGAACGAAGATGAACAATCACATACCCCAAGAAATTGGATTATATTTTCCAAGAGAAGCCTTCAGATCTCCTCCAAAATGCTTGGGAGAGTTTTTCCTACCTTCAAGGGAAGGTAATCCCGAGTTGTGGCTGCTTGAGAGCATAAACAGAACCTTTTAGTGGAAAAACAAGTTAGATCGAAAATTTTAGGATCTAATTTATGTGACCGCACAGTTTTCTCGCACGGTTAGACAAACCATGTACTCATCGTGCATTATCTATTTCCTTGACCACCCCTCTCACATGATTTGGTCGCATGGTTAGACAAACCGTTCCCCTCCCATGTGGAAGCCACTGCCTCCATGAACAACTACGCACGATTTGGCCGCAAGGTTTAGACCAACCGTGCACAGCCCGTGCGAAAGATACTACCCTTTAATTTCACTTAAAAGTCCACCAAAACATACCCTTAAGTCACTACCCCGAACCAAAGGTAGTTAGAAACATCAAAATTACCCGAAGACTTAACGTGACATTATAGTTCACAACTGTCTATCATTGAAACGGTTCATCGAAAAGGATGATTTTGGAAAAGCGTTGTGGATAAGTTACCTTGACCTCCCAGAACACCTGTAATAACACATTTTCACAAAGTGGTGGAGCAAAGAGGACTGGGCCATTACATCATATACCTATCAAAACATTCTCATCCTCGAGAATACAAAACCCACCCAAAGAGAAAATGAAACAGGGTCTGAACAACTACCCATCGAGATTCCTATCAAAAGAGAGAAAGCCACCAAAAAATCAAAGGGATCCATATCATAAACATTAATGTTTCATGAACACATAAGTTACATCGATACATGAAAAAATTTAAACATTAGACAACTCTGGGTACTGAGCATGTATCTGTGACTCACGTTCCTAGGTACTCTCATCCATCCAGTCTTCCATGACTGCATCTAAAACAGAGCCCTCAAACTTCTGTAGACTCAAGCAGTGAAACTCTCATAGTGTCTTCCTCCAAGTGTCATCTTCATCAACCTGTACCCAGTGGTGACCTGCTGGAACATCCTGCTGGACATTCTCAGCGCACACCTGACGAGGACGTTGACCTAGAGTTGTACCTGTAAAATTAAAAACTGTTAGAGCTCCTAAAACTGGAATATGGAAGACTCAACATTAATTAATTAACTATTTTCTTTTAATCATTTTAGGTTAACCTATACCAAGGACTACTCATTCAAATATAGGAACAAAGAAGAATGATGTATGATCCTTTCCTAGGTCTCTACCCTGCAATTATTATCACCTTGTTTAGTAGTCATTGTAATCTTAAAGGTCTGTACATTAGATCATAGGGGGACCTAGAAGCTTATTTCTCAGCTGGTCTCCATTGTTTAACTCACTTGCTAAACATGAATGACACAGTTTCCCAACCAACCAATGAAACCTTACTTGTGCATAACTCCAAACTCCATCCTAACCCTCAACCAGACCTCTGATACCACTCTGTCACAACCCCCTCCCCTCAAAGTGTACCCCTCCTTTCCCGACAATGTGATAAGGGAGATAATGACCCCTGAGTCCTGCCTCCAGTAGGCCCCGGGTTGGTGACTAGCTATGAGGGTATAATAAACACACAAATGGGAGGCATTACCCTCTAAGAGAACACATGCTGAAGATAGAGATAAGATAGACACCAATCAACTCCAACTCAGACTGCAATATATATGGAAACTCAGGTACACATTTGAAATTCCTTGCAAAAGTACTAAAACTGAATGGGGAAAACTACAAGTACCCAAAAGAATGTAAAAACAGTAGCAACCACAAGCCTAAATAGCTCCTGTAACCACAAGATAGTAGAAAGCATCTTGTTCTCCAACCTGCTCCAAGGGACCTAAAAAACAGTTTATATATAGATAGGGTGAGTATAATAGTATAATCAGTAGGATCATCCCCGATTCCTCTCGTACAAAAGTAAAGAAACCATGCTAAATCACAGTGAATAAAAAGTGAAACTAACTCGTCACCTAAATAGGTATACTAAGTTTCCAACCTCACCATGGCTACTCTCACCATGTAACGCATACAAGAATATAGCATATAGTAAAGAATAACAAGGGTACCCCTACTACTTCCCCACTGGTTTGCTGCCTTGCCCCAACGTCGCACGTCCTGAGCATCTATCTCCAAAAAGGCTTGCCCACAGTCACCTAAGGGAAGCACCACAATATGCACCTCGTGCAACACAAAGGCGTTCCTACAGACACCTGGGAAAAGGACTACACCATCCTCACAACCCAAAGTAACCATGTACTTTCCGGGAGCCACCAAATCTCACATAGCGTGTATCAAACATCAGGTATTATACCTCAAGCAATTGCAACCCATTCACCGAGTATGGATCATCAGGCCATCACAGTTTATACACGTTACACCTATAGTAGTCTATAGGATACTATATCCAAAATATATGTGTGCGAATAACCACAAGCCATTACATCCTTCTACACACATATATGGGGAAAACTAACCAATGTGCTGCCAGCACAAGTAACTTCCAAGAGAATAGAAAGGGGCCAAAGGGGTAGTCTATCATTCACCCTCCCATCAGAATGTTGCCGAAAACACACCCCCTAGGGCTCATAATTTCTGCGGTGTCAGTTTCCCTTACTCACAGGGTGGAGAAGTGTATAGAAACACAAAAAGTACAGAATATAAGATATCTCACAGCCACACTATGGGCATAACCTTGTCATAGACTCAACTTCAGCTAACTTCTCTCAGACTCCGGGCTTCCACTTTTAAAACTAGGTATCCTATAAGAATACAACCATTTAAATAACTTTATTAGATTAACTCATTCCCTTTTTATTTTTAGATCCACTTTACGTTAATTAATTAATTAAACATTATTTCCCAATGAACCATTCCACATTAGACTTCATTAGCATCACACCCATGGTCTACTGTCACATTAAAAATTACAGCATAATCATTATGTTCCAGTGAACACCAACCCCATGGGTTAACATAATTCATTCAAATATTCATTACAGAATTACATTCCCATATTTCCAAGCATTCTAGAAATGAATTATACGCTACTAAGACAAGGGGGCTCAACTCGGTGAGTAGATGTACTACCTATCCAGTCTTTTCCACCTATAACAATAGTGTATACCCATCCTCCCTGGAGAAGCTAAACACGGAAAATCACATGGAATACCATGTGCGTCTTCACCTCTTCCGAAAGATGGGTAATCAGGACCAGCTGTCTTGAATAGTGAGGAAAATTAAAGAAGACAATCAACCAAAGAAACATAAAGCATCCAACAATCACATCCATCCCATTCCATCATCCTTGTTGTCCTTCTCGACACCCTAATGCAAAAACAGATACGTCTCACCACACTGGGCATCATCTGATGCCACAAACAAATGCCCTTATGCCCCCACATATCACAACACCCATCCCGGATAATGTCACAACATGAGCAGTATAAAAAACAAGCATCAAAACTACTGGGCTATGGCCCTTTAACAACTAAGAGAGTAACTCAAAACCCTTTATAGAATTAACAGACAAAAAATTCTTTAATCCATCTTGAATTATCATATTTATAATCTGTTGGTTCCATCATCGAGAAACCTAACCAGTTTGATAGCACAAATGATTATACAAGATTACTATTCCAATTTGATTAACATCATATTAAAACAAGAAAAAATTTCGTTTTCATGCATCATTATCTTTATCCAAACAATTACCAATTAATCCTGGTTCACGTTCTTTATCGATTTCAATCAAGAACAAACAGCTAAGCAATGTAAGCATAAATATCACATTATCTAGAGAAACAAGAAGAAATAACATACGATCGATAAGAATTTCTTTATCTGGTTCAAAATATTTATTATGTCAATTCCATTTTCATCCAGTGGGATTAATAATGATAACAATACAGTCGCACGTTAAAGAGAGAGAAGCAAAAAATCCCCTACCTCAATGGTTTTCGATGAAAACCCCAACAAACGAAGAATGCACCAGGAAGCAGGGTTGATTCCCCAAGAATCCTCCTTAGATCACTTATCCTAGCACAACCAAGACCAAATATCATCATATTTGATATCCACACACTTAGATCTACCCAGAACAGGCGTAGATCTATGAAACTGAATGAAGAGTAGAAGTAGATCCATGTGGATCTAAGAAACCAATCAAGAATGAAGATGAATGAAGAAGAACAATCACATACCTCAAGAAACCGGCTTCGATTCTCCAAGAGAAGCCTTCAGATCGCCTCTAAAATGCTTTGGAGAGGTTCTCCTGCCTTCAAGGGAGGGTAATCCTGAGTTATGGTCGCCTAGGAGCATAAATGAAACCATTTAGATGAAAAATGAGTTAGATCCGCAATTTTAGGATCTAATTTAAGTGCCCACACAGTTTTCTCTCACGGATAGACAAACTGTGTGCTACTCATGCGTTAGTTACTACCTCGACCACCCCTCTCGCACGATTTGGCCGTACGGTTAGACAAACTGTGCGCCACCCATGTGGAAGCCACTTCCACCATGACCTACTACACATGGTTTGGCCACACGGTTTAGACAAACTGTGCGCAGTACGTGCGAAAGCTACTGCCCTTTAGTTTCACTTAAAATTCCACCCAAATGCTCCCCCAAGTCACTACCCCAAACCAAAGGTAGTTATAAACATCAAAAGTACCTGAAGATGTAACTTGACGTTACAGTTCAAAACTCTCTATCATTGAAACGGTTCATCAAAAAAGATGATGTTGGCAAAGCGTTGGGGATAAGTTACCTTGACCTCCCGGAACCCCTCTAACACCACATTTTCACAAAGTAGTAGTCTAGAGAGGTCTGTTCCACTAAAATATCAATGCTATAGTAATAAATAAATAACCCTGAACAACTTATTAGGGTTTTAGAACCCAATAATTAAAGTAATAATTTTTTGGTGTAACAACGTAACTCATTCAAATGAGACATTAGTTACAAATATTCATTATGAGAAATATACCCCTCAAATTATGAAATATTTAAAAAAGATAAATTATGTTATAGTATTATACATTAATATAAAATCAATATAAAAACATAATATAATAAATTGGTATAATGTTCCCAATATTTATGTATAATTGAATGATCATAACCCAATTAATGAAAATTATGTTAGAAAAATCCTTACAACTGGGGTAAAAATTGATTGGACGACATTTATGGATATGGAATTTCTTTGTCATATAACATACCATGAATTAAATATATATATGATAATGATATATCCATATGAATTGAATTAACCATTCAATGGAAATCCTAGTACATATTATTAACATGTCTTAAAGAATTACAGTTTGAAAAAAAGAACCCAGGCTACTTAGGAATCATTTTAATCAAAACCACTTAAAAATAATGATTGTAATTTTTTAGAAATATTCATTTATAATTAATAATGAATGATATTTATTCATTTATACAGCAAAAATTAATTTATGTGTATAATTCTAAATATATCTGAAATATAGTAATTTGATATGAAGAAAGTTACATTATATTCCTTCTTAAAAATATCTTCTCTAAAACATCGTATAATAAACATAATTATATTAATTAAATATTTAATAAATTTAATATACATGTACAAACCTATTTATAATTACTTTATAACCATATATTATGTATGTATTCGAAGAATATAGATTATTTGTATTATCATTTGTTAATCCTTTCTGTTTCTTTCTTTATAAAGAATTCACAAAGATGATATTAATTGTCCATAAAAAGTTTTATGTTAATAATTAAAATAATATTAATGATGTGTTAATCATTTTTAAATATTACTTTGTTTCTGTTTCATTATATAAGACAAATTAAAACATCATGTAAAAAGGAAAATCAAGATGAACAAGTTTTCGATGTGGTTAATTGTCCAATGGTGACATTTTATTAATATTTCATATGTGAAAACATCTCAATATCCTTTCAATGATCATAAATATGCCATTATTACGTGATAATATCATTTTATTATATCCAAAAATAATTTGTGACACAAATATTATAACATTGATCACGTACATGGTAAAACGAAATCAAATGATGATATGTTATAATGATTCGAAGAGTAATGGGATTTATTTATAAAATGATAATACTACTTATTAATAAGATAAAACAAGTCTTATAAATAATATATCCTATATAAATAAACTTATAGAACTATCCACAGTTGTAGGTGATAAAATTGAAATTAATTATCTATGGAGGTGGTAGTCCCCATGTTTGAATGATTAAGGATCTCATTTCTCAATGAATGTCTAGGATTATAATATAAGAAAAAGGTTTCGATAATAATTTTATTTATTAAATATAAATAAATTTATTATTAAAATATTTTATTAATACAATCCTTGAGATTCAGAGATGAAAAAAGAACCACAAAACATAGCAAAGGTGGTAGTATGCACATATACATGATCGAAGTCTTGGTTTTTCTATGTGGAAGGAATTTAAAAGATCATTTTTTAACTAACATAATGAAATTTAAATATATTAATTATAATTTTTTAATTATAATTATATGTTTTTTGAATCAAATGATAATAAAAAAAGAAGAATAAAACATTATGTATATATAGATACTCGCATCTGGGACATGAATATTCACGTGGAATTATCATTAGAAATTAAGAAAATATCATATATAATAATTACCAAATAATTATTGATAAAAGATATGGTCTGACAATTAAAAATATGTTCATTTCAAGAATAAGTTACCATGGTGATTTTGAAGATAATAGAGATTTTGGAGAACCATTAACATTTTCAGATATTTGATGCTTTCTTTTTGGGTAGAATGGTTTCTGAATCGAAAAAATATATTTAAAAGGCTATTGAAAATTTATACTCACCGTAATAGATCATTTGGGGTTCAATTTTTTTATGTATTTTTCAATTATCTTTCAAAATTTTACAACAAATTACAATTACAATGATAAATAACTTTTAACCTTAGTAATTAATATTAATGAAAAAAAACCATTTACCTAATTTGACCTATATTATTTTCAAATGTTGAAATCCTTTTATGAAATAAAAATTCATATCAAATTAATGGTTAATTTTAAAATTAGTACATGTAACATGTAGAAATAGATTTTAGAAGAAAAATTGCTTTATAATAATAAAATATTATATCTACAATAGTTATTAAGATTATGAATTAACATGAAATATTTTGATTATTATAAATAAAATAAAATTTATAAGGTCTTCATTGAAATAAATAAATAAATCTCACGATTAAAATACTTAATTCAAATAATGAATCAAAATAATTTTTTGTTAAAATAACATTTTTATTCAGTTCCAAAAATTCTGGACATAGGATTTTCAAGATAAAATAATACATATAAAATTTTATTCCTTAAATACGTATTTTTTTACCTAAAACATTTTTTAAATATCTATTTTTCCCTTAAATAGAAAAAAATATTATAATTTAAAATTTAATTATTTTTTAATCATATTAATACTAGACATGATTTTCATTACATAGATGTTTCATAAAGATATTACTCATAATAATTCCTACAAATTAAATGTCTTGTTTTTAGAGAATATGCATAGATATTAAAATTTTATTGAAATATTTCATGGTATATTTTACAATCAATGTTCCATGTGGAGAAAGATTTCAAACACATTTAATTATTAAAAGGAAATAAAATATTAAGATCTCATTGTAAAATAATATCTGTTAGGATATGAAGTATACCTTGTTAAATGACCATCCTACTTGGTAAACCTAATGATTCAACCACTTGATGACCCTTCCCACCAAAGTGTAATGATCAACAGTGTCAAAATTCATCAAACCCGTTTTAGGTAACCCAAGAAAATAAAGTTGACCCTTATATAACTGTTAACCCTTAATCATAAAACCCCTACATATCATATGAATTTATATTATTCATAATGGAGATCAAAAAATACTCACCACACCGAGATAAACTATTTGTATTATTCAATTTCATTGAATGGTCTAGATAACTTACTTATCCAAATATTAGGCATCATAGCATCATCTTGTACATTAACAAATTATGCATTCCATGGGAACCATGTTTGATCATAATCACCAGTATATATTTTAGGTTTTCTAAGAAAACATGACTTTAAGGAAATATAAACATTAAATATAGTAATATTAAACTATTTTAGATTAATATCATATAGATCTCATAAAAATACACACACCAAAACCCTATGCGTGTAGATTCATCGAGATATGATAATTAATAATTTAATTCCATTAGTTATATTATTTATCAACCCCATTTTTATTCTCTCATATTATACTTCTTATGCATACCCTACATAAAAACATTATTCGTAACCTAGTGAAATGAAACATAAGAAAGTGTCAGCACAGAAAATCAGTATGAGTAAACATATTAGATTTAAATCAATATTCATAATTCAGTGTAAGATTATAATATGAGTATCAAAACAGGATAGTAAATTATAAATATTAATACCAACAATTCTATTAACATTAATCATAATTCATGTAATAGGGATCTATTATTATAACATGAATAGTTAAAAATATTTTCGATTCTGTAAAAACCATGACCTTATAAGTCTAGAGTCGGTGCCATAATTTATAAAATTATAATGATTACAAGGAAAAAAATTCATGAAGGACCAATCAGTTTATCAATTATTTAAAACCATAGTACATACATTGTAATTATTTTACATTGGAAAAAAATAAAACATAACACATAACATAAAATAAAAAACTACATCATTAACACCCATTCCATGAATTCTTCATCATATCCTAGGGAAAGGAAACAATATAAGTTTGAGCTCGAATGCTCAGTAATGGACAAGTACAGAGGATGATATAATGAATCATTAATGAAAAACCAATATTCCAAGGTAAATAATTGAACACTCATTCCATTTATATAACTAGATAAGTCATACACAAAATGAAAGGGTAAAAAATTAAAAGACATGTCATTTAATCAATAAAAAGGGAATAAAATGAATCCATATAATTTTTCAAAGAAAACATCACAGTGATAAGTAATTACAGAATCTGAATGAATGAATTTAATTATTATGGTATTCCTTATTTCCCAGGTATGTGATACCTTTCTCATCAATATCAATTCTCGTGATAGTTTAAACTACTCTAATTTGGCCAAATGATTTGTCTCATGAGAACCTATCGATGCATAGAATGGAAATCTAAAATTATACCCCACCCATGATATAAATGTCCAAATAATTACAAATATATCAAATAACCATCTCAATTATTAAATAATTTTTATTATCATCAAATATATGAATTGAATAAATAATTAGGATTTGTCAATAATTGACCATTTAATCAAATAACTATCATTGTAAAAACCCATATATAAAAATATAATTAGATTTAAGAAATAAACATTTCCATTATACAAGAATATTGAAATTTAAAATTAATTTAATTTCCAATGAAAACTAGTTTAAAATTTTTATTTTTTAAGAGAATGTTCACAATCACAAAAGATAGTTATATTTCAAATTTTCTTTTACCATTTGGTAATTTTCAAATTAAAACACCTTGGATGACATAATTCAAAGTAAAACCTTAAACGTTATTAATATAATATGATTCGTGATGAAATGCAACAGAAGATGAAGTATACACCCCACACAAAATAAATAATTGGTGGATATGACATTGAAGGCCATCGGTCCATTGTTTGGATGGTCAATATGACATTTATTTCACATATGTACAAAGTCAGATGAAAACCCCTTACATTACGCTTATTTTTTATAGAAATATATTTAACATACAATTTAATGGTTCTAATCATGTTAATAACTTATTAAAAACCATATTAATATTTATTATATCACATATGATCTTATTATATTATATTACTAATAGGTTTCTTGTAATCGTCCATTATTTTCACTATTTTGGGTTTTAATTTCCATGGTTCTCGGGTATGTTTTGACTTTTTATTTGATGTTAATATTACATAGATAATGATTTCATAATATCCAAAAAGTAATAAATTATTTAAACACAATTTATATTTAGTATATATTTATTTACAATTATCCATAAAATTTGGAGATATAAATTAAATTCATCAATTATGGAGAGGGTATGTCGTACAAACGCATGAACTCAGTTTTCATTTTCTTGTCATATTAAAATAATGACATTTTAATGTTATATATTTATATTATAACTATATTATAATAATTTTATCATATCTATCACATATTTTAATTAAAACCATCCTTTACATATTCTATTTATATTTTGAACAAATCACATAACTTTGAGAATGCGGTTGTACACACATCCACAAACAAAATTATCATATTCCCACAAAATTGGAAATTATGAAGATATATTTTATATAAAACATTGAGTATCATAAATACATAAAAAATATCATATATATGATATATAAACTATAAATACATCATTATTCCAAACATGAATGTCTGTAATTGATGAATGAACAACATCAGTTCCTAAGGTGGTAGTACGTTGTACACACGAATTATGATTGGGTATCCCATTTGATAGAAGTATATGAATTTTTAGGTAAAATTCATAGCATAAAAAATCATAGTATATTTTTCATACTAGTTATATTATATAATCAATTGATAAGAATAATTTAAGTGGTCGAGATGGAACTAAAACTCAAGTGCTCATGGAAGAATGCTACCTCTTTTTCTTGTATCTAATTTTGGATTATAAAAAAAAGTACTTATTTGATTAATTTATGACCCAAGTGAGGATAATAGGATGAGAATATAGATTAGAAGTCTATTTGAGATGTTTTTGGATGAATAAATAACTCTTGAGAGGTTTGAAGAAGGGAAATATTGAATAACATTTTATAGTGGAGGAGTGAAACTCTTATAAATAATAAAAGATAAAAACCATTGGGAGGTCTCCATTACTAAATGTTCTTAAAAACTGAAAAAATAAGGGATTAAATTGTCACGACCCATCCTCGGGGCCCGTGCCTTGACTACCCCAAGCCCGCCTCTCATAGGCCAGGGGCTGGTGACTAGCACCAAAGGCATAAATCTCGATAACTTGGAAGGCATTGCCTTTATAAAAGTAAACAAAACACCACAGAGTACAAGAGGAAGTAAAACACTATGTAAAACCGAAACAAGCTGTGATGAAAGTAAAGGGGCCGGAAATACAAGACCAACTATAATGTATAAGGAAAAAGATAAAACAGCCGGAAGGTGACAAGCAGCTCCTGGATCGTCCACCAAGGATCCTACCTGAAGGGTAGGTACAGATAGCACAGCTCCTGGTTCGTCCACCACGGATCCTACCTGAAGGGTATGTACAGATAGCCTCCACAACGCTCTCGCCCGTCAACCTCCTCCGAGTGTCGCCTCGTCGTGAAGTCCACCACCGGATACTGTCTCGTCGTGAGGTCCACCTCCGGGTATCGTCCAGTCCTCGAACACTCAGCCTCTGTCTGCACTACCCATCGTCTACAACCAACACAACGAGGTGCGGGCATAGCCCGTGCAGGGGTGAGTATAACGATACTCGGTAGGGACCTCGAGACCCTTAAGGTCTCACTGAATCCAACAAGGATAACCATAATGAAGATCTCAATAGATAACCTCTACTTAGGTATATTCCCATACATATACCCAAGTTATCAAGTAACACATCTCAATCATGAGGAAACACAAACATTATGAAATCAGTGGATAACCACTACCCAGGTATATTCCCATACATATACCTAAGTTATCAAGTGACCCATCTCAATCATGAGGTAAACACAAAGGTCATAGACTCAGCTCAACCAAGATTTTATTCATGATGTCAAAACCATGGCTGCTGGAGAAATCCTCCTCTGTCGCGTACAGTGGGCCTACCACTACAACCAAGCATGCCCTAGTAACCTTGGACTCCTATATTACTCCACCTATTGAGTTCTCTGGGCCTGCTGCTACAACCAAGTGCTTTCCGCCATGGGTCTACCGCTATAACCAAGAGGTCCCCCTTATAGGCACCAGAGGTACTCCTTCTGTTGAGTAACGCGGGTGTTCCATTAAAAACAAGCACTCCTCCACCGTGGGTCTGCCGCTACAACCAAGCGCTCCCCCTCATAGCCTCCAAAGGTACTCCTTTTGTTGAGTACCGCGGGTCTGCTGCTACAACCAAACGCTACTCCTCCGTGGGTCTGCCACTACAACCAAGCACTCCCCCTCATAGCCTCCAGAGGTACTCCTTCTAATGAGTACTGTGGGACTGCATCTACAACCAAGCTCTCCTCCTCCGTGGGTCTTCCTCTACAACCAAGCGCTCTCCAATGGGGTATCTGAAACACACCGAGACGATAGATCAGCAGTCGTGAAGTCTCAGCCAGCAACTTGGTCTCTGCACTCTACTAGCTCGTTGCCAGGAGGGTCCGCTCCATGAGCTACTGGTCGATACTCAAGGTATCACAAAGTTCCACAAAGAAGTATCTCAAAGGACCGCCTCGTCATAGTGGTCTCATCACAACAGATGACGCGTCAGTCGGACGCCCGGTCTGTGAGTTACTAGCCTTTTTGTCCGAAGGGCCCGGTTGGTTTTGTGTGTGAACCAACCCGATTGTATCTCGACTGTACCCCAAACACTCTTAGGGTATGCTCATAGGGACCTTTTCGCAACGTGATCACCAACGCCACTGACGGTTCATCAAACGGACGTCTGGTCTGAAAGTTATCAGCTATTCCGTTCGAGGGTCCTGGTTGGAGTTTGTGTACAATCCAACCCGGAAACTATCCAACTGCAACCAAAACACAGGAAAAGTATGAAAAAAGTTCCTTCTCCTCAAAAGGAATCCAACAAAGTAGACGGAACGTCAATCGGATGTCCGGAGCTCAAGATATAAGCGTTTCCACTCCGAGGGCCCTGTTGGTTTCGTATCCGAAACAACCCTACCGTACTCAAAGTTCTCTAAAACCTTGAGTGTAATATACCGGAAGGACTGTCTCAACCCAAATATCACATCATAGCTGACGGTGCATCGATCGGAGGTCTGTAGCCCAGGATATGGGAAAACGAACATAAGAGGTCCGGAAATGGGGGTTTCAGGCCCGGACTGACCCGGCCGGAGACCCCCTGGGTCGGCCCGAATCGGGTCGACCCGAACTGGGTCCAGGTCCGGACAGCTTGGGCGCGGCGCGGCCCAGCCCGGCCTGGGTAGCTCGGCGCGCTGGCGGTTCGCTGGCCAGCTCCGTTACACCGAGCTGGCGGTCAAGTGGGGGCACGCTGCCCCCTGTCTCAATTAACACGACCCCCACGTGGGGGCCCCTCCTGCTTCCACCCGGGGCTTTCGAACCCCCGGTTCTCCCCCTGACCGGCCGGCTCGCTCCAGCCGACCGGCTGTTGCGCTACGGGACCGGCGTGGGCTGGTTCCCTTGCGCCGACGCCGGCGGCCAGAAATTGGCCGCCGGTCCCTACTCCGCCGCGGCCTCAGCCATGGCCTTGGTCCGACCGGCGCGGCGCGACGGCGCATCACACCCTTTCCGTATGATCCTGCATGGTGTCGTTGCACCGCGCCTCTTTCCTTCGAACTGCAGCAACACAACATACAAGGTAGGAGGGTAGGTCGTGTTTGTGCGGTCCAGCCCCCTCCCGTTAATCGATAGTAAGCGGTCCAAATGAAATGAGGAATGACGACGAAAGAATTCAGGAATAAAAACAACAATAAAATCCCCTACCTCGTCGAATTCGTTGAGAGAATGTTCTTCATGGAATTTATCGTCGCGGAAGAAGGCGTCGTGGAATGGGAGGGTCATTGGCGTCGCATAGTCGATCTCCGAGGATTCGGTGTTCTTCTTCGGAGATCAGCGCCTTCTTCGCGTTCTTCGCATTCTTCGTGTTCTTCGACGAAGAAGAATAAATTCAAGCCCCTTATCTTTTTCGAAAAACCTCTCAACAAGCTAACCCCCTAATAAAATAAGCACCTCTGTTATTTTATTACCCATGTCGTAATTTTGAATTTCAAACATTCAAATAAATAATTAAACCACATAATTAATTAACTCAAGGTCAATTAATAGGAGGGTTATAGATGATTAGGGAAATGAAGGGGTGGGGTTCGTGTGGCCCCCACCGCCTTCATAACCTCTCATGGGAAGTTGGGTGGTTTCCCAACTTCTACTCAAAGGACTACCACATAGAAAGAAAAATAAAATTTGTAGCTAAATTTTATTTTTTAACTTCCACAATTTTTAACAACACCTCCCGAGTAAAGGAATCTCCGGAAAAGGTGTCCCTAAGAAATTATTGGCGCTGCGAATCCATCGGTGCCCTCAGATTTGATTTCCGAGCACCTATTCAAAAGATAGAAAAACCCGCTCGTTCCTTCACTGAACGTACCCGAGCTAAACTTCGGAAAATTATTCTGGGCTCACCGGGCCTCGAAATCAGGTGCAATCAGAAACTGCGTTCTTGTAAAATCCCAAAGAAAATTATGAAAAAAATTCTCTTGATTTTTATATGTCTTTACATTACTCCCACTTCTGGGATTTATGTCCCCGTAAAGCTATAACACAAACTAGGGAAACAAAATTGGTACTGAGCACGCACCTGAGCCTTCCGCTCCCATGTGCTCACCTGGAGGTTCCTGTACTGCTAGTGAAAGTGAACCCGAGAAATCGACCATCCTCGTAGGATCCGCTCCTGTCGATCCTGGATCCCCACTAGAACCTCCGTGAAGGTCACCCCATCGCCAAAGTCCATCTCCCCATGGTCAATGATATGCGTTGGGTCTAGCACATATCTCCTCATTTCAGATACGTGGAAGTCATCGTGCACCTAGTGCAACTGAGGTGGATGGGTCAAGCGGTATACCACCTCGCCTACCCTGCTGAATACCTAGAAAGGTCCGTTGAACCTCGGAGATAACTTATTGCCTCGTCCACATATCCATAAACCTCATCCAGGTGAGAACCGTATAAGGATGTGATCGTCATCCTCAAACTCTAGAGGTCTCCAATTCCTATTAGAACTAAAACTCAAAATAACTACTCCGACGAGGGTAAGGTTGACCGACTCATGAGTGATCGGTCGCACCCTCCTATGCATGAATTTATCCTGTGCTGCCTGGGGTTTCCTTTTCACTGACCAAGGAAAACTTATCCCGACGTTGTAGTTAAACCACAACCTCTTTTCCTAATACCGTCAATTTGTGTATGAACTGTAATTGCCCAGTCCATACTCAAACCAACATCGTAAGGCCTCGACGCTGGCACTAAGAGATTTCAACCGAAACTCTCAACTCAAGGGTCTAACCACACCGTCGGCGTAAGTGTGATTATCGAGTCTCCTCCCAAGGTATCTCTAGACGTGAGGGTCAAGTCCACGGCTTACCGGAAACTCTAGGTCTGGGAAAAAATTTGTGTAAGGAAGGAATGATTCATATCAACGTCTGTTACTACGGCAGCTAGTAGTGGACACATACTGTCCCTTGAATCATTTTTCGAGCCATTGGGTCACACTCCTTGACCGCATGTAGCCGCACTCTTCCTCCGCCCTCCATCTCCATGAGACTGGCGGGGGAAACTAAGGCGGGTGGTTGTAGCATGTGAAAATGTACACCACCTCATGCTGCTCTCCTAGCTCTGCCTCCACGTATGCAGCTTCGCAGACTCATCTCTTATTAAATCATCCTCTTCTTGAAACATTTATCATGCCCAAGTCTCTAAGACTGGGGCCGGTTTCTTGTTTCTTACTGCACTGTGCAGTCTTCATCCGCTCATGTATGATCTGCACTTTCATTGCCTAAAATCATAGCTTTCGTGCGGTGCAACGGCACCGCACCGCCTTACACGTGTCACCTACCGGTACCGCCGTTTGTAACAGCTGACTGACATGTAGTGATGTATAGCTGACACACTACCCTAAAGAACTATCTCAAGCATCAGTCCACGTATCAAAGCCTCGTTACTATGCGGACCATCCTCATGGCCACTCACTAGAAAACACTAGTAGCCAAGTCTACCATCCACTCCACTGGTGTCTCAGCTAGGAGGAAAACTCTAGAAATCGCCTCCAGCCAGTCCTCTGCTGTCTGGGAATCTTCCTCGCCTCGTAACCTCAGAGGCCTCTACTGCTGGAACTCGTGCATCGCGCTCTGCCAGCGTGCACCGTCCACTAGTACGACTAGTGGCATATGCTGCCCAATAGGTGGTGGTGCTGCTGGTACACCACCCGAGGGTGCCAACATAGTAAAAAGGGCCCCGCACCGGAGCCTCTTCACCCAGTGGGCCGTCATTGTGTACTATCTCAGAACTCCAACTGACTGTCTGCGTGGAGACATCCTGAACAGATGTGACACGGTCAACATTTTATACCTGGTGAGCTGACCTGGTTTGAGATGACTTTAAAACTTTTGGAAACACACACACAATCAGTCTTTTGGTGCACAAAGTTGGAAATCAGAAGTTAGTGTCCTAGTCTACGGATACGTCGGCCGCCGCACCAACACTGGACTCCCTGAACTGAAGACCACACTCGGTACCCATAACACTATTTCTTCACATAAAGAAACTATCAGAGTTATAATTTTTGCGGAAGAACCGACTCCTTGGATACCAATTTGTCACGACCCGTCCTCGAGGACCATGTCGTGACTACCCCATGCCCGCCATCCATAGGCCATGGGCTGGCGACTAGCACCAAAGGCATAAATATCGATAATTGGGAAGGAATTTCCTTTATAAAATTAAACAAAATTCCATAGAGTACAAGAAGAAGTAAAACACTAAGTAAAACTGAAACAAGCTGTGCTGAAAGTAAAGGGGCCGGAAATACAAGCCCAACTGTCAAGTACGATGAAAAAGATAAAATAGGCGGAAGGTGACAAGAAGCTCCTGGATCATACACCAAGGATCCTACATGAAGGGTGGGTACAGATAGCGCAGCTCCTGGTTCGTCCCCCATGGATCCTACTTGAAGGGTAGGTACATATAGCCTCCACAATTCCCTCACCCATCATCCTCCTCTGAGTGTTTCCTAGTCGTGAAGTCCACCACCGGATACTGTCTTGTCATGAGTTCCACCTCCAGGTACCATCCAGTCCTCAAACACTTGGCCTCTGTATGCGATGCCCATCGTCTGCAACCAACACAACGAGGTGTGGGCATAGCCAATGCAGGGGTGAGTATAACAATACTCAGTAGGGACCCCGAGACCCTCAAGGTATCACTAAATCCAACAAGAATAACCACAAATAACATATCAATAGATAAACTCTACTTAGTTATATGCCCATACATATACCCAAGTTATCAAGTAACCCATCTCAATCATGAGGAAAACAATAATTATGAAATCAACAGATAACCACTACCCAGGTATGTTCCCATAGATATACCTATGTTATCAAGTGACCCATATCAATCATGAGATAAACACAAAGGTCATAGACTCAGCTCAACCATAATTTTATTCATGATGTCAAAACCCCGGCTGCTGGAGAACTCCTTCTCTGTTGAGTATAGTGGGACTGCCGCTACAACCAAGCGCCTCCCACTAACCTTGGACTGCTGTATTACTCCACCTATTGAGTATTGTGGCCCTGCTGCTACAACCAAGCGCTTCCCACCATGGGTCTACCGCTACAACAAAGAGCTCCCCCTCATAGGCTCCAGAGATACTCCTTCTGTTGAGTATTGCGGGTCTGTCGTTACAACCATGCTCTCCTCCGCCGTGGGTCTGCCGCTACAACCAAGCGCTCCCCCTCATAGCCTCCAGAGGTACTCCTTCTGTTGAGTACCGCGGGTCTGCCGCTACAACCAAGCACTCCTCTGCTGTGGGTCTTCTACTACAACCACGCACTCTCCCTCATAGCCTCCAGAGGTACTCGTTCTATTGAGTATCGTGGGTCTGCCGCTACAACCAAGCGCTCCTCCGCCGTGGGTCTGCCGCTACAACCAAGATCTCCCCACTGGGATATCTGAAACACACCGAGATGATAGATCAACAGTCGCCTAGTCTCATCCAGCTACTAGGTCTATGAGCTCTGCTAGCTCCTCACTGGGAGGGTCCGCTCCACGAGCTTCTGGTCGATACTTCAAGAGTCACAAAGTTCCACAGAGAAGTATCTCAAAGGACCGCCTCGTCATAGGGGTCTCAAGGCAACAGACGGCACGTCAGTCGGACTCCCTGTCTGTGAGTTACTAGCCTTTTCGCCCCAGGGGGCCAGTTGGTTTCCTGTGCGAACCAACCCGAACATATCTCGACTATACCCCGAACTCTCATAGGGTATGCTCATAGGGACTTTTTCTCAACGTGATCACCAACGCCGCTGACGGTTCATAAAACGGACGTCCGGTCTGAAAGTTATCAGCTTTTCTGTTCTAGGGGCCCGGTTGGATTTCAGGTACAATCCAACCCAGCCACTATCCAACTGCAACCAAAACTCCGGTGAAGTATTCCTAAAGTTCCTTCACATCAAGAGGAATCCAACCATGTCGACGGCACGTCAATCGGACGTCCGGAGCTCAAGATATAAGTGTTTCCGCTCTGGGGGCCCCGTTGGTTTCGTATCCGAACCAACCTAGCCCTACTCAATGTTCTCCGAATACTTGAGTGTAATAAACGGAAATGACCGTCTCGATCCAAAGATCGCATTACAGCTAACGGTGTATCGATGGGAGGTCCGTAGCCCATGATATGGGAAAAAGACCGTAAGAGGTCCGGAAATGGGGGTTTTGGGCCCGGACCGACCCGGCCCGAGACCCCCTAGGACGGCCCGAACCGGGTCGACCCGAAATGGGTCCGGGTCCAGCCTGCTTGGGCGGGGCCTGACCCAAATGGAGCGGCCCGGCTCGGCCAGGGCGACCCGGCCCGGTCATCTCGGCCCGGCGCGCTTGCGGTTCGCTGGCAAGCTCTGTTACACCGAGCTGGTGGTCAAGGGGGCGCACTGCCCCCCTATCTCAATTTACGTGGCCCCCACTTGGGGCCCGCTCCTACCTCCAGCCGGGGGTTTCGAACCCCCGGTTCTCCCCTTGACCGGCCGGCCCGCTCCGGCCGGCTGGCTCTTGCACCACGGTATCGGTGCGGGCCTGTCCCTCTGCTCCAACGCCGGCGGCTGGAAGTTGGCGTCCGGTTCCTACTCCGCTGCAGCCTCAGTCGTGGCCTTGGTCAGATCGGTGCGGCGCGACGGCCCCGCGCCCCTCCTCCGCAGCCCCGCTCCAGCTGCGATGTTTTCGTGATTCTCTAGTGCGGTGCGACGACGCCACACCTTTGTTCGACTTCAAGAGAGCGGCGCGACGACACCACGCACCCTTTCCGTATGATCCCACGCGGTTCCGTTGCACCAAACTGCTTTCCTACGAACCGCAACAACTCATCATACAAGGGAGGAGGGTCGGTCGTGTTTGTGCGGTCCGACCCCCTCCCGTTAATCGATAGCAAGCGGTCCAAATGAAATGAGTAAAAATGACAGAAGAATTCACCAATAACAACAACAATAAAATCCCCTACATCGTCGAATTCATTGAGAAAAGGTTCATCATAGAATTTATCGTCGCGGAAGAAGGCGTTGCGAAAGGAGAGGGGTGTTGGCGTCGCGGTACACAGCGTGGCATAGTCGATCTCCGAGGATTCAGCGTTCTTCGTCGGAGATCGGTGCGTTCTTCGCATTCTTCGCGTTCTACACTTTCTTCGATGAAGAAGAATAACTTCAAGCCCCATAGCTTTTTCCAAAAACCTCTCAACAAGGTAACCCCCTAATAAAATAAGTGTCTCTCTTATTTTATTACCCATGTCTTACGTTTAAATTTCAAACATTCAAATAAATAATTAAACCATATAATTAATTTACTCAAGGTCAATTAATAGGAGGGTGTTGGAAGTTTAGGGAAATGAAGGGGTGGGGTTCGTGTGGACCCCACCACCCTCATAACCTCTCATGGGAAGTTGGGTGGTTTCCCAACTTCAACTCAAAGGACTACCACTTAGAATGAAGAATAAAATTTGTAGCTAAATTTTATTTTAAAATTCCATAATTTTTATCAACACCTCCCGAGTAAAGGCAGCTTCGGAAAAGGTGTTCCTAAGCAATTATCAGCGCTACAAATCAATCAGTGCCCTCATATTTCAATTTTGAGCAACGGTTCAGAAGATAGAAAAACCCGCTCGTTCGTTCACTAAATGTACCGGAGCTAAACTTCAGAAAATTGTTCCGTGCTCACCCGGCCTTGGAATCAGGTGTCGTCAGAAACTACATTCTTGTAAAATCCCAAAGAAAATTAAGAAAAAATTTCCCTTTAATTTTATGGGTCTTTACATTACTCCAATCTCAGGGCATTACATCACCGTAAATCTATAACACAAACTAGGGAAACAAAAGTGGTACTGAGCACGCACATGAGCCTTACGCTACCATGTGCTCACCTCGAGGTTCTCATACTGCTAGTGAAAGTGCACCTGAGAAATAGACCTTCCTCTTAGGATCTGCTCCTGTCGATCCTCTATCCCCACTAGAACCTCTGTGAAGGTCACCCAATCGCCAAAGTCCAGCTCCCCATGGTCGATGATATGTGTTGGGTCAAGCACGTATCTCATCAGTTGAGATACGTGGAAGTTTTCATGCACCTCGTGCAACTGAGGTGGATGGGTCAAGCAGTAAACCACCTCTCCTACCCTGATGAGGACCTAGAAAGGTCCGTTGAACCTCGAAGATAACTTGTCGACTCGGCCACATCTCCATAAACCTCGTCGAGGTGAGACCCGTATAAAGATGTGATTGTCATCTTCGAACACTAGAGGTCTCTAATTCCTGTTAGAACTGAAACTCAAAATGACTACTGCCATGAGGGTAAGGTTGACCGACTCCAGAGTGAGTTGTTGCACCATCCTGTGCATGAGTTTATCCTGTGTTTCCTGGGGTTTCCTTTTCACCGACCAAGCAAAAATCATCCCAAAGTAGTAGTTCAACCACAACCTTTTTTCCTAATATCGTCAATTTGTGTATGACCTGTGATTGCACAGTCCATACTCAAACCAACGTCATAAGGCCTCGACGCTTCCACCAAGATATTCCAACCGAAACTCTCACCTCAAGGGTCTGACCACACCGTCCGCCTAAGTGTGATTATCGAGTCTCCTCCCAAGGTGTCTCCAGACGTGAGGGTCAAGTCCACGGATTATCAGAAACTCTAGGTCTGGGAAAAGATTCATGTAAGTAAGGAATGATTCATATCAATGTATGTTACTACGACAGCTAGTAGTGGACACAGACTTTCCCTTGAATCATTTTTAGAGCCATTGGGTCACACTCCTTGACCGCATGCAGCCGCACTCTTCCTCCGCCCTCCTGCTCCCTGAGCCTGGCGGGGGAAACTAAGGCGGGTGGCTGTAGCATGTTAAAATGTACACCACCTCATGCTACTCTCCTAGCTCAACCTCCATGTATGCTGCTTCGCAGACTCATCTCTCCTTAAAGCTTCCTCTTCTTGAAAAATTTAACATGCCCAAGTCTCTAAGACTGGCGCCGATTTCCTGTTTCTTACTGCATTGTGCAGTCTTCATCTGCTCCTGGATGATCTGCACCTTATTTTCTTAAACTCATAGCTTCCGTGCTGTGCAACGACACCACACCGCCTTACACGTGTCAGCTACCGGTACCGCTGGTTGTAACTGCTGACCAACAGGTAGTGATGTATAGCTGACACACTACCCAAAGGCACTATCTCAGGCATCGGTCCACGTACCAAAGCGTCATTACTATGCATATCATCCTCATGGTCACTCACTGGAAAATACTAGTAGCCAAGTCTACCATCCACTCCACTGGTGTCTCAGCTAGGCGGAAAACTCTAGCAATCACATCCAGCCTGTCCACTGCTGTATGGGAATCTGCCTCGCCTTGTAAACTCGGAGGCCTCTACTGCTAGAACTCGTTCATCGCGCTCTTCCAGAGTGCATCGTCCACTAGTACGACTGGTGGAATCTTCTTCCTAATAGGTGGTGGTGCTGCTGGTACACCACCTGAGGGTGCCAACATAGTAAAAAGGGCCCCGCACTGGAGCCTCGTCACTCGGTGGGCCGTCATCGTGTACTATCTTAGAACTCCAACTGACTGTCTGCATGGAGACATCCTGAACAGATACGATACGGTCAACGTTCTATACCTGGTGAGCTGACCTGGTTTGAGCTGACTTTAAAACTTTTGGAAACACACACACTATCAGTGTTTTCATGCACAAAGTCAGAAATCAGAAGTCAGGGTCCTGGTGTACAGATACGTCGGCCGCTGCACCAACACTGGACTCCCTGAACTGAAGACCACACTCGGTACCCTTAACACTATTGTTTCATAGAAAGAAAATATCAGAGTTATAAGTTCTGCGGTAGAACCGACTCCTTTGATACCAATTTTTCACGACCCGTCCTCGGGGCCCATGTTGTGACTACCCCAAGCCCGCCTTTCATAGGCCAGGGGCTGGAGACTAGAACCAAAAGCATAAATCCCGATAACTGGGAAGGCATTGCCTTTATAAAAGTAAAAAAACACCACAGAGTACAAGAGGAAGTAAAACACTAAGTAAAACTGAAACAAGATGTGCTGAAAGTAAAGGGGCCAGAAATAAAATCCCAACTGTAAAGAACAATGAAAAAGATAAAATAGACGAAAGGTGACAAGTAGCTCCTAGATCATCCACCAAGGATCCAACCTGATGGGTAGGTACAAATAGCGTAGCTCCTGGTTCGTCCACCATGGATCCTACGTGAAGGGTAGGTACAGATAGACTCCACAACACCCTCGACCATCAACCTCCTCCGAGTGTCGCTTCGTCGTGAATTCCACCACCGGATACTGTGTCGTCGTGAGTTCCACCTCCAGGTACCGTCCAGTCCTCGAACACTCGTCCTCTGTCTGCACTGCCCGTCATCTGCAACCAACACAATGAGGTGCTGGAATAGCCCGTGCAGGGGTCAGTATAACGATACTCAGTAGGGACCCCGAGACCCTCAAAGTCGCACTAAATCCATCAAGGATAACCACAAAGAAGATCTCAACAGATAACCTCTAATTTGGTATATGCCCATACATATACCCAAGCTATCAAGTAACCCATATCAATCATGAGGAAACACAGTGATTATGAAATCAACGGATAACAACTACCCAAGTATATACCCATGCATATACCTAAGTTTTAAAGTGACCCATCTCAATCATGAGGTAAACACAATGGTCATAGACTCATCTCAACCAGGATTTTATTCATGATGTCAAAACCACGGTTGGTGGAGAAATCCTCCTCTGTCGAGTTCAGTGGGTCTGCCACTACAACCAATTGTGCCCCACTAACCTTGGACTTATGTAATACTCAACATGTCGAGTACTGTGGGCCTGCTGCTACAACCAAGTGCTTCCCACCATGGGTCTATCGCTACAACCAAGCGCTCCCCCTCATAGGCTCCAGAGGTACTCCTTCTGTTGAGTACCGCGGGTCTGCCGTTATGACCAAGCACTCCTCCACCGTGGGTCTGCCGCTACAACAAAGCGCTCCCCCTCATAGCCTCCAGAGTTACTCCTTCTTTTGAGTACCGTGGGTCCGCCACTACAACCAAGCACTCCTCTTCGGTGGGTCTGTCGCTACAACCAAGTGCTCCCCACTAGGCTATTTGAAACACACCGAGACGATAGATCATCAGTCGTCAAGTCTCAGCCAGCTACTAGGTCTATGAACTCGGCTAGCTCGTCACTGGGAGGGTCTACTCCACGAGCTACTGGTCGATAATCCAAGTATCATAAAGTTCTACGAATATGTATCTCAAAGGATCGCCTCATCATAGGGGTTTCAACGTAATAGACGACGCGTCAGTTGGATGCTCGGTCTGTGAGTTACCATCCTTTTTGTCCCAGGGGCCCGGTTGGTTTCGTGTGCGAACCAACCCGGCCGCATCTCGACTGTACCTCGAACACTCATAGGGTATGCTCATACGGACCATTTCTCAACGTGATCACCAACGCCGCTGAAGGTTCATCAAACGGATGTTCGGTCTAAAAGTTATCAGTTTTTCCGTTCTAGGGGCCCGGTTGGATTTCGGGTACAATCCAACCCGGCCACTGTCCAACTGCAACCAAAACTCTGGTGAAGTATTCCAAACATTCTGTCTAATCAAGAGAAATCTAACAAATTCTACAACACATCAATCATACGTCCGGAGCTCAAGATATAAGTATTTCCGCTCTGAGGGCCCAGTTGGTTTCGTATCAGAACCAACCCGGCCGTACTCAAAGTTCTCCGAAACCTTGAGTGTAAAATACCAAAACTACCGTCTCGATCCAAAGATCACATCATAGCTAACGGTACATCGATAGGAGGTCCGTAGCCCAAGATATGGGCATAAGAACGTAAGAGGTCCGGAAATGGGGGTTTCGGGCCCGGGCCGACCCGGCCCGAGACCCCCTGGATCGGCCCGAACCGGGTCAACCTGAACCGGGTCCGGGTCCGGCCCACTTGGGCACGGCCCGTCCTGGCCTTGGCGGCCCGGCGCGCTGGCGGTTCGCTGGCCAGCTCGGTTACACCGAGCTGGCGGTCAGGGGGGGGGCGCTGCCCCCTGTCTCAATTAACGTGGCCCCCACGTTGGGGCCACTCCTGCCTCCAGCTGGGGGTTTCGAACCTCAGGTTCTCCCCCTGACCGGCCGGCCCGCTCCGGCCGGCCGGCTGCTGCACCAAGAGACTGGCGCGGGCCTGTCCCCCTGCTCCGACACCGGCGGCAGGAAATTGGCCGCCGATCCCTACTTCGCCGCGTTCTCAGCCGCGGCCTTGGTCAGATCGGCACGATGCGACGGCGCCGCGCCCCTCCGCCGTGACCTCGCTCTAGCTGCGGTGTTTTCGTGATTCTCTAGCGCGGCGCAACGGCGCCGCGCACCCTTTCGCTATGACCCCGCGCGGTGCTGTTGCACCGCGCCACTTTCCTTCGAACCGAAACAACACAACATAGAAGGGAGGAGGGTCGGCCGTGTTTGTGCGGTCTGGCCCCCTCCCGTTAATCGATAGCATGCTGTCCAAATGAAATGAGGAACGACGACAGAATAATTCACGAATAACAACAACAATAAAATCCCCTACCTCGTCGAATTCTTTGAGCGAAGGTTCGTCACGGAATTTATCATCGCAGAAGAAGGCGTCACGGAAGGAAAGGGTTTTTGGCATCGTAGAACATGATGTCACGTAGTCGATATCCGAGGATTCGGCGTTCTTCGTCAGAGATCGGTGCGTTCTTCACTTTCTTGGCGTTCTTCGCATTCTTCGACGAAGAAGAAGAACTTCAAGACCCTTATCTTTTTTCAAAAACCTCTCAACAAGATAACCCCCTAATAAAATAAGTGTCTCTCTTATTTTATTACCCATGTCATATGTCTTAATTTCAAACATTCAAATAAATAATTAAACCACTTAATTAACTAACTCAAGGTAAATTAATAGGATGGTCATGGGAGTTTAGGGGAATGAAGGGTTGGGGTTCGTGTCGGCCCCACCACCCTCATAACCTCTAATGGGAAGTTGGGTGGTTTCCCAACTTCCACTCAAAGGACTGCCACTTAGAAAGAAAAATAAAATTTGTAGCTAATTTTTTTTTTAGTTTCCACAATTTTTAACAACACCTCCCGAGTAAACGCAACTCCAGAAAAGGTGTTCTTAAGAAATTATCGGCGCTATGAATCCATCGGTGCCCTCGGATTTCAATTCTGAACACCGATTCAAAATATATAAAAACCCGCTCGTTCGTTCACTGAACGTACCCGAGATAAACTTCGGAAAATTATTCCGGGCTCACCGGGCCTCAGAATCAGGTGCCGTCAAAACTACATTCTTGTAAAATCCCAATGAAAATTAAGAAAAAATTTCCCTTGAATTTTACGAGTCTTTACATAAATGGTATTTTTAGTCAAAATACACTAACGCAACACTAAAATAAAATTATTTTTATCATTTTTTGTAGTCCTTATGTTTCCTTATTTTTTATATTTTGGATTTTAATTTAGAAAACTAGTTTTATAACACATATAATTAATCCATTAAGAATAAATTAAAGTTAAAATTATTATAAGCTATATACCCATTAATTTGAAAATAAAATACGTAATTTATAAAAGTTAATTCTCATTTGTGTTCCGAATTGATTTAAATATAAACATATGTAATGCACTGCAATACAGCTTTATCATAAACAATGTAAACAATATTGTTACTATTTAAGTCCAAATAATTTTATTTTAAAAGATAAATTGGTACATTAGTAGATTATAATTGATATTTATTAACATTTAAAACTCAATAGAAATAATTTAGGAGTTCTAGTTAATTTTAAAACATTAAATAAAATATCATTTATTATCAAATAACATTTATATCAATTTATACGTTATTTAACTATTTTAAATTTAAAAATATCTATAAATTGATAGAATTAATTTATATTAAATTCAAATATATTTAAAATGAAATATTCATCATCCAAAATAAGGTAGTTAATTTATCCATTCAATTTTCGTCAATTTTAATACTTTTATTATCATTTATTTTATTATTTTTATCTAAATAATTACTACGTTGGAATTTATAATTCTTTTGAAGTATCTAACTCATCTGTAAAAGTTAATTATAAATTAATATGATAAAAATACACGTTTAAATTTTAAAATTATATTTATAACTGAATATATGATGTTTTTTCCATATCTCAATACTTTATAAATGTTAAAGGAAAGGAAGTTTCATTTTTTTTCTCAATAAAAACATATTATATAGGCCAATATTATGGAATTGTATACCAATAACTCATATAATTAGATCTAATAGGTTATATGTTTGAAATATGATCAGAAAAGTGATTTTTTACATGTTTTAATGTCACTTTTCACTTAAAATTGATGTTTAACAACTAAGTGAACTAATTTTTACCTTAGTCGCTATAATTAATTTAAATAACATTCACTAATATTTTTTGTAAAAAATTAGTTTTATATTATTATAATATAAATATTATACAATTTTAAAAATTAAATTTAAATATAATCTCACATATATGGCTATATAGCGGTTTTTTAAAGTGAAAAAGTTCAAAAGTTCATTATGATATTAAATCTAAATTAGATATAAAAATTATTTCAATGAACTAAATTATTTTAATATGTGTATAATTGATCTATTTTTACTCTAATAATAATTTTTAAATATTATTTTACAGTAATAATTCTTTATGCTAAAATCCAGTTTTTAACAAAATTTGAGTAGTTTCCACAATTCATCAAAAAAAATACTTCTCAAAAAAATATCAAAAATTCACCATAAAATTTTTATGACTTTATGAAATAAAAAAATGATGTTTATTTTTACAAATGAATTTTATTATAATGAAAAAATGTATTTTTAAAATATGTGTGCTATTAAAATAAGGGAAAACCACCTATAGAAAATACAGTTTTTTATGTGGGAAACATGATTTGTTCTTGTCAAATGTTTGAAAATATTTGGGATGATTTTCAAAATATTTCACTGTATATAATTAAAATAATAAATTTATATTGATGTCCTAATATTTTATATTTTGATCAATGCTTAGTGTTGGGTGTTCTATAAGTTAACCTCAGTGTTGTGTGTAGTGAAAGATTTACCTGGTGTTGAGTACAAAGAAAGATAGAAAAAAAATTAAAATTATTCTAAAAGGAAAATATTTTAAATTATTGTGGTGTTATAGATTCAACAATATTCTATCATTATCCATCATAAGCATGATACGTATTTTTCCAGAATTTTCATAACCATATAAAATCATTTACATTGACAAGGACCGCAACTATGACAATCATAGTGTATTGGGTTCACTCCCCATTACATCATTCTAATAATAAAATTTTTATACCCTGATTATTATTGTGGACAATATCAAGTAGTTTATTTTGTTCACTGCCATTCAATAATTTACTTATTCAAGGTTTACTCCCAAGGTGGTACTTATAGATTTATTCCCTTACTAATGCAGGTTCACACCCCATTATAGCCCATATTATCTCTACAAATATCTTACATTACCCTATTTATTTGATGGTTATATAGTTCTTGTCCCATTCATCAAATAACGAAAACTGTAAATATTTTTCCAGGGGATATAAAATATTCCTAAATTAGTTATGTCATATCCCACGTAAAGTTATTTATATTCCTAAAATATTTACTATTTTATCATTGAATGGCATATGGAAAAATAATTTAATTTTAAATCTATTTAATCATAAATTAATTATGTAGTTGGAATGAAATTGATTTTATAGAATCATTATGAAATCATTATCATATTTCACTAACATTATTAGTATTTGTTGTATAATATGATCCTATCACTAGTGACTACACATAATTCATTCCATGACTATGGAGAAAATAATTTTCATTATAATTTAAAATGGGAAATTTTAATACATGAATCAAACCAGTGAAAACGTTAATGAAGTGAAACCCATTAATTAGAAAAATGTTAAATCAATGATTCCATTCACACTTTTTGTCAAAATTGAAAATTAGCTCATTCAAAAAATGAAAAAAATATTCCTTTTAACTTTGTTTGAAAAATAAATTTCATGTAAATGAAATTAACTAAGAATTTTATTATAGAAACTAATATTTTTCCTAAAAAATATCAACTATCTTAAGAATAGAATAGAGGAAAATTGTAATATTACTTGAAATTTTTATTAATAATAAAAACAGTGGAATGTATTTTGGTTTTAATGTTTTTGGATAATATAATTACCGTAGATATTAATTTAACAAAGGCAATCATAAAAAGGAATGAAATTGTAACATAAACCCTTACATCACATCTAGAATTTCTTCATACTCTTTGAAACCTACTATATATGAATTTTTTTTATTAAAAATATATTTTTTATAATGTTATTATATTTCTTAATTTTTAGAATTCCTTTATAATTTTATATTATATTTCCATTAAAAACTCCTATATGAAAATTAATATTCTTCATAAAACTGTTCTATTTTTCATGGTAAATTCTATTCTATAGTTTCATTCACTTCACCTAATCATGGATTTCTCATCATGATAATATTAATTAATTAATAAGTATAATATATATTTATTTCACAATACATCTCAGCTCACTATCCTTGCAATGCCCGACACCGTCTACAGAAAGGATGAAAGGGAATTTCGGATACCCATTAGTTGGAAAACATTCCTAGGTATCAAAATTAATATTCAGGAACAATTTACCCGCATATATATAAATACCAACAACCATCAATATTGTTTATTCCAAATAAGGTAGTCACAACAAAGAGTGTATTTATCCAAAAACCATGATTTGAGTTACATGTTTAAAATAAAACCTAAACAACAACTACTATTGGGTAGGTGAACCATAAACCTATTCCAAAACTTCAGGCTAGAAAGAGGACACCACCCTCAATTCATCTCAATAATGTTGTGAAAAGAAGATATATACAACCTGAACCACTATTTCCAAAATCATTACCCCTTCCTATATCAAACATAACCAAAGATACTAACAACCAATGGTGTAAGTAATGTGTGATTTAATGCACAATAGGATTCCACTAGGAAATAATTCTATGCATAAATATTAAAGGAAAAATAATATTGCAATTTTAATAAAATTAAATAATTAAATTCTTGTCCAATATTAATGAAAATGGATTTATGGATAAAAAATGTCATGGAATGTTGTTTTTAAAATATAAAATAATTTTCTTTTATAGTATCTCATATTTCACACCATATGTTGATTGTGACGGTATTGTAATCAAAGTTCCCTAACTATGGGAGAGTCCCTATAGGTAAGGGCATAATGTAGGACCCTAGAACCTCCTCTATTAGTGAAAGTGGTATATAAAACCCAAAAACGTGTGTTCTCATGCCCAAGACACTTGTAGGGAAGACACTCAAAACATGTGCTCTTAAATCAACATCCATAAGTTTCATTAGTGTTGTAGTCATCAAACCAGCTTTGTGAAATCGGTTCAATGAAACTTCTTTTTCACTAGCGCACCAGTCTTTGTGCTCCCACCTAGTTACTCGGGCTTCCATTAGTGCTCATTTAAATTTGAATTTAATATTCCATGTCATATTCATTCACCCAAATCAAGAAAGGTATTATAGAAAAACTACCATTTGGATCTCCAAATCCTTTTTTAAAATCATACACGCACAAAAACCTTTTTAAAACCGAATTTTCATCAATTATACAATCGAATAAACAATCTATAGATTTATGGAAACCATTTTCCTGATTAAAAAAACCATTAATAAATTTTATTAAAAAATTACAAAATATGTCACATTTCACCCAAAAAATCAATCAAAACATCTTTTATAACTAAATGAACTTTGAATCCACACCAAAACACAATTTTTAACCCTTCTACATTCTAATAAACTAACAACCCAATTTATAAAACTCTACAAATGGCTCATCATGGGTTCTCACCAAAACAAAACACTCATATTACATGAATATGTTACTAAAAACATACAATGCATATTAAAACTCATGTAAAAATATATTATCACCAAGAAAACTAATCAATGTATATGTTTAATTAATTAAATATGGGAATTAATTCATCAAAAATATTTCTACACAAAATCACCTTCCGCGGTTTACAAAACCATCACAAACATGGTGAATACTTTCTACCGATTTCACCTCAAACAACTCAATTAGATCCTCAAATCAAGACATCGAACCATTTATATCAAAATAGAACCCATAGAAAAAAAATCACTGACCTTAAAAGCTACCAAATGGTTGAAACAAACAACTGAAATAGAACACACCTACAGGAGTGTATGGAAGGATGACCAAGGAAAAAGGTGGGATTCTGGAGGTGTGTCACACGCTAGGGGTGGCTGGAGGATTCTACTGAGAGAGGGGTGGCCAAAGACAACGACCAGGAGAGCGATGTGGGGCCCAGGTTGTAGGGGTAGTGTGTGGGTGATGTGAGGGACACCGGTGTGAGGTCCGAACAAGGGGTGTAGGGCGGTGTGACTCATGGGTGATGTGGGAGGGAGGTGGTGTTGGCCAATGATAGGAGGTCTATAAGAAGAGGGAGAGCACTAGGGTGGAGGGGAGGGAGATGCAGCATGATAAGGTAGGGGGAGGAAGAGAGGAAGAATGAAAAAGAATAGAAAGAAAAAAATAAATGGGAAAAAAAGAAATAAAAGGAAAACAAAATCTCTAAAAAAATTCAAACAAAACTAAAAGAAATAATATATTCAATTAAAATATTAATAATAATATTAATATTATTGATGTTAATATTTTTATAATTATGAAAATAATAAAACATTCATAACCTTATTAAAATATTAATGAATGTAATAATAATAATAATAATATTATTATTATTATTAAAATAATACAAAAATAATTTTTTTCAATTTTAATTTGGTGTTCATTTTATCGAACATTTTTTTAATTAATTAACTAACCATTCACCATAAAGGCAACATGGCTTCGACCATTCCATGCCTATGGTCCATATATTGCCACACCAAAATGATTTCTTATAATCAAAAGCGCAAAAAATCAACTGGTCCTGGGCCATAACTCGATAAATAATATTGAATCCCAATAATATTATAAAATAACAATTATTACTAAAGTCCGGGTGTGACAATTATCCCAACCAAGAAAATTTCGCACCCTTGGTAAGTCAACTCGACGCCTGATCTGGGAATTAAAATGGGTACACCTGCTCACCTGATGACTTCTGCTCCCATGTCCCATACTCATCATTCCCATGCTTCCCAAGGATAATAACCAAGAGAATAGACTTCCCATAAAGAAACATATCTGAGGAATCCACTATCTACATAGTTCACTCAAGCCCTGATAAATTGGGATCTATCTCCCACTCTTCTCAATTCAACACATTAGACAGATCGATATTATTCTTTTTTAAATGTGGGACCTAAAATTCATCACGAATAAATGTTAACTAAGAAGGTAAATATGTGTTGTGTTCCACCTTTCTAATCATTTTTTTGATCTCTAAAGGGCTTATATACATCGGCGTCAGTTTTCCCTTCATTCCTAAATGACTGTGACCACAGTGAGGGGCCACCATCATGAATACAAGATCACCCATAGAAAATTCAAGATCTAGACACCCCTGGTCATCATAATATTTTTGGCGACTCTGGGTTGTCAATAACCACTTCTTGATCAACATGACTATCTTATATGTCTCCTATAAAAGGTCTGGTCCCCAAAGTGAGGTCTCACCTACCTCATCCCAACATAAAGGAGACCAAAAAGGCCAACCATAGAGTGCCTCAAAGGGTTCCAATTGAGTAGAGGATTGGTAATTGTTATTATAAGTGAATTAGACCAACCCCAAATGGCTATCCCACACTCCATTGATATTTAAAACTCATTCGAGAAGTATTTTATGAAGAATCATATTTTCCCACTCCATATGAACATATATTTCATGATGATGTCATTTTCATTTTGATCTACGATACTAATGCCCTTTGAAGGAATTAACAAAACCGAGAAGTGAAGTGGGCGTCTCGGTTAGAAACAATTGTTGATGGAACACAATGATGTCTGAACACCTCATTAATATAAAATCAGATTAAATTAAGCTGAATTGGTCAAATATTCAATCACCTCCCAAATAGAATTCCTTCTTTGAGTTGTACGTGGAAGACCCATAATAAAGTCCCTAGTGACCTCATCTCACTTCCAGGCAGGAATGGGTAATGGATAAAGTAAACTAGAGGGTCTTTCATGATCTTATTTCACCTTCTAGCAGTAATAACATCTTGATATAATGTCAGTTATCTTTCGTCTCATTCCTGGCCAACAAATCTGGCGACAGACATCATATTATAACTTGGTAGTACCAGGATATGTGGCCCACTAGAACTTTTGGCAATCCTACATCCCCACATTCTATAGAAACAATGGTACCCCAACATGGCCAATGAAGCATGAAATCCACTTTGGAGAAAAATACCAATCAAAAGATGTCTCCCCTCTATGAATAGTCTATATAGACAACTAAAACAACTCATAAATGGGTTTCTCAAGCATTATCAACTCTATTAGAGCAGGATTCAACCTAATTCCTTCCAAAAATGTACCTCTATTGTGAACCTTGGTCTCCATGTGCATATTGGAAAAGGGGACCATCAAAATCACTCATTATTGGACATCCTCAAATCCTCCACAAGAATATCCCAACTCAAGTGATCATCCACCATAATATCTTTTCCTGGGGTATAAATGATATAAAAGTTAAACCACTATAGATAATCGATCAAATAGTGCTACATCGTATTATGATCCATATGTGACAAGATGTTGGCTAATCTCTTATGGTCAGAGTAGACCACAAATTTCTCCCCTGAGAGGTAGTTATGTCAAGTACTCATGGTGATCAACACCAATAATAACTCCATGTCCTGATTTTGTTAATTCATCAAATGTTGTTTGAGTTGGTGAGAACTATAATCCCCTACACGATTCTCTTGAATAAGCAAAATCCCAAGTCCTTTACATAAAGCATCGCAATAAAAAATATATCCCTTACCATACACCAGTACGATAAATAAAGGTTTTTTAGTCAAACACTGATTCATCTCCATAAAGGATGCCTAGAACTCTCCAATCTATTCAATCTGCACCCCTATACTGGGTGAGTTTGGTCATAGAGGAAGCAAGCCGTTAGAAATCCCAAACAAAATGCCTATAATAGCCTGCTAGGCCCTGGAAACAACTGATATCAGACACCTTATTTAGTTTTTACCATGATATAACTATAATTATCTTCCCAGGATCCATTGAAACCCCTTGATCTGAAACAACATGTCCCAAAAACTTCACTTCTCTAATCCAGAAGGTGAACATTGAATTCTTCTCATAAAGGTGATGATCCCACATTCACAAGACAATCCTAAAATAAATCTAATGATCTTCCTTAAATCTAGAGTAAACATGGATTTCATCCACAAATACAATGAAAAATGAGTCGAGATACTGGTGGAACACCGTATTCACGAGTTCCATAAAAACCGCTGGATAATTTGTCAATCCAATAGGTATAACCAAGTAATGAATGTGGTCGCACCTCTTTAAAAATTCCTTCTTCGTGGTATACACCACTCTTTCCCTGACATGGTGGTAACGTGATTAATGTAGATTTTGGAGAACCACTTTCCCCCCATCAGCTGGTTGAACTGATAACCAATCTGAGGAAATGGGTATTTATTTTTTATCATTGACTTATTCAACATCTGAAAATTGATGCACAATCGGAGAGACCGGCCAACCATTTTTGTGAATATCACGTGAGAGTCCCAAAGAGAAAGGCTCTGGAAAATGAATCCTTTGGATTCCATATTTTTCCACTGTATCTTTAATCCCATTATCTCTGGGATTATAAACGATACAATGGAATATATATTTGTTGTGTTCATGGTGACCAATCAATAAAAAAAATCCACGTCCTGCTCGAGGGGTAAGACCAAAATATCAACTGGAAATACCTCTGGAAACTCCTCCACTATAAGAGGGAATCCCACTTGAGGCGATACACAATATTCATCAAGTACGAGCAATGATAACAAAAATGAATTATTTCATAACTCTGGAATTGGAGGTCTTGCCGGACCCGACTGCGGATCCCAGTCTTCAAGAAATACCTGAGGACTCCCATCAGGTTTCATAAAAATAAGTCATCACTGATAAAAATGAATATGCACTAGAAAGTGCACCATCAAGTCCATGCTGATGATCACATCAAACAATTCAATATCAAGGACCAAGAAATAGCATTCCATCTAAACAATTGAAAAAGAAGGTGCCAATGACAGACACCAAAGGCCTTACTCTTTCATTCCAAACTGTGTTACCAAATCCATTGAAAATTAAATCATATCACTTGGTTGGTTCGGCTTATTCACAATACATGGAGATATAAAATATGCAGTTTCACACATATCAAAATGAACGGTAGCTATAGAATATTCACTCAGAAGGGTACCTTGAACAATCGAAGTTACTCCATAAGATCCCACTGGTTCCTATGTCATAGTAAGTTCATTCCCATTTTCTAATAAGGAATGACCACTCGCCAATGGATCTACCCTAATCTGGACTTACCTAGAATAAGATCTGGTCCTACCGTCATGACCACCAAATAGGGAACTCATCATCCTAGTTTTCTCAAACTGAACTAACACTCCCCTAGAAGCAAGAGATCCTTCCCCCTCTCTGATAAGGGCTTTTTTCCCTAAAAATTAGTTTTATAGACCCCATAAATTCACAAAAATAATAATCCCTAGAAGGGGAGGTATATGCAAGCTAGATTTTCCCTATCTTCTCCCATGGATGGCACACAAAAGTCCCTACTCTAGAAGCTATAGATGATGTCTGCATGGAAAGATGGTCGGAGCTACCACAAACCATCTTCCCTTTTTCAACACGCTTCCTCTTATTCTCAAATGAACTGCCACTTACCTTAGTATAAACTACCCTAGGAATCCTAGAACTTCCATTATGGTCAATCTCAACCATGCATGAATGATCAACCACCTCAGTGTAAGTACCCAACATAAATAAGCAGACCAGAGAGTAAATTTTTAGTCATAACCAGTTATCTAACCTCTAACCATTCATTGACTCATTAGAAACAATCATAGAACATACAATGCTAGATCTAAAAAACGGTTAGCACAGTTCTTCGTTGACCGATCTCCCTAGGAATGATCTAGTAATTCATGGGATCTGGTATATGCCAGGACCTCATGACAATACTAATCTTTGAAGATGTTCTTATAATCCTTCCAACTCATCTCATCATGCTCCCCTGTATAAATGACTGATTCCAACCACTTGTGACTGGGACCCTCTACCAGAAATGATTCACATTTCATCCTGACCCCCACCTGTGTGTTAAGGAATTTTAATATGTGATATATCTTCTCAAACCACTCCTCTACTTCCTATGGTTTTGCATTTCCCCAAAATAATGGACGCTTATTCTTTAGAAACTTCTGATATTTATCCTTGATGGGACCATACAAATCATATCCATATGGATTCAGAGTAGGATCACGAGTTTCTTCTAGTCCAAAACCCTAAATATCTCATACCATAGATTCAAACAACCTCCAATAAAGGGGTGGGGGAAAACTCTCTATGGCTTCCATTAATGGGTGCAAGGGGGCTTTCTGGGGAGGCAAGCAAATACAAGAATCCATAGTCACGTAAGAAAATCATTAATTCATAATCTATGAAAAATAAAATTTCAGCAAGAATAATAGACATCAATAAACCAAATAAGAAGAAGCAACACATTGACCAAACCACTTATCTCCTTCCTGTAGTACAAGCATAGTATACAGCCTGGAGGTCCCATATGGAGGGGAATTTGAACGAGCTTCTAAAAAAACCATGGTGAATCGAGGTTTTTCATGAGGTGTGTTTCCGGTCACCCTACCCATTAGTAGATGCCTAATTCCCAATAGTCCTAACACTTGTAAAACTAGACTGATCACAAAGACAATTACTCAAGGGGTTTAACCTAATTCTCTGATAACATTTTTTTACTAACCAACTCGGCTGTCCATTAAACTGATTCCCAACCCAGACCACGATAATGACTAAAGGGAATTTTCGATCCCCATAGGCTGGCACACGTTCCTTTGAATAAAAAGTAAACTTGGGAATGATTTAACCGCATGTATGAAAAAACTAAAATGGAAATAATATAGTATAAACCAAAGAGAGAAGTCACAACCCAAAAATCCTTTAGCCAAAAAATGAGAAATTGAGTTACATATTTAAACTAAAACCCAAAAATCAATGAACACTAGTTAGGGTGACCAAAAATCAATTCAAAAACCACAACCTAGAAAAAGACAGCACCCTCAAGCCATCTTCACAATTCCACACCATGAAGATATCTAGAAACTCGAACAACTGTTTCCAAGTACGTTACCCCTTCCTGTATTAGACATAATAAAATATACTTACACCTAAATGAGTAAGTAGGGTATGAGGTAACACATACCATGATTCCACATAGTAAACAATCCATTTATATATATTAAATGAGAAATCCAATTGCAATTTTAATAAAAGAAAAGAACTAAATGATTCTACAGTTTTAATGAAAATTGATTTAAGGAAAAAATCATTCATGGAATGCAGACTGCAAAAAAACACTTTTTCATTTATAGTATCTCAAATGTCACATCATATTATATAATAATTAATTTAATTAATATGAAATATTACTCCTCCAATATCCATATTGAATATTGATTATGGATTTATCAATATTCCCCCTGATAGTCAAATAACTGTCTAAGTAAACATAGTTTGTTATATGACGAAGTGTTTAATAAATAAAAAAAATTATTACAAGAAAGTAATTTTTTCAATATAAATTTAGAATATATTTAGAATAATTATATTCACGATATACCATTTAAAATAAAAGTATAATGACCATTTAAAAGTGAATTGGTTCACAATGACAAATAAGTTTTAATGATATGTAAATTCAGATGAAATCCCATACCTTATGTCATCTTTTTTGTTGAAAGATAGTTAATAAATGGTAGAATGGTTTTAAATAGGAAAATAATTCATACTATAAGAAAAATCATATTTAAATTTCATATAATATCTTACTACCCATTTGTTACACCCATTCATTATTTTCACTGTTTTAGGTGTTAATTTTTTAGTCTGTTGAGTATGTATTAACCTATTACTTGTTATTATTATTAATTAAATAATAGTTTAAAATCTATCAAATGTAAAAAATAATTTAAATGTAATATTTATATATTAAGTATATATATATTTATAATAATTCATAAGATTTGGAAATATGGAATGAAATGCCCTGATCATAGAGACAATTGGACTTAATACACATGAATGCAACTTTAATTTCATTGTCAAATTAAAAGAATGAAAATTAAAGGATATTTATGTATATTATAATTATAGAATTATATTTATGTCATATTTAATAGAACTAATTAATAAATCCTTCCTGTCTATATTACAAGTATATGTGAATGAATCACATCAATTTGAGGGGCCAATAGTTCACACATTCACAAACAAGGTTTTAGTATTTACACAAAATGGAATGAAAAAGGTTATGTGTTATACTAAGATTAAATAAGAACATATAAATTATAAAAAGTATATATATATATTATATAAACATGGCCTCTATCATAATTCTCAACATGAGATCTGGAAATGGAAAAAAACAAACAATCAGCATTTCATGAGGTGGTAGTTGATCGTACACATAAAATGTAGGATCATTACTCATTATAAGGATGTGTGTGTAAGTTAATATCAAAAACCTATCATAACAACTTAAAAATATATTTAGTATACTGATGTTATTATATAATTTTGTAAAAATGATATTTTAGGTGGCGGAGAATGATAATGAATCTAATGAGCTTGAGGAAGGACGTTAGCCCTTCTTTGGGTAACTCCTTTTAGTTTCAAAAAAGGGAATCCTTGAATATATTTATTCCCAATTTTAGGGTTATAATGTTAGGGGGTATTTTTAGTATCTATTTTTTAATATCTGTGTTGAGCTAATGTGGCTTCCATGGTGTGAGGAAGTGGGATGGGTGAGTGTCTTTTTATAATGGAGGAGGTTTGACATTCTTGTAATATTATTGAGTAGGAATAAAACCAACATTTTTACTATTACTAGTGTCACCAATAATTTTCCAAATTCAATATAGGGGATAATAGGATCATAATATGTTTATTAAATGTATTCTGAAAAGTTTCTAGTTCATTTTTGAACTATGTAATGTTTAATCCCAGTTAAGATAATATTTCTCTTAATTGTTGTTATATATTTTAATTATATTCACTAATAAATATGTTAAAAACTAATTTTATCTTATTATAAATTTTAAATGACGATTATTACTTATATGGAATCAATTTTTCCAAAGTCAAATCAAATAATTTTTATAAATTAATTTAAATTTAATCTCGTTGACGGGATGACAATGTGTATTTTTAAAGTAAAAGTTGTCAAACATTTTCTATGTTTTTATATATAATTTAAGAGCTAAATTAATTACAATGACCTATATTTTTTTAAATAAGAAAATATTTATGTAATTAAACTATAAAACAAATTTAAAATAAAATTTATCATTATAAATAAATTAGATGAAAAGGCAGTTTTGAATAAAAAGTCAATATTTTTTCATTATTCTACAAAAAAACTTTGTAGAAAAACAAAAAAACTCACAATAAAAAATTTCATGTTACATTTTCAAAAATTATGTTAATTTAGAAATGTATAATAAATAAATGTTCAAAAAATTGTATTTGAAATAGGTTCTCTAATAAATGGAATTAAAAGTGAATTTATTAAAATATAGTTTTCATAAGTAATTCAAGGGTTTTTCTTATATTATGCCTATAAAATGCATTGGATGAATATTAAAAAATATTTTAATGAATATATTATATATAAATTTCATTAATATCATTAAATAATAGTAAATACATTGATTTATTAGTATAAAACTCATTTTCGAGCATAAAAACATTTCCTTTGTATTCAATTGTTTTTTATATTCATTTTAAGTTAATTGTTAACGTCTAAAGTCATATTATCTTATTGTAAACAATAAAGTTTGAAATGTTAATTAATTATATACACAAACTCTAATTTAACAACAAGGTTGTATATTATTATATAATAATTTTACAATAATATATTATTATTTGGTAAAACTCATCCTTTCTTGTAGTACATGCTATTGAAGGAACTATTTGTTGTGTCTTAAAAAAAATAACTCTGTATTATGTGAGTTTAAAAATATAAAATATGTTGAATTTATTTAAAATAATAATTATATTTTAAATTAACGGGATATCATATTCCATTATGTTGTTGGTGTTGCAATTCATACACAGTATCGAATACAGTGCTCTTACATTCAAATTTTACGGCGTTACAAATTATATAATCAAAAAATATCAAGGTTAACTTGACATAATATGGATATACTAAAAAATGTTTCTTAAATTATAAGTAACATATCTATATTGTAAATTAAAATTATGTAATTGTTCATAAAATATAAATTTTGGATATTTTATTATAAAAAATTATTAATAAAATGATATAAAATTATTAAAAATACAAAATTAGACGAAGTCATTTAGATAATGTTAAAAAAATTATCCACGGTACTTTTGTGAGGATCTTTTATTTTATGGTAATTATATCCTCCATGATATTACAAAAATCCTTCACATCATAGTAAGAGTTATAGTTATTTAATAGGGGTTAAAACAGAAAGATAATAGAAGAAATATTATAACAACATATTAAATATTAATTGGATAATGGTACTTCGACCCATAATTAAATACACCGGACCTTATAAGGCCCAGATCCATGTGCATGTTATCAATTACATCGACAAGATTATAAAGAATCAAATCCCATGGACTAAGAGTTTATTAGTCTTTGTAAACCAGATAGAAACATGAGTGTTATATTAAAAATTAAGACACTAATTATATCCTAATTGTTTTTCAAAATAAATAACTATGAGGAAAAATCTATGCCATCTAGTATCTTGTTGAATTTATTTCTTAATACTCTTGTTGTATATTGGGGAAATTAAACATAATAAGGGTGAGATCAAATTATCGGTAAGGGTGAATTATAGTAGTAGAAATAATGAATCAATAGGAATAACTCAATAAGGAAACATTAATAACTGAACATACAAGCCATGTAATAAATAGTATGAAAATGAAATTAATAAACCATATGGATTGGAAAATGAAAACAAATACCATTCAAATAACTAGATAAAGAAATATAAATATTTAATTGTATGAAACTGAAACTCATTACATTTAATTAATGAAATGAAAATAAAATGTATCCCTAGATATGATGATGTAAAATATCATGTATGAATAATAACTAGAAGTAACTGATAGAATTTATTTCTAAATGGACTTTATTTCTGAGGAACATGAAAACATATATTGTCATTACCTTTCAAAATATGGTTTAAAACTATGGATATAACCTCATTTAATTTTCACCACATATTTGTATCATGATAACCTATTGATCCAATATGGATACATATAATGTTCAAGATGCTCAAGTCATTACCAATATAATGAAAGGACCTAATACTTTTAATAATTATTATTTTCCTAAAATGTGTGTCATATTATCTAACGCAACAAAACTACATCAAATTAATAATTAAGTAAGTATATTTTAATCTGACCAAGGGGTTTCTAATTTTATATGAATGTTGGTTAATTATGATCATCGATTAATATTTCCATTGTTCAACATGACCCTTGGTCAATATGACAACTAGAAAATATACTCATAATGTTATGATTATTTTTTATCAATATAAATAATAATTATTAATTACTACATAA